>OW285218.1:10132500-14932500 GCA_935421205.1 Xylocampa areola | reverse complement strand
CATAATGTGTTAATAAATAATTTTTGTGGCGATGGTTCTAAGATTTATTAGTTATATTATGAATTCACCAAATTAGATGATATTATATTAATATCCATGTATCGTGGATGTTGCCAGAATATTCGCGATATTTACGATTTTAACCGTTTGGAGTCTTTGGTTTAACTGGGAAATATTAGGACTTGTTATATTTTTCTAGATTTTACAGTAACATAAATTTTTTTTGTTAAATTCACACATAATTATTAGATGCTTTATTGTTGCAAACAAAAATAAATTCACAATTTTTACCGACTTTAAATGGAGGATGGTCTCAATTTGACCGAAAATTGCATGTTTGTTATTTTTTATGCGATTTCGGAATTTGTTTTTGTATGCGATTATTCCACCAATTATGAATTGATTTTGATGGTTCTTTTTTGTTTGCTAGAACATACTTGGAGTGCCGTGGTGGCCGAGTGGTTACGGGCCCGCTTCCTGATCCACAGGAGTTGGGTTCAAACCTGGCGTGTACTAATGTGATATTTTCAATGTTAAATGTACTTTCTTAGTTAATCTAAGACATCACTGACATACGGTAGTGGACTTGGTAATCTGAAATCGCCAACCCGCAGTGAGCTAGCGTGGTGATTAAGCTCGTGTCTTCTCTGTATGATAAGAGGCCCTTGCCCTGCAGTGGGACAGTTATGGGCTGCCTATTTTTTTTTAGATCATACTTCTTGTGTTATCCCATACAAATTTTATAGAAAATAATTCAGCACATTTTGTAAAAAAATACGTAATAAACAAGAAACATAGTTTAAGTTTGTACATGTTGGTATATTAAAGTCTTTAAGTCGGGTTTTCTTTTGTTGTTTTCAAAAAAAATTGTTTATTATGTACCTATTGTAAATAGTCTTTTAAGAAAATAAAGTTACGTTACTAAGGAATACTTCATAGAGGTTCAAATACATATTTTGACACAATTTCTTAATTTATAGATATCCAATATGGACGCAATTATTAATTGTATATTTTGTAAATAACTTTAAATCTGTAAGTGATTGCTAGATAAATATCGCCAGGCGTCTCCTTAAGACGAATACAAAGAGGATTGAAAAATTCAATGGATTTAGAACACGAAAAGGTAGCTCATTTGGTGGAGTGATGACCCGGAACGTCAAAGGCCCCGTTCTTGTCTATTATTTTTTCAACGTTTATTTGAAAAATTGTAATTGATATAGGCCTCCACATGTATACAAAATATATAATTATATATGATCGAAATCATTATTTGGTTTTATTTCATGATAATTTTTTTATAAACCATAGCATACCCAAGGCTCAACACCTTCATAATTTAAAATGAATAATAGCCGCTGATTATGTTCAAAATATATAACGCTGCCCATCCCCTGTGAAAGATGCTAGCATCAAGTGCATGCAGCCTGATGATACAAATATATTTATTTTGAAAGGTTGATCCTTAAATAACGCTACGTTGACAGTTTTATTTAAATCGGTTGATTCGTCAACTGCACAGTACCTATAAGTTATAGCGTGATGAAATATAGTTATGATGTTCCCGTAACACTAAGATACACTACAGTAGAAGCCCCATCAAAATGGGTCCACTGGTTCTCAAGTTACCAGTGTTTGGATAGACAGACAGAGAGACAGACAGACACACGTTGCTAAAAGTTATTATTGTTGCGGTCCTTAGACCTATCGTTAATAATCTCGTGTAATGTGACTCGATATAAAAATCTGAATTCTATTCAATGCACAGAAATAGTTCCTCTAAAGTTTTATTATTTTAAAAACAACGCCTGTATTATTGTAGTAGGCAGAGGTGTACACGGTTCTACACCCACATTTCACCAATGCTGTTATTAAGACCTATGTAATAGGTGGTGAGCTTATTGCCATCGACCGGGCACAATTTCAATCTCCGGGCTGCTACTGAGAATTTCATAATAGAAAAACTCAATAACACTTTGCCTGACCCGGGAATCGAAGCCGAGACCTCCTGCTCAGCAGTCGCGCTTGGGACACTAGACCAACGAGGCAGAATAATTAATAATTCATGATGTGTATGTATTTGCACGCCATTGAAAATGGCATAATATGTATATCTAATATATAAAATTCTCGTGTCACAGTTTTCGTTGCCATACTCCTCCGAAACGGATTGACCGATTTTGATGAAATTTTTTGTGCTTATCCGGTATCTATGAGAATCGGCCAACATCTATTTTTTATCCCCCTAAATGTTAGGGGTAGTCCACCCCTAAATTTTATTTTTTATTTTTTAGACAAAATTTTTAATTTCTATTTTTTTATGATACAACATACAAAAATACATACAATCCTCAATTTTCATCCTTCTACGATCAACCCTTATTTTAGGAAATTATTTATATGGCAAAACAACGTTTGCCGGGTCAGCTAGTATTTAATATATTTGAGCTAATAAATAATTTGATTTTATTTATTTTCCGCTTTCTAGTTTCTTCATTAGGCGGTTTTTTTTGTGAAAGGAATATATTTTTTATTTTATTGTTGAAAACATAGCTAGGTCTAAAATACTCATCAAGATAAATCAAATAAGCCCCAAACACGAAGTAGCTGCTGTAAACGGTTGAGGAGTTCCCTTGACTATAATATTTTTCGTCTTCATCATCAGATTAACTCCAGGATTAACTATTATCCACCATTTTAGGGGTTTTATATGGGGCCAATTTTGAAGTATCTTCAATTTAATAAAAAAATAATCATCAAAATCGGACCACTCTGTAAAAAGTTAAGCGTGGTCATTTAAAAAAAAAATACGTACTCTTCAAATTGAGAAACTACTCCTTTTTTTTCGTCGGATCAAAATGACACATTGATGAGTCGAGTATCTACCTATTCTATTTCTTCTTATATCCTAGCAACACTAGAATGGGGATTCCCCCGACTATGAGTATTGAGTACATTGCTTTATCAGCGCGCACAGAGCCGTTGTTTCGAATTGCGTGGGTCGTAAAATATATATTTTGCTTACCTACATACAAAAGATAATATTGTTTAAACAATCATTACTATTCTACTTTGTAAATGTGTTGATAATAATATTATGTAGAATGGACAATTCATTGCTTCGTTAAAATAAAGTTGTAATATGATATATTGTATTTTATTAATATGGTATGGTCATGTGATGCGGATTAATGAGGATTATGGGACGAGGAAAAGTTTGAGGATAGCTACACGAGTAGAGATAAACACAATTCATCCAATTTCAAATACACCGGTCAAAAATAATTCCTAATTATATTGTTTATAGTGGCATTAAAATACATAAAGCATATACAGATAAATCTTCGAAAAATGTTAACGCATTCATTGCGAACTCTAAAATTATAAATTTATGTGGAAAAGGAATGCGGTAGCGACCAGGATTTGAACCTGCGCCTCCCAGATAAATACTCTAGGCGCTCTGACTGCTAAGTCATCTCGACCTCTGCTCACCACCGCGAATTCTTCATCCAAAAATTTTTAATACGTTACGCTTAAACATTTTTAATACGTATTTTTGGCGACGTCATTGCTATCTATTCAATCCCTAAACAGGTCGCTTTCTTTCTTTCTTTCTAACAATAACCAAGTTCTGTATCTGGAAAAAGCATATTGAAGACGTTTGTAAGAAATTAATAGCTACCTATGTGTACTAATACGTTTTAAGCAAGCTAAGGAATACATCAACTTACACCGTGGGAGAGCCATGCTTCGGCACGAATGGGCCGGCTCGACCGGATTGATACCACGGCCTCACAGAAAACCGGCGTGAAACAACGCTTGCGTTGTGTTTCGCCGAGTGAGTGAGGGTACCGGAGGCCCAAAACCTTTAAAAGGCCGGCAACGCACTTGCGATTCCTCTGGGGTTGCGGGTGTCCATGGGTGGCGGTAATCGCTTACCATCAGGCGAGCCGTCTGCTCGGTTGCCCCCTATTCCATAAAAAAAAAAAAACATATTTACAGACTCTATTGTTGGCATAACGTGGCTATGTAAGTTCGGTCCTACGCTATGGTTTAATACTACGGGGAAACTCCAGACAGAAACTCTTGTCTCGATCGCAAAAGAGATGCCTATGGGCTATAGTTGGTATTCCGCCCTTTGAGTCATGCAAACCACACTTTAAAAAGTTTAAAATACTAACTCTACCAAGAACATTGTACACATTGTAAATTAAAAAAAAATGAATTTTCGATTAAACTAACTCGAATCTCAAGATATGTCTTTGAAAAAGCATTAACGCATGCTTAGCGAACTCTAAAGTTACAATCGCGGTGGTGAGCAGAGGTCGAGATGGTTTAGTTGGTCAGAGCGCCTGGAGTATCTATCCGGGAGGCGCAGGTTCGAATCCTGTTCGCGACCGTATTCTTTTTCCATTTAATATTGTTACTTTTAACTCGAATCTGTTTGTAAAACTGAAACACCAACGGAACACATGACATGGAGAGCGGCTAGTTTTAGACGTTGTTTCTAGAACTTCGTTAAACACAATAAAATATGCTTAAGTAAAACCGACACTTCGGCTATGTCGGGCAATTTTAGTTACTGAAAGATGCTGTTAAGTTGTGCAGCAAATGTTAGAAAATATGGTTAATCATCACAAATTATTAAAAACAATCTTAATTTTATTTCATCTTTGCTTCAATAGCCATCAATAATTAGCGGCTTTTTCGGAATAAACATCGTAATGCCCCAAACGGCTCTAACAATAAGTTATCGCCATTTTAAAGGGAAAGCGAATGCCTATGCTTATATTTTGGTGGTTTATCATGGGTTGGTTTTGAGTCGCGCACAGCGAGCCGGGCGATTTTTTTTTTCAAGATATGTCTTTGAAAAAGCATTAACGCATGCTTAGCGAACTCTAAAGTTACAATATTAAATGGAAAAAGAATACGGTCGCGAACAGGATTCGAACCTGCGCCTCCCGGATAGATACTCCAGGCGCTCTGACCAACTAAGCCATCTCGACCTCTGCTCACCACCGCGAATTCTTCTTCCATATTTTAACACGTCTTATGGCGACGTCATTGCAATCAATTCAGTACTTACAAGTGACCGAACCGACACGACTAACTTTGCAGTTAATACAATGTCGTAAAGAATGCAATTACCTTAATAATTCAAGATATGTCTTTGAAAAAGCATTAACGCATGCTTAGCGAACTCTAAAGTTACAATATTAAATGGAAAAAGAATTTGTATTAACATTAAAGACATTGTATTAACTGCAAAGTTAGTCGTGTCGGTTCGGTCACTTGTGAGATTTTTTTTTTGTTTACAAATTAAAGTAGATTTCATTTATTACTACGTTTAATCTAAGTCCCTTGTATTTAAAGCATAGATACTTTAGTACAAAATTCTTGTGGCTATGGCGACTGGATGTAATGCCGAGTTCGGATATAGCGCCTGTTTTTAATTAATCATTTGTAACAAATTCCTAGTAATCCCATGCAGGTATTGCGACTGGAGTCGGCCGCCAAAGACACTAAGAGCTTTCTTATTTCGTTTCGGAGTAAAATGTATGGTTCAGTTATAAAGTGATATTCTGAGTAGCCTAGTAGTCTGTATCTCTGTGCTTGTACCGACTTCCGGATATAAGGACGAAATTAGAGTGGTCCCTTCATCGCTTTTATACCCGAAATCCACTGTTATATCTATACATCTAATAAAACAGTAACGAATCGCTGTCTGTACATGGAAGATGTATGAGAAAAAATATTATTGGGACCTTTATCAACGCAAATAGCACCCAAAACAATGATAGTTAGAATTTTTGTCTGTTTGTCTGTTTATCTGTCTGTTTGTCTGTGCGTTTGTGCACGCTAATCTCAGAAAATGTTTATCCGATTCGTATGTGGTTTTCACTAATATTGTGGTAAGCTTCAATTAACATTTCGTGTTTGTTTCATGTCAATTGGTTCATAAATAAAAAAGTTATGCCAATTTAAAGAATTACGTCGACCATTTGTTAAACTATCTATTTTTTCTCTGTTCAGTAGCATTGACTAAAACTTGAATAATTATTATGAATTTGTGTTCATACACGAAATGGTGTTAATTTACGACATCCATGCGGACGGAGTCACGGACACAGCTAGTCAATAATAAAAACATGAGTTTTAGTACCTACCTATTGATTCCTGTTCAGAATTAGCGGTATAACCATCTCCCTTATTATAGAACGGGTATAGATCAACAGCCTGTTTTAATATTAATTATTGTTCAACGGTTATTACGAGGGACTCATGGCAAATTAACAGCCGCACAGATCAATCGATCGAGGTTAAGCTGCGCGTCACCCCTCCGTGCCTCGGAGAACACGTTAAACTGTCGGTCCCGGTTGTCAAATTAACATCTATGACAGCTGTTACGGGTAGTCAGAGGCCTGCAATATCGTGTTACCCCATACCTGGGCTATGGAGGTCAGATAGGCAGTCGCTGCATGCATTAAGCTGCATCCGGTTTGACTGCAAGCCGACCCCAATGTAATTGAAAAATGTCCAGGCGGGTAAAAGGTCAGGCCTTTGTTTTTTTGTTTTTAGGAGGAACCTTCAATTAGGCGCCCGGTCTTTGGGGACAATACCGGGGAGTGTGGGATTCTTACCTCACTAAAACCACCCCGGTGGCACCATCAGCATATGGAGGGGGCTACCTCTCAACAGACCAGCTCCAGCACCGCCGCTATGCAACGCCTATTAAGGCGTGAGTTGGCTCAATTCATCGTTTCAGACAAGTACCACCGTACCAGGAAGCATGGACTGTTTGCTGTGCCATCATGTTGCTGCCTCGATTTGTCAAATAAGGTGGAAAAAGAATACGGTCGCGAACAGGATTCGAACCTGCGCCTCCCGGATACTCCAGGCGCTCTGACCACTAAGCCATCTCGACCTCTGTTCACCACCGCGAATTCTTCATCCATATCTTTAACACGTCTTTTTGGCGACGTCATTGCTCTCTATTCAGTACCTATACCCCCCAACAGTATTCTTTTTCCATTTAATATTGTAACTTTAGAGTTCGCTAAGCATGCGTTAATGCTTTTCAAAGATTTATCTTGAATTGTCAAATAAGCTTGGTCCAGCAGATTTGTCATATTTTTTTTATAACATATCATCACACCTGTATTCCACAAAGGGTTAAGCACAGGTGAACACAGTTGTACACCCACATTTCACCAATGCTGTTATTAAGTCCCATAGGTGGTGAGCCTGTTGCCATCTACCAACACACAATTCCAAACACCGGGCTGCTACTGAGAATTTTCTAACAGAAAAATCCAATTACATTTTGCCCGACTCGGAAATCGAACCTGAGACATCATGCTCAGGAGTCGCGCTTGGGAGCACTAGACTAGTGAGGCAGGTAAAATTTTTATGGCATACAAATTTTAGATACTGATACAAAGTCCTTGATAATACACAGATATAGCTTTAATGTGGATATTTTAAATATTCATCTACGGAGTTGAAACATTATTTTGTAGTCTAATATTTGTTTGGCATTTTTGACGATGGGCTTTTTTACATAGAACTGCAACTGTGTTTTGCAGATTTCCAAATCTACCACAATTATAATGGAATCTCAATGGTATGCTAGTTGGGTGGCATTTGAGAGAAAAAAGAGACTTCGTAGTGGCAGAAGCCGCGGCCGGTCTATTCAATTCGGTTAAAAGACATTTATTATCCCAAAAAGAACAAAAACAGTTTACTAACATTGAGAATAATACAAACAATCTATTTAAAGGTAAGATCGTAATGAACTAAATAGTTTAAAATTAATGTAAATATTTAATACGGTTTAATTTTTAATTTATACTTCTAGTTTCTTTTTAAATATTCAGGCTCGTGCTGTTCCCAACGCAATTAGGTTTTTTTTTTTTTAAATGTTGCCCTAGAGTAGGAATTTCTTCCTGTGTCGTGGGTGCGTTTACAGACATATAATCTCACAAGCACACTAACACCCAGACCCGGAGCAATTATAATAATAATAATTACATTTATTTATCACCATAAAATTACAATAAAATGCACTGTAACATTACATTATCAGATCTTATATAAATATAACATACATATAGATTACAATTTTCAACGCTGTCTCTTAAACTGGGCCGAGAGCCTGTATCTTATGAGGCAGTAGTATTCGGCACTTATACAGGTTGTCCTTATTTATTTTAAATAAAGTACAGTAGGTGGACTGTATATATCACTACTATCTGTTACATGAAGATGACTTCATGTAACAGATAGTGGTGATATATGATAAATGGTTGATTTGAATGCGTGTTATGTTCACGTCCACTGTTTGTAATTGTATGTGTGTGAATGACTGTGCGAGCATGTGTGTGTGTGTGTGTGTGTAAGTGTGTGTGTTTGTCAGTGTGTGGGCATGCTTACATGTTTGTGTGTGTATATGAGTGAGCAAAATTTTGAACTTTTTTATCCGTAGATCGTACAAATATTTGCTCCGTGTAGGAATCGAACCTGCGACACGCAGCGCAGCAGTCTGCACTGCGCCAACCGCGCTGTCAATTTATTGTAGGTACAGCACCTTCGAATATTATTTTTTCCATAGTCGGTTCTAGGGTGTGCTAGTTGTAGTTTATTGCGTTGTCTAGTATTGTATGAGTGACTTTTTTTTTCAAATTAATTAATTAAATGAAGTTTTGACACTAATTAATAATATAAGAACGAAAAAATACTAAGTGTATTACACAATGTAGATAAAGAATAAATAATACGAAAATGTTTCACAAAATGCAATTTGGAAACGCGCTAAAAGCTTGGAAAATGTAATAAGAATTTCGCGAAAACTTGATTTACTTCGACACTTGACTCGTTAAGGAAAAGCGGGCCGATAGTGTAGGGTGACCCTAAGTTCTTTTCATTGAAGACTGTATTTTTTATTGTTTTTATGTTTAATGACATCAGCTGTGATGTAACCCGCTTGAAATAAAATTAACGCATTGTTGTGTTTGACTAGCATCAAATTCGATATTAGGCACATAATCGTACATAACATTTTATAATACTGACTGGCTGGCTGAGTTTAGTAGATCTGTAAATGATTGCTAAATAAATATCACCAGGCGTCTCCTTAAGCCTATATTGCTTGAAATTTAATACACACGATCAACGACACGGTGGCTCAATTAGTAGAGTGATGACACGGATTGTCATGGGTCTCGGGTTCAAGCAACGTTCGTGTCTATTATTTTTCAATGTTTCCTTGTAAAATAGTAATTAATATAGGTATTACATGGTCTTAACATGTATAAAAATATCAATATATTTGTTTTTCTTGACGTTTCGAACACTTTGTAGCGTTCGTGGTCGCAGGAGTTGTTTTA
Organism: Xylocampa areola; assembly: GCA_935421205.1. NCBI lineage: Eukaryota > Metazoa > Arthropoda > Insecta > Lepidoptera > Noctuidae > Xylocampa > Xylocampa areola. The sequence goes on along the minus strand of OW285218.1, from coordinate 14,923,114 downwards.
TTATAATGTGTAGTGATCGCGAAAACCTAAGATATTACTATTATCCATTCTTGTCTTATACATCTCAACATTCTCATATTTTTCTTCCAACATTTGCCTTCTGCTCTTTCATGGACCAGTATTCCGATCTAGTCTATAACCAAACGACGGCTCTAATAACGGATTTGTTAAATTCAGTACATATATGTTACATCGAAAATTATTTTCATAATTGTGAAGTTTTTATGAGTCAGAAGTAAAATTAGAGACTGGTTACCTGTGTTAAAGTTAAGCTAAGTTATTTTGTATCCATTATATACGATTTTATTATAATGTCAATAAAATTAAAGGTTTACATTAGGTACCTATTTAAATGTAGTATTCATTTAATGGTGTCAGCCCATGGAAATTGACTATTATGGTAAGAAAAAATTTCAAATTTGCTTTTTGACTTTGCACATTCTATTTTGAAGGATAAAAATAAGAATAGATTCGTGTAAATCTCACAATTTAATTCTACATGGCTCTGTATTTTATTCGGCTATTTTTAAATAAATGGCAAAGTTATTTATTTATTTATACTTTATTGTACACCAGAAAGAAACACAAGAAAAATAATCAATACAAGTTTTAAAACATCAATGGGCGGCCTTATCGCGATCTGCGATTTCTACCAGGCAACCTTGGGATGGATTTGGATAGAAGAGTCAATTATAAATGGGGTTGTGTGTGAAGAAAATATAAGTACGAGTACATATTATAAACTATAATATATGCAAATAAAATAACAACAAACATAATACATACGAATAAATAAATATTACAATACATAAACATATACGTATATAGGTATAGACTGTATACATAATAATACAATTAAGATATATATAATAATAATAAAATAATATATAATAATTATTAGAACGACAAGTAATGTTCTTTCACAAGCCTTTTGAAAACTGGCAGTGATTGCGCACGTCTAATTGGCACTGGCAACGCATTCCACAATCGAGCCGCCTGAACCGAGAAGGATTTATCAACAAATGTTGTGGAATGCATTGGCATTTTCAGTCTTAGGTTATCTGATGACCTAAGGTATCGCGTGTGAGTGTCACCAAGGAACTCGAAGCGTTTCTTAAGATACAGGGGAGTAGATGGGAGGAAGAGTACATTATAAAGTAATGAAAGGATATGAGTATTCCGGCGAAGTCGAATCGGCAACCACTTAAGCTTAACGCGAAATTCTGAAATATAAAACGTAAACCAAATATGAATCTTATACAAAAATTTTGAAGCCGCTCAAGTTTATTCAGTTGTTCCTCTGTAAGGTCAAGATAGCTGGCATCAGCATAATCAAGGATGGGAAGAAGAAGTGATTGTGCAAGCGCAATTTTGGTGGTAATTGGCAGGAAATTGCGTAGCCGTTTCAACGACCCTGCGGATGCGAACAACCTGCGACTAACTTCCTGCAGTTGAGCAGTCCAGGAAAAGTTTGTGTCTATAAATATGCCGAGATCTTTGATTTTTTCGCTGAATGGTAATAGAATGTTATCAAACTGAACTTTAGGAAGACTATTCCAGTCTACCCGTGAAATTGACCTGGAGCTACCCACCACAACAACTTGTGTCTTTAAATGGTTAATTGTAAGACCATATCTCTTGCTCCAATCTGAAATACAGGTAAGATCTTTGTTAACTGTGTTGACAGCTTGCGACAGATTTCCGAGAGGGGCTTGAGAATAAATTTGCAGATCATCCGCATAAAGATGGTAGGAAGAAAGTAGTTGATCAGAGATGGAATTTATAAAAATTGCGAAAAGTAAAGGTGATAAAACGCCACCCTGCGGTACACCGGCGGAAGTAATGCTCCAAGAAGACGAAGTCTCCTCAATGCAAATACGTTGTCGGCGACCAGACAGGTAACTACGAAACCAGTTAATTGTCGGTGGAGATATGTTAAGAGAGCATAGTATGCCAAGCAAAATATCAAAATCAACGGTGTTGAAGGCATTACTGAAATCTAGCAAAACCAGTACCGTTAGATTTCCGACTTCCATGCCTGACCTGATATCATCCGTAATATTGACAAGAGCAGTGGTAGTGCTATGACCAGGACGAAAACCTGATTGAAAGGGATTGAAGAGATTGTTTTTAGAAAGGAAAGTGCTCAATTGGTTGTAAATCAACCGCTCAAGGACCTTGGATAGGAATGGTAAAATGGAAATTGGACGATACTCGGAGAAGGATGCGGGATTGGATTTTTTTGGTAATGGAATTATGTGGGCATCTTTCCATGTACATGGAAAAATACCACTGGATATTGAATAATTAAGGATATGGCAAGTTACCAACAACTTAAAATTATTTGCATTGTATTTTTTACAAATACATAAAGTTTTTTTTTTTATTAATAAATATTGATGCATGATCGTGTAGTAATGTGTAGTACAAACATAATACAAAATAGATTAAAGTGTTCCAAAATAACTCATGTTTTACGGTAGTTACTAAAATTAGGAATTTCATAAATTATTAGGTTTATGCGTACTGTTATGTCCACTGTTATTCGATTTTTTAATATCAAAAATTGTAAGGATTTATCCATCTAAGACCAACAGTGTGGTGAACATACAAAAGGACGATTTTTCCTTTTCTCTACATCGTTTATTTTGTTCAAATCAAAGTGATATCCGATCGGGATGGTTTTTTTTTTATTCGTTCGTTTTGTACACTTTAATTGTGGAAACACTGAAGTGCGGAAGTTTGAGGGGGCTGAGTTGCCCGCGTCCGTAGGACTGCTCCCTTAAAATGGAATTCCTACACGTGGCCCCTGGGTGATACAAATCAGGCAACACAACTCTGTTGGGAGGCTTCGGCCGCGGCTGGTTACCACCTACAGGACGAAGCCATGCCGTGAAGCGACCTAGTCCGGTGCAACCGTTGTGGGAGACGGGTTTGGGCAGTTGCATCAACTCCCCAACTATAATTTTCCCCAAATCTATCTACTCTACCTAACGAGTGAATAGATTTATTCTGGATCTACGTGCTCCATCATCGGCCACACCATCGCTTACCATCAGGCGAGTTGGTGGCCAAACGTAGATCCATTTTTGATAAAAAAAAAATGCGTTGAATGAACACTGAACCGTTAGTGGAGAATAACTCCAAATAAGGATAGGTACAATAATACAATTTTCAAAAAAAAAACTTCTTTATACTGTCTTACGAGAATTTTAAGCTTAACATCGTGAAAAAGATCTGGTCAGTATGTCAGAAGCATTGTGAGATGTATGAAAATTATGTACTATACTCCTTCCGACAGTAATTCGGTCACGGCGGCTTATCTCCATGGAGGTTCGCCAAGTACGCAGGAGATATTATAGTGCACACGTGTATGCGCAAACACAGGTGCACTCCCTCTTCTTTCACTCTCATATTCCGATGGGACGGAAATATCCGACACGACCAGAGATAGATCTGGTGCAGGACCGTCTGCTTTACGTGCTCTCCAAAGCACGCGGGTGTCAAACCACCAACTTCCTGACTCCGGGCTGCTACTGAGAATTTCCTAACAGAAAAATTCAATAACTCGCTCGACCTGGGAATCGAACCCAGGACCTCACGCTCAGCAGCCGCGCTTGCGACCACTAGACAAACGATTATTCTAATTGGTCCAAAACCGTTTTAATTAAAGTAAAAATCAATAAATAAAACATAACGCGCTTGAAACTGCTTCTGGGTTTTATTAATTAAAACAAGAATACTCGAGGTTGAATTGCACAGGCGAGGGTTGCAATGTTGCCGAGAGGTTGTAACGACCCATTCTCACGCATTTCATTCGACGGTTTTCAATACACTTGCGAGGGAAAATGAATAGAATCAGTGATACGTAATTTGGTTATAGGTGTACGGTTTTTTTTGTGGGCCTAGTGGTCTGTGCTTGCGCGGGTGGAAGGAAAGGCACTGATGAAGAAGCCAAACAGCCTGATATTAAAATGAATTGAATATTTCCTATATTCATCCATAGATACTAATATTATAAAATACTAACCGTCTCTTTGGTCTAGTGGTCCAAAGCGCGGTGCCGCGATTTCACCTGCCTTAATTTGAGGAAAAATCCTACTAAAATATTATCCACCAGCGCCCTCCCCCCTCATGACCGCGCCTAGCACATCATAAATGTGCCTGCCTCGTTGGTCTAGTGGTCCCAAGCGCGACTGCTGAGCATGAGGTCTCTGGTTCGATTCTATCTTTATATTACAAAAAAGAGCAGTCCGAGCTATTTATAATCTTGGCTGTCGTGAGTCATTACGTGAATTGTTTAAGGAAATAAATATACTTACTTTGCCATCATTGTACATATTCAGTAATATCATGTACATTCGCAAACATATTGCCGATTATAATAAGAAGAGTGACAACCACAATCTAAACACTCGTAATAAGCACAAGCTTATGGTCCCCGGTTTTAGGCTTAGGAAGACCAGCAAATCATTCATGGGTAACGGTATTCGGTTCTATAATAAGATCCCATCTAATATTACAGATCTTCCAGATGATAAGTTTAAGGTAGTTATCAAACGCATTTTAATATCTAAAGCGTATTATAGTATCACTCACTACATTGAAGATAGGGATGTTTGGCGCACGATCCCCTCCTGCACACAGCGACCCACTGGCACTGTCTAATTTATTGCATGAATGGATGTAGCCTGTACAGATTACTTTGGTAATAACTGTTTTTATTATACCTTATTTTGACAACTAGATATATATATATATTATATAAACCTATATATTTAATTTTTCTTCTTGATATTTATGTAAATCTTACATAATCACATGACAATTATTTTAATCTAGTACCTTCTGCTACTGGTTTAAATTTGCGAAAAATTTGGTTTACTGTATTGTTATTTGACTTAACTGTTTCTTTTTTTAACAGTTATTTAATGTAATTTTCTTAATAAATATTGTATTATATCTTATAGCTTCACTACTGTTCTGTAAAATGTGAGCATTATGTGGACATTAATGTTAATCGTTACATTAAAGAAGTACTCTCATATAACAGCCTATGACCGGGTATTATGAGTTTGTCATGCTCACTAAAATGTCTTGCTGATGGTGGCGTTGTGTATTGGGTCGTTGAGTTCCCTTCAAAATGGTTGAGTTTAGCGATGCTGATGCGCTCGTCATACTCGTGAACGGGTTCTGTCTGTTGGGACTGGTCAGCTCGTAATAGCTCTGGTTATAATTTTGGCTTTGTATATAATTAAAATTCTGCCTTTTCTTCAACATTAACCTGCATTATTCTCACATTAATAAATTTAAATTGTAAAGAACACATAATTTTAAAAGAGTGTCTATGGAGTTTCTTGCCGGCTCTTCTCCATAAGACCAACTTATTGGAACCGTGCACCTAGCTTTGACTTTTCTTAAGTGCCTGTAATAGGGCCTATTTGAAATAAAAAAATTGAGTTTGAGTTTGAGTTTGATTCCCGGGTCGGGCAGTGTTATTGAGTTTTTCTGTAAGAAAATTCTCACTAGCAGCCTGGAGTATGGAATTGTGCCCGGTTGATGGCAATATGCTCACCACCTATTATATGGGACTTATAACAGCATTGGTGAAATGTGGGTGTACGACTGTGTACACCTCTACCTACCCCTTCGGGGAATACAGGCGTGATGCTATGTAACGTTATGTTATGTTACTAATATTATAAATGCGAAAGTAACTCTGTTTGTTTGTTTGTTACCTTTTCATAACTAAACTGCTAAACGGAGGAGATACAATGGACCTTGGCGAGGGACATAGGCTACCTTTTGTCATACAGAAGAAGTCGCGGGCACCAGCTAGTCTAATATAAACTAACGTTAATTTGTTTACTAAAATAAGTAATGTTATCAATTATGATTTCAAATCGAAAAAAGAGAAAATCAAATAAAAATAGAAAATCAAATCGAATCAAAGAGTTTTTAGACATTAAAATATTTTGCTGAAATTTAAAAATAAATGTAATCTTGCTACGCGGCTTTTTTTCACCACCATCATGTTTTTCACGCCAATGTAAAGTATCACCCGAGTGCGTTAAAGCTGCATCATTATTATTATTATCGTATGGCGTTGCTGCAAGATGTCAGTGATGTTGTGCTCACAGTTCTAGATCCAACTCCATCAGCCAGTTTTTGGCATCCTGATTCAGCCGGCTCAGATCCTCCAGACCTCCCGAGAATCTTCTCAAGGTACAACTCTCGACTATGTGCTGGATGGTTTGGACAAGGGCCCCGCAGTCATATTCGGAAGAGGTTGTAAAGCTACATGATTAACCTATAAGAGCCACTTTACGAGCAAGTGTGTTGAAAAAGTTAATTGCTGCCGGAACCATTCACAAAAGACCCCCAAATACCCCACGGTATGTTTCTCTGTTAATATATTTAATTATTATTCTTTCAATGTTTCTTTGAAAAATAGAAATTAATATAGGCATTACATGGCCTCAACATGTATTAAAAAATATAATTATATATGATTTATAAAGGATTGGGATGTTGTTCGGCGATTTACAACTGCAAAGTGGTAACGCTGAGTTTAGTAAATCTGTAAATGATTACTAGATAAATATCACCAGGCGTCTCCTTAGGACGTATACAAAGAGGATTGAAAATTAAATAGGTTTGAACACGACAAGGTAGCTCAGTTGGCAGAGTGATGACACGGAACGTCAAAGGTCGCGGGTTCAAGCCCCGTTCTTGTCTATTATTTTTTCAATGTTTCTTTGAAAAATAGAAATTAATATTTAATTAAGTTTAAAGCCGGACTTTAAACAATTTCAACATTGATTTCACGGAGTTAACCGTTTTGTGTTTTGTGGTGACCCTTGAGAATAGCGTGTCCCTATTTAGTGTTACATGATTTTTTATATGAATTTTAGTCGTGTTTGTGTGCCTTTACCTGAATTGAACACGAAAGCTCGTATTTCCGGTCCAGCGCCGGATCTAGGGAGGAGAAAAACCGGGGTACCTATTTAACCCGGGTGGCAACTTCAAGGGGGGCCAAATTCATCAGTTTGAAGCAGCACTTGGTTCTACCGATTATTATTAATTTGATTTGGTAACGCATCCTAACGTATTTAAATTTGTAAGACATTTTCTAAATAATTGGAGGAGAGGACGCACTATCAAGTCTCTGCCCCAGTTCGGAAAAATCGTAGATCCGGGCGGGGGAATGGATCCCCATTAGCTGTTGTTGCGTTCACAGGCAGCTGCTTAAAATAAATAATATTCCGTCGGAAAAATATTTTTGATAGGTAATTTGTAATGGCGGCGCAAAAATCATAGAAAGATACCAATTTGATTATTGTTGTCTTTATTATTATTGCAAAATGTACATTCAGTACTTACTTGTATTTTGTTTTTTTTTTATCGTTTTGTTTTTATTATGTGCTTATAACATCGCCTTGGAGTGATATTTAAGATGTTGTAATGTTATTGGTATATAAAACAAATAAATTAATTAAAATGTACAACCTGTTCCTTTTATCACTTGCGTCGTGGCGACAATCCTAATTCAATTCTCGTCCGCATAACAGGGTCCTAAATTTGACGGTAAATTTAATACACTATTAATATTTTAATGTATATTACACTAAGGATATGGATTATGTATCTTTATCGTAGTCGGGGGACAGCATATACATAACATAGGATCACGCCAGTATTCCCGGAATGGGTAGGCAGAGGTGTACACAATTAAACACCCACATTTCACCAATGTTGTTATTAAGTCTCAGGTGGTGAGGTTCCCAGGAGTATTGCCATCTACCGGGCACAATTCTAAATTCAGGGCTGCTACTTAGAATTTCTTAATAGAAAAACCGAGTTATATTTTTTAAAAAATACTAAGTGTATTACACAATGTAGATAAAGAATAAATAATACGAAAATGTTTCACAAAATGCAATTTGGAAACGCGCTAAAAGCTTGGAAAATGTAATAAGAATTTCGCGAAAACTTGATTTACTTCGACACTTGACTCGTTAAGGAAAAGCGGGCCGATAGTGTAGGGTGACCCTAAGTTCTTTTCATTGAAGACGGTATTTTTTATTGTTTTTATGTTTAATGACATCAGCTGTGATGTAACCCGCTTGAAATAAAATTAACGCATTGTTGTGTTTGACTAGCATCAAATTCGATATTAGGCACATAATCGTACATAACATTTTATAATACTGACTGGCTGGCTGAGTTTAGTAGATCTGTAAATGATTGCTAAATAAATATCACCAGGCGTCTCCTTAAGCCTATATGGCTTGAAATTTAATACACACGATCAACGACGCGGTGGCTCAATTAGTAGAGTGATGACACGGATTGTCATGGGTCTCGGGTTCAAGCAACGTTCGTGTCTATTATTTTTCAATGTTTCCTTGTAAAATTGTAATTAATATAGGTATTACATGGTCTTAACATGTATAAAAATATCAATATATTTGTTTTTCTTGACGTTTCGAACACTTTGTAGCGTTCGTGGTCGCAGGAGTTGTTTTATTATAATGTGTAGTGATCGCGAAAACCTAAGATATTACTATTATCCATTCTTGTCTTATACATCTCAACATTCTCATATTTTTCTTCCAACATTTGCCTTCTGCTCTTTCATGGACCAGTATTCCGATCTAGTCTATAACCAAACGACGGCTCTAATAACGGATTTGTTAAATTCAGTACATATATGTTACATCGAAAATTATTTTCATAATTGTGAAGTTTTTATGAGTCAGAAGTAAAATTAGAGACTGGTTACCTGTGTTAAAGTTAAGCTAAGTTATTTTGTATCCATTATATACGATTTTATTATAATGTCAATAAAATTAAAGGTTTACATTAGGTACCTATTTAAATGTAGTATTCATTTAATGGTGTCAGCCCATGGAAATTGACTATTATGGTAAGAAAAAATTTCAAATTTGCTTTTTGACTTTGCACATTCTATTTTGAAGGATAAAAATAAGAATAGATTCGTGTAAATCTCACAATTTAATTCTACATGGCTCTGTATTTTATTCGGCTATTTTTAAATAAATGGCAAAGTTATTTATTTATTTATTTATTTATACTTTATTGTACACCAGAAAGAAACACAAGAAAAATAATCAATACAAGTTTTAAAACATCAATGGGCGGCCTTATCGCGATCTGCGATTTCTACCAGGCAACCTTGGGATGGATTTGGATAGAAGAGTCAATTATAAATGGGGTTGTGTGTGAAGAAAATATAAGTACGAGTACATATTATAAACTATAATATATGCAAATAAAATAACAACAAACATAATACATACGAATAAATAAATATTACAATACATAAACATATACGTATATAGGTATAGACTGTATACATAATAATACAATTAAGATATATATAATAATAATAAAATAATATATAATAATTATTAGAACGACAAGTAATGTTCTTTCACAAGCCTTTTGAAAACTGGCAGTGATTGCGCACGTCTAATTGGCACTGGCAACGCATTCCACAATCGAGCCGCCTGAACCGAGAAGGATTTATCAACAAATGTTGTGGAATGCATTGGCATTTTCAGTCTTAGGTTATCTGATGACCTAAGGTATCGCGTGTGAGTGTCACCAAGGAACTCGAAGCGTTTCTTAAGATACAGGGGAGTAGATGGGAGGAAGAGTACATTATAAAGTAATGAAAGGATATGAGTATTCCGGCGAAGTCGAATCGGCAACCACTTAAGCTTAACGCGAAATTCTGAAATATAAAACGTAAACCAAATATGAATCTTATACAAAAATTTTGAAGCCGCTCAAGTTTATTCAGTTGTTCCTCTGTAAGGTCAAGATAGCTGGCATCAGCATAATCAAGGATGGGAAGAAGAAGTGATTGTGCAAGCGCAATTTTGGTGGTAATTGGCAGGAAATTGCGTAGCCGTTTCAACGACCCTGCGGATGCGAACAACCTGCGACTAACTTCCTGCAGTTGAGCAGTCCAGGAAAAGTTTGTGTCTATAAATATGCCGAGATCTTTGATTTTTTCGCTGAATGGTAATAGAATGTTATCAAACTGAACTTTAGGAAGACTATTCCAGTCTACCCGTGAAATTGACCTGGAGCTACCCACCACAACAACTTGTGTCTTTAAATGGTTAATTGTAAGACCATATCTCTTGCTCCAATCTGAAATACAGGTAAGATCTTTGTTAACTGTGTTGACAGCTTGCGACAGATTTCCGAGAGGGGCTTGAGAATAAATTTGCAGATCATCCGCATAAAGATGGTAGGAAGAAAGTAGTTGATCAGAGATGGAATTTATAAAAATTGCGAAAAGTAAAGGTGATAAAACGCCACCCTGCGGTACACCGGCGGAAGTAATGCTCCAAGAAGACGAAGTCTCCTCAATGCAAATACGTTGTCGGCGACCAGACAGGTAACTACGAAACCAGTTAATTGTCGGTGGAGATATGTTAAGAGAGCATAGTATGCCAAGCAAAATATCAAAATCAACGGTGTTGAAGGCATTACTGAAATCTAGCAAAACCAGTACCGTTAGATTTCCGACTTCCATGCCTGACCTGATATCATCCGTAATATTGACAAGAGCAGTGGTAGTGCTATGACCAGGACGAAAACCTGATTGAAAGGGATTGAAGAGATTGTTTTTAGAAAGGAAAGTGCTCAATTGGTTGTAAATCAACCGCTCAAGGACCTTGGATAGGAATGGTAAAATGGAAATTGGACGATACTCGGAGAAGGATGCGGGATTGGATTTTTTTGGTAATGGAATTATGTGGGCATCTTTCCATGTACATGGAAAAATACCACTGGATATTGAATAATTAAGGATATGGCAAGTTACCAACAACTTAAAATTATTTGCATTGTATTTTTTACAAATACATAAAGTTTTTTTTTTTATTAATAAATATTGATGCATGATCGTGTAGTAATGTGTAGTACAAACATAATACAAAATAGATTAAAGTGTTCCAAAATAACTCATGTTTTACGGTAGTTACTAAAATTAGGAATTTCATAAATTATTAGGTTTATGCGTACTGTTATGTCCACTGTTATTCGATTTTTTAATATCAAAAATTGTAAGGATTTATCCATCTAAGACCAACAGTGTGGTGAACATACAAAAGGACGATTTTTCCTTTTCTCTACATCGTTTATTTTGTTCAAATCAAAGTGATATCCGATCGGGATGGTTTTTTTTTTATTCGTTCGTTTTGTACACTTTAATTGTGGAAACACTGAAGTGCGGAAGTTTGAGGGGGCTGAGTTGCCCGCGTCCGTAGGACTGCTCCCTTAAAATGGAATTCCTACACGTGGCCCCTGGGTGATACAAATCAGGCAACACAACTCTGTTGGGAGGCTTCGGCCGCGGCTGGTTACCACCTACAGGACGAAGCCATGCCGTGAAGCGACCTAGTCCGGTGCAACCGTTGTGGGAGACGGGTTTGGGCAGTTGCATCAACTCCCCAACTATAATTTTCCCCAAATCTATCTACTCTACCTAACGAGTGAATAGATTTATTCTGGATCTACGTGCTCCATCATCGGCCACACCATCGCTTACCATCAGGCGAGTTGGTGGCCAAACGTAGATCCATTTTTGATAAAAAAAAAATGCGTTGAATGAACACTGAACCGTTAGTGGAGAATAACTCCAAATAAGGATAGGTACAATAATACAATTTTCAAAAAAAAAACTTCTTTATACTGTCTTACGAGAATTTTAAGCTTAACATCGTGAAAAAGATCTGGTCAGTATGTCAGAAGCATTGTGAGATGTATGAAAATTATGTACTATACTCCTTCCGACAGTAATTCGGTCACGGCGGCTTATCTCCATGGAGGTTCGCCAAGTACGCAGGAGATATTATAGTGCACACGTGTATGCGCAAACACAGGTGCACTCCCTCTTCTTTCACTCTCATATTCCGATGGGACGGAAATATCCGACACGACCAGAGATAGATCTGGTGCAGGACCGTCTGCTTTACGTGCTCTCCAAAGCACGCGGGTGTCAAACCACCAACTTCCTGACTCCGGGCTGCTACTGAGAATTTCCTAACAGAAAAATTCAATAACTCGCTCGACCTGGGAATCGAACCCAGGACCTCACGCTCAGCAGCCGCGCTTGCGACCACTAGACAAACGATTATTCTAATTGGTCCAAAACCGTTTTAATTAAAGTAAAAATCAATAAATAAAACATAACGCGCTTGAAACTGCTTCTGGGTTTTATTAATTAAAACAAGAATACTCGAGGTTGAATTGCACAGGCGAGGGTTACAATGTTGCCGAGAGGTTGTAACGACCCATTCTCACGCATTTCATTCGACGGTTTTCAATACACTTGCGAGGGAAAATGAATAGAATCAGTGATACGTAATTTGGTTATAGGTGTACGGTTTTTTTTGTGGGCCTAGTGGTCTGTGCTTGCGCGGGTGGAAGGAAAGGCACTGATGAAGAAGCCAAACAGCCTGATATTAAAATGAATTGAATATTTCCTATATTCATCCATAGATACTAATATTATAAAATACTAACCGTCTCTTTGGTCTAGTGGTCCAAAGCGCGGTGCCGCGATTTCACCTGCCTTAATTTGAGGAAAAATCCTACTAAAATATTATCCACCAGCGCCCTCCCCCCTCATGACCGCGCCTAGCACATCATAAATGTGCCTGCCTCGTTGGTCTAGTGGTCCCAAGCGCGACTGCTGAGCATGAGGTCTCTGGTTCGATTCTATCTTTATATTACAAAAAAGAGCAGTCCGAGCTATTTATAATCTTGGCTGTCGTGAGTCATTACGTGAATTGTTTAAGGAAATAAATATACTTACTTTGCCATCATTGTACATATTCAGTAATATCATGTACATTCGCAAACATATTGCCGATTATAATAAGAAGAGTGACAACCACAATCTAAACACTCGTAATAAGCACAAGCTTATGGTCCCCGGTTTTAGGCTTAGGAAGACCAGCAAATCATTCATGGGTAACGGTATTCGGTTCTATAATAAGATCCCATCTAATATTACAGATCTTCCAGATGATAAGTTTAAGGTAGTTATCAAACGCATTTTAATATCTAAAGCGTATTATAGTATCACTCACTACATTGAAGATAGGGATGTTTGGCGCACGATCCCCTCCTGCACACAGCGACCCACTGGCACTGTCTAATTTATTGCATGAATGGATGTAGCCTGTACAGATTACTTTGGTAATAACTGTTTTTATTATACCTTATTTTGACAACTAGATATATATATATATTATATAAACCTATATATTTAATTTTTCTTCTTGATATTTATGTAAATCTTACATAATCACATGACAATTATTTTAATCTAGTACCTTCTGCTACTGGTTTAAATTTGCGAAAAATTTGGTTTACTGTATTGTTATTTGACTTAACTGTTTCTTTTTTTAACAGTTATTTAATGTAATTTTCTTAATAAATATTGTATTATATCTTATAGCTTCACTACTGTTCTGTAAAATGTGAGCATTATGTGGACATTAATGTTAATCGTTACATTAAAGAAGTACTCTCATATAACAGCCTATGACCGGGTATTATGAGTTTGTCATGCTCACTAAAATGTCTTGCTGATGGTGGCGTTGTGTATTGGGTCGTTGAGTTCCCTTCAAAATGGTTGAGTTTAGCGATGCTGATGCGCTCGTCATACTCGTGAACGGGTTCTGTCTGTTGGGACTGGTCAGCTCGTAATAGCTCTGGTTATAATTTTGGCTTTGTATATAATTAAAATTCTGCCTTTTCTTCAACATTAACCTGCATTATTCTCACATTAATAAATTTAAATTGTAAAGAACACATAATTTTAAAAGAGTGTCTATGGAGTTTCTTGCCGGCTCTTCTCCATAAGACCAACTTATTGGAACCGTGCACCTAGCTTTGACTTTTCTTAAGTGCCTGTAATAGGGCCTATTTGAAATAAAAAAATTGAGTTTGAGTTTGAGTTTGATTCCCGGGTCGGGCAGTGTTATTGAGTTTTTCTGTAAGAAAATTCTCACTAGCAGCCTGGAGTATGGAATTGTGCCCGGTTGATGGCAATATGCTCACCACCTATTATATGGGACTTATAACAGCATTGGTGAAATGTGGGTGTACGACTGTGTACACCTCTACCTACCCCTTCGGGGAATACAGGCGTGATGCTATGTAACGTTATGTTATGTTACTAATATTATAAATGCGAAAGTAACTCTGTTTGTTTGTTTGTTACCTTTTCATAACTAAACTGCTAAACGGAGGAGATACAATGGACCTTGGCGAGGGACATAGGCTACCTTTTGTCATACAGAAGAAGTCGCGGGCACCAGCTAGTCTAATATAAACTAACGTTAATTTGTTTACTAAAATAAGTAATGTTATCAATTATGATTTCAAATCGAAAAAAGAGAAAATCAAATAAAAATAGAAAATCAAATCGAATCAAAGAGTTTTTAGACATTAAAATATTTTGCTGAAATTTAAAAATAAATGTAATCTTGCTACGCGGCTTTTTTTCACCACCATCATGTTTTTCACGCCAATGTAAAGTATCACCCGAGTGCGTTAAAGCTGCATCATTATTATTATTATCGTATGGCGTTGCTGCAAGATGTCAGTGATGTTGTGCTCACAGTTCTAGATCCAACTCCATCAGCCAGTTTTTGGCATCCTGATTCAGCCGGCTCAGATCCTCCAGACCTCCCGAGAATCTTCTCAAGGTACAACTCTCGACTATGTGCTGGATGGTTTGGACAAGGGCCCCGCAGTCATATTCGGAAGAGGTTGTAAAGCTACATGATTAACCTATAAGAGCCACTTTACGAGCAAGTGTGTTGAAAAAGTTAATTTCTGCCGGAACCATTCACAAAAGACCCCCAAATACCCCACGGTATGTTTCTCTGTTAATATATTTAATTATTATTCTTTCAATGTTTCTTTGAAAACTAGAAATTAATATAGGCATTACATGGCCTCAACATGTATTAAAAAATATAATTATATATGATTTATAAAGGATTGGGATGTTGTTCGGCGATTTACAACTGCAAAGTGGTAACGCTGAGTTTAGTAAATCTGTAAATGATTACTAGATAAATATCACCAGGCGTCTCCTTAGGACGTATACAAAGAGGATTGAAAATTAAATAGGTTTGAACACGACAAGGTAGCTCAGTTGGCAGAGTGATGACACGGAACGTCAAAGGTCGCGGGTTCAAGCCCCGTTCTTGTCTATTATTTTTTCAATGTTTCTTTGAAAAATAGAAATTAATATTTAATTAAGTTTAAAGCCGGACTTTAAACAATTTCAACATTGATTTCACGGAGTTAACCGTTTTGTGTTTTGTGGTGACCCTTGAGAATAGCGTGTCCCTATTTAGTGTTACATGATTTTTTATATGAATTTTAGTCGTGTTTGTGTGCCTTTACCTGAATTGAACACGAAAGCTCGTATTTCCGGTCCAGCGCCGGATCTAGGGAGGAGAAAAACCGGGGTACCTATTTAACCCGGGTGGCAACTTCAAGGGGGGCCAAATTCATCAGTTTGAAGCAGCACTTGGTTCTACCGATTATTATTAATTTGATTTGGTAACGCATCCTAACGTATTTAAATTTGTAAGACATTTTCTAAATAATTGGAGGAGAGGACGCACTATCAAGTCTCTGCCCCAGTTCGGAAAAATCGTAGATCCGGGCGGGGGAATGGATCCCCATTAGCTGTTGTTGCGTTCACAGGCAGCTGCTTAAAATAAATAATATTCCGTCGGAAAAATATTTTTGATAGGTAATTTGTAATGGCGGCGCAAAAATCATAGAAAGATACCAATTTGATTATTGTTGTCTTTATTATTATTGCAAAATGTACATTCAGTACTTACTTGTATTTTGTTTTTTTTTTATCGTTTTGTTTTTATTATGTGCTTATAACATCGCCTTGGAGTGATATTTAAGATGTTGTAATGTTATTGGTATATAAAACAAATAAATTAATTAAAATGTACAACCTGTTCCTTTTATCACTTGCGTCGTGGCGACAATCCTAATTCAATTCTCGTCCGCATAACAGGGTCCTAAATTTGACGGTAAATTTAATACACTATTAATATTTTAATGTATATTACACTAAGGATATGGATTATGTATCTTTATCGTAGTCGGGGGACAGCATATACATAACATAGGATCACGCCAGTATTCCCGGAATGGGTAGGCAGAGGTGTACACAATTAAACACCCACATTTCACCAATGTTGTTATTAAGTCTCAGGTGGTGAGGTTCCCAGGAGTATTGCCATCTACCGGGCACAATTCTAAATTCAGGGCTGCTACTTAGAATTTCTTAATAGAAAAACCGAGTTATATTTTGCGCGATCTGGGAATCGAACCCAAGACCTCAAGGCTTCGCCGACCAAGGCTCAGCAGTCGCACTACGACGCGCTAACGGGGGAGACTATTGTCAAAAAAATCTTATAGGGACCGACTGCGTTGAAAATGTTTTCACCAACCTTGTTTTTTACTTTTTAGTTTCACACATGTCAGTGGTGCTTTTAATTTGTATTGCTTTTTTTATTATTACTATTTTACTATTACTATTAATTCGTGATACACTACGGGATTTGTGTCGCCATCTTGTTACGTGTGTGCCGCTAGCAAGTACTATGTTGTTAGCTCCTTGTCTGCGTAGTATTCGTGAAGCGCAATAGATGTCGCTACAGTTCATATCATTGTGTTACTGAAAATAAACATTTAATATGTTAATAAAAAACAAAATTATTTATAATTACCATACTTATGTACCTAATATGGTTTAAAACTATACAGCCAAGTCTATCTCGTTCTTGATGGTTTGTTAATTCAATTAATATGCCAAGGAATATGATTGTGACGGCTTTGAGGCTTCGATCTGGGCATATTCCACTAAACAATTACGCATACCTTATTGGTAAAGTTTCTTCTAAAAATTGTCATGTCGGAGTGTCATGTAGTTGAAGACGTTTTGCATGTTTTAGTGGAATGTGCTTGGAATGAACCTGATAGAAGCGCTTTAAGTGTTGGTTACAAGATCAATTTGCGAAATATTGGCAAATGTGTATTTTGGTTTAACCGCTGTCGGAGGACGCCAAATTGTTGTAGGTAAAGGGTTGCTTGTGCTTTGAAGGGAAAATATAGGGTTTTTTTTTAATTATGTTAGCTTTTGGCGATGGCATGATCACGTTTGACCAAACCTCCCCTTTTTTTTTAAAATAAATTTTAAAAAATAAACCAAATTCTTTAGCTCAGCGAAATTAACCTTTCTATTTACGTCATATGGTATGTTTTTGACCACAAAACTTGATGGTAAATGGTGTTGAAAATTTCATTGATTGATATTGCTCTTTCATTATGGCTTTGTTATGGCATCTAAGAACTACAAATTTATAACTAATAAGTTAAAAGGGTTACCTCGTTGGTCTAGTGGTCCCAAGCGCGACTGCTGGTTCTAGATTTGATTCCCAGGTTGGGAAAAGTGTTACTTATTGGGTTTTTCTGTAAGGCAATTTTAGAATAGTGCCCAGTAGATGTCAATAGGCTTACATGGGACTAAATAACAGCATTGGTGAAATACGGCTGTACAACTGTCTACACCTCTGCCTATCCCATCGAGGAATACAGGCATGTTGCTATGTTATATTTTGTACTTTCACGTGAGAAAAGCTAAGGGTACTTACAGCAAATAATAAATAAAAACAACACGCCCCATCTCTTTTAAAACATTCTACCATCTAGTGCAAAGCTATCGGAAATCATTAGGTAGTTAATGAAACGGGTAAATTTGGGACCCAAACTTGCTACCAAATGCCTCGACTCTAATGGCGGTTTAAGTGCTTTCTCGTGGGATGTGCGAATACTTTGGATATGACTTTTGATGTCGATTTTTGTGTAGCAGTTAAATGCAGGAATCAGTAATCAAATATAATTATCATCATCCCACTGCCCTAATACCATTTTTTTATGGAATAGGGGGAAACCAAGCAGACGGCTCGCCTGATGGTAAGCAATTACAGCCACCTATAGACACCCGCAAGCACAGAGGAGTCGCAAGTGCGTTGCCGGCCTTTTAAAGGGTTTGGGCCTCCGGTACCCTCACTCACTCGGCGAAACACAACGTTGTTTCACGCCGGTTTTCTATGAGGCCGTGGTATCAATCCGGTCGTTCAATCAATTCGTGCCGAAGCATGGTTCTCCCACGGTGGAAAACTATTTATTTGGGATCGGCGCAGCGTACCTCGATCTGGCTGTTAAAGTTTTGGTTGTTTTATGACCGGCCGCCTGCCTGACGTCAACCCTCTTTGGGAATGCTGTTGTTGATAGTAACCGCCACCGATACGGTCTCCTTCTATCTAGCTATGTCACTACAAATGTTAATGACTACGCTGGTCAAACAAACATACTGACTACCAGTGTATTCCGGTTAGAGAGAGATATATAGATACATAGATAATGCTTTTATTTACTGCAATACACGACACAACTATAAGAATTTACAACAGACAAATAAAAATAAAAATAAAATAGGTTACTATTATATAATGCTAGGAAAATCGGTCCAAAATTCGCTAGTGGACTTGAAGTACCTACTACTTCAAGACCCTATCGATCATCATCATCATCATCCCCCTGTCTCAATTTATTTACTTCCCTACTGATCAATCCAAAAGAAGTGGGAAGTGGTCACCACTGCACAATGACGTTTTTAGTGTCTAAGGTGTCATAAAAAGGACTAAAATTTCAGTTTGTCGTGCGATTCATAAAATCGATTTCAACGCTGCAATATTATTTTAGAAAAAAGTTGTTGTAAATTTGGATAGAAAAATACGGTCGTGAGTCGGATTCGAACCTCGGATAAATACTCCAGACGCTCTGACTAACTAAGGCATCTCGAGCTCTGCTCTGAGGTGGGCCTCAATCATCTTTATACGGACTGAATAGATAGTCATGGCATCACTAAAAGACTTGTGGAAGAATTCGGGGTAGTGAGCAGAGGTTAAGATGGCTTTGTGGTCAGAGCACTTGGTGTATTTATCGGGGAGACACAGGTTTGAATCCTGCTGACAACTGTTCTTTTCTTTCCACAAAAATGAATACCTTAGAGTTCGCTACGCATGCGTTAATGCGTTTGAAAGATTTATCTATAATCTGCGCTTTATTTGGCATCAATATCTATTGTAAAATACGTTCTTATCTTCAGTATATTACTACTCTATGTCACGTTACATCTGTTTGGGATGTAGGCACTAATAATTCACAGATCTTGTCTAATACTAAATAGGCAACGTAAATAGTTACTGCCGAAACTACGACATAGTTTCGCTTTGACAATATTACAATATTTGCTAATGACTATTCGCCATCTTTAGTAATGCTTTAAAGGAAAAGCAGCATAGATTAGCACAAGACACTACGGCCAAGACACATAATCAGTATTTAGCAATTAGCATTCAGCACGTGCTTTGTCTTCATTATGTCTATCTCGCACTTGTAGTTTAACAGTTGTGCGACAGTGGCGGGAATAATGCTAAGCGACAACACTTTCTCAGTACTGTTTATTTATTTGTGATAATAATAATGCTAAGCGAAAGCACGTGCTCATATATCTATGACATGCTCTGTACTGTTTATTTATCTGTGACAAGAAGAATGCCAAGCGAAAGCACGTGCTCATATATCTATGACGTGCTCTGTACTGTTTCTTTATCTGTGATCAGAATAATGCTAAGCGAAAGCACGTGCTCATATATCTATGACGTGCTCAGTACTGTTTGATTAACTTGGCAAATCCTTAACGTGATTCGGCCAGAACAAAACTTTGTTTATCTTATAATACTGCACGCTCCATAGATATTTGTGCTCCAAGTTTTTAAGATGTTTTCTTTGTCCCGCCCTACTGTTTGCGGAGGGCCCTTTTTTCTGCATAATGACTGCTAATAATTGTCCTATTCTCTTTGTAAGGCGCCCCAAGGAATTAGGTACGTTGCGTATTCATGGCGGCCATCATTTTTGACACATTACGATGAAGTCCGGAGCGGTTCATGAATATTATTTTTATTCACTTTGTATTTTATGTAGTTTCTTATACGGGTACTGGAGCTGCTTATTCTGTGCTTTATTCTTCTAATATTAACGCGCTTTCTATTCTGTATTTCTGTACTACATTATTCATCCAAAATATTTTACTCGTACATCTATGAGAGATAAATAAGTCTTATTTGATATATCAATTATGATAGTCAAAACAATCTTGTACTATGGCAGGAACTTTCTCAGACACTTTTAAATTAGAGTGTGGGGTAAGACAGGGCGAATTGACTTCTCCGATATTGTTTAATGTTTATATGAATGAGTTGATTGATGAACTCAGTAGCGCCAATGTCGGATGCTCTATTGACGGAACTGTAGCCAACTGTAGCTGTAGTGTGTGTTAAAATCACACTTTTTTAGGGAAATTGCCAATCCTTTTACACGTGCAGCCTGGGTGAGATATACACAGAGGGCCTATAACGCTCTACGTATCCAATATAATAATGCCTTCAGGATACTGTTGGGACTCCCGCGCTACTGTAGCACATCAACTAAGTTTGCAGTCGCGTAAACAGATGTCTTTTACGCTATTATGCGTAAGAGAGTTGCGGGTATGATGGGCAGAGTGCGTGGGAGTCCTACCACTATCTTATAGGTCGTGCCTGCAAAGCTAGATAGCCCTATACTGAAGTACTGGGAAAACACACATTTGTCTATCCGGTGCTTGGTATATAGAGAGGGTTCATGTAACCTATAACCATTACTAACATACGTAGTTTTTAAGTATCTTTACTAACAGCAATGTATATGGATGAATGTTATCATGATGTTATCCGAAATAAAAGATTTTGAATTGAATTGAATTGAAAATATCAAATTTATTATTTATATGCTTTTAGTAATATCTTAGGCTTTCGCGATCACTATACATTATAATAAAACAACTTTTAACCGGATTAATCGCGTGTATTATTGGTTTGTTTTTCCTGACTGCAGCGTTCGTGGTCACAGGAGAACTAAGGCGTCAGGCGTCTCAACAGTTTATTTAAAATTATTTCAGTCTACCGTACATATAATTGATAAAATTCATAAAATGATTTTTGTCTCTGATACATATATGCTTTTGTTATTAATTAAATTAGTTTTAAAAAATGAACTTTAACTATTATTAGATAGAGAGACGCAGAAATATAGAACACCGAGCACCAGAGTCCGCCCGTCACGTGTTAATAATGATTGTAGCTACTGAAATTTATGCAAATGGAAACAAACATTAATAATAATTATTTTAAATGACGCGTAATAAAAGAATGATAATATTTTTTTTACTACAAAACATCTTCACTACCTATAGATTCACATATATCATATATCAACACAAATAAATAAAATTGAAGTACATAGATAGAATCACGCCTGTATTCCTCGAAGGGGTAGACAGAGGTGTACACAAAAAAGAGACGTTGACCTCTGAGTTTGTTTCGGCGTTTCTTCTTAGAGACAGTCAGATAGGAAACGCCGGCGCCATCTTGTTTATAAAAATGACTTGTAAAAGTGTCTTCAACAGATCTGTTTACAGAAATAAAATCATTTATCATTTATGAGTTGTATACCAATATTTCACCAATGCTGTTATTAAGTCCCATGTGTCCCATGACCCATGTAGGTGGTGAGCTTATTGCCAGGCAGTCAAAATTTAAGTGTCTGTTTATAATATCAAAATAAAAGTTTTTTTAAGCTGATATTGTTATTTGCACGATACCAACGCCTTAAAATATTTTTTTAAATGATTGTCTGTCTGTCTGTTTGTTCCAGCTAATCTTCGAAACGGCTGGACCGATTTTGATAAGATTTTACTGACAGGTAGTTGACTATATAAGAAGTAACTTAGGCTAATTATAATATAATTATAGGCGGGTGAAACCGCGGGGCACAACTAGTACTAAATATTTCGGATAAATAATGAAGAAACTCATATTGCTAACTCAATTACGAATCGATGGATTTGGATGAAAATTGTGAAGACAGTTTGTATTCTGTGTTAGAAAATTAACTAAGAAGCGCGGAAGGTCGCCCAAGCGATGGACTGATCAGGTAAAATCTTGTGTGGGCGATCACATACATGCGTGCACCAGAGTCGCTGTTGATAGGGAACAAAATGGCGGGACATCTTGAGGCGAGCTACATCCACCCTTGACGATACATGACACCACAAGAGCGTTACGACGGATAAGAAAAACTAAGGTAGATAAAAACTAAGTAATCCCGAATTATGACGGTAAGAAAAAGAGCTAAAAGAGTTAACTCTACCTTATGTCCTTGGCTATAGAATCTCTTATTGTGTACCCCTGCCATATATACAACGTTTAACATAAGTCCGTGGTCACACTTTAAGGCGGTCAATGTACCTATACGATTTTTTTTTACTATTGAACCAACTTCAAGTGAAATATCAGCTGCTCCATAGACATAGTCATACCCACTCGTTCAAAATGTATGAAGAAGCTGATTTTTGAAGTTTAAACTTCTTTAGGTGCGTTTGAGCACTTTTTGGGTGAACAAAAATCATGGAACTCGCGTCATCGTTACCGAACGCTTTCCATGTGCTATATGTATACTATCTAGGAGAACAAAAAGCGTAAAACTCGCGTCATGGAGCCATTAGATTATTATTTTCGAATTATTTTTGGTTTATAAAGAAGTGTTTATGATCAAGGATTAAAGTTTAAATTGGTCATTATCACTTCTTTACAAATCAAAAATAATTATCTAATAGCTCGACGATACAATTCACAAGTTATTTCGTTTTCACTTATATCGGCAGTCCCCAAAGACCGCCCCGCCTATTTTTTCGCGCTTTCAAAGTTGTCTCCATAGTGAAAGTTGATCGCATATATGAGTACATTGACCCCTCAAAGTATGACCACTTCTGTTACACATAGTATAGAAAAAAAAATGGTTGGATAGTTTTGGTATTTATTTTTTATTGTATATTTGTTTAGTATTAGCGGTATCGTCCCCTTATGGCATGGGTGTACCTATAGATGAACAGCTTGTATATATGTTTAAGTTTTATAATAAAACGTAGATTACGAATGGATGCAAATAAATACATTATCTAGCTACTTCCACAATATTGAGGGTAGTCATGCATTACCTGTGTACCGCCCGCCCGCAAATATATGCATATACGCAAGCGACGAACATTGCGACTACCACCAACTACTCTACACGTGTTCCCCCCCCCCACGGGGCATCCTCAGGAGATGTTAGACCGTGTAGTGTCCGCCACCGGCTGCGGTGGACTGGTAATGCATGACTACCCTCAATATTGTGTAAGTAGCTAGATATTGTATTTATTTGCATCCATTGTAATGGACTTCCGCAAAGTAACGCCTGAATCTATTCAGTAGATTACAAAGTAAAAAAATAACAAAAAACTCAGTATCAATCAGGCCGCATTTAGAAATTGTACCTTTTTCTTATCTTATGGTTGATGAACAACCTAGTGTCAGAGTTTAAACCACTCGCAGGTCTCTGACATGGCTTTACACACCATCGAGAACATCTCTCTGGTATGCTGGTTTCCTCACGATATTTTCCTTCACCGTTCACCAAATCGTACCTGGTTTATACTTAGTAATATAATAGGCTTACCATCCATTACATAGGAATTAATGAGTGTTCAATGGTACACCTTTGCTAGACCTTTCAGATCTGTAGGGTTAATCTTGAAAATAATACCAATTCCAATCCAATTCCAATATTAATAGACGCCTTAAAACAACGTGTAATATTAAAATAAATTTACCTACATTACAGTTGCCTCAATTTTAAAGCATGCTGTCTTCATATTATCACGAATCTATACTTATTTCTTAGATATTTTGCCATTTAAAAGTACGTACTGACATATTTTCAATGGCAATCGAGTGGAATTATTTTCAAGAGTAAGCCTACTGATCCTGATACCGTGAATTTATGTGGAGTTATTATATAATAACCATTTATTAATTTGAATAACTATTTACATTACCTTCTATGACAACACCTTTCACAAACGTTGAATATTATACAGTTTCACTTTAAAAACCCCATAACATTATATTTTCTGGGTTTCAAATACATAACAGAGAATTTCACCTGGAGTGCCAACCCTATAGCGTAGAGACCATTAAGCCGCGTACCGTTCGCAATGTAAATGCAGTAAGTTGCAGGCGTACAGTTTGCAGCATTCGTGTCACGTATTCACATGCAACGCGGAACTTTTGCAAGAACCCCCTGGGTGGGAGCCTGTACGTTTGAAATTAACAAACTTTGTAGTACAAATATTTATAACATTTGTATATAGGTGATTGCCGAGTCACGTATTTTGTTAATTAGAGGAAACTTGCAGGTTTTTGTTACCAGGTTGGCATATTATTTCTTCTTTGTGTTTTGGGGACGTAAAGTTCCCGGCATCACTATTTCATTTTACAATGTAAAGAGAGGAAAATTTTCTTTGGCTCATTAGTTAATAATTATAGTATACAACCTGTTTGATGAATTAGAATAAAATAAAAGTAATATAAAAAAACATAAGTAACCTACATAATAAAAACATAACAACACTACTAGGTCGACTTTCCACCAGAGATATGCGAGGAAGTGGAGCAGTGAGCGAGGAAAATATCAACCAATAGGATTGCGTCATTTTTACAGACACGCACAGCACAACGTACCCATTGTGCGTAGATGCTGCGACGGTTATATGCGAAAAATGTTGACAAGCAATGTTTGCGAGGAAGGTGAAAAAAACACGCTTGTCCCAGACTCGTAATACAACGTTTGCTTTGCACCGCTCGTACAGCTTTAGTTTCACAGCTCCATTACACATCTTCCTGGAGCGAGTCACACCACTCCTCGCACTTCATAGCTTTGGTGAAAAGAGTCACATTATTTCACAGCTCTGATACGTCTTCTTGCACTGCACAGTTTAGGTTGAAAACCTCGCCTACGACGGCATTCGTAACATAAAGTAAGAAAGATTACGATATAAATAAAACTATGACGTAGTTTTAAAACGGGCCGTCCCCGCGAATGCTCGTCTGAATAGACATTATATTGGAACACGGTGCAGTTAAGCAGATGTTACTTGCATGTTCTTAGGTACCTATTATAACCGTTTTTTTTTTAAATGGGTGTGCTCTTGACTCTAGTCTAGGCCAGAGGTGACAGTATTTAAATAACCATTTATTAATCACTAGTTGTATGACTTCTTTTGAGAAAACTTTATAAACATTTCTTCCATATTTTAACACGTGTTATGGCGACGTCATTGCTATCAATTCAGTCCCTATACGGGTGACCGAACCGACACGACTAACTTTGCAGTAAATACAATGTCGTAAAGAATGCAATTACCTTAACAATTCAAGATAAATCTTTGAAAAGCATTAACGCATGCTTAGCGAACTCTAAAGTTATTATATTAAAAGTTATTTTATAAATATTTATATTCAAATCTTCTGAACCCAGCAAAATATTGAAATGAAAATTTGAGTTGCAACCAACTACCAATATGAGTTAAAATTCCTGTTTAAATCCTTGAAATTTTCATTTGAATCTGTTAAGCCGTTTCGGAGCATTTTCGAGACAAATTTTCAAAGTGACAGACAGACAAAAAAAGTGAAAACAGTAATTTATGATTTATGGGGGCTGAGTTGCCCGCGTCCGTAAGAGGGCACCTTTAAAATGGAATCCCTACACGTGGCCACTGGTTGGTGCAAAACAGGCAACACAACTCTGGTGACAGGCTTCAGCCGCGGCTGGTTACCACCCACTGGACGAAGCCATGCCGTGAAGCGACCTAGCTGTATTGTGGGGATGTAATGCGGTGTAACCGTTGTGGGAGACGGATCTGGGCAGTTGCATAAACTCCTCAACTATCGTTCTCCCCAAATCTATCCACTCCACTTAAAAAGTGAATAGGTTTATTCTAGATCTACGTTCCCCATCCTCGGCCACACCTTCGCTTACCATCAGGCGAGTTGGAGTTCAAAGTAGATCCATTTTTGAAAAAAAAAAAAATATCAGGCTTCTTATAAATAACCGTTTTCATTTATATTTCGGCATTCATTTTGAAATCATAGACTCTTTAATTTTATTTATTGGTAGATATGTTTTATCTGTATTATCCTTTTTTAATCTTTCTTTTCGGTCAGCAACAAGTTCATAGGTATAAAATGTCTATGCTCTGAAACTAATAGTTTCATATAACTAACGGAACTAATAGTTTCTCGTGTCACAGTGTTTGTTATCGAACTCCTCCGAAACGGCTTGACCGATTTTTATGTTTTTTTTGTGTATATTTGGTAAGTCTGAGAATATGTCCTAGGCAATTTTTTATACCCCAAGGTGATAAGGGTGGACCTGTCCAGAAAATTTATATGGCAGAACAACTTTTAAGATGTGTAATCTGACGTCAGAGAAAGCGCGCCAAGAATGCGGCGTTTCATAACGCCCGAAACTAATTGCAGGTTTGTTGGATAATTTTAATACTCAATCATCTTAGTTTTAAAAGTGTTATATTTTTTCACAGTAATGTGCCAACGTATACAATCGTAACTATTCCAAACACCGCGCTGTAAATGAAGATTTCCTAACAGAAAAACTCAACAACACTTTGCCCGACCCGGAAATTCTCGGAGCTGCGCTGGACCACTAGATTATTGACGCAGTTCGACAAAGCAAGTATAAACTCCCGGCATTTTTATTACTGTCCCGTCGATAAAAACTTTACCGATCGTTCAGAATAAAATGGGAGTTTAACGATTGCGGATAATATCCGCATCGTGGTCCGAAAAACATATTCCTCGAAAAAGTTAAGTGACTTATCTGGATGATCTATGCATACCTACGTATTAGTAGATGTGCTAGCGACTTCGTCCTCGAAGATGTTGAAATAAAATATGTATCATGTTATATCTAAGTCTCATGTAAGTATCTATTTAAAAAATGGACAAAAAAAATTGCCACAATTTTTCGTACAAAACCCACCTTTCAACGATTCCTAGTGTTCGAGATGTGAAAAAAATACGGTGCAATAAACTCTCCAGCAACACGTTTGTTTGCATCATAATTATTTATTTATAGATTTTATACAAATCAAAATGGAGTCTGTATAAAATAAATTTTAACTATTCGTTTATGATGAAATGTTGGAAGGCATATATTAGCCAGCACACGCCTATTTACCATCGCAAATGAACTAATAAAGCACTCAACAACAAAAAAACTCCTCCCGACCGTATTTCAGTCACGGTGGCCTATCTCCACGGAGATTAGCCAAGTACGCAGGAGATATTGTAGTGCAGAAGTGTATGCGCAAACACAGGTGCACTCCCTCTTCCTTCCCTCTCATATTTCGATGGGACGGCCATCCGACACGACCAGAGAGAGATCAGGCGCAAGACTGACGGCTTTATGTGCTCTCCGAAGCACGGGGGTGTCACACTACTAACTTCCGAACTCCGGGCTGCTACTGAAAATTCCCTAACAGAAAAACCCAATGACACTTTGCCCGACCTGGGTATCGAACTCAAGACCTCACTCACACTAGGCAGCCGCGCTTGCGACCACTAAACCAACGAGGCAGTCACAACATGAAACCAACAAAGTAACCATATCAAATTATTAAGAGCATCCGATCTAAAACTATTGTGTATAAAGGCCGTATCCACTTACACGTGCCCAATATAAAAAGTTAAAATATATTCAAACTGCACACAGACTAATAATAAGATCAAATCAAATCAAATAATTTATATACACAATAATGATTTTTATCAGTAGCAATTATTATTGACAGTAAAGGTTTTAGGAGGTGAGCCTATTGCCACCAATAAAAACTAAGAGTTGAATAAACTTCAAATAACAAAATTTCATGGTCTACATTTTCATACCGATAGAAAAAGCAATTTGTTGGAAAAAGAAAGAAAGGAACCGGTAGGGATTCCCTTCGCCACTTAGTGGACAAAATGGCGCTTTCACGTTTAGAAAAATTAAATAAGACACCGAATATTTACACTTATCTACGGCGCTATTTTGAAGCACTTTACTTTTTTCCGTCTCTCGTTTTAGAAGGGGGTAGGGGCGAGGTCGCTTTGCAAGCGTATATTGCACTGTCACACACAAATATTTAATTATGTCCCTATTACAAGACTAATACAAGTCAATCAATCGACAATTTTTTGAGTTTTGCGTACGCAAACATACGGAAACTGAATTTATAGGATATAGGTATATAAAGATTATGATTATTTGCATTAAGCAACAGATTCTATTTGTAAGATACGTTTGAAAAATATACGTTTTCCTCAAAAACACTTTATAAGCTCAATAACAATTTGCCCGAACTGAACCCAGTACGTTCAACTGCGCTTGCGACCAATGAGGTAGTGAGAAAACTTTTGCCAAGTAATTAAAAATGAGACTTACTGTGATGCGACATAATACACTTATTAGGCATCCAGAAATAAGCGAATGAAATCCACCAAATAATTAAATATATTTTTTGACGTGGCCTCTTGCAGTTAACCCATAGGGGTTTGATCTGCGTAACCGAACAATGGCTATGGCGAGACAACAGAGCTCCCCCAGGGGTTCCACCTTGTCGTGGTGGGGGGGCTCTAGTAGCCGTGGCTTGGTCACCCACGGTGAAGCTAACGGAACCCGAGGAGGGCCGCTCCTCAGGGCTTTGCCTTCAAGCCCATGTTGGAGCGGCGCCGGCGTAGGTTGCGGGCCTTATGGGGGGTGTCGCAACTGAGGTGGGCTGCGGCGTCGTATGGGCGGCACCGCAGCTGAGGGATGGGGGCCGCGGTGGGAGAGGAGTGCCGGTATGTCGATGCGCCGCTCTCCCTACCTACCGCGGCCTTGACGGGGCCGCCACCGTTGGATGGCGGACGCGGTGGGGCCGCAGGGGAAGAGGAGTGCCGGTATTGCGAGGCGCCGCTCTCCCTATCCTCTGCGGCCGTAGTGGCAGGCGGTGGGGCCACAGACCTGACCCGTCGCAGGGGACCTTGGGCGTCCAGACACGGGGTCGTCTGACGCCTATTGCACATGGTCTCCGAGGTGGTTGCGGCACGCCATTAGTCTGGTGTGCCGTAGCGGGGGGGTGCAATACCCAACCCCGTGAGGGAGTCCGGCAACGGACGGCTGCGGACGGGTTCGCGGTTGTGTGCGAGAGCGTTCCCGCGTCCCGCCCTCAAGCAGCTGAGGAGGTATACTGTGGAGTTTTAGTGGGTTCGAGTCCCACATAACCGCTCTATCTCCCCGTGTCAGAGCGGTATGCGAGGGCATTTCTTCACATAAAAAAAAAAAATATTGGCGAGACAACAGACCATATTTTATATGACCACCAACTAAGCAACACAGCACTAAGGGTGTCCCCTGCGGGACACGAGCCTCAGCTTAGGGCGTTGCTGGGGGGACAACTAGGGACTAGCTGGATCAGATCAGTTTACTTATTATAAAGGTTCGAATTTAAAGCTACTGGCTCGGCGCGGGCCGACTCGAGCAAAGGTTGGGGCGGACATGAGATATTTCGCGACGAACGGGGACTTCACCGGTGAGGTCTATAACGAGGGCCAAATATTTTAAACAGTGTAAAAATGTATAGTACTTTTACATTTAGCCAGTGTCATCAGATGTCTATGAAGTAATTTACTAAACGCTCAAAGTCGGACTTGTACCTAACGTCTAATGGTTTCCTCCCCCCTCCATTCGGTCACGTTCCTGGGCACTTCGGCCATGTCTTATTTAATTAAAGAAAAATATAAATTAGAATAAATTTTAATGGCAACACCGTGAAATCGTCTAGGAGCGTCACGTGAGAATATTTAGCCGGGTATTTTAATTTCGTGTAGATTTTTATAATCTGTATATTTTTTTTAATAGTCGGTTGGATTCAATGTAAACATTATGATAAATCTGTAGGGCTACTCTTGAAAATAAAACCGCTCGATTGTAATTTTTTTTATTGCACTTATTTATTATTGGAATTGGATTGGAATTAATATTAACTTCAAGAGTTACCCCCCTAGAAGCTTGCTAAGCTGAAAGTTTCGGCTTGCATGATTTATTTCGTAATTAATATACAATTTAAATGCTAAATTAAAACCTGTTGATCATATGTCGCGATCACTACATATTACAATATTTTTTTATCCTGGAGTATTTATCCGGAAGGCGCAGGTTCGAATTCTGCACACGATCGTACCATTCTTTCCACAAATATTCAACATAATTATGCTTGTGCTATGTATGCTATGTTATACTGATAAGTGATAGTATTGAACCTAACTCAATAAAAAAAAATTAAACGAGGATTAAATCTTCTGACTCAGGACTACACAAACCAAATCCCTGCGTAAATCGGCATAATAATTATTTCAAAACCACAAATATTTATTAAAGCTTACTCACACAGACACAACTTCACACTTACACATACACACACTATATTCATAAACTTCATCATGTTATACACATACATCATACGCACAATAATAATCAATCGCAGTTAAAATAAATAAATTATTATTATTATTGAATAATAATTATTTATTTATTTTAACTGCGTCGTTGGTCTGGTGGTACCAAGCGCGACTGCTGAGCATGAGGCCTTTGGTTCCATTCGCGGGTCGGATAAAGTATTATTAAGTTTTTCTGTTAGTAAAATTCTCAGTAGCAGCCCGGAGTTTGGAATTATGCCCGATAGATGGCAATAGGCTCACCTTCACATATTACATGGAACTTAATAACAGCATTTGGTGAAATGTGGGTGTATAACTGTGTACACCTCTGCCTACCTCTTCAGGGAATACAGGCGTGACGCTATGCTATTTCTTCTTGTTTTATTTAATTTCAGTTAAATTTTATGATTATGAGTCTTAATCATAAAATATTGCTGATATAACTGTCGGAAGAAGACACTGGCTCCTGTAAGCTCTTTTTTATCAAAAATGGATCTACGTTTGGCCACTACCTCACCTGATGGTAAGCGACGGTGTGGCCGAGGATGGAGCACCTAGATCCAGAAGAAATCTATTCATCCTTAATTAGAGTGGATAGATTTGGGGAGAACGATAGTTGGGGAGTTGATGCAACTGCCCAGACTCATCCCCCACAATGGTTCCACCGTACTACATCCCGAAACACGACCAGCTATTCGCTATCTCGGTTGCCAACCGAATCAATGGACACTTTGTAGTACATTACGTCGTGTGTTACAGCTTGTCTATGATCAGCACCAATAGTAAAAACTTACGCCACAATGTACTACAAAGTGTCCATCAATTCGGTTGGCAACCGAGATAGCGAATAGGTACGCAGGTCGCTTCACGGCATGGCTTTGTCCGGTGGGTTGTAACCAGCCGCGGCCAAAGAGTTGTGTTGCCTGTTTTGCACCACCCAGGGGCCACGTGTAGAGATTCCATTTTAAGGGTGCACTCCTACGAACGCGGGCAACTCAGCTCCCTAGTTGATGTATGGCCACGTATAACTTTTTACAGAGTAGTCGGATTTTGATAACTATTTTTTATTGGATAGAGGACACTTTCAAGTTGGTCCCATATAAATTCAGAGGAAATATATGGAATTATTGATTGTGTACATATGAACCGATTCTGTTGAAACTTTGCATACATCATGTTTCCTACGTTTCTTTTTTGGACAGCAAAAGTTTTATGTTGACCATTGTTATGCTCATCATTCTGCCTGCCTAGCCTTTTCCCAATTACATCGGGATCGTCTTCCAGTCAAACCAGATCCAGCATGATACCAGTATTTTATATAAAGCGACTACCTATCTGACCCCCACTACCCAGTTACTGGGTAACAAGATATCTCGTGGTATGACTGGTTGTCAGACTTTTAGGACCCTGACTACCCGTAACGGCTGTCATAGATCTTAATTTGGTAACGGGGACCGACGGCTTAACGTGGTCTCCGAGGCATGAAGGGGTCACGGTGTGAAGCGATGGTCACACACATCGATCGATCGATCCGTGTAGCTGTTACTGCCCCTCGTTTGAAATTAATTAATTAATTTAAATTTAAATATAATTATTATCACGATAATTATTATTATGATCGTTGTAAAGTCATCTTTAAAATTTCCTATCTTGTTTAAACTCCGTTAGACGAAACCTCAGTTTTCCTTACAATTTGCACGCCACGATAAGCCGTATTCACACCTGAACGATTCAGCGGTATTGCCGGTAAAATATCGCAAATTTGCACGAAGCCTTAATTGAATTTAACGGGATTAGTCCGATGAACTTATTTTTGTATTTAAGGGGAAGTTCCTAAGCTGCTTAGTAGGTACTCTGAGGAATTATAAGGGTAAGTTTAATGTTTTAAATCAGCTTAAGGCTAGAATATTTTCGGTCATGTAAATATTTTATAAGGTAGTCAGCGAAAAATATGTATAATGCTGATACAAGACAGTTAAGTTAGTCAATACAATCGAGGTTAGATGACGTAATCTAGATCTGAGAGTGTAAGATCAATGCTCGTGCAAGTGTGTCATAATGACGTTATTCAAAACATTTGCGGAAAAATGATCTAAAGAGTCTTTAGATTATTTTTCCGGAAATGTTTTAATCAGTCAGAGGCAGTCTTTAGTAAAAACTGCCACATTGATGTAATGGTCACAAGGGCGACTGCCGATTTTGGGTTCGAGTAAAGTGTTATTGGGTTTTTCTATTAGGAAATTCTCAGTGGCTCGGAATTTGGAATTGTGCCCGGTTGACGGTAATAGGCTCACCACCTATTACATGGGACTAAATAACAGAATTGGTGAAACGTGGTTAAACTGTATACATCTCTGACTACCCGTGGCGTGATGCTATGCTATGCTAACATCAAATAAAATCTAAATATTTACCTTTGTAATATTATTATTTGGTATCAGCGACCCTTCAATATGACTTTACAACGTTGATAGTAAAAGGACCAACCTTTACACACAATATAAGAACCCCATCATCACAACGACAGTCAGACAATTCAATAGACATTCCATAACCATTTTATTTTCATTAATATTAGGTTGATCCCTTCGGCTTGTAGTTCCAAGTACGTGGAAACTGGGCACACAGAATTGGTCCTTTGGGATGTAACAAGGGTCGAAAGGACCCCGAGTTTCACAAATGTACTTCTTAAACGATTCGGTTACGGTCGGTTAGGATGGCGAGCCTGCAACGTGTTGAAATGCTCATTTGGAAAACATGCGTTTACTTGAGAATTTTAGAGTTTATTTGAGAAGTTTTAATTTGGACGGCAGTGTATGAGTACTATGACAGCGTGTTTGTAGGTGCATAACAGTGTTCTAAAATTAGATTGAAAAGTTGAGTACTTCTTGGTTTATCTTTAATTATCAAAAGTCTTGTTTTGGTCTTTCATATTAGAAAGAAGGAAGAAGGAAGAAAGAAAGAATGTTCTATTTTTACAGATAAATCTTCGAAAAGCATTAAACGCATGCATAGCGAACTCTAAAGTAATATTTTTTTGTGAAAAAAGAATACGGTCGTGAGCAGGATTCGAACCTTCGGCTCCCGAATCCCGGAACAAGAATTCGCGTTAGTGAGCAGAGGTCGAGATGGCGTAGCGGTCAGAGCGCCTGGAGTATTTATCCGGGAGGCGCAGGTTCGAATCCTGCTCACGACCGTATTCTTTTTCCAAAAATAACTATAACTTTATGTTTTATAGATTGGTAGCGAGATAAATTTTTATTAAAAGAAAAAACAAAAATTAAGAAAAACAATTAAATAGCAACATTGGTATACAAATAAAATAAAACAAGAATCTTCAATAGATAAATATGCAGTGTGCGTCGCAGTATCCATCAAAAAGAGATCATGAATAACGCTAAGCGATACAGCGCTGATTTTCAGCAATATCTCGGTGACTATCTGGAATAGGACATCTGACATTATAATATAGTCAGTTTAAACACACACACATTGCTACGAATAATATAGTGAACAGATATTAGATGTTTTGTAAGCTCGTCTGCTGAGCTTGAGGATTTTTTGTTCGATTCCAATATAGGCCAAGATGATATTACTTATTGTTCAACGGTTATTACTCTCTTGCATTCTTCGGGATTGCCCGACTAGTTTCGAACTCGAACGGAGTCCTTAGTTATGAGCTGAGCCCGCGGCGATGTCGCGAGTCAAACTCAGAGTTTCTAGTAGAGTCTCTACTCGGGCAATCCCGAAGAATGCACGTGAGTAATAGCCGTTGAACAATAAGTAATATGAATGTGTCTCACGAAAACAACCACGGTTTAGATTATCCAAAGTACACTCATCTTTCATGGGATACTGTATTAAATGTTACAATAAAATTCCTCCTAATATTCAGGAACTAAATGAGAAAAAATTTAAAATCTATATAAAGCGCACATTATGCAAACAAGCATATTACAAATTAGGAGACTACATTGAGGATAAAAATGCTTGGAAACATGCTGGTCCTGCTCCATAGGACAACTCAACCAGTACAGCCCATCTGCTTACTAATCTATCTCAATTTTGTCAGGCGTATACGCAATGCATGTTACTGTTAAATGTTATATACAAAAAGAGAGAAAAAACTCTTAAATTTTTTATTACTCTCATAACTTCTTTATTGTAAATGTGAGCACCATGCAACCATTAACATTATTCTAGTAACGTGACTTGAGGTCTGGTAGTTTGAGATGTCATACTCACATAAATGTCTTGCTGTGGTGGCGTATGTGTTGGGTCATTCTGTTCCCTTAAATATGGTTGAGCTGAGTGATGCGATGGATATGCGTGATACTCGTGAACGGGTGCCACAAGTTGGGACTGGTCAGCTCTAGACTACCAAGACTTGTAACTATTGTTGGAATTTTTTATCTTCTATTGTACCTACGTGTACAACTATATCTGCATCGTTATCACATAATGTCTTTTTATCAATAAATGTACCTAAATTATTGTAACACAACATTTTAAAAGAGTAACCATGGAGTTTCTTGCCCGTTCTTCTCCATAGGAATCTACATTTTGGAACGTGGCATTTCTTGACTTTCAAAAGTACCTTTATATGGTCTAATTGGAATAAATGATTTTGACTTTGACTTTGACTTTGAAAGTTATTTATTATACAAGGTGATATTAGGTTTTTCTGCTAGGCAATTCTTAATAACTTGTTAACGTTTCGGGGATATAGGTGGTATATTATAATCTTCTTCTTCTTCTTATCGTATGGTTGATGAACAACCTAGTGTCAGAGTTTAAACCACCCGTAGGTCTCTGACATGGTTTTACACACCATCGAGAACATCTCTCAGGTGTGCTTTATTCCTCACGATATTTTCCTTCACCATTTTAAGCAAGTGATACCTAATTAGTTAATAATACGCGCATGACTTCTAAAAGTTAGTGGTGCGTGCTTTGGATTCGAACTTGAGACCTTTGACTTGTCAGCCCGATGGTCAAACTATCATTACTTCAATGTAATGATGTAGATTTTGTGTGCAATAAAAGTATTATTTATCTTTTAAGTTGCCAGCCTTAAACGTGTTTACTATTAGTGTTGCCAGCTTTATCAAGCAGTATTACCCCTGATACCGGGTAAGTCACGGTTGTATACCTGCAATGGGCAAGCTAGTATAACAGACAGTTTACGACTAAAGGATACCGGTTTAAGTGGAGCATTACACTTAATTCCATTTGTGTGGGTCGATTTATATCATATTTTTGAATGGGTGGTAACATTTTCTGTGTCATAAGAAAATAATATTATTTCAACACCCTTCTTCGTAAAGAGGCTCATAATTGTACAGCTTTTAGGTTCATCATGAGGTTTATTATGTACACGTGCTTTTCCTTTACATTACCGCTGTAGTCCGGTAATTAAAAAAGCCGCTTAGCGCATTGAGTTAAGCTTTAAATTCCAGAAAAGCGTGTTTATGTTTATAAGCTCTATGCTGAGATTTAACATTTAAGTGATTAAATACAGTGAGTTAGATAAAATATTACGAATAAACATTTTAATTCTCAAAATTATTGTCACCAAATTAACAATAATTTAAGTTATTAATAGAAAAATATACATAATTTTATGATCCAATATATACAAATCTCGTGTCACAGTGTTTGTTATCGAACTCCACCGAAAAGGATTGACCGATTTTTATGATTTTTTTTGTGTATATTTGGTAGGTCTGAGAATAGGTCGCAGGCAATTCTTTATACCCCTAGGTGATAAGGGTAGCCCTATCCAGAAAATTTATATGGCAGAACGACGTTTGCGGGGCACAGCTAGTATTTTAATAGTAGGCTGTGTGGTAGTGCCTCTCCTTTCGTCAGGCTAAGTATTATTAGATTTTTCTATAAGGAAATTATCAATCCCGGTAGATGGCAATAGGCACACTACCTATGGAATGGGACTAACTGCACTGATGTAATGTATGTGTACAACGGTGTACACCACTGCCTACCCTTTCGGGGAATACAGGCGTGATGCTATAAATAAAGATGAAGTCCAGGTTGCCTGACGATGTTTTCCTTCACCGTATGTCTTACATTAAGTACTAAGAAATTAGGTGCATTGTTACATGCCATATTTGAACCCACAACGGGAGGATCTAGAGGGTTGAAAAGCAAAAAAAAAAAACATCATCCAAAAAACAAAAAAAATAAAACATAAAAAGAAACTGAACAAACAATTTGGGTCAAACGAATACGCGTTATAAACATTAAACACGACAATATGTTTAACAGAATCATTCTTTTTTAACCCTTCTCAGTAGCATTGTATAACATAATTAACTCGGTCGCGGTTTCGGCCCACAAAAGGTCGGATGATAAATTGGACATCCCATCCCCTACAAAAAAAAAACTGAGACAGAAAGACAGTTTCATGGCTATTGTAGATAATTTCCCCTCTTTTTCTTTTACCAATCTTTGAGTTTTTGTTTTAGTAAGGAAATCTAATTGATGTTGTTGGCAACACCTCCCATTGTTCAGGTTTTAGGTCAGTGTGTCATAGTTTTATTTACGGATTGTTGTTTTTTTGTTGCAGCAGGCGAAATATCCTCTAAAATGATTATTGTTTTGCTTCTTTACGAGCAGATCTTGCAGACTTATCATTCCTATAAATTGAATAGATTCAGGCGTTACTTTGCGGAAGCCCATTACAATGGATGCAAATAATATAATAATGCACAATAGAAATATTATTGCAAATAAATATAATATCTAGCTACTACCACAATATTGAGGGTAGTCATGCGTTACCTGTGCACCGCTCGCCCGACCGCAAATACTCGTATATGCACGTACGGAAAAATGTCGACTACCACCAACTACTCTACACGTGTTTCGACCCGCCACGGGTTATCACCAGGAGTTGTTAGACCGTGCAGTGTCCGCCACCGAGGTAGACCGACAGATAACGCATGACTACCCTCAATATTGTGGAAGTAGCTAGATATTGTATTTATTTGCATCCATTGTAATGGACAACCACAAGGTAACGCCTGGATCTATTCAAGAAATATTATTATTATTATGTACATTTTTGTACTTTCGCGACTATACAGATTATAAGCAATTGGAGGCGTTGTTGGCTTGAACAACTCTTAGCATTGGGTCCTCACTACGCCAGAAGAAGTAATTTTAACTTAGCTTTCATTATTAAAGTCTATCAACGAACATTTTCATGAAATAAAACATTAAAACTAAGTGTAATCCGCACAATTTATAGCTTTTGCTCTCCGTATGTCGAGTATTAGCTAAAGCAAGCTATAAAATACATGCATACGTTTCACAGTACATTTCTCTTGGAAATGCAAAGACCTTATACTGGTTATAAATTAATTTCTCATGTAATAACTGAGTCTAGTGAGATTAATATTGTATCAGGAAAACCTTTTACATTGTTGTGCTGCGTTTGAAAGCATTCGCCGCATGTTAAGACAGTAACTCGCTCTAATGTTGTGGTTTATGAAATTGTAGGTAGTCTATGACTTTAAACTCGTAAAGAGGTTATGGTATCCTTTGTAAGATCGATATCAAGTCAGAAAAACCACTCCCTCCTTAATCAGTAGCTTAAGCCTCCAATATTGCAGTAATAGTGAACTTACGTTTCCGAATAGGCTGTCTTTTTATTTGGTTATTAATTAATATCAAATTTTTGACCAGTACCAATAATAAAATAAATAAACAAGTTGCGTATTTATAGGGTTTTAAGATACAGATAAATCTTTGAAAAGCATTAACGCATGCATAACCATACCACGAATTCTTCTTCTACGTCTTACTACGTATTTTAAAATGTGGAAGAAGAATTCGTGGTAATGAGAGGTCGAGATGGCTTAGCGGTCAGAGCAACTGAAGTATTATATCTGAATCCTGCTCACGACCATTTTTTATTTCCACAAAAATTCATAACTTTGAATTTTAATTGGATAGTTGTTATTTTACTACCTTATTTGACCTATGTTTAAATCACATGTTATTATACTGTGGCCTGGAATAAGAACCAGCGATCGTTTTTCTAAAACTGACAGACAGTCAAACATTTTCATTCAACTGACGCTAGTAACTATGCTACTAAACAAGGCACGGCTCCTGAATGGGTAATCATTCTCACTTAGCCCCACTCCAGCCCCCATCAGGGATTCAAAAGCAACAAGAAAAAATTTAATATACTTTGCTACACACATTACTCTAGAAGCTTAATGCTGTGAGAATGGGTCAGTAAGTAGTTCCTTGTAAATATATGGAGAATTAGTTCTGTATAACATGAAATGAACCGGCTGCGGTTAGGTGGATTTTCTTCAATCCTGCAGTCTCATATGCTTAATCCTTACTCCTACAAAAAGTACATGCCAAGTTCACTAATATTTAGAGAAAATTATTTATACATACATACATAAACTCAAGCTTTTCTCCCATGGGGGTAGGCAGAAACTACAGAATGCCACCTGCTAAGATTCTTACATATGCCTTTTGCTTCGTCCACGTTCATACATCTTGTGATACATGCGCGGCGGTTGCGCGTACTACGCACCTTACCTTTCTGGAGGATAGCACTAATAATGTGAGTGTATATCCTTCTAGGGCGTCCCCTTCCGGCATTTCCAGTTATACCTGCCTTGTAGATACCTTTTGTTAACCGTCTTTCATTCATTCTCTCAATATGACCAAACGATCTAAGCATACTCTTTTCAATTTCAAAGTCACTACATCTTCTTTTATACCACAACGTTGTCGAATCACATCATTCCTCAATTTAGCATTCATAGTTACACCACACATATTTCGCGAGGAACGCATTTCTATAGCATTTATTCTACTTTCATGTCTCTTTTGCCAAATTATTTATATATGTGTTTTAAGATCGAGCCGAATTATTTCTAAGTATCTATTGTATTACTAATTATTGTTTATTGTAAAGGTCGCAAGTTCGAATCCAAGGCGTTGCATACTACATGTGTGAAGCATGCCTAATCATCCAATTTCGCTTTTCATACACGAGCTAAACGCATACAAATACTTAAAACTCATCCACTTGGCGCCAGTACGCTGCGTGTAATCTATGTGTGTGTGCGTAATCTATGCTTCGCTTATGACAAGGCAAGGTTCCATCCGTATCTTTTTCAAATTCGTGTGTTAAATAATCAATATAGTTTCTATTGAAGTTTGTGGTGCCTTCAAGTATAGTTTATTATATAGTAAGCTAGCCTGACACCAGACACGTCGCGGAATACATAATAATGCCAACTTTAATTACATACTGAGATTGCCTCGGCACTACTTGGCAAGAAGCGGTTAACTTGGGAGTATGCACTCTAAAAATTAAGAGACTAAGAAAGATTTTGTATTAGTTGACATAAAACAACTATGATATTAAGCGTAACAACAAAACCTATTAATCATAACATCATGTTCTGAACAAATAATGTCTGTTGTTACAATCACTATTTGTATGGTAATATCTTAGGTTTTCGCGATCATAACACGTTGCAATAAAACAACTTTTAATCGGATTAATCGTGTGTATTATTAATTTTTGTTTCATGTCACTTAATTCTATGTACATACGATCCTATAGACTTAAATAATTTTAAATAATAAAACTGCGACCACAAGCGCTGCAAAATTTTTGAATCGTCAATAAAAACAAAAAACAATAAATAATACACGCGATTAATCCGGTTAAAAGTTGTTTAATTATAATTATTCGTATGATTCGATTATTTTTAGTAAATGATTTATAAAAATACATTAGTTCGATCAATTCAGCGTGAGTATTGATTAAGATCTTAATTCACGTGGTAAAGTAGCAATAGTTAGATCAATAAGTTGACTAATCCGATAAATAATGTTCACTTATCAATATTATCTTATTATGTAGGTTATTCTTGAAACTAATACCAATTCAATATTAAATAGACGCCTTAAAACAACGCCTAATTTTAAAATAAATTTACCTACATTACAGTTGCTCTCAATTTTAAAAGCATGTTGTCTTCATATTATCCCGAATCTATAATTATTTTTTTGACATTTTGGCATTTAAAAGTACGAACTGACATATTTCCAATGTGAATCGAGCGGAATTATTTTCAAGATTAAGCTCACTTGTCGATTTGTTGATTGTTGAGTTTTTTCTTCGCCGTTATAAGTGATAATTCGAACCTGTGTTAAAACACACCAATTATAAATTGTACTTTCAATTATTATTT
Source organism: Xylocampa areola (assembly GCA_935421205.1). Taxonomy (NCBI): domain Eukaryota; kingdom Metazoa; phylum Arthropoda; class Insecta; order Lepidoptera; family Noctuidae; genus Xylocampa; species Xylocampa areola. The sequence continues at coordinate 14,882,244 of OW285218.1, read as the reverse complement.
TGTGTAAGTGTTCTTATAACCTAGTGTCAGAATTAAAACCGCCCGTAGATGACAAAAGTTTACGCATCGAGTTTTTGGAACGAAGTGGGGGACTTAATAACAGCATTGGTGAAATGTGGGTGTACAACTGTGTACATCTCTGCCTACCACTTCGGGGAATACGGGCGTGATGCTATGTAAATAAATATAATTTATTAAACAAAAAATAATACAGTTTGCCGCAGTTGCATGAAATGAGTAGGACTCGTACAAAAGTTGACTTACTGCCTAAATACAATTGATATAAAACTAGAATATTATAATAAAAGGCGCTGAGAGTGTAAACTCGGGATTACGTACTCGTAGAATAAAATTTTTGATCGCCCGAACTAGGTTTAGGCAAAACTGTGTCGAAAGTAATATTTTTTTTATTTTTATTAAAGACGTTGCCCCACACTAGGATTTTCTTCCTGTATCGTGGGTGCGTTTACAGACATTTAATCTCACAAGCACACACACACACCCAGACCCGGAGCAATTATCTATAGATCGTACAAATATTTGCTCCGTGCAGGAATCGAACCTGCGACACGCAGCGCAGCAGTCGGTCTCTCGACCATTGCGGCACCAGCGCTGTCAAAATAAACACATTCGCTTTTTTACATAGTGGTAGAAATGTATTTATTTAATTAATTACAACGGTTAAAAACCAATTACAGTAGGTAATTAAATTTAAAATTCGAAAATCAAAACACAAAACAACTAAAGACAAACAAAAAAAAAAAACTTAAAAATTTAATGAGAATGCTAACAAGTCTTTCGTGAATCAATCTAACAGTACTTCTGACATGCCAATAAAATCTTCGTCCATTCATCCGCAAACAGATCGTTTTTTGGGTTAAAATTCAAGAAGAAAGGAAGTACAGAACGCCACCTGCTATGATCCTAACATACTCCTTTTGTTTCGTCCACGTTTATCCATCTGATGCTACACGAACCTGAACTTTTTGGAGACTTCACCAATATAGTCAGTGCATATCCTTGTAGGGCGTCACTTCCCTGCATTTCCAGTTACATCATCATTTGTTAATCTACTTTCATTCATCCTCTTATTAAAACCAAACCATCTTTTAACACCTAATGTAATATTTAAATTTCATAAACTGTTCACATTCCTATCCTCAGAGATAAGACCATTGCATCAATTATTCTAAAGCCCTTAATGCGTATAACATAATAATAATTAGAACAATGTCTAACTGGTGGTGCTGTAGAATATATCTGACAGTGCCCTTTCTACTAACAACTATTTGCTGACGACGTAATGAGGCTTGCGGTCAGTTGTACCTACCAAAAAAACGATAACATCGCCTTAATATCTCATTTCGACATACATTGAAGTTAAACTTCAGTAAGCTCAAACAAGAGTGTTAAAAAGACCCGCAATAGATGAGTGAGATAGAGATTTTGTAGCAGAGAAATTGAAGCCATTTTATCCTTGGTACAGGGTCGTTATAATTTCAAAAGTAAGGGCAGGAGTAGACACGGCATCAAGCTAGTTATAGTGTAGTGCAAACGTTAACCCCTAATTTAATGTCAGCAGTTTGTTAAATTCGAGTTCTTTTTTTAAAGTACTTTTTTCTGTTGTTTTTGTTTGAGAGTTGAAATAAAAATAAATGACGGATGAACTTCATGGTTGGGCCTCTTTTTTATGTCGCAGGACTTTTAGGTGGGTTGTCTCAGGAAATTAAAAGTCGTCTGTATTTTTTACAATGCTTTGACCGAATGAGTCGAGGCTTTAATTAGGGAGTTCTGTTCGGTATTGACTTTTGTTTTTTATCGCATGGTTGATGTAGAATCTACTGTTAGGTCTTTTACATATGAACGGGACGTTATCGACAACAGCTCGCCGCTCGCCGAGAGTCAACGGTTGCCGCCGAGCGTAGACGACTGCAGTTGAGCGTCGTTGACGTCGCTCCATGGCTGGAAGCGGTAAACGCGCGATGATGGTATGGTATGGTGTAGCGAGCTAGTTTCCGCAACTCCCCGCTCTTGGCGATTATTTTGCGTCCGGGGTGGGAATGGGTTATTCGATCCACCCCAACTCCTCAAGAAAGGCCAGCAGGAACCTGATCTTGCCAGCGACCTCTCGGAGAGTACTTCGGTTACCAAGGTATTTAGCCCTGTAAGTGGCGACCCCAGGGCAGTGAATCACCACGTGAGCCGCTGTTTCATCTTCCTCCATGCAGGCTCTGCAAAGAGGGCTGTCAGTAACACCTATAACATAAAGGTGTTTATGCGCGATGATAGCGCGCGGCTGCAGTTGTCGACACGTGTCGACGGCTGCCGCCTGTCGTCGTCAATGTGCCACTCGTATGTAAGAGCCCTTAGAGTTTAGGCCATCGAGCACAGTTGATGCTGATTTCTCACAATTTTCTCCTTCAACATTTTAAGCAAGTAGGTAATCATTAAACAAAAAATCTTTCAAATGCATTATTACATGCGTAGCAAACTCTTAAGTTTGCATTAAATTTTTGTGAGAAGATGTGATTTGAACCCGCGCCTCCCGGATTAATACTTCAGGCGCTGCTGACTAGGTCATTTCGTCCTCTGCTCACTACTCCGAATTCTTTTTCAACATTTTAATACGACTTTTGGTGACATAATAGCTATCTATTCAATCTCTATACAGGTGATTGCACCGACACGACTAACTTTGCAGTTAATTCAATTTCGTAGGTACAGGTGGGATTAACTCAATATGGTTATATAAAGACAGTGGTTCCAAAGAGTGTGTTTTAGGTACAACACTGCGACTTTTGGATTTTGAATTTAATGTTAAAGCGCAAAACACATGAAAATTTTCTTTCCAGATGAATTATAAAATAAAATTATAGGCACCTAAGTAAAAGCAATTAGGACAATAAAATCTAAAATTCTTTTTATTCGGGTATTACGCTCATTTGAATAAGAAGAGAAAAAATCTCCTCCCAATTCCTGAAAAAGAAATACACAAAGTAAATGATCGCAAAATAGCTGAAAATTACTTAATAATCCCAACTAGCGGCTCCATTAGCCTGGAGAAATATTCATGAATAAGTAGGTACTATATTATTTCTAATAATTTTAACGACCCCATCCAAAACTCCGTTACACTCAATTTATTCGCCAGCAAAAATTACTAAAATATATTTATTATTACATCCAACTTTGTACTGACAAAATTTTGGGCAGTGGTACGAATTTTTGTTACAGAAAAAAACATCTTAAATTCCAAGTCATAGGGGCTATTTTTGGTTGTGTATTTAAATGATGTCTTGTCAGCCGGTCCCTCATATTTTCCCTTTTTTAAATGATGATCTAAAGCTATGAATTTATGCCAGACTCTGGACGTCAGAATAATTTTGTTCCTCAAGTGTTTGTTGCGAGAGTTTCAAGGATTCCGGTGTCTTGCTCGCAAATGAGGATAAGTGCGTTAGGTTTTATTTATGCACGAGGCTTTTTTGCGGCAAGAAGACGGTGGGTTAGTGTTTCAATAATATAATTTATGACAAGGTAATTATTATTCAATGGTTATTACTGTACATTCTTCGGGATTGCCCGACTAGTTTCAAACTCAAGTGGGGCCTTTAGTCATGAGCTTGAGAAGGTATGTCAGTTTGACTCGCGACATCGCCGCAGGCTTAACTTATGGCTAAGGGCTCCGTTCGAGTTTGAAACTAGTCGGGCAATCCCGTAAAATACACGTGAGTAATATCCGTTGAACAATAATTAATATGAAAGTGTCTCACGAAAGTTATTACACAAAAAAAACAAGTTTTGATTGAATTATTGAATTTAATGTAATTGTACGAATCTGATGTTTAGGTCCTTATCCGTTATCATCTGCCCTTATTCCAATTTGATTGGAGTCGACGCAGTATGTCTTTTTCTTCCATCATCTTTGTTAGTTTATGTTTAGGTCGCTATCTGCCGAAATGAAAAAGACACCAATAATTGTTTTGTCGTTCGACTATGTAAGTATATTACATGACTGCCTCGTTGGTCTAGTGATCGCAAGCGCGGCTGCACCTGGGTTCGATTCCCAGGTCGGGCAAAGTATTATTGGGTTTTCTGTTAGGGAATTCTCAGTATAAGCCTGGAGTTTAGAAGTTGGTGGTGTGACACCCCCGTACTCCGGAGAGCACGTAAAAGCCGTCGGTATTGCGCCAGATCTCTCTCCGGTCGTGTCGGATTGCCATCCCATCGGACTATGAGAGTGAATGAAGATTGAGATTTTGTGCTCTATAATATCTCCTGCGTACTGCGTATTATTATATTACATTACCATACTTACTATGCTCTCTCTTTTATCGCGTGGTTGATGAACAACCTAGTGTCAGAGTTTGAACAACCCGTAGGGCTCTGTCATGGATTCACACACCATTTTAATCATCTCTCAGGTCTGCTGATTTTCTCACGATGTCAACGAATGATTGGTCACATCACCCCCCCCTAAATCATAGACAAGAAGTGAAATTATTCTTATAAAACAAGTCTGAAAATGATATCCCCCTATCTCCAAAACAAATTTCTGAAAGGTCAACCTCCCCAATCGATACCTGGCTACGGCCTTGATCTGAAGACACGCAAGAAGAGGTTTACTACGATCAATTAGCTGAATTTCATGAATACAATGAAAACGTTTCCGAAACTCGACTATTGTCTATTTACGAGTAAATGGATGACTAGACAGGTTTGTATCAGGGAACAGTTACTTATTCATTATTATTTACTAAGGCTGCAACTGCCTCGTTGGTTTAGTGGTCCGTAGCGCGACTGCTGAGCAGGAGGTCTCGGGATCGATTCCCGGGTCGGGCAAAGTGTTATTGAGTTTTTCTATTAGGAAATTCTCAGTGGCTCGGAATTTGGAAATGAGCCCGGTTGATGGCAATAGGCTCACCACCTATTACATGGGACTTAATAACAGCATTGGTGAAATGTGGGTGTATAATTTTGTACACCTCTGCCTACCCCTTCGGGGAATACAGGCGTGATACTATGTTATGCTATGTTATGTTTTATTTACTAAGGAAAACATTGAAAAATAATAGACAAGAGCAGGACTCGAAACCTTGACGTACCGTGTCATAGCTCTCTCACTGAGCTATCGTGTCATGCTGGCATCCATTAAATTTCATGTTCCCTTTTCAACTTAAGGAGACTTCTGGTGATTTCTATTTAGCAATCATTTAAGATCACTAAACTCAGCGTTACCACTTTGCATTTTTCTTGTTCAGCTCTTGAATAAATGTATCTACGCCCCTATTATTTTAAAAATAATTCCATTTTATTTAGTGGCTTTTTGCTTTTCAAGCGTAGTTCAGATTGCGCTATATTATAAAGTGGAAAGACGCCGTCTCCAATTAAATTGGCAGGGGGATGGTGATGGAGGGGCTCGTGGCTAAGTAACAGCCGCACAGATCGATCGATCGAGGTTAAGCTGCGCTTGCCGCGGTCGGTCTGTGGATGGGTGACCATCATTTCATACCGAGACCCCTCCGTGCTTAGGAGAGCTCGTTAAGCCGTCGGTCCCGGTTGTCAAATTAAGATCTATGATAGCCGTTACGAGTAGTCAGAGGCCTGAAAATCTGACAACCAGTCATACCACGAGATATCGTGTTACCCTGTTACTGGCTTGTGGAGGTCAGATAGGCAGTCGCTCCATGTAAAATACTGGTATTAAGCTGCATCCGGTTTGACTGGAAGCCGACCTCAATGTAATTGGGAAAAGGCTGTCATAGATCTTAATTTGACAACCAGACCCGACGGCTTAACGTGCTCTCCGAGGCACGGGAGGGTCGCGTTATGAAATGACTGATAGACAGACCGACCGCGGCAAGCGCAGCTTAACTTCGATCGATCGATCTGTGTGGCTGTTACTTAGCCACGAGCCCCCATTTATGTCTTCCATTATATCATCAGTACCTTTTTTTTTGGTACAACGACGTATTCTAAACATGAAACCTAGCTAGATCGATTTATTGCCCCCGAAACCCCCTGCATACTAAATTTCATGAAAATCGTTGGAGCTGTTTCCGACACTTAGATTATATATATACAAGATAGATATAAATTGTTTCTTATTGTATTTCATATACCTAATCAGTATCCATAACTTAATCAGTTTTTATTAGATAATTATTATAGCTGTGTCCCGCGAACATTGTTGTGCCATATAAATTGTTGATGCTATGTTATCACCTAGGGGTATAAAACGTCAGACGTAAAAACTTTAGAGATCAAATTGAATTTATTTATAACTGGCGTTTGATGATGATATTTTTATTGAGATTTTCATAAAAAAATACCATACGAATTCCTTTCCTTTTATGGACGGTGGATGTACCAAAAATTTTCCTTGTCCTGATTAAGGAACACAACAAAAATAATCAATCCGTCAAGCCATTCTCAGTTCATCATAATTATGTGCAGCAATTATTATTTAAATACTAGCTGTGCCCCGCAAACTTTGTTCTGCCATATAAATTTTCTGGATAGGGCCACCATTATCACCTGGGGTATAAGAAACGCCAGCGACCTATTGTCAGACCTAACAAATATACAAAAAAAAAAAAACATAAAATTCGGTCAAGCCGTTTCGGAGGAGTTCGATAACAAACACTGTGACACGAGATTATTATATATTAGATAAAATAAAATAAAAAACGTGTTCCTGTCACTTATTTATAGGAAGGTACGAAACACAGTTGTAAATAAGGGAGTGAATTTATAAAGGCAGGAAGTAAGCTGTCTAGCGTCAGACCGCCTTTGTCTAAAACATCTCTCATTAAAACATAGAATTAACGCGCCACAGTACAGCAGCCATTTTGAAGTTATACGCATCCATTTTTGCCCTTTCTCGTCGCCTGTAAATGTCGCGTGGAGGGTCCTTGAAACGGCAGTCTGTCACTAATTGGACCTATTCATTACTAGTGAGACGATGCCTTTGCAACTATGTCGACATCAGATGTTGTCGGTGAAGCGGTAAGCGCTGGATTTTTGTTGCTTAAGGATAAAAAATGTATATAGCGTTATATATGCGTATTAATGGCTCCGTCAAATATAATGAAATTTAATTTATGTTAAGTCAGAAATCAGCCTATAATTTTGAAGTGGTTAATAATATTTTGGGGTGTTTAGTCTTTCCGTCTAAATAGTGGCATGGCAGTGGCATACTGGCCATGTTAAAAAAAATGCAAAAGGAGAATTAAACAATAGTGGTGGCTGCTTTCAAATTTTTATAATAGGAAAAAATATTGGCAGTGTCACTAGATCTAGCTTCGAGTGAATAGATTGCTTCTGTATCTACGCGTTCAATCCTCGACACTTACCCTCTAGCAAGTTGGTGGCCAAACGTAGATCCATTTTTTATAAAAATAACTGTTATTTTGTAAATTATTTTTTTCGGGATGAAAAGTAACTCCGGTCCTGAAAACATTGTTTTATGTTTATAAATATTAATATTAAGTGTTAATAATAAATAATTACTTGAAACAAGATTTCTTATGAAATAAACAGTTTCTTTGAAAAAGATTAATACTTTTCAATTTCACCTTATTTAATCATATAACATGTGTGTACATGAATCTTTAAATAAAAATAAATAAATAAGTAATTATTTTCCATCGCTACACACGTATGCTGAAAGCGCTTTTCTGTACATTAAAACCAGTATGCTACAGTCGTGTGGGTAAAATTTTCTATGACGTCACCCCGTTCCTAAAATGATGACGAATCATCAGTTGTAACGGAGGCCTGCAAGAAAGCGCTGCCAGTTAGCGTTTGTATCTTCAAAAGTAGAAATTTCAAAGGCGTTATTGTTCAATTTCTACTTAAGAGAGTAAGTTTTAATGCGATTCCTTTGTATGTGTATTGTGTAGGAATTTAGACGTGAAGGTGGAAAAAAAAAAGATAAATAGCAAGAGCACAGGCGTGTTGTTTGTAACTGTTTTATGATTCGCCAGGCACAGTTGTATGTGTACATTTAATTAACACTGTTACTGAGACATTAGTAATAAATAACAGGTCTTCGTCTTATCGTATGGTTGACGAACAAACGTTGAAGATTCGAATGGAACTGACTCACTCACTCACTCACTCGGCACTCAAATGCTTTGTGACTTTTCCAAATTATTTGTCATCATCATAAATAACGGGTGGGAGGCTTCGGTCGTGACTGGTTACTACCCACCGGATGAAGCCATGCCGTGAAGCGACCTGGTAGTGTTTCGGGACGTAGTCCGGTGCAACCGTTGTGGGAGACGGGTCTGGGCAGTTGCATCAACCCCCCAACTATTGTTCTCCCAAAATCTATCCACTCTACTTAAGAGTGGATAGATGTATTCTGCATATACGTGCTCGAATTTCGGCCACACCGTCGCTTACTATCGTTGTAGAGTTAGTTGCCAAACAAAGAACCATTTTTTTATAAAAAAAATTCACTTTCTTAAATTTGTGAAGGAAAACCAGCACACCTGTTAGATTGTTTTTGGTGGCGTATAAAGTCATGCCAGAGGCCTACGGATGGTTTATAACCACATGATAAAAGAAGAAGCATAGAATCATAAGATAATTACCTTACCGACAAAAATATGACAGAAATCGACCATTTCAATTTGATGTAACATTTATTTTAAGAGTTACAACCGACATGAATGTGGTTTAAAAATTGTCCGGGCGTGTCCCTGTGGTGTAGTTAAGATAAGAGGTCAAGGTTTCTGGTTATTTTTATTGGTTACGTTAGTGTCGTCTTGGACATGATTTTAAGACTCCCGCTTTAGTGTGGTCCAAGCGGTTATTAGGCTGGTACTGTAGTCTCGTAGTTTTGGGAACGAAAAAAGAAGGTATCTTTATGGTTGCGATGTGGAAAGTAAATATTTCTCGTTGGTCTAATGGTCAACATTTTAATTCGTGACGTCACTGCTGTCTATTCAGTCCTTTTGCAGGAAACCGAACCGACACGACTAACTTTACAGTTAATACAATGTCGTAAGATGCAATTAAATATTTGATAAATATTTGAAAAGCATTAACGCATACTTAGCAAAGTCAAAAGTTATAAGTTTTTGTGGAAAAAGAGTACGGTCGTGAGCAGTATTCGAACCAGCGCCTCCCGAATAAATACCCCAGGCGTTCTGACTGACTCTAGCAAGCTAAGAATCAAATAATATTTTGTTTATAAAGGCAAATTATGCAATGTACAGCATTCATCAAGAAAGTGCAGCTGGTATACTTTGATCATCAGCAATAAACGAAGCGATATATTCACATTTCAGAAACAGCGAATAAGTTATCTAGACAACTACGTGTTCCCGCGCGAAGATTGTCGCAAACGCGGCCTTTACTCACATTCTCACCACCAGCGACCACACTTGCGGTCAGGCGCCGTAGATGTTTATTAAGGCTGGTTTTATCGTTACGCGTTTCGGCAGTGCCGTTAGAGCACGCGCGTTCGGAGATGTATGAGGTAGTAGTTGCGTTTTAAAGTCGTGCGCTTGAGCTGCGCCGTTCGGTAAACACTTTTGACAGTGCGCTGCCCGGCAGCGCCTCTAGCGGCGTGACTATAAAACCAGCCTTAAATTCGTATTTTACTTTGTTTAATATAACTAATTTACAATCCACGATATTTAATTACTACTCCGAATAGGATTCTAAACAGAAGCACTTTTTACAACGGCAATCAGCGGAATTCAGTAAACGCTGAACCCTAAACTTTTGTACCATACTTGCGAACGCCCCAAAAGGCCAGTCGTGCAAGATCTCTGACGATCTCAGTTATGGCCCCATAAAATACCTCATGCTATCCCCATTTTAATGGGGCCTTCTACTCCTGGGAACTGTATTGTTTTTAATCTTCCGAGATGGATCCAAAAAGAATCGAGTTGAACACGGCGTGATATAAAGTGGTTCATGAAAATGATGCTAATTTAGATGCTTTTAAGGTAGATTAGAGATTGCAAGGAATAGAGTGTCTTCAAAGAAAATGGGGAGTATTTGATCTGGCACTGGAACAATATATACTTATTCTTAATACTAAACAAATTTGTATATTTTTCATACTTCTTGCGAGGGTTTTTTAGGGGTAGCATTTAACCACACACCAAAACGTGCCTCTTTTTTATATATGCATTATTTATATTTAAGTGAAAATAAAGAAAATGTTCCGACGTTAATATTTAATAAACCTTTTAAGGATTTAATTTATATAAGGAAAACGCATTTAGATTTTGTAGGTTTGTAAATTATTATGTTTGAAAACGACTTAACAGTTTTGGATTAAATCTGGCACTTCTGAAACTGCGGGGCGAGGCTAGAATATCATAGAATAGTACCAAAATCTGACCTAGTGAGTAATATACCGCCCAACCAAATTTCCGGTTATGGTGGCCTATCTTTACGGAGATTAGCAAAGCACGCAGGAGATAATATAATGCACAGGTGTATGCGAAAACACAGGTGCTCTCCCCCATCAATCCAATGTATCTAATCATTCATCCAGGCAGTCCTACGCGTCTGTCTGTCTGTTTATCCGCTAACTCCTCCTAAACCATGCAACGGATTTTGGTGTGGTTTTCATAACCGTTTAGATAATTTTTCACAGATGGTTTATATATTTAATAAAGCCTCATTAAGGTTTTTGTAAGTAGAAAAAATAATATTTTGCATCAAGTCACCGAAAAATAAATTTACATGGCTTACGTAGGCTAAACGTAATTTCACTCTTATTTTCTAATTTATACCCGTGCGAAGTGGGGCCGGGTCGCTAGTTGACCAAATTTTACCAACTTTGTATAACAGTAAAACCCTTAGGTAACATTTGGTGTGACATAGAAGGAGACCGTACCGGTGGCGGTTACCACCCACAACAGCATTCCCAAAAATGGTTGACGTCAGGCAGGCGACCGGTCATAAAACATAGCCAAAACTTTAGCAGCATACCAGATAGGGATATGCTGCGCCGAGCCCAAATAAATTGGAATAAGGGCAGAGGGATGATGATGATGAAACTGATAAAGAGATGCTTATATTAGTCTATATGTAATCTGACTTATTGGTCTAGTGTTTGCAAGGGCGAATGCCGAGGGCTCTGGGTTCAATTATCCGGTCGGGCACGGTTATTGAGTTTTCCTGTTAGAAAATTCTTAGTAGCTGCCCGGAGTTTGGAACTGTGCTCGGTATTGGCAATTAGCATAGAACAAGCATTAGTGAAATATCTGTGTACAACTGTGTACAACTGTGTACACCTTCTGGGAATACAAGCATGCATTGCACTATCGCATGCGTAACGAACTTTAAAGTTATAATTTTTGTAGAAATGTAAATGCCTTCTCGAGCCGTATTTGAACCTACGCTTCCCGGATTTTTGATTTATTTGTGTTCATACACGACATGGTGTTAATTTAAGACATCCACGCGGACGGAGTTGCAGGCACAGCTAGTACCTACATATATTTATTTTATTTTCGCAAGAGAAATATTTAATCAATAATTTAATCAATAAAATTCAATAGGTTTTGATTGTTATTTTTTTTATTTGAATCTTATTTTTGAACACATTTAAATGTTGAAAGTAATGTATTTTAAAGTACGAGAGTATTGTGATTACAACGTGATAGACCAAAATTGAGGTAAAGAAAATCTTATAATTCCAAGAAAAAGGTAGATGAAATAAAACATCCATAATAACAGAGCTTAAACTATAAAATATAAAGCTACATTTATATTCCAAATACAAAATTAAAGTACCCATACAATTGTATTTTTTATGATATTGGTATCATAAAAAATACATTAGACTGAAACTAAAATAATTTGTTGTTTATGGCTTATATTTATTTTTAAGATTACAAAAGAAAGTAGGCTAAGAATAAGAATAATTTATTGTTTGAAAAATTACATTCGTTAGCGTTGATTCCTGGAACTCACACTAGGATTCCCTGTGTCGTGAGATCCAGGCTCCTTCGTTCCGTTTACATTTATCGCTATACATGTAATAGATATATACGTTACAATAAATTTCTTAATTTTATCTAATCGACTCGTAATCTACTAAAAAGTGAATAATTATACAATTAAAAACTAATCACAAAGATAATAGTAGATAATAAACCTAGTATGTATAGGTATGCATGGGTGTTGTGTGTGACTGTGATGATGTGTGTATAAGTATGATGGTGCGTGTGTGTGTATGTATGATTGTGTGTGTGTTTGTGAAGATATTATCAGATGTACATTTATCGACCGAGTTATGTTTTGACCTTATGAGATGCCTATCGTAAAAAAAGTTTTCCAGACACGTATTTAATTTTATAGGTAACATACTTATTTGAATTATTTTAATGTTTCTTTTTTTTTGCTTTTATATACAGGCAGATTTTTTAAGTGGGCGTGAATGGTTTTCTGCTAATAGCGCAAAGTACTGAAAGGAGTCTCGGGCCAGATTTTGATGATAAAGGCCGGCAACGCACTTGTGACTCCTCTGGTGTTGCGAGTGTCCATGGGCGGCGGTAATCGCTTACCATCAGGCGATGCGGCTGCTCGCTTGCGTATCACTTAAAAAAAACGAAAACTGATTAAGCTGTTGCGTCAGTCATTAGCAGACACAATAGATTTTTATTGTTACAACGTACGTAGATCTGTACGTTACTGAGCCGAAAGGTTAAATGGATTTTTGAAAAATGAATATTCCTAGCCAAATAACGAACCCCTTGGATGTTGGAAAAAATAACATACATTGTATTATTACATCATCCGATAGTGTTGCTAAGGTCCCTCCAATTCAGCAAGTATCTATAGAAAAAAAAAACTACTATTCTTCACCCGGGCAATCCCGAAAAAAGCACGTGAATAGTAACCAGTGAACGATAATTGATGTCTTAGCATACCTTTCTCATTCCACGTCGCTACAAAAAACAATGCAAAATTAAACAACTTATTATTATACAGCATACAACAAGCTCCCAACTAATTGCCTCAAGAAGTATTTTACTTAAGTGCAGCCTTTAATAACTAAAGGAAGCTTGAAAGGAAAGAACTCTAATTAATATTACGGAGAGGCAAAGCCGCGGTAACAAAGGCAATTATCCGGAGATACCAGGTCTCATATGATCCGAGACTCAACTCGGGACTAACGAGAACCCCTAACGAGATTATGAAAACTGACTGCGTTCCATATCGATTCGGTTGAAAGGCTTATGCGAGTTTTAAAGGGTTTATTTTTATAACTGGTTCTTTATATTACGCTTATGTATGGAAGTGAATGTTGGGTGTGGTAAAAGAGACATTAAACTAGAATAAATGCTGTAGTAGTAGCAGTGATAGATAGCCTAGTGGTATGTAGTGGATGGACAAGTCAAAGCTCGCAAGTTCTAATCCAAGGCACGCACCACTGATTTTTTGAAGTCATGTGCGTATTATAAATTAATTATCACTTGCTTAAAATGGTGAAGGAAAAAACATCGTGAAGAAACCTGCACAACTAAGAGAGATATCCTCGATGGTGTGTAATGTCATGACGGAGACCTAAGGGTGGTTTAAACTCTGATACTAGGTTGTTCATCAACCACGTGATAAGAAGAATGCTGTAGAAATGCGTTCCTTGCGAAGTCTGTGTGATGTAACTAAAAATATTGTTTATCCAAAAATCCAATGATGCACATCAAAGTCGGGCCTGAGACTCCTTTGAGTATACAGATACATCTTTGAAAAGTATTAACGCATGCTTAGCGAACACTAAAGTTATAATTTTAAATGGTAAAAGAATAATAAAAACGTTTTTTTTTTCAACACAGTCACCATACTGCTCAATATATTTAATCCACCATTTTTTCTATTTTTTATTCCTTCCAAATAATAGGTTTTATAAGGGCCTCAAAATAGGCGTTTGTTTCAGTGGTGACTTGTTCGGCCCTCCGGCCTGAGTCTCCTTCCAACCAGCCATTTTTTTCAGGTTTGGACGCAGGATATAGTCACAAGGGACTAAATTGGAAAACATTGCTAGATCAGGTAGTAGTTTGTATCCCAATTTATGGATATTCGCCATTGTGATTATACAAGTGTGCACCCGTGCAGTTTTGAGATTTGAAATTAATTATTTTTATTACTCATAATTGAATAAAAAAAACAACGCAATCTATGCACTATGTCAATCGCTTGAAACTAGACATGAATTCGTAAGATACTTATATTAATAATAATAATAATACTTTACGTTTCGTTCGCCCGACATCTAATTTGGAAGTTAGTGAACAAATTTGTTTAGAAATGTTTTTGCGAAACGGTGCAACTTGTAAAAGTTTTGTAAATTGGCTTCTGTTTGTTAGTTGAATTGTTCCACAAAATGACAGGGTTTAAACAGGGTTTAATTTTTGTTGTAATATACCTGTGGTATTAAAAACTGGCCTATTATACAATATTATACGTCGTATAAAAATAATAATAACAATGTGGTCAGTGCACTATTTGTGCCGTAACATCAGATACTTATTTCAGAAATTTCCGTGTAGGTACTAACACAATGCCATCTGCATTAAATGCAGTACTATTGCAGCAGTGTGGCGTCTTATACCATAGTCTGCTAAGCCATTGATGTATTTAGTATACGCAAAAAAAGCTTCCTTTATTTCACATTCCCCAATGCGTAGGCAAAACTGTATGTATCTATTGTCATATGCAGGTCAAATCAACAATGCCTAGCCCGAGAAGAGATCTAAAACCAACTCACAGCCCCCTTTTTCACGTTTGCCCAAAATATTTGTGTTATATTTTCAGGGTTAATTTACGTTTGTGAGTTTCTTTATTGTACCTTAATTTCTAAACTCTTGAACGTGTTTAGATGTATGGGGTATCGTTAGAATCCTTGAATTTTTTGGGGCTATAAGATAAATATAGTAGTTGTGATACACAAAAAGGAATGTCTTTTTTGTGCCTTTATATAAGAATATATATATATGTATTATGTATTTAATATTCGAAATCAGCTTTTTACTATTACTTCAATTGAAACTCCTATTGTTATACAAAGAAAAACATATTTTTTAAAGACAAATCTTTGAAAAGCATTAACGCTCTCTTAGCGAACTCTAAAGTTATAATATTAAATGAAAAATAATCATTTGTTTTATTTGTACCCGTCATATTTAATATTGCTATAGCCTATGACACTTCCGTAAATAAGACGAATCTAATGACAGCTCGTATGTCAAAATCCATCAAGCCGTTTAGGTTGTAGGACGTGCCAAAGAAATAGACTTACATTCACTCGAAAACCATAACCCTCCTTCTGGGTCAGTCGGGTAAAAAGGCCTTTACGCCAAAAAAATTTGAGAACCACCGGCTAAAGTCGTCAACGTCGCTCTGAATGAAGCTAGCTGAAGCCTAATGAGATGGAAGGGTCCTTTCAAATGATCATTTGAACGTCGCTTGGCGATACACCATACCCTGGGCTGGACTTTGAAAGCCAGCTCATGGCTTTGATTTTATGACGGTTTTAGTTAAAAAGAAAATACTTTTTGTGCAATACGCAGTAGCTCAAGTGTGTGTGTGTTAATATGTGTATACTGTTTTACAAAGCACATTAAAGGTAATTATACACTTACATGGAATATCACATTTAAAATATCAATAATATTAAACGGAAAGATCTTTTTATCGTGAGGTTGATGAACAACCTAGTGTCAGAGTTTAAACCACTTCTGACATGGTTTTACACACAATCGAGAATATCTCTCGGGTGTGTGATGGTTTCCTCACGATGTTTTCCTTCACCGTTTTAAGCAAGTTATAATTAATTTATAATACGCACATGACTTCGAAAAGACTGTGGTGCATGCCTTGGAATCGCGCTTTGCGACCTTAGACTTGTCAGTCCACCACTACGCTATGACTTCTATTAACGGAAAGATACTAACGTAGGTAAAACTATAGTACTATGCGATCACGACAAATATAGAAAACGTTAACTAATTCATTGGTCTAGTGGCCGGAAGTGGCTGCTGAACGTCAAGTCTTGGGTTCGATTCCCGGACCGGGCAAATTATTATTGGGGTTTTCTGTTAGGAAATACTCAGTAGCAGCCCAGAGTTAGGTAGTTGGTGGTATGACGTCCCCATGCTTAGGACATTTCGAAAAGCCGTCGATCCTGCATCTAATCTATATAATCCGGTCGTGTCGGATTGCCGTCCCATCGGACTATGAGAGCGAAGGAAGAGGGAGTGCATCTGTGTTTGCATACACTTGTGCACTATAATGTTCTGCAGTCGCGCTTGAGGCCACTAGACCATCGAGGCAGCAATGAAGCACAACACAGCATCGGTGAAATGTGGGTGTACAATTGTGTACACCTCTGCCTACACCTTCGGGGAATACAGGCGTGATGCTATGTTATGTTTTTATGTAATATCATTCTAGTAAAATGCAGAGTACGAAACAAAAAAAGAAACCTAACCTAAACAAAGTGAAAGGCCCGTACATTCGTTCGCAGTTAAACAACATCCATTGTAATGAAGTATTCAACTCGTTGTGAGCAAAAGTAGTGAAGTAAATTATTAAGCATCACTTAACCCCTTTCCTTGGTTTTGTACTGAACTTACAGCGAATCGAAATTAAGTTGAACTTTTTACATTTATACGGTATTTTTATTTACCAACAACTCGATTTGGCCCGCGTTTCTCAAAGTTCGCGTTCGTCAAAGATAAAGATTAAACAACTTTTAACTGGATTAATCGCGTGTATTTATTGGTTTTTTGTTTTTCCTGACGTTTCGAATACTTTGCAGCGTTCGTGGTCGCAGGAGGACGTTGAAGTTGTTTTATTATAATGTATAGTGATCGCGAAAACCTAAGATATTACTAAGATAAAGATATTACTTTATTCGCTAAGGATATGGTACAAAAGTTGTTACATTTATAAATTAGTCTCTACATATCCGTCACATAAAAGAGGCATACGAATATTTTAAACAACAACACATTATATTAATAATTTTTTGCGAAAAAAATACATGAGCAGGATACAAATACAGATAAATTTGAATAGATTGAATAGATAATACTCCTCCTCCCGACCATATTCGGTCACGGCGGCCTATTTCCACGGAGACTAGCCAAGTACGCAGGAGATATTACAATACACAAGTGTATGCGCAAACACAGGTGCACTCCCTGTTCCTTCACTTTCATAGTCCGATGGGACGGCAATCCGACACGACCGGAGATAGATCAGGCGCAGAAGCGACGGATTTACGTGCCCACTGAAGCACGGGGGTGAGAATTTCTTTACAGGAAAGCTCAATGACACTGCACGCCCTGGGAATCGAACCCAGGACCTCTCGCTCAGCAGCCGTAATAACGTCACCAAAAGACATATTAAAATGTGGAAGAAGAATTCGCGGTAGTGAACAGAGGTCGAGATGGCGTAGCGGTCAGAGCACCTGGTGTATTTATCCGGGAGGCGCAAGTTCGAATCCTGCTCACGACCGTATTCTTTATCCGCAAAGAATTTTAACTTTAGAGTTCGCTAAGCATGCGTTTATGCTTTTCAAAGATTAATCCATAAGCGCTTATTTATAACTTAGTATGTAATTAATTATTGCTATTTTTGATAACACTTACAAATCACACATGTAAATCATTAAACATGCATCTTATTATAAAAACGGTCATAATATTTACTATCTATAAACTCAGTTAATGTATAGAAACTATTTTCAAGGAGCCAATTTTTAGGGCATTCTTGAATAGTCTTAATGATTGTCCTCTTATTATCTTTGGAGATAATAAGAGGCGCAGGTTCGAAACCTGCTCACGACCGTATTCTTTTTCAATTTAATATAATAACTTTATACCCAAATTATATTATGGCGATCTAGTGTTATTTTCCTTTTTAACTGTTATAGTTCTCCCGATTTGCGCGGCTGTTACTTAGACATTAGGATCATGTCGTTTGGGTACAAATAAAACACCTTTTTAAATATTCAGCACACCATGCGTTGTATTGTAATGTTCATAATTTCGATTATTCAAATTAGTTCCGGGCATTCTGGATTAAGAATTTTAGGTGGCAGAGACGCCGACGAAGATGAAAATCCATTCATCATTAGACTGGTATAAGTATCTACTTTATGATTTGGAAATTGTATTACCGGTAACGGTAACGACATCTTCATTAGAAAGACTCGCAAGTGACGTCACGATGTTAGGGAAGCCATAACAGATGCTCGAAGTTGTAGTGATTCTGTTGAAGAACATAGAAACGATATCATTGATGTATTTAGCAAGACGCTGCAGCAAGATATTTGGCATGGTACTGTAGAAATCCACAGGACGTCGCTTCACCCATCAGAACTTATCAGCATCATTAACATTATAATCTCTTTGCTTAAAAGGTTTTGGAAATTTCTGCACCCTGGAATCAATAAAACCAATCTATTAGTAAACACATCGACAATTCTCGTTCAATATCAGTTAGTACATTGAATCATTTAAACTTACGGATCTAATTCGATGATATAGGTAACTAGTTTTGTTCTAACTGAATTTTGAATCGCTGGAAACGATAAAGCTAAGTTCAGATGACAAACTGTTGATGTTTTGAGGTTAGGTACTACCACGCACTTTTTCATCGGGACAGATTTTAAAGGCACATTGACAAAAAGCGCGTACCTCGTTAATTATCCGAACTTAGCCTTACACGAAGCTACAAATTTCAACTGACAATAAACATATTGATGAAATTGGTCTTGTTTTTATATATAGCCAAGCAAAACTTTACGCAACAAGTCAACAAAACAATAATAATTTTAATATTATAGCGAGGCTTTAAGTGTTTGTGCAATTACGTTCCACTTTCCACATCATGTATTTTATGGGCCTCATATAAAACTCCATTGATATCAAGTAAACTATTTTTTTCAAGTATTCGGCACACCATGCGCTGTGTTGTAATGTTCATATTTTCGATTATCCACATTAGTTCCGGGCATTCTAGATTAAGGATCGTAGGCGGCAGAGATGCCAACGAATATGAATATCCGTATATCGTAAGACTAGAATATGAACTTCATGTTCCTGTAAAACTGATTCCAGTTCAAATTACGCACTTTTGTACAGGAGCCGTTTTAACTCCCACATGGACACTAACGGCTGCGCACTGTCTTATTTTAATAAATACAAAACAATACAGAAACATGGCGGTAAAACATTTTGTTAGATACGGTCCATTGGAAAATAATACCATTAGCGAAATTATATTACACATTGAACACCCGGCATACAGAATAAGAGTGCATGACATATCTAACGATATAGGACTAATCAAAACGGAAGCAGTCATACTGGAACAGTATGCGCGCGTGAGTGGAATAGATTTTGTTACGTCAATTGGTCAAGAAGTGACTTCGGCGGGCTATGGAATCATTTATTCCGAAGGGTTTGCGTATGATGTAACGTCTTTAGGGAAGCCATTACAATTGTTGGATACTTTGGTTATACAGTGTGACAATGAGATAATACTCATGGTACCGGCGTTGTGTTTAGTAAGACGCTGCGGCAATCAGTCACCCAGTTTGTGTCCCGGGGACTCCGGCGGACCAGTGCTTCATCCATCAGGTATCATCGGTGTCAACTCTCTTGGCTCCAGAAATCACATACAAAAATGCTTTTTCAATTCTTTAAAACGAAGTTTTGATGTTGGAGCAGTTACGCCAATAAGTCCATTCATCGATTGGATAAGTGATACCATTAAAAACGATATTTAGTTAATACTTTGGTCCTCTGCTGAATATGAACAGAATACATTGAATTTTCTAATTCTCGAAACATTACTGATAAGTTTAGATGACAACTCTAGCGTATTTTTGGACAAATAATCGCACTTTTTTATCGGGACATAATAAAGATACATTGGCAAAACGGACAATCAGCGTTAGTCATCTGAACTTAGTCTTTACGTATGCTATAAACTTCAACGGACAATAAAAACAAAAAACAACCGTTA
Organism: Xylocampa areola; assembly: GCA_935421205.1. Classification (NCBI taxonomy): domain Eukaryota; kingdom Metazoa; phylum Arthropoda; class Insecta; order Lepidoptera; family Noctuidae; genus Xylocampa; species Xylocampa areola. Next base: position 14,862,231 of record OW285218.1, on the reverse strand, counting down.
TATTTGTTTTAATATAATTATTACTATAACAGCACTGATGAGTAAATGTATTCAAGTTCCTGCCACTGAGTACTATTCTCATTCAGTATAACAATAAAGTTAATTAAGTAAAAAGGGCTGGATACATAGCCCTCTAAGTGGTAAGGGGCAATGGACCGATTGATCGATGATTGTGGGAATATAGGAGACATTGAGTGGAGACTACAAATCAGTAAGCATAGTGTTTGACGATCCCCTGCTAAATGGACCGATGACCTGAGAAACCTACGGCGCGGATGGACTTGATACATAAGGTGGAATAGTCCAGTTGTAGACTGCGGTTGAGTTGATGAATCCCTGCTAGCCATCATGCTCAAATCATCACACAACCTAGTCTACAGGCGTATCCTAACCTAAGTTTTTCGTTTAACGGTCTCCACTTATGGGCTTGTTTCTTTCAGCAGTTGTCAATTCAGTAGCAAACAAGACACTTAAATTTACTTCTACCGTGGCAAAGCTATGCTTCAGCACGAATGGGCCGGCTTGACCGGAGTGATACAACAGCCTCACAGAAAACCGGCGTGAAACAACGCTTGCGTTGTGTTCTACATTATCTGATCTCTTCAACGTGTATTTTATTGACTGTGGGGTATTTCTGACTTTAATTAATATATAAAATACTAAGTATTTTTAAGTTTATTTCAGTATAATTAAAATCAAAATCAAAAATATCAATATTTATTCAAATTAGACCATTAGAAATGGTACTTTTTGAACGTCATACATAACAATAAGACAGTCCCCCAAAACGCCCACCCTTCACCGCTTCCTAGTGCTTCACTGGAGAGAAGAAGCGGCGCAACAAACTCCCCAGCTACACGTCTCTGTCTGTCAAGCTACAAATTAAACAACAAAAAATATATATATATACATTTCAGCTGGCACATCATAATATAGAAAAAAAAAATTAACTACTATTTACCTCATTGAATTTTACTAAGCAATATCTCAATTATAATTTAGTTTAGGGCCTTCCGTTTAAATTTAATTAAATCGGTCGTTATATAAATAATGGTGTGCCCGCCTCCGTGTACAACCATGCGTCACGAATTAGAACCCGAGCCTGATGAATAAGACAAAAAATAAATAAATTATAAGTTAATTAAAAGCAGACTATCACTATTAATTATAGTTTAACGGTTATTACTCACGCGCATACTTCGGGATTGCCCGACTAGTTTCGAACTCGAACGGAGCTGAGCCCGCGGCGATGTCGTGAGTCAAACGCAGTTTCCAAAAGTTTTTCCAAAATCGCGTGAGTAATAACCGTTAAACTATAATTAATATGAATGTGTCTCACGAAAGTTATTATACAAAAACAGACTATCACTGGTGAGCAGGACGACCAGTCACCACAAGCAGCACCCGTTCACGAGATTGACGCAAAGATCAGCCATTACCCTCCTCGCCATTTTAGAGGGAAGTGATATACGAGAAAAGGTATAAAAATATAATTATTATGAACATGTCATAAAATAAATTTGATCATAAAATATGATTACATAATTATTATCAGATGTCTTGAAATGAATTAAATAACAAAAAATACAATCATGAATAAATTCAAATATCTAGAATTATCTTGTGTTAACACAGCGACCAACTATTTTTATCATCCAAATATTCCTTTATTGTATAATACGCTTTTTGCATAAGGTTAATCTTGATTTTTGTCTTAAAAGAAGTAGAGGGTAACTCTAATATACAAGGTGGCAGTTTATTGTAAATGCGGATACCCAAGTCCCACAAATGAATCATGTACCTTGTGTAGCCTATGATATGGGACGCATAATTTATGCCTATTTCTCGTGTTGAGATTATGGACATCGCTTTTTTTGTAAATAAATTCAAGTTTTGTCTTATATATATTAAGATGGCAAAAATAAACTGTGAAGTAACAGTGAGAATACCAATATCTTTAAAAAGATCTCTGAGTGAGACTCGAGCACCTAACTGATAAATTGCTCGAATGGCTCTTTTTTGTAGGACAAAGACATTTTGAATATCTGCGGCTTGCCCCACAACAGAATACCGTATGCCATGACATACGATGATAAACGAGCAGTGTCTACATCAGTAAGTTGTCTAACTTTTCGGACAGCATAAGCAGCAGAGCTAAGCCTTCGCCCGAGAGAAGCGATATGAGCACCCCAATGAAGTTTGTTATCTATTGTTATGCCTAAGAACACAGTGCAATCTACAGCCTCAAGCATCTCAGTATTTAGTATAATATTCGGGCCCAGATTTTTTACATTCGGCATGATGAATTTAATAGTTTTTTAGTTTTTTAATTAATGGTTAAATTTTTTTGGTTAATGGATCCATATACAATACTTCCACGATATTGAGCGTAATTATTATCTGTACGGGCAGTGCACTGGTAATTGCATGACTACCCTCATTATTGTGGATATAGCTAGATATTATATTTATTTGCATCAATTGTAACAGACTTTCGCAAGATAAAGCCTAAATCTATTCAAAATTCCAGTTTAGTTTGCATATTTGCTTATGCCGTGCCGCGGCTGCTCGTGGCTTCACTATTTAGGGCCTATCTGAAAAGCAGCGTGGCCACATTTCGATGGTGCCCGGGTTCTTAGATACGAGCGACATGTTGTCAACGACTGTCGCCGACTCGAGTTGACGGCAGCCGCCTAGCGTGTCGACGACTGTTGCCGGCAGTCGTCGACGTGAGTCGTCGCCGCGCTCGGCGGCTGCCGTGCTCCTGCAGCAATATCCATATTGACTAAAAGGCTAAACGGACGTGTTGGCTGCTGCAGTTGATGTGCATGCGCGTCGGCGGCTGCCACCGAGTACGGTGACGACTGCAGTCGACAGTCGTCGACACGTTCGGCGGCTGCCGTCAACTCGAGTCGGCAACAGTCGTTGACAACATGTCGCTCGTATGTAAGAACCCTTAAGCTGAGATAGGGGCTTTTCTTATTTCTCGGCTTAATGTAGTGTTAAAGTCCTGTATCTACTTTTATATTTTTATTCTCTTTACTGTTTCTACAGAATTTTATTTTAAGTCTTATCTGAAATTATTTATTTTAGTCTCACGGACTAAAATAAATAATTTCATTCTTTTTTTTAAATACACACCATAGTTCAATTCGGGCAGTACACATGATCGTAGCTTAAAAAAAAAACATTTATGAGAACAATCATTCAAAAAACCGATTTAACTTTACGCTTTTGATGGCATTTCTTTGACTTTTTTAATGCGTTTGGTGTTTTTTATTAGTGATCGAAGGTTTGTTTGCGTATTTTAGTAAATATTGGTCTGAAAATTACAGAAAAGAAAGAAATAAAGGATACTCCTATGTATCTTCTTATTAGAGTAATAGGAATCAGAGAGTGGACGATAGTGGAGAGCGATCTCAAGAATTTGTGGTTAGTATAGGATTTCCACAAGGCTCAATATTGGCCCCATTCCTGTTTTTCGTTTACATTAATGGTTTACTTTTTATTGTAAAACACAATCAAGATATAATGTTTTTGATGACGACACATCACTGTTATTTAATTTTAAATGACAACAGCCAGTTAAATATGATATAAATAACTCTCATTCTAAAACAGTACACTGTTTTGATAACAATAATAACTTTATTTTTAAACGAGAAGAAACTTAACGAACACATATTATTGTATAAAAATAAGAAAAAAAAAACATTAAAATTTCATTCATGAAAATATTTTTGCTGTCTGCAAATAATTTATTATTTTCTACATTATCTGATTTCCTCAACGTACGATGTAACGGTATACAATATTAAACGATAAATTATATATTTTATAAAATATTTTATAAATTGGGATGGGAAAGGGGGATGATGATGATGATCTAGACAAGTTCAACATTGGATGGAATGACTAAATATTCTATACAATGGCTGAATTATATGCCAGTAATACATTATACAAAACTGAAATTATCAACCGGGATAAGTTTTTAGGAATTGAGTCTCTAGCACCCAATGCTTTTAAGACGGAATGCCCAAAACTAGTATAAAATTGTTTTTTTTTATTTAATAGTTTATATATACACCATAAGAGTAAAGAATAAATAATCTATTATAATATGGCGCATGATTTTCAGACTTGTGAAAAGTATATCGAAATTTAATAATAAATGGAATTTACCGTCACGCTATAAAATTATATGCGAAAACTGATTGAAATGCTACAGAATTATTGCGTAAATTTTGCGCTTACATAAAAATCAAAACTACTCAACCGGATCAATTTATGTTTATTGTTAGTTGAAATAGGTAAGCCTTAGCGCGTATGACCTATGATGGACACGTGACATTTATATTCAATTAAAGGACCGTTAAAAGAATAATCCTGTAACATGTAACAATAAAAATCGACATTTGGTGATATTTCAATTTCCAAATCCAATGAAATCAAATGTTTGGTTCGTCTTCTTTTATGACTCCACTTATCCAATCGAGGAATGGACTTGTCGGTGTTATTATTCCAATTTCATAAAGTGGTTTTAATAAACTCATGGAGCAGAACTTTTCAAGATGTTGCGAGCCAAGAGAGTTTACGCCGACTACTCCTGATGGATGAAGCAGTGGCCCGCCAGAGTCCCCGGGACATATACCTGATGACTTGCTGCAGCGTCTTGCTAAACACATCGCCGGAATCATTTCTATATTCTGCTTGTCACACTGGGTCACCACAGCTTCTAATATCTGTAACGGCTTCCCTAACGACGTGGCATCACCTGTGAATCTCCCCGTTGTATTCGTTATTCCATACCCTGTCATAATCACTTCTTGACCAACCAAAGTAACAAAATCTACTGCACTTACGCGAGCGTACTCCTTCAATATGAGTGTCTTCAATTTAACTAAGCCGATGTCATTTTGTATGTCATAGTACCTTAATCTGTATGAGGGATGAGGAATAGCATCAATTACATCAATGGCGGTATTATTCTTCAATGGACCATATCGCACAACATGTTTTATAACAATATTTCTGAACGATTTAGTGGTTTTAAGGTCAAGACAGTGTGCAGCCGTTAGTGCCCATCTCGGAGTCAAAACGGCAGCAGTACAAGATTGCGAAAGATGAACTACAGTAAAGCCACTTCCAGAAATAAAATATTGATGTTCTAGTCTTACAATATACGGGTATTTATTTTCATCGGCGTCTCTTCCACCGATAACTCTCAATCCAGACCGGCCCTTGCAATTTCGAATTTTAGAGAATATAACCAATGTTATGCAAAATAAAATAATACAACGCATGTTGTACAAAATAACAAAATTTAGTTTTATTGTAATGGACGTTGAAGTTAAACTCATTTTTACAACCTGTAAAAATTCTTAACAACGCCTGGAAATGAAGATTGTGAAACCTTTTCAATATGAGAAACATAAAAGTTACGAGTAAATATTACTTAATATACTTGTTGACTAGTTTAATGTTGATTTCTTCATTTCGGTTGGTCTTGCCATATAACCAAATAACTGCTACTGGAAGAAAAAGATCCCGATTCAGCCGAATAGGACCCTGTACTGCAATTATTATTATTAATTTTATCAACATCCTTTTAAGTTGGTGCTACACATTCGCGATACGCTATAATATTTTTATACAAACAGTTGGTTTGAACCCAAACTCATGCTGATTTTAATTTAAATAGTTGAATGGAGTATCTATTATCTTTAAAATCGGAGACATGATTCCTTGATACCTTAATCCGATCATTTTTGAAAACATTCGCAATATTATGGAGTTCGGCTTACGTTTTCAAGATAAGGTTTTGTTTGATTCTTATGTTGATAATTTGCTTGACGTTTGATATGCTACAATATTTCGTATCATTATCATAATATAGCAAGTTATTCCATACTTAGATTTTAATTTGATGTAACGTTCTTGGCAGCACCAGAACATTGAACTCAAAACAAAATTCTGATTTACTTCTACATGGCTCTATATAAAATATCAGTTCAATAATTATTGTTTATAATTTCACTTATCCAGTCGAGGTATGGACTTGTCGGTGTTATTTCTCCAACCTCATAAACTGGTGTTAACCTCTCGTCAGTGGGGCATAAACTCATGGAGCTAAATGTTGTACCGTGTGGTCGGCCAAGAGTGCTTATCCCGAGTATACCTGATCGATGAAGTAGCGGCCCGCCAGAGTCTTCGGGACAGATACCTGACGAATCGGCGAATGTCGAATATTCGAAAATATAACCAATGTTATGCAGAATAAAATACAACGCATGTTGTTCGAAATAATATCTTAAATGTCGTTTTATTTTACAATCTGTAAAAAATCTTATCAACGCATCCAAAGTAAAGAGAGGAAATACACGATATAAAAACATAAAATTTCACATTACAGTAAATGTTGAGCTCTTCAAGGAGTAAGGTCGGCTCTGTCATTTATGCAAGTCACTACTACTGGCAGACAAAGATCCCAAGTCAGCCAGGATCTTCTACTACAATATTTCTTTGAACAAAATGATTATTATGAAAAGGGTCGGCGCAGCATATATCTGGCATGCTGCTAAAAAGTTTTGGCCCTGCTTCGTGACCGGCCGACTGCCTGACGTCAACCTTCATAGGGAATGGCTGTCATTGGTGGTAACCGCCACCGATACGGTCTCCTTCTATCTAGCTATGTCACATCAAATGTTATCCATGCGCCAGGTTCTGATGTTATCTTACTACCAAACTCCACTAACCGGCCTGCGTAGTAGAACTCAGAAATGCGTGACACGATATTATATTTATTTTTGTACAGAAGGTTGGTTCAATTCTCAACTCATCGTAGGAGAGAGCAGAGGTCGGGATGGTTTAGTTGGCAGAATGTCTGGAGTATTTATCCTGAGGATAGAATCTTTCTTACAACCAGATTTTTCTTTCAACAAAAATATTTAACTTAGAAATTTGCTACGCATGCGTTAAAGCATTTGAAGATTTATCTGAATTTAAATGTAGTTTTATTGCAAAAGATGTTGATGTCCAAAGTATATTAACAAACTAACTGATGCCCGTGTCTTCGCCCGCGTGCATGTTGGTTATCGCGACCAAAAGTAATCATGAAATTTTGATCCCGTTCCCGCTTTCCAATTACCGCTTTATAATTGCCCATTGTTTAATGTATTAAAATAGACAGAGTAGGCTATCCTTAAGTGCCATATACATATGCCATCGCGGACTGTAGATCTATATAAGATACACAATTCCACCATACATCATTTTGTTATATCTCAAAGGGTTTAGGCAGCGTTTTCGTTGAAAGCTCCCAGACGGGTTATTTTTTTCCGACACCACCAACAAATATCATTATATTTTAGCCAATGTATACAAAAACTTGACAATCCGTTGTGTAGTTTGAAAGATCTAAGCATAAATGACCGACAACGGGAAGCGACTTTGTTTTGTACTATGTAGTGATGGTTATCAACGCCTGAAAATGCAGAAGGTGAAAAAACTTTATTAGGAAAAATATAAAAATGATATTTATGTATTAATCTTGTTGACTGGTACACTTCCAGAGACTTTAAAGCTGTAGGGTCTTTCCTGCCATATTAGCATCTTATTATTATTCCGCAGAGAAAGATCTCAAGAATACAAGTATCTAATGTCGTTATCAGAACGAAACAGTCAATAGAATAAAATATTATAGCTAGGCATAGTAATATAAATGCAAGATAGGGTATAAAGTTTTATTGATTTAACAAAGGCCTACATAAAAGTAAAAAACTGCTTCAGATGATCAATATGTTTATTGTGAGTGTAAACTGGTAAGGCTTAGCGCGTATGATCAACTCTGGTCGCGCAGTTTGCCGATATCCGCTTAAATGTCCGTTAAAGCAGAGAGTTGATATGTAAGACTAGATATGTAGCTATAAATCATCAAGAGATGTTGCTTTATGAATTACATGCAGCGCCAGAAAATTTAACTGAGAACTAAACTGTTTTACATCTATATAACTGAATACAAAATATCATGTTGTTAATCTTCGCTTAAGATACCACTTATCCAATCCAGGAATGGACTTGTTGGTGTTATTATTCCGACATCATAAACTGGTGTTGATAAACTCAGGGAGCAAAATTTTGTATTACGTTTCGAGCCTAGAGAGGTGATGCCGACGACACCGGACGGATGAATCAGCGGCGCGCCAGAGTCTCCGGGACATATACTTGAAGACCTGTCGCAGCGTCTTGCTAAGCAGATGGCTGGAATCAAGTGTGTAAACTCTTTAGGACACTGTATCACTACGGCATCGAACATCTGTAATGGCTTCCCTAGTGAGGTGGCAGAACCTACGACCTTGTCCGTTGAATTCGTTTTTCCATAACCGGTCACAATTACTTCTTGACCAACCAAAGTAACAAAATCTATTGCACTTAAATGAGCGTACTGCTTCAATAAGATTGTGTTCGTTTTAACTAACCCAATGTCATTTCGGTAGTCGATAACCCTGTGTCTGTAGGAAGGATGTAGAATAATATCAATTACTTCGATAGCGGTGTTATTCTCCAATGGACCGTATCGTATGAGATATTTTACAACGATATTTTCGATAATTTCGGTAGTGTCTTCATCAATACAATGCGCAGCCGTTAGTGTCCACGTAGAAATCAGAACAGCAGCGGTACAGGTATACCAAGAAGGACCTTCAAACAATTCTGTTTCAATATTATAATGTATATTTTCTAGCCTTACAATATAGGGGTATTCATTTTCATCGGCATCACCTCCACCCATAATTCTCAATCCAGAACGGCCATTACTGTTCTGAATTAACGAAAATAAAACCAATGTTAAATGGAATAAAGCACCACTCATGTTTCCCAAAATACTATATGTAGTTTTATTGGAATGGAGTTGTATTATAATGTAGTTTTATTGAGATGTCAAAGTAATTTTATGATAACTAAAACTCCTATCGTTATGTGAAAATGAATATTGTGCAAATATTTTATATATATATGTATATAAAAGTCTAGTGTATGTTTGTAGACACACAACTATCCTGAGCTCCCCATTCACGGTTACCTTAATAGGGAGTGGAGAGACAAGTAGATAGTTTATGATTTCCCATAGATAATAAGAAAGTTTGGTAGCATAATCTATTCATGTGTGTGTGTGTTTGTTTGTTACTCTGTTACCCCAAAGCTGACTGTTATCTGACAATGCTTAAATTTTAAAACTATGGTACTTACCTGTAAAAATAATGATTTGGATCTAGGTTACTTTATATCCGTATAACCCCGTGCAAAGCCACGGGGTAGTAGATATATAATAACCCATTTTTTTTAAAATAAAATAAAATATTTAATGTTGTTGTTGTTGTTTGTATATTAAGATCTATGACAGCCGTTACGGGTAATCAGAGGCCTGAAAGATTGACAACCAGTCATACAATGAGATATCGTGTTACCCAGTTACTGGGTTGTGGAGGTTAGATAGGCAGCCGCTCCATGTAAAATACTGGTAATAGGCTGCATCCGGTGTGACTGGAAGCCGACCCCAATGTAATTGGGAAAACGCTAGGCAGATATAGTATTATTAATTCTGAAAGAAATATTTTTGCTTATCACATAGTAGCCAGGTGTACTAAAACTCCTATCTGACCTCCACAACCCAGTTACTGGGTAACACGATATCTCGTGGTATGACTGGTTGTCAGACTTTCAGGCTTCTGACTATCCGTAACGGTTGTCATAGATCTTAATTTGACAACCGGGACCGACGGCTTAACGTGCTCTCCGAGGCACGGAGGGGTCTCGGTATGAAATGATGGTCACCCATCTACAGACTAGTCACGGCAAGCTTAGCTTAACCTTGATCGATCGATCGTTGTGGCTCTTACTTAGTCACGAGCCCCTCAGAATTAATAATACTGTTTAGTATAAATATTTTTTACCGGGCGTCTTGTCTACGCTTAGCCGAAACTGGTGATTCCCTTTAACTTATTGTTTCATACAATTTGGTTGCGTAGCTGTTGATATTGTTTAAAATATATAACGCTACAAGCCTTTATGAGTGATAGCGAAATGATACATATTTACTTTAAATATATGACTATTATGTGTGCTGCAGCAAAATATTTCATCTGAATCGGTTGATTTGTCAACTGTTTAATATCCATTATAATTCACATAGTTAATGTAACACTCTGCTCATCGCCTATAAGTGATAGCGTAATGACTTATAGGTGACTTTAGTAGCTATGCTACAGTGAAAGCCATAGTATATAGTTGAATATCTCTGCCCTCATGTAAATTAGTCTACTCTAATTGATTTATCTAGATTTTTAAGTTCCTGTTGATTACTTCCTCCATTTTTAATAGGTTCCCTGTCCAAGAAGTACACACAATTGTTAATGAATCGACATATACCACATTAGGTATAACATTATTTTGATTTGATAGATGCTTTCCTTTATGTTTGAAATGTTATTAATTAATTTCGCTAATAGTATGTTGATGGCTGGCCCGGTTGATGGCAATAGGCTCACCACCTATTACATGGGACTTAATAACAGCATTGGTGAAATGTGGGTGTACAACTGTGTACACCTCTGCCTACCCCTTCGGGGAATACAGGCGTGATGCTATGTTATGTTATGTATGCTAATAGTATGTACCTTAATAACCAAATAGACTTTATCAAATTTACTACTACATAACAATACATAACATCACGCCTGTATTCCCCGAAGGGGTAGGCAGAGATGTACACAATTATACACCCACATTTCACCAATGCCTTCTACATCTACAATAAAAATCAATTCCTCCTCAAACTCCGGGCTGCTATCGAGAATTTCCTAATAGATAACCCCAATAACACTTTGCTCGACCCGGGAATTGAACCCAGAATATCATTGCCGACTATAGTAGCTAAGGTAGTGGACATTCTGCTTGATCAATATATGATTAGGCATATTAAGTTGCATGATCTACAGTTCGGTTTCAGATCTGATCTCTCTACGAAGAGTGCTATCATATCCCTCAAGCAGACTGTTTAATACCACGTTGCCTGAAAAACACCAATATCTGCTTGCTTCTTGAACCTGTCATAAGCATTTGACTTCGTATCAATAAATAATTCTCTTTGGGGGAAATTGCAATCCGAAACAACTTGTGAACAAGCAATTATATCTGTGTTTAAATATTAGTACGATAACCGGCAGAATAGTGTTATGTGGGCAGGTGCATCGCCAGATGTGTATGGATTGCAAATCGGAGTGAGACAGGGTGGTTTAACCTCGCATCGTCTCTTTAAACATAAACTGAGTAATCGGTGAACTTAGCAGTACCAATGTCGAATGCAGTCATAGTGTGCATAAAAACTTAACTTATCACTTATGCCGATGACATGGTGCTGCTGAGCCCATCGATTAGAGAAACTACTTAACGTTTACACCACCGAAATGAAAAAAAAAAGTTTCCAGGAGAACGAAAGTAGTAATTGAACATTGATTCATTGTAGTGGTCGGGGATTATGAGATATACTAATGAAATCATTCGATTATGGAGATGTCTCGAGATATCTCGATTATAACAAACTAGTAGGTAATTACTAATTTCGTTAGTAGTCACGGTCGACGCAGAACAGAAAGAGCGAAACACGATCAGTAGTGTTATTATCTATAAAACTAAAATAAGTAAAATTTACTAAATTACTCCACTAGAAAAGCCAAAAAGTGACTCTCCGAGACTCTCGACTTTTTACAATAGTATTAGCCTACCTACTAGCGTACCTACTAGGTACAAATTAGTAACGTCATTTTATTATGAAAAAATATCAGTAACTAATTTCATAATCGATTATCAGCATTAATATTACACAGTGATTCGATTATAACAATCATTCATAATCGCCGACCACTAATTCATTGATTTTATGTTTAGGTGGAAAGTTCACACGTTAAACCAACCTTGGTTATCTTCAACTGCGATAGTGGTAGCTTGTAGGTAGTCTATTCTGAATTGAGGCATTAAGTGGTGCTTAATTGATTCTCGAACTCATAAATATGCATGAAATTTTTGGCCAGTCGTGTAAAAAGTGTAATTTTCAGCCAGAATAAGTTTTTAAGCCTTGATTTTTTTTTTGTGTTACTGCCACCCAATGATTTTTAATACAGAGTGCCCGAAACCAGTATAATAATCGATTATAATATGTGGTCATAAGGCGCATGACTTTGGACTAGTGAAAAGTATAACGAAATTTAATAATAAATGGAATTTACCGTTGCGCTATAAAATTATATGAGAAAACGGATTGAAAACACTACAGAATTATTGCGTAAATATTGCGCTTACATAATTAAAACAACTCGAGAGGATCAATTTATGTTTATTGTTAGTTGAAATAGGTAAGCCTTAGCGCGTATGACCTATGATGGACGCGTGACATTTATATTGCCAATTAAAGGGCCGTTAAAAGAATAATCCTGTAACATGTTACAATAAAAATCGACATTTGGTGATATTTCAATTTCCAAATCCAATGAAATCAAATGTTTGGTTCGTCTTCTTTTATGATTCCACTTATCCAATCGAGGAATGGACTTGTCGGTGTTATTATTCCAATTTCATAAAGTGGTTTTAATAAACTCATGGAGCAGAACTTTTCAAGATGTTGCGAGCCAAGAGAGTTTACGCCGACTACTCCTGATGGATGAAGAATCGGCCCGCCAGAGTCCCCAGGACATATACCTGATGACTTGCGGCATCGTCCAGCTAAACACATCGCTGGAATAATGTTTGTGTTCTGCTTATCACACTGTATCACTACAGCTTCTAATATCTGTAACGGCTTCCCTAACGATGTAGCATCACCTGTAAGCTTCTCCGTCCCATTCGTTCTTCCATAACCTGTCACAATCACTTCTTGACCAACCAAAGTAACAAAATCTATCGCACTTACGCGAGCGTACTCCTTCAATATGAGTGTCTTCAATTTAGGTAAACCAATGTCATTTTGCATATCGTAATACCTTTCTCTATATGAGGGATGAGGAATAGCATCAATCACATCAATGGCGGTATTATTCTCCAATGGACCATATCGTACAACATATTTTATAACGACAACGAGACTTCCAAACGATTCAGTGGTTTCACCATCAAGACAGTGTGCAGCCGTCAGTGCCCATGTAGGAGTCAAAACGGCAGCAGTACAAGAGTGCGAACGACGAATTACAGTAACGTCTCCGTTAGAATAAAATAATGGGTGTTCGAGTCTTACAATATACGGATATTTGTTTTCATCGGCGTCTCTTCCACTGATAATTCTCAATCCAGACCGGCCCCTGCTATTTTGAATGTTCAAGAATATAACCAATACGATGCAAAATAAAATAAGACAACGCATGTTGTTTAAAATAACAAAATGTCGTTTTATTGTAATGGACGTTTTTGTCAATTTATTTTTATAACCTGTAAAAATTCTTATCAACGCCTGAAAATAAAGATTGTGAAAACACTTTAATATGAGAAACTTAAAAATGACGAGTACATATTACTTGTTAGCTAGTTAATATGTTGATTTCTTCAAGCTGTACGGTTGGTCTAGCCATATAACCAAATAACTGCTACTGGAAGAAAAAGATCCCGATTCAGCCGAATAGGACCCTCTACTGCAATTATTATTATTAATTTTATCAACAAATAATTTTATCAAATTACTAGTAAATACATAAATATATTATACTTGTTGACTGGCATAAATGTTGAGTTGTTCAAGCTATAGAGTTGGTCCTGCCAAGGGAATGCAGTCTCAGCTCTCGCGAGATCGAGGTTTCGTCAACGCAGACTAAGACTCGTGAAATTTTTGTACGAAAACTTTCGAGATTGCGAGATTCATCGGAGAACAAACAGAACGAGGATTTTCGGCCACAGGGTACTTGGCCTACAAAGTCAGGAGTCTGTCAGATGAAACTCTTGATAAACCATTTTCAATCATAACTTTAGCTTTTTATAAGACAGCATGATTAAAATTTTATCTGAATTTTATAGGACGGTGGTCCTATCTATTTGATTATTAAAGCAATTCTTATTTTATTTAAATTATTATATTTTTTGAGAACATCAGAAGTTCAATTTCATTTTATTATTTCAATCAATCATATATTTATTTGCGTAATATGTACATTTGAAGGGTACAGGGGCAAAACAAGGAATGTCACTAAAACAGGTTTATATATATTAAATCTTTGGTATAATAAATCTTTGAAAAGCATTAACGCATGCTTAGCGAACTCTAAAGTTATTATATTAAATGGAAAAAGAATACGGTCGCGAACAGGATTCGAACCTGCGCCTCCCGGATAAATACTCCAGGCGCTCTGACCACTAAGCCATCTCGACCTCTGCTCACCACCGCAAATTCTTCTTCCATATTTTAACACGTCTTATGGCGACGTTATTGCTATCAATTCAGTCCCTATACGGGTGACCGAACCGACACGACTAACTTTGCAGTTAATACAATTTCGTAAACAATGCAATTACCTTTATAATTCAAGATAAATCTTTGAAAAGCATTAACGCATGCTTAGCGAACTCTAAAGTTATTATATTAAATGGAAAAAGAATACGGTCGCGAACAGGATTCGAACCTGCACCTCCCAGATAAATACTCCAGGTGCTCTGACCACTAAGCCATCTCGACCTCTGCTCACCACCGCGAATTCTTCTTCCATATTTTAATACGTCATAAGGCGACGTTATTGCTATCAATTCAGTCCCTATACGGGTGATGGTAATTGCATTCTTTACGACATTGTATTAACTGCAAAGTTAGTCGTGTCGGTTCAGTCACTCGTATAGGGACTGACCCACTAATTCTCGCACATACATATTCTACATGTGTTTTCCAATTTAAGCCGCAGTCTACCTATAAACCTAAAAATTTTGTAGATTCCACTTGTTTTATAGTTTTATCTAGGTAATTAATATTGAAATCATTCAGTTTTTTGTTCTATTTCTAAGAGACATTACATTTGTTTTACTTAGGTTTACTTTCAAATTATTCAATGTATGCAATTGTATTAAATCATAAAGACTATCACTTATGTAAATACAACGGTACTATCATCAGCAAATAAGATGCAGTGTTGATTTACCACTTGAGGGAGGTCGTTGATATAGGTAATAAATTTTCCACCGTGGGAGAGCCATGCTTCGGCACGAATGGGCCGGCTCGACCGGATTGATATCACGGCCTCACAGAACTGCCGTGAAACAACGCTTGCGTTGTGTTTCGCCGAGTGAGTGAGGGTACCGGAGGCCCAAAACCTTTAAAAGGCCGGCAACGCACTTGCGACTCCTCTGGGGTTGCGGGTGTCCATGGGTGGCGGTAATCGCTTACCATCAGGCGAGCCGTCTGCTCGGTTGCCCCTTATACCATAAAAAAAAAAATAGCAATGGACCCAAAACACTTCCTTGAGCTACAGATACTTCTGTGTACTTTGATGTATAAGAACACTCCTTTATCGTTTTTTTTTCGTTTTTACACATAGTCTTGTAATTTGTGTCGACTGTATTCTGTGGTTGTGATACGATCTTGCTAAGTCTAATATATTACCTCTAATTCCTTAAGCATACAATTTATTACACAACATTTGGTGGTCAACGTAGTCAAAAGCCTTAGTTAAATCCATGTATATAGCATATGCTAAGGGCTTTTTATCAGTTTCACTTGTCTTTGTTGAGAAATTTATATATGGTAAGGTTTATAGATTTTTGCTATCGAAAGCCGACCTGTTCCTCAGCAAGTATATTATTGCTTTCGAAGAAGTTAAAAAGACTCTCATGATAGAGAGGAGAAAATAAAATAGAGAGAAAATAAGAAAGAATAAAATACGTCGAATATTGTTCATAATAATATAATATAATATAAATTTAAAAATAAGAAAAGTCAGGAATGTATTTAAATAGAGCGAGTGAAACGCAACCCGAGCCTACAAGTCACCTACTGACTGTTCCCAACAAACAATAGATAAAAAAGTCTCAAGGTCAAAAAATTCAAGAAAAAGAACCACCTGCCATCTCATGTCTCCAATCCAACCTAACGAGTACTCAGTCTGATACATCTAAACACCAAGCAATAGATACATTTGAAACAGTGAATCACCAGAGTCAACCAATAGATAACAGTGAACAGAATAATGTTAATATAGAACTGACAGGTAATACAGATGTTAATAATGAGGAGTGGACTGTGGTAAAGAAACGAAACAACCGGCGTAAAGCGCCGCTGTGTGGCACTGCTGATCCTACCGTCATTAGCTTGAGAGCTGTAGAAGCCCGTAAATAAATAAATAAATATAAATAAATATGGAACATGGCTTCAGATGTAGAGGAGGTACGCCAGTATCTTAAACAACTATGTCCGACGGCCACGATAGAAGAGATTGTACCCCATGGTGATTATAAGTCTTATAAAATCGACGTTCCGGTTCAACATTACGACCTGTGTTTCACCATTAACGTCTGGCCAGTCAATGCTAAAATTAAACCCTGGATAAACTTTAGGAAAACAGTCCGTCCCACCAGATCCACTAATAGTGCAATAGTAGAGCCTAGTCAACTGCAGTCCTTTCGTGGCTCCAGAACTGCAACATAACAAAGTTGGTCGTATCAACGCTTTCTACCAGAATGTTCGAGGTCTAAAAACCAAACTTTCAATGTGGCGGAACAATCTGGCCATCTCAAACTACAACCTGGTCGCTATTTCCGAAACATTCTTGAACTCTTCCGTTCAGCATTCTGAACTTGAAAGTGGGGACTGGAGTGTTCTGCGCCGTGACAGAAATACGCCATGTGGAGGCGTCTTGCTCATGGCCAGACCACCTATTGCACTACGCAGAAAACAGGAGCACGAAACTGACTGTGGGGAGGATTTGTGGGCATCTTTTACCTGGCGTGGTCATCCATTTCTCATATGTGTAGTGTATATAAAGCCTAGTGCCAGTGATGAAGAATATACGTTGGTTTTGTAAGGTTGAAAGTTTGGTCCACAGTTATACAGGATCGATAATTATTATGGGTGACATTAACCTTAATAGTGCTTCAACTTGTGTTAAAAATTATTATTGCTTTTAATAAATAATTATTATCTTTTTGTGCTCTTGTTGATAAGAATGTAATTCATAATAGCCACGGAGGAATGTTAGATATAATATTAGTCCAGGATGGCATCCAAGACGCGGTAGTCAATAGTTTGGTTGGACTTGTGCCACCCGACACGTATCATCCTCCGTTAAACGTAGAGATAAAGGTCGAATCAGCTCACGCATCAGATGTTATTGAATCGAGTAACATAAATCCAGCTAAAGACTGGAATTTTAACAAATGTGGTTTCGAACAACTTTACCAATCCCTATCCAAAATTTCTTGGGAACCAGTTTTACAGAGTTACGATGTTGGAAATACTGTAAGTACATTTTATAATAACATCTACAAAATATTCGATGGCTGCATGCCTAAAAAACATCGTGCCAAATCCACTTGCAAACGGTATCCTGTTTGGTTTACTTCAGAAATAATTAAGGATATCAAACTAAAACTAAAACTGCATGCAAGCTGGAAGCGTACCAATGGCAGTGATGATTACAAGAGTTTTTCAGATCTCAGAAACTCCTTAAAGCATCGTACTGCAGAAGCCTACTGCTTGTATATAAGCCGCATAGAAAATAATATGAAAAGCAACCCACTTGAATTTTGGTGACATGTTAACAGCTTACGATCTAAAGGAGGTTTTGAGCCTAGCGTTAGTTATAATGGTGACTGTTTCTCAGGTGCAGCAGCTGCTGAAGCTTTTGCCAAATTTTTGCAAGCGTGTTTCTGCCCGAAATACCACAATTAAATGCAGCATGTGTTAATAATCATGAAACTAATGCCAACAGTAATTACATAAATATTTTCCAATTTACTCTTGATGATGTCCAGTACGGTATCGATAAACTAAAACCCAGAAGTTCCATAGGACCTGACAGTATTCCACCTTTTATTTTGAAACATTTCAAAGAACTATTTTCCGCTCCTCTGTGTCATATTTTTAATTTGTCATTAAATGCAGGCATATATCCAAATCACTGGAAAATCTCACGAGTGACGCCCATAACTAAGACCACTAATAAATCAGCTGTTGAAGGTTATCGACCGGTCGCTATATTGTCATCTCCAGCCAAGATATTCGAAAATATTCTTCATAAACTTATATACTCCCAAGTTGAAAAATATTTAAGTAACAACCAGCACGGTTTTAGATGCAAGAGATCTGTCAATACTAACCTGCTGACAATCACAGAGTACATATCAAAACATCTTGACAAGAAGCACAAGGTAGATACATGCTTTAATTTGATTTTTGTAAAGCTTTCGACAGAGTAAATAACGATATCTTGCTTCTGAAACTCAGCGCCATTGGTTTTTGTCCAAACTTAATTCGACTTCTAGCTGACTATCTCCGTGACCGTCAGCAATTTGTTAGGCTGGGTATCTACGTATCTCGTCCCTACCATACACGCTCTGGTGTAAGTCAGCGGTCAATACTCGGCCCTCTACTATTTCTACTCATGGTAAATGACTTACCATCTGTTGCAAAATTTGCAGAGTGTCTCCTTTACGCAGATGACCTCAAACTTTACAGTGCTGTGGACACCGTATCGGATTGCGAAGCTATGCAAAAGGATATAAATGCCATACATGAATGGGGAATTCAAAATAAAATGAAGTTCAATTCTTCCAAATGCTATGTAATGACCTTTTGTCGAATGCGACTCCCAATTAATTTCAAATACAAAATAAATGGTACTAAAATAACTAGATCTACCAACATGAAGGACTTGGGTGTCACATTTGACCAGAAGCTTACTTTTCATGACCACATTTCTAACATAGTAATATCTTAGGTTTGCGCGATCACTACACATTATAATAAAACAACTTTTAACCGGATTAATCGCGTGTATTATTGGTTTTTTGTTTTTCCTGACGTTTCGAACACTTTGCAGCGTTCGTGGTCAGCAGTCCTCCTGCGATGGCGGACACTGCACGGTCTAACAGCTCCTGATGATGCCCCGTGGAGGGGCGAAACACGTGTAGAGTAGTTGGTGGTAGTCGGAATTTTCACCGCTTGCGTATGTGCATATATTTGCGGGCGGGCGGGCGGTGCACAGGTAATGCATGACTACCCTCAATTTTGTGGAAGTAGCTAGATATTGTATTTATTTGCATCCATTGTAATGGACTTCCGCAAAGTAACGCCTGAATCTATTCAATCTTATACAGCACACTTGTCCGAACCAAGCTAGAAGCTAGTTCTTCTGTATGGAATCCGCACGAAGCAAAGTATGCACTTCTTCTAGAGAAAGTGCAAAAAGCATTCCTGCGGTTTCTTTACAGAAGAACTCTCGGTTACTATCCCTACCTCTATCCCACCAAGTTCCTCTTAGGATGTCTGGGATATCATATGCTGGAGACTAGAAGGGCATGTGACCAGGTAGGCGTTATGCTCAAAATATGAAAAGGCATGATGGATGCTCCTGACATCCATAATGAGCTGATTCGACTCTACGCACCGAATAATTATCTCCGTAGCAGAAAATACCGACTGCTAGATGTGCCTTCGTGTCGGACTGCAGCCCGTGCTGAGTCTCTCATACCACGCGTGTTGACCGCATTAATTAAGCTCGTGGAAGCCAACCCGGACTGCGATCTATTCGCTAATAAATTCGCCGATTTAATGGTTATGTGCTTACAATTATGTGAGAATAATAGTATTTAATTGTTTTTATTGGTTGATGTTTTATGTTGTAATTATTATATATATTTTGATTTATGTAATTGGTTGCTTAAGACGTGTATATATAAAAAAAAAAGTTTAATGTAGTTTTATTGCAGTGGCTATTGATGGCAAACTTATTATTCCACAAAATGAAGATTGTGAAAATACTTTAATAAGTAAAACATAAAAGTTATAATGTTATACTTATTAAACTTCTTGACTAGTGTAAATTTCGAGACCTTAAAGCTGTAGGGTCAAGTTTGCCAACTTAGCAATTCACTACTGCACGAAAAGAAACACCTCGAGTATACAAGTCATCAAAGTAAAACAGTCAGTATTATAACAAATTTAAAGCATGGCCATTAAATTGTAAATGCACGTTTGGATTGAAAATTTTATGCATTTGTTGCGAAAATGCCTATATTAAATTAAAAACTGCTCGACATTATCAATCTGTTTATTGTTAGTTGAAACCGGTTAAGAGCGATGTACGCGCTCTTTGTATTCACTTTAATGTCCGGTGTAAAAGAAGGCTGTTGTAATATTATGTAACCACAAATTATTAACAGTTTTTAGTATCTGAACATGTTTTCTGAACTAAGCCTTAACGTCACCAGCGTACAGCGCCAGAAAATTGATCACAGACCAAAAACATGTTAACAGATTCTACATAATTGTATTCAAAAGTGTGAGGTTTAATCTTCTTTTACGATACCACTTATCCAATCAAGATATGGACTTATCGGTGTTATTAAACCAATGTCATAAAGTGGTTTTAATAAATCCATCGAACAAAATTTTAGAATTTGTCTCGAACCTAAAGAATTGACGCCGATGACACCTGATGGATGAAGAACTGGCCCTCCAGAGTCCCCGGGACATATACCTGAGGACTTCCAGCAGCGTCTTGCTAAACACATCGCCGGAATCATTTTTATCTTCTCCTTACCACACCGTATAACTATAGCTTCTAACAGCTGTAATGGCTTCCCTAACGACGTAGCATCATGTGTGAACCTTTCAGTTGTATTTGTCATTCCATAACCGGTCATTATCACTTCTTGACCAAACAAAGTAACAAAATCTATTGCACTTATGCGAGCGTACTGCTTTATTATAAGTCTTTTAGTTTTAAGTAAACCTATGTCATTTTGCATATCATATAACCTTGTTCTGTACGAAGGGTGCTCAATAGCATCAATAACTTCAACTACCGTATTATTCTTCACTGGACCATATCGTACAACATGTTTTGTAACTGTATTTCTGTATGTTTCAGTAGTTTTTAGTACGAGACAGTGTGCAGCTGTTAGTGTCCATGTAGGAGTTAAAACGGAAGCGGTACAAGAATGCCTGAAATGAATTATAGTGAAGCGTTTTTTAATAATAATAGTTTGATGTTCTAGTCTTACAATGTACGTGTATTTATTTTCATCGGCGTCACTTCCGCCGATAACTCTTAATCCAGAACGGCTGGTAATATTTCGAATAAATGAAAACAATATAACTGATGTTGTGTAAAATACAATGCAACGCATGTTGTTCAAAATACTTAAATGTAGTTTTATTGGAATGGATGTTGACATCAAAAGTATTTTTACGACCTGTTAAAAATCATATCGACTCGAGAAAAAATGAAGACTGTGGAAATACTTCAATAAAATAAACATAAAATATTACTTGAACCTATAACACTCGATGATTGGCTACTCTGGAATAAATTTTGAACCATTCATATTCTGCCAACTTAGTACGACTGATGCTGCTAGAGAAAGTTCAGATGGATGAGTCCTTTGATTGAAATGCTCCAATTATTCATTATTCCTGTCTAGGAACTCCTCAGAGCATGCTCTGCAGTATCTGTCGCAGTGTCGCTGCCTTTCCTTGTGTTTTGATTAATGGTTTAAGTCCTGCTGGTAATTTTTTGTTAGATTTTCATGACCAAGACAATTCCTGGTAATCCGATAACGTTAAATAAAAGTCGTAACGTCTAGTCTAGACTAGACTCTAGTCAGATCAGACCTGAAAGTATATAAGAGAAATAAAGGTGCTTCATGTAAAAAAAGTTAGGGTAAGTTGATGATTATAGTTTAAACTATTACGTATATACGCTAGTTTTTTTTTGGGATGAAAACTGTGCAAACATTTATGATGAGAATATTTATATTTACTCAAATAATCTACTTACCTACAACAATATGAAGTTGAAAATAATTTGCTACACTAAAATATTTATGATTTTAAGTTTTCCAAGCAGCTGCAAATTTTTCTCACAATAATAAAGTCCTAATTAGTTTGACAAAATAACATTTTGGCAGCGAAATTCCATTTTGTAAGTCGAGAGAATGTAACTACAAAGCGAAATAAATGAATAATAATTAGCGGTGACTCAATAGATCATTCTAAATTCTCCTTTATTATGACTCAAACAATGCGGCTTTTAATTTCAATGATAAATTACAGTTTTCCGTAAATAGATCATCAGAGAGTTTGTGTGGAGTAGTTCAACTTGGTGTAGCTCTCGGTTCTTGGGAAAGTATCTATGTATTCCGTTTTCTAAAAGCCCGTAATAACTAAAATATGTGTGATTTTGCCGTTTTAAATCAAATTTCTAATATAGTTAATATCAACTGCTTGGAAAAGTTATGTGGAAATAAATAATAGTTAAAAAATAAATTTAAAAAAAACACGCTTTTTTAACAAGCCGCTCTAAAAAGTAAAAAAAAATATTTTCTATTAGTTCAGAAAAATTTTTAGTGATTATGAAAAAATAAACATTTTAGAGTAAAAAAGCGTGGCTTGTTAGATGTCAATTGTTGTAAATATTTACAGATATTGGTAAAACTAGCCATTATAAAATATCATAAGAAGTACCCCACGCTTTCTTAGCATAAAATGTTTTTTTTTTTTCTGAATCACTCAACTTTTTTTGAACTTATTGTATTTTTTTTCTACACTTTATTTCGGTAAGTTACAAAAACGAACTTTTTAGGATTTTTAAACTCTTATTTATTTTCCTTTTTTAGTCCCGAAATTGTTAATCCTGAAGATGCTGAACAGGCTAATCGAACAAATTTATTAAATTATTATATTGTCATCGCTCCATGATAAGTGTGCGAAGATTCAATTCAATGCAACGTTTTAAAGTGGGTAAAAATAACGTTCAAAGATTCAGTAACATAGATACATACCAAGCTAATATAAGCGTGTTAAAAAAACGACCCCGTATAGAAATAAGAATTATGACCAGATTTAGTAGCACTACTACACTTTTTCTGAAAAAACAAAATGAATTACATCCAAATAATATTACTCAGTGACGTGCATTAGAGTTAACATTATAGTAAGACCGATATTTTGTTGTAACCATTTATGTTGTTATTAAAGTAAACATTATTGCCGCTTAATACTCCCAGCCCTTATCCAAGCTTATTTGCGACCGGTGCTGCATATCTTTTTCAATTTTTTATTAAAATGGATCTTCGTTTGGCCAGCAACTCGCCTGATACATAGCGACAGTATGACCGAGGATAGAGCATGTAGATCCAGAAGAAATCTATTCACTCTACCCCTGAATATGCCGAGAATATGCAAGAAAATCTCTTTGTTTTCATCTTGGTAGGTATTGACTGCCTTCCTAGCTATATCATCTTTCACACAATTCATCTATTGTTTCTTTGGTCTTTCTCTTTTCTTGTAGTATCTCGATTTATACTTAAAAAAATCCATATTACATGTTTCTCATACCTTGGTATCACATGCCACAAGCGCGGAGTTACGTTAGCTAATTTTATTGGAAAATCCATCATGAACGCAGTGCCGGACTCATACCGATTAAAAATCGCACGGTCTACTAGTAAACTTTCCCAGCGTCCCGGGATCGCAGCGGCATTCAACGTGACGCCAGCAGGACGTTGACCTTCTGCACCTTCTATTTAGTATGGAACGGTCGCTGCTACCACCAGCTGGGTGGGGTGAGGGGGGTGTACAGAATAATGACGTCAGCCAAAAAGTAATTTTCGCGGTGACTTGCTCACCATCACTTGTCCCGAGTCATGTTGAAATGCAAGTAATTAACTATTTTGTTTTGCGTGACCTTTACCAGGTCGTTTGGTACAACCAACGTTGTTTCTTGTTTGCGGGTTAGTTTTTAGCGTACCGTTTGATAAGTGTGCCCAGCATTATCGCTATTATAGAACCTACGAAGTCTGTCTAGCACAGAATTGTATCTTTTGAACCGCTATATTCATTTTGGGCCAAATTTGTTCTGATGAAACGATGACATCTGAATGTTATACAATTGAAATTTTCACTGAATGGGTATGTTACGGCTACGGGACGGTGAATAATAAAAATAAAACAAAATCTAAGAACTTACGGATCTAATACGTGGCTGTTTTTTTCGCTCGTACTATATTGGAATGGGTTGTCTAAAATAATTGCAAAGATATTTTTTTTTCTTTTTAAAACCTTGCCCCACACTAGGAATTTCTTCCTGTGTCGTGGGTGCGTTTACAGACATATAATCTGACAAGCACACAAACACCCAGACCCGGAGCAATTATGCATATATCGTACAAATATTTGCTCCGTGCAGGAATCGAACCTGCGACACGCAGCGCAGCAGTCGGTCTCTCGACCACTGCGCCAACCGCGCTGTCATATGAGATATGATTCAACTATGGCTATGTGTTTCAAAATTGTGATAACTATAACATAACTAGCAATTAATGTTCACTGGTTACTACTCACGTGCATTTTTCGGGATTGCCCGACTAGTTTCGAACTCGAACGGAGCCCTTAGTCATGCACTGAGCCCACGGCGATGTTGCGAGTCAAACTGTTGTAGAAACTGTAGTCAGGCAATCCCGAAAAATACACGTGAGTAGTAACCGGTGAACATGAATGAATACGAAAGATTTTATACAAAAATATAACTTATTTAGCCCACTGTCCTGCTCCTGCAGTGGCAGCGCAAGGGCCTCGTCTCGTACAGGGAAGGCACGAATATTGATCACCACGCTAGCTGACTGCGGGTTGGCGATTTCAGACTGACTGAGTCCAGGTTTCCTCACGATGTTTTACTTCACAGAATGTCTGTGATATCTAAAATATACTAATAAAGTACATGTCATTTAAAATTACGAATCATTTTTTTGGCGTTGCATTGACATTTTAATTGTATTGTAATTGTTATTAATTTCAACAGTAACGCTACTTCCTCAAGGAACTACTTTCCTTCAAGGAAGCGATGGAATGGATGGATGGAAGGATTGCGTTACCTTTAAGATGGCTACAAAGGGAGTGACGACCGCGATGACGGCTGACAGAGATGTATGGAAGAAAAAAAAAATAGGTAATTAAAAAGCACGCTTGTCATGTGTAAACCAAAAAGTGAAAAACAAAATTTTTGACATACATGTCGGAGAATATTGCCACATGGCATGTCGGAGAATGTTGCCACATGACATGTCGGGGAAAATTGCTACATGGAATGTCGGGGAATATTGCTAGATGGCCTGTGGTGTATATTGCCGGATGGCATAACGGCGTATATTGCCAGGTGGCATGTGGAGGATATAACCAGATGGCATGTCCTCCACATATTAAATTAAATAATTAATAATATTGCAATTATTTTTTTCATACATTTTGAGTACCACAGCTGCTATATAACATTTTTTTTTAATCTAACTAACCTAAGTTCTCCGGGAAAATGATGATGCATTATTCTAATCTGACTTTTCATAAGTGCCTTTGTTTGGTGTATATGAATTAAAAACCTGTGACTTTGACTTTGACTAAATCGGTTGAGGCGTTTAGAAAATATGGTGGAATACCTAAATAAACATACATATATATACACTCACTTGCATAAATGTATAAAACCTAAAAATAAAAACCCCTTTTTTGACAGCCCTCTAAAAATACATGCTGTGCCATCCTCAAATAAATTGAGAAAAGGGCAGGTTCATCAAGGACGATGTGTTGACCTACTAACACTACACGGTCCTCCACTTGCATGCCTTTCCCTTCTAAAGGACAATGAAATAAGTTAGCAACGGCCCGGCTAGAGACTGCTCCAGCCGACTGCTGCGCCGATTGTTGCGATTCCCATACGGAGCTAATATGTGATGATGTACTGATCATTGCTCCAGGTCTGGGTGTGTGCGAATGTGAGATTGTGTATTTATAAACGCATACATTAATTAATTCAAAATAATGGTGTATTGCAACGTATATGTGAATAAGAAAAACAATACAAAATAAATTTATACAGAAATTAACCATGCAGGGATACGAAAAATGTCCGAAATAATTTTACATAAATATGAAGCGAATAAATTCTGTATATTTTTACAAAAATCATCAAATTATACAATAACAGAACCGGATGGAAAACAATTTCGTTCTAATTAAACCCTTAAATCGTGCCCCGAAAAATATTAACATTGCCTCATGGGCTACTAATCAAGATAATTAGTGACGTGTTGAGCTCTGAGTACCGTTGTACGAAATAAAATCGCGCTTTCGGAGTGATTACAGTGAGAAGAGGAGCGAGAGCGATCCTGA
Source organism: Xylocampa areola (assembly GCA_935421205.1). Lineage (NCBI taxonomy): Eukaryota > Metazoa > Arthropoda > Insecta > Lepidoptera > Noctuidae > Xylocampa > Xylocampa areola. The sequence continues at coordinate 14,835,824 of OW285218.1, read as the reverse complement.
TTCTGTAGTGTGGGAGAAGTGGCTGTTAAGGTATATCTCATAGCCAGAATTTCGCGAAATTTGGAATCAGAATCAGAAACAGAATGCGAAATCGAAAAATATTACTTATTCTTCAACGTTCACGTACATTTTTTGGGATTGACCGACTAGTTTCTGCAGGCCGCTCCGCTCACGCCAATGACGTACCTACTTAGTGCCGGTTTCGGTCGTCGGGAGTGTTCGTGTATCCTTACTTCGAATAGTGCATACTGCAAAATTAACTCTCCTTTGCATGCAGTAGACTTAAGAGCTGGTTTCCAGGCAGAACGCCGTGTTCAACCACTGTCTCTGTTGAAATATACTACCTAGATGAAAATAAAAGTCTTCCATCATCTCACTAAGTCACGTCCCTAAGACCAGAAATAAAAGGGCCCTTAATTTAAGCTGGCATCCTTTTAACGCGCTTTCAGCAAACATCCCTTTGTAAAGGTGGGTAGATTAAAATTATCAACGTGTTTACCGTCCGCTTCTGTGGTTTTATTTGCTTATTCATTACAAAAATAATTTCGGTCATCAAATCTTCATATGTCCGCTTTATTGTGATGGCATGAGGGTCTATTATCGCTTGGCATAATCGCTGGGTTGTTGAACCATTTCTTTTTATAATATGGCCCATTGTTTTGAGTCCTTTTATTCGCTTCACCGGTACAGTGATCACGTTTTATGGGCATTTATAGAGCTAATTATTAGGGGAAGTAACTGTGTTTGAGGAAGTATTCTTTCGTAATAGAGATATCGTTGGTTGTCTAGTGTAAATATATATATGTAAATATACATAGTGGTTCACGCCAACTGGAGATGAACTTGTTTAAAAATTGAAGAAAGTAGAAATTGTACTCAATGAATTTATAATTTCACTTTCTACTAGGTATACTAAATTTACTAGAAAAACAACGATCACGTGACCGCTATTATCTGTAGAATTATTGTTTAAAGTGAAGTATTAATCAAACTGAGAATAGAGATGATTGGAACGTTAACAGAGCAAAATCCTTCATAATTTTCTTTCAAAATGAAGTACTGTACTGTAATCTAGATTTAGACAAATAATGTGGAAAAGAAAACGTAATTCAATAATAATTTGAGCAATGGACCATAACATTAATATACTTTAATAAAAGCAATGACACAGGATATTTGTGGCTATTAGTCAATTGTGGAGATATTTGAGACAATTCGTGGTTACGTGGAACCTATTTGTCTGATGTTACAATAATTGGAGTAAGCTTACAATTCTTCTTCTCATCGTGTGGTTGATGAATAACCTAGTGTCAGAGTTTAAACCACCCGTAGGTCTCTGACATGGCTTTACACACCATCGAGAATATCCCTCAAGTGTGCTGGTTTCCCCACGTTAGCTTATAATTAAAATCTATTTCCATTATCATAAGAATCTTTAAATTGCAACAACGATTTAAAGACGTCATTAAAAGTACGGCGGGGTGAGAACCATGTGACGAGGAAAGTGTTGAGTATGAATGTGGATGGCGATAAGAGAGACCGAGGAAGCGATGAATGGATTGTGTTAAAGATGACATGGCACGTAGCGCTGACCCCAAATAAATTGGAATAAGGGCAGGGCGTTAATCATGATAAGAAATACAAAAGCACTCATAATATTCATATTTAATATGAAAAATATACATTTTTGCATACCCAAAATATTTCAGATAAAAAATTCAACATGCGTACACACTTTCGCTTAGGAAACGCGTATATCTGGGCCGTAACAAAATGAGAGACCCACGTCACTTTAATTCTAAAACGACCAGCCAACTAGACACCTTCACCCCTCCCGACCTTTTTATTATAATTGAGTTCAGGAGAAAATGGTTGCAGGGGCAGGGGTCAACGTAGACTGGTTGTTGTTTGGTTATATTGTGACAGCGGAATAATGTCAGTTTGTATGTGTGGTTCTTTGTAGGTATATATATGATAGTTGGGTTCTGTAGTTATATCACTTGTGTAGCTCTGGCTGGCTGTGCAGCGTCTCCGACCTGTAGACAGCGCAGACACATGTGTTTTATGCAGATTTTTCGACTTACTAGACAAATACTGTGAGAGATCGGCTAAAATACATGCTACATAAATATACAGTGAAGCATCATAGCATCAGGCCTATATTACCCGAAGGGGTAGGCAGAGTTGTAGACAGTTGTACACTCACCAAACACACATTTCACCAAAGCTGTTATTAAGTCCCATGTAAAAGGTGGTGAGCCTATTGCTATCTACCGGGCACAATTCCAAACTCCGGGCTGCTACTGAAAATGTTCTATCAGAAATCCTCTTTGCCCGACCCGGGAATCGAACCCGAAACCTCATGCTCAGCAGTCGCACTTGGGACCACTAGACCAACCAGGCAGTCTAATATACACAACTAGGTATTTAAAAAAAAATAAGGGCTTGTTGTACCTGTTCTTCTTCTTCTTCATGTGGTTGATGAACAGCCTAGTGTCAGCGTTTAAACCACCCGTAGGTCCCTAACATGGCTTTATACACCATCGAAAACATCTCTCAAGTGACACAGGACTCCTGCGTCCTCGTCCAACAATGAACGCTACAAAGTGTTCGAAACGTCAGAAAAAACAAAAACCAATAATACACGCGATTAATCCGGTTAAAAGTTGTTTTATTATAATGTGCAGTGATCGCGAAAACCTAAGATATTATCTACTCATGTTGTAAACGTTTTGTGGAAAGGAAAATAGGATCGCAGGATTCGAACCTGCGCTCCCGGATAAATACTCCAGGCACTTTGACCAATAAGCAATCTCGACCATTTCTTTCCACAACAATTTATAACTAGTTTATGCCACATGCGGGTAATGCGCTTGAAATATCTTATCTTATTTTTTTATATTATTTGTACGTGTGTTTATCGCCTCCTAAACGGCTTGACAGATTTGGATGAAATTTTGTGTGTATATTTCAATGGGTTCCTGGATGTCCAATTGAACCCGATAGGTGGCGCTGCAATTGGGTTCAAGGAAGGAAAACGTCTGGCGGGCCCGCTAGTTTATCCATAAAATTACTATTATAAAAAAGCCTTCAAGCCGCTTTTTGCTCGCAAAACAAACTTATACCTATAACTGCAACTTATACCCTTTCAAAAAATATACCATTACTCGTACAGTATAATATAAATGTAGTCTGGGAGCTGAATCCATAAGGGAAAACCGATACACCGATCAAAGCTATCTTTCATAAAAGATTAGCCAACAAAAGAATTACGTATCAGCGCCTGCGTGACTTGAACTTACTAAACGGATATCTGTCTTTCTTTGTGTTCTTAAATTATGTATACGTAGCAGAAATACTCTTTGCATTGGTGGAAAACTATTTTGTTTCAGATAAAACCGATAAGGGTTGATAGGCGAGTTTTTTAAAGGTAGTGTTCATAAGAAGCGAAATATGAAAGAATTGTAATTTGAATAAAACTACTTTTGACCGGATTAATCGTGTGTATAGAACCTTGCAGCGTTCGAAACGCCAGGAAAAATAAAAACAAAAACCAATGATACACGCTATTAATCCGGTTAAAAGTTGTTTTATTAAAATGTGTAGTGATCTCGAAAACCTAAATTATTACTAATGTTGTAATCAATTTATTAGCATTTATAATTACATTTATATGCTAAGTATTGTATTTTTTAAATACGAGACAACAATACTGAATGATGGTCCAAGAGTTAGATCGAAATAATGTTCTCAGTAGCAGCCCGGAGTTTGGAATTGTGCCAGTAGATTGCAATAGGCTCACCACCATCGATGAAATGTGAGCGTACTACACCTCAGCCCGACCCTTCGATTAATAGTGGCGCAATAACTGCCTCGTTAGTCTAAGCGCGACTGCTGAGTCTCGGATTCGATTCCCGCATCGGGCAAGGTTTTACTGGGTTTTTCTCTTAGGTTGGTAAGTTTCTGTTAGAATTGTGCCTGGTTGATAGCAATAGGATCACCACGTGGGACTTAATAACAACATTGATGAAATCTGGGTGTACAACTGTGTACACCTCTGCCTACCCCTTCGGAAAACACAGGCGTGATGCTATATTTATGTAATGTCATTATGACAGTATACATACATACATTGTATCAGAATCCAGAAACTTCGACCGAATCCCAAACACACATTCGCACGGTAACACTACTGCCATCCAGTACTTTTAGTTCTGTCTTTGATATTATAATTTCAAAGAGCCAGCATTCCCCAGTTCCCTCTACAAGTCTCTGGGAAGCATATGTAAGATCTCAAAAGCTACATTCTGAATGTGAATACGGAAATGGCGAGTTAAAATAATAATTTTCTAAGGTGCCAGTTCTCTTTTTTTTTTGGTGGAAATGTTACTCTTGGATTGCATATTGCAAATGTTTTCTTTCTTTCTTTCTTTTTTCATATTAGACTGTTATAACTGAACGAAGGAAGTTTGTCGGAGTTACTTATGTTGGTCTTTCTTTAAAATAAAATTCTAATCAATAACCTTAATGTATAATGGACCATTGAACGGAGTATTGCAGTCCGGACTTGTGTTGTAGACTTCTTCAATGAACCATAAGAACTTAAAGGAATAAATAAAACACCATGATGTTAAAAAATTATAGCTGCTTAGTAATTGTTCACCGATTACTACTCACGTGCATTCTTCGGGTTTGCCCGACTAGTTTCGAACTCGAACGGAGCCCTTAGTCATAAGAGTCCGGGGCAATGTCGCGAGTCAGACTGAGTCTGACTAGTCGGGCAAACGCGAAGAATGCACGTGAGTAGTAACCGGTGAACAATAATTAATATGAGGCTCACGAAAGTTATTATACAAATAATAGCTGCGGCGTAGGATAATAGTTGTACCCTAATAAAATCAAAATTTCATAGCTTCTTCGATATTAAATTAATGTGCATCAAAGCCAAGCTCACTCTATAAAGACACGATAGAAATTCTTTTAAAATTTGGCAAGATTTATAGAAATCGATAGCATAGAATGATACAGATTTCTCCTGCATCATAGATGAATTAAAAAATGCCTATTTTGTGTTTATCTCTCTTTCTATTCCTCAAGGGGATATATTTACATAGATATCCCCTATAGCATCTGCATGTCACGCTATTTCCATTTGCTGCAATTCTCCGAACAGGAACAGCCAAATTTTTCAATGCCAGAAACCAATCGGCAGCCGTACGCCTAATGCAGTTTCGGTAATAAATCCTCAAGCTCCTAGCTTCATTGCCAAGGAATTTTAGATAGTGATGTTATGAGGGTTAAGGTTTAGAATCGTGTATGTGGTGAGTGAAGATGGGGTCATAAATATGTTAGTGTCGTTGATATAAGGAAGATTTTGATGTGTTATTTAGAGTAAGATGAGATTTCTTTTTTCAGTTCTTCTGGGGCTAGTTTTGTGTTTCCTAGGCATGTTTGACGTCATCGATTCTGCCCCTTTGTTTGAGTTTTTGCAGCGGCTATGAAAAAATAATGCGTCTCAGGTCAGAAATAATGCTATTCTTTTTATATTGTTTGATAGTGCAGTCGCCCGAAGATGGCGCATCTAGAACAAAGTGACTCAAAGTAGTTGCACAAATAAAATACTTCCCTCCAGACCGTATTTCGGTCACGGCGGCCAATGTCCGAGGTGATTAGCCAAGTACGTAGGAGATATTATTGTGCACAAGTGTATGCGCAAACACAGGTGCATTCCCTCTTCCTTCACTCCCATATTCCGATGGGACGGAAATCCGACACGACCGAAGAGAGATCAGGCATATAATAAGGCTTTACGTCACGGAGGTGACACACCACCACCTTCCTAACTCCGGGCATCTATTGTAAATTTTCTAACAGAAAAATGAAACCTTAGAATCGAACCCAGGACCTCACGCTCAGCAGCTGCGCTTGCGATGACTAAACCCGCAAAGCAGTTAAGGCAGGCAAGTAGCTGCACCAAGACCAAGGTTAGAGGCAGTTTATGTAAAAAAGACCATTACCTGACAGTAAATTATTTAATTTACTGACAGGTAATGACATGGCATCGCAATCCAGGTTACCCGCTGCTTTCGGCGTAAATCAAAAGTGTCTTTAATTACTTTTATCAACCTAAAAACTACACATGACATAGAAAAGGAAAAGGATCTAGATTTTAAACCCATAACCTTCTCAAAAAGCAAACGCTAAATCTCCAGAACTTAACACTCACCTCAAAATTTAGTACCCACCCAAATCTCCCCACATTTCCTTTATATCAGGCTGCCACCATAAATTGGCAAGCTCCCATCAATAAGTCCTGCTCCACACTTCAATCGCAAGACATTACCATGAAATATTTAGAGTCCCACACTAATCGTATGTAGGTACGCAACACACGAACAGGAGAGATATTGCTTGCCCTGTGGTTTTTCTTATCCAAAATCTGTTTTACCCTTCCCCTAATGGAGTTTGGCGGAGTTATGTGGCTTTGGGAGTCTGGTAATTGGGGAATTACGTTTTAGGGGCAAAAAGGAAATGTCCTTGGGGACCAGTGTCGTTGCAAATATTTTAAAGTGTTTATGTTAAATGCGATATCCTACATGCTTAAATACAAAATATTCATCTTTTTAATATTTTTTGAAAGTAGTATTTTGTTATATAGCTCATATTTTCACGTGTTTTACGAAGATAATCAATTTGTCTTCATATACTTGTATTACGCGATGTCAAAATATGTGTACATACAATTATTTTCGTGGATAGAAATCTTATTAAACTGAACTACACTTTTCACTACCCCTTTCTCAATGTTTAATTGAGATATTTCCTTCCTGTATCCTTACTTTCTTTTTTAAGAAGAACCTGTGTCAATTAATTATTGTTCAACGGTTATTACTCACGTACCTTCTTCGGGATTGCCCGACTAGTTTCGAACTCGAACGGAGCCCTTAGTCATGACCTGAACCCGTGGCGATATCGTAAGTCAACTGTTTGACTCGCGACATCGCCGTGGACAAACAAAAAACCTGTGTCAATGTTCCACAGTTATGGTATTAATTGCAAATAGATCCTTATATTTCTATCTCGTATTGTCCAGCACCATTTAGTCGTGTGCGTATATCAAAAAAGTTACTCTAGCGCGCCACATTTATTTATTTTTCAAATCTTCATCTAAATCAAGCTACACAGAACTGCAGAATTTCCATGTTGCAATGCAAAGTAACATAACTTAAAAGTCTTATAACCAGTACACTTCCAGTTTCGCCAGATGTTGTGAGATGAAGTCACGGAGACCAACATAATTCTGCGCACGACTGTACTTGTGTATATATTGTACAGTCGTCTAGAAAATAGTAAGTTGTGCAGTACATTGGATGTATAGTTCATTCATGTCTGCAGTTTCACATTTATATCATAGAATGTGAGTTTATTGTGGGGCGAGCTTAGTGATAAGTAGAGCGGGAGCGTTTAGTGTTTAATAGATTTTTAATATATTAATTTATTATTAGAACATACATATATTAACTAGCTTCTGCCCATGACTTACTCTTATGCTCTGGCTGGAGGCATCAAACTGAATCGCCTTAGATATTGTCCGGTTACGCAGACAAAACCCCTCTGGGTTTCTCTGTGTGAAATTCAGAATTAGCCGGGTTTGAAAGTACCATATGTGCTAGTCCAGGTTATAAGTTATCTATTTGCCAAATTTCATCTAAATCCGTTCAGTAGTTATTGCGTGAAAGAGTAACAAACATTCATCCATTCCCACAAACATTCGCATTTATAATATTATTTATATGTTTTGAATTTGAGATTTACTCGAAAAGACTCCAAGTTGATCTAAAGTTGATTAGGACACGTTGCAAGAAATAACTGTTTGAACATAGCATAGCGTTTGCGAAAACGTGTTATTGTTGGCTATAGGAACCATTTTGTTCACAGTCTTTCCATCATTGGCTATCTTTCTGGCTACCTTAGATATTAAAATAGTGTCACCCCTTTTTACACGACTAATCAAAAAATTTGTGTTATGTTTTTAGCGTCCATGTATGTTTATGATTTTCTTTATTCCTCCATAACTCGTAAAGGCCTTAACCGATTTAGATGTACTTATGGGATTTCGTTAGAATCCTTATTATCTCTAGATATATGTAATATAGTAGTACACAAAAAGGTATAAAAATAATTAATTAAGGCAGGCGTGTGTTTTAATTCACTTAATTATAATTTTTATTTAGCATTTGATACGAGGCTTTTGTAAATCGTGATAAACCAATAATGTATTTTTTTTAAGTATAATATGTACTAAAATTTGGTTTTTAAACCAATAATACACGAGATTAATCCGGTTAAAAGTTGTTTTAATAAAATAAATAACACATAAACATAACATAACATAGCATCACGCCTGTATTCCCCGAAGGGGTAGGCAGAGGTGTACACAATTGTACACCCACATTTCACCAATGCTGTTATTAAGTCCCATGTAATAGGTGGTGAGCCTATTGCCATCAACCGGGCACATTTCCAAACTCCGGGCTGCTACTGAGAATTTCCTAACAGAAAAACTCAATAACACTTTTCCCGACCCGGGAATCGAACCCGAGACCTCCTGCTCAGCAGTCGCGCTACGGACCACTAAACCAACGAGGCAGTATAAATAACAGTTTCAAATAAATCATTTTCCCACCATGTCCTCTTCACTATCAGCGAATGGCTTGTTTGCTCCTTAGATATACGTATTATAGACAATATTAAATTGTTCATAGCGAATTAAACTACTGAACTAGTATGATATTATGTACACAACCTCTGTGGCCTGGTTAGAGGTTAAAGAGAGTCATAATATTATTACGTGAACTTTGTACCCCATTTTACGAAAATTACGCGGACAAAGGAGTATGATGATTGGCACAGTTATAGTTTATATGGAGAAGAAGTGCAGAAAGCTAATATTTTTATATAATATTCATAGGCAATATATTAAATTAATAAAACATATAACACACTGCCATGCGTTTGACACACACACGTATAACTTTTGACGTGGTGACGCACACCTCCTCAGCCACAGGTCGTGGGTTCAAACCTGGTATGTACCAATGTGACTTTTTCGATGTCATATGTATTTTCTTAGTCTGTTAATCCTAAACATCACAGACATACGGTTAGGGAAAACATCGTGAGGAAACACTGGACTCAAATCGGCCTGAAATCGCCAACCTACGGTGAGGTAACGTGGTGATCAATGCTCGTCCCTTCTCTGTTTGAGAAAAGGCCCTAAGCCTGCAGCTAGACAGTAATGTGCTGGATATGATATGTTGTGTAAGCATTTTTTTATAAATTTTGGACTCAAATATGACACGCGTACAAATTACATAACATAACGTAATATAGCATCACGCCTGTATTCCTTGAAGGGGTAGGCAGAGGTGTACACAACTATACACCCACGTTTCACCAATGCTATCAACAAATATAGGTGGTGAGCCTATTGCCATCTACCTGCATAATTTCAAACTTCGGGCTGTTACTGAGAATTTCCTATCAGAAAAAAGTAATAACAGTGCCTGACTCGAGAATCGAACCAGGGGCCTCATGCTCAGCAGTAGCGCTTGGGTCCACTAGACCAACGAGGCAGTCATAAACCAGGTACAAATTAACAGATTGTTTAAGTTGGCTACAGCTATATTTTTCTCCTACCCAAATAAAGTATCTAATTTCCATGTCACGAAAGATAGTCTGCCTAGCCTTTTCCCAATTACATCGGGTTCGGCTTCCAGTCAAACCGGATGCATCTGAATACCAGTATTTTACATGGAGCGACTGCCTATCTGACCTCTACAATCCAGTTACTGGGTAACACGATATCTCGTGGCATGACTGTCATAGATCTTAATTTGGCAACCGTGACCGACGGTTTAACGTACTCTCCGAGACACGGAGGGGTCTCGGTATGAAATTATGGTCACCCATCCATAGACCAACCGCGACAAGTGCAGCTTAACCTCGATCGGTCGATGTGTGCGGCTATTGTTTAGCCACGAGCCCCTCCGAGCTACGAAAGAAAGTACGGCTGATTAAGTAAGTTTTCTTTCCTTCCCTAATCAACGAGAAAGGGAATTTATTTCCTAACCGTTCTTTTAACATAAATAATGTGTAAAGTTTAACTTTCCTTGACAATTCAGTAATAACTTAAGCACTTCTTTTGAAACTCCCATTTTTTTCCTACATCAAACGACTTTTGATTTCTTTACAAAAATGTTGCTCTTATAATTTGTATTGGAATTTTTAGGATAGATTCTTCAATCGAAATTCTGTGAATTTTTCTGTTATAAAAATAATTTGTGAATACCATTATTTACCCCTTACCTAGTTTAGGTAGTAGGTACCTAAGGTAAGTAAGGGATAAGTAATGACTTCAGTAGCCTCTTAGATCACAAAAACATAATTAACACATCATTAAAAGCTCTGATTTGAAAAGTTATGGCAATAGTTGTGAAAACCCCACGAACCATTTGACCAGAACTAAATTAACTTAATGCAATCATGTTAACATTAACATGAGTTAGCTACGCATTCATTAATGCCTCTGGAATATTTATTTGTAATTTTAATAGGTTCTAATCGTGTTCACTACCGTACTTTACTTTTGTGCGGAATTTTTTAGCTTTAGAGAGTTCGCTGTGAATAAATGCGTTTGAAAGAGTCTTTATTTTGTTAAGATAATCGCATTTTACGACCTTAAATTAACTGCAAAGTTTGTCGTGTTAGTTCATACACGTGTATAGGGGGTCCTGAATAGATAACGATGACGTCACCTTAAGACGTATTGAAACGTGGAAGACAATTTCGGAATTGTGCGCAGAGGTCGGAATGGCTTAGTTGATAGAGTACCTGGAGTGTTTATTCTGGAGAGGCAGATTCATATTCTGGTCACGAGAATATTTTACTTTCCGCAGAAACTACATGGTATGGTATGGTATGGTGTAGCGAGCTAGTTTCCGCAACTCCCCGCTCTTGGCGATTATTTTGCGTCCGGGGTGGGAATGGGTTATTCGATCCACCCCAACTCCTCAAGAAAAGCCAGCAGGAACCTGATCTTGCCGGCGACCTCTCGGAGAGTACTTGGGTTACCAAAGTACTTAGCCCTGTAAGTGGCGACCCCAGGGCAGTGAAGCACCACGTGAGCCGCTGTTTCATCTTCCTCCATGCAGGCTCTGCAGAGAGGGCTGTCAGTAACACCTATAACATAAAGGTGTTTATTAAAAGACCCATGGCCCGTGAGAGCTGCTATAACTGTACGCAGCTGTTGCTTTGACAGCCGAAGCAGCTGCCTTGTGATCCGGCCGTCGATGGTCGGGAGAGCCTCTTTGGCTTGTCTGCACTCACCATGGTTCGTCCAGTAGTTGCTATGTTGGTCCCTAGTGCGTTGTCTTACCAGGGTCCGTAGGTGTCCAAAGGGGAGTGGTACTATGGGTTCTGGACCCATAGCGGCCATACTGGAGCCTCTTCTTGCGAGCTCATCCGCTGCATCATTGCCTCGGGAGCCGCTATGTCCTTTTATCCATTGTATGGTTATATTATTAAAAGTGCCTACCTGATTTAGTTTCTGATGGCATTCGTAAATTAGCCCGGAATTGACCGTTTGGCTGTTCAGGGCTTGTAGAACTGCCATACTGTCTGAAAGTATGCGGACTGGGTACTGTGTGACTTCTCTGGTCACGACCGCAGTCGCTGCCAGAAGGATACCCATGCATTCAGCCTGGAAGACAGTATTGTAGGCTCCTAGTGGTATAGAAATGTGAATATTAAGGTCCTCCGAGAAAATCCCGGATCCAGTGCCTGTACCTGTTTTGGACCCATCCGTAAATATCCAGAGTTCCGTAGGGTTATGACCCTCACGATGTGGCTCCTCATGCAGTTGGATCTTATATTTCTTATCAAAGATGAACTGTTTCGGTATTCTGTCGTTGGTAGCTTGCGCAATCGGGAAGTCCTCGAACAGTTCATCCAGAATTCCTGTGTGTTTTGTTTTGTTGTTGTTCCAGAGTGCTAGAGTTTTTAGGCGTGCAGCCGCCATAGCTGCTTCTTGCCTTATGAAAAGGTCTAGTGGCGGCAGATCTAGCATGGCTTCCAGGGCTGCAGTTGGAGTAGTTTTCATGCAGCCTGTTATAGCCAGACATGCAAGTCTCTGGATGCGTTGCAATTTGTTAGTTGCTGTGGCTAGTTTGGTCCTAGGCCACCATACCACAGCCCCATAAGTTATCATAGGTCGTATCACCGTTTTATACAGCCATAAGATTATTTTGGGAGAGATACCCCACCTCTTCCCTATCATTCTCCTGCACTGCCAGAAGGTGATGCTTGCTCTGTCGATTTTTTTGTCTATATGGGTGTTCCAGTTCAGTTTGCTGTCTAAAATTACACCAAGATATTTGACTTCATTAGAGAGTTGTAGTTCAGTGTTGAACAGCTTAGGTAGATGATAAGGTCCTAGTGTTCGTTTCTGTGTGAACATGACTAACACGGTTTTCGTGGGGTTTACCGATAAGTCAAATTCCCTGCACCAGAGCTCTACGGTGCGCAGTGCTTGTTGGGTAAGATTGCAGATCGTCCCAGCAACTTTCCCGGAGATCATGATTGCGAGGTCGTCTGCGTAACCTAAGGTGTAGTCTCGATTTGCATTGAGTCTGGTGATCAAGTCATTGATGACCATATTCCACAGAAGTGGAGATAAAACTCCCCCTTGGGGGCAGCCCCTGGCCATCAGTGCCGATTGGTCATCATCTTCAAGGCGAACTACACGTTTGCTAAGCATGTTAGTAATCCAGTCTGTGATCATCGGTTCTACTCCATGAGTAAGGAGGGCCGCGTGAATGCTGGAGAAATTGGTTTTATCAAAGGCTCCCTCGATGTCTATGAAGGTTCCTAGACATATACTTTTCTGTTGAATTGCTTCTTCAATTCGGCTGACCACCATATGAAGTGCAGATTCAGTTGACTTACCTGAGCTATACGCATGTTGGTTGGCATGTAGTGGTATGTGTTTTAACGCTCCATCTCTCAGGTCTCGTTCGCATAACCTTTCCAAGGTCTTTAATAGAAAGGAGGTTAGACTGATTGGTCGGTATGATTTTGCGTTTGTGTAATCGCTCTTCCCTGGTTTTGGAATGAATTTGACTTTTACTTCCCTCCATCCTTTTGGAACGTATCTAAAGGCTAGACACGCTCTCAATATTGCAGCTAGTCGTTCAGCAAGCGATTCCCTCCCCCATTGCATTAGGGCAGGGAAGATGCCGTCCAGACCAGCCGCTTTATACGGATGAAAGCTTCGGATGGCCCATTGGACTTTTTCCATTGTGATCATCCTCTGCGCATAGTGCCAGTCGTTATCTGATGGTATCGTCAGTGTGTCTTGCCAATTCACCCGCTGTGTTAAGATGCATCCTGGAAAGTGTGTTTCTATTAGGACGCGTCTTGTATCTTCAGGAGATGTGGTGTATGTGTTGTCTGTTTTCCGGAGTGAGCCCGGATCTACTGTATTTTGTTGTGTGAGGATTTTCTTTACCCTATTTGCATGATGGCAGGATTCGATATCACCACAGAATTTACGCCACCCCATGGTTCTTTTGTGCCTGATACCTTTCCTATAGCTCGACTTGGCGGAACGGTAATGGTCCCAGTCCTCATCTGCACATGTGTTCATTGCCCTGTTCAGAGCCTTCCTCACCTTTCTGCGTGTACGATCCAAATCAGCGCACCACCAGGACTGTTTACCTGGAGTTTTGGGTGGTGAAGTCTCTGGACATGCTATCTGGTAACTTTCTAACATAGCTTGAGTTAAGAGGCTGACCTGCGTTTCAATTTGTGAAGTGTCCACCGGTGTTGCTGGGCGGTATGACCGCGTAAATGTCGCGTCAAGTGCCCTTGCATACTTAGCCTTGTTCGTGTTCCTCGGATTCTTCCTTGGTGGAGTTGGTGGTATACTGATCTGAAGGTCAAAGCGGATCCACCTGTGATCAGAGCAAGAGGCTTCATTGGAAACCTGCCAGCCTGTGGTGATTCCTGCCGCCCCTTCTGTTGCGAGAGTGAGGTCTATAATTGTTCGACTGCGTCTTGTGACGAATGTTGGTTCGGAGCCTGTATTTAGTAGGGTTAGGTTAGTAGTGAAAAGATAATCGACTAAAGCCTTACCCCTCTCGTTTTGTGAGTTCATTCCCCATAGGGGGTGGTGAGCGTTGGAGTCCGTCCCGATGACGATCTCGCAGCCGGTTCTTTCACAGTAGTTGATCAAACGGGCGAGTTCGAAGGGAGGTGGTGCGTCAGCCTCAGGCATGTATGCCGAGGCAAAGACGATCACCATGTCCATCGCATCCTGCTTTATTTGCACCCTTATAGCAGAGAGGTCTCTGCAACAAAAGTCTGTTAGTATGTGTGTTATTATATTTTTGGTGACAAAGATACACGATCGGGGATGGTCATGATCTGGGGTCATTATAAGCTTACCTCCTAGACTGGAGAGTCCTTGGATGCGGCCCGCTCTGACCCACGGCTCCTGGATTAGTGCGATGGCCGTTTGTTGTACCTCTAACCATTTCCGCAATTGAGCCGTCGCGGTTTGGCTATGGTGGAGGTTGGCCTGGACCACTCTACTGATTGACGAAGGGGACGCCATCGCTGGTCGCACCTTCATCATCTCCTACAAGCTGTAGACCCGCTAGTAGGCCGCTGTCCACCTCTTCCTCGCCCAGATCGGAGCCTGACAACAATAAATCGTCTGGGTCCCTACCGGATGGCGGATCGGTTTCCATAGCGGAGACTACAGGGGTCTGCTGGCTCGCTGTCGTTGCTGCCTCGCTGTTGGAAGGGGTTTCGGTCGGGGCTACCACTCCCTTCGTTGGTAGCTGTTGCTGGTTTTTGCAGACAGTGGCTGTGGTGGCATCCCATCCCTGGGGGACGTCCTGAAACCTGCCTTGGGGTCCCTGGAATTTAATGTAGACCGCCCCACACCCCATTGCGAGGCGGCGTTCAGCCTTCATCAGAGCCGGGACGTGGTCTACTGGTACTCCTACCACCACAAACCACCCTACAGCTTGCTTCATGGCCTTGTAAATGGTCCACCGACGTATTTGGATCCACCTGTTTTGGAAGGCCAGGGTGCTTCCAATGTCATCAGGGTCGTCCAGAACTCCCTCACCGTTTGGTATCAAGATACCGCATCTCACCCTTTGAGGGATCTCAGACTGGTTCTTGACCACCAACGGGATATTTTCTGTGAGGGACAGTTCTGCGATTGTGGTCTCCAGCCACTGTCGTGTCTCCTCATCGCCACACCAGAGTTTAAGGGTGCCCTCTGAGTACATGGGCTTGCCATTGAAGACAGGCCCGAAGTCTCCTTCTTTGGCGGTTCAGCCCTGACGGACCACCTTCGCCTGGATGCCAGTCAGCACTTTTTTCGCCATCTCCTTGCTAATCTGCCCCGTGCGTCCGCATGTGACTGCGACGCACAGTGGTGTGCTGACAGCTTGAGCATAGCTTTTATTGGCGGTCCTCCTAGATGGTTCCAGGCGTGGCCTCTTGTGCTCCCCGCGAGGCGTTACCGTCTCGTTTAAAGCGCGTTTGGCTGCAGCCTTCTCCCTTCTGCTGGGTCGCCGCACCGACTTGTCATCAACGCGCTCTGCCTCAGTGCTAGTCGACGGTGCGCTATGCTTCCGTAGGTTTGAGCCTTCTTCTGCCTGCGACCGTTTTCCAGCACTGAAGCTGAGCTGGCGGCTGGGTGAGGTATTCGGTCCAGCGCCGGCGGTATTTGTTGTGGTTGCTGCGTTGCTGGCCCGTAGACGGTCTCGGCGACGCTGCCTCTTGTTTTTCTTCTTCTCCTTTAAGCTTACCGGAGCCGGCTTGCTGGAGGGTTCGAGGTCCGGATGTGGGGCTCGCTGTGAGCCTTTACCCTTTCCCTCATCCCCTCTGCTTACCACCTGCCAGTCGTTGGAGAGGGAATCCTCGGTTTGACTGCGAGTCTCTGTGAGGTCAGAGACCGCTGCCTGCATCGAGGTTGGTTGGGATTGTGGTTTGGGAGTGGGGTCAGGGTCGGTACTGGTTTGCCCCAGCGCCTGAGTCCTGACAAAGGGACGAGGACCAGAGCTGATGTCCCTCAGCTTCTGCGTCTTCGTGTGGGGTCCGTGAGCTGTACTGGGTTTGCCCAGAGACGCGGTCACGTGTTTCGAGGGGTATTTGGTCCTGGACGCGGTTTTCGCCACGTCCGGACCCGTCCTCGAGTCTCCTGCGCTTGAAGCGCATAAAGCAGATGCTTCGTCGGCTTGCACCGGTTTAGCTTCTGCAACGGTAAAAGTTTTTGGCCTATTGTCCATTTGGTAAATTGATTTTTTATTCATCTTCTCGGCTCCCACCCTCCATGGAGCCCGCAACGTTGGGAACGCCCTTACTATACTTCAGGGCGCTAGGACTACCGAGAAAGATATAGGCACGCAAGGTTGGTTTACAGCGCGACATTGGGTGCTCGTTTGAGTTGGCGTTCGGAGAGAAGATAGGCCTTCTCCGAACGAACTGATCAACTCTCCCTTACACCGTCAGCATGGCCTTCACCGTCGCTTCGACCGTCCGAAGACAATCTCCACGACCCCCACGCACCTAGCCTGTGACCCTCTGACGGGACACAATGACCATTTCCCTACCTGTGGCTCTCAGGTAGGGCTACCGTTTCACTTGAAATCGGGACCAAAGAAGGCGTGTTGCCTCACGGACGCATTACCGCCAGCGCCGATCGGCTCAACCTTCCAGGACTCCGTCATCCCCGCATACGGCGCTCGACTGCGCAGGTCCTAGCGCAGGTGACTTCTTCTCCCACTCTAACCTACCATCAGCTTTTGTGACGATCAGGCCTGCAACCACTAAGCCACGAAGGGTTGCAGTTGTGTAAGCCTACAACAAAAAGGTGTTGTCCCATAACGTAATCCTGGAGTGTCATGATGGTGGATGAGGCTTTGTTTCTCTTCCCTTTGGTATTGCTCTATTCTCATTGATGAGGTAGCGCATTTCCCTGTGGGGTTTAAGAGAAAGAAAGGGCAGAAACTACATGCAACAGGCATATATTATGCGTCTCAAAGTAAAAAAAAAATACGCGTTATTTAATTTTTACACAATTCGAAGCTTAGAATTGGTATTTCTTCCCAATCAAAATCCTCATATTATTTATTATTCAACGGTTATTACTCACTTGCATTCTTCGGGATTGCCCGACTAGTTTAGAACTCGAACGGAGCCCTGCGCGGCGATATCGTGAGTCAAACTTGGACTGTATTTTATTTTATTTATTTGACCGATTAATTAATATGAATGTATCTTACGAGAGTTATTATACAAAAATTAGACTCCTCGCTCGACAGTCGTGACCAACACAATTCAATCGATGGAAAACGATATATATTTTCCATCACCCGATACAGATGTCACAAAATTAATGAAATTCAGACATTACCCCATGTAATAAGGCACCGCTCACAATCTCGACGTAATTGGATGACCATGAAAGCGAGCTGATCGTGCGTACGAATCGTAAATACGCACGACCCGATACTAAAAGTGGAGTAAGGTAACCAAGGGGACTGACATCTCCATAATATGCTATGACAATAATTACACGAAATTTAAATGTAGATATACATAGTAGCCCGTATTCCCCGAAGGGGTACAGGCAGAGGTGTACACAAATACTGTTATTAAGTCCCATGCAATAAGTGGTGAGCCTATTGCCATCTACCGGGCACAATTCCAAACTCCGAGATGCTACCGAGACTTGAATAACAGAAAATCTCAATAACTTAAAATATTAAATTTGCAAAGCGCTATATTTCCGGAATCATATCGTTTGATTACCGACCCTTCAATGTCATTGATATAGCATTTGTGTTTCAATACGTAATATGAACTGTACATTCTTTAAGCGAGTTTAATATATTTTGGTGACTACCTTCAATGTAAAATTGACAGTTTGTTTGAACATCATAATATTTTATTTCTTAATTATTACAATACTTAGGGCTGAGTTGCCCGCGTCCGTAGGAGTGCACCCTTTAAATAGAATCCCTACACGTAGCCCCTGGGTGATGCAAAACAGACAACACAACTCTGGTGGGAGGCTTCGGCCGCGACTGGTTACCACCCACCGGTCGAAGCTGGTTACCACCCACCGGACGAAGCCATGCCGTGAACCGATCTAGTCGTGTTTCGAGAGTGTCCGGTGCAACCGTTGTGGGAGACGGGTCTGGGCAGTTGCATCAACTCCCTAAATCTATTCTATTCAATTCTACCTAAGAGTGAATAGAATGATTCTGGGTATACATGCTCCATTCTCGGCCTTTTGCTTACCATCAGGCAAGTTGGTGGCCAAAGGTAGATCTATTTTAGATTAAAAAAAAACTCACATATTAACCCTCCACGGCACACCAGACACATAGCGTGCCGTAATACCTCATGCATGTGTATTCTACTTTTCTTATGTGGTTAATAAAGTTGCCGTTCCTTTAATATTATCTAGTGTGAGTGAATTGTTATTGTTTTTTGAGAAATAAACGTCTTCAACCATAACACTTTGCCGACCCGGAAATCGAACCCGAGACCTCTTGCTCAGCAGTCACTCTTGAGACCACTAGACCGACGAGGCAGTCTTGTCTACAAACTTCTCAAAGAAGCATAATTTCCACGTCTAATATGCTATATTTTTTCATATATTTCATTCACCCCTTACGATATTTCATGCCAGTCTCTCCGTCTATTCCACATTTCCTACAGATTACGATGACGTTTGATGTCTCACAGGAAATTAGTTTTGCATACCCGATTACTGGGGGAGGCGGCAAAGTAAATCCTATGTGTACGCCTGTTCAGCTTACGGTGTTAGCAGAGATCCCAGCAGTAGTAATAGTATTTCCTTCTGTGACATTCTCAGATTCTCTTCGCATATACTCATAAATATAGTTAGTTCGTATATTAATAATATCAATATTTTTTTTGCAGGAATAAAGGTTTCAGTAGCAGGTGGTTAAGCTTACGTGAGATATTCGAGTAGTATTCCGCCATATTAAGCATGGTATGTGAAGAAATATATCGTGAGGCATTATTGTCTAAGTGTAATATTAATTATTGTTCACTGGTTACTACTCGAGTCAGACTCGATGTTGCCGCGGCCTCAGCTCTTGACTAAGGGCTCCGTTTGAGCTCGAAACTAGGGTAAACCCGAAGAATGCACGTGAGTAGTAACCGGTGAACAATGATTAATGTGAATATTTCTCACGAAAGTTATTATACAAATAAAGAGTAATATTTATTAAGATTTATTTAAAAAATATCTTTGGTAGCGTAGAAACTTCAAACATAAAACATACATTATAATAAAACAACTTTTAACCGGATTAATCGCGTGTATTATTGGTATTTTGTTTTTCCTGACGTTTCGAACACTTTGCAGCGTTCGTGGTCGCAGGAGGACTATTATAATGTGTAGTGATCGCGCAAACCTAAGATATTACTATAAAACATACAGTTTAACATAAATATGTTTGGACATTGTTTTTACGATTTTGGATATCTAGAATAAGGTAAGGCCATATGATATATGTAAAGTTAAACTGTCACTGTGGAACTGCCTCAGTGGTCTAGTGGCCGAAAGCGCGGCTGCTGAATGTGAGGTCTTGGGTCCAAGTCCGGGTCAGGCAAAGTGAGATTGTGTTTTTCAGTTAGGAAATTCTCAGTAGTAGCCTGGATTTAGAAGTTAGTGGTATGCCATCCCCGTGCTTCGGAGAGCACGTTAAGCCGTCAGTCCTCTACCTGATCTCACTCCCTTCGTATCGGATTGCACTAGGTTTAATATCTCCTGCGTACTTAGCTAATCTCCGTGGAGATAGGGCGGTGTGACCGAAAATATAGTCGGGAATAGAAAAAAAAGTCTTCTAAGTAGTCAGTTAGTCTCAGTTCTGCTTGTCACGTATTTCGAGCTCTTAACCCGGTGAAAATAAGGCTTTCCGTTTCTGTGCTGATTATTTACATCAGTACTTTTTCAATTAACTATAATAGCCATTTTAGTAAAATAACAGACTAAGGTAATAAGTTTCTTGAGACAAATTCATATTAATTATTGTTCAACGGTTATTACTCGCATTGACTCGTGACATCGCCGCGAGCTCTTCTTATGACTAAGGGCTCAGTTCGAGCTCGAAACTATTCGGGAAGTCCCGAAGAATTCGCATGAGTAATAACCGTTGATCAATAATTAAGAATAAGGTAAGTTTTCTTATTATCGTATCTTTCTTATTTAATTGCCTTAGAATAAACTTAACAATAAATTATACCAATCTCATCCTCGTAACTGGAAACAGAAAATAATTATGACGTCACATTACATTCCGGGAAGGCTACGACTCTATTAGAAATCCCATCAGCAATATATTTGTTGTCGCAACCCCACAAAATCTTGTAAATAACTGGCTAGATTTGCAACAAAAATATTAAGTACGATTTGAGTACAACTTACGATTACACGTCATTGGGTTTATCCAAAAAAATATATATTATCCTGATATATTTGAAATGTGCATTTTCAAGCTAAGATTAAATTAATTATAAAGCACGCCTGTCATGAGTGAATCTTTTTTTAATATTTATTCATTTAGCTTATGTTACTCAGGACAATGTAGGGATAACAATACCCTATACACCTAATTTGGTTCAGGGTTTTAGAAGTTCTGTTGGAACAAAGAAACTCTCGAACATACATATGTACATACATAAACGAGAGCTTTTCTGTTATAAATTTTCAACATCAGCCCGGAGTTATTAATTGCGCCTGGTGACAATTGACTCACCGCCTATTATATGGGACATAAAAACAGTATTGGTGGAATATGGTTGTCCAACCGTGCCTTTTCCTTCGGGGAACACAGGCATGATTCTGTCATGTAGCTTAAAGAGTGAAACGACCCAAACGTTATACAGCAAAAAACAAATATAGGCATACCTCTAAAACTATCTGAACTAAATACTCAACCTTACAAACAAAAAGTTAATTTTAAATATACTTAGATTAAACTTAAAAACAACACTACATTAATGCTACAAAACGTTTAAAGATTCGATCAACAACCCTAGGGCATAGAGGTGCGACTCAACTTAATTACAACAAAACGCCACTTTCTATATTTGTTACTAATTAAAAAGTAATTGGTCGCATGGGGCTGCCCTGGTCGCGGCCTCAGACGAAATGAAACAGACCTTAATTAAGGTTGCTGTACCGTAGACATATGTCGAGGTACCCATTTCATTGTCACTGACAATCCGTACCGAAGGTTCTCGAAAAAAAGCTTCCGGGAAATCAACGGTATCGAAGGTCTCATTGTGAATAGGATGTTTTTCTTTTGATGTTCGCCATCTTTCTTTTGGGGCTTATAATCTTGAAGGAATTAGTTCTCGAGTAGTTTTAGCGGGCGTATCCCTCTCGCCACTGGCCTATGATTCCCCATCAAACCTTTACTTGTATGATTTTAATTGTGTGTAACACAATTTTAAGCTTGTGTTTAGTTTTTTTATATATGTTAATACTGTGAGTGTAATGACGAGAGCTATTACTGCTTTAGTGCAAGTTCTTTTATGCTTGTGTGTTACCTCGACCCCTGGCAAAAGTGGCGAGAAAATTTGTTCGATATTTAGTCAGGAGTCGTCTCCCGTCTGGTCCTATAAGCTTATACAATAAAGATTTGATATAGACATAATGATAGTTTGAGTTGATTTAGAGTTTTATTAAGCTGATATGCTGAGCGGTTTGATCACGCCTACTTCGTGTTTCGGGTAGGCAGGGACCATCGATTTCCACTTTCTACGCTTCTGACACACCTCTTTCGCTCTTAATTAACACTGTTATTGAAACCAAAATTTCGCTTAAACCTTTCGGCTCAGCAACGTACAGAATTATACGTTGTAATAATAAAAATCTATTGTGTCTGTTAATGAGCGAGCCAACGGCTTTGAGGACGTGAGTTACACCGCAGATACCGAGCAAGAATCACTCAAAAAAAAAATGAATTTTATTATTGATAAAGATAATAACGTAACAAATTCGCTCCATTTGCTGCGCGCAACAAAAACCAACCACTCTCGGCGATTTCTACCAGGCAACCGTTGGATGGATAAGTGTGACACGAATAAAATAAGGGGATATAATGGAAAAAAAAAGTTGGTAATTTACCAGTTTTTTCTTTCAGAGTTTATGTCTCAAAACAACGAACGGTGGTTCAAAAGCCTCCTATAGAACACCTTACCATCTATTGGCATCACTCATACAATTTAACTTGTTCAAATCTCCATTCCACCATTCCTCTACACTTTTACATCGTAATATTTTCAACTGAGTTTACAACGCACAGTTTATTGCATCCTGTGCTCCGCTGTTCTTTTGTCCATGAATTTATTGACGTCATAAAACGGACCGTGGCACTCATAAGCCGTTCCGAAGTTTGTTTTCAACTACTGTCGACTATTTCGCATTGTCGCGTATCTAATAATTGCATGTTGTGGTCATAGCTTGTGGGATTTTTGAGCTTTGAATTATAACTTTAACATGACTAAGCAGCGCGGTTTTATTCTTCGGAAGATGAGGCAGAGGTCCATTGTTGTGCACTTACATTACATCGATACTGTAATGAAGTCTCATATTACCATTGATAAACAAATATATAATAAAAAAAACAAATACAAAAAAAAGCCAAGGACAGTTTGCTCTGCCCGAAAATCAGACCCAGCACGCACGCCCGTTAGTCACGATTTTAAAGAGTAGCAGACTAGGAAAATATTTTCACTTTATAATTTCTTACAAAATTATCTAGCTAAATCAGGTTTAAGAGACTAATGCCCGGTTTCTGGAGTTCCTGGTTAAACTCTCACTAACTATTGGTTCAATAAAATTATGCATTGGTTAAACGCCGGTTAACTGGTGCTGTGTTTCTGAACACCCAACATGCTGTTCAATAACTATGGAACCAATAATCAGTTCCTTATTTCGCCACTAGATGGGTCTTTTTCAACTATCGATTTTAAAATTATTTTTATCCTATAAATTCGATGTTAGTATTAGTTTTGTTAATAAAAATATATTTTATAAAGATAACTAATTCTCTGTTCACTGTTTTAGTAAATAAAATATGATATTTGTATTTATTAGCGGTTGTTTGAGAATGACTTCATTGCCGAACGAATGGTCAAACCTATAAAGGTAACGGTAACTTCTTGGGTAACTTCAAAACATAACAAATTATCAACAAAACTATTTAGTATGTATTACTCTCGCGCGTGGCAATTGTTTTGCCTAAAAGTCAGTGCGAAGTTGTTTTTATTTAGTGGTATATTTTTATTTAAACTTCTTGGCACTGTTCTATTTGAAATAGCTCCATTACTTCAAAATCAGACTCTGATGATCTGTTCGAGTACATTATACTGGTATATATTATTCAAATAATCTAAAAAAATAACTTTCGCTGCCTATTCAATCAATATTAATACTAAAATAAAACGTAATAACCTCAAAGTCCTTGTTGTTTGTCACAAATTTATACATCAATAAAGTTATGGAACCGATAAACGGCGCAGAATGGTCGGTTAAGTTAACCTACGTTTAATCGGAGTTTATCTTACGATGCGTTGCTCGGAAACGCTTTTTCAAGAGTTATCGAACCAATAGCGGTAACAGAAAGATAAACTCCCGATAAAACAACCTCAGAAACCGGGCATTAGTAGTCTGCTTGCATGGCACTAGCCATGGTGAAATTTGACGAAAAAAATACAAGCAGTTCAGTTTCCTGTAAATAGCAATTTAATAGATAGCAATAACGTCACCGAAAAACATGTTAAAATGTGGAAGCAGAATTCACGATAGTGAGCAGAGATCGAGATGGCTCAGGGGCCAGAGCGCCTGGAGTATTTATCCGGGAGGCGCAGATTCGAATCCTGCTCACGACCACACTATGGTTTTTCTTTTACACAAAAAAAAATTGTTTTAGAGTTCGCTAAGCATGGCTTAATGCTTTTCAAAGATTTATCTGTGAAATAAAAGCAGTCTAATTCTCATTATTAATCGATGGAACATCATGCAGTCTGAGCTAACACATACTGCACGGGCACACATAATCAGCCCCGGATCTACGATTATTCCGATGCGGTGCGAGATTTGATAGTGGCGCTCCCTCTCCTCAAACGTTTGAGATAATTACTATTCAAAAAAATTACACATTTAGTTATATACTATAGAACCAACTGCGCTGGATGCTAGACGTTTTGGTATTTACTTCTTCAAACATAAATTTGGCGTCCCTTGAAGTTGCCACCCGGGGCTCCCCGGCTTGCTCCTCCCTACATCCGGAGCTGCACACAATAGATATATTTAGAGAGCAGCAAGTACAAAGAAAAAAAAAAAACTATGATAGTTGAGTTTGAAGGTGATAACGACTTCATTTACTTAGTAATTAAAATATTGGTAAAGCGATTTCCTTACGTTTACTCCTTACAGAAGTTAGTGATACTCCACACATAATTTACTTAGATACATTTTACATTACGGAATCAACAGGGGAATCCCTATCTCATTTCAGTATTTGTTTAATCTCGACCTCTCTCACCCTTTATACCTTTAAATTCCGCTTTATATATTTGTTTTCTTTTTTCGTTTTTTTTTACATATTTGCACCGAGTTGGTCCTTTCTCGTTTACTTTACCTTTTTTTGGTCCTTCGGCACCATATTTTGTCACCTCATTATTAGATATAATTAAATTTTCTTAATTTTTCTTGGTTTGTGTAATTATTTTTTTAATGACGGTTTCGGGGTATTGTGCTAATTAATTTAAATTAGTTTTTGCTTTCGTTTTGTTAATTTAATTTTGTTTACTTTCGTTTAGCCTTTTTATATTGTGAATTTTTTAATGACATATTTTGCAATTATGTTAATGAAGCGTAAATTATGAGTGGATTTACTTTAATAATTTTATTACAGAATTAAAATAGCTATTTTAAGTCTCTCTTTATAAATTACTGTTATGTCATGGTGTTATTATTCATTGTATAAGATTTCTTTCTTTTTCTTTTTATATAGAACGTTTATAAGTATGTAATCAGATATATAAAAAAAAAAAATTAAAGCGCTTTGGCACATACATTTCTATATTGCCAATAAATGTTTGTTTCTTTCATTCTTGTTAACTATAATTATAAGGTTAATAAAAACTAAAATTTTCACTTATTTTATAAAATATAATTATAATCGCATTTCCCGGTTTTGTGTTCACATTATTTTTACTATAGACGATAAACTGTTCAATTAATAGTTATATATATATTGTCCCTTTGTTTGTGATAAAAAATTTGGTATTTCTTTCTTTCTTTTCGTTTTACATAATAATTACATTCCCATATAATATAGATAGTTACTTTATATTAAACGTGCTTCGCTTCTTTTTCTTATCGTATGGTTGATGAATAACCCTAGTGTCAGAGTTTAAACTGCCTGTAGGCTTCTGACATAGCTTTACACACCATCGAAAATATCTATAAGGTGTGCTGGTTTCCTCACGATGTTTTCCTCATTGTTTTAAGCAAGTGATCATTTATAATACGCACATGACTCGAGAAGTAATTGGTGCTTGCCTTGGATTCGAACTTACAACTTTAACTTGCCAGTCCAACGGTCATACCACTAGGTTATCACTGCTTCGCTGATCAAAGTATTTACATTGGTCACTACAAAAAATAGACCCTGTAATGTTAACCAGAATTCTCTCGTATTTTCTATACAGGAGTTTGCACCGACCTCTAATAATTTGCGGTGCCGTGCCGTAGCCGTATCGTCACCGGAACGGTCGTTAATTAGTTTCGTTGACGAGGGTACCAGACGTTAGTACTATATTGTTAATGACTACAGCGTAGGACACTACCTCAGTTTTGAACAGTAATTTATGACGGGGTGTAGTGCTCAAAATTGTTTTATGTATTTATGAGGAGATGGTTTGTTAGAGGTCTGTTTGGGTTAACGTTTGAAAGGTAAATAAGTATATGGAATTATGTACGCTGTGTGTGGCCTATTTCTCTACCGAATGACGCGACGACACCTACCGTTGGACTTCGCATTAAATACATGACAAATTATCATCATAATTGTGATTGGCTACATAGGAATATTATAATACTAAAAATAGTGTGGAGAAACTCATAAAGCTTATAAGGGCACAGGTGAAGGTACATAAACTACGAACTGAATTTTCTGAAAGGTCCCCGAAGCTAGTAAATCATAACTACGACAAAATTGCGTTCAGGGTTTACCTGCGTTGTGATTCTGCTAACGTAAAAGTTTGCGTTATAGATGCTTTAGCGTGTAGTTGTGTTATCAACTGAAACAGTAAACAGTAAAGCAATTTGTTTAGGGACTAGATTTTTCTGCTGTACAGCATAGTTTTTTTTTTTGTTTTTGCGATGTTTTCCGTTTGTGGGTCAGAGCAGAGTATGAAAGTATGATTATAATCAATTCTACTATAAATCTTCCTCATAAATCGGATCCGACCCATTATTTTAATTATTAGCCATTATCGTCCCACTGTGTAGCAAAGGACTACACAGTGGGAGCCTTCGCTTCGCTACGCTTCTTCCACTACTCACGGTCTAAAGCTTTTTGCAGCCAATTCTTCGAATAGGTGTCAAGCAGGCCGTTGACGTCGCGTCAGTCCCAGATAATGGCGGTTATCCCGCCATCTTCTGAGCATGCCATGTCATCGAAAATTGTGTGGGCTTCACTCAATTTTGCCCAAAACTCGTCCGATATCTAGCAGATGTGACCAGTCTAGTTCCACTTCAGGCTTGCGGCTATTTCACCAACATCAGATATGAAGAGAAACAGGACCATGTAAAAAATCCCCTATGTGCTTCATTGACTTGCAAGTCGTGTGATCGCAATCGGGTCATCCCAGAAATTTCCTCTGAACGCTTTAGTTAACATAATTTTACCGTGAAATAAAATAACATCACAAAACAAAGAAAAACTTATTCCTGTAAATAAAACAGAAATTTTTCATAAAACCAAATGTAGGTAGGTTTTACATCCGCTTCCATTCTTCACCGTTTTAAAGTAAACTTGAACTAAGGTTGCTCTTTATAAAAGTAAGCGAGGCAAAAAAATATCCGCGTACTATTGTCGGGTAGTTCAACAAAGAACTAAACACAAAAGTGGGTAAGTTTTAAAGGAGCCTTAACCGTTGACTGAATACCCCCACTTCATGTTCCCATTGTAAATCTTGAAGCAAGCGCAGTCGCACTATATATTTAATGGATGTTGATTTTTTTATTGCGTTGTTTTTTTTTTGGGAGGATTCAATCATTTGAAATCTGTGTCAGTTGGGAAGTTTTATAGGTTACAAAATATCTATAGTAGACAAAGTAAGTGGTGCTTACATTGTAGGTGTAAGTGGTTATTCCAGGAGGGGACGCCCTAGAAGGATATACATACACCTTATTGGTGATGTATTCCAAAACGTTCAGGTGCGTGGTACTCAAAACCAGCGCTTGTGTATAATCAGATGTATAAACGTGGACAAAGCAAAATGAGGACATAAGAATCATAGCAAGTGGCGTTCTATAATTTCTGCCTACTCTCATTGGAAAAATACGTGGGTAGTACCTATAGTCTTCTTCTACTTCTTCTAGTAGACCTATAGTAACCTCCATACTCTTATGGACTGGCAAAACCAGTACCGATTATTTTAACACCGTCTTTCCCTCCAATAACGTGAGCGTAAAGTTATTTCCACTCGGAGTGAGTGGAAATCTCGAGTGAGCGGATCTCTTTCGATCACTAGCACATTTACAGGTGATGCAGTAATTGGGAAATTTACACTGAATAGTACATGACCGAAACCAGGGACGAGGTTGGGGTTTAACCCTCTGTGTCGTGGGTCTAGTGGTCACAAGAGTGACTGCTGTGCTTGATGTCTTGGGTTCGATTTCCGACTCGGGTAAAGTGTTATTGAGTTCTTATATTATGAATTCTCTGTAGAAGTCTGGAATTTGGAATTGTGCCAGGTAGTTAGCAATAGACCTACTTCCTATTAAATGGGACTTAATAACAGAGTTGTTGAAATGCGTGTGTACTGTAGCAGTGTACCCCTGCAGGAAATACAGGCGTGATGCTATGTATGTTGGTGAGTTTTGCAGAAACATAGTCTCGCATACTTACACACCCAGACCCGGAACAATTATCTGTAGATCATACAAACATTTTTTCCGTGCTGGAATCGAACTAGTGACATACGGTACTACAGCTGCAGATCTCTCGAGCTCTGCGTTAACCACACCGTCAAAATGAATTAAGTGCCATGTGATAGGCCATCAAGTGGGTACAGAAAGCTTTGGGCTTCTCAGAATTTAACAGAAAATCTGCCTAGCCTTTTCCCAATTAGATTGTGGTCGGCTTCCAGACAAACCTGTTGCAGCTTAATACCAGTACTTTACATGGAGCGACTGCCTATCTGACCTCCACAACCCAGTTACTGGGTATCGCGATATCTCGTGGTATGTCTGGTTGTCAGAGTTTCAGGCTTCTGACTACCCGTAAAGGCTGTCATAGATCTTAATTTGATAACCGGGATCGACGGCTTAACGTCCTCTCCGAGGTATGGAGGGGTCTCGGTATGAAACGATGATCACCCATCCACACCTTCCACAGACCGACCGCGGCAAGTGCAGCTTAATCTTGATCGATCGATCTGTGCGGCTGTTACTTAGCCACGAGTCAGAATTTAACGGAAATATTAATTAAATTAGTCAGACTCATTGAATCAAATCCAGGACCTCATACTCAGTATTCAAACTGTCAACCACTAGACCAACGAGGCAGTCTCTATATTAATATCGGATTTATATAAGCAACCTTGGGGTAACTGACAAAGATATCGTTTGAAGTTTCCCATGTCAAAATCATTTGGTTAGTGGTGTCGACAGGAGTAAGATATGGAAGAATGAGTAGGGAGAGGTGAATCAATTTATTTTAAAGTTACAATATTAAATGGAAAAAGAATTTTGGGTTTGGGTTTTTCAAAGACATATATTGAATTATTACTGAATAATTATACTGAATTGATTGCAATGACGTCGCCATAAGACGTGTTAAAATATGGATGAAGAATTCGCGGTGGTGAGCAGAGGTCGAGATGGCTTAGTGGTCAGAGCGCCTGGAGTATCTATCCGGGAGGCGCAGGTTCGAATCCTGTTCGCGACCGTATTCTTTTTCCATTTAATATTGTAACTTTAGAGTTCGCTAAGCATGCGTTAATGCTTTTTCAAAGACATATCTTCAATTTATTTTGTTCGTTTATTTTCACATTGTCGTAAACTAAGGTTTTTGCCGTTAGTAAGGGAAGTTTTACCAAAATAATATTGAATGATAATATAGATAGATAAGTAAGTACCGCACAGATCGATCGATCGAGATTAAGCTGCATCTGCCGCGGTCGGTCTATGGATAGGTGACAATCACTTCACACCGAGACCACTCCATACCGAAATTTTCCGAGAAAACTTATTTAAAATAACTGACCCGTGACACGTGTCGACACAAATTTCACATGCAAGTTATACCCAGACCTAGAACAATTGAGGTTTGTAATATAAATTTTATTTCCTATAAGAATTATAAAAAAGATAAAAGATATTTATTCGTCAAGGATATGGTACAAAAGTTGGTAACATAAAAGTATAGTTCTTAAACACATCCGCCTCTGCAAGAGGCATACGAATATATAATTCACTTACATGAAAAATATTAAACCTAACTTACAAACATAATTGGTACAGCCAAATGGGGTGAATAGGGATCAAAAGGTAAATAGGGATAGGACAGATAAAGATTTTAACATTGATTTTCTCGTAAATATTTAATACAATTAAATACAGATTTCGAAAAGCTTTCCCTTCTTCTAGCCCTATTCACCCCTGGATCCCTATTCACCCCATTTGACTGTAACGTACAGTAACAGTTTTAGCTAGAATTACAATATAAAAGAAATTTAATTAATTTTATTTGACAGCGCGGTTGGCGCAGTGGTCGAGAGACCGACTGCTGCGCTCCGTGTCGCAGGTTCTATTCCTGCATGGAGCAAATATTTGTACGATCTATAGATAATTGCTCCGGGTCTGGGTGTGTTTGTGCTTGTGAGATTATATGTCTGTAAACGCACCCACGATACAGGAAGAAATTCCTAGTGTGGGGCAAGGTTTAAAAAATAAATAAAAAACAAACGATAGGTGTAGGGTAATCGTTAATACTTTTATGGTTTAAACTTTAATTTAATTTAAGTTAACCTTTGCAGTTTCCCGTGAGTCACATATTGTGATATAAAACGATTATTACGCGATTGCCCAAAAAAGGAGTGTTATGTTTTTAGGTTTCATGTACGTATGTAGATATATAAGTATGTATGTATGTTTGTGAGTTTCTTGATTCCACCATAACTTCTAAACGCCTGAACCGATTTAGATAGATAGAATAAGCTATATTGTCTACCATCATAATATCATTTATAACAATGCAATTAGTAATTGAGGGTACAATGGCGGTCTTACCGCTAATAGCGATATCTATCAGACAACTGTGGATGGACAGGAAAGACGTGAGCAAACCGGGGCAGTCAGTGATGTACTACAGTATATATAGATAACTTAATTTTGATATTATTATCCGATTTAGATGTATGGGGTATAGATAGAATCCTTACATTATCTTGGGTAACATAGGCTAGAGAAATAATTATGTTTGTTATGGGGCTATGGTACACAAAAAGCTGTAAAATGGCAGGCGTGCCTTTTTTTTAATAATTAATTACTGTGTCAACCACGTGGACAGGATAGTAAAGAAAAAATGAGAATGCGGTTAAAAACACTGCAACTTTTTTTTAAGGCTATGGAATAGTGTCATCAGATTACACCACATGATTGTAATGACGTCACTAGAAAAATATTCTGGAGACAAAGATTCTCCAACAACACCTTATAAATAGAATCAACCGTTTCCAAGACTTTTCTGATTCATATAAACACCACATTTCAGATGTCGTTCGCATTCGTACTTCAATGACCTGAGATTAATAAAAATGGAGTGTTAATGCCAATATTATTTTTTAGTGGACACAAGTACATCTGCTGGCTTTACATACTGCTGGTGAAGGTTTTCTTTCGATGTTTTCTTTCACCA
Source organism: Xylocampa areola (assembly GCA_935421205.1). Lineage (NCBI taxonomy): Eukaryota > Metazoa > Arthropoda > Insecta > Lepidoptera > Noctuidae > Xylocampa > Xylocampa areola. Next base: position 14,804,541 of record OW285218.1, on the reverse strand, counting down.
ACTGATAATTATGCGTTTTAAGAAAATTATAGGTAATTAATTTTTATTATGATTCGGAATAGTTAGTGACTGGTGCGTGCTTTTGAGAACGGCGGCGGTTTGCGACTTTTGATATACCAGTCTAACTGTGATACAACTGTTATAAATGTTGTTAAGGACTGAAACCCGTAAAGTAATCAAAAAGAATAATTTTGAAATATGCAAAAAAATACCTACTCGTTCGAGGCGTCACTCGTAGTTTACGCGTACTATATCACTCCATTTTTATTTCTTCTTGTCACCGACACGACGCTGTCACGGCTGCCAACCTGCCAATATAGCGACGCTTGTTGACGGATTACTTTCGTTGCCAACCTCATAATATATTGTGTTATATACGTCACGGGTTTATACGTCATCACGTGACAGTTATGTTGATGCTCAGATGTTTTTCGTGTTATTCAATTGATATTGGATGAGGGATCTGAAATGTGTTTTGATGAATGTGTGTTTATTTTGTGTTGGTTTAAATAAAGGAGGAAAATTCGGTGTACTTATCTCTTATTTTAATCAAGATTTTGATAAGTATTTGAGGTAATAAAACAGTTGAACTGGCAAATTAAAGATTGCTTTCACACGAGGTAAGCACTATATGTATTGACTTTCAGGAGTCATGTGCGTATTAAAAACTAATTACCACTTGCTTCAAACGGCGAAGGAAAATATCAAGAGGTAACTAGCACACCTGATGGATATTCTCGGTGGTATGCTAAGACATGTCAGAGCCCTATGGGTGGCTTAAAGTACATAAAAGGTTGTTCATAACCACACGATAAGAAGAAGAAAAAGTAGGCTGCACTTCAGTGGTAACAAAACCGGTATAAGCTGGCCTCCCATACTATTGAAACCCTCTACTACGACAGGCCAACTCAAGTGTTGCTACGGAAGTACAGTTAGCGATGAAAATAACTGAACACTTAAACATAACATAGCATCACGCCTGTATACGCTAAATGTTATGTACAGAGGAGTATTGTTCTTTGTTGATCAATAACCTAATGTCAAAGTTTAAACCACCCGTAGGTCTCTGACATGGTTTACACACCATCGAGAACATCTCTCAGGTGTGCTGGTTTCCTCACGATGTTTTCTTTCACCGTTTTAAGCAAGTGATAATTAGTTTCTAATACGCACATGACTATCATGAAAAGTCAGTGGTCAATCCAACGGTCATTAGTCTAGGCTATCACTGTTCCTACAGCCTATTGTACTAAGAGAAGGTCAAATCGAGTCCCAAATACAGGACAATGACCTAGAATTATTTGCTACCTACCCGCGTAAACATCTCATTTGTGGGATCTCCTTACACTAAAGTTGAATGAGTAAATTACTCAAACTCAAATACAAAATAATTAATGTGTATTTTACTAACTAAATATGGCATAGAGTCTATTCAAAATAGTTCTATGACATTTTAATAAAGTGCCGACCGAATTTTCGGTCATGGTGATCTTACCCTTGCTCGTGCCGGCCCGCACCGAGCCTGTAGCATGTTATAATAAGAAAACTGATCTGATCCAGCTAGTCCCTAGTTGTTCCCCAAGTAATGCCCTAAGCCGAGGCTCGTGTCAGCTGGGGACGCGCTTAATGCTGTGTTACTTAGTTTGTAGTAATTTAAAATATGCTCTGGCTGGAGGCATCACAATGCCTCCCCTTAGCTATTGACCAGTTACACAGACAAAAGCCCTCAGGTTTTCTGCAGAAGGCGAGTCAAAAAAAAATTTTGCTCTCTCGCAAATACTGTAGTATAGTTGGTGGTAGTTGCAATTTTTTGCGCTTGCGTATTTGAATATTTATCTATATGATATGCGGGCAGGCGGGACGATGCACAGGTAATGCATGACTACCCTCAATATTGTGGAAGTAGATATTGTATTTATTTGCATCCATTGTAATGGACTTCCGCAAGGTAACAATTACTGTCATTCCACTAGATGTCATTAAAGTTTTTGCAGACTACCAATTCAGTCATAATTGTAATGGACTCTCAGTGGGGCCACCCCCTTTGATGACAACCTTTCGGCTCAGCAACGTACAGATCTATACGTTGTAACAATAAAAATCTATTGTGTCTGCTAATGAGTGAGGCAACAGCTTAAATGTAATTTTATCATTATATTATTACAAAATCTTTGAACCTCTCTTTACAAAAATTACGCGGACGGTGCAGTATGAATTATGGCACAGTAAAAGTTTATAATAGAGAAGGAGTGCAGAAAGCTAATACTCTTATATAATATGCACGAGAAATATTTAAAAAAAAAAAAAAACCACTACCATGTATTTGACACATATCTACATACAGACTTTAATATATTTGACAATAGAACTATAATAACGTTCAAGTTTTTAACGTCAGGAAAAACAAAAACCAGTAATACACGTGATTAATCAGGTTAAAAGTTGTTTCATTATAACGTGTAGTGATCGCGAAAACCTAAGATATTACTAAATTTTAAATTATCTTATGTTTCATAATTATCATATGAAATATGGTCGAATTTCGGTCACTAGTTTAAATTAATATTGTCAGGCCCCAGGTCATACTACACACATCAGTCATATAATCCCATTTTTCCAAGAACTCGGAAAAGCACTCTCTTTTTCCCACAAACCCGAATATAATTCCGCGAATTCCAAACAAACAGACATCAAAAACAATTCCCCAAGATTAATTTCAATGTGTTTCTTTGCAAAGTTCGTATGTAAAATTAAATTTTAGAACATCTTGCGTAACTGCTTCGGTCCCCAGTTTGTCTCAAAGGGCGAATACCCTTATTAAGAACTTTGTTATTTGTTTTTGTGTTTGTTATATGCAAACTTAGGCGTTTCATTCGTGAATTATGGAAGCTGAAACGATTGTGACGAATTATAGTTAGATTTGTTTGATTTTACTTACGTAAGCTCACTCCTTTTTCTCTTAGGGGTAGGCAGAAACTATAGAACGTCACCTGCTACGATCCTTACATACCTACTATTTTAGTTTCGTCCTCGTTAATACATCTGCAGTGCAAGCACGGCCATCTCTTACAAAAAAATTGTGTATACATGTTATGTAATGATTTTGTAATCTGATAAAAGACAAATAAAACTCCTTTTCTTTCTTTTTGTCGACACGTTTGTGGATTTTAAACGTCAAATTTGACATTGAATGTTGATAAAACAATAAGACTCAATACATAAAAACTTTTATCGAGTTGTCGAAAAGATCCGTGCTCGGACGCCTGGATAAACACGAGCCCCATTTTTGAATACGACGCATCTTTTGTTTAGTTAAGTTTTGATTTTGTTAAAATTTTGGAGGACATCGTCAATAAGGTTGGTGTATATCCTTCTAGGGAGTCCCCTGCCACTTACATGTGTCTTGTATTAATCGACTTTCATAACATAGCATAGCATCACGCCTGTATTCCCTAAAGGGGTAGGCAGAGGTGTACATAGTTGTACACCCATATTTCACCAATGCTGCACTTTGCCCGACCCGGGAATCGAACCCGAGACCTCATGCTCAGCAGTCTCGCTTCCATTAGACCAACGAGTCTATCTCTTAAATTTTTGTCTTCACATCTTCTTTTAATCCGCAACGTCATCTTATCACATCATTCCTCAGATACTTGACTTTAATGTTTTATAATTACTATCTATGTAGCTAGGTGTTGTGTCTTAACTGATACTAGTTGATGCCCGCGACTTCGTCTGCTTGACAAAAGGTAGCCTATGTCCTTCTCCAAGGTCCAATCTATCTCCTTGCCAAATTTCATTACGATCCGCTCAACCGTTTAGTCTTAAAAGGACAAACAGAGTTACTTTCGCATTTATAATATAGTAATGGATTAAGGTCTCTACTATATTACTTTTACTGTCAGCTTGAACCCAGGAAGACTTTTGCCCAACAATCACGCTTCAGAGTTATTGCAAGCCAGTTCTTCAGGGTAATTAGTCCCGCCATTTCCTGCGCCGTCTCATTATGTCAGGGCCCCAGTTGATGGGGATTATTATGTTTTTATCATCAGATATACGACAGACATGGCACACCTAGTCTATTTAAGCTTAGCAGGGTTCTACGGTATTACTATTAAACAAAATTGGAATTGATTCTCATCCACAGACTGATCTCGGGAAGTGTTGCTTAACCTCAGAGATTGTTTACCGGCAACAGTTTGCAATAAAGTGACTCGTGGCTAAGTAATACTCGCATAGATCTATCGATTTCGGTTAAGCTGTGCTTGCCGCGGTCATTCTGCGGATGGGTGACTATAATTTCATATTGAGACGCATCGGAAACCGCTGGCCTCAGATTGCCAAATTAAGATCAATGATACCCGTTACAGGTAGTCAGAAGCCTGAAAGTCTAACAATCAATCTTACCACGAGATATCGTGTTACCCAGGAACTGGGTTGTGGAGGTCAGATAGCCAGTCACTCCATGTATAATACTGGTATTAAACTGCATCATGTTGGACTGGAAGCGGACTCCACGCTTTCCCAATTACATTGGAGTCGGCTAGGCAGAGAGAGAGAGAGAGAGTTTGCAATGGATTATTGAATTTATCAAATATATTAATCCCTCAACTCCTAAGCTTAATCTTCCTACAGTATACTGTAGTATCCTATAAGATAAACACAACCTGTACCTACGTACATACAGCATCCGATCTCCTAATATTGCATCCGATAGCATGGAATTTGAATACTTAATGCCATCTACCAATATTCTCGAACCGGTCTATACATATTTATGAGACATTTCTGTGACGTATACTAGATTGAAATTGGAATCTACATTTATACGTATTTAAGTAGGAACGATGACGATTTTGGGAAGTATGTCTATATTACTGGGAGGATCTGTTATAGATACTAATTAATTGATCAAGGCGGCATTTTATAAAAAGCGTAGTTTTGTTCTAATCTTATTGTTGATAACCACCCTCTGATATCTCATTCCACTGCATCAAGATGACATCTCAGGCATCTTGGTTTTCCCACGAAGATTTCTTTCACCAATTTTATTTCATCTAAAACCGAGATTACCCAAAAACGCAAGCATTTGTTAACCCTGAATTAGAACAAAATGCAGGTGCATAAATAAATCCTGAAGAGCTTTTAAGACACAAAAGTGGGGATAGTGCCTATAAATATACGGTAGCGCAGTTTTATACTTTTCTACGAAGATTCCCCCATTGTAAATCATAACTTGGGCAAAATTGCACTAAGATTTGCTGTATAGCTTTGCGGATGCCTACGAATGTAATATCTTTGAACTTATTTCTGTGTTGTTTTGTTTAGGGACTGTTTAAAGTTTTGTTTATTTTCGTCTTTTCAGATGTTAAATTAGGTATATCTGCTATCACAGATGCCCAAAACAATTTATATTATATGAATAAATATCTGTCGGGTTAAACATTTTTGGCACACATTTGGTTTGGCATAATCCCTTTATTATGATTGCCATTTTGAATAATATAATTTAATTAAAATATATTTAAGAAGGAACCTGTATTTATTTTTCTTCATAAGTATCAATGTGTTCAAATAACAAAGGTATCTATCCACATTTTCCAATTAGCCCCTAAAACTGAACTCGACCCATCTATTCAAAACAAAAGTATAAGGCTATTTAGACGCCCCACACACAGCAAAAGCAACACCGTAGCGGCATCCGTGTCGCTGATCAGTGGCAAGGCACACACCCAAAAGTAAGAGGTTTATAGACGGCTCGGTACAGCGACGTTTAATGTTCGTGGAACCATTACGGCACATATTGGTCATTAGTCATTTATTCATGAACAATTTACATTGTATTTGAATGATTACACAATCGGAAAAACATAAGATAAGAATAAAAAATATAGTATAGAAATAAAAAAATCTAAATGCAAAACAATGTCAATAAAAACCCATTCTTCACACATTTAATAATATTAGTAATTAAATAAAAATAAATCCAAATTTTACCACTTAATATTCATTGTTTAAAACTATATTTTTAGCGGTGCTGTTCAGTTTTTAAAGTTCCTCTATAGAGTACAGACATTTCTCTAACAAGAACTTTTTAAGATCTTTTTTAAACCAACTAGTATAAACGGTGTTTTTTAAATCTATGGGTAATTTATTAAATAGTGCTACAGCTTGATATCGCGGACTATGCTTAACAACATTAAACCGAGGACTTATAACGTGATGGAGGTCTTTTCTGCGGATGGTTTCTCTTATCAGTTTTTCTTGTGATGTTTCGTATTCATGAATGTATTATATATATATTTTTATTATTTTATTATATATATATTTTTTTTAAACGATGCCCCACACTAGGAATTTCCTCCTGTATCGTGGGTGCGTTTACAGACATATAATCTCACAAGCACACACACACGCCCAGACCCGAGCAATTATCTATAGATCGTACAAATATTTGCTCCGTGCAGGAATCGAACCTGCGACACGCAGCGCAGCAGTCGGTCTTTCGATCACTGCGCCAACCGCGTTATCAAATATTTAATATTATAATAATATTTAAGTCCATAAGGAATAGTTTGTGTGACAATGACGAAACGACCAGGCCATAATTTTTAACCAAGATGTAGAGGTTGTAGAGTCAGGGCTTATAGGTAGAGATAATTTTTATTAACCTTTCGGCTCAGTAACGTACAGATCTGTACGTTGTAACAATAAAAATCTATTGTGTCTGCTAATGACTGACGCAACAGCTTAATTGTTGGAGATACTTTGGACTTTGGACAAGCCCCACAAAGTATGATGCGCAGTACAAATCTGAGCTCAGCTATGTGTTTTGCTTTACTAGCGCTAAGCTTTATATAACTTTTTAACAGTGAAAGCATTATGAACTTATGAGTCTTGGTAACCAACTTTATACGAAACGTTGTTGGTGGGATTTTTATTACAGTAAAAATGCTAGTTATTTGCAAATGCCCTAGGTGGTTGCGTCTGTGGTAGTTATGTCATGCGTATTGACCACGCGAAAGCCACGAAATGCTAGTAACTAGTTGTACTAAAAACTTTACTAAATCAATTTAATACCCGGCAACATTTTTGTTACCGCTGTGTGGTGTGGCGCGTCTGAATAGAGCCTAACTCAGCAAATTCCTCCCAAACGAAAATAAAGCTAATTCAAACGGCCCAGCAAACATCAAAAGACATTCTCCATTGTTTTCAATATTTAGTCACGAAACACCAGATCCTCGTGCAAACGTCGCGGGATTCTCCTTTACATATTTTAATCCGGGATCTATACAATATCCCGGGATTTTAACTCCCGTCCTCATTGTTTCAGTGTTTAATATTACATTGAGCAATTCGAGTATCCCCGTGTTTCCCAGCCGTGGGACTCGCTTCAGCAAATTGTATATCGTTTACAAAAAGGTGTATTGTGAAAATGGTTATTGTATTGCAGAGCGGTATGTTCTCAGTACCTATGTAGGATTAGGTTTTGAAATTGAGTTTTTAAAGTATGTTTTAGAATACTTTTTTTTCTATATGTCGGAGGAAGTAAAAACGAATCGAGTTGATTGTCGGTTTCATAACCGACATATCGATTGTTTTAAAAAAATACTTTTTGTTACATTTTCTTATAGAGTTACCTTATTGTTTCTTTTAAAAAGTTTCTATTTTGTTTTATGAGTGTTACGAGTTGACCAATCAGAGCACAGGATCCATTCGAGCGGGATTGAGGCGCCATCTTGAATGTTTCGCGCGTTTTACTTGGATAATGTGGATTGATCGAGGTGGATCATTAAAAGAGTTGTTGTTGGTATTTTGTTTAACGAAGTGAGATCGGTGTCGCGAATCCGCTGCTCCGATTTAATTGATTGATTAATGTTTTAAGTTAATAATTGTGAAGTACCAAATTATTGAATGATTCTTGTCATTGTAAAACTGTCCGTGCCACGGAGAGTACGTTAAGCCGTCGGTTCCGGTTGTCAAATTAAGTTCTATGACAACCGTTATGTGTAGTCAGAAGCCTGAAAGTCTGACAACCAGTCATACCACGAGATATCGTGTTACCCAGTAACTGGGTTGTGGAGGTCAGATAGGCAGTCGCTTCATGTAAAATACTGGTATTAAGCTGCATCCGGTGTGACTGGAAGCCGACCGCAATGTAATTGGGAAAAGGCTAGGCAGATATATCTTATCATTGTAAAACTTTAATTAAATTGTACGGAATAGTGAATACTTTGTTTTGTGCTCGCATTAAACCCTGATAACGCCCACGAGACCACTAATGACGATGTTAAGGAGAATTGTGATTTTCCGACATATATATAAAGGTCTGCGTTATTGGTCTAGCTTGTATCCAGAAAGCGCGGCCGTTGAGCCTCAAGTTTTAAGTTCGATTCCAAGGAAAGTGTGCCCTGTTTGAGCTGAGTAGGGCTATGACCTTATCAGGGTACTTGGAGTGACCTGTGTCTTCCGGCTGTAATCACTTACATAGTCGGGAGCGTAAACGAATGGGGAGCTGATGCCATCTTTTGGGAGGAGGTGATTTTGGCGAAGGAGTCAGTGGAAAGAGTGTGAAAGGCAAAATCCTCTTATCTCTATTGCAGAAGATTCTCTAGGTGACGGAGGATGCTCAACGATTTCCGACTGCCGTAACTTGCGAGCGACGGAGTTGGGTAGTTCATCGCTAGATCAACTAGTAGTCCGAGACATCAGCGCGCCACGCTCCAGCATGCCTGCCTCTTTGATGGCGGCTGTGTAGATGGGGCTGACAATTCCTTATAACAAATCTTCTTAACTGTAATAGTTACAGATTTACTAGTTATAATTTTTTTGTGGAAAGAAGAATACGATCGTGAGCAGGATTCTAACCTGTGCCTCTCGAATAAATACAGGCGCTCTGACCACTCTGACCACAAGCCATATCAACCACTGCTCACTTCTTCGAATTCTTCTACCACATTTTAATACGCCTTTTGGTGACGCTTTCATTCAGTCCCTATATAGGTGACTACATCTTGCAAACGACTGTATTGGTCTTTCCACAAAATAAATTAAGCGTTCGCTTCGCATGCGTTAATGCGTTTAAAAGATTTATCTGTAGTTACAGATTTTTATATACTCACTCATCTCAATGAACCACTCGATATAGTAAATAATTGTTTAGTACCAGCGCAGTAGTGAAATATAATATTCATTCAAATAAGCAGAATAACTGACGGCTTGAGTGGCGAAGTGGTCTAGCGTTTAGTGTCTGCAGCTTCGAGAAGATTCGATTATCCACGGAGCAAACACTTAAACATGGGAGTTCCGAATAGTTGTTCTGAATAATTGAGAAATTTACTTCAACGTAAACACGAAACAAGTAAAACTCCGAAGAACTGTTATACAATCTAAACTTACTAATATTACGAAGAGAAAATATTTGTTTGTTTTTTAACGCATGCGTAACGCATTTTGAAGTTATATATTAGTCCCCCGCCTTTCGGCTCAGTCACGTCAAGTCAAAGTCAAGACGTGGGCTCAGCTCATAACTTAGTGCTCCGTTCGAGTTCGAAACTAGTCGGGCAATTCTCAAAAAATGCACGTGAGTAGTAACCGGTGAACAATAATTTAATTGATATGAATATGTCTCACGAAAGTTATTATACAAAAAAATGGTGATCTATTAGTGCTCGTGTTTTCTCTGTATGACAACAGGCCCTTGTTAAGTAGTGGAGGAGGGCGGGTTACGGGTACTGTATGTTAATATGTTAAGGAGCACGTACGCCTCAAAGTACGCTCACAAACTCGCTCAACAACTACACTCTCATAAACACACACAAATACACATACACACAAAAATATATTTTTTTGCAGGGGAAGAGCTGCATTTCGTTTAAACCTAGTTTGGATGAAAATTTTCCTATATTACGAAGTACCACTATCCTTGTAATTTGATCACTTCTTCTTATCCTCATAAGTACATACATACATAGCATCACTGCCTGTATTCCCCGAAGGGGTAGGCAGAGGTGTACATAGTTGTACATACAAATTTCACCAATGCTGTTATTAAGTCCCATATAATACGCGGTGAGCCAATTGCCATCTACCGGGAACAGTTCCTAGCTCCGGGCTGCTATCGAGAATTTACTAATAGAAAAACCCAATAACACTTTGCCCGACCCGGGAATCAAACCCAGGACCTCATGCTCAGCAGTTGCACTTGGGACTACTAGACCAACGAGGCAGTCCTCATTAGTGCTTTGTAATAATGTGTGTAATTTATCTTATTCTGTGTAATTATTAAATTATAAATTCTAAAGTCATCATACTTACAAAACCAGAAACAAGTGTACTTACTCCATACATAAAACTCAAATAAACCATTTATAGGACTATCTGCCGAAGAACACGCTCAAACTCCCACGACACAGGCAAAGGCATGGGTTTGTAAAAATGTAAATTTTATTGCCTAAAAGCAACCAGCGCTGGTATAAATATTTGAAGCTAAGCCGAGTTCACATCGGGCATGCGGTATGCGGATTTTACAAGGTATCCTGTTACACCGAAGTGTCGTATGCCATCAAATTTTACTAGTAATAATCAATTTTATGCAAGCGCTGCCAATGGGATCCTATTACGACATCTGCGCTGTCTGTCGATCACAGGGCTGTATTTTTTTTACCGTGATAGGTAAATAATTGAAATCTTCACAATATATGAGTGGTATTATGGCCCCTCTTTAACTTAAAACTTCAAGAAAAAAAAAAAACTTAAATTATTTTATAGCTTTGTATCTTAAAAGTATTGGGTGGTCTCATTATGGTGCCTCATACTCTAAACTCTAATTATCCAGGTTTTTCTAGCTATGGTAACAATATTGTCCACCCATCACACTGTGGCAGGCGGCGCTTTAAATTAATATTAATAAAATGCATTAACATTTCATTAAACATTACTATAGCAACATTTGTTTTATAAAAAATCAATAATACAGATGAGATGTCAATCCTTACTTTCTGTGAATATTCCCCCGAGGTACGTATGTACAATCAGTGACAAAAGTTGAAACCAAAACTGCACCGCCTAGTGCAAAATTAAGGTGATTGGTGAAATAACACTTCGCATTTACTGTATTTTAATTATAACATAGTATAGCGCCTGTATATCCCGAAATGATAGGCAGTACGAGTTGTACTTCCAATGCTGTTTTATGGTCTACAAGGTGGTGAGTATATTTCTCTGAACCGGGCAAAACTAAAAACTCCGACATGCTACTGAAGATTTTTTAACAGAAAAACCCCCTACCATCTTGTTCGACTTAGGAATTGAACCCAGGACTTCATGCTCAGCAATTTCCCTTGTGACCACTTACACAAATGAGGTAGTTATTACTATTTATAATAATGATAAGCCAAGTCATAGCCCTACGGGCGGCTTGACCAACTCTTGACATTGAGTTAGCGCTAAAACACACGAAGGAAGATTATTATGACAAAATTATAATGTTTTGTACTCCAGATAATATGGATAGCTTTTGAGCTCAGATATTTTATCAATTTGAATGTTAATTAATTGTTGTTCACCGGTTACTACTCACGTTCAGTTTTCGGGACTGCCCGACTAGTTTCGAACTCAAACAGAGCCCTTAGTCATGAGCTGACTTCGCGGCAATGTTGCGAGTCAAAGTGCCGGAGTAACTCAAACTCAAACTCAAACTCAAAGTCTTTATTTGCATGTTAAGGTATTACAGGTCTTAATTTAAATATTATGCACTGCTTAACGGCCTTTTTCAGGCGTTGCAAATTTGAGGGCTAGCACTAACTTACATTTGCTTAACTTAGGACTTAGCTTAACTTATAGTAATACTAGGTAGTATTTCTTGCGTTTAAAAACATTATTTATAAACTAAGTAGGTATATTAAATAAGTATGTAGTTCGTTATTATTTGTAATTATTTGGGTAAGTTTAAAACATCTATTTTTTAAATATTTTTTATTTATTTGTTGGGATATAGGTAAGGTATATAATGCATTATGTGGGTTAGTATAAAATGAAAGTAGGTATTCTTAAAATGTAGGATTTAGTAGGTACGTGCTTGTGGGTGTGAGGGGTTATGTATGGGGTAGGTATGTAACCAGTGGACAATAATAAATATGAATATGCACGCAATTAAATATTATACAAATAAGAGGTAATTAATTTAAAAAAAAAGGCTGCCTTTTTTCAATATCTTACTACCTTATGTTACCCGGATCAATGTAAAGCTTCTAAATATATTGAAATCGGTCCAGGCATTTAGAAGTTATGGTGGAATAAAGAAACTAACTACGAACATAGATACATACTTACATACATACATACATAAACGCTAAAAACATTGCACAATTTTTTTTGGGCAGTCATGTAAATACTACCATTTTGGGTAGTCATGTAAAAAAAAAATTATGAGTTCAGTGAATTTTGTCGCTGACCGTACAACATGTAAAGCTGACACTAACTTTTGTGATTGGCTGATCGTTCATACTCGTGGGACCAGTCGGGACAAGCTATAGCTTCAATAATATGTGGATGACTTGGTCTAATAATTTTGCACGTACCTTTTTATTACTTGCTATGTAGCTAAATAATCCATGCTTATTATTTTGTAAAATTATATTTAAAATCAGGTGTAATAATTTTATATATATTTCAAGGAAAACCTTTCTTTCTTTTTGAACGTACATTCAAGAGAAAAAAATATATTTATAACGTGTTAATTAGATTTTATCCTTAGCTTGTACTAAGCTACTCCGAGGAAGGGTGAACCTAAGTCTTGATATATGTACATATGTATGTAATTAAAATTATAACTGACTGCGAAAATATACCCTTTATCACCAAATTATTACTGTTAAATATGGCAACGGCTTTATTTTCTATCTCTCATAATAATGATAACGAGAATTCTTTTAAAAATGCTAAAATTCTCGTAAAAATTATACACAATGCCCACTACATAGTTAACCAAGCATTATGAAATAAATTATTACCTTCGGGCATTAATTGTATTTATCAATGTCATTATAAAATTGTGTCAAAAAATACAGTCATAAAAAAGAACAAAAAATAATCACCAATAAAAAAGACAGAATACCCCACACAGAATTTCAAATTCCAAAATACGCTTCTGTGTAACACAATCCAAAATCCGGCCCATGTGCACTTACGTCACTGTCCATGAAACGTGCCTCCTTATGCATCGTTAATCATGTTTATTATACTATTTATTATAACAGAACACCCAGACTACAAGGGAAGAAATTTTTAAAATTACCAACGGTATCCACCGTGATTTAGTTGTGAAACTTCCACCTGTTAGATTATATTTAAGTTGGTTATGAGGATTTAAGGAGACAGATGGATATGATGTTCCTTTATGGAGAAAAGTTGTATGGCTTGGCAGAAGATAAGATGGATTTCTTCCGGCGCGGAAGTAGCAACTAGGGGGTTTTGTACGGGATGTTATTCACATTCATTTGGCAGTTAATCGTCATTATCTCGGCTTTGTGCACATTGTGTTAAATTAGATTGAAAAAAGAAATAAACTTTTATTTACTTGAACATACAAGTTTAGATGAAGCTTTCAAACTCATTAACGAATGCGGATTGACATAGGATAATACGTTCGTGAGCAGGATTCGAACCTACGCCTCCCGTATAAATACACCAGGACGTGCAGGTCCGAATCCTGCTCAGGACCGTATTCTTCTAGAAGTTCATCTTCAAATTACCGAATTATTGTCTATTCATATCATAAACAAGCTCCACAATTTATTTCTTCCTTACAAACAAAAGGTCGTGTCCTATTCCCCATCGGAAGTAGCGAGTCGACACGTAGAAATGGGCAACATTACTACGCTGAATGGCGGGAAACTGGTTTCTTAACGCCATCTTGTTTTCCTCTGATTAATTTTCTTAGTTGTCCCCGGAGGTCCTGAGACATGCCAGGCGTTTGTTGGCGGGGTTTCGGATTCTGAAAATGTAGGGTAATATGTGTTAACACGATAGTGGAGAAAAACAACAGCCTGTATAATAAGACCGTGCTTTTGAAGCAGTGGCCAAAGTAGACCAAGTGAATCTAGGTGTAAACCAACTACAAATCATTAAAAAGATGACTTGGAAAACAAACAAACTACTGTTTTTTTTGCGTATACTATGTTGATGTCTTGTAGGACTCTGGGCCGTAACAGAGTACCACCAATGGTGCAGCATCATGTCAAACTTATGCGTAGTACACGAATAAATTTCAGATAAATAAGCGTCCATGTTACGAGCCAAATAGGTCATTGATCGCTATTTTTTTATAATAACTTTCGTGAGGCATATTCATATTAATTATTGTTCACCGGTTACTTACTACTCATGTTAATTTTTCGGGTTTGTCCGAGTAGTTTCGACTTAGGTTTAGCTCGAACAGAGCCCTTAGTCATGCCATAATCTAAAGCTTGAAGACAAAGCTGAGTCCGCGGCAATGTCGCGAGTCACACATTTCTGACAAACCCCTGATCTCTTTTTTATTATTAAAATAATACACCTTATTTATAACTGGTGGCTGTAGCTATAGGTTTATACAATTCGGCTTTGGCTTCTCTCGGAGATTATTACATGATTATTCTGCAGGATTTGAACCAGAAATTCTAAATAAATTCCGAATATTTATCTTTTCACTACAATTTACAAGTTTAGATATGCATTTACTAGATTTATCTACAGGTGGTATCGGTCCTGCGGTGGAGGAAAACATCGTGAAACCTAGACATAATTGTCTGAAATCGCCAACATGCAGTGAGCTAACGTGGTGATCAAATGCTCGTGCATGCTCTGTATGAGAAAAGGCCACTTGCCCTGCAGTGGGACAGTTATGGACTAATTATCTTATGGTATTACGATCTTAACTTGTGTGACCACGCGGTCCAGTGTATAGTTAATTGATAACTATTGCAAGTCAGTATAAGTTAGTTGCGTAATTACTCGGGCTACTATGAATGCTCACGCTTTACGAGCCTACGGTTCATTTTCAATGTGGCAGGTGTTCTTACCTACCTGCGTTTTCCGACATTACACGCATTAAATTTTATTGTGAACATTTTCTACGTACGTGGCCTTTTCTTACCTCCTTTAAGATGTTTCCTTTCGTCGTTTGGCGGTAGGGATCAATTTTGGAGAAAAGATTATTCGAACAACTTTAGCAGTTCAGTGAAAACTATATTAGGTTATTATTAACATGTATAATGTTATTATTGGTGTATGGACCCGCTTTTCAAGCAAGCTCCGTGTTATCCAAAAGCCCCGATAAAGGTCTGTAGAGGAACTTAGTGACGTTTTAATTGGCAGGAAATCAATGTTAAAAATATGCGGCCAAGAACGGTGAGTTGGATACGCGCTCATAAAACATGTGATGAAACTTCAAAATAACGATTTACAGATGTTTGCCTTGAGATACTTGTGCTTTGAGGCTTTGCATCATGCCAAACTTCATGCTTTCAAGTGAATTTCAATAAAAATTTAAATATAAGATTTGACGAGTGAAAGACCCTGCCACAATTTTTTATACACGCAATTATAAAAACTTGCAAGGTGTATATTTTCAGTGTTTTTTTTTATTCACCTTCTTTGGACCGTAGAGCTATTAAGTTTATGTTCATGAGATAAACGATAGACAGACGAACAACAAAGTATTCTCCATAAGAGATTTTTTTTTTACTTTTGAGGTACCGAATCTGAAAATGGATTGATGTGGTGAAAAATTCATAATGTCAATAATAAATAAATAATCAATATCTATCATATAATTTTGTGTTTAACACAGTCATGTGACGCATCAATATAACGATATTGATTAATTATCACTGTTATAAGTTATTCCCACCAGAATTAAATTGTCAGAAATCGCCAACATACAGTAAGCAAACGTGTTCTAAGAAACGTATTGGACTTAAAAATCGAATCGAGATGTTGCTGTGTTGCTAGTTCAAATATAAAATTCTACAAAATAAAATATTTCAGTCTCCTGTAACAACGTTTAAGCTTCGTAGGACTTTGAAATCCGACTTGGGGATTAGCCTGGAACCTTGTGCGGCGAGAATACGTTAGAAAATGTAAAATGTTTAGAGCCCCTGATATTCTGTCTGTTTGTCGATACGTCTAGCATCTATAATTCTGTGTGGAATGAAAAATATTAGGAGTTTTAAAATGTTTGGAGCAGCTGATATTCCTTGTCTGTTTGCCTCGTGGTTTGAAAGGATGATATGAGTTTCAAATTATGCAACGTGTAATCTGTAAGCGTTAAATGGCTTTAGGTGGCTTATATGTATATATTATGTAGCGAATAGTGAAACTTTTCTTCAGTTTGGAAGTTCTTCATGGACGCTGTACCCACTATCCTATAATTTTAAACCATCCCGTCGTGTCGGATTGCCGTCCCATCGGACTATGAGAGTGAAGGAAGAGATTTGTTTCTGGATACACTTGTGCACTATAAGATCTCCTGCGTACTTGGTTAATCTCTGCGGAGACAGGCCGCCGTGAGCGAAATACAGTCGGGAGGAGTAATTTTAAGTACTTACTTAGTCTCCCACTAACCTTTTAGATTATTTCTGTTAAATATTTTTTCTTGAATAGCATGGGCACAGCTACAATTGAGGTCATTGCCATATTAGGGCTCACGCGTTGCAAAAATAACATAATTTATAAAATTAATACAATTTATTATTAAGATGTCTACCGGGGTTCTCAGATTTCAGCTGCATTTGCAGCAACCACGGCAGATAATATGTCTAAAATTGTTCGTGGTTTTAAATCGACAGATGTTGAAAATATCAGGTAATTCAAATCATCACGCCCGTATTCCCCGAAGGGTATACAGAGGTTTACACAATTGTACACCCACATTTCACCAAAGCCATGTTATTCAGTCCCATGTAATAGGATGGTGAGACTATAGCCATCAACCGGGTCCAATTCCAAACTCCAACCTGCTACTAAGAATTTCCTTACAGAAAAATCCAATAACACTACTCGACCTGGGAATCGGACCCAAAACCTCAAGCTCAGCAGCCGCGCTTGGGACCACTAGACTAACGAGGCAGTTATTTTGAATTAACTTTTCTCAATTTCCAAAATATATAAATTAAATCTAGTGTGATTCCAATTCTGTGCTTTTATTCCATTCTAGTGTAAAAACTCACATACCAGAACCCAGCAAAAACCATTCATCACAATTTCACTTTGAACAAACAAAAAAGGAAACTAAATCAATATTTTATTCCGGCAACATTGTCCGGTTGCCGTCGCTGCTAAATAAATTACAGTGGCATGAATTAAATATCTGAGTTGTGGTTCCGTTCCCGGGTGGCGTGAATTAATATAATTTTGCATTTTGTACTGTTTCGGGTTTGTAATGTGATGCCGTTTGTTTTTACAGTGACCGCCAATTAGGTTTTGTTTTCCCCTCGGAATGGGTAAAGTATTTGATTTGAAAGGAGAATATTCATATTATTTTTGTATGCAGGATGACATACATAATAAGAAACAGATATCAATTCAACGGTTGACAGTTGACAGTTTGACTCGCGACATCGCCGCAGCCTCAGCTCATGACTAAGGGCTCCGTTCGAGTTCGAAACTAGTCGGGCAATCCCGAAGAATGCAAGTGAGTAATAACCGTTGAACAATAATTAATATGAATGTGTCTCACGAAAGTTATTATACAGAAACAGATATCACCTGGAGATTCATTTGGACGAAAAGAGAGGAACTTGAAATTTAACAGATGCGAACAAGTGACACGATAGCGCAGTTCGGAGAGCGAGGCAAGATGCATGTTGACGTCCTATTCACTTTCATCCTAGTCAACTGATCATGGGATCAGTCAGAGAATTTTATTCTCAGGAATACGGCTGATAATCCATACTTCCTTACTATGCATAATAACTGCGAAAGTCTCTCTGTTTGTTTGTTACCTTTTTACGACTAAAAAGGCGAATGGATCGTAATGAAATTTGGCAAGGAGATAGATTGGACCTTGGAGAAGAACATAGGCTACCTTTTGTCACACAGACGCGGGCACCAGCTAGTTTTGGATAAAAGATGGATACATACATACAGAAACTCACGCCTTTTTCTCATGGGGGTAGGCAGAAACGTACGCCACCTGCTACGATCCTTACATACACTTTTCATGCGTCCACGTTCATACATCTGGCGGAAAATCGTAATTTTTACAAATACATTGATAAAAGTTTCTGAGGATTATGATAATGATCTGTATGCACAAAAATCTTCCAAAACAACACTTTATTCTTTATAAAACGAATACCCGTTACACTATGTTAACCCGTTAATAGCCTGGCATTGTTCACCACGGTCTCTCGAGCCTGGGGCCGGCGAATGACAGGTTAATAACACTAAATCAAGTATCGGCCGATGTTTTCATTGGAGGGTTAATAACGTGCAAAATATAAGTTTATTGTGAAACGCCGCGCGGTCGCGGGTTGTGACGTATGATTAATGTACGGTTGGCTTTTTTTTTTCAGTAATTGGAAAAGTTGTATAGATTGTGACGTTACGAGTGAGCTTTGCTTTAGTTATGCGTCTGGAACAGAAATGTAATTAAACATTGTTGCTTGGTATAGTTTACATTTGACATGTCATGTTGCACCCACTTCTCGTACAGAGAAGGCTTGACTAATCACCACGTTAGCCCACTGTGGGTTGGCGATTTAAGAGGTTTCCTCATGATACAGGTATCCACTCAAACACACACAGAAAAGTCATCAAAATTGGTGGAGCCGTTTACGAGTTTTTGCGAGAATAACGCAAGGTAA
This sequence comes from Xylocampa areola, assembly GCA_935421205.1. Taxonomy (NCBI): domain Eukaryota; kingdom Metazoa; phylum Arthropoda; class Insecta; order Lepidoptera; family Noctuidae; genus Xylocampa; species Xylocampa areola. The sequence goes on along the minus strand of OW285218.1, from coordinate 14,785,693 downwards.
TTGATTTTTGTACTTAAAGATAAAAAAAACATTTATCCCTCAAAGTATAAATACAGATTTTCATTAGACGCTGTAGAGTATAAACTTGGTAGGTGTTCAACAGTACGCCTCTGCTGAACCCTTCAAGAAATAAATACGTGTATTCCAAGCAAGGAAAGTATGATATGAGTACCAAAAGAAAAATTGTCTTAGTTTCAAAACTTGCCGCTTGCAGTAGTTAACTCTGTGTGAACTCCCAACTCCACAGCTTGCAAGTTAGTGTAATTATAATGCATGTGGAGGCGGACTGGCTCATCGCTCATAATTAACTAGTATAACAAGTTTACTCTGCTACGGGGTGGGCAGGACTCTAAGGGTATAATGTATGTAAGAGGTTTGAGTTCCTTTACACGCTTGGGTTGATTGTTGAAGAGCTATGCATGCTACTCATATAAATATTATGATAATGGAAATATCATATTGCTGAAGTGAGCTGCACCATCTTTATCGGATTGGACAGGGTTTTTTTTACTCACCGTATGTAGAACAATTCTTTTTTGCATTCAGATAAAAATTGCTAAATAGAAAGAAGAAAGTAAGAAAGAAAGAAAGAAAATATTTATTCTGGGCTCTTGCAGGTTATATATGACCGAAAAAGAACAAATAATAATAAAAAATATATATAATACAAACCTGCACGAGACCAAAAAAGGCTCCTATCTCAGCATAAGCTGCTCCACCAAAATGTAGCAGCGCTGGTTTTCAGATAGGACCTTGAAATAATAATAATAAAATAAACGTCAGGAAAATAATAAAAATCGAAACGTCAGGAAAAACAAATACCAATAATACACGCGATTAATCCGGTAAAAAGTTGTTTTATTATAATAAAATAAAAATTGATAAAAGTTCAGCAGATGTATGAACGTGAACGAAGCAAAACACATATATAAGGATCGTTGCAGGTAGCGTTCTGTAGTTTCAGCCTACCCCCATGGGAGAAAGGGGTGAGTTTATGTATTTATATAAGTATAAAAATTGCTTTTTAAAATTTAGATGTACAACATATCCCTTTGTGGAAATACATAATAACTGCACAAAAGAATAGGAAGTATTGAATTATATAGACACTATTTTTATCACTAAGAAGCCTCCTAAAATATAAAACCACACGTATTTTACCTGCTAAAATAGAGCAGACCTCTCAGAACATATAAAGCAGGAAGTGAAGTTATATTTTACAAAGAGAAAATACTTCGCTGTCTCAAATTCTGTGAGTCAGTGGTGGTTGCCATCATCTACGCTCGCAATAATAAATAAATCTATTTGAGAAGCTCTGCCGTTTTAATATAGCAGAGACTTGGACTAAGACTCATCTGTTTTGGAATCCCAAGTAATAAACATTTTCTTTCTTTACTCTTTTTAACCGACTTCCAAAAAGGAGGAGGTTATCAATTCGGTTGTATTTTTTTTTTTTTTTTTATGTTTGTTACCTCAGAACTCCGTCATTTATGAACCGATTTGGAAAATTATTTCGACGACGTATTATTTTTATTTGAAAGGATTTACTTTCAGATTGGTCCCATTTAAATTTTATGAAAATTGGTTTAGTAGTTTGGTATTTAAATCAAAATAACTGAAAAATAATACGTCGTCGAAGTAAACGAAATGGTGTATTTTGCTTTCTTGTGACTTTCCGGTGGTGTTTACGGTCTCTAGAATAGTTCTAATGAAAGAAAGAAGAAAGAAAGAAAGAAAGAAAGATATATTTAATGAACTGCTTATCTGTCAGATTGTTGATTTTAGTTCGAAATTTTGTCGGCTCTGTATGTCCTAACAATAATAACCTAACTTTATTTTACTTGTCAATAGCAAAAAAATTATGAAATTTTTTTATGACGTAAATACTAAACCACTATAATAGTTGACAATATATCGGGATTATGAAAGAAGATAAATTAAATTGATCCATGAGCGAGCGAAGCGAGCCCGGGAGTTTCGTGTATCCCGACACGGACAGGTTAGTTTCGAAGAGGATGACGGGGGCCCGTGAGCGAGCGTAGCGAGCGAACAGCTCCCGTCATCCTCTTCGTGTTTAGGTTTTTTCTAACCTTACAGACACAAAAATAGGAGCCCCGCATAGCGGGGCTCCGTCGACCCAGCCACGGAAAGTCAAATCAGAATACAGTAAAGTAAATCAGAGTACGCTTTTTTACTTGAATGGTGACTATCCATTTAATATACCTATACAATAAACAAACCTGTCCCACTGTAGATATGTCATTCTGCATTACGTCTAAAGGTGGGTAGCAGTTTTGTTAAACGTATCGCAATGGCAATCCAGCTGAACTTTGTTAAGCTGTTTTATAAAACAGTACTGTTTTGTAAAGCAGCTAGAGATTTTGTAAAACAGCGGATTCTACAATCCATCTGCGACAGATATATATGGACAGCGCGTTGAGTAGGTCTACCCATATTCACTTCCGATAAATCAGTTATGGTACGCAAGATTTACTAAAAAGTAAGAAATAAAATAATTTTAAACAAAAAATAGAACCGACTCCAAAAATCTTTCTGTGTAAAATTGTACTAAAAAGTTATAAAATAATTGCATTATTTACTTACTACAATTTATATAAAAATATTTTTTTAATTTAAAGGATTCTGAGTAAAGTCAATTTATTAGGACAATAATATACAATTATTATTATTTTTGGAGTCGGTGCCAGTAAAGGATAATAAACGTGTAAGTACATTCATGAAGTAGCGTATTACGTTCGCTTTAGGCAGTTGTTGTGTTCATTTGTAAATAGGTTCAATTAGGTATAATATATTATCGTAAAAATAATGATGGTTAATGTATCTTTAAATATACTTTGCAAATTTTAGGAAACTTCCTCAATATGATTAAAGTTTGTCTGGCACCGACTCCAAAAAATAATAATTATTGTATATTATTGTCCTAATAAATTGACTTTAATCAGAATCCTCTAAAATTAAAAAAATATTTTTATATAAATTGTAGTAAGTAAATAATGCAATTATTTTATAACTTTTTAGTGCAATTTTACACAGAAAGATTTTTGGAGACGGTTCTATTTTTTGTTAAAAATTATCTTTCTTATAACAAAATGAAACTCAGAAACAAGCTAACCTATACATACATAGCATCACGCCTGTATTCCCCGAAGGGGTAGGCAGAGGTGTACACAGTTGTACACCCAAATTTCACCAAGTCCCATGTAATAGGTGGTGAGCCTATTGCCATCAACCGGGCATAATTTCAAACTCCGAGCTGCTCCTGAGAATTTCCTAATAGAAAAACTTAATAAGACTTTGCCCAACCCGGGAACCGAACCCGAGACCTCCTGCTCAGCAGTCACTAAGTTGGGAACACTAGATCACCGAGGCATTTTGCATAGAATGAAAACCTAACATTTACCCTTTTGCAGGTCTGCTCGTAGAAATTTCTATTAAAATAAGCAGTATCTTTGTACTAAGTAGCTTTATGACTATATATTTAAAACTGTTGTGTGTACATAAATCATAAATAAACATAACATAACATAACATCACGAAGGGGTAGGCAAAGGTGTACACAATTATCCACCCATATTTCACCAATGCTGTTATTAACTCCTACGTAATAGGTGGTGAGCGAGTTGTCATTTATCGGCAACAATTCCAAACTCCGGGCTGCTATTACCAACAGAAAAACTCAATAAAATTTTGCCCGACCCAGTAATTGAACCCTCATGCTCAGCAGACTAGACCAACAAGGCAGTTATACAATGAGATTAAATTTATTTATTTATTTCACAGAATGCAATTATTGTTACTACATCTTAGGATATTTAAAACATAACAGAAATATTGTAACGTTAGTACCTAAAAAAAATTGATAAGATTTTCCTCCTGCAACATTGTATCTTAACAGGAACGTCTTATTTGTAACCAATTTAATATGAAACCGCTGATAAGCTTTCCTAAAGAAACAATTTCGTATTTATATTACACTGGTATCAAATTTAATTATGTTTTTGTTATATATCTAAATAGAAAATAGAATTGATACCGTAGCCTTGAAAATAGTACAGTTTTTAACTAAAAAATAATTGGTTATTTGCCCAAAAAATGCCGGAATAAAATCTCTAAGTGTCTCATTAGTAGGGCGCAAGGGTCATTGTTGAGCATGAGGTTCTGGTGTTGATTCTAGGGTAATAAGTCCCCACCTAGCTCATAATGTGTACATCTGTGCTTACCCCCATGGCCAGGGAATATACGTTGAACATTTCATTTTACATTAAATTTTTGTATGTTAAATGAAATAAAAAATGTCGCGGTAGCCGAGTGGCTACGGGCCCGCCTCCTGAGCCGCAGGTTGTGGGTTCAAACCTGGCATGTACCAATGAGACTTTTTCAATGTCATATGCACTTTCTTAGTTAATCTAAGACATTACAGACATACGGTGAAGGGAAACATCGTGAGGAAACCTGGACTTGGTAGTCTGAAATCGCCAACCCGCAGTGAGCTGGCGTGGTGATCAAGCTCGTGCCATCTCTGTATGAGAAGAGGCCCTTGCCCTGCAGCGGGACAGTTATGGGCTGGTTATTTTTTATTTTATTTTTTAAATGAAATATTCAATTCTAAAAATGTGTGAAACTAGTCCAGCAATCCCGAAAAATGCACGTGAGTATTAACCGGTGAACAATAATTAACATGTGTAGGCATGATGCTATGTTATGTTAGTATGTTAAATCTCTATTGGTACTGATACTATTATCTTTGGTGATGTCACTATTAATGTAATATTTGTAGTTTCAATGCCGACCAAAGTAAGAAACTACATTAATTATTAATTAATATAATAATAATAATGTTGCATAGTTGTGTTATTTTCGAAAGTAAAGTATTGTTCTAATATTTATATTTAAGTAATCTCGTGTAGATCAAATACTTTAAAGAATACATTGCTAAAAGAAAGTGCCGTACAAAATCTATTTCCGCCATTTTAAAATCCTACCGCCAAACCGACTACCGACATACGAGAGAATATTTCGCTCTGGCAAGCCCATTCATTGGGTTCCGACGGACGTATTGGCTGGCGGAACCACTCTAGCCCCCACCATCCCCCACTAAAGAATGCATATGAAAACGAGCGGAGAATTACATCGTTTCATGCGAAACATTTCATTTGTATTTTTTTGTATTATACTCTATGTTAGTTTTACGAAGAATGATGTGGTGGGTGTTTTTTTAGTGATTGAATTATGATAAAATGGTTGTTGTAATTGTCGTATGGGTTTATATTATTGGGTTATCATTTATTCTAACCTCTCTAAAGTACAATAACCGCATAAATGCTATGTCCCGTTTAAAGCCTGAAATCCACAAAAACGGCCAGTTTTTCTCCTCATAAACATTTTAACTGGGTATTATTTTTATCGATAAAATTTAAAGTATCGACAAACAGAAAAATCTAAAGATTTTGTTGTTATTTAGTTGCTGTGCGGACGGCTTTTCAGATTACTCCATTTAAGTCAAAAGTTCATTAATTTTGCCTGTTCGCTTTTAGGGTAGGTAAAGACCACTTTTAGATAATTTTTTTCTGCTTTTCTCCGATCATAATACATCAGGTCCTTACTATTATACATCAGGTCCTTACTATTATACATCAGGTCCTTACTATTATACATCAGGTCCTTACTATTATACATCAGGTCCTTACTATTCTAGGTACCATATTCATTCCAGTTCTCGCATTTATGCCTCTCACACTTTCAAGCCGCATACGTTACGCATTCATTCATCATCTTGTATTCTGTGCCGGGTGGGATTCCCGCTAATTTGCCTAAGCTTAGTTAGATTAGCAGGGAAATAACTTTAAGGGTTATTTTTATTTCTAACTAGCTGACCCGGCAAACGTTGTTTTGCTATATAAATAAAAAATTTTGGGGTGGACTACCCCTAACATTTAGGGGGATGAAAAATAGATATTGGCCGATTCTCATAGATACCGGATAAGCACAAAAAATTTCATCAAAATCGGTCAAGCCGTTTCGGAGGAGTATGGCAACGAAAAATGTGACACGAGAATTTTATATATTAGATAAGATCGAGGCATTTTATATATTTACAATGGGCGCTTATTTTAAATGTTATCTAATTTGACACTTACTATTTACTTTCTTATTTTTAGATACAGGTTGGTTACTTTTAGCTTTTATAGAATAACATTAAACTTAGTATTTGTTTTCCATATTATCTTACTACCACTTTTAGATTTCCATAATATTTCACTGCTACGTTTTTACATGCTTATTTCCCTCTATTTTTCGTATATGTTCATTAGTCTCTTCATGCATGTGCTTCGGTTAAGCTTATATTTTTACGTTTGTCAAAAAAAAAACTGTGTTGGCTCACAATTGGTTCAAATTTGTTCAAATTCTCAATTTGCCAGCTTCGTGCATACGTTTCTCGTCAAACAATAGGTAGTTTCGGACTGGAAATTTACTAGCTTCTATACTAAATACTGTGGAACTCACTCAACTGTCGTTTTGCTCGCAATGGTTACTCTATTTACTTGGCTAAACAAAAGTTTGATTGCTGTTCATTCAGAATCAGAAAAGCGTTCAAGCCGCCCTAGGCAGCTGACTTGGCTTAGCGACTTTTGGAGGCTTCGGCCACGGCTGGTTACCATCCACCGGACGAAGCCATGCCGTGAAGCGACCTAGTCGTGTTTAGGGATGTAGTCCGATGCAACCGTTGTGGGAGACGGCTCTGGGTAGTTGCATCAACTCCCCAACTATAGATCTCCCCAAATATATCCACTCTACTAAGAGTGTATAGTCTTTTTCTGGATTTACGTGCTCCATCCTCGGCTCCGGAACCCCATATCCCTGGAGAATAGCTACTGGGTTATTCATATAGGTGGATCTCTTTAATACAAGTTTTGTACACCTCTGCCTATCCTCTCGGGTAATACAGGCGTGATGCTATAAATGTTTTTTTTTTTGTTTCAAAAGATGATATACATCTTTGAAAAATAAGGAATTTGCTCCAAATATTGTGCATGTGAAAATTCTTCCCAGAATTTGTCCTCAGCGTCTATTACTCTTTCGATATCTGTTTAAAATAATCTCTTTTAAACTAAAACGATAAACATCAAGACTTGCTGAATAAAAATACTTAATTCCAGTTCAAGGGTGTGTTTTCACTGAAGCAGGGTTGGTCAGAAAGGATAAAAGACTGGAAAAACAGACCAACCATATTGTAATATCTTAGGTTTTCGCGGTCACTATACAATATAATAAAACAACTTTTAACCGGATTAATCGCGTGTATTGTTGGTTTTTGTTTTTCCTGACGTTTTGAACACTTTGTTTGAAATCCATATCACGGCTTCACTATGCTACCAAATTATATGACGGGCTGAATAGTACAAAGCGAAGTGTGCATTAACATTAACGGGAGGAATGGGTAATATGGAAAGCGGATATACTGAAGTAGAGCGTTTCAGGCTGGTCTGGAGCCTCTACAAGAGTGAGAGTCCTTCCAGTGCCATTTATCATCACCACAAATCGTCAGTTTTTCTGTTCCTATCTCTCCCTTTCTGCTTCACAGCTCTGTTCATCTCTTCCCAGCATCAAAGATACAGTTGTCAACAACTGTGCATATCTGAAGGAAGGCTTACCAAACGGCAGCGTAGGTACAGTCGTTTATAAAAGTGTTAACGTGCTGAAATATTTAAATTTGTTAAGAAAATTAACAAATCAAGAAGACCGCGGCACCTTTATGGCACCGACTGTTCTCGCCTCTGAGCGAGCGAGGCAGATGTATTGACAGAATTTAAAGGAGTAAGTGACAGAGCATGCTGTTTCTAAGCTCCCACCAGATCGCGTTTGCGGTTTGCCAATTTTATCATACATATGGAATCTTTTAAATATTCTACTCTGTCCGTCTGTCTTGCAGTGGAAACATACCCTGAGACTTATAAAGGAAGTACTCACGGGTAGAACTATTAAGATAATTCAGTAATAAAAACTGACTCAGTTGTAAAGTTCGCCCTGTTTTCGACCAAGTTCAGCATCAATTATTTAAGGGGAATTTATTCTTGAATAATTCAAATATTCTTTTGTACTGCGGCTTTGAGTTCGTGAAGTGCAAATTAGGTCATAAATTTTTCATAGGTATTTTTCTTTGAGTTTTGTGTTTTATAGTGTAAGTACCAAGTTGTAGTAATACCCATCGAAGTTATTGTTCTTCCTCATATAGTGTGGTTGATGAACAACTTAGTGTCAAACTTCATGTAGGTCTCTGACATACCATCGAAAACATATCTCAGGTGTGCTGGTTACTCAACAATGTTCCTTCAAATACCAACATAGCTTGAAAAGTCAGTGGTGCGTGCCTTGGATTCGAACTTGCGATCTTTGACTTACCAGTCCAACGTTCATGCTAGTAGACTATCACAGGATATTGAAATTAAGAGATTTTTAATGATCCAGATTTTTTATTGAATATCTATAAAATATCGTGTTATCCCGTAACTATTTTGTGGATGGAGATCGACAATCGTTCCATGTAAAATCCAGACATTGAGCTGCATCTGGTTTGATTAGAGTCCATTTAATTGGGAAAAAACTAGGCAGATTCATTGATATCATTAAACAAAACGCTCCCAGATGTCGTTTTTGACTCAAAATGCTGAACTGAAACAGAAAGACCCAAAAACATTTTGCCCGATCCGCGAATGAAACCTAGAACCTCTTAGGTACAGCAGCAGCGCTTGCCACCACTAGACTAATGAGATAGCTTTCTATCACTTATGCTTAGACTTTAAACAAGACAATCTATTCAATTAAATAAATTAAAGTGATTAGAGAAGAGAATTATTCTGTTCCGCGTGCCACTGATTCGATTCCCACACGCCACAAACATTTGTATGATCTAGTCTAGGTATATATACAATATGAGATTTGTATCTAGCACCCATGATAAAGTATACATTCCTAGTACAAGACAACGTTTAAATAAAAACAAAAAACATATTTAATAGGTATTCCAATTTATATCTGCCTAGCCTTTTCCCAATAACATTGGGGTTGGCTTCCAGTAAAACTGGATGCAGCTTAATACCAGTATTTTACATGGAGCGACTGCCTATCCGACCTCCACAACCCAGTTACTGGGCAATACGATATCTCCTGGTATGACTGGTGGTCAGACTTTCAGGCCACTAGAGAGACTACCCGTAACGACTGTCATAGATCTTAATTTGACAACCGCGACCAACGGCTTAACGTGCTCTCCGAGGTACGGAGGAGTCTCGGCATGAAATGATGGTCACCCATCCACAGTCCGACTGCGGCAAGCGCAGCTTAACCTCGATCGATCGATCTGCGGCTGTTACTGGGTATTACCTCAGATATTCCAATTTAACTACCTGAAAATAAAGCACACTCCCCATTGCCGCATCGACAATCAAATAGGGGACTGATTGAGCGAATCAATGTTTTTGGTATTTCGAGTTTGAGATACGTCTGCGATACACGCTGCAGCTGCTATGAACATGGTAATTTCGCCGTATTGCATTCATATAGAAGCCGTAGATCTGCACTCGTGCACATTTTTTTGTAAACAAACAAAGGGCATGGTTAAATAGAAGTATGGGCGAATGCCCTAGCAATATATAGACATTAAACCAAGTAATTTATAATGCTTAGTATTTCATATGTAGAAAGTTTCAGGAACTCTTTATATTGTTACAATCCTGAAAAAAAATCGTAGTTATATACCAACATGTACTCAAAACTTCAATAAGGTACAATAAAAAGATTTTGCTAATAGCTTTCGATAGGCCTTGGATGAAGTTTATGGATTTATATGCATATGAATTTGCAACCTACGTGGCTTACGTTCTCCCTGTCGAACAAAAAGACATAAAAAAAAAACAAGTAAAATCTTTTAATTAGGTACCTATTTGATTAGTTTACAAAACTCTAGGAGAATAGGTAATAAAGACGTATTAATTAATGAATGAATATGAGGGGCTCGTGGCTAAATAAAAGCCGCACAGATTGATCAATCGAGGTTAAGCTGCGCTTGCCGCGGTCGGTCTGTGGAAGAGTGACCATCATTTCCCTCTGTGCCACGGAGAGCACGTTAAGCATTCGGTCCCGGTAGACAAATTAAGATTTATGACAGCCGTTACGGGTAGTCAGAGGCCCGAAAGTCTGACAACCAGTCATACCACGAGATATCGTGTTACCCAGTAACTGAGTTGTTGAGGTCAGATAGGCAGTCGCTCCATGTAAAGTACTGGTATTAAGCTGCATCTGGTTTGACTGGAACCCGACCCCAACGTAATTGGGAAATTGAAGGAAATTGTGACTGTTAAGACCTCGTTGGTCCAGTGCCCGCAGGCGTGGCTGACAACTTGAGCGTTAGGTCCTGGGTTCGATGTCCAGGCCGAGGAAAGTGGTATCGGGCCGCTGCTACTGCTTAAATATCTTGTAAGAAATTCTCAGTAGCAGCCCCTAGTTTGAATTTGTGGCCGGTTGATAGTAAAAGGTTTAGCCCTTATTACATGGAATTCAATAGCGGATCAGTGAAATTGGGTTGGGTTTAATAATACACACACTGCTTCTCTACCTAACCCTTCAGTAGTAAAGGCTTGATGGTATGTTATTTTTCATGTTTTTAGGTAATTGTTAGAACGCTCAAGAATTGAGAATAGCCTTTCAATTTAATTTTTTTTAATACCCAGTTCTGGCGGTCACCCATCTACAAATTGATTGCGTCAAATATTGCTTAACCTCATCGATCAATTGCAAAAGGAAATTAAATCATCTCTGATGACACGCAAAAAAAAAAATACGTTGCATATCAATTCAGAGTCAATTGAACTTAGATTACCAATTGAACATTTAAAATAAATAATTAAAGTTCTGTTTTCCAAAAATCTTTATGACATCAAAAATAACGATGTAAAAATAATGCGAAATGCAAAAAGACGATCTAGGGGACACCCGGATTTGAACCGGGGACCTATCGATCTGCAGTCGATTGCTCTGCCACTGAGCTATATCCCCTATGCACTTTCAACTCATAAATTAATATCACATTCACGATTCAGTGATTCATTGAACTGAGATTAATTTGTTATTTTTTACCGCTACCATTGGGCTTACTCTTGAAAATAATTCCGCTCGATTGACATTGGAAATATGTCAGTTCGTACTTTTAAATGCCAGAATGTCTAATAAATAATTATAGATTCAGGATATTATGAAGACAACATGCTTTAAAATTTAGGCAACTGTAATGTAGGTAAATTTATTTTAAAATTACGCGTTGTTTTAAGGCGTCAATTTAATATTGGAATTGGATTGGTATTGGTATTAGTTTCAAGAGTAACCCCACATATCGCTACAATTGCGTCAGTTCCGATGGAGCCCAACTAAACTATGATAAGAGAATTACTATTACTTACTTTGACTAAATAACAGAACTTGACGATAATGACCAGTAATGACGTCATCCAAGCTGATTTGGACTACGGCGACATCGTTTCTTTATTTACGTTGATGTGCTCAGACAATGAAAACTATTTTTTTTTTTATGTTTTTACACGACTGCTCAAAAAAGATAGTGTTATTCTATAGATAGTGACTCATCCACAGACCGACCGCGGCAAGCGCAGCTTAACCTCGATTGATCAATCTGTGCGGCTTTTATTTAGCCACGAGCCCCTCATATTCATTCATTAATTAATACGTCTTTATTATTCTCCTAGAGTTTTGTGAACTAATCAAATAGGTACATAAATAAAAGATTTTACTTGTGTGTTTTTTTGGGGACATGTATTTAATTAAGTATGTATGTTTGTGAGTTTCTTTATTCACCATAACATCTAAACGCGTGAACCGATTTAGATGTATGAGGTATCTATAGAATTCTTACATTTTTCCGAGTAACATAACCAAAAGATATAAAAAAAAACTGGCTATGGTAAGTACACAAAAAGGTGTGAAATAAAAAAAAACACACACATTGCATGGCGTGCTTATGATTTTTTAAATTAATAAAAAAAAAAACATACCTAATGCAGTTGTACACTACAAAACCATTATTTCTACCAAGAACTATACAAGCTTTACAGATGAGACACATGCTTTTAACAAACTGCTACAATATTTAAAGCCAGTTACACATGGGACTCAACACATACGCTCGTCCCGAGTAATCGAGCGCAACCCTATTGTTCCTGCTCTCAACGTAGATACAATTCAAACGCTCTCGTCGCCTACCTGATTCCACGAAGCAAGACAAAACAGAATACCCACTCAGAAAAGACAATGGTTTTCGAATGAAATCTTTTGCTAAAGGAATTTATTGTTTGCAAATTTCTTGGTATGGTGTAAGTTATTCTTGTGTGTTGGATTGTATCACTAATTTTATTTGATATTTGTATTTTTATCTTTTTAACTATTCAGTATTGTGATTTTTAATGAGCCTACCAACAAAGTCATATTTACTGAGCAATGATATTGCTGTAAATTTTCCTGCTAGGTTAGAATTGTAACATCCAAGAAGAAAACAATTTAATTCATAAAAAAAAAAACCCATAGACCAGATTACAGTCACTTAATAAACGTCAAAGATAGGTGCGCAGTTCAAAAAGTTGATCTTCTGGAGAGGAACCGGCAAGAAACTCCAATGACACGTTATTATATTAAATGGAAAGTCCCTTTCGGCTCAGTAACGTACAGATCTGTACGTTGTAACAATAAAAATCTATTGTGTCTGCTAATGACTGACGCAACAGCTTAAAAAGAGTATCATTGGAGATAAATCTTTGAAAAGCATTAACGCATGAGCGCCTGGAGTATTTATCCGGTAGGCGCTGGTTCGAATCCTGTTCGCCACCGTATTCTTTTTCCATTTAATATAATAACTTTAGAGATCGCTAAACATGCGTTAATGCTTTTCAAAGATTTATCTCCAATGATACTCTTTTTAATATAGTGACTCTATAAGGAGGAGGCGGTATGATCTGATAAGGAATAAGAACTCCACTCTTTGGCGCTTATCGGTACGTAATTTTACCATTTATTACATTTGTGTGTGATAGTAACTTATTTTTAGTATTTTTTACAAAGGCTTGAAAACGCTTGTTTTAACAATCGAACCTTCTGTGTTTACATATAATGCGGTAATTCCCAGCCTTTTGTGTTTTAGGCTTTCCAAACATTTTTTTTTATTGTAATCCATTTTAAAGTCCCTTCGGTTTTTGACGGCACGTTTTTCGAATCATAGGTGCGTACCCGCATACAGATTTTGTTGGTGGACGGACGGAAAATTAAGTGGTGTACTCGTGTACTGAATGTTGTGAATATCTGAGTTGTCGTTAGTGAAATTTCGATTGGAATAGTTTTATTTTGGTACCTAACAAACGTTGTTTATCACTAGGAAACTAGATTCTGAGTGCTTTAGTTGACCAGTAGGGCAATTGCGCAACAATTGACTTGCAATGAGAAAACATTTTAATTTACCATACAGCATTTTATGAATGCCGAATGCTTACGAAAGTAAAAATACTAAACCACTTCTTCGACTGAAATGAATGCAATATAAAACTGTTATAGCAATTGAAAGTCCATTTTGCAATAATTCTTCTGTGATTTGATTATTCTTACAGATTATTATTAAGTATCAGAATCAAAAGTCATAGATTGAAATTACACTACGTTAGCGTTAAAACGTCAAATATTTAAAAAGCCTCCAAATGAGTCAACCCTTCTCAGCTTTCTACTCTTTTAGCTGTGAACCTCCTTCACACGCACCTGCAATAAGCTCTCTTATAAAAATAGGAAGGTATATGTATAAAAAATTAGATTAAGTAAGGGAAACCTTTTGTCTCTCATGTTTCGGAATAGTTATTCAATTTCAAATCCATGAGAAAATCCATCTTTCAAATGCTTCAACTCTTTTACCTACCCTCCAGCCGTATACAAACATTACGTAACTAGGGGTAGGCAGAAATAATCGATTTAGCTGCCACGATTCTCACAAGCCAAAAAGTCTTTATGCATATTGCGTCTTATTTCTGTAGGAAAATTTATTATTAACAGCCTGAATTCTCTTCCAAAAATTCTTTACACAAACCAAGCAACATTTTCAAAGCGTACCTACCCCAAGAAAACCGTGCATTTACCCACAAATTTTCTAATGCCAATAAAATATGTTTGTTTTTCTGTGCGTGCCTGATAAGGGCGTGTACAAACGAGAGATTTTTTTCATTTTCACTCTTTGTTAGCGCCGTGCAAACAATAACGTTGAGTGAGCGCGCTTTGTTTTTAGACAGGTTTTTTCGCTCTAAAGTATAGATATTTTACATGTTAACCAATGCAGTAGAAGTACATTTAGATTTATGGGGATTAGAATGCTTAGCTTAGTGATTTTTAACACGAATGTGAATAAACAGGGATAGTATAATGGTATGACCGTTGAACTGGCAAATCAAAGATCGCAGGTTCGTATATAAGGCACGAGAAATACTAGATTATATTAATTAATACATAATTTTAGAAGCGAGTCTAGGAACGGCAGCTTTATTAACCAAGGGAAGTAGAATACACATGAATGAGGTAAATATTATTAATTTGGTAGTATGGTAATAATTTATATTTATCATATATAATTATATTTTTTAATACATGTTGAGGCCATGTGTTGCCTATATTAATTACTATTTTTCAAAGAAACATTGAAAAAATAATGGACAAGAACGGGGTTTGACCCCGCGACCTTTGACGTTCCGGGTCATCACTCTACCAACTGAGCTACCTTGTCTCGTTAATATCCATTGAATTTTCAATCTTCTTTGATTTCGTCTTAAGGAGACGCCTGGTGATATTTATTTAGCAATCATTTTTCAGATCTACTTAACTCAGCGTTACCACTTTACAGTTGTAAAGTAATTAATATAGGCAACACATGGCCTCAACATGTATTAAAGAATATAATTATATATGATTTATAAAGGATTAGGATGTTGTTCGGCGATTTACAACTGTAAAGTGCTAACGCTGAGTTTAGTAGATCTGAAAATGATTGCTAAATAAATATCGCCAGGCGTCTGGCGATATTTATTCATTGGTGAAGCACATAGAACGAAATGTCTTGTAAAATTTGATAGAATACGTTTCTAGCAAATAAATTTACACAAAAGTATGTAACTTTATTATAACGCTTATTGCAGCTTACGGGCACATTGCGCAATGCAAAGCTGCGGTACAGTACATTAGGAGACACAGCCCACCTGTAGTGTGCGTTGGTACATTATATAAAGTATATTATACTACGTACCTATACGATATAGGAGGTATGTTGCAATGCCTTGCGCTGTATGGACTTTATTTTAGTCAGTCTCAATGAAATGGGAAAATCATAAAACTTTGGATCAAGTATCCTCAGCAGATTGTTCATTTACGCATGTTATTCGCTGATAATGTGCTGCATGCACACCCACTTTTCTCACTCCAAGTCCAACCTAAATATTATCTAGTATTAAGAATCACTATTCACTATTCAGAACAGAAAAAAAAGCCAACCATATAAATAAACCAAAATATTTCCAGATGCACTCCACTACACCCCATTCGGATTCCGTTTTAAAATTCAAGACAATGTCTTAAGCATTTCGAAACGTAAGGGCTGGATCCGGAATTACGTAGCGGAATAAAATCGGGAAAGTGCTTTGAGTAATATCAAAGATTGCAGTTTATATCTATGCATGCGATGATCTCTTGGCAACTGAATGGAATACTAATGTACCTATTTGGTTTTTCTCTCAATATTTTTATTGTATTCCAAAATTTCATTGCTCTGAAATGCAATGTCTATAATGGCCCTTAGAATGTTTTACAGATTTAGGATAATTTTTAGACAATAAAAGCATTTGCGAGTCGCTACTTTTGTTGTGGTGGATGCAGCTGCGGCCCCTAGTATCCGGCAAATATTAGAAGACCGTGTTGCTAATATTCGGTAGAAGCGCTATATATATCCATAATGGATTTTCCTGCCTCGTTGGTTTGGTGGTCGCAAGAGCGACTGCAGCTTGAAGTGCTGGGTTCTATTTCCTGGTCGGGAAAAGTTTTTTGAGCTTCTGTAAGAAATTCCGGGTAGCAGCACGGAGTTTGGTACAGTGTTCAGTTGATAGCTCACCACAAGTGCAATATCGGCATCGGTGAACTCTGGGTGTGCAATGTGTATACTTCTGCCTACCCCTTCGGGGAATACACGCGTGATGCTATAGGTATGTTGTGGATTTTCCGCACTAGAAAAAGAAAATCTTGCTACTTTTAGCGTCGGTGATATGGCGACTCTTTGCGTTCAGTTGCATTTGCTGAATCGCGAGTTCAAGCGTTTAGTCGCTATATATTGAGCTTCTAAAAAGTGCTATAAATCGCTGATAGCCGATGTAAGTCTGTGGAAGCTCTAACATGATTTATGCCAGAACACGCCGTGTCCGAGTTGTGCCATTTACACGCAGCCGAGCTTCGGACGGAACGCGTTCCCGTACAGTGTAGCATGAGCATTAAGGTATAATATGTTCGTTCTGATTCAAATCATTATCTCGCTTATACCTTGGATGAGGTGCGGCAATGTTTACATGTGTTCTATGCGTGAAAAAAGGGGGCAACTCCTCCCACCCGAGCTATATATTCCTAGCTACGGCCGTGAGGGATAGTGACTAAAACGACACGTTTTATACCTCAATTTTCACTTCAAAACACTAGCGTGTTTTTCGCTAATATATATATACTTACCATACTATAATTCGGAGTAGTGAACAGAGGGCTGGATAACATAGTGGGTATAACACCTGGAGTATACACTCGGAGATTGAATTACTTCTCACGACTATGGAGTTATTTATGGTGTTTCATGCCCGTTCTTCTTCATAGGAATCTACATTTTGGAACGTGGCATTACTTGACTTTCAGAAGCTATATAATACATAATAAATTTTTTTTTCACAAAAATTGTATAACAGTATTTTTCGTAATTGTCCGTTTTCACTCTTAAGTCGTGGACTTTTGAATGTTTGTCAAGCGATGCCATTTTATTATAAACCAGCTTCTAATCCAAACAGATGCGCCAAAATCAAACATTTCACTATTTAATATTTTAGCTTAAAATCTTAAATGTAACTACAAAAATTAATATTAAGAATCACTATTCACTATTTAGAACAGAAAATAAATGCTATCAATATAAATAAACCAAAATATTTCAAGATGCACTTCACTACACCCCATTCGGGTTCTGTATTAAAATTCAAGACAATGTCTTAAGAATTTCCAAACGTAAGGGCCGGGTCCGGCATTACGTTGCGGAATAAAATCGGGAAACTGCTTTGAGTAATATCAGAGATTGCAGTTTATTTCTATGCATTTGATGATCTTTTCGCGACTGAATGGAATACTAATGTACCTACTTGGGTTTGTCTCAATATTTTTATTGCACTCCAAATATCATTGCTCTGAAATGCAATGTCTATAATAGTCTTTAATATGTTTTACAGATTTTGGTAAAGTTTTAAACATTATAAGCATTCGCAGGTAACCTCCCGTAGGTTACCTTCGAATGCTCATAATGATTCTGATTCAAATCATTATCTCGCTTATACCTTGGATGAGGTGAAAAAAGGGGACAACTCCTCCCCCAAATATATTCCTAGCTACGGCCGTGAGGGATAGTGACTAAAACAACACGTTTTATAGCTCAGTTTTCACTCTGAAACACTAGCGGGTTTTTCAGAATAAATCCCGAATAGCTCTAAGAATAGGTTGGTTGTTGGTATTGTCAAATGACGACGAATTCCTATGCTAAAATTTTTGGTGTGTTAGTTTTGTCGCGCGTAGCACACGGGGCGAATTTATTTATTAATCAAAAAATTATAAAATGACTAAAATTATTTTATTCTGTTTTTTGTTGATTCGTTTCTAGTATTAGGGGTGAGCAGTGATAGCCTAGTGCTATGACCGTTGGACGGACAAGTCAAAGGTTGCAAGTTCGAATCCAAGGCTGGCACCACTCACTTATTATCGGCGAAACGTTTCATCGGCCAATTATTTTTTCGTTCAACTAACCGTCGGAGTACAGTGTTATCGGAAAACCGTCCTTTCGGTGAGCGGTATTTCGGAATACCATACGTAGCTCCACTTTTCATGTCATGTGCGTTTTAGAAATTAATTACACTTGCTTAAAACTGTGAAGGAAAACATCGCGAGAAAACCGACCAGATGATCTCGATAGTGTGTACACCCATGTCAGAGACCTACGGGCAGTTTAAACTCTGGTACTAGGTTGTTCATCAACCACACGATGAACGAGAAGTATTAGCGGTATAGCCACCTCCTTAAATATGGCAGGAGTAGGTACAGATGAAGAGCTTGCTAGTATAATAAAGGGGTAGGAATAAAGGTATCTTTCTTTTTGTTTGAACGCGATAAGTTCTGCAACAACAAGTCGGATTTGAAAAAATATTGCGTACCTACGTAGACTTAAAAGATGAGTACTGAGTTGTACCTTAACACGTAAAGTGAAAGAATAAAGCGGAGTAGTGAACAGAGGGCTGGATAACATAGTTGGTATAACGCCTGGAGTATTCATTCGGAGATTGAATTACTTCTCACGACTATGGAGCAATTTATGGTGTTTCATGCCCATAGAATTCATTCTTCTTCATAGAAATCCACATTTTGGAACGTGGCTTTAAAAAGCACTTTTATATGGTCTAATTGGAATAAATGATGACTTTGACTTGTACCATTTGATGTTTTTTTTTTCACAAAAATTGTATAACTGTATTTTTCGTAATTGTCCGTTTTCACTCTTAAGTCGTGGAGTTTTGAATGTTTGTCAAGAGATGCCATTTTATTATAAACCAGCTTCTAATCCAAACAGACGCGCCAAAATCAAACATTTCACTATTTAATATTTTAGCTTAAAATCTTAAATGTAACTGCAAAAATTAAATAAAACTTTCACTATCGAAATCATTATTATATCAGTTCTTGGAGAAACTATTATTTTGGCTCACAAAGTGTTCTTCTAATTAATTTGACATTTGATATTACATTGAAGACTCGAAATTGGAGGTGATTATGCAAAATAAGCAGAAATTTGATTTTCAGCAACTATTATTAAATTTTATATAAGAGATATTTAATATTTATAAAAAATGATCTGATAATCCGATTAGCGTGCATAAAACGTTTATTGAACATAAATAAAGCGAAAGAGGCGTGTCGGAATCGTAGCAAATGGAAATCGATAGCCAGATTTCTGCTTACCTCAATTGGAACTAGGCGTGATTTTATGTATGTAATGACTTAGCAATTTTCATTTGCCATTGCAATGCATTATCTGAATGCAAATGTGTTTGTCGGCCCGTCTTTCTTTTATCAGCGTAAGGTTTTTGTAAAGCGATAGCTAGACTAGAGGGGCAGTAAATTTACATAAATACTACTTCAGGTAAGAGTTAATACAAACTAGTAACTGAAGTAATAATTTTTGTGGAAAGAAAACTGCGGTCGTGAGCAGAATTTGAACCTGGTCGCGGTGAATGCTGCAACGAACCCGGGCCCTTGATAAAGGATAGAGTGGAACCGTTTGGTTTTTTAGTTGGTGGAAGTCCGGCACAGCGGATCCTTAGCGAATTTTACATACTAAACATACCATAATCATTCAATGTAAATTCTTTGAATCTGAAATAAACATGAATATAAATAAACTTTCTTACAAAAGATTCCAATAAAGCACAAACTCGTTATAAAAATAATATTCTAACGTGCACCGCATCTTAACAGCTGCAAACTAAATTGTGTGTCACAAAAGCCCTCGCGAAGTGAACAGGCAAGCAACTTTGTTAATAGTGCGACGAGACGAAATTGTACAACATTACAATTCTTTGAAAATGGCACAGAGAAATACATTGCTTTTATGTGGCGAATGAAACTTATAAATGAAACTGATCGTTTAAATGAAACTAATAATTTAAATGATACTGGCCGTTATATAAATGAAACTGATCATTTAAATGAAACTGATCATTTAAATGAAACTGATCATTTAAATGAAACTGATCATATAAATGAATTCAGATAAATCTTTGAAAAGTATTAACGCATGCTTAGCGAACCTTAAAGTTATAAACTTTTGTGGAAAAAGAATACGGTCGAGATGGCTTAGTGGTCGAGCGCCTGGAGTATTTATCCGGGAGGCGCAGTTTCGAATCCTGCTCGCGACCATATTCTTTTTCCACAAAAACATATATATGAAGCTGATCATTTAAATGAAACTGATAATTTAAATGAAACTGCTTATTTAAATGAAATTGATCATTTAAATGAAACTGTCCATTTAAATGAAACTGATAATTTAAAATTATTCTTCTTCATCTTTCGTGTTGTTTAGAACTAACGTAGTGCCAGAAGTTGTCATTTATTTAAATCAGAAAATTGTCTCTTCTCATACGAAGTAAAAGCAAGCATTGATCACTACGCTGTCGTCCGTTTACGAAAAGGCCGTTAAGTGACATTTTGTCAAATTTGAGATATTTACATACTAGCTGTGCCAGCGACTCCGTCCGCGTGGATGTCGTAAATAACAAATTTCCAACGTGATTATTTAAATTGACATAACTTTTTTATTTATGAACCGATTGACAGGAAACAAACGCTAAATGTTAAGTGAAGCTTGCCAAAATATATTAATGAAAACCACATGTAAATCAGATAAGCCATTTCTGAGATTAGCGTACACAAACGCACATACAAACAGACAAACAGAAAAATAGACAAAAATTCTACAATCATTGTTTTGGGTGCTATTTGTGTTCATAAAGGTTCTAATAATATTTTTACTTAACTATATATCTTTCATGTACAGATAGCGATCCGTCACATTTTTATTATATGTATTAAAAAGAGTTTTTTTTTTTAAACTCTGTTGATTAGTCTGGGTCATATTTAAATAGATGCAAATAAATACAATATCTAGCTAACTACTTCCACAATATTGAGGGTAGTCATGCAATACCTGTGCACCGCCCGCACGCCTGCAAATTTATATGTACATACGCAATATATCTGCCTATCTTTTTCCTAATTGAGACTTTCAGATCTCTGACTACGGCTACGTAACGGCTGTCATAGATCTTGATTTGACAAACTGGGACCGACGGCTTAACGCGCTCTCCGAGGCACGGAGGGGCCTCGGTATGAAATGATGGTCACCCATCCAGAGCCCGACCGCGTCATGCGCAGCTTAACCTTGATTGAGCGATCTCCGCGGCTGTTACTTAATCAAAAGCCTATACATACAAACATGCATACATGAACCCTAACAACTTAAGCTGTTGCGTCAGTCATTAGCAGACACAATAGATTTTTATTGTTACAACGTACAGATCTGTACGTTACTGAGCCGAAAGGTTAAGCGTTCCAGTGCGACATCTGTCAACCCTTTGGACTTACGTCCGCGCGCGTGATCTCTATTGAATCGCATAAAGCGCCCTATGTCATTAATGATTTAAAGTTTATTTTCTAGAAAACTACTGCAGCTTTAGGAAAGTAAAAAGATCATTTATAAAGCTGATTCTCTAAGGAATCGGAACATGGAAAAATAAAAGTACAACAATTACGGCAAAATGTATAAAAAAAATATTAACTTGACAATATAGGTTAAATTTCAGTAAAATATATGATGTAATAATTTTTTACGAAACCGTTTTTACATTTCTCAATGGTATTTACTTATTATTAAACTAGACTAAATAACCGACTTTTTTTGGGCAGTCGTGTAAAAATGGATCACCGCTGTGCAGATACGCTTTACATTAAAACTATAGCGGTACGAGCTACAAATTTGATTTGGTTTCCTAATAGACAAATAAACAGAGGTTACGAAGCTCTGTTGAACAGTTTTAACTCAATTTTGTACCTACGTACTTTATGAACTATCAATGTAAAGTATGTTAACTGTCCCTCACTATTGTGGGTTACTGTTTCGAGAATAACGTTTAATGATTATTTAATTAATTTAAAATAAATAACGTATTATTTAATTTAACACTTTCACAAACACCACTGTCAAATTAAAGATAAGTCTTTGAAAAGCATTAACGCATGCTTAGCGAACTCTAAAGTTATAATATTAAATGGAAAAAGAATACGGTCGCGAGCAGGATTCGAACCTGCGCCTCCCGGATAAATACTCCAGGCGCTCTGACCACTAAACTATCTCGACCTCTGCTCACCACCGCGTATTCTTCTTCCACATTTTAACACGTCTTTTGGCGACGTTATTGCTATCAATTCAGTCCCTATACAGGTGACCGAATGGTGGGCCTGGAGTATTTATCCGGGAGGCGCATGTTCGAATCCTGCTCGCGACCGTATTCTTTTGCCATTTATTATTATAACCACTGTCAAAGTTTAACTGTCAAGGACTGTCAAAGTGTTAAACAACCATTGTTGGCGTCAATTCTCATGTAGCAAACTAAACTTAATTTAGAATCTTCCTGTCTTTTACTAACAGTTACTATATGAGCGAGATGGCACGAATTAAGTGACGTCATATTCGGATTTAGGCACGTCAAATTAATACCTTCGAACGTTATTAGCAGGTACAGTTTTAGGTAGCCACTAAAATAAGCCTCTCCCCAATTACATTGGGGTCGGCTTCCAGTCTAACTATATGCAGCTTAATACCAGTATTTTATATGGAGCGACTGCCTATCTGACCGTCACAACCCCGTTACTGGGTAAAACGATGTCTCGTGGTATGACTAGTTGTCAGACTTTCAGGCACGGGGATTAAACAAACGGAGGAAGTAAAACAAATTTTAATTTTTCAAAAATATTCCTTAAGCCTTTCTACAAATATTATAATTATTTCTTTAGTCAACATCCTACCTCACAGTACGTTTAAGCTTTCTGCTTACTACGCTAAACTTAATTTGGGCCGCTAAAGGTTAACGCACATTATGCTGCACTGAAGGAAGTTTCTGTGTTTGTCAATTTTTTAACTTCATAAGGTCTATTGACGTTCCCTGTTTAATGAGTTTAAATTGACTGCCTCGTTGGTCTGTTGGTCTCAAGTGCGACTGCGGAGCGTGAGGTCCTGGGTTCGATTCCCAGGTCGGGCAAAACATTATTGAGTTTCTCTGAGGGGAATTTCTCAATAGCAGCCCGGAGTCTGGAATTGTACCCGGTAGATGGTAATAGACTCACCACATTTACATGGGACTTAATAACAGCGTTGGTGAAACGTGGGTATACATCTACGTACACTTCTGCCTACCTCTTCGGGCAATGAAGCTATGTTATGTTTAAATTCCCCTTATCAAAATAGATATAATGTGGGTCTACCATTATAGGAAACAAAGCAGAATTCCTGTCGAGGTTGTAGTACGCTTCACTGGGTAATTAGTTTGTGGTAGGACCGGCGCGGCGGAACCCAATTTTAAAATGGCGTTGGTTGAAAATTATAATAATGTTGATGTTAAATTTTTTATATGTAGTGTTATGGGGTTTTAATGAGTAGACATAATAGTGTATTTATTTTACAAAATAAGTGTTGACTTACGATGAAGATAAGGTGTTGTCTCAGTATTATTATAACTTAATGAGTTTTTGGTTAAACCAAACACTATTATTATATTCTGTCAGATATGATAGAAATATTATTGTTATCGCGTACAATTTTGAACGTTAATATCCATGTTGATGTTGCTATCAAAACTAAAATAAGAACATTTCTGTCTGTTAATTAATTTATTTCTTAAAATAAGAGCGAGACGAGATGAATTAAATAAGGGCGAATTAAAATTTAGTCATTAAAATCTAAAATTTCATTGAATTTTAATTTGACGTCCCTAATTTTGGGTTTCGCTTTCATCCTGTCTGAATATTTCTTAAAATTTCTTGTGATTCCCAATCAAATATCTTTATACCTTTTACCTGTATGCTTACAATGATAGTATACGATTTTCATCGTGTATGACACAATTTTATGTTTGTATTTAGTTTTTCAATGTGTGTTAATACTAGTAAAGTAATGACGAGAGCTATTATTGCTTTAGTGCAAGGTATATTGTGCTTGTGTGTTACCTCTCCCCCCGCCAAAAGTGGTGAGCAAATTTGTTCGATATTTAGTCAGAAGCGGTCTCCCGTCTGGTCCTACCCGATGATAGGATCACTGTAGCTCAAGAATCCAACAAATTCACAAGCAAACTCCGACGCGTTCGACCACCTCGTTATAGACCTCACAGGCGAGGTCCGCTTCCGTCGCGAAATGTCTCATCATCTCCGCCCCGACCGTTGCTCGTGTCGGCCCGCACCGAGTCAGTAGCTTTAAATTCGTCCCTTAATAATAAGGAAACTGATATGATCCAGCTATTCCCTAGTTGTCCTCCCAGCAACGCCCTAAGCCGAGTCTCGTGTTCTGCAGGGGACGCCCTTGGCGCTGTTGCTTAGTTTGTAGTGTTTTAAAATATGCTCTGGCTGGAGGCATCAAACTGCCTCGCCTTAGATATTGTCTGGTTACGCAGACAAAACCCCTCTTGGTTTCTGCAAGAGGGCATTTTGAAAAAAAAAAGCCCTCTGCTCCTTTATGCGACTGACTGTGCCCTTCCTTATGTGCTCAGCGGGCGGAATGGCGTAAGTTGATAATTCTCGCATTACTTTAAGTGAGCACACTTTTAGATGGACCCTAAAACTCGGAACGTGAAATAAAAAAAAAACCATATTAGTCAAGAAATACCAATACAACTTGGTCAAAATCCTTGACCTTTAGTCACTCCTGTAAACTAGCATTCAAAAAGTGGTATCTTTTTTGTCCACTATCTTCTCATTTATATTATAATACCTGAAACTCATACGCCTGTAGATAGCGTAAAATTCATAGGTGGATAAATCCTAAATGTATCCCTACCAATGTAATACCTACGAACATAATTCCCGAATAACGTTGTTTTACTGCCAAAATCTCAAAGTTTATAACGATTACGGATTATGATATGAGTAATTAATGACATAACTGTGACAAAATATCCCTATAAATGATTTTGTTACATTAAACTGGGTTTTATACCTAAATGGCAAGTTTTTATAGACTGCCATTATGATGCGGTAATTTCCTGTAACATAACACAGCATCAAGCCTGAATTCCCCGAAGAGGTAGGCAGGTGTATACTGTTCTACTCCCATGTCATCGGTGGTGAGCCTGATGCCATCTACTGGGCACAATTTCAAACTCAGGGCTAATACTGAGAATTTCCTAACAGAAAAAATCAAAACACTTTACCCGACCTGTCCAGGAGTCGAACCCGAGACCTCATGCTCAGCAGTCGCACTTGGGACCACTAGATCAATGATTCAGTTAATAGTTAGCAACACATTTTCTGAGGCGACGACGCAGTGGACGAACTCGCCAGAAGAGGATCGAGGGTAGCCGTTATAGGTCCATAGCCCATAGTCTCCCTTTCGGACACTTACGTACCCTGGTAAGACAACGCTCTAGGGACCAACACAGCAACTTCTGGTGGAACCGTGGTGAGTGCAGACAGGCAAAGGAACGTGTCCCAGTCATCGATGGCCGTATCACCAGGAAGATTTCCCGTCTAACAGCAGCTCTCACAGATCATGGTTCTTATAATAAATTCATCTCTTTGTTATACGAGTCGCAGACAGTACTTTATGTAGAGCCCGGATATAAGCAGAGGTGTAGGCAGTTGTATACCTATGTTACATCAATGCTGTTATTAAGTCTCATGAGCCAGTTGCTATCTACCGAGCACAAATCTGAACTCCGAGCTGCTACTATACATTCTCTGGAAATCCCAATACACTTTGCTTCGCTGTGGTGCTTGAGACTAGTAGACCAACGAAAGTCATCGCACGCATTCAAACATGACTAATTCAGGGGTACTTCAGAAACCCCCTGATAGGTCGCCAGCAAGTTCAAATTCCTGCTGGCTTTTATTGAGGAGTTGGGATGTATCGTATAATCCATTCGCACCGGATGCAAAATACTCACCCAAAGCCGAGAGTTGCAGAAATCAGTCCGCTTTACCAATAATACTAATACGTACAATAGATATTCCAGTAGATGAAGGGCTAAGTAAAAAAATCTAAACAATACCTACGCTATGTGAACGCAGCGTTATCGTTACGCAAGCGCGCCACTTTCCCGTCGACATGAACAAATTGGTACGCCCGCAGCAGCGAGGACCCGCTCATGCAATCTCTGTTGTCCTTTACAATCAAAGAGAAGGATGTAACATGTTTATCTAAGTCACCAGAGAACATGGTCCAGAAGACCACCTTACCTACCTTATCCAGTATTAACTCCTAAACCAAGTAGCTTTTTGTAATAAACAAAGATTGGTGGGGTAGTACTAAAGGTTTAGACTTCGCAAACTTGCCTTTTTTAGCATTACAAAACAAAACCAGCCCATAACTTTCCCACTGCAGGGCAAGGGCCTCTTCTCATACAGATAGGAGAGAAGGCACGAGCTTAATCACCACGCCAGCTAACTGCGGATTGGCGATTTCAGACTACCAAGTCCGGGTTTCCTCACGATGTTTTCCTTCACCGTATGTCTGTGATGTCTTAGATGAACTAAGAAAATACATATGATAATGAACAAGTCACATTGGTACATGCCAGGTTTGAACCCACAACCTGTGGCTTAGGAGGCAGGCCCGTAACCACTCGGCCACCACGACATTTTTACTTTTAGCATTAGATTGGCTAAATTAGTCGCTTTTCAGAATTTTAGTGCAGCGACTCATCTGGTTGGTGAAATGTGTAATTTGAACGAATGCGAAGAGTCGCCAAAAGGTGATGCAGCATTGACGAAGTTGCCAAAGGGCTGATCGTTGATTTTTAATTAAAGTTGCATGACTGCTGAGGTAAATTTTTGTGGAAAGAAAGATACGGCCGTGAGTGAAATTTGTAACTTTAGAGGTCGCTACGCATACGTGCGCTTAAAGGATTTGTCTGTATTTGTGAAGGTAATCGCATCTGTACGACATTGTATTATCTGTAAAGTTAGTCGTTTCGGTTCGGTCACCTGTATAGGGACTGAATAGATAGCATTGACGTCACCAAAAGACGTATGAAAGTTATCATCATCGTCCCCCTGCTTCAGAGTCACATCAAATGTTATCCAAAAGACGTATGAAAGTAATTCGGTGTAATGAGCAGAAGTCAAGATGGCTTAGTGGTCTGGAGTATTTTTCCGGGAGGCGCAGGTTCGCATCCTGCTCACGACCGTATTTTTGTTTCCACGAAATTTTTTATCTTTGAAATAATTATCTGTATTTACAGAAACGTCGTTCTTACTTCGCTCTATTTTATCAAAACCTTGTATTTGTAAAGAAAACTTAAAACTCAACCCATATTGAGCGCAAATTATTCCGGAAATCAGCGAATTTAACCGAAAATACCCATCTTCAACGTACTTTCATGCTCTTGCATAATTTTCTAATACCGTAGGAATTCAAACAATGTGAACAAAATGAATTAAAATTTGAGATTACTTGGACAGTGAAACAGAAAACTTTGATGCGTATATCTTGAGTGGGTATATTTTTATTTATTAATTATAAATCAACGGTTATGGTATATGTTACGGACTGCCTCGTTGGTCTAGTGGTCCCAAGCGCGACTGCTGAGCACGGGGTCTCGGGTTCGATTCCCGGGTCGGACAAAGTGTTATTGAGTTTTTCTGTTAGAAAATTCTCAGTAGCAGCCCGGAGCTTGGAATTGTGCCCGGTAGATGGCAATAGGCTCACCACCTATTACATTGGACTTAATAACAGCATTGGTGAAATGAGGGTGTACAACTGTGTACACCTATGCCTTATGCCTTCCCTTCGGGGAATACAGGCGTGATGCTATGTTAGATGTAATTAACGGTTATAACTCGTGTAGATTTTTTGGGACAGCTCAAAATTTTATCTCACGCTGAGAGCTCTGTTAATGACTAAGAACTCCGTTCGAGTTCGAAATTATTGGGACAATCCCGAAATATGTACGTGAACAACATAACCTAATATACGTATACTACTAAAGTTAATATACATTTTTTTTTTATTTATAATAATTAATAATGACCTCTTCTTGTAGTAATAATCCAATGATTTAATTCTAAATCAGAATACGACCAGTATTCTGATTTAGAATTAAATCATTGGTTGTGATTCTTTCACCATTACGCTCTACTGACGTAAACTCCTAAGTATAGTTCCATTTGTTTAATAGGACTACTTGTTATATGTAAATCCTATGGAAACCCTAAAACAAAATATAGCATCACACCTATATTCCCCAAAGGGATAAGCAGAGGTGTACACAGTTGTACACTCACATTTCACCAATGCTGTTATTAAGTCCCATAAAATAGATGGTGAGCCAATTGCTATCTACCGGGCACAATTTCAAAGTCCAGACAGCTACTGAGAATTCTCTAACAGAAAGACCCAATAACACTTTTCCCGACACGGGAATCGAACCCGAGACCTGATGCTTAGCAGTTACGCTTGGGACCACTAGACCAACGAGGCATGGAACCCTTTTCTAAAAAAAAAAGAATAGAAAAAATAAAAGCATAACACTTTTTTCGTCAACTGTACCATCACACATACATACAAGACAGGCTATGTTAGCTGCCGCATAAAAGAGGCTCTCCCGAGAGGTAGTAAAATAAAACAACGCAGCCTCCGTTGAACTAATTAAACGGTAATTTTATATACAATATAGCTTGACATTTTGCCTACAGTCGCGCAAGAGCCTTTAATATTACGTGTATAGTCGTTCGGGTTTCATATTAGTGTGATGAAACCGGTGCTCTTGTTAAAAGTGTCTTAAATTATTGAAGTTATTCGGTAATTTAAGAAGGGTTACAATATAATTCTCTATAGATAGGGTGTATCGAAGAGGCTTGTCGTGAAACTTGATCATAATTATTATTTTCTAATAATAGTTTAGAACATACCTAGTTTTTCTTATTATTAAAATAGTTTCCGTTTTTAGTTGAATTAGCAGTGATAACCTAGTGGTATGACCGTTGGACTGACCAGTCAAAGGTTGCAATTTCGAATCTAAGGCACGCACCACTGTCTTTTAGAAGTCATGTGCGTATTATAAATTAATTCTCACTTGCTTAAAACGGTGAAGGTAAACATCGTGAGGAAACCAGCACACCTGAGAGATGTTCCCGATGGTGTGTAAAGCCATGTCAGAGACCTACGGGTGGTTTAAACTCTGACACTAGGTTGTTTATAAACCATACGATTAGAAGAAGAAGTTGAATTAATATAAAACTTAGAATAATTATTAATGACGAAACTTTGAAAAATAATAGACTCGAACGGGACTCAAACCCGAGACCTTTTTGACATACCGTGTCGCACGTCGTATCTATTAATGCTCTCCTAAAGTTCCCTTCTTTAGAGACGCCTGACGATATTTAAGTAATTAGCAATCATATAATGATTACTAAACTCAGCGTTACCACTTTGCAATTGTATGAGGCCGACAATCACGCAAAATAAAGATTTTTTTTTTTTATTTGATTCAGTTTGAGTGTGCATCAGATGAACTTAATTTAATCCCTTAAGCGCTTTCCATTATCGGACGAGCAAATGCACTGCGCGCCCCTATATAAAAGACATATCTTCGGCACGACGCATTGTGTTAATCATCATCATCATTTGACTGTCCTGTTGGTCTAGTGGTTAGTAGCCCTGACAGCTATGCCGGAGGTCGTGGGTTCGATTCCCACCCAGGACAAATGTTTGTGTGATAAGCACGATCATTTGTTCTGTGTCTGGGTGTAATTTATCTATAATATGTATGCATTTAGAAATATATAAGTATGTTTATCAGTTGTCTAGTACTCATAACACAAGCTCTGCTTAGCTTGAGACTAGACGGCGTTGTGTGATAGTTGTGGAATATTATTATTATTATTATTATCCCCCTGCCCTTATCCCAATTTATTGGGGTCGGCGCAGCATGTATTCTTATTCCATACATCTTTATTAGCTGTCATATCGTCAGTCACTCCTTTTCTAGCTTATCATCTTTAACACAATCCATCCATCGCTTCCTCGGGCTAAAGCATTTTGCTAATCTAGTTACATTATATAGATACATACATACAGATACATTTCTCTGGAAATAAATATACGTTAACGAGCAGGATTGGAATTGGCGTTGCCCAAATGAATCCAAGCGCTCTGCCAACTAAGTTATATTGGCCTCTGCTCACTATGCCTATATATATGCTATGTTTTCTTCCATATTAATAGGTCTTATTATGGTGGATACAACTAATTTTGCAGGGAATTCAATGTCGTGGCGACACGATTACCTTAACAAATACCAACGCTTCTGTGTTTCCCGACGAGTAGCAGTTAATCTGTTAGTCTCCAAGGCTCATTTAGAATAGATTTTTGCTCGATAAATATCATCGACCGCACTATCGCTTAATAACAGGAGGAAAAATGAGGAGAGTTTGTCCGTCTTCAAAAGCCTCCAATCAAAATACCAGTCAGGTATTACTATCATCCATCATATATCAGCCATCTCGACCTCTCGCTTAGTGGTCAGAGTGTCTGGAGTATTTATCCGGGAGGCGCAGGTTCGAATCCTGTTCGCGACCGTATTCTTTTTCCATTTAATATTGTAACTTTAGAGTTCGCTAAGCATGCGTTAACGCTTTTCAAATATTTATCTTGAGGTATTACCAAGTTTTACATTTGACGAGCAAATCAGTATTTTTGGAGTAATAAATGCCATGCTATGTACGACTACAAAACGTTCGGTAAAAAAAAAAGTAAAAAGAAATAGCAAAATCCCCAACATAATTATGATTAACTTTTTAATGTTTCCAATTGTCGGGAGCCCAACTGTGGATTCCCAGTTCGTTAAAACTCCCAAAAATACCTTGTAAATATCTAATTATTCATTTTGGAAAGTTTCTAACAGAACAAACAGATTGTCTTGTTGGAGTTTTGCTGTAGAGATGGGCTTGGTGTTCGGTTTCGTCTTTCGGCTAAATTCTATTTTATATTGGTCTAGGTATTTTTTTTTGTATCGATTGGAAGACCCAGTATTAGGGGTAATAGATTAAACTGTGGGTGATTGTACCATTGTGTTGTGTTTTCTGGTATTCCATGAAATCGGTTTTTATAACGTTGCCGTTCTAGGTATATAATTTCTGCTGGGTCTTGAGTGCGTTTATAGACACAACCCCGACCTGATTTCTCCGCCTGATATATAAATTCTCTGAACCAAAGAGATATCATTATGCAGAGTTTAGTATCTATCTCTTTTCCCTAAAAATTATAAAACGTATCTAGTTTTGGTTTCGGCCTTAACATAAACTCAGGCCTTAGTGCAAGAAAATTTGATGAAGCCAATATTAATTTTGTTTCATTTAATAATATTGTTAATAATTAATTGTCTTCGATAGTTATTCGACTTATTGAAGCAGTTTTAGTTACTTAGTTGTTTTAACTCAGTTTAAGTAAAAACAGTGTTCAATTATCATTAAAAGGTTCGATTAATAATATTAATTAGGCTTTATTATATATATAAACTATCTGTGAAAAATTATCTAAACTATGGTGAAAACCGCATCGAAATCCGTTGCGTGGTTTAGGAGAAGTTAGTGTTTTTTTTAAGTGTAGGGCATCTCGTATTTCAACCTAAGAGGTTGTCGACTACTTAACCGGGCTTTCCTGTGGTTGCCTTAATAATTTTAAGGCCCCCAGTCAGGGCATTCAACTTATAAACTAAGCGACAACACGCTAGGGGCACCCCCTGCGGGGTTCGGTCATCGGCTTAGGGCATCGCTGGTGGGAGGACAGCAAGGGACTGGCTGGATCAGATTCAAAACATTATTTAGGGACGAATTTAAAGCTACATGCTCAGTGGTGCGGGCTGGCACGAGCAAGGGTCGGGGTGGACAATTACGGAGACGTCGCGACGGGGCTCGACGGCGAGGCCGGAATGACGGCGGTCTATTTATGTGTTTTGTGGTGGTGGCCCTACTGCTCACTTGGAGGAGGATTATAGCGTCATCGGAATAGAAGAATCAGCGGACAAACAACGTCTTTGTTTTATACTATGTAGTGATTTTACACAATATCTACTGTTCAGTACTTTAATAAATATAGATAAATCTTTAAAACGTATTAATGCCTGGAGGATTTATCGGGAGGTGTAGGTTTAAATCCAGCTCACGACCGTATTTTTCTCCCCGTATGACCGTATTTTTTACAAATTTAGATTTCAGTACGCATGCATTATAA
Source organism: Xylocampa areola (assembly GCA_935421205.1). Classification (NCBI taxonomy): domain Eukaryota; kingdom Metazoa; phylum Arthropoda; class Insecta; order Lepidoptera; family Noctuidae; genus Xylocampa; species Xylocampa areola. The sequence goes on along the minus strand of OW285218.1, from coordinate 14,753,307 downwards.
TTATGAAAGATTTACTCATATATCACTCTGTATTGTCAAACTGCAAACTAATTTAAACCTTATTTATTGGTATCATTGCGTAAACATTAACGATATTTGCTTAATCATTAATTTTACACGTCAATCTACGCATAGAATTAGTACGTGGAGTGTGAAGTGAGAGCCGATCATATAAAGGTGCGTACTTACTATGTCGTAACATTTTCGACATGTGTCAAGCTGACTCAAAATTCTTTGTCTATTTTTCAATATTTTACATAAATCGATTACAATATATTCGTCATAAAGTTAACGTAAGGAATCCATATTGAGTGAAAATGGAACCATGGTTTTCCGACGTTGCTTCAGCAAGGGTGACCAGATGCCACCATAATGTTTGATTACCGACCTACAGGATTTTGCTTTAATTTGTGTAATTGGTGTATGCCGTTCGATTTGTGTGTAATAAGTAAATAAATAAAAAAAAAAAACAACGAGCGGTGGCACATCTAAATTAAACTGTGCGTGAAGTTGGTTGTGTTCTGTGAGACACAGTTTAAGTAAACTGTGCTTTACCACTGCTGCTTAATTAAATTTTAAATTTGTAGTATGCGGATGAATTATTCGACGCTCTATAGTATATTTGTTATATATATAGTTAGTTATATAGGTAGTTTGTATATTGATATTTTATTCTTAGTTTAAGTGTATTTTTGGGATAAGTAATTATAATTTTTATTGTATATAATTTGTACATTTTTGAGGCTAAGATTTTTTTAAATTAGAATATCAAATAAAAAATTTGTAGAACAAAAATCAATTGGAAAGTGTAGCAACTTTAGTCTACGATAGAAAAAAGTAAGGCACTATAAATAAGCATTACTTAAAGGACATGCTTTAACTTAATTAAGTTCTTGTCTTTATTTTGCAGTTGTAGTTTGAAAGTCGTGTGACAGGAATAATATAAATATGTTTTTTTTATTTTAGGCTAAGATGGCTCACATGTCCAATCCAAGAATTATACTATGTTTATTGTATATGAATTATGGTAGCTACAGGCTACATACAGTACAGGACCTACATAATAAAGTAGATACTTATTTTTTTTATTTTTTTATTATTATTTATTATTAACGCCGCTAACTACTACAGCTGACCGAACGGCTGACCGAAAACAGCGCACCGCGACCATTTGCTCAAAATCAAAATCAAAATTTCTTTATTTTATATTAAAATTAGTGTTTTTGAACGTCAAACTTTAAGACAGCCCTTGAAAAAGTCCAGCCTTCACGTTCATTCGCTCACCTAAGACACCATTCATTGTTCACTTTACAGAAGAAATTAATTAGAATTCGGGTAACATCAAGGCAACTGTGGGCTTATTCTTGAAAATAAATCCGTTCGATTGACATTGGAAATATGTCAGTTCGTACTTTTAAATGCCAAAATGTCTAAAAAATTATTATAGATTCGGTATAATATGAAGACAACGTGCTTTAAAATGTAGGCAACTGTAATGTAGGTAAAATTTTAAAATTACGCATTATTTTACGGCGATATTTATTTTAAGATTGGAATTGGTATTAGTTTCAAGAGTAGATAGCGACAGCCAGAACTTTTAAGAAGAAAAAAAAATTATCCTTACTCAGCGTTAATATTTTTGAGATATGTACATTTTTGCGCAAATATCCAGAATTATATACCAAAAGGGAAGATATACAGATTAGAATGACACTAAGAATGTCTAAGTGTCATTCTTACTTTAACTAAACTTACCAAAATCGGGACTAAAAATACACTTCTCATCACACTGATCTCCAACATTACAAAAAAATATTAAAAGTTTCACTGTAATTTATTTGTAAATCAAATCAAATCAAAAATCAAATCATTTATTCGCATCGAATGTAGGTAATATACAATAATGTTCTTATAAAATATAGTGAGCCGGGTACATTCTGCCTGAGTTTTGGCATGCAAAATTTAACAAATAATGTCAATATCAATAAAAATTATTAAGCACAAAAAGTAGATTTCAAATAATGTCAATAATATTAAATTGCTGGAATGTCATACACAGGATCATAATAGAAAAATAAAACAAATAAGATAATCACATTACGAATAACAGAATTTCTGCATAAAAAAAAGGGTAAAACAATGAAATAAAAAAATTTGATGTAAAAACTATAGTTCTGTTGAAATGTCACACATAGGGTCATTCAAAAAATCACTTATTGAATAATAACACTTCTGTATCAAAAACGACTTAAGTTTATTTTTAAATTGTTGGAGAGTGTAATTTTTTAAACTGTCTGGTAATTTGTTAAATATGATTGGACCCATGCACAGTACACTCTTCCTCAGCAGTGCTGTTTTATAACTACCGGTAATTAAAAGGTTTTTGTATTGGCTTCTCACAGGACCTTTTTTGGCATCCGAGAACTTAGCAAATAGTTCTTTATTTAATTTTACAAAAGTTGCCATTTCTAAAATATACAACGACGGAAAAGTTAGAATTTTCAAAGATTTAAACAAAGGTTCACAGCTATCTCTAGGTTTGATACTACACATAGCTCTAACACAACGCTTCTGGGCTCTAAATATGTTATCTCTAAGGCTGCAATTACCCCAAAAAATTATTTCAAACCTCAAGACCGATGCGACTAAACCATGGTATGCTACTAAAGCAGTCTTTTTTTCAACTTTTTTCGACAGGTTATATAGAACATATGCTGCAGTGCTTAACTTTTTGCACACCTCTTCTGCTTGCGGTTTCCATGTTAATTGATCGTCGATATAAATTCCTAAAAATTTCGCGACCTTGGTTTGATTAACAACTTGTCCATTGTACTGTACATTGACGGTCGGTGGAATTTTACGTTGGTGAAAATGCATCACATTAGTCTTAGGTATGTTTATTACCAGGTTGTTTTTTTCAAGCCAATCAATAATCTTTCTAAGGTTAATATTAATATCCTGTTCATAATTATTAACATTTGTACATTTTATCAGTGCTGTGCTGTCATCGGCAAATAGTACCATTGGATTTGGTATCTGACGGGGCAGATCATTTATATATAGCAAAAATAGCGGGGGACCCAATACACTACCTTGCGGTACACCGAATTTAACAATTTTACCTTCAGATTTATATTTTTGTTCACATTTAGATTTAAGACAAATTCTGGAAATCTCCGTATGTTGGGTGCGGTTGCTAAGGTAGGATTTTAAGAGATTCAGCACATTTCCCCTTAGACCGTAGATATTAAGCTTGTTTAATAAAATCTCATGATTGACACAGTCAAAAGCTTTAGTCATGTCTGTGAATATGGCACAAATAGGTGTTTTATTATCAACATTTATCATTACTTCGTGTAAAAAATCATAAATTGCTGTATTAATATTTTTATTTTTTCTGAAGCCTGCTTGTTCATTACATAATATGTTGTATTTTGTCAGAAAGTTATTGATTGATTCATATATAATCTTTTCTATCACCTTGGAAAATATAGGAATTAAAGCAACCGGTCTATAGTTGGCTACATCCTCCTTGCAATTCTTTTTATGAAGCGGTTTGACTATGACTGTTTTTAGGCCGTCAGGAAATACTCCGGTGCTGATGGCTAAGTTAATAATGTGGCTAATATGTACGGTTATGTTATTTGACACAAATTTTATAACTTTCGTTGCTATTTCATCATATCCTACACTATTTTTATTCTTCAATGATTTGATTGCCCTGAGTACGTCCTGAGGTACAACTGGACTCATAAACATTATGTTAGGATTTTCGTGTAAACCACTTATTGCGAGTGATGCTTTAGGTGAATTTTTAATCTGGTCAATGAAGTAGTTATTGAATGCGTCTGCAATTTCTTTAGGATTATTAATAATTGTATTATTGATTTTTACCTTAGAAATGGGTTCATAATTAAATATTTTATTGTTGATAACTTGCCATGACGCCTTTGATTTATTAGTTGAATTATTGATCAAATAATTATTTTGGGCCTTTTGAGTTAATTTTACAATTTTCTTAAATCGCTGGGAGTAATTTTTAAATTTATTTTTGTTTTCATTTGATGGTCTAAGTCTGTGCTCCCATAGAAGGTGACGCTGCTTCCTACTACATAATCGTATTCCCCTAGAGATCCACTTGGTTTTTTTATAAGGTTTTATCTTAACTAACTTGAAAGGAAAACATAGTTTATATAACAAACTAAAGTGCTGCATAAATATGTTATATGCTTCATTAGCATTTTCCGTCTCGTATATTTCAGCAAATGAAAGGCATTGTACATAGGTATTGAATTTTAACAAGTTTTCCAATGATAGGTCTCGTTTCTTTACATGCCATGAGTTCAGTCTATAGGTTTTATTAACTTTTATCTCAAATATTTGTGCAGCGTGATCAGATAAGGCAAAGTCTATTACTTCACATTTACATTTATTCTTAGAATTATGAGCGAAATTATCCAGGCAGCTGTTACTGGATAGCCGAGTTGGTTGATCAAGTTCCAGTCTGAGGTTAAATCCTAACAGAAAGTATTCAAAATCTAAACTGATATTATTTCTTTTCAATCTGTCTATATTAAAATCCCCGCAAACAACATTTTTTTTCTTGGGGTTGGTACATAGTGTTTTTAAAATTATTTCTAAATTATCATAACAAATATTTAAATTGCTCGACTTAGGTGGTCTATATACACATACAATTATCAATTTTTGTTCGACCAGTTCAATAGCACAACATTTGATTACACCTGTTATTGAATATTTTGTTGCATCTCTAAGTTCAGTGTATTGAAGAGACTTACTTACAAGAATGCAGGCGCCTCCTCGTTTTTTCTCACGTCTTCCATAATATGCAGCAAGTTTGTAATTTGGTATTTTTAATAAGTGTTCTTGACCATGTAGAATAAAGTGCTCGCTTATACATATAACATCTATGTTTCTTCCACTTTCCGTTAGTTCTTGCAGGTGAATTGTAAGTAAGTCTGTCTTATTCAGAAGTCCGGCGATATTTTGATGAAGGATTCGAATACTATTGTGTACGAAAAAAGTCCATATTATTGGTAGTATCAGTGTTTTCAAGGAGGTGGATATCGTCGTTAACTTTAGTATAACCTTGATCGTAGTAACTAACTATGTTGGATCTGATCTGGTCAAAGATGTTTCTCCATCCGTCTTTATTAATTTTCCCTGTATGGTAAGTAAACATGTCAAGAGTCAGGGAGTAATTACTGTCAAAAAAGTATGCGTATTTATTGTGTTTTATGTCCAAACAGAGGAGGTTGTTAAATAACTCGACTTTATAATTGTATATTAGTGCACCTCTTATATAAGTCGGAGCGCATATAACAACATTTGTGTGTGTAGTGTTTTTCAGATAGTTTTTTAAGTTTTCAATGATATCTAGATACTCGTTGCTTTTTATATCGTTTTCTCCAATGAAGATCAGGCAATAATCTTGCATTGTGAAGCCCTTTAAGTTATCTTCGACGGTGCGTAGCAACTCTTCTGTGGTAGCGTTATGCAGCAAATAATGACAATAATCAAAATCATCGGGGAAGACCTCTTCAATTAACGGCAGTGCTCCTTTAGTGCACCTATTACTCATTATAGCGAGTCTATTTTTAGGTTTTGGTCGAGATACGCCTACTGGTTTTTTTAAGGCAACATTTCCCAGATGTGTAATTGATGTTAGATTTTGTTTTTGCGTCAATGTGTCATTAGTCATCTCGGAAGTTTGCGTTTCTTTGTTGTGAGTGTCGACTTTTATGTCCTTGCAATAATTAATTGTAGTTTGGGAGATCTTTTTACATGTCTCGACAGTCTTTAGAGCCTTTTGTAAATCAGATTTTAGTCGGAAGTTTTCGCTGTTAAGGTCGTCTATTTCCTGATGAGCACTCGAAAGTTGCATCTTCAGTGTATTTATTTGTTCGTTCAGGTCGATAACAGTGTCGTCGTCGTCGTTATAATCGTGCAGGCTCTCCGGTATGCTCATCATTGTAGTGTCAAATATTATCTTTTCATCGTCATTTGTCAAGACAGATAAGTTAGTCAAAGAGCCAGTGTTCTGCTTACGAAGTGTGATATTATTTGATTCTGTATCCATGTTTATGCGTGGTTTTGAGTCGTAGCTATGTTACTGAGACGCCCTCTGTTAGCACTTTTAGTAATTGTTGTACAAAGTTATTTCGTATGAAAATAAATCGCGCAAAAAGTCAACATTTGTGTGACCCGGATTCGAACTTGGAATGTGAAGCGAACGTTTGCCACCATGTAGTTGATTATTCACCTCAGCCACGATGTAGTTAGAATATTGCGTTGAAATTAAGTATCTTATGTTACAGGCCGACAAATTTGAATTTTGGAAATCGGTTGGTATGACTAATGTGTCAGGTTTTTTTTTCCTACTTGACGTAGGTACCTTTTTGTTTGGGACACTAATGCGATCACTTTTTATGTTGAATATGTTCACTTTGAATACAGTTTGGTTGATTGATTGTATTGGTTCTGATAATATCACTGTTATTGTTACTTTTATCTGTCACTTTTGTAGTTTATTAGAAATAGTCATGGTTGCTATTTTTAAACACTAATTATTTCAGTCACTGTTGAATTAGTCACTTGGATAACGTTTACACTGGTGAATTATGTCTTTATAAGTATAGTTTACTGGTTTTTCACCCAAAAATACGATATTTAATATTTTTTAAATAAATGTAAACACAGAGCTTATCTATCGAGGTTTCAAGCGAGACAGCGCCATCTATGTATCTATTGTAGACAAATAGTTAATCTTTCCGTAGTATGTAGATGAAAACAATTTAAAATACACAATGCCACGGTACGCGACTATAATTAAGCCGTTACGCCACAGTGAGAAGCCGCCTCAATACCGGTCGAACTGCATTTCCCTGAACAATTGGTGGTGTTTAATTAATTATTATTATTTACGCTTATCGGTCACATATTCGAATAACCGCATCATGTCATGGAATAAAGTGTCAAAAAGGATAATTCTGTTTAATTTGTATAATGTAAAATAACTAAATTTATTTATTTAAAGTATGAATTATTTTATCTACTGTGTAGTTGATCTGATAGTCGCAAGTGCGGCTGAGTGTGAGGTCTTGGGCTCATTTCCTAGGTAAGGCAAACTGTTATTGGGATTTTTCGTTAGGAAATTATCAGTAGTAGCCTGGAGTTTGTAGTTAGGCCCGGTAAATGGCACACCACCTTACATGGGACTTAATAATAGCATTGGTGAAATGTGGGTGTACACCTCTGCTGTCTATGTATATGAATTTTAATTTTGCGAAAACAAATTTATGTTTGCAGAATCAGATCGACCGTCGATATATGGGTAAACATTTTTTCAACTGCAGAGTTAAGTTTGTCCTTTAATTTGACTTTTCTTTTCGTCGTTAGAGTAATATTCGGTGATTACATTGTTGAACTTCAGTAATATTATAAGGAACCCTCATTGCGCGAGTCATACTTGCACTTATCCGTTATTTTTTTAATGCTGTCCCGCACTACTAATTTGTACTGTATCGTGGGTGCGTTCAAAAACACAAACCTCACATGCACACATACTCAGACCCGGAATAATTATCTGTAATCAGATGTCAACATAATATTCAAATACATTTACAAAACATACCTACTCAATTTACGAAATTCGGAAACGGGACCACTAATAACTAATAACTTAATCGTTAATTAATTCCGGAACAGTAAGTTTAATTATCGTGACGTAATAATTTTGTAAACTGAAGTGGCAGTGGGCCGGCCATGTATGCTGACGAACCGACAACGGTTGGAGTAAACGCGTACTGGAGTGGAGACCGCGTCTAGGTAAGTGGAGTGTAGGACGCCCCCCGACACGATGGAGCGACGATCTGCGGAAAGTAGCTGGTACAAATTGGATGACAAGAGCCGAAGACCGGGCTCAGTAGCGCGTCTTGGGACAGACCTATGTCCAGCAGTGGACTGCTATAGGTTGATGATGATGATGATGAATAATTTTGTTTTTTTTTTTTTAAATCTTCAATTAAGTATACTGAGTTTCTTGCCCGTTCTTCTCCATATGAATCTACATTTTGGAACGTGGCGTTTCTTGACTTTCAAAAGTACCTTTATATGGTCTAACTGGAACAAATGATTTGATTTTGACTTTGATCTATCATTACAGATGTACCAGTTGGTTAGAGATTGTTAAGGTTAAGCAACGCGTGGCGCGGTATTTTTGTAGATGGGTAAATATAATGGCTGAAAGCATTTTAGACCGTCGGTCCTGGCGGGTTATTAATTAATAAATGACTTTACATACCATTGAGAACATCTCTCAGGTGTACTGGTTTCCTCATGATGTTTTCAAGCAAGTGATAATTAATATGCACATTTTTTTTTATATGCACATGACTTAAAATGTTAGTGACGTGGCCTCGTATTCGTATTTGCGTCCTTTGAATTGCCAGTCCAAAGGTCATGCCACTAGCTGACATAACTGCTTATTTTTTCTTGAAACCAGCACACCTGTGAGATATTCTCGATGGTGTGTAAAACCATGTCAGAGACCTACGGGTGGCTTAAGCTGTGCCACGTGTTCATCAACCATACGATAGGAAAAAGAAGAAGCTATTGTATAATTTATATTTTTATTAATTGTTTTGGGCGACGTTGTCAAAATTGATAGAGCCTCTTAAATAAAGATAAAACAAGTACAATTGTTAGTTTGCCAATATGTGCAAATATCATTTTATCACTTACTAGCTGTGCGAGGGTCACCCACTTTATTCTTTTTTTCAGCTCTTAGGAGGCGTTACGTGAAGTTTCATAGCCTATATCCTTCCTCAAAAATTGGGCTATCAACTGCAAAAAGAATTTTTCAAATCCGACTTGCAGTTGCGGAGATTAGCGCTTTGAAACAAAAAAAAAGACAAGCCCTTCAGTCATTTACAAAATTATTAAATTACTGCATGCGGCATTGAAATCGCATAAATTAAGTGGATATGATTAACCCCGGTTCAAAAAGTATCTACTGGTACAAAACACATCGTTTATGTAAATTCAGTTTATTACAACATAATAGGACTGTGTGGTCACTATACAGCGTTTGGTTCAACTGTGGTCAACTTTGATTAACTGTACGCACGTTCAAGACCGCAAAAATAAAACCATTTGTTTTTCAATTTAACGTTTAATTCCGTGTTATGGTACGTGTGATGGTATCGTGGCTAAACAGCCTCAGTGATCGATCGAGGTTAAGCTGCGCTTGTCGCGGTCGATCTGTAAATGGGTGACCATAATTTCATAAACAGGCGTGGTCCGTGTTTCAGAAAACATGTTCTGTCGGTCCCGGTTGTAAAATGAAGATCTTTGACAGCCGTTACTGGTAGCCAGAGGCCTGAATGTCTGATAACCAGTCTTACCCTGAGATATCGTGTTACCCAGTAACTGGGTTATGTAGGTCAGACAGGCAGTCACTCCATAACAAATACTGGTATTAAGCTACATCCGGTTGGACTAGAGGCTGACCTCAACGTATGCAAAAGGCTAGGCAGATTGATGCGTGTGATGGTATGATTGCTGTTTCACTTGTCTATTGCAAGCAATTGTGGCTGCTGAAAATGGGGGCTTGGGTACGATTCCCAGGTCCTGCAAAGTGTTGTTGGATTTTTTTTGTAGCAACTAAGAGTTTAAAATTTTCTCGAAAGATGGCAAAAGGCTCGTCATCTATTACGTGGAACTCTTAAAATGGTTTGTAAAAATATATAACAAAATGCAATGTATTATTTCAATATTAAACCAACGCATGGGAAATAATACTACCATTCTTCTTATCGTGTGGTTGATGAACAACCTGGTGTTAGAAATTAAACCACCCGTAGGTCTCTGACATGGCTTTACAAACTACCGAGAACATCTCTCAGGTGTGCTGGTTTCCTCACCGTTTTAAGCAAGTGATAATTAATTTATAATAAATCATGACTTTGAAAAGACACTGGTGCGTGCCTTGGATTCGAAATATATTCATAACATAACAACATCAAGCCTATATTTCCCGAAGAGGTAGGTAGAGGTGTACACCCACATTTCAACAATGCTGTTATTAAGTCCCATGTAATAGGTAGTGAGCCTATTGCCATCCACCAGATACAATTCCAAACTCGGGACAACTACTGAGAATTCAACTTCACAGAAAACCCAATAAAACTTTGCCCGACCTAGAAATGGATCCCAAGATGAGCTCAGCAGTTGCGCTTGAGAGCACTAGGTCAATGAGGCAATAGGTATATACTAACTTTTAAACTATCGCGTTGCATGATATTACTATATACTAACAGGAATTAACGCGCAATAAAATTATCAAAACCACGCTATTTTAAGTCGGTTAAAAATACGGACACAGTGAGTGTAGTGTGTCGCGGCCTTTATAATAATAGTGAAAACATGGAGGTAGATGAAGAAAAATCTCCCGCACCCATGACGGAGTCAACTCGCTGCATCAGTCTGCTTGTGACTACGATCAGCGCAACCTGGTCGAAACGACAAGCGATTCAAAGGTATTTATTGTGCGTTAATTCCTGTTAGTATATAGTAGGTATATATTCAATTTCAAATTAATATTGTTTACGAGATTTCCCGGCTCATGTTTAAGCAGTAACTGTTTTAATAATTCTGTGGTTGTTTTACCACAAAATCAAACACAGTTCATAGCACGTTTGAGTTGATCCAAAATGGAACGGCGCGTGAATTCTAATTATTTCCGACACAACAAGGTGACCACATAATATTAGGTGACGCGTAGTTTTTTTCGTGTTATATTTTGGTACCGATACTGAAAATAATATTGTCCAAGAAAAGTAAGTGTAAATTTATACATTTTTGTGAAAAAAAAGAAACGGTTGCGAGCAGGATTCGAAATACTCCAGGCGCTCTGACCACTAAACCATCTCGATTTCTGCTCGCGTTGTTCGGTCACCTGTGTGACTGAATAGATGGCAATGACGTCACCATAAAATGTATTGAAATGTGGACAGAATTCGTGGTGGTGAGCAGAGGTTTAGATGGCTTAGTGGTCAGAGCGCCTGAAGTATTTATCCGGGAGGCGCAGGTTCGAATCCTGCTCGCGTCCGTATTCTTTTTCCACAAAAATGTACAACTTTAAGGTTCGCTAAGCATGCGTTAATGCTTTTCAAAGATTTATCTGTAAGTAAGGGTAATCTCTAATTTCTAAGCTAATAATATCTAACATAATAATCTCTTATTTCTAACCTAACTTCAGACGGCTATACATTTTAAGGCCGTGTAATTAAATCTCATTATAGAAGCTCCGCGCCCGTTCAAAATGGCGCCTACGCAGGGCTGTCAAAATTACTAAACGTCAACAAGACATACGATAAACATTTCGCTACATATTTTATTGATAAATTATTTAGGAAATTATATCTGAGTGAACGCAAAATAGACCAACGTCTTTTTTAATAAAGAAACAAAATTTAAAATAGATTAATTTTATCTGGGAAAACCAAAATTTTAAATGTCATTGTTTCTATATAAATGTATTTTTTCGGGATGACCAAAATATTAAATTTTATTGTAGCTAAACTGTTTCAATGTGGTGCAGTTTCTACAAAAAACTATATACTAGATCTAGATAATATTGTAAAGTAGGTAAGGAGTAGGGAGGCAGTTCGAACACCACGCTATGCACTACCTATTTATAAATGAAATTAGTAACAAATGAAAAAAAGACCTATTTCATTTCGTCTATATCAACTGCCCCCATGCTTGCTATCGGTAAATATACTCTTGACCTATCCTTTTTTGAGGACGTACTTAATTATATTACTGTTTTAATAAACCGGTTTTTAATATTTAATATTAAATACCGACATTAATAACACTTGATTTGTAGCTCGAGTTGTACCAGAGAGTTTTCTTCGCATCTCGAAAGCTATAGCGGTGGTACCAAGAAATTCGAGTTAGTTTTTGATTTTCCATGAAACACGCCAGACAAAATACGCTCCTGGCAATATTGGTAGACGAAACACGAGACCAAAAATCATTTGAAAATGTTTATATTAGCCATTTCTCGGAATACGAGTCTTTCGGATGATGTTATAGACTCTGTGTAAAGAAAACAAATTATTTTGTGGTTTCAAACTAGAGCCTCAATATCAGTATTGCCTAGTCTGATGGATTATCTGACACCTCACTGGGCAAATGATTTGCAGATATTGTGTGGACGAGCGACGAGCTCCCCATATCGTACGGGGTACCCCAGGGCAGTATTATCGGCCCGACGCTTTTCCTCATTTACATTAATGAGCTCTGCCGGCTAACGATTCCCAATGCATCCATCTTCACCTATGCCGATGATACTGCCCTACTATTCCACGGAGACTCCTGGGAGCTGGTATTCCGGCATGCACAATCCGGACTCAACCTTGTCACCACCTGGTTGGCTCAAAACCGGCTGACTTTAAACGTTGACAAAACCAATTACCTAACCTTTTCCTTTAGTACCGCTGGAAAACCGTCCTATCCTTATCCCTTGACTTTCCACTCCTGTATTTCACCTCACCTCACAGCCTGTAATTGCCCCCGCCTTCCTCGCATCAATTCAGTCAAATACCTCGGTGTACAAATGGATGATTGCCTTACTTTCTCTACGCACATAAACTCAGTCACATCAAGAATACGTAGGTTGATCTACGTTTTTAAGTCCCTTCGTCACGCTGCTGACACTGCGGTGCTGAGACTTGTTTATCTCGCCCTCTGCCAATCGCTTATACAATATTGCATTATTACTTGGGGCGGATCAGCAAAAACTCACATGCTGAAGTTGGAGCGTGCTCAAAGGGCACTCCTGAAGGTCGGATGGCGGTTACCATATCGCTTTCCTATAAACGATATATTATTATTATTATATTATATATTATTTGAGCGAAACTAGTGGGGAAACCCGAAGAATGCCCTCGTTTACACGTGAGTTACCGCTGATGATAATTAATTTGTTTTATTTCGTGATAAAGGTTTCCACGCAGTTGCCAAACTAGAGATTTAAACCAGTTTTTTTGCCAAATTTAATATTTGAGTAGATTGGCTATATGCACTTCGATTTCAAAGCCAACTGTAATAATAATGCACGCATAGGAATCAATACTAGACGCGACTCCCTCCCCCTTCTCCCAAATATACGAGGCTTTAGCTTGAAGTCTTGGCTTCATTTGTATTCAAATGAGTTCCAATATTCTGGATACACAGTTTGCGTTGCCTATTTACCATTCGGTAGTTAATTATACGGTACCGGTTTTCTGTTATGTTAGTATGTAAATTATATAAGAAACAAAATCTGTGGATATATTGATATTAACTTAAATTCACATAGTAATATCTTAGGTTTGCGCGATCACTACACATTATAATAAAACAACTTTTAACCGGATTAATCGCGTGTATTATTGGTTTTTTGTTTTTCCTGACGTTTCGAACAATTTGCAGCGTTTGCAGTCCTCCTGCGACCACGAACACTGCAAAGTGTTCGAAACGTCAGGAAATACACGCGATTAATCCGGTTAAAAGTTGTTTTATTATTAAATTCACATGTCAGATCAATGACTAAAAATAATGCGATGTCTTAAACTTTGCCTACATCGTGGCTATCTACAATTTAGAACATATTTGTATGTCTTTAAGTATTAGACATCAATATCGAATTTATTTTCAACAGTTAATCTGCAGAATGTATAAAACATTTGTAAATTGTACCTAAATAATAAAAAATATAAAATGTATCTAATAATAACAATATTTTTGGTTTTTATTAGTGGTCTAGCTGAATTTGACGGCACACGAGTATAGCCGCCAGTGAAACTATGAATTCGGAAAGTGTATAAAAATAATTTTATTAGGTAACTTCCTTTGAACGATATGATATTATAAATAAGTCAACTACATTCACAAGAATTTAATTCAAACCTGCGCCTCCCGGATCCAGGCGCTCTGACCACTACGCCATCTCGAACTCTGCTCACCACCGCGAATTCTTCTTCCATATTTTAACACGTCTTATGGCGACGTCATTGCAATCAATTCAGTACCTATACAGATGACCGAACCGACACGACCAACTTTACAGCTGAGATGGCTTAGTGGTCAGAGCGCCTGGAGTATTTATCCGGGAGGCGCAGGTTCGAATCCTGTTCGCGACCGTATTCTTTTTCCATTTAATATTGTAACTTTTGAGTACGCTAAGCATGCGTTAATGCTTTTCAAAGATTTATCTTGAAGAATTTAAATAACAAATAATTTGTATTTTTGTATAAAAGCTTTCGAGAGACACTTAATGATATCAATTAATGACTCGCGACATCGCCGCGGGCTCAGCTCATGACTAAGGGCTCCGTTCGAGTTCTAAACTAGTCGGGCAGTCCCGAAAAATGCACGTGAGTAGTAACCGGTGAACATTAATTAATAAATAATTTGTAATTACTAATTACCATAGTACCTCACCAGCAAGATGAAACCGATTCTAGCTCTCGGATTTATAATTCTAAGTTTTCCATGAACACATTGACTTCTCAAAAGGGAGTTAATTATTTAGATAGTAGTTTATTAGAACCTTGTATATAAAATTGATCGATCCATCTATCACCTGGTTACCAACGTATGTAATTAACAGGTATCCTGCTGGATTGATAAACACAAACACAATTAGTAGGTTTGGTATTGATTTCAAATTAATTATGACAGCGCTGTTATCAACAGTGTTGATGATGATAAATAAAATTATGTTGGATTAACATAAAACCAAATACTGCGTTATCAATGGAACTCGCGCTGGAGACCAATACGTTACGATAACAACAGGACATTATAGAACTATATCCGGGGTTGTCTCCGCAAAGGTTAGTGGAGGAAAGTGTGGTGGTAGGAGTCCGGAGTTGAGTCCAACACAGCGTCAAAGATGCATTTTCCAACATAAAAAATGCCAAAATAAAACTTATCCTGCAGAGGAAACGGCTACTGCAGTGATCCAGAATCCTAGTCGAAGTTACTCTAGTTAGTTAAGTAAGTACTAAGTATGATTGCAATATGGTGGTACAGGGATCCATTGTTTTTGTTATTCATATCTGAAAATCCATAATTGACTAGACAAGCTTTAGCGGCTAAGCCACGTAGTTCTCCACTAACTTATAATGGGGTTCCAAGATTAGTGCTACATTTGCCGTTACCCCGAAAGGTCTTTTGACTACTATTTTTCGGAATTAGAAGCAAAGTATCCAAATTTATTTGGGAAGCAGTTATCTTTTTCCAATTTGCATCCATCCCTATCCATACTATATCCATACTTCCATACTTATACGAATACTAATGCTAATGCTAATATTAATACTTTGTTTGTTTGTTACCTTTTCACGACTAAACGGCTGAACTGATCGTCATGACATTTGTTAAGGAGGTAGATTGTATCTTGCGAAAGGATATAGACTACCATTAGTCACGCAGATGGTCGCGGGCACCAGCTATAGTATACCATATACTATATAAGCAATCTCGTCAGTGATGCTGGTGTCTATAGGAGATAATATTCTAATCAGGTATGCCTTTCTTGGTCATATTACGCTGTGCTGGACTCCTATGAACAGAAAAAGACACCCAATCCTGTAGTAACCATTACCAGGGCTTCGGGATGTCTACTCATAATAAAAATATTTCGTAAGAAACGACCTCCAAACGTAAAGTATATAGATGTACTGGATCAGTATGAAAGATCTGACTAAGATAATATAATAGTACTTAGTCCAAAGAAAAAGAGTGAAACTTGTCTATTAATATAAAATAAAAAATAAGCAATTATTCAAATACACATTTATTTAAATAAACTTTATCCAACAAATGTACATAGGCGGACTTAATGCCTAGGCATTCTCTCTCAGTTAATCATTGTATAATGATTAAAATGACACTAATGACAATAGTTTGAAGTATTCTAGGCTATTACTTAACCGCACATGATATAACTGACTCAATGTCATGCGAATTCCAAATTACATTTCGGTGTGCACGGCGGTCTGTTAAGACTATAATCCTTAGTAGGTAACCCGGGTTTGTAGTAACCGTAGCTCGACATCCAGCGGTTATCGGTAGGGTAACCATAAAACAAACCTTTCCCGATATCCTTTAAGCAAATTTGGTTTCGATCTACGGAGAGCCAAAGATTTATTGAGAGTAAATGTTGTCCCTTGGAAAAGGATAAAAAATTTGGCTGCTTTAGTGAATTTCCATGTATTGAGGGTAAGTAAAAAGTGCTTTGCTGTGCGATATGTATCCATAGATCGCGGGAATTGATGTTTACTGTAAGTATATGGTGCAATTATCATGCCTTTTCGTGCTTCGGAGAGCAGGTTAAACCGTTGTGGCACCAGTTGTCAGACAATACTATAGCATTCTTTACCGGTAGATGCCTGATAGTCTGAACCAGTTGTGTCACGAGAAATCGTGTTACCCAGTAACTGGGTTGCCGAGGTTAGCCTTATATAGTTACGCTCACATAGCCATATACTCGTACATTGATATCTGGACTTTAAAATATACACTGAGCTTTTAAATTTGTTAAGGCGTGGCTGCACCGCTCATATAGGAAATGCCGACAGGTCTACAAGAAAGTTACACGAGAAAAAGTTTTTTATAATACCAATATAAAGATAAAAAAGTGATTGCAAAGAAAAATATGGCCATGAGGATGATTCGAAACCGCTAAACCGTCTCGACCTTTCCAGACTTAGCAGTCAGGAGCGCCTGAAGTATTTATCCAGGAGGCGCAGGTACAAATCCCGCTCACGATAGTGTTTTCCACAAAAATGTATAACTTTAGAATTCGCTATGCATGCGGCAATGCTTTTCGAAGATTTATCTGTAACGGTGATTGGTTTATAAGGAAATGACGTACCACACAAAACGTCACAGACATTTTCTTTTAAAGTAAAGAAATAATATTCCATCGTCACTATACATCTGCGGCTAAAATTTCCTACAAAGTCCTCTATAGGACAGATCGCCTGGCCTCCTTATCGAACGGAGCTCAAGTTTTAATTGAAATGCTCGGATGCGACTGTGAAATCTTATAGCCCATTACGATCAGTGTTATCGTGAAAATTAGAAGTCTCGCTTAACTGTGGACAAATTTGAACCTTTATGATGGAGATAAGTATGTGTTATCTGACTATTTTGGCTTGGAGTGGTACTTTTATTTGGCTCATTAAGGTAAGTACTCGGGTTCATGCATTCTGAATTCTTAAAATTATTATGTTTTTTATTTTAAAGACGCATTAACGCATACTTAGTGAATTTGTAAGTATATTTTGGAAATCAACATGTGGTCATGCGCAGGTTTTGAATTTGCGCACCCTATTCATACCTCCTCTAGTGTTCATCGGAGAGCACAGGTTCAAATTCTGCGCTCCGGTGAATGCAGTTGCTTTCCCGAGACCTTTGTAAAGGTTTGACAAAGAAAGTGTGGTTTTTATGCGGTAGGAGACATCGTAAACATGGCGGACTTTCCTCTCACGAAAAAAGGGATTCAGTCCTGCTCACACCGTCTTTTCTTTCTAATAAAGTTTATAATTTTGTCTGAATTGTCTCTTGCCAAGTACCTAAAAAAAGCAATCGTATTTAATAATAGAGGATTACGGCCTTTAAGAGGAGAAAACCTTTAAAGAGAGGTATTGTTTCCAGTTTCAATCACAATCAAAGACCCTTTCGTCTACTCTGTAAAAATATAATTAGGGACTAATAAACTTAACGTGACAAGAAAAGAATCTTCGCAAGGTGAAAAGAGGTCCTAATTGATTTTAAGGTTTTGCGATTTGTACAAATTTTAGAAATATACCAATCGGGTATTAATCGGTTAAATATATTAGATCGCGTTATTTTAGTGTAAAAAGGCTTTTTGTTTCCCAAAGTTTAATGTTACTGCCAGCCAGTCTACCCGTGACCACGGCAACTCGTTCGAAATGTCGGAAAACAAAAAGATACCGTAGAAGCCTTTTTATACAAAAATTTCCTGATGCCTGCGTCTTCGTCTGCGTGACAAAAGGTAGCCTATGTCCTTCTCCAAGGTCCAATCTATCTTGTTGCCAAATTTCATTACGATCTGTTTGGCCGTTTAGTAGTGAAAAGGTGATAAACAAACAAACAGAGTTACTTTCCCATTTATAATATTAGTATTGATAACGCGATCTAGAACCGATTTAATATATTTCGAAAAAAGGCTTTATTCATAGCCTGTATTTCCTAAAGGGTAAGGTAGCGGTGTACACCCACAGTCATTTAGTCTAAACTCCATAATTTATTTCTTTATTTACGACATACAAAAAGAGAAGAAAGTGTACTTTAAAATTTCCTCGACATTGTCACGTTTTCAATTCGGTACACTTGATCAATATCTTTGTGGTCTGATTTCGTCGGTTAATTGCCTATTTTCGGGGAGTACCAACAGTGTATCGGATGTCCGATAAATCGCTTTTATAATGCGAAAATGGAAATACTTTCTTGAGACTATTTGTATTGCTCTCTCAATTCTATTTCGGTGTGATTATTACAAACCTTTTTTATTTGCTTTGTATTATTTAAGTAGCAGAATTTCTTGTCAAGGGTTTATTCTTAAAGAGGGGCTCGTAGCTAAGTAACAGCCACATAGATCGATCGGTCGAGGTTAAGCTACGCTTGCCGCGATCGGTCTGTAGATGGGTGACCGTATTTTCATATCGAGACCACCTCCTCATCCTGTTCCTCTTTTATGTACGGAAATCTATCAGTATGCTACTAGACTTCTATCGACTAAAAATCCCGAACAACCTTTCCACAACCTCTAACGAAATCTTAGGATCGTAGCTGCATTAATTTTGCCTGATCCGGAAATCGATTCCTCTCTCGCAGCAGCTGTAAATCTGACTACTAGACTAATGAGGCAATAGAAATATAATATTTTAGTTATTTTAATTTATACCACATAAACGACACTTCACTTTGGATAAAAAAAATCGTATCAAAACCTCGCAAAACGCTTAGAATTTCCCTTTTTCGCGGAAATTCCAAAATTTCCGCGTAAAAGGGAAGGGGGTTTTTGTTATCATTACCAGTTTTAGCCGGAACTATTACAATACTTCTTACAGATCATAATTTAAATACTTCTTTTTTTGACCCTGCAGGAGGAGGAGATCCTATTTTATACCAACATTTATTTTGAATTTTTGGTCATCCAGAAGTTTAAATTTTAACTTTACCTGGATTTGGATTAATTTCTCATATTAATTCACAAGAAAGAGGAAAAAAAGAAACTTTTGGATATTTAGGAATAATTTATATTATAATAATAAAAAATAAAAATAAAAAAAATTAAAAGCACGCCTCCCATGTGTGTACTAAAAAGTAAAAAACAAGGAAGATTTTTCACCACAGTCGGGGAACAGCTGTGAAACATTTTCTTATAGTGAAATAAAGAAACTCACGACTTACATACATATGAACCCTTAAAACATAACATTTTTTTTTGGTAGTCATGTAAAAAGTAAACGATAATATTCTTCTGTTAAAATCCATCAAAATTTCAAGTCAATAATTATACTTCTCGAGTTATGCGGACACAAAAATACCGATGCTGATTTATTATATACTAGCTTCTGCCCGCGACTTCGTCTGTGTTGACTTCAGAATTATGTCCAGCCGGGTTAAAAGTACGCTATGTGTTAATCCAGGTTATAAACTATCTGTGTGCCAAATTTCATCCAAATCCATACATTAGTTTTTGCGTGAAAGAGTAACAAACATTCATACATACAAACTTTCGCGTTTATAATATTAGTAGGATTAAAAAGAAGATATCTCCTATTTTTCTTTAAAGAATAATAAGTATGATGTGACATACATTAAAGACGCTATGTTCACTCCCTAAGGAGTAAAGACTTGAAGATACGGGAGGTACTTCCGAGCCCCTGATATCCGATGTCTTATCGATCCGACGCGATATAAGGCTGTACTGTATTTGGGATTTTAAAATATTATCTGCAATATCTGAATGAGTTATAATGTTTATGGAATAACAATCTAGTGCCCGCGACTTCGTCTGCTCGAAAAAAACTGTCTATGTCCTTCTCCAAAGCCCAATTTATCTCTATACCAAAATTCATCAACATTGGTTTAGCTGTTCAGGTGAGAAAACTACAAAGTTACAACAGAGTTACAGAGTTTGGATGTATGTTCCTATTTATTTGATATTTTCATAATCGATTTAAATAATAATATTTAAATGGAAGGCTCAGATATCTAATATTTTTGTTAGATATCTATCGTGAGACACATTTATGTTAATGAATGTGTAATGTTAAATGTTACTCACGTAAATTTTTCGGGATTGCCCGACAAGTTTGTAACTCGAACGGACCTCTTAGTCGAGCAGAGCCCGTGACGATGTTAATCCTACTAATAATTACTGTTCACAGGTTACTTACCTACGTAAATTTTTCGGGATGGGCTTATTAGTTGACAGACAGTTTGACTCGCGACATTGCCGCGGGCTCTGCTCATGACTAAGGGCTCCGTTTGAGTTTGAAACGAATCGGGCAATCCCGAAAAATGCACGTGAGTAGCAACCGGTGAACAATAATCAATATAAATCATCATCATCCCCCTGCCCTTATCCCAATTCATTTGGGGTCGGCGCAGCATACCTATATCTGGCATGCTGCTAAAGTTTTGGCTATGTTTTATGACCGGCCGCCTGCCTGACGTCAACCCTCATTGGGTATGCTGTTGTTGGTGGTAACCGCCACCGATACGATCTCCTTCTATCTAGCTATGACACACCAAATGTTATCCATGCGCCAGGTTCTAATGTTATCCTAATATCACACTCCACTAACCGGTCTAATAAAGAAAATGAATGTGACTTTCAGAAACTAATGAATGACAAAACGACCTCTAAGATAAAAAAAAAATACAAATCAAAACCAACTTAATATAAGTGGTTTGCAACACCCACTACTTTCCTTCTATTAAAAGCTTACAAGGGAAACGTTTTAAATCGGACGCAATACGCCTTTTTAAGATTTTCTTTAGCTACATAATAAATACAGGGTGGGCAGAATCGTTTAAGGATTTCCTAGTATGATTTGGGCTTTGATTATGTTGAGTATAACCTAACATAGCATCACGCCTTCCCCGAAGGAACATACAGTTGTACAGCCACATTTCACCAATGCTGTTATGAAGTCCCATGTAATACTCGTAGGTACCTATTGTCATCTACCGGGCACAGTTACAAACTACGAACGGCTACTGAAAATTTTCTAACAGAAAAATTTTATACCACTTTGCCTGACTTGGGAATCGAACCAGAGACCATATGCTCAGCAGTCGCGCTTGGGAACACTAGATCAACGAGGCAATTTGTTATGTTGAGTATGTAATACCGAAAAAACCTTAGTCATAATGATTGGCGGGCCGTATTCATAATGGCTGGCCGGCCGTATTTATAGTGGCTGACGTTTTTTAATGATGCTTGAAAGAAGAAAGAAAGAAATATCATCACTTAATGTAAAATAAGATGAAATTAATAAAAATATTAAAAATCAAACCTGCATGTTGTGTTTTTTTTTATTTCACAATTTTTTGTGTGTCATAGCCAGTATTTATTACAATTTTTTTTTAATGTTATCCTTAGCCTATTTTACCCCGGACAATGTAAGGATTCTAACGATACCCCACACATCTAAATTGCTTCAGGTGTTTAGAAGTAATGGTGGAAAAAAAACTCGCAAACATACATACATGAAACCGAAAAACATAAAACTCCTTTTTTGGGGAGTCGTGTAATTAATCGGAAATAACAAAGAGATGACAGTCACCCGCACCTCGTCTCCCATCCCGCGCGTATTGCTTAGGTTCAACAGCTTCAAGGAGACCAACTCAAACTGCGACCTATTTGCAGACGAGTGGCAGTGCATTAACTATGTCGTCCTGTCTCAGTTTTAGCGAAGTTTTATATTAAAATTATTTTTATTCAAATTTCATTAGATAACTTGTACGTTTATTTAAAGTAGTAACTTTATGTAAAGTAAAATAAATAAGTGACAACGGACTCTAAAGATGTTTTATGCACATAAGAGAGTTAATGCTTTTACAAAGATTTTGTAAAGATCACTGTAGGCTTACTCTTGAAAATAATTCCGCTCGATTGACATTGGAAATAATTATGTCCGTTCGAACTTTTAAATGCCACAATGTCTAAAAAATAATTATAGATTCGGGATAATATGAAGACAACATGCTTTAAAATTGAAGCACCTGTAATGTAGATATCTTTATTTTAAAATTACGAGTTGTGTTTAAGGCTATCTATTTAATATTGGAATTGGTATTAGTTTCTATAGTACTGATTATTAAAGTTACCCAATGTTATGTATGTTTCTTTTGGTTAGCAATGAAATAGTTTTCAGTTACGATTCAGCTATTTAAATATAGAGGATATTTCGGTTATTTCAATTTATGAGTGAGGAATTGGTCTATCTATATAAAAATGTAATATTTCAAAATAAGATATAATAATATAAATTACTTTTCATAAAAAATTCTGGCAGACTGGTTAATACTGAGTGGGACGTTGGCTGGCCTATTTCTTGATCAGAGAATTAGCATTGCCATTAAGCGTGGCAATGTTGCCAGTCTTCTGGGCACTTTACCAGATGACAGTGATACGTAGGAATACTTCGACGCCAAAACCACGTTTCTTTTATATTTTATTTAAATGTTTGTCTTTATTATCTTTTAATTGTAGATAGTTAATTAATGTGTATAGTATTATATTAAAGTGTTGTATTATAAAGTGAATATTATTCTGTTTATCCTAATCCTAACTAATATTATAAAGGCGAAAGTAAGTTTGTATGTTTGTTTGTTACCACTTCACGCCTAAACCACTGAACCAATTATCCTGAAATTTTGCATATACGTTGTCAAGTGTACAGAAACGGACATAAAAAGTACTGTTACCGAGGAAAATAACAATAAAGTTCGTATGTTAATAGATGGCGCCACGTCTTTCGAATCATGGTCTAACATAACATAACATAGCATCACGCCTGTATTCCCCGAAGGGGTAGGCAGAGGTGTACACAATTGTACACCCACATTTCACCAATGCTATTATTAAGTCCCATGTAATAGGTGGTGAGCCTATTGCCATCAACCGGGCACATTTCCAAACTCCGGGCTGCTACTGAGAATTTCCTAACAGAAAAACTCAATAACACTGCCCGACCCGGGAATCGAACCCGAGACCTCCTGCTCAGCAGTCGCGCTACGGACCACTAAACCAACGAGGCAGTTGGTCAATCATGGTCTTATTCTAATTTAACGCAAGCGAAGCCGCGGGCAAAAGCTAGATACTATATATAATTCTAAACAAACATCTTTCTAAAATATCGAAGCACTTTTGTCACATTCTGTACATAACTCTGGCTATTAGAAATTTACAATATATTACATAAGGTATTCGTTATCTTGCCAAACTGTAAGATTTTTAAGGAACAATTTTATGAATATCTCTCAGTAATAATATCATTCAGTATTCGGTCGGATGGGTTTAAGTGTGATTACAGATATATTTTGAATACGTGAATATATTTGAAATTTGCTAAAATACATAGTACAGTATTGGAATGAATATTAAGTTTAAGCTTTGTAATAAAACAGGGACTAGAAAAATATGTTACGCAAAGTGATAGAAATTGAATAAAAGAATTGTACTGAATTTATGTGGTTAGGTAAAGAATACCCGTATGTGTTCTATTTCAATATTGTCTTGCAGGGGTCATCAGTTCTACGCAAACAAAGCAGGTTTTTTGGGGGCTGAGTTGCCTGCGTCCGTAGCAGAGCACCCTTAAAATGGAATCCCTACGGCCGCGGCTGCTTACCACCCACTGAACAGAGCCATGCCGTGAAGCGACCAAGTCGTGTTTTGGGATGTAGTCCGGTGCAACCGTTGTGGGAGACGGGTCTGGGCAGTTGCACCAACTCCCCAACTATCGTTTTCCCCAAATCTATCTACTCTACTTAGAGTGAATAGATTTCTTCTGGATCTACGTGCTCCATCCTCGGTCACACCGTCACTTACCATCAGGGCAGTTGGGGGCCAAACATACACACATTTCTGTAATTTTTAGAAAAAAGTTATAATAAGAAAACAAAAACCAACTAATATATTTTTTTGTTTTTGTTGATGGTTTTGTAAAATTTAAGCGCTGTATGAAAATCGATATAAATTGAATGGTACCACCTCTGATCAAAATATACCAAACAAAAACAGAAGTATCACAATAAATTCATAATTGGCGGAATATTCGCGTAACAAACATATAGAAAAAAAACATACGGTCAAATTGAGAACCTCCTCCTTGTTTAAGTCGGTTCATAAAACAAACAAGTAAAGCAAATAAATTACAATTTGAGTTGAGAGTATCATTTACCTCCGTGCTGACTGCAAAATATTACCATTTACGGAGACTCCTACATTAAACTTTCGTTTATAAGTAGGTGCGGAACTTGAACAGTTGTGAAGTTTTAATTGAAACCTCAGCGCCTCGTCTTTAAGTTTATACCACTGCTGAGCCCCATTGTATGCAGAATAGGATGCAATCTCTTAAAGCGTTGTCTTTGGTGTGAAACGATTTTAATTTGTGTTGTGTATTTTGGTGTTGAACTTCTTTGAATGCAGAAGTAGTTCCGACTAAGATGTTTTTTTATCAAAATGTTACACAGTATTAAAACTTTTATAGTTTATACCGTGCTATGTAGGTAGTAATACATTTAATACAAATATAAACTCATGACATTTTGCCATGGGAGTAGGCAAAAACTACAGGACGCCACCTGCTATGATCTAACATACTTTTTATGAGTTATAATATTAAATGGAAAAAGAATACGGTCGTGAGCAGGTTTCGAACCTGCACCTCCCGGATAAATAATCCTGGAGGCGCAGGTTCGAATCCTGCTCACGACCGTATTCTTTTTCCATTTAATATTATAACTTTACAGTTCGCTAATTCTTCCATGCGTTAATGCTTTTCAAAGATTTATCTATAATATTTCTTTTGTTTTATCCACTTTGCAACCACGCACTGGTTGTGTGTAGGTACTACGCACCTGAACTTTTTGAAGGAAATCACCAATAAGGTCAGTGTATATCCTTCTAGGATACCTCCTTCCTCCTTTTATACATCTGCCTTGTAGATACGTTTTATTAATCATATTTCAATCATCCTCCAAAACACCACCAAACCATCTAAGCATACCCTTTTCAATTCTGTCTAACCTATATTATCTCACAGCAAGGCAAAGGCGGCTTGTCCTTTATCCACCACTTCTGTTCCTTCTTAGTGAGGGCTAGTTCTTTGTGTAGCAGTCCTGATCGTCTCTCTATCTTCGCCTTGATTTGTCGTGGTATTGTCTAGTGTTATGGTACCCAGTAAGTGGTTTTTTAAGCCCACAGCTCAAGCTATTTTGTCACTACATTTTTTATGTTTTTCATGTGTTTTTTTATTATTATTATTTATAGGTCGTTTGAAGGTTCATGTGGTTAGAAGCCAATAGTAATAAGAGTTTGTATAAGGTGCACATAGGCCTCCGTTTCCGTCACAGTTGTACACTCTCATTTCACCAATGCTGTTTATTAACACAGTGTTAATACAACAGTTATTAACAAATGAGGATGTACATTTGTGTAAAACTTTGCCTACCTCTTCGCAGAATATAGTCCTGATGTTATGTTATATTATGTTAAAAAGTGGCTAGCCTGAGAACCAAGCCTGTGAAATTTGACACGCGAGTCCAAATACGCCTGTCAATCCTTAACTGTAGAAATCTGTCACTCCTTAGAAATAAACGTAGACAAAAACTTACTTCCTGTGTGAATTTTGAACTGTTTGCGAAAACAGGTTACTGCAGTATTATTTCATGCATTTTGCAAGTTATTCAGGTCATTTTAAAACGAGAAGCGCAGAGACAGACTTAAGTTAATTAATTCCTCATATTTAAGTTTTAAGAGTTTGCAAACCCAAAACTTGGCTAAGTTGAGCAGAGTTCCAAGTTTCTTTAAGTTTCACTACTTAGTTTTAATCCACTGTTTTATATTGTAACTAAGCCGTTAAGAGAGGCGGCGGACTTTGAAAAATCTAGAGCTATCGGACTATGGAAGTACATACCTCAATATTGCAGAGAATACCACTGTTCTTTTGTAGTGTGGTGTTTAGATTCCTTATAAGAAGTCGGTAACGCATATGTCATCATATCATTTGTCTTTACCGGCAGTAGTGTCCGCTGTGCTGGCAGAGCCGATAACATGGAGAGCTGTAGCTTCCTTCTGTGAATCAGTTATGCTTCAGAAGGAGGCCGCAGAGCAGGATCGGGAGTGGGCCGATCCGGCTCGGAGATGAAAGCGTCGGAGAGGCAACCACCTCGGCGCATTACTGGTAGGAGAAAAGAAGGGTTATCGACGCCGTATAGACCCTAAAGCGTGTAAATGTGTGTGTTTACACCGCGACGATTTTGGGAAGCTAACGGTTTCCCCCGTGACGTGCCATAGGCATAGCACAGAGTGGGCACTAGTTTGATCCACCAGAGTTAACGGTGCCGACTCTTATGTGCGGCGACGGCCGTGTCGTTTTAGTCAGTAGGAGTCCAACATATCCCTCGCCAGTAGGTAGAGAACTTCCACATCATAAGTTACTTTTGATGCTGACTGCAATCAGATCCCAGTTTCCACCTCACAAGACTATGCTTTGTTTCTGATGTAGGTACCTAAATCATTACTCTTAATAAACTACTATGAAATCCTGAACAAAATACATCGGGATATGAAGGTAACATGGTAGTTTTAAACAAGAAATGGTTTAGGGGCAACTAATATAAATTATAGAGAAAAAAAGAGCGCAAAACCAAAAATGCTGTTATAGAGTATAAAATATGTTCGTGATTTTGACTTTGATGCTCACTGCAATCAAAGTTGCAGTGAGCATTAAAGTCAAGTAGTCAGGTCATCGAACCACTGCATCGTATACACTTGTTTTCACATAGAAAATATAATATACTAGCTGACCCGGCAAACGTTGTTTTGCCATATAAATAAAAAAATTAGGGGTGGACTACCCCTAACATTTAGGGGGATGAAAAATAGATGTTGGCCGATTCTCATAGATACCGGATAAGCACAAAAAATTTCATCAAAATCGGTCAAGCCGTTTCGGAGGAGTATGGCAACGAAAACTGTGACACGAGAATTTTATATATTAGATATGTATTACATACAACCTTTGAATAGTTTTACAACCCCTCAGCACCTAGTATGCCACTGACTACTTAATAGTTACTACGTAGGTATTGCTTATTGAAATTACACAATATCGATAACTTTTCACTGTGGCTTATAATATCTAAAAATAAAACTACTTTTCACATTATTTGTAATTTTTTGTAGATCGTAAAATTGCACCAATTTCAACCGAAATCTGTTCATATGAAATTGTAAGTCATGCAGTCTGTTGTATGGTACGTTTTATTATTATTCCGTTTTATTCCAATTAGTAGCGTACGCGCAGGGTTAAGGATCATTGGTGGCAAAGACTCTGATGAAGAACAACACCCATTTGTTGTAAGGTTGGACCATGAAGTTACAATATCAGGAAAGTTTAATGAGGTCATATATTTTCAAATGTGCACTTGTTCTGTTTTAACACCCATTTGGACATTAACGGCCGCTCACTGCTTTGGGCTAAGGCACACTCAAACTGCCGGAAATATCACAAGAACACCTGTCATACGGTTCAGTCCTGAAAAAGATTTTCCTTGGATTACAATCGAAATTACATCTGTTATAACACATCCTGCCTTTAAAAGAAAAATAATATCTAGCTTAGTCAACGATATAGGATTAGTGAAAACTACGCCGGTCTTATTGAAGATATACGCTCGCTTAAGCGCAGTAGATTACATTACTCTGGTTGGTCATGAAGTGACTTTAGTCGGATATGGGGACACAAATTCAAGTGATGGACTCATAGGCCATGCTTCGGCGTTTGGGAAGCCATTTCAGAACATTGAAGCTGTTGTAGTGAAGTGTGACAAAACACAAGTAGATATGACTCCGGCAGTGTGTGTGGCTAGACGTTGTGGGAAATCATCTGGTATATGTTCTGGGGATTCTGGTGGGCCGCTACTCCATCCATCAGGTGTGGTTGGCGTTAACTCTCTTGGTACGAAGCAGACTAAGAAATTTTGCTCCTTAAAATTAAAGACGCCAAACTATGATGTTGCAGTGATAACACCGACTAGTCCATTCATCGATTGGATAAGTGCTAACATTGAAAATGATTAAGTGTTTTCTGAGTTTTTTCACAAGTATTGGCCTGACACTGAAATTTGAGGCACCGTGGGTCATGGTTTTTGTATATTCAAGAACATAACGGGTTAAGGAAGAAATAAAAAGCAGTTCTAAATATGGAAATACTAGTAGAACGATACGTGACGACATTGAAAACAAAAATAATAATATTGTTTTTTGTAACTTAAGTGCACGATGAAGAATTTGATGATTGTTACATAAACTAGTCGTTTTGGGGACAAAAACTGCTTTGATTGCGAATACCACTATTTCTGGTTAGGGGATAAAAAAGGCTGAACAAAAATAATTAACTGACTTAAAATATGAAGTGGAAAAAAGATGACAAATAAAGCAAAATAGACATGTAGAAATCCTCATGGATGCTCTCCATCTCGTGTGGGAGGGATATGCCACAGTCCTACCGGCTAAAACTAAACGGTTGTCGGAGCATATGATTATTTTACAGTTATTTTTATATATAAAAGGGCCTCTGAAACGAATACAATAGACGACGAAGTAACCCTCACATAACAACTCATAATTATCCACTGCAAGGCAAAGGGCTCCGTGCTGAATTTGTACTCTCATATTATATACTTGAGATTGAGTTAGCTGCAAAATCTTGGAGAAATTAAAATCAATTTTCTTTGTAAGACACAACAAATAATAAGGTTGATCAAGTGACCAATACGACACAACAAAAGGAAGTAGAAAATATAGAGATTGAAAATTGTACGGAACGTAAAACATTGACTTAATGTTGCATATGCTAACAGAAAAGACGCTGCGCCGATCCCGAAAAAATTGGAATAATGTCAGGAGAATGATGATGATGTATTTTACTAAAAGCTTAATAAAAAAAGGCTACAGCATCATAGCAATATTTTATTCTGTAAATAAGTACTTTAATTTTTTTTCAGTGTTACGATTTTCCTATCTGACTACCTCTGAGAAAAAATGCCTCTAAGGGTTTCATCTGGGATGCCTATACGTAGATGAAATCTAGTATTTTAGTGGACTCTTTAATGAAATGTTTGACGTTCAAAAAGCGCAAATTTTTAGCCTAATTTGAATAAAGAAATTTAGATTTTGATTGGATTTTCATTTTTTAACCCTAAAGTTATAAATGTTTGTAATATTTAAAATATGGTCGTGAGATCCGGGAGGCGCGGGTTCGAATCCTGCTCGTTGCCGTTTAATTTTCCACAAAAATCTAAAAGAAGCATTGTTATTTGATCTTACTTAACTACTCTGCCTCTACAAGTAAGTATAGGTAATTATTTATCAAATATAATTTTATGATTAATTTTTCATTGTATTGATTAATACAATATTAAATGGAAAAAGATTGTAACTTTAGAGTTCGCTAAGCATGCGTTAATGCTTTTCAAAGATTTATCTTGATTAATACATTTTTTATGCTTTTTTTCGTCACTTGTTATATTTTCAGTGATACCCTACTAATATTATTAATGCGAAAATTTATGAGGATTAAATGGATGTTTGTTACTCTTTCACGCAATAACTGATTAAATTTAGCACACAGACAGTTGGATTATCTAAAAATCTCGTGTCACACTGTTTGTTATCGAACTCTTCCGAAATGGCTTGATCGATTTTTATGATTTTTTAACCGACTTCAAAAAAGGAGGAGGTTTCTCAATTCGACCGTATTTTTTTTTTTTCTTTTTTATGTGTGTTCGGGGATAACTTCGTCGTTTATGAACCGATTTTGATAATTCTTTGTTTGTTGGAAAGAAGATATCTCAACGGTGGTACCATGATAAGGAAACCAGGATCTGATGATGGATCCCCGAGAAATCGAGGGAAACCTTCGAAAATTGTAGGGGCGACTAGTGCATTTGTTAATTTTTTCATTAAGTATTTTAAAGCACTACTATTTAATGAAGGTGTGGAATCGATCTGATGATGAAGCTGAAAGACAGTCGAGGGAACTCTTTAAAGATTTACAGCAATTACCTGGTGTTTGGGCTTGATTAATTTGTATTGATGACAACTTTACACCTAGATGGGTTGTGACTGTAATTAGGGGTCTGATGATGAAGACGAAGGGCAGTCAAGGGAACTCCTCAACGTTTTACAGTAGCTACCATGTTTTGTTATGTATGTCCGTCGATATCTTTGTTTGAAAGAGTAGTCCCCAGAGGTGGTCCCATACCATTCAGTAAAGATCTGATGAAGACCTTCGAAGTTAGACAATGGAACTCTTCAATGAATTACAGCAAATCACTCTCAATTACTGTAATCGCATGTTCATGTATAGTTCATGCCACTCAATACATGCATAGCATCATGCCTGTATTGCCCGATGGGGTAGGCAGAAGTTTCAAATGTTGTACACAAACATTTCACCGATGCAGTAATTAAGTCCTAGCGGCTTTCGAAAGCCTACCCATATTATTAATTTCTATTTTTCAAAGAAACATTGAAAAAATAATAGACAAGAACGGGGCTTGAACCCGCGACCTTTGACGTTCCGTGTCATCACTCTACCAACTGAGCTACCTTGTCGTGTTCAAACCTATTGAATTTTCAATCCTCTTTGTATACGTCTTAAGGAGACGCCTGGTGATATTTATCTAGTAATCATTACAGATTTACTAATGTCTATTTTTCTTTGAAAAATAGAAATTAATATAGGCATTACATGTATTAAAAAATATAACCATATTCTTAAATTACTAAATTAATTAATTTATGAAGTATACAAACTTATATATGACCTATACAATATATATTACACTTAAAACTAAAAAGACTAAAATTAATTAATTTTAAACAAAAAATTAAAACCGCCTTCAAAAATCTACTACACTAAAAAGTTCTAAATGATATCAAAATTTAATAAAATCATTTTAAAAGAACAATATATAATAATAATCTGTTAATTTTGGAGTCGGTGCCTGATGTATGTGGGGTTTACAAAGGCCGTAATATAACCACAGCGCAACGAACATAAGTGACTAACAAGAGGAAAACAATAACCCTCTCCCAGTACAGAATATAGTTTATTATTATAGGTACACGATATTATTTAGAAATTTGAATTTGTGTTTGGTATAATTAATAATAATAATATTCCACAACTATCACACAACGCCGTCTAGTCTCAAGCTAAGCAGAGCTTGTGTTATGAGTACTAGACAACTGATAAACATACTTATATATTTCTAAATGCATACATATTATAGATAAATTACACCCAGACACAGAACAAATGATCGTGCTCATCACACAAACATTTGTCCTGAGTGGGAATCGAACCCACGACCTCCGGCATAGCAGTCAGGGCTACTAACCACTAGACCAACAGGACAGTCAAATAATTGGTAGTTGAGATTCCGGAACAAATATACGTATTATCTACAAATATTGTAAACTGTCTTGTTGGTCTAGAGGTCTCAAGCGCGACTGCTGAGCATGAGGTTTTTGGTTCGATTCCCAGGTCAGGTAGTGTTATTGGGTTTTTCTGTAAGGAAATTTTTTGTAGCAGTCCAGAGCTTGGAGTTGTGCCCAGTAGATGGCAAGCTCACCACCTATCTATCACATGGGACTTAATAACAGCATTGGTGAAATGTGAGTGTACAATTATGTACACCTACCCCTTCAGGGAATACAGGCGTAATGATATGTTAAGTTATGTTACAGATATTTTTCCGGGTCTGCGTGTGTATGATACACGAGAAATTCCTAGCGTGAGGCAACAATAAAACAAGTTCTTTGTTATAACCTGGTTTTGTATGGCAAGAATTAAAAGCAATGACGTCGCCAAAAAATATGGATAATTTTAGATTGCTTAGTGGTCAGAGCGCCTGGAGTATTTATTCGGGAGGCGCAGGTTCAAATCCTGTTCGCAACCGTATCCTTTTTCAATTTAATATAATTGTTCGCCAAGCATGTGGTAATGCTCTTCAAAGATTTGTCTTTAACACCTATGGTTCACGTTTAAAATATTTTCATGGTGCAAGCCACAAAGTTTCCCCCCACTAACATATTCTCTGTTTATAAAGCAGGTAACAGACATATAGTATTTTGTAAGAACTGTATCTTCATGGAGATGTAAGGGGTACCTCAGACAAAAGCGCGTTAAAATGCACCGATAAGGATAAGGATAATTTTAATGATTACGATATAATATGATAGTTTATGGATCATGTAACTAGAACCCGTACTCAAAATAATTCTACGAGGTACTCGCGACTTCCTGAAGTTCCTGGTTTTGTTGTAAACGATGACTGGCTAGAAGCAAATTTTAGCTTTAGTGTAACGGTGTTAGGTAGGTATTGGCTTGACATTTGTGTCCTGATAGTTCAGTTCTATAATTCCTAAATTCGTTATCGTTGATTTGTTGTTGCGATCAGCTAGCTTTCGCCATGCAGTTTGTGTCGATCGCACGTTTATTGATGGTAACTTTAACTATATTTGCGAGGTAACACCCCAATTCTCTCTTCATCCAACCACCTCGCTACCGCGAGTGGTTTACGCTGTTTACACAATCCAATTCCTCTCTCCATGCTCATTTAATTTAAAACGTAAACGTTAAAATAACGGTAACGTAGCATCACACCTGTATTCCCCGAATGGATAGGCAGGGTTGTACACAGTTGTACACCAACATTTCACCAATGCTGTTATTAAGTCCTATGTAATTGGTGGTGAGCCTATTGCCATCTACCGAGCACAATTCCAAACTCCGGGCTGAGAATTTCCTAACAGAAAAACTCAATAACACTTTGCCCGACCTGGGAATCGAACCCGAGACCTCATGCTCAGCAGTCGCACTTGGGACCACTAGACCAACGGGGCAGTTTAATAGAACGTTCAAATGGTATAGTATATTTAGCTTTAATAATGCGGCCCTTAATGATGAACGCGTGGACGTCGGGCGGTGGCGGCTCTGTAACCGCGTTTTGTGGGCATGAAAAAATTCGTGTCAAAAATAAACGCACTTCACCGTCTGGAAGTAACCTTAACTAACATTTTTATTACAAACACAGCGCGGTGCTCGAACGTGCTCGTCTCTAAAAGCTTATGTGGGCTACGAACACCCTGTGTGGAATAGAAGCAGTCTGGATTTTTAGCTAGATTGAAGTAAAGACATGGCGCCTTGATGTATTAGTTTGCTGGAAAAGAAAGCGGAAGGTTTTTGTACAAAATCCGAACCAATTATCAAGAAGAGGAAAATATTAATTAACATGTTTTTCGTTTCTTAGGGAATTATATTTTTTTTTATTAGTTTTTTTTTGTATAATCAGGGCGTGGGTACGCGAGATTGTCTATTAAGTAATTCTTGGTAGCTGCCCGGAGTGATGACTTTTCTTAAATAAGTATAAAGAAAAAAAAAAAGAAATACGTAATCTCAAATAATGCCGGATATCAGTCGTTCAATCGTTTTTGCGTGAATTCACAAACATACAAATACCCAAATCATATCATAATAGTAGGAAACTTAAACTTTTTAAGCAACTGCACTTTGCAACGTGTAATTTTAAGAGTGACGAATCGGAATATAGATATTAAATCAAAATTTATTTATTTTTAAGTGGTGACGAATCGGGATTTGTTGTATGGGCAAACATTTTGATGACTCAAACTCAAAGTTTGAGTTAAAGTCTTTATTTGCATATAACAGGTCTCAATTTAAATATTATGTACAGTTTCACGGCCTTTTTCAGGCGTTGCAAATTTGAGGGTTAGCTCTAACTTATTATAAATTACATTTGCTTAACTTAGGACTTATAGTGGTACTAGTTAGTATTTCTTGCGTTTAAAAACATTATTTATAATCTAAGTAGGTATATTGTAATAAGTATGTAGTTCGTTATTATTTGTAATTATTTGGGTAAGTATATAACATTTATTTTTTAAATAATTTTTATTTATTAATATATATATATATAA
This sequence comes from Xylocampa areola, assembly GCA_935421205.1. Classification (NCBI taxonomy): domain Eukaryota; kingdom Metazoa; phylum Arthropoda; class Insecta; order Lepidoptera; family Noctuidae; genus Xylocampa; species Xylocampa areola. The sequence continues at coordinate 14,718,947 of OW285218.1, read as the reverse complement.
TGTATTATGTGGGTTAGTATAAAATGAAAGTAGGTATTCTTAAAATTTAGGATTTAGTAGGTAGGTGCTTGTGTGTGTGATGGGTTATGTATGGGGTAGGTTTTAGCGTTTAATTTTGGTGTTCTATTTTTATTCGAAGAATTCTTTTATTGAGTAAAAGCATTTCTGTATCAGGAACTTTTTTAATTTTTTCTCAAGTATTATTTCTTTGGTTTCGTTTTGTAGGTCTTTAGGTAATCTATTGAATATTATGACTGCCATCGGAAGTGATGATGAGTCGGTATTAACTCTAGTAAAATATACAGCAACGCTATAATTTTAGATATATATGTCAGTACTGATAATTTTACAGAAAAATCCCATTATATTGTATGTATTGTCTCTACTAAACCAACCATACAGTTCTTGTTCAGTTTGGGCAAATAGCCTGAAACACAGGTCTAATCTAATTCAGGCAACCAAGCTACAACATAACATAGCATCATGCCTGTATTCCCCGAACGGGTAGGCAGAGGTTTGCACTGTTGTACACCCACATTTCACCAATGATGTTATTATGTACCTTGTAATTTGGTGGTGAGCCTATTGCAAACTACCGGACACAAATCCAAACTCTTGGCCGTAACACTTTGCCCGACCCGGGAATCGAACCAAAGACCTCATGCTCAGCAGTCCCGTTTGAGATTTTAGAGGCAGTTAAGCTACAATATCAGGACATAACCGAATATATTGTCTATCCGTCGTCGTAATATATATTTGTACAAGCAATTTTCACCGCTTGCGTATGTGCATATATTTGCGGGCGGGCGAGCGGTGCACAGGTAATTGCATGACTACCCTCAATATTGTTGAAGTAGCTAGATATTGTATTTATTTGAGTCCTTAATGGACTTCCGCAAGGTAATGCCTGAATCTATTCAATATTTGCTAGTTCTGACTCATAAATTGCTTAATTATTGAATTCAAACGGGACTTAATCGCGCTAAAAGTATAATATTTATTTACCTCGACGTTTCGATCAATTGCTAACATTTCATAAATTGCTAACAAATAAATACAATATCTAGATATTGTATTTATTTGAGTCTATTGTAATGGACTTATGCAAGGTGATGCCTGAATTTATCCAATATTTCTGAGTCATAAATCGCTTTTAGTTTGAGCTCTAAACAATTTTAGTTAACTCGTAGCAAATAATGTGAGAGTAAAAAATTTGTTACCAAGCCGAGTTATAGGCTTAAAAATTTATCGATAAAAAGACTTAAACATCACGTGGCGCTACTCGTTTCACTAACAAGGCATTGAAGAGGCTTACGGGCACGTTTCTGGCAAATTATATTGTGTGGGTGTTTACAAATAAAGCCGTAGAAATTTGTTTATTTTTTGCGGAAGTATTGAATATAATCCGTTAATAACTAGCTGATGAAGTTGTGTAGTCTTAAATCCCATATAAAAGAGCACTTTAAATTTCTCCAATTTACCAGGCAACTTTTCAAATTTTTCTTTCCCTCAAAAGCTTATTCAGATGAATAAGAACATTTTTAACAAATAATTACCACAGCATTAAATTTTTATCAAAATATTAATACGTGAAGCACAAACTTTGTACCCCTTTACGAAAATTACGCAGACGGAGGAGTATGAAATTTGGCAGTTAAAGTTTATATGGAGAAGGAGTGCCGAAAGCTATCTTTATATAATATGCATTAGAAATACAATAACTTAAGATAAATCTTTGAAAAGCATTAAGGCATGCTTAGCGAAATGTAAAGTTACAATAACTTAATAAAAAAACATTACACACTTACGTTGACACACACACACACACACACACACACACATGTATCTTTGACAATTGAACCTTATTTCGAATTATAGTTTTTTTTTTTTTTTACTATTGTGTTGCATTGTATTCCTATACGGGTTATAACAGAAGTACATAGTCATACTCTGAGGGTTCATTGTACCCATGTATAAGAACAATTTTTACTATGATTGTGACCAACTTACTATGATTGTGACCAACTTACTATGATCGTGACCAACTTCGAAAGCGCATGAAAGAAAATAGCTGCACCATATATTTTGGTCCAGTAGGTAGGTAAGAACATTTCTATGGAACCCTGTTTTTGTCGCACCTTTTTTTAATTTATTTTTATAATCTGTGAAACAGATACAGAACGCTACCTGCTACGATCCATTCATACTACTTTTGCTTCATCCACGTTCATACATCTAGTCATACACGAGCGCCGGTTGCGAGTACTAATCACTGGGCTTTTTTGGAGGACATCAACAATGAGGTCAGTGTATATCCTTCTAGGGCTTTCTCTTCCAGTATTTTGATATTTTTAAGCCAAAGTAAAATTCAAAAGTAAACACAGTAAGCCCTATCCTAGATAGTTAGTCTATCTTAGATCTCAGGCAAGAAGAAATCAGTAGGACGTTAAAGTCTAAACCACGCGAAATCAGTGGAAACAAAATTCCAATTGGAGTATGTTGAAGCTCTCCCAACAGAATAAAAGCTATCATTCATCTAAAGCGTCATTATCATATTTGTCATCCAGATTCATTGCAAATACTCGTATAATTGCTCAAAACATTTTAAGCGAGCCAGGAAGCTGTCCATCTCTATTTGAGTAACGACTTTTAATATTACAATGAATGATGTTTCGGAAGGGAAAGGTTTTATTCATGACATTAGCGATCGAATGAATTTCTTGGTGAAGCATAATGTGACATTTTTAATGGTTCATCTAGTTTTAGTATTTTTTTAAACGGTTAGGAATTTCTACCTGCATCGCGGGTGCGTTTACAGATACATAATTTCACATGCAAACACACCCAGACCCGGAACAATTACCTTTATAGTATAGTTTGTAAGTTGATCGGAAATATCGCAGTCATACAGAGGTAACCTGAACATAATGGAGTGAGCGAGCGTGGTGATCAATGTTTTTTGCTTTTATTTTATTTATTTCTTTGGGACTAACAAACAGTTACAAATTATGTCTTATAAACGAACTTACGAAACAGATTATATAAATATGCAACTCACACCGTTATCCACAACATACAGAACAGAATATTTTTGAGCAAAACGAGTATAAGTAGAAAAGGTTATCAATTACATAACAGTTTTTTTATGTAATTATGTTTTAAATTGTTATAAATTCTAAGTTACTTGGATAAGTCCATTATGAAACTTATTAGTCGGCCATGCTTTTCTAGATTATAAAAGGTCCTTGCATAACAGTATTACAGTGATAAACGGGTTAGTCACCTATAATGAAATAACCTATAATGAATAGATATTGATAATATCTCCCTAACACGTTTAAAATGCTGAAGAAGAATTCGGAGTAGTGAGCAGAGATAGATATGGTTTAGTGGTCAGAGCGCCTGGAGTATTTATCCGGGAGGCGCAGGTTTGAATCCTGCTCACGACCGTATTTATAGAATACAGTCGTGAGTAGGATTTGAACCTGCTATTTTACCTGGATTATTTATCCGGGAGGCAGGTTCGAATCCTGCTCACACCCGTATTAATAGAATACAATCATGATAAATCTTTGAAAAGCATTAACGCATGCTTAGTGAACTCTAAGTTACAAATGTCGGTCGGTCGGGATGGCTTAGTGGTCAGAGCGCCTGGAGTATTTATCCGGGAGGCGCAGGTTCGAATCCTGTTCGCGACCGTGTTCTTTTTCCATTTAATACAATCATGAGTCGTGAGTTTCCAGGCGTTCTGCCCACTAAGACATTTTGACGTTTGCTCACTATTCCGAATTCTTCTTTAACATTTTTATATGCCTTTTTTTGACGGCACCGCAAAAATCATGAAACTTAGAATTTTACATATACAGAGATAATAAAAAAAAACTTCCTTATGCTGGAACATCAAAACGGTATCTCGCGGTTAATTATGCAAATTTAATACCTTTTTGGGTGACGTCACCGCTAAAATCGTAAAAGGCATTATCTAGAATGCTCTATTTTCTTTTTTAAATCAATGTCCAGAATTTTACATACACAAAGATAATAAAAAAAAAACTTCCTTTTGCCGGAACATCCGAACGGTATCTCGCGACTTATTATGAGCATCGTTATGAGAAAAATTTATATCATAAATGATGAATCGCAATCACAGATTGGATGTGATGTGACACTAAAAAGTTTATCAATAAAACTTTTGTATGTACATGTATCAATATCAGAAACTTGAGCTATTTCCTTCAGTTATTGGTGCATGAAATATGACGACGAACCGTCACTATAATATTATGTAGGTCAGAGATTTTGATAGCATATTTTAATCTGCTAAAGCACTTTATTTTCATTGAAAGGGGAACTGCCTCGTTGGTCTAGTGGTCTTAAGCGCGACTGCGTTGAAGGTGACGTCCCGGGTTCGATTCCCGGGTAGGACAAAATGTTTTTGAGTTTTCCTATTAACCAATTCTCAGTTTGGAACTGTGAACCCAGGAAATCGAAACCACGGCCTCATGCTCACTGCTTTGAACCACTGCACCAACGAGGCAGTTAACTTTGACATTAGGTTGTTCATCAACCATACTATAAGAAGATCACTAGGTACAACCTTAGATGTCGTGGTAGGTATACAAAATATAATTAAATTAAATATATTTTTACCTGCCTCGTTGGTTTAGTGGTCCGTAGCGCGACTGCTGAGCAGGAGGTCTCGGGTTCGATTCCCGGGTCGGGCAAAGTGTTGTTATTGAGTTTATCTGTTAGAAAATTCTCAGTAGCAGCCCGGAGTTTGGAAATGTGGTTGATGGCAATAGGCTCACCACCTATTACATGGGACTTAATAACAGCATTGGTGAAATGTGGGTGTACAATTGTGTACACCTCTGCCTACCCCTTCGGGGAATACAGGCGTGATGCTATGTTATGTTATGTTATGTTATATTTTTACCAAGATCGTATGTAATTTTGATAAAGACTCTTTGTCATAGGGTTGTTTAATTTTAACCGATAGCGATCGAGATCGGTAATCATATAAATGTTCACAGAATATATGTATCTATCATAACAGTTCATAAAACAATTAATAAATTAAAACCCTACGTAAGGTGGAACGTGCCTCGCTGTGCCTCTGAGAGCACGTTAAAATGTCTGTCCCGGTTGTCAAATTTAGATCTATGAAAGCCGTTATGTGTGGTCAGAAGCCTGAAAGTCTGACAACCAGTCTTACCTCTTACCACGAGATATCGTGTTACCCAGTAACTGGTTTGTAGAGTTCATATAGGCAGTGGCTCCTTGTAAAATACTGGCATCAAGCTGCATCCAGTTAGACTAGAATCCGACCCTAACGTTGTTGGGAAAAGGCTAGGCACATTGATTGATGGTATAGTTGGAGCCATAAATGCAAGACGAAGTTTATTAATAATAATCAGGAGGAGGTCAGCAGCCACTTAAATCAACGAGCATACATGAAGAGGTTAATGAACATAGATGAAGCGAAAGAGGTGTGTCAGAATCTTAGCAAATGGAAATCAATAGTCTCTGCCTACCGCAATGGGAAACAAGCGTGATTGTATATATGTAGCCTTTTTTTTATATAATGTTTTCATGGATGTTGTGCCACTCCTACGTATAATATATATAATAGTATAGCGTCCTTAAGCCGCTGGCTCGCTAATTAGCAGACACAAATAGATTTTTATTGTAATGAAGTACGTAGGTATTTGTACGAGGCTGAACGGAAGGGTTAATATTTTATCTACTTTCGCATGCAAATAAAATGAAAACTCAACATTTCATAATCAATTGTGGCGCGTAGATATGAAACCTGTTAATAAATTGTACATTTTAACACAAATTCAATCGGCGTTTTGATACTGCTGGCGTCATTAATTTAGGTTAGCTACGAGTGAATATGACAGTAATGCGATTATTTTATTATGAAAGAGTTGTATTTGTGTTACATTATCTAAAACTGACTGCTGAGTAGCCTTGAGTTCGATTCCCAGGGCGGGCAATGTGTTATTAAGTTTTTCTGTCAGAAAACTCTCAGTAGCAGCCCGGTGCTTGGAATTGTGCCCGGTTGATGGCAATAGGCTCACCACCTTATTACATAGGACTTATGGCATTGGTGAAAAGTGGGTGTAGAATTACATATGTACACTTTTTCCTACCCCCTCGGGGTTTCCGGCGTGATGCTATGTTATCCAAAGCCACTTATTTGTGTGATACTTTTAGGTTTTTGTCTCTATGTCTGTCAGGATTTTAAAGGTAGTAGTCAATAAAACCAACGTTAAGGCTCTCCGCTACTGAGAGCACATTTACTTTGGGTGAGTGATTAGTAGTGAGTCACTTCATATTACAATGAATACCTACATTCAAATATCAAGAAATCAGAGGTCTAGATAAGTCAGGGTGTAGAGGTCCGTCTGCCACGGCGGCTTGCAAGAGACTAACGTCCTCCCTCCTCTCGCTGCAGTCGCTGCATTAGAAGTACCCTCGTCGCAGTCTACCTCTCCAATCTAGGTTCTATACGTCACTATGACGTTTGTGTGTCATTGATGTCCCGTACTAATGACCCGAATGCGACAAGTATATATTAATGTTATAATTTAAAGAGAAAATTTATGTTCACTAATTTGTTATGTTGTTCTTACTAACAAATGTGTGCATATTACCTTTGCTTATTACTGGAAGGTTACTCTTGAAATCGTATCGGTGAGATGAGACGGTATCGGTGACGTTTATCACCAACAACAGCATTCCCAAATAGGGTTGACGTCAGGCAGGCGGCCGGTCATAAAATATAGCTAAAACTTTAACAGCATGCCAGATATATGCTGCGCTGAAATAAATTGGGATAAGGGCAGGTTACCAATTCTAATTAAATTACAATATTAAATCAAAGCCGTAAAACAATTTTCAATGTTAAAATAAATTTACCTACATCACAGTTATCTCAATTTTAAAGCATGTTGGCATATTTAGTATCCCTAATCTTTATATATTTTATAGATATTTTTGTGTTTAAAAGTATGAACTGACATCCAATGTCAACCGAGCGGATTTATTTTAATGAGTAAGTCTATTGTTTTATTATTTTTTGTGTTAACTATCAATTGTTCGCTTGGTCTGAGGATATCGAAAATCAAAATATGTGGAAACTTATATTACATACATTTAATTCATCATTTATTTTTAGCAGAATAAGCGATTAATTAAATGATTTGTTTGAAATAATATTTTAAAGATATATTTTGTTTTGTGGAAAGAAAAATACAGTTAATGGTGAAATGTGAGTGTACAACTGTGTACACCTCTGCCTACACCTACGGGGAATACAGGCGTGATGCTATAAAAATACAGTCGTAAGCAGGATTCGAATCTGCGCCTCCCGGATAAATGGCGCAGGTTCGAATCCTGCTCACAACCTTTTTTATTTCCAAAATAATGTCCAGAGTTCGCTACGCGTGCGTAAATTTATTTAAAAGATATATCTGTACAATATTTTTTATCAATAATTTGTCACTGGTTGCTACTTATATGCATTTTTCTGGTTTATACGACTAGTTTCGAACTCGAACAGAGCCCATGAGTTGAGCTCGCGGCGATGTCGCAAGTCAAACTCGCGACTTCATAATAAATAAATATTTTGTATTCCTCACCTGTTGGTCTCGAATGCGAAGGTTTTGGGTTCGATTCCCAGGTCGGGCATTTATCCGTTAACAGCTTTGTTATCAGGATTTTCCGTTAGGAAATTCTTAGTAGCAGCCCGGAGTTTGGGACACAGGGGTCTTTAATAACAGCATGGGTGAAATGTCGGTACAACTGTGTACACCTCTGCCTATCCTCTCGAGAAATGCAGACGTGATGCTATGTTATTTTTTTATTGTATTCTTCGACATGCAACTTATTTTTCCAGCTTCAGTTACACCTTCCTACCCACGACCTGCTGAAATCAAATTTAACTTTTAGTTCTCGAAGTTTTAGCTGAAACTAATTATATCTATCGCAAAATTTTACCGTCTATATCGAAAAGGCTTCGCAGGAGTTTAGTTATTAGGAAAAACAAGATGCCCAGTTAATTGTAAATTGAGAAAATGAAATGCTTTATTAATATACCAAATTGTTTTACTTTATTGTCTACCTACTTACTGTAACTGAACTGCTCGTTGGTCCAGTGGTCCCAAGCGCGACTGCTGAGCAGGAGGTCTCGGGTTCGATTCCTGGGTCGGGCAAAGTGTTATTAAGTATTCTATTAGGAAATTCTCAGTAGCAGCCCGGAGTTTGGAATTGTGCCAGGTTGATGGCAATAGGCTCACCACCTATTACATGGGACTTAATAACATCATTGGTGAAATGTGGGTGTACAATTGTGTACACCTCTGCCTACCCTTTCGGGGAATCAGGCGTGATGATGATGATACTTACAGTACAGTCGCAAAACGGCTAAGCGTGAAGTCTTGGGTTCGATTACCAGGTTGAGCGAAATCTTATCGAGGTTTGCCTTGAGAAAGAAAACGCTTTGAAAAAGAAAATGTTCGATTTGTTATTCACCAGTAATTTACATTACAAAAAAATTAAAACAGATCCATAGTTTAAGTAAATAGGAATCAATTATTAATTAAATTCAGCACAGCAAACAAAAAAACATATTTCGATAACAAACACGTGAATTCGTCGATAAAACGTAATTATAACGCGTGGCCGAACACCGAATATATTTAAATTAATATTGTCGAAACAATTCGGTCCGTCAATACATTTCAATTTAACTGGTCCGGTCCGTCTCGGACAAAATTTCACGGAGCGGTAAACACTGGCCGAAGTTGCCTGATTGCTTCTCGACTAGACTGGATTTAAGTTCAAATATTAGGACTTGCATAGCTTTAAAATTGGAACATACTTAAGTGGTGTTTATGGATTTGACAGTTGGGCTCAGTTGCACTGACATAATACGTAACCGTAAATATGTACATAATTAATCAAATCTATTTACATAATGTAAGAAAATATTGTCTAATGACCAATCCATTGCCGTAGTTGGTATATATCCGAACATCTTCATCAGATCCTAATATATTATATACTAAAAGCTTCCCTGAAAAATATGTATTTAAATAACAAAAACCCAATTGCGGACATACAAGCATACATGCGTATTATCAACGTTGATAAGGGTAATTTTTTTTTACGTCGGTTAAATATTGCACAATATTTAGGCTGATATCATCATCATCACCCTGCCCTTATTCCAATTTATTTGGGGTCAGCGCAGCATACCTATCTATATGCTGCTAAAGTTTTGGCTATGTTTTATGACCGGCCGCTTGCCTGACGTCAAACCTCATTGGGAATGCTGTTGTTGGTGGTAACCGCCACCGATACGGTCTCCTTCTATCTAGCTATGTCACACCAAATGTTATCCATGCCCCGGTTCTGATGTCATCGTCCTATCACACTCCACTAACCGGGCTTATTTAGGCTGATATAAAGTTGACTTTTATCAAATACCTAGATGACTGGCAGCAGACGTTTTTGATTACAGCTTAGATTACACACGACACGTACTTCTTATAACTTTATCTGCAGTTTATTTAGTTCTACAAATGCATAGAAATGCATTTCGTGAATATTTCAAGATACCTACGAGATTACAAAATAGATAAGCATAAATAAATTGTTCACGGGTTCAAAGTTTTAAATCATTACCACTTCAACGCTCGCCGCGCACGGACGTGTTACTCTGCGTAACTCGATCGTGTTGTGTCAGTGATCGTTGTCGCTACGCTCTGCCGTAGCATTCTCCGTAGCTGCTTGCTAGCTACGCCACTACAACTCAAAAGTTGCCTCTTTCGAGGCGGCGGCTGATATCTGTCTTTTTCAAAGTACATTCAAAAACGTGTGTTGTGTAAATTCCCCTTCTGGGAAAATCCACAGTTTCGTGGTTCTCGGTGGAAACCTCACGGTGTCAACGAAACCGAGAGGGTGTGGACCCGATACACCCAGCTGAAGCCCCTTCAGGGTTAAGCTACAAATCGGACGGGAGCTAGAACAACCGGCCTTGGGGGATCTCCTAGTCGACTCTAGCTCTGTTTTCCTTTGCAGCAACACACCTAGTGTCGGTCGGGTGTGTCTACATCCTTCGCACTAGACTGGTTCAGGGCCCCGTACGCACATTAAGACTGGCGACGGGTCAAAATCAAGCTTAGGGCTCACCATTAGGTCACTCACCTCCCTGCCTATACCCGGCGGGGAGGGTTACGCATCCCCGGGCTATCCTCCCGGGGAGTTAGGCCTGTTAGGCGATTTTTATTAGTATTATAGTAAATTCATTACCCGTTAATTAATATGGACGCTAAACTCGCAGCGTTCCTCGACATCCTCCTCCAGGACCCCGACATTAAACGTCGGTACGGTTCGCAAATAGCGGACCTTCAACAACCCATTCCCGCATCGAAATGCGTAGTTACTCCTCCCGCCCCGCCGTCCTCTGACAAAGGCATCCCTAGCCTTATATCTATGCCCATCGTAGACCCGTTCGATGCTCCCTCTACTTCGGCCATCGCGCCTCCTATGACCACCGTCACTGTCTCGGAAGACATGGACGTGTGCGTCAACCCCTCTCCCTGTCTCTCGGATGCCTCTGCCTCCGACTCCGAGACTAGCTCATCCTCTCCCTCCTTCTCCTCCTCTGAAGACGACTACATCCAGGTCGGCAAAGGAGGCAAGAGGAAGAAGGGAAAAACTTCCGCCCCGGCCAGCAAGGCCAAAAAACCTGTACGCGTCCTTACCGGCTAACGCCGCCGCCTCTCTACCGGTCGTAAACGACGACCTCGCGTTTGACCCCGCGAACGTCATACTCAGCACCTTCAGCGTATTCGCCTCTGATTACGCTCGCGCTATGGCCAGGGATATCATCGCCTGCAAAGGCGACCCTATGGAACTTCTCATGGTGTACAACGCCTTTCCCCAGATTACGCAAGCCCTGCGCAATCTAGCTCATAATAAATAAATAATAAAATCTTTAATGGATAAGAAGAACCTTTGTAGAACCAAACCGCGCTCCCTAAAATTAGGTTTCTTCAACGCAAACGGCATCACCAAACAACGCGACGAAATAACTACGTTCCTCCGCGACCACCAATTAGACGTTCTCCTCGTACAGGAAACGTTCCTAAAACCTCACCGTCGGGACCCGAATATCGCCAACTACCGTTACCGGTAGTTAGGAACGATAGAACTAGATGTCACATGGGCGGCACCCTTATCTATTACCGCAAAGCGCTCCACTGCATCCCGTTAGACCCACCTCCTCTCTCACTTTTCGAGGTATCGATCTGTCGGCTAGCCATGACCGGTCACCAACCCATCACTATCGTCTCTTCCTACATCCCTCCCGCCGCCACCGATGTGGGGGAAAAACGCGAAATCCTATCCCATGACCTTACTGCCCTCCTCGGCTTGAGTGACTCCGTTATCATAGCGGGCGATCTCAATGCCAAACATCCCGCTTGGAACAGTAATACGACGACCGTGAGAGGCAGGCAACTGTTCAGCCTGTGTGCCACTCTCAACTTCGACATTATTGCTCCGATGCATCCCACTCACTATCCGCACAACACCGCGCACCTTCCCGATATTCTCGATGTGGCGCTTCTAAAGAACGTAAACCTTCGTTTACAGTCTATAGAGACGCTACACGAGCTCAACTCCGACCATCGTCCCGTGATCATGGCACTGGCACCTCGCTCGGGGCCCTCTGATCCTTCCCGACCCCCTCCCACTCAAACGATCACGGACTGGAAGAAAGTAAGCGAAAGCCTACAATCGACCAGCTCCCCGCACTTAGACTCTATTCCCGACGTCATCGCTTCGGTCACTGACACTACGAATGCGATCGATTCGTTCACCGGTCACGTACAATCCGTTTTGAACAGTTCTTCACGGGAAGTTCAATTGATGGACAACCATCACTGGAAACTACCGGCGGACGTACGCGAATTGGTAACGGAAAAGAACGCATCCGTACGTGCCTACAGCGCGTTTCCCTGCGACGCGAACAAAGCTCACATGCGCTATTTACAGCGTGCTGTAAAGAAACGCATCGATGAGCAGCGTAACGCGCACTGGGATAAGACGCTGAGCGACTTAGAGCCCACTCACCTAGCATTCTGGCAGCTTCAAAGGAGACTCCAATCCGATGGAGTGGCCACCATGCCCCCTCTCATCCGCCCCGATAAGAGCATAGCCTTCGACGACATCGAAAAGGCCGAGTGCCTGGCCGACAGTCTAGAAGCGCAATGCACTCCTAGCACCCAACCGGTTGACCGAGCGCACCTCCTCAAGGTCGACGCAGAAGTAGAACGCAGAGCCTCACTCCCGCCGTTCGAAGACCCCGACGACCCCCTGCCCCCCGTCACTCCCGACGAGGTGCAAGAGGTCATTAAAAATCTCAAACCCCGCAAAGCCCCCGGCATAGACGGCATCACTAATAAAGTCATGAAACTTCTCCCCGCCCCTTTCATTATACTCATGACCGCAATCTTCAATGGCGCCATGAGTCACAACGTCTTCCCTCAATCGTGGAAAGAAGCCACCGTCATAGGTATCCCTAAGCCGGGAAAACCCGCGAACGAACCCACCAGCTACCGACCGATCAGCCTCCTCAACGTACTCTGTAAAATCTACGAGAAGCTTATTTAAAAGCGACTCAAGGACTTTGCCGATGCGAAGAGCCTCATCCCCAACGAACAGTTCGGTTTTCGTACCCAACACTCGTGCGTACAACAGGTCCACCGCATCGTCGAGCACATAAGCGCCGGTTTTCAGCGCGGCACGATGACAGGCGCGCTCTTTTTCGACATAGCGAAGGCTTTCGACAAAGTCTGGCACAACGGCTTATTATACAAGCTGTACCAACTCGGCGTGCCCGACCGTCTCGTGCTCAGCCTACGGGACTTTCTCTCGAATCGCACTTTCCGCTATCGCATAGAGGGCGCACTATCCGCCCCCCACTCTATCCGCGCCGGTGTCCCCCAGGGCTCCGTGCTCTCGCCGCTCTTATTCACGCTCTTCACTAGCGACATCCCGAAAAATAGACAGGCCCAGTTAGCTCTCTTCGCAGACGACATTGCCATTTTCTATTCCGGTATCGTGCGCGACCGTATAGCCAGCACTCTCCAAACTTCCGCCAACGTACTAGGCGCTTGGTTCAGGAAATGGAGAATAGAAGTTAATCCCGATAAGAGTCAAGCCGTACTCTTCGCGAAACGGCGTAGGATCAGACCCCCCGACCCAAAACCGATAACCATGTTCGGCAAGCCGATCCCTTGGGAGAAGCAAGCCAAGTACTTAGGAGTCATCCTCGACAGACACTTGACCTTCGGTGAGCACATAAGGTCGGTGCGCTCGCGCGCCGCCTTCGCTCTGGGTAGGCTTACTTTATTATGAACGCACGCAGCAGATTGTCCCTTAAGTGCAAACTGCGCATTTACACCACGTGCATACGCCCCATCATGACCTACGCCTGCGTAGTGTTCCCACACGCGAAATCTTACCGCCTCCATAAGATGCAGACCCTCCAAAACCGTGTCTTACGTAAGGCCACGGGAGCCCCCTTCTATGTTAGAAACGAAAACCTCGCATCTCGACCTTAAGATTCCCACTATCCAACAATTTATAAAACGCATTTGCAAGCGTTATTTCGAGTCTGCTGAAAAGCACCCCAACCCTCTTATCGCGGCTGCCGCCCGATACACCCCCTCCCAGATAAGTAGAACTCGCCGTCCTAGGCATTCACTATTGTACCCCGATGACGCTATAACCCTGCTCCAAGAGAGCAGTAGGGCCACCAGCACAGTACACAGACACAGACCGCCGTCATTTCGGCCTCGCCGCCGAGGCCCGTCGCGACGTCCCCGTAATGCACCTAATGCATCACCTCCCCGACCCTTGCTCGTGCCAGCCCGCGTAGCCGCTGAGCCTGTAGCTTTAAATTCCCCTTATAATAATAATTATGATAATTCTTGTTCGATCCAGCCAGTCCCTTGCTGTCCTCCCTCAAGCGACGCCCTAAGCCGAGGCTCGTACCCCGCAGGGGGTGCCCTTAACGTGGTCGCTTTAGATTTAATTTAGTTCGTATGCCCCTGGCTGGAGGCCTTAATAATAATTTATTATTAGGGCATCCACAGGAAAGTCCGGTTAAGCGGCCGACAACCTCCTAGGTTGACCTGCGAGATGCCATTGACAAAAAATAAAAAAAAGTTTTAAATACAGGCAATATGTAAATGCAAAAAATATCTATAAGTATAGGAGTTCTCGATTGCTTTTTAAATTACTAGTGGTCATCCACTAGTCGAAAATCGACAATAATAATTTAAATTTTTAGTTTTAACTTTATTAAGGTTCTATTCTAAAATATATAATATGTGTATGTGTCCAACGTATGTGTGTAATGTCTTACTACACGACTGCCCAAAAAGGAAGTGTTGTTTTTAGGGTTCATGTAAGTGTGTGTGCGCGTGCGCGCCTCAATGTGTGTGTGTGCGTGTGCTTGTGTGCGTGCGTGAGTGCGCAGGTTTTTTTTTTTTTTTGTCAATGGCATCTCGCAGGTCAACCTAGGAGGTTGTCGGCCGCTTAACCGGACTTTCCTGTGGATGCCCTAATAATAAATTATTATTAAGGCCTCCAGCCAGGGGCATACGAACTAAATTAAATCTAAAGCAACCACGTTAAGGGCACCCCCTGCGGGGTACGAGCCTCGGCTTAGGGCGTCGCTTGAGGGAGGACAGCAAGGGACTGGCTGGATCGAACAAGAATTATCATAATTATTATTATTAGGGGAATTTAAAGCTACAGGCTCAGCGGCTACGCGGGCTGGCACGAGCAAGGGTCGGGGAGGTGATGCATTAGGTGCATTACGGGGACGTCGCGACGAGCCTCGGCGGCGAGGCCGGTATGACGGCGGTCTGTGTCTGTGTACTGTGCTGGTGGCCCTACTGCTCTCTTGGAGCAGGGTTATAGCGTCATCGGGGTACAATAGTGAATGCCTAGGACGGCGAGTTCTACTTATCTGGGAGGGGGTGTATCGGGCGGCAGCCGCGATAAGAGGGTTGGGGTGCTTTTCAGCAGACTCGAAATGACGCTTGCAAATGCGTTTTATGAACTGTTGGATAGTGGGAATCTTGAGGTCGAGATGAAGGTTTTCGTTTCTAACATAGAAGGGGGCTCCCGTGGCCTTACGTAAGGCACGGTTTTGAAGGGTCTGCATCTTATGGAGGCGGTAAGATTTCGCGTGTGGGAACACTACGCAGGCGTAGGTCATAATGGGGCGTATGCACGTGGTGTAAATGCGCAGTTTGCACTTAAGGGACAATCTGCTGCGTGCGTTCATGATAAAGTGAAGCCTACCCAGATCGAAGGCGGCGCGCGAGCGCACCGACCTTATGTGCTCACCGAAGGTCAGGTGTCTGTCTAGGATGACTCCTAAGTACTTGGCTTGCTTCTCCCAAGGGATCGGCTTGCCGAACATGGTTATCGGTTTGGGGTCGGGGGGTCTGATCCTACGCCGTTTCGCGAAGAGTACGGCTTGACTCTTATCGGGATTAACTTCTATTCTCCATTTCCTGAACCAAGCGCCTAGTACGTTGGCGGAAGTTTGGAGAGTGCTAGCTATACGGTCGCGCACGATACCGGAGTAAAAAATGGCAGTGTCGTCTGCGAAGAGAGCTAACTTTGCCTGTCTATTTTTGGGGATGTCGCTAGTGAAGAGCGTGAACAGGAGGGGCGAGAGCACGGAGCCCTGGGGGACACCGGCGCGGATAGAGTGGGGGGCGGATAGTGCGCCCTCTATACGATAGCGAAAAGTGCGATTCGAGAGAAAGTCCCGTAGGATGAGCACGAGACGGTCGGGCACGCCGAGTTGGTACAGCTTGTATAATAAGCCGTTGTGCCAGACTTTGTCGAAAGCCTTCGCTATGTCGAAAAAGAGCGCGCCTGTCATCGTGCCGCGCTGAAAACCGGCGCTTATGTGCTCGACGATGCGGTGGACCTGTTGTACGCACGAGTGTTGGGTACGAAAACCGAACTGTTCGTTGGGGATGAGGCTCTTCGCATCGGCAAAGTCCTTGAGTCGCTTTTAAATAAGCTTCTCGTAGATTTTACAGAGTACGTTGAGGAGGCTGATCGGTCGGTAGCTGGTGGGTTCGTTCGCGGGTTTTCCCGGCTTAGGGATACCTATGACGGTGGCTTCTTTCCACGATTGAGGGAAGACGTTGTGACTCATGGCGCCATTGAAGATTGCGGTCATGAGTATAATGAAAGGGGCGGGGAGAAGTTTCATGACTTTATTAGTGATGCCGTCTATGCCGGGGGCTTTGCGGGGTTTGAGATTTTTAATGACCTCTTGCACCTCGTCGGGAGTGACGGGGGGCAGGGGGTCGTCGGGGTCTTCGAACGGCGGGAGTGAGGCTCTGCGTTCTACTTCTGCGTCGACCTTGAGGAGGTGCGCTCGGTCAACCGGTTGGGTGCTAGGAGTGCATTGCGCTTCTAGACTGTCGGCCAGGCACTCGGCCTTTTCGATGTCGTCGAAGGCTATGCTCTTATCGGGGCGGATGAGAGGGGGCACGGTGGCCACTCCATCGGATTGGAGTCTCCTTTGAAGCTGCCAGAATGCTAGGTGAGTGGGCTCTAAGTCGCTCAGCGTCTTATCCCAGTGCGCGTTACGCTGCTCATCGATGCGTTTTGTGCGCAGGTGTGTAAATGTGGGTTTATATGCGAGATACTAATATGCATCTAAGATGCATGGGGTATCGTTAGAATCCTAACATTAACCCGTGTAATAAATAGGCTAGATTTAAAAACAAATTTAATTTAAGGGTTATGGTACACAAAAATGCGTGGAATATAATTCACACACTGAAGACGTACTTAATTTTTGAATTCATTTCAGTTTTGATGTATTTCTAATGCATAAATAAAAATATTAGCTTTCTGCACTTCTTTTTCATATAAACTTTAACTTTGCCAATTTTCATACTCCTCCGTCCGCGTGATTTTCGTAAAAAGCGGTACAAAGGTTTTCCTTCACGAAATTGGCACTACATTTGATTAGATGTATTATAGTAAGTTTATATTATATTATTTAAGGTTTATATTCAGAAGTATGTTGTATTTGGTTACGTTAATTGGCGCGCATAAATAAAAAAAAAACTGTATGGTTACTCTTGAAAAGAAAACCGCTCGATTGACATTGGAAATATGTCAGTAATTTTTTTTTTTTATGCAAATATGTCTTAAACATAATTACTGAATCGGGAAACAAATAAACTGAGATTCTTTAAAATTAAGATAACTATGATATAGGTAAATTTATTTTAACATTAAATGTTGTTTTATGGCACTGATTTAATATTGGAATTGGATTGGAATTAGTATTAACTTCAAGAGTAACCCCCCAGATTTATACAGATAAATCTTCGAAAAGCATTAACGCATGCATAGCGAACTATGAAGCTATAAACTTTTTGTTGAAAAACAATTCCGTCGTGAGCAGGATTCGAACTTGCGCCTCCCGGATAAATACTCCAGGCGCTCTGACCACTAAGCCATCTCGACCTCTTGTGACCTCGAGGCTCGCAGCTTCAAGTCCTGCTCAGGACCGTATTCTGTTACACCAAAAAGTTTATAGTTTTAAAATCTGATTTAAACCGCTACTCACGTAGTTGATAAATACCCATTTAAAACCAATGCTAAAACCTGTAGTTACCTATGACGGAACCATTTTACACATTTGGCTCAGAATTACACGGTGCGGTGAGCTTGGTCGAAGTTGGTCGATTGTGACTAGACTGGTCTGGATTTTCTAGGAAAATGAGCACTGTGCAACTGTGAACTGAACTAAATGGGACAATGTGTCAACTTGTACACAATATTTTTGGATACATTATTAATATTAGACATCAGTATATTGGAATTAGTGCCAACATAACATAGCATCACGCCTGTATTCCCCGAAGGGGTAGGCAGAAGTGTACACAGTTGTACTTTTCACCCACATTTCACCAATGCAATTAAGTCCAACTTTGGGCTGCTACTAAGAATTTCCTAACAGAAAAACTCAATAATACTTTGCCCGACCCGGGAATGGAACCCGAGACCTCATACTCAGCAACTTGTTGAGTATTGCGCTTGGGACAACTAGACCAATTGATGCCGATGAGTTTAAATGTTGATACGTACAGTTCTTCGTATCGTGAGAGGGACACGTGGCTAGGTAAAATCCGCACATATCAATCGATTAGTATATCTATACACGAACTGATACCGAAACCAAAACAAAACTACAACCAAAATTGAAAATTATTTTTTGCCAATATAAAACTGGAACCGAAACAAAAATCGAAACTAAAACAGTATCGAACCCATACAGAAACCGATACCAATACTGGTTCTGACAAAAAAAAATACCGAATCTAAAACCGAAACAACAAACTTTGACAAAATCAGATACCGATACCGACACCGGTACGGATACGGAATTGATACCGATACCGAAACCGATATCCATTCCGGTACCCATAGACAACGATACCCATACCGATCCAGAAACTGGAACTTAAAGGAAAACCGATTCATGGCAATGATTAAAACATTGTTTCAAATAAATAATATAATACTCCTCCCGACCTTATTTCGGTTACGGCGGCCTATCTCCACGGAGATTAGCTAAGTACGCAGGAGATATTATAGTGCACAGGTGTATGCGCAAACACAGGTGCACTTTCTCTTCCTTCACTCTCATATTCCGATGGGACGGCAATCCGACACGACCGGAGAGAGATCAGGCGCAGGACCTACGGATTTACATGCTTTCCGTAGCACGGGGGTGTCAAACCACCGACTACTTGACTCCGGCCTCTACTGAGAATTTCAGCAAACTATTGCCATCAACCGGGCACAGTTCCAAACTCCGGGCTGCTACTGAGAATTTCCTAACAGAAAAACCCAATAAAACTTTGCCCGACCTGGGAATCGAACCCAGGACCGCATGTTCAGACTGTCTCGTTGGTCTAGTGGTCCCAAGCGCGACTGCTGAACAGGAGGTCTCGGGTTCGATCCCTGGGTCGGGCAAAGTGTTATTGAGTTTTTCTGTTAGGAAATTCTCAGTAGCAGCCCGGAGTTTGGAACTGTGCCCGGTTGATGGCAATAGGCTCACCACCTATTACATGGGACTTAATAACAGCATTGGTGAAATGTGGGTGTACAATTGTGTACACCTCTGCCTACCCCTTCGGGGAATACAGGCGTGATGCTATGTATGAATATTAAACATAAAAAGTCCACCCAATCGAATTTTCTTTCAAAGTATTTCAGTAAAATTCAACCAGTTGTAGTTTCAACAACTATTCAGGTCTAAAGTGTAAACAGGTTTGTTATGAACAACCTCTTGTTAAAATTGAAATGAAAACAATTTTTATATTTTTAAAAGGAAACTCTACTACGACCAACATATCTTGAACCTAGGTTTTCTATTAAATTCCTATTTTTACTTCGCCAATTTGCACCTAAGAAGGGGCGTAAGGTTCAAGTGATGTTGGTGGTGTTAGTCCGTACTATTGAGGTCGAGCTAGATAGGTGGTACGGAATTTAATTAATGTAGGTAAAATTTCTTTTACTAAAAATACTGGTTAACATTTCAGTTGGGTCGGTAAAGTACTTGGGAATTTTAAGTGTTAATAATGAGGCTACAATGTATAATTAGTGCTGCCGGCAGTTAAGGGAATCCATTCTGCTTGTTCCTTCAGTGTATTTATTAAGGCTATTTTCGTGTTGGAACCTACCACGCAATTGCTACGAAGTCAAATGAAATTACTTAAGTTCGGACTTAGAAATAATAATGAAGACTGTCGTTTCTGTTTATAAATTTGTGTGCTTTTGTATTTTTTGTACATACTTAAGCACATAAACTCACGCCTTTTTTTTTCAATACACAATGTTTCTTTATCAAAAGAAACTGTATTGCAACGTGAAGTTCGTACCGGTATTGCCAAACCAAAACACGCGTTTTTGCACCCAAAAAGTATGAGCATTCAGAAAAGAATTCATGCGAGGTGTGAATTTTTAGATTAAACGGAATTCCTTTATGCCTGAACTAACTGATTGGATTTCAGCATGTCGATGTGTTGAAAATCTCTGTGTAGTGTTGTATCACTGAGTAATGTCGATAATATGATACCTATACTAATACATCTATAATAGTATAATATAACTGTGAAAATTGTTTGAATGCACCAATCTCTGGAACTATCAGTCGCGATTGAAATCTATTCATACATTTGACAGCCCAATTTTGAAAAAGGGTTTAACTGTTTGTACTAATTTGCATGCCGCTTGACGGTCGAATATGGTGATACTCTATACCTATACTTAAGAAATATGTCTACAATACCCATATGTCGCAAAATAAACTATTTGATTTGAGTTCATTTGAACTTTTTTACTTATCATGGACGTGGGGTTACGGAGACCCCTGTATGGTTGAATATAACATGATCGTATGAGATATATATATGTTTATAATAAAACAACTTTTAACCGGATTAATCGCGTGTATTATTGGTTTTTTGTTTTTCCTGACGTTTCGAACACTTTGCAGCGTTCGTGGTCGCAGGAGTCTCTCCAGCTCCGGTTCATAAGCATATTAGCACCAAAAACGCGAGTCCAAGTCATCCTCAATTCTTTGGGTAGTTTTGTGTTGACAACGCGTGTTTGCAAATGAGGCATAAAGCGTTGACTGATGAGAGAAATCATGGTTGCGTTCCATTTCTATCACCTCATGCCATTATTATTTTTCAGAACCCCAATATCTTGAACTGCGTGCGACCTATTTTACAGGACTACCCCAAAGAAAAAGGGTTATATTTTTACAGGACTACCCCAAAGAAAGAGGGTTATATTTTTACAGGACTACCCCAAAGAAAGAGGGTTATATTTTTACAGGACTACCCCAAAGAAAGAGGGTTATATTTTTACAGGACTACCCCAAAGAAAGAGGGTTATATTTTTACAGGACTACCCCAAAGAAAGAGGGTTATATTTTTACAGGACTACCCCAAAGAAAGAGGGTTATATTTTTACAGGACTACCCCAAAGAAAGAGGGTTATATTTTTACAGGACTACCCCAAAGAAAGAGGGTTATATTTTTAGGGTTTATGTATGTTAGTGAGTTTCTTTATTCCACCATAACTTCTAAATGCCTGAACCGATTTCGATGAATACGTTAGAATATTTACATTGTCCCGGGTAACATAGGCTAGTAAAATTAAGAAAAAATGGCTGGCATAGTTTTTTTTTTTTTTTTTTTTTATTTTTTTTTTCTGGGTTGATTGTAGAAGCCTGAATTTAATGAAACATTGCACCTTTAACCAAAAATACTGCTCTGTATATATTGTTAACGCTACAAAACTCACAGTAACTTAAGCAACTATTCGAAAATCGTTCTAAAACTTGGAGTTCTCGTTAACATTTTACGGAATCCTTCCATTCGGTACCGGTATTTCAACCGCCCCACAGCCTTCTAAATTCTATATCGTCTACTTTTTGTGGAAATGGTACACGACTGACCGCTTCGCTTAAAATATCATGCTGCTCGGGTAACTCCTGTGTATTCTACTGTTTGAATGTCGACATAAAAGAAAACTATGTTGGACAGGTATGTACCTACTATAACTAAGTAAAGTGTATAATGGCGTCGGTTTTGAAGTAGATAAATTGAGTGTTTTATCAAATAAAGTAAATTAATTTTCAATTGTTTGTCCACTATACTCCAAAAAGGCTGTCTATCATATTTTATACAAAATATTTACATCTTTTGCATTTCAAGGCTTAATTAGACCTGTGGTAGTTTAGTGGTAGGATTTAAAGACTAAGTGGCAAATTCAAACCCAAGACTTCACTGGGTTTTCAATGTCATGGTGAAAGAAAACTTCGTGAGGAAACCAGCACACACTGAAAGATGTTCTCAATGGTGTGTAAAGCCATGTCATAGACCTATGGGTGGTTTTAAAACTTACTCTAGGTTATTTATCAACCATACGATAAGAAGAAGAAGACCAACTAAGGTATCACTATCACGATTGCAGAGTACTTGGAGTATCAATAGTTGTTTTAGTTCAACGCAAAAAAAAAACTTAACTAGAGAACATAAACTATATATAAAAGTGACGGAACGAATTTGAAGAAGTTTGGAACGAGATATTTTGTATTTTTTTATGAATCTATGCTCCATTCTCGGCCCCATCGTCGCTTACGAACAGTAAGTGGCTAAACGTAAAACAGATTTTCTACTTGTTTGAAAGAAAATCATGTTTATGAGTAAGATTTAAACCTGCGCCTCCCGAATATATACTTTTTACTAGCTTTGATAATTACACGAGTTTAGTTCAGTAAACTTTGTGTGTAGAGAATTTAGAAAATATGACGACCGAGCTTCCTCAAACATCTTACGCGGCTACGTTTTCCAAGATTGTGGTAAAAATCCTAGCTCTCATCTCGAAACCCAGTTTGAGTTGGCCACTTAGACTTTTTAAATGATCTGCCGAAATAAATTTAGCAACAATTTTTGGGTATAGACTTAAAATGTGTATAGGTATGTTTGTCCATGTATTTTTTACCGTTTAATTCCTCCTGCGACGCACGAACGCTGCAAAGTGTTCGAAACGTCAGGAAAAACAAAAAACCAATAATACACACGACGTTTAAACCTTGTTTAAACAAACTTTTTTAATCAGTTCACTGTAGAAGTAAATAGCCTAATACATACATAGCATCACGCGTGTATTCTGCAAAGGGGTAGTCAGAGGTATACACCCACATTTCATCAATGCTGTTATTAAGTCCCATGTAATAGGTGGTGAGCCTACAATTCCAAACTCCGGGCTTCTACTGAGAATTGAATAACAGAAAAACTCAATAACACTTCGTCTGACCCGGGAATCAAATTCGAAGCCTCATACACAGCAGTCTCGTTTGGGACCACTAGAACCAACGAGGCCTAGTAGGTAGGCCGTGGCCTAATGGCATGAACATTGGACTGGCAATTCAAAGGTCACCAGTTCGAACCACTCGACTTTTCGTAGACCTGTGCGTATTTATAAATTAATTCTCTCTTGCAAAACGGAGAAGCGGGATATTGTGAGGAAACCAGTATACCTGAGCGATGTTCTCGTTGGTGTGCAATACCATGTTAGAGGCCTTCGGGTGGTATAAACTCTGATACTAGGTTTTTCATCAACCATACGACGAGAACATAGCCCAGCTGAATTGCCCGCGTCCGTAGGAGTGCACCCTCAGAATGGAATCCCTACAACTCTGGTGGGAGGCTTCAGCCGCGGTTGGTTACCACCCACCGGACGAAGCCATGCCGTGAAGCGACGTAGTCGTGTTTCGGGATGTAGTCCGGTGCAAGCGTCGTGGGAGACGGGTGTGGGCAGTTGCATCGACTCCCCAACTATCGTTCTTCCCATATCTATCCACTCTACTCGGAGTGAATAGATTTCTTCTGGATCTACGTGCTCCATCTTTGGCCACACCATTGCTTAGCATCAGGCGAGGTGGTGGACAACGTCGATCCATTCTTCATAAAAAAAAAAAAACAGTTTAGGTTTCAACGCGTAAATGAAAAGTTTTACCATAACACAATTGCGGTGTATAAGCCGACAGAACTTTATCGTACGCGGTATTCTTTTGAAAATCGAACTCGGCGCGGCCATTTTGCTTTCGTTTATTTTTCCAACGAACCCGCAGTTGCCCGCTCCACGTATTTGCTTTGAAATCGTAGTTACACTATTGTTATTTTATTTCTCGTATATTTTCGTACCGGGGACTTTATATGGAACTATGTGTTACTATACAAAGAGCAATCATAAGCATAGATAACGAATAATATCGATGGTCACCTGAATTACAAAATAATCGTATTAGTACTATGACGCCTGTTTAGAAAGAAAGAAAAAAGATTAAAAATGCCTGGACACAGCACAAAGACTTAGTGGTGCGCCTATTGTCATCTGCCGAGGACACCGCTACTAAGAATTTCCTACCAGAAAAACATGATAATACTTTGTCCAACCCGTAAATTGAAGTCAGGAACTTTTGCCTAGCAGCCGTGCTTACGACTTCATATTGACCATAGAGGCATATGCAGAAAATTTTAAATAAACAAGGTAATGACGAGTATTTTTGCGTAATCTCTTTTGATATCCACTAGCTGTTTGTCTGCGTTACACATTCAAATCTGTTCAGCCTTTTCTGCGTAATAGAGTATCAAACATATAAAGTTTTAAATTTATAATATCTAATCATCATCATCATCCCAAGGTCCAAGTAAAGGCATACTTTTGTCAATATAACTTTTCTAGACAAGCATTTGAAATATTATTCATCATTGATAGAAAGAGGTGAGAGCACAGGTGCTGAGCTGAGGTTGGATTCCTGGGTCTGGTGTTATTGGGGTATTTTTGGTAGGAACTTTTCAGTAGCGGGTTGGAAACTTACTACTTTGCGGAAGTCCATTACAATAGATGCAAATAAATACAATATCTAGCTACTTCCACAAAATTGAGGGTAGTCATGCATTACCTGTGCACCGCCCGCCTGCCCGCAAATATATGCACATACGCAAGCGGTGAAAATTCCGACTATCACCAACTACTCTACACGTGTTTCGCCCCTCCACGGGGCCTCATCAGGAGCTGTTAGACCGTGCAGTGTCCGCCACCGAGTGAGCCAAAACCACACTCGGTGGCGGACACTGCACGGTCTAACAGCTCCCCATGCACAGGTAATGCATGTCTACCCTCAATTTTGTGGAAGTAGCTAATTAATCTATGTCAAAATGTCAGTTTTTATTGTGTAATTTTCATGAATGTAGGAAGTAATTTTCCTTGCCTTGACAACTGACGTTTTTATCCATTGTCACATACGTCAACTGCTATGTGACGTTTCATTTTGCGTTGCGATATGACATGTAATATATAATCACGCCCATTTCACATTGGGGTAGGCAGAGACTATCGATTTCCACTTGCTACGATTCTGACACGCCTCTTTCTTTTCACGTATCTTCGTTATGCTCGTCGGTTCAGTTTTCTCCTAACCTGCTTGCTCATTTTTGAGAACATCTGCAATTTGACTGCAATTTGTTCGTCGAGGTCGGCGCCGACTCTACAACCTACACTCGCTATATATAGCAGTTTTGTCAATCGTCTTGCATCCAGATATTCTTGGTAGGTATTTATAGATAAATCTTTGAAAAGCATTAACGCATGCTTAGCGAACTCTAAAGTTATTATATTAAATGGAAAAAGAATATGGTCGCGAACAGGATTCGAACCTGCGCCTCCCGGATAAATACTCCAGGTGCTCTGAACCCTAAGCCATCTTGACCTCTGCTCACCACCGCGAATTCTTCATCCATATTTTAACACGTCTTTTGGCGACGTCATTGCTATCTATTCCTGGTATTTATTTATTACACTAGTACCTACATAATGTCGTGGTGGCTGAGTGGTTACGGGCCCGCTTCCTGACCCGCAGGTTGTGGGTTCAAACCTGGCATATACCAATGTGACTTTTTCAATGTCATATATACTTTCTTAGTTAATCTAAGACATCACAGACATACGGTGAAGGAAAACATCGTGAGGAAACCTGGACTTAGTAGTCTGAAATCGCCAACCCGCAGTGAGCTAGCGTGGTGATTAAGCTCGTGCCTTCTCTGTATGAGAAGAGGCCCTTGCTCTGCAGTGGGACAGTTATGGGCTGGTTATTTACCTACATAATTTTATTTTTAAATCTATAAACCTACAGCCTATCAATGAAGTCATGAAAATACCGAATGCTTTGGGAACTAGTTTTTTTGGTTGTTCTGGCAACACTAAATTACTATCAAAGGGTCCTATCAAAGTTCCCAAAACATTATTTTCATGACTTTCTTTACAGACTGTAAATTGGTAATTCTAACAATGATCTCAATGCATCGAATACTGCGTGTCGGTACAAAAGAACCCATCTGTAACCCTTTGGAGATACAGACGTGATCCCATGTTATGTTTGTTCAATAATGTTCAACCTTGACCCGAAACTCGTTCAAAACTTTTCATGCCAATACATTTCGATGGCTCGGGTTCGTATTGAACATTCGGCATTTTGTTACTGTTTATTTTTATAATGGATTCACAGTTTGGATACGTGTTTGCTTTAGAATCTCAATTACACTTCCCCATTTTCTCGAGTCTTGGTACTTTGGCGCGTTTTAATTGAGTTTGCCTGGGGAAAAACCCCTAATGAGTTTTGTTATTTTCGACGTACTTTTTTGGAGGATGTCATTGGGCAAACGAATTCATGTTATTGGGATTTCGTAGAAAACTTTTCTGTTGAATGATTTTTTTTGTGTGGTGGTTTGTCGGGTGCATAAAATTCAGTATATTTTTGATGCTAACATCTTAGGTTGTCACGATCACAAGACATAATAATTAAACAACTTTTAACTGGATTAATCGCGTCTAATATTGTTTTTTGATTTAACTGTAGTATTCTAAGATATTAGTCTTGAAAATAAATCCACTTGGTTGACGTTGGAAATACGTCAATTCGTACTTTTAAATGCCAAAATGTCTTAAAAATATAAAGATATAAATATAAGCCAACACACTTTAAAATTTTGATAAATGTGATGTAGTGAATTTTTTTTAACTTTAAGACGATTTGTTTTATTGGAATTGGATTGGAATTGGTATTAATTTTCCATGCTTCGGAGAGTACTTTAAGCCGTCGGTCCCGGTAGTTAAATTAAGATCTATGACAGCCGTTACGGGTAGTCAGAGGCCTGATGGTCTGATAACCAGCCATACCACGAGATATCGTGTTACCCAGTTACTGGGTTGTGGTGGTCAGACAGGCAGTCGCTCCATGTAAAATACTGGTATTAAGCTGCATCCGGTTTGACTGAAAGCCGACCCCAATGGCTTTGAAAAAAGCCTAGGCAGATATTTAAGAGTAACCTCACAGATTTTCGAATATTGCAGCATTCTGGGCTGCAGGATGACTAAGGCGACAAAAGTCTTACAAGTTAATAAAAAATTAAAAATTGTCTACCGTTCACAAACATGATAAGGAAAAAACAAAGATCAATAATAGGTACACGCGATTAATCAGGTTTAAAGTTATTTTATTATATTTTTTGAATATTTTATCATTTTCCTTATTGACTACTTTATAATATTTTGTCATCGCGTCGTCGATAACGCCATTTCAAGAAATATAGCTCCCATATTTTTATTTACAAATCAGCTCAGCAATAAACCTGCAACACTTACTTATAAACAACCGTTACTTATAAATATTCGAAATAATATAATAATATAATATTCCACAACTACCACACAACGCCGTCTAGTCTCAAGCTAAGCAGAGCTTGTGTTATGAGTACTAGACAACTGATAAACATACTTATATATTTCTAAATGCATACATATTATATAATAAATAATTATATATTCGTAAATTATTCCACATTCTAATGATAATGAAAAAAAAAAAGTGTTCAAATTACTAAAAGTCGGCCCATAAATCATGTATTGTGTCTTTTTTTACACGACTGCCCAAAATATGTGTGTAATGTTTTAAGGGTATATGTATGTATGTATGTTTGTGAGTTTCTTTATTCTACCATAACTTCTTAATTCCTGAACCGATTTAGATGAATGGGTTATCGTTAGAATCCTTGCATTCTTGGGCATTTTCCCGGGTAACACAGGCTAGTAAGATTAAAGAAAAATGCAATATAGTAGCTGTGGTAATAATAAAATAAAATAGCTCGCCTGCGATGTGTGAATAAAAAGTGGAAAAAAAAACCAGGTTTGTGAAGAATTTCAGTCATGATCGCAGTCGGGGAATACTACTGTGAAATAATTTCTTATAGGTCCGCCGACTGCAATAAAAATTCACTGTTTAGTTCACAAAAGGCATGATTTTTATACGACTGCTCTAAAAAGAGTAGTGTTATATATTTAGTGTTCATGTATCTAAATATGTAAGTATATATGTAAATATTTATATATGATTGTGAGTTTTTTAGACCACCATAACTTCTAGAACCGATTTAGATGATGGGGTATTGTTAGAATCCTTACATTGTCAGGGGTAAAATAGGCTAGCAAAATATAAAAATAAAAAATATATTGTTACAATGGTACAGAAAGAGTGATATAAATAAGATTAACTAATATAAAAATAAAATAAAATAGCTCTTGTCATATTCAAAATCTTACTTGTTTATGTTACTCGGGACGCAGCAGTCATTTATTTATTCTGTTTATATAAAGCTGATCTGATAATGAGCTAGTAAGTAATGAAATGTGGAAGAAGAATTCACGGTAGTGAGCAGAGGTCGAGATGGCTTTGTGCAGAGCGCCTTGAGTATTTATCTCGGAGGCGCAGGTTCGAATCCTGCTCGCGACCGTATTCTTTTTCCATTTAATATTATAAGTTTAAGAAAGAAAGAAAAAGAAAGAAAGAAAGAAAATATATTTATTAAATCACACAAAACACACTAACAGATTGGGATAAAAAAATCAACAATAATCAACCAAACACGAAACAAACAAAATAAATAACATCACAGACACACACAAAGACAATGATGACGCACACTGCTGTGTTCATGAACTCGGGCTCCGCCGCCGCCGCCGCAGGCGTACGTTTGAGTTCAATAAGGGACAAGCCATGGTGCGACGTATTGAGTATTGAATTATCTTCAGAATTTAAATAATATTTAATTTAAGGTATTGAGTATTGAATTATCTTCAGAATATCTAAGCAAAGTTTAGAATAAGACAACCACTAGAGAGTGGTTAAAATATGGTTGCCTAGATTTTGTACGACCTCTTGGTTGAACTTTAAATTATGCGTATTAAGAAACCTACAAATTATGATCATTTCTAGTAGTGGGATGGGGTCATTCACTTTACTTACGTAAGTAGCTGACCTTGACAGAGGCAATCAAATTTTAAGGCATAGAGATCGGGAGAAAGGTCTTCTGGCTACATAACTTTGACGGTCAAATACGGCGCCATTTAATTTTATTGGTAGCTCTCAAGTTTCGTGCTGTCCCTGTCATTTCTAAGCAAATGATGATCAATAATATGTTAACTTAAAAAAATATTAATTTAATAATTAAATAATTAAATTAATTTAAAAAAATATAAATAAAAAGCACGCCTGCTACTACACTAAAGTACTCGAGAGGTTGACAAGTTTCGGAAGATACGTCCTCTAGTTTCTAGTATAGTAAAAGGCTACCGAGAAAATAGAAGAGAAAACACGTCTCGATTGACGAGCAACTTATCCCATTCACAGGTAAATGCAAACAGAAACAGGTGGTAAAAGGGAAGCCCAAGCCAGAAGGCATCAAAGTTTTCATCATGACTAATCCTACAGGCCTTCTATTGGATTTCTACCTGTACCGGGATTAAGGCACAGCAGTTCAGTCTGCACTGTATCCGATTCCCAAAAAATTAGACTTTTGTATTGAAACTCGTGGACACTTTGTCTTCAAATTCTTCAATTTACATAGTTCGATATTTTCCATCTATTCCGCTTCATGATGTCTTATTGAAAAGAGGCATCAAGACGACCGGGGCTTTGATGAAAAATCGGATATCGAGTACCGAAGACCAGACCAACAGCGAAAACCCAGGCTCGCGTAGCATTTATTCAAAACGGATATCATGTTACAAAGAGCAGGTAGATGCACTCACGATTGCGTTGAAAGAAGTGATGGTAATTTAGCTGTTGTTGAGTGGGTGGACAGCCTGCTATAGCAGTGATAGCCTAGTGGTAGTAGTTGGACTGACAAGTCCAAGGGCGCAAGTTCGAATCCAAGGCTCGCACTACTGACTTTTCGAAGTCATGTGCGTATTATAAATTAATTATCACTTGCTTAAAACGGTGAAGGAAAACATCGTGACGAAACCAGCACACCTGAGAGATGTTCTCGATGGAGTTTAAAACAATGCCAGAGACCTACGGGTGGTTCAAACTCTGACACTAGGTTGTTCATCAACCACACGATAAGAAATGGTTGGACAGTAAACCGATTCACGTCGCATCAACTGAATCAGGTGTTCAACCGTTAGGAACGTGTCGCAGTTATTTGACATTTATAACACGTTCCGAATGTAATATTTATTTGCTTAAATGTCAACCGAAACTGTTTTTTTTTTTTTATTATCGTACCTAAAACATGTAATAACAATAAAAAAATAATTAAAGCAACATCATGTGACACTTTTTAATTCTTTCTTGATTAAAGTTTTTATGAATACAACTTCCAAAATTGCATGTTTTAATACTATTTCGGACCCAAAGTATCATCAGTGATACGTTTACGCCGAAAGGGCTAGGGTAGTTTTTTTTTTTTACTAAAGTTTGATTATCTATAGGTGGTACCAAGCTATACAAATAAAGTCTCAGAAATAGAAAGTGCGTATTTACGTCTGGATCTAAGGAGGATATATGTGCACATGCGTGTGTTCCAAAGTGTTTAACTATTAATGTCGTAGCGGCCGAGTGGTTACGCGTCCGGCCCCTTGAGCCACAAGTTGGAGGTTCAAATCTGACATGTACCTATCAATGTGACTTTTTAAATGTCATATATGTATTTTCTTAGGTACTCGAAAACATCGTGAGTAAATTTTGACTTGATGCTTTGAAATCGCCCATCCGCAGTGAGCTATGGTGATGTTTAGTGCTCGTGCCTTCTTTGTATGAGAAGGCCCCTTGCCCTGCAGTGGCACAGTTATGGGCTGGCTATGTGATGTAATTTTTATATAAGTCTTATGTAATTTCCGCGAGCGGGATTCTAAGCGCTAACCTTTTGGTTAAGTACACCAGCCGTTTTATCCAAGCAAGCCATCGATATTTTGATCTATCTATAAAGATAATATAAATACATATTCATGAAAATATTATAACTCCGCATGCGTGTGTTAATGCGTCATAAAAATGTATTAGAATTTATTTACTCAATTTTTTATGTCAACACTCAAATTCATATTACAGCTACCTAATACATGTTTCTCACAAATTTGAGAAATACTAACAACTTCAATATTGCTTATATTATTGTTGTTAAACAACTCCTAATCTTCTGAGAGAGTTTGAGGAAAAGATTTGTTAAAACATTTGTATTGAATAAAACACGGTTAACAAAAATAATTATGATGATTTTTAAAATCAAATTATAATACCGAAGGTCACGGCAAATTACGACGCAAAAAATTGCATACAACACAATAAATAATATAACTCCCTACATAAATTGTTAATTTTCTAAAGTATCCTGTTTGTCGGATTTTTAAGATCATGTTATTTTTGTGATAAGATAGTAAGTTAAATTAATGATTAATAGGTATACTCGCGAAAGCACAAATTGTACGTCAAACAATAATATTCTTCCCGACCGTATATCGGTCACGGCGGCCTAGTCCATGGAGATTAGCCAATTCCACAGGAGATATTATAGTACACAAGTGTATGCGCAAACACAGGTGCACTCCCTCTTCCTTCACTCTCATAATCCGATGGGACGGCAATCCGATACGACCGGAGAAAGATCAGACGCAGGATCAACAGCTTTACGTGCTCTCCGAAGCACACACCAACAACTTTCTAACTTCGGGCTGCTACTGAGAATTTCCTAACGGAAAAACTCAATAACACTTTACCCGACCTGGGAATCGAACCCAGGACATCACGCTCAGCAGTCGCACTTGCGACCGCTAGAGAATAATAATTATATTGTGTCTGGTATTGGCGCGTCAGAATTGTTAGTCTTATTTTAAGGGGGAATCCTCCAAAAGGCACCCAGTCTTTTGTGATTATACCGGTGAGTGTGGGGATTTTTACCTGACAAAAGGAGCTCAGGATATAACAAAACAGCTTCGAAACCAACAACGCTAACAAATATATGTATATCCTTATCTAATAATATAACAGTTTTAATTGAATTCAAACTACCAATTTTTTGAACTGCAGAAAACCACACAATTCTCCCGCTAACCTTAACCGGGGTCTGGGATCGCAGTTAATTCGCTGCAACTGCTGCGACTTACGATTGGTATAGCAAGTGAAAGTCGCAAGTTGGACTTATCGTAATCATGTGCGTATTACAAATTATTGATCACCATCTTAAAATTATAGTGGAAAGTAAAAAACCTCAGTAAGTTCTTCATGGTGTATGAAGCCATGTCAGAGGCCTATGGGTGGTTTAAACCATGGCACTATATTGTCCGTTGACCACATGATAACAACAAGAAGTTGTTGAACAAAATTTAAATATTACTGGGGACGTATTTTTAACCGGCGAAAAACGGAAGAGGTTCTTAAGTCGTTGCGTACATTATTTTATGTATGACAACCCATCTTTTTACATAGTAGTCCGATATTGATGATTCATTTTTTTTTGTATAGAGGATACTTTAAAGTACGTCCCATATTGGCACCGACTCAATATAAATGGGTTTCTACGTATGATATCTTTAATTCTTTATGTTCATTTTGTGTATGCAAGCGAGCATGCGAGTATTCGAATAATATCATCAAAAACAGTATGTGAATTCATTATCCTTATATTTTTTGTCGATGTTGAATTAGCTCGATCTAAACATTAATTTATTCATTATTATACATGTTTTGCTATGGTGGGAGGTGATTTATTATTCAAGAAGAAACGTTTATCCTCAAATAAATAGTATAAAAGGGGTATACGATATATGTTATCAATCAGTGTGCTGTGAAAATAGTAACAATGAAATTCGTGAGTATTTTATTTGATTTTACTAAATATAAGATTGGATAATATATGGGCAGGGTCATCGATATTGTTTTCATTTTTTAATAGATCGCGTTGTATTTTGTAGCTTATCTTTTAATTAGCTGTACCCCGCGGTTTCAATCCCTTTTTTATTTTTGTTCGACTCCTAAGGGTCATAGCGTGATGTTAAATAATCTATACTGTTCCTCATGAATCTGGCTATCATATACCAAAAGAAAATCGAATCCGACTGATAGTTCCAGAGATAAGCAAGATTAAATTAAAAAAAAAAACACTAGCTTTATATTAAAAATGATTTTCTTTTTTTAATTTCTATTAAGAACAACAGTATTTTACGAAACATACAGTGTAAGTTTTTTGGAATAAATCACCACAATATTGTATAATTTTAGAGATCGCTACGCATGCTATAATGTGTTAAAAAAATATCAGTATTTGTTAAGGTAATCACATGTGTACGACATTGAATGAACTGCAATGTTTGTTGTGTCGGTTTAGTTACCTATATAGTGACTGATAAGAATAGATAGCGATGACGTCACCATAAGACGTATTAAACTTTGGAAGCAGGGTCGGGCAATTTTATAAGGCATAAAAAATTTCGAGGGATACATTCATATTAATTATTGTCCAACGTTTATTACTCGCGTGCATTCTTCGGGATTGCCCGACTTAGGTTCAGCTTATGAGTAAAGATTCCGTTCGAGTTCGAAACTAGTCGTCGTTGCGGAGGTCAGATAAGCAGACCCCATAGTTCGAAAAGGCTGGGCAGATTCATATTTGAGAAAGATAACTTGCTCGGGCGGCGGTAATCGCTTACCATCAGGCGTTCCGTCTGCCCATTTGCACCCTATAACATAATAATAAAATATATGTTATTCATTTGCTGTTTCAGTTCGCTTTCTTCGTTATGGTAATGTACGCCATCTTGGCTCTGGTGGGTGCTGACAACAGCGGCGAGCCTGTATTCAGGGTGGAGCGAAGCGCCAACGTCGCGCCAGGTCACCATCACCATCAACACCATCACCACCAGCACTACGGCGGCTACAAAGGCCACAAAGGTTAAACCCTACTGAAGGCTAAAGGGCGATTATTAATACTTACAAAAAATTGTTTGAAAATGACAATATCGATACTGAAATAATTTATTTAAATACTATTAAGGTATCTGTTGTAAAATAAATATATTTATTTAATTACTTAGTCCTTTTTTTACTGCATTGAATAATATGTATTTTTGTACAATTTTATATCATAAACGATGATAAACCAAGGCGCGGCCACCGACTTTTCGAAGTCATGTGCGTATTATAGATTAGTTTACACTTCCTCAAAACGGTGAAGGAAAACATTGTGAGGAAACGAGCATACTTAAGAGATACGGGTGGTTTAAACGTTGATACTAGGTTATTAGTCAACGACTAGACCTACTTCTTCGTTGGTCTGGTTCCAAAAGCGACTGCTAAGCATAAAGGCCATTCCTGGGTTCGATTACCGAGTCGGGCAAAGTGTTACTGAGTTTTTCTGTTAAGAATATTCCCAGTAGCAGCTCTGTGTTCGGAATTATTCACAGAAGATGGCAATAGGCTCACCCCCTATTTATTAAACGGGACTTAATAGCACCATATGTGAAATGTGGGTGTATAACTATGTACACCTCTGCCTATCCCTTCGTAGAATACAAGCATGCTAAGTTAAGTTACGTTGGTTAATCAACCACACGATAAGAAGAAACAGAAAGTTATTGTTTTTTTCTTTAATATTTGTTTGTTATTTTGTACTAATCCAATCATAAAAGTTAAACATACATATACCTTAGCATCAAGCTCCTATTTCCCAGGGAGTTTTGCAGAAAGGCTGGCGATCTCTCGATTCCGTCCGTGATTAGACACATGGTCGGGCGTGAGAGCGCATGGGGAGCCGTCGCTGACTTCTGCGAGGAGATGATGTTCGCGAAGGAGGTGGCGGAAAGGGAGAAAGAGGCGAACGCCGCTCACTCCTGCCGCAGAAGGCGAGCCAGGCGCCGGAGGGCGCTCTACGATCTCCGGCCACCGGGAGCCGTGGACTGAGGGCGGCGGGCATGGGTGGTTCGCTGCCTTATCAGCAGTCTAGCCCGGGACGACCACGCACGTGCGATATAGGGAGGTGTTTGAGCAGGTTAACTGTGGCCAGCCTGCACAAATCCCGGAGTGTCCGTTGAAATATTTTCTACGGACCATAACCTGCCGGGGTCGCAGTGATTGCTGCAATGAACCCGGGACCTCAGTAAACGTTGGAGTAGGACCGTGTGGATTTTAGTCGGTAGGAGTCCGGCACAACGTCCATGATGGATTTTAAACACTAAAAAAAAAGGAAATTTGGCAGAGGTCTATTATTCTACACTCACATTTCATCGATGCTGTTATTAACATGCAATAAATAGCCGATGAGCTTATTACCGTGTACGGTCAGCCATAATTCCCGTTTCCGGTCTGCTACTGAACATTTTCTCATACTAAAATCCAATAACATTTTTCTCGACCCGGAAATCAAACCCAACATCTCACACTCGGCAGCTGCTATTGCGGTTACTAGACCAATTCTGTTGTCAACTGAAGCTCTGATACGGTTGATAAGGAAAACAAACATTATTTCTTACCGCTAAACAAAATCGGATTAAGGTAAATCCTCCTGTTACTGTCCAACGAAACAGTTGCTGAACTCAAATAGCTTGGTGAGCCTCTGGCTTACATTAAGTGTTTGGATAAAAACGGTTAGATCTTTTATTTTTATTTGTCCAATGTGAGTTGGGACGATTACTGTGACACTATAGTCTTGTCTCCAAGGTTGGTTAGACGCTAATTGGTAGGCTTACCCTAATGTGAAATTCTTGTAATTTCTTAATTTAAGTAACCTAGATTTTTTTATTTTCTTTTTGGCTGAGAGGTTTATTTTTTAATTACAAATATTGTACCAAAAGTTTTAGTGAACCTTCATCTTAGCGGTTTTCTGGATGATTATAGAAAAAACAGAAATAAGTAACTAAAAAAATCCTTTATCTATTGTATAGAATGTGTCATGTTTTTTGACCGACTTCCAAAAAAGGAGGAGGATATTATTGTTGTTAAACAACTCCTACTCTTCTGAGATGGTTTGAGGAAAAGATTTGTTAAAACATTTTTATTGAATAAAACACGGTTATCATAATTATAATGAGTTTTAAAATCAAATTATAATACAGAAGGTCACGGCAAATTACGACGCAAAAAATTGCAGACAACAAAATAAATAAGATAACTCCCTACATAAATTGTTAATTTTAAAAAGTTTCCTGTTTGTCGGATTTTTAAGATGATGTTATTTTTGTGATAAGGTAGTATATATATATCCAAGAATTTATGGAAGATAAAACTTTAAAGTAACGTTATTTATAATAAATATATTTTAACTATTGTAATTTTATGCTAGATATATATATTTAATTAATGAATGAATTAAATTGTATGTTGTTCACTCTTATATAATAATTATGTGATTTATAAAAAATAGGATAATAATAATTAAGTTAATAATATGTTAGTAGGTATAAGAAATTGCAATATTTTAGTTTTAAGTTAATTTGCTGCGCCCTAACAGGGTCACAGGGTATAAGCCAAGCCTGTTACTGTGTGTACATTGTGCAATAAATAAATAAATAAATAAAAAGTGGATTAATTAATGATTAATAGGTATACTCGCGAAAGCACAAAATTGTACGTCAATCAATAACACTCCACCCGACCGCATTTCGATCACGGCGGCCTAGTCCACGGAGGTTAGCCAAGTACGCAAGAGATATTAGAGTGTACAAGTGTATGCGCAAACACAGGTGCACTCCCTCTTCCTTCACTCTCATAGTCCGATAGGACGGTATTCCGACACGACCGGAGAAAGATCAGACGCAGGACCAACAGCTTTACATGCTCTCTGAAGCACACACCAACAACTTTCTAACTTCGGGCTACTACTGAGAATTTCCTAACAGAAAAACTCAATAACACTTTACCCGACCTGGGAATCGAACCCAGGACATCACGCTCAGCAGTCGCACTTGCGACCGCTAGAGAATAATAATTATATTGTGTCTGGTATTGGCGCGTCAGAATTGTTAGTCTTATTTTAAGGGGGAATCCTCCAAAAGGCACCCAGTCTTTTGTGATTATACCGGTGAGTGTGGGGATTTTTACCTGACAAAAGGAGCTCAGGATATAACAAAACAGCTTCGAAACCAACAACGCTAACAAATATATGTATATCCTTATCTAATAATATATCAGTTTTAATTGAATTCAAACTACCAATTTTTTGAACTGCAGAAAACCACACAATTCTCCCGCTAACCTTAACCGGGGTCTGGGATCGCAGTTAATTCGCTGCAACTGCTGCGACTTACGATTGGTATAGCAAGTGAAAGTCGCAAGTTGGACTTATCGTAATCATGTGCGTATTACAAATTATTGATCA
Source organism: Xylocampa areola (assembly GCA_935421205.1). NCBI lineage: Eukaryota > Metazoa > Arthropoda > Insecta > Lepidoptera > Noctuidae > Xylocampa > Xylocampa areola. Next base: position 14,681,583 of record OW285218.1, on the reverse strand, counting down.
CCATCTTAAAATTATAGTGGAAAGTAAAAAACCTCAGTAAGTTCTTCATGGTGTATGAAGCCATGTCAGAGGCCTATGGGTGGTTTAAACCATGGCACTATATTGTCCGTTGACCACATGATAACAACAAGAAGTTGTTGAACAAAATTTAAATATTACTGGGGCGTATTTTTAACCGACGAAAAACGGAAGAGGTTCTTAAGTCGTTGCGTACATTATTTTATGTATGACCACCATCTTTTTACATAGTAGTCCGATATTGATGATTCATTTTTTTTTGTATAGAGGATACTTTAAAGTACGTCCCATATTGGCACCGACTCAATATAAATGGGTTTCTACGTAAGATATCTTTAATTCTTTATGTTCATTTTGTGTATGCAAGCGAGCATGCGAGTATTCGAATAATATCATCAAAAACAGTATGTGAATTCATTATCCTTATATTTTTTGTCGATGTTGAATTAGCTCGATCTAAACATTAATTTATTCATTATTATACATGTTTTGCTATGGTGGGAGGTGGTTTTTTATTCAAGAAGAAACGTTTATCCTCAAATAAATAGTATATAAGGGTTATACGATATATGTTATCTATCAGTGTGCTGTGAAAATAGTAACAATGAAATTCGTGAGTATTCTATTTGATTTTACTAAATATAAGATTGGATAATATATGGGCAGGGTCATCGATATTGTTTTCATTTTTTAATAGATCGCGTTGTATTTTGTAGCTTATCTTTTAATTAGCTGTACCCCGCGGTTTCAATCCCTTTTTTATTTTTGTTCGACTCCTAAGGGTCATAGCGTGATGTTAAATAATCTATACTGTTCCTCATGAATCTGGCTATCATATACAAAAAGAAAATCGAATCCGACTGATAGTTCCAGAGATAAGCAAGATTAAATTAAAAAAAAAACACTAGCTTTATATTAAAAATGTTTTTTTTTTTAATTTCTATTAAGAACAACAGTATTTTACGAAACATACAGTGTAAGTTTTTTGGAATAAATCACCACAAAATTGTATAATTTTAGAGATCGCTACGCATGCTATAATGTGTTAAAAAAATATCAGTATTTGTTAAGGTAATCACATGTGTACGACATTGAATGAACTGCAATGTTTGTTGTGTCGGTTTAGTTACCTATATAGTGACTGATAAGAATAGATAGCGATGACGTCACCATAAGACGTATTAAACTTTGGAAGCAGGGTCGGGCAATTTTATAAGGCATAAAAAATTTCGAGGGATACATTCATATTAATTATTGTCCAACGTTTATTACTCGCGTGCATTCTTCGGGATTGCCCGACTTAGGTTCAGCTTATGAGTAAAGATTCCGTTCGAGTTCGAAACTAGTCGTCGTTGCGGAGGTCAGATAAGCAGACCCCATAGTTCGAAAAGGCTGGGCAGATTCATATTTGAGAAAGATAACTTGCTCGGGCGGCGGTAATCGCTTACCATCAGGCGTTCCGTCTGCCCATTTGCACCCTATAACATAATAATAAAATATATGTTATTCATTTGCTGTTTCAGTTCGCTTTCTTCGTTATGGTAATGTACGCCATCTTGGCTCTGGTGGGTGCTGACAACAGCGGCAAGCCTGTATTCAGGGTGGAGCGAAGCGCCAACGTCGCGCCAGGTCACCATCACCATCAACACCATCACCACCAGCACTACGGCGGCTACAAAGGCCACAAAGGTTAAACCCTACTGAAGGCTAAAGGGCGATTATTAATACTTACAAAAAATTGTTTGAAAATGACAATATCGATACTGAAATAATTTATTTAAATACTATTAAGGTATCTGTTGTAAAATAAATATATTTATTTAATTACTTAGTCCTTTTTTTACTGCATTGAATAATATGTATTTTTGTACAATTTCATATCATAAACGATGATAAACCAAGGCGCGGCCACCGACTTTTCGAAGTCATGTGCGTATTATAGATTAGTTTACACTTCCTCAAAACGGTGATGGAAAACATTGTGAGGAAACGAGCATACTTAAGAGATACGGGTGGTTTAAACGTTGATACTAGGTTATTAGTCAACCACTAGACCTACTTCTTCGTTGGTCTGGTTCCAAAAGCGACTGCTAAGCATAAAGGCCATTCCTGTGTTCGATTTCGGTAGTCGGGCAAAGTGTTACTGAGTTTTTCTGTTAAGAATATTCCCAGTAGCAGCTCTGTGTTCGGAATTATTCACAGAAGATGGCAATAGGCTCACCCCCTATTTATTAAACGGGACTTAATAGCACCATATGTGAAATGTGGGTGTATAACTATGTACACCTCTGCCTATCCCTTCGTAGAATACAAACATGCTAAGTTAAGTTACGTTGGTTAATCAACCACACGATAAGAAGAAACAGAAAGTTATTGTTTTTTTTTCTTTAATATTTGTTTGTTATTTTGTACTAATCCAATCATAAAAGTTAAACATACATATACCTTAGCATCAAGCTCCTATTTCCCAGGGAGTTTTGCAGAAAGGCTGGCGATCTCTCGATTCCGTCCGTGATTCGACACATGGTCGGGCGTGAGAGCGCATGGGGAGCCGTCGCTGACTTCTGCGAGGAGATGATGTTCGCGAAGGAGGTGGCGGAAAGGGAGAAAGAGGCGAACGCCGCTCACTCCTGCCGCAGAAGGCGAGCCAGGCGCCGGAGGGCGCTCTACGATCTCCGGCCACCGGGAGCCGTGGACTGAGGGCGGCGGGCATGGGTGGTTCGCCGCCTTATCAGCAGTCTAGCCCGGGACGGCCACGCACGTGCGATATAGGGAGGTGTTTGAGCAGGTTAACTGTGGCCAGCCTGCACAAATCCCGGAGTGTCCGTTGAAATATTTTCTACGGACCATAACCTGCCGGGGTCGCAGTGATTGCTGCAACGAACCCGGGACCTCAGTAATAGTTGGAGTTGGACCGTGTGGATTTTAGTCGATAAAAGTCCTTACAGCGTCCATGATGGATTTTACACACTCAAGAAAAAGGGAATTTGGCAGAGGTCTTTATTACTCTACACCCACATTTCATCGATGCTGTTATTAACATGCAATAAATAGCTGATGAGCCTATTACCGTGTACCAGGCATAATTCCCGTTTCCGGTCTGCTACTGAACATTTTCTCATACTAAAATCCAATAACATTTTTCTCGACCCGGAAATCAAACCCAACATCTCACACTCGGCAGCTGCTATTGCGGTTACTAGACCAATTCTGTTGTCAACTGAAGCCCTGATACGGTTGATAAGGATTAGGCTCGATACACGCAGAAGTCCGAAGAAAATACAAAAAAAAAACATTATAAATAAAATATATCTAACAAACATTATTTCTTACCGCTAAACAAAATCGGATTAAGGTAAAGCCCCCTGTTACTGTCCAACGAAACAGTTGCTGAACTCAAATAGGTTGGTAAGCCTCTGGCTTACATTAAGTGTTTGGATAAAAACGGTTAGATCTTTTATTTTTATTTTTCCAATGTAAGTTGGGACGATTACTGTGACACTATAGTCTTGCCTCCAAAGTTGGTTAGACGCTAATTGGTAGGCTTACCCTAATGTGAAATTCTTGTAATTTCTTAATTTAAGTAACCTAGATTTTTTTATTTTCTTTTTGTCTGAGAGGTTTATTTTTTAATTACAAATATTGTACCAAAAGTTTTAGTGAACCTTCATCTTAGCGGTTTTCTGGATGTTTATAGAAAAAACAGAAATAATTTCAAAAATCCTTTATCTATTGTATAGAATGTGTGATGTTTTTTTTTCTGTCAGGAGTGGTTTCTATCTGACCATCGTTTGGAAATGTTTTGAGGATTGAATTTTACTTAGATCGCTGAAATTTTAATTGTCGTTTTCCCGCAACGTAATGACTTTATCTTGGCAGTACAATAGCTCAATTACATATATAAATATATATTATTATTATTTTATAAGAAAATGGTAGAATTTAAGATAAATCTTTGAAAAGCTTTAACGCATGCTTAGTGAACTCTAAAGTTATTATATTAAATGGAAAAAGAATACGGTCGTGAGCAGGATTCGAACTTGCGCCTCCCGGATAAATACTTCAGGCGCTCTGACCACTAAGCCATCTCGAGAGGCTGAGAGGAGATATAGAGGTCGTATATTTTGTTTTTATATAATCAAAAGTATCATGACAATACTTTATTTTAATTACAATCTAGCCTAAACTAGGCTAATGAGTAATATAATTTTAACCTAAATTGCTACGTTATCATAATAGGTACTAAGAATACGTCCAATAACTATTCTTAGTTTCTAATATTATAATTACGACACTTTTTTCATGTGTTCTTAGTCAGCACTTAACACTATATTTTTTGCCTGTCACAATTCACTACACTAATTCATGTGGTTTGGTCCGTTTGAGTCTTCTTACTATGTCCGTGTGGTCGAGGAGCTGTATGGCCTCAACTTCACGTGTTGGTGAAGTCTTCGTTCGTGACCTTCTGCGTATTTCTTAATAATTGTGGCTACGACGTCCATATTAAGGTCCCGATGGAGGTCACTATTCCTTATGTACCAGGGAGCGTTGAGAATATCCCTGAGTACTTTGTTTTGAAATCGCTGGATGATTTCTCTATTGGTTTGTTTAGTACAGCCCCAAAGGTGAATACCATAAGTCCATACTGGCATTAAGACTTGTTTATATACGAGCAATTTGTTGTGTACTGACATAGTTGAGTTTCTGCCTAACAACCAATACATGTTCTTGTAGCGCAGGTCTAGTTCAGCTCGCTTCTTCTTGACGTGTGCTTTCCAGCGAAGCTTACCGTCAAGAGTCATTCCTAAGTACTTAGCTGTACTTGAGTAAGGAACTATTTGGTTATTAAGAAACACCGGATTGTATTGCGGTTTTTTGTTGGTGAAGTCAAAGTGAACAGACTTCGCCTCGTTCAGCTTTATTCGCCATTTTTTGGTCCAATCGAAGACTGGAACCAAAATTCGTTAATGTCTGTAATGACTGCTTCCTATCGCCATAATAGCTGTGTCAGTATATATATATATAATATAATAACTTGAAATGGTAGAATAATTGTAAAAAAAAAAACAAAACTCAAAAGCGACCAAATAGTAATAACGCGGCACGCACCACTGACTTTTCGAAGTCATGTGCGTATTATAAATTAAATATCACTTGCTTAAAACGGTGAAGCAAAACATCGTGAGGAAACCAGCACAACTGAGAGTTGTTCTCGATGGTGTGTAAATCCATGTCAGAGACCTACGGGTGGTTTAAAATCTGAAACTAGGTTGTTCATCAGCCACACGAAAAAAAGAAGAAATCAGTGTGTATAAAGTGTCAAAGAAAATTATTTAATAAATTAGGGCCGTATAGTTATAAAGATGATTAAGATATAAGTACAATAAATCTATTGGTACATCATCATTACTATTCTCCAACCCTTATCCCAATTTATTAGGGGTCGGCGCAGCACGTCTTTTTCTTCCATACATCTTTATTAGCCGTCATCTCAGTATCCATTCCCTTTTTAATCATATCTTCCTTCACACAATTCATGCATCCTTTTTTCTTTCAGCCTTCGTACTACTTTTTGTTGGTTAATTAGAGCAAATATTTGTGTGATTTACAGATAGTTGTTCCGGGTGTGTGTGCATGTGAGATTATATGTCTGTAAACTCACCCACGACAAAGTAAGAAATTCCTAGTGTGGGGCAACGTCCTCTTTTATAAACAAAAAATAAAAAAAAATATCTTCACTTTCTTCATTTTAAAATAGAAAGACAGCACACTACCACCCGTTCCTTGTGGGAATTCCGAATATTCGTACACAGCGATTTGGCTCCATCTTCATGATACGTACTGCCCGTGATTTAGGTATATTCAAGGCTGGCGTGAATAGATTTCTTCTAGATTATTGTTTATCGGTTACTACTCACGTGCATTTTTCGGGATTGCCCGACTAGTTTCAAACTCAAAACAGACAATCTTCGTCAATATTAGTTAATATGAATATACCTCACGATAATAAATACACAAAAAAAAACCATTATATCTCGTTGTTTTTAGGTCATATTACTACCTAAATTTCGCCAAAGCCACATAGTATCCACATCAATGACGTCACAGCATCTCTCGTTCACAAGATAACAGTAACAAGATACGCTCAGAACAATGACGTAGGAATAAATTTTATCTTAATTCCGCTCAAATTGTAGCGCTATACTACGATGGTGCTTCGTAACCGCTGCGGTGGGGCTACAAAGTCAGCGAGTTAGGTAAGGCGGAAGCGGGGACTGATTCGAATTTTCTCTAATCAGAATTTTCGTTCTAAATGGCTTATGAAGTTATTGCAATATGTATTAATTGTTGATTAACGGTTATTACTCACGCGCATTCTTTGGGATTAGTCGACTAGTTTTGAATTTGAACGGAGACCTTATTCATGAGCATAGCCCGCGACGATGACGCGAGTCAAACTGGCGCTGCACATCGTCGCATTACCATCTGACCCACGGAACGTTATTTTTGGGTAATACGGATGTTTTACCGCATTTTTCAGTCTCATGACTACCGGGACTAAAGTTTTAATGAGCTCTCCAAGGCACGAAGTTGTTTCTGCGTAGAAATATTGGTCTATTACTATACATGGGATACAGCTACCGTTTTTATGTTGTGGCGATCCATTTCACCGAGAAGACGTGGTTAGGCCCAACTGTGAAAGTTGTGAGTCTTCTTGGCACGTTTTGAAGTCTGCGATGCTAGTAAGGTTTTCCTGACACAATTATAATATTTTATTTACCTACGCGGATTCGAATCTCGTTTTTTTTTAACGTGGCCTCTTGCAGCTAACCCGTAGGGGTTTGATCTGTGTAACCAACACACAACACTATTGGCGTCACCTTTTTTTTTTTTTTTTTTTTTTTTTTTTTTTTTTTTATGTGGAGAAATGCCCTCGCATACCGCTCTGACACGGGGAGACAGAGCGGTTATGTGGGACTCGAACCCACTAAAACTCCACAGTATACCTCCTCTGCTGCTTGAGGGCGGGACGCGGGAACGCTCTCGCACACAACCGCGAACCCGCCCGCACTAATGGCGTCCCCTGCGGAACATGAGCTGGATCAGATTATTTTCATATGATTTATAATGAGATTATTTTATAATGTTTCTGTAGAAAAATAAAATAGACATTACATGGCCTTAAAAAATAATCATACCTAATTAAAATATTTGTGACGGATCCAGAAAATTTTATTTTTACTTTACTATATTTATTTCACCTTGCCCGACCTGGCCATTGAACCCTCAGCAGTCGAGCTTGGGACCAATAGAGTCAGTTTTTTAAACATTATGTTATTTGTTTTCATGGCCCCAGTTGGCTCGTAGCAGCGTAGTGGCGTAGAGCCGGAAGACTGAGCGATTGTAGTTAGATAAACAGTTTGTTTTCGGCCCCTGAGTTATGTGCTAAATTGTATCATAAATAAACTAGGGCTGCTACCCTTTGTATATATCTGATTATATTTTTGGAGATAATTCACCAAGAGATTACGACCTCATAATTTATTATGTTCTTACCAATTTAGTAATTCAGTTAGAAGTTGAAAGGGTAACTTTTGCTGTTTGAAGTGTTATGAAATTTAGTTTGTATTACTGTCAAGATTATGAAAGTAATTTATATATATTAACATCTGGCAAATTGTGTCAGACATTGAAAATAAATAGAATATAAGGCGAAAGAAAATTACTTTGTGCGGTGCTAATATACCTACTTAGATTTTAATATCTTCTAAAACGAGGATGTTTAATGATTTTTGTGTGGTGGTACAAAATGTTATCCATTTTTGTGTGATGGTACAATATGTTATCCATTTTTGTGTGATGGTACAGTTTGTTATCCATTTTTTTATGTGTGAAAATTCATCATGGGCGCTGTGCCGCACTCCTACCGACTAAAAACCACACCGGTCCCGGAATTGCAGCTGCACTTACCGGAAATGGCCGCAGTACATAATATTTGATAATTTTAGATTCTGCATTAAAAAGAAACACAAGTCCGACTAATATTATAAATGCGAAAGTTTGTGAGGATGGATGAATGGATGGATGGATGTTTGCTACTCTATCTCGCAATAACTACTGAACGGATTTGTATATAATTTGGCGTAAAGATAGTTTGTGACATGGATTAACACATAGGATACTTTTTGTCCAGGGTGGATCCAATTCTTAAATCCACGCAAACGAAGTCGCGGGCTCTTATAACATATAGGATAACATAGCATCACGCCTGTATTCCAGCAGAGTACAGCAGAGAAGTACTGTTGTACACTAACATTTTACCAACGCATTTATTAGATAAGTCTCTTCACGTAATAGGTGGTGAGAATATTGCTATTATCGGACTCCAAACTCCGGGCTGCTACTGAGAATGATGTAACAAAAAAATCAAATACCACTTTATTCGTACCACAAATTAAAGAACATAAACTTAGCTTCGCTTGAGTTTACTCGATAACTAAACAATCATAGTAATATCTTAGGTTTGCGCAATCACTACACATTATAATAAAACAACTTCCTTGGTCCTCCTGCGACCACGAACGCTGCAAAGTGTTCGAAAAGTCAGGATAAACAAAAAAAAAAAACAATAATACACGCGATTAATCCGGTTAAAAGTTTTTTTATTATAACTAAACGATACTTAAACTTTAAAAAAAAATTTGAAAACCCAACAAATTTGTAAATTCTATATACTAACAGGAATTAACGCGCAATAAAAATTTATTGCGCGTTAATTCCTGTTAGTATATAGTAATATCATGCAACGCGATAGTTTAAAAGTTAATAATTTTGTAAATTCTATCAAGATAGAAAATAAAAGGGCGAGCTAATAAAAATATTCTGCTCGATTTGTACTAAAACACGAATTCGTTTGGTTCAGCCCAGCCCCTAAAGTAACGCGCGTAATGAGTGCACAATTGTGTTCATCGCAGTTCAACTGTAAACTCGTTAGTGACTGCGATGGCTATAATACGATCTAAGTTATATAATTTATGTAGGTTCTTGATTTAGGTTTGTGGGTTAAGTAGCTATAACAATGAAAATATCAAAGCTTCTTTTCCCTTTTTTAAACGAATGCCCATAAAAAAAGTGTGTGAAGTTTTCAGGGTTCATGTATGTATGTGTGTATGCTTGTGATTTATTTATTCCACGATAACTTCTGAATGCCTGAACCGATTTATATGTAGGTACGTGGTATTGATTCTAACCGTGCATTTTATTGATTTTAAAAGATTTTGATAATTTATATAGTAGCATAAATATATTTATTTAAAAAAAGCACGCATATGTGAAATAAAAAGTGAAAAACAAATGTTTTGTTTTTCGGAAAAACACAATAAAGGTATGACGTAATAATAATCAGTTGTAAAACTCAACTAAGCGGAACCGGCGATACCCGAGTTTTGGGGTGGGAACCTGTGATTTACTGCATTGCTAACACTTAATTTTCGCTTGGTTTTCCTTCAGGGGTAAGCAGTAAGTTTACTTGTTCTTAGATTCCTTTTTTCCCGTTTATAAATTTCTCTGAATGGAATGGCCAGGAACCTTGTAAGTACTATAATGTCACCTGCAGTTTACCTCATTGAAATGTATAAAAAATATCATAGATCTACATATTTCATATGTTATTCCTCTTTTGACACGACTGCCCGAAAAAGGAGTGTTTTGTTTTTCATCATTAGTATCACTATTTATTCACAAAAAAAATTTTGGACTTAAAAGGTATTTTGCGCAACTGACATGTGGCTTCAATTTATTACAGCAATGTATGACGCTACAACAAATTAACGCAATGTATGACGATCTTTATCTTGATCTATATAGTCGAGAATGTGGTATATATTTTAAAGAAAACCCAGGGAAAAAACTCGTAGGAAGGATTTTAAAAATAAAGTTGTACCTAATTTCAACATTGTCAAGCATAGCCCTCATTACCAAGCTATACAAACATTTAATAGACTGCCAGCGGACTTAAAAATATTGTTTTACACTAGCTCCTTTAAGGCTAAGCTAAAAGCATTTCTGTTGGGTAGAAATTTGTACTCAGTAGACGAACTGTGATTTATAATTCCATTTCCATATTTAAAAAAAAAAAGCCATTTTATTATTGTTGTTTTTGAACATGTATTTTTTTAAATTGAATATTGTTGTTATGTTATGTTTTTAATTATTGCTGCATGGCTTATATTATTGCATGCCACTGTATAAGTTATATTAATATCATTAATTATGATGTATGTAATGTATCAAACACAATTTATTGTTCCTGATAAATAAATAAAAAATAAATTAATAAATAAATGTTTATAGCAAAGAAAGCAATGTATTTCTAAATGTAATCCATTATCAATATAAGCACAATTATCCCGCTGTAACACGCAACTTGACAGTCGTATGTATGTCGCAGGCAATTTGTATGATTCCGCCTTTTACATACGGCGTCGTCGGTTTAAAAATGCTCGCAGTTATGTAATATGCCGAAGGCAAAGCGAGCGAAGCGAGCTCGGGAACCACATGCACCCCGACACGGACAGGTTAGGTTCGTGTTTAGGTTTTTTGCGACCTTACAGACGCCCGACCATATAGGAGCCCCGCTTCCGGCATAGGTATTACTTAGCTGCGAGCATCATGCCGTATGTAAACGGCGGAATCATACAAAATTCCTGTGACATATATAATATATTATAGGTTAAAAAAATAGAATATGTATCTTAATTATTAATTAATTCTTCCAAGTCAAACTTCTCATCCATACCCACCAATTCATAAGTTCTTTTAAAATAATTCACCCACTTAAACATTTTTCAGTTGAAGCTGCACTTTCGTTGTTTGCGCGACCGGAGGCAAAACAGCGGGACATCCCACTACCGGTTCCGAGACGACTATTTACAGTGTTGTCTGATCCCTCTTTCTCTTTTAATGGCCCAAGATGTACCACCAGACAGACAGTCTGCATTTCTTGCGGAAGTCGTTTGGAATTGTACATGGGTTTATACTACATGTTGATTCTATAGGCAGCGAGAATGGAGAATTTTGTCGCTAAGTGCGATATCATTTTAATGCTGGATTAGTTTATAGCTATGGATGTATATAAAAGCCTATCTAAAACAATCTCAGAGAGACGGAGACGTAGTCACTGAGATTGTCTTTAAGATCTATTAATACTTTTTAAACGATATTTCCACCTTATTAGCTGGTTTAGATTTGGCTCAAAACAACGTTTACGGAGTTACTGCGATATTAAGGTCTATCAGAATGAGAAGGGATTTGAAAAATAACTAATCACGTCCCGTGGGTGATCTAAAAGGCAACCAAGGGAATTCTCTGAGGGCAGAAACATTTACCAAGTTGAACTGATGAAACGTGACCAATAATAAATTAATCATTACGAGAACTATGAAAAAAAAAAGCCGAAGCAGATGTAGTTTTTACAAAATTATTATCGGTATTGTGGTTTGCTTTTCCTGGATAGACCAAATACAGACCGGAAAAATTTCGCAAAATGATTCAAAATCTTTTAACTTGTACCAATCAGGAGCGTTAATGGAGTAGGTCGTTAGCCACAGCTAAAGATTATCAGAGAAATCTGCAGCTAATGTGTTTACAATTTATACTTATTAACACTTTCAGTGGAGCGGAGACAAGATCTGATTCTAAGGTTAAGTGATTTTTATACGGGAGATATTTTTTGTGTTACAAAGTACACCAGTTGTACATAGCTGCGTTTTGATGAGTTTTTGAACGTAATTTCCTCTTATCAAATTTGCCTACTGCTATTGAGATACCAAAGATTAAATTGAAGGCAATTTTAATATATACTACTTTAAGGTAACATCAGTATAAAAGGCGTATTTATTATGTATCTCAAGGTCAAATTTAGCATTAAATGCTATCAGTGCATGTTATTGTGCTATAATATCACTATCTTAGTAGATGATGGCCTAAATGTTGACAGTAATGACTTTAAAATCTCACAAACGCTTCTTTCCGTGTATTTTAGAACCCAATTTCCTAAATCATCATGAATCCTGTCCAATCTGCAAACCCTATGCCTTCATAATGCTTTATATCTTTAAGATTATCAATAATGAGCCTATAAACAGACACAACACTATCATTCTACAGCTCCCAGACACAATATTATCAGCACAATCAGTTTGAAGAGAACAAAAGTGTATTTATGTAAGTTTATTTATGTAAGTAATTTATAAAATGTATTTGGCCGCGTTAACATTTGTCATCCAGCAGCTGGAATAGGGTAACTTGTGTCATTAGATAACATATTTTTGTACAATAACTTTCGTGAGACACATTCATATTAATTATAGTTTCACGGTTATTTAGATATCATAGTTTGACGTTTCTCAAGGTGTGCTGTCCACTTGATTAAAATCTTCCCTATAAGCCATTTTTGTCACAATTCTTTTAGTTCTTGTATTTCAAAATCTAATGTTCCAAACTGTCAACCATACCTAATCGACAACTACCAAAATTGGCTAATAAATAAACACAACACTGTCATTCCACAGCTCCTAGACACAATTTTATCAGCGCACTCAATTTCAAAAGAACAAAAGTGCATTCAGTTTGTATTTGGGCCGCGTTAACACTTGGCGTTCGAACAGCTGGAGTAAGGAAGCTGGCACGGTGCCGCCATTAATATAGTCATTCGAATTTAGGTTTATTTTTATTGGTGCTACTCTTTTTAATTAATGTTTGACCGCGTTTGTCCTTAGAGAAAATACTGTGTAGTAGTTAAGGGAACAGTAAAAACTCTTTTAGGATTAGATGTTGAGCTTATCTAACTTATAACGCCTTGTAAATATGCATACTACATTTTTATTTACAATAATTATTTGGTATGTAAGATTTGTTATACATGTAAGTTATGTGTTGATTAAAATATTTTTTAAACTATATAATGAGTATATCTTTTTTAAGGTTCCGTACCTCAAAAGGTAAAAAAAATAACCCTTATTATTATTATTATATATATTATTGTTACGCTTTTAAGATCACTCTGTTGTCCGTCTGTCCATCTGTCTGTCCGTGTGCCACCACCGATTTTCTCAGTAACGGGTAATTTATACCAGATACTCAGGTCTATAGTCCCTATTAGATGTATATAAATAAAGGGCCTGAGTAAACACGATAAAAAGGTATGGACTAATATAGATTTTCGCGAAAACTTGTATGTACCAAAATTTACCTCAATTTTCAACTTTTTAGATTTTTCGGAATTTTCCCTTTACTTGTGCTGTAAGACCTTTCCGGTTGACCGAAATTGACAATTCTAGGAAGTACCCTAGGTTTTAGGTCAAAAACCTATATAGTAGTTCCCGTTGACAAAAAGCAAGGTCTTACAGCTCAAATATAAAAAAAAAAACAAAAAAAGTTGAACATTGAAGTTGAAACACATTGGCTCAAGTAAGTCAGAAGTATTCAAAAGGGGGTAAGCAGGGCTGCGCTAAAACCAGGAAGGATTTTAACCAACGGGGTCCGGAGGAGGACAAGAGTGATAAGGATGGCTTCATCAAGGTGGAGAAGAAGAAGAAGAAGAAGCCTCCTTGTCGGAACCAGTGCGGTACTGCGCTGGCAGGACCCAACATGCTGCTGCGTCCAGCAATATGACGCAGCTGTACGTGTCCCGCCTGCATTACTCCACGAAGGTCGAGGAGATCGTGGAGTATATTCGAGTGAAGACCAACTGGAGTTTGAGGATCGAGAAGTTGGATTTACGCAACAAACTTCATATCGATCGTGGTGCGAGTTCCAACCGAACATCTTCAGACCTTCCTCAAAGAAGAGTTTTGCCCGAAGGGTGCCGTTTACCGACGATTTCGCGGCCGGCTACGCGACCCCAGTCACCGCAACACGACGCCGTCATTTTGTGTGCAGTAGTTATAAGTTAAACTTATTGATATGTTATAATAAAACAACTTTTAACGGGATTAATCGCGTGTATTATTGGTTTTTTGTTTTTCCTCATTCCATAGAAAATATGGGAATCAGCTGTTCCATATTTTCTATGGAACGCTGAATATTTTCGCGCCTTTGTAAAGAAAGAAAGAAAGAAAAGAAAAAAAAAAAATTCGTATACATGGGTATCATGCATTTACTTCTCAAATAATGACTTTGGACTTCGGTTGCAGATTGTATACCTAAAAATGATTAAAAGACATCCATGCAGACAGTTTTTTTTTATAGAATATTGGGCAGGAGGACCTTTTGCGACCACGAACGCTGCAAAGTGTTCGAAACGTCAGGAAAAACAGAAAAGCAATAATACACGCGATTAATCCGGTTAAAAGTTGTTTTATTATAATGTGTAGTGATCGCACAAACCTAAGATTTTATTATTTTTATGTATTAGTATATTTAAAGTAAAATGTTTATTAGTCTGTATTTCATGTTATGGGCCAAAGTTGCCTGAAATAAAGGTTATATTATTATATTATATTACATTATTAATAATCGTAAATATTCCCTTTGGGCTTATAATTTTTTATCTTATATTAAACTACCTGGTGCCCGCGACTTTGTCTGCGTTACAAAAGGAAGCCTTTGTCCTTCTCCAAGGTCCAATCCATCTCCTTTCAGACGTTTAGTCGTGAAAAGATAACAAACAAACAAACATACAAACAAACAATGTTACTTTATACTGCATTTTTAATATTAGTATGGATCTATCTGAAATTAAATCGCTCTCGCCTCCGCTTATCACTAAGCTCCAAGCCAGCTGTTGCAGCTGATACGACAAACAATAAACCGCTGTGCATCGTTTATGCCTTTGTACTAGCGCTGTTTATTCGCTGACGTACAGAGAGACGCCACTGAAGAATATTTGTAATAGTACTGTTCTAAATTTTAGCTGTTAATTTAGAAATGTTTTATGTTGACTGTGAATTCTGCCTCGGAGTCTGTGTTTTGTTTTGTAATAGTGTTGTTCGTTTTGTGATGTGTCGTTGCTTTCAAGTTGTTGTAGATATTATTAATATCCCGCTTGAATATTTTTGTATTGATACTTAAACTCTCTACCTCTATTCTATGGACGAGGATTCCCTCTCTTCCTGGCCTGGAATTAATTGTTTTTTTTTTTTCTATTTATTCGTGTTTTGTTACTCAAATTTACCTTTTTATGTTTTCGGTGGGAAACCTTCAAAAGCGCCCGGTCTTTGGGGATAAAACCGTTTGGGAGTGTGGGATTTTTACCTCACTAAACCACCCAGATGGTCACCATCAGCACTTGAAAGGGATCTCCGGGTCTTCTTAAGAGACCAGCTCCGGATCCCCCATGTGCAACGCATGTTACGGTACATCCCTGGAGACCAAAGTAGACCTACGAATTTTATGAAAACACATAATTACATGGTCCATATAATTATGATTAAAATATCAAGATCTTACTAAATTTGTGTTATTTGTCATAATCTAATACCTTTAAATGAGCAATTCTTGTATATATATATATATAATCTGAATCTCGGAAACGGCTCCAACGATTTTCATGAAATTTTGTATGCAGGGGGTTTCAGGCGATAAATCGATCTAGCTAGGTTACATTTTTAGAAAAGGTCGTTTTACACCAAAAAAAAAAATACGAGCTAAGCTCGGTCATCCAGGTACTTATTAATAATCAAAGCTACAATAAAATTGCTAATATTGACATAAGTATAGGTTATAGTATCTTAGGTTTTCGCGATCACTACACATTATAATAAAATAACTTTTAACCGAATTAATCGCGTGTATTATCGGTCACTCCGACCACGAACGCTGCAAAGTGTTCGAAACGTCAGGTAAAACAAAAACCAATAATACACGCGATTAATCCGGTTAAAAGTTGTTTGACATAAGTAATTTATATTTTAATTTATACACAACAAAATAACAAAATTGTCTAAATAATTCAGGAGGCTTTCACAACAAAATTCGTTGTTATCTCATAACAGAATATGTTGTGGTATTTTCTGCCGTTGGTTTTAGTTTATGTGTAAAATCATAACACCACAGGCAAAGCCGCATAGGCAGGCAGTAAGCATAAATAAGCCGATTACCGTATGAATGTAAAACATAGTATTATCGGCTCTATGTAGGCGGTGTTTCTGCTTACATTTACATATTACTGTGCTTAAACAGATTTCTAAAATGATACATAGCCTCACGGCTCTGTTCGTCGAGGGAAAGCAGAATTGTTATACACCCATATTTCACCAATGCCACTATTAAGAGGTGTTCACAGTGGTGAACCTATTGTGGGCTCGTTTTGAAATTCTGGACTGCTACTGAGATTTGGCATACAGATTATCGGAATATCACTTTCCTCGTACTGGTAATCGAACCCAGGATTTCACGTTCATTGGCCGAGCTACCAGAATTATAATTTCTAGTTGCTCGAAGAAATTTCATAATTCTTTTAATTCGTAATTAATAATCTTTGCGTTCCTGGTCTTTCTCATACTACATAGTCACGCAAAAACATAACTTCATGTGGTTAGAATTAGTTGTTTCAGATGACGTCACCTTGAGACGTGTTATTGTGAAAGAAAAATTCGGAATACTGAGCAGAGCTCAGTTCCTCTGCCAACTAGGGTATATATCTGGAGGGCGCAATTTCAAATCTTTCTGACAACCGTATCGTTTTTTCTACAAAATATGTTGCTTTAAAGTTCGGTACGAATGCGTTTAAAAATTATATTGTTTGTTATTTCAAAGTTATTGCAAAGCCTCACCATCCATGCAGTACCAAATTGATATTAGCGCCAACAAGTATGATGGTCTCTTCACTTTAACTCCTTTGTCTTATGTGATTATAAAAAAAAAAACTTTCCACAATAAAATAAGACTAAGTTCACTACAAATGCGTTATTGCTTTATAATAAATTTTTTTTATTGGTTATGATATGTACAGGACAAAATGTAAATATGATTGTGGTGACATGAATTGGGCATACGCCTGACCGCTACGGAAATGAATCTTTATGCATTTGCATAGAATTAGTATCAGATATCAATTCTAAAAGTACGACCGCATATAACCCACGTAATTACCATCATCATCAATACAAATAAATAAAATTGAGGTGTCTGTTTGTAATGTAAAACTAATAGTTTCTTTTTAAGCGCATACAGTTATTTGTACGATAGTTTTGCCTAAAAATCTGTTTTAATTTTGTTTTGTCTTTTTGTCTGTTTGTTTCGGCTAATCTTCGAAACGGCTGGACCAATTCTGATAAGATTTCCTGGCAGGTACCTAACTATACCTATAACGAGTAACTTAGGCTTATTGTAATGTAATAATACGCGGGTGAAACCGCGGGGCACAGCTAGTATTAAGTAAATACACAGAATATGTAATGTTTTACAAAATAAACATCAGTATCTTCAACAAAAGAAATATTACATCACACAAAGTTCAAGGTATAATTTGATACGTAAAATAACTTCCAATACACGCATAATACGTTCATGTGGAGAGGTCGAGCCTCCCGGGAGGAACTTAGACATCACTCCATCTTTTGTAACCCCCTCGTAAGGTTTCATCCAAGAGTTTTCTCCATTACGCAATACCAAGTTGGGCATATTAATGTTCCGTAATGAAGGTTCTGGTTAAAAAGGTTTGCATCCATCTGTGATGTTGCCTTTTTTATCTGTAGAATCTTTGTCCTTTGTAAAGTACTTACACCTACCTTAGCACTTTTTTCGGGTAGGCAAATTCAATTTGTTACGGCTAAATGTGCTTTTGAAATAAGATAGGACTGGTATTTCTTTTGGTAGACTTTTTCCTGGTATGACCACTGCTTCGTTTGTCTAGTAGTCCCAAGCTCAACTGATGAGAATAAGGTGTTCGGTTCGATTCACAGGTTCGGTAGTGTTATTAGTTTTTCTGTTGCGAAATTCTCAGTAGCAGCCCGGAGGTTGGAGTTGTGCGCGGTAGATGGCAATAGGGTCACCACCTATTACATGGGACTTAATAACAGTATTGGTGAAATGTGGGTGTTCAACTGTGTACACTTCTGTCTACCCCTTCGGGGAATACATGCGTGATGCCATGTTATATTAACCAGTACATTGAGTCCAAATTCAGTTATATTTACAAGTACACAATGTAGCGTTGTTTCAATTACAATCATATTTATAGTTTAATTTGTCGTATCTAGTGGTCGCAAGCACGACTGCTCAGAGGTACTGCAGCCGATTCCCGAGTTGGATTTTGTTAGGAGATCCTCAGTAGCAACCAGGAGTTTGGAATAATTCCCGGTAGATAGCAACTTATTTAGTGAAATGTAGGCGTGTATATCTCTGCCTATCCCCTCGGGGTATACAGGTAAGATGCTGTGTTAAATCTTTAATCTTAAGATGAAATAGAGGCATCGAAGCAGGAAGCAAAGAAAACTTCAAAATACACTTCAAACGGCTTCTTTTAAAACGAATCAACGAAGCACAAATGCACAGA
The DNA here is from genome assembly GCA_935421205.1 of Xylocampa areola. Lineage (NCBI taxonomy): Eukaryota > Metazoa > Arthropoda > Insecta > Lepidoptera > Noctuidae > Xylocampa > Xylocampa areola. Next base: position 14,663,066 of record OW285218.1, on the reverse strand, counting down.
TTTTTTCAAGTGCCCAAACACATAAAGTTTATAGGCGGTTTTTGGTGAAACACCCCAACGCCTGCGTAATATAGGGGTGGCTCATAATACCGTACACATGTTGCAATCACTTGGGCAGGTCCGTCAATCGCCCATCGTACTTCATAAGCCCAAACAGGGAACCCTAATAAATACTCATACATGCGCGGTTTTTGGCGTTCCGTACGTCGAAGGTTAGACAATCCTTTTCCTAACATATCTTCAAAATTTGCAGAAATAGGTAAAATAGAAAATTAGTAAATAAGATGAAATTAATAAAAAAATACACGCACGCACTTATCACACCTTTTTGTGTACCATACCATTTTTTTGTGTAAGGCAACTCGCAGGTCAACCTAGGAGGTTCTCGACTGCTTAACCGGGCTTTCCTGTAGTTGCCTTAAGAAAATTAACGTCTCAGCAAGGGCTTACTATTGCCACTCTATAAAAAAAAACAATCAGTCAATGTTATCCGGGATCTGTAGATTCTAACGATACTCCATACATCTAAGTCGGTTCAGGCGTTTAGAAGTAATGGTGGAATAAAGAAACCCAAAAAAATACACTAAGTTTTTGGGCAGTCGTGTAAAAAGTATTCGATTCTTAGGTCGGGCAAAGTGCTATTAGTTTTTTTGTTAAGAAATTCTCCGTAGCAGCTCCAAGTTTTGAATTGTGCCCGGTGGATAGTAATACGCTCACCATCTATTAAAACTGGGGAGACTGTACAACTATGTATAACTCTTTTTACCCTTTCAGGAAATACAGGCGTGCTATGTTATGAATAATATTTTCTTCGAAAAGTGTTAATATAGAATCCCCTTTGCCACTTACTCCCCCTCATTATAATGAGCTTGCAAGATCAAGAAAGCAGGAACCGCTAAGAGTAAGAATCTATCGTTACTTTTAATTCAAGTCTTATTCAAGACTCCTAGCTACATACCTACATACTTTTAAATGATGCCTGAGAGACATTTGATCCTCGGCACTCAGCACGACTTACCAGAAAATAAAGACATAAAGTCCTAAAAAAATTCATCGGTAGTCAAGTTAATGCAATTCCAATAAATGAAAGAAAGACCTATGTATTTAAGACTCATGAATAGTGACATAAAATAAAAAAAACTTGAGATGAGAAAGATTGACACGAAATATATATCAATACCAATGTAGAAGACAAAAAACGTATCTCAGTATGAACTGCCACAACGGTAACAGAGCTGCAATACTAGGGCCGATTATTTGGAACAATAATTAATTAATAACGAATATTTCAGTATAAGTTGTCAAATTTAAATGTCACTACTGGTATTCTAATAGAACCAATTGCATCGATCAATAAAACACCATCAAGCTACGTTCCCATTATTCCTATCCCTTACAACACGTCAATCAATGGAACCTCATACCTTAGAGAACCCTCTTCCTTGACGGCTTTCCATCTGACTTCACTCATCGTTATTACGTAGGTATACGAGTATATACCCGGATTTACCATAATCCCTTTCAGTGCTGGACGATATTTTTTCCTTTAATTTTCGTATCGGGATGGGCCGGGGTTAACAATTTTTTCGAAAGTTATCTGCCCAAATCTCCACTGTGATCCCTTTGGAGTAAACAGTTAAAGATAAAATCTAATAAAATCTTTCACAGTAATTATTATTCAACTGTTATTACTCACGTGCATACTTTGGGATGAGTCGTGATGAGCCCGCGGCGCTTTCGCGAGTCAAATTCATTTAATTTGACTCGCGACATCGCCGAGTGCTCAGCTCATGACTAAGGGCTCTGCTCGTGTTCGAAACGAACAGTCGGGCAATCCGGACGTATGCACGAAAGTAATAACCGGTGGACAATAATTAATACGAATGTATCTCACGAGAGTTATTACCCAAAAATCTTTCATAGATTCTCGTTCTCTTGACTTTATCCAAAATTTATTTGGGTAAAGTCAACACGTTTCGTCCACCCACCGCTTCATTCTCCTCAGCCATCATCTCAGTAGTCACTCTCTTTTTAGTTTAAAAAACGATCATACGAACCCTATGAATTCTGTCAACGATAATCTAAAATAGTGAACACAGCTTAAAATAGATTAACAACGTTTGACGCCTAAAACAACATAACACAGGAAAAATTTCTTATAATTTAATTTATTGAAAAACACAACAATCTTATTTTGATTGTCTCCTTCTTACAAATATCAGAGTACTTAACTCCACTATACACACTTACGTTGTCATATATTCTTGGCAACCCCCTGTCGGCGTGAGGCAAGTCAAGATTTTTTATGAATAATTTATGGAACACCCCGTTTTTATCGCGGGAGGCGTACGTCCGCCGAAGCCTCTGTTTACCAACGGATTTACCTCGAGGTGAAATTAGGGCTGCCTAAGTTATCAGAAATCGGTATTAGATAAAAGATTTAGTCAACGTTCAGTCTAAAGACCTAAGCTACCTGTCCTACTTAATGTTGATTACTCTTGGAGTTTTTACCGCAGGTCTAAAGTGAGTCTAGATTTATCAACGAATTATGTACCCGTAGCATATTGTGCGGATTTTGTTGCAAGATTTTTTGTTAGAAAATTTAGATTTCTTGAATGTTACTCTTTGATGCTTTTTACATAATTATACATATTTAGCCTGTAATGGAGACAAATAGGTGTATTTATCGTTTCGGATGTCACTTTGTAGTACATTGCATCTACACTAATATTATTATGAAGAAAGATTTGTATTTTTGTATGTTTGTAACGAATAAACCCAAAATAGCCCGATTTCAAAAATTCTTTCACCATTTGTATGCTACATTATCTATTAATATTTATCTATTAAAACTTCAATAAATAACCCAAGTTGTAAAAAAATTTGCCATAAAACTTATTACGTAATAAATGTAGTACTACAAAGTGACCATCAAATTGATGACATCTGCGATAGCTAATACGCGTGCTGAATAAGAGTACTGAAGAGTACAGCTAATCTTACAAACGCATTAATGGACAAAACTTTAGAGATTGTATCTGCCTAGCCTTTTCCCTATGACATTGGGCTCGGCTTCCAGTCAAACCGGATGCAGCCTAATACTTTAAAAGTTTAAAGATTGCTATGCATCAATCTATAATAAATTTCTGTGGAAAGAAAAATACGATCGTGTGCATGATTCGAACCTGCACCTCCCGGGTAAATACTCCAGGCACTCTGACCACTATAAATGTCCACAAAAAATATAACTTTTGTAATCATAGTTTTTATTACAAAATAAGTCGGACAGTAGCGACACTTGATGGCAATTTTTTGCAATGACAATTATAGTTGACGCAACTTACAAATCTGCCTTGCTAGAATGGATCTGAACTACATCATCTGCCAGATAGATCAATGGGCTAAACTCATGAAACCAATCAATCCCCAGTACGGGACAGAGAATGCGACAGCGCAGCAGGTCTCGATGGACATAGAGAGATGAGCTATAATAGCCAATTCAAAATGACTGGACTTTCATTACTCTATTATACAGTTAAGTAGAAATAGAGACTTAAGTCTTAAAATTAATGAATGTGCCTATCTGTTAAATAAGAAGCATAACATAGCATTACGCTCATATTTCCTGAAGGGTCAGGCAGAGGTGTACACAGTTGTACACCCACATTTCACCAATGATGTTGTGTGATTGCACGGGCACGATTCCGGGCTGCTACTGAAAATTTCCTAATTGAAAATCCCAATAACACTTTGCCCGACCCGGGAATCGAACTCAGGACCTTATGCTCAGCAGTCGCGTTTGAGACCACTAGACCAATGAGGCAGTTAACGATATTCTTTATAAATGAAGTTCTTTAAGATGCACTTTCTGTAATCCGAGACAGCCCTAAACAAGTTCCGCTTGGATCTTGTTGTCAACGCGCGTGTGTACTCAGATATTTTACGACGAGAATTATTTTTGCTTGAGAATTGGCATTCGGAGAATCGCATCGATTTATCAGTGTAAACAACATTTACCTGTGATAAGAAAATACTGCAAAAACAGCATTTCTAACTTATAGATGGTATTTTTTGCGATTTGACTACGAAAGTATTGTGTTTGTTGGAAAGCAAAAGTTTAAAGGTCGGTCACCACTAAAGAAGACGAGTGTTATTGATATCGTGTACTTCTTACACAACATATAATAATATAAAATTCTATATATATAAGGTCCTAATTTATAAGGTAATTTCCTTATAAGGGGTCAATGTGTACGTGATAAGGATTCATTAAAGCCATAATTCAATTTTTTAGAACATTTTTATTAATTATCGCCGTTCAAGAAGCAGTTCTCGTTTACTATGTTAATTACAAATAATTTGTTACATCCATTTAATACTTAGCTTGAGTGAATGTATTTGACTTATATATTACCCCTTTCAAAGGAAATCTTTTTCTCATAAATTAGGACTTTATATATATGTCTAATAACTTACCGATACGTAAAATTAATAAACTTATCTGTGAGCCAATATTAAATTGGTTTAAAAAATATGTCTTGAAATATTCATGACGTTTATAATTTTGACGGTTCTAAGTATTCACTTCACATTTTGAAAAATGTGAAGGTTTATATGCGAGATTATTTAACTGTCTTGTTGGTCTAGTGGTCCAGAAAGTGGTCTTGGATTCGTTTCCCAGGTGGGGCAAAGTGTTATCAAATTTTAGGATATTTTCAGTTTAGCCCAGAGTTTGGAATTGTGCCCGATCGAGGGCAATAGGCTCACCACCTATGACATGTGACTTATTCACAGCATTGGTGAAATGTGGGTGTACAACTGTGTACACCTTTGCCTACCAAGGGGTAGACCAGGCGAGATAGTATATGTTTTATTATATGTTTTAAATTAATTAATAAATAAAGCCCTTAAGACAGATGGAAGTTAGATATGCTAAAATAAAAATCCAAAATCGTTAAAAAAAGAACTAAAGTACCATGCACTGACAACCCTACACGTTAGAACGCCGCCGCCGTTGTCAACCAGCGTGTATGAGCTGATATTTTACGACGAAAATTATTTTTTGCTTCAGAATTGGCAGTTTTAGGATCCTATCGATTTATAGGTTCTCGAAGGTGACTTTGAGTTCATTGACTCGGAAATGATCTTGTTATTTTTATTTTCAGTAGGAATCCAATATTTTGATTTATTGATGGGAACTCTTGGATTGGTTCAATAGTATTTATTGGTAAAGTTTATTTTTACATGTCAATCAAATTTCATACAACTCACATAAAAGCGTTAGGTCATTAATTAAATGAATAAATATATTTGCATTAGATAAAAAGATCTTTAATTTAATTAACCAATTAATTATATATTATCATACATCATACAATACAGTTTCATAAGTACTCGTTATAATTATAGAAGGTCTGCTGTGGAGCGTGTCACACGTATAATTCTTGGAAAAGTAATTAATTTCTATTCCACAAATGGTTTTTTTTTTTTTATGGAATAGTGGGCAACCGAGCAGACGGCTCGCCTGATGGTAAGCGATTACCACCACCCATGGACACCCGCAACCCCAGAGGAGTCGCAAGTGCGTTGCCGGCCTTTTAAAGGTTTTGGGCCTCTGGTACCCTCACTCACTCGGCGAAACACAACACAAGCGTTGTTTCACGCCGGTTTTCTGTGAGACCGTGGTATCAATCCGGTCGAGCCGGCCCATTCGTGCCGAAGCATGGCTCTCCCACGGTGAAGATAAAATAAAATTTTAATTATACCATACACACTACACGTGGATTTTTCGGGTGGCCTCACGATACAAAAATAAACTATGACAAATGAAGATTCCTCTAAAATGCAAATCATCGACACTGATATACGAGTTCTGAGCCAAAATTCTACAGCAGCGAATCTTTCCCAACACATATCAGCGCAAAAGCCTCAAAATTGATCTCCTGAAGACATAACCCAGTATCAAAGTGTTGGCAGCCTGCCATCTAGGTAAAAAATGGTGTTCCTGATCGAAATTCTTTGATGTCTTCATATATAGGGAAAACGTGTTCGATTATACACTCGCCGAACTGTATTCATAGTTGAGATAGTGTATAGTGCAGTAATAGTGTTTTGAAAGTATAGTCAACTGTTTGATTTAACAACAGCGAATGTTTGTAGGATTCTCAATATTTGGCATACAGCACATGTCAATAGGCTTTTCTTAATTCAAAAAAAATATTATTAATGTTAATATAAATATTAATTATGTATAATAACGGGTTTTTTTTATAAATTAAGTGTTTTATTATTTATTTAAGAGTTTTGCGACGATGCCACCTGTATAAAAGAAGGATGTAGTGACAAAAAATAAAAAAGATGTGCTTTGTAAAGTGAAGGAAAATTAAAGAAATGTGGACTTCGGAACTGAAGTTAGGACATTGTCGATAGCTCCACCGCCAAGAGCCAAGCCCTTAAAAGAAACAAGAAAAGTTAATTTATCTATTATCTTCTTTATGATTTTATACAGGACACGAAGCCAGGACACGAATCACCTACATATTAGCGCTAATAATAACAAGAACCTGTGATGGTGACCATATATATCTACGAGGTTTCAGCGAATCAGGAATATATGTGGTTTTAGTTGGCTAATGACAGGCATGTAGGTAATATCCATGAGGATTTATGCACGGTTAATTAATGCCTACTCGGAAAAGTGACCGACGACCCTGATAAAAAAGGTGGAAGGTATTCTCCAATTGTATTCAAAAATCTCAGTAACAAGCAGCTAGTGTTTGGAATAATGCCAGGTAGATGGCAACATAAACAAAATTTTAGTTCTATCTTAATTTATTCGACAATATTAGCAGTAGGTAATTATAAATACACATCACACAAATTTCAATAAAAATATATTTGAATTTGACAAAATAGTTATATCTGACGTTTTTATGGCTGACATGCCAAATATGCCCCGCTCAAACCGTTCCGTTTGAACAACACGCGGAATGGGATATATACCGAAGATCTGGGATATGATCGATAGCCCAGGCATGTGGGTGTTCTGCGCTCACTTCAGATAATGTTTTACTGCGAGGTCACCGATGATATGAAGAAACGAAAAGGCGGCGGCGTTGAAGATTAAATTATAAAAGTTTGTGAAAATCAATTCTTGAGGTAGAAAACGTATAGCGGGACGCGGACCATTGAATAGTCTGCCAGCTTGTCTGTCTGGACTCATGTGGTTTCGACACAAGGCAGACACGTTCAGAAAGTCGTTTGAGAGATACTGTGGTGAATGAAAAATTGTTCAAAACAATGGATTATTTGCTACAAGTTCCGATTGAAGTACCCTAAACCCTGTAAGAGTCAATATGTATCGTGTGTGTTGTTATAACAGAGACCGAACTTGTTTGTTTTGTGAATAATTATGCTATTTAGGCATCGTACAGATTGTAGGCCGTATATGTTATTATAGACCGGTTAGTGGTGTGTGATATTAGGATAACATCAGAACCTGGCACATGGATAATATTGTGTGTCACATAGCTAGATAAAAGGAGACCGTCACGGTGGCGGTTATCACAAACAACAGCATTCCCAAAGAGGGTGGACGTCAGGCAGGCGGCCGGTCATAAAACATCGCCAAATCTTTAGCAGCATGCCAGATATAGGTATGCTGCGCCGACCCCAAATAAATTGGGATAAGGGCAGGGGGATGGTGATGAGATGGCAATATACTACAATATACCACCTACTTACTACATGGGATTTAATAACGGCATTGTAATTTTTTTACCGATTCAGGCATTACCTTACGGAACTCCATTACAATGGATGCAAATAAATACAATATCTAGCTACTTCCACAATATTGAGGATGGTCATGTAATTACCTGTGCCGCAAATATATGACCAACTACTCTACACGTGTTTCGCTTCTCCACGGGGCATCATCAGGAGCTGTTAGACCGTGCAATGTCTACTAGGGAATGCAGAACCGGTGCTTTAATTGAGTCCCGGGAATTTCGGGATTACCTGATAAAGGAACCGGGACTCCCGGGACATTCGGGATTTTTGGGATTTTTACCAGATTGTTAAGATAGGGTAATTTCCATATATATATATTAGTGTTTTAGTTTAGATCTGTCCACCTCTGAGTGACCAAAATTGGTAAAATATGCAAAAACATTAACACCTTTGCCTAATCATTCGAGGGGTACCGGCGGGATGCTACGTGGATATCTGTACAAACGAATTGTAAAAAATCAAACTGACACGTATAAATTCAAGTTTTATATAGTCTATCAACTTTACGAAACCAATAAAGGCGTGAAAATTGTATTCTTCACCTTAAAAGACTTCAAAATTGTTCTCTTGAAGACATAATCCAATATCAAAGCTGGCAAGGTGCCATTTAGGTAAAAAATGAGCTCGCCAATGAGAATTTAGGACAGATTATTAGGTGTTGCTTTTCGTTTTGCGATGAGCGAATTTTGCGTCTAAAATTTCGCTAGATTTTTTTTGGCGTCACGTGGGATTTTTACACGAAAAAAAAAGAAAAGTTAGAAGGGATAAAAACTATGATTTTCCGAAATCTTTCTCTAAGAAATCTTGTGTATTTGTTTTTCAACATAACAACACTTGAGAGTTCGCTTTCACATCGTGAGGAAACCTGGACTCTCTCTGAAATCGTCACCCTGCAGTGAGCTAGCGTGGTGGTTAATGCTCGTGCCTCATCTCTATGAGAAAAGGCCCTTTATATGTAGTAGGACAGATGGTTATGTAAGATTACGCTAGCGAAAAATGCAGCTGCGATTCCACGATCCAAGTTAATGTTAATGGACTTTAAATTTACAAATGTTTGTGCAAAAAAATTTACTATTATGAGCAGGATTTAAACACACCTACGCCCCCTGTATGAATATTCTCACCTCTGCTCATGTCCCACTGCAGGCCAAGGCCTTATCCTCATACAATAAAGTCGTGGCATTGATGACCACGCTTGCTCACTGGCGATTTGAGATTATTAAGTCTAGGTTACCCCACGATATTTTCCTTCACCGTATGTCTGTGATGTCTTAATCTTAACTAATAAAGACCACGGACCTTAAAAAAATACGGACGGAGCGTTGCGTACGACATATGAGAAGCATGCCTAGTCATACACGATATAGAATACAAGAGCTAAACGCATAAAAAAAAAACCGCCTTCAAAAATCTACATACAATAAAAAGTTCAAAATGATATCAAAATATGCTATTTATAATAAAATAATTTTATAAAAACAATATATAATAACAATCTGTTATTTTTGGAGTCGGTGTCTGATGTACCTACATTGGGTTTACAACCAGACTACTACGACGTAATTAGGTACTCTCACAATCTCCTTTCCAACAAAAAAAGAATAATTAAAATCGTTTCATAAACGACAAAGTTATCCGCGACCGAAAATACAAAAAACAGTCAACTTCTTTTTTGAAGTCGGTTAAATATACTTAAAACTCATCCACTCGGTGCCAGTATGTTACGTGTGTGTGTGCGTAATCTATGCTTCGTTCTTATATAAATTTCATACAAAAATTGATTCCGATACCGGGAATCGAACTCGAGCCTCCTGGGTGAGAGCCAGGTATCCTAGCCACTAGACCATATCGGATTGTGTAAAGTGATGTAAAATTGCGCGTAACTGGCTGCTACTGACCCGCCGTCCGCAAACACTCGGCCACTTCGACATTTTTATTCTAATTTCTGTCAAACAAAATAATTCAGAATATGGTGCAATCGTATCATATACCAACGTATGGCGTGACAAATATTGACAACAAATACCTATAATTTATTCGTAAATTTTTAGCTTATTTGCGAAAGTACAAAATTGCACGGCTATTATTAATATTTCTAGTGTCTAGTATTGGCGAGTCAACAGTTTCTTATCTAGGAAGTTTTTTAAAATTATAATAGCTTTTATCAATAGTTCCTCATAAAAAAATATCCTATTAAAACTGTTCTGAACCACTATAAAAGAAAGTAATTTCAGTTGCCTCACATACTTATATGCCGAATAGTACCCCATTTCCCATACAATACGGTCATATTCAACCATGCGTACCCAAGGGAATACCCCATAACTTTCCTTGTAAAAAACCTTTAAAAACGAAGATAAAGTTATGGCATTTTTATGATATAACCAGTACTTAATGTGCTAAACCGTCAAACGGTCCAGATAGGCTCTATAAACTTCATGATATGATTAAATTGACTGTTATATTTGGGCTCTCCAGTGACTTAATATGCCGTTCACTCATTTCTTTACCAACAGTTAGGTACCTATAGCCTAGTGTTATGACCGTTGGACTGGCAAATAAGAGGTCGCAAATCTGGCACGCACCACTAACATTTCGAAGTCATGTGCGTATTAGAAATTATTATATACCGTGGGAGAGCCATGCTTCGGCACGAATGGGCCAGCTCGACCGGAGTGATAGCACGGCCTCACAGAAAACCGGCGTGAAACAACGCTTTCGTTGTGTTTCGCTGAGTGAGTGAGAGTACCTGAGCCTCAAACCCTTTAAAAGGCCGGCAACTCCGTCTGCTTGGTAGCCCACAATTCCATAAAAAAACAATTACTATTTTACCAGCACATCTGAGAGATGTTCTCGATGGTGTGTTAAGCCGTGTCGGTTTAAACTGTGACACTAGGTTGTTCATAGAACAAACGATAAGAAAGATCTCTTTTCTTCTCATATAACTTGAAGCTAACAAGTAGGGTTATTTTTAAAATTAATTCATTAACCTTTTAACGCCAATATACAATGCGGAATCATAAATAAATGGCCCTACATCATAATAATCTCGATATTAAAGCATGAAAATGCTCCTACAGGAGGATACCCATTCACCTAAACTCCACGGCAAAAGCTGCTTGATGACAATGATCTTCCAGGTTAATTATTGTTCACCGGTTACTACTCACGTACATTCTTCGGGTTTGCCCGACTAGTTTCGAACGGAGCCCTTAGTCATGAGCTGAGTCCGCGGCAAAGTCGCGAATCAAACTAGCGCTGCATCGTGCCGCATGCCGCTTCGCTCGCGCCGGCTTGTTGCCGCCGACGCTGTTGGGAGTGTTCTTTCGGGTTGATCAAGATAGAGCTATCGATTACTGTCATTATTCACGCTGAAATTTAATTTCAGCGTGTATAACGTTGTTTTCCCGCAGTACAACGATTTTCCCTCAGTAGTACTATCCACACATAGAGTAAAACTTACGTAGGTTTATCTTGAATTACGTAGGTAAATCAGCAGGTACTACTGCCGTAGCATGGGGCAACGACCGTGCGGCCGGCTGGTCAGGCCGTTTCCTCTAGACATAGCTCAGTATTATGATAGGTTCGCGGTCGCTTTTGAGTTTTGCTTTTCACAATTATTCCGCCATTTATAATACTAATTAGATCTATTGCACTTAGATAGGTTAGTGGAGTGTGATTGTAGGATAACGTCAGAACCTGGCGCATGAATAACATTTGGAGTGACATGGCTAGATAGAAGGAGACGGTATCGGAGGCGGTTACCACGAAAAACAGCATTCCCAATAAGGGTTGACTTCAGGCAGGCGGCCGGTCATAAAACATTGCCAAATCTTTAGCAGCATGCAATTTCAAAAACTATTAGAAACTAGAAGAAGAAAACATGCTGCGCTGACCCCAAATAAATTGGGATAAGGGCAGGGGAATGACTATTAATCTATTGCAATATCAAGACAAAATCATTTCGAACAATTTAAATTTTCATTAAAATTTCAGTTCATCTTGTCATCATCTGTTGGTAAATCATAACAAATGTGGATGCAATGTCAAATTTTGTTTGAGAAAGAGTTGTTCAAGACAATTTGACATTGCATAACATACGAAAGAGATAGCAAAATCAAGAATATTTTAACGAGTACCTACATGCAATTCAACTAATTCCAGATCTTAATAGATTACCTCATAATACTCTGATATATATGTATTATTTAGTACCCACAGTCCAGTGGATTTAGCTTGTCAAGACAATACAATTAATCAAGCGGATAGCAAGCAATATAAATTGTATACTAACACGCCATTGTGGTCTGCTTTTGGTCGAGTCCACGAATAGAACCATCAATTACTTCCCTTGGATCTGAATAAAGAATAGTATTTGGTGGAAATATTCGGACAGAATAACTGTGAATTTAGTTCAGGAATTGCCAACTGTAGTGACTTTTGTGTGGGGTAATCATGTTTAAGGGTTTACATTCCTGTAATCTTTTTGTGGATAGAAAAGCGACGGGGGAACTACACTGCAAGCGGGGATATAACTCGTTCGTACCTCCTAGGTCGGTACTGAAAGATGAGAGTATCCATGAGGTGTGACAACAAACTCACTCGTGTTCATATTTTTCTACTCCTATGCTTCGCATGCGTAAATATTTTTTTAAGTTCAGTAATTATGTGATTGAAGAAAGAAGTAATTTATTATTTACAGCTTTTTTTTTAAAAATAGATTTACGTTTGGCTACCAACTCGCCTAATGGTAAGCGACGGTGTAGCCGAGGATGGAGCACGTTTATCCAGAATAAATCTATTCACTCATAAATACATATAATAAACTATTTATATATAAATATGCAGCACTGTAAAATACATCACAGTTAACTCGATTTTAAAGCATTTTGGCTTATTAATATCCCGATTATATTATATATTTATGACATTTTTGTATTTAAAAGTACAAACTGACATGTCAATCAAGCGGTTTGATTTTCAAGAGTAAGCCTAGAGATTTGATTATAATTAAATAAGTAGACCAAGAAATACCGTAATTTATACATAAATACATACTATACTTGCAAAATTTTTAAATTAGTATACTGACATACCAATGGATTATTAGGTATCTACTTGATTATTAATAAGCAGATTAAGTACTTAAAGCATCAGTATTAGAACAATCGGTAACATTGAAGCGATCTATTTGGATTGAGTAACACAATGAACTTAATCAGATTAAGTATATATACATTAATCAAGTGTACGATTAAGTGTCTCTACATCAATCAATAGTTACACTAAGCTAATAGGAATTACTGTCACCATCAAAGGTGGAGGAAAGATTCGGTTAAGCGGGCAGTGGACGCAATAACTCAAATGGAAGATAACTTGGTGTGCCTATCCCGGCGATTCGCGGTCTACACACAAATTATATCTTTTACCTTAATTGCTTATCTAAACATTCAGAGGGTTTCGTGGCTGAGTAACAGCCGTACAGATCGATTGATCAAGGTTAAGCCGCGATTGCCGCGGTCGGCCTGTGGATGGGTGACCATCACTTCACACCGAGACCCTTCCGTGCCTTGGAGAGCACGTTAAGCCGTCGGTCCCGGTTGTGAAATAAGATCTATGACAGCCGTTACGGGTAGTCAGAGGCCTGAAAGTCTGACAACCAGTCATACCACGAGATATCGTGTTACCCAGTAACTTAGGGTTATGGAGGTCAGATACGCAGTCGCTCCATGTAAAACATTGGTATTAAGCTGCATCCGGTTTGACTGGAAGCCGAACCCAATGTAATTGGGAAAAGGCTAGGCAGATTGATAGCTTTTATAAACATTCAATTGTTGTTCACCGGTTACTACTCACTTACATTTTTCGGTATTGCCCGATTAGTTTCGAACTCGAACGGAGCTCTTAGAAATGAGCTGATTTCTGGGGGCTGAGTTGCCCGCGTTAGTGGGAGTGCACCCTTAAAATGGAATCCATACACGTAAACTTTCGTGGGAGGCTTCGGCCGCGGCGGATTATCACCCCACCGGACGAAGCCATGCCGTGAAGCGACCTGGTCGTATTTCTGGATGTAGTCCAGTGCACCCGTTGTGGGAAACGGGTCTGGGCAGTTGCATCAACTCTCACACTATCGTTCTACTCAAATCTATCCACTCTCCTTAGAGTGAATAGGTTTATTCTGGATCTACGTGCTCATTCCTCGGCCACACCGTCGCTTACCATCAGGCGAGATGGTGGCCAAAAGTAAATTCATGTTTGATAAAAAAAAACTTCCTAAATCCGAGTGCTATTAAGAATTTCCGAACAAAACACCCAATAACACTTTGACCGACCCAGGAATCAAACCCGGAACCACATGCTCAGACAACTAGGCCACTAAACCAATGAGGCAGTTACATATGTGAAATAATAACGTATCCAAGATGATTATGATAAAGAATATTTCATGAGAAAAGCATCATAAAATTGGAAGTAGGTATACCTACCTGACATAACATAACTAGGTAGTGATGTGACGTCATAAGCCCATTTTCCAAGCTGCTACTAAGTCACAGGTAGGTATCTGTACCTCAGACATACCCCACGTCTTGTCTGAATAAATTCCATCCCCCATATTTTTTTATTACCCCGGCATAAATACGGTAGTAACATTAGATATTATCGTTCACGAAAAAAATTACGTAGGTACATGGTGAGACGCCGATTCCTCTTGTATAATAGATATTATAGAAATTGTAGACGTCAAAGTTGAAGTAATAACTGGATAAGCCTCAAACCTTTGATGTTTCTGAATGATTCTGGCAGAAATTCTAATAATAACTTAATAACGTCTGGTACGAGAGAAAATGTCAAATCCCTAACGCCTGATTGAATTGTAATAGCAAACTCACACTCGTGCAAAAGAGCTTACTTACACACACACACACACGAGTAGTCACAATACACACGTACATTCCAATAATTGGGATTACGAGTCAATGTTCTTTTGCGAAATATTGACGTCACGAATATTATAATGCCAATTCCATGTTGCATTTGATTATTTATTTAATTTATCGATTTCCATTGATTGTTTTGTTTGGCGCCGAACCAAAATTAGTTCACTCAGTTGTTAAGATTATCTACCGGGAACAATTTTGGATTGCTAATGAGAGATTTTTAACAGAAAAACAGCCGCGTTTACGACCAATAACGCATTACAAAACTGAAATTCAAAACCAAGAACATCCCGGTAATGATTTTAATCGTTTAATTTTTTACTTTTATTTTTCGTCGTTTCAATTATTGAGAAAATGTGTTTATTATTATTATTATTTTTGAGGCTTTAATCTACAAAGCACATCTGGGTCTGAAGTTCTCATCAAGATGAATTGAATAAGCCCAAACACTGTAGCTACTATAAACGGTTGAGAAGTCACTCGACTGTTTTTTGTCTCCATCATCAGACTAACTTCAAGAGACGGGCCCTTTACCATTCGACCAGCACCACAGGACGATTGTGGTAGAATCTACCATAAAAAACTAATATGTTAAATAGCACGCCTGCCATTTTTTTAAATCTCATTTTGCCTATGTTACCCAGTGATATAAGGATTCTACGATACCCTATACGTCGAAATCGGTTCAGGCAATTAGAAGTTATGGTAGAATAAAAAACTCACAAACATACATACTTATATACATACATAAATGAACCCTAAACACATAACACTCTAAAGTTACAATATTAAATGGAAAAAGAATACGGTCGCGAACAGGATTCGAACCTGCGCCTCCCGCCTATGCCATAAGACGTGTTAAAATATGGAAGAAGAATTCGCGGTGGTGAGCAGAGGTCGAGATGGCTTAGTGGTCAGAGCGCCTGGAGTATCTATCCGGGAGGCGCAGGTTCGAATCCTGTTCGCGACCGTATTCTTTTTCCATTTAATATTGTAACTTTAGAATTCGCTAAGCATGCGTTAATGCTTTTTCAAAGACATATCTTGAATTATTAAGGTAATTGCATTCTTTACGACATTGTATTAACTGCAAAGTTAGTCGTGTCGGTTCGGTCACTTGTATAGGTACTGAATTGATTGCAATGACGTCGCCATAAGACGTGTTAAAATATGGAAGAAGAATTCGCGGTGGTGAGCAGAGGTCGAGATGGCTTAGTGGTCAGAGCGCCTGGAGTATCTATCCGGGAGGCGCAGGTTCGAATCCTGTTCGCGACCGTATTCTTTTTCCATTTAATATTGTAACTTTAGAATTCGCTAAGCATGCGTTAATGCTTTTTCAAAGACATATCTTGAATTATTAAGGTAATTGCATTCTTTACGACATTGTATTAACTGCAAAGTTAGTCGTGTCGGTTCGGTCACTTGTATAGGTACTGAATTGATTGCAATGACGTCGCCATAAGACGTGTTAAAATATGGAAGAAGAATTCGCGGTGGTGAGCAGAGGTCGAGATGGTTTAGTGGTCAGAGCGCCTGGAGTATCTATCCGGGGGCGCAGGTTCGAATCCTGTTCGCGACCGTATTCTTTTTCCATTTAATATGATAACTTTAAAGTTCGCTAAGCATGCGTTAATGCTTTTCAAAGATTTATCTTGAAACATAACACTCTTTTATGAGCAGCCGTGTAAAAATAATTGTCGTTTCGGAACACCTGTTTAGCTCATCAATTACATGCTTTCAAACAATACATACTGTGATTATGTACAAAATAATGTCTTTAACTTGTCCTTCGTTTCAAATATTTTCATCCACACGTTTCCACTGACATTGTAATTAATTTACGCGGGAAAGATTTCTCTTGATCGGGCCTCGAAAACGGCGATGTGGTGAATGATAAACGATTTATGTAAGTATGTAAGTAATAACGGAAGTCATAAAGACCAATGTGTTGGAGGTTATCTTGCGATTAATATAGGAGATACTACAGGACTGCCTCATTGGTCCAGTGGCCACAACCGCAGCTGCTGGTGAAGTCCTGGGTTTGATTCCTAGGTCGGGCAGTTTAAGTTTCTCATTAGTAGCCCGGGGCTTGAAATTGTGCCCGGTACTTGAAAATATGCTTACTTATATAGGAATTAATAACATCATTAGTGAAACACATAAGTGAACAACAGTAACTAGGTCATATTGTCAGGTATAAAAAATCATTATATATAACTAAAACACCTTCGCATACCTCCTCAGGGATGCTGGTGTATGAAATGCTATAAAATATACCTAGTGACATTCTAATGTTTTAAATAAGCATTCATTATTACGGCGACTACATAATTATTGAATTTAAACGGGACTTAATCGCGCTAAAAGTATAATATTTATTTACCTCGACGTTTCGATCAAGTTGCATTGATCGTGGTCACGAGTAGACGAGAGTCAAATAAATATTATACTTTTAGGGCGATTAAGTCCCGTTTAAATTCGATAATTATGTGTTCGAATCGCAAAAGTTTAAAAAGTATAACGGCGACTACTGAGCAGGAGGACTCAGGTTCGAATCCCCGGTCGGGCAAAGTGTTATTGAGTTTTTCTGTTAGAAAAAGCCTCAGTAGCCGCTCGGAGTTTGGAATTGTGCCCCGTTGATGGCAATAGGCTCACCACCACATGGGACTAAATAACAGCAGTGGTGGAATGTGGGTGTTCAATTGTGTACACCTCTGCCTACCCCTTCGGAGAATACAAGCGTCATGATGCTATGTTCATTAATTATAAGGACTAGGGTAACAATACAATCAAAAGTGTATGTAAAGTGTGTAAAGTTGATTTTTACCAATGCAGATGTAATGGGTTTCAAAGTCAAATTTTCAAAGCCAAAAGTCCAATGATGCTGATTGAAGTTTAGTTTTTCCTTCTGAAGAACGTATAAGAATGTTCATCAAAAGAATTCCTTCTTTTCTTATCATTTAATTGACGAACAGTCTAGTGTCACAGCTAAACCACACGTAGGTCTCTGACGTTGCTTCCACACCATCAAGAACAACTCTCAGGTGTACCAGTTCCCTCGCGATATTTTCATTCATTCTAAATTCATTCACATCGGGCGTTTTCATAACCGCTAACTTCAAGGCCCAACACAAAACTGCGTTACGCAGCTTACGTTTCCTTACAAAACATTTGCCGTTAATAATGACATAATTTTAGATAAAACGGTACTTAATCTTGTCGTAATAAGACTTACAATTCATTGACAATACGTTTTCTTAATATAATTGCATGTTTGTCGTACTTGAGCACTAAAATTTGGTATAAAAATGTTTGAGATTCTTTCTGAATAATTTGGGCTGTTTGTGGATGAAATATAGAGTTCAATTAAGGGAAAATATTACGATTAATATTATCGCCTCAAGTTTTTATTTCCCTAGAATTTTTTGGTATTGCAAGAAATTTGCTGTATAAAGCTGCATGCATATAACCATGCCGTATAACGTCTTATATAGGTATCAATCCGAAATATTTTAACACTTACATCTATGAATGATGATTTACTATTTCTTTTATGTTATTAATTAAATTTACTTTCAAAATGACTTTTCGAGTAAAAACGAGTAACGCAGAACTGAAACGGCGAGCACTAGAGCCCGTCCTGTCATATGCTAATTTACTCATAGTGTAATGGTTTAATATTTGATTTAGGCAAATGAAAATAAACTTTAAAAGAATTATTTTGGGTAAGGCATAGAAAACAAGACATATAAATAAATCCAAAAAGATATTCCGAGACCGGGAATCGAACCCTAGCCTCCTGGGTGAGAGCCAAAAGGTGAGAAAAAAATGCAGGTATACCGAGACCCTCCGTGCCTCGGAAAGGACGTTAAACCGTCGGCCCCAGTTGACAAATTAAGATCTATGACAGCCGTTACGGGTAGTCAGAGGCCTGAAAGTCTGACAACCAGTCATACCTCGATATATACGCAGTAACTGGGTTGTAGAAGTCAGATAGGCAGTCGCTCCATGTAAAATACTGGTATTAAGCTGCATGCGGTTTGACTGGAAGCCGATCCCAATGTAATTGGGAAAAGGCTAGGCAGATTGATTGTGTGAATGTTGATATGGCTAGAAAACTAGTGAATACTAAGATCATGGGTGTAGCAGTGATAGCCTAGTGGTATGACCGTTGGACTGACAAGTCAAAGGTCGCATATGCATATTATAAACTAGCTGTGCCAGCGACTCCATTTAACTCCAATTAACAATAATTGTTTTGGGTGCTGTTTGCCTTGATAAAGGTCCCAATAATATTTTTTCTCATAGGTATAATTATCTTCCATGTACAGACAGCTATCCGTTACATTTTTATTATATGTATTGATGATTGATGATGATTAATAAATTAATTATCACGCACACAAAACCAGCACATCTGAGAGATATTCTCGATGGTGTGGCTTAAACTCTTACACTAGGTTGTTCATCAATCACACGAAGACATGCTATGCTACCTGTACCCTAAATAACTTCTGATAACTTACTTAACTAATTCAGAATACCCATTTGCCCTCTAAAACCTTCTAAAAGACTTTAAACAGTAATATTCGAGCAGGCAGCTTTATATAATATCTGAGGTAAACAGGTCGTTAATAATTTCTCAGCACATATTTGGCTTAACCGTCGCCATGTTATATCTAGGCTAACAGGTATTTTAGGTAGTTAGAAAGCAATATAGACTATAAATGTCTCAACATATGTTTTATGCCTATTTTTATAGCTCTTTGTCATAATGGTGGTATTTTCTTGTGATGATGGGATTATATATTTGTTTTTTTTGCTATATAACCTAATTAAATAGCCTCTTAGTAAAATTTGTTCATATACCTACATGGGTACATTAACCACCTACAGTATAACTATGGCCTTCTGCGACAAGTTCTATTATCAGTTTAGGTGTCCGGCCTTTAACTATTTTATCGCGTCCCTCATACACCCAGTCCAGTGGGGTTACTCTTGAAATTAATACCAATTCTAATCCAATTCCAATATTAAATAGAAGCCTTAAAACAATGCGTTATACTAAAATAAATTTACCTACATTACAGTTGCTTTCATTTTAAAGCATGTTGTTTTATTAATATCCCGATTCTATTATATTTTTTAAACATTTTTGCATTTAAAAGTACGAACTGTAACTTTCCAATGTCAATCAAAAGTATGCCCCACTATCGATTAAAATTAAATAGAACAAAGGGACAATTTCAATTTATTTCTCTAATACATGTATCGGATCAAAACAGTCTCGGTGTCCGGGATCAACAGCAACCCGTGTGTCCTAATCCGGGGTGTACCTTCGTACTAAATTGAATTTTAAAATCTTAATTATAAGAATGTTTTGTATGTGTAACCGGAGGTTAATGGGCATAATTCTTTTCGGTTTTGAGTACAAAATGAAGTATGTTGGTACTCAAATGATTATTGAAAATTCAAAGTAATGCGAAATACACTTTACACTGTAGGTACATATACTTTAATAGGTTGAGTGAACTTGAACTCAACTATACTTACTACAACTCCATTTAAAATAGCATTAGAAAGAAGTTAAAAAATGATCTTTTGTTGCTCCAACTTACTTTAACCGTAACCAACATGTCCCTTCCGCTCAACCACGTACAGAATCATACTTCATAACAATAGAAATCTATTGTGTCTGCTAATTAGGGAGCCAACGGCTTAAATGTAATCTATAAATATAGTGTCACAGTTTTTCTTTTTTTGATGGGTTATAGTGTCACCTGTCAAATTGCGTGATTATTTTTTGTATGTTCAATTAATATCTCATTTCTTGATCTATGAAGTCATCTCCCTAACCTAAACATTCCTGTTCCTAATAACTTCCCATCGGTCCTTACTTATACTTCTCCAAAATTACTTCAGACGTTGATGTTATTTGTTCATGACAATAATATTAAACTCCGAACTATTTGGTGGTATATTTTTAATAAATAATGTTTTTCAATTTTATTTATGTTTATGTAGGTATTTTGTTTGTTTCAGTGTACTAACTTCTCATCAAGTTCCACACCGAGTACCAACTGCAATCGAGTGGTTTTATTTTAATTTAATTTTTATGTAATTAGTTGCAATCTGCACTGCGCAGCTTCGTGACGTATCACGTGTACTCTCTTTTGTGAATTTTAGGGACGATCTAATTTCACCTTGGCAGGGCTACAGAGCGCTTCTATTTTCTTAGTGCAAGCAAAACTGAACATAGTGGTGGTCAGGCGGGACTGTCCGCCATAGTATGTATTTACTTTATCATTAATATAATAGGAGCCATAAATTACTCACGATGTAAGACAACATTTCCTTTATATCGCGGTAATACTAAAAATTTTAGACTCCATCTTGACATCTGTCTACATCATCCGATATGGACTAGTGGCTAGGATACCTGGCTCTCACCCAGGAGGCTCGGGTTCGATTCCCGGTATCGGAATTATTTTTTGTATGGTTTTTATAATTTTGTTTCAATTATTAATGTGTAGGTACCTGCTGAGCGTGAGGTCCGGATTTCATTCCTGGGTCGGGCAAGGTGTTATTGGGTTTTTCTGTTAAAAAATTCTCAGTAGGAGACCGGAGTTAGGAAGTTAGCGATGTGATAACTCCGTGCTTTGGAGATCACCTATAGCTGTCGGTCCTGCGCCATCTCTCGGACTTTTGTTTAACGTTTTATATAACTTTCTAGCTGAGCCCCTCGTTTTCACCTGCGTATAATTATATTACTAAGTTACTCCTTATACCTGCCAGTAAAATCTTATCAGCATCGGTCCAGCCGTTTCGAAGATTAGCCGGAACAAACAGACAAACAAACATTTTAAAAACCAATTTTTAGGCATATGTATCGCGCAAATAACTGTATGAGCTTAAAAAACTATTATTTTGACATAACAAACAGTCACTTCAATTTTATTTATTTGAATTGTTTTGAACTAAAACACAAAAAAGAATACACTGATTTGATTATATTAATAATTTTTTTACAAGAAGTTAATTTGAAATTAATTATTTTTGAGTTGTAATTAGATTAATTGGTGGACATTTATATTAGTTTTAAATGTTTTTCAAAGAAAACCAATGCCCTTCTTTCTGAACAATCTTGAGTAGGTACATCGTATGAAACACCACGCCCCATCTGCGTACATACTAAACTTTAACTTTAATAAACTTTACAATGATTAATCACCCCGTTAACTATTCAAAATTAACGTCGGTTAAACAAATTGCTTATGTTAGTCTCGAGTCTAACTTTAAGACTATTTAGAAAGTTCGTCTTAATCTCTATTTTAGTTTATTAATGTCTGTACGCGGATTAAGTGTGGTTTAGTTAGATCGTTTCTATTCGATTTGTGGGCCAGATTATTATGGCACTGTAGCGACATCTATCTCGCTACACGGATACTACGCGCATAACACGCTGCATCGCGCAAGCAAAGTTTGATGGCAAATCTGCATAGATACCCCTGGCCCGCCAGGCAATATCACCCGCCTGGACGGAGGATCCTCAGTTTCCGATGGAGGAACACCACACTTCGTTCCTCCATACTATTCCTCCAGACCGTATTTCGGTCACGGCGGCCTATCTCCACGGAGATCAGCCAAGTACGCAGGAGATATTTTAGTGCACAAGTGTATGCGCAAAAACAGGTGCACTCCCTCTTCCTTTACTCTCAAATTCTGATGGGATGGCATTCCGACAAGAATGGAGAGAGATTAGGCGTAGGACCGACGACTTTACATGCTCTCCGAAGCACGGAGGTGTCACACCACCAACTTCCTGACTCCGAACTGCTACTGAGGATTTCCTAACAAAAACGCAATAACACTTTGCCCGTCCTGGGAACAGAACCCAGGATCTCACGCTCAGCAGCCGCGCTTGCGACCACTAGACCAACTAGGCAGTTATGGAACTAAATATGACTTTTAACCGAATTAATCGCGTGTATTATTGGTTTTTTGTTTTTCACACTTTGCAGCGTTCGTGGTCGCAGGAGGACCACAAACGCTGCAAAGTGTACGAAACGTCAGGAAAAACAAAAAACCATTAACAAAAGTAAAAAAGCAAAGCTGTTTTATTATAATGACTATAGTTGCTATTACTTCATAACTAAATACTCAAAGTAGAGCTACTTTAAATTGAACACCTAGAATTAATAGCTCTCAAATTGTGTGCTGTAATTGTAGTTTCGCTCTCAATTGAAAAATTTAGAGCTGAAATCTTGTAATCTCTTTGTAAAATAGTAGCTTTGATACGATAAGATAAGATAATGATTTATTTTCTTACGACAATATGGAAAGAAAATTGACCAAGGTATCGGCTACAATATATAATAACTTCAATATAACATATATTGTGGGAGACTGGCTACTAAGCAAGACGTAAATCCTGTATTTCAGGTCACCCGGTCTCCATTGCCTGGGTATGTTTTTAAATTTTTTTAGATTTTGTTACTCCTACATTGGTCACTGGCGTTTGTGGTAAGTTATTCAGAAGTGGTTTGTACATTATAATAAAACAACTTTTAACCTGATTAATCACGTGTGACGTGCGACCACGAACGCTGCAAAGTGTTCGAAACGTCAGGAAAAACAAAAACCAATAAAACACGGGATTAATCCGGTGTCTTTATAAATTTTGTAATCTAAAATATTTTTCCATTTCTAAAATTAATTTTCTAAAGTCGCTACCTACGAAAAAATACGTCAGAAACAAGTTAACCCGGAAATAATTAACGTACCTACAACAAAACACAGCTTATCGCCGGTGCTCGTGAATACCTTAAATATCAGTCCATTACAAATCGGATCAACTGTACGGGTAGGGTCAACATCAAGTTGTCGAATATTTTGGGACACGTTGTACATAGCGTGTTTTTTTTTTATCTGTATTTATTTATCAAGGGTTTAATCTTTTAAGATTATGCCACCCTCATGTGTACATAGTTGTACGCCCACATTTCACCAATGCAGTTATTAAGTCCCATGTTAAAAGGTGGTGAGCCTATTGCCATCAACCGGGCACAATTCCAAACGCCGGGCTGCTACTGAGAATTTCCTAACAGAAAAACTCAATAACACTTTGCCCGACCCGGGAATCGAACCCGAGACCTCCTGCTCAGCAGTCGCGCTTGGGACCACTAGACCAACGAAACAGACGTATAAAATTAAAATTTGGTAGTATTTTTAAACATAGCCTGTATCTGGTTCCGAAGGAGTAGGCAAAGGTGTAAAGGTGCTGTTATTAAGTCCCATGTAATAGGCGGTGAGCCTATTGCTACTAATAATGCTGCTTCTAAGAATATTAGAAAAACTCAATAAAAAAATTCCCGACCCGGGCATCGAAGCCTCTTTGGTCTAGTGGTTCCAAGCTCGGGTGCTGAGCATTTGCTCAATGCAAAATATGTTGAGTGTCTCCACCTAGTGATAGTCTTATTTTCAATGTATTGGTCACTCTGACTATAAAATAAAGTAGTCTCTTGCAAGTTGCAACCACGCACCGGTGTTTCATTAGCTAATATGCTCAGCAGTCGTGCTTGGAACCGCTAGACCAACGTGGCAGAGTTTAATTTTTAACTTTTTGTATTATAGGATCACGCCTGCAGCTACGTTGTGTCAAGAGTTGGGCAGTGATGTACTATAATTGTACACGTACAGTGCATGTAGGTAACAGTGCATGTGTAATAGGTGCTGACCCAATTGCTATCAATCGGACACGATTGCAGATTTGAGAATTTCCTGTCTGAAGAATTCAATTTGCCTAACCTGGGAATTGCTGCTTCGCCCGAGCAGCTGCGCTTACGGCCATTAGAATATTGTAGCACTGTTTTTATTTTTGTTTTTTACTGTAGTCCTAAGGGTACATTGAAAAATTATGTGTCGTTGTTCGGTACTATTACATTTCAAGCTTCCTTGTCTTAAGGATTTTTTTTTTGTTTATTTAGGCCTCCGTTTCTATTTTAGGTATATTTTTATAGTTTCTCACTATGTGTGTGGTCTTATGTCACGGTGATTTCACTTTTGATAAAATACTATTTTCTAAAGTACAGCTAGCCGCAGAATACAAAGTTAATATGAACTTTGTATGGTGTTTCAAGAATGACGGGCTCGTGGCTTAGTAAAAACCGCATAGATCCATCGATTGAGGTTAAGCTGCGCTTGCGGCGACCGGTCTGTGAACAATCATTTCATACCGAGACCCCTTCGTGTCTCGGAGAGCACGTTAAACCGTCGGTCCTGGTTGTCACATTAAGATCCTGTACCTACTACCATAGTAGCCGTTACGGGTAGTCAGGGGCCTGAAAGTCTGACGACCAGTCATACCACGAGATATCGTTTTACCCAGTAATTGGGGTGTGGAAAAGGCTAGGCAGATTGATTGTGGTTCAAGAATTAAAACTTTTCAAATATTGTCACAATACTGTGCTTTTTAGGCCTTGTGGCCGCGTGGCTGGCTGATGTGCCCCGTCCTGGATTCCATTCCCGAACGTATAAAATATTTGTTTTTTAATTATGCGTTGTTTTTTTCATTTTGCGTTTTATGCATATAAGATTTTTTTATATTATTCTTTTTTGCTGACAATTTCTTTTAGAATTTGGAATAAATACTTGCTATTAATTACGAAACTCCCATCATTTTAGTCGACTTATACTGCTAACTGTATTAACGAGTTCTAACGAGTTTAAATAATAATGAAAGATTAAATCCACATCAAATTACCTTAAAAACGTTTTTAAAAAACAAAGTGCTCAGTGGATTAAAACAGTGTCGGCTAAGGATCACTAACGTTCTCTAAGATAATTTTTGCTCTTTTTGCTTATTGCCTCATTTTTTTACTAAGATTGGCAATTGACAACGTTCTGAAAATAGTATTATTTTTCAAGCAAAAATATCTCTTAATTTTCTATGACGTGCAAAGGACCATAAAGCTCTCAGATAATGCTAGACTACTAAAAACGAATGACCCAAAAAAGTTGCCACAAATTGCTAAATTTACCTACATTTTATCTAAAATTTAGATAACTGATGTAGATAATTTTATTTTAGCATTATAAATTGTTATAAGGTGAAGGTTTAGGTAATATTGTATATTTTTTTTCACTTCACATAACCAGGCCTGGTTTTGCGTCAGATAATTAGTATTGCCATTAAACGTGGCAATGCTGCCAGTCTTCTGGGCACTTTACCAGGTGATGGCGATGCAAAGGAATACTTCGACGCCTAAACCACGGTTTCTTCCTGTTAATTTTTTTTCTTTACTAACGGTTTCTTGTACATCATTTGTTGAATTTATTAATTTAAGTACAAATTGTGCATATATTGTAAATTGTTCAAACTGTATAGATAGTAATATCACACATATTTTTTAATTAAATATGTCTTTATTCAAAATATTGCACATCCGATGTGGATAATTTGTTGATCAACTTAGGTATAAAAAAATATCAACTGCTGGTTATTATAGACGAATATGGATGACGCAGCATAATTATGTTAGTATTACTTGAAATAATAGAAAAAATGACCTAGGAAGGTACACACACTTTCACCAATGTTGTTATTAAGTTCCATGTATGTGTGGTGCTGAGCCTATAGACTTTATTGCCACGGGGCACAATTATCCAAACTCCGGGCTGCTACTGAGAATTAACTAACAGAAAAGCCCAAACCTCTGCTCGATCCAGACCATCGCCCTTAGCAGCAGCGCTTACGATGACTACAACAACGACGCAGTTGTAGTGCAAAATTTTAAATTAAATGTTATTTCGGAAGAAAATAATAAGAACTCTATAAAAAAAAGTGCTCCATAAAAAATAACAATATCCACGAAAGAAAGTCGTGCGGCTAGAATTAGCCTTTTAAAAATAAAATAAGCAATCTAAATAAACTAATAAAGAAACCGGGTTACGGAGCCGGCAACCTGCCAACTGTACTAATTAGCCGGAATTCATTATACGGCGTTTTTCTCTTCAGTGCCAATTGTTGGCTCAATTATGCTTTAAGTGGCTCCGGCCATTGATTTGTGCTTTAAGTAGGAAAATAGAGGGGCTTATGGCTAATAATTGGATAGGTCAACTGATTTGATTTAGAATAATAGGGTATTGCGGAGGTTAAATAGACAATCGCTCCATGTAGAATATTCGTTAAAAGCTGCATCTGACATTCGAAACTAACATACCTTTTTTTTATCCCAAGTGGCCCTGAGAAGGGCCTTTTGTAGAATTGTCAGAAGACTCCACCAGAAGTTGACCCTGGGAAGCGCCTTCTATAAACTTGCCAGAAGAGTCTCGCGGTTGATTCGGCATTATTGCAGCGACAACTCGTGATAGCTGTGACAAAAGCAGAGAGGATTGGCCTGTTGGACACCTGCGTTACCGGGTCCAAACAGTTTCCAGGGGGTACCACGTGGAGGTTCTCTCATCCGCCCCCCAACACAATACGTAAGGTAAGGCAGATTGATTGATTTAGTAGAAAAAAAAGCCGTGTAAAATACTGGATCTAAGCTTAGACTGGAAGCTGACGATAACGTAATTAGAAAAAGGCAATTCAGTTAATACTCATGTGCATTTTTGGGGATTGCTCGACTAATTCGAACTTAGCTCATGACTAAGTGCACCGTTCGAGTTCGAAACTAATACTCATTTGCATTTTTGGGAATTGCCCGACTAGTTTCGAACTTAGCCCATGACTAAGTGCACCGTTCGAGTTCAAAACTAGTCGGGCAATCCAGAAAAATGCACTTGAGTAGTAATATGTCTTATGAAAGTTATTAAAAAAAGGGTAGCCAAGGTTCATTGTTTTGCTAGGAAAAAAATATAATAAAAGAATACAGACGCACTGCCTACTGCCTGGCTTTTGTTGACTCGCGACATCACCGCGGGCTCAGCTCTTGTCGCTCTTGACTAAGGTCTCCGTTCGAATTCGGAAAATACGCATAAAAATAAAAACGTTACGCAGAGATACTTTTGCTTCTTCTACGTTCATAAATCTCGTCATGTTTGCTCCTCAACAACATCTTACCAACAGGACGTTCCCTGCTAAACATGGGTATCCTGGATAGACTCCCAAACTAATAGTTTAAAAACTGTTTATATCCAGCAGCTCTAGTAACCTTTACAATGTCTTCGAATCACTTTTGCCCTCAACATTTCAGACCTAATCGTTTTGAAATACAGACTGCCAAGACTCCAATTTCTTAACAGTCTCCTTAACTAATGAGGCGAGATACTTCGTAGAAAGGTGGGTATTTCAATAATGTAAAATGCAATAAATGTTTCACTTAGACCAGGGAATGTTGGTCCTTATTGTGAAACTTATTGAGTAAATTATTTAAAGCAGTGATAGCCTAGTGCTATGATTGTTGAATTGGCAAATCGGAGGTCACAAGTTTGAATCCAAGGCACGCACTACTGACGTACACGTACTTAGTGCTATAATATTAATAAGTATTAGAAATCAATTAGGTACCACTTGCAAGGACAACATTGTGAGGAAACCAGCATACCTGAAAGGTTGTTGATGGTGTGTCATCCCATGTCAGAGGCCTACGGGTGGTTTAAACTCGGACACTAGGTTGTTCATCACCCACACGATAAGGAGAAGAAAACTAAGTTATACCTTTCTCTTTTTTAATAGGGTTATGTTATGTAAAACATATTTTTTATTTATTTATTGAGTAATTAATTACAACTGTATAATACCAGTGACAGTCATTAAAGTACAATAAGAGACAAAAAATAAGTAATATATATCTGCCTAGATATGCTATATTTTCCCAATTACATTGGGGTCGGCTTCCAGTCAAATCGGATGCAACTTAATACCAGAATTTTACATGGAGCGACTGCCTATCTGACCTCCACAATCCAGCTCCTGGGTAACAAAATATCTCGTGGCATGACTGGTTGTCAGTCTTTCAGGCCTCTGACTACCCGTAGTGGCTGTCAAAGATCTTAATTTGACAACCGGGACAGACGGCTTAATGTGCTCTCCGAGGCACGGAGGGGTCTCGATAAGAAATGATGATCACCCATCAATAGACCGACCGCGGCAAATACAGCTTAACCTTGATAAAACGATCTATGTTGCTGTTACTTAGCCACGAGCCTACAAGTAAAATAAGTTTTTATTGCGAAAAATGAGTAAACAAATATCGCTTTAAAGGGTTTTTTTGTTATCAAAATTTTTATTATTTTATCTATAAATTATTACGTGCAAGCAAATAGGTACTTTGTACCCCTTTTTACGAAAATTACGCGGACTAAGGAGTTTGAAATTTGGCACAGTTAAAGTTTATATAGAGAAGAGCAGGTGCTCATATTTTTATATAATATTACTTTACAATATAATTATTATACGATTCTTCTTCTTCTTCTTCTTCGTGTCGATGGTACAATTGTAATTATTTGGTTTCCTAGATTCACACTTGGTGTACCCAAAATGTTACCACGTCTATGAAGTTATTAGTGGCAGTGCTGAGGTAAGTGCAAGACAGAAGGAGGGACATTGATTGTGGATCGACTCCACACTTACATCTTGTGGCTTTTTCGTCAATGTAGCCCCACTTGCTCATATTGAGATTCAACTTCGGTACGAAGTCGCATGTGGGACCGTCATATAGGCCAGGAATTGGCCCAATAGGTTCTCTTTGGGCTCAATTTAGTTAGCAGGTTGTGGAAAAGTCTCTAGCCACAGTTTGCGGTGAACCACGAATGGGCTTAAAAATTGTGCGTGTTTTTAGGCGTTGTGTTGAGCGAGCTGAACATCAAACAATGGTTGTCTAGGGTCTGACTCCTGCTCGCGTTTTTTCACAGCCCACGCTACTTGTCTGTGGATATGCGGGGACAGCAGCACTACAACCAGCTGAATGCTAGACGCAACATAGATGATCTTACGTTATTTTTTGTTTCCCAATAATACTACCGACAAAAAAATAACGGTAACGGCGGCATATCTCTACCGAGTGCACTCCCCCTTCCTTCACTCATATAGTCACGTCTATTTCCAATGAGGGTAAGCAGACACTGTGGAACGCCACCTGTTACGATCCTTAGATACTCTTTTTACTTCTTCCGTGTTCATACATCTGTTTGCACGCGTGCTGGTTGTGAGCACTACTTATTTGGCCTTTTAGTAAGTTTCTGTAATTCATTGTTTATCCTTCTTGGAATTCCGGAATGTCCAAAAGTACCATGATAAATGGTAAGATCTGATTGATAATATATAAGACGGCAAACGAAATACATAAAAATGGGTCTATATTAAAAACGGACACGGGAAACTAAAATAATGCTGTTTTTCTGCGAATAAACAGAAATCTTTTACAAACAAAATTTGTAAAATTGCAAAAAGAATCTCTTATACCGGGACTCGATCTTCATACTTATGATATGCCAGTCACCTATGTACGGTATGTAACTAATTACTGAGTTGACCATGTCGCTAAAATAGGTATTCGCAATCTACTAATCAAAATACAAAACCGGTAAATGCTTGGTCCCCTTAAGATAAAGTGCAATGATACCTTTTGCAGTGCTTATCATTTTTCATAAGCTATACAACAGTGTCATTTTCATTGAAATCTGTCCAACTTAGATTCTGAGTGTTAGATGTTTAACATCACTGCTCAGCTCCCTTGAGGAAATGCGCAATTTTGAATAGCCTATAAGTTGACCCGGCTTTTGACGATATTTTTTACAAATTTTCATTTGTTTCTGTCTCTTGGTTTGGACACCAACCTCGGACATACAAACAGACAACAATACTCAAATTTTAAAAACAACAGATTTGGCATTGGTATCGATTAAATAACACATTACGAAAGAAAAAAAATCCATAAAGCGAATTTGAAATATTCGGGCTTTCGAGTTACGATTTTATTATAAGTATAGATGCATTACAATGATGCAATACATTAAATAAATTAAAACAACATTACACACACTACATTGCGTTTGACACACACACTCATTATATCTTTGTCAACAAAACCTTAATAACATTCAAATTTATTATTTTATGAATTATTGTGGAATTTTGGTCGAATTAATCAAATTAAATAGCTAAATATTAATAAATATTATTAATATTTGAGAGGTTACACCTAAATCTCGTAAAAACAAAGTTGTTGATTAAAAAGGTAACAAAAAGATATTCCGATACCGGGAATCGAACCCGAGCCTCCTGGGTGAGAGCCAGGTATCCTAGCCACTAGACCATATCGGATGACATTTCATATGTCAAAATTACTGAATAAATGCTACTTGTTTATACAAAAAACATTATAATTATTATTTTTTAAGATCCCCTTTAGCGCTATTATTTAATGTGAACAGATACGGCGCTTGCGCATATGATGCGGAATAAATACCCACTCCAATCTCTTATTATTTTCCATCACGTAAATACTTTTATTAGCTCATGGATTTACATTATATTATTATTTATTTTAATCGTCCTGAACATTTATATGTATTATTAGTAATTTATTATAATCTTCCTATAAAAGAAAAAAAGTAAGTCGGCTGCTAAATATCGTAATAAATTACTTATGTTGTTAATATGGTTGATATGGTCGACAAGAGAAAAAACACACAAATTAAAAAAAAGGAAGCATTTATCTAGTTAAAGATAAATCCTTGAAAAGCATTAACGCATGCTTAGCGAACTCTAAAGCTATAATGTTAAAAGGAAAAAAAGGCTTCTTATAATTTTATGACATTATAAATTTAGCATTTTTATAATTTAAAATAAAATTACTATATAAACAATTAATTTTTAATATGTTGTCTTTTACTATCATATTATTTATAGGTAGCGTCGAAAACATGATGAGCAAAAAGTGATTCCGATACCGGGAATCGAACCCGAGCCTCCTGGGTGAGAGCCAGGTATCCTAGCCACTAGACCATATCGGATTGTCGTCATTATATCGAAATTGTACATTATTTTATACACTCAACGCGCAGAATTTACGATAACCATTTTTTATTCGGTAACTAAAGTGGCTGGTTATTTTTAACCCTTCGATAGAAGAAAAAAAAAATTGAGTACTTAATAATGATCGTATTTTCAGAAGTTAAATAAAGCAGAATCGTAGCAGGTGGAAAAATATCATTATCTGCCTACCCCGATGGGAAAAAGGTATAATTAAGATTTGGAATACTGATTAAAAAAGATGACGACTTATTTTTTTTATGACGTAATCGTTGACACAATTCAGCGGTACAATTGGTATTATCACTGTTTTTTTTTTAAATTGGGCAAATGGTGACACGCGGCTCACTCTCGACCACTTCGCCAACAGCGTCGTCAATTCCATGTTTGTATTGTGTCGTTATATAGCCAATCTCCTTTTATCGATCTTCTCTCGTGATACCTATCACGTCAATATCTAAGGTTGACCTCAGTAATAAGATTTGTGTGAATAAAATACGATGCTACAGTAACTACTTTTACATGAAATGACATTATTTCATATTTGGACGAAGAAAAAAAATCATCTATATCCCCCTGCCATTATCCCAATTTATTTGGGGTCGGCGCAGCATATATCAGCATGCTGCTAAAGTTTTGGCTATGTTTTAAGACAGGCCGCCTGCCTGACGTCAACCCTCATTGGGAATGCTGTTGTTGGTGGTAACCACCACCGATACGGTCTCCTACTATCTAGCTAGATATTGTTTTTTTTTTTTTTTTGGTTGATGTTATCCTTCTAACATACTCCACTACCGGCTACAATAACATGAAACGACATTCCATATTTTGACAAAGAAAAAATCTGCGTTCATAAATAAACAAGGGGTTTAAATGGAAATGATAAACGGCACCGTAATAATTTTTGAGGTAGCTAATTATGGATGATTCAAACGTTTATTAATCACTGCATAATATAATATGTCTGTCTGCCTGTTTGCAACAAACTCAAAAACTCCTGCACCGATTTTCATACTGTTTTCACCAATGGATAGAGTGGTTCTCGAGGAAAGTTTTTAAGTGTATAATTTGTCAAGTTTTTGTATAGATGGGCTAAAATATAATGATATTTGTTGGAGGTGTCGGGAAAAAATAAGCCGTAATATACACACATGGCAAGCGCGCTTTTTAATGTTTAATTCAATTCATGTTGTTCCGTATTTTAATACGGAGATGTCATCGCTATTTATTCAGTCCATAAACTCTGAGTGAACCGACATTAGCGACTAACTTTGCATTCAATTCAATGTCGTACAGATACCTTAACAAATACAGATAAATCTTTCAAATATTAATGTGTTTCAAATACTAATCTGTGTCAGCAAAATATCTCTTCACTATCATTAATATCTAGGACAGTCCCCTCACTACCCAACTCATGGTTAGCACCAACAAATCGCTGAGTATGCGTAATAGGTGCCCGATCGAAACGGATTATCCTGCAAAAGCGTCCATGACTAATGATCAGATTTAATATTGCTTTGAAAGCGTTTCTGGGCACTCCCGCGTTGCAAACCCGTCCACACCCAGTTAGTACGATCATAATGTCAGATAGTTAAATAGTTTGTAAAAAGATATTTAAAAATGTTATGCTTTTTTTTGTTTTACATGATCCACACGGTGAAACTATTACCTGCAGGAATGGGGCGTTAAAGTCTAGAGTATGTACAAAAGTATTTTAATAATAAGTACATTTTATACTAACTGCCTCGTTTGCGGGGCACAATTAGTAATACTATAATAATTGTGTTATCGTCATTGTCCTCGTGTCATTATTTAAGCGTACATATTCATATAGATACATCCTCAGGGGTTTTCAAAGTAATAACGTTAAATATGAAAAAGATAATTAATGTAATTACTATGCAATTCTCTTTGTAGTTAATTTGATGCGGACAACTGAATTATGAAACTTCAATTAATGTTAATATAAAATTTTGATAGTATCAAAATGGAATATTAGGGGTCATAATAAGCTTTAGGTAAATTTTAATGAGGCTCTTAGGCTTAATGCAATTTTAAAATCAGTACATTCATTTTAAATACTATTCTAGCTCGAGAATACGATACACCCAACATATGCAAAAACATATATATATATCGGAGATTGACGTTTTTAGTGTGGCAACACTAAACGGTGCGTTCAAGCACCAAATGAAGGGATGACGTCAGTCTCCATAGATTATTATATAGCATAGCCACTTGCTCTTCTTAGCAAGCCGCCGTGGTAGATGAACCTCTACATGCTGACTTATTTCCTCTGATTATGTGATAGGTATTATTGTACAAACATTCTAATTGTGTAATGTAACGTCTCAAACTACCAATCAATAACCCAAAGTAAATGTGCTCTCAGTGGCTGAGAGCATTAGTACTGTTTTTATTTGCTATAGCTTTTGCCCGTGACATTGTCCGCGTAGAAGACGAAAATGGTTTAACATATAATTTATTAACAAATGTTCGACGTGATTCTTTAAATTGACACAACTTTTTTATTTATGAACCGATTAACATGAAACAAACATTAAATATTAAGTGAAGCTTACCACAATATGTTTCTGAAAACCACATCGAAATTAGATAAGTCATTTCTGAGATTAGTGTGCACAAACGCACAGACAAACAGACAAAAATTTTAACAGTTATTATTTTGGTTGCTATTTGCGTTGATAAAGGTCCCAATAATATTTTTTCTCATATATCTTCCATGTACAGACAGTGATCCGTTACATTTTTATTATATGTATAAAGTTATATAGATGACCCCTAGAATCCTGGTAGGCAGATAGTAGTTATGCACTGTAATAATATCTGACCTCTTAACTTATTCTAGAACTAACCTATACCAACCCCATTTGCGACACATACATATATACAGATTTATGTGTATTTTTACATGACTGTTCAAAAAAGGAGTGTTATGTTTTAAGGGTTCTGTATGTAGGTATGTATGTATTTTTGTGAGTTTCTTTATTCCACGATAGATTCTAAATGCTTCACTCACTCTAATATATCAAAACCTATTGATGTAGAATCTTCAAATTTTGCCTAAAGCAAGGTCTTATAGCACAAACAAAGAAAACGGAAACCATTATTTTGTTATATAACATAACATAACATAGCATCACGCCTGTATTCCCCGAAGGGGTAGGCAGAGGTGTACACAATTGTACACCCACATTTCACCAATGCTGTTATTAAGTCCCATGTAATAGGTGGTGAGCCTATTGCCATCAACCGGGCACAGTTCCAAACTCCGGGTTGCTACTGAGAATTTCCTAACAGAAAAACTCAATAATACTTTGCCCGACCCGGGGATCGAACCCGAGACCTCCTGTTCAGCAGTCGCGCTTGCGACCACTAGACCAACGAGGCAGTTTTTTTGTTATATAAACAATTAAATATACATATTTTATACAGAACTCTAGTTCGACCAAGCGTCCGACTCACAATATTTTCTCCGTAGAGTTAATGTATTGTCTTAAAGCAAGTTGCCTTGTTGTTTTGCTGACCTTAACCAAATTATATAGGTATATGGCTTGATTTGTGATAGTACACCGCAGTAATCGATGTTTGTTCTCATTGATAGATACAGTAAGTACAGGACATCTGTATTTCGTGAAAGCCAATTACTGTTCGAAACCAATACGGCGCGAAATAGTGTTGTGGTCGATAGGAACGGCTTAGGTAAGGGTAACGCTTATAAATTAAATTGAATATGGGATAAGATAGCAATTTGTAGTTGCAATTAGTACCTTAATAGTTAAGCCGACTGATTGTGTTCGTGAGCTTTGGCAAAAGTGAGGTTAAATCCTTCATAATAGGTAGTACATATTAAAGGTAAATGCCAATATTAATTATTGTTCACCGGTTACTACTCACGTGCATTATTCGGGTTTGCCCGACTAGTCTATGTTTTTTTTTTCTAGAAACGTGAGTATTAACCGGTGAACAAAACTTCCATCCACCTTCATGGGGAAAATGCCTCACGAAACTTATTATATAAATGTAAATGCCAATGTTTGTGAGGATGTATGCATGTTTGTTACTCTTTCACACAATAACTACTCAACGGAATTGAATGAAATTTGGCACACAAATACTTTATAATCTGGATTAAAACTCAAGATACTTTTTACCCGGCTGCACCCAATTTCAAACTCCACGCACAAGTCGCGGGTAGAAGCTAGTTGACTCATAAATCTCACGTGACACATGTACATAAGATCCCAGAAAATTGTAATAGAAACTGTACGTAATAACTTTACTTTCGGTTAGTGACTGCAAGTGCAGCTGCTGAGCGTGAAGGTCATGGTTTGGTTCCCGGGTAGGGTGCAGTATTATTAGATATTTCTGGAGTTTGGAATAGTGCCCGGTTAATGTCAATAGACTTCCAATTATCGCTCTATCCACTGCTTGACTTCACCCACTGCAGTGCCCTGCGCTGCATAGGCCTCTCTCTGCTCGTGCCAATCTCCACGCTCCTGTGCTAGTCTAACCCAGATTTTCCAGCGACAGTAACAAAATGGTCAGATGGGTCTCAATACTTAATTGGTGGAATAATTGCGTACAAAACGTACGTGCGTAATGTAATGTCACCTATTCAATATACGGTGAACATTTTAAATAGTTTCGGAAATACAAAAATAGTAAATGAAATTGTTCCGTTAGTTTCGGAAATAGTTTGCAAATGAAATTGTTCAAATTTTTTGTTTGTTGTGATATAGCTTCGTGTTCGGAATGCTTTAAAAATAGTGGAATAAAATAATTGAATCATGATTTTGAATACCAGTATACAATATTTTTTTATCAAATTAGGTCGCTGACTGCATTACTGAAAATCGAATTTGTGGTACCTACATTTTGAAACAAAATACCTACACCACGCTCATGTATAAAATTAATCCACTTAAAAAAAATACAAACCCATTTCACGGCGCGATGAGCATGAAAAATATTACATTAGACTAAACATAAATACATCTGAAGCTAAACTAAAAATAATGTGCAGCGAATAGATATTTACCGCCGTCCTTCGCTCCCGGTCCGGTTTGTTCTGCTTTTATCCGGTTATATCCGCCTCAATCTGGTTAGGGAATTAAAGTATAACATAGGGTACCAGTTGCTTCTCATACTGCGAGCGAGGATTTAGGGAAACTGAGTGTGTTTGTATCGTATATTATTGTTGGAACTAGAATGAATGTACCTAGTTGCCAATTTATATAATTTATTTATTTATTTATAATTCAAATAATCTAGCTTCTATAAACTATACCTAATACTTAACTAACATCTGTATTATATTGTAAAATACGGTATAAGGACTGAATAGATAGCAATTACGTCACCAAAAGACGTATTAAAATGTGGAAGGAGAATTCGCGGTAGTGAGCAGAGGTCGAGATGGCTTAGTGGTCAGAGCGCTTGGAGTATTTATCCAGGAGTCGCAGGTTCGAATCCTGCTCACGATCGTATAATTTAATGCGTTAATGCTTTAATACTTAATTTTACTTTAATTTTATCGTACTATTACTCTGGTTGGAGGCTTCGACCGCGGCTGGTCACTACCCACCGGACGAAGCCATGCCGTGAAGCGACCTAGTCGTGTTCTGGATATACGTGCTCCATCCTCGCCCATACCATCGCTTACCATCAGGCGAGTTGGTAGCCAAACCTAGATCCATTTTTGACAATAGTAATAATAATATATACACGCTCTATTGGAGACAAGACATTGCTAATGGTTTCTTTGCTAGCTACACTGCTGGACAAGAGATTGTTAAAGGTTTGATTACTAAAGGATTGCTAAAGGCTTCTTATGTCTCTTACCGATTAAAACTACACGATGCCCCTCTAACCTTTTCCGGTATTCCAGATCCGCAACAACATTCTACGAAGCCCCAAACAGGAGAGGTAATTTCCCTGTGATTCTTTATTAAAGCCATTCAGAAACTCTCATTCAGCAAATCAACGCACATCTATGTTAGCATGATTAACTCCTCAAAGAAAACTCGAAGGAAGAAAAAGATTTACCGAACGTGAAAATTGTAAATAACGACTAAATTCCTCTTTTCCGGCCCGTTTTTATTCCGTTCTTATCGGCCTATATCCGGTTCGCAAGTTTTGTATAAAGCTAGTAAAAGGGTGAAACTGACAAACAGAGTGCGCCCCCTTAATCCTGGTTTAAGGCTGGGAATACACGTAAGATTCTGCTATCCAAAGTTGGGATCGAATATTTGATCTGATAGGTACCTATGTGATTCTATACATAGTATTTTTCTAAACATATATGATATAGATAATATTATGTAGTTCAGCGATTCGGAGGAAACAAGTGGGGGCTGAGTTGGCCGCGTCTGTAGGAATGCACCCTTAAAATGGAATCCCTACACGTGGGAGGCTTCGGCCGCGGCTGGTTACCACCCACCGGACGAAACCATGCCGTGAAGCGACCTAGTCGTGTTTCGGGATGTAGTCCGGTGCAACCGATGTGGGAGACGGGTGTGGGCAGAATCCCAAATCTATCCACTGTACTTAAGAGTGAATAGATTTATTCTGGATCTACGTGCTCCATCCTCGGCCACGCCGTCGCTTACCATCAGGTGAGTAGGTGATATATATTTGAAAAAGAAAAGCAAGCAAATTTGGATTTTATCGTTCTAAGCTAAAGTACGTCCCCTTATTCCTGGTGTAAGGCTAGCAATACACGTAAAATTCTGCGACTCAAAGTTGGAACAGACTATTCGATCCGATACCTGTATTCTAGTACCTTTCTAAATGCTAGAGATACTTGAGCGATTTCGGGGAACCAAGCGAAATTGAACAGGAATTTAACTTGCGACACGCGACGCAGCAGTTGGTCTCTCGACCACTGCGTCAATCGCGCCGTCAAATTGAATGAATGAATTTATTTGATTTGGTAGGTACCTACACGATGTACAGAAAATAATATCCCATACATTTAGTTTCGAAATTCGTCCGATTGCCAGTCCACAGTATCCAATCATAGTTTCAAAAAATCGCAAGTGTAAACTGAGCCTAAAATGGACTCTGCAAGTCACCAGTTACCAGAGAACGACCCTTTTTTGAAATGTTAAATAAGGTTTTTATATAAAAAAAAAAATATATAAAGGACACACAATCTTTATGCTAATGCATTTTTGGGTTATAAATAACGTGAAATATTAGTGGTAGTCGCACCGAATTTATGCTTCATCATACGGGTTCGGACCCAACTTCAATAATGTGGATAAAAAAAATTGACATATCATCTCGCCTGTAATATTTGTAGGGTTCAGCAGAACTTAAAACGTGTCTGCTTACTATTAGCTAGGACAGCGTTTCTTAACCTTTTTTAACAGTGGCCTTAAGGACAAAGCATTCTCAAAGTACAAGCATACCCCGCGTCCCCCTCAAGCACCCTAGACGCCTGCGAACCCTTGTATAAAGACAAATAACTGCAGAAGAAAATAAGGTTTTTATTTTAATATTATTTTTATACTTACAATGCGCACAAAAATAACTGTTTTTATTACGTAAATCTTGTCGCGTAACCTCTGCTAATGACTGACTTACCCCTAGGAGTACGCGTAATCCAGTTTGAGAAACTCTGCTCTAGGAACTCAAAAATGATATCCACGGTACCATTGGGTCCGTGGACCCTAGATTGGAAAGCCCTGTGTTAGAATAAACACAGTGCCCATACTAACAGCTATATTTCCATTGATTGTACTCACTTAAAACACAACCGGAGAAAAAAAGAAACGAAGAAATATTTATTTCCACACAGTGCAACACAAATACAGCCAAAATAAAAAGGGGTAGGCAGAGGTGTCCACAGTTGTACACAATTTCACCAGTGCTGTTATCAAGTCCCATGTAAAAGATGGTGAACCTATTGCCCGGACCGAACCGGACACAATTCAAAACTCCGGGCTGCTACAAAGAATTTCCTAACATGAAATCTCAATAACACTGCCCGACCCGGGAATCGAATCCGAGACATCATGCTCAGTAGTCGAGATAAGGACCACTAGACTTACAAGGCAGTCACCATAAAATAAAACAAAAACACATTTCAGTAAAAAAAATGCATCGTAGCACTCCTGTCTCCGATTCATAAAAATCAAGTCGCGTATCTCATTGTACTGAACCCTAATACCGGAAGATGGCTTACACATACCACAAACAAATACCACAATCATCGTACGTTACAACAAATCCCTTCGGACATAAGGCTATGGATACATCCAAATATTTTTCCACCATGTTTTATTGTTTCCCCCGGCAATGTATCACCGGACCGCAGCGGACAACCATTATATATGTCCGGAGTTAGTGCCTCTAACGGCTACGTTTGTTAGTGTTACAATTGGGATACAATTTTAACTGGATCAACATATATGAACATTTTTTTTTGTATAATAACTTTCGTAAGACACATTCATATTAATTATTGTTCAACGGTTATTACTCACTTGCATTCTTCGGGATTGCCCGACTAGTTTCGAACTCGAACGGAGCCCTTAGTCATGAGCTGAGGCCGCGGCGATGTCGCGAGTCAAACTCGCGACATAGCCGCGCGACAAGTTCGAAACTAGTCGGGCAATCCCGAAGAATGCAAGTGAGTAATAACCGTTGAACAATAATTAATATATGAACATTGTTAGAATTTGAGATTTTTAGCATAGATTAGCTATGCTCCGTCCGCGTGGATGTCGAAAAATTATTTCATGTCGTAAATAAACACTATTTTGTAGTAATTAAATAGAATGAAAAATTAATTACAAAAAGCTAAAGTGTTAATTCAAGAATTTTTGTGGAAAAATAATACGGTCGCGAGCAGGATTCCTGCGCCTCCTGGATAAATACTCCAGGCGCTCTGACCACTAAGCTAACTAAGCTTTAAGGTTCGCTAAGCATGCGTTAATACTTTTCAAAGATTTATCTGTGTTTGTTAATTCAAGAGTTAAAAATTAAATAAACAAAAGTTCTTATAACGTACTACGTGCACACTTCGCGGCTGTCTGGATGGTCTCTGGCACAGAACTAGGGTCTAGTCAGAAGAGATATTAGGGTCTCTGGAGGTCAAGCTAGTCGTTGGCGCGGCGGTCGCTGCCCTACCCACCCGGCCTTGTCGTGGCGGCAACACATGACATAATTTTAAAAAACCGGATCGCGGTCTTCTCTTTCATGAATTTCATAGCTGTGTCTTCTTGCAATTCATATCTTAAAAAGTCTTAGCCGAATAACACTGCTCTATTGTATTGCTGTATTCTTAACGGTGAACAAGAACTTGTGGTGATGAAGTATTTTTTGTATTGCCAACAGGCAATAGGGGATCCGATGTTCCTCTTGCATTACTTGCTGGTGTTGCAAGTGTCAATAGGACACGGGACCTCATGCTCAGCATTAATCGTTTACTATCAAGCAAGCCTAAGGCTGCCTGTCCACTGGAGCGGAACGAGGCGGCGGAACAGTGAGCGAGGTAAAAAATAAATTCTATTGGTGAACATTAACATTAACTTTTGGTGGTGGCATAAAATCTCCGCTCCTCTTCAGTGGACAAGGAGTTGCAAACTAGTTTAAAAATTCATACAAAACCGGGAAGCGGAACGAGGACGCGGAGCAAGCAAGCGGAAGGGAGAAACGAGCGCAGGCGTGTCAACTAAAGCATTCGCCCGCCGCCGGTAGCCGAAATGGCTCGTCACGTACTCGCAACCTAGCTCCGCGTATGGAAAAACACAGTCCGTAACTCTGCTCCACATCAATTTCTTGCTCTGCTTCACTACCGAACGCCGCGTCTATGGACAGACACAGTCCGCAACTCCGCTCCGCATTACTCCCTCGCTCCGTTCTGCCGCCTCGCCCCGCTCCGATGGACAAACAGCCTTATGCTGGTTTGCTGTTTTAGAAAAATAAAACCAAATCAGTGAGACACTGGCTTCTATAAAAGGATCATTAATGAAGGTCAACTTTGAAAGCTTCAATCACACATTCTCTAACAAAAAGTAAAGTTGCATTAAAAATGTGCTCTCATACGTCGATGTACGTAATGGTCGATTCATTAACTGCACATGTATGTATAAAACCGCACTTTTTTATGCTACAGCAAAAAATTAAGCCTCAGAGTGATGTTCCCGTAAAGTTCTCAAATGGTTTTAAAAGCCCTCTTGAACACAATATACTTTACTTCCAAAAATAAATAATTATAAGGTATATATATTAATATACGTGGTCCCATATTTATTATAATACGTATACTTGCATAAAACCCCATCATAAAAAGAGATATAAAATACAAAAAAGCACCCAATCTCTTTCGTGGCCTCGGTTGTAAACACATGATTATGTTGATATACAAAAACGTCGCATACCTCCTGTTTTATGATGTTGAATGTTGCACACTCTACGTCAAGATTAGCTAAGTTATTACAATATTTTTATAAGCTTGCAACACTCGCAACTTTTCTTGACATCGTCATAAACTGGAATATTTTCCGGTAGTAAAAAATGTTTACCTCTTTTAATATTTTTTTTAAGGATCTAGCTGTGAAGATGCTTTACATCACGTATGCTTTTAAAATCACGCTTGCAATTCTCGAGTGTGCATTATTAAGACCCATGTAATAGGTGGTGAGCCTATTACCATCTGCGGGCACGATTCCAAACTCTAGCCTGAATGATTTTTTAAGATCGGGGTCAATGAACTGTCACCCATGGCGACGCCAGGCTTTCAATAAGTCAAGTTGTGTCTCAATATTATGCCCAATTAGAAATATTTTTCTAAACGTTACACAAACAAAATGTTACTTAGTATATTTTGTTACCTCCCTTTGTACCCTCATTATAGGTACTACCCAAAACATGTGAATACCGACCAGTGTTATCACACAAGTGAAAGTTTGTTGAACCTGATCGTTAAAAAGCATTGAAATATAGTCTTCTGTTACGTCTAAAGATTATATTTTAGTAAAGTTTCGTCGGCTAATTTAATTTACCTTGTATAGACTGCGTAATAAATCAGAAATCCTACAAACTCTGTTCAAGTTACTCAGTTTCAACCCAATCAATGTATTAGCTACATTTTCCTGATTTAATTAATTAATTAGCTCGACCCACATTCCTTCTTTGTAACACCACAGATTTAGAATTTCTAATTAAACGCTACATCCTGCATGCTATTGGATTAGAGTAAATAATTTTGTACATTTCTAATTCCGATCGATTGTATGTACGTAGCTAGATCAGGAAATTGATATCCGGATGAATCTATTTTTTATTATTTATTTATTTATTATTACCACAAAAAGATACAAAGGAAGGTTAATAGACACAGTGTAAACATAAACCAATTCAGGTTGTTCTGTACACCATCTGATTCATCGATTTATTAAATTAGATGTAGGAAGGTGAACACAGCACAATGAAAATGGTATTTACCAACTTTCAAAGTATTGCGTTGCATAATATTGAATCTTACTCGTGGAAGTTCTTTTTTTTTTTTTTGAATTGGGCTCTTGCAGAAACCCATAGCGGTTTTGTTTGCATAACCGGACAATATCTAAGGCGAGGCAGTTTGATGCCTCCAGCCAGAGCATATTTTAAAATACTATAAACTAAGCAACAGCGCTAAGGGCGTCCCCTGCGGGACACGAGCCTCGGCTTAGGGCGTTGCTGGGGGGACAACTAGGAACTAGCTGGATCATATTAGTTTCTTTATTATTAAGGGATGAATTTAACTAGCTACTGGCGAGCCGGCTCGAGCAAGGGTCGGAGCGGACATGATGAGACGTTTCGCGACAGACGCGGACCTCGCCGGTGAGGTCTATAACGAGGCATTCGAGCGCGTCGGAGTGTGCTTGTGAATTTGTTCGATTCTTTAGCTATAGTGATCCTATCATCGGGTCTAAGGAGAGCGTGACGTGGTCGGTGGATTTTATTGATCTGGGATGGCCTATAATCAGCGAAAGTGATAACTAAGGGATTCGGATGATTAGGGGCAGATTCAAAGTATTTCTTCGATGCCCTTTTCATGAATTGCCTAACGGTAGGCATTTTGAGGTCGAGGTGGAGTTGAAGGTTCCTAATGAACCATGGGGCGCCGGTCGCTTTACGAAGGAATCGATTTTGCAGGGTTTGCATCCTATGGATTTTGTAATACTTAACGTGTGCGAACACGACGCTAGCATACGTCATAATGGGTCTAATGCACGTAGTGTAGAGCCTAATCTTAAGGTTAAGTGACAATTTACTGCGCGCATTTGTCATTGGAAATAGACGGCCGACAGCGAAGGCTGCGCGGTTGCGTACCGTCTTAATGTGCGGACGGAAGGACAGTTTTTCATTTAGAATCACACCCAGGTATTTGGCTTGCAGTTCCCAAGGGATTGACTTGCCAAACATTGTAATAGGTCGAAGCTGGGGAAGAAATTCCCCGACCCCGTCGTGGAAGTTCAGGTTGTAATCTTATTATAAATGAAATAAATATTACTGAAGCAGTGATAGCCTAGTGGTATGTCCGTTGTATTATTAATTAATAACACTTGCTTAAAACGGTGAAGGAAAACATAGTGAGGAACCAGCCCACCTGACAGATGTTCTCGATGGTGTGTAAAGTCATGTCAGAGACCTACGGGTGGTTTAAACTCTGACACTAGGTTGTTCATCAACCACATGATAAGAAGAAGACTGCAATAAAATATAACCTGAAAATGTTACTTCTGGATAGCTTTATAGCTTACTAAAAAATAGAGAATGATTAAAATCGGTTTAGTAGTTTCGAATCGTAATTAATATCTATTACACAGTTTATTATGCCTACCTCAAAAAATTACCTAAATACAACCAACAGTTTACTGTGATATAGATTGTACTTAGGTAATTTTTTGAGGTAGGCACTGCCTATTTGCCTATATGCAATGCACGCCACTGCTATAAGTGCCTATACTACGTGCAACCTGGTCAAAACTTCAAGCGATTGTAAAGGTTTTTCAGCAGTTCAGATTTTTCACCGTGGGAGAGCCACGCTTCGGCACG
This sequence comes from Xylocampa areola, assembly GCA_935421205.1. Lineage (NCBI taxonomy): Eukaryota > Metazoa > Arthropoda > Insecta > Lepidoptera > Noctuidae > Xylocampa > Xylocampa areola. Next base: position 14,618,282 of record OW285218.1, on the reverse strand, counting down.
AATGGGCCGGCTCGACCGGATTTATACCACGGCCTCACAGAAAACCGGCGTGAAACAACGCTTGCGTTGTGTTTCGCCGAGTGAGTGAGGGTACCGGAGGCCCAACCCCTTTAAAAGGCCGGCAACGCACACGCGACTCCTCTGGGGTTGCGGGTGTCCATGGGCGGCGGTAATCGCTTACCATCAGGCGAGCCGTCTGCTCGGTTGCCCCCTATTCCATAAAAAAAAGTATTTATTTCTTGTTATTCTGCTTTTTGTAGTTATCCGTGGTACGGAACCCTAAAAATGAAATAGACTCCAGTTTTGGAATAGGTACTCCTGGAAAATGGCTCGTTGGTCTAGTAGTCCAAAGCACTGAGCGTGAGGTCCTGGGTTCGTTTCCCAGATCGGGCAAAGTTTTATGGAGTTTTTCTGTTAAGAAATTCTCAATAGCAGCCCGGAGTTTGGATTTGTGCCCATTATATGGCAATAGGTTCACAACCTATTACATGGGACTCTATAACAGCATTGGTGAAATGTGGGTGTACAACAATGTACACCTCTGCCTACCCCTTCGGGGAATATAGGTGTGATGCTATATTACGTTTTTATGTAATGGAAAATAGCGAAGAATTACCACGCAAGATCTAAATTCCGGCAAACCTCAACGAATAAGTTATTAAACCTTAAGCATTTGCATACAACACCCTCAAGGTTTGAGAATCTCGAGGCATCCCACAATCTATGTCTCGTTAAGACGTCAGGGAGATTCAAGATCAATGACGTTTACGTGACTAGGTTTCAGAATCTCTTACAACAAGGAAAGTAGGTGTTGTTTAATATTGATGGCTGTATCGGCGCAGATTATGTTGCTTTTCAATCGTGGAGCGAGGGAATTTTGTTTCTTTTTTTTTACACGACTACTAAAACAGGATTGTTATGTTTTAATGGTTTATGTTTATGAATGTATGTGTGAGTTTCTTTAGTCCTTCTAAATGTCTGAACATAGGCTAGTATTTTTTTTTTATCCATAATTTGTCCACATTTGACTACCAACTCGCCTGATGGTAAGCGACGGTGTGGCCGATGATGGAGCACGTATATCCAGAATAAATCGATTCACTCTTAAGATTCACGGTATGGCATCGTCCGGTGGGTGGTAACCAGCTGCGGCCGAAGTCTCCTAGCAGTTTTTTTTTTGTCGTGTAACTATATATTAGCTGTGGTACACAGAAATATGAATTAAAAGTATTAATTATTGTTCACCGGTTACTACTCACGTGCATTATTCGGGAATTGACTCCCGGGCTCCCTTCGAGCTTGAAACTAGGCGGGCAATTCCCGAAAAATGCACGTGAGTAGTAACCGGTGAACAATAATTGATTTGAATATGTCTCACGAAAGTTATTATACAAAAATGACTTAAACGTGAAAAACAAGGCACGTGAAGAATTTTCATCGCAGTATAGTTATAGGTCCCTATAATAAAACGTTTCATAATACTGCCCCTGACTTTTTTATTTGTTTAACAACGTTGTTCCGTTATTCATTACGTTGCATAACGCTAATAATTTCTGAGGCTTGGCGAATATGTACATACAAACCTGGAACCATCGAGAATATCTCTCAGGTGTGCTGGTTTCCCCACGGTGTTTTCCTTCACCGTTTTAAGCAAGTGATAATTAATTTATAATACGCACATGACTGAAAAGACAGTGGTGCGTGCCTTGGGTTCGAACTTGTGACTTGTGACTTGCCGGTCCAACGTTCATACCACTAGGCTATCACTGCTACTCAACTACTAAACACAATCCACCTTGTCGCGAAAAAAAATTGTTACTGCTCAGTAATATCCTGCCGACCTTGTATCGTCTTGGGCTGGGTTGTTCAGCTCCATTAGTTATGCTACACGATGACTGATGCATAGGTACCTGCCATCAGTTAACCTTTCTGCTCAGTAACGTACAGATCTGTACGTTGTAACAATAAAAATCTATTGTGTCTGCAAATGACTGACGCAACAGCTTAAGAGATTTCAACATGAAACTGCAATGGCTCTTTCTTTAAAAGGCCATTTCAGATAGATGACAAGATGTAGGACACAAGGCTACGCTCACAAAACCCTATACATAAAAGTGTGCACATTTAAAAAAAAAAAAAATCGTCCCACTCTATGAATTTCTTCCTGAATCGTGGGTGCGTTTACAGACATAATGTCAAATGCACACACACTCAAACCTGGAATGATTATCAGTAGATCATACAAATATTTGCTCCGTGCAGGCATTGAACCTGCGACACCGCGACGCAGCAGCTGTTATCTCGACCACAGCGCCAACCGCGCCGTCAAATCTTTAAAACTGACTTTGACATCTGAATTCGTTTCTACTTTTGTGAAATGCCGGTACTATCAAAACAGGTACATATTTTCATTAAAAAGTATTTTTGTGTGTGCGTGTATTGTCTGAAAGATTTGTACAGAGAGAGAAATAAATAAACTATTGAGATCACTAACTGTATTTATTAATTACTTATATTACAACAATGCTATTGTGACCTAATGCGCGCGTCTGTAGTGCGAGGTACGGGATAACTAAAGTTCCCAACGCTATGTGACTCCGGTCTTACAATAATATGCGCGTCAGCGTTCCTCTACAGTATGATAATAATTGTATCTAAAGTAAAAACAATATTAAACAAAATCTGGCAGTAGACCGAAAGGAAACGCATAAGCCACTAAATTACGTTTTAGAGCCAAACAAACCCGCCATTATTTAGAATATGACATTAATATTATGGGGAATAGGGCAATTATCCCGGAAAACTAACCATGTACCTGGGCTGCCATGAAACCGGGTCACCTATTGGAATAAAACAGAGATCTCTTTTATGGTCTTATAAATTCTACGAAATAGTTGCATTAGATATAGCTTAACCTAATTATTATTTCGAATAAATTACGTAGGTAGGAGAAGGGCTCGTGGCTAAGTAACGGCCTCACAGATCGATCGAGGTTAAGTTGCACTTGCCGCAGTCGGTCTGTGGATGGGTGACCATCGTTTCATACCGAGACCTCTCCGTGCCTCGAAGAGCACGTTAAGTCGTCGGTCCCGGTTTTCAAATTAAGATATATGACCGCCGTTACAGGTAGTCAGTATGTGTTCTTGAACGGATAACGGGAGAAATTATATAAATAACCGGATAAAAAGTTTTGTTTACGGAAGCATTGGTAAGAGTAAGTGAAATTTATTTGATTCATAAAAGGTTATGAGAGGCTTGTGGGCAAGTAACAGCCGCTCGGATCAATCAATCGAAGTTATGCTGCGCTGGCCTCAGTCTGTGGATGGGTAACCATCGTTTCATATCGATACACATCCATGCCTCCGAGAGCCGTTATACCGTCGGTTTGAATTGCTATATGAAAATCTGTCAGCCGTTACAGGTAGTCAATGGCTTTTAGGTCTAACAACTACGAAGTATCGTGTTACCCAGTAACTGGGTTGTGGAGGTCAGACAGGCAGTCGCTCCATATAAAATACTGGTATTAGGCTGCATCCGATATGACTGGAAGCCAACCTCAATGTAATTGGGGAAAGGCTAGGCCGATATATATATATATATAAACAACGTAGGTACTCCAGGTTTTTCCGCAGGGTGTAAGGAAAAAAATGTAACAAGATGAAATTATAGATACATTTATGAAAAGCATTAACGCATGCATAGTGAACACTAAAGCTATAAATTTTTGTGGAAGTCATCATCTCGATCTCTGCTCACTACCTCGAATTTTTCTTCCACATTTTAACACGTCTTAGTTTCCTGTAAAGGCACTGAATACATGGCAATGACGTCACCAAAAGACGTATTAAAACGTGGAAGAATTCGGAGTAGTGAGCAGAGGTCGAGATGGCTTAGCGATCAGAGTGCCTCGAGTATTTCTCCGGGAGGCGCAGGTTCCGATCCTGCTCAAGACTGTCATTTTCTTTCCACAAAAAAAATGAAATTAAAAAAAAACGCCTTTTAAGGTACCATAGCCACTGAAGTTAAACATTTTATTTATAAATCTTACTAGCCTACGGTACCCCGGATAATGTAAGGATTCTAACAATACCCCATACATCTAAATTGGTTCAGGCGTTCAGAAATTATGATGGAATAAGTAAACTCACAAACATACCTGCATAAGACTTAAAACTAAACCCTCCTTTTTGGGCAGTTGTGTAAACATACCCATCATAGCATCATGTCTGAATGCGCAAGAAATAAATATTTCTCTTTCTATGTACATCACCAAATTAAACCGATGATGTCGTTATTAGTTCCCATGAAATTTGTGGTGAGACTTTAACTTTGTGATCACAGTTTCAAACTTCAGCCTGCTACTCAGAATTAGCAGATTAACAGAAAAACCCAATAACACTTTACCCGACCCGAAAACGGTCACTAGCGCACCACCTATGACTTATAACGGCTTCAGTGAATTATAGACGCGCATTTAAAAAACGAAAGGAAAATATTTAACTTCTGTCCCAAAATCGACAACAGTCAACAGTACTCTAGCTCTGCTTATACCTTTGGGAAACGGAGGCGTGATGCCTGCATGCGATGATGCGTGATGGATGCAGGTTTTATGTTATGAAATTATTGAACAATCGGTGATATGCAATTTTGACCACTTTTTCTTATTATTTCATTGTTTTGAGCAATACTCTAAAAAATTGCTGGAAAGTCTGATGAAATTACTAAACCAGAAGAATAGGTACATAAATATTTAAAATCAATATTCAAAAACAATACAGGCGTTAGTTTGAATCACCAACAGATATTGCGTTATATAGCATCAAAAAGATTTTTTTGTCACACAAATTCCAAAATGTTATGACGCCAAATTCAATGCGGAATCTAAAACTGATTTCTAGCGCTCTATAGCTTTTAGCATTCCGTACAGAACACTCTAAAACGAAACCACTACAGAATTACTTTGTTATTTTTATGCTTATTACTTACAGCACGCTTGTACTCCGAAAGTTAAGGCAGAGGAATAGATGTTAGGCTTCCAGTCTAATTGGATGCAGCTCGATACCAGTATTTTACATGGAGCGACTGCCTATCTAACCTCCACAACCCATTTAATAAGTAACACGATAATATCTCGTGGCAAGACTGGTTGTTAGACTTTCAGTCTACTTTTAATGACAGCCATAGACCTTATTTTGACAATTGGACTGATGTTTGAACATGCTCTACAAGACACTGATGGGTCTCGGTATAAAATTCATGATCATCCATCATCCACAGACAGATCGTGGCAAGCGTTTTTTTTTTTATTGTTGAAGATCCATCATGGACGCTGTGATGGACTCCTACTGGTTAAAACCACACGGTGGACCACAAACCTTTGCCGGTATTGCAGCTGCATTAACCGAGCCACGAGCCGCTCAATACGAGCTGCATAATCAAATTAAAATATTAATTTATTGTTTACGATTACGTTACTCACATGCATTTTTCGAGATTGCCTTGTATAACTATGAATTTAAAATTTTCTCAAACATAACTTCTGGTACTAATAAAGAAATGTATAATTATGAATGTACAACATAACTTCCAAAACGAACTAAAAAATATAATTTATGGTAAATAACGTGCAGATATGACTTCACATAATTGTGTTGTGCGGTGTTTTAAAGTTGGTTTGCTTGAACATAAGTTACTTTGCATGTTTTCCTTCATTACTTTTATTATATTCTACAACAATTATTTACCAAAAATAGGTAATAAGACTAAGACTAAGTAATCTAGTAAATTTCATATCATATTAGAATATAGACTAAACGCGCCATCTTTTAAAGTCTCTTGCAATAGCGTAGAATATTTTTTTTACAGTACAGTCGGTTAATATTGAGTGAAGTAATTATTTTAAGTTAATGTTGGGCAAAAGTCTAACATATGTTTAAAACGCAGGCAGTTATGTTTTAATTTTAAACAGCAATTTACAGTAGAGTTATTCATGTTTACGTTACAGAAATAAATCGAAGAGAATAATAATATTTGTAGTCACAGGACTTGAAATTTCAACACATGACAGTTTTGCCGATTTTTTTTGATACTTATAATTTGAAAAGTACATGTCCTAGATTCTTTCGAACCTTTCGTATGATTACATATTAATTATAAAGATTTACAAGTGTACTTTTTGTAACCTTTTTAATAAAATATTGTACCTCGATGTGTCGGAATCGTAGCAAGTGTAAATCGATAGTCTCTACCTACTACAGGAGGAAACAAGCGTGATTGTGTCTATATATATTATAAGGCCGTGAACGCAAGCGCGGCCTATATTTTTCTAGATACAATATAAATCTATTATTTATGTCTCGCTGCGCTGATGGCATATATATATATACATATATCTCGATGTTATAATATAATAGCGACAAATTAGTCAACATTAAATCCTACAGTTTCCTTGAATTCAGAGTTCAAGTTAAATTGCTTTCGACTTCCATCGCTGAACCCTTTTAAGAGAATCTAATTTTACATTACCATTTCACAGAATATCTAACTTTCAAAGCGTAGTACACCAGTCATACCGTTCCGGTCTTCACCGTGTTTATGTTTTGATAAAAAAACAATTTTTGTGGCCTGAATAGTGTTTTAATTGATTTTAGTTCAGAGAGACACGTTAGGTGAATATAGAACAATGATTTTAAAATCTATTTAATGTTTTTATTGCGTGGCTTTTTCATATATTTTTTTGCGGCTAAAACCAAAAAGTTTGTAAAAATCCAGCAACTTTAGCTCACCCTTATATAACTTTTAAATCTGCCTAGCCTTTTCTCAAATACATCGGGGTCAGCTTCCAGTCAAGCCAGATGCAACTTAATACCAGTATTTTAGATGGAGCGACTGCCTGTCTGAACTCCACAACCTGGTTACTGGGTAACACAATGGTTGTCAGACCTTCAAGCCATTGACTACCTGTACTGACTGTCATAGATCTTCATTTAACAATCCAAACCGACGGTATAACGGCTCTCTGGGGCACGAAGGTGTCTCGATATGAAACGATGGTCACCCATCCTGAGACTGACGAAGGCCAGCGCAGCTTAACCTCGATCGATTGATCCGTGCGGCTGTAACTTACCTACGAGCCTCTCATAACCTTTTATGAATCAAATACATTTCACTTACACTTACCAATTCTCCCGTAGATAAGGGCAAAACTTTTTATCCGGTTATTTATATAATTTCTCCCGTTATCCGTTCAGGAACACATAAGCTGGCTCGGCTGACTGACTACCGGCTTACCGTGACGACTCGGTTGCAACTAAGCCTCACGGATACTACCTCAGTTACTAAGAAATATTGTTATGTTGTATGTGCGTTCAATTTTATTGATGGGCTTGTGGATTTGTGTTGGGATGTTTTTGGGGTATGAAGGAATATACTCTACGCCTGTACTCCTTGCAGGTTAAGGTAGCAGTTATGTTCCATTTAATAGGCAGTGAGCCTATTATAATTCTGCAGGCACAATTCCCAACTCCGCTCTGCTATTGATAAATTCTTAACAGAAAAACCTAATAATAATAATTCAGAACAAATTTTAGATCACATTGGCGTAATTATATGGACATTAGCTAAGTATGCAGCAGATTTTAGTGGAAAGAAAAAAATATTTCTACTAAAATTTGTAATTTTAGAGTTTGCTATGCATGCGCTAATGGTTTTCAAAGATTTCTCTGTATATGCAGGCAATATTACAGTGTATGCGCTGACACAGATGCACTCCTTTACTCCTTCCTTCTCACTCATAGTCCGATGGGACAGTAATATCGGAGATAGATCAGGCGCAGGACCGACGGCTTTACGTTTTCTACGAAGAACGGGGGTGTGACACTTCTAACTTCCTTATTACAGGCTGCTACTGAGAATTTCCTAACACAATAATCTAATTATCGAACCCAGGACGCTCAGCAGCTGAACTTGTGACTGCTAGACCAATAAGGCAGAGTTTGAGAGTAAACTATTGTTTATTATGTTTCATTGAATTAATCGTCGCCTAAAATTGTTGAATTTTGTTGAAATATTTTAAAAGCAAAAACGCTGCCCCACATTAGGAATTTCTTCCTGTATCGTGGTTGCGTTAACAGAGATATATTCTCACATTTAGACACACTCACATAGACCCGGAACAATTATGTGTAGGTCATACAAATATTTGCTCCGTGTAGGAATCAAATCTGCGACACCCGGCGAAGAATGCAACTCCTTGCATAATCCCATGCTCTACGACATCCACAAGTCTTCTTCTTATCGTGTGGTTGATGAACAACCTAGTGTCAGAGTTTAAACCACCCGTAGGTCTCTGACATGGCTTTACACACCATTGAGAACATCTCTCAGGTGTGCTGGTTTCACGATGTTTTCCGTCACCGTTATGAGGAGGTGATAGTTAATTTATACTACGCACATGACTTCGAAAAGTCAGTGGTGCGTGCCTTGGATTCGAACTTGCGACCTTTGACTTGTCAGTCCAACGGTCATAGCACTAGTCTATCACTGCTACAACACCCACAAGTTAATGCCTAGAATAATACGAAAAAATGAACAGAACCTGCCAAGGATGTGATTTGAAATTTCATCAGGTATCTGTTCCGTAAGCGAAGCACGGAGCACCTTTACGTCTCCAACGCCTTATGTAAATGGCGCAGGTTCCCAACATCGTGTTTTAACACCCGCGACTGTTTTCCACTTCATTTGTTTCCGGTTTTGTAAGGATATCACGGCGCCATGCTGGTTTTTCGGGAAGAAGACGGCAGGTGAATCGGAAATAAAAAACTAGGCTTGTTGTTTTGATGTTACCTACGCCTATTTATACGACTGAACAAAAAAAGGGAGTGTTGTTGTGTTTCTAAAAGACTGAACCAATTTTAATGTATTTCCGGAGCTCAAAGTAACTGTGGTCTACAAAAAGGTTTTTTTTTTATTGATTTTTTTAGAGTTCCTTACCTCAAAAGGAAATGACGGGAACATTACAAGTCAGTAAAATAAATATTATATATTAAATGGAAAATTAAGTGACCTCATGGACGCTACTGACAATGCGGCTATCGTAGCAGGGTTTTGGGCTGATACAATTTGAATTGCCATCGATACGCTAAGAAGAAGAAGAATGGAAAATTTACATAAAATAATATGTATTACATATAAACTATATAGAAAATATTAATAAAACAATGTACAATAATTAAAATTAATACTAATACATGATATCATATAATTAAGTTAAAATAATAAATTTTATATTTTCATAAATTAGATATAAGTTTCTTTTGTAGTACCCTATAATAGAGCCCATCATCGATGCACACTTAATAAATTATACCACCTGTTACACATTATGGAAGCAAAAATAAATAAATAAATAAAAGTCATAGTAATGTCTTAAGTTTTCACGATCACTACATATTATAAACCACTTTTAGGCTGATGGTGATGATGAATCACGTGATTATTGATGGTAGTTTTTCAAGTCGTTTCGAAAATTATGTAGCTTTTGTGGTCGCAGGATGACTAAGGTGTAGCGGGTTATAGCAATTAATGTAAGAAAAACACGATCACTACACATTATAATAAAACAAATTTCAACTGGATTGATCGCGTATATTATTTATAGGTATTTGTTTTTTTTTTATGTTTCGAACACTTCGCAGCGTTTGTAGGCGCAGGATGACTCATATTATATATTTAAATCTGCCGGTTTATTTAATTTAATTTAAAATTTATATTGTTTTAGTAAATACATATTTGAAACTCCTTACCATTAACATTTAATTTACTGCTAATAAAACTAAGAGGTTATACTGCAAGCGACACCTTACGAACGGCGATTTCAGAACATTAAGTCCAGGTTTCCTCACAATGTTTTCCTTTACCGTATGTCTGTGATTTCTTAGATTTACTAAAAAGTTACATACACAGCTTGCGGCGCAAGAGGCGGACCCGTAACTACGTAACTACTACTACCGTACGAACGTATATACATACATGAACCCTAAAAACATAACACTCCTTTTTTGGGCAGTCGTGTAACAATAGGCTACCTATTTATAACAATTAAATACATGTAAGTACATCGAAATAAGTACCTATATGAAATTCTCAAGGCGACATAAATCATTATTACTCAAACGTAATGCTTCAGTCGAATCAATCATAATATTGAAGATATAAATGATTGATCCGTACCTATCTGTGTTTCTCTCGTTGCAGGTCGATTGGTTTTTAGATAAACCAATAGGATATCGGATTAAAATTTTACCATTTAAGCAAAAACTGCATTCGGCTTAATGTTTTGCCAAAAATGTACCGACAGTTTTTTTTTTATACACGTAGTTACAGATCTCCTGTGAGTTCCTGAGTTCTATTCCCGGGTCGGGTAGCAAAGTGTTCTCGCGTTTTTCTGTTACGAAAATTCCAGTAGCAGCCAGAAGTTTGGAATTATGCCCGGTTGAAGGTAATAGGTTCACCACCTGACTTAATAACTTTATTGGTGAAATATGGATGGACAACCGTACACTTCTGCATAACCGTTTACGAATACAGGCGTTATGATTATGTTGAATACATTTAGGTATAAGAAAAAAAATGCTACCGAGAATTTCTGAACAGAAAAACCCAATAACACTTATCCAACCCGGGAATTGAATGCAAACCAATCAGGCACTATGACTCAACCTGACTGCCTCGTTGGTCTAGTGGTTGCAAGCGCGGCTGCTGAGCGTGAGGTCTTGGGTTCAATTCCCAGGTTGGGCAAATTGTTCTTGATTCTCTGTTAGGAAATTCTAAGTAGCAGCCCGGAGTCAGGAAGTTGGTGGTGTGACACCCCCGTGCTTCGGAGAGCACGTAAAACCGGGTCCTGCGCCTGATCTCTCTCCGGTCGTGTCGGATTGCCGTCCCATCGGAATATGAGAGTGAAGGAAGAGGGAGTGCACATGTGTTTGCGCATACACTTGTACACTATAATATCTCCTGCGTACTTGGCTAATCTCCGTGAAGATAGGCCGCCGTGACCTAAATACGGTCGGGAGGAGTATTATTATTATGACTCAAGGGGTTGCATAACGTATTTAGACTCTTATAACTGCATACATTATATTTTTATGTAACGTTTATATTATCCTCAGAATACCCTGGTGTTTTAATTATTTTACGAGCTCCGCAGTCCTAAAAAACATTTACACAAAGTAACAGTCGGGAATGGCCTAAAAATGTGCCCTCTGAAACGCATCACTCACTGCTTTTAAAAGTGCGTTGTCATGGGTGCATTAAAAAGCAAGTTTATTACGCCAACTTTTATACGGAAGGCACAGCTGTCATAATTTCAAGTTTACCGTAGGGTTGCCTAACATTCGAGACAGGCAGCTTCGAAAAATATTAGCAAACATTTAAAAATAACAATATTTTTGGTGCTGTTTTAGGATTCCTGTGAAATGATATTATATTATTGTTGATCTTGTAAATAGTTTTTTTTGCACTCTTATAGATTTATAATTTTATGTGGAAAAATAATTCGGTCATCAGCAGGATTCGGAACTGTGCCTCCCGGATAAATACTACAGGCGCCCTGACCGCTAAGCAATCTCAACCTCTGCTCACAACCGTAAATTCTTCTTCCACATTTTAATACGTCTTTTTGTGATGTTATTGCCATATATTCAGTCCCTTTACAGGAAACTGAACCAACACGACTAACTTTGCAGTTAATACAATGTTGTACAGATGCAACTACCTTAATAAATACGGATAAATCTTTGAAAAGCATTAACGCATGCTTAGCGAACTCTAAAGTTATATTTTTTTGTGGAAATGGAATACTGTTGAGCAGGATTTGAACCTACGCCTCCCGGATAAATAAATAATTTCAGTTAAATAAAAAGTTATCATCAATCATCAATCATCATCAATACATGTAATAAAAATGTAACGGATCGCTGTCTGTACATGGAAGATATATGAGAAAAAATATTATTGGAACCTTTATCAACGCAAATAGCACCCAAAACAATGATTGTTAGATTTTTTGTCTGTTTGTCTGTTTATATGTTTGTCTGTGCGTTTGTGCACGCTAATCTCAGAAACGGCTTATTCGATTTAGATGTGGTTCACTAATATATTGTGGTAAACTTCACTTAACATTTAGTGTATGTTTCATGTCAATCGGTACATAAATAAAAAAGTTATGGCGATTTAAAGAATCACGTCGAACATTTGTGAATTATGAATTTGTGTTCATACACGATATGATGTTAATTTACGACATTCACGCGGACGGAGTCGCTGGCACAGCTAGTACATAATATAAATAGTTTCAGTTTCTCCTCCTTACTCTTATAGATGTCAAATTAAAATTAAGATAGCATTTTTTATCCGAATATCTTTGAGAACAAAAGCCGAAACAAACTCAGAGGTCAAGGTCTGTTTTAAAGTCCAGACACCAGTGTATAAGACTATTGTGAGCGTTACCATGTACGGCGTCTGGAATTGCCTTTTGAAGAGAGAGACATAGCAATTTCAAGTTGACCTGTCAGATCTGACGGCACGTATGCATCAGTCATCGCGTAACTCAAGAATAATTAAGGAGGCTCAGAAGTTTTTTAGTTTTATACAGAATATGTGTTTATGATGGCCTCTATCATGCCATATTTTTAAATATTGCCAACTTATATAATAATAAAATCAAGAGTGTATCGGAACTCTAATGGCGCAAGCCACACCTAACCAGTTTTTTCGGCTGCTTTTTAATTGAGGTGCTTGCATTTTAATAAGTTGTCGACAAGAAATTAAAAGGTTATGTTGGTATTGAAAATGCATGTGATTTTTTGGTGCAACTTTATTTAAACCATTTATTTCAGACAAACAAAACATAACCCGTTTTCTGGGAGAGTTGGATGAAAACACCCGACTCAATCAAATAACTCAATTGTACCTTTTATATATGCCTCATCACGTTGTAAATCCTGTCCAACTCCTGTCTATTATTATCCTCATTTTTGGCAGTTGGCCTTTTACCAAAAAGTTGCCAGCTGCCAATTTTAATTAATTTCATTGTTTTTATTGTATTTTCTGAAATATATATTTTTATCTATTTTATATATTTTTTATTTATTTATAGTTGTTTAAAAATGCTATTCCATTTTTTTATGGAGTATGTCAGGTTCAAGGTGGAAATAAAAGCTTTTTCTTTCTTATTTTTTTGAAGTTCGGTTCCACCGGGATATTTAGTGGGTCGACTAGGGGGACCAAGGCCCACAATACGGAACTCATCCGGTTATTTACGAGGGCGTATGGCAACCCTACGCTACCACCAACTTTAATGGTAGTAAAACGCTGACTCGGTCAGAATTTAAAACTTGATACACTTTTACGCAAAAGTATCGTGATAGCAAGTCGTTGCTGATATTTTGGAAACTTATACTTTCGGTTGGTTGATTTTTGATGAAGCCGAAGAAATATGTTGTTTAATAAAGATAAATCATACTTTTCTTACTACAAATATTTATGACTTAAGAGTTCACCACGCTTGCGTTAATGTGTTTGAAAGATTTATCAGTAAGCCATAATTTGCCTCATCATAACTTGCTTTTGTTGACCCACTGCAGGGCTTTAAGCATCTTCTCTTTTACTCCATTCTTCCATGTTTTGGTTCAGTCCAGACCTTCCTTACGATCTTAAGTATATCATCGACTTATGTTCTCATTGATCTTGTCATACTCCGTGTTCCTACTTTCAAACACCATTCTTTCAGGGATATATTTCACCTCGACCCATCTAACCAAGTGTCCTGCCCAAATTTTATGCTTCTTTATTTTAGTTCTAGCGACTTCGTCTGCGTGGACTCAGAATTGGATCCAACCTGAGATAAAAAGTAATCTATGTCTTAATCTAGGTTATGAACTATCTGTGAGCTAAATTTCATTAAAATCCATTCAATCGTTTTTACGCGAATGAGTAACAAACATACAAACTTTCGCGTTTATAATATGAGTAGGATCTTAAGCTTACAGCAAGACGCCATCTTCTTATCATATGGCTCATGAAGAACTTAGTGTTCGAGTTTAAACTGTAAACTGTGTGTAAAACCTGTAGGCCTCTGACATGGCTTTACACTCCACTGAGAACAACTTCTACTTGTACTGGTTTCCTCGCAATTTTTTCTTTCACCGTTTTAAGCAAGTGATAATTTATTTATAATAAGCACTTAGCTATGAAAATGATTATTCGTGATAGATCTTTCTCATGACCTTTATCAGCGTCAGTGATAGCCTAGTGATATGGTCGTTGGACTGATAAGTCAAAGGATACACGTTCGAATCTGTCATGTGCGTATTAGAAATTAATCATTACTTGCATAAAACGGTGAAGGCAAACATCGTGAGAAACCACATCACCTGAAAGATGTACTCGATGGTGTGTAAAGCAATGTCAGAGGCCTACGGGCGGTTTAAACTTAGACACTAGGTTGTTTATCAACTACTTACACGATGTGATTGTTCCACGGAGACCCAGGCTAATAAAATTTTCATTTTTCCTAATTAATGCTTATGGGGCTTCCCCCCAGCGGGGGAAGGGGCTGCGCCCCACCAATGCCGCGCAGCCCTGTAGAGCTCGGCCCAGACTGGTTACTCTCCCACCCATGGAGGACAATAGTTAGAATATATATTCTGAATCAAAAGAGACTTAGAGAGGGTTGCTAGGGACATATATAAAACCAATGGTCGTTGAAGAATACCTTACGCAAGCGTTAGGTATTCGGTCAGTCTTTAACTTGCATGCTACCTCACAGTAGCACCCGAAATACGCAGGAGACTTCCATGGTTCCTAACAGTCATTTCGAACTGGTTAACCCTGGGTGTGACATCTGGCGGCCTTCTGAGCGGCAACCGTGCGACCGTCCTTGTCTAGCAACGGAGCGGCGTTCCAGCGGCTCAGCGTCTGCATCATGCTCTCGTGGAGACATGGTTCCTAGCAGTCCTTGGACTGGAGTAATATAGATTGGTTTGTGATAGTTGTGATTGCCCCATCCTTGGAAGAACACCTTACGTACAACAAGTACCACTACAAGACAACACGCTCGTGTCTGTCTGTCAACATCATTAGTGGAAAATATACGTACATAAACAATTATCATATCAGCCTGGGATAGATATAATATAGCACTCACCCTTCCATAAGTTCAGGTACCCACATTTGCATACTCGCAACTTATATTAGACTTATAATTAAATTAAATATTAGAATTATATATTAGACTAAACAAAACTATGACAACTTAATTAGAGCCTCTTTCCTCTTACGACAAATCCTACGCGTCGCTCTAGAGTCAACGTGTTATCCCTATTCCGGTATCAAACCGATTGCCTAGGATATTATAATCCCACTATAGCTCTGGATTTGACGTGCGTTCCCTACTGTGGCCCAAGACCAACTGTCCCTTCCTTCGGATCCTCAATCTGATATGTTTACTACCCTTTTTTTGTATACTTTCTCAATTGTTTCGTTTGGGTCGCCTTCTCAATTCGCAAGACGTGAACCTCGCCGGCGAGGTCTATAAAGAGGCGGTCGAGCGCGTCGGAGTGTGCTTGTGTGTCTGTTAGACTCTTGGGTCATACCATAGACTATCACAAACTCTGATAAAGATATATCACGAAGAAACACAGCAGTTCAACAAACTTTAAAATATTTGAGTCAATTACTTTATTATTACATTTACAGACTTGGCTCTCCTTTGCCTTTGGCTGACTTTCAAAACTCCCAAGTACAGCAGTGTTTAAGTATTTAAACTTTGTTATGAAAATGCGTAAAGTTCGCAATGAAACACATGCGGTTACATATATGGAGGAGAGTCCACAGACTGGAGACTCTTATAATTTGTTGTTTCTGTTTTGTTTTTGCTTGTGCCAATTTCCACGCTCCTGTACTAGTTGGTACAAGTGGAGAGAGGCCTCTCTGCAGTGGGTGAAGTCGTGCTGTGGATGATCATGATGATAAGTATTTTGTTTTCCATTCTAATTATTAAAAGTGGAATACGGAAATTTCTGAAAATATCATATTACAGTTGATTGTTATTCAATATCGTTTTGTAATAGTAAGAGAGTAGTCTGATAATACCTAAGGTAATTTTTAATTTGTATCATATATAACATTTCAGTTTTACTATCCTTATGTTCGCTCATATTTAGTTTTAATAACAAGTCGTCATTAACGTTACGATATTCAGCTGATGGCGTAGTTATTTTTATGAGGTCTGATTAAATCAAAAGTTATTTTTAAATCTCTATTTAGCTTGTGGTTGTCCGCCACCTCTCCTGATTTTAAACTTTGGTACGGTTGACGATGGAACGCGACTGCCCAGCAAAAATCCTATTCACTCGAACTTTGAAGATGGCGAATATTGAATGAGTTTTAGAATCAGTAGTAATCCTATAGGTCTCTCGTTAAAATGAAGTAGTAGGTACCTAAGCTTTATATTAAGCAAAGCTTGTTTTAAGACAATACCAATCCTAAATGTAATTTTATATAGTTACGCGAGGTTTATGTCTTTCAAATTTAACTCAAACCATAATTAAATTTAAAACAAATTGATACCAGTGCCAATATGGCACTATTTTCCTTCTTAACTTTTATAGTTCTTTCGAAAAAAGCTATTTATTTTTTCAGTATTTTATCGAAAATGTATCCGTGTGCTTTTGCGGGTTGTCTATGCTCAAAAATAAAAACCTTCAGTGGCGGAAACTCTATGTAAAAACTAAATAAATTAATTTAGATCATTGCAGCTGTCCTTTATTAATCGTTACTATAAGAGCGGGACGGGGTGACGTCAAATCCAAATTAAATCATGTCAACCTATCTCCATACATTTTTCGTGTGACGTCTCTAATTGTAGTGGCTACCTAAAACTGTGCTTATTAAATATTATGTACGGAGATTTGACGTGCCTAAATTCGAATTTGACATCTCTTGATTCGTCTTGTCTAGCTCATTTACATGATTACTGTTAGTAAAAGACAACAATGCTCTAAATTTTGTTTAGGTTGTTACCACGGATTAGAAAAAAATACGGATGGAACCTTGCCTTGTCATAAGCGAAGCACTCACATAGATTATACGCAGGGTACTGGCGCCGAGTGGATGAGTTTTAAGTATTTGTGTGCGTTTAGCTCGTGTATGACAAGTGAAATTCGTACATATCGCACGCAACGTACTTTTTTTATTAATAAGTATAATTCAAGATATGTCTTTGAAAAAGCATTAACGCATGCTTAGCGAACTCTAAAGTTACAATATTAAATGGAAAAAGAATACGGTCGCGAACAGGATTCGAACCTGCGCCTCCCGGATAGATACTCCAGGCGCTCTGACCACCAAGCCATCTCGACCTCTGCTCACCACCGCGAATTCTTCTTCCATATTTTAACACGTCTTATGGCGACGTCATTGCAATCAATTCAGTACCTATGCAAGTGACCGAACCGACACGACTAACTTTGCAGTTTAAATAAAAATAAATAATCTATAATAACAAACCTTAAAAACAAACAGAGTTTCGGTCACGACGAACTCCCTCCCACACTAATAAAAAAATGTGCCGAACAACTCGTGCTGCCACTGGTATATCTGATAAACCAATCATTTTCAGAAGGTGTCTTCCCGGACTTACTTAAAATATCCATCATAAAACCAATACACAAAAAAGGCGACGTAACTGATTGCACAAATTACCGTCCAATAGCCCTTCTGCCAACCTTTTCAAAAATAATAGAAACCGCAATTTCAAAACGCCTTTATTCATTCTGCGAGAAATTTAACATCTTTGATGAAAATCAAAACGGTTTCAGAAAGAACAGATCTACCACCTATGCAGTATACCGATACATCCAACAAACTCTCAATTACATAAATGACAGAAAATATGCTATAGGTATTCTGCTTGATATGAGTAAAGCTTACGACAGGGTTTCGTATAACATCTTGCTGAATAAACTGGAAGGCATTGGAGTTCGAGGTGTTGCCTATGATTGGTTTTCCTCTTATCTCAACTCTCGCACACAATATGTTGAAATTGAACACCTTAATTCACAAACGGGTGAAATATCACATGTCCGTTCAAAAAAGAATGATATTAAAAACTCCATCCCACAGGGCAGTGTACTAGGCTGTATATTGTTCCTGTTATATATTAACGACCTTCCAAAAATCATAGATTCAAACAGTATCCTATTTGCGGACGATATATCAGTAATATTTCCATGTGAAAACACATTAGATTTAAGCTCTAAAATTAATAAAACCCTTTCCGAAATTGTAGTGTGGCTCGAAGACCATAACCTTAAAGTTAACTTTTCTAAAACCAAAATTATGTAATATTTGAAGTTTGAAGTTTGAACCAACGACTAAAAACTCTGTTGGATTTATAATATTCGTATGGGAGTAAGGATTTTACTCGTCACATAGTTATAAATAAATCGATGCTTAACATCAACTCGCTAAGCAATCAATTCGAATCGGATCGCTTCGTCGCAGATGCTTGCGACAAAAACTTGGCAATACTGGCAAACTTACCCCATTAGGACACAAACGAGATTGATCCGGTCAGTGTGACGGTCATCCGGTTATTCTGCCGGGTATCGTGGAAACTTTAGTAACAAGCAGAGACGATCTGGCTTAAGCATTTTAGTTGACGTCACTTTAATCTTCTATGGTCTTTCTCATACAATATATATCACGCCTGTATTCCCCGAAGGGGTAGGCAGAGGTGTACATAGTTGCACACAATCCTGTTATTAAGTCCCATGTAATAGGTGGTGAGCCTATTGCTCTATCGGGCACGATTTCAAACCCGGACTGAGAATTCAGTATTAGGAAAACTCAATAACACTTTGCACGACCTGGACTTCGAATCCAGGATCTCATGCTAAGCAGTCGCGCTTGGGACCACGAGACCAACGAGACAGTCTCATACAATATATTTCTTTCTCTAAACTATACATTTTATTAATTTATCAATATGTAGTTAGGAATTTGTCCTGTACCCTAAGTGCATTACCAGACATAAATCTCACACGCGCACACACACACACACAGAGCTTTGGAAAATTTGTTGCCTTACAAAATTTTTTTGTATCTGGGAATAGAACCCCTGACCCGGCGAACTTGACCACTGCGTCAAGTATGTTACGAAATATAGATTAATTAAGTAATGAGACAAAAAGGTCCGAGTTTACGACATCTATTCAAAGTTTCGCGGAGTTTTAGGAACTGGTCTTCACTTCGCGTGATCCGTAAGCTGCTTTGTTTCTTGGTCAGAGAATTATTGCCTTCAGAGCAGTGATAGCCATGGTCATCTTCATCTTATCGTGTGGTTGATGAACAACCTAGTGTCAGATTTTAAGCCACCCGTAGGTCTCCGACCACATACACACCATCGAGAGCACGTCTCAGGTATGCTGGTTTCCTCACAATGTTTTCTTTCAAATCCAAGGCACACCCCACTGTCTTCGATGTGTGTATTATAAATTATCACTTGCTTAAAACGGTGAAGGAAAACATCGTGACGAAACCAGCACACCTGAGAGATATTCTTGATGGTGTTTAAAGCTATGTCAGAGAGGTTTAAACTCAAACACTAGGTTGTTCATCAACCATCCCCACCTGTATCCAAACGTTGTCGTCGTGGTGGGGCTTGTGTGTCCCTGTGATCTTTGAAGCTATACTGGTAGAGTCACTCATGCCGGGCAGGTTCACTGTGAGGGGCCAGACTAAGGGATACGAGGCGGAGTCCATCACGGATTGCCGAATGGGGCGGGCTGTCCGTTTAACCGGGCAGTGTCCGCGTTTTGCGGCGGGTTCCGTTAAGTTGTGTTGTGCGAATAGCGGTACAGGCTCCATTGCCACTGTCGTCAAATCGTAATCCTGGTGTCGTTCAGGACCGAGGGTCTTGGCTTAATTGCCCGGACCGCGAGGAAGAAAACCTCTATAAATAATCACCCCTAATACCAAGTTCTGGCGCGTGGCAAGGGTATGGATGGCTGAAGGGTTACAACAGTCACTAACGCGCCCCCTTCAGGGTACCAGCGGACCCCCTATTTGGGTTACACCTTACGCTTACCCAGGTACAGGGGGCACTGCCTGGGTGGACCGATTATTTCCCCCATACTCGTGGGAACAGCATGGAAACAAATATAAAAAAAATATTAAAAAATGACGCGTTGATTGTCTCGGAATCGATAGACTCCGTGACAAGTAAAAGAGTGGCAGAGCCATCTGCGGTGAAAAATGTGCCAATTGGCAGAGTGACTAGGTCACGTGAACGCTTCACGCGACCATCTACCCCGGTAGTAGGCGGTGTAGTCGACGATAGTTGCGAGTCAGACTGCTCGCAAATATCGCAAGTCTCACAAGCGTCATCAGCGTCGGTAGTTACACGCACGCGAAAGCGAACACGGCCGACGGGGGCTAGAGAGCTGCCTGGGCCAAAGAAGAAGTCGGTCCAAAGCTTGCCATTAAGAGTGAGCGAGGAACCAGAGGTAACAGCGGTGGAGATTGCCCAACGCAGTTTCTCTTCAAGCAACGTTGAGAGGCTGGAACAACAAAACGCGGATCTTCGTTCACAGGTTGCAATCCTCTCAACGAAACTAGAAAAACTGACGGAGGAACTTTATATCCTTCGACGGCAGGGTGAGGCACAGGTTTCAAACACAGTCATGTCCCCCGTTAAGGAGATGTCTTCATCTTTCTGTGAGGAACTGACACGGTCCATTATGATACAAGTTGGGAATATGGTGAACGCCAAGTTTGAGGCACTGGAGAGCAGACTGCTTCCAGAACAGCGCCTCCGTCCTCCGTTGGCTGCGGATGCTGCAAGTTCTTTGTCTTCGGCTTCTAATGAGCTGCAAGCGGGGTCAGACACGAATGGCAAAAAGAAAGGAAAGGGGAAGGGTAAAAAGACAAAAGGTACAAAGACCTCAATACCTATGGTGGAAGAACTACCCCCAGTGCCATGTCTAGATCCACCCCCTTCAACATCGACAGTTGCGTTGAAATCATGGGCTACGATAGTTGGAGGAAAGAAAGCGCCTTCCATCCCTTCTCAAACCAAGGAAGGAAAGGAGTCCACGTCGTCCTCTGCGGCAAAAGATGGGAAGAAAAAGGGAAAAGAAAAAGGATTACCTGTAGTTCCTGTGGCAGCAGCCATTACGGTCACTGTGTTGGAGAATTCCAATGCCACATATGCGACAGTTATGGCAGCACTAAGGCAACGCATAAAGCTCTCTGAGTTTGGAATCGATACTGTAAGTCAAAAACGGGCCATTACGGGTGGGATGTTACTTGAAATCTCCGGTAACGACTGCAGCTCTAAGGCGGACAGTTTGGCATCTCGTATGCGAGAGGTCCTCGCTGACATGAGTGTTCGTATTGCCCGTCCTATTAAAACCGGGGAGGTGAGGATCTATGACTTAGACGATGCTGTTTCGGCCACAGAGGTAGCAGCTGCCATCGCTGAGGCAGGTGGTTGCTCGACAGACGACGTGAGAGTGGGTGAAATTCGTCGCCAGCCTCGTTCTCTGGGGAGTGTTTGGGTCCGGTGCCCTATCGCAACGATAAAAAAGTTGGCGTTAAGCAAGCGAGTTCGTGTGGGCTGGGCTTCAGCGAGGGTCGAAATATTAGAGGCGCGGCCGCTGTACTGCTACCGATGCTTGGAACATGGTCACGTCCGTCGCCAATGTCCTAGTGCGATCGATCGAGGGGACAGATGTTTCGCTTGTGGTGTGACTGGTCACAAAGCAAGCGAATGCACGGCACGTACCCACCGATGTCCACTATGTACAGATCTCGGTCGGCCGTCCGACCATAGACTGGGGAGCAAAAAGTGCTCTCCCCCTAAAGGAAAAGGAAAGGGCAAACAGGTACGTGCTCTGTCAGTGGGGTCCACACTGGAGCCAGAAAATAGTGGCTCTGCGGAGGCTATGGATGTCTTGCCTTCCCTCCCTTAAAGATATTGCAGTGCAACCTTAACCACTGCCGCAATGCACAGAATCTGTTCTTTCAAACTGTTGCGGAGTGGTCGGTTGCCTTGGCGACTGTGGCAGAGCCGTACAATGTTCCGGTCCATCCTCGGTGGTTCGGCGATAGAACTGGCTCCGTTGCCATTTACTGGAGTGGTGGAAAGGGCGACCCACACTGTTCCTTCCTCGAACGGGGGGACGGATTCATCGCGATAGAGTGGGGCTCTCTGGCCATAGTGGGGTGCTATGTCTCTCCCAATATCTCCCTTGCCGAGTACGAGAGATACCTGGACGGAGTGGCAAGTTGCATTCGTTCTGCTTGCTTACCACGTCCTGTGTTAGTCTTGGGCGATTTTAACGCGCACTCAAGACTATGGGGAAACCGTCGGGATAGGCCCAGGGGAGATACTTTACAGAGCTGGGCAGCCGAGCTCGACCTGCAACTTCTTAATCGAGGATCTGTGCCCACATGTGTTCGGTGGCAGGGAGAGTCGGTTGTTGACTTGTCTTGGGCCAGTCTTCCTGCTTCCCGCATGGTATCAGGATGGAGAGTTGCGGAGGAGGTAGTCACTCTATCTGACCATCGCCATATTATTCTCGAAGTGGCCCTCCGGTCTCCTGAGCGTCTCGAACGTCCGACCAATGGCACTCTACAGCGACGTTGGTCACTCAAAAAGCTTGACAGAGATTTGCTCGTCGCAGCTGCCAACGTCGCAGCGTGGCCAGAGAGTTCGAACTCCGAAGTAGTAGTCTTGCCCGATCCGGAGATTGAGGCAACTTGGTTTCGCGAGATTATGACATCGATTTGTGACGCCTCAATGCCGCGGGCTAGATCCGCCATGCGGAAGGCAGTGTATTGGTGGTCAGATGATCTTGCGCAACTGCGCAGGAGCTGCTTGAGATCTCGACGCCGCTACACTCGGACCCGACGTCGACGTCGAGCCACAGCCGAGGAGACAGCCGAAGCTTATGTGTTATACCGGGCGGCTACAAAGGCGTTTCAATTGGCCATTGCGAACGCTAAATCTCAGGCCTGGACTGAACTCCTCGAGGGACTGGATAGGGATCCGTGGGGGAGACCATACAGGATAGTAATGGGTAAACTACGTCCTTGGGTCCCACCTCTCACGGAAACCCTTGACCCGGACTTGTTGGGCAGAGTTGTCAACACTTTCTTCCCGGCAGTCCGGGATAGCTCTTCAGTGCCCCCAGTGACTTTGACCGATTGGTCGGATGAGCTCGAAGTAACAGGTGGAGAGTTAGACCGAGCCGTTTGTCGTCTGAGAGCTCGCAACACAGCGCCTGGGCCTGATGGAGTTCCGGGTCAAGCATGGGTGCTAGCTTTGGCTGCTCTGGGGGACAGACTGAGGTGCCTATTTACTAGTTGTCTCCGTCAGAGCGTGTTCCCTTCCAGTTGGAAAGAGGCCGGATTAGTTCTCATAAGAAAGGAAGGCAGGGCCGCGGACTCTCCCTCCGCGTACCGTCCCATATGCCTGCTCGATGAGGCATCTAAGTTATTCGAGAGAATAATTGCCGTACGTCTCGTCGAGCACCTGTCGCGGATTGGTCCCGACCTTTCCGACAGTCAGTATGGCTTCCGGCAGCGGCGTTCCACAGTAGACGCTATCCTTCGCGTCCGCTCGCTGTCGGAGGAGACGGTCTCCCGGGGTGGAGTGGTGTTGGCGATAAGCCTAGACATCGTCAACGCTTTTAACTCTCTGCCCTGGGGTGCTATTAGGGAGTCACTTGTACACCATCGAGTGCCTACCTATCTACAGGGCATTGTCGGGGCATATCTGTATGACAGGTATATTCGGTATGTGGGTAGAGATGGTTGCATTCATCGTAGGGAGATAAGATGCGGGGTTCCACAGGGATCAGTGCTGGGTCCTCTTTTGTGGAACCTTGCATACGACGCGGTCCTGCGTGTCGATCTCCCCGCTGGCGTCAGTGTCGTTTGTTATGCTGATGACACATTAGTACTGGCCAGCGGGGACAGCTTTGAAGATACTATCCGGCTTGCTGAGTTCGGTGTGGCAAAAGTCGTGGCTGAAATCCACGGACTGGGTCTGCAAATAGCGCCTCACAAAACGGAGGCTCTATGGTTCCACAAAAGGCAGCGTGGTAGGGAATCACCCAGTTTGTCGGTTCGCGTTGGTGATGCGCAAGTCCAGGTAGGCCGATATATGAAATACCTTGGCATTACGCTGGACAGTCACTGGGGTTTCGAAGAGCACTTCAACCGCCTTGTTCCCCGGATCGAAAGGGTAGTAGGTGCGCTGCATGGAGTACTACCCAATCTCGGGGGACCTCGAGAGGAAGTTCGCCGCCTCTACGCTGGTGTCGTACGATCCATGGCTCTATACGGGGCACCCGTATGGTCACACCGACTTTCAGGCGTCCAGCGTTTAAGAGCTAAATTTAACAGCTTGCAACGCAAAATAGCCATCAGGATTGCACGAGGATACAGGACAGTATCCTTTGAGGCGGCAACTATCCTGGCGCGCTTCCCACCCTTAGACATTTTGGCGGAAATGGACGCAAGGGTCTATGACCGAATCCGCAATTTCCGCCAAAATGGCGCAAGCGTGCCTCTCAGGGCGTTTGAGGTACTTAGGCGGCAAGAGCGGCGACACGCACTCGAACAGTGGCGCGAGCGGCTCCAGGAGCCGCGGTATGCACACAAGCGCGTTGTCGAGGCCGTTCTGCCGTGTTTCGAGTCCTGGTTAAGGAGAGGTGAGCGCATGACCTATCGTCTTGCTCAGGTATTTACCGGACACGGTTGCTTCGGTGAATACCTGAGTAGGATTGGACGTGAAGCCACGGCTAATTGCCACCATTGTGAAGGTGACCACGATACCGCACAGCACACGCTCGAAGAGTGCCCTGCATGGGACTCTGAGCGGCGGATCCTGGTTAACCAGATCGGGCAGGATTTGTCTTTGCCGACAGTAGTGTCAGCTATGCTGGCAGAGCCGACATCATGGAGGGTTGTAGCCTCCTTCTGTGAATCGGTTATGCTCCAGAAGGAGGCCGCAGAGCGGGATCGGGAGAAGGCCGATCCGGCTCGGAGACGAAGGCGACGGAGAGCTAACCGTCTCGGCGCTCATCCCAGATAGGATAAAAAGCCGCAACCCCACCATTACTGGTAGGGGAAAAGAAGGGTCATCGACTCTGAATAGACCCTCCAGTGTGTGTTCCTGTACACCGCGACGATTTTGGGAGGCTAACGGTTTCGCCCGTGGAGTGCCATAGGCATAGCACAGAGTGGGCACTGGTTTGATCCACACGAGTTAACGGTGCCCTCTCTTATGTGCTGCGACGGCCGTGTGGTTTTAGTCGGTAGGAGTCCGACATATCCCTCGCCATTAGGTAGAGGGCATCCATGAGGATTTCCACACGATAATAAAAAAAAAAAAAAAAGGTTGTTCATCAACCATACGATAAGAAAGTTTTTTTTTTTTTCAAAAAACGTTGCCCCTACTTTGAATTTCTTCTTGTATAATGGGTGCGTTTACAGACATATAATCTCACAAGCATACACACCCAGACCTGGAACAATTATCTGTAGATCATACAAATATTTGTTCCGTGCAGGAATCGAACCTGCGACACGCGACGCAGCAGCCGGTCTCTCGACCATTGCGCCAACCAAGCCGTCGAATTGCCTGTCAACAATACATTTTTGTAAACCTTTATGTAGTGTCTTTTATTTATAATCTATTACTTGGAATAAATATTTACACATACACCAAGATACACCCATTAAAATAATATTGGTTCTCTCATTCAGTCTCGCCAAAAAGTTTCGCAAAGGTCATCTAAGCAATTATAACATTACTTAGAATAAAACAAAAGACCACTCGTTAAACTTTTCAGCCTGCTCACAAATTATTAATTCGTTTAACAGGACTGAACGAAATCGACTCTCAATCACTCGCATAACTAAAATGTTAATTGTGGTACATACATAAATAAGCTCACACCTTTCTCCCATGGGGGTAGGCAGAAACTACAGAATGCCTGCTACGATCATTACATGCCTTTTGCTTCGTCCACGTTCATATATCTGGATATACATGCGCGGTGGTTGTGAGTACTACAAACTTTACCTTTTTGGAGGATATCACTATTATGGTCAGTCCTCTTCTAGAGGAACTTGCCAGGACAGGCACAGGAACAGGGGGGGGGGTGCTCTTCCGGCATTTCCACTTGAAGGGCACACAGGCAATTAACAGGAAATGTCCTAATTAATGAATTTTGAGAAAAAACTATTTGAGAGTTTAAAAGAATATGATATTCCAGTTCTTTTCATTTTGGCCATAAACAAAATTGCATTATTGGCGCCATCTGTTAACTTTTTTTAAATTCTAATGATTGGAATTCAAAATACCATAGATAAAGATATTATTCTACAAAAAAAAATTTGTGACATTCCCTATTATTTACCTGTACCCTTCACTTACACTTGCCTTGTACCTTTTGTTAACCGTCTTTCATTAATTCTCTCAATATGACCAAATCGTCTAAGAAGCATACTCTTTTCAGTTTTCGTCACTACTCAAACTGACATAATAAATGTATGTCGAACTGTGCTGGATTCTGTCACTGACTCTTGGCACTAATAAGTCATTATAATCTGTGGTTGGTAGAGGCTAAGCAACGTTTGGCGAACAATCAGTACTTGGGTAACCTCCAAAGGCATTTTCATCTAAGCGTCTCCGTGCTTCGGGAGGCTCGTCTCGGCTATAATTAGTAGTGGTTGCTAAACCAAGTCAGAGGATTATGGGAAGCTTGTTCAAATCGGACACTTGCCTTTTTCCAACTATACAGGTGGATTTTTTTTACCGCACCCGGAGGTCCGAACGGATGGCAATCTGACATGAGCGGAGAGTGATCAGGCGCAAGACCGACGGCTTTACGTGCTCACCGAAACCCGTGTTGTTTACTGCTGTAAACTGCTTGCAATCTGGACAGAAGGGTTACAAACCTTTACCGTGGGAAGTTTGATAAATATATATATTCTACGCAGACGAAGGCGTGAGTAACAAATAGTTATCGATATTCGATAAGCACCACTCAAGGGGCTTATAGGCTGTTGACACTAATCGTAGAAGGCAAGGTTGTAATGACTACGTTGCGACTGATGCAGCGTATTTACCAGTATTGTGACGCAGTGTCATAGTTTTCCGTTTGACAGTGATGCCAACGTCACTAATGGCTTTAGTATAATAATGTAAATAGTAGTTTCAGGCATGGAGGGGTCTTCTGAAATCATGGTCACCAACAGACAAACCAACAGCGATTACCATAAGCCATTCTTATTTCATAAATATACATTCTTATTTATATACATGATGTTAAATGGAAAAAGAATACGGTCGAATACTCCAGGCGCTCTGACCACTAAGCCATCTCGACCTCTGCTTTTAACACGTCTTATGGCGACGTCATTGCTATCAATTCAGTCCCTATACAAGTGACTGAACCGACACGACTAACTTTGGTTAACAATATCTACTGCGTACAGAGCATAGACAATCAAAGGAGAATACGTCTTACGCATTTGTGCTATACTTTCAAACCTCCCTACCAGTCCACAGTCATACGACTAAGCTGTTACTGCTGTAAGCTGCTTGCAATCTGGACAGAAGGGTTACATAACCTTTACCGTGGGAAGGTTGATAAATATATATATTCAACACAGACGAAGGCGTGAGTAACAAATAGTTATCGATATTCGATAAGCACCACCCTAGGGGCTTATAGGCTGTTGACACTAATCGTAGAAGGCAAGGTTGTAACACTAATAGTATAATGGTCTCTGCTTTATGGCAATTTATTGGAAACATAGTTTATTACATTATGTGTTACGAATAATTGATGGAATAGTGACGTAAGGCGTGACGTAATTTTTGCGGTTGTACTGAGTCACGATGTTTTGGTTGGGGAATAATTCGTGTTATAATGTCATAATAACATAGTATTTCGTCTATCCTATTGTTAGAATATCCCAAGATAATTCTCTTGTCTTTGATATGGTTAGATTGGCTTTCATAAAACCGCAAGGCATATAACAACAGCGCTATGCGAATAGTCGGTTTTGCGTACGCATTCATGCGTCTTGCGTGAAATACTGGCTAAATTATCGACATAATTTTATCGGGTTAACAGTAACGGTAACGGTTATTTTACACTGCACAATCTTAACTTGAGAGATCCCCTTAAACGATGCGGGCGAGAATCAATGAAAAAAATATTCAATTTTCTGGTCTCAAAGGAAAAAAATATCTAAAAAATAAACAGCAAAGAAGTTTTTAAATAAAGCTTTTATTTATATGCACTAAAACCAAGAAGTTAATCTTCATTTATATAAAACCCATTTATTTATTTTTTTACACAATTTATATGATATAAAAGCGGTTTTTTTTTTATCTAGAGGTTTTTTAACCTGTTCGTTTCATTAAAGCATAATTGTTGACTGGTCGTATGCCCGTTAATATAGTACAGTCTATTTCTCCAATAAGGAGACCTCCTAGTGATTTGACTCTACTTAAGGCCACGTACGCTTGACCAGCAGCGGAGAGCATTGTTTCTAAATCGACAACGGCGTGGTCGACAGTACTACCTTGCATGTTGAGTAAGTGTGCAAGCCCATCATAATATAATTGGCAACATCCTTCGTTCAGCAGTACTGTCAATATTTTGCCGGAAATTGTACAGACTTGGGTTGAATAAGGTGAACACCATCTTTAAGGAAGTCTATACGGACGTATGGTATGTCAGTATCATACATTTGTGCTTTCCGGAAGCAGGCCTATATGATTTCTGTAATATGTCCCATTAGCGCCATTCATCAGGCCTTCGGACACATATACTCAGAAAACCCTTTCATTTGATACCCATATCACGGGAGTGCATGAAAAATAAAAACCCTTTCATTTGATACCCATATTACGTAAGTGCTTAAAAATAACTGGTCCGCCATCTTTGGGAGTCCGCTATATTGAATTTAGAATGAAGTCACTTAGCTGATCGTGCATTATCATCCAAACTAAACGTGTATGCAACATTTCAGCTCAATCGGATGAGGCCAACTGCTTTAAAATTCTGTTGCAATATTTGACCCCAACAAACATACATACACATATTGCAAGTTAAATACTAGTTTGTAATAAAAGCTTGTAAAAAGGACTCACCAAGAAAAAACAAATCAGCCCATACTCGATGGATGGATTTAGTTAAGAAGTTCATATGGCCGTCTTTCGGCTCCATCATCAGAACAGCTCCAAAGTACCATATTATTGTATTGTCACCAAAGATACATATGTATACCACACATATACATATGTATAGGATTTATTATGAGGATTTCCAAGTGCTTTAAACAAGCTAAAACTTTAAAGATATTGTACTGCACATATGTAAGAAGTCATCTGGAATATGGCTCACAAATGTGGAATCCATGTTATGACAAATATATAAACCGCATAGATAACATTCAAAGGCGTTTTATAAGATTCCTGTGTTATCGGCTTCATATTCCCTACCAATCTGGAAACTATTCTGATACATGTAAAAAATGTCACATACTGCCACTGACATGTCGTCGTCGTATGCCTGACTGTTCGTTCTTATTAAAAATAATTTCTAATGAAATCGACAGTCCTGATCTACTGCTTAAGCTCCATTTTAATATCCCGTACAAATCCATCAGATACAATCCCCCTATTTGTATTCCTTCCTGTTCCACAAACTACAGGCAAAACTCATATATTGTGCGAGCAAGCAATTATCTTAATAAGTTATGCAAAGAATGTTCACTTGATCCATATGTCGCTAACAGTAACGAGGCAAGAAGAGTGCTGAACCTTCAGTTTTTTTCGTAATTGCACTGCTTGAGTGTTTTTAAGTTAATGTTATAATATTTGTCATTATTCGTGGAAACCTATAATTGGCTTCATGACACTTATTGTACACTACATATTCTATACTGTATAGCTGTTGGTTTTCCTAAATAAATAAATAAATACCAAATTTGCGTCCAATTGGACATCGGGTAGTGGTTCTAATTTAGCTTCCAAGATTCCACCCGAACAAAAATTGTTACATACATTACAAGTTAAAAAAAAAACTTGTAAAAAGCTCAGGTTAATCGTTCGGTTTAATGATAAATATTACAATAAGTATTTTTAATGTTCCTTAGTCCATTGAGCACTGTTTACATAAGACTAAGCTGCGTTTTAACACTGATCGTAACTCAAGCCGTTAAAAGCCCCAATAGTGATGTTCCGATCACACAACAACTTTTACTATCGATAAATCGAATTATCGACCAATTATTGAATTATTCATGTCGGGTTGTAGAACGGTCTAATCACTTTAATTGCGATCCCTATTGGTGCCGTATAAATTTATGAAGGCCCTCTATAATAAATAAGGCGGGTTACATGCCGTAATAGTTGCCTAAAGGCGTAATATCGGCTTATAATTAACATTTTGATAACGTAAAATATTTTGGTGGTTTTTAGGGGATTGGCTCTATTGATTGGAAGGTTGTGATTCTAAACCGTACAACGGTGTGATTATATAAAAGAGTCAGGCATGACTTGGTGGAATTCCTTTACAATGGATATATGGACAAATACACTATCCAGATATAAGTACTTTATTGTATTTTTGTATAACAAAAGCTGCCCTGAGATATATTCATAATTATACTTTCTTATAAGTTTGTTCAATATCACCCCTATATTTTCATGATTTTTAGGCCCCATGATCACGTCTCGATCTTAATTACATACATAAGTAAGTTTATAAAGGTAAATATTAAAATTTTCACGATATATAATGATAAATGCAATAGCACACGCATGTGAGCGTATTCTCCTAGTATTTTATTTAAAATACAAAAAAAAAATTGATAAATTGATAAAGAATAAAAGTATATTTCCTAGGGATGCTGAATGACATAAATCCTGCGCCCAGATAACAAATTCTGTACCAGTTTCGAGTCAGCGGTTTCA
Organism: Xylocampa areola; assembly: GCA_935421205.1. Taxonomy (NCBI): domain Eukaryota; kingdom Metazoa; phylum Arthropoda; class Insecta; order Lepidoptera; family Noctuidae; genus Xylocampa; species Xylocampa areola. The sequence continues at coordinate 14,587,210 of OW285218.1, read as the reverse complement.
TGGATGTCACGCCCAGAAATGGGTCAGCTATGGATATGGGATATGGTTAAGCCGCCTATGGGCGTCTAACTTCGCCAGGCCGCTGCTATTTTCGACGGCGCGGTTCGTGTAGTGCTCAATAGATCGGCTGCTGCATCGAGTGTCCGCGGATTTTTTTTTTTGTAGGACATCTCGCAGTTCGCGCTAGGAGGTTGTCGACTGCTTAACTGGGCTTTCCTGTGGTTGTCTTAAGAAAACTAAGGCCCCCTGGCAAATTAAACCCAAGATATAGGAAAAATCCTAGTGTAGTGTGAGATAAGGTTATTAAAAAAGATAAGCATAAAGTTATTGTATTAAATGGAAAAATAATACGGTCACGCGAATCCTGCTCGCGACCGTATTCTTTACAATAACTTTAGAGTTCGCTAAGCATGCGTTAATGCTTTTCAAAGATTTATCTTTAAAGATAAGCATCTTCAAAGTTGAGTTCCAATACCTGCTTTATCAATCTGCATCAAATCTGTACAGCTGTAGCTTCCAGGGTACCCATTTCGTTTACCAGCTTAGGGTTCCCTAAGCTGGTAAACGAGATGGGTACCCTTTATGGTCACTTTGTACACAGTCGTAAACCCACATTTCACCAATGCTGTTATTAAGTCTCATGTAATAGGTGGTGACTCTATTGCCATCTACCGAGCACGATTCCAAACTCCAGGCTGCTACTGAGAATTCCTAATAGAAAAACCCAATAACACCTAGCAATCGAACCCAGGACCCCATGTTCTGCAGTCGCGCTTGGGACCGCTAGACCAACGACCAACATATGAGTGTAAAAGAGGAAAGAGCCATAGCAGCCATAACAGCTTAAGTGGAAGTTCGTATGGACAAAGCGGGGTCATATTCTCGTTAAACAGGAAGAAGGGAAACCCACTTTTTCCATACGAACGGAAACTGATTTATATAGTGTTTTTGGCATTGGCCCTGTTTAATTCGCTTTGTAGGATAGTTGCCGTATTGCTTGCGCCATGCATATTCAATGGTATTTATAATTATAGGGTTACTTCTTGCCTATACGGTTACAGCGGTGTCGAGTCACAGATGAAAGGTACTCTGTGCCGCTACACTGAATCGGCCAAAACAATATTAACAATGGGGAAATATGTATATTGTATTAGAATTGATTTTGATTACTGCACACAATATTGTTATTGTAGTATTATATTGTTGATACCTGTACATGTGGGATCGGTGGGAATCGTGTGTCAGTTTGCTGTATATGATGTGTTGTGTTTTGTATATTTGATTCAGCTGAAGACTTTACGTACTGGAGATTATTCTTATGAGTCAGAGACACTTAGACTTAGTACAATTATTGATGTGCATATAAATACACATCTGCTAATATGCAAATTAATAAATATTAACTACTATTTGTTTCACTATTATTTAATATATTTAATTATTATCAATATTATTCAATGACTAGCAAACACTTTAAAGTCGGATTCTTGAATGCTGGCTCCCTGGGAACTAACCACGACAATTTCATATCATCTATGCTCCGTCATCAGGTAGACTTGATGGCTTTAAATGAAACCTGGCTCAGACAAGGAGAGGATGGTCGAGCACCCTCTGTCCCGGAGTACCGTCTGCGGCATGTACCCCGCCCTACCCAGATCCGAAATGGCAGAGGGGGAGGCGTAGGTTTTTACATAAAGCGTGGCTTGACTGTTAAAGTGTGTGTTCATCCTGTGCAATCATTGGTGGAGCAAATGTGGGTAAAAACTAAAATTAATAATAATAGATTGATTATTGGCACCGCCTATCGCCCACCGTGGCTTGACACACAATTGTTTATTAATACTTTAATTGACTCAATAACCTCTTTCTCTGATTATGACTACATTATCTTACTTGGGGATTTTAATATTAATATACTTAATACCACGGACGCAAGAGCGACAATATTTAACACCTTTTTAAATTGTACAGGTCTATGTCAGGTGATTTCGAGCCCAACGCATTTTACTGATAGCAGTCAGACACTAATAGACGTAGTTTGTACCAACGCTAGTGTCCGCAAAATATCGGTGGACGCCGTGGGAATAATTAATGGTCATGCATTTATAGAATGTGAATTTTTATTTAGGAAGCCAAAAATTCCGCCTAAAATCATAACATACAGACCTCTAGGAGAGATAGATGTTGATAGATTAAATGATGATATTGACCATATCAGTTGGGATGTGATAGAATCACTGGTTGATGTTGATGATATTGTTGAAGATTACACCAAAATACTGAATTATCTTTTTGACTTGCATGCGCCAGTAAAAGTGAAAACTATCAGAGAGCGACCTGCACCTTGGTTGACGGATAACGTAAGATTCATGATGGGACTACGCGATGCGGCACTTAACAAATATAGGAGAATAGGACTTGATTCTCAAAAACAGTACTACAAAGACTTAAAAAAACAAGTAGATTTGGCAATACATAATGAGAAAAAATACTACTTTAAAATAAATATAAATACTAATATGAAAAACCCTAAATTACTATGGAAGAACTTAAAATCTAAAATAAGTCCGCCTAAATCTCTGGAGTTACCAATGCACTTGAATGACCCTAACCGCATCAATCAGCATTTCCTGAATGTTCCCGGCAGCCCTACTGCCAAGATATCCCTCTTAACATACTACGAGTACCACAAATTTAATAGTGCAGAATTCGTTCTGAAACCCGTGGATTGTTTGACGGTACTTAAAATATTCAAAGAATTAAAATCTAACGCTACTGGTACTGATGGGCTGTCGTTAGATATGATTGCAATGATGGTTCCCAAAACTCTAGATTTGATTACTGCCATGGTAAATAAATCTATAATTACTTCTAAATTCCCAACTAGTTGGAAAACTGCTATTGTCAGGCCTATACCTAAGACTACAAATGTAACTGAAATTAAAGAACTTCGGCCTATTAGTATCCTACCATGTCTCTCTAAAATCCTAGAGAAAGTTGTTGGTGAGCAATTACAACAATATATGGAAACTAACAGTATTTTGCCCGATATGCAGTCTGGTTTTAGAAAGAAGCGTGGAACAACTACAGCTATTCTTGATGTCATGGATAATATCCTAGCTGCACAAGATGAAGGAAGAGGTACCTTACTAGTTTTACTTGATTTCTCTCGGGCATTCGATGCATTGAATATTCCTCTACTTATTTCAAAGCTTACGTATTATGGTTTTGATGTAAATACTACAAAATGGTTCAATTCATATCTTACCAACCGTGCACAATATGTTGAAACTCGTAACTTAGATGGAACTACCATGCAATCTACACTTTCAGCGGTAGGTAGAGGTGTGCCTCAAGGATCCGTATTGGGCCCTATTTTGTTTAGTTTATATAGTGCAGATATAATACAGATCATTAAACACTGTAAATATCATATATATGCAGACGATATCCAAATATATGTTTCGTTTAAAGCCAGTGAAACCCAAGAAGCTGTTAATAAACTAAACGAAGATTTAAATAGTATTTTCAACTGGGCCCGTACAAATACATTGGTACTAAATGCCAACAAGACTAAATATCTCGTTTTAGGTTCAAAACATCAAATAAGTAGCATCAATAATATAAATCCCCAAATATGTGTAGACGGCATAGCTATTGAACGGGTACTAGAAGCCAGAAATTTGGGGTTAATAATGGATGAAGGACTACGGTTTGAACATCATATAACCGAAATCGTTAGAAATTGCTTCTATAGACTGAAACTGTTATATAAGTTGCGCAACTACTTGAGTCTGGAACTCCGTGTGCAATTGGTGGACTCATTAGTCTTGTCTAGATTTAATTATTTAGACGCGGCCTATGGACCTAGACTCCTAGCTAAAACATCTAACCTTATACAAAGAGTGCAGAATGCATGCGCTCGCTTTTGCTATAATATTCCCCCAAGGAGTCATGTTACTCCGTATCTTAATAAGGGTAATGTTTTGAAAATGAAGTACAGAAGGGAATTACATTTGGCAACATTATTGTTTGGAGTTATCAGAATGGAGAAACCTAGGTACCTATATACCAAGCTTGAATGGTTGAATCATTATAGTAGCTACCCTACTAGAGCATCAGCCTGTACCCTTCGCATTCCTCAACATAGGACCACAGCTTTCCGAGGTTCCTTCCGATATGCTGCTACTAAGTGCTGGAACAATATTCCCCCACCAATGCGAAGCCTTAGGAGCGTTGACAATTTTAGGTATAAGTTTAAACTTATGTTACTAAATTCCCAAAAAACCAGCACAAATATTTATTCTTAATATATTTCTTAATTTATTATTAATATTTTAATTATTTATTAATATTTTATGATTTTTTTTTATTTGAATATTCGAACTTTATGTGACATATACATTAACTTCATTATTAATTACCATAATTTATTATTGACGTTTACTTACCTATCCCTACAATTACATTATGTCAATAGAATACCTATGTGTTATAAATACATAAATAATAATATATATTTACATTAATTCTTTCTCCCCTGACAGTGTCTTAAAATTTAATAATTATTATATATATATATATATTTTACAATTATGTTATTTATGATTACATTTTGCTTATTAATAATAAATCATTAAACTCATGGAAAAGGCCTTTAGACGATGTCAGGTAGTCACCTGTGACCTGCCCAAGGCTTCAGCTGAAAATCAGCGCTGCAGTTACCTGCAGCATTTATGCTGAGCTGCGGCCTTTTAAACACACAATTCCACACCGATCCCAACAAAATACCGATTGAATGTTTGTTTTGCTATAAACATGATTATTATGCACTTAGCTAATGTTAATCCGGTGACCCTGCTGCGCGTTGCTGGAACCGGCGTCATTGTTTGTGGGCAGCCTGAAAGTACAAACAACGTTTTATTATTGATATAATATATCTATTTTAAGTGTTTACTACGAATGAAAATGTCATATATTCTTACTGTAATGTTTGTGGCCGGCTGGAATTTGGTACCGATTTCAGCGGGGCAGACCGTGTCATCATGACTGTTCTGTGTGCACACACACACTCACGCTGCATATACAGGGTAGTCTGCGCCAAAGCATCATATAATTTCCAAAGATATTGGCATGTATCCACTAATTTACTGCGCCTCCTATTCGATGATGGACATTCTCACACAATTCTGGAAGCCTGCAGAGAGACAGGTATAATCAATTTATAGTACCTATTAACGTAATTATCTACGAGTATCACACAAACGTAAAATAACAAATTCTCTGTGTACTTACCACACTGTTTTTAGCCTTCGGTCATTGTGCTTGGGAGCTCCATCAGCGAGTTGAGAGATTGTTAAAATAAGTTATCAACCATGAGGCTCATGGTTTTGATGACCGCCACTTTATAGTATTTAGCTAGTTATGGCTTGAGGTAACGGCGGCGTTGCGATGCCTGTTTGACGACACGCGCCTGCGGCTCGCACCATGGCTGATGCCACAATGAAAATTATATGTGACGAGCGCGCCGCCGTGTTGTGTTTACCATTGGTGTGCCATGCCATGCATATCTGAGCGCGATCGGTGAGAGGCGGTGTAATGTTTTTGCGTGCGTCATATTTGTATGCGCGTGTGTGTGTGTGTAGGTATTATGTTTAAGTATTGAAATGTTTTTTTTTTTTTTATGTTGTTTGTTTCTTTTATTATGATTTTGTTTTCTCTTTGGATTTGTACAATATGTGTTCTGTGGTATTGTGTTGTTTAATAAAACTGATTTCTTTCTTTCTTTCTTTTTTTCTTTTCTTTCAGTTTTGAGCTGACCTGGGAATCTTAAATGGCCACTTTGAGCATTTCTCCTAAAAATGAATAATTATTTGAATTGAGTAACTTCATATGATTTCTGCTCTTTGACACATTACCAATTGCTATTTTGTACGTATCTCGATGGAAAACTGTAAGATAGAATTGAAGGCAAATCATATTATGATTTTATCCATGAAGAGACCATTTTATGATTTGTGAAATGAATCATATTATGGTTCAGCCAAAGTGGCGTTTTTGAACCTCTTGCTGTTCTAATTGAAGGCATGAATGCATCAGTCATCATGTAGCTCAACCACAATTCAGGGAACACAACGCGTTGCAAGATGATACCAGATCGAGAGATATTAAAAGCATACGGTGCAATATATTACAAAGTGACCATCAATTAGTTGGTAGTCTATAAAGACGCAGAATGGCTGTCTTTCTTACTGTATAAAACAGAAAAGGTTATACCGTTGGAATTCAATAGATATTTTCCCTATTCAAGCAAATTATTGATTGAAACAGTCATCTAAAACAATCGTAAATATTTTATTTATACAATTTGTAAGCACCCTCGTCCGTGTAGTTCCCGGTCACGAATAGGACTACCCCATTTCCTCCTTGGGTGTCGTAGAAGGCGACTAAGGGAGTTTAACCCATTGCATACCAATAAGCAACATGGGTAACCCGTGCGGTGGCGGGTAAACCACCAATAATAGCATTCCCAAGGAGGGTTAGTGTCAGGCAGGCGGCCGACTGTAGAAATTTTGCCAAAACCTTTGCAGTATGTACAGTACAAATGATCATATGCGCGATAGGGCTAGGGCGTACCCCACAGGCGACGCGCAGAGGCAGCACCCGGCTTCTGTGGGAAATGGACAAGGGTTGTTGCACCAATTCCGGCGGGTGCAACGTAAGAGGCTAGCTCGGGAAGTGAGATTGAGGTATGCTAGTTGGAATGTTGGAACGATGACTGGAAGATCTAGAGAGTTAGCGGGTGTATTAAAAAGAAGAAGAATAAATGTGGCGTGTTTGCAGGAAACCAAGTGGAAAGGCAGGAAAGCTAGGGAGATTGGTGAGGGATACAAGTTTTACTACTGTGGAAGTGATGGAAAAAGGAATGGCGTGGGCATAGTATTAGATAGTAATTTGAAAGGAAGTGTGATGGATGTTAAAAGGATGAATGATAGATTGATAGCCGTAAAAGTAATGCTAGAAAATGTGATGTTGAATGTTATAAGTGTGTATGCACCGCAAGTAGGATGTGATGATAGGGTGAAAGAGAAGTTTTGGGAGGACTTTGACTTATTAATGATGTCTATTCCAGTGCATGAGGAATTGCACATAGGCGGTGATTTTAATGGACACGTTGGACGAATGAGAGGAGGTTATGAAAGAGTACATGGGGGATGGGGATTTGGCAATCGCAACAACGATGGAGAAACCTTACTACAATCCGCTACCGCTTTCGATCTAGTAGTAGCTAACACCTGGTTCCAAAAGACAAATGAACACTTGACTACATATAAAAGTGGTCATCATGCTACCCAAATAGACTACTTCCTCGTCAGACGCAATCATCTAAAGCACATCAAAGACTGCAAAGTTTTACCAGGGGAAGACTTAGTCCCACAACACAGACTCCTGGTTATGGAAGTAGTAGTAAAAATAAAGCTAAATAAAGCCAAAGAGCGACCTCCCCCTAAAATAAGATGGTATATGTTAGAGAAAGATGATTGTGCGAGTAAATTCAGAGAGAAAGTGGTGGATAAAATGATAAGAATGGGAGACATGAATAACGGAAGCGTGAATGAATGTTGGAGTGAGATGGCAGAGTGTATTAGGAGTGCAGGAAAGGATACTTTGGGAGAGTCAAAAGGGAAAGGTACGATCGATAAGGATACGTGGTGGTGGTCGACAGAGGTACAAAATGTGTTGAAGGAAAAGAAGATGAAATTCAAGGAATGGCAAAATGTGGAGATGGGGAATGAAAGTTTAAAAGCAGTAAAGAAAACGGATTATGATGTATGGAAGAAAAAAGCCAGGAAAGCTGTTGCTGTAGCGAAAGCTAAAGCACAGGAAAAGCTATATAACACACTGGATAGTCCAGCCGGCCAAAAATATTTATACCGGCTCACCAAGGCTAGAGAGAAAAAGGCGAGGGATGTATGCTTAATAAAGTGTGTAAAGGATGAAAATGGAAAGGTAATTTCAGATGACGAGAGAATTAAAGATAGATGGAAAAAATATTTCGAAAGACTGATGAATGAAGAAAATGATTGGAATGGTGTGCTTGAGAATAAACCAGTGAATGAAGGATTAGTGAGAAAGGTTAGTGAGGATGAAGTGAAAATAGCAATAAATGGAATGAAGAATGGAAAAGCGATAGGACCAGACGGGATACCAGTTGAAGTGTGGAAGTTATTACATCTAGACGGATGGAAGTGGTTAGCTTTGTTCTTCAATAAGTTGATGCTGGAAGAAGCCATACCTGATGAATGGTGCAACTGTTCACTGGTGCCCATCTTTAAAAATAAAGGTGATGTGCTGGAGTGCAACAACTATAGAGGGATAAAGTTAATGTCACATAGTATGAAAGTGTGGGAGAAAGTTATTGAACGACGACTGAGAGAGGAGAGTGAAATTTCACAAAACCAGTTTGGTTTCATGCCTGGTCGGGGAACAGCGGATGCCGTATTTGCAATGCGCCAGCTGTGTGAGAAATATAGAGGCGCACACAAGAACTTGCATATGGTTTTCGTGGACCTCGAAAAGGCATATGACCGGGTACCACGTGATGTTTTATGGTGGGCCCTTAAGGAGAAAGGTGTGCCTGGGAAGTATGTGCAGTTGATCCGATCGATGTACAGTCGATGCAGTACCCAAGTCCGGTCTACTGCGGGCACCACGGCCAGCTTTAATGTGACGGTAGGCTTACACCAGGGATCGGCTCTTAGTCCATACCTCTTCTTGGTGATAATGGATGCTATTACATCGGACATTCAAGAAGAGGCTCCCTGGTGTATGTTGTTCGCCGATGACATTGTCCTGGTTGCCGAGAGTGGCCTTGAGGTCCAGAGCAGAGTGGAGGCATGGTGGCAAAGGTTGGAGAGTGTTGGCTTAAAAATTAGCAGAAGCAAGACGCATTATATGTTCTGTGATTTCGGCGGTCTCTCCAGTCACGTGCCTATAACTCTAGACGGAGTGCCTTTACCAGTCTGTTCCGACTTCCGGTACCTTGGGTCACTCATCCAAGGTGATGGTGAAATAGACCGAGATATTACGAACCGGATCAACTCAGGGTGGATGAAATGGCGACAGGTAACAGGAACAACGTGTGACCCACGGATGCCACTCAAGTTAAAGGGCAAAATCTACAAATCCGTTATAAGACCTGTCGTCCTGTATGGATCGGAAGGCTGGGCCATGAAGAAGACGGATGAAAGAAGACTACATGTAGCGGAGATGAGAATGTTGAGATGGATGTGTGGAGTGACAAGAATGGATAAGGTAAGAAATGAGTATATTAGAGGAAGTTTGAAAATAGCGCCAGTGACAGAAAAGTTAAGAGGAAACCGTTTATCTTGGTACGGACACGTGATGAGGAGGGATGAGACACATGTGACTAAGAGAGTAATGAATATGAATGTTGATGGATGGAGGGGTAGAGGTAGACCAAAGAAAAGATGGATGGATTGTGTGATCGATGACATGAATGAAAAGGGGGTGAACGATATAGGGACGGCTAACAGGGAAGAATGGAAGAGACAAACATATTGCGCCGACCCCAAATAGCTTGGGACCAGGGCAGGAAGAAGAAGTAGGCACCCTCGACAATTCTTCGTACAGTAATTAATAATGTCAAAAAGGAAATTGGTACAGTTCCTGATAACTCTAATACCTACTTTATTACAGTGCATTGCGACTTAAATTCTTTTGTTTACAGACACACTGTACAGATTAATGATGATACAATTTCGCACTCTGTTAATAAAGTAATAAGATGTGTTTTTGATTGTGTGAATAAAATCTGTCGGGACACATCATCAGTCAAGGGAAGACAGTGTCGTTGGGTGATTGAACGAAATAATCAGCTAAAAGCATCGATCTCTGCTGACCCTCCGATTGGAAGATGTATAGTTTGTATTTATGTTAATTTGTGAACTTCTTTAAGGGCAATGGACTCATTGTTTAAATGGTACTTTGTAAGTTGAAAGTGAATCAGGAAGCTCAGCAAAGAAATTTGAACAAATAAAACAGATTTTCTCAATTAACATAAACATAACATAGCATCATTCCTGTATTTCCCGAAGAGATAGGCAGAGGTGTACACAGTTGTAAGTATACCCAAATTACACCAATGCTGTTATTAAGTCCAGGTGGTATGCCTGGGACCGGGGACAATTTCAAACTCCGGGCTGCCACTGGGAATTTTCTAACAGAAACACTAAATAACAATTTGCCCGGCCCGCGAATCAAACCCAAGACTTCATGCTCAGCAGTTGCACCTGGGACCACTAAACCAACAAGGCAGTTCTCAATTAACAATTTAAAAATATTTGAAAAACGATTGGTGAATTAACGCTTAATTAAACCCGAGGAATCTAAAAAGCTGAAACAAACAACAAGCTGAACTACGCTGACACTGTGTATGGGACGTGCATTCTTGGTAGATCTGAGAAGTTAATACAACGTGTACAAAATGCATGTGCACGTTTCTGCTTTCATGTACCGCCTCGATCACATGTTACACCATTTTTAAATGACGGAAACTTAATGAAGATGCATGCTCGAAGAAAGTTACACCTGGCCACTCTTCTATTTGATATTGTATTGACAAAGAAGCCTGACTATTTATACAAAAATTTATCATGGTCACGCGATTTTAATAAAATTAACACCAGAGCATCGGCTTACCTACTGAATACGCCGAGGCATAGAACTGCTGCATTCCGTGGTAGTTTTAAGTTCGCTGCCACCCGCTGCTGGAACGACCTTCCACCGCCTATTCGTGCTGCAAAAACAGTACATGTTTTCAAAATTAAATATAAACAATACCTACTCAGTAAGCAAAAAGATAATTTCTGATCTTACCCTTGGTTTTGCAGTATAAAACTGAGAGCGTTCAGTTTGGATGGTGGCGAACATTTACCTAGTAGGTAGTTATCTGTGACATTTACTCTCATGTATCCAGGCTCGCCCTGTTTATGGGCAAGCTACAACTGTATCTTGGATCTCCGTTGAAGTCGGCCGTATCACAGTTATGTATTATGTACACAATTTACTGCACAACACAACACAAACACACATTTATTCTTTAACTTTTTCACAAGTTTTTATAAGTTATCACTCGGGCAAAGTTTGAATCCATATGAATAATTATTTTAACGTTGTATACGCATATGCTTGAAAAAGCTAAATAATTAAAAATGTTTACACTGGAGAAACTTTTATAAAACGTTATCGATCTCCGGTTGACGCGCCCCCTTGGCGTCCCATCGATTGTCATAACATAGACAATTGATGCGGACGCTAAGGCGGACGTGCCTTTGGAGATGCGCAAACTGCGCATAGACAATATATTTTTTATTATGACTTGCACTCTTCACATATCTTAGTATTTACAGATGCAGTTACTTTTATTATAGTTAGTATTTAATTAAATATTATTACCATAATTATTTACTACACATTAGTTTGCATATTTACGTACGCTGCTTCGGGCCGTGGTCGCCCGTGATTTCACTAGTTATTCAGGACCTGTCTGAAAATCAGCGCGGCCACATTTCGATTTGGCCGCTTATGTTGAGATAGGGACCTTTTTTGGTCTCGTGCAGGTAGCAAAATGTAGCATCTAGATAGTTCTGTTCTTTTTTTTTTTTATATTAGTATTTTTAATTTTACATTTGTTTTAGTTTAAGTAACTATTCTGCATTGAGACGAAAATAAATAATTTCTTTCTTTCTTCTTTTCTTTAAAAAATCCCTTTTCATAGGAGCACTGAATATTCTCTAGAAAAAAATATATATTGAAAAATGCCTGAAACAAAACGTTAATTACTTTACATCTTCTTATTACCTACATCTGTAAAAAAATATATAAAAGCCGCTGCGGAAATTTCACAAAAAGTTACATAAGTTTTTTCGTCACGGTTTTTTGTGTATGGGAAGTGAACATTTATTTGCCCTTAAACAAAATTTAAGTTGCAGTTATATTTCTAGACTACCTTTAAAATATTTTCATTCATAACCTAGTAGTACGACTGTTGCCTTGCCGGCAAAGATTACAGGTTCGAACAAGTTATGCACTAAGATTATACTATTATACTCCTCCAGACCGTATTTCGGCCACGGCGGTCTATCTCCGAGGAGATTAGCCAAGGACTCAGTAGATATTATAAAGCACAAGTGTGCGCAGACACAGGTGCACTCCCTCTTCCTTCAGTCACATGGTTCGATGGGACGGCAACCCGACACGACCGGAGAGAAATCTGGCGCAGAACCAACGGCTTTACGTGCTCTCCGAAGCCCGGGGGTGTCACACCACCAACATCCTAACTCCGGACTGCTACTGAGAATTTCTTATCAGAAAAAACCTAATAATGCTTTGCCCGACCTGGGAATCGAACCCAGGACCTCACGCTCAGCAGCCACTAGACCAACGAGGCAGTCTCACCAAGACTAGCCATTCACTAAAGGAAAATAATTAACGTAAGGAAACCAAAATACCTGACAGATTACATCAATCATATGGTAAAAAAACCGGACAAGTACGAGTCGGACTCACCCACCGAGGTTTCCGTACAAATTATGAATAGTTAAGGAATCGAGTCTCGCAGTTTTTTCCGATCTTTTCCCGCAATTCAGTTTGCGAAACATGTAAAGACTATACCTTCAAGATTTTATAAAAAAAAAAATCTTTTTTGATATTTCCTTGTAATATAATGCGATATTACTTGCCAAATTTCATAGTTCTAGGTCAACGTACCCCATACATTTTGATTCCCTTGAGAGTGTCGAAATATACGTTTATTGCGGCATAAAAAGCTTTTTTAAGAAATTTGATTTTTTCACAGCTTCAAGGGACTGTGGACTTGAGTATATGATTTTAATTTCAACTCGATACGTTCACGCGTTCTCGAGATAGAGAGTCTTGACAGACAGACGGACAAAAAAGTGAAGGGTTCAGTTTTTTCCTTTTGAGGTACGGAACCCGAAAAATAGGGAGAAAGCGAAGAATCTTCTGTTCGTGTGGTTAGAAGTGAAGATAGGTAGGCTTCTGACAAATCTTGACAATAACCGAGATCCACGCCCAGAATTTCATTCCAAATAATTGCAGATATTCCTACCAACTCCAACGAAGTCCCTTATTAAAACAAATAATCCTTACTTCCCTTTAATTCCAGGATAAGTGTCAAACTACAATGCAATTACCGCTAACACAGGGCATCTATTAACAATACTATTTGGCAACAAAGAGAATATTAAGTCCGATAGGAATGTAGGCGGTTTACGAGCGAACTCCGCTAACGATGCGACGGCCACGCGGCGGGAGGCCCGTTGTTATTTAGTGTGTAACTGGCCTTATGGAATTAACCCGCTGTGTTTAGTACTTACACTTCATTTGGTTATTGTTGTTGATTTTGCTTTGAGAGGTTTTACGTTGCATTCGGGTTAAAGGAGATATGGAGGATCCTTGAATTAGAATAACTAAAAAGTGGAATCGAAAAACAGTAGACTCAGTAGTTCTGCAGTTCTTGCCAGGTGTAAGCTAAATGACTTGATTTTTACACGACTGCCCAAAAAAGCAGTGTTATGTGCTTAGTGATTTTAATGTTCATGTAATGTAGATATATATGTTTGTGAGTTTTTTTTATTCTATTATAACTTCTAAATATCTGAACCGATTTAGGTGAACAATACCCCGTTAGAATCCTTGCATTTCCCGGGTAACATAGGCTAGTAAGATTTCGAAAAATTTGATGCAATGGCTATGGTACACAAAAAGGCGTGAAATAAAAAAAAAACTTTCATGGCAGGCGATATTTTTATTAGTTTTTATTCATCATTTGATAATCAAGCATACGACCGACCTGATGGTCAATGGTTACCGTAGACTAAAGCCTTGCAATACCAGTATACCACTCGTGTTGTAGTGCTGACACTAGGTTGTTCATCAACTACACGATAAGAAGAAGAAACCGGTGTCCCGGTATAGTAGCTGCATTGACGCTCCTCTATGCAGATTAAAAGAAGTTGGCTCACCGATTTGCCCTGGGGTTGGGCGCCCCCAGACTATGGCTAGCCTTACCTGGTATGCGGGGCTCTGCCAGGCTCGACAAATATTTCCCTTGCTTCTCGTGGGAACGCTATGATTACGCAAAATAAAAATAATCAATATGGCGGCGACGCGGTTCGCCACTCGTCACGTCTCATTTCTCATGGGGGCGAAAAGCGGTCTATGGAGACCCGTTTTGCTACGATGAATGTTAGAGGAGGAATGGATAGTAAAATAGATGAGGTGTGTCAGATGATGGGTGAAAGAAAGATTGATATACTATGTGTGAATGAAACAAAGCGGAAAGGATGTGACACCACTAAGTGTGGTCTATATACAGCTTATTGGGCTGGGGTCAACCAAACCGCCAGAGGCTGTCAAGGCGTTGGTCTTATCCTTTCCGAAAGAATGACAGAGTGCGTAAAAGAGTATGAATGTGTGAGTTCCCGACTCCTCTGGGTTAGACTGAAAGTGGGACTTACTCGTATCTTTGTCTTGGGAGTGTATGCTCCTACAGATGCGGGCACGAGTATTTCCCAGGGAGTCCAAGAGGAGAGAAAGCAGTTTTGGGACAATGTAAGGGATGTCTTGCGTACCTGCAAGGACAATGAAAGGTTGGTACTGTTAGGTGACTTTAATGGATGGGTAGGAGTGAAACGTGATGGGTATGAGAAAGTGCTTGGCTCGTTTGGAGATGTTAAAGTGAATGAGAATGGAAGAAGTCTACTAGAAATATGTTTGGAGTGGAATCTTTGTGTGACCAACACTATGTTCGACCACAAAAGGATCCATATGTATACATGGGAAAATGCTGATGTGAGAAGTATGATTGATTTTGTGATTGTGGATGAAAGACTGAGAAAAAACGTTATAGACACCAGAGCGTTCCGAGGAATAGGCGTCGATACAGACCACTTCCTGGTAGTTTGCCGAATTAGGAGTCTTTTTAAGAGATGGCGACATCATGCTTTGGAACATTCTGGACTATTACAAAGAATAAAAGTTGAAAATTTGCAAGAAGATGAAGTAAAAGATGAATTTAAAAGAAAATTAAGGGAAAAGCTTGACGGATTGGATGACACATGTGAGATTGAAGATTTATGGAATGGTTTTAAGGAAGGAGTCGTGAACGTCGCTATCGATGTATGTGGAGTGGCTAAACGAAGAAATTGTAAAGAAATGAAGAATGTCTGGTGGGATAAGGAAGTACAAAAGGTCGTTTGTGAGAAGAAAAAAGCATGGGTAGATTGGTTAGCTACACGAGCTAACCAAAGAATGAAAAAAGCGGAGGATCATGAAGTGGCCAAGGCCAAAAGAGAATATAAGAGAGTGAAAGGAATAGTGAAAGATATTGTAAAAAGGAAAAAGGAGGAGCAAAAGGATGATTTTGATAGACGGTTGTCTGAAGATTTCCAGACAAACATCAAATTTTTCTGGAAGTCAATAAAAAGAGCCAGAGGTATATCTACAAACTCTGCGCTTGACAAAATCAGAGACCGGGAGGGAAATATTACGAATGGAGAAGAATGCATTTTGAAAAGATGGAAAGAATATTTTGAAAGTTTGTTTGAAAAAGAGGATCAAGTGTCTGCGGTGATAACGGAGGAAAGGACAGAAACTGAAGATAAGATTGGTATGGATGAAATTGTAAAAGCGTTGAATTATATGAAATCGGGAAAGGCTGCAGGGTATGACAGGATATCAGTCGAAATGCTGAAGGCTGGACAGGGCGTGGTAGCAAGTCTGTTGTATCGCCTTCTCAACTTGTGCTGGAGTAGTGGTCGGGTACCAAGAGATTGGTGCAAGGCCGTGATTGTGCCGCTCTACAAGGGAAAAGGGTCACAGCAAGACTGCAAAAATTACCGAGGCATTAGCCTTCTCAGTGTTGTCGGCAAATTGTATGCAAAAGTTTTGATTGAAAGGGTAATGAAAGAGACAGATGAAAAAATGTGGGATGTGCAAGCAGGATTTAGAAAAGGCATGGGATGTACGGATCAGGTCTTTTCCTTACGATGCATAGCTGAAAAATTCTTGGCCAAAAGCCAAAAAGTCTATTGCATTTTCGTAGATTTGGAAAAGGCCTACGACAGAGTGAGGAGGAATGAACTGTGGGTCACACTGTCCATGTATGGGGTGAATGACAGCCTGATTGGGGCACTGAAATCTCTCTATAAAGATTCCAGTGCTTCTGTTAGGATAAACGGGGCCTATACCGAATGGTTTAGCATCGATAAGGGTGTTAGGCAGGGATGTGTAGCGTCACCGTGGTTGTTTAACCTATTCATGGACAGTTGTCTGAAGGACTTGAAAGAGGGTGAATGTGGTTTAGAAATGAATGGGTTATTTGTCAAATGTCTCCTCTATGCCGATGATCAAGTTATCCTTGCATCGTCGGAGGAAGAGTTACAGAAGATGGTAACACTAATGGATGGTGCTTTTAAGAATAAGGGAATGAAAGTAAATGTAAGTAAGACGAAAGTTATGGTTTTTGAAAGGGACGAAATTATGACAGAGTGCAATATTTTGATAGGTGACCAAAGAGTGGAACAAGTGAAAGAGTTTGTATATCTGGGATCTATGTTTACGAGGGATGGGTTGCATGTGAAGGACATAGAAAGGAGAGTGACTGCTGGTAACCAGGTGAATGGGGCACTATACAATTTCATGGATAGCCGGAATGTGTCTAAAAAGGCGCGGCTGGCCGTTCATGGAGGGGTGTTAGTGCCAACTCTTATGTATGGTAGTGAAAGTTGGGTGTGGCAGAAGAAACATGAAAGTAGAATTAATGCAGTAGAGATGAGAGCATTGAGAAGTATGTGTGGCGTAACTTTGAAAGATAAAGTGAGGAACAGCGTGATAAGGGAACGCTGTGGAGTGAAAGAGGATGTAGTGACAAAGATTGAGAAGGGTATGCTAAGATGGTTTGGGCACGTAGAAAGGATGGATGAAAGGCGATTGGCTAAATTAGTACATGAGGCGAGAGTGGATGGAAGTGTCGGGGCAGGTCGACCTCGACGAACGTACCGCAATCAAATTGCGGACGTTCTCAAAAAAGGACGGGTCAGGAGCCACCTAAATCGGCGAGCATGTATGAAGAGGTTAATGAGCATAGATGAAGCGAAAGAGGTGTGTCAGAATCGTAGCAAATGGAAATCGATAGTCTCTGCCTACCCCTATGGGAAACAGGCGTGATTGTATGTATGTATGTATGTATGGCTCACGCTCAGAAAAACTGGAGTTCCCCATCTGTAGAAGTACTTCCACCTTGGTAAAAACTGTAACCAAATAACACAAACCAAATAACGAAACTACTATACCGGGACACCGGTTTCTTCTTCTTATCGTGTAGTTGATGAACAACCTAGTGCTGACACTAGGTTGTTCATCAAACGGCTACGGGTGGTTTAAAGTCTGAACTTTAAACCACCCGTAGGTCTCTGACATGGCTTTACACACCATCGAGGATCCATCAGGTGTGCTGGTTTCCTCAAGATGTTTTCCTTCACCATTTTATAAAAGTTTTATTTGAAAATAAATATTTTATATAATATAATAATAATAATACATTTTCCAACTTCCCCTTCAAATTACTTATTTTATTTTTAACCAAAAGACTCGAAACTAATTTAAAAAATAAAAACAGAAATTTCATACAGATTACGATAATGTAACAATGTTGTATAAGATTCTTATTAGAATATTGAGAAATCGTTGTTTATATTAAAATTTAAAAGGGGCGGGGCTACGGTAATGGCCATTTTGACATTTAGCAGATTTAGCCGGATAAGAGCCATACCAAGGGAAAGGATACTCATGACTTCGAAAAGACAGTGGCGCATGCCTTGGACCAAACTTGCGACTTTTTAATTGTCAGTCCGAAGGTCATACCACTAGGCTATCACTGCCCAAAAGAATGTTCAATTTGCTCGCGACATCATCGCCGCGGGCTCAGCTCATGACTAATGGTCTGTTCGAATTCGAGACTAGTCGGGCAATCCCGAAAAATGTTCGGGAATAGTAATCGGTAAACAATAATTGTTAATTTTCTTTTGCCTGTCCAACGATCATATGACCAGCTATGTATTATTAAAAATGACCTCCACCATGGAAGGCATCCTACTGCGATGCCATGGAGTGTAAAGCGTTTATGTGCTTGCTTTTATGGTGGCTTAAGTGGATTGTGTACTTAACTTTTTATTTTCCTTTGCACTAATTGCGATTTACTTAATGTAATTAAGTTTTTCATTAGAAAATTGGTAAGTGTTGAATAGATTCAGGCGCTACCTTGCGGAAGTCTAATATAGTAGATGCAAATAAATACAATATACTCAGACTCCGGTGGGTGGTGCACAGGTATTAGTGCTTTAATATTGTGGAAGTAGTTAGATATTGTATTTATATGCATCAGGTCATAGTAAACCCGTTCACTTTCCTATAAATCAATGATTGTTTAAATATTGTGTCTGCTCCGTGGACAGGCAACCTATTAAGGTAGGGTAGGGTTTTAAATTGTCTCCTGGGGGTAGACTAGAACCATATCGTGTGCATCTAAATCTACACCCGTTACCGAAAACCGCTCGCGGCATAGTGAATGAGAATGAGTGTCAATGAATTACGTCACTGTTGCGTTTGTATTGAAAGTGTTGGGTGAGAGATAACGGTGCCTCATGCATTTAATTTGTCCTCACAGAGAACCCGTACCAAGCGTGGCTTCTTCTTCTTGTCAACATCACAAACAATAGTCTTAAAAAATAATGAATACTGTTGTGAACCTATCCTCTGTGAGTTTGGATGATATTACAGTAAATATCCTGGCCAAGGGCATGAACTTCGCATTAACACCAAAGCGAATACCTTTTGAGGAGGTAATCGGTAGCGTAGAAGAAACGGTAATACGAAATAAAATACCGCCGTGCGAAGCGGAAGCGCTGAGGCAAGACGTCGCAGTTATTTTACGGAAATCGAAGCTTCCGACTAGTAATATCACTACGGAAGAACGTCAAGCACTAAAAAGCATCCGAGAGAACAGGGATATTTTAGTGCTTAAGGCCGACAAGGGAAACGCCACCGTAGTGATAAGTACGACTGATTACCAGGATAAGATACAGGAGTTATTATGTGATAAACAGGTTTATAAGCCAGTATCATATAACCCCACGGCCAGAGTAACACGTCGTATACGAGCTCTAGTCCAGGAACATCAAGACCTTTTCACAGAAGACGAGTACGAGAAACTTTACAAGCCGAAGTCACATCAACCACCGAAATTATATGGTCTGCCCAAGATACATAAGTCCGACGTGCCGTTGCGGCCAATCGTAAGTCAGATTGTTTCACCTACTTATGATCTAGCAAAGCACGTTGCGTCAGTATTGCAGCCACTAGTGGGCAAAACACCGTCTTTTGTGAAAGATTCCCGACATTTCGTCCAAATTATTAAAACCCTCACGTTGGAACCGGATGACGTCATGGTGAGCTTTGACGTGGAATCACTTTTCACCAATGTTCCAATCAAGGAATGCCTTGAAGTCGTAAAAGACAAACTGAGTGACAGCGAAATGCCATTCAATTATGTTGTTCTACTAGAGAACTGTCTAAATGGCAACTACTTCCTCTTCCAAGGTCAATACTATCTCCAGATTGATGGCGTCGCAATGGGTAGTCCTGTAGCCCCCGTACTTGCCAATCTCTGGATGGAACATTTTGAAAGGAAGGCGCTTAGTTTCGGCCCGGGGACCATCAAAATATGGAAGCGATATGTCGATGACATATTTTGTATTATAAGAGGAAGTAGACAGGAAGTGGAGCAATATAATCAACATCTGAACTCCATCCATCCAAATATGAAGTTTACTTATGAAATGGAGACAGACAGATCGTTGTCATTTCTGGATGTCAAGGTTACTGTGAGGTCAAATAGGATGTTGTCACACTGTGTGTACCGCAAACCTACACACACTGATAGATACCTGCATGCAACGTCGCACCACCATCCTCGCCATTTGCAGTCCGTTATGACGTCACTTAAGAACAGAGCCCATGATCTCTGTGACCCTGAGCATTTACAGCGAGAGCTAAATCATGTTCAGGAGGTTCTTAAAAGCAACGGATACCGAGTGGGGTGCCGACAAAAGCGGACTGGTAAAAGAAGCAGACATCCGGAGGTGAGCAGACAACCAGCCTACATGCCCTACGTCAAAGGAGTGACGGACAAAATCGGCACGGTGTTAAAGGGGTACTCCATTCGCACAATTTACACACCGGGGGCAAAGGTCAACAATATCGTAGGCACACCTAAAGATGTCATACCGCTGCAAACACCAGGTGTCTACAAAATAGATTGCAGCTGCGGTAGTTCTTACATAGGCCAAACAAAGCGGACCATCGCAGAGAGGGTCAAAGAACACATCGCTGCTGTAAAAAACCGTCAGACTTGCAAATCAGCGATTGCCGAACATATACTTGAATCAGGCAGTAATCACTGGATTGAGTTTCAACACACAAAAGTCCTCTCATCCGATCGCCACTTTTATTCAAGAGCAGTGCGTGAAGCTATTGAAATCCAAAAACACAAAACTTTCAATCGGGAGGACGGTTTTAAATTATCAGCGACGTGGAATCCAGTGATTAAAATATCAAAACCTCGCTATTTTAAGTCGGTTAAAAATACGGACACAGTGAGTGTAGTGTGTCGCGGCCTTTATAACAATAGTGAAAACGTGGAGGTAGATGAAGAAAAATCTACCGCACCCATGACGGAGTAAACTCGCTGCATCAGTCTGCTTGTGACCACGATCAGTGCAACCTGGTCGAAACGTCAAGCCAATCGAAGGTATTTATTGCGCGTTAATTCCTGTTAGTATATAGTAATATCATGCAACGCGATAGTTTAAAAGTTAAAATAGTCTTAAACTTGTTTAACTTGTAAGTCGCAACTTCAACGGCCGTTTTTACCGCGTGCAGGACCCCCCGGGTGCAGGGGTCAACGGGCGACAAGTGTGTCATGTCTTGTACAGATGCTCCACACCCACTCAAGATGGCTCTATATAGCCCCAGTTGGCCACGTTACTTCTGCAGCGGCCAACTTGGGTCCAGAGTCGATTGAGCGATTTCTATATTGGCCACTGCAGTTCATGTCCAGTGGGCAGATGTTCTGCCGGGGTAAGAACTGTGGTGATGTGGGGTATATGTTGTTCCAGATCTCAAGTATTTCTACACCTTAGCGTTGCTTAATGAGCTTTAGCTTACGAGAGTTGGACCATGATAGTTTGCCGCAGGCTCAATACAGAGTACTATGTCTCTGCACGCAAAGCGTCTAGTTAGATCTTTTCATAATCGTCCACATAATATTTGAAGAGATTTTTGCTTTTATGTTATGACATTAGAACTGGTCTCATTGGTCTGTTGGTTGCAAGCGCGGCTGCTGAACGTGAGATCATAGGTTCGATTCCCAGGTCGAAGTTTTATTGGGTTTTTCTATAAATTTATTCTCAACAGTATCCCGTAGTTTGGAATCGTGCCCGATAAACGGCAATTGGCTCACCATCTATTAAATGGGACTTAATAACAGCAGTGGTGAAATGTGGGTGTATACCTTCGCCTACTTCCTCAGAGAATACAGGCGTGATGCTATGTTACATAAATAGTGTTGGTGATTTTGAATAATGCTTATTTAATCAGAAAATTTACAATTATGTAAATAATTTGTATAAAATGTTATAAACATTAGCACCATTTTGTTCAATTATTGTCTGATGTATATAGTTGAAAAAATTTATTATTTCGATTCCCTTCCCAATTGAATGGTAATTGAGTGTTCGGAGTGCCTTTTTGTTGTTCCCTCCAGAGAGGTCGTTAGAGGACGTTGCAAGCTGTTGTGAACCCTCTCAGAGAGGCGTACCTGTTGGGAATTTGTTGCGTATTCAATGGGAATTTTCCCAAAAGGTATCCGAGTTTAAATTTAATTTTGTTTTGACGAATTGTTTGACTTTTATTAAGCGAGATGTTGTCATTGTGAAATAAATGGTGAATCTGTTTGCGATTTTGGCATTTCAAGTCAAAATTTGTTAGAAAAGTGGAATTTTGAGTGCGGCTACAAAGTTTACGAATGTTATTTTTTTCTTATTTGTACATAACATAATGTTCGTCATCGACATACATTATGTAGTATAACATTTAGATCTCTCACTTAAAAAATACACGAAATATAGTTATGTCCATGATTTTTTGTATATCATCACCATTAATATTAACCTTACGTTTCAAGACGTTTCGAGCACTTTGCAGCGTTCGTGGTTGCAGAATCAAACCAGTAATACACGCGATTAATCCGGTTAAAAGTTGTTTTATTATAATGTGTAGTGATCGCGAAAACCTAAGATATTAGTTACTATGTTAACCTAGAGTCTTCGTTAATTATTCTTTTTGAAGCAATTTTTTCAGCAAATCATTTTGCCTGGGTACTAATTGAGTTTTATTTAACACATCAACAACAAAATAAACAGAAGATTTAAAATTCTCTATCAGCAATAAACTAATGAAATTAGTAAAAGTAATACGTCCCCCTCAGTAAAAAGGGCACATTAATTACTAAGTAATTAATTTAATTCTTAATTTATTGTTTGACAACACTCTCTTTTTAGCTTTTATCCAACAATCAATTAGTTAAGTGTTAATTGGAGTCAATAAAAGATTTTATCAAAGCTTTAAAAGTTAGACATCTCTTTTATTTTATTCAGCTCTTTCTTATTCGTAATTTGAGTATTTATTTAATTACTTAATAAGATATAGTTTCTTGGAATAGATAAATCAATATCAATTAATAAGCCTGTCTCATTTCTCGTTGGTCCATTCCGAGCGTGAGGCCCTAATTTCATTCCCAGGCAGTGTTTTAAAGGTTTTTAATTATGATATTTTCTATAACATTCCGGGGTTTGGAATAATTCCAAATTAAAGGTAACAGGCTTATCAGTATTGCATAGGACATAAATATTTGCTACGGTCAATTGTGTCGATACAATAGTATTCCTTGCCTTCGGTGATACAGGCGTGATGCTGTTTGTTTGAAAAATAAATTAATACATTTGTGAATACCGATGTACTACCATTGGTGAATACAACTGCCTCGTTGGTTTAGTGGTCCGTAGCGCGACTGCTGAGCAGGAGGTCTCGGGTTCGATTCCCGGGTCGGGCAAAGTGTTATTGAGTTTTTCTGTTAGGAAATTCTCAGTAGCAGCCCGGAGTTTGGAAATGTGCCCGGTTGATGGCAATAGGCTCACCACCTATTACATGGGATTTAATAACAGCATTGGTGAAATGTGGGTGTACAATTGTGTACACCTCTGCCTACCCCTTCGGTGAATACAGGCGTGATGCTATGTTATGTTATGTGTTTATGTTTATGTTATGTGAATACCACTTTTTAAATACTTTTGGTTCCTATGATATACTTAATACTTGAAGAACCAAGTTTTTTTTAAATATGTCCGTATTATAGCCTAGCATGCCATGCTAGCAATAAGTGGTTAGCTCTTTGCTATCTACTGGACACAATTCCAAACTCCGGGCTGCTACACAGACTGCTTGGGTCCACTAAACCAACGATGCAGTCAATATTTTGTATATGTTTGTATTGTTTTTAATTGGTTTTTTTTTTTTTAACTTGTGCTCTTGCTTGTGTGTCTTTATAATTTTATTTTACTATATTAATATTTTTTATAGCGTATTGATACAAGTTTGTTGTAAATTTACTTTGAACAAAATATATATATCAATAAATAACTAAATTTGTATTCATAAAAGTAAAGGTACTATAAGCCATATTTCTAGGCGATTTTTCTAACGACAACTCTGCTTATCCACTTCTCAGAATACCAACTATATAACCAAGCCTCCCTGAAACATGAAATACCGATAACATTCATAAATTTCACAACTCAACGCCCTAACGATGCGAAACTTTGAGCCGCGGACCGAGTCTTTAACTAAATGCAATGGAGTGTTAGTAACTTTATGTTAATGGCGGTGTCCAGCAAGCTGCGTTTATTGTGGAGTTTTTGTATATAACTTCTTAAACGTTTTTATACAGGCTGGAAGGCAAGAAAGATTCAGCATATAATATATGTATCTATTGTATATATTTGTTATGGTAATCGCATGTGGACGACTTTATATTAAATTCGGAGCGACATCTAAAATTATAAACTCCGGGACGCGCAGGTTCTAATTCTGCTCACGACCGTATGTTATTTTTGCACTGAGACTTATAATTTTAGTGATACATAATAAAGTTATTATATTAAAGGGAAAAAAATTACGGTCGCGAACAGGATTCGAACCTGCGCCTTCGAACCTCTCGGATAAATACTACTCGCCATAAGACGTGTTAAAATGTGGAAGAAGAATTCGCGGTGGTGAGCGGAGGTCGAGATGGCTTAGTGATCAGAGCGCCTGGAGTATTTATCCGGGAGGCGCAGGTTCGAATCCTGTTCGCGACCGTATTCTTTTTCCATTTAATATAATAACTTTAGACTTCGCTAAGCATGCGTAAATGCCTCTCAAAGATTTATCTTGAATTGATATATAATAATTATCTATATCAATCGATTATTATGTATTTTGTATCTTGATCGTTTTTATCTTATAATATTATAACTGAGTTCAGCGTATCAGTTAAAAAAATACAAATAAACACAATTTCTAGCAATTTCTACAATATTGAGGGTAGTCATGCAAATACCTATGCACCGGCGCCCGCCCATACATGTAAGCACAAACGCAAGCGGTGAAAAATTGCAACTACCGCCATCTACTTTACTCGTGTTTCGCACCCCCACGGGGTATCATCAGGAGCTGTTAGACCGTGCAGTGTCTAGCTAGATATTGTATTTATCTGCATCCATTGTAATGGACCTCCGCAAAGTAACGCCTGAATCTATTCATTAAATAGGTACTTACTAAAGGTTTAAGCAATTAAATACCCACACTTTACCAATGCCATTATTAAATCTTATATGGTGTGCCCCATGAGGGGCTCATGGCTAAGTAACAGTCGAATAGATCGATCGATCGAGGTTAAGCTGCGCTTGCCGCGGTCAGTCGGTGGATGGGTGACCATAATTTCATACAGAGACCCCTCCGTTCTTCGGAGAGCACATTAAGCCGTCCGTGCCGGTTGTCAAATTAGGATCTATGACAGCCGTTACGGGTAGTCAGAGACCTGAAAGTCTGACAACCAGTCATACCACGAGATTTCGTGTTATTGGGTTGTGGAGGTCATATAGGCAGTCGATCCATGTAAAATACTGGTATTAAGCTGCATCCGGTTTGACTGGAAGTTGTCCCCAATGTAATTGGGAAAAGGCTAGGCAGATTGATTGATTGTGGTGTGCCTATCTAACACAATTTCAGTTAACATTTTGCCCAATCTGGGAATCTCATCCAGGACCCCATGAAACCGCGTATATGACCACTAGTCGAGTGGAGTAATAACGTAACTAAGGTACGAGTTACACGAGAAATCTAGTAGGACAGAAGGCTTCATTGATAAACTTATGCCAAAGAAACCAAGATACTCTAATGACGTCACCGAAGACAAATGCTCCACTTAAAATGACTTTGTGAATACTATAATATTCTGTGTATATAAGTCCAGCCACAGCATCTCACAATTTCCTTCGCTTTCAATAGAACCCTAATTGGCCATCAATCCATCGACTGCGAGGCAGAATTAGGCCACTGCACAAAAAGGTCGAACCATCGATAAAATGCAAGTGCGGTGAATGAAAAACAGTATTCTGACGATAGATAAAAAAATAAAATAAAAAATAAAAATAACTGTGGAAGCGCTTTTATAGCCGACGCAGTTTTGATTTGGTTAAATTTGTTTTACGTTGATTAATTTTCATACTTGTACTTCTTATCGTATGGTTGATGAACAACCTAGTGTCAGAGTAGGTCTCTAACATGGCTTTACACACCATCGAGAACAGCTCTCAGCTATGTCGGTTTCCTCACGATGTTTTCCTTCACCGTTTTAAGCAAGTCATAATTAATTTATAACACGCATATGACTTCGAAAAATGAGTGGTGCATGCCTTCGATTCGAACTTGTGACCTGTGACTTGTCAGTCCAATAGTCATATCACTCGCCTATCACTGCTCTTTATTTGTAATGCAAAATTATGATATTAAACATTGACATATATATTACTAGCGTAAGGACCCGGCCGACCGCGAAACTAAATGGCACCAACGCGTTGGCCCTAAAATGACAGTTTAGGGCCAACGCAACTCAGTCGACAATGGACCGCTCGCAGGAGAGAACGAGTGTTTGTTTGTCATAAATATGCCTAGTTGCGTGGTAAATGACTGCAAAAATTACGATACAAAGATTAAAAAGGAACATGGGATATCGTATCATCGATAAATAACCCTAGATTACTTCTGTTCCAATAAAATTATTAAATTATCACATTTTAAAGGTATAATTATTTGACTACCGAAGTCCGTAATGGCGGCCATTGTGTGGCCGGCCGCGCGCGAAGTAACGTTGAAAGAACGTCATTTTTTATTTGTTTTATTTTTGTCTTAAGAACTTGGTGTAAGTAATTTTAGTAAGTACCTAATATGTTAATACTTAATTATTATAACAATATTGTTTACAATTTTAAATAAAGCTGACTGATATTAATTTGTTTTACATACGTTTTTTTGTGACATGTATTATTATCGCAATAAATTATAGTATAAAAAACTAATATAATCTAACGACACTTCTAAAGCTAACATCCATCAACCCGTTTAAGCTACAGAGCATGCCAAAGAAATATACATACATACACCCGAAAAACATATAACCCCGCCTTCTAGCGCAGTCGGGTAAAAACTCAGTTCAGTTCGTGATTGATGTGTGTATAAAAATATTGACCAATAATATAAAGTGATAAAAAACATCATGTACGCACGTACAAGGTTTAGTCTTCGACCTATGAAACGCGGCGTCACGTAGTTCGTATGAGTTATGACAGATGGCGCTACTTTTGCTTGTATGAAGAAGTTTTCTGTAAAATGTTTAGATGGGCGTATCCTTTCTTTTGAAATCATTGATATTAAAATTAGGTAAAATAGGATATCATTAGAGAAATAATGCGTAACTTGTTTTTATTAATTTAAATGTTGTCCACAAATTTCAAATGTTTTTAATCAGACCATTTACTAGAACTTTTCAATTGTTCAAAAACTGGTTTCCGTGTTGGAGAATGGACCAGTCCAATGGCCAACTCCAATACTTTGTTAATTCTATGAGGACGCCTATGTTCCAACACGAATATTCCCAGCGAGATAACAAAGCGATGAGACTTATTAAGACTCCTGGGTTGGTTGAGGAAATACTACTAAAAAGATCTGGAAACGCTCCTAAAAGATTGGCTAAAAAGACTAAAAGATTGGCTAAAAAGATTACTAGTAACATAAGTGTAAAGGTACGTGACATTAGAATATCTACTGGTCGAGAGATCACCAAACATAGATTAGTATCATAGAAAAAATTACGCTAGTCGTAAACTAACATAAAGGGTTACTTCGAAAAAAAAAAAAAAACTGTTCTTGCTATCACGGAATGTTACAGCTGCCAGATACTTTTGTCTTCAATCTTACATCTTGCCACGTTGTAGATGATTAAACAAAGAAGAATTAGTGAACTATGGAACTAAATATAACTTCTAAACCCATATATAATTATATTTTATATTTTCCTCCCCACAGGGATGACGCACTGTTTCTCTTTATCACAGGTTATCCCATACCCTATCTAAGAAGACAGTTCTTCGACCATTTAGCTAAGTGAACATAAATGTTTTTGTGTCTCTAATTATACAGAATTGTACTAACCACCTTTTGTGAAATATAGTTTTTTTTTTTATAATCTGTTGTCCATTATTTACCAGACAAAAGGAATGTATTGTTATGAAGTACAATTTTGTACAAGTCAGATCATAACGTTTTAGAGAACTTCAGTCAATACAGTAAATTCTAGATCAACACCAATAAGTCAACAACACCAGCCGTGTCGTTTCCGTGTCGTTGATTATAAACAAGTCCGTCTAACCGTATTCAACTTTATTTTTGAGGTCGAAGTTCTCCCTTGAATGCAAACCTGTCAGGTTTTTAAAAAGCGTACCGGCTGAATGAAAACGTCAGTTGTAACACGGAAAAAAAGTAAAAATATATTCTTTTTACAAATATAAAAAAATCGCGGCAACTGTCAGCCTTTTGTGATGAATAATGGATTATTTTGAAGTTGTTTACAGAATGTTGTTTTTGACAAGCATTTTAATCAACTTTATCTATTGGAAAATATTGAATTTAATCGTGCAACAAATAAATTTTCAAACAAACTTATCGTATCTTTTAAAGTTGATTTTGACTTAATATCCTACGAAAATTATATATTTATCTTAAAAATTATATTTAAAGTACCTACAATCAATACAATAGGTTAAGGATAATTAAGAATCGATAAAAAAACAATAATTTAAAATGCTTTCTAAATAGGTGTCAGTAGACAAAAAATACATCATTAATATCATGTATTTATAATTTTAAGTAATAATTTATAATATATATAAGTTATAATTTTAAATGGAAAAAGATTATGGTCGTGTGCAGGAATTTTAACGCAGGTACAGCATTCGAAACAGGCAGCCTGCACACGACCATAATCTTTTTCCTGAACTGCCTCATGGATAAATACTCCAGGCGCTCTGACCACTAAGCCATCTCGACCTTTGCTCACTACCGTGAGATTTTCTTCCACTTTTTAAAACGTCTTTTGGTGACGTCAATTATAACTTTAGAGTTCGCTAAACAGCATTAATGCTTTTCACAGATTTGTCTGTAAATACATCATATTGTTTAATAGTTTAATGAAATACTAATAAAGCAAATTAATCAGATCAAAAATACCATAATGGGTGAAGTCCACTTAGAAATTAAGTAAATAATATTTTCGAATGAAAAGCAGTTCATCCAACCTTACGATAAATATACGGAACTCTTCAGGTAGTGTGAATATTTCTAATTGATATCCAATTTGACATTTAAAAAATAATACTGACTGCCTCGTTGGTCTAGTGGTCCCAAGTAAGACTGCTGATCAGGAGGTCTCGGGTTCGATTCCCGGGTCGGGCAAAGTGTAATTGACTTTTTCTGTAAGGAAATTCTCAGTAGCTGCCCGGAGTATGAAATTGTGCCCAGTTGATGGCAATAGGCTCACCACCTATTACATGGGACTTAATAACAGCATTGGTGAAACGTGGGTATACAATTGTGTACACCTCTGCCTACCCCTTCGGGGAATACAGACGTGATGCTATGTATGTAAAAAATAATGAATTGTGAATGTTGGCATCATGTAGGATAATGTCTGGTAGTTTTGTGTATTTTAGCTGATTTACGTAAAAGTCGTGCCCATCTGGTATTGTCTTGCGAAGGTTCATTGAGCTTCCTTAATTATTATGTTGGAGTTACACGATAACCAATGCATATGTGGCTTCAATAAGGACAGCTTAACTTGAAACTGCTTTGGCTCTTTCTTTAATAGGCCATTCCAGACTGCCTACATCATACATGGTTAGCTCACTTAGTCTTATACAATTTTTCTTCTTATCGTGTGGTTGATGAACAACTTAGTGTCAGAGCTTAAACACCCGTAGGTCTCTGAAATGGCTTTACACACCATCGAGAACATCTCTCAAGTGTGCTGGTTTTCTCACGCTGTTTTCCTTCACCGTTATAAGCACGTGATAATTAGTTTATAATACGCACATGACTTCAAAAAGACAGTGATGCGTACTTTAGATTCGAATTTTGACCTCTGACTTGTCAGTCCAATGGGCATACCACTAGGCTATCACTGCTTAGTCTTATACACTGATGTCTGTACTTTAAAACAAAGTTTGACCTCTGAATTTGATGGGGCTTTTTTTATCTGAGAAGAATCTCAGATAAAAAATGCCACCTTCGAAATTTTATTTGACATGTCCAAGAGGTATTTTTTTCTTTCTTCTGTCTTCGCACAACTCGATATCCAAGAGTTTCAAAAAAGTTTTTGTTTTTGCAAAAAAACAAAAAAAAAATGAATTTGATGCTATACATCACGCCTAGAACTACATAACATTTATTTATTTATTTATTTAATACTTTATGCACAAAATAAAGTTGTACAAAGGCGGACTTAATGCCTTAGGCATTTTCTACCAGTCAACCTTAGGGTGATGCAGAGAGAAAATGTGGTACGTGCAATATGAATAAATATAATAATAAATGCAGATATGACAATACTCAATTCTAAGGAAGGTACACTGTTCTAATAATAATATATATTATAATACATAAATAACTTAAATATAATAGGATAAATAATTAATTCAACATAAATTCGCGACAATCTAAGAAGTCCGATTTGACGTTTCTCATTTTACATTTGCATGAAGGTCTACGTAAGAAATTGAAAAATCAAATTCATAATCCCAAATAATAACTATGTTGCCCATACACTATAACAACGAGTATCATTCGTAAACCTCAGGTTTAAATTTATATAGAAAAATTGCACTCAAATAAGAAACGTCAAATGGGACTTCTTAGATTGTCGCGACTATAGTACCTAATTTTATCAATAAGCAAAAATAAACCCAATTACTACAAAACAGAATTTATTAAATACATACAAAATGTGAATTAAGCCCGACTAAGTCATTACGAATTCATTGATTACATTATCGGCTCAAATAAACATTCAATGACCTATTCAAATGCCCGAAACGTCCAGAAATGTCATTGACTCCTACGCACTGAAGTAAGCTCCAACATCTTAGTGAGGCTTAGTTTATTTATAGTGTATTTAAGCCTTATTTTGAAACTGTTTCGTACTAATATTAAAGGTTTTATATAAGTTAAAACTTTGTCTTAATTTTTAAAGCTCATATAGATATTTTAATCTGCTAATCATGGAGAATGTGGGTGTAAGACCTCAGGCGAACCCTTTGAAACTATAGGCGATAGACTGTGTTTTGTAGCAATTCATTTGATAAATAAGAATCGCCCGTAACTTTCTCACTACAGGGCAATCTGGCTTTTCCCAATTACATTGAGGTCGGCTTTCATTTAAACCGGATGCAGCTTCATACCAGTATTTTACATGGAGCGACTGCCTATCTGACCTCCACAGCATAGTTACTGGATAACACGATATCATATGGTATGACTGGTTGTCAGACTTTCAGGCCTCTCGAGTACTCGTAACGGCTGCTATACTTACTTATCTTAATTTGATAACCGGACCGAAGTTTTGAGACACGGACGGGTCATCCGCGCCCATCACCAGACCAACCTCGGCAAGTGCAGCTTAACCTAGATTGATTAGTGCGGCTGTTACTTTGTCACGAGCCCCTCCTGTACATACTTTATGTTTTTTAACGATTCCCCACTCTAGGAATTTCTTCCTGTATCGTGGGTGCTTTTACAGACATATAATCTCACATGCACATCATACAAATATATGCTCCGTGCAGGAATCGAACATGCGACACGCGACGCAGCAGCCGGTCTCTCGATCACTGCGCCAACCGTGCTGTCCTACTATATACTAGGTATAAAACCCACAACTTGGTCCCCAAGAACCGCGACCCCAAATTCCTATACAACCAACATGTTGTCCATATAAAATGAAAAATACGAGTTCCCAAAAAAAAAGTCGCTCACGAAAACGGAAATCAAGTTGAAATTATTTCATTAACAAATTCCTGCGGCTCGGGTTACTCTCCAAATAACTTTTGGCGGTTTCCGGTTTTGGCCTCGGGGAAAAAATGTTACGGATTGTTTCATGCCCTTAAAAAATATGTGACATAGCCCCCCGCCCGTATATACCGTACCTAAT
This sequence comes from Xylocampa areola, assembly GCA_935421205.1. NCBI lineage: Eukaryota > Metazoa > Arthropoda > Insecta > Lepidoptera > Noctuidae > Xylocampa > Xylocampa areola. The sequence goes on along the minus strand of OW285218.1, from coordinate 14,555,190 downwards.
TAAAATCTTTAGGTGCAACTTTCTTTTTTTTTTTTATATTAGTTGAAAGGGGTTTTTGGCAATTGTTTGGCTTGAGATTATATTCATTGCTATTATTTTTATGTTGACTGATTCAGTTTGGCAATAAATGTATTAATTTGAAAAATTGAATTCTTTGTAAATCGTATTTTAAATCATTAACACATTTAGCCACTTCATTAACCAACGGCTCCCTTTAATTTTTTCATGCTTATTTACTGTCAGATAGATGCTTGTCGCCATTGTACGCTAAATGTTTAATGTACCTACGTTGATCGAAAGTACCTACTACGAATAGTAAAACTAAAAAATATATATATAACAAATTTAAAAAATGGTTAGAGCCGTTGAGATTTCTTCGTCTTCTCCGCGTTCAAAACCGACACGGTCCTTATTTGGGATAGTGACTTATTTAAAACAATATAATTATGTAAGTATAGTATGCCATAACCTATAACCGTCATATTTGATTTTAATCCTTTTCCTGTACAGTACCAACAGTTAATGCACAGCGAATATTTAATTAACGCGTCTTCTTCGCGAAAACTGAATTAGTGAATGTGTTAAAAAACGTATTGATTATAGCAGGCAATTGGTTAAGGTTCTACAAATTCAAAAAATGGCTTCACTGCAAACTAAATTGCTGTATTTATTCCTGAGTATGATTATTTCACTATTATTCGGTAAACGGAGGCTAAGCAGTATTAGGGTACTAGCAAAGGGGCTCAAAATTTGTGGAATATTAGAGCCTAATGATATACCCAAAAGTCTCATTGATCACTTTGATGTGAAGTCTTCTTCTTCTTCCTGCCCTGGTCCCAAGCTATTTGGGGTCGGCGCAATATGTTTGTCTCTTCCATTCTTCCCTGTTAGCCGTCCCTATATCGTTCACCCCCTTTTCATTCATGTCATCGATCACACAATCCATCCATCTTTTGTTTGGTCTACCTCTCCCCCTCCATCCATCAACATTCATATTCATTACTCTCTTAGTCACATGTGTCTCATCCCTCCTCATCACGTGTCCGTACCAAGATAAACAGTTTCCTCTTAACTTTTCTGTCACTGGCGCTATTTTCAAACTTCCTCTAATATACTCATTTCTTACCTTATCCATTCTTGTCACTCCACACATCCATCTCAACATTCTCATCTCCGCTACATGTAGTCTTCTTTCATCCGTCTTCTTCATGGCCCAGCATTCCGATCCATACAGGACGACAGGTCTTATAACGGATTTGTAGATTTTGCCCTTTAACTTGAGTGGCATGATGTGAAGTATGTAACTAAATATGTTTGACTTAACTGATTGTTACTCTTCGAAAAAATATTGAAAATAATTAAACATAACATAGTATCACTCCTCTGTTCCCCAAAGGGGTAGGCAGAGATGTTCACAGTAGTTCACCTACATTTCACTAATACTGTTATTAAGTCTCGTGAATTAGGTAGTGAACCTATTGCCATCAATCGGGCACAATCCAAACTTTGGGCTGCTAAAATATCAATAACTCTTCGCCCCACCCGGGAATCGAACCTAAAACTCATGCTCAGTTGTCGCGCTTGGGATCACTACACCAACGAAAAAAATAAAAAAATAAATAAGCTGTCCCAGAAAGATTAGGAAATATTTTATTAGCGTTGTTTCAAATAAGTAATTAGTAGAAAGAAGAAAGAAAGAAAGAAATGTCTATCTGTCACCGGAGTGAGCTTAGAAATAGGATCTTGTTGGCATCCTTTAGGCACGTAAATCATAAAAACTGCTATAGATATAAACAATATAAAACTAATTTAAAAAAACGGCACGCCTGCAATATGTGAAGTTCTTTTTAATTTAGAACGTTTTTATTTACCATAGCCACAGTATACATTTTTTTTTATGTTAATCGGGACAGTTTTAGGTTTCTAACGATAGCCTATCCATCTAAATCAGTTCAGGCGTTTAGGAGTTATAATGGAATAAAAAAAATAACATACAACTAACATCAATACTAAAAATTAAATTAATAAAAAAAATAAAGGCCCGCCAGCCAATTTTTTTAATCTTTAGTAAGATAGCCTGTGTTACTCGGGATGTAAGGATTCTAACGATATCCCATACATCTAAATCGGTTCAGGTGTTCAGAAGTAATGGTGGATTAAAGAAACTCACACACATACATACATACATGAACCCTAGAAACAAAATCCTATCCTTTTTTGGGGCAGTTGTGCAAAAAAGCATCCATTCATTAAAGCAAAATCGAAAATTACAGAAAAAAAAAACAATTGCAGTCCGTGCTCTTTGTAGCACTTCACGCACAGCAAAGCAACGTGCATTCTCGAAGGTTTCTGCAAAAGACGCCGGAAAACTATTAGCAACGGCGTTTAACTTAACATTATTAAATTTCTTGTTAATTTCTCTAACGAAGGAGGATTTACTTATTAATATTTATAGCTCTCAAGACTTCTTATGATAAAAAGTGTAAAAGTGGAGCTTGTAAGTTGCGAGATCAATTAGAGCTAAGATTAGAGCTACTTCTGCAAACGCTCTTTAAATACAAAAAGGATTTTAATGTTTGCTCAACGGATAAGTAAAGAGGGACTCGTAGGGTAAGTAACAGACCACAGAGATCGATCGATTGAGGTTAAGTTGTGCTTTCCACGGTCGGTCCGTGCATGGGTGTTTATCATTTTTTATAGAGACCCAGAAAGCACGTTAAACTATCTATCCCGCTTGTCATTCCAATCGATATCGGTGTTGGATTCGGATTCAGTATCAGTATCGGTATCGTTATCGGTATCGTTATTGGTATCGGTATCAGTATCAGTATCAGTATCAGTATAAGTTCTAGTATAAATTTCGGTATCGGTATCGGTATCAGTATCGGTACCGATACTTATACTTATACGGTATCGGTATCGGTATCAGTATCAGTATCAGTATCAGTATCGTTATTGTTATCGGTACGGTATCGTTAACGGTATCGGTATCGGTATTGGTATCGATGTTATCTTGATGTTCTTCCGCATACAAAAATCGGATTCTGTAAAAATTCGACCAAAATGTGTTTTGCTTTTTCAATATTATTAATCTAGTTAAACCGCCACATAAAGATGAAAAGGTTTCTGTATTCTTACATGTCTCACCTTCTATAAGGCACTTCTTTTTGCGAAAAGACCCGATTTGATGTCGCGACAGGTCAAACATACGTTCAAACAAACACACCTAATCCCCATTGAGGTAGGCAGAGACTATCGATGACCCGCTACAATTCTGACAAACCTGTTTCATTTCACCTATGTTCATTAACCTCTAGATCTGATCATGTCATTGTCATTTAAATGTTATCTTAAGAAATTCCCTCTAACACTATCATCGACAAAATACGTAACATAGCAGCACATAAATTCAATAACAGCCCATTATAAATTCCTTAAGTACCCGCAAAGTCGTAACTACTGTAAAGACATTACCCTTAATATGGAACAAACATAAACTAATGAATTTTAACATTAATATCTCGTATCTATGTAAACTGTGAACAAGAGGCATAAATCAGCAACTACCTTGAGGCACATTAGCCGGGTAATTCGCATAAATTACTCACCAACGTAGTGAAACAAAATTGCAATTAGTGTTACTGCTATAGGATATTCGAGATCATGAATAGGTTTTGTGATCTAGTATAAAGTGTTATAATATTTATAAATTTATGTACGGGCTGTGATTCTAGACAGTGGCCAAATTGAAGGAGGTGAATCTTTAGGTTTAGGATTACAAAACAATTCAAAAAAGTATACCTTAGAAAATCTAATTAATTTCGCTGTTTTACTACATTTTTTTTATCGCTTGAAGTAGTTATAAAGCACCGCGCAACAAAGGCCGAGCGTAGGTACCGCCAAAGACGGGCGGCGGCGCAGTGTGTGGCGCTCGCGCTCGCACTACGTACCTACCCTTGCACGCTAGCGCCGCGGCTCAACAGAAATTCGTTAGTGTGTCGGTTGACACGAACGAGCGTACATGTTGAAATCGCGCACGGTCAATTTACGATCGGGTACCTACAATGCCACATTTTTCAAACTGTGAGTACGTTGATATGGTGCGCCTATGCCCTCGGTGGTGATAGGTTGAGTGGTGCAATGCGTATGTACGTGGAGAGGTGGCCAGTCCAGCAGACGCCGTTGCATTCTACGATGCTGTCTGCTACACAATGGGTGCATTACAGGCAGTTTGAAATACCTACCTGTATTACCAGCATGCTGTTGCACCACCATATTATGGGCATGTGGGTTGGATGTGGTAGCCGAGTGCCTTGGCCTCCTCGGTCCCCGGAATTTATGGCTAGTTTACACAGTGCGAGCTAGCGTACGAGCCAGCCTGCCGAGTAGCTACACTGCAGTAACTCGCACTGTTTGGACGTCCCTTACGAGTAACTCGCTCATGCGAGTTGGACAATAGCTCGCATCCGAGTTACTTCAACATTTTTTTGTTTTCACTCGCCTGCTCGTGCACCAGCAACTCGCACATGACAGCAGCTCGGCCGTCACTCGCCTCGTTTAGACTCGTTCGGCAGTAGCTCGCCACTTCTAGCCATCCATTTTCTAATCCAAATTCTTTTATTACGCTCTTTTTTTTAAGTTTTTGATAGACAACATTAAATGGTCTTTTTCCATTTAATATTGTCTATACGGTCGCGAACAGGATTCGAACCTGCGCCTCCCGGATGAATACTCCAAGCGCTCTGACCACTAAGCCATCGCGACCTCTGCTCACCACCGCGAATTCTTCTTCCATATTTTAACACGTCTTATGGCGACGTTATTGCTTTCAATTCAGTCCCTATACGGGTTACCGAACCGACACGACTAACTTTGCAGTTAATACAATGTCGTAAAGAATGCAATTACCTTAATAATTCGGTATTCGTAATGGTTTCGGTATAGGGACTGAATTGATAGCAATAACGTCGCCATAAGATGTGTTAAAATATGGAAGAAGAATTCGCGGTGGTGAGCAGAGGTCGAGATGGCTTAGTGGTCAGAGCGCCTGGAGTATTCATCCGGGAGGCGCAGGTTCGAATCCTGTTTGCGACCGTATTCTTATACCATTTAATATAATAACTTTAAAATTAAAGTGTCTGTTTGTTATGTCAAAATAATTGTTCTTTTAAGCTTATACAGTTGCACGATACGCATGCATAAAAAACTGTTTTTAAAATTTTTTACGGTTTGTTTGTCCCGGCTTAACTTCGAAACGGCTGGACCGATTTTGATAATATTTTACTGGCAGTAAGTAACTTAGGCTAATTATAATACAATTATGCGGGGCACAGCTAGTATAATATAAATTCGCTATATGCTTTTGTTATTATTTTTCAGCGGTTTTTATTCACGTGTACTCTTCGGGATTGCTCGACCAGTTTGATAGATGCTTTATACATATTATAGCGAAGTCTGAACTGCACTATACTATCCTACTCAATAGAATACAGATTGGAAGAACTTTTACTAGCAGAATTGAAATTAACTTGTAGAGAACTAGTCGGGAAATTGTGATAGACCTGTAGCTCGATGCCGACAACCTGAAATGACCTTATTTCTTGACCTAAATACGAGTACATGATACTTTGCTCTTTTTGCTTTTAGGAGAAGCAGAATCGTAACTGATTTTATTGTCCACTAGCTAAGCCAGCCTCCGTCCGCGTGGATGTCGTAAATTAACAACATGTAGTGTATGAACACAATTTCATAATAATCAACAAATGTTCGACGTGATTATTTAAATTATCATAACTTTTTTATTTATGTACTGATTGATATGAAACAAACAATAAATGTTAAGTGAAGCTTACCACAATATATTAGTGAAAACTAGATCTACATCGGTTAAGCCGTTTCTGAGATTAGCGTGCACAAACGCACAGACAAACAGACAAAAAATCTAACAATCATTGTTTTGGGTGTTATTTGCGTTGATAAAGGTTCCAATAATATTTTTTCTCATATATCTTCCATGTACAGACAGCGATCCGTAACATTTTTATTATATGTATAGATTTAGTAGTATACGCATAATTGTAACTGTACGTTTATTTTCTACTACTGAGAAAGTGTTATTGACATTTACATTGGTACATACGATGTATGAACCCACAACTCGTTGCTCAGGAAGCGAGACTGTAACCACTGGGCCACCACGACATTTTAGTGTAAATATATTGTTTATTAGCTTCTGCCCGGCTGACATACATTTTATCCCAGCCGGGATAAAACGTATCCTATATCTTAATTCAAGTTATAAACTATCTGTGTGCCAAATTTCATTCAAATCCGGTCAGTAGTTATTGCGTAAAATAGTAACAAACATCCATCTATCCTCGCAAACTTTCACATTTATAATATTAGTAGATTTGTTTTGTTTCGCATTCATCACATACTTGTTCCTAAGCATTCATTTGAGAGTTTGATTCCAACGAAATCGAATAATATCTTGATATATTATTTTTACAAACTCGCCGTGGACGCCAGTGACTTCATCACTTTTAGGACCTATTTGAAAATCAGCGCGGCAATATTTCGGTGTTGCCGCTTTATGCTGAAATAGGGACCTTTTTTGGTCTTGTGCAGGCGTATTTTAGTAAGCCTTGTATTTTTTATCTACATTTTCTTTTTTTCTGCTATTGTAAATACTAAGTCCGTCCACGAGACTGAAATAAATGCTTTCTTTCTTTCTTTCTTCTATTGCGAGATTTTCAGTAAAAATTGGAAATTCGATTTTTTCCCGATTATTCACAAAATATTTACTATTTCATGAAATTGGGTGGATAAATGGAGAGATTGCACAGTTGGTCGTTGGGATAAAGGCCCTCTGCATTTATCCCAACGACCAACTGTGCAATCTCTTTATGATGTGATGCTTTACCTGAAATTAGCAATGTGGTACAATAAACAAGATGAAATTAATTAAAACATTAAACAACACGCCTGCCAGTTTTTAGAATCTTACTAGCTTATGTTACGCGGGACAATGTAAGAATTCTAACGATACGCCATACATCGAAATCGGTTCAGGCATTTGGAAGTTATAGTGGAATAAATAAACTCGCAAACATACATAAATACTAACATACATACATGAACTCTAAAAACAAAACACTCCTTTTCTGTGGCAGTCGTGTAAAAATGACGACGGTCCAAACACAGTTTGTACGGTTTACGTACATTAACATTTTTTAGCTGATTAAGCAAATTGGTCGATTCATGTCGGTCGTATTCATCGTAACATCAGTGTGCACTTTAACCAACACGCGACAGACGTATACAAGAATCATTAAACTGTTCTATGTTTATATTATAGTGATCAATAAACTTTTTGGTTTACTGTATGAAGACTTTTCCATTTAAGTCACACTCGTAACTACTAAAAAGTGTAGTGTAGTTGTACACTAAACTGTACATAGGCCTGTAATAAAACTTCAGTCACAACACTTTATGATCATTTATTTAAGTTAATACATACAGCGATACAAATTCAAACATCAATACTATTTAAATATTCCAGTTCTAAAAGTTATCTGCTGGATACGCAAGACAAGAAACGTCCAATTAGTGTAGCTGTCCAGTAGTATGCTCTCCCTCGCCATCCGTTCTCATTACATTTTCTAAGAATGATTCCATCCATCATTCCGCCATTCGACATGAGAATCGAATGAAGGTACCATAGACTAAAAATCGTAAACCTTACAGGCCGTTTAAGAGATTTTGTTAGCAAAATTTATTAACAACACCATTGTCGAACCTGTACGCTCCTGCTCAACAAACAGCTTCATAACCACTAAGCTACCATATTAATGAATAATTAACATGTCTAATCAGCTAATTAGAACATTATTATTCAATGAATCATTTATGACTGATTCGTGGACTGTATCCCAATTAATTGGAGCCATTACTATAGTGCTTAAGGTGGAAACAAAAGGTACAGTCAGGTGAAAAATGAACACGTCTGATAATATTATAGCAGAGACGAGAGTTGACAGGTCGATGTCTTCGGTTTAGTGCACAAACATCAAGCCTGTATACCCCGCAAGGGGTAGTCGACGGTACATGTTCGTACCCGCATTGCACCGTTGCCGCTATTATGTTTCATCTAACATATATTTAAACATATCATAAACTGCCGCGGTCATGGTGAAATGCTGTGAACCCGGGGGTTCTAAACAGGCCACTTTGGCTGAATCATAATAGGATCCTAATATGATTCATTTCACAAATCGTAAAATGGTCACATAATGGACAAAATCATAATACAATTTGCGTGCAATTCATGAACAGTAATTCATGTATTTGACAATTTTCTATGGAGTTTCGTAAAATGGCTCACAAAGTAGGAATTGCTAATGTGTCGAACAACAGTATGATAAGAAGTTACTTAATTCTTTTAAGAAGTTACTCAGTTCAAATAAGCATTCATTTTTAGGAGAAATGCTTAAAGTGGCCATTTTAGACCCAGGACTTCGGTAAAGTTGTGGTTTTTAATCGGTAGAAGTCAGGCAACGAGCCCGTGATGGATTTTCTAAAAAAAGGGTGTGTTTTCTAAAATGTTTTTTTAAATGACCCGAGAGTAAAAACTCGAGCATCAATGTAACTGAAAAGAAATATAGCATTCCAAACCATATTATTTACTTTACTGAAATTCAAGACAATCTTGTAGAACTTTCTCAGTACTAGGAACTGAGAAAGGCATTCGAGATGCAAACTAGTATAAAAAATATTTTTCCAACTATCCTTTTAAATAATATTTTCTAGGAATTTTCCACAAGTAAGGAAGGAGCCGTTTTATGTAGAACCGATGACCTGAAAATGCTGGGGTCAGTCGGTTTTCAGCTGCCCATAGAGATTACATTCTGTTCAATGCACCCACAAAAAAAACAGCTTTTATTTTTGAAACTCTTGCATAAATATTGAAGTTCTCCGTTATGTTTTTTCAATGGCGTTCAACTGGGTTATTGTTTTATCCTTCTCGTGTTTTTTTTTTTGTTGAGTAGGAAATGTGGTTTTTGATACGCTTTGGTTTGAATTTTAAATACGTTCAGGTGCTTATTGAAAAGTTGCAACCTCCTATGATTATATGAGGTTAAGCAACGGTTGGCGCTAAGACAATTTTTATCTCAACGTCTCTGTGCATCTGAAGGTGTTCCCGGCTGTTTTCAATCATAATACCGACCGATTTTTGGTCACAGCGGCCTATCTCCACGGAGTTATTCAAGTAAGCAGGAGATATATAGTCCACAAGTGTATGCATTATACACGTGCACCTTCTCTTCCTTCACTCCCATAGTCCGATATGACCGCAATCCGACACGACCGGAGAGAGATCAGGTGCAGGACCGAGGACTTTACGTATCCTCCGAGGCACGGGGCTGTCACACCACCAGCTCTCTAACTTCGGGCCGCTACTGAGAATTTCGTAACAAAAAACCCCCAATAACACTATGCCCGACCCGAAAATCGAACCCAGGACCTCAAACACTGCAGATGCGCTTGCATTCAATAAAACAACGAAGTAATCGAGATATTATATAGCAGGTATAGCAGTGTACGTAGGTAACTGAAGTTCAATGGGCAGTTAGTGGACATGAATGGGCCATTATAGTAATAAATAGTGTATCGACAATGGCTATAATGGCATATAAAATTATAGCATGGCTATAAAATTATAGCCTATTGAAACGGGATACAAACTTTGATTACCTCATTGCTTGCATGCTCAGCAAGGCAGGTTCGATTTTCGGGTTTGCAAAGTGTTATTGAGTTTACTTGTTGAAGGGCTCGTGGCTAAGTAATAGTGACACAGATCGATCGAGGTTAAGCTGCGCTTGCCGCGGTCAGATTGTGGATGGGTGACCACCATTTCACACCGACACTTCTCCGTGCGGAGAGCACGTTAAGCCGTGGTCCTGGTTTGGTAATATATGATCTATGACAGCCGTTACGGGTAGCTAGCGACCTGAACGTCTGAGAACCAGTCATACCACGAGATATCGTTTTACCCAGTAACTGGGTTGTGGAGGTCAGATAGGCAGACGCTCCATGTAAAATACTGGTATTAAGCTGCATCCAGTTTGGCTGATAGCCAACCCCAATGTTATTGGGAAAAGGCTAGGTAGATAAATTTTTGTTGGTATGATGAGATATTTGCATTAGTAGTCTGAAATTGTGTCCAGTACATAGGCTCACCGCCTATTACTTGGGACTTAATAACAGCATTGATGAAGAATAGGGCATAACCAAAAGATAAACTGAAACTTTTAAAAAGTGGCCAGCGGCAAAAAGTATAAAACATAGCATCACGCCAGTATTCCGCGAAGGGGTAGGCAGAGGTGTACACAGTTGTACAGCCATATTTCACCAATGCTGTTATTAAGTCCCATGTATTAGGTGGTGGGCCTATTTCCATCTTCCAGGGACAGTTCCAAACTCCGGGCTGCTACTGAGAATTTCCTAATAGAAAAACTCAATAACACTTTGCTAGACCCGGAAATCGAACCCCAGACCTCATGCTCAGTATTCGCACCTGGTACCACTATACCATAGAGCCGATCAACGCTAAAAAACTCCACAATAATATTTTATGCAATTACTTACTAGTCTAGTTACTTAGCCCATTTGTGGGTTAACCAGCTGCATAGCCTTTTCTCAGTGACGCTGTGATCGGCTTTGAGTCTAATCAGATGCACGCAAAAGACCAGTATCTTACATGCTATCAAATAAAAAACAGTGCTATTGTTCATAAAGGGACTAGCCATTTTGTTATTGGTCACAATAGTTGCTAGCCTTAGATTCAATTTATTTCAGAACTAACTGGTATCAAATTGATATTTCCAAGAGGTTCTTTTTTTGTCCTCTGGTAACGTAACGGGCTCGTATTAATAGCTATATTTAGAAAGCCCGCAATTAATATTAAGCATATATCTAAATTCTCACAACGATCTCTTCTGAGTTCTCATAACACTGGTCTAACTGCCTGGACGTTTGTGTTCCGAGGATAACTTTTTAAAGCACTGAGTTTCTTGTCAATGTAATCAACCCAGGAATAAAAGAAAACCTAGAAGACCAGGGAAAGCTCACAAAGATGCAATGATTCGCCTCTGACAACACTAGCACCAAGTAGCACTATGGAAAGTAGAATAAGGAAATGTTAATCTTAACTTTTTCCGAGAAATTGCACCTTCTGTTACTGTGAAACAAATTTTGATGCACCGCATTCACAACTGAATGAGGGTATCCAAAGAAAAACTCGTCCAAGTTGTCAACTAAGAACAGTTATTTAAAAAATACAACAATTCTACTTCCGGCCTGTTTACATGAAAATTTCAAAATTGTGCCAAACAAAAAATAAATGGCTAGGAAACTTTCATTTTCTTCAAACTTTGTTATACGTAAGGGTATGTCCACCGAGCGTGGAATAATGAACGTTGACGTATATTTCAATGCACCTAACTAGTTATTCTTTTTTTGTTATGTGGTTAGGTGATAACATAGTGTTTTAGTTGTTGATGCCATGCGCAGGCCTCTGCTAGGAGTTGATGCTCGCGAAGAGAGGCAAACCCCACTCACTGAAGACGCTGAAAGGCACCGGTGGGTGTTTAACTATCTCCGGCCACCGTGACCCGTTGACTGATGGTAACAGACATCACGCGACCGCTGCTGGGCCCAAGACGGCCGCACACCAAGCAGCACGTGCCGTACTGAAGTGGCTAGTCTACACAATCCTGGAGTGTCTATTGATACCTTTCAATGGACCATAACCGTCCAGCGTCACACTGAATATAGTTGCGAATCAGGTCTGTAAAAGCTTAAGGAGGATCGAGGTGTGGTGTTCCTCCATTGAAAAGGGAGGATCCTCCGACCAGGGTGGATGATATTGCCTGGCGCACCACGGCCCGACGGTTTTTATCGGGCGGTTGTATATAATTATGCAGATTCGCCGTCAACCTTTGCTTGCGCGATGCAGCGCGTTATGTGCGTAGTATCCATGTAGCGAGGTAGATGTCGCTACAAGCTAGAGTAGGACCGTGTGGTTTTTTTAGTCAGTCGGAGACCGATACATCGTCCATGATGTCGTCCATTGACGTCTATTTTCCACAAAAAAAAGTCTTCTGACATGGCTTAGCTACTGTTCTGCAGACGACTTATTGTGTCTTCTGAAGCTGACCTGAAAATACTCCCAGCAGTGATCAATCTACAGGCTGATCCCGCTTAGTGTCACCTAACCTCAACGATCATTTACCGACCACAGTTTTCAACGGGCTATCAGCATAGTGATACTAAAAATCCTCATGGATGCCCTCTACCTGATGGCGAGGGTATGTCGGTCACGTATCGACTAAAACCACATGGCCGTCGGAGCACGTAAAGAAGGGACACAGTTAAATCGAGTAGATCCAACCAGTGCCCCTTCTGGGCCTTGCCTTTGGCACATTCCAGGGAAACAGAAAAGCCATGTGAACGCACCTTTGTGGAAAAGTGGAAGCAATGTAGGTTAGGTAGAAAGAGGAATTCCCTTTTTTGGGCAAGTTAATGCAGTAAAAGTTGGTTGTTTTGTGTTGAGTGCTATCATTTTGGATAGTATAGTTTTTGCTCAGGCTTTTCGCGAAATTCTTAACCTTGTTTCCTTCTAAGTTTTGAGAGCTTCAGTAAATGGCTTGGTTTTACGTGTTAAGTGGAACTTTGTTGTAAAATCATAGTTTTGATGTAGGAGTCAGGTGGTTTTGTTTTACCTTACTTTAACAAAAACTGTTAATTCAGTTCTATATTTTGAGTGGGTATAAATTGGTTAACGAAGATCAAAACTTGTATAAAATTTGGAAGACATAGGAAAATCGAGTATTTTTATAAATTTTTTACCTGCCGCGGTCACGGAAAATACAGCTTTGATCTCAGGGCCCCGGTAAAGGTTTGTGGAGGACCCGGTATGGTTTTTAATCTGTAGTAGTCTGGATGGTGGGCAAACTGAATAACTTTCTTGCTAATTGGTAAGACGCAGCACAGAACCGGGATAGATGGAAGGAATGGAGGGAGTTCTAGGCCCATCAAGAGGAAAAAATAGGCTTGTAGTAATAATAATAAGGAATCCGGCACCCAACAACAAAAGTAAGTACTTATACTCGTCAAAAAACATTTGACTGTATTCCCAGAATGGGTAGGGAGAGTAGATGCCTTTATGTATTCCCATGTAATAGATCGTGTGCTCATTTTCATTTACTGGGCACTATTCTTATCCGGAGTACTACTGAGAATTTCTTTACAGAAAAAGTCAATAATACTTTTCTTAACCCGGTAATTGAAACAAGGACCCCAAACTCAGCAACCGTGGCCATGAGACTGTATAATATTTTCACAACTACAATTACATCAACCGCCTTATTTCAATATTGGTTTTCCACAAACAATCAGTATTTGCGTAAACATTCTCACGTACTGTCGAAACCAATGCACGCCATTGATATTTCATGAGCATTAACGTATTGATGTCATGTATATTTCATATAAATACAGTATCCAAAAAGATATTTTATTTACTTTATGTAAATAGGAATAAATATTATGTATGGATTGCGGAACGTCGCGTCACCGCGTCGGCGGATATTTCTCATTTATATGTTTTTAATCTTTCACGTTTCATATGCCTACATTAAAGGTATACGCATATTTTGTCGAGGTGGGTTAGGTCGCATTGTAGCGCCAAAATCACAGTTTCACCCACGGAATTTTCTCTGTTTATGATTTATCTTACTGTCCTATTCCAGGAACTTAAATACGTATGTATCATATTTGAAATCCAAATCTATTCAGTCGTTTGTGCGTTACTGATTAAAACAACTTTTTAATGCATCTACCATGTTTTATCTATCATCTTAAGGTTGTGTGGCGGAAAATGACTGTGGAATTCTTCTTCTTTCGTGTCGATAGAATCATACACTTTCATATAGTCTTTGACTTTTCATAGTTTTTCACTTCATCAGGATATTCTGTAATTTCTTTGTAAGAGACCATTGTATTATCCATAGCTATTAAGGAAATGTAAGAATTTTTGTTTTAGTAAATAAATCTTCTTCTTATCGTGTGGTTGATGAACAACCTAGTGTCAGAGTTTGAACCACCCGTAGGTCTCTGACATGGCTTTACACACCATCGAAAACAAATCTAAGGTGTGCTGGTTTTCTCAAGATGTTTTCCTTCACCGTTTTTAAGCAAGTAATACTTAATTTATAATACGTACATGACTTGGAAAAAACAGCGGTGCGTGCCTTGGATTCGAACTTGCGCCCTTTGAGTTGTCAGTCCAGCGTTCATACCACTAGGCTACCACTGCTGAGTAAATAAATGATTATTATAGAAAACTATGTGAAAGAAAAATACTGTAAATAAATATTTTCGGTCATAAAGTGAAAATCCTGCTCTGCCGTGTCTACACTTCGGTCGGGCGCCCTACTTCTATCAACACATTGTATTGTGACTGTATCGCTACATCTTTCCGCACAAAGCTCTGTGTAAGCCTGTGCTGTATAACAATACTGTGGCACAATACAACTGCCGAGGTGTGAACGAGGCTTAAGATTTTAGATTTACTCTCTAACTTTAAATTGTAAAGATATCAAAACTTCAATGATTATATAATTCTATGAAATACAGACAAATCCATCAAATTTATTAACGCATGCGTAGCAAAATCTGAAGTAATACATTTTTGTGGAAATAAAAATACGGTAGTGAGCAGGATTCGAACCTGCACCCGAATAAATACTCTAGGCGCTCTAACCACTAAGGCATCTCGACCCCTGGGGTGCTACTCCGAAATCCGATCATCGAAGCTTCGACTGACGGATCGGACGTTTTGCTATCATGAAGTGTTTCGAATCTGATGATCGATCGAACTTCAAGATTTGACATTTTGGCATTCGTTGACGTTATTACGAAATGGTTTGGGGCGTATCGGTTTCGATGTTTGACAATACTTACTTCAATCAACATTCAATCATATTTCACAATAGTTTCATTCAATTGCTTGTTTTTGATTTCAAAGCGACGGCCGAACGAAACTACTAGTCGGATCTGAAGAATCTTGGTGGTAGGGTTTTGTTCGGTTTTCGGCGTTATTACGTTTCGGTCCGAACTACCGATGATCGGATTTCGGAGTAGCACCCCAGCTCACTACTTCGAATTCTTTTTCCGCATTTTATTACGTCTTTTGGAGACGTTATCGAATTCACAGTTGAGAGATGAGGTTAATATGGCTTAGTGGTTAGAGCGCCTGGAGGCGCAGTTTCAAATCCTGCGCACTGCCGTGTTGTTCTTTCTACAAAAATGTATGACTTTAGCGTTCTCTACGCATGCGTTTGAAAGATTTATCTGTATTTCAATTTCTAATAACAGAAATCTACAATTCTATGAAAGCTTTTACCATCAAAGCCAAAGCTAAAGTATTACGATCGTCACGAAAAGGTCTTTTAAAAAGATAACTTCATTTAATATTAATGAATAATAAAGTGTCTATTAAGAGGGAGGAGCAGTCATATGGACCGACCAATCGAGGTTAAGCTGCGCTTGTTGGGATTAGTTTGTGGACGGACCGTCATTTTATATCGACCCCTATGTGCCTCGAAGACGATAAACGGTCGGTCCCGGTAGTCAAACAAAAATCTGCGATAGTTGTTACGTGTAGTCAGATGCCTGAAAATCTGACACCCAATCTTACCACTAGACATCGCGCTATCCAGCAACTGGGTTGTAGAAGTTTGATATACAGCCGTTCCATGCTAAGTGGCGTCAGGTTAGATTGAAGCCTCAATGAAGTCGGGAAAAGGCATATCTTTTTCTCCTAGTTCTGCAAAAATAGAGAGTGGTTTTGAGGGTTACATTGTTGCCACCTCCAAATAGAAAAACTACACGTATTACAGCGATTGAAACAGAAAAAATAACATAACATAGCATCACGCCTGTATTCCCCGAAGGGGTAGGCAGAGGTGTACACAATCGTACACCCACATTTCACCAATGCTGTTATTAAGTCCCATGTAATAGGTGCAATTTCAAACTCTGGGCTGCTACTGAGAATTTTCTAACAGAAAAACTCAATAACACTTTGCCCGACCCGGGTATCGAATTCGAGACCTCATGCTCAGCAATCGCGCTTGGGACCACTAGATCAACGAGGCAGTTTGTAGAGCGATACAGTTAGAGTACAGCGATTTGAATCAAGATAATCATTGCCAAAATGTTGCTTTACTCAATCAATCAATTAACTTAACTTATTACAGTCTCTCAGTCAGTAAGCTTCTCCCAAACTGCGCAACAGCACACGGTGCTTCTCCTTATGCATCCAGTCCTCCACCACTGCCTCTACGTGTCCACTCTAGGACTCGTCAGCTACATCAACCATTGGTTCTTTGGAAAATGCGACCAGCCCAGTCCCACTTCTGCTTGCTAATTTGGGAAGCTAGTCGGATACTCTCCGGATAATATAATTATACATATTTTCCTTCGAAGAATCTCTTTTTACACGGCTGCCCAAAAAATTTGTGTTATGTTTTAAGGGTTCATGTATATATGTATGTTTCTTACTTTATTCCACCATAACTTCTAAACGCCTGAACTACTTATAAAGGCATGAAATAAAAATGGCCGGCGTGCTTTTGAATTTTTCTATTAATTTCATCTTGTTATTGTATTTGTCATATGTATTAACAAACATCGCCCATTAGTTGAAGCGGACTGATGCGACTCTAAGCATAGGTCTAACATTAATTTCTTTTACCTTTTATACAATTTCAATAGACTTCTTAATACTGATGAAAAACACAAAATTTCCATGCTCATCGGGAACTGAACATTATACTTAAAGCGTGTTAACTGTTAAATTGTTATTGCTATGCAAATTGCGAGTCAATTGAAGAAAATGGGTCACGCTTTACAGGAGGACAGTTCACCTGGCGCTGTAGGGGAGTTGCGATAAGATTCAACGGTCACAGATTATAAGGTAATTATGTAAAATTGAAGGTATAGAGATTATTAGTTGTATCTGAATTTTATTCGTCGGTGAAGGTAGTATGGCCTATATTGTAGGGAAAATCTGGAAGGAATACAATAGAAAGAAAGAAAAAAACATTTATTCAGCACAACACAGTGACAGCGTAAACAATAACAAAAAATAATAATAAAAACAATGTATAAAATAATCCAATGATACCCTAAGTACGGGCACACTCCACAGCGCATGTCGAGTGTGCCCGTACCAAAAGGGTCACTCACTCAGCATGTGCTGGGCGTGTGACACCCAGCGCTGGTTTTCAGTTAGCACCCCTGCAGTGACACACGGAAAGAGGTAACAGCGTATTCAGCATAAGTAAATAACCAAAAAAACAACTAAATTGAAACATAGTGAGGCGCGGGAAAGTACACCAACGGGAGGAAGCCTAAGCACCACCAATCACGCTATAGGCTATATATATGTATTTATTTACACAGAATGTAGAAATTAAAAATTACACAGATGTTATAAATGGTTCGTCGATCCTCGTACATTTTGCCTTTTTGCACGCAAAACTAAAAGGTTTAAAAATGAACATAACATAGTATCACATTATTAACATCATTGGTGAAATGTGGAAGTACACATGTTTACACCTCTGCCTGCCCCTTCTGGGGATACAGCAGTGATGATATGTATTAAAGATAAATTTTTAGCGTCTGGTCGTGTGTTATTTTTGCTATTACATGCTCCTAAACACGTAGATACCTAAATTATAAGTGTTTAAAAAGGAAATTGGGAAAGCATCTTCCTTGCCTCGATACAAGGATTACTTCAGTATCATTTGATATCTCAATCATGTATGTAGTAATATCTCAGGTTTTCGCAATCCCTACACATTATAATAAAACAACTTATAACTAAATATAATAAAAAAATACCGGCTCTGGGGTCTCCGTGGAGGTATAATTTGTGCTTACATGATTATAATAAAACAACTTTTAACCGGTTTAATCACGTGTATTATTGGTTTTTGCACACTTCGCAACGTTCGTGGTCGCAGGAGGACTGTCCTCCTGCGACTACGAACGCTGCAAAGTGTTCGAAACGTCAGGAAAAACAAAAACCAATAAAACACGCGATTAAACCGGTTAAAAGTTGTTTTATTATAATCATGTAAGCACAAATTATACCTCCACGGAGACCCCAGAGCCGGTATTTTTTTTATATTAGGTATAATATTTCAAAAAAAAAAATTGTCGGATTATTTGTGTACTCCTGAAGTGGCTACTGAGATGATGGCTGACAGAACTGTATGAGAGGAAAAGTCCTGCTACGATGACCCTAAATAAATTGGGATGAAGAATGATGATGATCACTCGTGAACATGGTTTAAAAAAAAAAACAAGCTTCTACTAAATAATTAGGTAACATTTTATGTGAAAACGTGTTATCTCCCAAAATATTGAATAGATTCAGGCGTTACTTTGCGGAAGTCCATTACAATGGACGCCACCGAGTGACGGACACTGCACGGTCTAACAGCTCCTGATGATGCCCCGTGGAGGGGCGAAACACGTGTAGAGTAGTTGGTGGTAGTCGGAATTTTCACCGCTTGCGTATGTGCATATATTTGCGGGCGGGTGGGCGGTGCACAGGTAATGCATGACTACCCTCAATTTTGTGGAAGTAGCTAGATATTGTATTTATTTGCATCCACTCCCAAAATATTTCCAGCTATTAATAGTGTTGTCGCCATTTTGCATTTGCGGCGTCCACGTGGTGACAGGGGTCGTCAGGTTAGCACGGACGGGTTTATTTTTAGTAAGGCCAATACTAAAGTGGGTAAAAAATATAGCTAGGTATAGGTGGTGGTACTATCAGCATGACTTTAAACAATAATTTACGAATTTTTTTTTAACGTGTCTCTTTATACAATCAATTTGCCTAGCCTTTTTCCAACTACGTCGGGGTCGCGTTTCAGTCTAACCGGATGCAGCTTAATGCCTGTATTTCACATGGAGCGACTGCTTATCTTACACAACCCAGTTACTGGGTAACACGATATGTCCTGGTAAGACTGGTTGTCAGACATTCAGGCCTCTGACTACCCATACCAACTACCATATTAATTTGACAACCAGGATCGATGGTCTAACGTGCTTTCTGAAACACGTAGAGATCTCGATACGAAATTATGGTCATCATAACCTTGATTGATCGATCTGTGCGTGTTACTGAGGCACGAACCCTTTATAAACCAGCCAAGTGAGGTTCTTTACCGCACTTTGATTTTGTTTTTATTTGTCATGATAAAGATATATAGAGATGTGACTGACAGAGACAGAGAGACACTTCGTTAAACAACCTTTAGATATGGATCCTTAAAATTGAAAAATCTCACTCAACTTACTATTAAAACAAACTACACAATGAAACATAATATTAATTTACTTTTTTCAACTCAGTACTAACATAATCTCACATCTCTATTAGCATATTTAATTTCGAATTGCTGTTTCTCATAACAAGCATCGGACAAGCTGTACCTACCATTTTATTTACAATATATTTACGAGCAATAATTATAAAATAACAAGATTTTAATTAAGCGAACCACCTCTTGTGTTCCAACTGTAATTTGGAGGAGCATATCTGTGTTTTGGATACGTGATATACTGGTGGATAGATTGAACAACAATTAATTTTGAATTTTATTTATTTGTTTACCAATTTATGTACACACAAGATACAAATAAATGGACAAACAGAACTAGGAAAATAAAGTACAGAGCACGGAAAAAAATACGGATGGAGCGTTGCGAACGACATGTGAGAACCATGCCTAGTCATCAAATTTCGCTTGTCATGGCATTGTCGAGCTAAACGCATACAAATACTTAAAACTCATCCACTCTGCGCCAGTTAGCTGCGTGTGTGTGTGCTTAATCTATGCTTCGCTTATGACAAGGCAAAGTTACATCCGTATTTTTTTTTCAGATCCTTGGTACAGAGACACTGCTTAAGAAATAAGCAGTCCAAAAAAAAAAAAAAAACCTACAGCAGACTTGCGAGAGGAGAATTTAAAACAAGAGTAACTTGTGTGTGTAATGAGTTTCTCTGTTAGAAATATTCAAAATTCTTATCCTCACAACAGTATCGTGGTGGCCGCGTGGTTACAAGCCCGCTTCTTGACCCACAGGTTGTGGGTTCAAATCTGGTATATACCAATGTGACTTTTTTAATGTAAAATGTAGTTGTTAGTTATTCTAAGACATCACAGACATACGGTGAACGAAATAATCGTGAGGAAACCTGGATATAATAGTCTGAAATCGCCAAACCGCAGTGAGTTAGCGTGGTGATCAATGCTCGTGTCTTCTCTGTATGAGAAGAAGCCTTTGCCCTGCAGTGGGATAGTTATGGACTGGTTAAAGTTATGTTATGTTTTATCTTTACTAATATTATAAATCCTAAAGTGTATTTATTCGCTTGATTCTTCTTGACGCTTTGAGTACCTACTGAACCGATTTCAAAGAAATTTGATACAGCGCATAAACACAATCCGGAGTAACATATAGAATACTTTTTATCCTAAATAAATATTAATTTTTCCCGTATTTAAGTTAAGAAGGAAAATATTTGTAATGCTAGATGGCGTTGATATAAATTTAATTTAAACCTTCTTAAGTCATATCTTTAATTGACAGTCGGCTTGAAAACACACAAAAAATGCGGGAGGAAGCCTTGCAACTTGCTCCAGTTGTTATATAATTCATTCAGTTGATACTCCATTTTTTTACCGTGGGAGAGCCATGCTTCGGCAGGAATGGGCCGGCTTGACTGGAGTGATACCACGGCCTCACAGAAAACCAACGTGAAACAACGCTTGCGTACCGGAAGCCCAAAACCTTTAAAAGGCCGGCAATGTACTTGCAACTTCTCTGGGGTTGCGGATTTCTATGGGTGGCGGTAGTCGCTTACCATCAGGCGATACGTCTGCTAGGTTACCCTCTAGCCCATAAAAAAAAACTTATATTACCCCGTCTAAAAGCTCCTGAAACAAGAGCTGAGCCCGCGGGTACGTCACGAGTTAAAAGTTTGACTAGCAACATCACCACGGGCTCATTCCGAAAAATGCACGTGAGTAGTAACCGTTGAATACTAATTAATACGTAACTTCTTCATGAAAGTTAATAGGTACACAAAAATATTATACAAGATTATTTATTCCGTGCAGCATTCAATTCCATTGCTCATTCTAAACAAAAAAAAAACAGTTGTAAATATATTTATACAGTGCTTATTGTGCTGGTTTATTAGTTTATCCGTGTGTCCCAACAGTGTTAAATTACTCTAAAATTTCATTTATTTATTGAAGTTGCTTACAAATTGGAATTGTCAAGATATATCTAACCATACATGAAATCGCTGTGGTATTGCATCGTATAATATTTTATTACTAACATGATTTATGTTGTAGAATATCGAGTTTTAGTTGTTTTAATGTGCTCACGTACAATAGAGGTTGAAAGTTCATTGTAGTACCTATATAATATACGAGCGCGTACAGTGTTTAATGGAGTGTATCCATGCAAGTAATGTGGAAATATTTTGGTTAAAATTTCGTGGTAAGAATAATTGAACCACATAGGATTACATAGTACTTCATCGAATGCGAACCACTTAAGGTAAAATATAACTTTTTTATCTTGGAGTGCAACTTTACAATGAATTACCAGATGAGATAAAGGGTGCGATTTCGATCAATAATTTTAACCCCAAACTGAAAAAATATGTTCTTCAAAATATCAATATTAATTAACCATAAACGATCGATACCATAAACATACATGAACGATAAAAAATAATAGTTGTACTGACTGATGTATATGCATTGTTGACCTATATTGAAGAAAGGTGGCAAGCCTAAAGATCCTAGTCAATATAGACCAATAGCCGTTCTACCAGCATTTTCAAAAATATATGAAAAAGTAATGACTAACCGTTTGTGCAAGTTTCTTGAGAAATATAATATCCTTGACGCTAATCAATTTGGCTTTCGGGAAAATCGCTCGACCACGTCGACCACGAGCCGTATACCGATATACACAAGAAATTCTCACTTACATCAGAGACAAAAACTATGCAATCGGCCTTATGCTGGATATGACCAAAGCCTACGATAAGGTATCCCATGACATCCTGCTCACAAAACTAGAAGGAGTAGGGATTAGAGGAGAATCACACGACTGGCTGAGATCCTACCTCCAGGACAGACGCCAATGTGTTCAGATTGAACATTTAGACGAGGACACCAACGAACTTCAAAACGTGCGATCGGACACCCTAACGACAAACTGGTCCATACCCCAAGGAAGTGTCATAGGTTGCATACTCTTCCTCGTGTACATAAATGACTTGCCAAAAATACTAAACGACCAACTGTGTGTGATGTTTGCTGATGACATATCGATTCTCTTCAAGTCACCTACAACTAACGTCAATGACAATCTTATAATAGACACCTACAATACAGTAAAACTCTGGCTACAAAACCACAATCTAGAAGTGAACAACAAGAAAACAAAAGTAATTCAATTTAAACCTTACCAAAAACAGCACCTAAACCTAAATACGATTACACAAAGCATTAACATTGAACAAGTAGATCATTTCACTCTATTAGGACTAACTCTGGATACACACCTAAATTGGAAGATGCATGTAGAAATAGTTAAATCAAAAATATCTAAGTTTATATACGGACTCAGTGTACTTAAAACTAACACAAATGCAAAATGTGCCCTATCTGTAAACTACATAGTGCAATAAATAAATAAATAAATAAATTGTGACAGCGGGATCGCACTCTTTATATGAAGACTTTATTTTTACGCATAGTGTGTGTGTTAGATTTTTGGGAGTATCCACGAACCTAAATAATTTGTAATACTAATGTAATAATATATAGTCAACTACGCCAGGACAATTGTAGTGTCAGTCCGAGTGTCGAAACACAATTATTAGTTTTTATACTTTATGTTTTACTTAAATGTGTTGTTTTTTTTTTGTATCACATAACATTTTGCTGTTTTGAGTTGTTTCAGTGTGTTACATTGATTTCATTACTACAAATACCAGTCAATATCATAAAATAGTAGTGTCAGATTTATGAACCATCACAGTGTCTTTTCCAACCTTGACACTGGCGAAATAATCGACTAACGATGGAGCCATAAACACAAAAAATTTAATTGAATTGAATACTTTATGTTTAAATTAGTTCTCATGTAAGTGAAATGTAAATTTCTTTATGAGAATTAAATATCTTTAACCAGGACCACGAGCTGTACACAAACCCGTTTACACCTGGTTAAGTAACTACACCATTACTATTGCGGTAGCTTGGTTAGCAGACAAAAAAAAAACTCCCTTTCGAACTTTTATACCCTAATTAATTTGTAAATTACTAAAATGTTGATGATGAAAGAAAGAAAGAGAAATTTATTATACCAGCACAAAAACATACATGCATAGAAATACACAAAGAAAACAATAAACAATATACACGTAAAGGATCTAAAATTATAAAAATAACAAAAAATAATAATAACATAAGGTGTACCTATTTTGATAAACACACACGGGAGAGAAGACGCACACGCAGACAGGATTGATGATTCTTTCTTCAAAAATGACGAATCGTTCGTCCGTAGATTTTTTTTTATTTTATTTTAGCATTATTTATTAGATAATATTACATCTCACACATTAACCTCCATTGTTCTTGCACCTACAAACTTTGTAACTATGCAAAGATCTTGCATCTTTATTGTATTATTTTATTCTAAAAGAGTGTCTATGGAGTTTCTTGACGGTTCTTCTCCATAAGACCAACTTTTTGGAACCGTGCAACTAAAATCAATTGACGTTTCATAAGTGCATGTAATTTTGCCTATTTGAAATAAAAACCTTTGACTTTGACTTTGATTTCATCCCCGACTGTGTAAAGAAGGTTATGAAAACGAGGACGGCATAGGACGACCTTAAAGAACGAATTAAAAAAGTTGAATTAATATTCTCTTTTATTTATTTCTCGTCCGATGTGTAGTTCTCAAAGATTATAACTCCAAAAATAACAAATCTCCTATATAAACTTTCATTTCCTTATCTACAATAATATTGACTTCGTACTACCCATATATGCGAAGTAGTAAAGGATTTGTACAGTTAAACCACACATTTGTGGAAAATATAGGTATAGAAAATATAATTATGAACAGGATCTGAAATTGTGCCTCCTGGATTATTACCACCTAAGCCATCTTGACCTCTGCTCACTACTCCGAATTCTTCTTAAACATTTTAATACGTCTTTTGGTGACTTTGTGGTAATTAAGTTCTTATACAGGTGACTGAATATCCGAGAAGCGCTGATTCAAATCCTACTCATAACCGTATCTTAATTTCCACAATAATGTAAAACAAATTGATTTGACGTCACAAATAATATCTGTTGATTAACCAGTTTTTGTCTTTGTATTGTTCCGCCATATTCATGACATCAAGAAACTTTATATCCGATCGGGAAAACAGACTATACATTGTGATATCGATTAGGTATTCCGATATAGTCTACTTGTAGTCAAGACTTATTAGTCTTGGTTTTTGGTAGTCATTTGCGCGAAAAATATACATTTGAACGTGGATGGCCCGACCAAGTAAGGTATGATTTGATGGTTTGAGCATGTAGAAAGAATATATGAAAGGAGATTGATGAAACTAGTTTATGAAGCGAATTAGACGGAATACGTGGAGCGAACTAGGCCTTCGAACTTGAAGGAATTAGTACTGGAGTACTTTAGCGGGCGTATGATTCCCAATCAAACCTTTATTCCTTTTACCTGTATGGTTACAATGATAGTACACGATTTTAATCGTATGTGACACAATGTTATGTTTGTGTTTAGTTTTGTTAGTGTTAATACTGATAATGTAATGACTGAATAATCTTCCAAAAAAATGGTATAATCCAATCCATAAAATGGTAGAATATTAAATAACGTATCTTTTAAATATATACATGTCATATAAATAATTAACGTATTGATAGCAATTCGCTTTTTTAAAAATATCCCTAGACCGTGTTGATGTGTTTATTTTGAACACGAATGTTTGTCAGGATATCTAACTCAAGAAACATGACTTATGTAGAGTTTTATATACTTATGACATGTTTTATATTAATATATATAACAAACAATATTTATAAGCAAAGAAGAGTGGGTCGTGAGACTAGATTTTATAAGATAGTTAAGTACGTCTGATTTTATAGAAATCCAAATTCAGACGAGCTTACCAAATAGCACACTACCATGCCTATATTCTCTAAAGGAGCAGGCAGAGGTGTACACAGTTGCACCAATTTATTTAACAATGATTTTATTATTAATTTCATGTAATACTCCTCTAATTAGTATTTCGGTCACGGCGGCTTATCTCCACGGAGATTTGCCAAGTACTGCCAAGAGATATTATAGTGCACAAGTGTATGCGCAAACACAGATACACTCCCACATCCTTCACTCTCATAATCCGATGGGACGGCAATCCGACACGACTAGAGAAAGATCAGGCGCAGGACCGATGGCTTTACGTGCTCTACAAAGCACGGGGGTGTCACACATCCAACTTCCTGACTCCGCGCTGCTACTGAGAATTTCATTACCGAAAAACCAAATAACACTTTGTCCGACTTGGGAATCAAACCCAGGACCTTACGCTTAGCAGCCGCGCTTGCGACCGCTGGACCAACGAGGCAGTCGTAATACATGGTTAACAACAATTCCAAACTCCATGCTGCTACTCAGAATTTTAAAACAAAAGAGTCCTAAACACTTTGCCTGACTGCCTGTGGATATTAATGTTAGTTTTAATCCCATATTACATACATTTTGTCAGGCATTATGAGTTTGTCATGCTCGCTAAAATGTCCTGCTGATGGTGGCATACAAAATGGTTGAGCTAAGCGAGGCTGTGTGCGCGTCATGCTCGTGAACGGGTGTTGTCTGTCGGCTCGGACTGGTCGGCTCCTAACTGCCTTGGCAATCATTTTAAAAGGCTATATAAGTTTACTTTCCTTTTCCTTTCTTATTTTGCTCATTAACCTGCATTATTCTCACATTACCTTATTTATTGTTAAACCAATTAATTTTAAAAAGAGTGTCTATGGAGTTTCTTGCCGGCTCTTCTCCATAAGATCAACGCCTTGGAACCGTGCACTTAGTTTTGACTTTTCATAAGTGCCTGTAATATGGTGTATTTGAAATAAAATTATTTGAATTTGAATTTGAATTTGACCCCGGAATCCGACCCACGGACCTCGCACACAACAGCCACAGCTTTTGATAGTCAGTCAGTCCTACAGAATAGCTAAGTATGTCTAAATTTATTCAAATCGACAGACTGAGAGTAAAGACTAGTGATAGTGAAATCGATTTAACAAAGTGACTAGCATTGGATTGGATTCAATGTACGAGTGCGGATGGTGATTTTAGTCTATTCCGGCGATAATTGGGATTTTGTATGCGCACTGTTGTCATTTTAAAACGAATGGATATTAGGGAAATGAGTGTGATTAGTTTGTAATGTAAAAGCCATTTTTGTGGCATCGAGTGGATTTTAAATAGATACCAAAGGTTGGAATTAAAAAGAGGTGATATTTTTATATATATAAGGTCCTAATTTATTAGGTAATTTGCTTTGAAAGGGGTAATATATAAGTCAAAGACATTCACTTAAGCTAAGAATTAAATGGATATAACAAATTATTTGTAATTAACATAGTACTAGCAAGACCAAACTGCTCCTTGAACGGCGAACATTATGGAAAAAATAAAATTGTTGTACAAATTTTAATTATGGCTTAAATGAATCCTTATCACTTACACATTGACCCCTTAAAAGGAAATGACCTAATAAATTAGGACCTTATATAATGTTTTGTTTGTATGTAGTCTCTATTGCTATTTATGTTATTATTTATATATATTTTTTACTGTCTCGTTGTTCTAGTGGTTGCTAGCGCGGCGTGGAGTGAGGTTTTGGTTTCGATTCCCGGGTCGGGCAAAATTTTATTGAGTTTTTATGTTCGGAAATTCTCAGTAGTAGCCCGACCTCCAAACTCCGGGCTACTAATGTGATACCCCCGTGCTTCGGAGAGCACGTAAAGCCGTCGGTCCTGCACCTTTATTTTTTAATGTGGAGAAATGCCCTCGCTTACCGCTCTGACACGGGGGGACAGAGCGGTTATGTGGGACTCGAACCCACTAAAACTCCACAGTGTACCTCCACAGCCGCTTGAGGGCGGGACGGGGGAGCGCTCCCGCACACAACCGCGAACCCGCCCGCGACCGTCCGTTGCCGGACTCCCTAACGGGGTTGGGTATTGCACCACCCTGCTGCGGCACACCAGACACATGGCATGCCGCAACCACCTCGGAGACCATGTGCAATGGGCGCCAGACGACCCCGTGTCTGGATACCCAAGGTCCCCTGCGACGGGTCAGGTCTGAAGCCCCGCCGCCTGCCACTACGGCCGCAGAGGTTAGGGAGAGCAGCGCCTCGCAATACCGGCACTCCTCCTCCCCTGTGGCCCCACCGCGTCCGACATCCAACGGTGGCGACCCCGTCAAGGCCGCGGAAGGTAGGGAGAGCGGCGCATCGACATACACTCCTCTCCCACCGCGGCCCCCAACCCTCAACTGCAGTGCTGCCCATACGACGCCGCAGCCCACCTCAGTTGCGACACCCTTTTTTTCTTTTTTTATGTGGAGAAATGCCCTCGCATACCGCTCTGACACGGGGGGACAGAGCGGTTATGTGGGACTCGAACCCACTAAAACTCCACAGTGTACCTCCACAGCCGCTTGGGGGCGGGACGCGGGAACGCTCTCGCAAACAACCGCGAACCCGCCCGCGACCGTCCGTTGCCGGACTCCCTAACGGGGTTGGGTATTGCACCACCCTGCTGCGGCACACCAGACACATGGCATGCCGCAACCACCTCGGAGACCATGTGCAATGGGCGCCAGACGACCCCGTGTCTGGATACCCAAGGTCCCCTGCGACGGGTCAGGTCTGAAGCCCCGCCGCCTGCCACTACGGCCGCAGAGGTTAGGGAGAGCAGCGCCTCGCAATACCGGCACTCCTCCTCCCCTGTGGCCCCACCGCGTCCGACATCCAACGGTGGCGACCCCGTCAAGGCCGCGGAAGGTAGGGAGAGCGGCGCATCGACATACACTCCTCTCCCACCGCGGCCCCCAACCCTCAACTGCGGTGCTGCCCATACGACGCCGCAGCCCACCTCAGTTGCGACACCCTTTTTTTCTTTTTTTATGTGTAGAAATGCCCTCGCATACCGCTCTGACACGGGGGGACAGAGCGGTTATGTGGGACTCGAACCCACTAAAACTCCACAGTGTACCTCCACAGCCGCTTGGGGGCGGGACGCGGGAACGCTCTCGCAAACAACCGCGAACCCGCCCGCGGCTGTCCGTTGCCGGACTCCCGCATGGGATTGGGTATTACACCCCCCCGCTACGGCACACCAGACACATGGCATGCCGCAACCACCTCGGAGACCATGTGCAATGGGCGCCAGACGACCCCGTGTCTGGACGCCCTAGGTCCCCTGCGACGGGTCAGGTCTGTGGCCCCGCCGCCTGCCACTACGGCCGCAGAGGATAGGGAGAGCGGCGCCTCGCAATACCGGCACTCCTCCTCCCCTGCGGCCCCACCGCGTCCGCCATCCAACGGTGGCGGCCCCGTCAAGGCCGCGGAAGGTAGGGAGAGCGGCGCATCGATATACCGGTACTCCTCTCCCGCCGCGGCCCCTATCCTTCAGCTGCGGTGCCGCCCATACGACACCGCAGCCCACCTCAGTTGCGACACCCCCCATAAGGCCCGCAACCTACGCTGGCGCCGCTCCAACATAGGCTTGAAGGCAAAGCCTAGAGGAGCGGCCCTCCTCGGGTTCCGTTAGCTTCACCGTGGGTGACCAAGCCACGGCTACTAGAGCCCCCCCACCACGACAAGGTGGAACCCCTGGGGGGGCAGTTGCGACACCCCCCATAAGGTACGCAACCTACGCCGGCGCCGCTCCAACATAGTCTTGAAGGCAAAGCCCAAAGGAGCGGCCCTCCCCGGGTTCCGTTAGCTTCACCGTGGGTGACCAAGCCACGGCTACTAGAGCCCCCGCACCACGACAAGGTGGAACCCCTGGGGGGGGGGGGGAGTCGGTCCTGCGCCTGATCTCTCTCCTGTCGTATCGGATTGCCGTCCATCGGACTATGAGAGTGAAGGAAGAGGGAGTGCACCTGTGTTTGCGAATACACTTATGCACTTTAATATCTCCTGCGTACTTGGTTGATTTCCGTCGAAAATTATTATAATAAGACTTTTGGTTATTGTATTAATTAGTACAAATAAAGTCAAGCTATTAATTTACGTCAACCTCATTTTCGCTTTTCACTAGTTCAAACATTGTCAACATGCATAATTGGCGGAGGTTGAAGTTTCTGTGCTGAGAACGAATGTGCTGTGCAGACTCCTATTCTATTGCGGACCTCTATAACTTGATCAGGTTGTCCTCTGATTCTACCATATTATTTAGTACATTTTACCATATTATTATTGCTGTGTTAAGTAACTCGCTACTAATTATAACTCAAAGTAAACGTCCTCTCAGTGGTGGAGAGCCTTAATGTTGCTTTCCCTACTCCAACCACCTGAATCCTCATAGATAGATATGAATGTTGACTTAAGTGTTTCCTAACCTATTCTTTAACCTAACAACGCTACCATGCCCCTAAACATAAATATACATACATACATACACAAAACCACGCCTCTTTCCATGGAGATATGCAGTAACTATAAAACGCCACTTGCGATCCTTACATACTCCTTTTAACTCATTGGTCTAATAGCCTCAAGCGCGACTGCTGACCGTAGGTATCTAGGTTCGATAATATTTCGACTCTTCGTGGAGATAGGCCGTTGCCGAAAATTCGATCAGGAGTATATAATAGTTTATTTACGCCATTTAATGCTCAACCTTAGAATGGTCAGCCTCATATCTTCTCATGGGATGGTTACCGGAAATTAAGGGACCGTATCGGGTATAACGGGTAACATCAACCTTGACAATAACAACACCATAATTAAAGTTATAATTTTTGTGGAAAGAGGTTAGATAATACTATCTGTGAGGCGCAGGTTCGAAACCTGCTCACGACCATATTTTTCTTTACACAAAAATATAACTACAACAATTGCTATGCATGCGTTAACACTTTTCGAAAATTTATCTGAACACCATCATTATTTTAAATTCTCATGTTATTTTATGATGTTTTGGTGAGTCATATGATGGTGAATCACTAAGCTAAAAAAATTTAAGCATTTGCTTTATAAAAGCCTAGTATTATCTCAGGATTTCGTGAACACTATACAAAATGAAATTATTTTTAACCTAATTAAACCGAACTGCCTAGTACTCGAGTGGTCTTCTGAAATCTAAAGGTCGCAAGCGTGACTGCTGAGCATGAGGTCTGGTGTTCGATTCCCGAGTCGGGCAAAGTTTTATTCAGTTTTTCTGTTAGGAAATACTCAATACCACAGTACACGGGACTTAATAACAGCATTGGTGAAATGTGGTTGTACAATTGTGTACACCTCTGCCTACCCCCTCGAGGACTACAGGTGTTATGCTATGTTATGTTATAAATTAATCCGAACTCAGTGGATCCACTTTGATTAGAATTACAATACACCCTGGTTTCCTCAATTCCTTGAACTTGCATGTATGAAAATACATTTATGAAATTGTCAAAGTCATACCGGTACCTAATATATGATTTGAACCGGTAACACACACACACACACACACACACACACACACACGCACACACGCACGCACGCACGCACACACAAGTTTTCTATATCTATACTAATATTATAAAGAAGAAGATTTTTTTGTTTTTTGACTGTTTGTTTAAACCCGCTAATCTCTGGAACTATCGGTCAGATTTGAAAAATTCTATTTGTATATGATAGCCAGGTTTGTGAGGAATAGTATTGGCTATCTCATATTAGGCTACACCTCTCAACTAGCCTAATAGCTAGCTAATATTTATTTTTCTTAAGTAAGTCGAAAGCAAAAGCGGCTTTATTCGCGTGCGCAGGCGTAACGGCTAGTGATACGTAAATACAATGTTCTACATCAATATTGGTCCTAAGTACATTTAAAGAAAGTCAGTGATGGCATATGCTTATCTCTTATACAATAAGGTATATTGTGCCAACATTTTTATGAAAGTTGTGCCAAAATATACATAAGTTTTTTTATGAAAATTTTAAAGTGATTTATGAGCGTTATTATTAAGCATTGCATATTAATTCCTTACCAACGAAAGTTACTCCATCATCAAGACAATTTTATGAAAATAAACTTTGCCATTGACAGCGTTTTATTTGGATGAATAGTTTAGGAGATAATATAAAATGAAAATATTTCAACACTCGCGCGAACTGCTCATGTGACGCATATCGGCATAATTTTCGGCGAATTATTTTCAATTTGTTTGTTAAAACTAAGTAGGTAATTATAATAATTATAATCATACACGGGTGAAACCGCCGGGCACAGCTAGTAATTAATATATTGCGCATTATGAACCGCCAATGCAATTGTAGAACTAAACCGAAACTAAACGAACTGTAGAACTAAAACTAATAAAATAAAAAAGTATAGCAATTGGAATAAATATCATAGCAAAATTGAGGAAGAGCTAGAGCTTTTATTTTCAACAAAAAAAGAAATTTTAGACCGAATTCCACGTCCTGATCATTATGCGCTGTATCATAGCACTTTCCTAATACTTATTATATAATTACACCCGTTCTTGATCCCACTTCAAACTTCAAAGGCGATCTTTTAGTTAAGAACCCTATTCACGCAACGAAAACGCAAAACTATGACACACCATTTCTCCAAAATGCGAACCATATTAAACGAACACAATAGTTCGACCAAATAGGTCATTAAATTTGAATTTACCTCGACGCTATAATAATTTCTGGTCATTACAGTAACATCAAACACGCCAATTCATATCGGCTTCAATAGAGGCATTGTTACCTACAGCGGCTACGTCACGCTATTAAAATCACAAGTTGTCTAAGGGTTAAGGCAAACAGTGTAGAAAAATTCGCGCAGAGCTCACGAGTCGAAAAAATACCTACGAAATAGAATGGCAGCCAGCCGCTATGGTTCCGTTACGCTATAAAAACCCACCCGAGCAAACTCTGTAATTCCGCTTCGTCCCAACCGATATAAAATATGAAAGACTGAGCGAAATTCGCCTCGGCTCCCCCAGCTCCAGCTCGGCTCTTTCCGACGACCTTCGGCTAACTTCGTACCGCCGTAGCGGCAGTTTCGTAGCACCAGCCGCGCGTAGTTCACGTAGCGGCTACGTTTCTTATCCTGTACTATTAATTTTTCGGTGTATGTGGTTTATTTTGTGCAATAGTTTTTTAACGAATGTGTGAATTATTTGGTGTTGTACTCAAATGATGTGTGTGTTGGATACCAGTAGTTACGTGGTCGCCGATAAGCCTGTTTGATGGTTCGGAAAAATGGTATGGATACTTTTTAATGATAAGTATGATTAGTTAATGGTATGGCTTAACGTTTTTATGGGCGAAAATTTTCTTTTACGATTTTAGGGAAGCCTTTATTTAATTAATCAAGTATAATATTTTGGTAAGGCCTTAGAAACGGGACAGTGTTGTTTTATAAAATTATGGAGATTTCCTCTTTCTATAATGTTTAAAACATTCTTATTATGGTTCTTGCCTTTTTTATATGGTAATGATATTGCGTCCGAATTTTTAGCAGCTTATTTATGGCTTGCGGAACTAATAATACCTTTGACGTCGTAAAATTTGAATACTATTTCACTGTATCTATGAGTGCGTTCGTATCGTAATTTCGTCTCAATTTTTTTTTCGCTACGAAAGTTAATTCCACAAACGAAATCCGATAAAATGCCGTGAAATGTTCAGCACCAGTAAGTATTTAAAACGGCGCAGTATTTAGGTAGACCTACATTTTAGGGACCAGCTTCTGTGAAATTAAGGCATGCTATTAAAACGTAAATTGCTATATATATATATATAAAAGAGCCTTATTCTACATTATAAGTGTAGTTTTTGTAAGCTTCATTTATAAGTCAAACACATTTCTATATAAATAAGCACGAAAAGGACAAATCTTATTATTTCTGACTATTATACCATACGCAAGACATAAATTACCCCTAATACAGCCACATACATTTAATAATTTTTAGGGAAACTTGGGTCTTTGAGACCTTTCCCATGCAGTGAACAGATCATGGTTGAATAAATAAGAAGAATTTTGACCAAAATTAAATTAAATAGATAATTTTTTCAGGTGCAATATCGCATGCGTAGCGAACTTTACAGTTATAAATGTAGTCATGAGTAGGAATAGAGGTCGGGATGTTTTAGTTGATAGAGCCTCTTGAGTGGTTTATCCAAGAGATGCAGGTTCAAATGAAGTGTGCTTGTGAGATTATATGTCTGTAAACGCACCCACGACACAGGAAGAAATTCCTAGTGTGGGGCAACGTGTATTTAAAGAAAGGAAAAAAAAAAACTTGCTCACGACCGAAAGAAAATCTTTCTACATAAATTTATAAGTTCAATTATACTACTCGTAGTATTCTTATTGTACACATTGACCTCTAAATGACCCACTAGGTGCTTATTTAAGATCCAAAACCCGATTTCTACCGATTCCTTTTGTAACACTACGTCTGTCGGTCTTTAGAACAATTGTGGGAACTATCCCAACAGTCAATTCATATAGATAGTTGAGCAATTAATTGGTTGAAGCGACATCTTTGTGAAATATGAAAACGGCTCTAACCACTGTATAATAAGGTTTATTTTTTTAAAGCACTGATATGGCACTTGATGCTAATCGTAATTCAACCGTCGATATTATGCTTACTAGCTGCGCCCGTGACTTCTCTCGCACGGGACTTGGGCCAATAGCACTTAATATTTATAACTTTCAATCAGTGATCGTTGGACTGGCAAGTGGATTTAGACCGGCGAAGGTCACAAGTTCGAATCCAAGGCACGCACCATTGACTTTCTGAAAGTCATGTGCGTATTATAAATTATTTCTTGCTTGTAGAGTTTCTTGCCCGTTCTTCTCCATAAGAATCTACACTTTGGAACGGGGCAACTAACTTCTGACAATTCAAAAGTGCCTGTAAATGGTATATTTGAAATAAATGATTTTGATTTGATTTGATTTGCTTAAAACAGTGAAGGATATCGTGAGATAAATATCGTGAGGAAACCAGCACTCCTGAGAGATGTTCTCGATGGTGTGTAAAGCCATGTCACAGACCTACGGGTGGTTTAAACTCTGACACTAGGTTGTTCTTCAATCACACGATAAGAAGAACATTTGCATATCTATTGAAATCTTGCTTTTTTTCTTGGTTGCCATTCCCAGGTCGGTCAAAGAAATTATCATTTCAGGCTCGTAGTCGTCAAAATTTGTAACTAGTTGACGGCCGACCTTATCATCAGTGAAATGAGGCTGTGCATCTGGATAATTATGCTTTGCTATGTTTATGATATCATGTCACTGCTATTTTCGTTAAAGTATTGTATTCTAATAATAATAATAATAATTTATTTCATAAAAAAGTAAAACATAATAAAAGGAACATAAATCAAGTAAGTACAATAATTGCAATATATAAAATAACTCACTGACTCCCAAACTGAGACATGCTAGTATTTTGGGAGTCTGATTATTACTGTATTATTAAGGTATTATAAAAAACTAGCTTCTGCCCGAGACTTTATCTGCGTGGACTTCAAAATTGGGTCCAGCCGGGATAACAAATAACCTATGTGTTAATCCAGGTTATAACCAATCTGTGTTCAAAATATCATTCAAAGCTGTTCAGTAGTTATTGCAGAAAAGATTAACAAACATCCATACATCCATCTATCCTTACATACTTTTGCATTTATAATGATCAGAATAAGGATTTTAATAGGATATGATAATTAATTTATATATATCTAACGATTATTATCCGAAATATTGTATTTATGCATATGTATGAATGATAAAGAAGTCATCTATCTTCTTAAAACTGAATCCCTATTTCCCTTGGTCACGCTATAACTTGAGAACAACTACACCAAATTGGTTAATTCTTTTTTGATGTGATCGTCATCGTTAGGAGAATGTAATAATACTTTTTTTTTAAATCTTACGAAAAATTATTTAACAGGGCGCGTAAACCGCGGGTACAGACTCATCTGAATGTTACAAATAAAAAAATCTTTCAACTGTTATAATGCAAAAGCAATCCTAAACTTTACCTACAGTACAGAGTACCTTATAGTTTTATTATTTCCAATTAAAATACTCTAACACTTTAAATTCTACGTAAACAGGTAATTACGATTCATTCTCAGACTTAACCAGAAGTTCTGACAGCATTTGAACTACGTCAGAACTTGAAGCTAACTTGAGCTATAAGGATTATTTCAAAGATTGGAACATTGGAGAAGCAGCTTTGCGGGCTAGCTTAACCTTCCCAATAGCTGAGAATAACTTAGAAAGAGCTGTGAATCACTTAGCCCAATTTAGATACCCTAACTTATCAAGGCATATTCGTAAAGAAATCTGATTTCTCCTCGGTCTTATCCCGAAAGGCCTTTTGAAGATGTTTCTCATCAACATAAAAGTAAATGCAACTATAAAGTAATCCAGAAAGTACATCGTGAGGAAATCAGCACACCTGAGAGAGGTTCTTAGTTGTGTGTAATGCCATGTCAGAGGCCTACGGATGGTTTAAACTCTGTTCTAACATAACATAGCATCACGCCTGTATTCCCCGACGGGGTAGGCAGAGGTGTACACAATTGTACACCCACATTTCACCAATGCTGTTATTAAGTCCCATGTAATAGGTGGTGAGCCTATTGCCATCAACCGGGCACATTTCCAAACTCCGGGCTGCTACTGAGAATTTCCTAACAGGAAAACTCAATAACACTTTGCCCGACCCGGGAATCGAACCCGAGACCTCCTGCTCAGCAGTCGCGCTACGGACCACTAAACCAACGAGGCAGTTTACGATAAGTAGATGAAAAATAATAGACTACACCATAATTTATATTATTTAATGGGTATAAGCAATGATAGCCTAGATGGCCCTTGGACTAAGAAGTTAAAGATCGCAAGTTCAAATCTAAATAAGATTCGAACTTGCGGTCTTTGATGATAAACAACATAGTCTCAGAGTTTAAACCACCCGTAGGTCTCTGACAGGGCTTTACACACCATCGAGAATATCTCTCAGGTGTGCTGGTTTCCTCACGATGTTTTCCTTCATTGTTTTAAGTAAGTGATAATTAATTTATAGTAGGATACGCACATAACTTCGAATGTTCATTGGTGCGTGCCTTGGATTCAAACTTACGTCGTTTGACTTGTCAGTCCAGCGGTCATACCACTAGGCTATCACTGCTAGCAGATTAAATAGCATTTCAAAAAAAAACTGCCTATAGTTTTAAGTTTGTGGTGGTCGAGTGGTTACGGGCATGTTTCTTGACCCATAAGTTGTTGGTTCAAATCTAGCTGTGCAATTGCATAGCAATGCACAATGTGACTGTTTCGATGTCATATTTACTGTCTTAGTTAATCTAAAACATCACAGAGAGGTCAAAGAAAACATCGTGTGGAAACCAAGGGGTCTAAAGGCTACTTTGGCCGAATCATAATAGGATTCTAATATGATTAATTTAAATTAATCGTAAAATGGTCACTTCATGGACCATTCATATTATGACTTGCGTTCAATTCTAATTCATCTATTTGATAGTTTTCTATGGACATTGATAACACATAATTTTAATAACAGAGAATTAATGGCTCACATAATAGGAATTGCTAATGTGTCAAATAGAAATCTTAAAGAAGGCAGAAGTCAGAGTTTAGTAGATCTGTAAATGATTGCTAGATAAATATCACCGGGCGTCTCCTTAAGACAAATACAAGGTGGATTGAAAACTCAATAGGTTTGAACACGACAAGGTAGCTCAGTCATGTCAAGGATTGCGGGTTCAAGCCCCGTTCTCGTCTATTATTTTTTCAATGTTTCTTCGAAAATTAGTAATAAAAGGAGTCACTCAATTCAAATAATGATGATTTTTTAGCTAAGGGTGGCCATTTTATACCCCTAGGACATCAGTCTGAAATCGCCAAGCCATAGCTGAGAATATCTTCTGAATACTTGAGCATAGCTTAGCTTATTTGCATGTAGACTATAGGTAACTAGATATTTATTTAGTCTTATAGTTACGAATGCAACTGAGGTTCTAGATTTGATTCCCGAGTCGGACAGTTTTATTGGGTTTTTCTGTTTGGATACAGATGTATGTAGCTTGGGTTTGAAAATATGCCTGGTTGATGGCACTAGACTCAGCAGGTCCAGCACCATAGAACCTATAAAGGACATCGGTTAAATGTGATTGTGGAATAGTACATATACTTCTCTATAACTCTTCGTATAGCATAGCATCACGCCTGTATACCCCGAAGGGGTAGGCGGAGGTATAAACAGTGCACATTCACATTCCATCAATGCTGTTATTAAGTTCCGTTGGCACAAATCCAAGCTCCGGGTTGCTACTAAGAATTTCCTAACAGAAAAACCAAATATAACTTTGCTCGAGAATCTAACACTGTGACCGTACGCTCAGCATACGCGCTTTCAACCTCTAGACCAAAGGTATAGTTAAACATGAAAATTTATAGATTAATTATTGTAACCAATTACCTCTTCACCGTCTTCCTTTCTTAGGGCATCAATTAAACGAAATACAACAATATAATGATAAATTGTAGGTGTATATTACGAGTATTTTGTTACCGAGTCTAATTATGACTGCCTCGTTGGTTTAGTGGTCCAAATGCTGAGCATAAGATTCTGGGTTCGATTCCCAAGTTGGTAAAAGTGTTGTTGAGTTTTTAGAAAATTCTTAGTTTGACAATATTCTCACCAATGGGACACGGAACTTCATAACAGCATTGGTGAAATGTGGGTGTACAACTGTGTACACCTCTGCCTACCCCTTCAGGGAATACAGGCGTGATGCTATTATAACCTAGCCTTGAATTTGGTAGAGCATGGTAATGTAATAGTAATATTTATGTTCCAATTTTTGTACCTATGCCCGTTTGAAATTAGAATTTCGTTAGGCAATTATTTTACCGCGTACCTACGAGTAGGTAGAATAACCTGTAATAAGTGTTTTTTTTAATCTTTATTTTACGAAGAGGGAGTTTGATGACGCAGTGAATATGACCCCAATAGGAAGATACCTACATTTTTTTAAATAAATTTGGCAACTAATATAAATCAAGATAAGTCAGGCAAACCCGAAGAATGTACCTGAGTAGTAACCGGTGAACATAACTAATACGAATATGCCTCACGAAAGTTATTATACATTAATCAATCTGCCTTGCTTTTTCCCAAATACATTGTCGGCTTACATGGAGCGATTGCCTATCTGACCTCCACAACTCAGTTACTGGGTGACACGATATTACGTTATATGTCTGGTATTGGTGTCTGGCTTTCAGGCCTCTGACTACTTGTAACGGCTGCCGTAGATCTTAATTTGACAACCGGGATGGACGGTATAATCTGCGGGCTCGCTAATTACCAGACACAATAGATTTTTATTGTTATGAAGTTAAATCTTCCATTTGAAGAGTTAAAGTGCTCTCCGAAGCACGGAGCCTTGTACGAACATTAACAATTTTGTAAATCATCTTTGCCTCTACGATAAAGGAGAAAAAAGATTTTTATTCTGTTGTTATTTTAAATTTGCCCTGGTAAAGGCAAGATGGTAGGGGACCATTCGAGTAATCGGCTTCTGTGTCGTATGTCACGGGTTGGATTCACACACATAACAAATATTTGTATGACACTTGTCTAATCGTGACATAGTCACTATCAACTGAGCTATCGTATTCCTTATCTTATCGTATCAATTTAATGTGATCTTAGCATAAAAAATAACATAGCATTACGCCTGTATTCCCTGAAGGGGTAGGTAGACATGTACACAGTTTTACACCCACATTTCACCAATGCTGTTATTAAGTCCCATGTGGTGAGCCTATTGTCATAATTTTCTAACAGAAAAACTCAATAACACTGCCCGACCCGGGTAACCCGACCCCGAGACTCGTATAAGCCGAGACCTGCTCAGCAGTCGCGCTTGGGACCACTAGACCAACGAGGCAGTTGAGGAGTTAGCATCAAGCATAGCAGTTGTAATGCCTGACTATTAGTAGAAATTCTGTTTTACCTTTTCGGACAAATGCTTAAAAGATATGAAACTACCCCCATTCCGTGTTCACATCGTTTGCAACCGAATCAAGCAGTAAATCTTGTAGTGCCGACGCTGCATACCCACTGCACTGCGCCGTGCAATAAACTCAAAGTCAATTCTTTTTATTTCAAATAGACCATATTACAGGCACTTATGAAAAGTCAAAGCTAGGTTCACAGTTCCAAGAAGTTGGTCTTATGGAGAAGAACCGGCAAAAAAACTCCATAAATATACCTACTGAGGCTTTTTTGGAAAAATTGGTTTTCTTTCTACTTGAATGGCTGAGCTATGCATACCTACGTGGTAAAGCTAAATTTGCTACGATATATTTTTACACGACTGCCCAAAAAAGTAGTGTCATGTTTTTAGGGTTTATGTATGTACCTATGTTTGTGAGTTTATTTATTCAACCATAACTTCAAAATCTCTGAACCGATTTAGATGCATGGGGTATATTTTTTTGGGCTTTATAATCCGTGCATTTTACCGGATTGAAAGATAAGATACGAAAAAGTATGAAATAAAAAATAATTAACTATAGTTTTACATGTCGGGCGTGCTTTTTAATCGTTTAATTATAAAGTTACAATATTAAATGGAAAGCAGGAAAGGTGGTGAGCAGAGGTCGAGATGGCTTAGTGGTCAGAGCGCCTGGAGTATCTATCCGGGAGGCGCAGGTTCGAATCCTGTTCGCGACCGTATTCTTTTTCCATTTAATATTGTAACTTTACAGTTCGCTAAGCATGCGTTAATGCTTTTTCAAAGACATATCTTGAATCGTTTAATTATTTTTATTTTTTACATTTTATCTTTTGTGTGGTTTTGGTAGTTTTAGGAGTTGTTAAAGCCACCCATAGACCCCCCCTGACTTGTTTTAGTAACTCTCTATCGACTGCTCGATCGAGGTTTTCACAATAAACCCCGAACGACTTTTAGAATAAGATCTTGTTATTGTCAAGGGACCTAAGTGTTCCTAAGGGAATTCCTGACAATATTTTTTGTGGTTTTTCATGGATTGGGTTTTGCCGCGCGCAATTTACGGGGTGAATTTATTTGTTTACAATAATATATATTATCAATAATAAAAATTTATTTCTCTTTGGTATTGATTTGTATTCAATACCAGCGGAATAATTACCTCCTTAAATATGTCAGGAGTACCTACATATCAACATCTTGTACATACTGATATTGATTCTAATAGGACAACTAAACCAAATTAGAGCATTGTTGTTTAATTAAGTCTGAGTTAAAATTTAAACTACTAACATAATATCGACAGTTGAACAGGTATTTGATATAAGTGTCATTTTTGTGCTTTTAAAAAATAAACCTTAAACAACAAGGCTTTTGAAAGATTTTCATATTTCACAAAAATGTCGTTCAGTCGCCCATATTATTTAAGGTAAGAAACCATAGGAAAAAACATAAAAAAGAACATTTTTTTTTTTTTTTTCAAGTCTGGTCTAGATTAGATTGCTTGTTAAAAATCAAAGCTGCACGGTACAAAGGCGTTTATCTTATTGAGAAAAGTCGGCAAGAAACTCCATAGACAGACTTTTAAAATAAACTGGTATATCAATAAATAAGTTAATGCAAAAGGAAATCGTTAGAAAAACTAACTTATATAGCCTTTTAAAATGATTGCCAAAGCAGTTAGAATCTGACCAGTTCCGACAAACACTCGTTCACGAGCATGACGCGCACATCAGCCTCGCTTAGCTCAACCATTTTTTAGGGAACTCGATCAACTCGACGACCAGATGTATCTACAACGCCACCACTGCAATAGGTATACCTACACCAAAATGTAACAATAACTTTAAACTTCCGCTTAATCAGTTCCGTACTTCAACTAACCTATAGAGGAAACCATAATAACATGAGAACTAATACTCTAGAGTTGGTTATCATAACAGCTTTAATGAGAGCACACCCTATCAAGTTATGAATATTGCAAATTTCAATGAATATATATTTGTTATAATTTAACTCTGAAATTGCAGGGGTCCTAAACAAACAGTGCCTATATTCGCGAACTGGTTCAAGTTTGCTGATAATACAATAGAATGTGAGTTTAAAATTGTCCACTGTTTCAATTGTTATTGTTAAGGATTTCGGGTAAATTGAAAAGTGTTGCTGATTCGTTAGTCTAGTGATAAAATCGTGACTGCTGAGCATGAGGTCTTGGGTTGGATTCCCGGATAAGGAAGTGTTATTGAAATTTCTATAAATTATAAAAAGGAAAATCTAAGTAGCAGCCCGAAGTTTGAAATTGTGCTCGGTAGATAGCAATAGGCTCACCACGCATTACACGGGACCTAATAACAGCATTCGTGAATTTATATACATACTCTCTTTTTAGCAGCCTCTTCGATGTCTACAACTATAGAGGTTATTATGAGATGAGAGCTTCGAGAAGTATATGTAGTAACTTTGAAAAATATAAAGAATGAGGGAACTTTGTGGAGTGAAAGAGGATGTAGTGATGAGGATTGAGAAAGGTATGCCAAGATGGTTTGGCCATGTAGAAAGGATGGATCAAAGACGATTGACAAAACTAATATAAAAGACGAGAGTGGATGGAAGAATCGGGGCAGTACGACCTTGATGAATGTACCAAAATAAAAATGCGGACTTTCTCAAAAAGAATAGGTCAGCAGCCACCTAAATCGAAGAGCATGCATGAAGAGATTAATGAACATAGATGAACCGAAAGAGGTTTGTTAGAATTTTAGCAAACGGAAATAAATAGTGTCTGCCTACCCCAATGATAAGCATATTAGTATATTAGTATTTAATATATAATATAGGATATTATATATCTCTAGCTCAGCTATCTATTAAGTAATAAAACAACTTTTAACCGGATTAATCGCGTGTATTATTGGTTTTTGTTTTTCCTGACGTTTCGAACACTTTGCAGCGTTCGTGGCCGCAGGAGGAAAAACAAAAACCAATAATACACGCGATTAATCCGGTTAAAAGTTGTTTTATTATAATGTGTAATGATCGCGAAAACCTAAGATATTACTATATCTATTAAGTAATTTTGAAAATGTGCCATTAAAACGTACCAACCGGAGCCATTAAAATCTTAACCATTTTTATCGCAATACCCTAGTCCCTCCAAAACTATTAATCTGCAAAAAAACTTCCTTCTAACAGCCATTTAGTTCAAACTATAATAAAAATCTAAAATTAAACCCGAGGCCAGACAAATGGCCATTTAGCCCACAGGCAATTGAGAAAATAAGCCGCTGAAAAGTTATTAAAAAGTTGAATGGGGTTGCCACTTTATGCCTTAAAAGGATATTTTATATTCAAGGAAGCCGTTGTCTGTTAACGCCTTTGTCTTCGTATTTATTGTTATAGTAACCCCATAAATTGTGCTTGAGTCTTCGAAATTAGCTCGAACATTTTTGGGTTCAGTTTCCTTGGTTAATTCTTTGATAATGATCTTGAAAGTCTACAAATTTGATAAAAACATTATGGATGTACAAAAAATGACTCCATATCTGTTTTCTTTTAAATAACCTAAATTAAGTTTAAAAAAAAACTGTTTTAGAGGTACGCCCTGGAACACCTTTGTCCCTCATTTTGGGGAATACAGGCGCTACGAAGAGGACTAAAAGACAGAAGAGGTAACTCTCAGAAAAGCTGAAGCTGACAGACTGGGAACTTATCTTCGGCTTCCAGAAAATCAGAGCCAATTATTAATTTTGTAGTGTTTTATTCCTAACGGTAAGCAAACTCGCCAGGTCTTGAGGAAGCGTTGTGTTGGCAGTTGGAATTACACTTACTGGGTCAGTACCGTGCAAGTGATACTCCCTTTTTCGTAAGTGTGGAGAGTCCTTCAAACAGACTGTACCGTTGTCCTATGGACTACAAATCGATAGAGTGATGCTGCTGGTGTTTCAAGAGTCTATGGGTCCATAGTTCCAGTAATCGCTTACCATGAGGCGGGCTGTAAGACCTTTAGCCACCTTAGTGGTATAAAAAACGTGTGTTCAATTTCGAATAACATCAATGAATTCACGGATGACACATCTAAGATTTTATGTTAACTTTAAGAAATACATACTCACGCTTTTTTCCCATTAGGGTTGGCTAGACTATAGAAAGCCACCTGCTACGATCCTTACGTACTCCTTTTGCTTTGTTCGTTCATACATCTGCTCATACACGCGTGTAGTACTCCTACCCACCTTTTGTTTTTCCTGTGTGTGGAAAATTCATCATGTGCGCTGTGCCGGGCTCCTACCCACT
Organism: Xylocampa areola; assembly: GCA_935421205.1. Classification (NCBI taxonomy): domain Eukaryota; kingdom Metazoa; phylum Arthropoda; class Insecta; order Lepidoptera; family Noctuidae; genus Xylocampa; species Xylocampa areola. The sequence continues at coordinate 14,511,350 of OW285218.1, read as the reverse complement.
AAAACGCAACTGCATTGATGGCAACCCCGACAAGTTTTGTTCCGTTGGGCGTAGTCAACCTTTCGGCGGAAAGTTTTATTTGCAAATTTTTGCCTCAGGCATTAACAAAATTTTTTTCTTACATAACCACACAATTTCACTACATTTATACATATTTCCCTTAGAAAAATATCATTCTCCATTCAAGGTAAATCAAAAGCCTCTTCTGAATTAAAATGTCCGTTGAATGTGATCTCGCGATCTCTAAATCCAACTATCTCTTTAGTGCTTACACCAAAGTTTTCTGAGCGAATTGCTAAGTTCTACATTGTTTTAAGGCATTACTCGAGGACTAATTAGTAAGAACATGATTCCTTGCCCTTGGGATTTCTATTAGTTAGCAGTTTATACTAACGAACTGTCTGGAACAAAAGAATATATGTATCTACCTACCATGTATCTATATCAAAGCTCTGACTTTTTGGATAGCTGTACACCTGCCAGATATGTTAAGCTGACTTCAGAAAGGGGACATTATTCATTCAACCATTAATTCACCGTCCCTACTCCTCAACATTGATGGAATACATGTCAATATTTTTGTACAAAGCTACAAAAAATGGTAGGTTATTTTTTTGTCACAACTGATAAATCAATGGGAATTATATTCATTATTGTTCAACGGTTATTATTCACGTGAATTTTGCGGGATTGCCCGACTAATTTCGAACTCGAACGGAGCCCTTAGTCACGAGCTGGGACGTAAGTCAAACTAAATAAGTGTCTCACGAAAATCATTAAACAATAAAAATGGATTAAGTTTCAATTTTTTTTATTTTTTTATTGACGTATTTTATTTATTTATAGTGGTGAGTCGTAGATTTTCTGGGATTTGCGTAATTGATACGTACCTAACAATCTCTGTCGTTATTAGTAAGATTTGTTTTATGTTGGCATTACAATGAAGTTTGCAAAGAACACAAGTTTTACCTTGGCATGTGAGCGCTCTTTCATTTGACATTGAACAAAAGTTATATTTATTATGAAATGCTCTTTTTCCATTTTAGTGCCTTGTAGATTCTAGCGTTGCAATAAACCGCTATTGGTAATATTTCCCTTTTCAGTAAAGTTGCGTATGGATTTCCACTCGAGGTCGTAAAGAAAATAAGATATATTTATTTTGTTAATCATTATAATTGAAACTAGTCGGGCAATCCCGAAAACTGCACGTATGTAGTAACCGGTGAACAATAATTGATTGAAGAAGGGAACTAAAAGTATTATGCTTTGTACAAAAAAATAATTAAATCTGTTATCTTCTTTATTTAAATTAAAGGGTCATTATTATTATACCTAGTAAGAAAAAGAAAAAAAAAACTCAAAATATCGAACAGCATCGAACGTTGGATCTTACCTTTTACCAAGCCCTTTTTAAGCATTATTTATCCGTTCTAATATATTTACTGCCTCGTTGGTCTAGTGGTCTCAAGCGCGACTGCTGAGCTTGAGGTCTCGAGTTCGATTCTCGGGTAAAATAATATTGAGTTTTTCTGTTAGAAGATTCTCAGTAGCAGCCCAGAATTTGGAATCGGGCCCGGTAGATGGTAATACGCTAACCACCTATACATGGGACTTAATAACAGCATTGGTTAAATGTGGGTGTACAATTATGTATACCACTGCCTACCCCTTCGAGAAATACAGGCGTGATGCTATGTTATGTCTATAAAGACAAAAAATTCCTTAGTAATTTATTTTAAAGTTACATGACATCTTCTATAAAGTCTTTACTATGAACTATGTAAGTTTGACCAAAATATTTTAGTATTTTACTCAAAACGAACAAAAGAACGTCTAGTGAAGAAATTAAACAAATTTTCCAGTTACCCTGCAATCTTAATTTGGAACGGTATTCCAGATCTTATCTAAAGTTTGACTAACAACAGTTTGACTCAAAACTTTTAACTCATTTAACTTTTTCGACGGAATGCAACATCTATTGTGTGTCGAACTACAAATTTGTTTAAGTTCGTTGTTAGGTATTTCGGCAACATATACATTTTATAGACGATATGAATAGAGGTTTCTGTCTCACTAGTCTAGTTGCAGGCGTGGCTGCTAAGCGTGAAGTCTTGGGTACGATTCCCGGCTCGAGCCAAATGCTTTTGGGTTTAATTGTTAGAAAATTCTCATTCTCAATTGGCAGCCCGGAGTTTGGAATTGTGCTCAGTAGATAACAATAGGTTTATCACTTATCAAATAATTCAGACTTAATATCAGTTCTTCTTATAGTGTCAGTATTTAAACCAAGGCTAGGCCTCTGACATGGCTTTACACACCATCGAGAACATCTCTCAGGTGTGCTGGTTTTCTCACGATGTTTTCCTTCACCGTTTTAAACGAGGGATAAATCACCTACGACTTTAACCGAACAAAAAAAAGCGAGTGAAACCGCGGGGCACACCTAATATAGCCTATAAAAATAAACATTTTGCCTTCAAACAGGTAAAGCACAAATTAAAAAGCCCCACTAATTTTATTAATAAATACTATATAATTTTACTCTAAAGACAGGGTTTTACCCTTTTATCCAACTACTCAATAACTACGTAACTACCTTCATAGGTAGTACCCTATACCCATATTAATATGAACCGAACACTGAGTCACCTGGCTTTAAAACCGCTGGGGAGTTACCCTAAAACCCATCACATTACTATTGCATGACTATACCGTATTAACATACCTGAATACCTGTAACACCTATTAGGTTTAGGCTGCCTATCCACCGGAGCGGGGCGAGGCTGCGGAGTGAAGCGAGGGAGTAATGCGGAGCGGAGTTGCGGACTGTGTCTGTCCATAGACGTCGAGCTAGGTAGCGGAGCGGAGTGAGAAAGTAATGCGGAGCGGAGTTGCGGACTGTATTTTTTCATACGCGGAGCTAGGCCCCGAGCACGCGACGAGTCATTTGCGGGCAATTGGTTTAGTTCCCTGCCCCGCCCGCGTTCGTTTCTACTCGCCGCTTCCCTGCTCCGCTTCCCCGCTCCTCTTCCTCACTCTGCGTCCTCGCTCTGCGTCCTAGCTCCGCTTCCCGGTTTTGTATGAATTTTTAAATTAATTCGCAACTCCCTGTACACTGAAGAGGAGCGGAGATTTTATGCAATTATATTGGTGGATTTCTATCTCGCTCACCGCTTCGCAGCCTCACCCCACTCCAGTGGGCAGGCAGCCTTATACGAGATCGATTTGGGTACTACATTGTAGCGTATGCCTCTGTTAAAATATTCTCGATGACGTAATGAAGCCACACAATATTTAGATCGGATGTCTATTTCTAAATTGGTATGGACATGTGATGCGGAGGAATGAGTTTCATGTCACAGGGAGAATTTTTATACCAATTTTCAATCCCTAAATAGAATTAATCGATAGTAGGTACTGTGCTAATTAAATTTAGATCCAACTAGCGACCCGCCCCGGCTTTGTTCGAGTATATATATATATGCAGCAAAACCTTCTCATGAATCACTCTGTCTATTGGAAAAAACCGCATGAAAATCCGTTTAGTAATTTTTAAGTCATGATAGACTTTTTTTTATAATATGTAGTGAAGTAGATTCTTGAAGAGACTGCCGATCATGAGGCGCTGGTTTGAATTCCTGGGTCGGACAAAGTGTAATTGTGTTTATCTATCTTAGGAAATTAATAACATCCCGGAGCTTGGAATTGTGCCCAGTAGATGGTAATAGGCTCACCACCTATTACATGGGACTTAATAACAGCATTGGTGTCCGTGTGTGTACACCTCTGCCTACCTCTTCGGGGAATAAAGGTGTGATGCTATGTATTCTATGTAGATACTTGGAAAACTATAAGCCGTTAAATTAATTCAATAAGAACAGTCTGAGAGTACATTAAGAACATAAGATGGAAATTTCATTTTAGAGTTAATATAACGAAACTACAGCTATTATAATAATCAGCTTCTCAAATAGGGCCGTAGACCCTTCTGAAAATGAGAGTTTATGACCGTAATATTGAGACCTAGTGGCACGTAGAAGGTCGGTGACCGCCACTGTGCCTAATTTGGCCAATTAGCAAATTAACACAGCTACGTAATATTACTGCGTTAATCCAATTTTATAGAATGCTCAGCTAGCATTTTAATTATTTCACAATTTAAAACTTCTATTATTGTATTTTCTTAGGATTACACTTTACCTTCATCGTTAATATAAAACATTTTATTTACACTGAGTTTATAGGCACGTTTTAACTAAACTAATAGTGCAGTAGTATCCTAGTGGTATGACCGTTGGACTGACAAGTCAAAGGCCGCAAGTTCGATTCCAAGGCACGCATCACTGTCTTTTCGAAGTCATGTGCGTATTAATGACTGCCTCGTTGGTCGAGTGGTCACAAGCGCAGCTGCTGAGCGTGAGGTCTTGGGTTCGATTCCCAGGTCGGGCAAAGTGTTATTGAATTTTTCTGAGGGAAATTCTCAGTAGCAGCCCGGAGTCAGGAAGTTGGTGGTGTGACACCCCCGTGCTTCGGAGAGCACGTAAAGCCGTCGGTCCTGCACCTGATCTCTCTCCGGTCGTGTCGGATTTCCGTCCCATCAGAATATGAGAGTGAAGGAAGAGGGAGTGCACCTGTGTTTGCGCGTACACTTGTGCACTATAATATCTCCTACGTACTTGGCTAATCTCAGTGGAAATAGGCCGCCGTGGCCGAAATACGGAGTATACATAAATTAATTATCAGTTGCTAAAAACGATGAAGGAAAACATCATGAGGAAACCAGCTTATTCTTCAGATTATTTTTAATCGTGTGTAAAACCATGTCAGAGACCTACGGGTGGTTTAAACTCTGACACTAGGTTGTTCATCAACCACATTATAAAATTAATAATATAAGATTTAAATTAATCCTTTGGGGTTACTCTTGAAAATAATTCCGCTCGATTGACATTGGAAATATGTCAGTTCGTACTTTTAAATGCCAAAATGTCTAAAAAATAATTATAGATTCGGGATAATATGAAGACAACATGCTTTAAAATTGAGGCAACTGTAATGAAAGTAAATTTATTTTATAATTACTCGTGTTTTAAGTCGTCTATTTAATATTGGAATTGGATTGGAATTGGTATTAGTTTCAAGAGTAACCCCACTTATCATGTAACATAACCAGCCTATAGCTATCCCAATGCAGAGCGCGGGACTCTTTCCATACAGAGAAGGCACAAGCATTGATCACCACGCTAGCCCAGTGTGGGTCGACGATTACAGACCATTAGGTTCATGTTTCTTCTTGATGTTTACCTTTACCGAGGCGGTAGTCATATTAACTCAGTGGTAGCGAGGCCTACTGAGCATGAGATCTTTGGGGTCGGGCGGAAAGATATTGAGTTTTAATTTTAAATAATTCTCAGTAGCTGCCTGGATATTGGAATAGTATTCGGTTTATGGCAATAGGCTTACCGCCTATTATTGGGATTGGATAACAGAATCGATAAAATGTGCTATATATCCGTGTTATGTGTATATGGCCGTATTAAAAAGTGGAAGAAAAATCCGTGAAATGAGTAGAGGTCAAGATGGCTTAGCGGTCAGAACGCCTGGAGTATTTATCCGGGAGGCGCAGGTTCGAATCCTGTTCGCGACCATAATTTTCTTTCCACAAAACTTTAGGGTTCGCTATGCATGCGTTGTCAAAGATTTATGTGTACATGTCTGTCTTATCCTTAAAGATATACAGGCGTGATGCTATATTATACAAGCTTAAAACACTTGAATTAGTTGTTTGGTATTTCAGTAACATATTGACCTTGTCTAGACATTTTAAGATTTGAGCATCGTTAGGGGTGTTGCGCACTTGACTGTCGCGACCATAGAAATCTAAACAAAGTACTAGAGATAGTAACAATAGTGGTGTTTTTATAAAAAAGAATGTCACCGCTCAAAGAATACTCATATAAAATAAAAATCTAATATCACCAATAAATAAATAAATATCTAATATCACCAACAAATAAATCTGTTTATATACCTGATATAAAGAAAATGATCATCGTTGGTAGGAATATAACTTTAAAAAGACTGGCGTCCGAGGACGGATCTTTTCGACGATTTTATCATCACTGTATGTCAAATTTGACGTTTAAAATCGACAAACGTGTCGACAAAAAGGACCATGCTCGCACCCTGGACCGATTTGTCTATATATTTTTTAATGGTCCAAATAAGATTTTCAGGTACAGAAATCGATTTAGCATATATCTGCATCAAAAACAGTAGTTACCAAAATACAATAAAACACAGACAGAAAAAAGCGTTGAATTAAAATAAATAAATTCTACAACATAACAATACCTATATCAATTATTGTTTACCGGTTACTACTCACGTGCCTCTTTCGGGATTGCCTGACTAGTTTCGAACTCGAACGGAGCCCTTATTCATGAGCTGAGCCCACGGCCATGTTGCAAGTCAAACTAAAAATGCACGTGACTAGTAACCGGTGAATATTCATTGATATGAATATGTCTCACGAAAGTTTTTATACAAAATTAGCGGCGATGTCGCGAGTTAAGTCTTGTTTTGACTTTTTTGACTGGCGATATCGCAGCGGGCTTAAAAATGCACGTGAGTAGTAGTACCAGGGAAAAATAATTGTTATAATACTATACCCATTTCTGTATTATGATTATTGATCCTTGAACCTGTTACTGAAATCATAATAATTATGCATATTACAAGCTATTTATATTTTTATATTATTTTATATTTTACAAGCAGTAACTATATTTCACAAAATTATAAAGCCACTTAGAAGTTATTTAAATCTAATAATAACGCAGAGGTCAGTGCACTATTGGTCTCGTTATATCTGATAATTACTTTAAGTAAAAGTCCTACGCATGGGATCGACACAACGCCTGGACCGTTGGTACTTAAATTGCGGTGGCTTTTGTCTATAAAACTCGATGTAAGAGAAACTCATTAACACATTGCCCAACCCGGGAATCGAACCCAGGACCTTATGCTTAGCAGTCGCGTTTGGGACCATTAGACGAACGAGGTATTTTTATATTGATTTTAATTGTGATTTTAAAAGATTTAAGGCTTTTCAAAGATTTATCTTTAATTTTGTGTGATTAGTTACACCTATAGATTAAATTGCTTAAATTATGTTACTTTTTCACTGTAGAACCACAGCGTTTAAAGAGGTTATCAAGAGTTCGTGGCCTCACATCCCCTTGAACACAAAGACACGTTCTACTTTTACGCGAATATGCGACTTCTATTTACTTATTTAGATTTCTGTGACGCGTTCAAACTTACAAAATGGCGCAACCAAATTAACGGCTGATGAGATTTTCATGTTAATACAAACCAAATTAGCGAATGGAAAACTTTGAAGGTTTATAATAAGGATTTGTAAGATGAGAGGCTGTGTGTCATTGTGGGTTTACGTAGATTAGTGTATGTAATTTATTGAAAAAGATTATTGGGGTCAATATGTAGGTAAAGTCTACATTACGAGTATATCTGCCTAGTCTTTTCCAATTACATTGCGGTCGGCTTCCAGTCAAACCGGATGCAGCTTAATTCCAGTATTTTACATAGAGCGACTGCCTATCTGACCGCCACAACCCAGATACTGGGTAACACGATATCTCGTGGTAGGCTAAATTACGATTAAATCTTCGAAAAAAAAAACACAATAGATATCGATCCAATAGAATGATACCTACCCATCTTCACAAATGTTAAGAAAAATTGCACCAATCTATTCAAATTTGTTTGCATAGATATGTTTAAATTGCATTTTTTTTTGTGATCTACACAGTTGTCACTCCTACTCGTAGGTCATAAGTAAAATAAGACCTTGAAAAGAATTGTGAGGATACTAACATACTTATAAGATGTTTTGGATTGAGTGAAAAGTCATGTCGGAAACGTGGGGGTAGTAAACTCTGACACTAGGTTGTTCGTCAACCATATATAACCGATATATTTTAAAGCTTATAAGCTTTCCTACACCATAACAAAACCAGCCCATAACTGTCCCACTGCAGGGCAAGATACAGGCAGGCTTCTTAGACAAAGAAGGCACCAACATTGATCATCACGCTAGCGGGGGATTTCAGACCATTTAGTCCAGGTTTCCTCACGATGTTTTTCTTCACCGTATATCTGTGATGTCAAAGATTAACTAAGAAAATTCATACATATTATGACATTGAAAAAGTCACATTGGTAAATGCTAGGTTTGAACCAACAACCTGTGGTTCAGGAGACGGTCCTGTAACCCCTCGGCCACCACCACGTCACTTCTTACAACATAATCTTTTGTGAAGCACGCTGACGCGCATATTTTTGTAAAACTAGAGTCACATAGCGATGGGAACTTTAGTTGTCCCGTGTCCCGCTCTACAGACACGCGCACATTAAGTACATAGCATTGTTGTAATATAAGTACTTAATAAATACAGTTAGTAATTCCAAAAGTTTATTTATGTAATTTTTGCGTTGTTTGCCACCTATCTCTTAAAAAAAAGTCTCTGTGCACAATTCTTTCAAAATGTCGTATGTGTAATACTGCCGAATTTACTTATTATCATAACTCTCCTTTTTTGGGTAATCGTGTAAAAATATGCTCGTCAGCATTCCTCCACACTATTAATAAATACTGTTAGTACTATATAGAAATAACAGTGTTACCTAGTTTTCGATTTTGATTATATTTGCTACACAAACTTTTTGCGTGTACATGCCTTATAAGATTTATTTGTAAAAACAAGTGATTAAGTGGATGTGTTGTGTGAGAAGCAAAAATAATGGTCCTGTTTTATTTATGTGTTTGTTTTGTTTTTATTTAGAAGTTAGGTACGTGTTGGAAAATATTTTCGTGTAATACGAATTTTAAGTGGTAAAAATAGAGGTAAAGTGGAATATAAATAGGTTGATGAATGATTATAGAATAATAATTGACGTTATTTTTAACGTGTGAACTGATTTAAGATATTATACTCATAATAAGTAACACAATTACTCACATATGATTTTTATATTATAAATACAATGTAACCAAAATATTGTAATTGTTTGATGAAAAAGAGTAACCGTGGAGTTTCTTGCCCGTTCTTCTCCACAACTAGTTTATTTTTTTGACAATTCAAAAGTGCCTGTAAACGGTCTAATTGAAATAAATGCTTTGACTTTGACTTTGACTTTGACAATTAAACTGTGAAATAAAAAATTGCTTTTATATCATTATTTTTTTGTTTGCCATCGCATTTTTTAAATGTTACTATCACAAGGAATCTAACGATACCCCGTACATCTAAATCGGTTCAGCTATTTAGAAGTTATAGTGGAATAAAGAAATTTACAAACTCATACTTACACACATGAACACTAAAACATAACACTCCTTTTTTGGGCAGTCTTGTAAAAAAGACAATAGATTATCGCCGTCGTAGTATAGCAGTTCCACTTAAATTACAATTCAGTACTGTCAGAATACTGTCAGATATCAAAACGCAATGCAGTAGTCATGGACGTTTTACAATGCTTCATATATCGCGTGTGGGCTAAGCTCCACAATAAATGTAAATTCTACATGTTTGTAATTATTAAATAATCCTTAAACACCCACCACAAGTTGCCGCTATTACAAAAACAAACCTTAATTTCTCGTGCATTTTAATTTAATCAGGTTTTAATTCTCTTAAACTCTTAACTAAATACTTAGGTACTTATCAACTAATAAAATATAAAACATGAATTTTATAATCTCTGAAACCTAACATCGTCTTTCATAGGGTACAATCTGTTTTTCAAAAAAGGTTTAAAACAAAGTAACTTTGCAACAAAATAAGGCGAGGTATTCACTGCGAGCGAAATTATGAAACGAGGTGGGCTAAACCAAACATACTTTCGGTTCAAATATCAAGTCGACATCCAAAAACAATACTTACTCTTAAATAAAATATCCGCACATCACATGAATTTCAATATTGTGAACCAAATTTGCATAGTGGAATTCTATTTTTTGAAACAAATTTGGCATTTAAACATACAAATCACAATAATTCCAAACAAAAGATTTCACACTTGCTTGCATGCTATGCTACTGCTGGATTTCAAAGTAACTGTAGGGCTATTTTATACAGATAAATAAAAGAGGAGGAAGAGAAAGACTTAGCTATTCATGTGAGGAACTTATTTTTTTATCGAAACTGAATCAACGTTTGGCCACCAACTCGCCTGATGGTAAGCGATGGTGTGGCCAAGGATGGAGCACGTAGATCCAGAAGAAATCTATTCATTCTAAGTAGAGTGGTTGATTCGGGGAGAACGATAGTTGGAGAGTTGATTTATATTTATATTTTATTTATTCGACAAAAACAGTGACGATAACACAATTATCTTAATAGCTAATTCTAAACAATTTTATACAATATTATTGTATCTAAAGTTACAATATTAAATGGAAAAAGAATACGGTCGCGAACAGGATTCGAACCTGCGCCTCCCGGATAGATACTCCAGGCGCTCTGACCACTAAGCCATCTCGACCTCTGCTCACCACCGCGAATTCTTCTTCCATATTTTAACACGTCTTATGGCGACGTCATTGCAATCAATTCAGTACCCATACAAGTGACCGAACCGACACGACTAACTTTGCAGTTAATACAATGTCGTAAAGAATGCAATTACCTTAATAATTCAAGATATGTCTTTGAAAAAGCATTAACGCATCCTTAGCGATCGGTCACTTGTATGGGTACTGAATTGATTGCAATGACGTCGCCATAAGACGTGTTAAAATATGGAAGAAGAATTCGCGGTGGTGAGCAGAGGTCGAGATGGCTTAGTGGTCAGAGCGCCTGGAGTATCTATCCGGGAGGCGCAGGTTCGAATCCTGTTCGCGACCGTATTCTTTTTCCATTTAATATTGTAACTTTAGAGTTCGCTAAGCATGCGTTAATGCTTTTTCAAAGACATATCTTGAATTATTGTATCTGTTTAGTAGCATCTGCTGCTGAACTAGGTCTATAGCCTGTATTTCAGCTAACAGCGCCTCAAGCCCCGGTTATTTAGGAATTGATCATACTTTTAGCTAACATTTAAGATTTAGTTGAAATATGATACGTCATACAAAGGCAAGTTTTTGAGTGACAATTAATTTAAAACATTTTTACAAGATGATTGTGACCTCTCTGTGTGTTATGTGAACGTGAGGGATTGTGTGATGTACTAACTGTAACTACCCAGACCCGTCTCCAGCAACTGTTTCACCGGACTATATCTCGAAACATAGCTACATAGCTTCACGGCATGGCTTTGTCCAGTGAGAGGTAGACAGCCACGGCCGAAGCCTCTCACCTGAGTTGTGTTGCCTGTTTTGTACCACCCAGGTGCCACATGTAGGGATTCCATTTTTATACATTTGGGTACACTTCTCGGGATGCCCGCAACTCATAACATAGCATCATAACATAGCATCACGCCTGTATTCCCCGAAGGGGTAGGCAGAGGTGTACACACTTGTACACCCACATTTCACCAATGCTGTTATTAAGTCCCATGTAATAGGTGGTGAGCCTATTGCCATCTACCGGGCACAATTCCAAACTCCGGGCTGCTACTGAGAACTTCCTAACAGAAAAACCCAATAACACTTTGCCCGACCTGAGAATCGAACCCAAGACCTCATGCTCAGCAGTCGCGCTTGGGACCACTAAACCAACGAGACAGTCTCGCAACTCAGCCCCCATAAAACTAAATGAAGGCGAAGAATGACAAGCGACAAGCAGTGGCAATAACTTCGTTGACAAGAGCTGGGCTCTTTAGTTAAAGAAAAAGCGTTGTTGGGCCAGTAATTGTTTGCCTCTAGGGTTATACGTATGCGCGGTGAAGGGGTTATGAGAACTGAGTGGCTTAGTATAGCCACAACCTAGCTATCGATATTCGGTGTGTTAGCTCTCAACGCTTAGTACTAGGGTTAGGTAGAAAAATTACTGACTGTGGACAAAATAAAAGTTACTGCACACCTTAGCTTCGCACGCGGTGTAAACCGGGCCTTACAGCTTGCTTAGACCTCGCTTCTATTATTCCTAAGTCGTTTGTAAAGCTAATCTTTGGAGTGTGTTGCCTCAGGGGTGTAAATTTAAGAATTTCTGTGAATAGTTTGAATATCTTACGCTTGGCTGAAAGCCTTGGGGATAGATTTTGTAGGGTGAGACGCCGTTAATTTTAACTTATATGAGTAATAATATGTAGCGTGAAATTTAGAAGACTATAATATTAAGTTTCTTATAAAACTATAACTTTTGTGAACTCTTAATTGAACTTAGATTCACCCTAATCATTAGTAAATTTTAAAATAAAATCTTCGATAAGACCTTTTGCTATCAATCGGACACAATTCTAAACCCCGGGTTGCTGCTGAGAATTTCTTAAAAGAAAAACCCAATAACACTAAGCCCAACCCGGGAATCGAACCCACGATCACTTGCCCAGCAACCACGCTCACGACAACTAAACCAATAAGGCCGTCGACGGTCAGGTCATTTTAAGTGTTTTTCTAAAGCCCAAATTCAGCAAACAGAATAGGTAATTGCCAAATCCTCCCCTGTAGACATGAAGGCCCAATTTTCAACAGACTGATTAAACAGCCTTACCTACATACACATCTATATAAAAAGCAAAGAATTTTCTGCCTATATCAGCAGACAAATTCATCCCAATCCATTCCGTTTTAACCCAAGTACCGATAACGTAAAATTTCGGGATCTATTTCGACATTCAACATACTTCATTTTATTTCTACATCCAAGGGTCACCGTTCGTTTTATTTTGCAACTACGAGGGTCATGCTCATTTTATTTCAGAAGTCAAGGGTCATTTTATGCTGAAGGGTAATACTTCATGCTAACGAATATCTGTTTAATTTTGTCAGGAATTCGTTGTGACGACAAAATGAACGGACGAAGGTATTAATGTCAAGGGGTACTCGTATTTACCGCTCTTAGCCTTATAGGGTTCTTATGTCGTATTTTGGGACTATTTCCTTTCATGTCGTGAGTGAAGTGGTGATAAGAGAAACTGTGAAAGAAAAAACGTAATGTTTATGTAAAGTTTTGTGTTAAAACGGCACTTTAAACATTTGCACATATTTCTGTTTTTTTTTGTGGTTCTGCCGTTATCTATAGCGCAGTATCTATAGTTAATAGTTATCAACTATATTTCTCTTGGCTATATTTCGAAAGTCGGTTATGTATATTTGTTACAAAATTATCTGTAGCTACTTGATCGGAGTTTCAAATTGTGCGCGGTAATTTGTCATAAGGCTAACTCTGTTGCTTTATATAAACAACACCTGAGCATAAAATTATCCCCCTTTCCTATCTTATACGCAGTACAAACTTCGCTATGATACACAACATGTAGAAAAAGTCTGTAATAGTACTTTGAGAGGTCAATGAACCCAAAATAATAATAAATGTATACCACAACAATATAAAGGCATTATTATAAAATAATTAAATCGCCATGTAAACCGTCCCTTATTTGCTCGACTTCATAGATGTAAATCGATAAGACAAACTTATTGAATTCTACCTACAATTCTACATACTTATCGGTAATATTTTGTATAAAATTTTTGTATACCGTCTATTTCTTTACGCACTCTGTGAATTGTAACTGATGTACGAGTATATTGTTTGTTTATTTCTCCTCGAAGTGATTGTAATCTTGAGAAATAAAGTGATTTTAAACCGAAATATCGCTCAGCATAATTTTTTGTAGAAACGATATCATTAAGGAACATTATACGATATAAACTTTAGCAATTTTCAGGGCTATATGGCACGAGATTCCTATCAACTGTCAGACAACACTATACTAATTATAATGACAGACAGTGTTATTAAATAGCTGCTGTCTTGCGATATAGCTTAAAGTATGCCATGCTATATAATTAACATAAGGGTCTTAACTGTGTTTTCTTGAAGACCAGTATTATTTACTAGACCAGTATATTAACTGCCTCGTTGGTCTAGTGGTCCCAAGCGCGACTGCTGAGTAGGAGGTCTCGGGTTCGATTCCCGGGTCGGGCAAAGTGTTATTGAGTTCAAGATAAATCTTTGAAAAGCATTAATTCATGCTTAGCGAACTCTAAAGTTATTATATTAAATGGAAAAAGAATACGGTCGCGAACAGGATTTGAACATGCGCTTCCCGGATGAATACTCCAGGCGCTCTGACCACTAAGCAATCTCGATCTGTTATTGAGTTTTTCTATTAGGAAATTCTCAGTAGCAGCTCGGAGTTTGGAACTGTGCCCGGTTGATGGCAATAGGCTCACCACCTATTACATGGGACTTAATAATAGCATTGGTGAAATGTGGGTGTACAACTAGGTATACATCTGCCTACCCCTTCGGGGAATACAGGCGTGACGCTATGTTATTTTATGTTTATGCCAGTATTACTAACTTATCGTATCCCACTGCAAGAATACAGGCCAAACTATTTTGGATACTGAATACTTTTACCACTATACTGTTGAGAGAGAAATAAAACAGGACCATTATAACGGGTCAGTAGTCTCTAGTTTCCCAGTAAACCTAAAATTCTCTTATACATTTTTAACGTAAACCTAACCGTTGTTGCGCCCAAAGCCAAGTGGGCCTTTGAAAGCCTCAGGCACTTACAACCACACCGTCCATTTAAAATTAGTGGACTAGTTCTCAATTTGCGTCAAAGAGCATAATGCTGGATAGGTCATGACTATAGCTTATTTTATGGTTATATATGAGCTATTAATAATTCAAGATAAATCTTTGAAAAGCATTAACGCATGCTTCGCTAAGCATGCGTTAATGCTTTTCAAAGATTTGATGAACTCTAAAGTTATAATATTAAATGGAAAAAGAATACGGTCGCGAACAGGATTCGAACCTGCGCCTCCCGAATGAATACTCCAGGCGCTCTGACCACTAAGCCATCTCGACCTCTGCTCACCACCGCGAATTCTTCTTCCATATTTTAACACGTCTTATGGCGACTTCATTGCAATCAATTCAGTCCATTGGACTGAATTGATTGCAATGACGTCGCCTGGAGTATTCATCCGGGAGGCGCAGGTTCGAATCCTGTTCGCTACCGTATTCTTTTTCCATTTAATATTATAACTCTATTAATAATTGTTGTTCAACGGTTATTACTCACGTGTATTCTTCGGGATTGCCCGACTAGTTTCGAGCCTGCGGCGATGTCGCGAGTTAAACTGTGAGTAATAACCGTTGAACAATAATTAATATGAATGTATCCCACGAAAGTTAATATACAAAAATATATTATCTAATTTTATTGCAACAAGTTCTAATAATGATAACGAAGAGGTACAAACAACTTGACCATATACACTTTTATATCTAGAATTCTAGACAAAAACCGCTTGTTATAGAGTTTGCGTCAATTGATAAGGTCGTTTTATAGCGTCCCTGAGACTATAACGCAAACACCTAGGTCTCACATAAAACCTAATTGTAATCTTTGTGTCTACAGCTCTAGTGGGACCTAGTACACGTAAAATTATCTTAGTTCTAATATATTTTTACAACACATTAACGTCTGCGGAGCGATCACAAATTACAATATTTGGTGGCGAGAAAGTTTTACCCGTGGCCTTCTGCTTAAGTACACCAGTCGCTCTGAGTTAGGCTGAGGTATACTTACTGATATTGATATTGCTTCGAAAAAGTTTATGCTTATGAAGAGCTCGTGGCTAAGAAACAGCCGCACCGACCTATCGATCGAGCTTAAGCTGCGTTTGTCACGATCGGTCTGTGGATTGGTGACCATCGTTTAATAGACACATCCGTACCTCGGAGAGCATTTTTTATTTTATTTTACTTATTTATTCGAGTAACTTAACTCATAGTATTAGTAACCATTTGACTTATATCTATATTAGTAAACTAAATAATATACAGCTAATTAAATGAACCATCATAATAAAACATCTTTTAACCGGATTACACCGGACACTTTGCAGCGTTCGTGGTCGCAGGAGGACTCCTGTTCGAAACGTCAGGAAAAACAAAAAACCAATAATACACGCGATTAATCCGGTTAAAAGTTATTATAATGTGTAGTGATCGCGCAATCCTAAGATATTACTAAATGAACTATCGTTGTATCGCTGCAAGTCCAGCAGAAAGTTTGCAGCACCGCGGGTTCACGATCGCGCAATCCAGTCGGCTGGAGATCATTTCTAGGATGCTGTTGGTGCTGCCCCGCACCCTGCGTACCAGGGATGCGCATCTCTTACGCATTACTGTATAAAATAAAAAAGCACTTCTGCAAAGCACTACAAAAACGCGACAACCCCACCAGCACCCTAAATGTGTTGTTATATTGGACTCGAAGGGCGCTATACGCCTTTAGTTTAAAATGAGCCCGTAATGACACGCGTAGAAAGAAGTACAACATGCACGGCATAGCATAACCCGTTGGTCCCGGTTATTGGAGTGTGATAGTAGGATAGCATCAGAACCTGGCGCATGGATAACATCTTGGTGTCACTAGATATAAGGAGATCGTATTGGTGGCGGTTACCACCAACAACAGCATTCCCAATCAGGGTTGACGTCAGGCAGGCGGCCGGTCATAAAACATTGCCAAAACATTAGCAGCATGCAATTTTAAAAACAATTAGTAAGTGGAAGAAGAATACATGCTGTGCCGACCCCAAATAAATAAAAATAAATAAATTGGGATAAGGGCAGGGAAAGATGATGATGTATTTATACTAATATTATAAATGCGAAAGTACAGTCTGTCTGTTTGCTTGAAATGTTTTTACAGCTCATGACTAAGGGCTCCGTTCGAGCTCGAAACTAATCGGGCAAACCCGAAGAATACACGTGAGTAGTAACCGGTGAACAATAATTAATATGTTTTTACGCTTAAACTACCGAACCAATTTTGATGAATTTTGGTTAAAAGCTAGATTCGACCTTGGAGAAAGACTAGATTGGACCTTGGAGAAAGACATAGAGTACCGTTTGTCGTGCAGACGATGTCGCGGGCACAATTTATACTTTCATAACAAAGAATTAGTTTAACGTATTCTAGGAATAATGATAACACATAAGGTGTTATGATCGAGTAAATCTTGTAGGTAGATTGTATGCGGCACTTGTATTTTTTTCTGATTCCCTTTTCTTTGAGGGCGAATTATCTTTGATTACTTTCCGATCTAGAATCTTAATGACGTCATGCCTTTCTCATGCAAATGAGTGACGATATTATAACCATATTTTTTTGCTTTATATTTGCGTTGAGGTCTGAGGTTGTTGGAGCTAAAAGTGGCTCAGTAAAGTTGATAAAATATCATGATAATAGTTCTTGAACACAGGCAAAATTCTTTGTAATATTAAAAAATATTTTTTAGAATTATACTAAACCTGAAAATAGTTTGTTCAGAATCAGTAACAGAATCGATTGTTTTTTTTTTTATGGTATAGGGGGCAACCGAGCAGACGGCTCGCCTGATGGTAAGCGATTACCGCCGCCCATGGACACCCGCAACCCCAGAGGAGTCACAAGTGCGTTTCCGGCCTTTTAAGGGGTTTGGGCCTCCGGTACCCTCACTCACTCGGCGAAACACAACACAAGCGTTGTTTCACGCCAGTTTTCTGTGAGGCCGTGGTATCACTCCGGTCGAGCTGGCCCATTCGTGCCGAAGCATGGCTCTCCCACGGTGGAAAATGATGTTTACATCATAATATATTTTATCTTAATAATATTTAAACACAGATCGCGTTGGACACAGCTGGTACGCGGGCTTCCAGTTGCGCATACACGTAGTTTTGTGGGTTATCATTAGACATTTTGCAAATTATATATACTTGTTCTTTATATGAAAATATTTCAACCGTGGCGCGGGTTTTGTTTAAACTAAAAATAAAATTAGGAGGGGTACTTTGGCCTTAATCACGTTTTTCCTTTTTTATCTCTCTCTCTTTTAGTAGTAGTGTAATCAATATAATCTAGGTTTTATTTTTGTAAATATTTTTAATTGTTATGTACATATCTAGTATCTGTTATATATTATATATTACTATCATATAAATGTATTTGTATATTTTCTTAGTTAATTATTCAATGTTCTTATAATATTTTTTTATTTTTATTTATCAATGTAAGGGTCTCCAACAAAGGATACACACATATAATAATAATTACGTAATTTATTAATTAGTATGTATTTATTATTATATAATTATTATCAGCCTATTTTCTATGTCGCGCATTCCTTCTTTCCAGTTTTTTAAGTCCAGTTTTTGTGACTCAATTCATCCCGTCATCTTCTACCACGTTATCGGTCTTATAATTTTTAACATCAATAATATTGTAGCATTCAATGGTTCGAAATAATCTGAGAATTTTGGAGGAATAGACCTTTTGCAAATAGCTTTTTAATAGATTGATAACAATCAATCTATCAGGTACGATATTTTTGTAACGAAACTGATATTCTGCTTAAAAATAAAATAAAATGTAAAACCATAACAAAAATAATTTAATATAATTTTTGTTGTGAACTGA
Organism: Xylocampa areola; assembly: GCA_935421205.1. Taxonomy (NCBI): domain Eukaryota; kingdom Metazoa; phylum Arthropoda; class Insecta; order Lepidoptera; family Noctuidae; genus Xylocampa; species Xylocampa areola. The sequence goes on along the minus strand of OW285218.1, from coordinate 14,492,729 downwards.
AATTATAATATTAAATGAAGCAAGAATACGGTCGTCATCAGGATTCGATGCGATTGCGATGGCTTAGTGGTCAGAGCTCCTGGAGCATTTATCCGGGAGGCGCAGGTTCAAATTCTGCTCACGACCGTATTCTTTTTCCATTTAATATTATAACTTTAGAGTTCGCTAAACATGTGTTAATGCTTTTCAAAGATTTATCTTTAATTATTCTGAAATTATTTTGATGTTGATTTTGTGCTCCACGGATGTCATAAAATTAATAAAGTCCGTTTAAGTTCAAGCCCGTTTAAGCAAAAATCTAGAAAGCTAATAAAATTTAATTGGAATGCTTCCGTAGAACCCAGTCGGTCGTGATGCCTAAATATGATTTTATTTGGCTGATCTGCCGTACATCCTATATTAAAATGGAATATTAAATTCAGAAAAACGTATTGCATATATTGGAAAATCGGTGGCAATATTATATTGGTTATGAACCGGGAGTGTCATGTGTAGAGAACACCTTTAAAGATTAAGATGATGTACGTTTAAGTTCTGGAAAAGAATCCATACCTTACAGCTGTCTGTTTGTAAAAAATCTGTTGAAGTGCACAAAGTTGCAAGTGAACATCAATCTTTTTTGGATATCGATCAATAAATAAACAAAAGAAAGTATTTTTTCGAACCTAGTGACTAAACACGAAAAATGTATTTATGTATTTCAGATAAATCTTCGAAAAGCATCAACGCATAGTACGCACAGCATTTTTTATAACTTTTTTATGTAAAAAGAATGGATGAAATTCTCATATTTTTCATTAAAATTATGCAGAATTTCAACAATATTCTTTTACGTGTGATCAACAACGTGTGCTGGTTTCCTCACGGTGTTTTCCTTCACCGTATGTCTGTAATCTGAATCTGGACTTAATAGTCTGAAATCGCCATCCCGCAACGAAACGTGGTGCACACTATCGTGCGCTCTTTTTAATTATGCGAAAAGGCATGTGGCCTACAGAAGGACCATTGTGGACTGGTTCTGTAATGTTCGATAAAATTTATTCAATTAATTTTTTTTTCTATGGCTCCATCGTGATTCGATGGTTTTGCCAATGTTGAGGTAGGAAAAAACACTGTCACCGTTCTTAAAACTAACATTACTGTTAAAACGGTCAAATTTAATTAACATGTTGTTTTGTGTTACATATTTTAACATTGATCAGTCTTATTAATACTATGAATGTGACGGTGTGGTTGCGAGGAACCGACTGCTGTGCCTTGTGTCACAGGTTCGATTCCTGCATGGTGCAAATATTTGTATGATCTACAGATTTATCAATCATTGTTCACCGGTTACTACTCACGTGCATTTCCGCCCGCGGCGAAGTCGCGAGTCAAGGTGAAGGTGAATGTTTGTTACTCTTTTATGCAAAATTACTGGACGGAATTGGATTAAACTTGGCACACAGCTGGTTAACACATAGGATACCTTTTTATCTGATTCTGAAGTCCAGGCAGATGAAGTCGCGGGCGGAGGTTAGTATTCTATAAACAAATGTAGTATAATGAAACAAAATTCATTTTTATTCAGCCGACAATTTCTATATGGGGCAATTATGTAAGTAATAAACGTTAATTATCTTATGTTAGCCCTGACTAAATAAAGTCTAACCAAAAGCTAAAAAATCACAACTTTACGAACCTACTATAAATATAATAAACAAAAAAGTAATTGCTTCCTTTCAAAAACAGCTGAAAAAAAAGTTAATTTTACGCTTCTATAAATTCAAAAATTACTTTTAAAAACCGTAATAACTTCACAAGAATGTTCCGGTACAGGGGAACAGGTTAAACCAACACTTAAAATAATTTTAACGGGGTTAAAGTAAATAGCTCTGGCACCGTATCCGATACCAGGCTCACCTTGACCTGCGTCCAGCTGACCTCGGTTCTACCTTTAAGACTAACCAAATTACGCTTTTAATTTACCATTGAAAAAGATTTTTCGATCGATGCTAGTAGTAGGTTTTATGATGATTTCTTAATAATTGTAAATCGAATGTGTATCGAAAAATGGACGATTTTATGATGTTCTTGAACACGTCCAGTCCAGTGACTTACATGTAATGAACGAATTGTTAACTATTGTATGCTATTTTAAATAGAGTCATTAAACATAGATATTTTTTACTGCTCATAACCATCACGGACTTTGTTCCGGATTCCTACCGATTAAAACCACACGAGCCGCTCCTAACTTTTTGGTTTCAGAATCGTAGCAAGATCCATCGAAAGGGTCGACATATCCAGCCACCCATGCACGCCACCCGCCGTCTAGGGCCTTTTGCTGGTCGGGCGATGAACTACTGTATTCTGACGCCCACTGGTTATGGCTCACGGTGGCCGGAGATCTTTGAGCGCCCACTGGCGCCTGCACTGGCACGTCTTCTGCGGCAGTGGTGGCAGGGTTTCATCTCTCCCTCCGTTTTTGTCATCTATTTTGCGAGTATCACCTCTTTGCAAAGGTGGGAACAATAGTACCGCTGCTTGGTAGTTTTTGGTATATATTGTTTACACTTTCACTCTCAGTCCCGACTATATCTCTGATCACAACCGGAAGCGAAATATCACCCACCCCTACTGCCCTAATAAGGTCATGGCTGCTCAACCCCAGCTCGGCGGCACTTTGTGGTAAGTAATTATGGAGTAATAAAAAGATCTTAATAGTTTTGAATCTTGAACATTATTCCTATGAATATGACACATTTGTTTTTATATGGGTTTAATAAAAAAATGTCTAAAGAATAATGTTCAATCATTCATATTAACGAAAGTCAAAACTTGTCTATCAATCAGTTCAATAATACTTACGTCCAAAAAATCTCGGGAATATTCGGAAGCCCTTAAATTTATTTGGAGGTTTGTTTATTTGTTTCTTCAGCGTTTACCTACATGATAAAAATTTGAAGTAAATTAGCGAGTCACCAGATTAACCACAGTCGAGACCGACAGTTAAACGTACCTTCCTAAGCACGGAGACACTCAGATGAGTATTGTCCTAGCATTCCCCCATATACAGATTAACCGTGCCAAGCGTTGTTTAACTTCATAGATACATAACATAACATAGCATAACGCCTGTATTCTCCGAAGGGGTAGGTAGAGGTGTATACAATTGTACACCAACATTTCACCAACAATGTTGTTATTAAGTCCCATGTAATAAGTGGCGAGACTGTTGCCATCAACCAGGCACAATTCCATACTCCGGGCTGCTCCTGAGAATTTCCTAACAGAAAAACTCAATAACACTTTGCCCGACCCGGGAATCGAACTTGAGACCTGCTGCTCAGCAGTCGCGCTTGGGAACACTAGACCAACGAGGCAATAGCAGACACAAAATAAATATTATAGTTATCAAGTACAATTTTGTAGTTTAACGAGTCAATTTATCAGTCTTTAAGTCAAGTCGGAGGTCTCTACGGTTGGCTTGTAAAATTTTGACCAGAATGTGGCTCCTAACAATTTTAAAAGTAGAAGAAAATAAATAAAACGTATATGGACATTATTATAATAATTTCGCAATGGCGTCAATTCTAAACTAAATTTAGAACATTCCTGTCTTTTACGAGCCGTTTCTATAAGAGCGGGACGGGATGACATGATCCCATATGATGAAATTTATATTTAATCATGTCAACCCAAAATTTTCATACAATTTTCGTTTGACGTCCCTAATTTTAGTGGCTACCTCAAACTGTGCCTACTAAAACGTACGAAGATTTTAATTTGACGTGCCTAAATTCTAATTTGACATCTCTTGATTCGTCCCATCTTGCTTATTTAGTAACTGTTAGTAAAAGACATAAACGAATAAATTTAGTTTAGTTTGAATTAGAATTGAGGCCATTATGTGTTAAATTTTTCTATTTATTGCGTATAAACCCAATAACACAACCCGGGAATCGAAATCAGGAACTATCACCCAGCAGTTGTGCTTTCAACCACTAAAACGATAAGGTATACACGACATAGTACGAGTATACCTGACCACAATAATTTTACAGAACTGTTTTTGTTCGCAGTTAGTTCAAACAGTAACATTTCTATATAAATTAAACTCAAACAATACTATATTCACAAACACTAAAACCACAAGCCTAAACCAAATAGTGTGATTTAGTTAAATAAATAGAGTTTGTTTGATACCAATTCCACTGAAAATTTAACTCTAAAAAGGCGTGGTGTAATAGTGTAATCTGTAAGTCGCTGCAATCAGCGGGAATGTTTCGCTTCAAGCGCTGAAAGGTGGAATGTATTGAACCTAATATTGAATTTGGTAAGGGTTGGGTTTTAAGATGAACTTGACTGTGATTTACATATTCTTTCGACAATCCGATACGCCCGGAGAGGGATCACGCGCTGGACCGACGGCTTTACGTAATCTCCGTAGCACGGGGGGATCACACCACCAACGTCCTAACTCTCGGCTGCTAGAGAGAATTTCCTAAGAGAAAAACTCAATAACACTTTGCTCAACCCAGGAATCGAACCCAGGACAACGCTAAGCAGCCCAACACTTTGCAACGTTCGTGGTCGCAGTCGTCGCAACGTCAGGAAAAACAAAAAACCAATAATACACGCGATTAATCCGGTTAAAAATTGTTTTATTGTGATGTGTAGTGATCGCGCAAACCTAAGATATTACTATAAATATAAAGCTTGTTCAAGTCATGAACACAGCTGTTATATAATCGATCGATACAAATAAATACCGTAGACACACCTGCAATAATTACCAGTGGCACCACCGTATCAATTATTTTATACCCGACAACATTGGCTATTTGAGATAATGATGATAGGCTGTGGTCTCATAATAATGGATGAAGCCTTAATATTGCAATAATGACCGTGTGTATGTACAGGTTTTAAGTTGACACAATACATGACGTCACAACTATTAATTTAATAAAGACACAACTAACCAAAGTTGTGTTTTGTTTTTTTTAGGTTTAATGTATATTTGTAAGATTCTTTATTTCACCATAACTTTTAAATGCCTTAACCGATTTAAATATATGGGATATTGTTAGAATCCGTAGACACATCTTATGGCAAACTCATTGCTATCAATTCAGTCCCTTTCGGTCACCTGTATAGGGACTGAATTGATAGCAATGACGTCGCCATAAAAGGTGTTAAGTTTCTCATAATTAGATAAACATTCGAAAAATATATAAAATAGTACCTTATTTTTTTCTTGCAGGCCCAATTGCATTTTTTAGAAAGAAAGAAAAGAAAGAAGAAAAAGTTTTTTATTTCCACGCGCCATCGGACGCCCACACTTATATCTATACAATTTTATATATACACTTTAAAAACCTTTGTTATACCTAAAACCTAATTAATTTAATAATAACAAAGACATTTTATTATTATGTATACCCTTAATTTTGTAAGTTTATTAAATTAAATTAAAAATTAAAAACAATATTTAGTCTATGGGTCATACCCTACATTAACATAACCTAACCTAAGAGTTCACAGATGTCACACTGCAAAAACAAAACTTTTAAATTGTTGTTATTTTTGTTGCCATCTTTGACTTTCGTGATAAAACAGTTTAAAGATTTCTTTTTTATTTAACATGGAGCTGGCTGTTGTGCGTCCTATGTGCGTAAAAACGAAGGTATTTGCTCAGCATAATGCTGCGGCTTCGGACGGACCTAATGCCAAACAGCGCTGATTTTCAGCAAAAACCTGTGAGTGACGATACGGAATCCCAACTGGGAATAAATAAATTAATTGTGAGTACTAAATTATGAAACAGTGATTATGTTATGTGGTATATATAATATAAAGTTGCTTAAAATTAAACCAAAAATACCAATCTGCATTATAAGTTAGTACACCAATCAACAGTAGGTCAGCGACCATTGTTGTCCTTGCGTTAGTGCATAGCGTGGAAATGGTTAAATATCAGATCATACGTCTTTACTCATTGGTAATAAAATTAATATTTAACATTTACACATTTAGTACCGCTCTGTGATCAAATTGCTAGAACCAAACATATAAATATGCAATTCGTCTTTCACATGAACTATATGGGATGTATGCATAATACATAAAATTATACTTATTTAATCATAATTATAATTGTAATTGTTGAGTACCAACCGTCCACAATTCATTGTTGAGTATGCTACAATACCAAAACCAATAAGGTAGGTAACATATTAGCTAAGCTTATCTAAATCTTAAAAAATATAATAATATGTAATATATATGATTAATAAATGTAATAATGATTTACGATATTGTATTAACTGCAAAGTTAGTCGTGTCGGTTCGGTCACCCGTATAGGAACTGAATTGATAGCAATGACGTCGCCATAAGACGTGTTACAATATGGAAGCAGAATTCGCGGTGGTGAGCAGAGGTCGAGATGGCTTACTGGTCAGAGCGCCTGGAGTATTTATCCGGAAGGCGCAGGTGGGGATCCTGTTCGCGACCGTATTCTTTTCCATTTAATATAATAACTTTAGAGTTCGCTAAGCATGCGTTAATGCTTTATCTTGAATACATACATGAAACCTAAAAAACAACTCTAAAAAAGAAAATCGTTTATAGAACATAAGTCTATTTTTTTTATCAATACTGCCTTTTCGCGTTCCTACTTGCAGTCATGAGATTCAACTATTTTTAAAATGTATCTGATTTCTAGTTTTTCTTGATCTATGTCAGTGATGATCGATTTTTAATCATTTTGGCATGAAAACTCATTAACTATGCCTACTTTTGCTTATCGAAATATATAATTTTTTTAGACTACAGCTATCTGCTCCTTTTGTGTTTTTATTGATGTTGGTCTAGGGGCAATTCGGGGAATACAGGCGTGATGCTGTGTTATGTCATGGTCTAGGGTCCTAGAGCACGGCTATTGAGGTTTTTAACTCGATTCCCGGGGCAGGTAAAATGTTAGGATTTTCTGTTAGGAAATTCTCAGAAGCAGCTCAGAGATAGGAATTGTGATAGATGGCAATAGGCTCACTACCTATAACATGGGATTTAATAATAGCATTGGTGAAATGTGGGTGTATAACTACCATATACACCTCTGCCTACCCCCTCAGGGAATAAAGGCGTAATTCTGTTCATGTTGTTATCCGTACGTAACCAAGCTAATATACTAATGGTTTCCCCTTCCTGTTTCCTTCCAAGTTTATTTATATTTTTTCTGCATCACATTTTGGAGCATTTTCAACCTTACAACGGCTTCGCTTTTGAATTTCACATGACTGTTTCTTTTTTGCATTCGTTAGAGCACCTTTCAACTCATACAAAAGGCCTTTCACCCTGAAGGGATCCCGTAAATCCTCAAATAAAAAGGCAGAAGCCCTCGTTCAATATCCTAATTTATTTGGCAGCTAACTTGTAAATGATGGAACAAAACCTTTGAACTTTACTTCGAGTGCCTAAATAATGATCGTTGTCATTTGTTTCAAGGACATTCTGACACATTTCCAAGGAGTTTGACCTGTATTCTGATTAGTTTCGCGAGAACTAAAACAGCTGTCTTGTCGTCACTGAAGTGTTTACAGAAATGCTGTGTGTATCAACAATTCTCCTTTAAATATCGTACTAACTACCTGCGCGAGTTTTAAGAATGAGATCCTAGAGTCAATTCGCAGGTTAAAAAAAGGTTTATTGAGTTTTTCTTAGTAACAGCGTGGAGTTTGAGTTTGTGCCCAGAAGATTTCAGCGGTTAGAATGTTTAGGATTAATGTTGCAACAGAATTTTAAACCATTTTCCTTCAAGCGATTAGTTGTGACTGACATTTTGGTTTTTATACGTCGTGATATATGTGGCATATTTCTCTTTCCAGAGTACTGTGTAGGTATGTTTTTGCTTTCACAAATCTCACAAGTTGTTTCCCTGACTCTGTATTTCAAACTGAATTCGTTTCGTGGAAATACGGGTTCGAAATCTCCGACAATTGAAAAACATTTGGGTACCACCCTTCCCCGAAATTTGATCCCGTAGCATACGACATCCAGCACTATGTAACACCAAACGCTGCGTTTGCAGTTAGGTACCTGCCTTTGATGAACGAGCCTTTGACTACCGACACTCCGACAGCTCTTTTGATGTCCATCTGATTGACAAGCGTCAATACTCTAGACATGTGACGGAACCCATGTTGAAGTGAACGAGGAACAACGTCCGAAGATTAACTACATGATTACGTCTTTTAGGCGTTTTATGGGCAATTTCGCCAAGGTATTTATTGCTACGCACCACCAAATTGTGGAAACAACTTTTGTCAGCGGCCTTTCCCAATTGATATGACATAAGGGCCTTTAAGAAATGAGTGTATGTATTTTTTAAATGTTGGCAACGCATCAAGTCTCTGGGGTTGAAGATGTTCATAGGCGGTGTTGATCGCTTACCATTTGGAGAAACGCAAGCTGTTTTGCTCACTATAAATATCGTTAAAAACATCACATTTCCTTTTTTGGGCAGTCGTGTAAAAATACACTTTAATATCTTATAAGACTTCCTCAAACCTAAATTAAGACCTATAAAGATTTAAATCTTTATTGAAACAAAAATACGATCGCGAGCAGGATTCGAACCTGCGCCGCCCGGATAAATAGTGATAATTAATTTATAAAAGGCACATGACTTCGAAAAGACAGTGGTGCGTGCCTTGGATTCGAACTTGCGACCTTTGACTTGTCATGCCACTAGGTTATCACTGCACATATTTTTGTGTACCATAGCGACTATATAGATAATGTGGCTATGTATGGTACACGAAAATATGTGAAGTAAAAAATATAATTCACAAATGGCAGGCGTGCTTTTAAATTATAACTTTAGAGTTCGCTAAGCATGCTCTTTTCAAAGATTTATCTTTAATAATTATCAGCTTAAAATTGTGAAGCAAAACATCGTGAGAAAACCAGCACACCTGATAGATATTCTCGATGGTGTGTAAAGCCATGTCAGAGACCTACGTGTGGTTTAAACTCTGACACTAAGTTTCTCATGAACCACACGATAAGAAGAAGCCACAAAATTACTTTTTTTTTTTAATCTTACTGTCCTATTTTATCCGGGACAATATAAGGATTCTAACTACACCCCATACATTTATATCTGTAGAGGCATTTAGAAGTTATGGTGGAATTAAGAAACTCACAAACCTACATGCATACATACATATTTACATACATAAATGAACCCTAAAAACATAATACTCCTTTTTTGGGCAGTCGTGTAAAATTTTAAACATTATTGGAACGTCGTAATAACATATAAGTTATGTTATGTCATTTAATAAACATATTATAGCATCACGCCTGTATTCCCCGAAATGTAGGCAGAGGTGTACACAGTTGTACACCCATATTCTCCAATAATGTTATTAAGTCCCATGTAATAGATGGTGATCCTATTCCAATTCCAAACTCCGTGCTACTACTGAGAATTTCCTAATAGAAAAACCTAATTACACTTTTCCCGACCTGGGAGTCGAACCCAGGACCTCATGCTCAGCAATCGCACTTGGAACCACTAGACCAACGAGGCATATATGACATTTCATATAAATTAAAAATTAAATACCGGAGTCTTTATTATCACACAAAATTCGCTGAAATTAAACAAAGCGAAAGGATTTAATAATTAATTTCCGTTCATTTACACATAATTAATTAATACATGTTAATAAAATATAACTGCTGCGCTCTTGGCAATGCCCGTGAATGATTAATTTATATCAGCATTTTAAATCACGCCTAGTATTTTATAAATATATAAAAGCCTTTTCATACTAACACCAGCTGTGCCCCGCAAATGTACATTTTCTGGATAGGGCCACCCTTATTACCTAGGGGTATAAAAATAGCCTATGACCTATTCTTATACCTACCAAATATACACATTTTTTATAATAATCGGTTAAGCCGTTTCGGAGGAGTTCGATAACAAACAAACACTGTGACTCGAAATTTGTATATATTAGAAGATGACTCGAACTAGACCCGATTTAATATATTTCTAAAATGTGTGCAAATCGCGAAAACCTAAAATCTATCATTCACGCGTAGTAGCTAATTTTTTTTTTTGTATATTCATGACTAGCTTCTTCCCGTCACTTCATCCGCTTTAACTTCAGAATTTAGACAAACCAGTATAAAAAGTATGCTCTTAATGCAGGATATAAACTATATATATGTGTGCTAAATTTCATCAAAATCCGTTCAGTGGTCAAAATACTCCTCCCGATCGTATATCGGTCACGGCCGCTTATCTCCACGGAGATTAGCCAAGTACGCAGGAGATATTATAGTGCACAAGTGTATGCACACTATATATGTATGTAGGCAAACCCAGGTGCACCCAGGTGCACTCCCTCTTCCTTCACTCTCATATTCCGATGGGACGGCAATCCAACACGACTGGACAGAGATCAGGCGTAGGACTGATGGATTTACGTGCTCTCCGAAGCACGGGGGTGTCATACTACCAACTTGCTGACTCCGAGCTGCTACTGAGAATTTCATAACAGAAATATCCAATAATATTTTGCCCGACCTGGGAATCGAACCCAGGACCACGGCCGCGCTTGACCAACGAGGCTATCAAGTCAGTAGTTATTGCATATTTAAATTTAATTTAATTTGATTTAAAAATAACTCAAAATAATATGATGTTTTAATTGTGTAACAATTATTAAATGAAAAATGTGATATTTTACTTCTTAATTGTGTAATAATTATCAAATGAAAAATAATGAATATTAACTGTAATTAATTGTGAAACGTAAAATTAACTTTCAATATTGGAACTTCGAATATTGAGGTATAATTTAAATTACCAATAAATATATTGATCTGTTTATCTGTTTATTGTTAGAATTAGTAGGATATTATCGTGAAAATTTTGTTATTGTTTCATGAATACTGGGAAATTTGTATTTATCAGTTGAAATGTCTAGTAGACCAAGGGGAACATAATTGTATTTTAATTTATCAAAATAGTTATAGTGTTATAGTAAAGGGGTTTACTTATTAACTAAAATACGTTTGCTGATTCATAACGGTCAATATGTACGATACAAATCAGCGTTAGTAAAGGTTGATAGACACGTAGTTATAATATTATTTTTCTTTTATTTTTCAAATTTACATATAAATTACATTTTTAACTATATATCATAAAAAAAAACAATATACATTTAAAAATATAAAAAATAGTAGGCCACCGGCATCGGGAACAGGGTCCAAGCCACCGGTGGTTAGGGCTCCAGAGAAAGGAACCTCCTCACAATGCGTGCCGTATCGAGGAGTACTGCTTTCTGTATCAGGCCCTTGATCCAGCCGCCTAGCGAAAGTCTTTTAAGATGTTGATCAAGACTTTTCGCTATAAGTCCGTTAGCCGAAACGACTATCGGTACAATGATTGCAGAGTCCACGCCCCACAGGTCGACAACCTCGTGCGCCAGATCAAGATATTTGATTTGTTTATCTTTCTTCGCTTTCACGAGGTTCTCGTCATGAGGGATAGTAATATTATTTATTGTTAAGATATACATATAATGGAGTTAACAATGATGCCCTTGCTAGTATCAACTGTGTTACTGGCATAGTAAATAGAAACTATAGAAATTATTGATGAAGCTGATATCTATCAGAACCTATTCCTTGCCTACACAGAATGGAATAACGAAAAATATCAAAATAAATAAAGTTATATTATCAAATGGAAAAAGAATACGGTCGCGAACAGGATTCGAACCTGCGCCTCCCGGATAAATACTCCGCGCGCTCTGACCACTAAGGGCAAGCTGCAATAGCGGTGGTAAGACCCGTAATGGAAGAGTGGCTGGAGAGGCGACACGGCGCCCTCGGCTTCCGGATGACGCAGATGCTCTCGGACCACGGGTGCTTCGGGAAGTATCTGTGTCGCATAAGCCGGGAGCCGACACAGAGATGCCACTACTGCAGTAACTGCCCCGAAGACACTTCACACCACACGCTGGCTGTTTGGGCTGAGCAGCGCCACGACCTCATCGGGGCAGTAAGGGCGGGCGATCTCTCGCTTCCGTCAGTGATTAGACACATGGTCGGGAGTGAGAGCGCATGGCGGAAAGGGAGAGAGACGCAAACCCCGCTCACCCCTGCCGCAGAAGGCGAGCCAGGCGCCGGAGAGCTCTCAACGATCTCCGGCCACCGTGAGCCGTGGACTGAGGGCGGCGGGTATGGGTGGTTTGCCGCCTGATCAGCAGTCCAGCCCGAGACGGCCACGCACGTGTGGCATAGGAAGGTGTTCAGGCTAACTGTGGCCGGCCTGTACAAATCCCGGAGTGGACCATAACCTGCCGGGGTCGCGGTGATTGCAGCAACGAACCCGGGTCCTCGGTAAGGGTTGAAGTAGGACCGTGTGGTTTTTAGTCGGTAGGAGTCCGGCACAGCGTCCATGATGGATTTTCCACACTCAAAAAAAGAAAAAGGCGCTCTGACCACTAAGCCATCTCGACCTCTGCTCACTACCGCGAATTCTTTTTCCACATTTTAACACGTCTTTTGGTGACGTCATTGCTATTTATTCAGTCCCTATACAGGTGAACATACCGACATGACTAACTTTGAAGTTAATACAATGTCGTAAAGATGCAATTACCTTAACATTTAAAGATGTTAAAATGTGGAAGAAGAATTCGCAGTAGTGAGCAGAGGTCGAGATGACGCCTGGAGTATTTATCCTGAAGGCAAAGGTTCGAATCCTGCTCGCGACTGTATTCTTTTTCCATTTAATATAGTAACTTTTTCTAAGTTCGCTAAACATGCGGTAATGCTTTTCAAAGATTTATTTTTAATCAACAAAATACTTGTAACCCAAAACCAATCCTATCAATTTAAACAAAACACCGAACAATCTAAAATCAATAAAAAAATATTTGACAAGCAAATAGCTTGACTTTAAAAAATATTCACGGACACGGCTAAAGTGAAAACCCATGTTACACCACACACGTGAGTTTACAAAAACAAACTTTATAAAAACTCGGTGCAAATAGCACTGGTAACAAATGCAATTTGTTAGGAAGCGAATAACACCGGACATTGTAATTGAATTAAAAAGTTTTAGTAAATCTGTAAATGATTACTAGATAAATATCACCAGGCGTCTCCTTAAGCAAAATACAAAGAGGATTGAAAATTCAATAGGTTTGAAAACGACAAGGTAGCTCAGTTGGTAGAGTGATGACACGGAACGTCAAAGGTCGCGGGTTCAAGCCCCGTTCTTGTCTATTATTTTTTCAATGTTTCTTTGAAAAATAGAATTAAAAAGTTTCCCTTGAGATCGCGTGCGTCTACTGTGGACAATAATCATATCTTTTTCTCCTCATTTCCCTTTGTGGCGTGGGAAACAGAGTTATTTTCTATTGATATCGGTAAAAACGGGTTATAAAGTTATTTTACTAAATGTAAGCAATAGATTTTTTAGGGTTCCGTTCCTCAATAGGAACAAAAGAGCCGTTTTAAGATCGCTTCATTGTCCGTCTGTCTGTCGAGACCCTGTCTTTTTCTCAAGAGGGCATGAAGGCATCACGTTGAAATTAATACCGATTACAATGAATATAATCTATGTTCTTATGAAGCTGTATTTTTTTAATTAAAAATAGGTCTATGTTTGGCCACCAACTCGCCGGACTGTAAGCGACGGTGTGGCCGAGAATGGAGCACGTAGATCCAGAATAAATTTATTCACTCTATGAGTATAGATTTGGGGAGTTGATGCAACTGCAGAGACCCGTCTCCCACAACGGTTGCACCGGACTACATCTGAAAACAAGACTAGGTCGCTTCACGACATGGCTTTGTCCGGTGGTGTAACCAGCTGCGGCCGAAGCCTCCCACCAGGGTTGTGTTGCCTGTTTTCCACCACCCAGAGGCCACGTGTAGGGATCCCAGTTTAAGGGTGCACTCCTACGGACGCGGGCAACTCAGCCCCCAAAATTGAATAATCAAACATTAAAGACAATGTAATAAAAAATACAGCCATTTATGCAATTGTTACAGGGCATAATTATTTTAACATTTGTCAATAAATAATAACCTTATCGGAAACTCTCGTTGACCTGAAATTATTAATAATTGGCAAGAAGAAAGGTTTTAAAGCACAAGTAGAGGAATACACCCGAAAATAATAATTTTATTTTTATGTCACACTAGATGACCCGGTGTACTTCGTGTCACCTCGAACGTCAAATGTTTGACAGGAAAGTAGATAGAACAGTTTATATGGGCATGTGAAATTGTTGTTTTCGCTATCTTCCTCGCAATTTTTCTACATTTTCTCACAGTTTAAACCTTCCCTGGACTACGACAAACATTTCAAAATCAAAATCAGCTAAATCGGCCCAGCCATTCTCGAGTTTTAGCGAGACAAACGAACAGCTATTGATTTTTATTTAAATAGATAGATAGATAAAATAATATTTGTTGCGATTACAAAACAGTTTTGTAGTTAGAGAATCTACCATGGCGAATAACGGTATATGGGAGAATATATTATACTCGGTGGCGGACACTGCACGGTCTAACAGCTCCTGATGATGCCCCGTGGAGGGGCGAAACACGTGTAGAGTAGTTGGTGGTAGTCGGAATTTTCACCGCTTGCGAATGTGCATATATTTGCGGGCGGGTGGGCGGTGCTCAGGTAATTAATGACTACCCTCAATTTTGTGGAAGTAGCTAGATATTGTATTTATTTGCATCCATTGAATATATTTTCATCTAAAAAGTTAAGTTTGTCCTTCAATCAGACTTGACTTTTTATTAGAACAATGTTCGGTGCTTTCATAGTTTATCAATTTCAGTAATGTTAATTACACGGAACCCTTGGTGCGCAAGTCAGCCTCGCACTTGTCCGTTTTCTTTTTTCTGAGGTCTCACCTTTCCCACAGGCATTTGTTAACGAGCCATTGTTTGAGAATTTAAGGGGGATGTTCTTTAGAGCGTCTTCAATAAATACACTTCATATTTACGAAGTAATGTTCGGTTTTCGAACAATGTGCGTATTCCCTCGCAAACAATTTCGCGCAGTGGGGGACGTGCTGCGGAAAACGTCACCCCGTACTAGAAAGTTTTCTGTGTATGTGGGGCAATCTAGAAATAAAATTATTACATATTTTATAATGATTTTTATAATTATCTATATTAATGTTATTTTCTAAGGAAATATTGAAAAATAATAGACACGAACGACATTCGAACCCTTCTCTCGATTCATTAAGATGAAAAGTAGGGAAGTTTAAATTTTATACGTGTGAAAAAGCGACACGGTAGCTCACTTGGAAGAGCGATGTCATGGCTTTAATATAACATACCATGGCATCACGCCTGTATTCCCAAAAGAGGTAGGCAGAGGTGTACACAATTGTATAACCACATTCCACCAATGTTGTTATTAAATCCCATGTAATAAGGTGGAGAGCCTATTGCTATCTACCGGGCACTATTCCAAACTCCGGACTGCTACTGATACTTTGCCCGACCCGGGAATCGAACCCGAGATACCATGCTCAGCAGTCGCGCTTGGGTCCACTAGACCAAAGAGGCAGTTTATGGCTTTAATATCTATAAAAAACATTGTTTATGATTGTCATTCGGCACCTCACAACTGCAAAGTGGTAACGTCTCCCTAAGACGACAAAAAGGGGAATTGAAATTTAAGAGAGGCGAACAAGTATCTAACACTATAGCTCAGTTGAGAGAGCGATGTCACCCATTGACAAAGATCACGGGTTCGAATAATTTCCTTACACAAAGCCATAGCAAAAACTATCAGTCGTAAAACTTTATTTTGCTAGAATCAAACCCCTGGCCGCGAAGCCCATCGAGCTGACACTAATATCTTAATACGAGGGTCGCCTTTAAGAAAATTTATGCGGACCTAATTTTCTTAGAACTTTATTATTCAGTGGGTCCAAGAAATTACCTTTTCTTTATATTTATGATTATGTTTCTTGCAATAATATTTAATTTATATTAGAAATAGTTACTATTTTATATGTGTTGTGAAAGTGTACGGTTTATAACATACTTTATTTGTGTCGGGTACG
This sequence comes from Xylocampa areola, assembly GCA_935421205.1. NCBI lineage: Eukaryota > Metazoa > Arthropoda > Insecta > Lepidoptera > Noctuidae > Xylocampa > Xylocampa areola. The sequence goes on along the minus strand of OW285218.1, from coordinate 14,476,604 downwards.
ATTCCCGGGTAGGGCAGTGTTATTGAGTTTTCTATTAGGAATTTCTCAGTAGGAGTCCCGACATGGCAATAGCCTCACTACCTATTACATGGGACTTAATAAAAGCATTGGTGAAATGTGGGGCAAGTAGAGACTATCGATTTCCATTTGATACGATTCTGACTAACATCTTTCGCTTCATCTATGCTCATTAACCTCTTCATACATGCTCGCCGATTTAGGTGGCTCCTGACCCGTCCTTTTTTGAGAACGTCCGCAATTTGGTTGCGGTACGTTCGTCGAGGTCGGCCTGCCCCGACTCTTCCATCCACTCTCGTCTTATGTACTAGTTTAGTCAATTGCCTTTCATCCATCCTTTCTACATGCCCAATCCATCTTAGCATACCCTTCTCAATCGTTGTCACTACATCCTCTTTCACTCCACAACGTTCCCTTATCACGCTGTTCCTCACTTTATCTTTTAAAGTTACGCCACACATACTTCTCAAAGCTCTCATCTCTACTGCATTAATTCTGCTTTCATGTTTCTTCTGCCATACCCAACTTTCACACACAATTTCACATTCCGGCTATCCATGAAATTGTGTAGTGCCCCATTCACCTGGTTACCAGCAGTTACTCTCCATTCTATGTCCTTCACATGCAACCCATCCCTCGTAAGCATAGATCCCAGATATACAAACTCTTTCACGTGTTCCACTCTTTGGTCACCTATCGTGAAGGGTGGGCTTTTTTGGGGGCTGTCTTTATGTTTGACGTTCAAAAAGCGCTAATTTTTAGCCTAAGTTGAATAAAGAAATTTAAGATAAATCTTTGAAAAGCATTAACGCATGCTTAGCTAACTCTAAAGCTTTAGAGGATGAATAGTCCAGGCGCTCTGACTACTAAGCCATCTCGACCTCTGCTCACCACCGCGAATTCTTCTTCCATATTTTAACACGTCTTATGGCGACGTCATTGCTATCAATTCAGTCCCTATACAAGTGACTGAACCGACACGACTAACTTTGTAGTTAATAAAATGTCGTAAAGATTGCAATTACCTTAATAATTCAAGATAAATCTTTGAAAAGCATTAACGCATGCTTAGCTAACTCTAAAGCGTTAGAGGATGAATAGTCCAGGCGCTCTGACTACTAAGCCATCTCGACCTCTGCTCACCACCGCGAATTCTTCTTCCATATTTTAACACGTCTTATGGCGACGTCATTGCTATCAATTCAGTCCCTATACAAGTGACTGAACCGACACGACTAACTTTGTAGTTAATAAAATGTCGTAAAGATTGCAATTACCTTAATAATTCAAGATAAATCTTTGAAAAGCATTAACGCATGCTTAGCTAACTCTAAAACTTTAGAGGATGAATACTCCAGGCGCTCTGACCACTAAGCCATCTCGACCTCTGCTCACCACCGCGAATTCTTCTTCCATATTTTAACACGTCTTATGGCGACGTCATTGCTATCAATTCAGTCCCTATACAAGTGACTGAACCGACACGACTAACTTTGCAGTTAATACAATGTCGTAAAGATTGCAATTACCTTGATAATTCAAGATAAATCTTTGAAAAGCATTAACGCATGCTTAGCTAACTCTAAAGCTTTAGAGGGAGGCGCAGGTTCGAATCCTGTTCGCGACCGTATTCTTTTTCCATTTAATATTGTAACTTTAAAGAAATTTATATTTTGATTATCAAAATATTGTACACTGTCATAATTTCATCCCTTTCAAAAACCATAACTTTCGTCTTACTTACATTTACTTTCATTCCCTTATTCTTAAAAGCACCATCTATTAGTGTTACCATATTCTGTAACTCTTCCTCCAACGATGCAAGGATAACTTGATCATCGGTATAGAAAAGATTTCTAAAGCACATTCACTATCTTTCAAGTCCTTCAGACAACTGTCCATGAATAGGTTAAACAACCATGGTGACGCTACACATCCTGCCTCACACCCTTATCGATGCTAAGCCATTCGGTGTAGGCCCCGTTTATCCTAACAGAAGCACTGGAATCTTTATAGAGAGATTTCAGTGCCCCAATCAGGCTGCCATTTACCCCATACATGGACAGTGTGGCCCAAAGTTTATTCCTCCTCACTCTGTCGTAGGCTTTTCCAAATCTACAAAAACGCAATAGACTTTTGGCGAAATTCGTTCTTATTTTATTAAAATGCACTCGTTAATTCCCGGTTTGATTTACTTTTATTATCCGAATTGTTTTATATAAAATGTTCGCAGTACGAACTGATTCAACATTTTATTTTCATTGCAAAGAAACAAACAGTATATTACGGAACAGATAACGTACGACATTGTAACAGAATTAAAAGTTCCCCGGGAGAACGCCCGCTGCGACAGCGCGTACTGAAACAATTTATTTATATTACAAAATCATATATTCACGCTGTTTGTTTTTACAGCAGACAGAAGACAAGCAAATATTTATTTTATTGCCTTATCAAATTAGAAAAGATTATTAATTTGAGTAGAATCATTTCGGTAGGTTTTCTTTTTCTCTGGAAATTCATTTTAATCCCAATCCAATTTAAATGTGTAATTAACATCTGAGAATAAGTAATATTTAAATTAAATAAATTTGCCTACATTACAGTCATGTCAAATTTGAAGCACGCTAGCATAGTAGATTTTAGTATTGCGAGCGCAGGACCGACGGCGTTACGTGCTCTCCGAAGCACGGGGGTGTCACACACTACGTAACTCCTACGGCGGCAGCTACTGAAAATGTCCTAACTAAATTCAATTACACTTTAATCGACCCTGAAATCGAACCTAGACCAATTAGGTAGTTAAACCAACCAACAGACCATTGGCACAGAATAATGGATTAGAAAAACCGTGTTAAGCGTATAAATTATATCGTCACGCTATATTAACCGAACACAAAAATACACTTATGTATGTGACGGTCTCTAGCGCAGTGACTTTGAGTGTACCTAAGTGCTATTTAAAGTCATGTACAGAAGTAATGCATTATTTTTAAAAGCCTATAAATCGCACAAAATTGACTCAGCAACACAATTCTAAAATAGCCCCACAGAAATTGAAAAATGGTAAGCCGCAAGCCCGAAAATTTCCAATTCGCTTTTTTGGTGGCTTATTCGCCTTATGTTTGCAAGTGACCGAGCAATATAGTCAGTGTTATTAGGTTTTTCTATCAGGAAATTCTAAGTACCAGCCTATAGTTTGGAATTTGGCCCAGTAGCTAACAATAGTATAACCTTTTTTTTTGTTACCGAAAATGCCTCTACGTTTGGCCTCCAACTCGCCTGATGGTAAGCGACGGCGTGGCCGAGGATGGAGCACGTAGATCCAGAAGAAATCTATTTACTCTTAAGTAGAGTGAATAGATTTGGGGAGAACGATAGTTGGGGATTTGATGCAACTACCCAGACCCGTCTCCCACAACGGTTGCACCGGACTACATCCCGAAACACGACTAGGTCGCTTCACGGGATGACTTTGTCAGGTGGGTGGTAACCAGCCGCGGCCGAAGCCTCCCACCAGAGTTGTGTTGCCTGTTTTGCACCACCCACGGGCCACGTGTAGGGATTCCATTTTAAGGGTGCACTCCTACGGACGCGGGCAACTCAGCCTGTACAACCATCTACTACACGGGACATAATAACGGCATTGGTGAAATGTGGGTGTACAAGTGCGAACTTACATCTCTGCCAACCCCTTAGTGAAATGCAGGCATAATGCTATGTGTTTATGTGTAGTATACCTACATTTTGTTATCAGAGTATTCTATTGTAACATTCAAGATCATTCAAAGTGACTTTGAGGATACGATACGTATTGTTAATACTAAGAATTCTATCGAAATATAATCGAATAATTTGTTTGGAATAATAAGATTGGATATAACCAAATTAAGTCTAATTATATCACGGCTTTGATGAACATATTAATGATTTATTTAATTTAATTATTCTGCTACATATTAAGTTAGCACAAAGCCCGGCCTGTTTAAAGACGAGTACCCATTGAAATTTAAATTAAGAACATATCCAATTAAAATTAATTCTAAAATAAACTTTATTCAATTGAATAGAAAGTCAGTGTTTCAACTTTTCATTAATGCTATCTACAATTTCATTCATTTCGTTTTGTCTATTAATTTATTTATTTTGTTAATTTTTTTACACGGTAATTGGAATGAAAGTTGTATTCATTAAAATGAAAATGCCATTTTATTCAATTCATGCATTTAATAATAAGCAGATTAAATAAAATGAACTCCAGAAAATGAAATAAAAAATTCGTATGCCATCTGCATGTTCATTGTCAGATAATATAATATAAAAAAAGATATTTAAATATATAGTCGTCATAAAAATCTGTTACATATCCATTTATTTGAGACAGTAAACGCGGATAAAAGTAAAAAATAACGAAGCAGCAGTAACTGTTCATCAGGCATTAAATATCTGAAAGGTCATTGTTGTACTGACCTGCCGACGGAGATAAGGTATGAACCAGTCAGTTTAAAGCTGAAGTGTTTTTTTTTATTATATTATCTTTCAGTATCTGCACAAATTTATAGTAGCTATCTGTAGATATCACACATGGAATATAAATACGATAATATATTAAGTTAACCAAATGTTAGGTTCACGTGAATTTATATATCTGACAGAAGCTGCTATTATCGCACAGTATTAGCCCGGTTAGTGGAGCGTGATATTAGGATAACATCAGAACCTGGCGCATGGATAACATTTGGTGTAACATAGCTAGATAGAAGGAGACCGTATCGGTGGCGGTTACCACCAACAACAGCATTCCCAAAGAGGGTTGACGTCAGGCAGGCGGCCGGTCATGAAACATAGCCAAAACTTTAGCAGCATGCCAGATATAGGTATGCTGCGCCGACCACAAATAAATTGGGATAAGGGCAGGGGGATGATGATGATGATCTGCAGATACTTAGCGATAGAATATATATATATTATCTGGGTTTTTTGTATGTACCCTCACGGATTTCTATGAAGGGCAGTATCGTAGGATATCCAATCAGATATTTCTTGGCCTATTTGTGGCAACTTTTAACCTCCCCTTATATAATAAAGTACCATATCTGTATTCTCCAAGGGGCCACCACCTCTGCCTGGTGTACCAGTTTTACACCCATACTTCAGCAATGCTGTTATTAAGCCTCATGTTATACATGGTGAGCCTATTGCCGTCTACCGCCCTCAGTTCTTCACACTGGGCTGTTATTCTGAATTTCCTAATACTATTCCTGCACCGGATTTCGAACCCAGAACTTTATAGCAGCTACATTTGCGACCATTAGACCAAATGCTACTGCATTAAATTCAAAACTTCACTTAAATTAGATCCTTCAGGTTGTTTTTAACCCTGGAGTTCGAAATCTTATCATAGTTACTGTGTTCAGAATGAGTTGCCTATAGGACGGTTCACCCTCTGATCGGGAAACAATAGTTCTAGATATGTAGTAATTGGCGCGGTTACTCTGTGGTTGACCGCAGAAAGCGTTTATATCTGAGCGTCTGTATGTTTCGGTGGGTAATTTATTGTCAGCTTGGTAGAAGGTAGTTAAAATTAGAATAAGAATTATTTATTTATTTGTAAAACATAGGTACAAGTAACGGTCTTACATGATTAAGAGTCCACTATGTTTTGTAAACAAGACATTCAAATATTACAACCTTAATTTAACAATACTCCTTGTATTGTTAAATTATAATTTACATAATAACTACGAAAAAAAAAACAATGGAATAGCCATCATTGTAGATAATAATTAGAAAAATTATAAGTTATTACTTGACATTACATTAAATTACAAAATCTATAATTATAAATTTAAAATTAACACAACAAAGATTGTTATAATTTTGTTACAATATTTTTAATATAAATTAAATAATTTTAATTTTGTTTATATTGAAACGTCGTTCAAGAACTCATCTATTCTGTAATAACATTTATCAACAAGCTGCTTATTAAGTGCCTTTTAAAAATTTTGTAATGGCCTAATTTGAATGACATCCGGTATTAGAGGTTTCGGTTTTTTTAATACCTAATTGTATAACTATTTTAGCTACCATCTACGATCTACCACCGCCAGTGGTGAAGATTGCTTAGCCAGATTGTGAATTTCTTTCAATCTAAGGGATAGGAAGACAACCATAAAACGAATTACAAGACGTTCAAAGAGCGAGTCCTAAAACTTTTGGAGAATATCACACTTTTTGAAGTCAAGGTCAAAGTCAAAAGTTTTTATTTCAAATTAGGCAGATTACCTGCACTTCTGAAACGTTAATTGATTTTAGTTGCAGTAATCATTTTAAAATTCAAACCTTTGAATATCTACAATATATCATCATCCATAATTTTTAATTATTTTGTAATGTTAAATATTGTTTAAGAATCTTGTGTCCCCGTAACATGTTGTAAGCACTCTTGCCGCCTGTGACACAGGGTTATCCTAGTACAGGCACCATACAATTTATACCAATATGTATTAATAGTGTAGTTCTAAGATTTATATTGTATTTTACCTTTTATATTTGAATAAATTTTATTTATTTATTTATTTATTTATTTATTTATTTATTAATTTATTTATTTATTTGTCATCATCATCCCCCTGTCCTTATCCCAATTTATTGGGTTCGGCGCACCATACCTATATCTGGCATGCTGCTAAAGTTTTGGCCATGTTTTATGACGGCCGCCTGCCTGACGTCAACCCCCTTTGGGAATGCTTGAATACTATATGTTCCCAAAATTACATAATAAATACAGATCAATCTTTCAAACGCATTAAGGCTTACGGTACGAAAATTGAGGTGTAATTTTTTTTGTGAAATTAAAAATAGGAGTATTAATCCGGGAGGTGAAGGTTCTTTAAGGTCATAATAAATATATAGAATATTCCAGATTTTTAGATCTGGACACTCCAAACGAGTCATTTTATGATATTGAAGCTTTCCCACTAGTCTAGTAGAGATGCAAGAGCGGCTGCTGAGTAAGAGATCCTTAATTCGATTTCCGTGTTGGTTAAAATTGTTAATTATTTGAGATCTTATTATGGTGTAGTTTATGAACAACCTAGTGTCAGAGTGTAAACCGCCTGTAGGCCTCTGATGTGGCTTTACATCGAGAACATCTCGCAAGTGTGCTGGTTTCCTCACTATGTTTTCCTTCACCGTTATAAGTAAGTAATAATTAATATCTAATACGCACATGAGTCGAAAATTCAGAGGTGTGTATCTTTGATTAACTTCCGACCTTTGATTTGTCAGTCCCACGATCATATCACTAGGTTATCCAAGGCTATCAGATTTTTGAGATACTAAAGTGATATGCAAGTGTTATTTTTTGTGAGCAAAGGTTGAATGATTGCATGAGCTCGCTGTTTGTTCCTTTGCACGCCACAACGCTGTGGCTTTCGATCTAATTAAGCAGGCAACGTGTGAAAATGCACGCGATACGTAATGGTGATAATAGTGTTGGTTTGGCTAATACACATATCTTTAATTCCTGTTAGTATATTACAGACTAGCGGTCCGTCCCGGCTTCGCACTGGTGAACATTTACACCTTGGGTTACATTATTGAAGTTTTAGTAAGGATCCCTAATATTTTCTAGTAATATATATAGCCTATGTTACTCAGGGATAATGTAGCATTCTAATGATGGAAGAATTTTTGAAATCGGGCTAGTAGCTTTTGAGTTTATTCGTTACATACAAAAATAAAAATCTTTCCTCGTTATAATATTAGTGTAGATGTAGGTGTAGATATATAATGTCACAGACATATCCAGACCCGAAACAAATTTAAGTAGATCATAAAAATATTTGCTGCCTCGTTTGTCTAGTGGTCCCAAGCGCGAATGCTGAGCATGAGGTCCTGAGTTCGATTCCCGGGACGCGCAAAGTGTTTTTCTATTAATAAATTCTCGATAGCAGCCCGGAGTTTGGAATCGGGCCCGGCAGATGGCCACCACCTTTTAAGTGTACAACTATATACACCTCTGCCTACCCCTTCGGGGAATATAGGCGTATGTTATGTTATGTTAAAAAATTTTGCTTCGTGCAGGAATCGAACTCGTGACACACGGCGTTGCAGCCGATCTCTCGACCACTGCGCCAAACGTGCCATCTTATTATATAAATAATAACTGTGAATAATTTAATTTCCAGTTTGTCCCGAGTCCCGCACGAACGAAGTCGGGCATCGCTAGTCATATAAAATATGTACAAAAATCAAGTCAAAGTATGAATGGTTTCCAAAACCGCGTGTCATGTTTAACACCAGTAACATTAACATTACATGTTTACGAGGTTATATTAACGGTCGTGTCAACGTTCACATGACGTCACCATAGTAGACCACAAAACAAATAGGTAAAGAAGGTTTATTTTAATCGATATTCAAAAAAATTTGCTACCTACAATCTAGTAAAGGTTTTTCTTTCTTTCTAATAACTTCTAACAGAATAATAAAACACTTTTAACCGGATTAATCGCGTGTACACACTTTGCAGCGTTCGAAACGTAAGGAAAATTAAAACCAATAATACACACGATTAATCAAGTTAAAAGTGGTTTTATTATAATGTGTAGTGATCGCGAAAACCAAAGATATTCTATCAGAATGACTTGCAGTCTATCGAAAATATTTAAGTTAATAGGGTATTAAATTCATTTATTTTTCAATATTCCTGACCGACAATATAACCTTCCCTCCGCTCCACGGTGACGCTCATCTACAGTGTCACCGCGCCAGGCGTTACTTAACCTCAATTATCACCAACCGCCGTTTGCATCGAGCCATGAGTGCTAATATTTGTATTCCTAACCACTATTTACATACAATAGTATATTTTGGATGCACTGCAAAATGTAGCATTTCATTTAGACTTTCCCTTCATATCACGTATCGAACCCCCACTTCTTAAAATTAAATGGATATAACAAATTATTTGTAATAACCATAGTACTAGCAAGACGAAAACTGCTCCTCGAAAGGGAAACTTTTTTTTTTTTTTGGAATTTAAATTTTAGCTTAAATGACTCCTTGTCACTTACACATCAATTCCTTAAAAAGAAATTACCTAATAAATTAGGACCTTTAATTTCCCGGTTGTTCAACAAGGATCTATGATTAGCGTTACGGGTAGTCAAATGTCCTCAATTCATAGCATATCTCAGTAACTGAGTTGAGCTCAGATAAGCAGTAATGTAAATAAATGTAAAATACTGGTTGCTGCATTCTGTTAGACTGACCCCAATGGGCAAAGTCTAAGCAGATGACCTTCTTATATTTGTCTATATACCTACAGGGAAAGCTTATAACACCACACAAACGAAATGGAGCCCCCATAAAAACGCCATAAAATATTCGTGACTACGTTCGATACACTATTGGTTCCTTGAATAATGAAAAGATAATTATCGCGAGGTAACGGTGTGGTGTAGAATGGTTCTGGTTGCTAGAAATCAATTTATTTTGGGGGAATATGGTTGGTATCACATTCATCATTCCCCTGTCCTTATTCCAATTTATAAGTATATGTTATATCTCCGTAAACATACTACATAACGATCAGTTAATATTTCAAAAGTCGTTGAACTCAAACCAAGCACTCGTTTATATAACACAACTTGCTGTGCCCCACGATTTCACCAGTGTATAATTATAATAAACATTACTCCTTAAATAGTCAGCTGCCAGTAAAATTTTATCAGAATCGGACTAGCCGTTTCGAAGATTAGCCTGAACAAACAGACAGAGAGATAGACAGAGATCAATTTTTAAAACAGATTTTTAGGCATAGGTATCGTGTAAATAATTGTGTGAGCGTAAAAAAACTATTATTTTGACATTACAAACAGACACTAAAATTTTATTTATTTGTAGCTTTAGAATTGATGATAAATGTATCATATGTATTAATCCAGGTTATAAACTATCTGTGTGCCAAACTTCATCCAAATATGTTTATTAGTTAGTTACGTGTAAGAGTAATAAACAAACATGCACCCATCGTCACAAACTCTCGTATTTTAATATTAGTAGGGATTTTAATTTTCATACATAAATAAATCACTTAATTAAAATAAATTAAATTTTACGCCATTGCTCATAAAGTTTTAACGTTATTATTATTGCTAGCAGACATGTCATGTTGTTTAAAACATTAATAGAGATATGAGGCACTTTTGGCTTCTGGCGAATTATGTTCATGTACTAATATTACTAATACAACTTAAACATTTTTTTTTTTCTATTTAGTGCTGTAATAATACTCATAATTGTAATTTGGGAGTATATGTTACTTCTACTAATGTCCAGTTTTTTTTATCCAAAATGGAATAGGTTTTTTTATAATATTGATTGTCTTTTAATCAATTATGCCATACATGTAACGCGACGATGCGTTTTGGTGTACATCATTGTCTTTGTGTGTGTAAATATTAATTAACTTTTAAACTATCGCGTTGCATGATATTAGGTACTATAAACTAAAGTTTTTTTTATATTGGCCTCTTTCAGAAACCCAGAGGGGTTTTGTCTGCGTAACTGGACAATATCTAAGGCGAGGCTGTATGATGCCTCCAGCCAGAGCATATTTTAAAATACTACAAACTAAGCAACAGCGCTAAGGGCGTCCCCTGCGGGACACGAACCTCGGCTTAGGGCGATGCTGGGTCATATCAGTTTCCTTATTATTAAGGGACGAATTTAAAGCTACTAGCTCGGCGCGGGCCGGCTCGAGCAAGGGTCGGGGTGGACATGATGAGACATTTCGCGACGGAGGCGGACCTCACCGGTGAGGTCTATAACGAGGCGGTCGAGCGCGTCGGAGTGTGCTTGTGTGTCTGTTAGACTCTTGAGCTACAGTGATCCTATCATCGGGACGGAGGAGAGCGTGACGTGGTCGGCGGATTTTGTTGATCTGGGACGGCCTGTAACCAGCGGAAGAGAAAACTAAGGGGTTCGGATGATTAGGGGCGGATTCGAAGTATCTCTTCGATGCCCTTTTCATGTAAACACTCTGAGGTCGAGGAGTTGAAGGTTCCTAATGAACCATCGGGCGCCTGTCGCTTTACCAAAGAATCGATTTTACTCTATACTAACATGAATAACGCGCAATAAATACCTGTGAATCGCTTGACGTTTCGACCAGGTTGCACTGATCGTGGTCACATACATGAACATTGACGGTTATTTTTATTATTTGTAAATTATAACAATCCGTTTTTAGGCAGTCATGTAAATAGGTGGGGAGCACCTCAACAATCATATTCCGACCCAAAGGTTTCATTAAGGTGCACTTTATTCAGCGAATTCCTTAGTCTGATGCTGAAATTAGGCACTGTCTAGACCGCGACCCCAAAAGATTATTGAGAGAGGTTTCGTGGCAATGATCTTTTCGGGCTTGCTCTGTGCATTATTAATGAGTTATCGCATTAGTACAGTCGGCAACACAAGTTGATAAACACGTGTATGAATTATATATTTTTATTTCACATTTCATTTTATTTATTTACCTTTTTACGTGATATTAAAGCTATAGTATACCCATGATATTACTTTTTTTTTTAAATCTAATTCTTTCTTTTTTTTTTTCTCGGGATAATGTAAGGATTCTAATGATACCCGAAACATCTAAATCGGTTCAGGCGTTTAGAAGTAATGGTGGAATAAGTAAACGAACAAATATACATAACACCCCTTTTTGGGCAGTGGTGTAAGAAAAATCTTCCATTTGAATGTACTGCATTTGTAACGTACCGTGTCTACTCCAAAATTTACAATGTATCTACACTAACATTGATTTACACATTCAGTCAGTACCTACATACATCACAAAAGTTTCACTTTAAAAAATACCTTTAGAACCCATCTTTTATATACCTGTTTAAATCTAAGAGTACATAAATCCGCTGTCGAAAAAGGTTTCGGGTATATACTATATATGACCGTATCAATTTAACATTATACATTTTAGATCCCGTGTTGTATTCTGTAGAGGTTAATTAACTCACAAATATAATCGTCATACCCCTGCCCTTATCTTAATTCATTTGGGGTCGGTGCAGCATGTCTTTTTCTTCCACACATTTCTGTCAGCCGTCATTATCGGTAGTCACTCACTTTTCTAGTCATATCATCTTTCACACAGTCCATCTTCCTCTAACTCGTATTCGCATCCAAATTCATACTCACACTTTCCCGTCACATGATTCTCATTCTTGCGCATCACTTGTCAAACGATTGCAATAATCACCATACGACGTAGATAATCATATCAATAAGATATAGCTACACAGAATATCTTCACCACACACACACACACACACACACACACTGACACACTGACACACACACACACACACACACACACACACACGCACACACACACACACACGCACACACACACACACACACACACACACACACACACACACACACACAGTCATACACTCAAAATTATATCTAATGGTTATTGTATGTATGTATGAAATAAACTTATTTTATTTATTTTATTTCCACACAGCTTCTTAGTCAACAGCGTAACTTTCAGACTTCCTCTTATATAGTCTTTTTTAATCCTATCCATCAGGGTCACAACAGACATGCTGCACGTTGTCTTTCATTCGTCCCTTTTTTGGGACAACATTCCAAACCATAGAAGACAGCACATCTGTTAACTCTCTTATCAGTAATAAGCTTAAGAATATCTGTCAGTTTATGATTTCAAAATAAATACCAAAACAAAAATTAGGTCGTGAACATGATTCGAATCTGTGCCTCTCGGATAAATATTCCAGACGCTCTGACCACCAAGCAATCTCTACCTGTACTCACTACTCTGGATTCTTCTTCTCATTTGGCATCCGTCAACTAAAATAAAAAAACTGCCTGGTTGGTCTCGGGTTCGATTCCTATGTCGAGCAAAGTGTTATTGAGTTTTTCTGTTAGAAAATTCTCAGCCTGGAGTTTGGAATTGTGCCCGGTAGATTGCAATAGGCTTACCACCTATTACATGGGTCTTTCTACACCTCTGCCTACCCCGTCGGGGAATACAGGCGTGATGCCATCAAATGCAAGCGTAAAATTTTAGTACCTACATTTCTTTTTTATTTCGTCTTTAGAAAATCCGTCTTAAATAATAATTAGAATACCTTCTCATCTGCCTTACCCTTCAGGGAAAACAGAGTGATGATGCTATGTTACAATTTAGTAGTTAAACAGTTACGTTAAAAATTCTAAAATAACGACCCCAACATTAACCCCCGACTACCCTTTCTGCGCAATCAGCTAAACAGAGGAAGGAAGGCATTACGCAGCGCCTTAAGCTATTCAAACGAGCAATTATAGTGTGAAAACACCGTAACAATTCTATGCATTATAAACAGAACAGCTGAATGTAGCGGTTTCAGCGCTTTAACAGCTTACGGCGTTTGAGAGTAAAATAGATATGCGAATGAACGGGACAGACTCGAGTTAACCAATGGTCGCAAGGGCTACTGTTAAACGTGAGGACTTGGTTCGATTCCCGAGTCGGGAAACATGTTATTGTGGTTTTCTGTCAGGAAATTTTCAGTAGCAGTCCGGTTTGGAATTGTGTCTGATATGGAACTTAATACCAGTAGGTGAAATGTGAGTGTATAGCTGCGTACATCTCTTGCCCCCTCGGAAAATACAAACGTGCTATGTTATGTTATAATATTTATTATAAATAGAATAAATGCGTTAGCGATAGTGGCTGCAGTACTGCGCAATGCATAAAGGTTACGAGGCTTCCAGTACCTAAAATAAGTATGTAAAAGAAAACCACACTAGCGTGTTTTTCTTGGTAATACCACATAGGGACTCCGTGAGATAGGCTCGAACTAATAAAGAGTTAAAAAAAATAAAAGACACTTGAGCTGAACAAAATGCACAAAACAAAGGAAGACAATTTAAATTAAATTAAAAAAAAAAAACAAAAAATTTATCAAATCATAGCAAATAAATTTCTTAAACTAATATAAATATAAATTATACATACAAGGCAAATTCTGTTAAAAAATTTATTTAATAATGTTGCTTCAATGGCAACTCGGCAAACGGCAAATCGGACTCGTGCACGTAGGGTGACGTACCCCCCTTGGATAAGTAAACAATTACAGTTAAAAAGAAAAAAAACTGTCCTGTCGTAGACTAACAGACAAGACAGACGGTGCAGGTCCCATTGAGCCCTCCTTGCGCATGAACCCCTACAAAACATGTATTAATACAAAGCGTTAGTTTTCTCCAAAATATATTCAGTATTTTGCCAAAAGCCAACAAAACCATTCGACTTTTACCAGCACAGCACACCATTAAGGTGCGGAAGGAAAACATTACCAAGCGCTTTAACCTATTCAAACGGGCAATTATAGTGCGAATACAGCGTAACAATTCTATGCATTTTGAACGAGACACCCCATGCGATGGGGAACATCGCCTTCAACCCCTCACGTAAGAAACCCTACTTAAAAGTTTCTTTTTTTTGCAAATTTTTACTGACGAAGTCCACCTTTGAGTGAGTATGTTGTGTTTTTTTAAGTAGGGACCTGTTTTACATGGACTGGGGACGCTGCGACATAAGAGGGTTTGAAGTTTGGGACCGATGGGTCAAAGTTTGCTGTGGAAATTCTTGCAAAAGGCTCGGGACAGTAAGATGTCGCAAGTCTGTATACAGATGAGAAGGTATTTTTAATCACAGAACAACATTTTGGGAAAGTAATGTTGGAATGAATGTACCATTAAATATTATAAAACCAAAACAAAACAAGGGAATAGTTCGAAAAAAGTTACTTACGCGACATCGCCGCGGGCTCATCTCATGACTAAGGTCTCCGGTCGAGTTCAAAACTAGTCGTGCATCTCCGAAAAATTGACGTAACACGCCAACGCACCTGAGTATCTTTCTACAGTCGTTTTGTCATTAACATGTTACGGCATAAAATTTCATGTAAGTATTAAGTTTATAGTATAGGTAAAAGATACAAAATAGTTAATTTAGTAATTAAAAATGCAATATACACACAATTAATACCTAAACACATTAATTAAACTTTGTATAAGACCAAGATAATAATAAAAGTAAACATAAAACATACATGGTTTAGGCGTCAAAGTATTCCTACGCATCGCTGTCATCCGGTAAAGTGCCCAGGAGACTGGCAGCACTGCCACGTGGAATAGTATTGCTGATTCTCTGACTGAGAAACAGGGCAGCCCTTTAGTCACGCGAAGTGCGGACCAGTCTGGCCGAAATTTCTATGAAAAGTAGGCCTGCATAAAGACACAATGACTGGAGAGTTTCGACCCTCCACGGCTGGAAGTCGTAGCAGCCGGTAAGGTATATTTGCGCCATTTGAAAGTCTCTGAATCAACAGCAGCGGCGCCTGGTAAAAGATAATTCTTGAAGATTCGTCATAAGCATAAAGCTCTTCAATGTATCGTGTAATTATATCATTGGTCTAGTTGTCACAAGTGCGAGTGCTGAACGTGAGGTCCTGGGTTCAATCCCCGGGTTGGGAAAATTGTGTAGCTATACCGTGTAATAACATAAAAA
Source organism: Xylocampa areola (assembly GCA_935421205.1). Classification (NCBI taxonomy): domain Eukaryota; kingdom Metazoa; phylum Arthropoda; class Insecta; order Lepidoptera; family Noctuidae; genus Xylocampa; species Xylocampa areola. The sequence goes on along the minus strand of OW285218.1, from coordinate 14,460,976 downwards.
TATAAATATAGCATCACGCCTACATTCCCTATAGGGCTCGGCAGAGGAGTACTGTGTTATATACACATTTCGATGATGCAGATAAGTCCCATGTAATAAAAGGTGGTGAGCCTAATTCCATTAACCGGGCACAAAATAACTAAGAGCTGCAACTGAGAATTTTAAGACGGAAAAATCCCAATAAAACTTTGCCTGACCCGGGTGTTGAACCCAAGATTTCGCGTTCAGTGGCTTCGCTGGCAAATCAAATCAAATCATTTATTGCTTCATGTGTTACAAGGTGTTACATCATATTATTATTAAATGGTCTCAACATGACCCTGTTAGGGCGTAGCAATTTTTTGTTATTTGTTACATAGCAAATTTACTTAAAAATACTGACTAAAACTAAACAATTTAATTTTTATTTATTCTTCAAAAAACTCTTGCAAACTATAATAACATTTCGCAGACAGGTATTTATTTAATTTTCTTTTGAACGTGTTGAAGGTTGGCGCTTCCTTAATTGCATTTGGTATTTTATTGTAAGTTTTTATTGACATAGCATAGGGACCTGAGTGGCAACAAATGATGCAGTTAGAATGTAATGGTATTTCCAAATGATTCTATTTTTTTCTTTAAAAAGTCGTTCAGTGGAATCACATTCGATGGAAATCGTTGGTAAATATTCACCCTCGCCCTTCACATAAGGGTAGGCTACCTGTAACTTTGAGGGAGTTATACGTCTTAGGGTATTTTAAGATGTGTATTTTTGTATAAATTTGCTATGAATATAGGCTTGAGTCTTGAGTTTTGGAAGGCTTAGTAAATTCAAGTAGTTTATTTCTCCGAGGAACCCTGCATATACAAGAAACTCGACTGCCTCGTTGGTCTTGTGATCGCAAACGTGTCTGCTGAGCGTGAGGTTAACAGTTCGATTCCCAGGTGATGCAGTGTTATTGGATTTTTTTGTTAGGGAATTCTCTACACTTGAGTACTGTAAAATCGACTGTGTAGTAGGCAGATCTCTGGAGATAGGCCGCCCGAAAATACGGTTGGGAGGAGTTAAGGAGTATAAGTTTGTATTATACAAGAAACTGCTACTGAGAATTTCCTAACAGAAAAACCCAATAATACTTAGCCCGGGAATCGAACCCGAGACCTCATGTTCAGCAGTCACGCTTGGGGCCACTAGACAACCGACGCAGTTGTCGTTTTGCTTTACAGATATATAGGTACATTAGTACTTTTTAAACTCCATATAAATATCAATTATTGTTCACCGGTTACTACTCACGTGCATTTTTCGGGATTGCCCGACTAGTTTCGAACTCAAACGGAGCCCTTAGTAGACTGTACTATAGTTAATTACAAATAATTGGTTATTTCCATTTAATTATTGGCTTATTTGACTTATATATTAACCCTTCCAAAGGAAATTGCCAAATAAATTAGGACTGTATATTATGTACCGTAGTGGGTTTTCACGTAAAATGTGGAAAACAAAATCGAGTTATCGTTTTCCGTAATCTGGGAGAGACAGGTTCAAATGCTGCTCATGACTGTATTATTTTCTTTCCATCTCTATCTCATTTTCACAATTTTTTTGCAATACCATTTCAAATTTTGACGCGTTGGTCGAGAGACCAGCTGCTGCGTCGCGTATCGCAGATCCTATTCCTGTACTTAGCAAATATTTGTATCATTAAGAGTTAATTATTCCGGGTCTGGTATGTGTGTGTTTGTGAGATTATGTATCTGTAAACGCACCCATAATCTTGAAAAGTAACCTTAGTGGGTCGCAATGTTTTCAAATAATTAAAAAAATACTTTTTAAAGTCCTCGATTTTTTTAATTTCGTTCTTTCCCTCCGTGTTGCATTGAAATGAAACACCGTTTGTATAGCGCACACCCATTCTTATTATACCTAGGTACTTATCCTAAGAAAACTTTCTCTACCGTACATATGCGTAGAAGGGCTACGCCGTAGATGACGTCGACCACTACGCGCTACGATAAATTACCGTAGCAACGTGGCTACAATTGCTACGCTCTACGACTGACTTAGTGAAACTTGTTTAACCCTTCCGTTGCCACGTGATTTATTTTTGTCTTATTTTCCTCTTTGTTGATTTGGGGGGTATAATAAATTTGTATCGCATTCATGTAATTTAGTTTTATTGTTGTACTACTAAATCATATCCGCCCGTAAACATCCGGTGACCATGAGCCTTATAATGGAGCGCTGAAATGAACGGATGCGAGGGATTTTCGTATGTATACGTAATAAGGGGAGGTGATAGGTAGGCTTTTTGTGAAATATTTATATATATGTAGTGTATAGTTAGTCTCAGAAAATTGGAGAATATTTAGTTTCACATAACATAGCATGACGCATATATTTCCCGAAGGGGTAGGCAGAGGTGTTAGTTGTCCACAGTTATTCACCCCTATTTTACCAAAGCTGTTATTAAATCCCATGTAAATAGGTGGTGAGCCTATTGCCATCAACCACGCACAATTCCGTACTCTGGGCTGCTACTCAGAGTTTCCTAACAGAAAAAGTCAATAATACTTTTCCCGACCCGCGAATTGAACCCGAGACCTCCTGCTCACCAGTTACGCTTGCGACCACTAGACCAAAGAAGCAGTTTGTTTAGTTTTAGGTCTTTTTTAACAGATTTAATTAAACCAGAAAAAAAATGGCGTTACACGTCTCAATTCCTATTAGTAAACCAAGTCACAGTACTTTTACCCTAAAACTCGCTAGTCCAGTGCCGTAATAAGAAAAAAAAAACACTTAAACTTAATGGACCATTTCAGCTCAGTTCCGTGCCTAGAATATTTCTAAGCTAGCCAATAACTTAACTCGAAAACAACTTAACAAGCAACAAGTTGAAGCAACTTTAAGAATTTTTCATTCTCACACGCCACTTATGCGTAAAAATAAATCTACTCTGCAAAACCCATAAAAAAGATATAAAAATCAATGATTACTAACAAAAACAGGTTTTTGATAATAAAAGTTGGGTGATAAAACTCCGTATGCGGTCCTATGGGACACAAAGGAAAGTCGTAAAAGGGAATATTGGTTATATGAAGTTGGTATTGTAAGGGAAGTATGATAATCATGTGCTCAATTACAAGATGGCGTCGCGTTGTGTCACTAAGTGATGTTCAACGCATCATTAGGTGGTTTTGTTTTTGTGTGAAAATTATATTATATGGGGAGTTGTTTCTCCCCACACAAAAATAAATTCTCCTGTGTACTGATATTTTTTTACGCATTTTGCTCATAAATAGCGAGTCAAGAGCTATACATCAGAGGTCGAGATGGCTTAGTGGTCAGAGCGCCTGGAGTATTAATCCAGGAGGCGCAGGTACGAATCCTGTTCGCGACCGTATTCTTTTTCCATTTAATATAATAACTTAAGAGCTATACATATTTCTGGAAAGAAAAAGAAAAGCCTGAGCGGATTTGAACCTACGCTTCTTGGTGAAATACTCTAAGCGCCATGCCAAGTAAAATATTCCGATCTCAGCTCTTATTATTCTGGTTTTTAGTTCGACATTAATATCATATCATATAATATAGTTATTGCCATATATTCGTCGCTAAATAGTGACTAACTAGTGGCCTGGTTAGTAGAGTATGATAGTAGGATAACATCAGAACCTGGCGCATGGATAACATTTGGAGTGACATAGCTAGATAGAAGGAGACCGTATCGGTGGCGGTTACCACGAACAACAGCATTCCTAATGAGGCGGCAGGCCGGTCATAAAACATTGCCAAAACTTTAGCAGCATGGAATTTTAAAAACAATTAGAAAATGGAATAAGATGCGTCGAACACAACTAAATTGAGATAAGGACTTGACTCGCTTTGCAATTGATTTAATGTCGTACAGGTGCGATTGCCTTTATAAAATACTGATTATTTTACTTGTATAGTGGTTTCGTTTATAAACACAAATTCCACATGCTCACATACCCAGATGAAGGCACAATTAGTTTTTTTGTTGTGTACCACTAGCGGTAGGCTTCCATTTTGTTTGGCATGTTTTATTAAAAATACCGCAGGTTCATCACCACGCTATATTTAAACAGTCCAGTATTGCTGCAGATTTATGTAACTTTAAATATACTTATTGACAGTTTACACAGCCTTCAGGTGATTGTCTTTCGGTACAATTTATTTATTAAAGCTGTTGAGTTTTATCTTTTGTTTGAACGAGCTAATCTCAGAAACTTCCAGTCGTATATGTTTTTTTTTTTTTGCATGTGATAGCTTTATTCTTGAGACAGGTTATTTAACATCAGTCGATTTAAAAGGCAGCAGCTCTAGTCTATGATTTTCCGTGGTGTCACTGGAGCCCGCACCACTTTTGACACTCTGACAATAATTGCTGCTCGTGCGTACCCGAAACATACTCTCACCCCTTTTCCCATGGGGTTAGTTACGATCTTTAGGTACGTATATTCCTTTTACTTCATCATCGTTCATACATTTGTATACTCAACTAAAATCAATTAACGTTTCATAAGTACATGTAATCTTGCCTATTTGAAATAAAAACCTGTGACTTTGACTTTGACTCGCGCGCCGGTTGTGAGTACGACGCACCTGACCTTTTTAGTCAACATCTCTACTAAGGTCACCAATAAGGTCTTTACATCACCAATAAAATCTTCCCGTCTTTTTCACTTACACCTGACTTGTAGATACATTTAATATTTTCCACGTATTTAATAAAAACCCGTTTATATTCTAACATAACTTGCCGAGTTTCATCTGAGGTTTTTACTTATAAAAACTAAGGTAAAACTGGTATCTAAGCCAAAATATGCAAGAACGTTTTTAATGTAATAAAAATCTAGCCGAAATTTGATATTGAAAAGTAAATACCACTTGATATATGCGGCTTTAATATTATCTTTTGCAATAACGGGTTAATATTCATATAGTATCTAAAAGTTCAAAAGAAAAACGAATTTCACATTATAAGTCTTTTATTTTGAGCATGCGTTCTATCATTCGTTCATTCGGATTATTAAAGCGAAAAAGAAATAAAACCATAAGATATAATTTATTTTTTCTTTAATAAAAACGAAAAAATATATATTTAATAGTAAAAAATATATTTAATACAGTATTCCACAAAAAATATAAATCAAAGCTTTGAAAACAAACCAAACCTGAATTTCTAAACGTATCAAGATTCATAGATAACACCTGAAACTGACAGTACTACTCACGAAACCTTATTTCAGCAAAAAGTCTATGAATTTCATCACTGAGTAACACGATATCAGATTATACCAACTACCACATAATGTACCTCGAATAGTAGATAAATCACCCCCTCCCTCTACCATTAAGGAGGGCACGAAGAGGGCTAGAAAATATTTGGGTTAAGGGTAGATCCGTGGATTACGCGAAATGTAATATTAGAGTGACGAAAATCTGATATTTTTTACACCCTTTCAAATAATGTACCTAATAACGTGTACGTACCTTGTGGGGATAAAGAGGGTGATGATCTGTTCTTGAGGAAGGTCGTAGGTATAACGTGTCGGTTTTATACACATGTTACTTTTAGCATCGGCGATAGGCGTTTTTGTGACTACGAGTATGTTGATGCTGAATCGCGTTTTTGTGACTATCTGGGTTCGGGCGCGATTTTAAAATCGTGCATGCAAATAAATACAATATCTAACTATTTCCACAATATTGAGGGTAGTCACTGGGGGAGGAGGGCGAAACACGTGTTGTAGTTGGTGATGGTTGCAATTTTTCCACCGCTTGCGTATATGCATATATTGGCGGGTGGGCGGACGGTTTATATCGTGCGTTTGAGTGACTGCTACGATGGTCTATCGCGTTTTGGCAACTGACTACGTTTTGTCTATGGAGGTAGTTTTGCCGGGATTGACTCTCTGTTTTTGGTCGCCATATTTAGTAGCGTGTATTGCTTCGAGGCTTTTACAGGCCTTATGGTGACTGTGCGATAGAGATAGCGATAAATCACGCGTTTTAGCGTTTGTTTCGACGCTGCATCACGTTTTGCCGAATCTTTACGTTCGGTTGCGCTAGTCGATTCACGCGTTAGAGCAATTATTCGATTATACATCGCATTTTCGAAGAATGTATCGAGTTTCAAAAGGTGGTTAAAACACAGATAAATCGCCAATGCTAACTAGCATGTCTGCTAAGCCCTATGGTAACACTATACTTGACAAGTTATCGTTGTAGTTTTTTGTATTTAAAAATATCACAATATTTATCAATGTTATTGTTTTGAATGCAATTTATCTTTGCATTGTGATACTAAAGATTGAAATACATTGTGTATTATAACATTTTTAGGCCTCCAACGCATGGTCCGAAAAGGCCGTAGGTTTAAATATATAATTATGTATATATTATTATTACACTGTGTTACTGTAGGGCTTGTGTCTAAATAGCCGTACAGAGCGATCAATCTAACAAAGTTAAGCTGTCCTTACAGCGAGAGGTCTGCGGATGTGTGACCATCATATCATATCGAGATCTTTCCGCGCCTCAGAAAGCACGATAAACCTTCGGTCCTGGTTGTCAAATAAAATCATTGGCATCCGTTATGGGTAGTCAGATTATTGCAAGTCTGACAACCAGCCTTTCCGCGATATCGTGTTACCCAGTAACAAGGTTGTGGAAGTAAGAGTAAGTACACAAATTGCTATCATTTTATTAATATCGCCGGTTATAGTTCAATTCCGTGTAACTAGCAATTGTTAAGACCGCTCCACTAACTTAAAGAGGAAAATTAAATCTTATTATAGTAATATCATAGGTTTTCGTGATCACTACACATTATAATAAAAAAACTTTTAACCGGATTAATCGCGGGTATAATTGGTTTTTTTTTGTCCTGACGTTTTGATCACTGCAGCTTTCGTGGTCCTCCTGCGACCACGAACGCTGCAAAGTTTTCAAAACCATAAATCTTATAATCTTCCAAATTGATCAATGTTTATGATAAAAAATTACGGTGCGCATATGTTTTTTTTTTTTATTATGTTTTTATTCCTATCATGTTAAGCTATTTCAAACGAAATTACGTGTTATTTGAAATCGTTACTTACGCGGTATTCGACTATCACGATATATTAAATCACAGTATATTTTCCATTTAATATTGTAACTTTAGAGTTCGCTAAGCATGCGTTAATGCTGTTCAAAGATTTATCTTGAATTATTAAGGTAATTGCATTCTTTACGACATTGTATTAGCTGCAAAGTTGGTCGCGTCGGTTCGGTCACCTGTATAGGTACCGAATTGATTGCAATGACGTCGCCATAAGACGTGTTAAAATATGGAAGAAGAATTCGCGGAGGTGAGCAGAGGTCGAGATGGCTTAGTGGTCTGAGTGCCTGTAGTATTTATCCGAGAGGCGCAGGTTCGAATCCTGTTCGCGACGGTATTCCCTTTCCATTTAATATTGTAACTTTAGAGTTCGCTAAGTATGCGTTAATGTTTGTCAAAGATTTATCTATCACAGTCTGAACCTCGTATTTATTATTATTGTGTCGTATGACTATTATCATTCTATAGTTAGACGCAATGTACTAACGCTAGTACCTTTTAGTTTTATACCTCTATCAAAGTGAGGTCACGCAATTTGCCTTTACCACCAAATAGCTTATCGGTTAACTTTATTGGTCACACTATTTATTTTTATGTACACGACTATATTAAATAAACGTAAAAAAGTTTTGCTGTAAATTGCGTTTTAAAAATCTTAATGGATTTTTTACTATTATTGTTTTGATTTACCATGTTTGTTTTTGTTTTCGGTCATTTTTGTTTATAAATTACTTTATATGATTTATGTAGGTACCTAATGTATGAATAGTTTTTTAACTATTTTAGCAAAAATCCTTAAAAATATACAGTAAGATAATATATTGTTTTTATCGAGACACTCGGCAGTGTGTCCGCCAAGTTCAGTAAGAAACGGGCGACGCACGGGCAGTGTGTATTACACGAACCATTTCGATCTATTTTTCACCTTGCTTTACATGGCCGGGAGGCATAAATAATTAAGATACTAGGTAGGCCTTCATACATTATCTAAATATTAACATATTTATCTGATTGACATTGCTAATCATTTCATTCGACATAAAATTTGCCAAGTTATAAAATTTATATAATCGTTTTCATATCTATTTATCATTAAAGAAAGTGCGATTGAGCTTGGCGCCCATTTAGGTCTTAACTTTTTTGTCGGTAACACCGTCAACCCTTGGCGTCGTTTGTTGGTACCGAACATGGCCTCATTTTTCGCATTTGTTTATGATGGGATAAATATTACTGTATTTACCGCACCATTTTACTCACGTTCCTTATAAATGTGTTAAAATCTGTTAAACTATTTTTGAGGAAATCAATATTGTTTTTAACTTCATAAAAACATACATAGCATCACACCTGTATTCCCCGAAGGAGAAGGCAGAGGTGTACACAGTTGTACACCCACATTATAATAAAACAACTTTTAACCGGATTAATCGCGTGTATTATTGGTTTTTGTTTTTCCTGACGTTTCGAACACTTTGCAGCGTTCGTGGTCGCAGGAGGACTCCTGTAATACACGCGATTAATCCGGTTTAAAGTTGTTTTATTATAATGTGTAATGATCGCGCAAACCTAAGATATTACTATGTACACCCACATTTCAACGATGCTATTAAGTCCCATGTAGTAGGTGGTGAGCCTATTGCCATCTGACGGGCACAATTTCAAACTCCAGGCTGCTACTGTAAATTTCCTAGCAGAAACACTCAATAACACTTTGCCCGATCCGGGAATCGAACCCAGGACCTTATGCTCAGCAGTCACGTTTGGGTCCAGTAGACCAACGTCGCAGGTAAAATATACATAGGATTACGCCGCATGCTCAGCAACCGCTAGTGAATATTTTATAGTTGAAACAATGAAGATTTATTTTCGACAGCCATGAAATATTCAACAGTTTCATTTATAAATGATCCATTTATATCATGATGAAAAAAGTTCATTTAAAATTTTAAAATACATATTATTTACGATTGACATTTGACGTTTATAAAGTTTTAACCCTTACATTCTGATAAACATAATATGTAATACAGACTACATTATGAACTCAAGATAAATCTTTGAAAAGCATTAACGCATGCTTAGCGAACTCTAAAGTTATTATATTAAATGGAAAAAGAATACGGTCGCGAACAGGATTCGAACCTGCGCCTCCCGGATGAATACTCCAGGCGCTCTGACCACTAAGCCATCTCGACCTCTGCTCACCACCGCGAATTCTTTATCCATATTTTAACACGTCTTATGGCGACGTTATTGCTATCAATTCAGTCCCTATACGGGTGACCGAACCGACACGACTAACTTTGCAGTTAATACAATGTCGTAAAGAATGCAATTACCTTAATAATTCAAGATAAATCTTTGAAAAGCATTAACGCATGCTTAGCGAACTCTAAAGTTATTATATTAAATGGAAAAAGAATACGGTCGCGAACAGGATTCGAACCTGCGCCTCCCGGATGAATACTCCAGGCGCTCTGACCACTAAGCCATCTCGACCTCTGCTCACCACCGCGAATAACTTTAGAGTTCGCTAAGCATGCGTTAATGCTTTTCAAAGATTTATCTTGAATTATTAAGGTAATTGCATTCTTTACGACATTTTATTAACTGCAAAGTTAGTCGTGTCGGTTCGGTCACCCGTATAGAGACTGAATTGATAGCAATAACGTCGCCATAAGACGTGTTAAAATATGGATAAAGAATTCGCGGTGGTGAGCAGAGGTCGAGATGGCTTAGTGGTCAGAGCGCCTGGAGTATTCATCCGGGAGGCGCAGGTTCGAATCCTGTTCGCGACCGTATTCTTTTTTCATTTAATATAATAACTTTACATTATGAACATTCATAAAAATGGTTACATTTATTTTTGTGTTGAACATAAAATAATTTAGTGCTTATTTATTTTTATATTTATTGATATTGCCATTTGGATGTCGACAATATTGTTTTTATGTAGTCTAAGAAATTAGTTTAATATTTTATGAGAATTCGTGAGACACAAAGTTTATCAAACTATCCACAAAAATAGTTTATGACATAGCCACTTCATAAATTATTTTAACAAAAGGTCACAACTAAATATACGTATAAATTTTGCATATCATCACACCTGTATTCTTGACGAGTTAGGCAGAGGGTAGATACTTTACACACACATTTAACAGATGACGTTATTAAGTGGTGAACTTATTGCCATCCGGGCACAATTCCAAACTCCGGGCTAAAACTGAGAATTTATTTACAGAAAAATCCAATAATAAATACAGATACATCTTCGAAAAGCATTAACACATGCATAGCGAACTCTGAAGTTATAAACTTTTGTGGAAAAAGAATGCGGTCGTGAGCAGGATTCGAACCTGGCCTCCCGGATAAATTGTCCAGGAGGTGCAGGTTTTAATCCCGCTCACGACCGTATTTTCTTTCATTTGAAAATACAATAATACTTTGCCCGTCCCGCTAAAAGAACCTGACGAACGAAACTCAACAGTCAACCACTAGACCAATGACGTAATTATGTCAGTCCGGCAGACAAGTTGCAAAAAAAAAACGAAATTACTGCAACAGATTTTATTTAATAAAATTACAATATATTTCCATAATTAGAACAGGCGACAATTGGTCGATATTAGAAACAAAATTGAGGTGCATTCTTGAATACGATGCCGTCGTCCGCTCGCCGTCGTGCGTCACGTTGAGTCGATTCAGCATTTCCCCACTCGTTGCCAGGTTGATGCAATATTTATATGGTATTACACGATTGTCCCTTAGTTGCAGATTCTATAGATAATTAGTACTTAACAAGGTAATAAACATAGGATTTTTTATATATAAATAAATAAGTGTTACAAAAACCCTTTGACAGTATTTCCAATCTGACTACCTCCGAGACGAAATGGCGAAACAAAATCAGAAGTTAACGAGTGGCTCTTAATAATATCTTTGATGGCTTTCCCAATGGCTTTTTGTATTAAGTCTAAATGAGTCTATATCGCGTAATCTCAAAGATAATACTAAAGTCTGCTTAGAAACTAAAACTAATTTCAAAAAGGTCTCATCTACTCTCACTATAAAACGGCATTGAATATAATAAACGTAAACTGAATGTATATTCTATTTAAATTAAACTTAACAAAACCCTCAAATGTCTCAGATAATCACTGAATGCGTGAAAATAAAAATGAATTCCAAAATAAGGTTACCCTGACATTCAGTGGAACCTCATTTGTGGATAAAACGCATTAAGATAATTATACTCATCAAAATTTTCAAAATGTCAAAGAGGCCCTTGCCGCAAAGTACTATTGTTTAAGTTTGTGTCATAAAGGACTTTTCTGGCCCTTTTTAATTAAGGGCCCTCACGCGATGACCTTTGAGATGTAAAGGTGGACCCTAATCCGTGGTTAATGTCTCCACACGTTTGAAATATATTTAGGACTTGAATATAAAACTTTTTCATTCGTAGTATTTTGTTTTTTCTTTTCGAATTGAGTTAAGCCGTACATAAATTATTTTATTTATAGGCTCGTTTTAGAGGTCATTCAAGAATACGAATAGAAGACAAATTTTTATTTTTAAAGGAATGTTGCGAAATTGACGTTTTGGTATAAGCAGGGCTGAACCCGAGACTCTACTGAACCGTGTCAATGCTCTAACCAACTGAGCTATCGTATCGTTTGCATCGCTCCAATTTCAATTTACGTTATATATCGTCTGAAATTGGACGCCTGGTAGGATCTATTAGCAATTTTTACGATACTCAGTGTTACAATTACTAGGAGTTGTAAAGGCAGTAAAACTATTGACAAGTGTAAAAGCGAGCTCCGCACGTAGGAAACACATTATTCCCCAATGTTTCTTTAAAATAATGGAAGCAAAACGGGTATAAGCTGGCCGTAGGTTACTAAATAAACATCATTATATTATTATGTTCCTAATCATATAAAATACAGCCAAAAAAAAATACAATTTTACGAAAAAAAAAAATTTTGATGACGTTCTAAATAGGCGCCATTTTGAAAACGGCGCGTCGCTTTTCAATTGAGGTTTATTTATATTGGCCTAAAGGTACTTAATAAATTGATTTTAATTTCGCTCCACGAAAATCCAATCACATTTTAATTCGACACCGGGCTGTCAATTTTCGTATCGCAATTTATTTGTAATATCAAAATGCTTCATTTGTTTTTAACATAATGCCTGCGGCGGAGTACAGGTTAACATTTAAGGTTATGTTTAGAAAATAACCTGAATATTATTATATCAATTATTTAATATAATAAATTTATGCGTTCATTGTACTTACATGTACTCTCGGTACCTAATACAAGCTGTTAATTAACCCGTGCCATATTTATAGAGCAAATTCTATAAAAAATGCCTATTCATATAAAATTAAAACAGATAAATATTTGAAAAGCGCATGCTTAGCGAACTTAAATGGAAAAATATATAAAATTACTTTATTAATAGCCAATTTTCACTTCGAAACCATATTGGGTTTTTCGGGGTAAACCCAGAAAGCCTCTAAAAATAGGTTGATTGTATTTTTAAGAGACGACGAATTGCCTATTTTTTGTTGGTTTTGCACAGGTTAGTCACAATCAAAACACATTGATTGAATTTGTTTGGTACAATATATACTTAGGAAAGTTCAGAAGTGATTTGGTTTTGTTAAATTCTCAGTAAATATTAATCTTCTCAGCCATAAATTAGGCATATTACGAGTAGCTGAACCCCTTTGTCTGCGTAAAAAAGGTACCCTACGTACTTTTGCAAAGTCCAATCTATTTCTGTACCAAATTTCATCCAAATTCATTCAATTATTTCTGCGAGGAACAAACACGAAACATGCACATTTATAATATTTTTATAGTTGAATAATTCGTCTGAAAAAAGTCACAGTTTTAACTTAATCAGTAATAGGACAGAGATTTGAGCTGAGTGAACACGAAGTATTTTGAACACGAAAATAATAATATAAAAATCGGTATCCAAATTTGACCCAACAAAATATCCGCGTGGCATCCCTAACCACTAAACCGGCGCGGTATGATTGATCGTTGTTTACGTCGCGTTCGACCGCTCCATCTGTATCAAGGATGTCACAGAGTCGCTCGAGCTTTTAAATTTCCATAAACGACCGATATAATTTAGTTGGAGTTATAAATTGCCTGATCCGCGGTGAACGGATTGTGGTGTCACCGTTTTGTTTAGCTGTCAAGTTAACTCTACGTTGACTTAAACATATATATAGTTTCACGCCTGTATTTTCTGGAGGGGTAGGCAGAAATGTACTCAGTTGTTTATGTACGCCCACATTTTTGCGCTGACTTTATTAAGTCCCGTGTATACGTCGAGTCTATTGCCATCCCAACTCCGGACTGCTACTGAGAATTTTCTAATAGAAAAACCCAGCCCGACCCAATAATTTAACCTAAAACTTCACGTTCATCAGCCATGCTTGATTTTGTACACTAGACCAGTAAGGCAGTTATTTATTTGATTAAAAATAATTGTATATGTACTTGTGTGATTATTATACACTAGAATTTGTATGGGTTAAGTAGGTAAGTGTTTACAGACTAAACACTTACTTAACACTGAAAATGTCTAGTGTAGAAAAGAAACCAGATAATTTTATTTATTAAATCAACCAATCCTTACAATATTTGTATACAAGACTGCACGTTACTGAGCAGAGCTCGAGATGGCTTAGTGGTCAGAGCGCCTGGAGTATTTATCCGTGAGGCGCAGGTTCGAATCCTGCTCACGACCGTACTCTTTTTATATTTAATATTATAACTAATGAAATATGACTATATTATTCTTCTTTTATCTGATGCCGCTAACAAAAAAAAACATGATATACAGGAGTCTGTGTAAATGATGTTTTCTTTCGTTCACTGCATTTTGTTTATGTGATCTGAAGCAATTTCCGCGTTATAAAAATTCCATCTCCGTTCGAGAATCACCCTACATACGATCTCTGGGATCCGCTCGAATAACTTTCAGCTTAATCCGAGTATTCGAATATAATGTACCAAGTAATAATAATTTGTTGTTAAGTAATATAATTTAATGTACTAAACACATCACATAGCATGACGTATTCCCCAAAGGGGTAGGCAGAGGTGTACACACAGTTCTAAACCCACATTTCAAAAATGCTGTTATTAAGTCCCATGTTATAGCCTGTTGCCATCTGCCAGGCACAATTCCAAATTCCAGGCTGCTACTGAGAATATTCTAACAGAAATACTTAACAAAACTTACCGATCTGAGAATCGAAACCAAGACCTCATACTTAGCAGTCGCGCTTGGGACCAATAGACCAATGACGCAGTTTACAATCAGTACTTTAATCTACAAACAAAAAATACCATCATTGCTTAATCCGAATATATATATCACCATGAACATAATACTCTTACCCACACATACGTAGGCATGTGTGTGTAGGGTGTGTGGTCAATATCTTCCTCATGGGTGGGTCCGAAAACCCCATTAAGTAAGCCATCGCTCAGCTGACGCTAACAACTGACACGGGACAAAAAGCCGTTAATACCCTTTAAGTCTTCCTTAAAGCTTTCTAGGAAATGGGGGAAAGTATTGGTAATGAGGACCAAAATTACATTAGAACTTTTGATTTTGTTTGTATCCAAAAACAGTGATTTATTTATAGCATTACGCTGGTATTCGCCGATGGGTTAGGCGAAGGTGTAATATTGTATACCAACAATTTTTCTATGCCGTTATTAAGTAGTATGTAGTTCATAGATATATGGCCTATTTCCATCATCTGGGTATAGTTCGGGACTCGAGCTTATGGGCCCTCCCTGTAGATTTCCAAAATTGAAGGTCTTGAGCCTTCTCGATCCACCTTGCGGCCTTTTTGATGTCATCGGTCTGGGAATTACCTTATTAAAAAACCTAATGGCACTGCTCGAATTAAATTGAAACCGAATTAAATACAAGTTCTCAAAAAATCTCAAGCTCAACAGGCCCAATTGAAAGAAAGAAAGCATTTATTTCAGTCTAATTATTTAATTGCGTCCATTAGGACCAATTAAACAAAACTAACTAATTTAACAAGATTGCGCATATGCTGTAAAGTAACTCCTGTGTAAACAAATAACTTTTTTTTATAATCCTAATAGCTCATAAAATCTGACAGTAATGTTATCTTCTACCATTCAAAGCCAAGAACATTCATAAAGAACAAATTATAATAAGGGAAAAAGGACGCGTCCACTAAATTATAGACCACATTCCGACCTTAATAATCTCGAAGAAGACAAAACTAATCTACAATTCCCTTCGTACGAACAATGAAATGCCAATTTCTTCAAAATTTAATAGAACCGCAACACCCAGAAACCTCTTGGAATTTTCCCAAAGAAAATGTAAGAAACCTCATCAAAATCTGAGGGTACCGTTACCAACAACAAAGGAGGAGGAAGCTGCAAAATGAATCTTTTTTGCTTTTTCTTCTAAAACTCCTAACAATTGAAACAAAAGTAAATTATGGGTGGGTCCGCCTGGTGCGGGGAATTATGAAAAATGGTTGTTCGTCTTATTATATTATACATGGTGACGGCAAATGGTAACTCGATTTTGTTTTTAAACTTTCCAGTTTATTTTTTTCATAAGCCTCTCTTTGCTTGTTGCAATCTGTGGTCGGTAAACGATTGTTGAGTTTAAGCTTCGCTTGGAATGGTCAGTCTGCGGATGGATTATTACTACTAGGGGTTTACGTTTGAGCACCTGTGCTTTAGAAGAAACACTAAACTGTCGGTTTCGTTTCAAAGTCAAAGTCAAAAGGTTTTTATTTCAAATAGGCAATTTACATGCACTTAAGAAACGTCAAATGATTCTAGTTGCTCGGTTCCTAAAAGTTGATCATATGGAGAAGTGCCGGCAAGAAACTCCATAGACACACTTTTTAAATAAATAATAGTACAGTCTTGCTTTGTTACATTTTTGAGATCAGAAATATCCGAGAGCAACCTAGGTTAATGCGTGAAATAATATAAAAAATATATATATACTGAGCAAACCGATACTATGCCATCTGCGATAGAAACACAGGTTAGTGCGATTTCTTCAGTGACTTTAAGTTCTAGAACATTGACTACATTGAGCTCGCATTTACAATATGGTGATGTCGGATCGACTATCTTTGTTAATAAATTTAGATACAATGTTTATTATTCAGACTTGTTGATAAACTTTGAAAGGCCTAGAAGTCTTGAACAACTCTTTGTCTTCTAACTATATAACATCGAACATTATTAATCCGAAATCAATGATAGCAGTGATAGCCTAGTGGTATGAACGTTGGACTGACAAGTCAAAGATCGCAAGTTTGAATCCAAGGCACGCACCACCGTCTTTTCGAAGTCAAGTACGTATTATAAATTAATTGCTGAAGGTAAAGAAAAACATCGTTAGGAAACCAGCACACCTGAGAGATATTCTCGGTGGTGTGTAAAGCCATATCAGAGACTTACAGGTGGTTTAAACTCTGACACTAGGTTGTTCATGAACCATACGATAAGAAGAAGCATTCGAAATATTTCAACACGTACACCTATGAATGATAAAGAAGTCATATCAAATTTATTATTTATCTGTATCTTCTTTTTTTGTTAATAATTAAATTAATTAAAAAGAAACAGAAATAGAGGTACGCAGAACTAAATCAGCAGCCCCGTCCTTTTACATGCTACATGCGTGCGATGATTGTATTGATTTTTATACAAACGGGAACAAACATCAACAGAATGAATAAAACAACTTTTAATCGGATTAATCGCGTGTATTATTGGTTTTTTGTTTTTCCTGACGTTTCGAACACTTTGCAGCGTTCGTGGTCGCAGGAAAGTGTTCGAAACATCAGGAAAAACAAAAAACCTATAATGCGTAGTGATCGCGCAAACCTAAGATATTACCATTATTATCCACAGAATATTCCATATTATTATCCATATTATTATCAACAGAATTATTTTAAGGATAGATATTTTTCTACGAGTATCTTTACAAGTTATGTATTTACGAATTAATATTATAGTACCTTATGTACATAGGTACACTAGATAAATTTAATTTTTTTGGACTGCATCCCATTTTTTTCCACAGATTTATTTGCTGCAGTTGATGGATTGTATGTGGAGCGAGTAAAAACTATTTTGTTGTTGCTTTTGTTTTTGAATTTTGATTTATAGCTTGACAGAACAAGCTGGCTGGTCAACTTTTGAATAAAAATATTGAATTTTTTCTTTGCTAAAATAATTTGTTTATGCAATACGTACAAGAGATTGGTTTTTAACATAAAAAACCTCACCATCTTATAGCACTTTGGGCACTTTCTAACGAGATCTTTAATTGCATGATTCGGTAAAGCGCGTATCTTATGAAACATCATACATAGCATCACGCCTGTATTCCCCGAAGGAGTAGGTAGAGGTGTACACAATTGTACACCCACATTTCACCAATGCTGTTATTAAGTCCCAAGGTGGTGAGCCTATTGCCATCAACCGGGCACAGTTCCAAACTCCGGGCTGCTACTGAGAATTTCCTTACAGAAAAACTCAATAACACTTTGCCCGACCCGGGGATCGAACCCGAGACCTCCTGTTCAGCAGTCGCGCTTGGGACCACTAGACCAACGAGGCAGTCAATGAAACATGTCTTATGAAACAAGTAATCCTATATACTTGCATGTAACTAAAAATGCAATGTGCACGTTACAGAACTCCCGATCTTGATACTTACTGTTAATTAGTTTTTGACAATAACAACATAGTTTTTGTCAGTCAGCAGTGAACTAAATCGTACTCTTTGTACCTATAGACCACAGACTTTTTAAATATCACTAAAGCTTACTGTATGCAAGCGAAAACTAATATCTTTGGAAGTCAATAGGGAAGGCTCATGATCTGCACTAGAGGTTCTGGCACTTAACTCATGTGGATGTAGCATGATATTGCATTTGTAATGGAATATTGCTACCAATTGCTACGGTTGATTCCGTAAAGTACTTATAGACATATTAATTATTGTTCAACGGTTATTACTCACGTGTACTCTACCCATTCACGATTACATGAACTCCAGCGGCCAATATAGAAATCGTTTAACCGACTCCGGACCTAAGTTGGCCGCTGCAGAAGTAACATAGCCAAAATAATGGGGGTATATGAAGCCATCTCGACTGCAATGTGACGTGGACCATCCGTACAAATGCCCCTTGTACGTGACCTGGAAGCATCTGAAAGTGCCAAAAAGTTGTATTAACTGCAAAGTTAGTCGTGTCGGTTCGGTCACTTGTATAGGTACTGAATTGATTGCAATGACGTCGCCATAAGACGTGTTAAAATATGGAAGAAGAATTCGCGGTGGTGAGCAGAGGTCGAGACGGCTTAGTGGTCAGAGCGCCTGGAGTATCTATCCGGGAGGCGCAGGTTCGAATCCTGTTCGCGACCGTATTCTTTTTCCATTTAATATTGTAACTTTAGAGTTCGCTAAGCATGCGTTAATGCTGTTGCTGTTAATGCCTGTTTATTCTGCAAAAGAAATTGATAAGAATTTTAGTAAACATTGAAAATACTGAAACATGCAAGCCCCATTTCCAAAAGCTAAAAATACTAACCCTCCCCAGTATATACATCCTAGAAACTTGTAAATTTGTAAGAAAACATAAAGATTTTTACACAAAAAGAGAAGAAATACAAACTCGCTACGCTCTAAGACATAAAAATAGATTAAACCTACCTAGCTCAAAAATGAAAATGCATTCATCTAGTCCATATGTTATGTCTATAAAAATATATAATAAGCTACCTGAAGATATTAAAAAGGAAGACAAAGATAATACATTCATAAACAAATTAAAGAAATTATTACTCCAAAAAGGCTATTACCACATAAATGAATATTTAAATGATAAATTTTAAGGATCCTAACATAAAATTTATGATAATAATAAATAAAGATAATATAAATGCCTCGATAAGTATTATAAATTAAATGCCAACTTAACATAATACAATATAATAAATAAGTAAATAAATATTGATATTGTATGACTACAATAATATATAAACAGTACAAATATCACTATGTTATTTCTATGTTACATATATATCTTTATCAATTATTACTTGCTTATCTAGATAGGTACCTACTTAAAATTATAGGTAGGTAAAAATTTTAAATATAAATAAGTAAGTACATAATTATAATTAAAAATAATAAATACATATATTAAAAACTATAGATACTTACAATAAATATTAAATTAAGAATAGCAAATAGGTATTCTACTACATATATAATAAATAATTTATTTATGTAGATATTTTAATAAATAAAAAGAATTACTTACCAATGCTATAAGTACCTTCTTACAAATGTTCTTCCTCTCTCCTAATGTTTGCGTGCCCAACAGGGTCCACGATGTACTACATTATTTTACTTACCATCTTCAAACACCATTGTGGAAAGCAAATAAAAATTTTGAGTTTGAGTTTGAGTTTGCTTTTTCAAAGACATATCTTGAACTATTGTTTGTGTTGTTGACACGTAGGAAAAAGACTCAACCGTACGATAAGAAGTCAAGAAGTTAAATACAAAGTCCCCGACCTTGAATCAAAACAAACCAGGCATAAAATTATACCAGCCAATATCATTAACACCATATTCATTCCGTATCTTAACAAGCACCCTCAACTCCAATTTCCGATACATGCCAAAGAAAATAAACCACAGAAATAACGAATAAATATCATGCACGTTTACGATGTCTCATATATATGTGAGAAAAATACAACCTTGATACGATCGGCCGTTTATTGGACGAAGGGTACAGGGTCGGCTGTGAAAAGGACAGGGTAAGTGACACGCAAATATGATGAAAGCGGGGAATGACGAGCATTCATTAAATTCTGTGTCAGTTTGGCCCTGTGTAGTGTTGAAGAATCTGTGGTACTGTTTGTTTAGGTTCGATTTTGGAAAGTTGTTGACGGTGTTGGGTGTAAACACATTTCTTTTGGATTCTTTGTAGAGCCTGTATAGGTAGACGATGGTGTCACAATAGGACGAATTAATGGTTAAGAAGAATTCGGAATAGTGAGTAGAGATTGAAACAGTTTAGTTGACGGAGTACCTAGAGTATTCGTCCGGAGTACACAGGTTCAAATCCTGCCAACCATATTTGTCTTTCAACAAAAAATTATAAGTTTAGAGTTTAGTACGCATGCGTTTGAAAGATTAACCTATATTTGCTAAGGTAATCGCATCTTTACGACATTGTATTAACTGCAAAGTTGGTCGTGTCGGTTCAGTCACCTATATAGGCATTGTATAGATGGCAATGATGTCACAATAAGACGTTAATGTTGAAGAAGAATTTGGAATAGTGAGTGGGGGTCG
Organism: Xylocampa areola; assembly: GCA_935421205.1. NCBI lineage: Eukaryota > Metazoa > Arthropoda > Insecta > Lepidoptera > Noctuidae > Xylocampa > Xylocampa areola. Next base: position 14,440,427 of record OW285218.1, on the reverse strand, counting down.
GAATAGCTTAGTTGACAGATTATCCGTGGAGCGTAGGTTCAAATCTTGCGTACGACCGCAGTTTTCTTTCCACGAAAAATTCATTACTTTGGCGTTGCATCCCGTTTCAGTTTTGTCCAATCATCCATATGTCCGTTCATTCATATGGCATTCTGAAACTATAGTTGCTTGTGCTAGCTCCACAGTCATGAATTATTTACTACACAACTGGCCTGACCTGCAGTAAAATAATATTCAATCGATGGCATGACGTGGTATGACGAAGTAGTCACTTCCAATCCGAAGCCATTTAAAATGGAAATTACTAGAAGTATTTGAATTTAATAAAAATAAAAAATTCGGAGTGCGTTAATTTTTTTATACGAAAACACAAAATACCTTTGATCAACAGTAAGACAACAAATATCAGGAAAAAAATGCTCAAAAAAGATGTATCGTATTATTTAATTTGAGCGCCACCACCGTATTGGTGGCGGTTACCACGAACAACAGCATTCCCAATTAGGTTTGACGTCAGGCAGGCGGCCGGTCATAAAACATTGACAAAACTTTAGCAGCATGGAATTTCAAAAACTATTAGAAATTTGAAAGAAGAATACATGCTGCGCCGACCCCAAATAACTTGGGATAAGGATGATGATGATGATGATACTATTATATTTAAAGGCTATTACTGAATGAGTTTGAGTAGCTCTTCTGCGCAGCGGGTCGTAGGTTTGATTCTCGTATGATATAAATATTGTCACATGTGTGTGTCGTAGTGGCCGATTGGTTATGGGCCTGCCTCTAGAGTCACAGGTTGTGGGTTCAAATCTGGCATGTACCAATGTGACTGTTTAAATATCGTACAAGTACATTCTTAGTTAATCTAAGACATCACAGACATACGGCGAAGGAAAACATCATGAGAAACCTGGACTTTATGATCCGAAATCGCCAACCCATAATGAGTTAGCGTGGTGATCAATGTGCCTTCTTTGTATGAGAAGAGGCCGTTGCCTTGCAATGGGACAGTTATAGGCTGGTGATGTTATGTTACACATGTCTGTAAATTCACTTTCGATAAGGCCAATATTAATAATTAAAACATAGTTCAACTAACAAAAACCTAATTAAATATAACTAAATCCGGTAATCGTTCCAAGAATTATCCAAACCAATCCATAAACAATAAGCTGTTCCAATAATTCAACCAAAGAATTTTAATCAACTTTGATTTATACGAGAACAGTTTCTTTTAGCGTCGTGCAATTTTAATCAAGAGAGCACCTGGTTCCAGGTAAGCTACAGCATTTTAATAGCGATTAATAATTAAACAGGTTTACCCAGCTTAAAGATTTTAGCCAATCCATTTCGGAAGTTTTGACTTACTGTTAATTAATTTTGTCGAAGTTTGAAATGGTTTTCCCTGTGTTTAGGGAGTTAGGAATATTTAGTTAGATGCATCTGCATTGTTTGGTGAATGAGGAGCTGGAGACGAAGGTTTTGATTGTAGTGGTTATTTGGTTGTTATTACTAGGAATTTGGTTATAAACACGTGTGAAACCAGGATGATTTGATCGAGTACCTACCACTGTGGAACATTTTCAAGAATTCACAGTCAGATAATGAACAAAATTTAAATTTCGGACTTTTTAATTCTAAAAACAGATAGATTAGATAGTATATTTAAAGATCTCTTTTTGATACTTTAGTCTCTCTACTGAGCATGACTTCTAGTGTTCGATTCCCGGGTCAGGAAAATGGTACCAAGTTTTTTTGTGAGGAATTTCTCAGCAGTATCCCTGAGTTTGGAATTTTGTTTGGTAACACCTAACACATGGGATGGCATAACGGCATCGGTAGAATTTGGATACAGTAGACCTCTGTTCTTCCGTATCTGGTCAGGTATTTTGAAGTTATATCGGAATAAAGAAACTCACAAACATACATACATACATACATTAACCCTAAAACATACCAGTCCTGTTTTTGGGTGGTCGCGTAAAAATGCAGAAGGTATCGAAAAATAGAGTAATCTAACTAAGATACAGCACCAGTGGTCCTGAAACTGTTAATCTTGGAGCAGCAGCTGAAATAACCTCAGTATTTAGATAGAGTAAAGGAACGTAGAACAAAACCGCTCACGTACTCAATAGCTTTAGTAGAGATGTCCTCTAATAGCTTCTCTTGAAATGGCTTTTAGTCTTAACATACGCGATAAAATGCTCCTTCAGTATGTTTCTAATGCAATAGAAAATATTGAAGCTAAAACTTTAATGTCGGTTGCAAAACGAAAATATTATAAGCGAAACATTTTAGGTAACACAGTAAAAAAATTGCCATATGCGATAAAGCCACCCATTGTACTTTTGTTATGTAGGTACCTAGATTTATGTAGAGAATTTTGGTGTACAATAACGAATAAAATAATAATAATAAAATAGTATTTTTATTCAAGATAAATCTTTGAAAAGCATTAACAGGAAGAATTCGCGGTGGTGAGCAGAGGTCGAGATGGCTTAGTGGTCAGAGCGCCTGGAGTATTTATCCGGGAGGCGCAGGTTCTAATCCTGTTCGCGACCGTATTCTTTTTCCATTTAATATAATAACTTTAGTATTTTTATCTTAATAATCCTACTAATATTAACAATATGACAGTAGTGTCAATGAATGCAATTATTTTAATGAAATTTGGTCTGGAGTATCCAAAGAAAATGCAACGTCTTGGAGGAAAAGATAATTCCACACGTGAAAGTATGGGACACAGCTAATGATGTCATATAGTCAACTATCGAGACTCGTCTATATTTGCCTATGAGTGAAAAGTCTTTAGGGTAGCCCGAAAATCTGACAATCGGACTAACTTAGGAAGTTGCGAAAAACAGAATGTGTGACCTCCAAAAAGGTGGAAAAAGTCCGTATAGTGAGCATCAGAGGCCATAGCTCAGTTGGTAGCGTGCCTGGAGTATTTATCGAAGTGAGACAGGTTCAAATTCTGCTCACGAACTCGAATTTATAATTTTACTAGGGACTTGCCCTGGCTTCACACTGGAATTATACACCTAAACCTTCGTAAAGAATCTCTCTCTCTATTGGTGAAAACCGCGTGAAAATCCGTTTAGTAGTATTTGAGTTTATCGCAAACCGACTGATAGACAGACGTGGCGGGAGACTTAGTTTTATAATATGTAGTGACTAATACTCAACTACGTAAATATATTTTGACTGTAAGCCAGTTCCGATGGCAGCAAAAATAGGAGGTATATAGAAAACCGGTATAAGAAATCAAAACAAAACAAATCTTCAACAAAAAATACTGACAAATCAAAAGGAACGCTAGAAAAAATAGAACGTTTAAAAAGCTACCAAATCATAAAATCATTTTCAATATAATAACATCGTTTCGATATTCCAATATTATTGATAAACGAAAGATAAATACTGAGGGTGAGAGTAGCCTTTATCTTTTACGGCAAAAGTAGCTTGATGTATAGATTTGTACCCGATTTAGGAGATCCCTGAAAGTAAAAGCTTTCTCTTTTATCCCTAGAAAGTTTAGTGAAGCGGACACAGTATACATTTAAACAGTAGAACAATTGGCGGACTTTTCAAATTATCATCTACGCTTGATTGAGGTACGAGGGTTGTTGCAGCCTTTTGTTGTTTTTATTCGGGTTTTGTATCAATAGGGAAGTGAAACTAAACTTTAAGTTTTTTTGGTAACAAAATACTAACAGTTTTGGCTATAAATTGGATAATTCCTGAAAAAACGGCTGCTCAAAAAATATTACCCCATGAATTCATTGTGATTAGAGCAAACAATACAATGATAGTGTAGCCTTCTTCTCCTTAGATAACTCAATGTGTAACGAGCCTCTAGGAAATAATTTCGTAGACGCTCAAAGCCTCATTGGTAAACATCTACAATCCCGGAGGAGCCACCTTAAGCAGTAGACACATCATACGGTGCTTTACACTTTATCTCCTTCTACTAGTGAAATCAGATATTTTAAAATTTTAGTAGATATGAATAATTATGAATCTAATCATAATAAAACAAGAAAAAAACGAATCTAAATAAAGTTAATTTCTATTTTTCAAAGAAACATTGAAAAAATAATAGACAAGAACGGGGCTTGAACCCGCGACCTTTGACGTTCCGTGTCATCACTCTACCAACTGAGCTACCTTGTCGTGTTCAAACCTATTGAATTTTCAATCCTCTTTGTATACGTCTTAAGGAGACGCCTGGTGATATTTATCTAGTAATCATTACAGATTTACTAAACTCAGCGTTACCACTTTACAGTTGTAAATCGCCGAACAACATCCCAATCCTTTATAAATCATATATAATTATATTTTTTAATACATATTGAGGCCATGTAATGCCTATATTAATTTCTATTTTTCAAAGAAACATTGAAAATTAAATCTGTAATGATTACTAGATAAATATCACCAGGCGTCTCCTTAAGACGTATACAAAGAGGATTGAAAATTCAATAGGTTTGAACACGACAAGGTAGCTCAGTTGGTAGAGTGATGACACGGAACGTCAAAGGTCGCGAGTTCAAGCCCCGTTCTTGTCTATTATTTTTTCAATGTTTCTTTGAAAAATAGAAATTAATATAGGCATTACATGGCCTCAACATGTATTAAAAAATATAATTATATATGACTAAATAAAGTTCTTTTAATATATTATATAATTGACTGATAAATAAGTGTAGACTACAGCTTTCTGGTATAAGAGGGTATGAAATTAAATATGTTTTTTTTTTGTGACAAGCAAAATAAGGTCGTGGGTAGGATTCGACCCTGCGCCTCCCGGATAAATATTACAGGCGCTCTAACCGCTAAGTTATCTCGATTTCTGTTCAGCTGTTAAGCTATCCCGAATCTTTTTTCTACATTTTAATACGTATTTTGGTGACGTCATTGTCGATTCAGTCCCTTTATAGGAAACCGAATCGACACGACTAACTTTGCAGTAAAGACAACGTCGTACAGATACAATTACCTTAACAAATTACATAAATCTTTGAAAAGCATAAACGCGCGCATGTTTAACTTTAATGTTATAATATTTTTTTGGGAATTAAATGCTAATGCATGCATGCATAAATGCTTTTCAAAGATTTATCTGTATTGAATATAATATTTTATACTCGTAAATATTCAGCAGAATTAGTTAGTTTTAGTTATTAGTTCGTTCAGTTAATTTCTCCACTGTTCCATTAGATGCTACTGATTTTTTTATACTGTGACGCAAGGCTGAAAATAATTCCCTTTCAATTACCGTACTTACGTTTACGTCAGTCTGCCTATCTGCCAATTGTAGCTTTTGCTAGAGATTTTCTTGTTTCGTACCTTTTCTGTGATGTTGTGAGATATTTATCTCTAAGGCCCTTTTTACCTGCTAAAGAAAGTAAAATGTTTATTATTTGTGCTAGGTAGGTACGTCTCGCAGTCAATTTAAAAGAAAAACATCTTTTATTTACAGGTAATATTATTCAAAAGACAAAAATATGGATTTAAGGTACCTACGTAAATAATATTATTAAAAAATGCAGAGGGAAAGGGACTGTTAATCTTTACTACAGGTTTGAACTAACCTACAAAGGGTGACAGAATTTCACCCACAAAATTGTACCCCCTTATAAGAAATTATGTTTGAGATAGAAACATTTGTACTACAATCTCCTTTTTACCAATAAAGTTTATTTTATTTTTATTTTATATTGCTTAAAATACTTCGCATATTCAAAAGCTTATATCTACTCTTTTATCTCGTTTTATTTTAATGCCTTAGGTTTTTATATATACTCGTTAGTTAAACCGGCAATTCATAATTATGAATGGGAGACATAGACTTTAATAGTGGAATCATTTTGTGACTGGGCGCAAAATCGCCTATACCAGGCGACCATTCCGCTACTGTGCCTTCAATAATAAATAAAAAATATGACGAAGAGGAGTAGTATATCTACATATTTATATCTAGACAGATATATAGTGCCAACGGAAATAGTACTTAATTAAGGAACGTATTAGTAAATCAATTGGGCTCACCAAATTCCAAATGCCGCCTCTTGTTACCTTTTACTGTCAAATTGTAAATCAATCGATATAATTCACATACTTCGCTAATAAAATGATTTTATGTTCTTTTATAAATCAGCAGCTGATACTATGTAAAAACGAAAATTAGGAACAATCTCATTCGTACATGAGATTGGAAATACGGACCGAAATTTCCCCGACAACGGCAAATCTAAAACAAACACAGACACTAACTCGTCAGAATTGTGTAAACAGAAACAAACCGTTAGTTATGATTTCAGCAAAAAATTGAATAGATTCAATCAAAAAACGTGCATAGTAATGAGAGATCCGAATTGAATTCGATACTGGTGGCGGCGCCATATTGCGAGCCTTATGCCTTTTAGGGTTGCCAAGTAAAATATTTTGCCCAAAATTATGGAAAAAATGTGACCGTCTTTTTTTGTAAATCCTAATAAGGTTTCGCAATCTACTGATTTGTAAGCAGACAAAAGACCTAATGACCTTTGAAGTATTTTTTCTTCGTCTTTACTCTTTCTTGATATGTTGTTAGAGTTGAAATATATACATCAAGTAGTTGTTGTCAAAGGTTTTTCTCATAAATTTTAACAAATTCTGTTGCTTTGTTTACATTCCTCTCTTGGCCAGAGGGACTCGTACTTAATTTGGTAACTTTAGGCTTTTACAAAACATTTGACATAAGTCCATTCTATCGCGGCACACCTAAACTAAATTTAGAGCATCGCTGTTTTATAATAATTTAGTCAAGAACAAGTAACAAGGAGCTAAACGAGACTTAGGAACGTGAAACTACGATCTACGAACATTTATATAGTAGGCACAATTTTACCACAAAAATTAGAGACGTCAAACTAAAATTGTAGGGAAATTTAGGCTGACCTGACTAAAGTAGAATTTAAAGACTTATTTAATACAATCCCGCTCTTATAGACTGTAAGTAAAAAAAAAAAAAAAACAACAATGAACTAATTTTAGTGCAGTTTGATACATCAGAATTGATGCCAATCCCATTTTATTCCGAATGTAAACACAATATTAAAATAAAAACCCTTACACGATACATTTCCAATACGAAATAGCTTTAACATTCCAGTAATGGGAAATATTTAAAATCGTTTAACAAAATGTGTGATATATTCTAACTTAATAAACAGAAATTAACCTAAAAATATCAGAACTCAATTTATTTAAACATATCATGTCTACGAGCTACAAAATTCCTTAATACTAAAATATTGCTTAACAATTTAAATTGTTTATGTATATTTTCTGATTTCATTTATACACGTATACGTACCGATTCGAATACAAATAGGTACATTTATTTGTAAACATTTTAGGTCATTTAGGTATAAATCATTTGTTGACATCTTACAATTTATTTGTTTTAAGTTACTTTAATGTATTTCGATACATTTTTGATGTGAATTTTAATGATTTGTACAGGTATAATAATGACCTTTTAATGTAGGTCCCCTTTTCTCATTTATTTCCATTATTATGTAAAGTGTTCGAAATTTTAAACAGTTTAATGAACACGAGCGTTGATGGCTTTTGAAATTATACATGTTATTAAAAATGTAGCTTAAATCTAACTAAGTTTTAAAGTCTTCGTTTTTCGTAACTGTTCTTAGTAAACCATTCTTGCATATTATCCATAGGACCATCCCTAAATAATATGTACTTGGTGAATCAGCTCTTCAATTAGTTAATTAACTATTTAACATTTATCAACAGGAATATAAATAAATTAATATAAAAATAACATAGTATCACGCCTGTATTCATCGAAGGGATAGGCGTTGGCCATTAAGTTCCGTGTGGGTGTTGAGTCTATTAAGCACAATTCAATTTCAAACTACGGGCTGTGACTACGAATTTTATAACAGAAACCCCAATATCACTTTGCCCAACCTGGGAATCAACCCAAGCACCAAGGCTCAGCAGCCCCGCCTGTGACACTTAGACCAAAGAGGTAGGCACAGACTGAAGGTACGTCACGTCTAAGGTATTATTTTTTACTATTTTAAAGTATTCCAATTTTTTTTTGTTCTGGCAACCCTAGTCCGCCATATTGCGGGCGCCATTTTAATTGAGAGAATCCTCGCATTCATCGCCAACGTGTTAGTCATGTTTCCATTCGATTTCCATCAGCTTTCGACCCCAGGGATCGCCTGTTTGCTCCCCTATACGGTTTACTTTCTATTTTTTTGTGTATTTCGTTAAAAAAGGGATTGGGTACTCTGAATGTTAGTACTGTGAATTGTAAGTGGCAATTGTCATCACAACGACAGTTGAACTTCGTATAGGCTGTATTTAAAAAAAAAGTCCGTTTTATCGAATTTGCTTTACTTTCAGGGATGACAAGTACTTGTTTTATAGGAAGTTATACTTTTCAAAATTTATACTTTTCAATAGCAAGCCACCTTTTCAAATCATTATTGGAAATTAAACATTCGTATCACAGGTTTTAGAACTATAATTCTTAAAAATAGTAAATTATTGAGCTTTGCTCGCCTGTATTCATTATTTTCGGTGTTCACGTATATTTTTATAGTAGCTTAGATCAACTACGTTAGCGACTGCCTATCTGATACCCACGGCCCAATTACTGTGTTACACGATATTTCGTGATAAGACCGGCTGTCAGAATTCCAGGTATCAGATTAACGTCATATATTTTTGATTCGCTCGCCAGGCACAAGTCTATTTTTTACAGCCTCTCTGATTCTAAAGCTTTCAAAAAATTCTTAGTCGTAATTTTTTTGTATTTTTATATATGATGTTAATTTTAATTTACTATGTTGTTCTTTTTTTTTCAATATCTTGTATCTCAATACCTATGTTCTACTTTGGATTATTGATTTTATTAATCATTTTATTTTATTTGTTCATCCGTAGTGGCCTTATAAGCTGGCCTATTTATAATTTATTAATGCTTGCGGTATCTAGTATCTACCTTTAAGTGATTGTCACATTTAACTCCTTCTGGATATGTATAAAACAATAGTGTTAATGTAAACAATTTTTGGTGGATCAATAAATAAAATAAGATAAAATAAATATATATATTCATTTGGTCTCTCTTGGATCTGCTATTACTTAGCCACGATCTACTCTCAATAGTAGCTTTAGAATGTAACCTATTTTGATATTCGTAAACATGACATGACACTTTTTACTCCGACTAAGTAACTACTACCTACAAGACCACTTAAAGTCTATTTAGGTAACAAACTAAATTTTTCAATAAAGCTACCTGTCACCTTTAATTTGACCTTTCAGAACAAGTAAAAGTTAATCTCCAATATAGTAATTAATCATTGTCGAAGTTATTGTTGTGGTATTTTACGCCCATTAACGCCTGAAATTCGGAATAACTTTCGGAAGAAGAAAGAATTATTTATTAGGCATTGTTATAGGCACAATAATGTTTTATATTTGAATATTTAAGTTACAATATAATGACTATTTGTTACTTAGAGTAAAACTTCAAGGCCAAGAGTTGAAGTTTTACAAATTGTTTGTCAAAATTATCATGATTAGTGTTAATATTTAAAAATAAATATAATATAGTATCACGCCCGTATTTCCCTAAGAGATAGGCAGAGGTGTACACAGTTCTACACCCACATTTCACCAATGCTGTTATTATATCCCATGGCTGGTCCATCCGTGGTGGGCTGATTGCCAACCACTGGAAACAATTCCAGACTCAAGGCTGACTGAGACTTTCTGACAATCATTCGTAGACACAAGCGTGATGTTATGATATAAATGTTATAAATATTAACCAATATACTGAAGGTTATTTTTTATTTTTTACAGGTACATAATTATGAAAAATCTTATGCGAAAACTTGGTGCAAATACTTAAAAGTAGACCAGACTGCATTCTCGGAACCGGTAAAGGTTAGTGGAGGATTGTGTGGTTTGATTTTTAGCCACCAAGAGCCGTGGTCTGCGGGTGACGGACTTGGCTAGCTCGTCGCCCGACCAGCATATAACCCAAAAGGAATGCGCGCCTTGTTTGAGAGCGCTCACCTTTAGTCGGCCTGCATTGATGGCGGAATCCGTCGATGATTATGACGGATTATAGTTTGCTGGGGTCGCGGTGAATGCAGCAGGGAACCCAAGACCCCAGTAAAGGTACTGATGCACCGTGTGGTTTTAGTCGATAGGAGTACGGTATAACATCTGTGATGGATTTCCAAAACAGAAAAAAAAATACTAGGTTACATTACATTGGTCAATTATTTTTTTTACTTTTCTGTTATTTAGGAACTCCTCACGAAATCGATCCCTATAAAAAAAAAAACCAACAGTTAACTAATGCTTTTCACCGAATACCGAATACCGAACACCGAATTATCGGGAAATTTTAAACCAAAATGGTCCAACACTTTTGAACATAATAACGATTTAATTATCCCCATACATGTAGGTTTCATAATTAAAAATACATTTTCAAGCTAAAGTTAATTTCCCTTTGCAATTACACGGTTGAAATTGTGCCGCGATATTTGGGGATATAGCTGCGAGCGATAATGAATCGAAATGCTTTTGTAATAAGTGTGAGAATTAATTAGGAGTTCCTCAAATTTTACAAATGTAATTAAAGAAAGCATGGGAATGGAATGGAAGAGAGATTTCACGATGAATAATAAAGGTTCAATTAGTTGTTTATATAATTCTGGGATAGGGGTTCATGAAAACCCGTATACGCAATAAATGAGTTTGAGTTTGAATTTTTTTCTTAAGTCTTCTATACATCTCAATGGCGTGCATTGCATATAGGCAAATAGGCCTATATCACAGTTTAAAAATTTCCTCTTTTTCCGGATTTTTTTTGAGGTAGCCACTGCCTATATGCAATTCACGCCACTGATACATCTATAAATTCTAATTCTAAACTATCAAGGTAGCGATTGTATAGATGGAAAATAATAATAATAATTAATCAAAGAATTCAAACACACGCCTGCTGTGTGCGAATAAAAAAAAAAACAAGGTACTGAAGAATTTTCATCGCAGTCGAGGGACAGTACTGTGGAACATTTTCTTATATCTCCTTTTACCTCTAATAACCTATGTTACCCAAAAAAGTATAAGGATTCTAACGATACCCCAGACATCAAAATCAGCAAATCATACATACATATATACATGAACGCTAAAAACATTACACTCCTTTTTATGGACAGTCGTGTAAAAATATTTCAGTAGGCATAGCGTGCAGACATAACGATAGCTCAAGAATTATGTCAAATTCTTATCGTTGATCTAGTGTCAGAGCTTAAACTGCCCGTAGGTGTCTGACAGGGTTTTAACAAAGGCATAGTATGGGTTAAACGTTTAGAAATTTACCTTGTGCATATTTCTTAGGAATTTTAAATTGGACTTGTAAATTCAATTTTTTCCTGCTACCAAATCACGTCGAAGACAATACCAATTTTGAGAGGCAACTAAAAATTGCTAGAATTGATTTGTATGTCAATTTTGTTGTAAGACAGAAAGATTCCGCTATCAAACAGAAATCCAGTGATGTAGAAAACTCTAGAAGCATAGAAGAAAATATTTTGTATTTCTTTTCGCTCGATCGTAATACTCATCTATCAAATATATCCGGGGGTTAGGGCACGCCAGTCTCTCTTGTAACCGTCACTTATAGTTCCCGATTTCATTTGTCGGTGTGGCAAAGGATTTTCTTTGTGAACCTGTCTAGAGAAAGAGTACGCTTTAACGGCACTTTGGCGTTCATCCAAGCGGTATTGAAGTGTTAATTTCTATTTGTTCTACCATTTTAAAATTGTATGTTTTAGTATTTCATGTTTCGGGAACGCTTTTTGTTTAATGAAGCGTGATTTTTGGTTCGTGATCGAGGAGTGTGAAACAATTTTGGACTTTAGACAGTTCTCCATTATCCGCAGTTTAAAACGATGCATTTCAAGACATTGTTTTAATGAAAATCCTTCTTATATTATAAATAAAAAGGTTAGTGTTTATAGCAAAAAATACTGAGTTGATGAAATTTAACAAATTGAAGATTGTTATAAATTGGCAAAAGTTTGTCAGAAAAATCAGTAAATGTTACAGAATAGGTACGTATTACATACATTCATAGCAGTGATAGCCTAGTGATATGACCGTTCGACTGACCAGTCAAAGGTCGCAAGATCGATTCCAAGGCACGCACCACTGTCTTTTCGAAGTAATGTGCGTATTATAAATTAATTATCACTTTATATAAAAGGCTTTTACGATACCTTTATATACTATATATTTATATATTTCTAAAATGTGTACAAATCGCGAAAGTTTAAAATCAATTAATTATCACTTGCTTAAAACGGTGAAGGAAAACATCGTAAGGAAACCAGCATACCTGAAAGATGTTCTTGATGGTGTGTAAAGCCATATACGAGACCTACGCGTGGTTTAAACGCTGACACTAGGTTGTTCATCAACCACACGATAAGAAGAAGAAGAAGACAGTACATTATAATTGTATCTAATAATTAAATAGGCAAGTCCAGTAAAATTACATCGTAACAAAATGTCCAATTCCATTTTTTCGATTCATTACACTTTACTTACTACAAATTTCTCAACCGTTATTTAATTAAAGAGACCCATTCGAATGTAAAAATAAAATGTCCAACTTCGTAATTTCGTAAAAATTTTGACTAGAAATCTTTGCGAATACTTTTTTTGTTCGTTTGTTTTTGTCAATTCTCTTTTCCAAAGATAAATTCCACATGTTGAGTTTCTCACATCAATTTTAACTTTGCCTCCTTTTTCTTTCCTCTCTTAATCTTTGGTTCTTTCTTGTTTAAAGCCATTCGTTTCAGGAAAAGGATTTGGTCTTGCTCTAACTATTAAGAGAACCAAACCGGAAACAGTTTGATTAAAAAAATAAAAACGCTTACGCCTTTATATTTTATATTTGTTATTTTTCATGATAGAGGCTATAAAAACACTTATTCTATATAAAAAAACTGCTTAGCTATTTTTGTATAAAAACGTTCGTGAGACATAATCACAACAATTATGTTCACCGGGTACTACTCCCGTGCAATTTTAGTTTGACTCGCGACATCGCCGCGGGTTTAGCTTATGACTAAGGGCTCCGTTCGAGTTCGAAACAAGTCGGGCAATCCCAAAAAATGCACCTGAGTATTACTTGTTTAAAAGATACAGATAGAGAGACGTAGGCTAAGAGATAGACAGACGTATTCTCTCTATTATGATCCCGTTGGGCATCTTTTGAGTACACAGTAAAGGAGTGGAGTGAAGGAACGTGTGGCTTTTAGTGTGTAGGAATCCGGCACAGGCCATTATGAATCTTACAAAACTGAAAAAACAGGGACTAGTACCCTAAAACACTTTCACCGTATAGATAGATAAAGCGCTATTTAGATTCAATCAATCGATATTTGTGCCTGTCACTCAGCCAAGCTTCCAGGCAGATATAGTGTTAATGAAAATAAATATCTAAAAGCAACTCAAAGCTCCAATCACTATACAGTTGGCTTCTACTCTATGTGATATATAATCCCTAATACGCCTTTTATCAGCCATAGCCGGTGCCTTTGCTTTGCTCTGCACAACTCACCAAAGCCCCTGGCAACGCGCCAAGAACGCTAAAATTAAGACACCTATACATCACTTGAACACCTTATCAACATGTTCAATATACTGAACTTGAATAACATGACAAGTACCTATGTACTCAGTCTTTCACTCGGTACAATGTTATGTTAGGACCGAGTCACTTAAAAAGCGGAAGAGCGTTTGCGGGCTACATGAACTCAACGCAGCAATTCTACTAGAACGTCACAACGACGCCTCACCAACATGTCGCTCAGGATGAAATTGAGTTCCCTATTATAACTTTTTAACAAGCAAGAGACTTTAAATGGGTATAGTACCAAGCCGAACTCACTTGTATTTTCAATTTCCCTTATTATCAAAATTTTAAATTTAGAGCATCATATTTTATGTTCAAAATCGACTACCAAATACACGAGGTCCTTATAATTTTATTAATGGACTACAGTCTATTAATTTTAGGAAAGTTTGCACGACATATGTCAAATTACGATTTTAAGATTGTGGGCGTAATATTAATTATTTTCAGAAAAAAACCATTTCGCTTTTACAGCACTTGATTTTATTTTCAGTAAAATCTAGTTTGCCTTTACAGCTCTTGAATCTTTATATTAACTTTCGTTAAACGCAATCTCATTTAATTTTTGTTCAACAGTTATTACTCAGGCATGTGCCACGGCGATGTCAAGAGTCAAACTGTGTGTTTGACTCGATTTAGACTTGAATCGATTTAGAGAGTAACTTTGATACCAGTTATCAAAATTATTCTCATAATCGATTCAATTTTTGTTTAAAAAATAATATACAGTTGTGGAAGCCTTCTAAATTGAGCAAAGAGTAAAACATGTCAACTTGTACACTTATGCGTTCGATCCAATCGTCTCGCTCATAGTGTGACGTGGTACATTAGGTATCTATACAAATATACATGTACCGCACACCCGCGTCTTTGCCGCTCCGCTTTCTATATAGCGGAGGCTTTGTGAACGGTCTATGTAACCTTGTATGCCACCTTTGTATCGATAAATAACGCTGTCAGACCGCCTTGTAGTTCATCGAGTCAAAACCTATATTTCAGTAGCTTGATATAGAATTTTAGTGGAAAAACTAGTGTAGAATGGTTGTTGATCAGTTGTTTTGTTATTATTTAGTGTATATTAGTTTTGAAACAATGTCGTATAATAAGCGAACATATAAAGATAAATCTTTGAAAGCATTAACGCATGCTTGGCGAACTCTAAAATTATAATATTAAATGGAAAATGAATACGGTCGTGAGCAGAATTCGAACCTGCGCCTCCTGGATAAATAGCCAATGAAAAAAGAATAGCGGTGGTGAGCAGAGGTCGAGATGGCTATCCGGAACGCGCAAGTTCGAATCTTGCTCACGACCGTATTCTTTTTCCATTTAAGACTGTTAATTAATTAACAAAATCCGAGATTAACAATTAAACGTGCCATCCGAAGCACGGAGCAGCTCCGACAAAAACCCAGCGGCCACTCATCCACAGACTGACCGTACCGTACATTGTTTAACTTCAATGTTCGGTTACTGTCCATAGTTTGCAACGGACAATGAACACCTCAACCTACAAAGCATTACAATTGCTTTGTAACACAGTTACTCCGAGTATCAAGTGCCAACGTTTGATCACTGAATAATCGTCTTTAGTTGAGGTTGATTGAGTTACCCGTGACAACTGTAATCCCTACAGAGGTAACGTACAGTTAGGTTTCTATGACGTAGAGAGTGATAGTTCTGCAGTAGACATAGATTAACATAAAGGTGATGATGTTGATGACGATAGGGATGAGGATGTTGATGACGATAGGGATGAGGATGTTGATAAAGATGATGATGTTGATGACGATAGTTATGATAATTAGGAAAATAGTAATGATTAAATGATTAAATTTACCATGTGACTGTTATTGAGACTGACAAAATATGACATTAATTACTATGATTTTCTTTTACTTAATGTTCAGACCGCGACTGAATGTCTCCATTTGAGGCTGATTGCGTTACTAAGTACGCCTGTAATAACCCTTAGAGATAACACACAGTACGCCAATGAATCGAATACCTTACCTTTCTACCACTGAAGATAAGAGAGTTGGATAATCATAACGATGATGATAATTGTGTTGATGATGATTTCGAGGATGATACTGAAAATGAGACTGTCAATGATAGTGATGATTTTAATAACAATGACACGCAGTTGGTCATCAGTGGTGTGAAGGGTAACCACTGTAGCATTTTAGGTAAGGAGTAGGTATCAGGTTCTTAGGTGAACTGTATTGTACTGTGTTTGTTATGAAAGGTTGTGATTATGATTTGGATGCTATAGATAAGTATTGGCTTTGATAATTACCAAAAAAAATTTTTTTTAATCTTTTCACCTTTGTTTAACAATAATAGAGTTCTACATTTGTCTTTTACATTAAATTTCTTTTGTCAGGTCCAAATAACATTAAGTGCATTTTAAAAAACTTCTTCACAAATATTAAATTAATGTACTGTTTTAACAATGAAAATAACAGTCGCTTCAGTCTTACAAAAATGCCTTTTAATTTAAGTTATATCAGGTTTGTACGGATAATCCAATAATGGTTGAAAAACGATACTGATGTGGTAATTTTAAAATTATATTGTTTTAATTATATTCTTTTTATTGATTTGTATAATTTCATGCCCGATGTTCCGAATCAAATAGACCGAGCGAACAAATTATGCATAAAATCGAATGTACTCTACAGTTTATTTAGAATAAATTTATCAATACTGAATCTAGTTAATAAATCTAATAAAGAACTATTTTTTTTATTTTATTAAAGAATATAAGATACATGTGAGATAAGTACACAAATAAAACCTAAATACTATGACTATTTAATTATGAACAAGAAAATTACTATAGAAATAAATAAAATAACATAAAACAAACGTGGTTTAGGCGTCGATGTATTCCTCCGCATCGTTGTCATATGTATATTTTTTTATTGTTTTATTTTAGTTAAGATGTTAGGCACAGATTTTTATTAATGTTAAATTAGGGACTATTGCTTTAATTATATAATTGTTTAATTTTACATTAAAATATTACATATTTTGTACTTTTATTATATTAACAATGTGATTGTGTATTTAATTTTAAGACTATTTTTGTTCTTCATGCCTGAGACACAGGATCTCCTAGTTCAGGCACATGTGTATATAGACTTATAAGTGAAACTTTGTACTTGTTATTTTATTAATGTACGATATTTTATTCAATAAAAATATTAAAAATATTATTATATAATAAATTGATACCAAAGCGAACAAAAACCAATAGAAATGCAAAAATATTAAAATTTATTGAGACAGCAAAACATAGGATGTAGTTTGACATAGGTAGCCTACAATTACCCAACCGCGACCAGTCGCCATACTTACTAAAACCTCAGTCCTTCTATTTTAATGTAACATTTATCTAGTTCTACACCCACATAACTCATGGTTATTCTGACAAATGGCCGCAACAATTCATGTATTATTTATTTATCTGTCTTTATTTTTCTTATTCAACTTACGGACCTATATTGTGGAGTCAAGTTGACGGTTTTCGCCAAATAGGTACCGTCTTCAGAGAGAGATTTTCCACCAAGATATTTATGTTTTCACGTCATTTCTTAGGACATTTTTCAAGATTATTATGACGTGACCTTTTGTGGGTATTACCTAGGTTTTGGGACTATGTATGTGGATATTTATGAGGGTACACGGCTATTATGACGTTTTTAGCTACCAGACGCGTCTGATAGCTAAAAACGTCATAAATGTACGACGAGTGAAGCGGCCGCTGTGCAGACTACGCTATAATTTATAGTATATATGTATAGCGAATCCATACTAATATAATAAATGCGGAAGGAACTGTTTGTTATTTGTTTGTTACCTTTCCACGAATAAACGGCTAAACAGATCGAAATGAAATTTGGCGAGGAGATGGATTATATCTTGGAGAGGATATAGGCTACCTTTAGTCGCGCAGACGAAGTCGCGGGCACCAGCTAGTATCATATAACACAACAATAATGGTCAGCATTTACTTTTCCTTCCTATAAATTTGAGGGATTTTTTGAGCTATATCGCATGGACTTAGGAGGACATTATGATTGCTTATAAAATTAATTTATATATTTTTTTCCTTGAATGGGAAAATATAACTTTAGGGTTATTTATAACTTTAGGGTTCATTTTCAAGAGTACGTGTACTGAGAACTACTCAGTACTCTTGAAAATAAATCCACTTGATGGACATTGGAAACATGTCAGTTCCTATAGTAATATCTTAGGTTTTCGCGATCACTAGATATTATAACAAAACATCTTTTAACGGTAAAGCGTTCGTGGTCGGAGGAGGACTGCGACCACGAACGCTGCAAAGTGTTCGAAACGTCAGGAAAAATAAAAACCAATAATACACGCGACTAATCCGGTTAAAAGTGGTTTTATTATTATGTCGGTTCGTACTTTTTTTTTAATAGTTATGTATCGGGACACATATAAGCCCACATGCTTTAAAATTGAGATAACTATGATGTAGGTAAATTTATTTCAACTTTATATAGTGTTTTACGGCGTTGATTTAATATTGGAATTCGATCGGAATTTCTATTAATTTCTAGATTAACCCTCCCCCCTCCCGCCTGGTCGAGAAAACGCTGGTGTCGTGGTCGTATTTAGTAGATCAGTCTAGATATATTATATATTTGATTGGGTTTTAATTAGTGAACGTTATCGGTAGATTTTATAATCGTAATTAAATCATTATGTAGATTTTTGATATTTACAAAAAAATAAAAATGATTGTCCAATCGAAAGACATTCTTAACTTAGGATTAGCCGGCTAATCTTAAATTTAGCCCGCACTCACAACATGAAATATATGAAATAAAAAAAAATATTTTTATGAGAGGATTGCGCTCGTAATATATGTTATGTTCACAAATATTTCAGTCCGTAAAATGCGAGTAAAGAGTCCATTTATGTAATTGCTAATCCATCAATCGAACCATTAGGAGTTAAAGGTAAATTTGAAATGTGATTTTTAGATGTAATTCACTGAATTACACAAAAAATCTTACAAATAAGAACTTAAGCTAGCATCACGCCTTTATTCTCCGAAAGGGTAGGCAGAGGTGTACACAGTAGTACAGCTACATTTCACCAATGCTGTTTTTAAGTCACATTTCCATCCAAACTCCGGGCTGTTATTGAGAATTTCTTCTTCAAAACCTCAATAACGCTTTGCCCAGAAATCGTACGCAGGACCTCATGCTGAGCAGTCGCACTTAGGACCACTAGACCAACGTATCAGCTAATTTTATTAGAAGTCTTATTAATAAGAACATAACAGTATTACGCTTGTATTCTCCGAAGGGACAGACAGTGTTTTAAATTCCCGTATGAGCCTATTGTAATTTGCCGGGCTAAATCCAACCTCCGAGCTGCTACTGTGAATATACTCGTACATACAGAAAAATTACTAAAAATATTTTGGCCAACCTGGAAATGTAACCCTGGACCTCACGCCCAGCAGCTGTTTTTTGCGTCTACTAGATTAATAAGCCAGTTGCATGGAATATTACATTATTATTCACATCGTACATACTTTAAGAATCTTTTTCTGAAATGTAAGTATCGGAGCGTAAATAGTCACAGTGTATTTTAACTTATATTCAAAGATTACACACAAAAACACAAATATAGAGTGCATAATACCCCTCTGTGAAAACCTGGAATGATAATTCAAGATATGTCTTTGAAAAAGCATTAACGCATGCTTAGCGAACTCTAAAGTTATTATATTAAATGGAAAAAGAATACGGTCGCGAACAGAGGTCGAGATGGCTTAGTAGTCAGAGCGCCTGGAGTATTCATCCGGGAGGCGCAGGTTCGAATCCTGTTCGCGACCGTATTCTTTTTCCATTTAATATAATAACTTCTGGAATGATAAATTTGACGTTTTCACCTGGTGTATTAAAATGAAACTTCATTATTTTCGTAACAATTAATCTTATAACTTTGTAGGATCATGTGATACTTAATAAAACTTACACCGTTCAGTTTCTAGGATTTCAGAGAGAGGTACTATCCACTCTATGTATATATTACTACTTAAAGTTTAGGTTAATCTGTCAAATCTCTTAAAAACCTCAGTGGGGTTACTCTTTAAACTAACACCAATTCCGATCCAATTGCAATATTAAATGGTCGCCATAACACAACGCGTAAGGTTGCCTCAATTTTAAAGCATATTGTCTTCATATTCTCCCGAATCTATAATATTTTTTAGACATTTTGGCATTTAAAAGTACGAACTGACATATTTTCAATGTCAATCGAGCGGAATTATTTTCAAGAGTAAGCCTTCAGGTCTTTTATGTGAAAAACAAGACCAAACAGGTAAATTTCTATTTAGTATTCGAATTATTAGGAATAGTGGAAGCTTAAAAAAATAAAACAACATATTTATTAAAACAACTTCAAATTAATAACATCGCATGTAATTATTACTGAAAATCTAGCATCAAAGGAAAACATCAAATCGGGCTTGTTATCAGAAAATATAACATAATAACACGGGTAAATCTAATATTTCCTTCAATAATAATCTTTAAGAAAAAAAAAGCGCTACATAAACTAAAATACAGCGATCACGAAATATCTATTATCCTTAAGGGAAAAGTGAGTTTGTCAAGATTTTATGTCAACATAACAAGGCGTCTTAGATATATGACGAGCGACGCTCATATTTTTTATTATATCTTCAAGTTGAGGCCCTTGGGAGACGTGTAGAGGACAACATCGAATGAATATTTCAGCTTTATACATAGTTATTTTTGGAAAGATGTAGGCATTATGTAATCTTTCTTGTTGATAGCTTTGGTACTACAATTTTAGTGTTCTGACTGGTGATAGAAGATTATAAATAAAAGTGCTTCGCTGGTCTAGTGATCCCAAACGTGACTCTAAGCATGAGAGGGTTAGATTCCCGGGTTGGACAAAATGTTATTGAGCTTTTCTGTTAAAGTTAAGTTTAAAGTCTGGAGCTTGGAATGGTGCCTGTTAAATGGCTCACCACCTATGGGACATGGGACTTGATAGCAGCATTGGTGAAACGTGGGTGTACTACATTTGTACACCTCTGCCTACTCCTTCGGAGAAAACAGGCGTGATGCTATGTTACAAACGTTTCTCTTCTCAAAATGGCAAGAATATTAAGAATAGATGAAGGCGAAGCTACCAATAGGTGGATTAGCCAAATTAAGTGCATTAAATATAAATATCTCTCGAGCCATATAAAATCTGCCTAGCCTTTTCCCAAAGAAGTTTACATGGAGCGACTGCCTACCTCCACAACCCAGTTACTAGGTAAAACGATATCTCGTAGTATGACTAGACGTCAGATTTTCAGGCCTCTGACAGTTGTCAAATTGATATCTGAGACTTAACGTGCTCTCCGAGGCACAGAGACCACTCTCAGTATTGTGGAAGTATTGTATAGAATCTTGAATCTTGAAGAATATTGAAGTACTTCCGCAAGGTAATGCCTGAATCTATTCAATAAATAATTAGGGAACAAAGTTACAGTTTGAAAGTTGTAAAGCGATTTGACGTGATCCGATCAAACCGTACGTATTATTTCTATGACCGTGAATCCGACGTGACGCGTCATTGAATGTTCTTTAAATGTATGTTGCGTCAGGTTTTTAATTATTCTTTATTCAATACGTAACATTCATAGCATCACGCCTATATTCCTTCCGGGGGTAGGCATGGGTGTACACCAACATTTCACCAATGCTGTTATTAGGTCCAATTTATAAAAATGGTGAGCCTTTTGCCATCTTATCTACTAACAATATACTATCAAAAAAAAAACCCTACGTTACTCCTCTCTGGAATACAACCCAGGACCTAACGCCCAGCACTATTGTGACCTCTGGGCCATTGACGCATTTACAAATATATCACAGTATATTAAATTAACAGTATTTTGTCTCGGTAGTGTTTTTGAAATAAAAACCTACGGATGATCGGTTAATAAACACTGACCGACACACACTGAATGTCTTTTGGATTATGTATTTGATAATGCTTCATTAAATAGTCATATTATCTTTTAATTAAAAATATTCTGAGTCGGTATGAAAGGAATGGTAATTAAATTTATTATTTAAATATAAATACTTTGAACAAAAGTGTAGTATGCAAGGCTCCACAAATTTATAACAAAGTTCCAAATCACATGAAATCAATGAACTTATTGCAATTTAAGAAAACATTAAAAAAACTTTTGGCAGAAAAATGCTATTATAATGTTAATGACTTCCTTAATGACAATTTTCGGTGATAGCACCAAATGTATTTTATTGTTAGAATGGTTCTAAATTCCTAATAATTGCCTATATCTGTATTTTTTCAACATAATACAAATATACAATACAATACAAAAATACAACATTATATAAATAAGTTAATGTATATGTTAAATAATAATACTAAGTATTGTGAACTAAGTTAAATTAATTACTCTGTAACGGTGCACGTGCATTCTTCGGGATTGCCCGACTAGTTTGACTCACGACATCGCCGCGGGCTCAGCTCACGAATAAGAGCTCCTACCTAGAGACGTAGACGTAGAGGTCGAGATGGCTTAGTGGTCAGAGCGCCTGGAGTATCTATCCGGGAGGCGCAGGTTCGAATCCTGTTCGCGACCGTATTCTTTTTCCATTTAATATTATACATAATATAATTTCTTCTTTTTTAAATCTTAACGAGTATACATAAAGTATTAAAATAAGCCCATAACTGTCCCACTGCAGGGCAAAGTCCTCTTCTCATACAGAGAAGGCACGAGCATTGATCACCACGCTATATATCACCACTATATTTTTCATCACTGTATCTCTGTGATGGCTTAGATTAACTAAATAAGTACATATGACATTAAAAAAGTCACATTGGTACATGCTAGATTTGAATCCACAACCCGTAGCTCAAGAGACGGGTCCGTAACCACTCGGCCACCAAGAACATTAAACATTTAAACAAAAATTATTACGTCATTAGGAAATCTCGTTTAACAATGAACCGATAGATTTGAAAACAAAGTTATTGAAAAGCAGACAAAGAAAAACATATCTATAAGGAAATAAATTTTATGTCAATTAAAATAGAAATAAAATTGAAGTGTTTGTTGGTAATGTCAAAATAATAGTATATTTTAAGGTTATACAGTTATTTGCACGATATGCATGCCAAATTTCAGTATTTAAAATATTTGTCTGTCTCTCCGTCTGTCTGTTTGTTTGTTGCGGGTTATCTTCGAAACGGCTGTACCGATTCTGATAAGATTTAACTGGCAAGTAGCTGACTGTATAAGGACTAACTTAAGCTAATTATCTAGCCCAAAAATTGGAGATTCCAGCTAAAAAAAAATTGGTATTTTTTATATCAAATTCCACGCGGACGAAGTCGCGGTATCAGCTAGTCAGTAATACATTATCAAAAATAAATTGACAATATGTCCAAGTCTTATGTCAAATAATTCTTTGAAGAACTATTTCTGAAACTTTCAGAATTTTCTATCAAAGTTATAGAAACTGAATATTTTATATTGTTTATGTATCGGTCGATAGTCGAAGGCGTCTGTTGAGTTACGACCGCGGGATTGTGGCTTCGAGTTCGACCTCAGACAACATTGTGGTGAGCCTACAAATATATAGTTTAACTTAAGCGGTTAATGCTTAACGGAAATCGTTGATTAGTTTGTGTTAAAACTTTGATAGTACAAATATTATAATAAAACAACTTTTAACCGGATTAATAGCGTGTATTATTGGTTTTTGTTTTTCCTGAAATTTCGACCTCTTTTAGTTTTAAATATGTACTAGTGACAAAAATATTTTTATGAATTTTATCAATTATATGTACGGTAGAAAGAAATAATTTTATATATACTGTTGAGACGCCTGACACCTTAGTCCTCCTGCGACCACGAACGCTGCAAAGTGTTCGAAACGTCAGGAAAAACAAAAACCAATAATACACGCGATTAATCCGGTTAAAAGTTGTTTTATTATAATGTGTAGTGATCGCGAAAACCTAAGATAGTACAAATATTACTGTAATAGTTTTAGATCTAGTTAAATATGCTTCAACTGCCTCGTTGATCTAGTGGTCCCGAGCACGACTGCTGAACATGACGTCCTGGATCCGATTTTCTGGTCGGGTAAAGTGTTATGGGGCTTTTTGATCAATAACAGCCCGGAGTTTGGATTTGTGCCCGGCAACAGGTTCACCAATTACATGGGAACATTAATAGCATCTCTTCGCTGCGCGTGTAAAAATCGCTATGTATTAATTTCTTGAAATCTCTTTTTGGAAGCTATTTTATACTATATCTCATGACACCTGTTAAAACCAGTTTTCTAATAAATTATTTGGTTATGAAGATGGTAAAATAAATGAATAAAGAACGGGATTCACAGTCGCATATGCCTTGAGATTTACTCGTAGTATAAAACAGATTTCAAAAAAATTATACATATCGATTACATTATCGTACAGCTACTGCTGGTGTGTACACCTCTGCCTACCTCCTCCGGGAATACAGACGTAATGCTATGTATGTTTCCTCCAACCATAGTGGGAGTCACCTTTCAATATGCCATGGTGCTAGAATATCAGAATTTTGAATAGATCCCTTCAACTCTGGACACCACTGATATTATACGAAGTCATGAGCGTATTACCAATTAATTAATTGCTTATTGATGAAGGAAAGCATCTAGACGGAACCAACACACCCGAGAGATGTTCTCGATTATGTGTAAAGCCATGTCAGAGGCCTACGGGTGCTTTAAACTCGGCCACTAGGTAGTTCATCAACCGCACGATGGACGCATTATTTGATTATAACGGTGAAAGAAAACATCGTGACGGAACCAGCATACTTGAGAGTTGTTCTCGATTATGTGTAAAGTCATATCAGAGCTCCATGAGCTGTTCAATCTCTGACACTAGAATGTTCATAGACCACACGATAAGAAGAAAATCAGCATAATATTATGAAGATCCCAAAAAATTATGCAAATCGGTATGTTCAATATCTAAACTTTCCAAATCAACATTTTTATCCGGCACCTGAGCCGGTCCCTAAATCTTCAATCATAAACTTCAGTAAAGGTCCAAAAATGCAATCTGTAAAAGATGTAGCCAGGGGTCATAGATCAAGTTGGATGTCGTATACTGTATGTGGGACCCCAATATATCTTTAATAAGGGTCCTTCAGTGTCCTTCTATATATTTCCCGCTATCCCTTCATATCTCTAACGAGGTTCGCCGTCTGTAGAGGTTATTTCAATGACGCCAACCTTACGTACTTCATCATTACAGCTTATTGGTTCTACGGTGTTAAATTAGTAAGGTTTATAGTATTAAATTAGAGAGTAGGGTTGTAGCAAAGGGGTAGAAAGTAAGTACCTGTGACTATGATGACCTGTTGTATTTCATGTCTGACTAGTCTTAGAATTGATTTCTGGAACTTTCTTTCAAATTTCGTATCCATTATTGAAATTAAATAGTAGACAAACTATAAAGTATTTTCCATACAGATATATTTTATGAGTTTGTTTTCTATTACAGTAGATATATATGTTTTATGTATATGTATAATGTACGGTGCCCCCCGAATAAAAAAGAATCGAAGTTTTTTTAAATTTTTCGCTGTAAAAAGAAAGCAAAACAAATATTTGATAAAAAAAAGTTGTAGAAAAAAATATATTTGTAGTTTTTATTATAATTGATAAAGACTAAAATAAAGGACTTACAAAGATTGTGATCTATCTTTAATAATCCTCTTCAGCATAGAGAGCTTTAAAATATCTCTGGAACTTACATAAATAATGGAAAAATTGAAGCATATCTTAAACATGCACCCAACATACACCGTTACTCAAACTCACAAATACTAATATACTACATCTAATCTGCCTAGCCTTTTCCCAATTACATTGTGGTCGGCTTCCAGTCAAATCAGATGCAGCTTAACACCAGTATTTTACATGGAGCGACTGCGTATCTGACCTCCACAACCCAGTTACTGGGTAACACGATATCTCATGGTATGACTGGTTGTCAAATTTTCGGGCCACTGACTATCCGTAACGGCTGTCATAGATTTTAATTCGACAGTTTAACGTGCTCTCTGAGGCACGGAGGGGTCTCGGTATGAAATGATGGTCGCCCAGCTACAGACCGTCTGCGGCAAGTGCAGCTTTACCTCGATCGATCGATCTGTGCGGCTGTTACTTAGCCACGAGCCCCTCATAATATACTATATACATATTTTTCTTAGAAAAATAGCTGGCCTTTGTAATCTTTTTTAAATCTTAACGCGTATACATAAAGTATTAAAATAACCAGCTCATAACTGTCCCACTGCAGGGCAAGGGCCTCTTCTCATACAGAGAAGGCACGAGTTTAATCCCCACGCTAGCTCACTGCGGGTTGGCGACTTTAGGCTACCAAGTCCAGGTTCCCTCACGATGTTTTCCTTCACCGTATGTCTGTGATGTCTTAGAATTAAGAAAGTACATATGACATTGAAAAAATCGCATTGATACATGCCAGGTTTGCATCCACAACCTGTGGCTCAGGGCCCGTAATCACTCGGCCACCACGACACGATGAAGTATTAAATTAGAAAATATATAAAAAGCTCAACTTATGCACCAAGTACAACCTTTAATGTTCTACCTCTTCTAAGCGTCTCATCTACAGTCTTACATCAACTAAATAATACATCAAAGCAAAATCTAAGTGGCATAAATAATTTATGAACTCAAAGGAACATGAATTTTGGTTGGAGCTCTAGTTTTAAGTTCCGAAACTGAATTACATAGGTTTCAGTATTTATCAAAGCTGAAATACAGTTGAAACTGTGACCAACTCGGCTTTTGCGCGAGTGGCAAACTAAGTTAGTGTGAACAAGTTTGGTTTTAGGTATAACGTCATCTGATGCTGCTTCTTAGGAGTCACGAAGTATTTTTCTGTATTCCAGGGTAGGGGATACTGGTGACTCGAAGTATACTTGGAAGGACCTGATAGAAGAGCTAAACTGTAATAAATTTGACCGTCTAATGTGTAAATTATCACTTCCTGAATTGATAGCAATGACGTCGCCATAAGACGTGTGAAAATATGGAAGAAGAATTCGCGGTGGTGAGCAGAGGTCGAGATGGCTTAGTGGTCAGAGCACCTAGAGTATTTATCCGGGAGGCACAGGTTCGAACCCTGTTCGCGACCGTATTCTTTTTCGATTTAATATAAGTTCGCTAAGCATGCGTTAATGCTTTTCAAAGATTTATCTTTAATTATAAATTATCATACAAATTAATACAAAATTTAGTCATGGTTAATATCTATTACGTATTTTTGGATATTTTCGTATACAGATAGGTCTTTCAAGTGCATTAACACATGCGTAGCAAACTCTAAAGCTATACATTTTTATATGTGACAACAATAAATGATGCATAGACAGGGTGGAAGGTAAAAGTGTCGACATTTTATTAAGTATATGTAGAATATACTTAATAAAATGTCGACACTTTATATATATATATATTATATATATATCATAATTTAAGCATGAGATGTGTGTGATATTACACACGCTTCCGAAGTTCCTACAGTTGGGTTTGCTTAACACTGCCACACATCCTCGCCCCGCTTAGTTTCTCCGCATAGCTTTGGTAGAAAGCCACTCTAAAGCTTAATTTTAGGTCGAGCTAAAACACAAATTGAGTAATAAAATAATTTTAGCCTAAAAAAACACCGTTTACTTTTACTTTTGAGTAAGTTACAACGTTTTCTTTTTTAATCATTCAATATATAGCTGCCAGCATGCAATCCTTCCTTCTAATTGGGAGTATATCTTTAACAGTAGTCTCTAAAGTATTGGTTAAAAAAATCGAATCAATTTAGTAGAATATCCACAAGAACATATAATAAAAAAAAACACTTAATTTTAAATGAATTCTGTCACATCAAAATGGCGGTTCATGGTTGTACAGAGTAAAGAATTGAACGACAAAATCAGCCGTCAGACTGCAGATTTAACCATTATTAATAGTGCGGGAGACAGTATTCTAATAATATGTGGACCAACTAACAGTGTTTTTTTTTTAATAAGAATTTCTTGAATTGCTGCCTGGAGTTCGAAATTGTTGATGGCAATAATCTCACATCTAATGTATAAAAAAAAACTTTACTAAAATCAGAAAACACACATCACATACTTGTAATTATTTTTTGTAAGAAACACTGAAAATTATTTTTAAACACGGACGGACTTTACCGTAGCAACGCTCTTACGCGACACTACCGTGTCGCTTTTCTTAAAATTGATAAGTAAATCCTTATACCTTTTAAGACTTATCGTGTTTTTCTAAATAGTTTTTTAAATATATTTATTTACCTCGACGTCGATCATGTTTTTATCGCGATAGTGTCCCGTTTGATTTCAATAAATATGTGTTCGAATCGCGAAAGTTTAAAAAATACTAAGATTGTGTCGTGTTGTGTGGCGACGTCATTGCTATCCATTCAGTACCAGTTGCGGTCACCTGTATTGGTACTGAATGGCTAGCAATGACGTCGCCACAAGACGTGTTAAAATATGGAGGAAGAATTCGCGGTGGTGAGCAGAGGTCGAGATGGCTTAGTGGTCAGAGCGCCTGGAGTATTTATCCGGGAGGCGCAGGTTCAAATCCTGTTCGCGACCGAATTATTTTTCCATTTAATTTTATAACTTTAGAGTACGCTAAGCTTGCGTTAATGCTTTTCAAAGATTTATCTTGAACGATCTTAAATGATATAAATACACTGCATTTCCGAGACTAAGTTCTACAGAGTGCTGTGAATAGACTCAAATGAAGATGAAACCAGTGCAACATTTGTCATACACAACATTACTGCACTGAATACTTTTGTTAAGATGACGTAGTGTGTGTTGAATGTACAAAGAGAATTCTATAAAGTCCCACGATGGAGTAGGAAATAACCTTCTGTTCGTAAATGTATTTGTTGTGTATGTTTCTGTCGTCAGTAGATGGCATCCAAAATTCAGGACAAAGCTTTTATTTTCACATAATAGTCTTACCACTTCACTGTAAACCTATATCTGTACCTACAGGACATGATACAATCTTATTTAGAATGTACTAGCCTCCTGTACTTGATGTCGGTAAAACTATCACTTCGTAGCTATAATGATCAAGGCTTCGTAAAAACTAAAATGAATTTTTTGATGGCGCGGTTTGCGCTATGGTCGATACTGGCTGCTGCGTCGCGGGTCGCGGATTCTATTCCCGAGCAACTATTTATATGATCTTCAGATAATTGTTCCGGATTTGGGTATGTGTGCGTGTAAGATTATTGTCTCTAAAAGCACCCACGATACAGGAAGAAACAAAGAGTTGGGCAACGCTTTAAAAAAAAAGAGGAATTAAATACGAAAAGTTAAAGCTTTGGTTGTTATTCTCGTGACTAAAAAACAACCTACCGGCTAGGCTACCGTGACATTGTTCGCTACAATTACTTTAGATGCAATTACCTTAATAAATACAGATAATATTACATAAGCGTTAACGCATGCGGTGTCACCTTTATTTAAAGTTATAACTATAAAGATATATCTGTATTATAAGTATTTAATTTTTCCATCAACTTTGTATGTCCTACAGCATGTCATTAGTTATTGTTTCTACACTGATGTGAAGAGCTGTTGGAAACTGAGACAAGTTAACTCAGCTAACAGTTTGTTGTGTACGTCAACTTAGTTCTAACACAATATCATGAAAACAGATACCTATGACGTAAAACGATGTCCCCTTTTTAAACAAAATGAGGTCCTCAGTATCCCCAATCATTCCTAACTACGGGCTGCTACTGTATGAGTTTGTACATCGTCATTTCAACAATGTTGAAGTCCCATGTGCCGGTGAGCCTTTTGCCATCTACCGGGCACAATTCTATACTCCGGGCTGCTACTGAGAATTACCTAACAGAAAAACTCTATAACACTTTGCCAGACCCGGTAATCGAACCGAGACCTCATGCTCAGCAGTCACGTTTTGGACCACTACACCAACGAGGAAGTCATGAAAGTTATTATACAAGCTTCATTTTATGCAATTTTTCACTTAAACAAACCATTACGTCACAATGAATTATTCAGCGTATTGAGTACGAATGTGCAGTACGAATACGTAAAGTAAATGAATCGGCTATCGTCCGCTTCTGATTACATGGACAGTGAAAGCGTATTGTCAATTGAGAATGCGGGAACAGTTACTTTGCCGAATAATTATGTATTCAGCATCAACTATGTGCCCAAATGGTGTGTTAATGCATACAGATAAATCTTACAAACACATGAACGAATGCGTAGCGAGTCCTAAAGTTATTGTGGAAAGATGATTATATTATTGTGGAAAGATGTAGATAAGTGATATCGTCACCAAAAGACGTATGAAAATGTGTATGAAGAATTCGGAGAAGTGAGCAGAGATGGCTTAGTGGTCAGAGAGCCTGGAGAATTTGTCCGGGAGGCGCAGGTTGGAATCCCGCTCACGACCGTATTTTTCTTTCTACATTTTTTTTTTATCTACCGTGTTGACGGTTAGCGAGGAGGTTGGGAGATCGGCTTGTGTGTGTCATGGATTTGGTTACTATCAAATAATTACTCCCTGTCTGGATGTGTATCTATTTGAGTGAGATTTATGTTTGGGCACACTCACCCACGTTTTTAGTGAAATTCCTAGTGTTTCCGTAAGTTTTTATTCAAAAGAAATTAAAGATAAATCTTTGAAAAGCATTAACGCATGCTTAGCGAACTCTAAAGTTACAATATTAAAATGGAAAAAGAATACGGTCGCAAACGGTTTGAAATTATCAGCAACGTGGAATCCAGTAATTAAAATATCAAAACCTTTCTATTTAAAGTCGGTTTAAATTACGGACACAGTGAGTATAGTGTATCGCGGGCTTTACAATAATAAT
Organism: Xylocampa areola; assembly: GCA_935421205.1. Taxonomy (NCBI): domain Eukaryota; kingdom Metazoa; phylum Arthropoda; class Insecta; order Lepidoptera; family Noctuidae; genus Xylocampa; species Xylocampa areola. The sequence continues at coordinate 14,409,622 of OW285218.1, read as the reverse complement.
GAAAATGTGGAGGTAGATGAAGAACAATCTACCGCACCCATGGCGGAGTAAACTCGCTGCATCAGTCCACATCAGTCTGTTTGTGACTTCGATCAGTGCAACCTGGTGGAAACTTCAAGCGATTCAAAGGTATTTATTGCGCGTTAATTCCTGTTTGTTATACATATAATAATATCATGAAACGCTATAGTTTATATGTTAGTAATATACCATCTATTTATTGTTGGAATATGAGATAATTTATTTCACTATTTATATTTTATTTATCCTATTTTATTCGTCATTTAAGTCTAGTTAGTTTTTACCCCAGAGGTGTCGTCACAAACTGAGCGACGTAACACAGTTAAGTTCGTTAGTTACTTTAACTTCGTTTTAATTTCTGGTTCACTTCAATTTTCTGCGGCTGGTAATAGGTTTACATTGTTTGTTACTTCACGGAGGCTGTAGCGGTAGAAGGAGATTAATAGAGAATAATAGTCGATGGTTGCAAAATCTTCTTCTTCTTATCGTGTGGTTGATGAACGACCACGAGTTTACACCACCAGTAGTCTCTGACATGGCTTTACACTTCATTGAGAACATCTTTGGCAAAAGCGTAGAGTACAATTAGCGACAGAATTCGTTTAACACATATCGAAACTGCAATGACTGTAGTGCTAGTTATTGTGCTATGATTGAATAAAACTTTGTATTTTCTGAATGATTTGATGACAAGATTGATATAATTTATACTCCGGATAGTTAGATTAATAGTTTGAGAGATAAGCCATTTCAAAAATTTTGGTTGTTTTCATCGACTTTTGTCGCTGACTGTATCTTTTATTTTCATTTATGTGGAAATCTACCATGGACGTTGTGCTGATCCCCTACAGACTGAACCACACTGTCGTTCATTCCCTTTACTTACGTTTATTTATACGGAATTACGTACCCTAGTAATGAATAAAAAATTAATGTTATTCCATGGTGAGTGCGTAAGTCAAGGACGGCTAAAACAATTTGGATAATTCTTTGTTGCAATGTTTAGTTCATAAATTAACGTAATAATGTAAATACATAATAGCTATTTAGGGAAAGAAACATTGGAAAAGTTGCCCGTAAAATAGGAAAAATCACTTTCAGTAAAACTGAAAGTGATGTTTTTTTTCTTTGGGATTTTGGCGAGCACATCATCGGGTCAGCTAATCATAAATAATAATACATAGAAATGTAAAAGAGTCTTTGTTTATTTTTCTTTCAAATCAAAAGGGATTGACGTGATTTTTTGCACAAAAGTTGTTGGGCTGTAAAGTTTCGTAGGGCTTATCATCACGGAACATTTGTAATTACCACGAAATTTATACTACGGCTTAAAAGTTAATAATAAAAATTAAAACCTCTCTCTTATTCTTCTGGGCGTGCAACAAGCGTGACGCTATTATATTATATTTGTTGCGGCGAAACGCCTTACAGGCTGCTACGTGGATAGTTATGTTCCGGTGTCCTGTTGCTATTGTATTTTTGTAGGCGTTTGCTTACGTCACTGATGAATTGCATGTCATCGTTCTATTTCTACGACGACCTTCTAACTGTACGCACGATTTTTTTACATTATACCAAATTTAAGTTTTATTGGAGTTTGATTAGCCCCAGTGTATACTCAAAATATACATAATGGTGGCCCATGAGGGGAATTAATCCATGCACGAAGAAAATACAAGAAAAAACTGGGTGAAAATCTCGTCAAGAAGGGACCGGCCGGTTGATGAGCGGTTAACGTTGGCGTGATTGAAGATTGGAGAAAGGGGTTCAAAACGTGGGAGCAGTCAAGATCATCTACGAATTCGGGCTGAGGCGAGCAGTGATTCCGCGAAAGTTTCACATCGCGCATCAGACGACCACAGAAACAGATAAGTGCCCTTTCCTTCTAAATTTTCCTAATCTTCCTAATATCTCATCCAGACTCCTAAAAATATTGTTCCAGATATTGAGAGTAGCATTCATTTGTGCAAATCAAGAATTAAAGGCTATAAATTCATTAAGAAAATTGCAAATCATTATTTTTAATTTTGTCAACCTACCTACAGGTCCAGACAAATTATTTTCTTTGTTCAATAGATCAATCTATTCATAAGATTATTTCTTCTAACACAAATCTTAATCATCAATTGTTTATATTCAAATATAATAACTTTAAAAATATTTTAATTAGTTTGAACACCTACTTAACAGGTCACTAGGTTGGTATACAGTCGCAAAGGAAAATTATCCTTAAGTCTAAGGCAGAAAGGCAGAAGTTACTTAATTAAAGGGCTGCTCATGCCATTCCTCGTTTGATGCGAATACTTAAGTGTAAACGCCGATAATTTCAGGTTGTTCTCAGCACCGACTACCTACCTACAATCAGCTGTGCGGGTGGAACCGGTTTGCCAGGTGCCATCGGTCGAGGAGCGTGAGCCATTATTTAATTACCTACCTAAATAGATTAGTCATTGTTGTTTATAGTTTCTTTTATAATTATATTGAACTTGATATCGTAGCTTGTTCACAATGCCTAACGAATCGGTAGATAAACATCGTTTGAAAGATTTAAATACTAAAAGATCATCTGCAAAAGGGCAAATAACAAAATTTAAGAATTATTTAAATACTATTGCGACTGTCACGGTGTTGAATAATATACAGTTAACCGAATTGAGTTTGAAACTAGCAAAATTCGAGGCATTGTCAGTACGGGTTGATGACTTGCAGAATGAGATCGAGGTTTTAAACTCAGAAAATTTATCTTCCGAAATTGATGAACGCGATAGCATTGAGCACGAGATCATCGTAAACATAGCCACGGCAAAGACTTTGCTAAATAAATTCTCTAAGATCGAATGTGAGCACAGACGTATTTCTATTCATGACAGTTCATGTTGTTCTGATCAGCAAGCGACTGGTTTAAAATTGCCTCAGATCCAAATTGCCAAGTTTGACGGTGCTTATTTCCGTTGGTTGGAATTCCGCGATACTTTTGAGAGTTTAATTCACAAGAATGAACGTATAACACCGATACATAAGTTTCATTATCTAATGTCATATTTAGAAGGTGATGCCGCGAGAATTATTTCAAATCTTGAGGTGTCGTCCGCAAATTATTCTGAAGCATGGAGCTTACTTTGTAATCGTTATAACAATAAAAGAATTTTAATAAATCACCATTTAAATTCACTATTCAATGTAAAGCAGATTTCACGTGAATCAGAGAAATCTTTGAGATTTTTAGTAGATCATGTCACAAAAAACTTGCGTGCCTTGGCCAGTTTAGGACAACCGACGGACAGGTGGGATGTGCTGATTATTTTCATGTTGTCAGCAAAGTTGGACGGCAATACTTTAACAAAATGGGAAGAACACCGAAATAGTTTAGACAGTGATACCCCAACACTAGAGCAGTTTTATAAATTCATGACTGACCGCGCGGACGTACTGGAGTCAATAAATCGTAATAAACACGATAGTACTATGTCTAAGTCGCAAATACCTAGTACGCGCGGTAGTTCCGTCACAAATAATAGTCATAAACATGGTCAAAATAGTTACACGAAATCGTTTGCTTCTACTAACAAAATAAATAAAGATAGTAATCACAATAATGCATATTTGTGTGTTGTTTGTAATGAAAATCATAGGATTTTTGATTGTCCCACTTTTAAGGCAAAGGGGATCGATGAAAGGATGAAGGAAGTAAATAAATATAAATTGTGTGTTAATTGTCTTAGACAGGGGCATCACTTAAGTTCATGTCGCATGGGACCGTGCCGGGAGTGCAATAAAAGGCATCACACCTTGTTGCACCGCCCCGCTTCATCGAGTAATATGAATAATCTTGTAGCAGTAGATGAACCTAGTGATAATGATAAAGAAACTATTGCTAGCTTCTCTAAACGAAGTTCAAGCCAAATTCTTTTGTCAACGGCCATAATTGAAGTCTCGAATCCATTGACCCAGCAAAAGGCGAAGGTTCGAGCCCTGCTAGACTGTGGCAGCCAGTCATCCTTTATTTCGAAGGCATTAAAGGATAAAATTTCATTAAAGGCGTACCCTATTGACTCGCTAAAGGTTATAGGGATAGGTAATTCAGTTTCAAATCATATATCCGAAAGTTGTAATATTAAAATAAACGCCGTTAAAACCAAATACAGTGCCCTATGTTCATGTCTTGTCTTAACCGAAATAACTGGTTTAATCCCAAGGTACCCGGTCAATATTAATGCACTGAATTTACCTAAAGACATTGTGCTAGCTGATCCTACTTTTAATCAGCCAGCGCCCATAGACGTCTTAATAGGCTCTGATTTATTTTGGGACCTCTTGGGTAACGAACAGCGTTCCCTTGGCCCACATAATCCAAAGTTAAGAAATACTCATCTAGGCTGGATAATATCTGGTCCTATGTATTCAAATATTAGTAATCTAACTACAAAATGTAATCAAGTAAGTATAGATGTCGTATCAAACCAAGGCGATATTGAAAGGTCAATCGTAAAATTCTGGGAATTGGAAGAAGTTCCCACAAAACGCTTAATGAGTGAAAGTGAAAGGGCTTGCGAAAAACATTTCATCACTCATACTCGCAGAGAAATCACCGGTAGGTTTTCTGTAAAACTGCCACTTAAGGACACTCCAGACTGTCTGGGGGACACCTATAAATTAGCCAAAAAACGGTTGTGTTATTTAGAAAAACGTTTTAGAAAAAATCCACTATTAAAGTGTGAATACAGTAAATTCATTAATGAATACTCCGAATTAGGGCATCTCTCGTTAGCTAAAGACGAGCGAAGCATAACGTATTATCTTTGTCATCATGCAGTACTAAAACAAGAGAGTGAGTCTACTAAGCTGCGCGTAGTTTTTGATGGGTCTGCAAGTTCGACGTCAGGTTATGCGCTAAATGATATTTTAATGGTAGGTCCAACCCTTCAAGATTCACTGTTTGCTATACTAATACGTGCCAGGCAATATAAGTTCTTGTTAACTGGGGACATTGAAAAAATGTACCGGCAAGTTTTAGTTAACAAGGACGACCGCGGTTTGCAACGTATTTTATGGCGAGAGAGCGAAACTGAACCCATTAAAACGTACGAGTTAAATACACTCACTTATGGTACTGCCAGTGCGAGTTATCTTAGCACGCGTTGCCTATGGCAGCTAGGTGAGGAACAGAACGACGAATTCATTAAAAATATAGTACAAAATGATTTTTTTGTTGACGATCTTATAACGGGAGCAAATGATGAGCAGGAATTGCTTTATATTCAAAAAACCGTATCTGAAACTCTAAAAAATGGCTGTTTTAATTTAAGAAAATATAAAAGTAACAACCCATCAATCTTTAAACATTTAAACCTAAACCAACAAGACCATTTAATGATTAGTGAATCTTCAAGTACTCTAGGTTTAGGGTGGATTCCATCCTGTGATAAATTATATTTTCCAATTAAAAATTTTAATCTAAACAAAGATGTCATCATAACAAAACGATTTGTTATGTCCAATTCATTTAAAATATTTGACCCGTTAGGTATCTTAAGTCCGGTCATAATTCAGCCTAAAATATTATTACAAAAAATGTGGCAACAAAAATTTGATTGGGACGAGCCGGTCACTAAGGAGTTAAGAGACGACTGGTTAAAATTTACTGACAATTTAAAATGGTTAATTAAGTTTCAAATTCCTAGATTGGTTCTATGTGACAAACCGATATTGATAGAATTACATTCATTTAGTGATGCGTCTCAATGTGCTTATGGTGCATGTATTTATTTAAAATCAGTAAACTGTTACGGTACTAGCACTATCAAGCTACTATGCGCCAAGTCAAAGGTGTCGCCTTTAAAACCGACCACAATACCGCGTCTTGAGCTATGTGCAGCATTATTAGCAGCTAAACTTTGTAAATCGGTTACGGATTCTCTTCGGTACAAACCGGAAAGAATAATACATTGGTGTGATTCTAGTGTGGTTTTGAGTTGGATAAATACTGATACAACTAAATTAAAAATGTTCGCAGCTAATCGCGTCTGTGAAATAGTTGAAATAACTCAAGCATCTTCATGGCGTTACGTTCCTACAGCAATGAACCCGGCGGATTTGATTTCTAGGGGAATAGATGCTAAACGTTTACTTTCCATGGAGTTATGGTGGTCAGGTCCTTCTTTTCTACATAAAAATGAATCCCATTGGCCAATATTACAGTTATCTAAGGTAGACGACTTACCAGAGACAAAATCACATTCGTCAGTAAATAGTGATAATTTTATAAAGTTTGAAAATTTTTCATCGTTTAATAAACTTCGCAACGTTGTTGCATACGTTCGAAGGTTTGTATTTAATATGAAGCATCCTCATAATAAACGAGTAGGTATATTTACAACCGAAGAATTGTTAGGGTCATTTCGTTCGTTGTGTCTTATCGCACAACGTGAGTCATTTTCTATTGAATACGATTTGCTTACGGCAGGTAAACAATTACCGGCTAGGTGTAAAATTTTGTCATTATCTCCGTTCTTAGATAAAGATAAGTTAATTCGTGTCGGTGGACGTATAGATGCGTCTGCATGCGATTTTGAGAAAAGACATCCGATACTTTTACACGCCACGCATAAATTAACAAAATTATATTTTATAAAAGAGCATCATGTAAATCTACATGCAGGTCCGCAATTATTATTAGCAACTATTAGGGAAATAGTTTGGCCTGTTAATGGCAGACATCTTGCAAGGCGTACCGTAAATAACTGTGTGCGATGCAGACGGCTGAGCGGTAGAACATTGTGCCCAAAAATGGGTAACTTACCTTCACAGCGCGTGAATCCGGATTTTCCGTTCTTGTCCGTTGGTTTGGATTTTGCTGGACCATTTTCCATTTTAAACCGCAAGGGGCGCGGAAGTCGCTTAGTAAAGTGTTATATGTGTATTTTTGTGTGTTTACGTTATAAATGCATACATTTGGAGGCGGTTAGCGATTTAACTAAAGATGCATTTGTTATGACTCTCAGACGATTTATTGCTCGTAGAGGGAAACCAACGGAAATATTTAGCGACAACGGTCGTAATTTTGTCGCCGCCGCGAATGAAATAGGAGCTTTTCTTAAACAAAATAGGGAACCTGTGTCTGATTTTGCAGGTCAGCTGGGCATTAAGTTCAATTTCATCCCTGCTTACGCTCCTCACTTCGGTGGCATTTGGGAAGCCGGTGTCAAATCGGCTAAATATCATATCAAACGAGTTATTGGCAATAGCCATTTAACTTTTGAAGAAATCACAACTTTGTTTGCACAAGTGGAGGCGATTCTCAATAGTCGTCCCTTGTGCCCTTTATCATCCTGTCCTGATGACCTCCTTTCCTTATCCCCAGGGCACTTTATCATCGGGCGGCCGTTAACTGCGTTACCCTCGCCAGCCCTAGAAGAGAAACATGACACCAGCCACCGAAGAAGATATGAACATCTTGAGAGGATAAGGCATCACTTTTGGCAAAGATGGCAGAAGGAGTACCTGTCAGAGCTTCAGCAAAGAACAAAGTGGCGTAAAGGCAATGCTCAGCTCAAGCTTGGAGACATGGTGTTGCTAGCGGAGGACAATACACCTCCACTTAACTGGCGTTTAGGGCGTGTTCTGCGCCTATTTCCCGGACCAGATGGAGTGGCCAGAGTCGCAGAGATTAAAACTTCGAAAGGCTGTTCACGGCGACCGTTTACTCGGCTCTGCCCGCTGCCTACCGCTGAAGAGTTGATAGGTTGAAAGCAGGCTTTCAACGGCCGGGAATATGTTGCGGCGAAACGCCTTACAGGCTGCTACGTGGATAGTTATGTTCCGGTGTCCTGTTGCTATTGTATTTTTGTAGGCGTTTGCTTACGTCACTGATGAATTGCATGTCATCGTTCTATTTCTACGACGACCTTCTAACTGTACGCACGATTTTTTTACATTATACCAAATTTAAGTTTTATTGGAGTTTGATTAGCCCCAGTGTATACTCAAAATATACAATATTAATTAACTTATTTCAATTTTACCAATGGTGTTATGCAATAGTAATATCTTAGGTTTTCGCGATCTCTACACATTATAATAAAACAAATTTTAAGCACACACAACAAGTTAATAATAATAATACACGCGATTAATCCGGTTAAAAGTTGTTTTATTATAATGTGTTATGCAATGTTCAGTACATTTTTTTTTAAATATTATTAAACTATTCCAGTTCAACTAGATTAAAATAATTTTACTCATTTATTATTATTTCTTTATTCAAAACTACACAGAAATAACTTAAAAACAAAACGAAGTCCTTAAAAACCTTATTATCGGTGTTACTGTGGGACCGGGAAAGTTAATGTTAGACTTATGATACAGTTACAACATTAAATTTAGTTTCACCATATTATTTATATCCAAACACTAATTTGTAATAGAAACAATTCTCCGAAAACCAATTTTCTAACATAATTTCTAATAGATAACTTAGATAAGTTTTGAGTACCAAGGATAGTCTAGTCATTAACTTCAGCGTAATTAACTAGGGTTAACCTTGTCTAGTAACTGACATGTGCTCGTTAGGTATAACAAGTCTATTGTAAAGTTTTACATACTTACATCTCTTAGAAATTAATCCGTTCTAGGCTGTTAATGGTTTATTTTCATAGAATTTTCCTAGAAAGATGAGCCTTAAGTTTGTCCACCAGTGACACGCAGCAGCGACAGATGACAGCGATAAGCGACACTTGCTATACATCTTCTTTGAATTTGTATGAAGATATATTGCGATAAATTCGAGGACACTGTTATGTTGTTACTATCGCCGCGACGTTGACATAGACTACATATTGGGTTATTCTGTTAGGAAATTCTCAGTAGCAGCCCGGATTCAGGAATTGGTGGTGTGACACCCCCATGCTTCGGAGAGTACGTAAAACCGTCGGTCCTGAGCCTGATCTCTCTCCGGTCGTGTCGGATTGCAGTCCCATCGGACTATGAGAGGGAGTGCACCTGTGTTTGCGCAAACACTTGTGCACTATAATATCAACTGCGAGATAGGCTGCCGTGACCGAAATACGGTGGGGAGGATATAATATATAATGTGGTCAGAGCGACAATATGTTTGCATGCACATTTTTGTATAAAACACTTGCAGTTTATGTATAGACGACCTGCCCCGCACAACGCAACGTATTAAAGCAATTGATTAGAAAGTGTTGCTTTATTCAGAATTATACAGACATCCACGACAGGTGAGAACGACGGACGAAATTGTTATCGACACTGTCGCCGTCGCCTGCAGCTGCTGCTTGTTGCCTGTCACTGCAGCTCGTCGCCGGTGACGAACTCAAGCCTATATATACTTTTTACGTGACAGGCGATAACGGCAGATGATATTGTCGTGCGAACTACGTCGCTTGCAAAGGTGTAAGTCCAAAGTCTGCTTACAATCGTGTATATTAGATTGTGTATCGTTTATCGTGTTTGTATAAATAACCACGCATACAGTTGAAATTATTTCTTAGGCAATGCCGCATCGTGCTCTATTGACACATCACTTGTTAGCTCATTATTTATTCCTATTGGTGGATGTCACTATGATATAATTATGTGCTGTACAATAGTTATTCCAAAGTAACTCAAATTATAGATACATATAATAATTAATTTCCAAGTTCCTCAAAAATATTAAATAAATATCATGTTACATCCAACAATAAAATCAAATCTTTACTAATATTATAAAGATGAAGAGTTTGTTTGAGTGGTTGAATGCGCTAATCTCAGGAAGTACTGCTTCGAATTGAAAAAATATTTTTGTGTGTATTTATCGAGGAAGGCTATAAGCTGTATAACATCACGCTATGACCAATAGGAGCGGAGCATCAATGAAAAATGTTGCAAAAAGGGGAAAAAAATACCTTTTGTGACCTTTCGTTGCGTGCGCTGCGTAAACGGTTAAAGTTAATCAAAAATCATGTACGACGGAATTGTTCCCCTTTTAAAAGATTTAAAAAAAAGTCTGCGACTGTATATTCATCTTTTAAGGTCGACTCACTATAACCTTTTTTATGGTAATCAAACTTATTCTAAAATAATTCATATACCTAGATAAATATCGCCAGGCGTCTCCTTAAGACGAATACAAAGAAGGTTGAAAATTTCAATGGGGAATAACGAGACAAGGTAGCTCAGTTGGTAGAGTGATGACCCGGAACGTCAAAAGTCACGGGTTCAAACCCCGTTCTTGTCCATAATTTTTTCAATGTTTCTTTGAAAAATAGTAATTAATATAGGCACTACATGGCCTCAACATGTATTAAAAAAATATAATTATATATGATTTATAAAGGATTGGGATGTTGTTCGGCGATTTACAACTGTAAAGTGGTAACGCTGAGTTTAGTAGATCTGAAAATGATTGCTAGATAAATATCGCCAGGCGTCTATTTAAGACGAATACAAAGAAGGTTGAAAATTTCAATGGGGAATAACGAGACAAGGTAGCTCAGTTGGTAGAGTGATGACCCGGAACGTCAAAGGTCACGGGTTCAAACCCCGTTCTTGTCCATAATTTTTTCAATGTTTCTTTGAAAAATTGTAATTAATATAGGCATTACATGGCCTCAACATGTATTAAAAAAATATAATTATATATGATTTATAAAGGATTGGGATGTTGTTCGGCGATTTACAACTGTAAAGTGGTAACGCTGAGATTAGTAGATCTGAAAATGATTCCTAGATAAATATCGCCAGGCGTCTATTTAAGACGAATACAAAGAAGGTTGAAAATTTCAATGGGGAATAACGAGACAAGGTAGCTAAGTTGGTAGAGTGATGACCCGGAACGTCAAAGGTCACGGGTTCAAACCCCGTTCTTGTCCATTATTTTTTCAATGTTTCTTTGAAAAATAGTAATTAGTAGGTTAATATTTAGTAGGTTTTTGTAGTGATCGCGAAAGGAAAGGACCGCGTAAGTTGGAGTGGGTTGTGAAAATCTCTTCTATAATATATCCTCCATAGTCTATTGCCATCTAACTACCTGCACTAAGATACAGCAACGAGCTGTCTAGCAAAACAACAACATCAACCTATACTTAATAATTCAGAGAAATCTGTGTCAAACTCAAGAACAAGGTAAACTGACGTGAACAAAGCATGTTCCAACAGCACAATTTATAAATAACTTGATTGTAGTTACAGAAATTAAATGTAAGACCAAGTTATACTAAGAATTGAGCAGTTTAGAGTAACACGGAATATACATAATTAAAGTTCTTTTCTGCCAACTTAACTGCCCGTTGGTCCAGTGGTCTCAAGCGAAGGATTCGATTTCCAGGCCAGGCAAAGTTTTATTGGGATTCTCTTAGAAATTCTCAGTAGCAGTGCGGTGTTGGAATTGTGCCTGGTAGATGGCAAAAGGCTCACCACCCATGACTTAAAACAGCATTGGTTAAATGTGTTACTGAGTACTCCTCTACCTACCCGTTCGGGGAATACAGGCGTGCACAATTGTAAATTAATTAAAAGTTTGTAAAACGAGATGGCTTAGTGGTCAGAGTGCCTGGAGTATTTATCCCGGAGGCGCAGGTTCGAATCCTGTTCGCGACCGTATTCTTTTTCCATTTAATATAATAACTTTAGAGTTCGCTGTTAATGCTTTTCAAAGATTTATCTTGAGTTTGTAAAACATTGTTATCTCACGAAGTGTATCTGATTGCACACTTAACACGAGTTGGTGGCCAAACGTAGATCCATTTTTGATAAAAAATACTTTGAACTGATTTGTACTATCCGATTTTCACACCAAAAAGGCATAAACAACGGACGACTACACACTTTTAGAACCTTCTAGATCGCTAACCACAGCATGTTCGTATAAATATTCTAGAATACAAAATTGACGTTGGTATTATTCTAACAACCGTTCGATTCGTAAATCGCTTGGGCTATAAACTTCGGTCGTACCGCCTCGTACATTTGCAAAACCAATATACGGAATAATTTAGCGGGTGCTTTGAGAATAGGGGTGATAACTCTCGAACTTGTAAATTTTTTAAGTCGTGTTTAATAGCCTCTTTCATAACACAGCCGACAACTGTCCCACTACAGGGCAAGGGCCTCTTCTCATACAGAGAAGTCACGAGCATTGATCACCACGCTAGCTCACTGTGTACTGGTTAATGCAGACCATTAAGTCCAGGTGTCCTCGCGATGACGTCACCGTAAGATGTACTAAAATGTGGAAGAAGGATTCGGAGTACTGAGCAGAGGTTGAGATAGCCTAGTGGTCAGAGCGCCTGGAGTATTTATTCGAGAGGCGCAGGTTTAAATACTCACAACCGTCTCTTACTTTCTACAAATATAATTACCCTTCGAGATCGCTACGTATGCGTTAATGCGTTTGCAAGATTTATGTGAACAAAAATATAATATAGTAATATCTTATCAAAAATCAATAATGCACGCGATTAATCCGGTTAAAAGTTGGTTTATTATGAAACTTAATATTATTTCATTTGACACAACCCTATCCCCGGCTCATTAGGTTATCAATAAAGCTGTTATATTTCACTGCACCACGTGTTATGTCATGCGCTCTCGTTCTTTCACGTCATAAATAAATGTAGATATATTAGGGGTGACTCAAGTGAAAAATATATTATAATAAAACAACTTTTAACCGGATTAATCGCAGCGTTCGAAACGTCAGGAAAAACAATAATACACGTGATTAATCCGGTTAAAAGTTGTTTTATTATAATGTGTAGTGATCGCGAAAACCTAAGATATTACTAAGAAAAGTATATTTTTTAACCATAGGTTTTAACACTAAATTCACTGTTACGTTTTAGTCGAACGTAAACACTCTATACTTATTACAAATAAAAACAAAAAACTCTTAATGTTCAAGCAGTGGTAACCAATGAGCGTAAGGATATTAGTTCGATTCCCGGTTTGGGCAAAGTGATACTGGGCTTTTCTGTAAAAAATCTGTGTAGCCCTAAAATAACATAAAATATCATCATTGCTATATACCTCAAAGGGGTAGGCAGTGGTGTACACAGTCGTACACCCACATTTTACATAATAGGTGTTAAGCCTTTTGCCAACTACCGGGCACAATTCCAAATACCGGGCATCTACTGAGAATTTTATAACAGAAAAACTCAATAACACTTTGCCATTTGAATTTTTGTAACAGAAAAACTTTACCCGACCCATGAGTCATGTTTGGGACCACTAGACTAACAAGGTATATATATAATATTTTAATATATTTCTATACAGGTACATACTACGACGCACATTGTAGATCCTCTGAGTAATCATGCTGTATCAATAAAGTTAATGCACATTTAATTTTACGAGCATTATTAGCTCAAATGCATTCTTCGAGATTGCCCGACTATCAGCGATGTCGCGAGTCAAACTGGCCGCGGCCTCAGCTCATGACTAAGGGCTCCGTTCGAGTTCGAAACTAGTCGGGCAATCCCGAAGAATGCAAGTGAGTAATAAACGTTGAACAATAATTAATATGAATGTGTCTCACGAAAGTTATTATACAAAAAAATATTAGCTCAAGTTCTCTTACTTAATCATGTTTCTTTTTGTTTCAGGTACGTCAACAAACATAATAATAAAATCGACATAATATGTTGAAGTATACCTCTACATTCGATAAACTCCAGACAATGTAACTGATTACACTTCAAAGATTAAAAACGAGTTATCACGTCAGTGGATGAGACTATTGATTTGAACAGCAAAAATCTATCTATCTGCCTAGCCTTTTCCCAATTACATTGGGGTCGGCTTCCAGTCACACCGGATGCAGCTTAATACCAGTGTTTTACATGGAGCGACTGCCTATCTGACCTCCACAACCCAGTTACTGGGTAACACGATATCTCGTGGTATGACTGGTTGTCAGACTTTCAGGCTTCTGACTACCCGTAACGGTTGTCATAGATCTTAATTTGACAACCGGGACCGACGGCTTAACGTGCTCTCCGAGGCACGGAGTGGTCTCAGTATGAAATTATGGTCACCCATCTACAAAAATCACGTTGCCAAGATACAAGATATTTTTTATTAAAAGAAAAGAAAGAAAGTAAGAAAGAAAATATTTATTTTGGGCTCTTACAGGTTATACAAGACGGACAAAGAACAAAGAACAAATAATAAATTCAATTCAATTCATACACATAGATATACATCTGTATAGGGACTGAATACATAGTACGTGACGTGACGTCACCAAAAGACTTGTTAAAAATGTGGAAGAAGAATTCAATTCAATTCATTTTTGCCTAAATATGGGTTCAATTACAGACGTTGTAAAAAAAAAATGCTTAAACATATATCAATTATACTCCACAAATTTAACAAATGCGTGATAAAATTTCAAAAAAAGGTTCGTATATGTTTTCCGTAAACGGCGTGCAAAATAATATAGGACACATGAAATTCTTGGACATAGCAAAATTGCATAATAGTTTTTATTGATTTACTTTTCTGTTGATACAATAGGATTTACCCTGTGCAGGTAAGTATCAAGAATCATTATAAGGATTACTTGAATTTGAAAATAAAAAAACGTAAATAAACACGGGACATAAAAAAAATTAGTAATACCTAGTTAAGAATTGTACTTGGAAAAGGAGTTTAACAGAAATCAAATCTAAGCTTTTTTGTTAACTCCTTCGTAATTATGTTCAAGTATCTGTACTTGATCCCCCGACTTCAGGTACTTAAACAGAAAACATTTTTAACATAAAATTATTTATAAACACAATACCTAGATATTAAAAATTCCTTCCTTCAAAATGAAGGAAGAATTTTTAAACATTATGCCTTAATAAAATATTTGTTAAGCTTTTGAAAAAATACTTGGCAACCCTGTCAGTCGACCTAATTAGCATGTCAGGTACAAACGCCGTCTACTATTTTAATTTATTCCATTTATTAATTACTACCTTCTTTTGTCTTCTATGCAATTGTTTGAGTAACAAAAAGGAATATTGTAGTTGAAAAATGGATTTTTTTCGCTTTGCCGTTGTCATGTCATTTACTAAAATAGAACAATTTAATACAATAGATGAATTGAGCTAAGTGGGTTATCATACCACTATTATCATCATACCAAGAGATATATTATAAACACAAAAATGTTAAATCTCAGTAAAGTATTTTTAGTATCAATTATTGTTCACCGGTTACTACTCATGTGCATTTTTCGGGAATTGCCCAACTAGTTCCGAACTCAAACGGAGCCCTTAGTCATGAGCTGAGCCCGCGGCGATGTCGCGAGTGAAACTAGTCGGGCAATTCCCGAAAAATGCACGTGAGTAGTAACCGGTGAACAATAATTTATATAAATATGTCTCGCGAAAGTTTTATACAAGTATTTTTAGTCATCAAAACTCCTCGCTGAGATTTCAAAATAATTGTAAAGCTGTCACGCTACTTTTGTTTTACATTACCATCACTAGTACGGTAATTTAAAACCTGTTTTGTATACCTGGACATGAATCCGACCTCAATGAACAAACGACCACAATGTTTCTCACGAGTTATTCCAGAAAAACTGCCTACGGGACTTCGTATTATTCTAAAGCAAACTTGATTATGTGATTGAGTACGCTCCAAATGCTTGTAGGGTGACTTTTGAAATTAATTTCAATTCCAATCCAATTCTACTGTACTGTAAACGCTATGCCTTAAAACGATGCGTAATCTTAAAATACTTACATCGCAGTCATTTCAATTATGAACTTCCCGCTTCCCGCTTGCATACTAAAATAAGTAGGGCATTCAAGTACGAACTGACATAGGTAACTTTGATGTCAATAGTGCGGATTTATGTTCAGAAGTAATCATTTAGGAGGCTAGATTACCACCATACTTTTTTTGTTTTCGGGGGAAAACGTCAAAAAGCACCCGGTCATTGGAGATGAGACGGATTGTGGGATTTTTACCTCACTATCCAGTGGTCATCATCAGCACTTGGGGGTTAGCTCCGGGTCATCTTAGTATACCTGCTCCGTGACCCCTTTGTGCAACGCCTGATAGACACATCCATGGGAGACAGCACCAATTCCTTATATCACCAATTCAATGTCACCTTTTCAAACAGTGCTATGATGCAATTTTCAATATCCTTTTCTGGCATTAGTTACTCTGACTGTGCCTCGTTGGTCAAGTAGTCCCAAGAGCTGACTGACTGCTAGACTAGACTAGACAAGACTGAGCATTAGGTCCTGGATGTTAGGAAATTGTCAGTTGCAGCCTGGAGTTTGGAATTGTGCCTGGTAGATGACAATAGGCTCAGCACCACATGAGACTTAACTCTTTTGATCAAAGAACTACAAAATTACTTTATAATAATAGCAGATTAATAACAGAATTGGTGAAATTTTTAATTTGGTTGTACTGCGTACACCCGTGCCTACCCCAACGGGGGAATAGGTACTGTCGTGATGATATGGTATGTCTGATCATTTCTCCACGTAACTTAACGAGTTTGTGATAACTTGAGACACATTTGGCGCAGATTGGATTCCCGTATGAAAGAAATATTTGTATGCTTTCGACCTACAACCTACCCCCAAATCACAGAATCAAGGTACCCACTCACTTGGAGTCTGAGTGTTCGTGCGTGCGAGATTTGTGTTGTAAACATACCAAAGATACAGGAAAATAAATAGTAAAGACAAAGCTAAAATAAAAATAACTTCACCACTTTTTCCTTAAGGAGATTGGTAGAATCTTTTGTAAAGTGTGTCAAAAAAGTCATGAAAGTAATGTTTTGGGAACTAGTGCTTTTGCTTGTACTGGTAACGCAAACACTTTTGCTTGTGCTAGTTCAAAGTGAGTTC
Organism: Xylocampa areola; assembly: GCA_935421205.1. Classification (NCBI taxonomy): domain Eukaryota; kingdom Metazoa; phylum Arthropoda; class Insecta; order Lepidoptera; family Noctuidae; genus Xylocampa; species Xylocampa areola. The sequence continues at coordinate 14,392,730 of OW285218.1, read as the reverse complement.
TTTGTTAATAAATTATTGTAGCTAGTACAAGGTGAGTACTTTGTTAGTAATTTAGTGTTGATAGTAAAAGGTGACTACACTAAATTACTTTGATAGTAATTTAGTGTTGCCAGTACAAGCAAAAGTTATCAAAACATTATTTTCATGACTTTTTGACAGACCGTAAATGACTCGTTTAACTGTGTGAGTATACAATCTACCCCTTCGAGGAATACAGGTGTGATACGTTTAAAATAATTATGAGATATAAATACAATCCAGAATATATGAATAAAAGATTAAGACAAAATTGGACCGGGGTCCAGTCTATAGTCTGTAACAAAAGAAGTGCGCCAAATGATGTTTATGACACGCTTTTAGTATTAGCTTGGTATGTAAGATATCTATGTATCTATGTAACGGAATCTTTGAACGTGATTTTAACCCACTTTAAAACGTCGGATTCAATTGAAAGTTCGTACACTTATCAAGGACCGATGAAAATACAATAATTTGACAAATATGTCCGATTATACTGATCAGGATCTTCAGGATTAACGATTTCAGGACTAATAAAAGTAAATATAAAAATATTAGTTTAAAAAGACTAAAAAAACACGCTTTTGTAACTAACCGAACTAAAACGTAAAATTAATTTACTGAGTTCAAAAGAAAATAGAGAGTTAGGGGAAGAAAACATTTTATCGCAAAAAGCGTGGGATGCTTCTTAAGATATTTTAAAATGACTTTTCTTTTACCAATATCTGTAAAAAAAATATTTACAACAATTGACATCTAGCACTCCACGCTTTTTAACGATAAAATGATATTTTGTTAACCACTCCATTTTTATTTTTAACTTATAAGGAATTATTTTCTCTTTTTAATTCGGCTAGTTTTACAAAAGCGTTTTTTTTTTAACTATTATTTATTTGAATTAAATGAAAGCCATGTTTTTTAGGTTTTAAAACAATAAGACGTACTTGCGGTATCTAGTTATATATAAATCTGTGTCGCTTCTATTCACCGGTTTCTGAAAACAGTGTCAAGATGATATTAAAGATTAATATTAATAATGCTAGTGTGTCAAGCTCTTTTGTGTGCCAAACAATTGTTTCACTTTCATAAAGGATTTTGTGAGGCGTAATAAAGATGTTTTCAAGAAACACGCTTTCTAATTCAAATTTATCTTTTGAAAGTGTTGAGGATCTAAGTTTCATTTCGGTGCTATAAATAAGTATAATATTTCATACATTGGACAGGACATTTTCTCAATTGTCTACTGCAACCTTGGGACCACTAGACCAACTGCCTCGTTGGTCTAGTGGTCCTAAGCGCGACTGCTGAGCATTAAGTCTTAGGTTCGATTCCCGGGTCGGGCAAAGTGGTATTGAGTTTTTCTGTTAGAAAATTCTCAGTAGCAGCCCGGAGTTTGGAATTGTGCCCGGTAGATGGGAATAGGATCACCACCTATTACATGGGACTTATAACAGCATTGGTGAAATGTGGGTATACAACTAGGAACACCTCTGCCTACCCCTTCAGGGAATACAGGCGTGATGCTATGTTATGTTTTGTTTGTGTTATTTTCTCAATTGACTGAACAAACTTTAACCTTAATCGTCGATATAATCCGTCACACAGGGTATTCTAATATGGACTCCAGTATCTTACAAAGAACCATTAACCGTAGGTACATGTCCATACCATATTATTTATTAATTCTGTCTAAAAGTGTATTAAAAACCCCTGTGAAGAGAAAAAAAAGAACCGTAACCAACACGTGTTACTGTGTAGTTTCAACAAAATCTAACACGTCGGTTATGGTTAAAATTATGATGGTGCAACCGCGCTTTAAACTCTTTTTATAAACATAACTTGTTCAGTATTAAGTATTAAATACATTATTTTATAGTTACCTGCTATATGTGATAAGTTTCATATCAAAATTAGAGTCATATTAAATAACTTTTTCATTTTAGTTTCATTTTTTTAAACTCGCATTTTTCTATTTTGCTCCTGCAATTTACATTTTATCAAAAATGGATCGACGTTTGCCCATCAACTCGCCCAATGGTAAGCGACAGTGTGGCCGAGGATGGAGCACGTATATCCAGAATAAATCTATTCACTCTTCAGTAGAGTATATGTATAGATTAAGGGAGAACGATAGTTGAGGAGTTGATGCAATTGCCCTGACCCGTCTCCCACGCTACCTGCACCTACTGTGATCACCTGCGGTATAACTTGCTCAAGTATGCTGTTCAAAGTATAGACAAAAAAAAACACTCAAAATGTATTAAATTAAATTATTTTTACTTAACAATATGTAGGTACAATAATTCGTTTTTAGTCGAGTCTTATTTGACCGAAGTTGATCTCTGGTTTCCTTAATTTACCAAAATTAGGTACAATTCAATAAATAAAATTATACTATTACTATATTACTTCTTACTTGGTCCGAATAGTGCAGCAATAGTAACCACTGAAACAAAATTATTTAATTAATAAATCATTTAATTATTCTGCATATTTTCCTACCGAAAGACCACACAGAAAGATCAAAAAAAAAAACCAAATAGATTCAGCAGCCCAATTATTAAATATTTATAGTTATCATGTACTTTGACTCGCGGAGTTTCACTCACTCGCTCGCTCTGTTAAACGCTCCGTTCGAGTTTGAAATTAGTCGGGCAGGTCGGTAAAATGGTCGTGGGTAATAACCGAAAACAATGAATAATATGAACATTGTCTAAAAAAGTAATTACCCCCGAAAAAGTAATTACCTATACAAAAAATAACACCCCAATATTTATTCGTCTTATTACAAAATAGTATATAATTTTATTTTTTCTCGTATAATAACGTTGATTTTTCCATCCCAACCAAGAATGGGATAAACAATTCTTCAAATAAATCTTTGAAAAGCATTAACGCATGCTTAGCGAACTCTAAAGTTATTATATTAAATGGAAAAAGAATACGGTCGCGAACAGGATTCGAACCTGCGCCTCCCGGATGAATACTCCAGACGCTCTAACCACTAAGAAGTCGAGATGGCTTAGTGGTTAGAGCGTCTGGAGTATTCATCCGGGAGGCGCAGGTTCGAATCCTGTTCGCGACCGTATTCTTTTTCCATTTAATATAATAATTCTTCAAATATCTAAACCTTGGACCCTAAACAAAGTACTGGCTAGGCTTTAATACTAATAACACATTAACAGTACAATAATACACGGTTTTTATATTATTTAATTTTATATAAGCCGTGAAATAGTTCATGAGAAAGCAAAAAGCTGTTTCAATATCGAGAGCTAATGAGCAATATTGATACTTTACTTTATCATGATTGCCTATCGTGTATTAGCGATTTCAGACCACTTATTCCAGGATTCCTCACATTCTTACCCATATGCCTAATCAATATATAAATAAATGTGACAAGAAATACTTACAAACCATACATCCTGATATTGTATAGAAGGGAATGGCACAGCCCATATTCAACATTATGGGGAAGGCTATATTGCCAGTTAAGGTGCCAATTCGTCCAATCACCATGATGAGTGATATCGCCAAGGTCCTGGAAATAAAAAAATTGTCAGCATTATTTTTCTTGTCAACCCGACATAGCACTTAATTAGAATCCTGTTGAAACAACGCAGTTAGGTCCGCATCAGTGACTGTCCTTTTGTGAAATAGCTGCTACTGATTAATTAATAGGCGGCAATTTCCTAACAGAAAATCTCAATAACACTTTGGACGCTCACGCTCGGCAGCCGTTCTTGCGACCAATAGACCAATGAAGCACTCTTGGTGCGAATAGTTGACCCACGGACAGATGCCAATAAGCATGCAAGACCTAATACAGCCTAGCACCTTTTTTCCATGGGGGTAGGCAGAAACTACAGAACGTGACCTGCTACGATCCTTACATACTGCTCTTGCTTCGTCCACGTATATAGATCTGGTCATAATCATGCGCCGGTTGTCAGTATGTACTATGGCCTAACCTTTTTGGAGAACACTATCAATAAGGTCACTGTTTGTCCTAAGGTATAACCTTTCCAGCGTTTCCCTTTACACCTGTTTTATGTGTACCGTTTCTTAATCGCTTTTCTTTCATCCTTTCAACATGACCAAAATATCTATGCATACTTCTTTAATTTTTCTCACTATAACTTCTTTTACATCACAACGATGTTTTATCAGATCATTTCCTAATCTATTATATTTTAAGCTGTTGCGTCAGTCATTAGCAGACACAATTGATTTTTATTGTTACAAAGTACAGATCTGTACGTTACTGAGCCGAAAGGTTAATTAACATTATTCATACATTTTATATTATATCATACTATTTTTATAATTTATATTACACTACAATAAGTATCACAATCATTTTATTATTAAATAATTATTATTGCTCAAGGAATTCTTTTACAGAGTAATATGCATTTTTAATCAGGAAGTCATTTAGCTTCCTTTTAAAAATACCCATTTAATGTAGGTTCTTAATGTCAATGCATAACTAATTATATATCGTTATGCCCATACAAAAAATACTATTGCAAGTTTATCGAAAATGGATCTACATTTGCCCACCAACTCGCCTGATGGTAAGCGACGATGTGGCCGAGGATGGAGTACATAGATCCAGAATAAATCTATTCACTCTTAAGTAGAGTGGATACATTTTGGGAGAACGATAGTTGGGGAGTTGATGCAACTGCCTAGACCCGTCTCCCACAACGGTTACACCGGGCTACATCCCGAAACACGACTAGGTCGCTTCATGGCATGGCTTCGTCCGGTGGCTGGTAACCAGCCGCGGCCGCAGCCTCCCACCAGAGTTGTGTTGCCTGTTTTGCACCACCCAGGGGCCACGTGTAGAGATTCCATTTTAAGGGTGCACTCCTACACTAATGCGTAATGTATTTGCGTAATGTATTTTTAAGTCTGCTGCTTGTAATTGTGTCATAGCTACTGATGTTTCATTTAACTAAAATTGAGGCCGCGTAGACATATAGAGCAGGGAGGGTTAATATCTTGAGGTTTACATGAATCTGTTTGGTCCCACATATTGATCTAGTACACTTTTGTGCCTCGAACGCAATTCCTTTATGAGTTGAGTATCCCCATAATGTTATAGATAAATTTTTCTTATATCCGTTTATATTCCGTCTACACAGTCACGTAGAAAGTAATTATGATATTGGTCTTTGCCGATTGCGCGTAAAGAGCAGTAGATGTTATCATTGAAACGACAAAGCAAAATATAATATAAAATATATATTTATTTCAATGAAAACTCTCAGTTGAACATCGAGGACAGTAGATAAAGGATCTATAGGTACCTACTACGTGCTTCTCACATTTAAAGCATATTTATCTACATTATACAATTTTTGAAAGTATATGTTTAAAAATACTTTTATAGTTTTTACTGACATATGAATTATCTCATCATCGCCACCAATCGGCGTGTATATCACATCGTTATATTACTATTGTTCAACGGTTATACGGTTAACAGTGATCGGAAAAAGGTGAACTAAAATACCTAAAATTCTAAAAAGAACAGAGACCAAGTGGAGAGACTAAAATTAATAAAGTAAACCAACTATACTTACTATATTATTATACTAAGAATTCACTTCCTGTATCTGTTTTAAAAAAAAACGTTATTGTTTCCAAAGAATAAAAATTAAAAACAAAAAAATTAAAAGGAAATTGGATTCAATTAGTTAAGTGAATTAATAACAACATTGTATTTAAGCGTAGTCCTGAAACACAGAAAAAAAAAATGGCGTATTGAGGTCTCCACTTTTTTTTTTCTCTGTTCTTTGAACTTTAGGTACCTATATTAATTCTACCTATTCTGATAATTGGTTATTACTCACGCGCATTCTTCGGGATTGCTCAACTTGCTTCCAACTCAAACGGAGCCCGTATTCATGAGCAGAGCCTGCGGTGATTTCGTGAGTCAACCGTTTGACTCGCGAGTTCGAAACTAGTCGGGCAATCCCGAAGAGTGCGCGTGAGGAATAACCGTTGAACAATAAGTAATATGAATATGTCTCACGAAAGTTATATATAGAACACGAAAGATATAAGATCAACATAAATAAAATGCAAGTATTGAAACAAATTGTTGAGTACATTCAAAATCTAAGCACCCGAAGATAGTCCTGGAGTTAAGATAAAGAGGTATCATTTTATAGGGAGATGGCCATTCGTTACTCATGATACTTTGGAATCTATCTGAAATTGTCTGATATGTCAGCCTCACAACGGATCAGGGTGAAGGGAAGTGCATATAAAGCGATTTTTTCGAGTTCGAAAATCGCCTTAATTACGTTTTGATTATAATCTGGTTTGAATTTACAACCTAATTTGATGGAATATCGTTACAGATAAATCTATGAAAAGCATTAACACAAGCATAGCGAACTCTAAAGTTAAAAAAAAAAGTGTGGAAAAAAAATACGGCGTGAGCAGGATTCGAACATGCGCCTCCCGGGTAAATATTCCACGTGCTCTGACGGCTAAGCCATCTCGACCTCTGCTCACTCCCCGAATCCTTCTCCCACATTTTAATATGTCTTTTGGACGTCATTGCCATCTATTCAGTCCCTATAACCTAGAATGAATCAACAAGATCAACTTTGCAGTTATTTGCATCTGTACGACATTATATTAACTGCAAAGTTAGTCGTCAGTTAAGTTACCTGTATAGGGATCGAATAGATGGCAATGACGTCGCCAAAAGGCGTAGAGGTAAAATAATGGAACCTACACGCTAGGTTAAACAACAGAAACATAGCATCACGCCTGTATTCCCCGAAAGAGTAGGCACAGGTGTACACAGTTGTACACCCACATTTCTCCAATGCTGTTATTAAGTCACATGTAAAAAGTGGTGAGCCTATTGCCATCAACCGGGCACAATTCCAAACTCCGGGCTGCTACTGAGAATTTCCTAATAGAAAAATTCAATAACACTTTGCCCGACCCGGGAATCGAACCCGAGACCTCCTGCTCAGCAGTCGCGCTTGGGACCACTAGACCAACGAGGCAGTCGAGCTAGGTTAAATGACTGATATTACCCAAGCTGGTTCAATTAAAAGCCTTTTTCTATCTACACTTGTGAATAAAAGCCACTGGAATGAAACCATATTTAGATTTATTTATTAAGATAAATCTTTGAAAAGCATTAACGCATGCTTAGCGAACTCTAAAGCTATAATATTACATGGAAAAAGAATACGGTCGCGAGCAGGATTCGAAACCTGCGTCTTCCGCATAAATACTCCAGGCGCCAAAACGACGTGTTAAAATATGGATGAAGAATTCGCGGTGGTGAGCAGAGGTCGAGATGGCTTAGTGGTCGGAGCGCCTGGAGTACTTATCTGGGAGGCGCAGGAAACCATATTTGTTCATTTTTGGAAACCAGTCATCTTATTTATGTCGCAGCTCTACTGACTTTGTTGCCGGAAACGCTGCTGCATTCGCCGCAACCCACTTAGAATAACAAAGACAACGAAAAAATTATAACTTTTTTTGTGGATAAAGAATACGGTCGCGAGCAGGATTCGAACCTCCCGGATAAATACTCCAGGCGCTCTGACCACTAAGCCATGTAGTGTGACTTTAAGGTTCGCTAAGCAAGAGTTAATGCTTTTCAAAAAAAAAAAAAACCATATGGACAACGAAGTTTAAACATAATATACCCAAAAATTAATTATACAGTCTAATCATGAATCTCATCCTTTCATTTTGAAGTCGGTTAATAAATCTTTTGATAAAATATAAACAACTTTAAGGCAACATCTGGAATTTGAATTCAAACATTTAAATTCAATTAACGCTTCAGTTATCTCCATAATCGAAATATAACAGTCCGTTGTAAATAAACACAATAAATTATATTTAATACAACAATAAATTATATAATAAGATAATTAAACGGAATTCGTTACACAAATAACTTCTAAATTCAACAAGCGAAATTAATATCGAGTTTAAGATAATCTTAATTTATATCAAAATGGTTGTTTGTAGCCGCGTAACTGAGCATGAATAGAACAGATGGTATCAAGCCCTACTGTGGCTATTTTGAGCCTATTGAGACCTTTTCAATAAAGCCAACCTTCGGGACAAAAGATCAATAGATGCTCACATCTATTGTTCCACATTTAAAACCTTCTAGATTTGCAAAGGTACCTATATGTACTCGGTCCCATCTTGTGTTGGCATTCACTGCCATTGTGTATTTATTTTAAATTTGATTAATTACGACTGAATACTAGGGTTGGTCCTATAAGAAAAAATATAGGTTTATACACCAAAATATTTTTGTAATCGTATTTTTTTTTATAAGGCTTATTCGGTGACTGCAAAATTAAATTCAATTATTAAAATAAATATTGACTGTATTAGCTAATAGTATGTTCAGGAGGGTAAAATTCACTGTTAATAACTGAAATGGTTGTAGTATTTTTAACAATGCAAGTCTGGTAAAAAAACTTGGCATGCCCATTTTAGATGAGAATAGCTTAATAGAAAATCTTAATAACATTTTGCCCGATCTGAGAATCGGATCCAGGACCTCACGCTCTGTAGCCGCGCTTACGACCAGTAGACCAAGAAAAAGAAACGTAAATGTATCCGGTGGTTATTAAATAAGTTAAAATTTCAAACTGCCTCGGGCTAGTGGTTCCAAGCCCGACTGCTGGGGATCAGGTCTCGGGTTCGATTCCTGGGTCGGGCAAAGTGCTATTGAGTTTTTCTGTTAGAAAATTCTCAGTAGCAGCCTGGAGTTTGGTATTGTGCCTGGTATATGGCAATAGGCTCACCAACAACTTAATAACAACATTGTTGAAATGTGGGTGTACACCTCTGCCTACCGCTTCGGGGAATACGAGCGTGATGCTATGTATGTATGTATGTATAATATCAAAGAGTTCAAAATTTCCGAGTTCACATTTTATGTGGTAGATAAAAGGTTTTGTAAACGCCCTTAGAATTGATGAGTAAATAAAACTAAGTCGTGCTTAAGAACACACTATCATTAACTAATACTTCGATACTTATTTCTTCACTTATAGGTTTAAGTAATTACTTAGACCTCGTTTTGAGCGAATTCACAAGGGTTACTTATTGGGTGGTATGTTATAAAACTAGATTGTTATAGTTGTAGGCAAGATAACTATTTTGTTATTATTGTCTTATTTTGTTGCTGTTGTTTCTTTTCTTTTTTTTGTGTTGTATTCAGCTTATCTATCGCATTAGGTGTACTACCTGTAATGATAGATGTAAGTTTTGGTAAATAAATAAATAAATAAATACATAAACTACAACGAAATTAACGTAATGTCAGCTACCGTTTCTACTTGAAAATTACTAGAATCGATTCCACGTCGATATTTAAAGAATCATCAATCAATTTTTTTTTTCATAGTCAATAACATCGGCAACGGCCTTTGTGTCTTGTTATAGACGATGGAAACAGATAGAGGCCATACAGCGTGCATTGCATATAGGCAAATATAGGTCATTTTTTGAGGAAGGCATTGCCTATTTGCCTATATGCAATGCACACTGAGGCCATATTAGTACATATTCCGTGAATGTAGCTTTTGCTTTTGCTATTTCGGTCCATAAGATACAGATCTGCGACAGACAGACAAACAGTATATGCTCTGTAACTGAGCAACCTAAAAAGGAGCAATACAAAAATAAACCGGTTAACTCAACAGTCTTATTGAATAGATTCAGGCGTTACCTTCTAAAAGTCCATTATAATGGATGCAAATTAATACATATCTAGCTACTAACAACTACTCTACGCGTGTTTCGCCCCCCACGGGGTATAATCAGGAACTATTAGAACGTGATGATGCCCCTTAGGGGTAGCAACACGTGTAGAGAGTAGTTGGTGGTAGCTAGATATTGTACGTGTAGAGTAATTGGCGGTAGATGCAATTTTTTTCATCGCTTGCGTATGTGCATTAATTCGCGGGCGGCGCAAGGCTAATTGCGTGACTACCCCCAATGTGCAAGTAGCTAGATATTGTATTTATTTGCATCCATCATCTGTCTTACCTTGTCGAAGTCGGGAACACCTCCACGGTCATAGCCTGATTCAAGCTGATCATCATTTGAGCGATCCCAACGCTTACAGAGAAGAGAGACACTATTGCAGCTTTACTGCCAGCCCATCTTAGCCCCAAGGAAGCAGCGACTGATATCAGTCCAGCCACAATGAACAGGACCTTCTTGCCCACTTTGTTAACAAGGAGGCCAGAAACGAGATACGGGAGTAGACAGACGAAGCCAAGTATTAAACTGTTAATGTAAGTCTCGTGTCCACTTTTATTCTGAAAGTAAGGTTTTAAGGTTAATATAAAACATTGCATATATCTCCAAAGGGGAGGCAGAGATGTACAATTCCACACTCATATATAATCATCAGTGCGGTTACTAAGTCCCGTGTAAAGGTGGTGAGCCTATTGCCATCTATTGGGCTCAATTCCGATTTCATGTCTGTTACTGAGAATTTTCTAACAGAAAAACAAAATAACACGTTATTCGGCCCGGGAATTGAACTCGGGATCTCATGCTTAGCAGCTTTACGTGCTCGTCGAAGCACGGCGGTGTCACACCACAAATTTCCTAACTCCGGGCTGCTACTGAGAATTTCCTAACAGAAAAATCCAACAGCACTTTACGCGACCTGGGAATTGAATCCAGAACCTCACGCTGCCTCGGCAGCCTCGCAGCCGTGCTTACGATTACTAGACCAATGAGTCGGTTAAAACTCTCATATAGCAACTTAATTAGTAAAATTCAAATAAATATAAAATTTGTTTAGATAGGCTACATCAGAATTGACGCCATCTAGTGCCCCAGTTCCAGATACGTGATTTTATTTAAATATAGAATTATAATTCGATACATTTTAAATCGAAATCTAAAAGCAAATTTTGCCAATTTATTTTCGTTGAAGTGTCACAGATTTTTTCGCCCTCGGGTTTTAATTTAGAGGGCAAATGTAAGAGGGCCCTATTCAATTATTCCTTAATCATTGTGAGAGGTACGAAAATAACCCCTTTTTACTTCACGCTATTGTTCCAAGTTGTGTTGAATGAAGAATTTTTGGCTGAAAGCAGGGAGCTTAAAATAGAAAAGCTTCTTTACAAAGAATTTGGTAATTCAAGATAAGCTCCGGCTATTTTTACGCTTGATTAGAAATAACAGGTAAAAGCTGTTTTTTAATAAAAGTAGGTACTTATTGGATATGAACCATCTGTAGCGTAGCAACTTAGACAAAGAGTGGAAGGCGTCTTCACACAACCGTTGTTAGGTAAAGACATCTTAAATGATAATTGCAAATCTTTTCCTACAACTGGGAACACTTTTAAGTTATTACCAAAAAGTATTTAAACATAAGTATAATATTTAATTTCATTTTTTTTTCGTACGAAAGATCGAACTTGCATTAAATCAGATCCATACGGAAGTAGACAAATAGGATACGAAACAAACTTTCAACCAATTGCACTCCCTCATTGCGATTCACCTAAAGTCCCTGACACAGTATAGGCGCGATATGCCACGCGACACAACACTGCTACAACAACGCTCTTTTGAGTGTGAATAATATATCATAGACGCTGTGCCGGATTAGTACCGACTAAAAACCACTTTTTTTTTTTTTTGAAATGGCCTCTTGCAGAAACCCAGAGGGGTTTTGTCTGCGTAACCGGATAATATCTAAGGCGAGGCAGTTTGATGCCTCCAGCCAGAGCATATTTTAAGATACTACAAACTAAGCAACAGCGCTAAGGGCGTCCCATGCGGGACACGAACCTCGGCTTAGGGCGTTGCTGGGGTGACAACTAGGGACTAGCTAGGTCATATCAGTTTCCTTATTATTAAGGGACGAATTTAAAGCTACTAGCTCGGCGCGGGCCGGCTCGAGCAAGGGTCGGGGCGGACATGATGAGACATTTCGCGACGGACGGGGACCTCGCCGGTGAGGTCTATAAAGAGGCGGTCGAGCGCGTCGGAGTGTGCTTGTGTGTCTGTTAGACTCTTGAGCTACAGTGATCCTATCATCGGGACGGATGAGAGCGTGACGTGGTCGGCGGATTTTGTTGATCTGGGACGGCTACTAAAAACCACACGGCTCTACTCTAACTTATACCTGATGTTGATGCGCACGTCATACTCGTGAACGGGTGCTGTCTGTCGGGACTGGTCCGCTGGTAATTGCCTTGGTCATCGTTTGGCTTTATAAACTTCTACTATTTCAATCATTTGCTTTTGTTTTCCTCTTACATTATTCTACATTATTCTCACATACCATCAATACACCATTGTAATTAAAATTTTATTTAAAAAGAGTGTCTATGGAGTTTCTTGCCGGTTTTTCTACATAAGATCAACTTTTTTGGAACCGTGCACTTAGCTTTGACGTTTTATAAGTGCCTGTAATTTGGTCTACGTGAAATAAAAAAATTGAATTTGGATTTGAATACCGAAGTTCCGGGTTTGCAGTTGCATTCGCCGTGACCCTGGCAGGTTATGTTCCGTCGAATGTATCAACAGATACTCCAGAAAATACACTGACGCGGTGACATACCAAGTCACATACCCAATACCATGTAAATAAAAATAATAATAAAATGTAAATAAAATGTACTAATGATCTGCTTCATTGGTTTAGTGGTCACAAGCGCGGCTCCTAAGCGAGAGATGATGCCTTCGCTAACCGGGTCGGACAAAGAGTTATTTGGTTTTTCTGGAAGAAAAAGCTCAACCCCACCCCGGAGTTTGTAATTGTGCCCGATTGATGGCAATAGGTACCTTTACTCACCACCTTCATGGGACTTAATAACAGCATTGATGAAATATCTATAAGTGAAATATGTTAGTATAAAACTGTTAAGGATACTTCTGTCTATAAAACATGCGTGATGCAAGAGATAGATATCGCAAAACACGTCACGAAGTCGCTGTTTGTCTGTGTGATGGAGCCCTAAAAGACCTTGAAACGTTTACCTACTTTACAAATCAATTCATGTTCAAACTAAATATTATCATAATATCGGAATCAATGTACCATGTTCTCGTTGTATTTATTGCCGTAGAAAGTAAAATAATGGTTATTCGAAGCAATGAACGATTCCACTCATGCCATAGATGTTTGTAGTTCATTCGCGTGCGAAGGGTAACTTGAATAGATAGTAACTTATAAATAGTAAATGTTATTACTCGAACGTGAGTAGGAATAATCTTAATATAGAATTAGGTCAGGGATCCTTTCTTAATGTTGTCCTGGTTATAAAAACCCACGCATTCGAACGACTGAGATTGGTCACGCTCGCGACTATACATATTTTTTATTGGCAAAAATATAACCTTTATGACATTTTTTTGTATATGCTTAAATAATCCCTCGTCTTGAGAAACAAGCGCATTATGAAATAGCAATTATTTTTAGTGATACTGTACTACAGCATTAGAATTTTTACTAGAAATCGAAATCCAGCACAAGATCCGGCAAATAAACTTTTCATATATTTGCCTACAGTATCACAACTTTTAACCGGATTAATCGCGTGTACTATTAATTTTAGTTTTAACCTAACGTTCGAATACTTTGCAATAGTGACCTGTCCTGAGAGACGGACGCTGACCATAGAAACATAAGTAAAAACAAAAATACGCACACGTACGGCAAAGCGTCATCAATATATGGTAGATATTCCACCTGTGCCAACAAAGCGATTTGCTTCTACATTTATCATACGTACCGTTAAGAATGGGACTTTTTGCAGCAGTCTGTATTTAACTGCCTCGTTGGTTTAGTGGTCCGTAGCGCGACTGCTGAGCAGGAGGTCTCGGGTTCGATTCCCGGGTCGGGCCAAGCGTTATTGAGTTTTTCTGTTAGGAAATTCTCAGTAGCAGCCCGGAGTTTGGAAATGTGCCCGGTTGATGGCAATAGGCTCACCACCTATTACATGGGACTTAATAACAGCATTGGTGAAATGTGGGTGTGCAATTGTGTACACTTCTGCCTACCCCTTCGGGGAATACAGGCGTGATGCTATGATGCTATGATGCTGTATTTCACGATAATTACAATCTGGGCGTCTTCAAGTCGCGAGTAAATAGGTATCAGCTAGGGAAGCGTGTTCCATCGTAGACCACATCGTCACTTTACATCAGGCGAGGTGTGGCCAAAAGCAAGCCTATACTATTTTTTTTTTAAACTGCCGCGGTCGCGGTGAATGCTGCCACGGTCCCGGGACACTGATAAAGATTGGGTGAGGATCGGGTGGCTTTTACTCGGTAGGAGTAAAGTCCGCCACAGCGACCATGATGGATTATCAACATCTTTCTTATAAAAAAAGGATAAACTACAATGATACACGCGGTTAATCTGGTTAAAAGTTTTTTTTTATTGGAAAGCTCGATTTTTTCTTATATTTTGTAATTATCTATACTTTGATATAATTATTATAAAGAGGAAAGGTTTGTTTATTTGTAATCGATAAACTCCGAAACTACTTAACCAATTTTAATAATTATTTCTCCATTAGATATATTTCAGTAATAAAAAGTATTGTGAAGCCGGGTGAGTCGCAAGCTTCTTATATTTATATATACCTACTAGCTGTGCCCCGCAAAAGTTGTGCTGCCATATACATTTTCTGGATAGGGCTACCCTCACCTAGGGGTATAAAAAATAACCTACGACCTATTCTCAGACCTACAAAGTATACACAAAATATATCATAAAAATCGGTTAATCCGTTTCGGAGAAGTTCGATAAAAAACACTGTCACGATATTTTTATATATTAGATTATCTATCTTATTTGAGATGCTCCACCCTTTTCAAAATGGCACTCATAACTTAGAAATTTCAACATATCACGTAAAATAAAGTCGAAACATGAGAATTACGCTCACATGTAAGATTAGTTTATTAATACGAGAGCCTTAACGTAGTACTTTAAGACAAACGTCTTACATAAATGTCGGGGCTAAATCATAGAAAGAGATAGAAGATATACGAATTCGCGTTAATGCAGACTAACTGGACTGATCCGACACTAATCGGATTCAGAGGCTATTAATCAGCATAGTTAATGCTATACGAGATACGAGAATTAATCGCACTAAAGTCATGAAGTCAGAGAATTGCCTTTTCGTGACTATGACAAAGCTTTTAATGAACTTGCAATATTTATATATAATACTTAGTTAGGAAGTTGGTTGGTGTGACACCCTCGTGTTTCGGAAAGCACGTAAAACTGTTGGTGCTGACTGATCTCTTTCCAGTCGTGTCGGATTGCCGATGCCGTCCGATCGGACTATGAGAGAGAAGGAAGAAGGAGTAAAAGAGAGAAACAACAAGCATAAATTTGACAAAAATAAGGTAACAATAAAATTGTAATATCAATAAATTTACATATCTTTTTTGTATATCAATAAATTTACTTTTACTTATTGAATTTGTAATGACGTCAATCATCTGACTGATTAAGGCCCGTAATGTGTCAATCTCATATCATTTCTGACATGATTAATTTATAAAAGAATAAAATTTTGCTAGCGTAATAATAATATGATTTTTGATGATAATATTGACCAATACAGACAAAACCTTCTAACGCATTAACGTATGCATAGCTTATGCAAACTTTAAAGGTATATAATGTTGTAGAAAGAAAATTACGGTTGTGAGCAGAATTTGAACCTGTGCCTCCTGGATAAATACTCCAGGCGCTCTGCTAACTGGGATATCTCGACATTTGCTTACTATAGATATCGAATGCTGATACCTTTTATGGTGACGTCATTAGGATATTTATCCTTGAGGCGTAGGTTCAAATTCTACTGACGACCGTATTTTTCTAACCACAAAAATTTATGGACCGAATTAAATTTAGATACTCAACACTTTCAAAAGAGAGCGCTTTTAAGAGGAGCAGAGCCTCTCAAATGACACAGATTTTATAATACAAGCCTTCAGTTCTTCAAAAACACCTACGGCTGCGAGCAAGGTTAATCAAGGTGGGTATCACTATATAAATAGAAAATTTTGCCCAACAAATATTTACCACTAAATTTTAAATACTACCATTAAGATCACATATACAATTAGAAGCTGACCTCCCCTTCTAAAATCAGAAATCTCTCACGAGGTACATGCTTTTCAATACTCTGAAAATTGCAATTAAAATGCCTCCGCAATAAATAACAGTAGCCTTTTTTTTGGAGAGAGTGTATTTTCTCTTCTTCGTGTGCTATTAGCCAGTTTAAAAAATTCTACGTCGAATTATTAGAGTAGTATTCAGTTATCCAGGAACAACTCCTAAGTATAGAGCCATAATATTATAAGAAGATAAATCTTTGAAAAGCATTAACGCATAGCTTGATGTCGCTAACAATAATTTTGTACGCGGATGAAACCGCAGGCCAACACTAGTAAAAACACATTTCATGCGGCTCCCAAAGAATCGCATCGTTGCGTCACCCGAGCTGTCTAGAATATTTCGACAAATCGAGTGTTTTGTTCTAAATCGATTGACTTTTGAAAACCCGACTTCGAATTATTAAAGAAGTATTTATTCCGTTATCCACGAACAACTACTAAGCATCGCTTGTTGGCGCTAACAATAATTGTATACGAGGACGAAACCGTAGGCCAACAATAGTCAAAACACATTTTGTGCAATCCCCTAAGACCCGAATCGTTGCGTCACCAGAGCTGTCTATACTATTTCGATAAATCGAGTGTTTTGTTCTAAATCGATTGACTTTTGAAAACCCGACGTCGAATTATAGAAATAGTATTCAGTTATCCAGGAACAACTACTAAGTATCGCTTGATTTCGCTAACAATAATTTTGTGTGTGGACGAAACCACAGGCCAACACTAGTCAAAACACATTTTGTGCAATCCCCAAAGACCCGAATCGTTGCGTCACCTGAGCAGTCTAGACTATTTCGACAAATCGAGTGTTTTGTTCTAAATCGATTGACTTTTGAACTACAAAGCCGACAAGAGAAATAGGTCAACAGTTTTGTACATAGATAGGTACTTCATTAGATATTAATTTATAAGCAGTAAATTGGTCGTGCCAACTGTCACTTTAGGCATCGATTACTGGCCCCGATTCCATTGTCAATAGAGACAGAAAAATGTAGGACGATTTTTGTAAGTTTGGTTTTATTTTCTGTCACGCAGCTAAGTTATTTCTTGCCACGGTAAATTACGAAGTGAGGGCAGGCGTATGTCTATTAGAAACCTCATGATATCTGCTCCTATATCAGAGGCTAAGGAATAGTGTTATCTTCTAACAAAGTAGTGTCAGAATTTTATTTGTTTATAGGCATCTGACATGGCTTTACATACCATCGAGAACGTTGCTCTGGTCTGCTGGTTTTCTCATGATGTTTCTCTTTTCTGTTTCAAGCAAATGGTAGATAATTTCTTATACGCATATTTTTATTGGTTTAATAAACTGATAAAGTTTTAGTTGCCATCTCGTTTCGTCTCATTTTATTATTTTTAAGAGATTTTACAACGAGTTAGGAATATTTTGTCTTGATTTTTTCTAATAGAATAACCGTATAACACTTAATCTAACCCAGGAATCAAACCTAGCAACTCACGATCAGCCGCCGCGCTTACCACTGAAGCGGAAAACTGTAATATTTGAAAATAACTATAAAGGTATAATTAATTCAAAAGTTGCATCAGCATCACGCCTGTATTCCACAGTGGACACCCACATATGACCAATGCTGTTATTAAGTCCCATCTGGTGCTGAACCTCTCACCATTTACCGGACACGATTCCAAACAGCGGGCTGATATTTTAAAAAATCTAACAGAATAACCCAATATTACTTTGCCAGACCCCAATCGAACCCAAGATCATGCTCAGCAGTCGCGCTGGTGACCAACCAACGAGTTAGTTCAAAAATATTAATGAAAACATACATACCGGTACACAAACTTCTGCAACAGTATCGTTATGCCTGACTGGTCTCAAGCTGGTGGTATACCTGTCTAATATTGAGCATAAATCCTGTCCACTAGTCAGGGGGTTGTTCTCCACTATCGCTGAAACTTGAGGGTACCAAAGCCTCAACACATTATACCTGGAAAAAAAAATGGCGATTTAATAAAGACAGATAAAAACACGTGCGCCGCAAACCCTAAAGTTATATTTTTTGTGTGAAAACGAAATTTTATCCTTACATAGTTACACTCATAAGTTGAATAAAATTATGTCTGGACTTTAAAAGAGACGTTGACCTCTGAGTTAGTGGTGGCATTTCTTCTTAGAGATAGTCAGATAGGGAATTCTGACGCCACTTAGTGTAAAATAAAATTGTTTCACTTGTAAAAAAGTCTATATCAGATGTATTTAAAGAAATAAATATAATATAGAACCAAAATCGGATCTTAAATCGAAAAATATGGGCTTACAGAGAACCTTCTACCTACCTTACATATAATATGGGAAATTTAAATTAATTTGGTAAATTTGCCCCGTTGGTCCAGTGGTCCCAAGCGCGACTGCTTATCATGAGTTCTTGGGTTCGATTCCCAGGTCGGGCAAAGTGTTATTGGAGGTTTTTCTCGGAAATTCTCAGTAGCAGCCCGGTGTTTGGAATTGTGCCCGGTACATGGCAATTGAATCACCACCTATTACATGGGACTTAATAACACCGTTGGTGAAATGTGGGTGTACAAGTATACACCTCTGTCTACCCCTTCGGGCAATAAAGGCGTGATGCTATGTTAAATATTCTGTTGACTCGCAATTAACAGACACAATAGCAATATTGTTGTTATTACAATTTTGTACTTTAACGAGTAAGGTGAATGATGCGATGGGTGGCTTGAACAACTCTTGATAAAATAGATTAACTCGTAATCACAAGAGGGAATATATCTGCCTAGCCTTTTCCCAATAACATGGGGGTCGGCTTCCAGTCGAACCGGATGAAACTTAATACACTGGTATTATTAAATACTGATTTTACATGGATCGACTGCCTATCTGACCTCCACAACCCCGTAACTGGGTAACACGATATCTCGTGGTATGACTGGTTGTCAGACTTTCAGGACTCTGACTACTTTGGCAAAATTTTAAACACCGTGCTCTCCTAGGCTCGGTATGAATGATGGTCACCCATCAACAGACCGATCGCGGCAAGCGTAGCTTAACCTCGATCGATTGATCTGTGCGGTTGTTACTTAGCCACGAGCCCCTATCACATCACAAGAAGATAAGTAAAATAATTAACAACTTACATAGCCATTATAATGAAGTTAGTAAAGCATGTCATAGCCAGATGCCCAACTAGAGGCTTGTGGAACATCGGTTTCACGTTGTAGAGTCCGGTTACTATCTGATGCCGTATGTTTGACTCCTTTTGGTCTTCGGGAGCTTCATCTATTGAATATATTCTTTTATCTTTCCAAATGTTGTAGTACTGAAATATTAAGTACAATAAGAATCTAACTACATCTACACTAATATTATAAAGAGAAAAGATTAGTATTTTTGTAGTTTGTAACGATTAAACTCAAAAACAACTAGCCCGCATTCAAATAATTCTTTCACCATTAGAATGTTACATTATACCTGAGTAACATAGGCTATATTTATTACTATAAAATATTAGGGATCCCTACTAAATCTTCTAAAATAATGTAACCCCGAGTCCCCAAGTCAAGCGCATGTGGTGCTTGCATGTAAGAAATTTTGACACTAGAGTAGGTTATATTTAAGAAATCTAAATATATATATATATATAAATAGTGATGATTGTAATAACTTACGTTAAAAAAGTTAATTCATTTTTTTCAGCTCATACATACATACATTACATACATAAACTCACGCCTTTCTCCCATGGGGGTAGGCAGAAACTACAGAACGCCACCTGCTACGATCCTTACATATGCCTTTTGCTTCATCCACGTTCATACATCTGGTCATACATGCGCGGCGGTTGCGAATACTACGCACCTTACCTTTTTGGAGGATAGCACTAATAAGGTCACTGTATATCCTTCTAGGGCGTCCCCTTCCAGCATTTCCACTTATCCTGCCTTGTAGATACCTTTTGTTACCCGTCTTTTATTCATTCTCTCAATATGACCAAACCATCTTAGCATACTCTTTTCAATTTTCGTCACTACGTCTACTTTTATACCGCAACGTTGTCGTATCACATCATTCCTCAATTTATCATTCATAGTTACACCACACATACTTCGCAAGGAACGCACTTCTACATCATTTATTCTACTTTCATGTCTCTTTTGCCAAACCCAGCATTCACTTCCATACATAAGCGTAGGTATCAGCACACCATTGTGGACAGCCAGTCGAGCCTCTTTGGACATCGATTGATTGGCCACCACCGCATGTATAGCACCATTCACTTTATTTCCCGCAGTTACTCTCTTTTCCACATCTGCATCAATTTTTCCATCTCTTGTAAACATACTTCCCAAATATACAAACTCGTTCACTTGTTCCACATTTTTATTATCTATTTTTACATCACATACAGATACCTCGTCTTCTCTTCCAATCACCATAACCTTCGTCTTGTTTACATTTATATTCATTCCCCTCACCTTATATGCTGCATTCATCACAGTTACCATGTCTTGCAACTGTTCCGCTGACGATGCAAGTAGAACTTGATCATCTGCGTACAGAAGACATTTGACAGGCAACTCATTCATCATCAATCCATACTCACTTTCTTCTTTTCTTTTTTTTTTCAGCTCAGATGTAAAAAAATAATGTTTTTTTTTTACAAATCAACTTTACAACCTATAGATTAAAATCAATAATTATTTCGGATTAATAAAGGAGGATTGTAATTCATATACCTACATACAATTATGTATCCTATTGTGGTACGCAGAGACTGTAAACTAGCACTTATTCCAAAAATATTGTACTTCGATAATTATAGTATTTCGAAAGACTTGGCCCCGTAAAGAAAATTAGGACAACGTTATCATGACACACTAACGATACAAAATCAGGAAATATCGGTGAAACAACTTGTGTTTCCACATATTTATTGACGTCATAACTCAAGTTGATGATGCGAACGAATGGCGGAATAATTTTTACAAATGGATACAATATTACACACAAAATATTTTGGCACAGAAGTTTTATTTTAGACAATAGGTACAGGACAATAGCTAATTAGATAAGAAATCACATCACGCTGTTTCCCTATATATATCTGCCTAGCCTTTTCCCAATTACATTGGGGTCGGCTTCCAGTCAAACCGGATGCAGCTTAATACCAGTATTTTACATGGAGCGACTGCCTATCTGACCTCCACAACCCAGTAACTGGGTAACACGATATCTCGTGGTATGACTGGTTGTCAGATTTTCAGGCCTCTGACTACTCGTAACGGCTGTCATAGAGCTTAATTTGACAACCGGGACCAACGGCTTAACGTGCTTTCCGAGGACGGAGGGGTCTCGGTATGAACTGATGGTCACCCATCCACAGACCGACCGCGGCAAGCGCAGCTTAACCTCGATCGATCGATCTGTGCGGCTGTTACTTAGCCACGAGCCCCTCCTGTTTCCACGCTGTTTCCCTGAAGAGGAAAGTAGAAGTGTACACACATGTACACTTAAATATCACCGATGTAGTTATAAAGTCCCTTTGTAATATAGGTGATGGCAATAGGCTCACCACCTATTACATAACATAACATAGCATCACGCCTGTATTCCCCGAAGGGGTAGGCAGAGGTGTACACAATTGTACACCCACATTTCACCAATGCTGTTATTAAGTCCCATGTAATAGGTGGTGAGCCTATTGCCATCAACCGGACACATTTCCAAACTCCGGGCTGCTACTGAGAATTTCCTAACAGAAAAACTCAATAACACTTTGCCCGACCCGGGAATCGAACCCGAGACCTCCTGCTCAGCAGTCGCGCTACGGACCACTAAACCAACGAGGCAGCTATTACATGGGACTTAATAACAGCATTAGTAAAATGTGAGTGTACAACTGTGTACTCCTTTGTCCTACCCATTCGAGGAATATAGGCGTGATGCTATTTTATGTGTTGCCATCTATTTAGCAAAATTTTAAACACCAGTCTCCTTATGATTAAAAACTCCCTGATAAAAAAATCCCGACAACACTGCCCAATCCAGGAAGCAATAAGCCGTGGGCGACGCTAACATCTAAATTCTTCTTCTTCTCATCGTGTGGTTGATGAACAACCTAGTGTCAGAGTTTAGGCCACCCGTATGGCTCTGACATGGCTTTACACACGATGGAGAACATCTCTCAGGTGTACTGGTTTCCACACTTTCCTTCACCGTTTTCAACAAGTGATAATTCAATTCTAATACGCACACGACTCAAAAAGTCAGTAGTGTGTCCATTAGATTTGAATTTGCGACCTTTGATTTGCTAGTGCAACGCCAATAGGCTATGACTGCTGTTTAACGCCTAAACCGCAGAATTTTTTTTTGATGAATTTTTGTATCCCTAAAGACCAATTGGACCTTGCAGAAGGACATAGGCTACATTTGGTTGCGCAGACGAACTCACGAGCACCAGTTAGTTACTCCACCTATCTTTGTTTGGACTGGGTCTTCGTAACATTTTTATTCATTGACATAAAAGTAATTTATGTTGTAACTGTAAGCAATTTCCATGATTATAACCATCCATGTTATTAAATAAAAGGTTTTATGGTGAACTAGGTTTCGCGTAACTTAATTATTTTGTTCCCTTTTGATTAGTTCCTTTCAAAGTAGAAGATCAATAATTAATTACTACTTACGCCTGTAACCCACGACCATTTTTCGGGAACGCCCGACTAATTTGACTTGCGACATCGCTGTGGGCTCAAATCATGACTAAGGGCTCCGTTTGAGTTCGAAACCAGTCGGGAAATTCCGAGAAAAGGGTGAGTTATAACCGAAAACTATACATTAAATAAATGTGTCTCACGAAAGTTAGAGAACATCATTGATTATAGCTTGTTTATTATATAAACCAGAATTCCATATCGACACCCCTCCGTGCCTGTGCGGAGAGTACGTTAAACGATCTGTCCTGGTTTCTCAAATGAAGGTTTATGACAGCCGATACGGGTAGTCAGATGCTTGACAGTCTGATAACCAGTTTTAGCACGAGATATAAAGCTTGCTACCACATGGGACTTAATAACAGCATTGGTGAAGTGTGGGTGTACAATACTCTTCCCGACCGTATTTCTGTCACGGCGGCCTATCTCCGCGAAGATAAACCAAGTACGCAGGAGATATTATAATGCACAAATGTATGCGCAAACACAGGTCCACTGCCTTTTCCTTCACTCTTATAGTCCGGTGGGACGGTAGTCCGACACAACCGGCAAGAGATTAGGCGCAGGACCGACGGCTTCAAGTTCCCACCGAAGCACATGGGTGTCACACTATCAACTTAACAACTCCGGGATGCTACTGAGAATTTCCCAACTGAAAAAACCCAATAACACTGCCTGTCCTGGGAATTTAACCCAGGATCTTATGCTCAGCAGCCACGCTTCCGATAACTAGACTAACAAGGCAGTCAAAGTGGGTACAACTGGGTACAATCACGAGCACGAATATGTACATATATGCACTTTTTAAACTGCATATAAATAGTTATCTGAATAAAAATAAAGAAATAAATATAATAGTATGAATTGATGTTTATATGTAGAATGAATAGTTCTTGTATCTGTGTTACATACGTCATATATTATGTGCCTAGCCTTTTCCCAATTACATCGGGGTCGGCTCCCAGTAAACCGGATGCAGCTTAATACCAGTATTTTACATGGAGCGACTACCTATCCACCTCCACAACCCAATTATTGGGTTAAACGATATCTCGTGGTATGACTGGATGTCAGATTTTCAGGCCTCTGACTACCCGTCACGGCTGTCATAGATCTTAATATGAGAACCGGGACCGACGCGTTACGGCTTTACGTGCTCTCCGAAGCACATACGTAATTATCATAATAATACACACTAGATATATTATCGGTGAGTTTAAAAAAGTTTGTGTTAGATGTTACGATCGTGATTGTACATCTTTGCCTACAACTTCGGGGAATACAGGCATGATGCTACATTATATTTTAAAAACAACGCCATCTTGAATAAGACTAAAAACTCGAATCAATCATCTTTATCTTTATTATTAGAAACTAAACTTTTGACTAAAACAAATAATAGTCTAGTTGAACAACTTTCATTTCCAATAAAATCAAAAAGCAATTTGACTTGCCTTTTAGTACACCTTTTATTATTGAAGACTAAGTTCAAACAAAATAATGTACTTCAATTTGAAATAAACAAGAATTCTGTAAAGTGAAAAAGGTTGATATTAATTGAACTCTTGACTCCGTAATAGGGTTGTCAATTTTAAATGGCGACATCTCAACGACAATCCTTAACCTTTTAAGTCTGAATGAAGCTTAATTAGGATAAAATAATTGTATTTTTTATGTGCAATTCTGGAATTGAATCCCGGTTATTGGGTTTTTCGATAAGGAAATTCTCAGTACCTAGAACCTCTGAGTTTGGAATAGTGCCTAGAAAGCTCACTTTAGACTTTACAACGACAACGGTAAAATGTAGGTGTACAATACCTTATCTACACCTCATAATGGTCACTGGTACTAATCATGTGCATTTTTTGGGATTGCCCGACTAGTTTCGAGTTTGAACGGAGGCCTTAGTCATAAGCCCAAGGCGATGTCGCGAGTCAAACTCATATCAACCGGTGAAAATGAAAATGAATGTGCCTCACGAAAGTTATTATACGCAAATACCCACACCTCTGCCGAGCCCTTGGGGAAATAAAGGCGCGATGCTATGATAAGTTAGAAAACTTGACTCGTTAATGT
Organism: Xylocampa areola; assembly: GCA_935421205.1. Taxonomy (NCBI): domain Eukaryota; kingdom Metazoa; phylum Arthropoda; class Insecta; order Lepidoptera; family Noctuidae; genus Xylocampa; species Xylocampa areola. Next base: position 14,367,746 of record OW285218.1, on the reverse strand, counting down.
ATTGTTCGAAGAGAAAAGTGGTAACCCTGTTCAGAACGTGAAATACATTTAAGTACTTTACTTACAGTAAATCTTCATTAATTAAATCTTTTTGAAATTTAAATTGTTTAATAACAATTATTTAAACGGAACATTTAGGTTATTCAAATGTTTTTGTACTGAATGTTATCTTTAAATTAATTAGCACTATACAAGTCTTGATAACTTTCAAACTTAATTTCAGTTAATTAATTGTATTATTTTAATTAAATTTCGAGGGCTCAATTAACATTAACACAATAAGTAAACCCTAGTTAACTTATATATAAGATAAATATTTACTTTCGATAAGTCCTTGTTTTGCTTATAAATTGTAAACTTAAGCCAAATGGAAAAAGTGATAAGTTTTTTTAGAGAGCGTTTGAAAATCTTGAATGTTTTAATATCCGAAATTCGCGTATCGAATACAATAACTTTAAGGTTGCTATTGTAACGATTCATAGTTAAATAGATATAATATAAATAATATAATTAATTAAAAACGCTTAAACTTCAAAGAACCCTCTCATAACGCAAGCACATTTCAAAGCCACAAAAAACATAAAAACAAATTGCAATACTGGCACAAAACAAAAAGGCACAAAGTAAAAGATGAAAAAAGTATTATAATTGCCAATTAAAAACCTTACCGGGTAAGTATCTGCTGGCTTTCCTGTGTTCTCTTTATATATTTTAATAAGTATATCTCTTGCTTCATCATACTTTTTCTGTGTCAGCAAATATTTGGGGCTCTCGGGCAGAAAGAGCCCGTACATGACACAAGCTCCCAAGGACCATAACGACATGATGTAAAGATAAAAATTCCACGTGATAAGCACTAAAGGATAAAACAAAATGGCTGTATTACGTAAGGAGTCAAGGAAAACGTCAGCGCAATTACGGAAATTTTCCAAAAAGGTTGTGTAAGTTCCTTTTTTAAGTTGTGCCGGGGATTTTATGGGTTTGGTCTAAACATGCTTAGTAACTTAAGTTGATGTGTTGTGGGTGCTTATGACTTTTGAGTTATAACACTTTCAGTAGACCTAGAGTTTCTATCCCTTTGTCTTGCACAATTGACTTTTAAATAATACCGGTAAATTTGGCAGAAGTAACTATCTTTTACTGATAAATCTTCGAAAAGCATTTATGCATGCATAGCGAACTCTAGAGATATTTTTTTTTGTGGAAAGATAAATACGTTATTTATCCGGGAGGCGCAGGTTCGAATTCTGCTCACGAACGTATTTTTCTTACCACAAAAAAATATATATAACTATCTTTTGTTCATATTCTATTTCTTTATTTTGGTAATAATACGTATAAAATTATTTTCAAAGTTGATAAATCGGTTATTCAGATTAGAATACAAATAAAGTAAGTATTTATTTTTTGAACGTTCAAATTAACATTGTCTTGTAAATATTTTCGACTTTGTACATAAAGTATCTGTGAATAGTGAACTAAGTTTGTTATAATATTAGATTGGTGAGAAATATTAAAAATAAATGAGAATGAACACGAATCATTTTATTTTTTATTATTAAAATTTATTGTTCTGTGCGTGACAAAACCCAACCCGTGCAAAACCACACCCAAAAAAGTAGGCATAAGAATTCGCCGTCTTTGCCAATGACGACAACTTAATTTTAGAGCCATTCGGGGTCTTTTATGAAAATCTGGCTAATGCTTTTAATTAAGTAAAGTGTTTATAGTAATTTAACACGACTAAGCATATGTTTTATAATTGGCTCGATAACTATGGCGCTGTTAAAAAATAACCATATGAACCCATTTATAAACAATATTTTATCCTTTATATAAAATTCAGTGTGCAGAGATTAACTGTATAGATAGTTAAATAATGAATGCTCTTCAAATCTAACAACAAAACACAGGTATGTAGTCCTTTTAGACAAGTTAACGGTATGTAGATACCATTATCTCATTCCTCAGACAATTCTAGTTCTTAGGCTAATATAATCATTTTAGAGCTAGAAACAGATGCGAAAACAAGATTCTAATGGGTATAACTTGATTTGACAAAAAACTACCTAAGAGAGCAATGTCTCAAATTAATTAGATAACTTGCCTTTAAGAGATCAATGTGTAAGTGATGATGATTCGTTGAAACCATTATTTAAATATTCTATAACTATTTTTTTTTTCTTAATGTTTGCCGTTAGTGGAACAGTATTCGTCTTGTTGGTACTATAGTCAATGCAAATAATTCGTTACTTGATTTGATTTGATTTCTAAATTAATCCCTTCAATAGAAGTTATCTAATAAAGTAGGGCCTTGTTTCAACATGTCATTCAGTTTGTTTAAAAGCTACTGCCGACTATTCTTAGCAGCTTATAAGTTTAAAGGTTTATTCAACGCTTAGGAGTTCCTATACAAACACATTAACTTACCGAATTTCCCTTCGAAAAACGAGTATCTCCAGTCATTTGTTAGGATCGCCCACGACATGCCAGCGATCACAATTTGGGCAAACGCTACAAAAGAGGACTGGCACAACATAATTCGGTCCCGTATACCGGAATAACAGAACTCTGAAGTTAGTGCTACACACGCACTGAAAGAGGTGGCGAATCTGAAAAAAAAGGAGATATATATTACATGTGACGAGGAAAAGTTTTGAGTATGGATGACTACACAAGGAGAGTAAGACTGAGGGAACTATGCATGGATTGTGTGGAAGATAGAGATGGGTAACTCAGCAAAATTCCTTGCGTCAATTCGATAACTCTGGCGCAGCTCACTGCGCCAGCTCTTTGAAATAACTCAAAATTTCGCCATGGCGCAATAAATGCAACGCGTCGAGCGAGCAGCAAAACGTACCGCGCACCATCTGCGCCTCACGCTTGTGGCCATTAAGTAGCGAAGAGCAACGAAAGTATTACATTGGCGCAGCGATTGAGTGACAGACTGAACGAGAGAGTTGACCACAGAGTACGTTAAATATATGTATATATTATATATATTATATTTTATATTATTATATATTATATATATATATGTATAGAGTCATCAGCATATATCCCATTAATGTGCTTTGCGCTAATACTTTTCAAAGAAGTGAGTCTGCTCAACCGGCGCAGTGAACTGAGTTGGCGTAATTGCACGGCGTAGCCCAGTGCTCCCCATCTCTAGTGGAAGATGATATGGTTAGAAAAGGAGTGAGAGCCGAGTAATTCGAGTTGTTATACGGGAAACAGTGGACAGCGGAACGCGGATGATGTGAAAGTGCCCCAAAAGCGGGTTGTCAACGCGCGCACGAGTATCGAGATGACGGCCATGACGTATGGAAATAAAAATCTGCGCCGATCACAAATAAATTGGAAAAAGCGTAAGGGAATAACGGTGAAACATAACACGCTTGTATTTCTCAAGAGGATGGGTAGGGGTGTATGAGTAGCCAGTTCTAACAACCAGGTACAATTTCAAATTCCAGGCTGCTACTGAGGCATTTCTAACGGAAAACCCAATACCACTTTGCCTGATTCGTGAATCAAATCGAGTACACACGTGAGCCGTCTGTCTATACGACTACCAACGAGGCAGAGGGTTTATTTTATTTATTTTCATGAAATAAAATATAAAAACCCATTAAAGCAGTGGCTTTTATTCATATTGATAGAAATAATAAAAGCTAATCAGATATAGAGCCTTATTTAGAAGTCGACGGTAAAATAACAACCTTTTCTTGAAAACCAGAATTTTCTATTGTGACGTTATAATTATACCGAGCTCAAAACATAATTCTTTTGTGTCAAAACAATGCTAAGAACTTCCAAGTCTTAGATCTCAAACGAAAACGTCGGAGAAAAATCTCTGAACAAATGATTCTAAGAGAATCTGGGAAAGTAAGTCTAGACATTAATTTTATTTCTACAAAGATATATATATATATTTTTCATCACTGAAAATCTGTCTTCAAAAGGTTCCAGTGTGTTTGTCACCAAATCATAGACAAACAATGACTGCAATTGAAAAAAAAAACGTACTTCGATCAAACATACAAAGCTCTTCATAATATTGAGAGGCTTTGTCACATTGTCCACCGAAATGACGAAAGCAAAATAATAAGAAATATATTTTTAACTAGCTGTGCCCGGGACCCCGTCCGCGTGGACGTCGTAAATTAACAAATGTTCGACGTGATTCTTTTAATTGGCATAACTTTTAAATTTATGAACTAAATGTTAAGTGAAGCTTACCACAATATATTACTGAAAACCAAATCTAAATCGGATAAGCCGTTTCTGAGATTAGCGTGCATAAACGCACAGACAAACACACAAACATACAAAAATTCTTACAATCATTCTGTTGGGTGCTATTTGCGTTGATAAAGGTCCCAATAATATTTTTCTCATATATCTTCCATGTACAGACAGCGATCCGTTACATTTTTATTATATGTATGTATAGGTACATAAAAGATGTACTCCCTTTTGTATTATTATTGTATTTTTAAATATGTAGTAAAATTGTATGGACGCAGTAAACATTCATGGTGATGTTTTAATTACGATAAAATTTCTGATGAAATTTTATAAGTTATTGATAGCTTAAATAAATTTAATTTAAATAATAATTTTACATTTATCGAGGGGCTTATTAGTCTAGTGGACGCAAGTACTGTTGGTAAGCGTAAGGTTCTCAGTTCAAATCCCAGGTCCAGCAGTTAAAATATCATATTTTGTTACTAAGTTACTACCTAACTGCCTCGTTGGTTTAGTGGTTCCAAATGCGACTGCTGAGAATCAGTTTGAGGGTTCGATTCCCGGGTCGAGCAAATTGTTATTGAATATTTCTGTTAGAATATTCTCAGTAGGAGCCCGGAGTTCGGAATTGTGCCCGGTAGATAGCAATAGGCTCACAACCTATTACATGGGACTTATTAACATCATTGGTGAAATGTGGGTTTACAACTGTGGACAACTCTGCCTACCCCTTTGTGGAATACAGGCTTTATGCTATGTTATGTTAGGTTATTAAAAATCATCAAAAATTATTGCACGCGCAAGATTTTTACCAATTACCTATATAAGAACTCTCATTTCACAGCATTGAAACAGAATTTAAATAATGGACCATGCGAGAAACTTTTGAGATGCAAATCGAGATCATGGACGATGTTAAACCTATTTCTATAAGAGAGAGATCACTTCTGCCTGGCTCAAAGTGGGCACACGTCAAGCTCGCGTTGACAACACGCTTTCGGAGCACTTTCACATCACCCACGTTCCACTGTCCACTGTTTCCCGTATACCAAATCGAATTACAGATCTGTCACCAAGCAAGCTAGGCGTCGTCGTGTCGTTTCGTTGGGTTGACAAAGAGTGTGGGTTCCGTGAACAGAAGGATATCAACCCTATTGATACAAAGGCGAAAGGTATAACCGAGGTGGTATGAAGCATAGCGATCTCTTGCTATAAGATGAGTAATGAGCTACTTTTTGCGCTTACGTATAAAATATTCATTTTTTTAATCCCACTGATTTTATAAATGGGAGGGTTTGTAAGGATGGATGTTTGGATGGATGGAGGTTTGTAACTCAATCACATAAAGATGACTATACGGATTTTGATAATAAACTAGTATATGACTTAAGATTTTTTTTTCTTGAGACGGCATTTAGTTAATTTAGATGGCGCTATTATAAATTCTGTTTGATATGGCTTTTTAGTGATTAACGAGAAAACTTGCTGAGCCGAGCTTAAATAAATTAACATATGGGGAGCATGATGGTGGTATCACGAACCAAGTGGGCGAGGCCGTCAGTGAAAATTCAAATACAAAATAAATATTTTACTTACAATAAACCTTCAAAAAACTTCGCAATTGCCAGTAATTCGAACGTCTGACTAGATCCCGCAATTAGTGTGAACATAAACAATCCACCATAACCTACAAGTAAAAATATTCTTCTTCCAAATGCGTCCGAAAGAAAACCGGCAACCACTGATGATAGCAACATACCTAAGAATAATGAAATAAATAAAATTTATAATATAAATTTAAATAACAAAGAAATTATGAAGCGAAATATACATAAGAATGGTACAAATTTGATCATAAAAAAGGTTGCTTGTGTTTTTTTGGTCCTGAAATCGTTAATCCTGAAGATACTGATCTGGATAATCGGATAAATTTATTGATTTATTGTCATCGGTCCTTGATAAGTGTGCAAGTTTCAATTCAAACCGACGTTTTAAAGTAGGTCAAAATAACGGTCAAAGATTCCTTTATATAGATACATACCAAGCTAATAAAAGCGTGTTAAAAATTTGCCTTAAATTGTTAATTATTATTTCAGTAGAACCTCCAACTTTATATATCATGTATAACACCGATCGCAGCGGTTACCTTCGGTCCACTTCTATTCCTCCTTCGTCCGACCTCCGGACATGTCCCTTTAGCAATAAATATCCGTCCAGGTGCCACTTTTCCATTACCAACACATAAGGTTGTTTATCATTCGTCTTAGTTGACTTTCATGATGCGTTTGGCAATATTGGTCGATTTCACATTTTAGTATTTCTTTTCTCTAGGAGTACAGTTTTGTATGCCGGTTAAGATAATGGAATAAATAATGTCGTTTAACTTTAATATTTTCATCATCAATTTTAACGGATTGTGTTTTTGTAGTAATTTTATCTAGAAATTCAGCATCATCATACTTGTGACTTTAGGCTTACCACTCCAATGGTCAAATATTATTGTATTTTGGACTAAAACTTACCCATATACGGCATGCCGTTCAGCAGTCCCTTTTGTAATAAATTCATATGCAGGTCACATTCTGCACTGGGCAGTAGGTAAGACGTTGAAGCGCTAGCTATAACTCCTGCTACAAACCCCACGAACGCGATGACCAGCAACTTTACATGGAACCGGCCAAAAGTACATGCTTGGAGCGCAGTGTCAATCTCTTTCATTGGCGCTATCAACTCCTCGCGAGCTTTGGCTGAAATTATGAAATTATTATAAAGGATTATTTTAGAAATCATTCCTAATATAAAATATTTTTGTAGATACTTATAATGAATCTTAATGGAACCCATGATCTTTGCTCAAAGCACGTCGCTGAAATATTTGATTTACAATCAATCTGGGATTGATGCAGTATTAAAAGTGTTACTGACTGAATCTTACCCTAGACCAGAACTAGAGGACGCAAGTGGACGGTCTACGGTCATTCCTGGTCCGGGCAGCGTTATTCGATGGATGCAAATAAATACAATATCTAGCTAATTCCACAAAATTGAGGGTAGTCATGCATTACCTGTGCACCGCCCGCCCGCCCGCAAATATATGCACATGCAGTGTCCGCCACCGCCACTGCACGGTCTAACAGCTCCTGATGATGCCCTGTGGAGGGACGAAACACGTGTAGAGTAGTTGGTGGTAGTCGGAATTTTCAACGCTTGCGTATGTGCATATATTTGCGGGCGGGTGGGCGGTGCACAGGTAATGCATGACTACCCTCAATTTTGTGGAAGTAGCTAGATATTGTATTTATTTGCATCCATTGTAATGGACTTCCGCAAAGTAACGCCTGAATCTATTCGAGCGTTATTCGATTTTTAGATCAGTAGCAATAGACTCACCATCACTTGGAGGGTAATGATGGCGTTGCAGAGATGTGGATATACAACAGCATACTTCTGCCTGACTATTGGAGGAATACAATCGTGATTCTATAATATTTTCATGAATTACCGACCTTATATAAATTTTGATTAAAAAGGACAAACACAATGTGGTCAGTATTGCAACTAAACGACCTTGCAAGGTAGACACACACATCCTAACCTCATAAATATCTTTACGTCTGGTTGGAAAGACAATAATCTCTGTATCTACGTATTTTCCTATTATTTTATTAAAAGCAAATGTTACAATTTTCGTCTTTGAGCTAAGCAAATAATATGTTATTCATGTCTAATAAGAAAGATCAGTCTGGGTAACAAATATTAGATGTGACCCCCGTATCAAGAATATTTGAAACGTAAAAGATCTCGCGAATCTAGATATTAGATCGAGAAATAATACTCTTGTCAATAACAGAGAAACATTACGAAAGATTGTATTTTCGCAGACCAAGGATAGATAAGAATCAAATACAAGAAATATGTGAGGAAATTGCTGAAACTATATTTTCGTTGTAATAGGAATAGGAATTGTAGGGAAAACACAAAAGATCTCCAATTTATCACTGCTTTCATCTCTTATAGATTATACACCATATTTCTGACAACTACAGATGTAATCATTTAAACTTTTTAAGTATTATTTCTAACAAGGACAATGTGATTAAAATAAAAATTCTGTTTCTGAATTCTGTGTTTAAGTTTCCTAAGACAGGCCTAATTTATTTTAGCTTTTATAATTATTAATACTTCGTTTAAATTTTTCCTAAACTGTTAACTCTGTTAGATTCGAAACTTATTTATTCTTATTGCCTCACTTGTGTAGTGGTCATAAACTAAGCCTGAGTGGGGCGGGCGAAGTAGATTTAGCTTTTCTTTTAGAAATTTCCCAACAGCAGTTCTGAGTTTGAAATTATACCCTATAGACATGGTGCTCTTGAGCGCGTCGTCTGTCGACTGCGCAAATTATTGCAATTATGTGAGGAATATGCTCGTGGACACGGCCTTGTGTATAATGAAGAAAAAATTCAAAACTGCCCGCAAAATTTACCATCCATTTGCTTAAATGCGTACCCGTAGAACAGGTAAACCAATTTAAATACTTGGGGCACTGGGTAACAGGCGATTTGAGAGACCATGTCGATATTGAAAGGGAATGGAGGGCGCTGTCAAAGAGAGCAAATATGATAGCCCGTAGGTTTACACGTTGCTCGAATCAAGTTAAGGTTAAGCTTTTTAAAGCCTTCTGTACTTCTCTACACACGTGCAGCCTATGGGTTTGCTACACACAAACTGGTTACAGTGCCCTCCGTATCCAGTATAACAACCCGTTCAGGGCTTTATTGGGGCTGCCCCGATTCTGCAGTGGCTCGGGCATGTTTGCGGAGCCGCGCACCGACTGTTTCCACACCACCATGCGCAAGCTGTGCGCGTCCTCGGTGCGCAGGGTGCGGGCTAGCTCTAATACTGTCCTGGCGATGATTGCTGGGCGACTTGAGGTCCCTACGTCAGGCATTTCTATAGAAGACATATTGCTAGCTGTGCCTGATGTATTATGTATTTAGTTTTATGTTATTTTATAGAATTATGTAATGTGTACATGTTATATATACTTTGGTACTTTTTTCTGTGACCTATATGGGTATCATTGTTGGCTTGAAATAAATGCATTTCATTTTATTTATTTATTTTATAAACAGCACAGGCTCACCACTAAAATATACACCATGGTACTTAATATCGGCAAAACGTGGTTGAACTCATTAAACCTCTGTATTGCAGAAAATAAATGTGATACGTATTTATTCGTAACAACAGCACTAAAACTACTCAAAGAAGTATTAATTCCAAACATAATTATACAAAAATTACCCGAGTATTACTGAGCAGATTGAAAAAATAAATCACAAATGTCAGAATGACGTCAAGATTAACAAGTATCTTATAACACACAGAGGAAAAATTTATTAAGCAATAAAATAAAACATCTCAAAACTTTAACGGCCCAAGACAATGGAATGGTTGTGTGGTCTTACTTTAAACAGGAATAAGGCGATCCCGTTCCAGTTCCACGAAACACTGAATGCATTGATTAAGACGTTAATCAAGCCGGAAACTTTCAAACGAGACTTGTTCTTCGCCTCGCTCCTCATTGTGATCAAGGAAAGTGATTTTGTACTGAAAGGGAACACAGAAATCGACGTTGTTGAAAACATATTAGCCAACAGAAAGGATGATCGTGAAGCTTATGACGTAACTGTTGTTTTGAATAAGTTCCCAGATTCGCCTGCGCATGTAATAATGAGCTCTTTGGACGATACAATGCTCATCAATGCATTCATTGATGCTAATAAGCAAACATATTCGTTATGTCTTCAAATTGATCACTACATAGTTACCTCTTCCTGGGGTATTCCGTCAGCATTCACTCACTTGGAAGAACTATTACTTGCCATGAAAGAGAAAATTGTTATTCCTTTAAGGAGCAGTATATTGAGCTATCACGGTGAACCAAGTGGCTGTCTATATGGTCTACCTAACGATGCGTTATTTCAAATATTATTAGGCTTACCCATTTCAGATATTTTGAACATTTCAGAATGTTGTAGAAAACTGAGCCAAATTGTGAAAAACGAAAACTTGTGGTCAAGACTTTTCAGAAGAGATTTTCCTAGAGTGCGAAATAATAAGAAAAACGAATGGCGCAGTATTTATAAAAAAGCTTATCAAAAGAAAAAGAAGAGGCAGATGTACGAAAGTGGGAGTACACAAAGTATTAGATCGCTTAGAGGATTAGTGATTGAAGAAATTGCAGAATGGCCTGATTATATGCCCGTACGAGATTCTAGGTGGGAAGTAATTCTGTAACATTTTGGAATAAACGTATAAATGAATTACTTTTCCTTGTTTGAATTAAATATACATTACATAGCCAGCGCGTTACTGATCCAGTGCAGGGCAAGGATCTTTTCGCATACGAGAAGGCGAGCATTGATCACCACGCTAGCTAACTGCAGGTCACAGACAATTAAGTCCAGGTTTGGTCATAATGTTTTCCTTCACAGCGTCTGTGATATATTAAATTAACTAAAAAAGTTCGATTAAATTCGAAAATGTACTTGAACAGGATTAAAACCTCAACCTTTTACACGACATATTTATATTAGTACAGAATATTCGCTGTGTTCTAGCAACATCTGCATGTTAAACTTATTGTGTCTGTGGCTAATTAAAGTCACCACCTCACTGCACGGTGGGTTGAATATTCACTCACGTAAAAGACATAAGCCAGTAGTATGTTTTTGAATTTTCTCCTGCAACTGTATGTCTGTAGATACCATTACCTATATTATAATATTGCTAATGTTCAGCAAGGGATTCACTTTCGTTCTTTAATATCATAATATTTAGTTGGAAAGCACGTACTTGCGTATTAATTTGTTCCAATGCAATATACATAATTTACTCATAACTGCCTCATTGGTCTGCTGAGCGTGAGGACCTGGGTTCGATTCCCGGGTAAAGGATTAAATGTTAATGTTGTTTTTTTTTCTTGTATTTCTTATATTAGCCTGGAGTGAGTTAGTTGGCGATGTGATACCTTCATGCTTCGGAGAGCACGTAAAGTTGCCTCGTTGGTCCTGCGCCTGATTTCTCTCTGTTTGTATCAGATTGCCTTCCCATCGGACTATGTGAGTGAAGGAAGAAGGAGTGCATCTGAGTTAGCACAAACACTTGTGCACTATAATATATCCTGTGTAATTGACTAATCTCCGTGAAGGTAGGTTGCCGTGATCTCAAATTCGATCGGAAATACATGACACGCTCTCAAAGTAAGAGTGGGCTATATTTTTCGAGGGCATAGGAGCATTAGGGAGGGATAGGGCATTCTTATTAATTGTTACTCTGGCTTCTTGCGATACTATAGTAGTGCGATACTGTAGTTACATACCACCATCATCCACTTGTCTATACCCTAATTTATATAACGTATCAACAAATTACCACAAAAAAAGAGCAAACACGAATAACTAACCTAGAATGCAGGTTTTTTACCACCACTACAGCTCGTGAATGTATTGAATTCAATTTCAAACGTCGATAAAACTTGATCGCTAAACCCAGATTGGTATGTAAATTGTATTCACAATCAATACACACACCGCATGTTCTCTTTGCTCTCCAAAAATCAAATGAATTGTGTAATCTAATAAAATATTTGTGTGTGAATAAAAAATTACTCGATTTCAAGAACAATCAGGCTGGGCGTGTAAAAAATGAGTGGGCGTTAGAAATTGTGGCGGGTACAAAGAAAAATAATGTTATAAGAATCGAGGCTTTTAGGTCATTCGGGGAAGGTTCAGATTCAGACCTTTTTTACGACCTTGGTCCTTTTAGATTTAGGTCTACATTATTTTTTCTAACCTTTTCCTAGGAAACACTTTGCTTACATTAATTTGTTATACGCTTATTAAAAATAAATCTCTCAGTCGAAAGAGAAAATGAATAAAAATTAAGTAACAAGAATTTTATCTTAAAAAAAAATTATGTATTCTTTGAACATGTATGTTTAATTGACGTTTTATTATTTAGACTATATTTCCAGATTATTTATAGGACTAGCTTTAGATCCTATTTGTGTAACCTTTTCGATTAGATCTGCATTATGAAATATCTCCAGTCTTTTCCAAGAAATGACTACTTTGAGAAAATCTTTGTTTTTTAATATAAATTGCTTGAAGAAAAAGTTAAATATATTTATATCATTATTTTATGAAATAATTTTATTGACAGTGATAATTATTTTGCTGTTTATTTTAGGTTTATTTTATTCAATAAGCTTATAATTTCTGATAGTTTTGAATTGTCATCAATACTTTTTTATTCAGAAATTACGATATTTATATTTAAATATATATTTAAACTGATAGATAGATAGATTATACTTTATTGTACACTGAACAGAACTTAAATATGAGAAAAATAAAACAAACAAAAATGGTACAAATGGTGGTCTTATCGCTAAAAGAAATTTAGTCCAGACTACCATTGGATGGAAAGAATAACTAAGAAATTTGTAGAGATTGTTGATTGTTTATGATTTTAACTTTATTTGAAAGGCTTTGTCGCTTAGCGACCATATCGCCCAGAAATATATTTACAGACATACATATTTATGTAGATTCAGATATTACTGATAACTGTGTTTCATCCATAGCCACTTTTATAACGCTTCATGAATACTGTAGGGCCGAGGTCCGCTAAGCAGTATCAAGTGGTTTGAGGATCCCCCTTTTCCGGTGGCAAAACATAACACCTAGTTCCTCCGTACATCTGATGCACCTGACGGCAAACCATAGCAGTTAGCACTGTCCTTCTCTATCAACAAGCGTTCATATGTAAAGACGACTAATCATGGGTGTTCATTTACGGTTATTACTCACGTGCATTCTTCGGGATTGCCCGACTAGTTTTGAACTCCAAGGAGCCCTTATTTACGAGCTGAGGCCACGGCGATGGCGCGAGTCTAACGTTCAACGTCAACGGACCTAGTCGGGCAATCCCGAAGAATGCACGTGAGTAATAACCGTTGAACAATAATTAACATGAATGTATTTATACAAAAATATATAGTACCGGTTGTCAAATTAAGATCTATGACAACCGTTACAGGTAGTCAGAGGCCTGAAAGTCTGACAACCAGTCATACCACTAGATATCGTATTACCCAGTTACTGGGTTGTGGAGGTCAGATAGGCAGTCGCTCCATGTAAAATACTGGTATTAAGCTGCATCCGGTTTGACTGGAAGCCGACCCCAATTTAATTGGGAAAAGGCTAGGCAGAATAAATAAAATTATACAAAAAGTTATTATACGAAAATAATGGGTGTGTCTCTGTGTGTTTTGAGTCATATACACCTATCACATATTGATTCGTTTAATCTGTAGACTCATGTTAAAGGTCGTGGTCTGACCTTATTCGGTTTTATACCTACCTTTTGACTCTATATAGATTAATAGGTATGTTGCTCGAATTCCACGTAGACAAAAGCATTTGTTGTATCAGATCCTTACACTTATATATATTACACATTTCGTTAATATGGATTGATACCAGACCGTATTGGGCCGAATTTGACTACGGCTTTTGTTCATCTTTTCACTCTTGCTAACCTTTTCAAGGCCAGTATTGGGTTTTGGGAAAAGATCATAAAGGTTAGGCATAGCCTGGCTGTTACGTCCCGTTTCGAACGTTCAATTCTAGTTTTCTTGTCTGGGTATGGGGTAAACGCACCCAGGATAGTAGCGGGCGATCAATTTAAAAAAAATCGGGATGAGTGACTGTCGAACTTATTAATTAATATACCAACACTATAATAGAGAATAGTTAACATTATCGACCAAGTTTGACAAAGCGTAGCAAACATTTTCTGCGTCTATGTTAAAACAACACATATATAATACAGAGTATTTTGTATTTACCTTTCAGCGACAGATACAAAAGATCATAGATAATATCTGTTACGAAATATACGTTGTTCTTATCAAAGCGCTATCATACATTCTATGTAATTTTGTCGTTGAAGACGTTACATCACAATTGTTAAGATGATGTTTCATACGTACTTAATATTATCAAAAACAGTGATTCATGGAGTACCCAAAATAAATAACGCCTGCGACAAAAACTTTCACAATCATAGATGGCCACATCGCAACTGGAAGCGGTGAAGGGTGGGCGTTTTAGGGGACTGTCTTATTGTTATGTATGACGTTCAAAAAGTACCATTTCTAATGGTCTAATTTGAATAAAGATATTTTTGTTTTTTTTTTTGCAACTTCTGAACTCACTTAAAAATAAACTACTTTCCTTTTTTATCGTGTGATTGATGTATAACCCAGTGTCAGAATTTGAACCATCTGTAGGTCTTTGACATGGCTTTACACAACATCTAGAACATTAAAGTTATTATATTAAATGGAAAAAGAATACGGTCGTGACCAAGATTCGAACCTGCGCCTCCCGGATAAATACTCCAGGCGCTCTGACCACTAAGCCATCTCGACCTGCTCACGACCGTATTCTTTTCCATTTAATATAATAACTTTAGAGTTCGCTAAGCATGCGTTAATGCTTTTCAAAGATTTATCTTTAATCTAGAACATTTCTCTACTTTCCTCTACTTGAGCAGAAACAGTCGACCTAGCTACTTCTCGAATCCTAAAAAAGTCTATATATATGAATATCTCTCGGCACACGTGTCTAAGCTCCGGCTGTGCCTAAAATAAGGGTCCCTAGTGGTCACAAATAGCTCCAGACACTTATTTCGACATTTTTATATAAATCAGTTTAGGATTACATGAAAAAGCCATTCCCGTTTCGACATTTTGCAATTTGTATGTATATATATTTTTATAAGAGGGTCATGGCTATGTTACAGTCACACAGATCGATTGATCGAGGTGAAGGTGGCGCTTTTCGTGGTCTGTGGATGGGTGATCAGCATTTTAGTGTCTCGAAGAACATATTTTTCCCGGTTTGTTGGTCCCGGTTGTCAAATGATGATTTAAATATCCGTAGGTATTTGAGTATAATAAAACTACTTCTAGGCGAATGAATCACGTGTATTATTGTGTTTTGTTTAATACACATGATTAATCTGGTTAAAAGTTTTTGTATAATAACTTGCGTGAGCCACATTCATATTAATTATAGTTTAGCGGTTATTACACTGCGATGTCGCGAGTCAAAAGTTAGACTCGCGTCATCGCCGCGGGCTCAGCTCATAAATAAGAGCTCAGTTCGAGTTCGAAACTAGTCGGGCAATCCCGAAGAATGCGCGTGAGTAATAACTGCTAAACTATAATTAATACGGTTAAAAGTGGTTTTATTTTATTGTGTAGTGATCCTAAAGTTACTAGGTAGGCAGATACCTTAAAGTCTGACTATGAGATATCATGTTACCTAGTAACAAGGTTGCGAAGGTTAGATAGGCAGTCACTCCACGTAAAATACTGATATTAAGATGCATCCGTCAGACTGGAAGCCAACCCTCTAACAGTTGAGAAAAGACGGTAGTAATTTTTCTAATTTGCTCTAAGCAAACTGCGTTGATGAATGCTTTCCTACTATGTAGAAGAAAAATCCGTTGCTCAGCTGTAGGCCGATTCAAGCCAGCGTTTTTAAAACATAATAGAGCATCACGCCTGTAGTACCTAAAGAGTTAGTAAGTTTACTGTAGTACACCTACATTTCACTGATTCCCGTATCAAAGTCCGAGTAATAGGTGGTGAGACTATCAGTATCCATAGGGTAAAATTCCAAACTCTGAACGATTTCTAGGACTTTTCTCATAGATTAACAAACAATTATAAGCTTGTATATACTTATTATTATAATAAGGTAAAGTTTGTGAGAATGTATTTGGGCGTAATTTCTGAAAGTAATGATCCAATTCTGATTTTTTTTTCACTAATTGGTAGCAATTTAATCCCTATATCTAATACCTTTAAACGAGTTATTCTTGTATATATATATATATAATCTAAATCTCGGGGGTTTCGGGGGCGATAAAGCGATCTAGCTAGGTTTCATTTATAGAAAACGCCGTTTTACCAAATTAAAAAAAACGAGCAAAGCTCGGTCATACAGGTACTTATAAAATATACAGCTTGTAAGAGAAATTATACAGCTTGTAAGAGAAATCCGGAATAAGACTATAAAGGCATATAGGTGTTCTGTATACATTCCTTAGGCATAGGTATGGGAATGGAATCCCCAACAGAAGAGCCTACAGTGATCTTTTTTGCTAAAAACATTCGAAGGAAAGCCTTCAAGTTTGTTGGAGTGTGTATGAAATCAATTGAATTAGTTTTTATGAGAAAATGTATGTTTATTTACCACGTACCACTATTACATGTAAATGATAAATGATATTTATTTCTGTAAATACATCTGTTAAAGACACTTTTACAAGTCACACAATTTTTTAAGCTAGATGACGTCGTCATTTCCTGTCTGACTAGCTCTGAGAAGAACGTGTATTACCTAACACAATAAAACCTAATAAAATGCATTTTTTTAATAAATATTTTTACAGGTGGTTCTCTATATAATATATTCATGTCCTTTAGTATTATTACTAAGTCAAAGTCAAAAGTTTTTTATATTACATACGTAAATTACCGGCACTATGAATGGTTAATTTATTTTAGTTGCACGCTTCCAAAAAGTTGGTTTAACGGAGAAGAACTGGCAGGAAACTCCCTAGACACTCTTTTAAAATAAAATAATACAATCAAATTTCGAACTTTGTTACACGGTGTTTATGTAATGTGTGTTTTAGACAACCTATCAGGATTTTTATTATATTTTTATTTATATACATACATAGCATCACGGCTGTATTCCCCGAAGGGGTAGGCAGAGGTGTACAAAGTTGTTGTACCCACATTTCACCAATGCTGTTATTAAATCCCATGTAATAGGCGGTGAGCCTATTACGATCTACCACGCACAATTCCAAGCTCCGGGCTGCTACTGAGAAATTCCTAAAATAAAAACTACATAACACTTTGCCCGACCCGGGAATTGAACCCGAGACCACATGCTCAGCAGTCGCGCTTAGGACCACTAAACCATCGAGGCAGTTTTAGTATTTTTATTTAACTCACCTCTTTCCCTCTCCGCTAAAGCAGGTAAATCCAAATCACTCATTTTTAAACTTAGCACTTCCACACTAATAGCCCAAAAAATTACATCAACGTATATTTTCACCTAATAATGTCAGCTGTAACTACTCTAGTAACATCATTACACCATGATTTAATGTCACGTAATAAAATTAATTTATCTAATGACAAAGACCTTGGTTACTACCGACCAATTAATCTTGATCTTTCTCTTTGGATGACGATTATGTTCGTAAAGGAATTTTTCTTCGGAGATGAGAGAGTAGGAGGTCTTGATAGTTGGTAAAAAATAGTAAGTAAACGCAAGATAATGTTATCATATTAATTGTTTCTGGTTAGGCTGTTTGCACACATCACGGTTTGGTGGAAAAGTTTTGTTTGCGATAGTCATTCTACCGAAGTGGATGGTCAACAAAAATGTACTAGTGTTTAAGTAACTACTAGTACGGAAATTACTCTTGAAATAAACTTCAATTCCATTCCAATATCATTGTTAAATGAACATTTGAAAACAATGCGTAATCTTAAAAATAATTTTAACAAACCCGCAATTATTACAAATAAAAAAGCATATTTGTTTATTAGAATATGTTTAGTTAAATATTATTATCTGTTATTATATATAGCAATGACGTCGACAAAAGATGTGTTAAAAATATTATGGATAAAGAATTCGCGGTGGTGAGCAGAGTTCGAGATGGCTTAGTAGTTAGAGCGCGACCGTATTCTTTTTCCATTTAATATAATAACTTTAGAGTTCGCTAAGCAGGCGTTAATGATTTTCAAAGATTTATCTTTAATTGTTAAGATAATTGCATCTTTACGACATTGTATTAACTGCAAAGTTGTCGTGTCGTTTTGGTCACGTGTATAGGGACTGAATAGATAGCAATGACGTCGACAAAAGATGTGTTAAAAATATTATGGATAAAGAATTGGCGGTGGTGAACAGAGGTCGAGATGGCTTAGTGGTTAGAGCGCGACCGTATTCTTTTTCCATTTAATATAATAACTTTGAGTTCGCTAAGCAGGCGTTAATGCTTTTTAAAGATTTATCTTTAATTATTATTCGTGCTTAATTACATCTCTTGTTTTAAATTCACCTCTCGCAGTTCTGCTGGAAGAGATTTCTTAAAGAAATAAGCAATACCTTTGTACATTATATACTAAACACCTATCCTTTATTTAAAAAATAATAGGTACTTAATTAAAATGCTGTTTCTTTAATTTTTAAGACAATTTAGCATCCAAAATTGGGTGAGTCCTTTAGGGTCACTCTAAGAGGCAATGGATATGATCGAATGATACAAAAGGCAACAAGGCTTATTCAAGGTTAGAGTGCATATAATTCTTCTGGATCTACGTGCTCCATTCTTGGCCACATCTTCGCTTAACATCAGTTGGTGCTTCAACGCAGATCCATTTTTGATAAACAAAGAAAAAAACGTTATAATTTTTTGCAAATAGAAGAATACGGTCGGTACCATAATTATGACGTATTCATGTGGAAAAGGAATTCGGAATAGGAAGAAGAGGGTCTAAAACGGCAACTTTGAGCATTTCTCCTAAAAATGAATGATTATTTGATTTCTTACTTCTTAAGATTCTGCTCTTTGACACATTAGCAATTCCTATTTTGTGAGCCATTTTACGAAGCTCCATAGAAAACTGTCAAATAGATGAATTACTGTTTATGAATTGCACGCAAATCATATTTTGATTTTGTCAATGATGTGCCCATTTTACGATTTGTGAAATTAATCATATTTTTTAAGATCCTATTATGATTTTGCCAAATTGGCCTTTTTAGACCCCCAGAGGTCATATCTTTATTGGCAGAGTGCCTGGAGGATTCATCCGGATATGATCTAGCTAGTCCCTAGTTATCCCCCCAGAAACGCCCTAAGTCGAGGTACGTGTCCCGCAGGGGACGCCCTTAGTGGTGCGTTGCTTAGTTTGTAGTTAATAAAAATATGCTTTGGCTGGAGGCATCAAAATGCCTCCCCTTACCTATTGTCTGGTTACGCAGATCAAACCCCTATGGGTTAACTGCAAGAGATCATCACAAAAAAAAGGATTCATTTGGAATCGAAATACTGCTCAAGACTGCATTCTGCTATACACAAAAAAAAAATGTACTTTGCTACGCATGCACTAATGTACCCATTTGGGACAAAGAACTGTACCATTTGTTTGGTAGCTACAAATTCAAAGTGTAACGTTGTAGTGTATACCGTTCTATATTTGTAGCTAAAAGTCGAAAATAGGATTCTATACGCTACGTATTCATTTCAAAAGAAAACAATAACAAAAACGCATTGCGTAAAGCCAGCCGTATTTAGATTATGAACAATTTTCTGTGACTACCGTATGTATAAATTACGAGTAAAATAAACAAAGTAATTATTTACTCTGTTGATTTTACTTCCAGTTCTGTTCACCCCTTTGAGTTAAAGCGTGATGTTTCACGTCAAACATGTTATGTTAGCTGTGAGCTGCTTCGTTAAAAAAACTCCGGCGGTATATTTTTTATCTGTGGTTTCATTAGCGTTGATTTAAATCTCACCAACGTGAAATATACGCGAATTTTTACCGAGGTAATTTGAGAAGAATTTATCATGACGTTGTTCATCTACTTGTGTGTTAGTACTTATTTTTATCTACCTCAGACGTCCAAGAGGAGTGTTCGCAAATTGCTGTTATATCCATTATGTAGTTTTTTTTTTACACGACTGCCCAAAAAAGGAGAGTGTTATGTTTTTAGGGTTCATGTATGTTTGTTTTATTGTGAGTTTCTTTATTCCACCATAACTTCGAAATGCCTAAACCGAAATAGAGATATATGGGGTATCGTTAGAATCCTTATATTGTTCCGGGTAACATAAGCTCTTAGGATTAAAAAAATATAGTGCTATGGTACACAAAAAGGAGTGAAATCAAAAAATACAATTCACACATGGAAGGGGAGCCTTTTTATTTTTAAATAAATTTTACAATCTTGAACTATTTATTTGTACGCCATAAAACTATACAATATAATAATGAGCTGAGCCCGCGGCGATGTCGCGAGTTAGCTCATGAATAAGGGCTCCGTTCGAGTTCGAAACTAGTCGGGTAATCCCGAAGAATGCGCGTGATTAACAACCGTTAAACAATAATTAATATGAATGTGTCTCACGAAAGTTTTTATACAAAAATATCCAAATAGGGCCCTAATTTATTGGGTAACTTCTTTCAATTGAACAACTCTTGATACTTGTTTGCCCCTTAATAACAAAAAAAATATTTGAGAAATTGGAATGTTTATTTGTCATATTTTAAATAAACACAACTTATTTATTAACAAAAATATAAAATCTCAGCAAAGAGTTTTGATGACTAAAAACATTGACAAAGCCATCAAAACACAGTAATATCTTAGGTTTGCGCGATCACTACACATTATAATAAAACAACTTTTAACCGGATTAATCGCGTGTATTATTGGTTTTTTGTTTTTCCTGACGTTTCGAACACTTTGCAGCGTTCGTGATCGCAGGAGGACTAAGGTGTCAGGTGTCTCAACAGTTTATTTAAAATTATTTCAGTCTACCGTACATATAATTGATAAATTCATAAAATTATTTTTGTCTCTGATACATATTATAACTAAATCCCGACGGTATTTCCTAAGACTATCCCTGAGAAGAAATACCGAAACAAACTCAGAGGTCACAGTCGTTTTAAGTTTAGAGATACAATTTTATCGAATTATAAACTAAAAGGTGTTCCGATGCACGCAGTAATCGCTCACAGTATCTTGATTTTTCTTGTGACTTGACTTTGTTTGGGACTTGATTATTTTCAGTACAGGGTTCCAAACAGGTGGTAATTGCCAACCATCTTCTCTATTGAAATTTGGGTGTTTTTTAATTTCAATAGCCTCGCGGAGCATTCTCGGTATATATCGGTTTTCTTTCGCGAGGATTTGGGGTTTATCGAAACGTAGAAAATGGTTGGGTTTGTCTGTTGTATGTTCACAGACTGCAGATTTTGTTGAGCGTCTATTCTTGACGTCAGCTATGTGTTCTTTCAACCTGGTGCCAATGCTACGCTTTGTTTGCCCTATGTATGATAGCCCACAATCGCAATCAATCTTGTAGACCCCTGCATCTTGTAAGGGAATGTGGCACTTCACCGGTCTGAGAAGTTGGCTGATAATACACGCGATTAATCCGGTTAAAAGTTGTTTTATTATAATCCATCAAAACACTTTGCTGAGATTTAAAAATAAATGTAAACAGGTTTCGCTGAATTTGTTTTACATTATACACCGCACTAGTACGGTACCGTAAAGTAAAAACCACACGTGCCTCATAACCGACAGAACTTAAAAGTGTTGCAATAAGAGTCACTTTACGAGCAAGAGTGTTGAAAAGATTATTACGACATCTTCTTCTTCTTATCGTGTGGTTGATGAACAACCTAGTGTCAGAGTTTAAACCACCCGTAGGTCCCTGACATGGCTTTACACACCATCGAGAAAATCTCTCAGGTGTGGTGCTGGTTTCTTAAGATGTTTTCCTTCACCGTTTTAAGCAAGTGATAATTAATTTATTATACGCATTTGACTTCGAAAAGACAGTGGATTCGAACTTGCGACTTTTGCCATGTCAGTCCAACGGTCATACCACTAGGTTATCACTGCTCACCGTTACGTCACGTCATAATCATATATTACACACACCGCGCCATGACGTCAGTAAGTAGTTTTCGCGTTGAAACTAATGACATCGCCTACTCAATCGCTCAGCTAATCATAATCGCCTTACATTAAGTGGTTTCCATTACTTACGTGCTTCAATACAAACACAAAACTTGTTTTCCTGTAGCAATATTTTAGTTCGCAATGGGTACAATTAAAAAAAGAAATTCTTCTGTCCGAAATTTAGATTGGCTTTGGCCTGGTTCATGTGATTAATAAATAGCCTATTGACATCGACCGAGACCACAATACAAACTCAGTTACAATTAGCCTGACCTGGGAATCGAACCTAAGAACTCATAATGAGCAGCCGCGCTTGCGACGACTAGAGCAATGACATCTGTAACTTCAGTTTTTCAATGTTACATGTAGGTAACATTAAAAAAGTTACATTGTTACACCCCAATGACTTAAAGTTGATAACAAGAATTAAAGTAAAAATTTTCTTTCTATACAATATCTATTGTAAGAAAATTTTAACTTTAAACCATATACACCTCAATGACTTTTATAAAGCTTCGAGCGTTTCAAGAATTAATCTATCTACCTAGCCATTTTCCCAATTATATTGGGGTCGGCTTCCAGTCAAACCTGATGCAGCTTAATACCAGTATTTTACATGGAGCGACTGCCTATCTGACCTCCACAACCCAGTTACTGGGTAATATAATATCTCGTGGTCTGACTGGTTGTCAGACTTTCAGGCCTCTGACTACCCGTAACGACTGTCATAGATCTAAATTTGACAACCGGGACCGATAGCTTAACGTGCTCTCCGAGGCACGGAGGGGTCTCGGTATGAAATGATGGTCACTCATCCACAGACCGACCGCGGCAAGCGCAGCTTAACCTCGATCGATCGATCTATGCGGCTGTTACTTAGCCACGGGCCCCTCCAAGAATTAATCAAACTACATATTTTTGAAAAACTTTAATTTATTAAAATCTTACTCCACTATTGTTTCTTCGATGGCAATAATGTTGTTAAAATAACCACACCTGAAAACAAAAGAAATCAATTATGAATAAAACACAACAACTTAGTATTTATTATAATAAAACAACTTTTAACCGGATTAATCGCGTGTATTATTGGTTTTTTGTTTTTCCTGACGTTTCGAACACTTTGCAGCGTTCGTGGTCGCAGGAGGACACCACGAACGCTGCAAAGTGTTCGAAACGTCAGGAAAAACAAAAAACAATAATACACGCGATTAATCCGGTTAAAAGTTGTTTTATTATAATGTGTAGTGATCGCGCAAACCTTAGATATTACTAAACTTAGTATTTAATCTATGTGCATGTTGCGGTCTCCTAAAACTGAATATGGAGTATGTTTAAAATATAAATAAGTTTAATAATAATTTCTAGATTATATTTTTTACATGAAGCGCTTATTTAAGAAAGAACATAAATACAATTGCTAATAATACTCAATACAAAATAATAAAACTCAATAACACTTTGCCCGACCCGGGAGTCGAACCCGATTCCCGGGAAAGATATTAAAGTGCACAAGTGTATGCGCAAACACAGGTGCACTCCCTGTTCTTTCACTCTCATATTCCGATGGGACGGCAATCCGACTAGACCGGACAGAGATCAGGCGCAGGTCCGACGGCTTTACGTGCTCTCCGAAGCCCGGGGGTGTCATACCACCAACTTCCTAACTCCGGTCTGCTACTGAAAATTTCCTAATCGGAAAACCCAATAACACTTTGCCCGTCCCGGGAATCGAACCCAGAACCTCACGCTCAGCAGCCGCGCTTGCGGCCGCTAGACCAACGAGGTAGTCAATACCAATCCAGGTTATAGAATCGGTTTGCCAAATTTCATTGAAATCCGTTCAGTAGTTATTTAGCGTAACAATCATCCATTATCCTCACAAAATTTCGTATTTATAATATGAGTAGGATTGGAAAAGTGAATGCTGGCTTCATATCTTGGTAAACGAAATACGGAGGCGAACGTAGCAAAATGTGACATAATTTTATGATGCAAAATAGCACTTAGACGGTCCAGCTTCTAGCTACAAAATATTATGCATGAACTAACTTTAATTCAGGACAGTTACAGGAATTTTATCCTCATTAAGTTTTCAAAGACCAATGTTATTTAATTCAGAACATTCACTGAAATGTTACCGACAGTGTATTTTCAAAGTTCATTTTATGAAAAGACTCCTTAACATTCAAACTTTAGTTTATAGAAATAAAATTTGATGTTTTTAAGCTTGGAATCTCAGTTTCAAATATCTATTATAATATTTACATAATGCATCTGCGTGACTTCAGAATTGGGTCCAGCCGGGATAAAAAGTACCCATATGTTAATCCAGGTTATAAACTATCTGTGTGCCAAATTTCATCCAAATCTGTACAGCAGTTATTGCGTGAAAGAGTAAAAAGCATCCATACATACAAACTTTCGCGTTTATAATATTAGTAGGATATAAGTATTAGGTCACTCATCCACAGACTGACTGCCGAAATTGCAACTTAAATTCGATCGATCGATCTGTGCGGCTGTTACTTAGCCACAAGCCACGAGCCACGAGCTGCGTCTCTATCGTTTTTACAATGAAATAATTGTGACGTGCGTTGAGAGCTTATACATATCCACCAGAATTATATTTCTAGACATGCACATAAATAATACACTAATAAAACCATTCTAAGACAAGACAAAACTCTCAGAAATTTGGATACCATTGCTATACTTGTTCTTATCGTATGGTTGACAAACAACCTAGTGTCAGAGTTTAAACCACCCGTAGGTCTCTCACATGGCTTTACACACAATCCTGGTTTCCTCAAGATGTTTTCTTTCACCGTTTTTAAGCAAGTGATAATTAATATAAAATACGCACATGACTTCGAAAAGACAGTGGTGCTTTAGAATCGAACTTGCGACTTTTGACTTGTCAGTCCAACGGTCATACCACTAGGCTATCACTGCTTAATAGAAATATAATCTTAACATTTTCAAGGCTAAAGTGAATAGATTTATTCTGGATCTATGGTACTCTATCCTCGGCCACAACATCGCTTACCATCAGGCGAGTTGGTGGCCAAATATAGATGCATTTTTGATTAAAAAAATAAAAGATTTTTTGAATGAAATTGATATACTTACATGAAATCATAGCAGCCATTATGTAGAAGGGTATGGAGCAGCCCATGTCAAGTAGAATGGGGAAGGCAATATTGCTTACAAGGGTGCCCGCACGAGCGGTCAGCATCACCAAAGATAATGCCAGGGTCCTAAAAGAAAACAGTACCAATCAATATTGTCGACAATCGATAATCTACGACAAATCGCAGCATCAACACTATTTATAGTTTTGTACTATCAATAATGGCCGTTTTTTATGAGTTGTAAATTCATCATGGCCGTTGTACCAGTATTTTACATGGAGCGACTGCCTATCTGACCTCCACTACCCAGTTACTGGGTAACACGATTTCTCGCGGGACTGGTTGTCAGACTTTCAGGCTTTTGACTACCCTTAAATAGGTCTAAATTTGACGGGTTCGATTCTCGAGTTGGGCAAAGTGTTAATGAGTTTATCTGTTTTGAAATTCTAAGTAGCAGCCCGGAGTTTGGGACATGGGACATAAAGAATAACAACATTGTTGAAATGTGGATGTACAACTGTGTACACCTCTGCCTACCCTATCGGGCAATACAGGCGTGATGCTGTAAATGAAATCATTGTAAAAATCCGCGATACAGAAGAAAATTATAATTCTATATTTCAAAATTCTATTTTATATTAAAATCAAAGATTCAATTTGATATTTGCATTCCTAGGCAAATTTCAATAAAAGTTATACATAATTTCAAGAATTCAAATTCTCAAATCATTATGAATTCCACTATAAATTCTATCAAGAAAAATCAAATGTTCTATTTTATTAAAACTACAATAGAAAAACCCACCTCATAGACGTTGGAAATACGTCAATTAGAACAACTTGAGTCAAACTCTTCATAATCTGCGTGACAGCAATATTAACAGAAAACAATGCCACCATTTCTGTCTTAGAATTTGACCATCTTATTCCAAGCAAAGATCCCATAGACATAAGGCCTCCGATAAACAGGAGCACTTTTTTCCCGACTTTATTGACAACGACCCCACTTATGAAGTAAGGTAGTATGCATATGAGGCCTATTATTATACTGTTGATATATGTCTCAGCTCCACTCACGTGCTGTAATGAAAAAAAAAAGATGGGTAGGTAGGTACTTAAAATGAACGTATAAAATGCTTATCTATCATCATTTTCTTTGTCTTTTATTAAGGTTAGGTATAATGCTGACAAAATTTTGGTAAATACATATTTTTTACATTCAATTGAACTGTAACTTAGGTTATATTTTACTTTGTCAGAGGGTTGTCTTAGGTGCTTTAGAATTTGACTTACAAAACCATTTTTTTTAAACTAGTAAACTTATTAATCTTAATTATTAATGTACTGCTTCGTTGGTTTAGTGGCCCCAAGCGCGACTGCTGAGATCCGGTTCGATTTTCGGGTCGGGCAAAGTATTATTGAGTTTTTTTTGTAAGAGAATTCTCAGTTTCAGAGAAGTCAGCCCGAGTTTGGAACTGTGCTCGGTAAAGGCAATAGGCTCACCACATATTACATGTGACTCAATAACGGCATTGGTGAAATGTGGGTGTACAATTATACCTCAAGCCTATATTCGGAGAATATAGTCTTGAGGCTATGTTATGTTATAAATATACTAGTTAATCCCGGCCTCAGTTAATATATATTCTTTCCCATTTCTGTGGGAGTTTCAGAATAAAAAGTTAAAACGTATATAAAAAACATTCCTCTATCCAAATGCAACTGAATTGATATAACCATAAAGATGAATTGTATTTATTTTATTGTTTCTTGTTGTACGTTTTTCGCTGTGTATCTTTAATTAACAAAGTGATACGTAACTTTAAAGCTTACCCTTCCAATTAAGCCAAATGTTTCCTCCCACTAATAGCCTACCCACAATAATTCGACGTGGTTTACTTTTCAAACTACACACATCGTCGATTATTGCGGTGTTAGGTCTAAAACCACGATGGTTACCATTATTTATGGAACCACTACCTATATTAATGTTAATTTCTATTGTAAAAACGTATTGGGTTATAACATTTTCGCATTGTTGTGTTAATCATAGTTGCGAAATGAAACTTGAGCGACCGCAAATAAGAGAGATGAACGAGATTCGTCAACATTTTCGACCAACCGTAACCTGCGTAGATTGTGGCGGAAGCAGCTGCGATCCCAAAACCTCAGTAGAGGTTAGAGGTCAACAGTAAAGGTTAGATAAGGTTAGGTAAAAATAGTTTGAGTCAGTAGAATCCTAGCATGAGGCGCGATGGATTTCCACACGTGAAAAAAACATTTGGGGGCCCTAATCAACTTTTCCCCGAACTAGATTACTGTCTACGGCCTTGCTTTGTCGTTTAAGAGTTCGTTGACAAAGGCCTCTTCTCATACGGAGACTGCGCAAGCATTGATAACCATGCTGGCGCACTACATGTTAGCGATTTGAAACTTTCATGTCCAGGTTTCGTCTCAATGATACACCGAATGTCTACGACTTTGATTAATCAAGAAAGCAGAACTAGGACATTAAAAAAGTCACATTGGAATATGTCAGATTTGAACTCGTATATAAGACCGACTTTTCCACTCAGACACCATGACGGCAAAACAGCCGTGTATATACGTGCTCATAAACATGAATTTTACGTTATGCATATGTCTCACGAAAGTTATTATACAAAAAAGAATTTTACTTAAGAAAGTCTTGAATCAGAAATATCGCCAAGAGTTGTCTAACTCAACTTACTTTTAACCATTTAAGTACTCCACATAAAATAATGTTCTAGAAAGCCATTCTACTAATTCTCAGCCCATATTAAAAAGCGTAACTAAATTACGGCAAGCGGCTAGCCGAAACCGAGAACCGCGCTGCCTTTCCTTGCATAACAAATCTAAAACAGTTTGTTTGTTACCCAATTTCCACGAAAACGCCTCGGCCGATTTCAGTGAAACATTATACGAAGATAAATCATGGCTGCGACTAAGTGGGGTATTTTTCCCCGGAACTCAATTTGGCCGGAGGGACTCCCATCATCGATTTCAAAGTAGGTAAAACTGCAGGCAAAAGTTTCTACAACCATATATCAATGTCTTCATATTCGCTTGAGATAACTTACTTAAGTTTCAAGCTGTTTCCAAAGTTATGGTAATTTTTTTTATGTTCTTTTTCCAATGGTTGGCAAAGTCAATAGTTTGTTTTAATCTTAAGTGCGAGTTTTAAATGCTACGTTAGAGCCATTCTGATTTTTAAATGTACTTTTTATTACACATATAACACTTACACAGAAATTAGACATCGCTGTAAACAATTTATTTTTTATAAGCTTTTAGAAGGGCAAAATGGGTAGGATGAACTGAAATATAAAAAAATGCGAGGCAGTCTTCTTCTGCCGATAGAAGTGATAACTTGTGAATTGTATCGCTTGTTATTATCATTGTACACATATATACACAGTATACATATAGCCATATAGCTCATGGGAAGCGTTTGGTGACGATTGGTGCGCGAGTTCCATGATTTTTGTTCACCCAAAAAATGCTCAACGTGCCTAAAGAAGTTTTCACTTTAAAAATGCATTATTTTCATCATTAAACTACTTACCGGTATACAAACACCTGATGTCAAATTCGAAGTACTCTTCATTTTCATATTACCCGTATATTTATCCAGTAGCTCACATAAATTTTGATTACCATCTAATTTGTAATGTTCTACAATTGTAGATAATTGTGGAAACCACAGCCTGACAGTGTTGTGTCTGAAAAAAATATCGTCTGTCCCTTTTATCGGTTCGATTCAATCAAGTAATTTCACATGAAAACTGACCCTCCGATTGAAATTACGCGAGTTTCGCTTTACAGCTGAAGTGATTAGGTTGATAATGGTTTGACCGACTTCTATTAAATATTTCATAGAATTAAGCTTGGATTTTTAATGATAAATGTGTCGGTAAATCTATTTGCCTTCGACGTTTGTGGTTTGGTTCCAATACCTCCACTAGACAGGTGTTGGATTGGATTTTTTGAGTCTTAAAGCGCTTTGATGAAAGTTTAGAAGAAAAAAATATCGTGAACGACGGCAAATGGGTTGAATCAAGCGAAGTAGCCTTTTAAGTCCAGCGAAAACCTGTTGTAGGATAAAAAATAAATCTAGGTAAGAATCTAGGTTAACATCCTCTTTTGTTGTGGATTTTTGGGACGCTTTAGCGTTAGAAATCTTTAAATTGGCGGTTAGGGTAGCGAAAAATCACCTTTAGGTTGTGTATAATACTTCTGAATTTCTGTCTTTGAAGCCTTGAAGTGTTCTTCTACTCAACGTAGGTAGTACCAATCTCATTAAATGAAATAATATTTTTTCTGTGAAATAATATTTTTTCAAAATCCTTTAAAGAAAAATATACAATAACAAGCGTTATGATATATTTCTTTACAAGGACACACGGAGGGGCTCGTGGGTAAGTAGTGGTCGCACAGATCCATCGATTGATCGAGGTTAAGCGGTGCTTGCCACGGTCTGTAGCTTGATTTAAAATAGTGGTGTTAAGCTGCGTCCGATTAGACTGGCAGCCGACCCAAAGCGGTTTGGAAAAGTTTAGCCAAAGAGATGCCTAACAGTGGAATATTGAGGGCTGTGGAGGATTATGACGATGAAAGATACTTACATTCCCAAAGTAATGAATTGCATCAATCCAATCAACGCCAAATATCCGACCAATGGTCTTCTTAAAAGAGGTCTCATGTTCTTAATACCAGCTATGATTCGTGGGCCAATTTTTTCCGCAGATTCATTAACAGCCTTTTCAGGATCTTCTTCTTTTATTTCAGTGGCAAATATGTTTGGATACTAGGGACACAGAAAGGCAGGCGCTATTTTAATATTTGTACTTATAATAATAATACTCCTGAACGTATTTCCGTTACGGCGGCCTATCTCCACGGAGATTAGCCAAGTTCGCAGGAGATATTATAGTGCACAAGTGTATGAGCAAACACAGGTGCACACCCTCTTCCTTCACTCTCATATTCCGATGGGACGGCAATCCGACACGACCGGAGAGAAATCAGGCGCAGGACCGACAGCTTTATATGCTCTCCGAAGCACCTGACTTCGGGCTCCTACTGAGAATTTCCTAACAGAAAAATCCAATAACACCGCCCGACCTGGGAATCGAACCCAGGTCCTCATGCTCAGCAGCCGCGCTTGCGACCACTAGAGCAACGAGGCAGTCTTATTTATAACCTTAACATAAAACAAGGAATAAAAATTCTGCTGAAAATTTTAGCATTAAAATTTTCTTTGTGAGAAAGTTTTATTAGTTAAAAATAATACATTGGAGTCTCATTTCTTAAAAAAACGTTCCCCATGTTTCAAATCTTCTGTGTCACGTTCTGCCTCCTAGGCACGTCTACAAACCATAATTTTACATGCACCTGGAACAGGGCTCCAGGGCCCTTGACAAATATTTGTTGTAAGCAGAGATCGAACCCGCAATCCGTATTGCAGTTCAAGCTGAATTCATTGCTCAAGTTCTATGCCAAGTGTTTTTTTTTTTTCTGCCTTTAACCTCTGGTGTAATAATTTTGGTAAAGCCAATTTAGCATGTGCAGAAACAGAGCGAGGAAAATACATTCAGACTTTCAGTTTGGTCCACATCAACCTAGAATATTATATAAAAATTCTGATGAAAAATGCAATACACTCACCGGAAACGTGTCAGCAGGTTTTCTAGTGTTTTCTAAATATATTTTGATTAAAATATTTCTTGCTTCTACGTATCTTTTCTGTGTTACCAAGAACTTGGGACTTTCAGGCAATATTGAATACAATAAAAAGGCAGTGAGTGACCACAGAGACATAGCCAAGAGGTAGAAATTCCAAGTGTTGAGTACTGTAATAGAAAAAGATAGTTTTGAACTTAAAGAAAAGAATTAGAAATCATGACAGTTATAACTTATTTTAAAAGTATAATAACGTCAATGCGATTTGAGTCGAATCTGATCTGGTTGATAAGATAAGAATAAAAGAAAGAATTAAGATCCTCTTCTTTATTACGTATGGATAATGAACAACCTAGTGCCAGAGCTTAAGCCACCCGTAGGTCACTAACATGGCTTTACACACCATCGAGAACATCTCGCAGGTATGTTAGTTTCCTCACGATGTTTTTCTTCACCTTATACAAGTGATAATTAATTTATACGCAAATTACTTCGAAAATTCAGTAGTGCGAACCTTGAATTCGTAATTGGGACCTTAGACTTGTCAGTGCAATGGTCATACCACTAGACTATCACTGCTTATTAGGAGAATTTTAACAACTACCAAATAAGAGCGGGCCGGAAAAAAATAAGACACGTGACATGACACGAAGATTTCATAAAGACCCTTAAAATATTTATGATTATGACACCGCTAGCTGTAGTGAATTAATTAGAATAATTCATCTCCCCAAAGATGAGCTTAATAACGAGCAATATGATATCCAAATATTATTAAAAATCACTAAAATAAACATTAAAAAAAATTTCAACAAAATTTATCCACTCCTATTTAGGAACATTATAATCCTTCCAATAATTTAACACAATTTTTCTTACCAAACCACCCCTCTAAGATGCTATACCTCCAGTCCTGTATAAGTATGACCCAAGCCATAGCTGGGCAAATTATTTGGGCAAGAGCAGAATACGATGACTGACATAACATTACGCGATCTCTCACTGTAGTGTAGCAGAACTCTGACGTCAGTGACGATATAGCTCCTATTGATGTTGCGAACCTGAAAATAAAGCTGGAATCTATTAATTTATCGTTTCAGCATTGTCATATCATAAACATTGTAAAAAAATATGACGCCATAACTATTTAAGATAAATTAAATGTTATAGCCCGGTTAGTCAAGTGGCGCATGGATAACATTTGGTGCGACATAGCTAGATAGAAGGAAACAGTATCGGTGGCGGTTACCACCAACAACAGCATTCCCGATGAGGGTTGACGTCAGGCAGGCGGCCGGTCTTAAAACATTGCCAAATCTTTAACAACGTGCCACATATATGCTGCGCTGACCTCAAATAAATTGGGTTAAGGGCAGATTCTGCTGAACTATTAAAGATAAATCTGAATTTGGGTGCACGGTTTTAACGTATCGTTTCCTAAGGAGAAACCTCTGTACAAAACTGTTTACTCTTTTAAATGAAGATAACTAGCTGGTGCCCGCGACTTCGTTTGCGTGACAAAAAGTAGCCTATGTCCTTCTCCAAAGTCCAATCCATATTCTTGCCAAATTTCATTACGATCCGTTCAGTTGTTTAGTCGTGAAAAGGTAACAAACAAACAAAGAAACAAAGTTAATTTCGCCTTTATAATATTAGTATGGATATTTCCTGCATTTTTCCTAATTTAGGAGCAATTAAAAGCAATTTTTTTATTGTATTATTTAATCTAAAAGATTTATTATTATAGCTTAAGAAGAGAGAGAAGAAGAATACGGTCGTGAGCAGGATTCGAACCTGCACCTCGTGTAAATACTCGAGGAGGCGCATTTTCAAATCCTGCTCACGATAACTTTAGAGTTCGCTAAGCTAAGTTAATGCTTTTCAAAGATTTATATTTAATAGCTTCTGGTTGGCAGTGCAATCACCAATATCCTCAGCCTTCATTTTTTATTTTCTAATTAGACATTAAGCTCATTTATTCAAATTTCAACATTTAATTTTCAAATGAGGCCAAGGGAAAACAAGAATCGACGTATGTAGGTGTTTGAATTATAATAACAGTTATTAGTATTTACTCGCTTAACTACTTAATGTTTACTCTAGACTGGATTCGCCGAAATAATAATTAACGGAGCTCCATCCACTTCTAATACTACCACACTTACAGTTAAATTCGTAATAATTTACATAAAAAAATTACTATTTAATTAGTATTTTATCTATGTAATTCTGTTCATACTTTGTTGTTCATTTAATATCCCTCTAATAATAATAATATACACCCAACCGTATTTCGGTTACGGCTGCCCATCTCCATGGAGATTAGCTAAGTACGCAGGAGATATTATAGTGCACAAGTGTACACGCAAACACCAGTGCACTCCCTCTTCCTTCACTCACATAGTCCGATGGGACGACAATCCGACATGACCGGAGAGAGATCAGACGCAGGACCAACGGCTTTACGTACTCTCCGAAGCACGGGGGTGTCACACCACTAACACCCTAACACCGGGTTGTTACTGAGAATTTCCTGACAGAAAAACCCATTAACACTTTGCCCGGCCTGGAAATTGAACCCAAAAGAACCTCACGCTCGGCAGCCGCGCTTGCGACCACTTGACCAACGAGGCAGTCATATATAACATCTCTCTATTAGAGACTGAACAGACTGATGACGATGACGTCACCATATGTTGGCTTCGCTAGCAGTGGTCACGATAGATAGCAAATCTTTTGAAATACTAGTCCTGGAGGTCAGGCTTCAATCCATTATTATTTTTGATTTAGAAATTAGTTTTATGAATGTGAAAAAATGTCTGCTACCGTCATCTATTATACATTAAATGACAAGTTTCTACTCGCGACTTCATCTGCGTGGACTCAGATTAAGTCCAGCCGAGATGAAAACTGCCTCGTTGGTCTAGTGGTCGCAAGCGCGACTGCTGAATTCACTCCAGACCAGCGAGGCATGCAGTAGCAATTTAAGTGGTATAAATAATGACAGCCTAATGATAGGACCGTTGGACTGGCAGGTCAAAGGTCGTAGATTTTAACCCAAAAGCACACACCAGAAATGTTTCGTAATTATAATGATGTGTATACTTAATAAATCATCACTTGCTTACAACGGTGAAGGCAAATATCGTAAAGAAACCAGCACACCTGAAAGATGTACTTGGTGGTGTGCAAAGCCATGTCAGAGGCTTACGGGCGATTCAAACCCTGACGTAATTTTGTTTATCAACTTTACAATAAGACGAAGAAACCAGAACCTCTGAGAGATACTTTCGATGGTGTGCAACGCCTTCTCAGAAGCCTATGGGCAATTTAAACTCTGACACTAGGTCGTTCATCAACTATACGATACGAAGCTGCAGCATCAAAACTAATTAACACATAACATCAAAGCGCAGTATTAGAGGAAAACAATATATCATATTAATATCTAGATGCAGTGAGGGGAGGGCCAAGTAATAATGCTGTCAGTATTTTGGGCACTGTACCAACATGCAACCGAGTCCGTTCAAATACTGTATTATTTACAGTTTTGGATGCTAGACCAATAGCGGCAATAGCGATATAGTATTGGAAACCCAGTTGTTTATAGCACAGAATTATGTATGGTATTGGATGGTAGTAACTTAGCATATATAAGCGACGTGTATTAAGTTTGAAAGTGAAATGCTTTGATGTTTATTCAAAGGTCTTTGGTCAAATAAGCTGTTACTATTCATTAAACAAGTCGTGCATGAATAAGGTATCCGTCGACCGCATGCATACTTAACATCTGAGGTATTGTAATTGGGAGTTTGTTGTGCTGTTTTTACTTCTCAGTTTTAACATGAAGAAGCAGTGAAAGGAGACTCTATCTTGTACCTGTCTATATAGACAAGTTTGGGTCGTTAAAATAAATTTAAAACATAAATAAATTTAAGCCCGCATTGAATCTGAATGCGAATGAAAAATCAAAAATGAACAATCGGGTAAAACGACAATTGAATGTTTATCGAAAATGTTTCAACGGTAAGCGACAGATTGCTACTTTAAATTACTGAGTTTTGATTATGAGGACATCTCCTATAAAGAAAACAAATTAAAATTACTTTTCTTCCAATTTAATGTAAAGCAATTACCAATAAACTCAAACCTAAATAGCTTAGTAAAAAATAATAATAATCTAAATATCGTAAACAACATACAAACATGTTCATTAAACTGGCACTTTGACATTTAACAAAAGAAAAAAAAACGGATTCTAAGAACTTTTTAATTCTATATTTAAAGCAAGATTTAATAACGCGTTCAAGCTTAACATCAAACACTACAAAATCTTACAATTCTTCACCGAGCATAAAAAACCCTGCTTCAAAATTATATTTCTTATCATTTAATTTGAAATTTACTTTAAAATGGCGGTTAGTGGCTTGTAAAAACTTTCCACTTAAAAATACAGTTTAAAACAAAGTGGAAATAGAAGAAAAATACTGAGTGGACTGCTTATCGCAACTGTTCAGTGAATCCGTCAGACAGGCGAATTATTATGATGCAGGGATTATAAGTCCGTAACCTTATTTTATCTTCACGCTTACTTAAACTTAAAGGTTTGGCACAGGCCTTTAACGTGGATAGACAAGTTAAGTTTAAGGATTAACTTGTGTCCTATTTTTAATTATTTTTACTATAGTGAGTGCAATTTTACAAATAATTTAAAAAAATCATTGCAAATAATTTAACCATTAACCAGAACTGAATGCAGCATTCACCATAGGTTACTGGTCAAATTGCCTATCTACTTAAATCGTAATTATCCTGTAATCCGTGTCTTTTTTTTTGCCAGAAGGATGTTGCCTTTTTAATGCTGATAACCACATCTCCAATTATTATTTTTTATCACTTTAATATTAAATATTAGGACCCGACGTAGAATTATTGATAATTTTGTTACGTAATACATTGGTTATATTAATAGGTTGTCAATGTCATGTTGGCTGCACTGTACTTCGAGGCAAGTGAATGCCAGCTGTTGCCAAATGAAAAAAAAGTACTATTTTGTCGTAATTTTTAAATTTGTTTTGTATTTTTTTCATTTTGTGCTTGTTCAAGACAAAATAAATATATTTTCTTTTTTTCTAGAATAGCGTTTAAGGACAATACTATATAGGTATATATAATATTATATATAAAAAAATGTATTATGTCTCGGATATATTTGTACTTTGGTAAAATTCTACCTAAGAAATACGAAATAGAAGAAGCTTAAAAGATTTGTTTTTGCTTACAGGTACGTTGCTGGTAAACAACCGAAATACTCAGACTTATACCAGGAAAGTATAAAAGGAAGAATAAAATGTATTTATTGTCACAGAAAACACCTTTTGTGAATGTGAGAGACTGTGGCCTACTACACTTTAATATATTATTAGGCAAGAGTTAAGTCTAACTAATTAAGGTAGGTACTATCGCGGATACTCCCGCCTGACCACCACTAAGTTCATTTTTGCTTGCACTTAAAAAATAGAAGCATTCTATAGTCCCGCCAAGGTCGAATTAGATCGTCCTTAAAATTCACAAAATGCATTACACGTGATGCGTCAATAGGCTGCGCAGTGCATTTTGCAACTAATTACGTTCTCTTTTTCCTAATAGGCGAACACTTGAAGGAGGCATGACATGGCGCTGGCGCAAGATTTAGACATAAATAAATTTAAGTGGGTAGGCGGAAAAGGCCGCGAAGGTACAGAGAACGAAAGGGGTTGCAACTAACACAGCTGTGAATACAAAAACCCAGTTTTTTTTTTTTCTTGTAATTGGAGTGGATACGGGCAAGGATCAAATGTGCTATCATATTGGAAAATGCGACCATCCAAATTTAATTTCCCTTCTTATCGTCTTAAAGGACATACATATATATCTATTAGCAATATATATTCTTTAATATGGACATTACACGGCCATAACATGGCTGTATTAAAACAAAAAACATGATTTTTATTTATTATTAAAGGGCTTACGTTTGTCTCACCTCGTTGCTTAACCTCGACAATTATTACCACGGCTTACAACGGAATTTGACCCGCTTTAATCGGTAAGAGTTCAGGAAGATTATCGAAAGTAAAATAAAAAGAGAATTACTCACAGTATGCCTTCGAAGAATTTAGCAGTAGCCAACATTTCATAAGTTTGACTTGAGGCAGAAAGTATAGTACACAGGAATATGCCACAGAAACCAAGCCTCAAAAAATATATTCTTCCAAATGTGTCGATTAAGAATCCGGCGATTATTGTTGATACAAACATACCTGGAAAAGGGTTTCATTGTAAGTATTCATAATTAAGTCTAATTATTTAAGTTATTGTTGTGGTGAAAGAAAGAAAGAAAGAAAAATATTTTATTTCATCACAATACCACGAGACACACAACAGACAAACAATTTGACAGCGCGGTTGGCGCAGTGGTCGTGAGACCGACTGCTGCGCTGCATGTCGCAGGTTCGATTCCTGCACGGAGCAATTATTTGTACGATCTATAGATAATTGCTCCGGGTCTGGGTGTGTGTGTATGCTTGTGAGATTATATGTCTGTAAACGCACCCACGACACAGGAAGAAATTCGTAGTGTGGGGCAACGTTTTCTTTTAAAAACAAAAAACAAAAAAAAATATAGTTTTAACACAAAAAGAAAACGAAGAGAGTTATTAAGTTATTATTCTAAGTACAATACCGTAAGGAAAGTTAATATTATAGTATAATAAAACAACTTTTAACCGGATTAATCGCGTGTATTATTGGTTTTTTGTTTTTCCTGACGTTTCGAACACTTTGCAGCGTTCGTGGTCGCAGGAGGACTAAGGTGTCAGGTGTCCCAACAGTTTATTTAAAATTATTTCAGTCTACCGTACATATAATTGATAAAATTCATAAAATTATTTTGTCTCTGATACATATTTAAACTAAATCGCGACGGTATTTCCTAAGACTATCCCTGAGAAGAAATACCGAAACAAACTCAGAGGTCACAGTCGTTTTAAATTTAGAGATACAATTTTACAATTTTATCGAATTATAAACTAAAAGGTGTTCCGATGCACGCAGTAATCGCTCACAGTATCTTGATTTGTCTTGTGACTTGACTTTGTTTGGGACTTGATTATTTTCAGTACAGGGTTCCAAACAGGTGGTAATTGCCAACCATCTTCTCTATTGAAATTTGGGTGTTTTTTAATTTCAATAGCCTCGCGGAGCATTCTCGGTATATATCGGTTTTTCTTTCGCGAGGATTTGGGGTTTATCGAAACGTAGAAAATGGTTGGGTTTGTCTGTTGTATGTTCACAGACTGCAGATTTTGTTGAGCGTCTATTCTTGACG
Source organism: Xylocampa areola (assembly GCA_935421205.1). NCBI lineage: Eukaryota > Metazoa > Arthropoda > Insecta > Lepidoptera > Noctuidae > Xylocampa > Xylocampa areola. Next base: position 14,329,419 of record OW285218.1, on the reverse strand, counting down.
TCAGCTATGTGTTCTTTCAACCTGGTGCCAATGCTACGCTTTGTTTGCCCTATGTAAGATAGCCCACAATCACAATCAATCTTGTAGACCCCTGCATCTTGTAAGGGAATGTGGCACTTCACCGGTCTGAGAAGTTGGCTGATCTTTCTATGTGGCTTGAAGTAGGTTTTGATAGAAGCACGCTTCAAGATGTGACCAATTCTATCGGTGACCCCTTTGATGAAAGGTAGGACAGCAGGTCTGCGATCAACTGTGGTGGGCTTTGGGCGGCTTCTGCGACGGGGATGTGGAGCTCGTAAGTTATTATGTTTGAGAACTTGCTTCACATGGTTGAGTTCCCCTGCCAGGTGGTCGGCGTCGCAGATGCCTTGTGCTCTCTGTAACAAAGATTTGGCGACAGTAGCTAACTGAGAAGGATGGTGGTGAGATTCACCGTTCAAGTATCTTTCTGTGTGGGTGGGCTTTCTATACACAGTGTGACTAACAGAATGATCTGGATTATGTATAAGTAATATATCAAGGAAGGCCAGTGACTTGGTTTTCTCTAATTCCATAGTGAATTGAATTTTATGATGTATGGAATTTAGGTGGTCTAAAAATGCAGGGACCCCATTGTGAGGCAAGATGGTGAAAGTATCATCAACATACCTCTTGAAAATCTTCGGCATATCCGGGGCCGTCAGGAGGGCTCTCCTTTCAAAATCTTCCATGAAGATGTCGGCAACCACCGGGGAGACCGGTGAACCCATGGCCACACCGTCGACTTGCAGGTAGAATTCATTGTCCCACAATAGGTAGCCGCTGGTAAGGCAGTGCTCGAGTAACTCTGCATATGCTAGAGGCATGTCATGGTCACTCAACTGCTTCTTGACAATTTCTAAACAGTCCTTTACTGGTAAGTTGGTAAATAAGAACTGCACATCAAAGCTAACCATCACTTCATCCTCAGTCAGTTTTAGGTCTTTGATCTGGCTGATGAAATGATAAGAATCCTTCACATATGTGTTAGTTTGTCCACGAAGTTTTGAGAGTATCTTCGCTAGGTGTTGTGCCAGTTTGTAGGTTGGTGTGTCAATCTGGCTCACTATTGGTCGTAGTGGAGCGTTCTCCTTGTGTATTTTAGGCAACCCGTACAGTTTAGGTGGTTTCGCGCAAGATGGAATCAATATGTTTACGTCCAATTCCAGGGTGTCGGAGTATTTTGATATCAATTCTGAAGTTTTCTTTAGAATTTTATTGGTTGGGTCTTTGTTTACCTTTTTATACGTGCTATTATCCGACAAGAGATCTCGAATTTTATTATTATAATCGGACGTATCCATTATCACCGTTGCATTACCCTTATCGGCGCGAAGGATAGTCAACTCGGGGTCTTTACTTACGTTTTTTAGAGCGAGGTATTCGTCGCGAGAAAGATTTGGTTTGGGCAGTTTGCTTCGACGTAGTACACATGACACGTCTTGACGAATCGCCTCCAAATCTTCCTTTTTTACGTTGTTTTTTATAAGACAGTCCTCAACGTTGCATATTATATCTTCGTACGGGATTTTTCTCGGTGCTAGCGCGAAATTAAGGCCCTTTTTTAGAACTTTAACGGTGTTTTCATCCAGAGATTTTGTAGATAGATTTACGACCGGTTCAATATTATTAATCGATTTTGACAGCTGGTTAGCTGTATTTTTAACACCTAGCGAAGATACTCTCAAAACTTCGTGGACAAACTAACACATATGTGAAGGATTCTTATCATTTCATCAGCCAGATCAAAGACCTAAAACTGACTGAGGATGAAGTGATGGTTAGCTTTGATGTGCAGTCCTTATTTACCAACTTACCAGTAAAGGACTGTTTAGAAATTGTCAAGAAGCAGTTGAGTGACCATGACATGCCTCTAGCATATGCAGAGTTACTCGAGCACTGCCTTACCAGCGGCTACCTATTGTGGGACAATGAATTCTACCTGCAAGTCGACGGTGTGGCCATGGGTTCACCGGTCTCCCCGGTGGTTGCCGACATCTTCATGGAAGATTTTGAAAGGAGAGCCCTCCTGACGGCCCCGGATATGCCGAAGATTTTCAAGAGGTATGTTGATGATACTTTCACCATCTTGCCTCACAATGGGGTCCCTGCATTTTTAGACCACCTAAATTCCATACATCATAAAATTCAATTCACTATGGAATTAGAGAAAACCAAGTCACTGGCCTTCCTTGATATATTACTTATACATAATCCAGATCATTCTGTTAGTCACACTGTGTATAGAAAGCCCACCCACACAGAAAGATACTTGAACGGTGAATCTCACCACCATCCTTCTCAGTTAGCTACTGTCGCCAAATCTTTGTTACAGAGAGCACAAGGCATCTGCGACGCCGACCACCTGGCAGGGGAACTCAACCATGTGAAGCAAGTTCTCAAACATAATAACTTACGAGCTCCACATCCCCGTCGCAGAAGCCGCCCAAAGCCCACCACAGTTGATCGCCGACCTGCTGTCCTACCTTTCATCAAAGGGGTCACCGATAGAATTGGTCACATCTTGAAGCGTGCTTCTATCAAAACCTACTTCAAGCCACATAGAAAGATCAGCCAACTTCTCAGACCGGTGAAGTGCCACATTCCCTTACTTGATTGTGGGCTATCTTACATAGGGCAAACAAAGCGTAGCATTGGCACCAGGTTGAAAGAACACATAGCTGACGTCAAGAATAGACGCTCAACAAAATCTGCAGTCTGTGAACATACAACAGACAAACCCAACCATTTTCTACGTTTCGATAAACCCCAAATCCTCGCGAAAGAAAACCGATATATACCGAGAATGCTCCGCGAGGCTATTGAAATTAAAAAACACCCAAATTTCAATAGAGAAGATGGTTGGCAATTACCACCTGTTTGGAACCCTGTACTGAAAATAATCAAGTCCCAAACAAAGTCAAGTCACAAGACAAATCAAGATACTGTGAGTACCCACGTCTCCCTTTTCGTGTATAGACACTTCCTGCTCTTACACCCGCGAATCGGGGCTCCGTCGACCTGGCCACGGAAGGAATAATTCAGAATACTGTATCTTTCCTTTTACTTCGCCAAGCATGCTTTAATGCTTTTCAAAAATGTATCTGTCTTTATAAGACTCGTTTCAATTAGATGTCTTTACAATATTAATCTTCTTTAAAAGCCATAATCTTGTTCCCTATATTCTACATAAATTTAAGTACCAAGTGAGTACCCACTTACCAAAATAAGGCATAGCATTCAATAACCCCTTCTGCCTAAGATTCATGTTGAGGTCGCACTCGGCTATCGGCAACAAATACGAAGTGGTATTCGTAACCAGAATACTAGCTATGCACCCGAAGAAGCTCACAAACAATAACTTAACGTGAAATCTTCCAAATTTGCATACTTCATACACCCTGTTGATCTCTTGCATCGGCGTAACTGGCTCTGTAAAATGGTACAGTAATTAAGGTATTAAGTTGAAAGTTAAACGTTTGTGTAAATTAGTGCTAAATAAATATCGCCAGGCGTCTCCTTATGACGAATTCAAGGATACCTGAAATTCAATAGATTCGAACAACGACAAGGTAGTTCAGTCGACATTTTAATGTCTCACGGTGACGTCATCGCAATTTATTCAGTCTATCTACAGGGACTGACGCATGCGTTAATGTGTTTGAAAGATTTATCTGTAGAACTAAAACATTTAAGGTTCAGAAAAAAAACATTAGATTTTCCGTTAGATATACCATACCGCACATTATTAAACTAAAAATCTGTTTTTGCAAATTTTATGGACTTGTAGATCTGTAAGTGATTGCTAAATAAACATCGCCAGGCGTCTCCTTAAGACGTATACAAGGGGACTTGAAATTTAATACACACGAACACGACACGGTGGCTCAGTTGGTAGAACGATGACACGGAATATCAAGGGTCACGGAATCAAGCTCCGTTATTGTATATTATTTTTCAATGTTTCCTTGTAAAATAGTAATTAATATAGGCATTACATGGCCTCAACATGTATAAAAAAATTATTATATGTATATGATTTAAACGGTTGTGTTAATATTTTGCAGCTGCAGTTCAGGTCCAAATTATTTTCGGTAGTTGATTGGACTCGTAACAAGCATTTACGTAGTAATTTTGTTCGAATTTCCTTAAATAAATTGGACAAGACAGAAATATCGGAAAGTGTTCGGTTTCTTTTCTTTGGACTCCAATTCCTTTTTATGTTTTTAAAGCTCCATAATTTACACACTTTACAAAATTTCCAAAACGAAAATACTGTGCATTTCTGTTCAATCGATCGTTCGTTACAATTTTTATATATATATTTATATACATTCCAAAAGTTTTAATCTGTTGAGCCGTTTCAGAGCCTTTTCAAAACAAACATTCAGACTGATAGGTAAACCTTTTTAAAAAGCAATCTGCCTAGCCTGTTCCCAATTAGATTGGGGTTAGCTTCCAGTCAAACCGGATGCATAGTATTTTATATGGAGCGGCTGCCTATCCTGACCTCCACAACCTAGTTACCGGGTAACAATATATCTCAGCCGCTGTCATAGATCTTAATTTGACAAGCGGGACCGAGGCTTAACGTGCTCTCCGAGGCACGGAGGGGTCTCGGTATAAAAAGATGATCAACCATCTACAGACCGACCGAAGCAAGCGCAGCTTAATCTTGATCGATTTAAGGTAAACAATTAAAAAATGACAGTCTGCGATTTCAAAACAAATGCTATAATTTGCATTTCATTTTCAAATCACAGACAGACAGCTTAATTTTAGTTATTGGTATATATAATACATAATAATAATACTCTTCCCGACCTTATTCCGATCACGGCAGCCTATCTCCACGGAGATTAGCCAAGTACGCAGGAGATATTATATTGCACATATAAATGCGCAAACACAGGTGCACTCCCTCTTCCTTCACTCTCATAGTACGATGGGACGGCAATCAGACACGACCGGAGAGAGATCAGGCGCAGGACCGACGGCTTTACGTGCTCTTCGAAGCACGGGGGTGTCACACCACCAACTTCCTAACTCCGGGCTATTACTGAGCCCAGTAATCACCAGAAATTCTCAGTAGCAACTGAGAATTTCCAATCAGAAAAATCCAGTAACACTTTGCCCGACCTGGGAATCGAACTCAGGACCTCACGCTCAGCAGCTGCGCTTGCGACCACTAGACCAACGAGGCAGTCATTGGTAAATATACAAACGTATGCGTAGCATATTCTAAAGTTCTTACTTAATAATACTGAACTAAAACGCTAATACAAATAATAAAACAACTTTTAACCGGATTAATCGCGTGTATTATTGATTTTTTGTTTTTCCTGACGATTCGAACACTTTGCAGCGTTCGTGGTCGCAGGAGGACTGATACCACGACCAATAATACACGTGATTAATCCGGTTAAAAGTTGTTTTATTATAATGTGTAGTGATCGCGCAAACCTAAGATATTACTACGCTAATACAAATATTGATCACAATAGTTACCGTGCCAGCCTATAAGTAAAAGTCGGAGTCATTATTTCGTACATGAAAATAAACATAACTTTTTATGGCGTTAATTTTGCTTCACTAGCTAAAGTAGGGTTAAAACATAATGTTGAACAAAATCTCTATACAAAAATCATGCCACGTCCGTCTGTGCATGATTTTCTTTGTAATTACTGAACGCATTTAATTCAGAGTTTCCACTAATGAACAGAGAGGTTCAAAACGAATGTTTGGATACATAATTTATGAAAAACTAGCTGTGTTCGCTACTCCGTCTACAAAACCGTGATAGCTCGGCTAAAACAAAGTATACTGAAATAATTTAAAGCATTCAGAGATAGTGTAGCTTCCTATTATAAAATAATTTACTAAATCGAATCATTAGAGAATGTAAACGGATTGAAAAGGACTAGATCCCACAACACCGGAAATCCTAGTGTGGGTCTAGGGGAAAAAAATATGTATGTGACTTTTTGAGACAATAAAATAAATTATTATTAAAATAAATTATTATTATTATTAGTTCCAAAAATTAACCCTTACATAGAAAATCACAAACTTTTATAATATTAGTATAATATTTTTGAATAGAATTTTGGTTAAACATAATGTTTTTATTTATAAATGTTGAGGCTATAATATCTATAGGTATATTTAATTTTAATAAGGCACATTCAAAAATAAACACAAAACAAATGACATCGACAAATGTCGAGTACAAATTTTCAATGTTCCTTACTAAAATAAACACTCAATTTTTGGATGATTTGAATAACATTAATGAAATCGATAAATCATCAACTACTTCATAGTTCTAGTGTTCGTAACCGTCGCTGAGCATAGTCTCGGATTCGAATCCCGAGCCGGGCAAAGTGATATTGATATTTTCTGTAATAATTCTGGAAATTTACATTAGCATTTTGTAGTTTCGAATTGTGCTTAGTTGATGTCGATACGCTCACCGCCTATTACATGGAACTTAATAACCGTATCTTTGAAATGTGGTTGTAATACATACACTACCTACACTTCAGTTATATTATGTAAATCGGTAAATGAATCAGCCTGCTAGTTTTGTATAAAGGTCCACGAGGCCTAGATAGAGGATTATGATAACCAATAGAGTACCCCAGTTGATCCCTCAAATGCCTTTTCTGTGCCTATTATGTTACGTTCTATTACTATTCTGTTATGGTAGTACAATATTAAATTGGTTTTATATTAAATATAAAATTGAGATGGCCGAAAAGAGATTTCTTTTGTTTCATTGGAAAATATATACCTAATATATAGCCTGTATACAGGCTGTGGTTCTAGACAGTGGCCAAATTGAAGGAGGTGGATCTATAGGTGTAACTGATAAAAAAACAATTAAAAAAGTATACCTTAGAAAATCGAATTAATTTCACAGTTTTACTGTTTTTTGCGTATACGTCGTGTCATAGCCATCGCCGCGTCGTTAGCTGTTACGAGACGAATATGACGTTGACCTCTTGGCTATTATTGTTTTAATTATTTTATACAACATTTAACTTGTTGCTGTATATGTTCCTACAATATGGCCACTGTTCAAAACCACAGCCTGTGCAACAGGGTGTTCGATTACTGTTAATAGTTACAAGAACTTGATATTATACAAAATTTTATTAAAATTCCATTGTTCGTATTTTCGACGTTTTTGGAGAGGACATCAGGTCGAATTACGTTTTCTTGGCAGAAGTTCTTAATAGGTACTATTTATTCCAAGATATTAATTCTATCAAAATTCATTGAATTCAAGTTTCTATGAAGCACCTTTTTCTTTGACACATTAAATATTTATATTATTACTAGCTGTGCCCGCGAACGTTATTCTGGATAGGACCACCATTATCACCTAGGGGTATAAAAAATTGCCTACGATCTATTCTCAGACCTACCAAATATACACAAAAAAAATACATAAAAATCGGTCAAGCCGTTTCAGAGGAGTTCGATAACAAACACAAGATTTTTATATATTTGCAAAGTTATTAAGCGAAAAGTTGTATTTTTGTGGTAACCCTAATCAAAATCATAAGCAAAATTTCGCTAATACGTATTAATTGTAAAAATAAAATAAGATAATGCCTGATATACATACTCAAAAAAAATTACAGATACAGTGACCTTATGGGTTATGTCCTCGAGAATGACCAGGTGCGTAATACTCGCAACTGGCGGGCGTGTATGATCAGGTGTATGAACGTGGACGAAGCAAAAGGAGTATATGCAAAGATCTTAATAATACATAACGCTACCTGCGTTATGTAGTTTCTACCAACCCTCATAGGGAAAAGGCGTAAGTTTATGTAGTTATGTATGTAAATACGTACCTATTTTATCCACAGAAGGAAGATCCATTTCCGCCATGTTTCTTTTTTAACTATTTCAAAACTTCACTATTCTTATTTTTACAATAGTAAAAGTTACTAAGTTTATAATAGTAAAAGTGGTAATCATCATTTTCGGTTATTACTCACGTACATTTTCCGGGATTAGCTGACTAGTTCCAAACTCGAATGGAGCCCTTAATCATTATCTGAACCCGCACCAATGCCGCGAATCCAATTTTCGTTTGAATTCGAAACAAATCGGGTAATCCCGAAAAAAAACGTTAGTAAAAGCCGTTATTAATGATTAAACATGCATGTGTTTCACGAAAATTATTACACAAAATTAAACTGAATTTATTTTTGTAGTTAAAATGAAGTAACTATTCATAAATTTACAAAGTAATCATTACATCCACTACTATTAATGTACTTTGATGTTATGAGAAAATAATATTACACAACCTGCTTTTGATTTAAGTCCTTGATGAATGTTAATGACCAGTCTACTTTGAGCTCTCATATCCCTCAGGGACTTTACCTGCAAGCTCAACTTGTATTGGCCAAGTTATCTTTGTGTAAATTTTAGATAAAATTATGAAATGGCTTCCGTTAATGTTTGCTATTAAAATGTTTCATAGAAGTTGTATTTGTACGTCATCTGGGAACTAAGATTGTATTGCGTAGTTTGAAGTAGATATGAGTAATTGAGTAAATAATGTTGGTTTATAAATATAGAGCATAGCATCACTCATGTACTTCCTGAAGGGGTAGGCAGTGATGCACAAAGTTATAAACCCTCATTTCACCAGTGCTGATATTAAGTCCCACGTAACTGGTGGTGAGATTTTTGCCATTTAAAGGACACAATGCCAAATACCGGGCTACTATTTAGAATTTCCTGACATAAAAACTCAAAAATTCTGCAAGACCTGGGCATCAAACCCAAGACTTCATGCTCAGCAGTCGTGTTTGGAACTACTAGACCAACGAGACAGTTCATAAATATTTTTGTATAATAACTTTCGTGAGACACATTCATATTAATTATTGTTCAACGGTTATTAATCACCTTCATTCTTCGGGATTGTCCGATTGGTTCCGAACTCGAACGGAGCCCTTAGTCATCCTTGGTGGATTTTTACCTCGCTCACCGTTCCGCCGCCTCGCTGCGCTGCAGTGAATAGGCAGCCTAAATCCAATTTTGAATTGCACGCAGACGGAGTCGCTATCAAAAGCTAGTTCATCCAAAATATGAATTTTCCTCACTATATGTAATTTACCTATCCAAAAATAAACAGTGATGCCGTTACTGACAAAGCGAAGGTTAGTTCGAGCCCGGGGCAAAGCCACTGCTGTTTTATACGGTTTTTTTTTTGTAAGGAAATAAGATAAACATAGCCTCACGCCTGTATCCCCGAAGGGGTAGGCAGAGGCGCACACAATTGTACCCCCACATTGCACCAACACACAGCACATATGACTGTTTAGTAATTAGGAGTGCGACATTGCGTCTACACTCTCAAATAAAGGAATTCCAAAAGGCATAACAAATACGGAAAACTAAGGAACCCCTGAATAATTTTGTTACTTCCCCTCGTTAATCTACAAGGGGCTAACACAACCCCGCGTTGCGAATTAACAAATAATTAATTTATAACACCATACGCAACAAATACGCTAGTAATCACCAACTTATCTCTAAAATCTCAGCCCTTCCATCAAATATTTGTACAAATAATACATTGTGAACACGCCACAAAATGCCTTGAAACACCACACTTAATTAGACAAGCAACGCGTATATCATGACTAATACTCAGTAAATATTTGCTAAATTATTCAGGCTTCACATAAAACCGGCAATGGATTAGTGTACACGCGATAATCACGCTATACAACGTTGTACTCTGCTACTGAAACACGCATTCATGAAATAGTTATAAGATGGTGTTACTACTCCCTGTTGAATTAAGTCCCATTTATACGGGTAAAGGTGTGGTGCTAATGAACGCGAGGTAGACGTTTATGTATGCAATATATAACCAGCAGAAGTGAGAATATAATTTGTTTGCTGATTGGTCTTGTAGGAAAAAATGTGTAAGAGAACTAAAACAATAAAGTTACCTATAACATTTTGTGGAAAGAAAAACACACAGTTGTGTGCAGGATTTGAACCTACGCCGCTCGGATAAATACTCTAGGCTCCGCCAACAGAGGCACAGGCACATCCTGACCTCTGCTCACGATACCGTATTATTCATCGACATTTAGTTATCGCAATCTATTCAGTCTCTATACAGTGACTGACGCATGCGTGAATGTGTTTGAAAGATTTATCTGTAGAACAAAAACATTTAAGGTTCAGATAAAAAAAACATTAGATTTTCGGTTAGATAGACCCATACCGCACATTACGAAACTCAAAATCCGTTTTTGTGAATTTTATGTACGATTATATAAGATTTACCTTTAATTGTATGAACTGTATTTTTTTTAGCAGTATTTGGGTTTCGTCACCATCACTGGATAACCCACTTAACTTAAGATTAAGTATTGGCTCTCTCTTTAAGAGTTGTATCATAATTGCAACGAAGCCAATCATGAAATAAATAAAACTTAATCAGAAAGGAAACTGTATGCAGTTCCGTTTTCTTTTTTTATATAGACTCCGAATATGGTGTTTCTTACCCATCTTAAATATTATATAATAATAAAATTATTATAAGTAGAACCGTAGAACGAACAATAATGGCTGCTAATCTTTTAGTTGATACTTGCTATTAATAAAAGTTAGCCCATCGATTAATTTCCCGCTGTAAGTGTGACCGCGTTGACCCGGGCTTAGTCAAATAACTTCAGAATTAATCATTCGTTAACGGTGTCCGTTTAACATTGTGCACACCTGCGCTCTAACAGCTAGGTGCAACGTATATAATATTATGTAAGTATTCAGTTTGACTCGCGACATTATTTCGGGCTCAGCTCATGAATATGGGCTCAGAATCGAAACTAGCCGGGCAATCCTGAAAAATGCAAGTAAGTAATAAGAAGTATTAACCGGTGAACAATAATTAATTCTGTAAATACTTAATCATCATCATCCCCCTGCCTTTGTCCCAATTTATTTGGTGTCGGCGCAGCATGTATTCTTATTCCATACATTTCTATTAGCTGTCATATCGTCAGTCACCCCTGTTCTAACCATATCATCTTTAACACAATCCATCCATCGCTTCCTCGGTCTTCCCCTACTCTTATAGCCATCTAAATTCATCCTCAAAACTTTCCTCGTCACATGGTCCTCATCTCTCCGCATCACATTACATACACTTTACGAGTAAATGTGTTAATTACTAGAACCGATTGCTTTATTGACTTGACTGACAATCGTGCGCATAAAAGTAACCTCTCTGATGTATCGCGTACGGGACAGAACCAACAGTCTCTTAAATGTAATAGCAATTATAGTGTCGAATGTCCAGTTGATACCACTGGAACACGATATTTATGGGAAGCAAAACGATTATGTTTAATATAAGATGAATTACTAACATCGTTATACGTGTATGTTAACTTGAAATAAAAGTTATATTATAAGCGGAGCTATATACATGTAAAGAAAATATACATTCTTTATTTAGAATAGTGGACGCGCTACTAGCGCCATTACGGCGGTAGACCAAAATAGACAATAGACAAAAATTTTATATTTTAGTATTTGTTTGTTAGGAATTGATATCCCCATGACAAATACACGCAGTAAACTGTCTATTGACCTTAAGATTAGACTCTACACTATGTGCATTCGACCCATTATGACTTATGCTAGCGTCGTGTTCGCACACGTTAAGTACTACAAAATCCATAAGAACCAAACCCTGCAAAATAGATTCCTTCGCAAAGTGACAGAAGTGGCGCCCCATGGTTCATTAGGAACCTTCAACTTCACCTCAATCTCAGAATGCCCACCATAAGGCAATTCATTAAAAGGGCATCAAAGAAATACTTCGACTCTGCCTCTAACCATCCGAATCCCTTAGTTGTTTCTTCCGCCGACTACAGGCCGTCTCAGATCAGTAAAATCCGCCGACCACGTCACTCCTCCATCCCGATGTTAGGATCACTATAGCTCAAGAGTCTAACAGACATACAAGCACACTCCGACGCGCTCGATCGCCTCGTTATAGATAGATCTTACCAGCGAGGTCCCCGTCCGTCGCGAAATATCTCATCATGTTCGCCCCGACCCTTGTTCGAGCCGGCCCGCGCCGAGCTAGTAGCTTTTAATTCGACCCTTAATAATAAGGAAACTGATCTGATCCAGCTAGTCCCTAGTTGTGCCCTCAGCAACGCCCTAAGCCGAGGCTCGTGTCCCGCAGGGGACGCCCTTAGTGCTGTGTTGCTTAGTTTGTAGTAATATCAAATATACTCTGGCTGGAGGCATCAAATGGTCTCGCCATAGCTATTGTTCGGTTACGCAGATCAAACCCCTATGGGTTAACTGCAAGAGGCCACGTCCAAAAAAAAGGAATTGATATCGTAATTATATAGCATTCAATGTCGTTTCTTTTATAACGGGTAAATTTAGCATTAAATAGCAGTTATTAGCGTTAAACAATCATGTAAATAACAGACATAATTATTCTAATACAGTAAGAAACTCAATTGTGTTTTGATTGACGGTGTCACCTAACTTATCTTCTGAACAAATATCTTTATACACTTTCTACCTACGACTACATTTACATTTCTATAGGTAGCTCCACTTAATCATTCGTTAATGGTGTCTACGTTCCACTGAGCACACCTGCGCGCTAGCAGCTTGCTGCAACTATTAGCATAATATATCTACTAGATAATGTACTGTGTGTACCTATGACGACATACAGCCAGCAACTTAATTATCTTGAAACGAGAATAGATTTAAATCATAATTGATAAAACATCGGACGGACCAAAATCCAAGACAACAACAACAGCGTAAAAATATACAGGAGAAATGCAGGATTATAGTATTTAACATGTCATCATACGTGTATACCTCCAGGGTGTAAGCAGAGATGTACACTATTATAAAAATATACATTTCAGCGATACTGTTGTTAAGTCACAATTCCAAACTCCAGGATGTTACTAAGAATTTATTTACAGAAATTCCCAATAACACTTTATCCGACCTTACAATCGAACCTACGACTTCGCGTGCAATAGCAACTCTTGCGTCTACTAGACAATAATAAGGCGGTAGTAGTATTTATTAAAATTCAATTCTAAATTTCTTCCTATGTTTTGTTAATTAATGCGTTTTCTTTAGCATTTCTTATAAAAAGCACTCTCTCAGTCTCCCAATCAAGTGTAACTGGATACTCATCCCCTTTGTCGGTCTTGGACGAGACGAAATGTTATATAACACCTCACAGCTAGACGGTCTGAATTACTCTCAAGAGGGACTCAATAGAGAGGATGATCCCACTGTAACGGGATACGCACACTCCAATATATTCGTCTATTTCTATTGCTCTGAGTCTAATCTTGGTATCATCTGAATATTGAATAGAAAGCTCGAATTCTTAAATCGATATCGAAAGGTGTTGAAGTTGACATTTATTGAATAATGATGCACAGAAAATGAGAAACAAGTTCATATAAACTACATAACATACTAATTTAGTCTTTTGTTTTTGTATAGTAACTTTCGTGAGACACATTCATATTAATTATAGTTTAACGGTTATTACTCACGCGCATACTTCGGGATTGCCCGACTAGTTTCGAACTCCAGTCAAACTGAGTTTGACTCGCGACATCGCCGCGGGCTCAGCTCATGAATAAGAGCTCCGTTCGAGTCCGAAACTAGTCGGGCAATCCCGAAGTATGCGCCTGAGTAATAACCGTTAAACTATAATTAATATAATTTAGTCATGTTAAAATTTCATAAAAATAGATCCAAAAACAAACTGGTTGTTAAAATTTTGTCTCGTGCATTATAATGGCCAAAAATCTAATATAACTCTCAACCATTTTAAAATTACATTCATAAATTGCATTTTTATTTTTAAATATTCACACGCTCGGCGGGTGGGAGCGGCTAAAATGAACCACGGGCGATGTTCACATTATTTTTATTTAACAACTAACGACCGTTAAAATTAATGAACACAAAAAATACATTAAACTCTCTACGCATAGCAATCGTCACTAAAATTTGTTGTTATGTATGTATCGTTCCCAGTTGCCAAATATAAAAACTTTTGCCAAACTTCACGGATCGATAAAATATCTGGTATTCAGAGTACGAAGACCAACAGATTTGCTTGAAAGTTTTATATTCCCGCTCTTACAAGTGTATGAAAAGTAAAATACTTTGCATATAGCGTTTTATTGAGGAGAAATTTCTAAGTTTGGTGAATTAGTTGGAGTATGTGAATAGTTTGCACTCTGTAGGTATGGGGTAAAGTTCGTGTCTCGGCCGTCAATTCGGCGTGTGATGTGGATTGTGTTTGACACGAAGATTTTCTTAGTAGCTAGAAGCAAGTGTACGTTAATTTTGATTGGTGTCAGTATGGTTAATATGCTTACATGTGGACACATGTGTACTCTAGTAATGTATAAGTATTTCTAATTATTGCAATTGTCCCGGCTTTAACTGACTCCCAGGAATTCAATATAATAATGATCAAATAGTTCTATATCTTTGCGTAAAATATTCGAGTGAATATAAAATCATTATTATACATGGTAAGAGGATATAAGAGGGTACTTGTAGAGTGTAAACAAAATTTTTTTTGCTCTTCATTTAAAATTCAAAATTAATTATTATTATTGTTATTTTAAGATTTTAATGCCATATAAATACAGTTACTAGTAAATACCTGCTGGATTAGCGTTATCTCCTCATAATAATCATATTCAACATAACAGAACACATAGTCATCACTACAATGGACTCTATCAAAAACACTTTGAGCAACATGACAGACATGTTCAGGACCCGGATGTCAGAGTTTGAAGCGGAGCTGCAGAAGACGACTTCAACAACTTCCAGCTCAACAAATTTGGCTGCAGATTTTTTGGCATTCCGAACATTTATTGTTCATGCACTTAATAGTCTTCAGTCACAGGTGGAGATTGTTGCTCGCGGCGTCGACGACTTGGAGATGCAGGGGCGCAGGAAGATCATCTTGCTGCATGGTGTTGAGGAAGAAGCCAAGGAAGAGACGGATAGCGTACTTGTCAACATAATAAAAAACAAGTTAAAGATGAATGATTTCACGGTGGCTGACATAAGGCGCTCGCACAGAATGGGAAGATTTTCTTCAAGTAAGCCTCGACCTATTCTGTTTAAGTTGGTGAGTGCAGGTGTCCGGGACAAAATTTGGTTTGCGAAGAAACTTCTCAAAGGCACAGGCGTCACAATGTCCGAGTTTCTTACGAAGGGCCGGCATGACGTCTTTATGGCTGCTCGGGAGAAGTATGGTGTCTCCAAATGTTGGACCAAATCAGGCTGTGTCTATATACTTAGTCCCGATGGCGCACGGCATCGAGTCCTGACTATGGCGGACTTGAGCGGAATTGAGGCAAAAGTAGTTGTGACGGGACCGATTGCAGTGCAAACGGATGAGTCTGATTCCAATAAGCAGGTGTCTAATGTCAAGGTTAAGACAAAGCGTGCAGCCACTTTGAAGAAAGTAACATCATAAATACTGCTTTTTTATGTTTCTGAGCTAAGTTCGGGTATTTTATGTATTCTTCCAACGATCACCATCACAAAATACTTTTTTACATTCACTTCGAATACCTTCGATTTTATTTTGTTAAATCGTGGATGTTGTACAATATTTTATACATAATAACAACATATGACAGATCGATGTCAATGTTACATTGACATCTGTCAAGTGTCAATGAGTCTGTCATTGCGTTCCTTTCGAGCAGACTTAAATTTTTCGTTAACTTTTATGTTCTGTTAGTTTTTTGTGTGTATTATGTAAATGGTCTAGGGTACATATTGAAACCCAACCCTGGCAATCGTAAGATAAATTTTAGTGTTTTTAAATGTTTGCCGGTTAGCTCAAATTTTTTGTGTTTATTATATTTTATGTCAAACGCAACCGGCAGGTGGATATAACTGTTGTTTATTGAAACTTCTGTATTATATATATATATATATATTATACACTTCACTTGTATACAATACCTATATTTATATAGTATTTGTATTTATCATAAGTAATATATGTCTACTGACTGCAACAGTGACAATGAAAGTTTCTTTTCTATTTCCAGCTGCGAAGATAGTTTTTTAAGTATCCCTTCGCTTGCGGATACTCTCACAGCACAGTTTTCTGATGTTCCCAAGAATTTTAATGTCATTCACATAAATGCACAGAGTATTCCGGCTCATTTCCCTGATATGTTGGCAAATTTTGATTGTAGAAATATACACGCTATTCTGATTTCTGAGTCATGGCTAAAACCATGTCTCCCTTCAACTTCCTACACTTTGCCCGGCTTTGAACTCATTAGAAATGATCGTGTGTTTGGCGGTGGTGGTGGTGTTGCCATATATCTCCGCGCGCACATTCCTTTCTCAATTATTCATATGTCATCTCAGCCACCACCGTCAAACGCAGGTGAGCATCTCTTTATTGAGGTCGAGCTACACCACTCGAAAATTCTTCTAGGTGTCTATTATTGCCCTTCTCTACGCATTGACTTCTTTTCATCCTTTGAAAAGGTCTTAGAAACTTTAGTTCCCTCCTACAATCACAGCGTAATCATGGGTGACTTTAACACGTGTCTTCTCAAGAAAGATGGCCGTTCTGCCTCTCTTGATTCAATTTTAACATCATGTAATCTGACTATACTTCCTCTGAATGCTACCCATCATTTTCCCAATTCAACTCCTTCACTCCTTGACCTGATTATTGTTTCATCTTCTGAACACGTCGCAAAACATGGTCAATGTTCAGCGGACGCCTTCTCTTATCATGACCTTATTTTCCTTTCCTACAAAATTCGCCCGCCTAAGGCAAAGTCTAAAATTGTCATGCTCCGCAATTTTGGTGGAATCAATGTTGAAAATATTCGTGAGGATGCTTACAATTTCGATTGGTCACCACTTATAACCTCCGAATCAGTCAATGAACAGGTTAACATCTTAAATAACAATCTGCTGAAACTTTACGATCATCACGCGCCCATCAGGCCAGTCAAGGTTAAGCATTTGCCGTCGCCGTGGTTGACAGATAAAATAAAAAAGTTGATACAAGCGAAAGCCGCTGCCAAATTTAAATTTAAATGTCGACCTAACGACTGCAACAGCGAAAAATATGTGTTAATTCGAAATCACTGCAATAAAGAGTGTAGGAAAGCTCAACGCCAGCATGTTCACAATTCTGTTCAAAACGGTGACCCAGCTAAAGTCTGGAAATTTCTGAGATCTATGGGGGTCGGAAAATGTAAACATGAAATTTCTCCCAAAGACATTAACATTAATTCACTTAATATTCACTTCACTGCCTCGTCCAATTTTGATAGGACAACGAAATCTAATACCTTAAGTTATCTTTCAACTGTCACGACTCCCGATTATCCTCAACTTGTCTTCAATCAATTTTCCATATGTGATGTTAAAAAGAGCATCTTATCAATAACTTCTAATGCTATTGGAAGTGACTGTATCAGCCGTAATATGATCCTCCCCATCCTAGATGTTATCCTTCCTATCATATCACATATCCTTAACTGCTCTGTATCCAGCGGTATCTTTCCTTGCCAATGGAAGGAAGCCCAAGTCATCCCACTACCTAAAAAGTCCAATCCTACATCCTTTTCAGACTATCGTCCTATTTCAATATTACCGTTCCTATCTAAAGTCCTTGAACGTCTGATCCACAATCAACTTAGCAATTTCCTCTCCAAGAATAATTTACTCAATCCCTTTCAATCTGGTTTCCGTGCTGGCCATAGCACAACCACTGCCTTGGTCAATATTACGGATGATATCAGGTCAGGCATGGAAATCGGCAATCTGACGGTTCTAGTATTATTAGATTTTAGTAATGCTTTTATTACTGTAGATTTCGATGTTTTGCTTGGCATACTATGCTCTCTTAACATATCTCCATCTGCAATTGATTGGTTTCGCAGTTACCTGTGTGGACGTCGTCAACGTATCTGTATTGGAGATATCTCATCTTCTTGGTGCAATACTACGGCTGGAGTCCCACAGGGTGGCGTTTTATCTCCCTTACTTTTCGCCATTTTTATAAATTCCATCTCTAGTCAATTACTTTCTTCCTACCACCTTTATGCAGATGATCTTCAGATTTACCAACAAGCTCCCCCTGCACAGCTTACAGAAGCCATCGAGAGAGTAAACCGTGATCTCGCTCGGATATCAGACTGGAGCAAGAGGTATGGCCTTACAATCAACCCCACGAAAACACAAGTTATTGTGGTGGGCAGCTCTAGGCTTATATCTCGACTTGATTGGAAAACAATTCCTGAAGTTTTTTTCAATGGAAATTTAATACCTTTCGCTGACCACGTGAGGAATCTTGGGATAATTGTTGACCGGAACTTGTCATGGACTGCTCACGTTCAAGAAATTTGTCGCAAGATGTTTGCTTCAGCAGGATCTCTAAGGAGATTACGAAATTTCCTTCCGATTTCCACCAAGATTTCGCTTGCACAATCCCTTCTTCTTCCTATCCTTGATTATGCTGATGCCAGCTATCTTGATCTTACAGAGGAACAATTAGAAAAGCTTGAGCGACTTCAAAATTTTTGCATAAGATTCATATTTGGTCTACGCAAATATGATCATGTTTCTGACTATCGTTACAAGCTCAAGTGGTTACCGATTCGCCTTCGCCGGAATACTCACATACTTTCGCTACTATATAATGTACTTTTTCATCCTTCTTCTCCGTCTTACCTTAAAAAACGTTTCGAGTTCCTCAGTGACACCCATGACAAATTCTTAAGATCGTCAGAGAACCTAAGACTTAAAATGCCGATGCATACAACAAAATTTATCGACAAGTCCTTTACTGTTCAGGCTGCTCGTCTGTGGAATTCCTTACCTGTTACAATAAGGCGTGCTCAAACGCTGCCAATATTTAAAAGACTAGTGAAAGAACACTACCTGACACAGTAGTTACATTTACATTGTTGCTATTATTTTATTTTATAAATACATGTAGTATTATTACATAACGATATTGATATGTAGTATATATACCTATTCTTAATAATTAATATGTATGTATTTAAGTATCTATTATAGTATTAGTATCGTATGTATGTTTTTGTACACCTCAAATTACCCCACATTTTTCTCCATGTCATACCTATCCATCCAAAGGTTGCCTGGTAGAAATCGCCGAGTGCGATAAGGCCGCCCATTGTACCTTTATTTTAAGTTTTCATATTTTCTTTTGTTTGTTATATCGGTGTACAATAAAGAGTTTAATAAATAAATAAATAAATAAATAAATAATAAATGTTTTCCTTCTTTTTTGTTACCTGGGACAGTGTAAGGATTCTAACGATACGTCATACATCTAAATCGGTTTAGGCTTTTAGAAGTTATGGTGGAATAAAAAACCTCACAAACAAATACATGCTTACATAAATGAACCCTAAACACATAACACTTCTTTTTTGGGCTGTCGTGTAAAAAGATCCTCAATTAATGTTAAAGCAACAAAAAGGCGAGTACGAAAGTCATGCATAAACCACTCAGGCGTGATAAAGTTTAACTTCGCTCATAATTCTTCTGTATAAAAGAAGTATAAAGGCTCTCTGCATTTTTGAAGCTTCGCCAACAGTTGTTTAGGCCAAACATTCACTTAAAAGCTTAATACAGTAACTAAACATGTATCGTTTTCCGCTCCAAGTGTCCTACACGAGCAAATTATGCGATCCGACGCGACACTATACGCAACAAACACTCGCTGTATTTTTTTATTCAGATGTCAGTTGCCATTCAAAACTGAAAAATGGTTAATGATAACTGAAGATTTTATGTAGGATTACCACATATGCTTGTATTCCGCGACGGGGTAGGTAGAAGTGTACACACCAGTAATTGTACACCCACATTTCATCAATGGTGTATTAGGCCAATCAAGTTGCCTAGCATTTTCCCAATTACATTATGATTGGCTTCCAGTCAAACCAGATGCGGATAACAGTATTTTACATGGAGCGACTGCCTATCTGACCTCCACAACCACATGATATGGGAACCGATATCTCGCGGTATGACTGTTTGTCAGACTTTGTCAGACTTTTACTTTACTCGTATCAGCTGTCACATCTTAATTTTAGGTTATATATTAGATCTTTGCCTTACTGCAGTAATGGCACGTGTAAATGGGTACGACCTGTATACGGAATAGTTTTAGATTGCCTCCAATATAAAATTTCAATCTAATCTTATCTTTCGATAATTTCACATTGTTGCTTTAGTTCTATATTATTACTTTGCGCTGGTACATAGGCGCGTGCTAGCCAACATGTGCCATAGACATCACATCTCATTGGTTGAAAATTATTTTATATAAACTCAATTTGTATTTGTATAGAGTCTATAAATAATTATGATACAGACAGATGTGTTGCTGGGGAGTTTGTTGCACCGCTTCTTCTTCCCAGATAAAACACTAGGAAGTGGTGTAGAGTGGCCTTCCTTGGAGTCTGTCTTAATGTTTGTCGTTTAAAAGAGCTAAGTTTTAGCCTAATTTGAATAAAGATATTTTAGATTTTAATATTATACACAAAAATAAAATCGACCAACAATCGCGCAATTCTATTCAATGTATGTTATCGCTTTCCAGCTCATGTAGGACACTGTGCCATCCAACCAATTGTGCTAATGTAGGTTGTACTGTTTAGCAACAGAATCCAGTTACAATGATGTCCTATTTTGGTATGTGAAGACCACTTATGTCTGATACGAGATATCGACTGTCCTTGTGGTAGAAATTCTAAGATGATTTATGGAGCCTTATCGACCTCTGGGTTATTGGGATAACAAGTCTGATTTATGATGCATACATGAGGTTTATTGCCTATTGTTGTGGATAAAGCAATTTATGTTGTGAAATATAACGTGACTGTAAAAAAAATGGAGGTTTTTTTTCAGCCGGTATTTCGTGGTCTGTTTATTGCTGAATATTGATTGTATTTCGCGAAGGATTAGGCAGAGGTATAACAGTACTAGAACACCCACATTTCACCGAAGCCGTTATTAGTTCCTGTTTTATTAAGTGGTGATTTCCCAAGGGTGTCTGTCAGAGATCACTATTAGCGATAAGACCGCCCATCGTACCTATTTTGATATGATACTTAATTATTGTCCGGCATTTTTTTGCATTGGTGTACCATAAAGTATATTTGTATTTGTATTTGTGATGAGTCTATTGCCATCTGCTGGACACAATTCCAAGCTCCGACCTAGTACTGAGAATTTCCAAACAGATAATTTCAACAACTTTTTGTCTAGCCCGAGACTTGAACCCATGACCTCATGTTCAGTAGTGGTTCTTATGTCCACTAAACTAATGAGACAGTTGCTAAAAGTAACTAGTAGTCGGTGAAGTCACTTACTTAACGCGTTTTCTAACCTCGATAAAATCTGCATGTTTTTCTAAAAAACTAGCCTTCATAACCTTGCTATCGGGTGCACAACCGCCATTAATTTTATTTAGTATTGTCATATCTTTTCGTTTATATAGTATAACATTTTATAGGGTAGACCAAATAGAGTTACCGAGTCCTGCGTTACATTAACTTTGCATCCGAGATCAGATTGATACCAGGGACCTCGGGTAGGGTTGTCCAAAGTTCCCCAGTCCACCCTTTTATCGCCTATAGGAAGTAAGGAAGATACCGATCAAATTGAAGATCGTTTTTACTAAAATGGTTTTAGGATAAGTAAAAATTTATGTCTAGTGTAAAAACTATTTTTAGATATAGTCAAAACTAGCTTCTGCCTGCGACTTTGTTTGCGAGGACTTCAGAATTGGGTCTAGCCGGGATAAAAGTAGTATCCTATGTGTTAATCCAGGTTATAAACTGTATGAGTGCCAAATTTCATCCATTTCCGTCCAGCAGTTAATTATCTTTTTCTAAGGAAAACATTGAAAAACAATAGACACGAGAAGCACTCGAGCTCTCGTTTCATGCTGGCATCCATTAAATTTCATGTTCCCTTTTCGTCTTAAGAGAGTCGCCTGGCGATTTCTATTTAGCAATCATTTAAGATTACTATTACGTTCAGTATTTATTGCGTGAAAGAGTAACAAACATCCTTCCATTCATCCTCACAAACTTTCACATTTATGATATTAGTAGGATAGGTTAAATGGAAAATAAGTACTTGGTGTGGTTACTGTCTGCCTCGATTACCATAATCAAAGTGAAAGTCAAATAATTATTTCCAATTAGACCATTAAGTACTTTTGAAGTACAAGAAATGCCACGTTCCAAAATGTAGGTTCCTATGGAGAAGAACAGGCAAGGAACTCCACGGTTACACTATAAAAATTTAGATTTTCATAGTATGTTGCAAAGAAAGCTTTATTTACTTTCTGAATAGTAATATCTTAGGTTAGCGCGATCACTACACATTATAATAACAACTTTTAACCGGATTAATCGCGTGTATTATTGGTTTTTTGTTTTTCCTGACGTTTCGAACACTTTGCAGCGTTCGTGGTCGCAGGAGGACTACTTTCTGAATGTTCAAGTTGTTTTAAAATCTTTATCCGTTTCCGAAGCGTACACGTGGTACCTATTTATAAATATGTTAAACTTCGTTCCCTCTTTACTAAATTCCAAGTTCCATACGGCATACTTACTACAATGATAGATTTTTTTCCGGTACTCAAGTTAAATTCAAGTAAAGCGTAGAATGCGAAATTGAACAAATTTCTTAAAAAATAGGTTAAAATACATTTTACTAAGTATGAGATGCAAAAAAAAAGATTTAATAAAATATAAACTCCACGAATTCAATAAAAACTTACATACCCACCGAAAATGCTTTCAATTTTTTCATAACAATATTTAGTTGAAGTTATTTGACTTTCCACTTTACCATAGAACATTCTCTGTCGGTTTATTTTATATTTTCTGTTACAATTAATACAATTCAGGAATTCAAAGAAAAGTGAACAACGAAAGCGAACCAAAACATAAACACATATTTTATTATTTAAAATCAAGAATACCTACTTTCATAAATCCCATTACGCGTAAAAAAAAATGCTGATTAATTATGAGTCGGCGCCAAACAAACTAAGAACGAAGATAATTAAATAATCAAAACAAAATAACTTATAAATTTTTGTGAAAAGAACAATACAGTCGTGAGCAGGATTTGAACCTGAGCCTCCCAGATAAAAGCTTCAGGTGCTGACGACAGTATTATTCCTTCCACAACAACTTCTAACTTTAGAGATCGCTACGTATGCGTTAATGAGTTTGAAAGATTTATCTGTACAAAATAACTTACTTAAAATGTAGGTAATATTGAATAAGCGCCGACAGTTTAGGAGCTGAGTCGATAAGACTAAAAACGTTTTATTATTTCTCGAATAAACGTTTATATTATTCGAGAAATAATAAACGTTGTTAGTTTATTAAACTAAAAACGGGGTTTTTAAATTTACGTTAATTAAATTCTCGTAGGTTAAATTTTTTGCCAAACATATTTTTTTCTACGACACTTGTTATGTTGCTATATCTGTCCAGTCCAGTATTTCTTTGTTATATGTTATTATAATAGAAGCCTAAGTATTTCGCATGAATTTCGTAAAGAGCTAGTATGCGGAGCTGTTTGTTCTTTAGTTTACTCACATTACAACCGCACTGTTTTAACTGTCTATTGCTATCTACTGGGCACAATTCCATTTTCCGGGCAGCAGCACAACACTTTGACCGAGCAGTACATGAACCAAGACCTCAAGCACAACAGTCGTGCTTACATCCACTAGAAAATCACAGTTACCAAATATCATACTAGAGGTTAGAGTCAATAGATTTCTTCTGGATTGACGATGGAACACGCTCCCTCCTCGGCCACAACATCGCTTACCATTGGGCGAATTTGTGGCTAAACGTAGATTCATTTTTGAAAAAAAGAAAACTACACTTATATTATTGCCTTACATGTTCAACAAGATCACACAATAAAGTACAGTCCAATACCCACCCTTTTAATCCTTGAAGAGAATCCTTCCAATTGAACATCTTAAATTCCAAACATACATGCTACATAAAAACGAAACTATCCGAATCTAAATACATTTTACACTGAAAACGTTAACTATTTCCGAATTAACACTTTTCCCGAAACTAGAAAAATAGGACGCTATAAAGTTTCCTTGACCATTTCCATTGAATTTTAAAGTGCTTCCCGCATCTCAATGTTGCGGCCTTTATGTATGGGTACACAACCCTAATCCTGTCTGTAAAAAGGGAAATTGAGATATAAAACTGTGAGATAAAGTGCCTGCTTGACAACGGACCGCCCGAGGGCAGAAGCCGGTGTTTTTCAACAATTTAAAATGTTTCCTCGGAAGTTTTGCTATTTAATTTATGGGGTACTCCTTAAAAGGTAGCGATGTTGTTTTTTTGGGGTGGGAGTTTTTTCAAATGGATTTTCACACGCTTTTTTCTCAAGGGATTCCAATTTCTGGGGTTAAACGAAGTTGTTATCATTTTTCACAGAGTATCTTGTGTAAACGCATTAGAGGACCTAAATAATTACGAATATGCATACATTTTTATTTTATTTCAACATTACGTAATATTTAGTGCCTTAAATCGGTTTTCTCTGTCTATGTGCTCTAATACTGTTATCTGACAAAGCATTTTATTTTTTAATATTATAGACATAATTTCAAAGAAGGTAATCTTAACCGCGTTTTCATTTTCATTTAAGGAATCCATAAATAGTAGAAAATTATTGCTCAGTAAGAGATAAAAGAAAATCTCTCGTTAATTATGGAGATACCAAAAAACTAAAATCGGCCAGATGCGACATAATTTCAAAGAAGGTAATCTTAACCGCGTTTTCATTTTCATTTAAGGAATCCATAAATAGTAGAAAATTATTGCTCAGTAAGAGATAAAAGAAAATCTCTCGTTAATTATGGAGATACCAAAAAACTAAAATCGGCCAGATGCATTTTATAACTAATATCGTTAATATTATTGCGACTCACACACACTATAAGCAATCAACAGACACTATTTTAATAATATATTGTCGTCAAGACACTGTCTTAGAAACTTTGGAGAATCTTAATATTATAATGATAGCAGCTATCCGAGATTTCTCGACAAAATAAACATTATTTGTTTTCATCCTGAATTAGAAATCATGTCTTCGCACAAAAAATGCCTAACTCTTATAGATTAAGTAATCTCCATACTATCCTTATTGAATCACTCTATATTTAGACATCTCATACTATCCCTTTGGGAAATAAAGACGTTAAGTTAACACACAAGATATAACAAACACGAATACACAGTCAGCATTCATTTGTACACACTGAATGCTAGCTTTAGTCTAACTCACTGCTCTCGACTAACTCTCGGGGGTGAGTAGCGCCTCACACGCTATGATAAGCAATCAACAGACGCTATTGTAATAATATATTGTCATCACTACCCTGTTCTAGAAGCCTTTGGAGAATCATATTATAACGAAAGCAGCTACCCGAGATTTCTCGACAAAAGAAAGTTATTTATACTTAAAACAAAAAAATGCTATCTCTTATAGCGTAAGTAATATCCATACTGCCCTTACTGAAACACTCTATATTTAGGCATCTCAGGCTATCCCTTTGGGAAATAAAGGAGTAAAGTCAACACACAAGATACTACAACCTCAAATACCTAGACAACATTAATCTATACACACTGAATGTCGGCTTCAGTCTAACTCGCTTCTCTCAATCAACTCTCCCAGGCGAATCACATGCTAAGATAAGCAATCAACAGACGCTATAAATTGCAAATTATAATGTCAGTATATTCGGATTCGGAGAACCTATTTGTTCAGCCATCCAGCTTTTAAAACAGATTTTGACCTTCTCTTTTGAAGATGAAATCACTACATGTTTTTATTTTTTACACTACTGTAAAAAAATGGAGTTTTATGTTTTTAGAGTTGATGTGTGTATGTAGGTATCTATGTATGTTTATGTTTGTGGGTTTCTTTATTCCGCCATTACTTCTGAATGCCTGAATTGATTTATATGTATGGGATATCGTTAGAATCCTTGCATTAATCTGAGTAACATAGCCCAATAAGAAAAAAAAAACTTAATTTAAAGCACGCCTGCTGAATTAAGTAAAAAGTGTAAAACCAGGTTGGTGAACATTTTCACCGCAGTCGGGGGGCAGTAGTACTATGAAACATTTTCTTGTAGGTCCTGCGATGAAAATTTTGTTGTCACGTACCTTGCTTTTCACGTTTAGTTTTTTAGCACGGTTTCCATGCGATGTTTTCCTTCAATAAGTCACTGTGCCCGCAGTTTCACCCACGTACAATTTCAGGCTGACATCTTATTATTACAGAAATAAAGTACTTATAACTTAAGCTACTTCTGTATAAAATAGCTTTTTATAGTGTAATAATTATGTAAATAATCCCTCCTTATAATATAAGTATAGATTTATATTTGTATAAAAACTTTCGTGCGACATATTCATATCAATTAATTTTCACCGGTTACTACTCACGTGCATTTTTCAAGATTGCCCGACTAGTCACAGTCAAACTGTCTTTTGTTTGACTCGCGACATCGCCGCGGGTTCAGCTAATGACTAAGAGCCCCTTCGAGCTCGAAACTAGTCGGGCAATCCCGAAAAATGCACGTGAGTAGTAACCGGTGAACATTAATTGATAAGATTTAAGATTATTAAGTAACATGGTAATATCTTAGGTTTTCGCGATCACTATTCATTATAATAAAACAACTTTTAACCGGATTAATCGCGTCCAGAGGACCGGTCCAGTCCTCCTGCGACTACGAACGCTGCAAAGTGTTCGAAAAGTCAGGAAAACAAAAACCAATAATACACGCGATTAATCCGGTTAAAAGTTGTTTTATTATAATTAAGTAACATGATTTGGAAAAGACAGTGGTGCCTTGGCTTCTGCGTCATCTGAATTGCCAGCCTAACCACCTATCATACTAGTAAGCTATCACACTGCTTTAACTATATCAATATATTTAAATAATTATGTTGATGGTGTGTAAAGCCATGTCAGAGGCCTAAAAACGGCTTAAACTCTGACATTAGGTTGTTCATCAAACACACGACAAGAAGAACTATATCAAAAATAATTTATAAAAGCTTTATCTTCTATCGGCCGTATTTGGATACAATCTTAACAAGTTTCGTGTCACCGGCACGTGACAGGTGACGTCACCGACTGAACTCGGCGGGACTCCAATTTTTTTTTGCATGTCCAAAAACTAACACAAACTTTTCGTCTAGTTTATCTTTTTGTGTGTCATTTTTCTATTTTAGCGTGTAAAATTTGAAAATAATCGGATGAAATTTATTGTGCTACTAAATACGAGTATCTCGTGTTATTTTTAGAACCCCTATACATCTAGCTTTGTGAAACGCTGTGTAGGGGTGTCTCATTTGAGATGGATAGCGCATCAGTTTTCAAAAGGAATTGGAACGGAGTAGACGGGTTTATTGTTCCACTGTCGAGACTAACACAGACAGGAGCTTACTGTGCATTATATTTTTTTAAATCAAGAATGGATCTACGTTTGACGGCCAACTCGCCTGATGGTAAGCGACGGTGTGGCCGAGGATGGAGTACGTAGATCCATAATAAATCTATTCACTTTAAGTAGAGTGGATGGATTGGGGGAGAACGATATTTATAAAGTTGATGCAACTGCCCAGACCCGTCTCCCACAACGGTTGCACTGGACTATATTCCGAAACACGACTAGGTCGCTTCACGGCATGGCTTTGTACGCTGCGTGGTAACCAGCTACGACCGAAACCTCCCACCAGAGTTGTGTTGCCTGTGCTGCACGACCCAGGGCCACGTGTAGGGATTCCATTTTAAGGATGCACTCCTACGGTCGCGGGCAACTCAGTCCCCAAAAATTATATGGAAGAGAAGTAGCACAGTCGTAGGACCGTTGGACTGACAAGTCTAAGACCACAAGTTCAAATCCAAGACACACATCACTTGCTTAAAAAATGGTGAAAAAACCAGCACACCTAAGAGATTTTCTCGATGGTGTGTAAAGCCATATCAGAAACCTACAGGTGTTTAAAACTCGACACGAGGTTGTTCATCAACCATACGATAAGAAGAAGAATTCGAAATATTTTCACACACGTACACCTATGAATTATAAAGAAGTCATATTAAATTTATTATTTATCAGTTCCTTTGTTTTTATTAATAATTAAATTAAATAGAATGAGAAGAAGATTAAGCAAGATGTAATTAATTAAAACATTAAAAAGCACGCCTGCCATGTTTGTATGAATTATATTTGTTTTATTCGACACCTTTTGTTTACTGTTGTCCCTATATATATATATTTTTTAATCTTGTCCTGTTCAATAAACCTCAACCTGAACAATGTAAGGATTCTAACGATTACACATACATCTTAATCGATCCAGGAATTTAGATGTTATGGTAGATTATAGAAACTCACGAACATACATACATAGATGAACCCTAAAAATATGACACTCCTTTTTTGCGCAGTCGTGTAAAAAAGCATGCGGTTGATACAATTCAACATTTACCTTCATATTCTTCTACGGCACACTCAGATCGTACGTTTTACATCAGCATACAAATAAGTTAGTTCCTGACCTAAAACTCCTTGCCTCACAAAGCACACATCATCAAAACTGACACGTAGGTACCCATTCAAATTGCATCCGACTCGAATGGGGACACCAATTTGAAATTCAAATCCCCAATAAGTATAGTGAAGTGTTTAAAATTCTATCGTATTCATCATTCCCGGCATTCTCGGCGGGAACTCGAACAAATAGATGGGGGGTAAGTTTAAAAGCTTCAGAGAGAGTGAAGTCAGGATGTCGGGAGATAGCGGAGTAGTGACGTTCTAGTTATTCACAGACAATGTCGGATAGCACGCTTAGTGTTGGGCGGAGCGAGTAAGGAATAGATAGACAGAAGATAATTTGTTACCATAAACACCTAGAAAATAGGTAACATAATAATAAGTAAACTATATGAGGTCACTGTCACTGTCACTGTCAGCCTGCATCATCCCACAGCTGGGCAAAGGCCTCCCCCATGACTTCCATGTCTGTCTGTTTAGTGCTAATTTGTTCCATTCCATATTAAATCTCTCTAGCTCATCCCGCCATCTTCTTCGGGGTCTGCCACGTCGCCGTTTGGTTGTATCAGGATTTCACTTAGTGGTGATCTTGGTCCACATTTGATTGGACATACGGCAGACATGGCCAGTCCAGTCCCATTTCAATTTGGCGGCTTTTTGTGCTACTTGATTTGTGTTTTGGAACGCAGTGTGGTGTTTCGATATGAGGTACATAACTATTTTTCAGACGGAAGTATAGTAAAATGAACGGACGAACGAATCATAATTATTATGATATTCGCAATGAATAGGCAAGTGTAATGCCAAAAAATGAGAATTTTGTATCATAATTGTAAGTATTCCAGGCGCTCTACGCTCATTTAGAGCGCCTGGAGTATTTATATCTAGGATAAAGTATTTTAACTTCACATACATTCCTTCTAATATAATGTGGTTGCTATAATATTAACTAACCAGCCAAAATATGAATCAAATATAGTAAATATTGAATAGATTCAGGCGTTACTTTGCGGAAGTCCATTACAATGGATGCAAATAAATACAATATCTAGCTACTTCCACAATATATGGTATGGTAGTCATGCATTACCTGTGCACCACCCGCCCACCCGCGAAAAATTGCGACTACCACCACTCTACACATCCTCAGGAGCTGCTAGACCGTGCAGTGTCCAACACGTAACTGAGCGCTTCGTGGTAAAGGGTAAATATACTTTCATACGTACATTCACACTAGTATCCAAAGGGGTAGACTAAGGGCAGAGGTCTAATGTTTAAAACGCATATATTACCAGTGCAGTTATTAAGTTGATTCTATCGTCCTGAACGGGGCACAATCACCAACTCCCGGTTGGTACTGAGAATTTTCTGATAAAAAAAAACCAATAGGACCCAAGAATCGAACCCACGAACGCATGCTCAGCAGGGTTTGCATTCACTAGACCAATGAGCATATTTTAATACAAAAGTTTCTTAATACCATTATTAAACTTCCACTAAGTAACTAGCCCACAGTCTACTCACAAACAAGTTACTCTAATTACTGCCCCCAATATACCACACACTACTTAGATATAAAGGCATAACCACACGAAGAACAATTAAAATAAAACCATCTGTGTTCCACACAAGAATTTAAAACACACGCTGCTTGTAATTAATGTTGCTCCACAAATTGGCGACGCGATCTACAATGTGTGCCAGACCTTAGGGTGCGGTGCGAGTTACAACGGACTGGGTAATTGTCGTACTTTTTTTCTATAGCATTTTTGTTAGGTCAGACAAAAAGTTTTGGTAGAAACGGATTTTGCTTTGTATATAAAATCTTAACGTACATGATCAAATAAGCGAAATGCAATGATTATAATTAATAAATTCAATGAAATTGGTTACAATATGTAACGAAATTACCCCGGTTAGTGGAGTGTGATAGTAGGATAACATCAAAACCTGGCGCATGGATAACATTTGGTATGGCATAGCTAGATAGAAGGAGATCGTATCGGGTGGCAGTTACCACCAACAACAGCATTCCCAAAGAGGGTTGACGTCAAAACTTTAGCAGCATGCCACATATATAGTATGCTGCGCCGACCCCAAATAAATTGGGCAGGGGATGATGATGATGATGATGTAACAAAATTAGAGTTACTGATATAAATATACATTGTCAATAAAAATAGAAAAGGTAAGTTTGAGCAAGGAGCACATTTACTTAGCCAACAAGAAATAGGTAATCTTTAGTTCGCAATATCTCGCTGCAACTGCAACCACACGCGGCCGCCTGTTGTGTAACAGATAGGAATTTAGGCCAAACGATGTTGCGCCTGGGATACGTTATTTATTCCGATTTACGAACAGAACACTAGGCTTCTCGTTGCAACACTATTTCACTGTAAATGCCATTTAGAGCTTGGATAAACGTACACTGTTAATAGCTCGACGACAAGTTTGATGCTGTGAACTTAGCAGTTTAAATTGCTGTCATTTTTGGTGTTATAATGCGATGTAGATTTTTGGTCCTTTGCTACGAATATATTTCAAATACGATTGATTCGTTAAAGTCGATTTCTTTAGAGTCGTGTTTTTTGCTTTTATTGAAGATCTTACTATTTTATTGTAAATCTTAAGTAGGAAATGAAATGACATTATCATACTGAGGGAGTCAAAAAGATTCCTATTGAATCTTATAGTCAAAGAAAAGGTCAGTCGAACCATTTGGTTTTGAAAGTTTTTTTGTAAGAAGATTTGATGCCACGTTTTTGAGAGTAGCACTTATTTTGATGCCATACCGCATAATTCTGCTTATTGAGCTCACAAGATTGATTGAAATGTTAGAATCCTATTCAAATCACTTCGTTCAAAGCTTCGGTCCAATAGATGGCTACATGGCAGTTTCGGAATATCCGTACTGTGCTCAAAACCGCGTATGATGGGATTCCCGTATGGCCAGAATATTTGAATTGCCTAGAGATATTTGTTCCCGGTTTGTTTGTGCAACCAATTTGTGTGTATGCAGATGACATAGAAAAGTGTCAGTCATCACTCAATTTAGGAATGCCGGTATCGAAGTCTGTTAGACTTTTCTGTCAACATGTTCAAGTATTGGACAATTAGTATTTATTTTACTTCCTCAATAAACATAAAGTACGACTAAAAATGTATTATTGGAGTGTTTACATGGGTTGTAAGGCCTATATTTAATTAAATACACTTCTTCATACCGTGGAAATTGTATAGCAATTGGTTTCTTAAAACATTAAATAACAATGTCAACGTTTTATACGGTATTTTTGACTTTAGCATGTATATTAGAGGTGTATTCGATTATAAGAAAGGAACTGGAACATTTAGTATAATTTCTACAAACAGCGAGATGATCAAAATGAACTTTTTTTATTGACATGAAGTTTTGGATATTAATAATTATTATTTTCAAGGCACATTTTTATGGTACAAATATAGTTTATAAAATAGTTATGCAAGTAAACTTAGTTCTTTTTTATCATAAATGAATCTACGTTTGGCCACCAACTGGCCTGATGCGATGGTGTGGCGGAGGATGGAGCACGTAGATCCAGAAGAAATCCATTCACTCTAAGTAGAGTGGATAGATTTTCGGAGAACGATAGTTGGTGAGTTGATGCAACTGCCCAGAACCGTCTCTCGCAAGTTAAAAAGTTATTTACCTGAAAAGCATATATGTGTACAGCAAGAGGGGTAGTTCTGTCTTACTAGCATGCTTAATACTTGCTTGCTTTGTGGTTGCAACCGGTAAGAGGGCGGTCGCTAGGCAAACGAATCCATTAAGCTATGTTCAAGTTTAATCGGCATCTACGACGAGCCTTCTGACAGGCCGTAGGGAATAGAATTCAAACGTGTACTTAAATGGATATTGAGTAATCCTTGAGTGCTGGAACACTAAAGCTCTTACTATATAGGCTAGAAGATTTGAGTCTAGATTATTATTTAGGGTTCATGTATGTATGTATGTGAGTTTCTTTATTCCATCATAACTTCTAAACGCTTGAACCTATTTAGATGTATGGGAATCCTGACATTATCACGGATAAAAAAAAAAGATTTGGTTATGGTAAACATATGGTCGTGGTGGCCGAGTGGTTACGAGCTCGCCTCCTGAGCCGCAGGTTGTGGGTTCAAACCTGGCATGTACCAATTTAATTTTTTCAATGTCATATGTACTTTCTTTGTTCATCTAAGACATCACAGACATACGGTGAAGGAAAACATCGTGAGGAAACCTGAACTTGGTAGTCTGAAATCGCCAACCCACAGTGAGCTAGCGTGGTGATTAAGCTCGTGCCTTCTCTGTATGAGAAGAGGCCCTTGCCCTGCAGTGGGACAGTTATGGGCTGCTTTATTATATATTTTTTTATATGGTAAACAAAAAGCTCTGAAATAAATAAAAAACACAAAATACGAAATTACTTTAAAAAATAAAAGGCACCCTGCCTTTTATTTTTTAAAGTAATTTCGTATTTTAAAAATGGGATTCTAACTTTATTTTAATGATCTTCATTTATTGTTTTGTTTCGCGCCTGTCCTTTTCACATACTCAATACTTTATTGCATTCCATAATGTTATACAGATGGTAGACTTAAAACTATGAGATCAAATTATGGACCCTGTCGGGGACAGCACAGTTAAGTGGGAGAGAAGACATAACTGTCAATGGAAAGAGGTGACATAAGATTTGTCATTTTAATCAAATGAGGTCTTAAAATCACATCCACATTTATATAAAAGATAGGTGAGCCTATTGACATCTACTAGGTACAATCCCGTACTCCTGCAGCTGCTGAGAATTTTGTTACAGAAAATGCCAGTAACAGTTTACTCGACCCCGTAATCAAACCACTAGACTAATGAAGCAGTATAACTGGCACTAATTAATCCCCAAACACCTAATTTGTTGCAATAATAATACAAATATAATTATGATATAATAATTTACACCAGAAATAATATTTACTTAAAAATCGAAACCGAATATCATGATATCGTTTGCCGTTTAATCAGTCGATTTAATTATTGGAATACAATACCTACATGATGTAATTCGACCATCAAGTCGATTAGTTGGAACAATCGATTTAATTATTTACGTTGTAGAGACCGGTAATGATGGACAAAATCAGTAATGACGAATAACAACAACTGATTGAGGGTAACACGGTATTTAACTAAAATAATTTGGCCAATTGTTAACTGCCCCGCTGGTCTAGTGGTCGCGCGGTTGTTTAGCGTGAGGTTGTCCTGGATTGGATTCCCGAGTCAAGCGTAGTTTTATTGGGTTTTTTTCTGTTAGAAAATTCTCTATAACACCTTGGAGGAATCGTGTCCAGTTCATGGAAATAGGGTCACCACTTATTATACGGACTTAATAGCTGTATCGGTAGGTGTACAACAATACTCCTCTGCCCGATCCTTCGGGAATACAGGCGTGAACCTATGTAATTTGGCTCCTGCCAGTCAACGGATGTTAAGTAAAAGGAAGCACGCGGCTTCAAACCTACGGCCACAGACTTTTCGAAATAATGTGCATATTATATAATAATGGTTAATTTGATTAAAGTAAACCAGCACACCTAAGAGATGTTTTCGATAGTGTGTAAAGCCATATCAGAGAGACTGATTGAAACCCGGACACCGGGTTGTTCATCAACCACGCGACAAGGAGATTTAGCTCTTAATTTTTTTATCACTAGATTTATCACTTATTGAAACAATTGATTTATTTAACACTAGCTCTCATTCGCAGCTCGGTCTATGTAGATTTTTATTAATTAGTATTGAAAGACCTACTGTTAATATTAATACCAACTCCAATGTTAAATCAATGCCTTAATACAATGTGTAATGTAATAATAAAAAGAAATAAAATATTTTTATTTAAAAATTACAATTAATAATTTTCATGAGAAACATTCATATTAATTATTGTTCAACGGTTATTACTCACTTGCATTCTTCGGGATTGCCCGACTAGTTTCGAACTCGAACGGAGCCCTTAGTCATGAGATGAGCCCGCGGCGATGTCGCGAGTCAAACTGACTCTGAAGTTTACAAAAATTACAGTTAAATTAATTTTAAAGCATGATGCCTTATTAGTATCCCGATTTTTTAATTATTTTTATGATATTTTGGCATTTAAAAGTACGAATTGACATAAATGTCCAATGTCAATTGAGCGGATTTATTTACAAGAGTAACCCTACCGTGCTTCTTTTAAGAATTGAATGTTTTAAGAAAACGTTACGTTATTAAGCAATTATATTCAAAAGATACAAGTTAGTCCCCATTTACTCGTTGATGCTCTAACTAGCTTTTATATTATAATAATAATGACTATAATTAATAAGTCTTGATTATCTACGTAGTTGAAGAGATTCGAGTACCTATTCGCAAGTACTAGGATTTGCTAAATGCAAGCTAATTAGTGTTTCCTTTGACCTTGACCAACAAACATCGATTTGTTACGACACATAACTAGCACTATAGCATGAGGAACTAATTTTTATGTTTAAAAACATTTCATCAAAGTACTCGAGAGATGATAGTCTACACAACATTCTCTAAAACATCTTATGCGCCACATGTACCTACGGCCTTGCAAAAACCAATATAAATCATGTAATTAATACAATGATAGTGGCATGAAGTAATATAATTATATAAACGAGATTAAATCAAGTGGTCATCAATTGAGCACATGCCGATATCATAATAAACGTGCCACTATCTATACATTACCGCCTCGTTGGTCTAGTGGTCCCAAGCACGACTGCTGACCAGGAGGTCTCGGGTTCGATTCTCGGGTCGAGCAGTGCTATTGAGTTTTTCTGTTAGGAAATTCTCAGTAGCAGCCCGGAGTTTGGAAATGTGCCCGGTTGATGGCAGTAGGCTCACCACATGGGACTTAATAACAGCATTGGTGAAATGTGGGTGTACAATTGTGTACAACTGTGCCTACCCCTTCGGAGAATTCAGGCGTGATGCTATGTTATGTTATGTTTATCTATACATTAATATAAAAAGAAATAAAGTGAAAACATTAAAAAAAATAACGTTTTCCGGGACAGTTTAACGAAATACAATGCGTAGTAGATCTACCAGGAATGTGATAAATAACAAAACAAAAATAAACCTTTCCATCCCTTTCTATTGACAAGAGCTTTCTATTGGCTTGTTAGCTCTATGTATAACCCTGTAATCGATTTACGTCAAGTTCACTACGATCAGCTGTCACTACACAATAATTAATGTGAACAAATGGTTATTTGACTAGTTGACTATTACTTTCAAGCACGTAAAGTCATCAATAATATCAATGTACTCACCGGTTTCAGCCACAAGTTTACTTAATTCTTCTAACTCATAAATTTCTTTTTTCTTTCCATTTGACACTTCTACATAGCAATTAGATTTGTCCATTAATTTATTTTGGTCACTCATGTTTGTCAATAATATTAAAACCTCTTTGTTTTAAAAGCACTTCCAGTAATTATTGTTTTGATGGTTTTGGTCTGTTTGTTGCTATGAGTAATTGTTTTCTACTCCAACAAAATGTCATTCAGTGTTGCCACTGCCAGTTTTTAATTACCTTTACATTGTAGTTATTTTCCTAAGGATTCTATTATTAGTTTGCCTTTGTCTTTCACCCGTATTAGACACATTATGTAATAGATTTGTCTCTGCTATATTGTATTATTCTGCGCCGATTATTTATATAGTAATAATGACTTATATTATTCATAATTGCGGTTTCCTTATTTTGATAGCTGCTTAGAATTCCCATGGCTTAAAGTGTCGAAGCACTAGCAACTTTTTGATAAAAGCGGACGTCGAAGCTCGATCAGCGTTCGGGCTCTTTCATTCCTCTTCGGGCGTTGTCGGTAGCAATATTTACCATACGTATAATGGCTACAACATAGGTTTATGTCTATTGCAGTTACGTAAGGCATTTGGAAAGGGAAAGAGGTAAAAACGTTCCTTTTAAATTTATTAGTTACCGTTGTTCAAATAACGCCGCAATCGAGGTCAAGGTCATGGTCGGAAAGATTGGACCGAAACACAAATGGCATTTTTATGATTAAATCAGTATGGGATATGACTTTTGCGGTTTATGTAATTGCCAATAAGCTTTCTTTATGACATTGCGTCTTATTTGTATAGTTTTAAGTCGGATTACACAATACATATTTTGTCTCAATGGTCAAGTAAACACAAGCGTGGCTCCTGAACTCTTGTCTCTGAGAATCCCATGAACAATTCCAGAGTAAGACAAAGTGAAGTTGGATTTAACATCAGCATCATAGCATCACGCCTGTATTCCCCAAAGGTGTAGGCAGAGGTGTACACAGTTGTACACCCACATTTCACCAATGCTGTTATTTAATCCCATGTAATAGATGGTGAGCCTATTGCCATCTACCGGGCACAATTCCAAACTCCGAGCTGCTACTGAGAATTTTCTAACAGAAAAATTCAATAACTTTTTGCCCGACCCAGGAATCGAACCCGAGACCCCATGCTCAGCAGTCGAACTTGGGACCACTAGACCAACGTGGCAGTTGGTCGTTGGAGTAATCTGTTAAAAAAAACTCAGTAACAGCCCGGTAAATGACAATAGGGTCATACCAATTACATGCTACTGAATAATGGAATAAATAAAGTGTGAGGCTACATGTGTACACATCTGCCTACTCCTTCAAGGAATGCTGGCATGATGCAACTGGAAGCGTTAGATTTGAACAAAAACTCGGAATATCATTTAACAAAAACGTTGTTTGATAAATATTAATATTTTTCCTTCTCGCTTGCGTGGACGGGTTATATTTTGGACTCAATGCTGCGGCCCCAAAGCTAATGTGCTGTAAAATACGTGCCACCGAATATCCAGAGAATACTTAATGATGGAAATTTTTAAGGTAGGTTTGAGTCCAAAATTGGATGGTCATTTTAACCGACTTTAAAAAGGAGGTCCTTTATTCGACCTGTTTGTATGTATGTATGTCCGCAATATTCTTAAAAACTACCGATTTGGATGGGGTTTTCGTTATTTAAATACGTATTTTTCAGGGAATGTTTTAGTATATAACATGTTAGGATCTGATAAAGATCTTCCGAGGTGGACAATAGAACTCTTCAATAGCTAATAGCAGACGATCTGCAATCGTATATCTATATATTGTTTTCACAATTCCATAAGAGGTGGTTATTTTTTCGTTGAAAACATTAATGGGGTAGGCTGAGGTGTACACAGTTGTACACTCACATTTCACCAATGCTGTTATTAAGTTCCGTCTGACAGCGCGGTTGGCGCAGTGGTCGAGAGACCGACTGCTGCGCTGCGTTGTTCGATTCCTGCACGGAGCAAGTATTTACGATCTATGGATAATTGCTCCGGGTCTGGGTGTTTGTGTGCTTGTGGAATTATATGTCTGTAAACGCACCCACGACACAGGAATAAATTCCTAGAGTGGGGCAACGTTTAAAAAAAAATGTAACAGGTGGTGAGCCTATTGCCATCTACCGGGCACAATTCCAAACTCTGGGCTGCTACTGAGAATTTCCTTTCAGAAAATCTCAATAACACTTTACCTGACCGAAGAATCCAACCCGAGACCTCATGCTCAACATTCGCGTTTGGGAGCACTAGACCAACGAGGCAGTTGATGAAGAATGAGATAGATTTTAAAATATCCACCACAGCTGGACTAAATCTTACACATGTTCCCAGACTCTTGAGCTCCCAACTTTTGAGCTTTGACTTTCCCAGTCATTCTAGACACCACAAGACCTTAACAAGCATATTACTTTTGAAACTTCAAGTACATACTTGTCTAACTTTATGCCACCGAAGTATTCCAGTAATTTCTGTTGTTTGACGTACATATGGACGTGTCCTTTGAATGTGACAGCGTTTACAAAAGTTTGGACAAGTCCAACCAAGTTAGTTGTCATCTACTTTTAGAAGCAAATTTTGAGCATTGCGTTGAATTATTTTGTCTTTTGTTTTTTACTGTACTCTGGGTAAAGTTTTGGGTGCCAAAGTAGCCTCCGTCATTTGAATAAACATAATTATAACGGTAGGCTAATCCCATCATTAACCTTGTTTCCAGACTAGCTGTACTCACGTGAAAGCTTAACGCCTAATAAAGTTTTTTTATTGACGTGGCCTCTTGCATTTAACCCGTTGGGGTTTGATCTGCGTAACCGGACAATGGCTAAGGCGAGGCAGTTTGATACCTCCAGTCAGGGCATATTTTTATAAACTACAAACTAAGCAACACAGCACTAAGGGCGTCCTCTGCGGGACACGAGCCTCGGCTTAGGGCGTTGCTGAGGAGAAATTGGGACTAGCTGGATCATATAAGTTACCTTATTATTAACATTTTTTTGAACACATGCGAAGGAAACCTTAAAGTTTTAGTTATCCATCTCTATCAATTCAGGCTTTTGCAGTTAACTGGTTGGGTCTGGTCAACTGGGTCTTTACAAGTTGCAACACATACCAAGTCTACACCAGCTAGATCAAAATTTCCTGTACGTCCGGCTAACGTTAAACATTAAGATCCACCACCTCAAGGCTGCTATGGCTCTTCCTTCAAAAGGCCCTGCATGGTTGCACTCATATAGATAATTATGTCTGGACTTTTAAAGAGACGTTGACCATGTTTCGACGTTTATTCTCAGAGATCATAGGAAATGCCCGCGCCATCTAGTTATAGAAATGGCTTGGAAAGGTGTCTTCAAAAGGTCTTACATAAATAAAATTATTTATTATTTATCACGGCCTTTTTTCAGCTTCAATAGCTATTGAAATTGGCTACAGTCATATTACTTCAGCCTGATGATGCCAACGAGACCACTTTTCCTCAGGCTTCTTTTTGGTTCCTTTATTTTATCCAAACATTTTATGTACTAACCTACTCGATATATTCATGTCACGCCAAGATTTAATACAAAACCAGACGGACAGCTAGGGATACCAGGCACATCTTACACAATAAAATAAAAACAATAATATTTTTTTTTTGACAAATTCATACCTGTCGTGTTTGATTGCCGATGGGTAGGAGGAAAATTTTATGATCGGACTAGTACAAAAACTGTACTTCATAACAATCAATATTTATTGTGTTTCGTAATTACCGAGCCTCCTTCAATAGAATTAAGAAAACAATATATAAACATACGATCGCAGCAATTGCGGGTTATTTGCTGTTATTTATTGAAGAGTTTCTTTGTATATCTCCGAGGATCTTTACAAAATCCTACTATATTATATACTAAAACCCCATCCAAATCGTATCAGTAGTTTTGTTAAAATCGCGGAGATACAAACCTACATACATACATACAGGTTAAATAAAGAACCTCCTTTTTTGAAGTCGGTAAATAAATGAATTCATTAACGTCCAGGCAGATTTGAAATTAAAGTAAACGCCCGACTTGACCAGGCGTATACATGAAATTTTGATCAAGAGGTTATAACGAAAAATAAGGATGAAAATGAAAAAGAAAACAGATTTTTTTGAAATATATGTACGTACAAGTTCTATCCACTATTCCCTGTAGATTATATTATCAGTTATACCCACGTTCTGACGGGTCACGTCTTTTATAAAAATGTCTGACATAAACAGGTTTCTTTGACCCTTTTTGTATTGTCGTTTGAATATAAATATCTGTGTGTACAAATAAGATATTTTTTTGCGAACATGTG
The DNA here is from genome assembly GCA_935421205.1 of Xylocampa areola. NCBI lineage: Eukaryota > Metazoa > Arthropoda > Insecta > Lepidoptera > Noctuidae > Xylocampa > Xylocampa areola. Next base: position 14,288,889 of record OW285218.1, on the reverse strand, counting down.
ACATGTTTGCCCTTTATATAGATCAATGTTTGTTAAACTCACGTAGATTTTTGGTAATAACCAAAACACAGATCTGAAAAAAAAAATACGGATGTAACCTTGCTTTGTCATAAGTGAAGCATAGATTACGCACACACGCAGCGTACTGGCGCCGAGTGGATGACTTTTGAGTATTTGTATGCGTTTAGCTCGTGTATGAAAAGCGAAATTGGATGACTACGCATGCTTCTCACATGTCGTACGCAAGCCTACGTCCGTATTTAAGGTCCGTGAACCAAATGAGCACATGAACTTACGCCTTTTTCCCATGGGGGTAAGCCGAAATTATAGAACGCTACCTGCTATCATGCTTACACACCCCTTTGCTTCGCCTTTTTCTTAAAATAAATCATATTCTCATAACTAAAAACAAAAATTCAGCGTAAAACAAATTGTATCCGAAATGTCTGGAGAGGGGCGACGTCGACGTAGGCTTCGAAAACGAAAACGTTTTTAAGACTGGACTGCTATTGTCACATGAAGACAAGTGTGGAACGATACGGAGACACCATTGCTCAGCAGTGGACAATACAGTTAAGGTAAAAAAGGTCTGCAGGACTATAACGCAAAATAGATCATGCATATGTTTGCGTTGCGGATAAAAATCTATACCAATAAATAAAATTGAAGTGTGTGTCTGTGATTTTAAAATAAATACCAACATTTAAAAGCGAAATGCTATTTAAACGATGCATATAATAATAACTGTCTGACATTGAAATTGGAGGCCCCGGGATTGAAGGCGCATTTCGCAGCTCCCTACTGGTGCTGGCCGTCTTATACGGGACTATTCCAGTTAATAGAGTTAGTCAGGTATTACGTTTCCCCCATGACATCCAAGATGGGCGCGCGTGGAAAACTACGCGCCGCCACCTCGGGTTCTGTTTGATGGGGGGAACTGAGCATCCCCAAGTCCACCGCCCCTGAATCAATTTACGCTTATAACCACTAGGCCAACAAGGGAGTTGACGATAAACCAATTAATAATTCAGAAGCCAAACCCTTTTACTTGTCACAATTAAATTAAGGTATTGGGTGTGTTGTGAACACGCTTTCAAATGGTTTAGGTTTCAGTTTCTACTCATACGTTAAAACAAGGTGTGGTTACAAACGGTGTCGACATCTTGCGTTTCATTATTGTAAATAGGGTATTGTCAATTAATTGTTTACCTGTGTTGTGGTTAGAACGATCTATCAAGTCGTAGACCGAACATTTTAAATGATTTTTTATACATGTTTAGGCCATATAATGCCTATATTAATTATTATTTTCTAAGGTAAACATTGAAATATATATAGACATGAGAAGGACTCAAACCCGACCAAATGAGATATCGTGTCATGCTAGCATCCATTAAATTTCATGTTCCTTCTTCGTCTCAGTGGGAGAGACATGGCACGGTACGTCAAGGGTCGTGTGTTCGAGTCCTGCTCGTGTCTATTATTTTAAAAGTTTTCTTTAGAAAATAATAATTTGTAGACTGAAGTTAGCATACATACATACATAAACTCTTTTATGGGTTGGCAGAAACTATAGAACACCACCTACGATTCTTACAAACTCATTTTGCTTTGACCACGTTCAAACAACTGGTCATATACGCGCGCCGGTTGTCTCTTAAAATACAGGTGATCCTTGTTTAAGAGGCAGGGTTATATAAATTATTGTACTGTTTTTGCAACATTTGTATTGTTAAATGTATATCTGTAGCTTCTGTTGGTTTAATAAACAATTTTATTATTATTATACAACGCCTCTAACCTTTTTACAAGTCATCACCGATGAGGACCGTGCATATCCTTCTAGGGCGTCTCCTCTCTGCATTAATACAAATTGGCGTTTTAGCAAATAAATAATTTGCTTAGCATATTCATTTGTCAGGGTACGCTTCATGTCGAACTGTGTGTAGCTTAATACCAATACTTTGCATGAAGCAACTGCTCTGACCTCCACAATCTAGTTATTGGGTAAGGGGCTGGAAATTTTGACTACAGTGGGTACCGTTGGGTACGGTAGCTGACCCAACGGTACCCACTGCTTTAAAATGTTAATTCAATATAAATCTTTGAAAAGCATTAAAGCGTGCTTAGCGAACACTAAAGTTACAATATTAAATGGAAAAAGAATACGGTCGCGAGCAGGATTCGAAGCTGCGCCTCCCGGATAAATACTCCAGGCGCTCTGACCACTAAGCCATCTCGACCTCTGCTCACCACCGCGAATTCTTCTTCCATATTTTAACGTCTTATGGCGACGTCATTGCAATCAATTCAGTACCTAATTAATATTGTAACTTTCTAAAGTTACAATATTAATTAGGTACTGTTCGCTAAGCATGCGTTAATGCTTTTCAAAGATTTATCTTGAATTAATAAGGCATTCTTTACGACATTGTATTAGCTGCAATGTTGGTCGTGTCGGTTTCGGTCACCTCTATAGGTACTGAATTGATTGAAATTGTGCCCGGTAGCTGGCAATAGGCTCGCCAGCTATTCCATGGGACTAATAACAGCATTGGTGAAATGTTTGTGCACAACTGTGTACACCTCGACTTACTCCTACGGGAATACAGGCGTGATGCTATATATATATAAAACTATCGATAGTTTTACAACAACACTACCAGCAACACTACCTACAACACCCCCTGTTAATTCAGACAGTAATGTATTACTCAGTTGTCAGAGCGCATCAGTAACAGATGTACCAAATATACAGACACAATCATGTTCCGATTTAATTAAACCGGAATATTACAGGAATAGGTTATGTTTTCTATAATATAGTAGGCAATATGTCACTTTGATTGACAGATGAACGCGAGGTCCTGGATTCGATCCCGGAAGGATTAAGCACATACATTATTTATTAAACCCACAGTTCATCGCACATTTTCCCAATGCCTTTATTAAATCCAATGTACCTATCCCATTAGCATATATCCCATTAGGGCATAATTTTTAACTCTGGGCTGGTATCGAGAATTTCCTAACAGAAAAACCCAATGACATGTTACCTGACATGAGGATCGAACCCAGAACGCCATGCTCAGCCAGCGTGGTTACGTCAATAATGGAGAATGTGGCAAAAATTACCACACAACATACCATAGCAAACAGAAAGACATTACTGCTTAGTGCTTATTCCTAACCCTTAAAAAGATACCGAAATGGGCTCTAAAGCTATTTTATTAGTCTAGTGGTCGCACGCATGGCTGCTGAACGTGAGGTTCTGGTTTGGATTTCCAAGGCGAGCAAGGGTATTTTGAGATTTTCTGCTAAGAAATTTTCATGGAAAATAAATGTATTTGGTAGATTGCAAATGACCACCAACATGGGTCTTAAAAACAGCATTGGTGAAATGTGGGTGTACTTGTGTATACCTCTGCCTACCCCATCGGGTATACAGGCGTGATGCTATGATAAATCTCTTCTTACGTCACTCACCCACACATAAACAAAACACAATTAATTAAAATAACATAACTGTAACAATGTATTTAAAACAGAATTTTATCGCGAATTTCTACCATAACATGTCCTCACAATTCTCGGGGCTATAGCTCAAAGCCTTTTTAATATCACCCTTACCCACCATTCCATTCCCAACTTTACGACAAACGTCATAGGGCTCAAAATGTTTATATTCCAAACATAAACAGAACAAGCGTAACTTTCCTTTGTTAGGGAAATGTACACATTCTTGACCTCCAGTTGAAGGAATGTAAACTACAGCGCTTTAATATTACACAAATACTAGCTTTTGCTTTGATTTCACTTGTTCGTAAAGCGCTGTTTAGACGATATATCTAATAATAAAACATATAACAGATACCGTACAATTGGTGACCGAATTAAACGAGGCGAATCTATAGAAGTGAAGAGGAACAAACCAATAAAAAAATATATATACTGACCCATTTTTTTCGTTTTCTTAATTGAATATTATTTTAAGCTTAATCTGCTGCTAGACTAAAATTTTTTTTTTTTTTACATTATATTTTTTTTTGCATATACTACACCAGTGCCTTAACAGACGCCACGCCGCAAGCGTACGACTAATGGTGCGGCATTAGGATTGATTTGGTTTTATGCCTAGTACATGAAAATTTCTGAGAAAAGCATAATATTTAACGAGATGAATAAGGCACAGAACGTTTTGTTATTTTTATTAATTAATAATTTTAATACAGCGGTTTTTTTTTATATATGTACTGTACAAAATCTCAGCTTGGATTTCACAACAATATCACAAACACACATTTCATATTGATATGAAACTTGGGTGATTTTCAAAGCTATAGCAAGTCTCGCCTTACCCGCCCCGCAATCAAGATCTTGACCAACTGTCAGAGTACGCACTAATATATAATATAATATAATGAAGTCAACATATAGCACATCTACTTCCAATATAGCATATAATGCGAACGCTGTGCTATACAAACCAATATAATAGTACATCATGATGCAAGAGACCTAAGATAGTCATTACACACGATGCTGGAATGCAGCCCGAGCCGCTAGGCGAGGGCGTAGTTCCGTCGAGTTTTTATTGACCAAAAAGCTCAAGCGTCTCATACGATATTTTTCAACACACTTCCGACGAAAGCAATTAATTTAATTACATAATTATACTTATTTGTTACAAGTGATTCAATACACAGCTTGTAGGTATACTTACTGGTTATGACGCAATTCATATATAGCGTAGTCTGAACTCTGCTTTACATAAATACTAACGTTTGCTTTGACTTCGCTTGTTCGTTAATGTCGAAACATTCTGCGTTGGTACGTTTGTTGGTAAACTTTGATTAATTTCGTCAACTGTTCATTGTGTCGTGTAGCCCTATCAACTAAAATTATTTTGAGAAGTATTGCCCTAATTGTTAATGTCTGAGCGCCGCTACTGACTGACTGATGTTATAATTTAAGTGAATAAATAAATTGTCATTCTCTATAAAAAAAAAACTGTTCACTTTATTTATCCCATCTTGTCTTTATAGAGCAGTTAGTAAAATATTACATTTCTCTTATTTTAGTTTGGTTCAAAGTTTACATCAAAGAGAGTCTCGTGACTAAGTTACAGGCGCACAGATCGATCGATCGAGGTTAAGCTTCGCTTGCGGCGGTCGGTCTGTGGATGGGTGACCACCACTTCATACATAGACGACTCCTGTTAAGACAATACCTAAATCCTAAAAGTTTAGATATTTTGAGCTACGGAACCCTAAGAAATGGCAAAAAATTATCGTACACAACTCATGAGTCGAAAGTAAGAGTGAACTTTTCTAAAACGTGAAACGCCAGCGATAAAGATGTCTTCAAGGCTTCAGTTAAACGGCTCGGGTGTAATCAATCACTCCTGGCTTGCCAACTTTGTCAGGCCCGAAAGCTTCGGTATGTTTTACATGGTAATTTATCGTTTAGGTGCCCCTCTACTGGTAGAAGACGCGGCTTTGCTTGCATATTTTTTCCGGCACGATTCTGTCCGGGTCTCGTAGTTAAGTAACAGCCGCACAGATCGCTCGAGGTTAAGCTACACTTGCCAAGTCTGTCTGTGGACAGGTGACCATCATTTCATACCGAGATCGCTCCATGCCTCGGAGTGCACGTCAAACCGTCGGTCCCAGTTATCATATTAACATCTATGACAGCCGTTACGGGTAGTCAGAGGCCTGAAAGCCGGACAACAAGTCATACCACGAGTTATCGTATTCCCCAGTAACTGGGTTATGGAGGTCGGATAGGCAGTTGCTACATGTAAAATACTGGTATGAAGCTGCATTCGGTTTCACTGGAAGCCGACCCCAATGTAATTGGGAAAAGGCTAGGCAGATATATTCTGTCAAACGTTCTACGCATACAAACCTCCTCTTTGGGATGCTCCAGGAACAAAAACCATAGTGTCACACATAAATATGTGTAAAAAACCAAAAATAGCTTTGAAAATTGTGTTGAAGTAATCAAGCGTTGAACACCTCCTGCTTAGCAAAGAACAGAGCGTGTTTTGCAAAGCTGACGGTTGACCTCCACTAGTGGAGTTGCACCAAAAGAAGAAGAAACAGAATCAAGCCTGAGTGTAGAGCAATCCATTTCTTCTCTGGCTTTCTAGCAGTAATCGCTTGTTCTTGATCTTTAGTCTTCGTAATCACCATTAACTAAACGTCGGGAAAAAAGAAATAGGTAGCGAGATATACAACGTCTGTAAATGATTGCTAGATAAATATCGCCAGGCGTCTCCTTAAGACGTATACAAGGAGAATTGAAAATTCAATAGGTTTGAACACGACAAGGTAGCTCAGTTGGTAGAGTAATGACACGGAATGTCAAGGGTCGCGAGTTCAAGCACCGTTCTTGGCTATTACTTTTTCAATGTATCCTAGAAAAATATTTATTAATATAGGCATTACATGGCCTCAACATGTAAAAACAATATAATTATATATAATTCGGGTAAAAGTCGTTTTATTGTAAAGTCAAAAATACATAACTTTATGGTTACACTACGCCATGTCTTATGAAAACGTTACCTGTATAAATACATTTTTCAAACGCAATAAAACGTGCGTAACGAATACTAATGTCGTAACCAAAAGACAGAAAAATCCGGGGTAGTGAGCAAAGGTCGAAATGGCTTAGTGGTCAGAGCGCCTGGAGTATTTATCTGGGAGGCGCACTTTTCAATCCTACTCACGACCGTATTTTTCAAGTATTTTTCCACAAAAATGATTATATTGGTAATTACATATCTTTACAAATAAATACACTTTAATTCGATTTGATTTAGTCAACATTAAAATCGAAATCAACGTCGCTGAAATGTATGTTATCTCAAACCATTTCTTTTTCAATTCCACAGCACTTTACATTTCGAATGGAGAAACGGAACGGGTGAAGTGAACCGTGTAATTTATTGCGCTGCACATCTTGCATGTCTTATGATTTATGATACAATCGAGTCGTTACGCCCTCTGTCGAGGCAGTTTGTGAACTAATGTTTGTAAAGTCCGTCTCTGAGTTTCTAATATTCATACCAAGAAACGGATACTTGGTACAGTTGTCTGAAGTTAGTGATTCCAAGCGGCCGCGCATGTACAGTTGTATAGAAAAGTGTACAACATTATTTGTAATAAATACTAAACCTGAAAGTAGTTTGTTCAGTATCACTAACAGAATCGATAGTAATAAATGTTTAAACCATGTTATATTTTGTCCAAATTATACATATTTAAACACAGTTCGTTGGACACAGTACAGGGGCTGCCAGCTGCGCGTGCGTGTAACTTTATGAGTTATCATTGGACATTTTTCAAATGTTTAATACATATTCTTTATCAATCATCATCAATACATATAATAAAAATGTAACGGATTGCTGTCTGTACATGGAAAATATATGAGAAAAAATATTATTGGGACCTTTATCAACGCAAGTAGCACCCAAAATAATGGTTGTTAGAATGTTTTCTTTGTCTGTGCGTTTGTGCACGCTAATCTCAGAAACGGCTTATCCGATTTAGATGTGGTTTTCATTAATATATTGTGGTAAGCTTCACTTAACATTTAGCGTTTGTTTCATATCAATCGGTAAATAAAAAAGTTATGCCAATTTAAAGAATCACGTGAACATTTATTAATTATGAATTTGTGTTCATACACGACATGGTGTTAATTTATGACGTCCACGCGGATGGAGTCGCAGGCACAGCTAATTTGAAAATATGAGTCAACCGAACTGCTGTCAACTGGACTCAATTATAAACTCCAGACCACTACCTACTCAAAATATTCTAACAGAAAATCCCAGTAAAGTAGTAACCCAGTAACCTTAAGCTCAGCAGCCGCTCGCCAATTATTACACAGTATTTTTTAACGTCAACGGTGAAATGTAGGTGTACAGTACACTTAAGGAGTATTTATCCGGAAGGCGCAGGTTCAAATCCTGCTCACGAAAGTACATTTATTTAAAAAAAAAAAAACAATTTGTTTCTGCCTTACCCTTCAGAAATTACAGGTGATGCTGTATTCTTTTTAGTAAAATATCCCTAAGATTTTTTGTCATTTTAAGATGGCAATCATTTTGCTGTAATTACGTGAAAATGATGATTGACCTCATTTATCTAAGCACCAGGTGTTTGCAATATTCTCACAAAAAAGAGAAATGCTATAGTTATAATGACACAAACAAATAACCTAAAAGAAAGGTTTTCCTTTAGGTTTAAGTCGAACATTCTAGTTCAATTTAAACTATTCCTAAAGCAAGCAAACTTTGAAGGGAAATATTCTACAATTCTAGACCAAAATCTTGTGAGAAATAAACTTCAGTGCGCAAGAACATTCAAAATTCTAAACTAAACCCACCAATTTCTTCAAGTCGTCCTGCGCAGTTCCGGCGACTTGCGACGCAGTGTCACAAGGCATGGATTTGCGATGTTACCTTTATGACATTGTAACGCATAAGTAAGTAGTATTAATATTTTTCTAACGCATATTAACGAATAATTTAAAATAAATATATGTAATTCCTATACAATCAATATAATTTCCTTGGAATACATAGTTAAGCCGGCTGTTTCCATAAAAAAAGTATGTTGTTCCATATGACGCATAAATAAAACCGCAACGTAGAGCTTTTGCGGTGTTGTAGAGCCTAAATAGCAGCATTTAGTGTTAAAGGTGGTAAATTTTGCACCGATTTCATGCATGGTTTTTCTTTATACTGAAATATCAGGGTCCCACAAACCGCAGGCTCCTAAACCATAGATAGATACTACCTTTAATCTTTATGACGCAATATTGTAATGCATGAGTTTTCGTTGCCGCAATGCATGAGTAAGCGTTGCTGCGACGTATGACTAAGCGTTGCAGCGACGCATGAGTAAGCGTTGCTGCGACGCTGCTGCGACGCATGATTAAGCGTTGCTGCGACGCATGAGTAAGAGTTGATGCAACGCATGAGTAAGCGTTGCTGCGACGCATGAGTAAGCGTTGCTGCAACGCATGAGTAAGCGTTGCAACGACGCATGAGTAAGCGTTGCTGCGACGCATAAGTAAGCGTTGCTGCGACGCATGAGTAAGCGTTGCTGTGACTCGTGTGAAAGCGTTGCTGCGACGCATGAGTAAGCTTTGCTGCGACGCATGAGTAAGCGTTGCTGCGACGCATGAGTAAGCGTTACTGCGACGCATGAATGAGTCAATGAATTTTGTAAATCATATAAATAATGAATAATTAAAATTAATATATGTAATGCCTATACGACCAATAAAACCGCCATTTTCCCAAAAATATTTTGTTCATAATGAAGCATAAACAAAACCTCACAGCAAATCATTTGCGTAGTTATAGCGATGAAATAGTAGCTGAATTCAAACTACAAGCTTAAACTTTAGATAGAATTCATGCAATTTGCCTTGCCAACTGCATAGCTCATTTGAAACATGCTAACATTATATTTCAGTCAGGTTGCTGTGTTCGCGCCTTTTTCTTGTAACTGGGAATTATTTTAACTAGCTACATAACAGATGTTTAACTTAGTGGAAAAGGAATGGAATATGAAATGAAATAGTAGTGCCCGTAATTTACAAAGGAAGAAAAAGATACCGTTTTTTTTTTTAAAGTGCCGCTTATGGCTCTCGTTTGTCTGAATTTTATTTTTTATTTTCTGGGTAGAAACGAAAAAAAAATAGAAGGTAGTGAGTATACCTAGTAAGCCTATACTATATTTTTTCGTTTATTTATTTCGTATGCATACCGATTAGATTAATAAATATATAACAAGAAAAAGGATATACATTTAAAAAATAGCTGGCCATCGGCAACGGGAGCAGGGTCCAAGACACCGGTGGTTAGGGATCTAGAGAGAGGAACCTCCTAACAATGCATGCCGTGTCGAGCAGTACCACTTTCTGTATCAGGCCCTGCCCAAACCCAGCCGTCTAACGAGAGCTTCTTAAGGTGTTGGTCGAGACTCTTCGTTATCAGTCCGTTGGCCGTCACGACTATCGGCACAATGATTGCCGAATCCACATCCCACATGTCAATCATCATCATCATCAACCTCGTGAGCTACATCAGTACCATATCTTTATTATTATCATTGCTTATTTTAATATTATTATTTTTTCAGAAAAATCTATTCCAATAACTAAAATTGAAGTGTCCTTTTGCAATTTTTTTTACGTTTTTGCTATTAATACGATGCCTAATTATAATGACCGTTTTTAGAATAAGGCATAATGACAGTATTAAGGAATCAAAGAATTGTTGCTTGAACTTATATCAAATGTCATCGAAGCGTGACGTCACAACCCATCATAAGCGGCGCCATGACACCCATGAGCGTTTTGGCGCTTAATTCAAATTAGGTAGATAAAAATGCATTATTCTGCGTTAAAACTTAGTTTATTGCTGAAGTTATGTGTTTTTCGGTAATAGTACACGTGTACCTATATTATATTATAAAAGGAGATTTCGAAATCAGTCATCATGCCTATTAATATATAAAAGCAATCTTTGTGCCAAATTTCATCAAAATCGGATAAACGGTTTAGTCGTAAAAAAAAAAACATTATAGCTAGATTGACTTCTGCATTATATTATTACTACGAATGGAGTAATATGTTTGCATACATTTACTTCATCACGATACTTTGAATTTCAAAACTTTAAAAGCGAATTGCAGTTGTGTGAGTAAACAGTAAATATTAGTAAATGGGGTTGATTAAAATATACAGGAATAGTATTTTGGCCGTCAGCCGCGGCTTCAGTGAGCGGAAGACAGTCAAGATATTATATATTTTGAAGGTATTGCAGTGATAATCGTGTATTACATAGCCTCACGCCTGTATTCGCCAATGGGATAGGCAGAGGTGTACACAGCTGTACACCCACATTAGACCAATGCTGTTATTAAGTTCCATGTAATGGTGGTGAGCCTATTGCTACCTATAGTTCAAACTCCGGGCTGATACTGAAAATTTTCTCACAGAAAATCTGGGCTCAGCAGTCGTTCTTGGAACCACTAGACCAACGAGGCAGTTAATAATTATTATTATGACACAATAAACTGTATAACCCGGCAAAAGTGGTAAGCTAAGTGAATGGAGATGTCTTATTGCTATATTTAATTAAGATAATAAAAACACACAAAATCTGACACGTTTGGTTTTAAAACCAATTGACGTACTTGCATTATCTAGTTATTAAATAAAAAGTACCTGGATGCTCGAGATTTACTCGTTGTTTTTTTGGTAAAACGACGTTTTCTAAAAATGTTACCTAGCTAGATCGATTTATTGCCCCCGAAACCCGCTGCATACAAAATTTCATCAAAATCATTGGAGATTAGAGCCATAAGACGTGTTAAAATATGGAAGAAGAATTCGCGGTGGTGAGCAGAAGTCGAGATGGCTTAGTGGTCAGAGCGCCTGGAGTATTTATCCGGGAGGCGCACATTCGAATCCTGTTCGCGACCGTATTCTTTGTCCATTTAATATTGTAACTTTTCAGATTATATATACAAGAATTGCTCGTTTTAAGGTATTTGATAGATAGATTTTTGATAAATAAAATTTTATTGTTCTAAGAAAAACAGAGCTAGATTTTCTTTTCCACTCGTTATACAATGTCAATAGCTGTGCAATAGAATTGGATAAGCAACAGTGGAAAAACATCACCAGTATCCTGCACTAGTTACAAAACTGTATCACAGGAGACAGGGACTTCACATAAATCTTAACTAAATGGTAACTTCGAACGTCGTTCGAATTTAGGATGGATAAGATGTTGTTTTAATTAATTTGGTATAATATAGCCGGTAATATGACTTATAAGTTATAAGAATGGAAATGGAAATTAAAAAGTTGAAAAAATATTCAGTCACCCAAAATTACTCTATCTTTACTTGTTGTATTCTTTGGAATAAAGTTCTGTTTCAGAAATAGATCCATCCCAGTAAAGTGTTCATAAAATATATCAGTTTTATTATCCTGTATTTTTATACCAAGAAGTTCAGCTGTCTCATAAAGATGGAATTATTATTAACTAGTAGTCGCCCACTGGCTGAAATTCGACCATAACTAATTTAAATTAAAAAATTTAATGGTGTTATGGGTCTATTGTCATAGATATAATTGTGTGTGTGTGTGTGTGTGTTAAAAGCATGGCAGTGTGTAATTTTATGTTTTGTTTTTACTTAATGTATTTCTAATGCATATTTTATTACATAGATATAATTGTGTGCGTGTGTGTGTGTGTGTTAAAAGCATGGCAGTGTGTAATGTTATGTTATGTTTTTATTTAATGTATTTCTAATGCATATTAAGTAAAATTATTAGCTATCTGCACTGCTTCTCCATATAAACTATAACTCTGCCAAATTTCATACACCTCCGTCCGCAAAATTTTCGTAAAAAAGTGTACATCATTTTTGCTTCATGTATATAATTTAATAACTATACTCAATATATTGCACTCCGCATGTATTATATAAGGGTGTTACAATAAGGAAACAAGAATATGTGGAGGGTCCACATACCACATTCGGGCACGGGAAAAGGTAGAAAAAAGGAGGAATTACATTTAATATTAATGAATACTTAATTATTTTTAATGTTGCCAAATTATAAATTTTTCCTTTATTATTTTCACATTATTAGGTATATTTAGATATTATATTATTTAATATATATTGATTTTATTGTAACTATATACGATAAATTGAAAATATTTGTACACAATTTTCAATAAAGTGAATATTATTACGCGATTTGATTAACAAATTGAGGATCAAATACCACTAAATATTCATCGCTAGCAGTCGACACAATCAATATTCAACAAACAGCAATTTGCGAGTGGTGTAATTATACGCAAACAACAGTATTCAGAATTCCCTTGAACATGTTGTATTATTTCTAATGAACATTTTATTTGTTTTAGCAGTCTCTTGGGCCCATGTTTTGCGTTAAATATTTAGGTATAATGTATTTTAAGCCTACAAAGTTTCAAGCTGTACTTTTCCGGGTAGAAATATACAACCGCTATCGAGGTTTCAAATGGCATCTCCTGGACTATTCCAAGTGACATCTACTAACTCAACCACCGCAAACGTCGGATTTTACCTCCATCTTTTAACACGTCTTACGGTGACGTCTTCGTCACTTATTCATTCTCTAATCTCTATAAAGTGACTAAATAGATAACGATGACCATGTGTTTTACCCCCACACGCGTTCGATCTTGCTACCCACAAAATAATAAAATTTTGAGGTAAATCTTTGAAAAGCATTAGCGAACTCTAAAATTATAATATTAAATAGAAAAACAATACGGTAGCGAGCAGGATTCGAACCTGTATCTCCCGGATAGAGCCTGGAGTGTTCCAGGCTCTATAATGCTTTTCAAAGATTTATCTTAAATTATTAAGGTAATTGCATCTTTACGAAATTGTATTACCTGCAAAGTTAATCTTGTCGGTTCGGTCACCTGTATAGAGACTGAATAGTAGCAATGACATCACCAAAAGATGTGTTAAATGTGATGAAAATTTTGAGTTTACTTTGCCTAGGTTAATACGTTTTATAAATATTTCTATGTCTACAAAATTTGTACTAGTATATTAATCACGTTTTAAAATTCACGTATGTGTAACTTTGCATATGTGCGTGTGTTTGCGGGCGGGCGGTGCACAGATGTTTGCATGACTATCCTCAATATTGTGGAAGTAGCATCCATTGTAATGTACTTCCGCAAAGTAACACCTGAATCTATTCATTATTTTAAAATTCTGACAATATATTGTCTCTACATGAACGAAAAATAATAAAACTTCATGGTATAATTAAAATTAATTATTATATCACGACTTTATATTTATTCGCGTTACGTATATATTTTATTTTATATCACATTAGTTTGATTGTATGACCGTGTGTACAAATATTTTTGAATTTCTAAAATTGTATTAGAATATACGTACATCTATCAAGAGCGCATCTACTTTATTATCTGAAATTATTTACACTTGAGTATTTTTTACTAAATAAACTACTAACTTATTTGTAGACAATAAACCAAAATATGAGTTTTCAATTTTGAGAAACACTGCACAATTTTTCTTATATTCCCAAATCAACACAAAATTTTCATCACAAATAACAATTAACCAAACTTCCTCACTATATTTCACTCACAAAATACGTATCTACCTCATAAAATGAACGAGCAATTAACATTTTATAAAAGTGCGCTGCGGTGCTGCCGCAAAGTTTGCGCCGTGTGTTTCCAAGCGAAATGGGTCAGGGGTCGCGCAGTGTTATTCATAACATTTTTAGTTCTCACTCGTCAAATTATGAAATGAGGCCCGTCGACCTGTTTAGTTGGAAAAGTATGACATTTATAAATGAGGTAGCAAACACTAGGCTGCTTTTATAAAATATTTTTTAAATTTATTCTGACATAGATCTCATAGATAAATTTAGACGTTGACGGAAGGTTTTTATTTTATTTGTTCGTCTCTATTTGTAATGCCAATGTACGTACAGCGTACAGCTACTTTTAACTTTAGAAAACCTTTCTAGAACTCGGTCGTTATTTGATCTTCAATCGTCTTTCATCCTTCACGACGCAATGTCCGCCTATCACTTTTTTGGGTGAGTAGGATGACGTGCTCTAAGAGGAAGTAACTCAAGGCATCTCTAAAAATATATTTTGCGTATTACATAGTTATTATGGCATATATTCATGGTTATTATTAAAGGCATATATTTGTAGGAAATGAAACACTTCTATAATTTATGCAATATATTCATTACTATTTTCCCTGTTAGGGTTAAAAACCGTTATATAAAAATGTTATTTTGTTTGTTTCAGGTAAATACAACTACATCAATATTGTTTAATAGTTAATACTGGGAGCATCAGTTTTAAAGATAAACTATGCGATCACTACTTTTAGGATCACGATAACAATAGGAACGGCAATGACCTCTAACCGTAAACTGTCACATGTCACTTGAAAAATGTGATTTGAAAAGAAAATTATATTTACCTACATGTTATGTTGTAGCAGTAGTAATTAATATATAGCATTATGTACTTAGACGTAGAACATACTGAAAAAATATCTTTATCGTTTTCTTTTCTTGACCATTTAATGAAATCTTAGTACTGCAATATTAAATGGAGAAATTAACGCGCAATAAATACCTTTGAATAGCTTGACGTTTCGACCAGGTTGCACTGATCGTGGTCACAAGCAGATATTTATTGCGCGTTAATTCCTGTTAGTATATAGTAATATAATGCAACGCGATAGTTTAAAAGTTTGTATTAAATGGAGATTTTATTAGTTTAAAATATAATTTTAACGTTTTAGTTCTGTTAATGCCACAATATGGCAGAAGGTCATTCCTATTCTTAGTGAGATTGCATAGTACTTATCTCTAAATAAAAGGTTAGTACGTAGATACATACTTACTATTTGAGACTCTCGAATTTCCCGTAAACTTAAAGGAAAAATCTATAAAACAATTATTCGACCTGCTGTCTTGTATGGTTCAGCATGTTAGCCCACGAAAGGAATAAATGAAAGACAACTACATGCAGCTGAGATGAAAATGTTAAGAGGGATTTGTGGTAAGACGCGGATGGATAGAATAAGAAATGAGTATATAAGAGGAAGTCTAAAATTGCACCAGTGACTGAGAAGTTTTGTAGAAATCATTTAGCATGGTATGGGCATGTGATGACGGATGAGGATCATGAGACGAGAAAAGTTTTGAGTATGAATGTGGATGGCTATAAGAGTTGACGAAGACCGAGGGAGTGATAGATGGATTGTGTTAAAGATGATATGGCCAGAACAGGAGTGACTGTTTATATGACAGCTGATAATATGGCAGAAGAATACATGCTGCACCGACTTCAAATAAATTGGGATAAGGGCGAGGGATGATGATGACGTAGGTACGTTATTAATGAACATGTTGACGATTTCTTTTTGACAGTTTTTAAAATAATGTAGGGCAAATAGAAACATATTGCCAGTTCAAGGGAGTTGTGCACCTTACTATTAATATAACCTAAGTAATAGGACAACCCATCACTTCCATCACAACTTTTACATGGCTACTTAGCTATAACATCACCGACAATATTACGCCACTAACTCTTCTAAATCATGTGCGTAATATGAAGCACTTGCTTGAAAAAAAAAACACGAAAGGTAACCAGCACACCTGAGAGATGACAGGGACCTACGGGTGGTTATAAATTTTTGTGGCATGATAAATACGGTCATGAGCTGGATGTGAACCTGCTCTATTATTATTATCCCGCATTTTCCATTCCACTAAAATGTATAACTTTAGAGGTCGCCCCGCATGTGATTACGCGTTTTTTTTTGTCGAAGTAAATATTGTATTTTAATTGCATCCATTGTAATGGACTTCCGTAAGGTAACGCTTGACTCTAAATAAATAAATAAATTGTTTATTCAGAAAAAGTGCAATACAATTAAACTCTTTTAGTATTGGCGTCATATTACATTGTTCTCACATACATTTTCGCAACAAAAACAGTGTAACCAATACATACTATTGTAAAAACCTATATGATGAAAAAGAGTAACCGTGGAGTTTCTTGCCCGTTCTTCTCCATAGGAATCTACACTTTGGAACGTGGCAACTAACTTCTGACAATTCAAAAGTGCCTGTAAATGGTTTATTTGAAATAAATGATTTTGATTTAATTTGATTTGAATTCACAAATTTCTTATAATTAAAATAAAGCAGTCGTTGCATATTTGCCTAAACTAGGTTGAACCTGTGCCTCAGGCTATGAAGTGCGGACTTACAGTTTTATAAATTAAAAATAAAATAAACTTAAATTAGAGAAAATTAACAGTTATTATACAAAATTAATGTATAGTAGTGATAATTTAAACATAACATTAACACAGCAGTTTATTTGCATACTTCGAGTTTATCTGGTTCTGTTCATCGTAAATGTTTTGCAAATATTGTCCTCTAACTTTATACTTTATAATATATTTCACTCTATTTTAAATATTTATCTGTACCTATGGGCGGTTTAGTCTGACATTAGGTTGTTCATCAACCATACCCTATGAACCTATAACTTCAAAGTTGTATTTACTATCTAATTTGATATTTCACTTACCCCTTACAAATTCCATAAAACTCATCCTTGATTCGACCTCCTTTCATCCCCAACAAAAGTACCTATTCTATTTGTGAATTCACCCCTCCCTACGGGTTGTGGACCCCTACGAAGCTATTGAATATGTGCAAGGTATCAGGTGATACGGTCCGTAATGGATTTCCGGAGATTTTATTAATTTTCCAACAAATATTGGAAAGAGTATAAAGATTGGGGGAAATTGGAAATTAAAGAAAATGCTGCTCATTGTTGTGTATTATTTTATTTTATTTTTGTTCTGTGTAAGCAATCATTTACTGTAAGAATATCGCCGACAATTTCGATGCGATTTTTTTGACCTGGAATAGACATACATAGGTAGCATTTTTTTTTTACCGGGCATGGTTAATTCTGCGGGAGAAACTGTGGACAACTAGTTTTTATGTATAAAATTCCAATGTGCGTGTGTTCTTAATTCTCTTCCTCTTAAACGGCTTGGACGATTTTAATGAGATTTAATCTTTGTACTTATGGGGTCATCTGTATGGTTTCCAGCTATAGTTGAACATTGGCACTGTTGTCGGGTCCGTTAGTTTCTTATAATTTATGATTTATGACCACTGACTTTAAGATCTATTCTTAATTATGGATCACAGTAGTTTGACCACAAGAGCTGTGCCGCTCACAGCACTCCATTATTTATTGTTATGTAACACTAACCGGTGGAAATGACACAAGTTGACGCCTCGAAATTCGGGACGGGATGACAGAGCGTATCGGACTACTCCGCCTTCGCTTTCCACCGCGCAGCTGGGGGGAGAGGACAGCGATTACAGGCAAACTATATTATTGTTTAAATGGTGTAATACTGATTATTTTCTAAGGAAACATAGAAAAATACCAGACATGAACGGGACTCGAACCCGCGACCTTTGACAACTCGTGTCATGGCTCTCCCGGCTGAGCTACCGTGTCACATCTATACTAGACATGAACAGGACTCGAACCCGCGACCTTTGACAACTCGTGTCATGGCTCTCCCGGCTGAGCTACCGTGTCACATCTATACTAGACATGAACAGGATTCGAACCCGCGACCTTTGACAACTCGTGTCATTGCTCTCTCAACTGAGATACCGTGTCACATGTTCGCATCTATTAAATTTCAAGTTCCCTTTTTACGTCTTATTGAGACGCCTGGCGATATCTATTTATCAATCATTTAATGAATAGCAGTATAACATGGCCTTGAAATGTATAAAAAATCATTTTAAAATGGTATATTACTATTATTGATCATTTACATAATAGCTAAATCATTTCAAATTTCAAGTTCTTCAGATACAAATTCACACGCTAATTATAAACTAAAACGTAATTAACTTCAACATCCAACGAATATATTTTAGGCCAAAATGTCCTTCAGCACCCCTCACCCCTTTCACGAAACTTCAATAGAAAACAGAAGCAATCACCCTCTTATACATATATATATATACACATATAGGGTGACTCCGCATCCCTTGGGTAATGTTGTAATATAGGTAACAAATTCATGAGATTCTTTCGAGCCCACGACCCAAACGATTCGACCGAAATATTTAAACTCGAATAGTTTTCCCATCTAATTTATTGTTTTAAATATCTATTGTGTTTACGCAAATTTTCTACATACGAAGCAGATTCTGGGATGGTTTAGGAGACCAGTAAATTCACACAATTTTGCCGAGAATCCAGCTGTGTGTTTTAGAAAAAAATACTGTGTATATCCTGGAAAAAATCACACTGTGTAAAAGTATATTGGAGGCAGTGTGAATATTTTTTGTTCAGGGATCGGTTAATATTTATCTTCTACGCTACAAACGACCTCTCTTGTCTAAACGCAAGCCCGGCTGTTGAGCGTGAAATCCTGGGTTCAATTCTCGGGTCGGGCACTATTATTTGGTGTTCCTGAAATAGAAGTCTCAGTACCAGCCCGGTGTTTGAAACTGCGCTCAGTAGATAACAATATGCTCACCGCTTATTATGTTATCCATAATCAATAAACTGTGGGTGTAATCCGTATAGTAGGTATGCAAGAGGTAAAAAAACAGAACTACTGCTAGCTACTCTACACGTGTTATGCACCTCCACGGGGCACCATCAGGAGCTCAGATCGTGTAGTGCCATTTGCCAATCACCGAGTGGTTGACACCTCACTAGTGTAGGTGTATCTATTTGCATTCTTTTTCTGTCATCTATTTGGAATCAGGCAACAAAGAAACATCATATGTAAGATTTACAGAATCTCCGCTATGATAGCATGATATCTTCCACGAATAGAATCTTCCTTCCATTCAGTTCTCTGGTCATCTCTTTTACTACTGATTTGCATTGAAAAGTTTAAACAGCCTGAAATTCTCTAATTCCTTAAGTCTTCCTGATTTTCAAAATAGTTGGTGTCGGCCTTCTAATTTATTGTGTCCCCCATTTACAAGTTCTAACGAACGTGATTTAAATCTCTATTAACTAAACCTGGAATCAGCAATTTGGACTTTTGCTCAAATTGTTCAAACTTTCCGGATTTTGAAACGGTAATTGAGTTTAAGCCGTGATTTGGTTTAAAAATGGAAACTTGGCTTGAAATTGGAATCATTCGGTTATTGATTGGCGATGCAAATTTTGGGTTGTAATGCAACTTTTTTTTTATGTAGCTAAGAGAGTGTTGAATATGAATGTTAAGGGAGGGAGGGGGAGGAAGCTATTAAAAGAATTGATATAGATGATATGAATTAAAAGAGAGTGAACAATAACGTGATGACTGCTAGAGGATAATTAAACAAAAAGTATATTGCGCTAAACTCAAATAACCAGGAACCAGGATAGAAAAATGAAGCAAGAATATTCGTAGTAATAATACATACGTGTGAACTTTACAACTTTATAATATTAATCTAATATAATATGTAATTACTATAACAACCTCATCAAAGAATTATAGGTCGCTTTGTTTATAGAACAATATGTTCTTGAAAAGCTAACTAATCTATGACACGGCGAGTTTCCAATACCCTATGAAGTGACTTCCCAACAATTTTACAATATGCTAGTTATCTTAAAATACCAGTAAAATTTATAGATTTATAAATTAGAATAATGCTTGTCTAGAAACCTTTGGACTTTGGCAAAAGAAATGAAATATCTTCATACTTTCTGTATTCAAATCACAATAAAAGTAATACATATTAAACGCGACCCCTACTTGGAACATGATTTCATTACTTTCGCAACAATTCCGTACGCACAGCCATTTACAAAAGATACCATCTATTTTAGGCTTTAGGCCTCCCGAAAATACACAACCATGTAATAAACGAGGTAAAGTTAAATAAATATAAGAGAGAAAAACTTTAGCAAGGGGAACATATAAATGTGGGATCAAAGAAAGAAAAAACTGTCCAACTGAAACTTTTGCGTAGGGTGGGACAGGCCTTATAAAGAATTCGGGTGTTCAGACAAATTTTATTAAGTTTGGTCCGGTAGGAGAAAACCGAATTTGAGGCTAGGCTTTGGCCATAGTGCGAGCCTAGCGCGGGCACTAACGCAGACGCGTTTATAACAAACATAAGAATCCATCGTGATTATGGTAAGGCTGGCGCGACAAACGGCAATCTGAAGCCTAGTAATGGGCAGCTACTGCTCGGCTCTAAGACCGCATATCTACAGCAGATGTGAAAAAATACATATACGCCAATAAATATACGCCAATGGTGTCACTTCATATTCCTAGCTAATAGCATTGCTAGATTTTTCCTTGCACACTGTTGTTTCCTCGCACGTGTCTGGTGGAAATACGCTTATTATGGCCAGACTGATTAGCGATAACAACATTCGCATCATTGCATGCCCAGCTAGCGAGCAATTTACGTGCTTCTGCATGGGATAAAAATACATTAAAACGTTTACACTGTACAACAACTCGCAGTGCACTGGCCACTTAATCGCTACCTCCACCGCGTCCGCATCCGCCATAGTCTCCGCTCGTTCACTGTGCACGAGCACTTACGGTGAAGGCAATAGCTCTGAATACTAAGAATCGTATGCTGATGCCGTGGGTGGAACAATGTGTCAGCTTAGACAGAAGTGAGAGATGGTTGAAGGATAATGGATAATGACGTTGAAGATCTTTTGTAGAATTCTGACCTTTAATTTAAACATGACAGTTCTTGACATGCTTTGAAGGAGTAGCGATTTGTATACGATGAATTTCGCCTCAAAACTATTTTAGTTATCCATATGTATGGTTCAGCATTTTAGTTATATTTACCTACTCCTGAAATTTTCTGGGTCCTTGTATTTTAAATGCATATTTAGGTAGTTATAGGAATTACTTTAGCATTGGTAACTGGACCTTGTGTGATGACCATCAAGCTTCATACTTATTTTGGATAAGTGCACCAACTTCCTTTAAAACTTCATTCAGAATCTAATAGAGTCAGATTGTTACGTCCTTGGAGTCTTTTAGGATCATGTGCTTTTGTATTCTCCGGGTAATTAGGCAAGTGATGCCGTTATTGAGACCGATCCAATAAGTGGTAAGCCTATTGCCACCAAACTACAAGCCGCTATCGAAACTTTAAAAACAGAACACATAATATGCCTGTCCCGAAAATCAAACTCAGGACCTCTCGCTCAACAACAACCGCGGTCATTAGATTCATGTCTATTAAAATATATTCTCTCTTGATGACGCCTTGTCTACAAAACACGTGTAGAGTAGTCGGTGGCAATTGCAATTTTTCAAATGTGTATTTTTTACTTGGATATATTTGCGGGCGGACGGGCGATGCACAGGTAATGTATGACTATTGCATACCATCAATATTGTGGAAGTAGCTAGATATTGTATTTATTTGCACCCATTGTGCATTGTAATGGATTTCCGCAAGGTAACGTCTGAATCTATTCAATACTTCATGTCTATTACAATAAGTAAGTACCTACATAGTGAGTAAGTAACTTAAGTTGTTGTTGTGTTAATTGGACATGCATGAAAAAAATAAGGTTTTTTTTTTTCGAATGTTTATCTAATTATGAGAAACTAATTTGGCTATTTTATTTTTTAGACGATTATTAAATTTTTTGTAATTTTTTTAAATATTTGCCCAAATAACGTAATGTGTTCAGAAATTTTTAACAGACCTAGTTTCTAAACGAACTAAATCAAACAGGTGTCAGTTTCATGTCAGTTGATAATGTCAAATGAAGGTCACAAACGTCAAACCAACAAGTGTTGCCAGCTCTAGTATTAAAATTTTGATGTTTATTAATATAAAACGCATGTTTTTTATGTTTTTGGGCATAGATCTGTTTTGATATACTTGTAGGAATATACATAGTAATCTTACTTCAAAAAATAAAATACATTCGTAGGTATCATGAAATGATATTTTAGTTAAAATAGCTTCACTATAAAAATGCCAGAAAACATTTCCTTCTAGTACTCTGGCATCACTAAGAATGACAAATGATTGTTGAAATGTCCACAGATTATGAACATGTGACGTCACTGCAAGTGACTTCAGGTAAAATGAAGGTTATTCGTTATTTTTGACTTTTATTTTGTAATCGCTTACTTTTATGAGTGAAAATTAACAAAATATAGCACATAATCAAAAAATCTCCAAATGGTTTTTCCGTTAGCACGTATTACGAAAACTCAGGCATGCCCAATTCTTAGAAATCAGAAATCAGAAAACGAATGATATGTACTTACCGTATAATTCCACTACCTCGAGGTTGGTTTCTAGTTTAACCAATCAACAATTTAGATCTTGATTTCCTACTCAAGCAATGGTTCCTTTTAAGACCCATAATATTGAATCCCAAACATCCGCTTCACCTAAAACATGATCAGTATCTCTGCTTACCCGATTTAAGGCATATGGGTGAGTTTTATCAGTAATCACATTAATTTGATTAACGGTAGAACTCTATGTATGGCTCTTAAGGCCCTTCAATTAATTGATCAGAGTACGTGCTGTAGTGGGTTTTGTCTGAAAGTTAGAGCACGATAGAGATATGGAAGTATAGCGGCATCTCTTTCTTGCAAAATGGCGTGGAATGTGTTATACGGTTGCGGATGTTATAAATATTTAATATAATGGATACAGTACTAGAAGTAATTTATACGGCACAACCATTTTATGATACTTTAGAGAAGAGTTCACTTGATATACTGCCAAAACACTCATTAGAGATTGGCTTTGTTAATAGAGAGAACTTTTGTACATCACGTCTGTATTACTCGCAGTATGAGGCAGATATATACTGTTGTCCACTCACATTTCACCAATGCACTGATATTAAGCCCCATGTTATAGACGGTGAGCCTATTTTCATCAACCAAGAACGATTCCAAATAATTTCCTAACAAAAAACCCAATAACACTCTGCCCGAACCGGCAAACGAACCTAGAACCTCACTCAGCACCTTTGCTTACGACCATTAGATCAATGAGGCACTCACAGAATTTTCGTTCATAAATATATAAAAACACACACTTATTACGTAAACAATAATCAAAGAAGATAAAGCCTATCAAATAATATAAACAATATAATATAATATATATATAA
The DNA here is from genome assembly GCA_935421205.1 of Xylocampa areola. NCBI lineage: Eukaryota > Metazoa > Arthropoda > Insecta > Lepidoptera > Noctuidae > Xylocampa > Xylocampa areola. The sequence goes on along the minus strand of OW285218.1, from coordinate 14,265,068 downwards.
TATATATATAAGAAGAGGCCAAAATGCTTTAAACATACCTAAACAAGTCCGAAACTCGCCTTTTAATTATAAGTAAGCCTTCAACTCAAACACAGATAGATGACGTCTGTCAAGAAAGTCAAACAAAAAATATTATTCCAACTTCTCCAACAATAGCTGAATTTGGAGAAAAACTTTTGAAATTCACAGGCGACGACGACGTCCAATCTTAATTCGTACATTCAGAAGTTCTAAAGGCCATTTTGTAAAGGGAATCGCGTCTTGTTGATTTTGCCTAAGTTAAATAAGAAGTTGGTAGTGCTAACTCGATACTTGTGTCAATTTGGAACCAGGAACTTGTCCTATGTTTAGTGTTTTCGTGTGAGGACAGACATCTAGTGGTCTTTTGGAGCTGAAGTTGGTATTTGTTAGTTGAAAACTTGATCGACATGCAGACTTTTTTTTACACAAATGTCCAAAAAAAGAGCGATATGTTTTTAGGGTTCATGTATGTATATTTGTTTTCAATGCAAGGGGTATCGTTAAAATCCTTATCCCTGGTAACATAGGCTAAGATTAGAAATATTAATATAGTGACTATGGTACTCAAAAAGGTATCAAATAAAAAAAAACTTCACACATGACAGGCGTGCTTTTATATATTTTTTACCAATTTCATCTTGTTATATATTTAAAACTGGTAATACTGCATATGATGTTCAGTGCTCATACTAAGCATTGTATAGCAGAGAATGCTAAGATATTACCTTTATATTTGGTTTAAAATACCGTCGAACACATCATACTAAAAAATCCTTCTGTATCGTGGGTGCGTTTACAGTACCTTAACTTACATACACAAACAGCAAGACCCGAAGAAATCTGTACTCGGAAAATATTAGTTTATATACATACATAGATGAATATTGTACTAGAATGCATAAACGAAATCATTAAAATATCCCTGCTTTATTCTACCGTGATAACAATGCACAATTGCGCAGGTTTTACTGTATTCATTACGTGAATTTGGCTGTAAAACATACTTAGCTTTAAAGATACGACTACTTTAATGCCTACATGGTGCCAAATTCGTCCAAACCTGCTCATTTCAGCAAACTTTTCACATAAAAACTATGTACAGCCATGAATATGTAGTACTACATATGCGCCAAAAGGAGCTGCATTAAAATCATAGCACAAAACGTATCTATTCAAACTATTTTATATTCCGTCTTACTCAGCTCTCCTCATTTTTATGAGACCGAATATTTTACTGTCTGTGCGCATAACTTGAATTTCTTTTCAGGTTTGTTTAGCATGCATACGTCATGTGTGACGTAACAGCTGCCAAAGAATCGATCGTAGTGCTTGCTGTCTTGTCTTTGGTAGTTGAGACCTGTACGTGCCTCGGTGACACGGAATCTTATATTTAACTATCAGTATCTGTTATTACACTGTTATGGTAATGTGAGGTAATGTGCTTAAAGATTTGACAATCTCTGCGTCTAATGTTACGTCATGATGAAGTCACGTACAGTATGTTTTATCGCGTATTTGGTGAATGATACATTTGTACATTTGCCTGTCATATTTGGTGAATGATACATTTGTACATTTGCCTGTCATATTTGGTGAATGATACATTTGTACATTTGCCTGTCATATTTGCTTAGGTCTTCGTTATATTCATTTAATTAATTGAGCTTCACTGGGTCCCTGGAGGCTGATAACAATGAGGTAATTAACTGTATCTCAATATCAGCGCTTTTGAGGTCAATTAAATAAACTATTGAGTATTTTATTTAAATTGGTGAACAACGCTGCAATAAAATATATATACTTTGGTAAATGAACGTAGCAATGGTTAACACAATGATTATTGTTATATAAATTACCTATACAAATAAAATGGTTAAAACTCTGATACCAGGTAGTTCATAAACTATATAAAAGGTCATCAGACACACAATATTAAAACGATTAAAAAACAATGATTCTGCTGTCCCTCTATTTGACAAAAATCTTTTAACGAAGCTTTCAGGCAGCGAAGCAAAACTAGCATGAAAAGAATGATCATATTTCTGATTTCAGTTTTGCGCTAAAAATTCAATTGATTTATTTTATACATTGAATTCATATTAATTCGATTACCTTGAGCTCTAACTGGATATTTCAGGTATTCAATGAAATACACAGTATTTAATTTACTATTCAAAAAAAGTGTTCAATTTCGTTAACTAGACTTTGAAATATTGTAGAGGGCTTAGACTTTATTCATGATATAATTTTTTCTAAGCTGTCTCTTTGGTAGAAGTGGCAAGCGCTGTTGCTGGGCGTGACACCCCGGGTTCGATTCATGGGTGGGGCAAAGTGTTATTCGAAGTCTATCTATACCTATATAAATGCTTTTTTTTTTCTTTCTCTCCTCAATAATAGTCACCATAGGTCTTAATTATGGCATCGATTAAATGTAGTTGTACTAAACTACAACTCTGCCTAAACTTTCGGAAAAAACATGCGTAATAATATATAAAATTTCCAAAAATACTGTTATTGTATGAAATCTGAATTCGAATTAAATCCAAACAATACGATGTGCCGTCGTATCCCCTATAATTTTGTGTGTCATTAATAAAATTAAGTGGGCGTTTCGTTATTTCTGAACACTATAGAAACAACCTATAAATCAAATACCAAATGTTAATATTTGAAACAAATTAAGTAAATTATAGAAGACGAAATTTTACTGACAGATAGGTACTATATTTTTAGCGATCATAGTTGTAAATATTTACTTTTAAACTATCGCGTTGCATGATATTACTATATACTAACAGGAATTAACGCGCAATAAATACAGTGAACAATTAAGTGGTCACAAGTCTGCTTGTGACCACGATCAGTGCAACCTGGTCGAAACGTCAAGCGAATCGAAGGTATTTATTGCGCGTTAATTCCTGTTAGTATATAGTAATAGTTGTAAATGTTTGTGGAAAGAAAAATACCGTCAGGAGCAGGATTTTCACCTGCATCTCCCAGATTGAAAAATCGATCAAGATAGCTTAAATAGCAGGCTGATCACCTGGTATATTCATCTGGAATCCAAATTTTATTCAAATGTTTATACAATAGACATGTTATTTTTTTGTGTACAATTTTATACGTTTGGGAAAAAACAGCTAGTCGGGAAAGTCGTAATAATAGGTAAAAGTAAGGAGTATTTATGGGGGAACCAAATCATGCTCAAATCTTTAATTATCATATCTGCCTACCTAGCCTTTTCCCAATTACATTGAGGTCGGCTTCCATCCAAACAGGATGCAACTTAACACCAGTATTTTACTTAGGGTGACTGCCTATCTGACCTCCACAACCCAGTTACTGGTTAACACGATATCTCGTGGAATGACTGGTTGTCAGACTTTCAGGTCTCTTACTACACGTAACCGCTGTCATCGATCTTAATTTGACAACCGGGACCGATGGTTTAACGTGCTCTCTGAGGCACGGAGGGGTCTCAGTATGAAATTATGGTCAACCATCCACAGACTGACCACAGCAAGCGCAGCTTAACCTTGATCGCTCGATCTGTGCGACTGCTAATTAGCCACGAGGCCTCTTTATAAATAAATCTTTAATTGAGATATGTATGTCCGAATGTATACGCCCAAATTTCTTTTTTTACTGCTACTCTCATAATGTAATAATATAGATACTTTTCTTATATTTCTTAGAACATCTGGCACTTCAAAGGCCTTGAGTAGATTCAGTCAAGTATTCTGAATAGTTTCCTTTGCCAATATCAAGATAAACTGAACAAATTTCACGCATGACTTGGTGTTTCTTAAATTATTGTTTTGTTTGAATAATACAGTGGCGGAATTGAAATTGTATTTATGACGATCGAACACTTTATTCCAAATTAAGAGAGTATCTTTAACTCGTTATTTAAATAGATAAAATGTCAATTATGACCAGTGACAGTTTCAGCGCAGAATTCACGTGCACACCTTACCGGAGTGCGTAATTATTATCCATAATTTATTCATCAATACCTTCCATAGACATAATTATAAACCTACCAGATTTGCTGCAAACACAGTTCCAATTCCCAATCCTCCAAATGACTTGTTTCTGCTCCAAAAAAAAACCGTCATTAAAAACATCACCAGTTCAACAAAAAGGAAAAAGAAAACATTAATGTGACAAAGTATCGCCGACAAATAACTGCCTCCCAATAATACTATACGCTTAGTAAAATTTTCCGACTAAACAGGCTGATCGATGGCTCCTATTTATTCGTAAACGGCAGCCATAGTTGGCCCATTAGTTTCCAATATTTTTCCGACCACATAAATAGCGTTTATATCAACGTCACTGCACACTCCTATCATCGCTGATCATTGTCGTACATCAATGTTGCGTGTATTACAATATTAAGTTGATTATTCAACTCGGTCGTGCCATTTCGTAGCGATAGTCGATTTTATTCGTAGAGTCACGCGCGAAGTCACCTTAATGCGTTAAATCGACTAAGCCTGTGACAGCTGCTGTGATTTCCACTACGGTCTTATCGAAATAGAAATGCTATTTTAGGGTAGTGTAAAAGGGTCGTAAGTTTGTGTTTGCTTGTTACGGTTGGGTTTATTTAGGAGTTAGGTGTAAATGAAATATTTGATTGAGATAAATCAGATTAGGTAGTATTACACAAATAAATAATACACAATGTAAAGTCAGCTGAGCCGGTTGGTTACTCCTCATATGAATATACGTGTACTGTATAATAAGTAATTCTATTGATTCAGCTACTATTTCAAATAAATAAAACAACAAAGTAAAATAATCTTGGTTATATTTATTTGATAAATCTATATCTAAGCAAGATACATCGTCCACACTTGATTGCATAAACAATAATAACCCTGCGATAAACCCTGACGTACAAAAATATTAACTTAATTCCAACTAACACAAGCACTATTAAAATGGCATACCCAATCCCCGTCACTACCCCCATAATTTTGTTTATTACCCAATTTACATCAAATGGAGCACCAGCATCGGGATTACCTTTTAATGTAATTCTACTTAATGATGGCACTAGCTTCATGAATTTCTGAATATCCACATTTTTTATTTCATTATTATCAGCCGCTATTCTTTTAAGTCCTACACAGTCACTAAAAAACGTAGCATCAAGTATTGTTAAATTGTTATTTCTTAAATATATTTCTTCTGTAGTCTTCAACCCTTTGAATGTTTCGTCAGTTATGTTTAGTTTACAATTTGAAAGATAAAGTGATTTCAAAATTTTTACGTGTTTAAAAGTACCTTGATCAAATTTTGTTATTACATTGTTACTCAAATTTAGATAACTTATATGGCTAAAAATATGAAAGAATGTTCGATCTACGTGACTTATATTATTATTTCTCAGATCAATTTTAATGAGTGGTTTATTTACATCCTTTTCATAATAATATGTATAATTAAATTCATGTATCTTTTTAGAACATGCTATGTTTTTCATTTTGTTATAACTAAGATCTACATTTAACAAATAGGCCGCATGTTCAAAATTACCAAAATCAAATTCTTGAATCTCGTTATGCGACAAATTAATTACTTCAAGAGATATTAATTCAGATACGTTAATTGTTTTTACATTATTGAATGATAAATTCAATTGTCTCAAAGATTTCAAATATTTCATCGTTATGTTCAACATTCTTAAATTGCTACAGCACAAGTTTAAATAGTCCAAGTTTTTCAAGTATTTCGAATGCTCGTATTGCAACTTTATCATGTAGTTGCCTTGTAGATACAACTTTCTTAAATTGTACAGATGTATAAACATTTCTTTGGATAAAAATTTCAACATATTGTTAGACAGGTCCAGTAAATAAAGTCTGTTTTTAATATCCGATATCTTAAAAGTTCCAGGATTGATGACTTCGAGTTGATTCCGTGACAGATTCAGGGAGTCCAGTTCTTCAAGGCCCCTAAAGGCTGAGCCTAAATTTTTTATATTGTTTCCAGATAAATCAATGTATAGAACCTTTTTGAAATTGCTGAAGGCGAAATCTAGTATATCAGTCCAAATATTTCCTATAGCTGACATGATGCGAACTAATGGGTTAAATTTTGTATTGAATAAATTTGCTGTGATAATATGATCGGGTGATTTGCTAATAATGAGGGTGATGTAGGGATCCATATATTCGCAATATGGGACAGCATTGATTACTGCAGGATTCTCACAATTTACTGTATACAAACAAAAGCCTTCATTTTCTATTGTACAAGCGTTTCCTGGTGACGTTTTTATTAAGGAAGTAATGGTGAGATCTGAAAAATAGAGATTTTAAACATATAGCAAATATAATATAGTAGTTGTTACGTCATTGGTCTAATCTAGCAGACAAAAGTGCAGCTGCTATGCTAGAATTTTGGATTCGACTCCCGCGTCAAGCAGAGTTACTGGATTTTTTGTTATATAATTTTCATTAGGAACATGTAGTTGTAGTTTTGCCTGTAAGACATGGGGACCTTATAACGACATCCGTGAAATATGGGTGTAGGGTAGCACCCTACTTTGTTGTTTCTGCACGACAAAGGTAAACTACATACCAAAATTCATCAAAATTGGTTCAGAAGTTTAGACGTGAATATTAACAGATAGAGTTACTTTCACATTCATACCTAGTAGCTTATACTAGTTTTCATTTGATACCATTACTGTTTACTTGAGTTTCATAAAATTTTTTGCTAAGAAATTTCTGATCCGAAATAAAAGAATTGACTGCCTCGTTGGCCTAGTGGTCCTAAGCACGACTGCTGAGCGTGAGGTCTTGAGTTCGATTCCCAAATCGGACAAATTGGGTTTTTCTATTAGGAAATTCTCAGTAACAGCCTGGAGTTGGCAATGGTGTCACCACCCATTACAAATTGGCCCTAAATTGGCATTGATGAAACGTGGGTCTATAACTGTGTACACCTCTGCCTACCCCTTCGGAGTGCAGTCGTATCTATGCTATGAATTAAAAGATAAATATGCAAACAACAGATTTTTTATTACTGTCATATCGCTGCCTTACGTAAAAGTGATCAAATTAACAGTTAGTATTAATTATCGCGACAGTCTATTGGCGTATATGCTATTAACTTTTGTTATCATAATCGAACAATCTTCACGGTAACCTTCGTAAGAATTATAGCAACATCACGCCTGTGTACGTTGGAAGGTTGGGCAGAGGCGTACTGTACACCCACATAATTGATTTTAAACTTTCGCGATTTGTACACATTTTAGAAATATGTAAATCGGGTCTATATCGCGATATTTTATAAAAGGCTTTTACGATACCTTTTTGTTTCCCGACGTTTCGACCGAATTGCAATGGCCGTGGTCACGGGCAGACTGGCAGCGACAGAACATCATCTTCGTGTAGTGAGGGATTTTTTCCTTTCTACATTGGACAGACCAAAAGAACTATAGCTGAAAGGGTCAAGGAACACATTGCCGCTGTCAAAAACCGCCAAACAAATAAGTCTGCGATAGCCGAGCATTTGCTGGAGTCCGGTTCCAATCATTGGATAGAACTTCACGATCCAAAAATCCTCTCCACTGATCGTCACTATTATCCACGAATGGTACGTGAAGCGATTGAAATCAAGAAACACAAAAAATTCAATCGGGATGATGGATTCAAATTGTCAACATCTTGGAATCCGGTCTTAAGTAAGTGTAAACGGCACCGTAATGCCGTAGTGCGCCAGTGTGAAGACGTCGTTAGCGTTGTATGTCGAAGTACCGACGTAAATGAAGAACAAGTGAGGGTGGATGAAAAACCCCTCACTACACGAAGATGATGTTCTGTCGCTGCCAGTCTGCCCGTGACCACGGCCGGTGCAATTCGGTCGATACGTCGGGAAACAAGAAAGGTATCGTAAAAAAATATCGCGATATAGACCCGATTTATATATTTCGAAAATGTACACCCACATTACAATGTAGCCGTTGAATCTCATGTAATAGGTGCATGATTACGGAAGATCATCTAAGATTTTATTTTTAAATTGGTTAATCGTTTATTTCACTTCCATGTCACTTTAAAGGTCTTTCCTGAAACGTGATATTATGACACCATTTCGGAAATGAGAATGGTGGTAAAACAAGTATGCAGGAGATATTATAGTGGAGAAGTGTATGCGTAAACATAGGTGCACTCACGTCACTCCTTCACTCTTATAGTCCGATGGGTCGGCAATTTGACACGACCGGAAAGTAAACAGGCACAGGACCGACGACTTTACGTGCTCTACTTCTTAACTTCAGGCTGATACGGAAAATTCCCTGAGAAAAAACCTGGGAGTCGACTAGGACCTCATGCGCAGCAGCTGCGCTTGCGGCCACTAGGCTAATGAGGTGGTTACTATACACTATACATATTATTAATGAATGTTCACCGGTTACTACTCACGTACATTTTTCGGGATTGCCTGACTAGTTTCGAACTCGAACGGAGCCCTTAGTCATGAGCTGAGTCTGTGACGACCCAAAGCAAACTAATAACCGTTGAACAATAAATTAATATTAATTAATTTGTCTCACGAAACTTATATTACAAAAATACATTAAACACGTTCCTCACCTCATACACTAGGATTTACAAACCGTCCAAGAAATGAATAATCTTTGACTGCCAAAATATGTATTAAATATAATAAAATACTCACATAAAAATATTCTTATGTCCATATTTTTACATTTGTTCGCTGAAAATGCTCGTCGACGCGTCCACTAGTGATTGTCACAGAGAGAAAATAAATGAAACATAACACATCTTTGTTTGTAAACACGCAAAATATTGTCGGCTTTCTGTTAGTAAATCGATCTCGTTCTGGTCATAAATGTAGTTTTTTATGGTTTTTTATCTTTACATACATAAACTTGGGCCTTTTTCTAGGAAAAAAAACTACAGAACGATTACATACACACATCTGCTACAATCTTTACGTACTCTTTTTGCTTTGTCCACGTTGATAGATCTAATCATACACACGCGCTGGTTGCGAATGCTATGTACCTGACCATTTTGGAGGTCGTCACATCAGCAATATATGAGGTCAATGCATGTCCATGGAGCGGCCCCCTTCCCAGGGCTTCCATGTATATTGCTTTTGATAATCTTCTTGTTATTCTTCATTCTCTTCTTTCACTCTTTGAAATTTTTAGCACTTATATTTTTGCTACGATTCTGACACACCTATTTAGCTTCATATATTTTCATTGCATCATCGCCTCTTTATTGCGTCCTTATTGGTTTCATTCATCATATAGCCTATTACATTTTTATAGATAGGTACACCTTCTTATAAAATGAACCATTGTCTTAACACATCAGTTCTGTTATTAATACAAGGCACTCATTCCTGAAGCATGTGTCTCTTCTGCCACACCCAACATTCACTTTCATACATAAGCGAAGCCACTAACACTTTTGATAGTCATTCGCTCTATATATATATTGTACATCGACTGATTGGATGCCATCGTAAATATGGCACTATTGTCTTTATTGAATTTGTTTTCAATTTTGTAACGAAATCAGTATACCAATGATAATCTTGTATAGATTTCATTTAAAAATATATTCTACTGAAACACTTATTTTAACTTGTATAAGGTACATAATAAAATTATTACACTAACTTTCGCTTATTATTCTTAAATAAAAAAATATATTACGGCATAAGAATTATATAGTTATGTTGAGTAAAATTATAAATAAAAGGACACGACAAACTATAATTAAGAGCATTTGGAGTAACGGTCCAGCGGGTTTAACACCCACTCATAGTAATTATTTTTTTTTCAATGAAATAAATCAAAGTTTCGGTAACAGCTCCTTGCAATAATGCTATCTATTTCTCCCGAAACAACTCAACTTTGAAAAGGAAATAATAACCAATTTACTATCGACCACGGCAATTAATCTTAAACACAGTAAAGATCAAAATTCTCGTCAGCAAAACAATGAAAATCTTTATCGAGATAACGTTATTTATTCGTGTTTCAATCAATTGTATTCGCACGCGATTTCCCCCAATCAATGAAGCGTTGATAAACAATAAATTTGGGCCTGACCTTAAACTTTGCGAGATATGGCCCTATTAGAACTGGCAACTTGCCAAGTTTCCGTTGCCACAACATAAAGTATGAACTTAACGTAAACGTTTTGTTTGTGTGTTCAATTCACGTGAATATAAGATATATTTGGGTGCTCTTGTTATTTGTATTTTTCTGGTGTTAGGTGGGGAGGCACCACTTGGCTTAGAATTTGTTTCAATTTCATATGGAAACTTTAATTTCTGAATACTATTGGCCAGATTTACAAACTTGTGATCACATTTATCAAAACTATCAAGGGCAGATGAATTTCGAGTGATAATTAATCTCTGTAATTTATCTAAGATACAGTTATTATATGAAATGGAAAAAGAACACGGTTGCGAACAGGATTCGAACCTCTCGGATAAATATTCCAGGCGCTCTGACCACTAAGCCATCTCGACCTCTGCTCACTACCGCTAATTCTTCTTCCATATTTTGAAGATCTGTTGGTTTTCTATTGTTATTGATTAAGTCAGTTCTTTATAATATTCAATATTATAAACCACCCTCAAGATCTCTTACTTTACATTTTCCATCCATTATTCTTCTGCCAGATATAAGCCTCCCCTAGAGATTTCCAAAACGAATGGTCTCGAGCCAACTCCATCCACCGTTTATCAGAAACTCGCAACGTCCATCGGGCAGTCCTACAATGCATCTGCTGGTTTTTAATGGCCATCCAAGAACTTCTTTTCCCTATCGGTTTTGATGTTGAGCTGAGCTATATGACCAGCCATTGCAATTTTATCTTTCTGAGTCTAAGAGATATATTAATATCTAAGAGAATACCATCTCGCAGTGAAACTTCGAGGTGAAGTTCGATGGAGAACTATGTTCATTCAGCTGGCTGAGTGATGAGCTTATGTACTCGGTAACCAGTTAGTGATCAAGGCTCAATGCCATATCTTCATCACTGGCAACATATTATCAGTATCAGATTTTATTATACATCACAGGAACCTAAGATTTGTTGTTTAATAACACATTAGCGACGAATATTTCATAGTTTTTTCCAAGAAATCATATAGCTTGCATTTTACAAGGCATTATGATTCAATTAAATAAATTAAACCCAGATTTTCTTAAAATAGGGAAAAGTTTTGTTTTACACAAATTATTCTATAGCAGTTTCTGAACTAAATACACGGAATTCTGAAATGTATACCTAAAACTGAGGTTCGTTATTATAATTTTGCCGTCGAATCGTCTACCCTAATTTTGTATCCTACAAAATCAGGTGCTTCAGATTCCACGAACCGCAAAATTCATGTTAACTTGTTTCGGCTTACCGAGATATTAACAAATATAGGTATCTTTGATCTTGTAGTCTTTCTAGTGTTTACCCCGACTGTCCCGAAAGGAGGGTTACGTTATTCGAGTGTATACGGCTTGATGGACTTTATCATACGAGGTGTCATTAAATTCGTTTCATTCGCTGTATTCTAGCATTAGAGTAAAATACAATAATTGATCAAAAAAAAGGTATAATTAACCCTTACAATGATCCACATGTGGTACACGGCGATTGTTTAACTATTTTGTCTGCTTTGTGGACAGGGAAAGTGTTAATAAGTTCACCTTTAGACCCGAACTATTCCATCTTTCCCAGAAATCCTGAAGTTTAAAGGAAATTTTAAAATAAAACAAATGAATGAATTAAATACATTATGTATGCATACAAATATTTATTTGATAGTATTATAACATAAGAACTTCATCAACATTGTAGTAGAAAGAAAGTCGATTAATAAAATATATTACAATTATTAAATAAAATACAATAACAACAAACATTAACCAACTTACACATAAAATCACATTACGGACTTAGTCCAAAATAAAATTATTTTTATTATAACGCAATACAATACAAAATGATACTAACTTAAGAGATCACTTTGAAAATCTGATCCGTCCAATTCGAGTGAATTCCTCATTTGCATATTATTGCTACTTACGACTAAAACTTTTTTTTTATAAAGCTTTATGTAAGCCACTATACCAGCTGCTATGAGTAGAATTGTTAGAAAAGAACACCAAGCTAATGCAATGGCAGTTGAAGAGGCTGCCGAGTTAGAAAGATCATGCAGCATCGGTAATTCAGCTTTAATAGTAGTGCTTTCATTAACAATTGCGTCATCTCCACACTTAATTCCATGAACATTATCTTCATGATATATTTTATCAATAGAAGTTACTTCCACCTGTCTTAAAGCAAAATACGAAACGTTTGCAGATTTTATATTGAGGACTATTTGTTTACATGAAATGGGATTACCCCCTAAACTCAAAGTCCTCAATTTCCTTAATGACATAAGTATAAGTCTTTCAACATCAAACGTTTTGATACGATTATAGTCGATTATTAGTGTTTGTAGATCATTACATTCATGGAAAACGTCGACGTCTAACACTGCGATATTATTCTTCGATAAGTCTAATAATTCTGTTTTGTGAAGTCCTTTTAGACTACCGTATCGAAGTTTTGCCAAGTGATTAGAAGATAAATTTAACAATTTCAGATTTTTCATAAATTGAAACGTACCTGGTGGTAAATCTGTAATATTGTTTCTGCTAACATCTAGAGACTGTAAATATTCGTTATTTTTAAATAATGTACTGTTTAAATAGGATAAATTGTTATTGCTTAGGTCTACTAACATGAGTTCTTTGAAATAACTCAAGTTTATGTCACTTATTTTGTTGGAAGATAATCCTAAGTCAATGAGAGTTGTCAAAGTATTGATTTTTGGATTATTGAAATGTGTTATCTTATTATTTGCCAGATGTAACACCGTCAAATTGGGAAGTAAGTCGGCGCCGAGTCTTGTTAGATCACTGATGTTATTATTTGTCAGGTCAAGATACAATAGCTTGCAGTTATTTGAAAATAGTGTCGATATGTTTCTTAAATTATTGTTGTTTAAATATAGGGCTTTTAAATTATTCGTCAACATACTAGTAATAAGGTTTAAATCTGTAAGGTTATTATGTGATATATCAAGACTGTACATATTATCAACACCTTTGAAATTATTCGGCCTTATAGTTTCTATATGATTGTTTGAGATATTTAGTCGGGCTAATACTGTAAGGTCAACAAAAGCCAATTCGTCAATATTCTTAATATTAAAATTACTCAAATCTAAAAACCTTAAATACTTAGCTGGGCTAAACACATTTTTTGTTATAATACCATTTAAACGATTACCTTTGATGTTAAAATATTGCAAGTTTATCAACGGTAACGAATATTGCTCAATGCTTGTGATCATATTCATAGACAGTTCTAATTTTCTTAATTGTGTTTGATTATCAAAAGCTGATTTTGGGACCACAGTGATATTATTATTGTTCATATACAGTTCGGTTAGATTCACTAAACTGTTTCGGAGAAAATATAAGTGTGAAATTTTATTGTGAGATAGATCCAATACGGTTAAAGAACTATTTGAAAAACTTGAGTTTTCTACAACGTCAATGTTATTAGTACTTAAGTTAAGGTGCAGCAGATTTTCCAAGTTCGCAAATGACTTATTCCTTATACCATTTATACTTTGTCGTGACAAATCCAGTTTAGTTACATTGCGCAAACCGGCTAATGTATTTTCTTTAATATCACCAGTGATGTTATTGTTTTCAAAATTAATATCATATAAACTGCAATATTTGAAAGTATTTTCCTGCACACCTGTTATAAGATTGTTGTAAAAATTCAAATTTTTCAGTTTATTGTTGTTAATGAACATAACATTTTCAATGTTCATTTTAATATTATTGTAACTAAAATCGACATCTTCCAGAGAGAAAGCTTGATTAAAACAATTGGATTCAACAGATTCTAGAGCGTTATGAGATGCATTAAAATTTACAATAGCAACTAAACGATTAATTTCGTACCCAGATAGTTTTATCAAATTATTATGTGAGATATCGAGTGTATTCAACATTTTCAGAGCAGTTAAGGTTAAATTCAAAAATGTTAAGCGATTATTTTGCAAATTAAGGTAATTTAAATCCCGTAGATTCATAAAAGCATCGTCTGCTATAGTTGTTAACATATTATTCTCTAAGTATAGTTTCCTCAAATTAGGCAATTCATTTAACTCGCTTGATAGTTCTATCAACTTATTATTAGACAAATCTAATTCTTGTAGAAAGTTAGTTCTACTATCAGATATCATAAATGTTTTAGGGTAAAAGGTTTCAATATTATTGTTAGATATGTTTAGATATGTAAGGTAGTGTAACTGTCTGAAGGCCTCGTTCTTGATTTTAACAATTTTGTTGTTTGATATATCTAAACGGATACATTTTGTGTAATATCTAAATGCGGAAGTATCAATATTGATCCAAGTATTGCTAATACCTATGATTTCACGAACGCGGGAGTCGAAATTTGTTGCGGCGAAAAATCCCGTGGTGAGGTATTCAGCGTTTGAGTTTCCGATAGCGAAGATAACGTATGGATCGCTGTTGCAGTTAGGATTGGAGATACTTCCAGGGTTTGTGATGCACACGACAGTATAGTTGCAATTACTGTAATCTATGTTCCTCATGTCGCACGCCCCTGATGATAACGTTACGATAGACGCGAACACGACGACAGCTAAAATTAATAAAAATAGGCATGTTAATTTATGCGATTGATTGTAAGATTCAACTGTAAGAACTATTTATTTAATTATTTAGTACGGTTCAACCAATTACACTAAATAATAGACTAACATACATAATAACAATTATAAAACAATTTCAACAACATAAGAAAATAATAAAGTTAGAGTGTCCGTCGACTTTGTTTCTGTCACCTCTGACCTAGACTAGAGTGAAGAGCAAAACAATTAAAACAAAAAAAGTTTTTATTTTCTAAATATAAATTGACAACCAAAAATATTTTTTAATATCCATTTGGATATCCAATAAAGGATTAAAAAGGCTACGTACATGTTATTATTAAATAAATCTTGAGATCACAAGCAACAGTGCTAATTATAATACGTGACGTGGTACCTGGTCATCTTTAGATACAACCAAGTCTATAAAATAACCAGCAAAATGGCGAAATATTCGAGGGTCTTAATACTCCTCCAGACCCTATTTCGGTCACGGCGGCCTATCTCCGAAGAGATTAGCCAAGTACGCAGAAGATATCTATTATATCTTCTGCGTACTTGGGTAATCTCTTCTGCACAAGTGTATGCGCAAACACAGGTGCACTCCTTCTTCTTTCACTCTCATAGTCCGATGGGACGCCAATCCGATCCGACCGGTCGGAGATCAGGCGCAGGACCGTTGGCTTTACGTGCTCTCCGAAGCATACATCACTAACTTCCTAACTCCGGGCTGCTGTTGAGAATTTCCTAACAGAAAAAACCATTAACGCTTTGCCTGACCGGGAATCGAATCCAGGACTTCACGCTCAGCAGCCGCGTTTGCGACCAATACACCAACGAGGCAGTTCGAGGGCATTACTTTGTCATCGAAGGACTGAGTAAAAAATTGTTAACCTCTTGTCAACAAATTTTGGCTAACACAGGATAAAACTAAATAGATAGGCCTTTTCTGTGGCAGAGAAAATATCTACGCATAGTGACTTCACTACCCAGGGTATGGCAATGTGGCTCGCATCCTCATAGCACTTTGAAACTCAGCCATCTCTGGGACTCCGAGCACTCTACAAAAATGCCCTTGCAGCACGTCAATCCTCGAGGAGTCTCAGATATAATATCTCCCAACTAATAGAAGTTCGAACTAACAGATGTTAAATTCTAAAAGGAGAGTGCGATGGTATGTGCTGGTATTGAGGATTGGGAAACTGTACCGAATATTATTAATAAACGGTACCTAGATGATTTTCATTAAAACTAAATGTTGTATAACCAAATACGTATTGGTCGAGAAGTTGGCTTCTGCGCAGTGGGTTGTGAGATCGATTTCCATATGTATTGGTCGGACAGAACGGTTGGCTTCGACGGCCGTAGCCTCCTTCTATGAATCAGTTTTACTCCAGAAGGAGGCCGCAGAGAAGGGGGCCGCAGAGCAGGATCCCGAGAAGGCCGATCCTGCTCGGAGACGTAGGCGCCGAAGAAGAGGCAACAGCTCCCACGCTCAGCCTAGGTAGGGAAAAAGGGATTGCGGGCGATGTGTCTCAGCGATCCTGTAGTGTGCGTGCTCATGTAGTCGTACACTGTGAGAGTTTTGGGGAAACTGCTCTGTTTCCCCGGAGGAGCCAAAGTTATGGCACAGAAAAGGCACTGGTTCGATCTACTCGAGTTAACGGTGCTCCTTCTTTATGTGCGACATATCCCTTGCCGTCAGGTGCAGAGTATCCATGAGAACTTCCACACGATAATAAAAAAAGGTACAGTCAACAACCAAAGTAGCTGAACATATCGAAATTTATAAAACGTCTAAGTTTAAACTCTATCCACCATAATAACTGGACTAGAAATTATTTAAATCTTTTTGTCATATAAAAATACAGAAAATGCAAGCAGTCATTACATCAGATCACATTCAATTTCACTAAAGTCGGTACACTTCGGCTAACTTAGCCAGAAAATAAATTTTAATAATATATAAATAAAATTTATAAGCCAAAAATACGTACACAATACACTTTTGACATCCATTTTGGCACTTTCGTAGTACAGGAAATTATTCCAACAGTTTTGTCACATCACAAAGACACTTTATAACTTAATCATAACTGTTTCCTTTATTCAAATGTATATGCATAATAGTTATTATTTTAATAGTACAATTAGCGAAAGCTTCTGTCACTGGCAGCGGACATAGCGTAATGATAATAATGAAACCCGGTCTTTGTTTTATTATTAGTAAGGAATACAGGGCAAATGGAGTCGCTGCAATGTATTTAAACATTTTGTTAATATACCTAAATATTTCGTATTGCACGTAAAATATATTTTGTTACAGTGATTGTAATCAAAAGAAATAACAATAAAATTTGTGAATATTCGGGCATTATTTTATTGCGAATTAAATATTTAAAAATTAATGTTGGTTTGTCTTCTATCTCATATTCCTAAACTATTCATCCGATCACAATTAAACCAGTGTGCACCATAATAATATAAAAACATTACAAAAATGAAGAAGCAATACGTATTCCGAAACCATTCATCTGATTACGATGAAACTTTGAATAGTAGTCGTGTGCAAGACCGTGGCAGTGTCCGACTTCTTGACTTTTCTGCTTTTTATTATGTGCACCTACTTAGAAAGAAAAAGAGACAATGGCGTCAATTCTTTTGTAGCAAACTATGAGAGTATTGTTGTCTTTTCCTAACAGTTACTATGCGAGCGAGATGGGATAAATTATTAAGAAAAGTCAAATTTTACCGAACATTTCTATACCATTTTGGTCTAATTAATTTTAGTGGCTACCTAAATTTGTGCCTACTAAAAGTGATCGGAGATTTTTGTTTGACGTGCCTAAATTCGAATTTGACATTTATTAATTCATCCCATCTTGCTGATATACTAGCTGTTAGTAAAAAGCAGCAATGCTCTAAATTTTGTTTAGATGTGCTACAGCAGAATTGACACCAATGCAAGACATGCGTTCAGCACAGCCTAGTTATCTAAATCAAACGTCTTTTATTAATTTCATATTTCTATGCGTTGGTACATAAGCTCGTGCTAGCTAACATTTGCCCAAGACATTTTATCCCAATAGATACAATTATTTAATATAAATTCAATTTGTATATAATAATTGATTTGTATATAATGTATAAATAATTTTGATACAGACAGACGTGTTGCTGGGAAGTTTGTTGCGAAGTTTGTTCCCAGCTAAAACACTAGGAAGCGGTGGGCTTTTTTGGGGGCTGTCTTAATGTTGGACGTTCAAAAAGCGCAAATGTTTTGCCTAATTTGAATAAAGAAATTTTGATTTTGAAATTGTAACAATAAAACCTACAAATTAATGTGATAGAGAAAGTGATAAATGGTTTTAGGAGCAGTGTTGTAGGGTTCGGTACCACAAAAGATAAAAAAGTAACCCTTATAAGATCACTTTCTTGTCCGTCTGTCCGTGTGTCACCACCGATTTTCTCAGGTACCGGTGGACCTAGTAAGTTGAAATTTATACAAGATAATGAGGCCTATAGTCCCTATTAGGTGTATTCAACTTGCTAGGTCCACCCGTTTCTGAAAAAATCGGTGGTGATAGACGGACAGACAGTATAATGCTTGTTTTTTTTTTTTAATTAGCTGTTTTACAAGGTATTATCAAAGAGTTGTCAAAAATTTCAGACCTTAGAAGTAAACTGTTACGATGGGACGAGCATAAAAACAAAAAATATTTAGTAGAAATGAGTCTCCACCCCGCTATTGTCTACAGGATATTCTTATCATTCGCATTGCATCCGAATGATTTCAAAGGGGTCGTTCTGTGGAGTAGGTACCTACTTCATGATAAACGTATACACTAGTATAATCTAGGTTCATATAACACAGTTCTCCTTTCCATTTAATATAACACAATACTTATTGATCCTGACCTGACGCGAGTTTACTTGACCAGTTAACATTGTAAAGGTCATATTCTAATAACATAGCATCACGCCTGTATTTCCCGAAGGGGTAGTCAGAGCTGAACAGAGTTGTACACAATTTCAAACTCCGGGCTGCTATTGAGAATTTCCTAACAGAAAAACTCAATAACACTTTGCCCGACCCGGGAATCGAACCCGACACCTCCTGCTCAGCAGTCGCCCTTGGGATCACTAGACCAACGAGGCAGTTATAGTACTATATTCTTATATAAATTTTTAAACGCATTAAACGTTATAAGTATGAACCGATCTGTTTTAATCTATGGTTTTAACATATGATGTAGACCCAGAATATAGATTGAAATTAGAATTGACGCCATGAGCGCCAGAGTGGCTTATCTTTTTCGAGACAATTAATTATCTCTTATAATTTCTTGAGATTACTCTCACTTGAGTACTCTATCACTTTGGGTAGTTCAGTTAATTGCCCTTTTTTTTTTATGTGGAGAAATGCCCTCGCATACCGCTCTGACACGGGGAGACAGAGCGGTTACGTGGGACTCGAACCCACTAAAACTCCACAGTATACCTCCTCAGCTGCTTGAGGGCGGGACGCGGGAACGCTCTCGCACACAACCGCGAACCCGCCCGCAGCCGTCCGTTGCCGGACTCCCTCACGGGGTTGGGTATTGCACCCCCCCGCTACGGCACACCAGACTTAATTGCCCTAGGAGTAAATCATAATTAAGAAATTCATCAGATACAATATATGCATAAATTTAAGCTTCTACAAAGTCGATACAATTATGAATTTTAACTCGACCTAGTGATTGCAAAGTGTTGAATGCAAATTCTTTCAAAATAAGCAGGTCTGCTGAATCTATCTAGATTTAATTCTAGGTATGAACTTTTTTAACCAAAGTACCTACATTGTCTGTTATTTTTACTTTCTTTTTTGTGATGGATAGGGAGGTGTCGGTAAAGGAGATGTCATTCCTATAATAAAACTATATTTCATATCAAATTTAAGTCACTGAGATTAAAGTAATATCTTAGGTTTTCGCGATCACCACACATTATAATAAATAACTTTTAACCGGATCGCGTGTAATTAATCACTGAGATTACTTTAAGATTTCAAAGCTTAACATAACATAAATAGCATCACGCCTGTATTCCCCGAGGGAATAGGTAGTGCACAAAGTCAGTCATCAACCGGACGCAATTCCAAACTCCAGATTACTATTGAGATTTTCATTACAGAAAAACAGAATAACAGTTTGCCCAACCCGGGAATCGAACCCAAGGCCTGGCAGTCATTTTCACCCTCTACCAATAAGTTAAAAGCCAAGCATTTTCCTATCTAGGGAAAGCATAACAATGTGCTATCGTGCTTGTGCTTTCTTTATATGAAAAGATGACCCTGCTCTGCAGTGGACTTATTATGGTTTTTGTTATGTACCTATATATCTGCCTAGCCTTTTCCCAATTACATTGGAATCGGCTTCCAGTCAAGCCGAATGAAGCTTAATACCAATATTTTACATGGAGCGACCGCCTATCTGACCTCCACAACCCAGTTACTGGGTAACACGATATCTCGTGGCATGACTGGTTGTCAGACTTTCAGGCCTCTGACTTCCCGTAACGACTGCCATAGGTCTTAATTTGACAACCGGGACCGACGGCTTTACGTACTCTCCGAGGCACGGAAGGATCTCTATATGAAATGATGGACACCCATCCACAGACCGATCGATTTGTGCAGCTGTTACTTAGCCACGAGCCCGTCAATGTACCTATGTTATGTACCTATATGGTATACAAGACGTAGGGAAATCCCTGCGTTATCAGTCAAGGTATTGTTACCAATCGATATTCCATTCTATTTATGTATAATTTTCTTCAGATTACCAGTAAAAAAATACCCCGAATAAAATTTAATAATGAGGAAAATTACACGATAATACAGACGGCAATGGTGCGGGTGGCTGCGCGTCGCTATGTCGGTATGATGGTGTTGTCACTTTTCAGAAATTTGCTTAATTTTAGGGAAAATACTTCAATATGGGCACAAAGATTGTGCTTTTTAAATTTCATGAATACATGGTTACTTTCATGCTTTTTATTTATTTTGTAATTTGATTTGGGATACCTGTATGCCCCTTTCGTATCGAATAGAGATATTTTACATACTTTATATACAATATGGAAAAAAAAATTTGTTTAATTCTATCAATAAAACTAAACAAGTAGGCTTAAGAAGCACGGGATTTCGAGAAGAAAAAGTCTTAAGCATAGTTATTTATTTAATTACGTTAGTTTTCGACCTAATTGCCTCCCAGGCTGTATACAAGCCGTCTATACCAGTGCTATATTTAAGAAAGTAACTATACCTCTCTACCGTGGGAGAGCCATGCTTCGGCACGAACGGGCCGGCTCAACTGGAGTGATACCACGGCTTCACAGAAAACCGGCGTGAAACAATCTTGCGTTATGATTCGCCGAGTGAGTGAGGGTACCGGAGGCCCAAACCCTTTAAAAAGCCGGCAACGTACTTGCAACTCCTCTGGGGTTGCGAGTGTCCATGGGCGGCGGTAATCGCTTACCATCAGGCGATCCGTCTGCTCGGTTGCCCCTATCCCATAAAAAAAACCTCTGATGCTAAATACGAATCAATACAAATAAATTGCATTGTAAAAACAAGTTTTTAAAACGAATCAAGCGAGCCCAAACTCGATAGGTTTATCTTACTTAGTTAAAAAGTTCCTATGGCCTTCTTCCGGCTCCATCAATATAACAGCTCCATGGTATCATATTATTGTATTGTCACCAAAGATACATATGTCCACCAAATTTGACCCCAGCCGGACATCGGGAAGTGGTTCTAATTTAGCTTCCAAGATTCGTGCCAACGTCGTGTTTTTGGAAAACAAAATTTGCTCCATGTGCTGCGGACGACAAACACTAATCCGTGCAGAACCACCAAAACAAGATGAATTTAATACAGAAATTAAAAAGTGAATTATGTTTTTCTATTTACCTTTTTGTGTACCATATCCACTGCATTAAATATCTTTTCAATATAAAAAGTCTATGTTATCCGAGACAATGTAAGTATTCTAACGATATCCCATATATCTAAATCGGTTTAGACGTTTAGAAGTTATGGTGGAATAAAGAAACTCACAAACTTGCATCAGGTTTAAGATAATTTATTTCTCAAAAGAATTGATATTCACTTACATGAGAAATTTAACATAATAGTACCTATTAAAGCAAATATATTGGTGACAGTTACAGTGGGTAATTAACGTTACATTATTATAATTGATTAAGAAGAAAAAAAAACAAACATTGTAAATATTAGTAGGTAGTTCCAAAATAATTTTAACTCAGCCCAAAAAACAACTTTTAGATTCTTACCGTCTTTAGTGAAGTTACACAGAATAAGCGCACCTAGATGTGACAGCGATTTGTGTTTAATTTAAAATGTAAATATGTTACGCACTGCTTGTGTTGATAGTGCTTAGTATATGTAGTTTTAAATGTTTTTTGAACGTTACATACATACATGAACCCCATAAACATAACACTCCTTTTTTGGGGAGGCGTGTAAAAAAGGCATAGAAATTTGCCGTCCCTTGATAATTCCAACAACTTATTCTTATAACCGCTGGAGGTTTTCCCAAAAAAAAAAAACCGCTAATGTTTCGTGTGAAAATTTGGCTTTTTAATAACCGTAAGAAAAAAAAAACTACGTTTCCAGATAAATCTTTGAAAAGCAATAACGCATGCTTAGCGAACTCTAAAGTTATACCTTTTTGTCGAAAAAGAATACGGTCGTGAGAGGTTCAGATGGCTTAGCGCCTGGAGTTTATCCGGGAGGCGTAGCTTCAAATCCTGCTCACGACCGTATTTCCACAAAAACGCACAACTTTGTAATTCTACATTATTAGGCATATATTTTATCATTTTCTCTATAAATATGGCACGAATAAAATGTACAGTTTGTATAATAAACCACCGTCTCAACTGCGCTTTAATATGTTGGTACTTCTCTAACTCGGCTCTCTAAACAGTAACTTAATCTTGTGCCCCTTCGTTAACGGCTCCTGCCTCGAGCATTATTCAGGCCATAACAGTTCACATCCATCATCACAGTCTGCGATATATGCCAAAATTAGGCAACTGTTGGAACTCGCTCGGTATCTTCACACAAGTTTGCTTTGAAGTTTGTTGCGAGTTGTTCGTGAATGGGGCGTTTTCCCTTTGTTTGTTGTAACATGTTTAAGGGTTACTTACCCGACGTTTGGTGTATTTCTCATTTCATAGCTTCACGTTTGAATTTCCCGAAGAGGTAGGCAGAGGTGTGCATAGTTGTAAACCCAGATTTCATATCATTATCATGTACTTGCTGCGGTCGGTCTGTGGATGGGTGACCATCATTTCATACCGAGACCCCTCCGTGCCTCGGAGAGTACTTTAAGCCGTCGGTCCCGGTTGTCAAATTATGATCTATGACAGCCGTTTCGGGTAGTCAGAAGCCTGATAGTCTGACAATCAGTCATACTACGAGATATCGTGTTACCCAGTAACTGGGTTGTGGAGGTTAGATAGAATGTCACTCCATGTAAAATACTGGTATTGAGTTGCATCCAGACTGACTGGAAGCCGACCCCAATGTAATTGGGAAAAGGCTAGGCAGATATAGGTGGGAAGCCTTTAGTAGTAATATCTACGGTCGTGGTTTGAACCCCCGCCGGATGGATTACTCCATATATTTATAGTCACTTTGTGTTCGCAGCTTGTTCATGATGTGAAAAAATATTAAAAGCATACAGCGCAATGTACTACAAAGTGACCATAAATGTTTTGGTAACCGAGATAACCATTAGGTACGCTTAGCTCTTTATTACTTACTCACACATTGTTATACGATATACGGTGGCGGCCATCTTTTCGATCTAAAAGTATAAAAAAAAAAAAAAAAAATTAAAGTAATTTTAAATATTGACTGACATGATTTTTTTTCAATTTACTGGCAAACTGCTTTTGTGTTGATCAATAATAGTTAACTTTAGTATCTTCGCAGTTCAAAGTTTGCATTTTATCTGTGCTCCTAATGTAATATTTAACACAGTCAATTACCTAATAACTTCGATAAATAATGATGTTTAACTAAAACTATTCTCGAAGGGGTAGGCAGAGGTGTACACAGTTGTACACCCATATTTCACCAATGCTGTTATTAAGTGGTGTTCATGTGTGGTGGTATCAACCATGGACAGTTACAAACTCCGGGCCGCTACCAAGATATTTTTACCAGAAAACCCCAATAACACTTCCGCCCGGGAATCGAACCCAGGACTCATCAGCAGGCACGCTTGCAACAAGTAGACCGACAAGGTATAATATTTCAATCTAAGCGTATACAAGTGTACACTGAGGGAATTATGGCGGGCTCGTTTGTTACAACCATGATTAATGGCTATACCAAAAGGAATGTCTGCCGCGTTATTTTTTATAACAGATAACTTCATATTGTACTGTTACAGCTGTTATTTTTTCCGTTATGCCAGTTATACTGAGATTCGTTCGTTTATTTTTTTGTTTTTTTTAATTTTTTCAGCCTTGTCATTCGAATCTTTGACTTGTCAGTCCAACGGTTATACCACTAGGCTATCACTGATATCCTACTAATATTATAAACGCGAAAGTTTGTAAGTATGGATGGATGTTTGTTACTCTTTCACGTAAAAACGACTGAATGGATTTTAATGAAACTTTATAATAATATAACTTATACATCAGAATAGCACATAGGCTACAATTTATAAAGATATTGTGTAAATTGTCCAAAAAATGACGATAAGTGTCAAGTAAGTATGAAAAAATCTACCATCTGCGAGCTATTCTGGCGTGCGCTGCTTAAACCCTTTGAGATATAACAAAATGATGTGTAGTGGAATTTTGTATCTTATATAGGTCTACAGAAAAGTCCGCGATGGCATATGTCTATCTCTTAAGGATAACATACTACATCAATTTTAATACTTAAAAAAATGGGCAATTATGAAGCGGTAATTGGAAAGCGGGACCGGAATCAAAATTTCATGATTACTTTTGGTCGCGATATCCGACATCCTCGCGGGCGAAGACGTGGGCATCAGCTAGTATGCTATATATATATATCTTGGTCTGTTTTATATATACCGTATCCCCTTCTGGCAATGTAGGCGTGAGTTATATTTTAATGTTTATATACTTAATGCTAATTATTAGTCCAACTAGGAAACACCTAATGGACAACATTATGGAATTGTACCAAAATATCGAAATTGTTAGTAAAACACTACCTCGTTGGTCTTGTGGTCCCAAGTGAGACTGCTGAGCATGAGGTCTTGGGTTCTACTCACAGGTCGGGCAAAGTGTTATTGGGTTTTTCTGTAAGTAAATACCCAGTAGCAGCCCGGAATTGTGCTCAGTAAATAACAATAGGCTCACCACCTATTACATGGGACCTAATAACAGCATTGGTGAAATTTGGGTCTACAACTGTGTACTTACACTTCTGCCTACCCCTTTTTAGGAATACAGGCGTGATGCTATGTTTGATGCTTTGTTAGTAAAATATTCCAACCGAACATCACACAACACACAAGACATGCCATTGTCTCGTTATAAATTACGAGTTTAAGTTAACTAATTATTAATTAAACAATAGACAGTCATAATGATTATCATTTAATATTGATGGCCCGTGTTTACGACGCGGACGGTTAACCTATGAGGTTAAACAATCGTTTCGTTTATTTATAACAAAAGGGGCTTTATTACTGAGAACGTCTGTCTGTCTAGCCGTCCGTTTGTCTGTCTGTCTGTCATGAGTAGCGTTGACATGTTATTCTAAATATCGGGACTTAAGTGGATAAAAAGCGGGACTTGAATGTAAAAACCGAGATGTAGGAATAAACTTACAGATCTTTTATCAACATTTTATTATTATATCTGTCTAATTATATGATATTAAAGATAATTATAGTCGATTATACATACAATACATACTACTAACCTATTAAATAAACTTATTTACCACTAACTACATACTTTATACAAAAAACAAAATGAGTTTTTCTAAATTAATTCTAATCTTATCCTTTGCAAATGAAAAATCAATAAAACCTCAACCACCCACCTCTTATATATATAAAGTGCATAGCGTGGGGCAACGTTTAAAAAAAAAAAGGTAAAAAAAAAATGGGTATAAATACTTATTTGCACTTGCAATAACTGTCTCATTAATGTTGTGGTCCCAAGCGCGACTGCTAAGCATGATGTTTTGAGTTCGACTCCCAGGTCGAACAAAGTGTTATTGGGATTTTCTGTTAGGAAATGCTCAGTAGCAGCCGAGAGTTTAAAATTGTGCCCGGTAGATGGTAATAGAATCACCATCTCTTAAATGGGACTTAATAACAGCATTGGTGAAATGTGGATGGATAACTGTAAACACCAGGGAACTCTATATTATGTTTATGTTATGTTTGCACTTGAAATTAACAATAAAATGAATAAGGAGTTACTTACGTGTTAAAAATAAATTAATGCCAGCCTTGCGCACCTGTCGTGATAAAAATGTCGTGGTGGCCGAGTGGTTACGGGCCCGCCTCCTGAGCCACAGGTTGTGGGTTCAAACCTAGCCTGGTACCAATGTGACTTTTTCAATATCATATGTACTTTCTTAGTTAATCTAAGACCTCACAGACATACGGTGAAGGAAAACATCGTGAGGAAACCTGGACTTGGTAGTCTGAAATCGCCAACCCGCAGTGAGCTAGCGTGGTGATGAAGTTCGTGCCTTCTCTGTATGAGAAGAGGCCCTTGCCCTGCAGTGGGACAGTTATGGGCTGGCTTTTTTTTTGCGCACCTATGATCTATTCAAATAAATTACTTGACCATCTTTCTTGGAGCTCTAAAAGATGAACATTAGTATTGAAAGGAGAGATAGACCTAATTCTCATTACCAGATTTCTAGACCCAACTTACTATTAAAATCGACCAACTATTGGCTGATTCTATACTGTAAAGAGCTATTAAATACTTTTTGCACTTAAAACTTGTGTTAAATGACAACAAAAAAAAATACCAAATCGGTCTTGCGCAACTGGCATCTATTTTAAAAATGTTACTTGGTCATTTTCTGAGAGCTGAACTTGAAAAAGAAGAACATTAATATTGAAAGGATGCCCTAATGCTCATCACCAGATTTCTAGACCCAACTTACTATTAAAATCGACCAACTACTGGCCGATTCCGTACTTTATAGTGGCAAAATGTGTCCAGACCCTAACCGATCGTATCTAAAATACTGTTCCAACCGAAGTAAAGTGTTGAATGTTACACATTACGATACAATTGCCGGGGAGGGCGATTCTTAATAGACTTTTCGGCAGTTCACCGCTTTTATAGGCCTATTGTGGCCAAACAGTAGTGTAACCACGTATTTTGGCGCTTTGTAAAATGTCTTACCGTTTTAGTTCTTTTGTGGGGAAACCCTGTTAGGGTTTAGTTCTCGTTGGGGTGTCCAAAGTAAGACAATAGTGTTATATATTTTTAGACTTTAAAAAACATACTTTAAAAAAAGGTATTTTTGGTTTCTTGCACAACTTGCATAGAGGAACGCTGACGCGCATATTCTTATTCGACTAGAGTCACTTTGCGCTGGGAACTTTAGTTGTCCCGTACCCCGCAACACGCGCGCATCAGTTCTAGACAAAAGTCCAGCAATGTTTAACACAATTTTATTACATTGGCAACTCTAACGAGAACCGTTAAGGTTTTATAAATAAAAAACCCAATAACACTTAGCACGATATGTAGACTTACTCTTATAAATAAATCCACACGTCCAATGTCAATGGAAATATGTCAGTTCATACTTTAAAATGCAAAAATGTCGAAAAAATCATTAAAGCATACTAATAAGCCAACATGCTTTAGAATTGAGATAACTGTGATGTAAATTTATTTTAAAATGTAATATTGTTTTAAGGTGTTGTAAGGTGTATATTGGAATTGGTATTTATTTCAAGAGCAACCCACTGGGAATCGAACTGAATACCTATTTCTCAGCAGCCGCGCTTGCGACCACTAGACCAACGAAGCAATCGTAAAATAAATATTACGTAACCGGTGACCTGGTAATTCCCTCTTTGTTATAATTTAAATTATTATTAGGTCATTCATCTATCTGATAAGTCGAGATAAAAACTTCCCGTATGGCATCCAGGTTTTTTTGCAAACATTTTGCCAGAATTACTCATTTGAGGAAACTAACATCGAATATAAAAACGACTGGTAATAATTTATCTCACGGATGTTACTAGTTAAAGTAGGTACCTACTTGGACTTTTGGAAATACTTGTTGTTATGCGTTATCGCATTTAATAATAATGTTTAAAATTTCGTGTTACAAACATGCAATCTGAGTCATCTTGTTTGGCAAACGAATTGATATAATAGCAGAAAGTTTTATAAATATGTAGGAAGCTCTACCGTGGGAGAGCCAAGCTTCGGCACGAATGGGCCGGCTCGACCGGAGTGATACCACGGCCTCACAGAAAACCGGCGTGAAACAACGCTTGCGTTGTGTTTCGCCGAGTGAGTGAGAGTACCGGAGGCCCAAACCCTTTAAAAGGCCGGCAACGCACTTGTTACTCCTTTGGGGTTGCGGGTGTCCATGGGTGGCGGTAATCGCTTAAAGCGAGCCGTCTGCTCGGTTGCACCCTATCCCATAAAAAAAAGAAAAAAAAAGGAAGATACCTATTCTATCCTTTCACCAAATTTCTTTAATCACCTTTTACATAAGCTGCCAGCAAAAAGGCATTGCTTCAACCATGCATAATAAAAAAACCTCTGCATCTATTCCATGCCTAAGGTCGTACTTAATATTCAAAATTCGACCCTTATTTTTATTCTAATTTATTGCCAAAATGACCAGCGCCTCCTCAATTCTATACATTTTTAAATTTAAAATTCGGTTGCTAAAATTTCACAAGATGGCGACACTATCTGACCGATAGGACCAAATTGATAAGACACGGCGTCCGCAAACACTTACGTTTTATTCGATAGTTATTTATTGAGGTCCCTTTAAAAGTATAAGGGCAGACCCCTAGATTGCTACAATTTGGGTTCAGTATGGTAATTGTCCCGGAAACCGTTACTACGGTTCAATATAGGTCGTACGACGTAACTTGTATGGCTTTGTTTTTATTGAAAAAACATAATCATTTCACTTGGAAGCAAGGAGGTTGGCAAATTCGTTATACTGATTTTCTGATGGCTTCTGGCCCAAAGTTATCAATGAAATTCTATACTAATATCTGTTTAACCAAGGTCCTAAATGTAAATTAATGCTGGTTTAATACAAGTCTTCTAATTTTTCTTGCTTGACTTGCTTGGACTGTTATAACCAATAACTTGAGACTTAATTGGTGAATTGTGTATACAGACACTACACATCTGCCTACCCATTTTTGGGAATGATAGAAATATTAGCTATCAATCCATTGTTTCTCGTTTGATGTCATGAAAAACGTTTGTGTAGCTTATATATATCTCTGCCTAGCCTTTTCCCAATTACTTTAGGGTCGGCCTCCAGTCGAACTGGATGCAGCTTAATACCAGTGTTTTACATGGAGCGACTGCCTCCACAACCCAGTTACTGGGTAACACGATATCTCCTTGTATGACTGACTATCAGACTTTCAGGCCTCTGACTACCCGTAACGGCTGTCATAGATCTTAATTTGACAACCAGGATCGACGGCTAAACGTGCTCTCCAAGGCACGGAAGGGTCTCAGTATGAAATGATGGTCACCCATCTACAGACCGACCGCAGCAAGCGCAGCTTAACCTCGATCTATCGATCTGTGCGACTGTTACTTAGCCACGAGCACCTCTATTAGTTTGTGTAGCTTATAAAAATTAAATAGCTTCGTTTTACCCGTTTTGCACGCTAAGTTGGGCCAATGTTTGCCGAACTCCCCAATGCTGGCGCGATGTTTGCATATCACTTGAACAAGCCTGGTATCGATTTGAGGGCGATTTGAGACGTATTTACGCCTAAACGCTATTTGTTTGAGTTTCAGTTCAATGCGGTTACACTGTTTGCACGAGTTAATTGTTAATTAGTGTAGGTATATTTTCGTATATTTTTGCTTCTAAATAAATTAAACAGGAAAACAGCATTTTTCGGTTAATATGAAATTGATTGTTTGAAATTTTTGAACCGACTTCAAAAAAGGAGGTTATTTCTATATCGTAGTAAATAAGCAAATCCTGAATTATTTAATTTATCTAAAATTAATCTTAGTACCTATTTTTGTAGACAATTCATGTGTCTATTAAAAAAGCAAAGTTACTTACTTAATTCTAAAGTTTTTGTGCAATGAGGAATACGGTCGTGAGCAGGATTCGAACCTGCACCTCCCAAACAAATCCTCCAGGCGCTCTGACAGGCGCTTTTTCTTTATGTAATTTTATGTTTATAGAATACACCACATAATAAAGAGGGGTGAATTTTATCAACACAGACTAGACATTTAACAGTATTGACACAATGTGTCAGGTCACTGCGTTGTGACGTCATATTCCATTGGTTACTGATATTATTACAACGTCACACCATTGCACACCCTTGAAGACATTTCAAACAAAACAATAACAAGTAGAACCGGTCCCTTTAGTCACTTTAGTGGAAACTGCTGCAATACACCAGGTATTAACGGCTGAAGAGGTTAAGCAATGTGTGAATCGGTCTTTGGATGGGTGACAGGTGTTTTTTTTTTTTATTTCGTTATGTGCCGGAAAATCAGTTAAATCTGGTTATTGTTGATAATAATAATTCTCCTCCCGACCGAATGTCCACGGAGATTAGCCAAGTACGCAGGCGATATTATAGTGCACAAGTGTATGCGCAAACACAGGTGCACTCCCTCTTCCGTCACTCTCAAAATCCGATGGGACGGCAATCCGACACGACCGGAGAGAGATCAGGCGCAGGACCGACGGCGTTACGTGCTCTCCGAAGTACGAGGGTGTCACTCCACCAACTTCCTGACTCCGGTAGCAACTGAGAATTTCCAAACAGAAAATCCCAATAACACTTTTCTCGGCCTGGGAATCGAACCCAGGACCTCACGCTCAGCAGCTGCGCAGCTAGACCAATGAGACAGTCAAATAAACAACACAATGATAAACAGGAGTTTCAAGCCAAATATGGCCAGATGGCTTGACTGACTCCAAATTTACATACATACATTCAGTGCAAAGAAAAACCGGAACTTAGACAGTTATGCGAAGCCATTAAAGGGGCTCATGGCTACGTACTAGCCGCATAGATCGATGGAGCGAGGTAACGTTGGGCTTGTCACAGTAGGTCTGTGGATGGGTGACCATTATTTCAGTTCAAGACCCTTCCGTGGCTTAAAGAGCACGATAAAATGTCAAATAAAAATCTATGACAGCCAATACGGGTAGTCAGACACCCGAAAGTGTGGCAACCAAAAAAAAAAACAACTTACCATAAGTAGTCGTATAATCCAGTAACCGGATTGTGGAGGTCAGATAGGTCGCTCCTTGTAAGAACTAACTTAGATTTAAGTCAGTCCATTTTCATTTCAAAATCGCTAATATTTGTCGCATAAAGCGTAGACTTGCGTCTACGCTGCCAGCCTAAGGAATTATACGAGATAATTGCTCCCAGTTCGTACCGTTATAAATCTTTAGGCGGCCTTAACTATCTACTGCGCAATGTCCTCCCAAAAGGACAATGAAGGCTTGCCGAGCTTACAGCTAAGATACTGCTTTTCTTGAGGATATTTTGTTGACTTGTTAGAAGTATTATTTCTATTTATATTACTATTAAGTGGAAAAAATACAATGGAGTTTGCAATGCAGTTGGATAATTTCGAACAAATTATGTTATGTTTTAATAAAATTATTCATATAATGATGAAAAATACTTTTCAAATATTCTATATTTTTAGGTAGTTACGATTTTTTTTTATTAACGTACATACTAAGTACTTAAATAAAAAAAAATGGAGTAACATTACGTTTTATTATTTAATATACGTTGCTCATATTGATAAACGAATATAATATATGTCAGCTGGTCCTAAGTGTCGATCTAATGCTAT
The DNA here is from genome assembly GCA_935421205.1 of Xylocampa areola. NCBI lineage: Eukaryota > Metazoa > Arthropoda > Insecta > Lepidoptera > Noctuidae > Xylocampa > Xylocampa areola. The sequence continues at coordinate 14,233,175 of OW285218.1, read as the reverse complement.
TAATGAAATGCATAGATGTAAGAAATACATACATATATAAACTCACGCCTTTCTCCCATGGGGGTAGGCAGAAACTACAGAACGCCACCTGCTACGATCCTTACATATGCCTTTTGCTTCGTCCGCATTCATACATCTAGTCATACATGCGCGGCGGTTGCGAGTACCACTCACCTTACCTCTTTGGAGGATATCACTAATAAGGTCAGTGGGTATCCTTCTAGGGATACAAATAGGGATCTAAGTAGCTGCCATATAGGAAGGAGCAGAGATTCTAAAAATAAATGAAATTGAATAAAACAGGCCATGTAAATGATATCACAAAAAAAAATACAAAGTATGAAACGAAAAAACAGATCCTTTCCTCTAAGAAAAGTTGACAACCGAATGAAAATATAAGGAAAATCCTGAGCCAAGCTAACAAATACGGCTTTTCAATATATTTAATATTATATTCCTGTCATGTTTCGAATTTTCCTTTAGAAAAAATAAAGAAAAACGTCCCTTGAGCTTACGTCATAATATTGACAAATCGATAGAGCTTGTCACAATATTACAAGGTAAATACAAAAAATATTTTGATGTTCTTTCATCTCTTCGCTTTCCTCCTAACAATTAAAGACATCGAAGAATTATTTGAACACAACCGTCCTCTTTTCAGTGTGAAGCGTAAATAGTACCAAAGGACCAACAAAACCGTGTTAAATATGTGCTTAAATCCCACAGAATTAAAGGAAAAACCGGTCCTTTCTGTACAATTAACAACCGGCTTAAACCAGTGTCTTTATATAATTAACTGAACTGAACTGGGGCGGAGGACCAAGGATCAAAGGAATCCTCAATACTGATTACGGAACCGTTGCCATGTCACGTTTCTCTTTGAAATCAGTCTCAATGACTTTTCATAGCCAATCACCACAAGTATATCTTGAACCCGTCTGGTCATCAAATAACCGAATTATTAGTCCATTTGAAGACATGAACAGATCAATTTAGGCTGGTCGCTTCTCATTGTTAGCTAAGCAAATTAATTAACGGGTAGAAAGACTTGTTTAAATATAATTAAAATAGTAATTGGTTTGTTTTGTAGGATGTGGAAATAGATTCTATAGAAAGATGAGAGGAAATTAAAGTCTTCGTTGAGTAAACTTTGTTAAAGATAAATTTGTAGCCTTGAAAATGGCTATATTGAAGAAAATGCAAGGCCATCCTTTTCCCATCCGTGTGTATTATAAGGGGTGTATTATTCGCACATTCTAGCTGCAAAAAACCAAATTGGGTCAAATTTTTATGCAGCATCGCAACTTATTGTTTTTATATACCTACTGGCTATTAACTACTGGCCACCCAAAACGCTGGCATTTTTGCCATTCAATGTGGCAATCCTGCCAGCCTTTTTGGTACGCTCCCAGTTGACAGCGACGCGGACGAATATTTCGATGCCCACCTCTAGTTTTAATTTAGTTTTTAGTTCTTATCTTTATTGTAATAGTTTTAGATCTATAATCTGTAAAATGTACATGTTATTCATTGTATTTAAATGATTGAATATTTATTTTCGTCCAAGTAAAATAAAATATTTAATCTATATACATTCAATAATACATCATATGATATATATCTTCACTATCCACATGAAAATATGACAGCCATGTTTTCCTTTATAAATAAATATTCAACAAAATGTATCACCATTAACAACATCAAGAATTGACATGTACATCACCCGTCGATCCCCTATTATAAAAACTTCTAAGAAATAGACACCAGTCAAGTTTATACAAAATTTACTAAGACCTTCGTCTCGTTTACAAAGACCCGAACTTTATCCATGATACAGAAGGATCCCAGGAGACGCTTACTCCCTGGGTACAGTCCGGCACAGAAACTGTTTAGGTCCCCGAAGAGCACAGAAGTTTGCCGAAGTTACCCGAAGTCAAAGTTTACTTCGTTAGTTTTGGCAGTAGATACTTTTGCGTTTACTTTGTGTTGGGTTGTTTTGGGTTTTTGTCTTTATTTTGTTGTTTTATTTGACTCCAGAGTGTGATATTAAATAAGGCCTTTGGATGATAGCAATTACTCAGGAATATAGAAGATTATAATAAGTAGAACAATAGTACATCAATAAGTGTTTTTGTGAGAAGCTCGTGGCTGTTATCCACTGCACTGATCGGATGATCGAAGTTCCATTGATGTATGAGTTTATACTTAATCAGGGCCGGCCCGTCCATAGGGCGAACGTAGCGGCCGCTCCAGGCACCAAAGTTCAGGAGGCACCTTCGACAATGCTTGCCGTAAGAAGTGCAGGTTTAGAAAGGGATGCCAAAATTTGATATCGCTCCAACCTTAATTTGGCCTCGGCCCGGCACTGTGATTGATGAGGAAAGCACGTTAATCCGTAGGTCCCGATTGTCACATGAAGATCTGTGGGACAGTTAGGTGTATATCTGATGCTGATCTGATAATAACCAGTCTTATTATAAGATAAAGCCCTCCTTATCGGTTCCGATAACTACGACCCTAACGGCTATGCCTTTCGTGAGATATGATTTGCTAGGCCGAACTTAGTATTAAATAATCAGAACGAATAGCTAGGATCACCAGCGCAAAGTTAAAATGGACAAGCGGTTGCGCTGGTACAAGCCCACTCTCTCGTCCTACTCGCAGTGGTCCAATGGACTGACTTTGAGGTATTTTATGACTCAGAATAAGGATGTCTTGTTGGTGAGTATTCCCAAGCGCGACTGTTAAGCTTGAGGTCCTGGGTTCGATTCCTGGGTTGTGCGAAGTATTATTGAGTTTTTTTGTTAGGAAATTCTCAGTAGTAGCCCAGAGTAGATTGTGCCCGGCAGATGTCAATAGGCTCTCAACATATTACATGTGACTTAATAACAGCATTAATGAAATGTAGTGTACAAATGTGTACACCTTTGCCTACCTCTTCGGAGAATACAGGCGTTATGCTATGTTATATGAAGAATAAGTCACACATTGCAGGAACAGTCTGAATTTGTAAGCGCCCTTATCCCATCCCAATAGAAGCAGTTTTTGTAGTGAATGCTCTGTCACACTGATGCAACGCCATCATGACACGACTTTGCAATAGCTGGTACATTTTACATAAAGTCGCATGCTATCGAATACTACTGCGACTTGTCGCGTACTAAAAGTCTGGAAAATGTTAAGTATAAATTGTACCAATAAAAATACACAATTATGCCGAAGAAATTCATGACCCTTGCTATATTCGTCCCAAAATAATCTTCTGAATCCGATCCAGCCAGTCCCTTGCTGTCCTCCCACCAGCAACGCTCTAAGCCAGGCCTATAGGAGGTGCTATTAGCGTGTTCTCGCTTAGTTTATAAGTTGAATGCCCTGGCTGAGGGCCATAATTTTCTTAAGGCTACGACTAGAAAGCCCGGTTAAGCAGTTGACAACCTCCTAGGTTGACCTGAAGACAAAAACATGGGGTTTCAGACAAAATAAACATCGACTTTCCATACAATAATCTTACTCGTGGTAGGGTTCTTCTAGGGGAGGTCAAAAGTTTTTAATCTAAAGACCTGTTTTTCTTAGGCATAGTTCTTCAGTTTAAATTGTATATTCAACCTAGAATTTTTTCCAAAGGTTTATTCTTCCCCACGGATCTGAATAAAATACGGAAGTAACCTTGCCTTGTGATTAGCGAAGCATAGATTACGCACACACACCCGCAGCGTACTGGCGCCGTGTATGACAAGCGAAATTGGATGACTAGGCATGCTTCTCACATGTCTTACGCAACGCTACGGCCGTATTTTTTTAAGGTCCGTGCCTACACCTTGTATAATTATATATCTAGCATTTACTAACGACACTTTCTATATTTGTTTTATTATGTATACCCGAATATGAAATAAAAAGAAAATAATGGCCCCGAAATCAATTAACACCTATCCCGTAATTGACTTTCAAAACTCAATCAAAGTTGAAAACTAAGAACAACAACTTTTTTTATTAATTATACTTTTCATTGACAATTTGTCACTAGAACTTTCGAAAATACAAAATAAAATTTATAAGAATTAATGATTTTTGGCTAAAACTTTTTTCAATGACCGTCCCCATCACTCATAGAAATTAATATGATTAAATAAAGAAACGAACTCTATAAAAAGTTTAAATAATTTTGTGATAGAAAAAAAAGAGTACAAGCGAGGTTTGAACCCACACCATTTAGATTTACCAACTAAGCAATCCCAACATATTAATTATTCCAAATTCTTCCTCCACGTTAACACGTCGTCTGGTGACATCTTTTTGTCTCTATACAGTGACTAAATAGACACGACCCAACCACCTTAACAAATACAAATATATTTATTAAAACGCATTTTAGACATCCAAAGCGAACTACGAAAGTGTTTCAGTTTCGCCCACACAGTCAAACCGATAATATGGTTTTGTGGGACTTTGTTTTGTTTTAAGTTGTTTCTGTGTATTTTAAATAAATAAATAAATAATAAACTCTTAACTTATATTTTTGGTGTTTGTATAATAACTTTCGTGAGGCATTTATGTTCACCGGTTGCTACTCACGTGCATTTTTCGGGTTTTCCCGACTAGTTTTTCTGCAGTCCAATTTTGAGATTTATTCTCTCTTATTAGCATAATGTCTTTTCGAAGTCATGTGCGTAAATTAATAATCACTTGCTTAAAACGGTGAAGGAAAACATCTTCAGGAAACCAGCACACCTGAGAGATGTTCTCGATGGTGTGTAAAGTCATGTCAGAGACATACGGGTAGTTTAAACTCTGACAATAGGTTGTTCATCAACCATACGATAAGAAGAAGAACCTTACGGAGCCCTTAGTCATGAGCTACGCCCGCTCACCTCATGACTAAAGGCTCCGTTAGAGTTCGAAACTAGTCGGGCAAACCTGAAAAATGCACGTGAGTAGTAACCGGTGAATAATAATTAATATTTTTGTGGAAACAAAATACTAATCTAAAGAAACAGGTTAATGAATACGTAGAACATAATAAGGTATATATTCTGCAGTCACTAAGATAGATGGCCCTAAGCACTTCTAACAGATTACATACATTCCATTCTGTTCATTATACTTCCATGTATAATATGGGTATGTCTACGCAATATATCATATCATGATTAGCCCGTAACGTTTGTCTGTCATAATATATTATTACACCTATAGCAATCCTTCAACGCAATTAGATCAGAACCATTACGAATGAAACTCATTCCTTTTTCACTCTGGAAGTCTGTGTCATCCAAGAACGTTTTACACGACTGCCCAAAAAAAGGTGTGTTATATTTTTAGGGTTCATGTATGTATGTATATTCGTGAGTTTCTTTATTCCAACATAACTTCTAAATGCCTGAACCGATCGTTAGAATTCTTACACGTTTTCGGGTAAAATAGGCTGTTAAAATTTTGAAATAAGTGATATAATAGTACATTCATAGTATATGGTACACATATGGAATAAAAAATAAATTAAAGTACACTACCATATGGATAGGTCCTGAAGAATTTTCATAACAGTCGGGGGACTCTTAAGAAAATATTTTATAGAACTGTCTCCGACTGCGATGAATTCAATACCTACCATATGGCAGGTGTGCTTTTTATTTGCTGTGTTGTGCTTTTGATATTTATATTAATGTTTATTGTATTTTTTTCTTTATTCTGAATGGACTTGTGTTTGACCGCCACCTCACCTGATGTTAAGCGATGGTGCGATCAACGATTGAACATGCTTGACAGCTGAAACCTGTTCCCTCGAGCCTTGAGGACCACCAGATTATATCTATCAAGAAACACAGCAAGAAACCCATTCCATTCCTTAGCGATGCGCATAATAAAACTAGGTATTAGCGAAACGCTTTGTGCGTAATGGTGGAATGTCTACCATTTAAGGATGCATGCATTGCCGTTCGTCAGGTTTTCTAACGATGGAACGCAGTATTTTAGATTGGATAGGGAACAATTACCTATTCAAAATGGAAGACCTGAAATTCATGGTGCCTTTATATAGAATATCGACTATTTCCGGGCTTTCATTACCACTCCACTGTCAAGAAAAAAGACCATTTTGTAATCGTTTACGGCCAATACGGCTCCACCAATTCGGATGCCTGGAGTCGCGCTATATTGGACATCCAATCAATGATGCGGAAAATCGCGTAATATCGAAGCCAGCGCAGCAGCCGCCAAGCGCCGCGACACTTTCCTAGTACTCGCGAGTTTAGTAATGCCTAATGGTCACAAGTGTAGCTATTGAGCATGAGATTCGATTTCCGGGCCAGGTAAAATGTAATAGTTTTTTTTTTCAGATATTTAATTCTCAGTAGCACCGTGGAGTTTGGAATCGTCCCCGGTTGATGGCAATAGGCTCTCCAACTAATACATAGGACATAATAACTGTAGGTGCTATGTGTGTGTACATAGTACTTCTCTGCCTACACCTTTAAGGATACAGGCATAATACTAGTTGAATATTACAATCGATTAAATCTGCAATTCTCACATTCACATCAATCGAAACTAAACGATAAAATACCGAGTAAAACCAATAGGTATAACTCGAAGGTTACTCTGTTTGCTCCTCTATTTATATAACGAATAAGGTTCTATTTACTTGGGATTAGGCCGAAAACTATGCGATAATTTGGCATGTTACGACTGTTTACGTCATAACATAAATACGAGCCGGTAATATCGACTTAATTTACGTCATTACGGTGACCGAGTATTAGAAAAATCGGGTTCTGAAATAAACGAATGATATGAGTCGATTAGAAATTGTACCTTGAATGATTATATGTTTACGATTATTGAGATTTTGGTTTGTGTTTTAGGTTATGGTTTTTATACAAATATTAAGGACATTTGACTATCGTATTGTCCTAATAGCCGATAGAGCAATTGCTAAACATGAGAGGTTCGATTCCCGGATCAGTTCAAATGTTTCAGTGTCATCTTAGGTTTTCGCGATTACTACACATTATAATAAAACAAATTGTACCGGATTAAGTTCTCCTGCGACCACAAAGTGTTCGAAACTTCAGGAAAAACAAAAACCAATAATGCACGTGATTAATCCAGTTAAAAGTTGTTTTATTATAATGTTTCAGTGTCCTTCTACTTTGAGTTCTACCTGTAGGCTTGGCTCTGAAAGACTGAATTAAAGTTATAAATTTTTGTGGATAAAGAATACGGTCGTGAGCAGGATTCGAAACTGCGCTCTGACCACAAAGCCATCTCGACCTCTGCTCACTACCGCGAATTCTTCTTCCACATTTTAACACGTCTTTTGATGACGTCATTGCTAACTATTCAGTCCTTATACATGCGTTAATGCTTTTCGAAGATTTATCTGGCTCTGAATTACTTGTGTACCACTAAAGAAAAAGCACAGAGATCACATTATTTTAAAAAACCACAACTTCTTTGTTATATAAAAAGAAATATAGCTAATACGAAGAAGGTTACAGGTACCTCCTGACTTTCTCACCGAAATAATTTTACAAAGGCAATTTCCCTTCGTCGTCGGCATAAAAATCTTTTTACTGTTTTATGCTTTAGTTAAATAAAAGTAAAAGGTAACTGTTTTGTCACCGGTACATAAAGCTTGTAAAGTAAGAGGCTTTCGGCTTACATATACTATGGTATCTTATGGTTGCGGTAAAACTTTTTTCTTTTATCTGTGAATTCACCTATACAGGTTGGATTTTTCAAGTAGGCGTGGATGGCCAAATTCGAAACTATATATAGGGAATAGCGAAAAATACTTAACGAGTCTCGGGCCCGATTTTGATGAAAACTTAAACAGCAAAAATTCATTGTTTTTATCTTTATTCCACTGATTTTAGGAAAATCACGTTTTGGATTTGGTCAGCCACGCCCATTTCAAAAATTCACGTGCTTACTACTGATGTTGGGTCTACATCGTAGAATGATTACAGAATCAGCTGTTTTACAAAACTGCTAGCTGATTTACAAAACAGTGCTGTTATGTAAAACAGCTGAACGACGTTCATAATTACTGAACTTTATCACGCAGAATTGTATAAACGTTTTGCGTTTGTCAATGCCGCGGGTAGACGATCAGAGTTTACATAAAGCAGCGTGAAATTAAACATCAGATTGTAGATTTTAGTTCTAAATTTTGTCACTCATGGATCTGTGTATCTTATCAAAAATAAATAAATTATATTATATATAGTAAGTCAGTAGCAAAAACATATATGAGAATTTAGAATGATATACTCGTAAAAGAATATAAACAACACCATTATTTTTAAATTTTGTTTTGTTTGTCTAGCGGTCCCATACGTTATTGCTAAGCATGAGTTCCTGGGTTCGATTCCCGGGTCGGGCAAAGTGTTATTGAGTTTTTCTGTTCGGAAATAGCTATTCAGTAGCGGCCTGGAGTTTGGAATTGTCCCCGGCAATAGGCTCACCAACTATGACATGGGACTCAATGACAGCATTGGTGAATGAAGGGTGCTTCTATGTTATTATTTTAAGTATATACTAGTACTGATTAAGCTCGTGCCTTCTCTGTATGAGAAGAGGCCCTTGCCCTGCAGTGGGACAGTTATGGGCTGCTTTATTTATTATATTTATTTATTTATTTACTAGTACTGAAAGTAGTTTGTTCAGAATCAGTAACAGAATGAAAAACACCTTATTGCTTCATTGATATGATTCATTGATCGGTCAAAAGGGTGACTGCCGAGCATGAGATCCTGGGTTTGACTCCCGAGTTGGGCAAAATGTTTATGAAATTTTCTGTTAAAAAAATATTTTCAAAAAGAAATTGGAACTTTGCCCAGTTAATGGCAATAACCTCACTTCCTACTTTTTTTTAACCTCTTGTTGTCCACTGCTGGGCAAAGGTCTCCTCCATATTCTTCTACACCACTCTCTGTGTGGCAATAGCAGGCCAGGTCCTAAAAAATGCATCTAAGTCATCATGCCACCGTTGTCTTGGCCTACCCACACTCACCGTGTGACGACCCTAGCCCACCTCCGGGTGCATTCCGCAAATGTGACCCGCCCAATCACATTTCATTCGGGCAGACTTATGGCCTGCATCAGCGATACCTGTTTGGGTATGTATGTACGTGAAATGGATACGGTAAGCAGAATTCGGGGTAGTGAGCAGGGGTCAAGATGACTTGGTTGGTCAGCGTCGAAATAATTCCAAACTCCGACCTTCTCCTGAGAATTTTTAACAGAAAATCTCAATAACACTGCCCGACCCGAGCAGTCGCACTTGGGATCGCTAGACCGTTGGTCTAAAGCCTAGTTAGCCTAAAGATATCGGACATAATCTGAAGAAGGTGAATGATACAGAAACAGGTTTTTAAGCAACTCTAAACTCTCGCTTTAAGCTCTTAATGGTCCAATTTACAAAGCATTTTACTGGCAAATACCGTCTTAAGTAGGGCCATGAAGTTAGCAAGTTTATGAGCGAGCTATAGAAAATTCTAGTGGATTTTTTCTTGTCCAATATCTAAGTTTACGATGTTTTTGACGGTTCATTGCGTTTTAAGGTCTTTCGTGTTAAAGAATCAATGATTTGTGAGTTTATGTAAAATTTACTCATTGATTTTGAAGTTTTGTGGAGACTAGGATTTTAAAATAAACAAAAAATATATGTAAAAAGTAGTATTTTCTTACAGGAATTTCTCGGATCGCTGGTACACACACATAATTATTTGTCAAACATATCACCTAGACAATATTTATCTGTAGGCAATTAAAATAATAATTGTTCCTGGATACCCATACTACCCGCGATCTGCGGGACAGAAGCCCTCGACCGCCGCACTGACAGAACCGCCATATCTATGTAAAATAAATAATTTATGTAATACATGTACTATATACTCCTAAAATAAATTCACATACATAATTATGTATTTATAATCACGCCTGTTTCCCATTGGGGTAGGCAGAGACTGTCGATTTCCACTTGCTATGATTTGACACACCTTGTCTCGTCACTTACGTTCAATAACCTCTTCTCCTCAAAAATAAATATGACCCCTTAAAATTTTAAACAAAATATAAAACTTTGTCAATTAACCGACAAGTATTATTTTCACGTGGAATAATTAAATTTTAGCGTCAGCCTAACTAAATTATTAGACTAAAGTTACCTTATCGTGATATTCAAAAGACAATATCATATAACTTTTAACGTTTTTAGCTAAAAATAATATTTTGTTAATCCAATTTATAGATAAATTACTAGAATTCATCAAAAATATACGGGCGGTGTATGATAAGCGATCAGTTTATCTTTGTGTGTGGCGTACTTCTTCTTTTATATCATCATCATCATCAACCTACAGCACTCCACTGCTGGACATAAGTCTCTTCCAAGATGCGCCACTGAGCCCGGTCTTCGGCTCTTTTCAGTCATATTGTACCAGCTGCATTCCACAAATCGTTGCTCCATCTTGCTTTTACATATAGAGGTTTTAAAGCTTTTAAAAAAGACATTTTTGTGGCATATGAACATGTTTCCAAAGTGCATTCTTCGGGATTGCCGGGATTGATTGAGCTGAGCTCGCGTCATGGCCGTGGCGAGCTTATGACTAAGGACTCCGTTCGAGTTCGAAACTAGTCGGGCAATTCCGACAATACACGTGAGTAATAACCGTTGAACAATAATTAATATGAATGTGTCTCACGAAAGTTATTATACAAAAATGATTCTAAAGACCTTTTTTTAAATGCAAATCTTTTTTTAGAGCACACCGGTGTATCTTAATTCAAATTTATTTATTTATTTAATTTATTTATTAGACCAAAAAATATTATACAAAATTCATAATGTTTTTATGGGTAAGTAAGCTAGCAAATATGTGTAACAATTGTGACTTATTGTTAGCCTCCGATGCCGAACTAGGTTAGACACCTGTGCTTCAGCATACGGCGCCTCAACTATTTGGATTGTGGTACATTTAATAGGGCTCACACAAATAGTCGTTCAACCGTCGAAATGATACATGTCACCTAAATATTCTTCTATGAACCTAAAAACTGGTATAACAGAGCATCAAGCATGTACTTCACGAAAGGTAAGAAGACTTTAACGTGTGTTGCGGCAAATGCAAACCCTAACAGAGATTACGAGAGGGCTGTGTGATTTTAGGAGGTGGGAGTCCGGCATGAAACTCCATTTATAAACTCTCAAAAAATCCATGCTATCTACCATAATTTCAAACTCACAAATGCGGTTACGTCTACTAGAGTATAGTAAGAATGGAGGTAGGTAATGGTCCAAGAAAGGTTAAAAACAGAGAGCTATGTTAGCATAGTTTCTATTTCGCCATGTCCGTCCTGAAATTAACTATTATGAATTGAATAATAATTTTGTCCATACAAAACTCTCCCTAGTTGGACTACAATCAAAGTATCTTCCAGCTTCAATGATTATTGCAATAATGAATTATTTGAGTCCCCGCCATTTTCCTGGCCCCTAGCTCCGGATTATACGGACATCGTCGGCTCGTTCATGGCAAATTCGTTTATTTCTCCTTTTTTTCTCTCCAAACTTAATCCCTGTAATATCGCGGGTGTAAGCAGGCACCTACTTAAACTGCTTTCGTAATGGCGGCTGCGTCGCCGGCAAAATTAATTTTAATGAGAACAACTTGGCAGTTTACAGGGAAAGTGTATTAAGCTACAAAAACTTTTATATTTGTGTGTTTCGTTAGCCGTAATTTAATGGTATGGCGTTGCCCTAATTTTTAGGGTGTATTTTTTTCATGGCTTCTATAAAATTACCTTCATATTTTTGTAGCACGATTATGCATATTTTATGCTGTTAAAAATGCGTTTACTATGTTTTTGGAAATTATAAAAGTTAAAATTATAGCTGCAGTAAAAGAGTATTAATTAGGAAACTCGTAAACCTTGGCTAATGGTGGGGTGGCAAATATTGCAGTGGTTAGAAGGGGTTAAAAACCTTTGGCATTTTCTCCTTACTAGTAGGGTGTTGGTGTGCAATGTTTTGAAGGTTGATTTTATAGTTATGAATTGATTATACTCGACAAGGTTCTTGACCGTTTCTTTTTTATATAGATGAACTGAGTTATGGCTTTGACTAAAATAATTATTTCTATGGATGAATACAATATCTTTCCCACTATTGACGTTAGTCATGGAATTACCTGTGCCAGCAAATGTGCACTCGTACCTACGCAAGTGGTGAAATATCGAAACTACCACCAACTAATCTACACGAGTTTCACCCCCCCCACGAGGCAGCATCAGGAGATGTGGTCTATCCTAACAACTGTCCTGTGTTACAGTAATAACAGCTTCTGTTGAATGGTGAAACACGTGTAGAGACACGAGTAAATATAAAATATACTAACCTAATTGTAGCAGGGGCACGTGGCTAAGTAGCAGCCGCACAAATCGATCGATCGAGGTTAAGCTGCGCTTGCCGCGGTCGGTCTGCGGATGGGTCACCATAATTTAATATTGAGATCTCTCCGTAGGACGTTAAGCCGTTACGGGTAGTCAGAGGCCTGAAAGTCTGGTAACCATTCATACCACGTGATATCGTGTTACCTAGTATTTTGCAACCAAGTCACCGGCTAGGCTAAGCGTAACTTCGCAATTTTTTTTACAATTTATGTTCGCGCAAAGCCGGGCGGGTTTCTAGTCGATATCCAAAACTAAAGAAGTGTCAGCAGTGTACCTACAATAATGTACAATAAGCTACATTTATAGTACAAAAAAACCTGCAAGAATTTCTGTAAAAACGGTTCTGCTAATTAATTCACATACTTCATCCCGTAAAAAAATCACAAAATGTTTAGTACCTAGTAGGGATAAAAATTAAAAGCACTTGCAGTTTCTACAAAAATATGGTTCCTATTCAAAGGGAATTAATTGTCGCCAATGGAGTGGACGTAAACGGGGAAATTTTCATTACCGCAACATAAAAAGTAAAACCTTACGACTTTGAGCAAAATTCTTTTGTCGATGTAATAATTCAAAATGTGCGGAAAAAAAATCGTACCGACTCTCTTTGAGGTTGCCGACCCCTGCCTATTGTATACTGAAAGTGACATTTCAAGATGAATTCGTTAAAAAAAAAACACTTTGTACTTTTTTTAAATGCTTTGTAGAATTTTTGTATGTAATTGCCAGTATTAAATTTAATTATCACAAAATTAATTTGATTTCCTTTTGTATTTTTCAAACGGTGTTGGTCAATTAGGTATTTAAATGTTATTTCCTGAATTTCTTTGTTTTATTTCCTTTTCCTCGTGGAGGCACTATAAAAATAGTAATTCATTGTTAGCAGCAAATTGTTGTTATTTTATTAATCAAAGATATTATATCCGCTTTTGGTTTTTTATTATTTATATACTAACTAGTAATATCTTAGGTTTTCGCGATCACTCCTCCTCCTGCGACCACGAACGCTTTAAAGTGTTCGAAACGTCAGGAAAAACATAAACCAATAATACATGCGATTAATCCGGTTAAAAGTTGTTTTGTTATAATGTATATACTAACTAGCTTCTGCCCGCGACTTCGTCTGTGTGGACTTCAGAATTGAGTCCAGCCGGGATAACAAATCCTATGTGTTAATCTAGGTTATAAACTATCCCTGTTGTACTTTTTAAACTTTCGCGATTCGAACACATAATTATTCAAGTTATATCAAGTTGCATTGATCGTGAGTAGTCTACTCGTGACCACGATCAATGCAACTTGATCGAAACGTCGAGGTAAATAAATATTATACTTTTAGCGCGATTAAGTCCCGTTTAAATTCAATAATTATAACTATCTCTGTGCCAAATTTCTATCCATCTATTTATCTATCCATCCATCCTTACAAACTTTCACATTTTTAATATTAGGCTGAATAGTTTGTTTTATGAGCATATCTCTGGAAGTACCCGTTGGATTCCAAAATGTACGAGTATTTCTGCATTGGACAGCCAAATTTTTGAGAATGGATAAGGCTATTTTACAACACGGTACGACTCTTTGGAGCCGAACTACTAAAAAAGGCCGGCAAAATCGCGGGGCACAGCTAGTGGCCTATACAGCCCATCAAAATCTCTTGAGCTTGAGGCCCTGGGTTGAGAGGTGAGATAAAGTGAGGTCGGACAAAGTATTATTGGGTTTCTGATAGTTAATTCTCAGTAGCAGTGCAGAGTAGGAGGAGAGAACAAATTGGCGGTGTGAAACCCCCGTGCTTTGGAGAGAGCCATCGTCCTGCGCCTGAATTCTCTGCAGTCGTGTCAGATTGTTAACCCATTGGACTATGAGAATGAAAGAAAGGAGCTGTGTTTGGTCATACATTTGTGCATTATAATCTCCTGCGTACTTGGGTAATCGCCGTGGAGATAGGCCGCCGTTACCGAAAATTCAGTCGTAATGTACTCCCAATCTTATTTACCTGACTTTGATAAAATAACATAAAAAAACCAGCCTACATAAAAAGCCTAGGTAGAAATAAGCTTTTTAGATTTAAAAACCAATTTTCGCGAAATTATGAAAAGGGCTCCTATTATTAAAATTTGAAATTTGGTGACCTCTGACTAAAAGTTTTCAATATTTTTTTAGAAAATTGATTCCAGTGTTATGTAGGATTATATTTTTTTAATTTTATTACAGCCTAATCATTTAACATTTCATGAATATGAATGAAAAAGGACTGATTATTTTTGCAAAATTAAATAGAAAGTAATTTCTATATACTGTAAAAAATATACCTCATTACAAACTCATTTTTCCATAAAACCTTTTTATAATACTTTCCCGGAAATAAAACAAAATATCACCACTTTGTCAACCCTCACGAGTAGTAAAAGCCAAACCGAGAAAGCGGGTTAATTAAAAAATAAAATTCCTCTAGGCAACCGGGTTCAACTTTTCTACTCTGATACAGCCAGCAGCATAAGCCAAAAATTAAATAAAAAATTATATTACATTTTAGCTTTTTGAACGTCAAACTTTAAGCTAGCCCCCAAATAAGCCCATTCTTCACAGCTTCTAATGTTTTAGGTGAGAATAAGAAACGGCGCAATAAACTCCCCACAATTCGACACAACCCAATACACATTTAAAAAAGAAACTAGACTTCGATCAAATTCATTGATTAATTGATTTGATTCGTGCCACAATTTTCAGTAGATTTTCGAAATTAACAAAAAAATTTATGTCACAATCTTTCCCGAGTATTTAATCGATCTAAATAAAACATTTGTAAATTATATATTTATACGTACTATACGTATAAATGACTAAATTTTAATATATTATACAGTTAATAATAAAATATATCACTCAATAGAGTGTTTCTACGCAAGATAAATATGTAATACAAGTACTAACAACCTACTTAAGTTGCAGACTGTACTGGTATAGTAATTAATGTTTACTAATTTTATATTTCGTTTTATTTTTCATTTCGAGTGGAACTTCATGCTTTGATATACAGATACGCCGTATTCCTAAAGGGTTACATTTCTGTTTCCTACACCACGCCAATGACGAGATTAGATTAGAATTTTTCACTGAGAGACAGATTAGATTTTGAGGCTGCTTTGAGTTTGATCAAAGCTATATTCGTGCATGGATATTAACATTATTTTTTCGTACAACCATCAAATATAAGGTAAAAAAAAACTTGGTTAGAAAATTGTGCTGCCTCGTTGGTTTAGTGGTCCCGAGCGCGACTGCTGAGCAGGAGGTCTCGGGTTCGATTCCCGGGTCGGGCAGAGTGTTGTTGAGTTTTTCTGTTAGGAAATTCTCAGGAGCAGCCCGGAGTTTGGAATTGTGCCCGGTTGATGGCAATAGGCTCTCCACCTATTACATGAGACTTCATAACAGCATTGGTGAAATGTGGGTATACAAATGTGTACACCTCTGCCTACCCCTTCGGGGAATACAAGCGTGATGCTACTTTACGAAAATATTGAGTTATATTATAAAATTAAAATGACGTTTTTTGACATTAGTCGGCTATACTTATCCACGGGAAATCATAGCTCCGACGCCATTGTCCAAATACACGTACCTATACGCCATCTTGCTTTCTTGGCCAACCCTTACACAACTCCACACATTAAATAAATAATTTATACGTCCAACAGGGAGTACCCGAAATAAGCTTTAAAATTAAGGGTCCCACTGCTCCAAGTTTATGTACGTACCCTTAAAACAGCCTTCTTGCCAACCATTTAGTGTAAGAATTTTGTCTTTTATAGCTAAACATCTTTGTCGTAATTTTTCGCTTGACAGATCACTCGCTGTTATATTCTCTGAGGGAGCATGATATTTATTTAAGCCCTTGCAAGTCGGTGGAGTTGAAAAATAATGGATTTTGAAAATGTTATCTTTGAGGTAACTGTTTTATTATAAAAAATATATTACAAAGACAATGTGCAGTATATGTTGCGTGTACAGTCAGTTAAAAAATAGTGGTATTCAGATTGCTAAAAATAATCGTAGTATTGGTTAAAGATATATCTGATATTAATACACATAAACACAACTTTCAATTGTTTAAAGACAAATACCAGTTTCAATTAAAAGTACATTTTAATTATTATTTCACCGGTTACTACTCACGTGCATTTTTTAGGATTGAGAGAGCGCAGCGCCAGTTTAACTTTCGTCATCGCCGTGGGCTTAGCTCATAGATAACGGCTCCGTTTGAGTTCCAAATTAGCCGGGGAATCCCAAAAAACACGTGAATAGTAATCGGTGAACAATAAGTAACATTGATACGGGTGAGGCGTGGTTAGTATGAACATACCTCACGAAAGTTTTTATACAAAAAAGTACACCTTAGCGAGATTCATTTATTGTTGATTTTCACTAAACACCAAACGATCATTTAAACCGTGCGTCCGGATCCTTGTAGCACTTTATGGAAGTGGCGCCCGCTACGTGCAACTTCGTCAGTGAGTGTCTTGCATACCTACTGCTGTTTATGTACACATGTACATCTCCGTACAGCAGTCACTGACTCTAAGCCCCTCACTCAGCTCTCTCACCATCTAAGATCCATATTATGGTATTGATTGTCCTCCGTTCTTATAAGAGAAGTCACTTCGTGATAATGCTGGGACAACCCTTGCTACAGCCGGCTCGAAGGACCAAGATTTTGGTTACGTATGAAGTTCGTATACCGTTCCATAATGTAGTTCCTCGTGCTCAGGTTATATCTGCTCATATCTCCCCCTAAATATTTAGTCAGTCAGATGGATGGGATTGTGGTTAATAGATGCATAAACTCACGGCCTTCTCCCATGGGGGTAGGCAGAAGAAGTGGAAATGTCGGAAGGGGACGCCCTAGAAGGATATGCACTGACCTTATTAGAGATATCCTATTATTTAACAATATAGCGTCTATATAATTCTAATGTAGCAAACTAAACTCAATTTAAAGAATTGCTGTATTTTACTAACCTTTGTTATAAGAGCGGGACGGGATGACGTCAAATCCAAATTTAACTTTGGCCATCTAAATAATTTTAGTTCGACGTCTCTAATTTTAGTGGCTACCTAGAACTGTGCCTACTAAAAACGTTCGGACATTTCAATTTGACTTACCGACTTACGAATTTGACATCTCTAGTCGCCCCGTCTTGCTCATATAGTAAGTGTATAGTGATAGCCACTAAAATGAGAGACGTCAAACGAAAATTATATGAAAATTTTAGGTTGACATGACTAAATTTAAATTTGGCTAAAAATGTTTAGTAAAAGACAGTAATGCTCCAAATTTAGTTTAGTTTTCTACATTAGATTTGGCCCCAATGTCTAACTACGTGAATGTAGTAAGCTCGTCACGTGTAAAACCCTTGTAATAACCTCATCTAATATGCATAAACATTCAACCTAATAATACTTAATTCCCTTTACAAGGTCGCTTCAGGCAGTAAACTATCTCACACTTCCGGGAATTTGAGCCATGGTGACCTAACTTCTGGCTAATTATTATCCCCTGGCTTTCACCTTTTTTTCCTCTGGCCCTTCCCACATTAAAACGGCAGAAAAAAACGGTCTCTTATTAAAATTCCATACTCTAGATTCCTTTGGGAATATTAAAATGTTTCGTACATCCACGCACCATACAAGGGAAAGATAAAAACTGTCAAGTGTGTTGTGTCATGGAAAAAACTTGGTTTTGTAGATGTCATCGAATGGTTTAACTCATATACAAATTCGACTAATGTTTATCCTATAGGTACTAGCGGATACGCGCCGTGTGCAATGGTTCTTTTTTTTTCATTATTTTGTGGGCGAAATCCATCTTCGTATTATTCGCCTTTCTAATGACACCGGTTTGAGGCACATCGGCTGTATATTTCGAAGTCTATAACGGATATGTAGGTAGAAACAATTTTTGTGTTTTATATATGTATTAGGATTATTGTAATTAAATTTTCTGTGGATATAAAAAAATCTGTTTGAAACGCCATGTGATCAGTTCATGATTTAGGGTTAATCCTGTGCTAAACGCGGCACAAATCATATAATACTATACTCATGCAGTTTTGTGAATATAAGCAAGCTCAATAGAGGCTTTGTCTGCTTCATATTCTGTTCTGTATTTTCACAGGTATCTATAAAATATACTTCCTTAAATAGAGTTGGAAATATAAAAAATTGAGTGCACTTTTTTATGACAGTTGGACAGACGGTCACAGCAAAATTGTGAAGGCTTATTTCCTTCACAACGGAACCCAAAAAGCTAGGTCATATGGAAATTTCCTTAAAATTCATTAAATGCATTTGCGTATAACTTAATGTGGGTCCCAAATCGGCCGTATTATATTTGAATTTTGTTCTTCAGTAATGAGGATTATAACGAAAAGGTCGGATTCTTATCATATTTTAGTAATTATCTTTCGGTTTCGCTTATCTGTGGTCGGGGAAGCATCATCTGGCTATATTTTGGGTACGTTATGGACACTCCATACTTTCATCTCTTTCTTATTATTATGGTGTTTCTAATGCCTTCAAGTTGTATGCAGTAAAATCATGCGTGATCAGAGCCTTGTTGATAAAATGTTTAATTATGATCTAGCCAAATTTTAGAACTATGCAATTGTTCGAGGCCTTGGTCTTTCGAGCCGGAATGTAAGTTACGACGTAAACAATTTACTAATGCCTTTTTGTACCATATAATGATCATTATAGGAAAAACATAACATAACATGGCATTACGCCTGTATTCCCCGAAGGGGTAGGCACAGGTGTACACAGTGGTACACCCACATTTCACCAATACTGTGTAATATGTGGTGATCCTATTACATTAGGCACAGTTTCAAACTTCGAGCTGCTAATGAGAATTTCCTAACCGAAGAACAAAACACTTTGTTCGAGCCAGGAATCGAACCTAGGACCTCATGCGTTCTGGTCATGGATAGTTCAATTGCGCTTGGCACCGCTAGATCAACGGGGCAGTTATAGCAAATCCATCCATTTTCATTCATTAGAGCGGCGATTTGGAAGTTCGACGGTAAACTTAACCGGATTGATAGAATAATTAAGTAGAAACGGGATAACAAACAATATACTAAGTTCTACTAAACCTACCTGCTTCAAAACAATGTCTCAACTATGCCACATAGCGTCGGTCGACCGAATAATCGCCCGGGATTTAACAACTACTTGAAAACTTTTAGTTAAAACGCACTTAGAACTTGACCCACATAAAGTTCCCGGGGAAATATTACAAAGTACCATCCCGCGATCAACGTTCAAATCTCGGAATACCCGGAAATAAGTCCCGGATTACCTTGGCGAAGGATTTTATTGTTCTTTCAACAATCAGGTACAAGCTTATCTGGCTTGAGTTAAAGCTGAGCGTCGTTTTAATTGCCATGGTGAAGTAAACAGCGAATCAAGTTGATTGGGTTTTTGGAAAATATTTGCGATGGGTGAAAGGATTTTTGGCTCAAACGACATTTTAGTGAAATATGAAAATGTCTCTAAAGGCTGTTGTTTTAAAGTTTATTTTGTTAAAGCACTGTTTTTACACTTGAACAATTCCAATATGCCTTTCATCCATCTTTTTCATTATTACTAATGGTAATATTGAAAAGGAAGCGGTTATCTTTCGAAAATTTTCCACAACAATTGCATAGAGAAATTAATTGAAATTATTTATTTTTTAAATAGGTCTTTTGAAACTATGTTACGTGTCAGTCTATAATCTCGAAGATGTCTAATTAACTTCTACCTCCGAAAAGAAATGCTACAAAAAAGAACGTATTATTCCTTATATTTCAATATCTACTTAAGTGTAAAGTTACAATATTAAATGGAAAAAGAATACGGTCGCGAACAGGATTCGAACCTGCGCCTCCCGGATAGATACTCCAGGCGCTCTGACCAACTAAGCCATCTCGACCTCTGCTCACCACCGCGAATTCTTCTTCCATATTTTAACACGTCTTATGGCGACGTCATTGCAATAAATTCAGTACTTACAAGTGACCGAACCGACACGACTAACTTTGCAGTTAATACAATGTCGTAAAGAATGCAATTACCTTAATAATTCAAGATATGTCTTTGAAAAAGCATTAACGCATGCTTAGCGAACTCTAAAGTTACAATATTAAATGGAAAAAGAATACGGTCGCGAACAGGATTCGAACCTGCGCCTCCCGGATAGATACTCCAGGCGCTCTGACCAACTAAGCCATCTCGACCTCTGCTCACCACCGCGAATTCTTCTTCCATATTTTAACACGTCTTATGGCGACGTCATTGCAATCAATTCAGTACTTACAGTACTTACTCTACTTAAGTGTGTCAAAATTCAACTCAAATCTTAAATAAAAATCTGTTTTGTCTAACATGCCCTTTTCTTTAATTTTCAGGTACTGTCTTCATCTACCTACTAGACTATCTACGGATCAGCTTACAAGTTTACCAAAACTAGAGTATGCAGTACTATATTTTCATATAGTGACTAGGTATATGTTATTCAGACACTGCCTGCAACAGGGCTGAAATAGGGTCTGGTCCTAAGGTCAGATCTGTTGTGTGACCTGTGATCGATGGCTTCAGTATAATTAATGCTAGACGCCGTCATGCCCCAGCTTTGACAATTTCAGACCGCCAAGTCTCGGACGGGACGCAATCAACACATGGTGTAGCATGAAATGCTTCATAGAAATATTCGTGCTGATTTGAAACCATGCTTTACCAGGTTCCGAGCCGAATTTTAGTCGATATGGAGTCGAGAGGATGTGGAAAGGCTCGAATCCGGCTTCGTTTGGTAGAAACCATCCCTAAGCCGTCAGATTCACGAAAGGCCAACGAATATAATCACCCATCTATGGACCTATAATGGCAAAGCTGATGGCATACAAATCATTAGCATAGATTTCATCTTTACTAAAATTATAAATTTTGTTGCTAGAATGTATATCGTTTTCGTGTTCAATCAAATTTTCACAAACAAGTTGATTCGCTGTCACTAATTCAACTATTTCCCAACACCAGACTTAGCCGCATCGTAAACCCACATTGGCATATAAAAAGGCAGTAAAACTTTAACAATGTACTCGTTAACTGCTCGTTTTAACTGTCTATTAGTTCTAACTATTCTTCTTGATTAGATACTTGACTTGCTTTTATGGGGATTGTTAAAAGAGGATATAGTTAAAGTGGTTTGGTATAGCAGTTACTGAAAGTGGTGATGGTAATCTGAGGATATAAAGTGACAAATAAATCTGTATTTTACAATCGCTACTGTCTGTATATAAAATAGTAAGCCCAGGAATTAAGATAGCCTTTATGCCTTTACACTATTAATAAAAGTTACTTTTAGCATTGTACATAACAATTAAATTAAAAATTAAGAAGCACGTCTGCCTTGTGTGAACTAAAAATTTAAAAAGAAGTTACGTGAAGTAGTTTCATCGCAGTCGGGGGCAGTACTGTGAAAAATTTTCATATAGGTCCTACAACCTTGTTTTTGAATTTTTCAGTTCACACATGGCAGGCTTTTTTCACACATATTTGGGTACTACTAATCTCTATAAAAAAAAAACATGTTACTCGCCTTTGTTACCCGAAAAAAATCTAAAGACCAAAATCGGTTCAGGCATTTAGAAGTTAAACTCACAAACATCCAGACATACGTTAATAATAAAAAATAACAATCTTGTTTTGGGCAATCACAATTCAGACTTCAGTGCGATGACGTCATTACTCAGTAAGAGATGACGGAACGTAATCGTGCAGGAGAAGCACATTCTACGCGGGTGTCAGGTAATCGCATAAGGATATTTCATAAGACCAATAATCGTACCTGTACTGAGGCTCATACTCAATCGACGTTTACAACTTTAATCAAGTAGACAGGAAAACGCTGATATAGTTGCCGTATTATAACTGTGCATGTCTGGAGTTAACCATTCTAAACTGTTGCCCAGGTACAGTTGTATGGAAGAGTGTTATTGTGCTAAAATATTAAAATTTGTTAGTTAAATGGACGCCGAAACATTTATGACACTGACTGTTCTAGGCGCTTGACTGAGCGAGACAGATGTATTTACAGAATGTAAAGGAGTGAGTGACATAGCACGCTGTAACTGCGCTCTCGTCAGATCGCACATGCACCGATTATCATTGTAAAATCGATAACCCCGCAGCTCACTCGTGTACAACGTCGGACGTGTACAGTTATAATCCGACAGTTCTGCCAACCCTTATCAAGAAACTATTTAGTAGGTACTGTTCCACACAACTGAGCAGGATTTTTTAAAAGAAACACAAGTATACAGTGATAAAATACATGCTCACAATGCTTTGAACAAAGAAAATTCTTATTTTTTTTATTTAATCACATAAATTGCAGATTAAACTCCAGACTAATTGCAGATTTAACTTTCTACTACTACTACTGGCCTAGAAAGCCTCTTTTTAGCAGAGAGTAACATGAAGTTATTAAAAAAAAATGATTTCTTCTTGTACTACCTGCGCCCCGCAGTTTCACTTGTGAAATTTGCCAGCAACTCTACACCTATGGAATTTCCCAGTATTTCTAATTTTTCCGCAAGAAAGCATGTTTGATGTTCTATTCCAGAACATCAGTTATGGACATAATAATATTTTTGCTGTGTTCAATTTTACATGAACTATATTTTAGTATGTATCAACAGTTTATCCTTCGTTATCGTTTATCAGATGGCCCTCTCTTAGTATATAGATATACATTTTTATAAAACCTAAAATATATGCTATTTATATACCAAATTTCATCTAAATCCTTCCAATAGTATTTTCGTGATCGATTTAAGAAACTTCCAAATTCACTAATATTCAAACTTTCACATTTATAATAAACTAGCGACCTGCCCGGGTTCCGCACGGATATAAATTAGAAGAAAGGACAGAAGTTACGTTTAGCTTATGCCTAAGCCATGTACTCGTACATTTATTTTTTGGCGACTTGGTTGCAAAATATTCTTTTTATCTGCTAATTAAAAACTAATTAGGCTTTATTATTTATATAAACCATCTGTGAAAAATTATCTAAACGATGGTGGAAACCGCATCAAGATCTGTTGCGTGGTTTAGGAGTAGTTAGCGTGTGTATGTAGAGATATATATACACATTTATACAGATACACAGTTATACACTTTTCACCAATCTTTTTATTAAGTGTCATGTAAGAGGTGGCGAGCCTTTTCCTATCTACCGGGCACAATTCCAAACTCCGGGCTGTTACTGAGAATTTTCTAACAGAAAAACTCAATAACAGTTTGCACGACTCAGGAATCTAATCTAAAACCTCATGCTTACTCGGGACCACCACCAACGAGCAAATAAAATAAATAATAAATATATAAAATGTTCTATGATATTACTACATTCTGTCAACGCGCTTAGTACATAATTTATAAATAAAAAATGTAAAGGGGCCCCTTCCTGGTCATCCTGGTGTCCTAAAACACAAGCCTCGAGCCTAGCTTAGGCACCAGTCTCCCACAATACATACTTACCTGAACTATGTATCATTGTCATTGTCGAATCTGACCAATGTAAGCTTTATGTATACTGTGGAAGGAAATTAAAGTTATATTACTATAATTATATATTATATGTATATGTAGGTGAACAATTATTGCTAATGTGTATAACTCAATACCTATGAACGCTGGAGATAATATTTGAACAAAAAGTCTTAATAAAACGAATACAATTCAAATTAAATCAAAACTTGCAAACCACAAAACTTTTTCGATTCTAAAAGAGAAATAACGTGGTATCATTATGACGGTCGTCACAGACCGCACTGAAAAGTGGACACAATATGAAAATATTCTTCAAGTGCGAGTAGGACTTGTATCATACGGGTCTTCTACATGAAAGGCGAAAATATAAAAAAATATAAATAAAATATGTATTACGATTAATAATTCTACATAGAATTAAGATGTCTAATGGATGATTTGTGGGCTCTTCTTTTTTAAAACTATTGTTTAAACATGTATTTTACGGGATTGCCCGATACGTTTTGACCTTGAACAGAGCCCACAATCATGAGCTGAGTCTGCGGCGATGTCGCGATTAGAACTGAAAGCTCTTCTATTGGTCCTTCGGGTCAAACTTCTAAATTTCAGACAGAAAAGCAACTACATGTTTTATAATGATAATGGCTTAAACAAACGCTTTATGAGTTTTTATTATTAAGCTTTTTTTATATTGAGGTATAAATACATAATCCGTTTCTCTCAATCAAACTCACTGTTAACAGATCGTTTTTTTTTATATTTAATTATAGTTTCGTTTTTCATTTCGATTTACAGTACCCTAAAAAAAGAGATATAACATCAACTCTGTAACGTCCAAATATGACGGCTTTGCAATCTAACTTTTTGCGTCATCAATCACCTTGTGAAAAGTTGTGCCGTTAAGCCGACGGGATTATTAAAAATACCTCGGACTCAACTCGTATTACGTCACGCGAATGAAAATGGCGGACGACTGCGTTGATTATAATTATAGACGATCGTGTTTATAAAATACGGTTGAAAATATTTGGAAAGGTAGGAATGTAATTGATTCTAAATCTAGGTGATATCTGGCTTTTTTTTTTTTTTTCTAATCGTTATAGTTTTGGTTTGATTACTAGTAGCAAACCTAAACCTCGATGAGACTATCGCAGAAGCGTGGAGATTGGTACAAGCAGAGGAAGGCCATTGCCATGAAGTGAATAAAGACTGCCTGTGGATAATGATGATGATGGGCGAATGCATTTTTTTTTTTGTCATGTCGCAGATGGATTGTAGAATCCGCTGTTTTACAAAATCTCTAGCTGCTTTACAAAACAGTACTGTTTTATAAAACAGCGGAACAACGTTCAGCTAGAGTGCCATTGCGATACGTTTAACAAAACTGCTACCCACCTTTAGACGTAATGCAGAATGACATATCTACAGTGGGACAGGTTTGTTTATTGTATAGGTATATTAAATTGATAGTCACCATTCAAGTAAAAAGCGATACTGTATTCTGATTTGACTTTCCGTAGCTGAGTCGACGGAGCCCCGCTTCGCGGGGTTCCTATTTTTATGTCTGTAAGGTTAGAAAAAACCTAAACACGAAGAGGATGACGGGACTCTTCGAACCTAACCTGTCCGTGTCGGGATACACGAAACTCCCGAGCTCGCTTCGCTCGCTCATGGATCATTTTCGTTTATTTTCTTTCATAATCCCGATATATTGTCGACTATTATAGTGGTTTAGTATTTACGTCATTAAAAAATTTCATATTTTCTTTGCTATTGACAAGTAAAATAAAGTTAGGTTATTATTGTTAAGACATACAGAGCCATATGCGACAAAATTTCGAACTAAAATCAACAATCTGACAGTTCATTTCACACTGTTTTACATAATTTCTGATCGTTGACCCGCTGCATTGATGAACGCAAAACGTTCATTCAATTCTGCGTGTTATAGTTCAGTAATTATGTAAAACCGCTAAACGTCGTTCAGCTGTTTTTCATAACAGTACTGTTTTGTAAATCAGCTAGCAGTTTTGTAAAACAGCTTATTCTACAATCCATCTGCGACATATATAATACGTCATGAAAAACACATGGTGTGTGTACAACATGTCAGTAATACAGTGTATTGAGGTTATATATAAATCAATCTCATTTGAAAAGAAACAATTGAAATCAATTAAGAAATTAAATAGCACGGCTGCCATGTGTGATTTATATTTTTATATTCCACGCCCTTTTGTGTACCATAGCCCCTTAATTACTTTTTTTTTATCTTCCTAGGCTATGTTACCCGGAACAATGTAGGATTCTAACAACGCCCCATACATCTAAATTGGCCAAGGCATTTAGAAGTTATGGTGGAATATAGAAACTCTCTGCTTTTTTTGGGCAGTCGTGTACAAAATACACGAACATAAAACCATCAAAGAGAGACAAATCAGATTCTGTCTCAGCTTTGTATTGTCCTACTTCAATTAATGCTCCACCCTTTTCAAGATGGCGGTAACTTAGGATTGTAAACATTTAAAACGATATGAAAATTTCATAGATTAATTACCATTTTGCCACATCTATAGCGTCATTTTTGGCAGTACAGAGGTCACTCAATGTACCCAGAGTAAGACATCACGTGGAACACTGTTTGTGAGTCGACTCCACACTTACATCTCGTCGCATTTTTGACAACATCATCATTTGACACAGCTCCACCTACTGATCATAAGATTACGGCTTCCCACATAGCCCCAGTCGATTAAGGGACCTCAATATAGGCCAGGAATCCTGATGCTCCGCAGGTAGACTTTCTTTAGGCTCTTAGTAGTTAGCGGGTGGTTGAAAAGTCCCTGGCCACAGTTTGCGACGGGCCTCGACTAAACTCCAACTATTACATGCAAATTGGTCACATACACCGCTGTGGGTGCGTTGGAACCCATATATTTTATTTGGCGAGTGGTTATTTGAACCTGCATTATATAATATAACCACAATACATAAGACAACGCAACGTACGCGACACCGAAACAAACACGTATGCCTCTTTCAAAGAATATAATAAAGTTGTGAGACGTTTTAGCTTTACTAGCGTTCTGGGATTGCAGCGGCAACGTACCTGCAGAATCTCTGCAAGTATCTTGTCAACTTGGTCCGTAACATATATATATTATTCGTCATTATTTAAAGCCTTTTGGGTAATTTCGACACAAACATATTAGTCGTAAAACACTTTTACCACCGCTACAAACAAAACCACAAAATGTTTTATAGACATTAAAACATTGTTAGACAAAATTTATTAACAATTCAACGTGTTCATAAAACAAGAATAATAAAATAAAAACACTAACAGAACGCCTTGAAGACACATTTTTTCCTAAAACTAAACACTTGAATAGTCCGCAAGTTGAAGAAAAACTTTCATAAAGATATACTTATAAAGTATATTTTACGAAGTCTGTGTGTAAGTATTGATAAAGTTTCCGAATTCATTTGATACTTGATAACGAAATACGATGTCAAAGTAAATGTCGTATAAGGCGTGTGGGCATTGAAGCGTGTCAAATATACGTTGACAATAGTGTTTGGTATAAACTTTTCTAGTTCTAATAATTTTGGGAAAACTATCATTCTGTTAAAGATAAACCTTTGAAAACCATTAAGGCATGCTTAGCGAACTCTAAAATTATTATATTAAAAGGAAAAAGAATACGGTCGTGAACAGGATTTGAAACTGCGCCTCCCGGATAAATACTCAAGGCGCTCTGACCACGACTGCAATTATTAACTGCAAAATTGGTCGTGTCGGTTCGGTCACCTGTATAAGGACTGAATAGATGGCAATGGCGTCGCCAAAGGGCGTGTTAAAGTATGGATGAAGAATTCGCGGTGGTGAGCCGAGGTCGACACGGCTTAGTGGTCAGAGCGCCTGGAGTATTTATCCGGGAGGCCCAGTTTCGAATCCTGTTCGCAACCGTATTTTTTTTCCATTTAATATTATTGTTTTTCCTTTTTCTTGAATTCTAGATTACCCTTTTTAGGGGATTATTCCATAACTGTAGGTAATACAGTCAGCTGTTTTCTCATTAGTTTTAATTCTTCATATGGTTAAGAACCAATCTTTGTCTCTTATACTAAAACATTAATTCCTGCTAATCTGTTCTACGAACGGTTGACCCTTATGAATACAAAAAGAGTTAGTGGAGTACTCCAGCACACCCAAATATAACCGATGCTGTTGTGTCTCGAGAGAGTAGGTATGAACATTGGACTGGCAAGTCGAAGGTCGCAAGATCGGATCCAAGGTACGCACTATTGAGTTTTCGTAGTCATGTGAGTCGATGACCAAATGACTAAAATTTTGTTGGTCCAGTATTCTGCAACACGCACTGCCCCCACAGAAGCGATAGCTCCTTCTGGGTAGCGTTGATAGGGGCATGCAGCGCAAGATGTAAGGTAGGCCATTGTCTGCGGAGGGACACCGCTCTCACAGTGTAGGTCTGAGTCGTCTATGAACCCCTACTTATGGTCGTTTTATTTGCTGCGGCCAACTTATATTCGAAGCCTATTCACGCAGTAGGCCTTTGCCTTGAATTGTCGAAGGTCGTTGATAATAGCCGGGAATTACGTATCATCGTACCCCCCGAAGCATGGAGAAGCTGATAATGAGACGAAAATGTAAATTAATAACGGTTTTTGCAAACGAGAGGTTGAGAGCACTGCAAACAAAAAAGAAGAATGTAGCATTATCATAAATTCTACTTCAGAAACCACTAGCTAACATAACCTAAAAAAACTTACCTTAGCTCAACACAAAATTTGGCCTATAAAATTCACGACTTATCGTTACTCTTAGAAAATCTTCGGTAATAAAAGCTATATCTCTGACACACATACGTAAGTAAAAACATTAAAGCCCTTTCAATAAATTCAGAACTTTATAAAGTCCTTTATATCAAACATATTACAATTATTATAATGGCATAAAATACTGAGTATAAAGTCGTAACTCCTAGTTCATGCTTAATGATGTGCTTTAATCTGCCATTTTGAATATCGAGTCCCGAAGTTAAGAAGAATATATTCTTCTATATTTTTGGTAAGGGCTCATAACCAATTTTGATACAGCACCTCCTTTTTTATCGTGCGGTTGAAGACCAACGTTGTGTCAGTGTTCAAATCACCCACTGGATTCGGACATGGCTTTACACACCATTGAGAACACCTCTCAAGTGTGCTGATTTCCTCACTTTTTTTCGATATACTAACAATAACAATTACAAATAATAAATCAGAGGTTGCGCACGTGTCCCGGGTTTTATACCACGGAATATGCACGGAACAAATTCGAAGCTTTTGTTTACAATCAAGTGAGTTTTTTTTCTAAAAAAATCTACATATTTGTAATAATTATGTGTCTGTAAACGTATATATAATATAAATTATCTTCCTAAAAAGCGTTCATCCTATTATTTTCGTTGCCTATGGTTCGGTGTAATGCAATTCTGATTTTCTGTCTAACTTTCTACAAATATTAAAAAAACGATTACGCTAAAGTTACTTTTGTATCCCGAGATAATGCAGAATTCCTGCAGCAAAGGGGAATTCTACGGGAAATGAAAGTGCGGGGTGCAGCTAGCTTTGATATAATTCTCATATGAACAAGGAAATCTCACAGTTCTCTTTTTTTATTAATCATCTGAAAGACAGATTAAACCACCCGTCAAGATAAAGTGGAACTTAAGTTTGCAATGCGATAGTCTACAATCGCATTCCACTGCTGGTTCAAGGAGCTATTTCTCAAAAGGTCCACGTGATTATTCACATTCCGCAAAAAAAAACGACTTACATACAGAATTAAAAAAAAATGGCTCAGCTATTGGTCTTTCAGACACAGATAAAAGGTGCGAATGAGGGGCAAATAGTGGAGATGTCATTTCCAATTCCATTATTTCATTAAACCTGATTAAACCTGTTGCTCCTGATATATCTATGGAATTCTTATGACATCATCTTTCTCTTACCAAAACAAAAGGCAAAAAATATACACAAATATATAATATTATAGGCTTCCTTTTATTAAATACTCGGGTATTTCTTTATTGTTAGGAAATGGCTTTAATTCCTAGATTTCGTGGTCTTCCGGCCCGCGCTCTCAGAATATTCGGGAGAAAGAAATTTCTCGACTTTTATTGTTTCGCATTGTCATCGTTTCTTGATCATTTGACTTATTATTGGTACCGTATTCTTTGGGTTTAATTATAGACATTTATATCGTAACCTAACAGGTTATTGTTAACAATAACCTATTTTCACTCGGGTATCATGTCTTAAAAATAAATAAAACATAGTGCTTTTTACTTAACTAAGTATTCTCTTAAATTCATTTTCCACACATACCAATAACATTACAGGCTTAACCCAAAGCAACATTGTAGCAAATAAAAATTTGTAACTAACAGAATGTCTTTGAGACATTTCTAATTTAAGTAAAGTTGAAATTCAACAACAGTGCTTTCTAGATTTTAATTTGACATGTAAAAGAGTTCCAAAAAACCTATTAACAAAATAAATAATTTGACTTTGAGTGACAGTGACAACAGTGACTATTAGACAGCCAAGTCAAACTTGCAGGTTTTAACCTTTTTGTAATTATGTGCGTATGAAAAGTAAACGCCATGAAGAAACCCACACACACACCTGAGACGTGTTCTAGATGGTGTGTAAAGCAAAAATCATAAAATCAAAATCAAAATCAAAATCAAAAATATCTTTATTCAAATTAGACCATTAGAAATGGTACTTTTTGAACGTCATACATAACAATAAGACAGTCCCCCAAAACGCCCACCCTTCACCGCTTCCTAGTGCTTCACTGGAGAGAAGAAGCGGCGCAACAAACTCCTCAGCTACACACATACAATCAAATATCAAACACCTTCGTAATATCAAAGACCTTCGCGAGTATACTTGATTTAAACGCTAAAATTAGATTCTTCAATAACCATGCGTAGAAGTAGTACCATAAACGAAGTACCATAGAAGAAAAATAATATACACAGTGGTCGCAAAACCTTCTCCAAAACAAAATATTTTCCAAAGACGTATTAAAATGTGGAAATAGAATTCGCGGTAGTGAGCAGAGGTCGAGATGACTTAGCGGTCAGAGTGCCTGAAGTATTTATCCGGGACGCGCAAGTTCGAATCCTGCTCAAGACCGTATTCTTTTTCTACAAAAAATTATAATTTTAGAGTTCGCATGCGTTTATGATTATCAACTAACTGCCTCGTTGGTCTAGTGGTCGCAAGCGCGGCTGCCGAGCATGAGTGCTTGGGTAAGATTCCCAGGTTTGGCAAAGTTTTATTGGGTTTTTCGGTTAAGAAACTCTCAGTAACAGCCCGGAGTTAGGAAGTTGGTGGTGTGACACCCCCGTGCTTCGGAGAGCACGTAAAGCCGTCGGTCCTGCACCTGATCCTTCTCCGGTCGTGTCGGCTTGCGTCCCATCGGACTATGTGAGTGAATGAAAAGGAAGTGCACTTGTGTTTGCGCGTACACTTGTGCATTATAATATCTCCTGCGCACTTGGCTAATCTCCGTGATAGGCCGCCGTGACCGAAATACGGTTGGGAGTATATTATTATTATTATGCTTTTCGAAGATTTATCTGAATATTTTCAACTTAAGGTCTGCTAAAACTTCTATTGGCCATTTCATGCCAACTAGAAGAAATGCCTCGTTACGTTAAAAGGCCGAGGATTAAGCTTTCTAAAAGGGATTCTTTTTTGTTTTTAGCCCAAGCAGCAGATTAGCATTTATGGCGTCGGTGTGCAACGTACACATTGATTATTCTAAACACAACCTTGATTAGTATTCACCCGGTATCTTCCCCACTTTGATAATTACAAAGCCCACAACTTTACGAATGAAACCCATCAAATTAAAAATTACTAAAGCTACCAACAACATTTGGATAGATACATACTTAACGCCCGTATTCCATAAACCGTAAGGTAGAGGAATAATTACTTTTGTCAACTGTTAACTTTGGTTAATATTCTCAACGTTTCATTTATACCATCATTATGTCCTATGTCTTATTAGATGATGAGCCGATTCCCATCTACCATTCAATTCTCAATTTCAATCTTCGAGCTGCTACTGAGTGATTTCAAAGAGTAAATTTCAATAAAATTTTACTAGATCAATGTAAAATTAATAAATATAATCGAACTCTATATCTACGTTAACCTATCGAGATCGCAACAAATAAATCTATGAAGCCCCGGTAAAGGTTAGGCTAGGACCGTGTAGTTTTAGTTATTAGGATGAAAGGACCACTTTCACGGGACCAATGAAGCATTTATAACTACAGCTCATAGCGATAATCCCAACAAATTAAATATACAAGTCGGTAAATCAGAGTGGGTAATATAAAAGTGTATTTACCTAAGTAGAATTTGAGTCGCATCCGAGATTACGTTAGACTTCCATAATATTAGTAGGATAATCTGCATTTTGAGATGGCTTAGTGCTACGGCTGGAATAAGCCCGGATGCGAAGCGGGGCCTTTTACAAGAGCTACTAAGTAAAGGAAACGCGCATCGCTGCTTTAATAGCTTTCAAAGAGGAATGTTTCGATTCTAGATGCCGTGTTTTGATTTTAGAAAGGACTTCCGCTTTACTTTCGTACTTTATTCGCCATTTTGAATTTGAATTTAAATTATATGACAGATCTTTTTTTGTTGCTTTTGAATTTTATACTTGTGTGAGTTCACTTTCGCCTATTCATTTTAAAAAGGCTTGCATTAACAGACGTGAAATGATTATTTTAGGGATGTCTGTTCGATTATCGATTTGTTTTTAAGAACAAAATGAACTTGATATCAAGTTCATCAACGAATTGTGTAAACGACAAATTTTGTGTGCTGTACAGATTTTCCTAGAATAAACAGACAGTAATTTAATTACATCTGCAGTTTTTTGAGAACATTCGATAATTAATTGTGGTATGTTCGTCGAGTTCGGCCTTCTCTAGTATACGAGAATACTAGTTTCGTCAATCTACTTACTTTTTAACCCTAAAATAACGAAAATACGGATTCAGATTTATTTGTGAAGGTAATCGCATCTGTACGATATGGTATTAGCCGTGTCAGTTCAGTCACCTGTATTGGGACTGAATAAAATGCAATGACGTCACCAAAATATGTATGTGGAAGAAGAATTCAGAATAGTGAACAAAGATCGAGATGGTGAGAGCGCCTAGAGTATATTATCCGGGTGCCGCAGGTTCGAATTTTGCTTACGACCGTATTTTTCTGTCCACAAAAATTAAAATTCGTCAGTAACACATCTAGAATTTACGTGACTAAGTAGAAACTTTGTAACCTAGAATTAGTGGTGCGAGAATTTACTTGTACACCTTTATACCTGTTTACATTGCACGGCACAAAGCCGAAACTGTTCTCATTTGTTTGTTAGTACAACACAAGCGTAGCTATTCCACAATATTGTATGTATTTTGTAGACTGAATATAAATTGTGTCTTTCATGTCACTTCTAATAGTTTCTGCAGACTTTGCGATTTTAAGTTAAATTTTAGGTCTGTTTAGACCTTAATTAGGGCTTAGGGCTTATATTAGTCTATTTTAGTTCAGAACTCGAACCAGTGTGAATAGTAATTTGAACAATATTTTTTTTACTTGTAATTTTAGATTTTAAATTAGGTCAACTTTCGTGAGACGCATACATATTACCTAATTATTGTTTACCGGTGATTACTCATTTTTTTACTTTTACTCGGGTAATACCAAAAAATTGACGTGTGTAATAACCGATAAACATGTATTATTAGATCGAGATGGATCATAATAGCGATGGAGATATGAATGCCTCATTGGTCTAGTATTCGCTGGGGCGACTGCCGAGCATAAGGTCCTGAGTTCAATTCCCAGTTCGGGCAAAGTGTTATTATGATTTTCAGTTAAGAAATCCTCAGTAGTAACCCGGAGTTAGGAATTGTGCCCGTTTGATGGCAATAGGCTCACCACTTATTACATGGGACTTACCTAATAATAGCATTGATAAATGTGGGAGTACAACTACTTGTTTGTATACCTCTGCCTACCGCTTTGGGGAATACAGGCGTGACATACTATGCTATTTTATGTTATATGATTTAGATATAATAATGATTGACTATAGTAGAAAATCATCCAGTTTGCAAATCAATACGGATATCAATTCTGTCTCACTCATGCAGTAGCATTGTAACAAATTGAACAGCATTTATCTGGGTATTACGATGTTTTTGAGGCTATATTTATTATAAATATTGATATATTATAAATAATCCAAGATAAATCTTTGAAAAGCATTAACGCATGCTTAGCGAACTCTAAAGTTACAATATTAAATGGAAAAAGAATACGGTCGCGAACAGGATTCGAACCTGCGCCTCCCGGATAGATACTCCAGGCGCTCTGACCACTATCATATTATAAATATTTATAAAAGATTTAGTTGTTCTGATACATTTATAGAATCCTTCTAAAACATTTTTTTTTGACTCTGAATATCGTGGTGGCTGCGTGGACGGGCAGCCTTCTTGAGCCACAGGTTGTAGGTTCAAATCTGGCATGTACCAGTGTAACTTTTTATTAGAAATATTTTCTTTTTTAATCTAAGACATCACAGATACACTGTGAAGGAAAATATCGTGAGGAAACCTGGACTTGATGGTCTGAAATCGCCAACCCGCAGTGACCTAACGTGGTGGTCAATGCTCGTGCCTTCTTTTTATTAGGAGGGCCCTTGCCCTGCAGTTAAAAAGTTATGAACTGGTTATGTTATGTTATCTTTATGCAAATTATACTACATATCTAAATCTACATATCTACATATCTAATAGGATTAGAAAGTGGAAGAAGCATTCATGCTGCGCCGTCCCCAGATAATTGGGACAAAGGCAGGGGAATGATTTAGATCAAAATTCCATTTAGTCATAATTATTATAATTTTTTTTAGGCAAATCATTCAATACGTCACTTTCAAAGAATATGAAATTAAAGATAAATATTTGAAAAGCATAAACGCATGCTTAGCGAACTCAAAGTTACAATATTAAATGGAAAAGTAACTAACTTTTTGGCGACGTCATTGCTATCTTTTCAGTACCTATACAGATGACCGAGCCGACAAGACTAACTTTGCAGTTAATACAATGTCGTAAAGAATACAATGCAACAATAATATTAAATGGAAAAATTTACGTACTGAATTGATAGCAATGACGTGCGTTATGCGTCGCCAAAAAGACGTGTTAAAAATATAGACAAAGAATTCGCGGTGGTGAGCAGAGGTCGAGATGGCTTAGTGGTCAGAACGCCTGGAGTATCAAAATTAAATTAATTAAAAAACTAAAAAGCACGCCTGCCATATTTTTTTTTTTTTCTTTTATACACCCTTTTTTGTACCATAGCCACTATATCATTATTTTTTTAAGTTCCAAGTCTATTTTACTCAGGATAATTTATTTATTTATTTATTTATATATTCTTTATTGTACACCAAATTAATAACAAAGGAAATTAGCATAATATTAATGTACAATGGGCGGCCTTATCGCTTACCGCGATCTCTTCCAGGCAACCTTAGGATGGAGAGGAAGAAATTATTGTTGAGGTAGGTTGTGGCGTACTACTTATAAACATACATACTATAAATACAACATAAATATTTAATATATATGTATATATACAATAAATATTCTATTACGTATGAATAAATATTACATAAATTAATAATACAATAACCAAATGAGCGGATGTAGAGCAAATAAGGACGGTATAAAATAATATTAAATTATAGTGTCAAATAATAATCTTTCACCATTTTTTTAAATATTGGCAATGACTGAGCACGTCTAATTTCTACCGGCAACGCATTCCATAGTCGGGCAGCTTGCACGGTGAAAGATCTGTCGAAAAAGGTTGTTGAGTTTGATAATGTAAGGATTCTAACGATACACCATACATCTAAATCGATTAAGGTGTTTAGAATAAAGAAACTCACAAACATAAGTACATACATAAACTCTAAAAACATAACACTCCATATTTAGGAATTCGTGTAATAAGACAGTATTTACACAATAAGCTTGAATACCTCAGCACATTCCTTAGAGATAATAGGTGGCAGTTAGGCTATGTACATAATACTGGAGATACGTGGAGTACTGAGAACTAATAACGGATGTTTGTTTATGTATAGTGTACACCTAGCATTACCATATATGTGTGTATTTGTGGGGGTAAATCTACATAATGTAAAACTTACTACTGCTGCGTTGTTTTAGTAGCCTTGGGTTTGAATTCTGGATCGGCAAACTGTTACAGAGTTTTTCTGTTATGGGATTCTCGGTAGCAGGCCGGAGTTTGGAATTGTGCCTGGTTTATGTAGCTTAACGAAAGATGACTAAATAATCGGAATTCTTAAGGATGGTTATATTCTCATAAAGCAGTAAAGCGACACTGATAATAAACATCAACATAATTAGATGTCTATATAAGGTTTTTACTATTCCTCTGTTTGACCTGTTTGACTGTTGTTTGTAATCGAATCCAAGACACGCTCAACAGCCGCACTTTTAGCTACTACCTACTTATAAAAAGGCAAAATTAGATGCAAGACGTCCAGATACAAGAGAGAATAAGAGATATCCCTTCATCTCTCGTTTGGGGAAACAACGGTAATAATTTATGAAAATAAATAAAATCTATTAGTTTCACATTCGACGGCTAAAAGTGAACTAATAAAAAATTATCCGCATTCTCAAGAACGCCACAATTCAGGAACATAAAACAAGTATAACATCTTGAAGGCATCTTGTAAGCAAATTGGCTGAATTTATTTTCCCTCGGTATCAATATTCCAAGCAAATATTAACATCGAGTGCTGCAAAAAGCAGCTCCACTATAATTTAGTTTGCTAATACCGCGTACAGTCAGCAACAAATATTATAACAGCGTTTCGCGATTTTTAAATTTATTGATTACTAGAGGGTTTTTAAAAACATAAAAATGGAAAGCCACTAGGAACAGTGTCCAAGCCACTGATGGTTAGGGCTTCTGAGAGAGAAACCTCCTGAAAATTCGCCCCGTGTCGAGTTTTGGTTTCTTTATCAATCACATACGAGCGGCAAGTTGTCGACGATGGCATGGCGGTCGCCGTCGACGCGTCTAGTCATCGTCATTTAAGCGTCATCAACAGATGCAATCGAACATCAACGACTGCCGCTCAGCGTCAACGGCTGCTGCGGAGCGTCGACAACTGCCGTCGATGCGTGTCGATGACTGTCACCGGGGGTTGTTAACGACGCTCGGAAGATATTTTTGATAGCTGGTTGAAATTTGTAATGGTGGCTCAAAGATACATGGAAAGAGGGATACCATTGAGAGGTATATCAACGTATCCTTACTTAATTAACGCTATATGTACCTATTGTATGTATTCTTATATTTTATATTTTAGTTTTTAAAATGTGCTTATAACATCGCCTTGGACTGAACTGCAAGATGTTGTAAAGTTATAAATAAATAAAAAATGTTAACTTATTTGTATTGTTGACTGTACACGGCGGCTTATTAAGGCTCCATTACGAACTTATCAAAATAAAAGAGAAGTGCAAGGAAGCCACTTTCTTACTTCCGGTCTTAATTAAGGGGACGGGGGTTGAGGTCAATACCGGATATAAACGCCTTGTTTCTGCTTTGTAAAAGGGCACAAGATGACTTCAAATGTTTGTTGGGTACTGTAGTAATTTATGCGACTACCTCGTTGGTCTGGTAGTCCCAAGCGCGACCGCTGAGCATGAGGTCTTGGGTTCGATTCCCAGGTCGGGAAAAGTGTTATTGGGTTTTTCTGTTAGGATTTTTTTTCTAGCAGCCTGGAGTTATGTTGCTGGTGGTGTGACACGCCCGTGATTCGGAGATCACATAAAGTCGTCGGTCCTGCGCCTGATCACTTTCCGGTTGTACCTGATTGCCGTCCCATTGGACTATGAGAGAGAAGAAAGATGATTGTATTTGCGCATACACCTGTGCATTATAATATCTCCTACGTACTTGGCTAATCTCCGTGGAAGTAGGCCGCTGTGACCAAAATACAGTCGGGAGGATTATTCAAGCCATGCAAACGTTTATCTTAATGAATTAAAGTGTTTATAATGTGCTAATTATAAAAATAAAGTTTGGTATATTTTTTTACTATTTTTTATTATAGATAACTACAAAAAAACGGCGAACTCAAAAACAAAATGTTCTACAGAAGTTATGGAAAACCAAGGACAGTTCAAAAGGTCTTCTCAAAATATAGTATCGCCATGAACTCCTCGCCCTTTGTCCCTATGAAAGCATAACAGGATGCCATCATCATCCATATCAAACAATACAAAAGATATAAAAAGAATAAAAACAAAAATTGTCGCGCTATCGAAGAAATGGACTAAAATCATGGCCTTCAACCTGTCCCTCGATAAGTGACACCACAAAAATAGCCTCGACATACTATAAAGCCAATCTACACGCTGACGCCAAGCAATAGAGTTCAAATTCAAATGACTCACAATTAAACGCTGGTAATAAAAATGTTGCCAGCAATACTATGTAATATCTAATTGTTTCATTCAAATAATAATTATAGGGCGTAATCATTTTGAATTAATGTAGATAGATTCAATATAATAAATAATTGTTTGATCGGTTTTAATTTGTCACGTGAACGATTTCCGTGAATTTATTGTATTATGATAAATGATGGAGTATGCTGAATGGGTATTTAAAACAAATCATATTTCATTTATTTACCAGAAACCAAAATAACTATAATAAAACTATGTTGCGGCCCCACACTAGGCAAGCCTGTCCTGTGGGTACCTTAACAAACACTATAGTAATCCAAACATTATATTATTTACTTGGGAGGGGCTCGTGGCTAAGTAACAGCCACACAGATCGATCGAACGAGGTTAAGCTGCGCTTGCCGCGGTCGGTCTGTGGATGGGTGACCATAATTTCATACCGAGAGTGCCTCGGAGAGCACGTTAAGCCGTCGGTCCCGGTTGTCAAATTAAGATTTATGAAAACCGTTACGGGTAGTCAGAAGCCTGAAAGTCTGACAACCAGTCATTCCACTAGATATCGTGTTACCCAGTAACTGGGTTGTGGAGGTCAGATAGGCAGTCGCGCCATGTAAAATACTGGTATTAAGCTGCATCCGGTTTGACTGGAAGCCGACCCCAATGTAATTGGAAAAGGCTAGGCAGATATATTGTTTACTTGGTCGACATGATTGAGGTTAGTACCTAATTAATTGATTTAATAATAAAAACACTGCATACACTTACATTTAAATGTGTCAGTGTGGGTGTGTGTATGTGTGTCTGCGTGAAGAATTATTCAATTAATTCACAACATTGAATTAATTGAATAATTCTTCACTTTTGACATAATCCTATAATACACACAAACACGGAATATTCATTGTCTCGCGTTTTAATTGACATTGATAATATTTCGTTCAAAAACTGTTGCAAGTTACACATACCTACTAACGATTGACGCAGTCCATACATTTTGTTTTATTTACTTTTGTACTGAATACAATTGTTTTGGGATTTACTTCCACCGGCATGTTGATTGCTTTATATATATATTTAAGCATCGTAACGAGATATATTAAATGAGTAGAGGTAAGTCTTTCAAACGCAAAATCTATACTTTTTTGTAGAAAGAAAAATTCTTGAGCAGGATTGTTCCCGGTAAAGGGTAATATGCTCACAATAATACTCTTAATAACAGCATTGGTGAAATGTAGGTGTACAACTGTGTACACCTCTGCCTATGCCTTGGCTTGATTCGGTAGCTACGTCCGATTTCTTTTCTTTTTCTTACGGTGCTGTTAATAAACAACCTACTGTCAGAGTTTAAACCTCCTATAGGCCTCTGGAACGACTTTATACACCTTCGAAACCAACTCTCAAGTATGCTGGTTTCCTCACGATGTTTTTTGTCACTGTCTTATGCAAGTGGTAATGAATTATTAAGCATATTATTTAGAAAAATCAATGGTGCCTTACATACAAACCTGCGTTCTTTGAACTGTCAGTCTAACAACAGTCGGAATATGGACTGCATTAAGAGTGAGTCGTGTAGAATCAAAATTGAAAATACCTCGCATAGTTTTTGGCTAATGCTTAGTTTTGTTCCACAATTGACTGCCACATTAGTATAGTGGTGGGTTATTGTATTTTTCTATTAGGAAACTGTCGATATCTCCTGTATTTGGAATTATGCCCGCCAGACAACACTGCTCATTACATATAACATGTGACTTAATAACTGCAATACACCTCTGCTTAACCCCTCGGTAAGTGCTAGCATGATTCTATGTTATGTTAACTCACAAAATTTTACTCAAGCCACAAGTCCATAACTTTCAAGACACAATGACAGGCTTAAATAAAAACACAAAAAAATACACTGGCGCACCGATGAGGCCAAAGGCGTCGAGGCCGCGGCCTAGCGTAGTAATTCACGTAAACGTCTGATTCCCCAAATTGCCGCGACATTAACTTAACGTATTATACTTTTAGTGGAAACGAATGTACCATTAATTTTGTGGGTAGCTCTGGCACGGCCGTTATTACAGCCATCAATGACTCTGGTTTTACTATTTACGGGACCATATAGGATTCAGATTGAGGATAAGGTTTTTGTTTATAATAAATAAATATTAATGTAGACCTCGAAGTTATAAAGTTTCGAATAATGGTTACAAGAACAGAGGAATACCAATAAAATAATGAATGGATTGTGTGAAAGATGATCCATATAGCTAGAGAGTGTTATCAAATTCATGCAAGAACAAGACAAAATTAATTAAAATTATAAAGCACACCTGCTATTTTTAAAATCTTACTTTAGCCTTTGTTACCCGGGACAATGTAAGGATTCTAACGATACCCCCTACATCGAAATCGGTCCAGGCATTTAGAAGATATTGTGGATTAAAGAAACTCACAAACATACATACTTACATACATGAATCCTAAAACCATAACACTCCTTTTTTGGACAGTCGTGTAAAATACATGCTGTATCAACTCCAAACAAATTGTGATAAGAATAAGACGATGGTAATGATGTTAAAGACATAGAAGTTTGTTATGGAAAATAAAATAATAATTAAGCATTTTCTACCAATTTTGTAGCCCCTAAACATATTGCTTTGATAAACACACACAGAACAAACAAAACATGTTTTGTAAATTTCCCAACAAGGGCCACTGTTTACAAGATGTACGTTAAATAATTCACAAAACGCAACAAAACGGTAAATGGGTCAGACACTTACAAAATTATTGATAAAACTCCGTTTACGTATCGGAATTGGGGCATGTTTACTTTTTACGCAATTCTTTACCGCATAAACGGGTCGTCCCTTTGTAGTCCTCCCATGTTCAATGCTCATTCGAGTAAAAATGGGTTATTGTTTTTCCTCATACATTATAATATAAGTGCTATCAGTGTTAGTGTAAGTAAAGATCGATCCCTAAAAGATCCGATTCTTTGATTTTCATCCCCCTTTGTTGGGAAAAGAAAATAAAACGCTCCTTCATTTTGCCGGACAGACGCGTTTCCGGAACAAAATTTACGGAGAGGGTGAAAACATTTTTTTTTGTGTTCACACAAACGTAAAAACAATGATCAAACGCTTTGTTAGCGGTGGTTAAGGTAAATTAAAGGAAAAAAACGTAATTAAGTGGAGGTAAGTTCCCGGAATAATATAATTTTTCTCCAATAAT
Organism: Xylocampa areola; assembly: GCA_935421205.1. Taxonomy (NCBI): domain Eukaryota; kingdom Metazoa; phylum Arthropoda; class Insecta; order Lepidoptera; family Noctuidae; genus Xylocampa; species Xylocampa areola. Next base: position 14,191,260 of record OW285218.1, on the reverse strand, counting down.
GGAACTTGGTTTAATGTATCAAAATATTTTTTTCTTGGGTTTTAGATGACCTTCTCAAAGACTACTAAAAAAAGCTGAGCTGTTTCTTTCTTTTCGTCTTTCAGTGCCTCTCCAACTTATGACGGTGAAATATTATCTTCCATGTGCAAGGTCACTTTGCCATTACTCCGAATTTCTGTCTAGCTTTTGATGTCCACGACATCTTTCTTTTACCAGTGACTTTTTCCATCATTACGCTCCACACTTAGTTCTACAACCTTATCTTAAATTGTTTTATTTTGTTGTTTGAATAACGTGACTTTTCGGTTATAATATTGTAGTGAAAGTTCCAACCTATTAGATTTCAGCCACATTTTCACAAATCAATATTTGCTTCTCTCAAACTATGGTTCTATGAATTTTTAATAATTAGTTTTGACCACTGAGTTTTCTTGAATGTCCGGATGAAAGAGCCAACTCACCGATCCGATTTTTTATGTAATTTCAGTAGTGAAGTTACAAATCAAAGTTTATCCGGATAAACTACTAACGGTTTATCATCATAGCCAACAGCCGTAATACTTAATAATATTAATCTGTTGTTCAAGATATGTCTTTGAAAAAGCATTAACGCATGCTTAGCGATCTTTTTCCATTTAATATTGTAACTTAAGAGTTCGCTAAGCATGCGTTAATGCTTTTTCAAAGACATATCTTGAATTATTAAGGTAATTGCAAGTTCTTAAACCTATAAAGCATTTTTCTTTTTGCAATTACAACTCTTAGATACTTTCGGTTGTTTACAGACAAAAATGAATAATTTACAGCCTCAAATGTACGAGAAATTCAAATAATTTCTAACTCGTAATTAACTGCTTGATTAGTGTAGTTATCGCTAGCGCGCTGAGCATTCTGGGTTCAGTTTCTGGGTCCGTCAAGCAATAGACTCATAATTTTTAACAAAAAAAAGAACCGACTCCAAAAATCTTTCTGTGTAAAATTGCACTAAAAAGTTATAAAATAATTGCATTATTTACTTACTACAATTTATATAAAAATATTTTTTTAATTTTAGAGGTTTCTGAATAAAGTCAATTTATTAGGACAATAATATACAATTATTATTATTTTTGGAGTCGGTGCCAGACAAACTTTAAAAATATTGAGGAAGTTTCCTAAAATTTGCAAAGTATATTTAAAGGTACATTAACCATCATTATTTTTACGATAATGTATTATACCTAATTGAACCTATTTACAAATGAACACAACAACTGCCTAAAGCGAACGTAATACGCTACTTCATGAATGTACTTACACGTTTATTATCCTTTACTGGCACCGACTCCAAAAATAATAATAATTGTATATTATTGTCCTAATAAATTGACTTTATTCAGAATCCTCTAAAATTAAAAAAATATTTTTATATAAATTGTAGTAAGTAAATAATGCAATTATTTTATAACTTTTTAGTGCAATTTTACACAGAAAGATTTTTGGAGTCGGTTCTTTATTTTGTTAAAAATTATTTTATTTCTTACTTTTTAGTGAATCTTGCGTACCATAACTGATTTATCGGAAGTGAATATGGGTAGACCTACTCAACGCGCTGTCCATATATATCTGTCGCAGATGGATTGTAGAATCCGCTGTTTTACAAAATCTCTAGCTGCTTTACAAAACAGTACTGTTTTATAAAACAGCTTAACAACGTTCAGCTGGATTGCCATTGCGATACGTTTAACAAAACTGCTACCCACCTTTAGACGTAATGCAGAATGACATATCTACAGTGGGACAGATTTGTTTATTGTATAGGTATATTAAATGGATAGTCACCATTCAAGTAAAAAAGCGTACTCTGATTTACTTTACTGTATTCTGATTTGACTTTCCGTGGCTGGGTCGACGGAGCCCCGCTCAGCGGGGCTCCTATTTTTGTGTCCGTAAGGTTAGAAAAAACCTAAACACGAAGAGGATGACGGGGGCTGTTCGCTCGCTACGCTCGCTCACGGGCCCCCGTCATCCTCTTCGAACCTAACCTGTCCGTGTCGGGATAAACGAAACTCCCGAGCTCGCTTCGCTCGCTCATGGATCAATTTAATTTATTTTCTTTCATAATCCCGATATATTGTCGACTATTATAGTGGTTTAGTATTTACGTCATAAAAAAATTTCATAACTTTTTTGCTATTGACAAGTAAAATAAAGTTAGGTTATTATTGTTAGGACATACAGAGCCGACAAAATTTCGAACTAAAATCAACAATCTGACAGTTAGGCAGTTCATTAGAACTATTCTAGATACCGTAAACACCACCGGAAAGTCACAAGAAAGCAAAATACACCATTTCGTTTACTTCGACGACGTATTATTTTTCAGTTATTTTGATTTAAATACCAAACTACTAAACCAATTTTCATAAAATTTAAATGGGACCAATCTGAAAGTAAATCCTGTCAAATAAAAAAATAATTTTCCAAATCGGTTCATAAATGACGGAGTTCTGAGGTAACAAACATAAAAAAAAAAAAAAAAAAATACAACCGAATTGATAACCTCCTCCTTTTTGGAAGTCGGTTAAAAATTCATTACAATATGTAACTTAGTAACATTATTGGTGAAATGTCTGCGTACAACTGTTTACACCTCTGCCAACCCCTGGCACTGGCAATCCTAATATGCGAATGAATCCGCATAAAGTTATGATATAAAATGTGAGAACATCTCTGTCTTTCCTCTTGGTGCGCTTAAAAAGTTTACTCTATCTATCTACATCTGTTGCCATGTACATTTATGTGACAGAGACAAGAATAGTATAATAAGAGTTATTTTTTTATATAAAACCCGCCAAAGGATTTTCTTGATTGGAATTTCTAAGTAATCATCACTACAGTGATTCATGGGGAAGGTTTAGGTGTATAATTCGTTAAGGTTTTGTGTAAATTGCTTGAAGTATGACGATGAATGTTGAAGAAGCCGGAGCGGGTCGCTAGTATATTCATGAAAATCATGTTGTATGTTGTTTTTTTTAATTTTCCTTACAAAAAATCTGAAAACATTGTCTCTTTATTATTTCTTATGATTAGATTTCATTGAGACCTTTGGAACTATTTACCATTTCCCAGAAAAAATATCTCTCTGAAAGAGATTATTATTCCAAGAAACTCCGGGAAATATTACGCATGAAATTACTGTCCTATATTTTCAGATGATGATAGATAATGTTAGATCACTAAACAGTGAAAAAATAAACTCATTATGGTACAGCCTCTTTTATATATTTTTAATTATATTTATAATTTAAATAAACTGGACATATTATAAATATCAACTGAAATACTCTCCATTACAACAAAGAGTGACTTGTCTGCACACAACTTCACTACTCTACGTCCAAAGACTAAAGAAAACAGAATCGATCCACAAACATATCCTGCCTAAAACAGTGCTGCCTAACAAAGCCGGGCCAGTAATCTCATTGTCTACATTTTTATCGTAAATAGCAGAAGAGCACGTATTTACTCTTGGATATCTATTTATTAACTTCAATCAGTGGACATCGCTCGGGGATAACGAATGTGGTCGGTTTATAATATAAGAGACGGCGTATTGTAGCTATAACTGTATATGTAGTATTGTATAACATAAATGAATATAGAGTTCGAGTTTGGACATGCTAGGACATCTATAAATGCAGTCACACATACAAAATTTATATTTTAAACTATTTAAATCGACTTATAGAATAATCTTGATAATATTTATTCTTAGAGAAATTGATCGACGCGAGAAACTTATTTCTGGTAGGTATTATCCTTAAGGTTATTATTTCACACTTGTCATTGCTGTTTCATATGCTTAAGCAATTATTTTGTATAAGTTAAAGTTTAGGTAAACTTACTTTTTACATTTATAAGAAAAAAGCATGGGACCCAGAACACTGCCCTGAAGTATCTCCTCAACTTTTAATACTTGCTGTAGCATTAACCAAACTTAGTTAAAACATTCATATGTTTTTGTGAGTTATGTAACTTTTAAAATAATTAACACAATTCTTCTACCCCTATTGCTTCCATTTTTGAGAACAATATGGAAGCATGCACGGATTAAAAAGTTAAAACAAAATTAAAAGTCTTTTACATAAAAAAATATGATTGTTGCATAATGGACTTTCGATGTCCGTCCAAACTAAAGTAATAAAAATTTGCTTAAAGAAAATACTAAAAAGTTTCTAAAAAAAAAAACTGAATTTAAAGTCTCTATAGCACATTAATGATCCAAACGTCCTACTTCTTTCGACGTTAAAAAGTAAATTGTGTTTAGAGGCTTAAACAAAAAGTTTCACTGTATTTTTGGATAAACTTAACACTAAAAATACATTAGGAATATCAGATTAAACCATCAAATGGTAACAATTTTTGAACTTTGATGTAGTTTAGTTTTGAAAGCAGAAACAACTAGCTAATAATTAAAGGTATGTTTTATTTATTGTGGTATTGGATGTATTTCTGTTTCGTTTCAGTATCTCAATCATTACGTTAGTATATCTTTATGTTGAAGTCGTGGCGGCCGAGTGGTTACGGGGCTGCCTTCTGAGCCACAGGTTGTGGGTTCAAACCTGGCATGCACAATGTGACTTTTTCAATGTCATATGTAACTCTCTTAGTTAATCTAAGACGTCACTGACATACAGTCAAGGAAAACATCGAGAGGAAACCTGGACTTGGTAGTCTGAAATTGCCAACCCGCAGTGAGCTAGCGTGGTGATCAGTGCTCGTGCCTTCTTTGTATGAGAAGAGGCCTTTGCCCTGCAGTGGGACAGTTATGGACTGTTTTTTATATTTTTTTAAAATTCTTAAGTGAATCCTAGAAGACATAAAGAAATTATATTGTGATTACTAATGTAAATATGTAATCCCTATGAGTGCAATAGAATTTACTAATATTAAATATCTGTTTTGTGTGTTTTGTTGTTTTAGGTCAGGAAAAAGTAGAAAGAGGGAAGTAAGGCTCTGCCTAATAATGTTTTGTTACTACAATATTCGCTACTGCCTCATTGGTCTAGTGTTCGCAAGGGTGACTGCCATGCATGGTCCTGAATTCGATTCCCAACTCAGCCAATGTTATTTGGTTTTTCTGTTTGGAAATTCTCAGTAGCAGCCTGGTCACGTCTGTATTTCTATTGTTTTCTTTATTTGTATTGTTATGATCTACAGATGCGCGTTAGAGGAGAAATGTTTGGTGTGGTGCAACGTTTTAAAAAAACGGAATGTTTGTGAATAGATAAATACAGTCGTGAGCAGGAATGGAACCTGCGCTTCCCGGATAATTACTCCAAGCGCTCTGACCACTAACCCATCTTGACCTCTGCTCACTATTCCGAATTGTTCTTCTACATTTTAATGCATCTTCTGGTGACGTCATCTCTATTTATTCAGTCCCTATACAGGTGACTGAACCGACACGACAAACTTTGCAGTAAATACAATGTCGAACAGATGCAATTACCTTAACAAATACAGATAACTCTTTCAAACTCATTAACGCAAGTGCAGCGATCTCTAAGCTTAAAATTTTTGTGGACAGAATAATACTCAATACTCAATTCATTTATTGCACTCCACAAGTTAAATAGATTTTACAATATAATATACAGAAACATGTGTGGGCCTTGTCGGCACGGCAAATGTAGGAGAGAGGAGGAAGTGTGTAACCCTTTTTTAACTTTATACTATTAGGTACATAACCTTTATATAACGTATTGATGTATGTTATTATTATAAGAATATTATATTATTTCACTGTATTTCAAATATTATTTAAATGCAGTTTAATACGGTCGTGAGCAGGAATCTAACCTCGATAGAGATCATGTTAATGTGTTTGAAGTATTTATCTTTAACTGAGAATACGCCCGCCGTGTCACACTAAGTTTATAACTTGTACCACACACAACTCTCCCCGATATTTCTTCATAAAATATTAAAGATCGAATCGTCCGTATTCCGTGCCCGGTGTAATCTTTGGATCACAATCATATGGGATATGAAGGGAATATGAACTTGAGCGTGCAAATTTAAAATACGTATGAATAAGATCCAGGCCCATACTACATGGTCAGGCAAGCGTATAATGTACTTATATAGATAGATAGAGATGTCTTGTCTTATGCCGAAATGGTTTACGGTGTTTGCGAGTAGATTGGGGAATAAAACAAAAAAACAGTTTAGTATGGATGGGACTTTAAGGGCAATATGTGCGGTGGTAGTCTGTGTAAAAGAATAGGAAACAAGGGCCCCTTCTCATACAGAGAAGGCACGTGTTTAATCGCCACGCTTGATCACTGCGGGTTGGCGATTTCAGACTACCAAGTCCAGGTTTCCTCACGATGTTTTGCTTCACCGTATGTCAGTGATGTATCAGATTAACTAAGAAAGCACGAGTACATATTACATTGAAAAAGTCACATGGCTACATGCCAGGTTTGAACTCACAACATCACAATCACAGCTCAGGAGGCGGGCCCGTATCCTCTCGACCACCACGACAGCAGCAAAAGAATAGCAAATTCTTAATAGCACCCCGGAGTTTGGAACTGTACCCGGTACATGTCAATAGGTTATTAACATGGGACTGAATATCAGCATTGGTGAAATGTAGATAACATAGCCAAGGGATTATGTAATACATGCAGCAAGGAGCCCTGGGATAAGGGCATATGATGATGATGACGGTGAAATGCAGATGTACAATTATTGTGTACACCTTTGCCTACCTATTTGGTATTTATTAGCGTGAAGCTATATTTATATTAAAAGTTACAATCGTATTGCTACGCGAGTAAACAACATACGAAATAGCAAAGCAATTTTATTTTAGCACAAATGGCATAAAAACAGCCAATTTCTATTCGAGAATTCGAAATTCAAACTCCCACGCAAAACCAACAACGGTGCCATTGAAATACACACACATTGAGAACAGATCCATTTTATCAATGGCCGCTGAAGTAATCATATAAATCCTCTTTCGCATCGCTTAGCTTTAGGGTACTTCGAAAAAGTTAAATTGCACATTAAAACCGTCTAAAGTTTAATATAATGCCAAAAACCGTTATAACGCCCTCTCATTTCCGATAAATGTCTGTGTTTCGGAAGACTTCATTAAAACCGTAAACGATTCGTTTAATTTCTGCGGTATTGGCTCTAAACTGCTTTTGGCGATAATGTTTATACAGTTAGGGTAAATGTTGAGTGAATATTTTAGTGCTATTGTTTCGGTTACCCTATTGTGGACTTATAGTTGAATATTCGTAACAATTGAATCTCCAGTACGATCGAGCTGTAAGTTTAAGGCCGAGTACTCACTACAGCAATTAAACAGACTGATAATTAAAATAAAATGAAAATGGCTAAGCCATTTCGATCTCTGCTCACCACCGCCAATTCTTCGTCCACATTTTAATACGTCTTTTGGTAACGTCATCGCTATCTATTCAGTCCCCTTACAAGTGACCGAACCGACACGATTAACTTTGCAGTTAATACAATTTCGTACAGATGCAGTTACCTTAACAAATTAAGATATATCTTTGAAAAGCATTAACGCATGCTTAACGAACCTTAAAGTTATAAATGATTGTGCAAAAAGAATACGGTCGCGAGCAGGATTCAAACCTGCGCCTCCCGGATAAATATTCCCTGGAGTATTTATCCGTGAGGCGCATGAAAAAGGCTGGTTACTCATGTACAAAATTAATTGCCTCGTTGGTCAAGTGCTCCCAAGTGCGACTTCTGAGCATGTGATCTTGGGTTCAATTGCCAGTTCAGGCTATGTTTCTGTTAGGAAATTCTCAGTAGCAGCCCGGAGTTTTGAAATTATCAGTACCACCCCTATTACATGGGACTGAATAACAGCATTGATGAAATATGGGTGTACTTTCTACACCTCTGCCTACCCCCTCAAGTAATATAGGCATGTGCTATGTTACCTACGTTACAAAAAAAACAGCAACAAAATGTGTCTTGGCCTCCGAAACGACAAATCTTCACTTTGGACAATCTTGCGCAATTTCTCGCCAATTATTGGTTTGAATCACAGTAACGCTTGATGGAAATGCCACAGCAAAATTCTGTAAAATATATAGTCCTTCTTATCGGTTTCGATGACGGTGACCCTAACACGTATTTGCCTTTCGTGAGCCCTAATATGATTCGCGAGGAAGAACTTGGTTTCAAATAACCAGAACGATTAGGCCTAGGGTCATCGGCGCAAAGTTAAGGAGGACAAGCGGTTGCGTTAGTAAAATACGTAGGTACTTACTTAGTGAGAACGAGACACAAAAAGAAGCAGGCAGATACTGTTAGTGTGTCACGTCTGTGTTTTTTTATATATATATTCCAAAGTCATTTTTTTTTTATTTCACTTACTAAATTACCTACCTGCACATTTGAAACGTTAATTGATTTCAGCTGAATTTAGTATAAGACGTTGAGTTTCTTTTCATAAAACATAAGTAAGATTTTTTTTATTAATTTCACCACATTTCCATCTCATTCATTAATATTATTACAATAAGGTTAGTCGCACAAAAGTTTTTTGCACAGAACGTTCTATTCTTTAAACATTACAATTGTAGGAACCGGTATCGAGACGGCGTTAAATGTATCGATAATAATGGGATAAAATCGATTCCATTGTTTCTCGTTTCTGCATTCAGGTTTATCGAAGCTGATACGGGTGTTGTTACCTACACCGTGAGTTGCGCCTTTTAAATCTAGCTATATTCTTTGGTAAAAAATAAAATAATGAATGTAACGTGTATTAAAAGTGGATCTTAGTATTGTCGTGAGCAGGATTCGTACCTGCGCCTCCCGAATAAATACTCCTCCACTTTCGACTCTCGACCAAGAGTCGAGATGGGTTAGCGGTCAGAGGACCTGGAGTATTTATCCGGGAGGCGCAGGTACGAATCCTGCTCACGACCGTATTCTATTTCCACAAAAAATTATAACCTTAGAGTTCGCTAAGCATACGTTAAAGCTTTTCAAAGACAAGCTAAGCATACGTTAATGCTTTTTGAATGACAAAATTTTTACAGATGGTACCCTAAAAACACCCAACGGTCACCTCTTCTTAGTGTTTTTGTTGAAAATAAGAAACGGCGAGATACAGTCATGTACATAGATCTATGCTTTTGTTTTTTTATTGTTTTATTGCAATCTTATTCTGGCAAGTAATGTCAGATTCCTTATCAGTAAACATCTGCACTTAGTGTGATTTAAATTTGTGAATACTTTTTTGGTTAAAGCATTGTAAGAAATTTACTCAATTTTACATTATACTACTGCAGGTTTCTTTTAATAAATAAATAAAATAAAATATAGGTACTGCAATAATAATACTTACGGCATTCAAATATTTTGAATTATTTCTTTCACATATTACTCATATTTCTCTATCTCTTGATGCTATGTTATATATACGAGTAAAGTCCTTATTTATAAGATAACTTCCTTTACAAATTAAATGGAAATAACCAATTATTTGTAACAATCATAGTATCTATTAGCAAGACGACAACTGCCTATCGAACGGCATACAAAAAGAAAATAGAAAATTGTTGTAGAAATCTAAATGATAGCTTTTAGGTATCCTTATCACTTACACATTGACCCATTAAAAGGAAATTACCTAATAAATTAGGACCATGTATATGCAGTTAATTGGTAGGTTGTTAATAATAAAAATGTTATAGCTAGTAAGCCTATTACCATCTACTGGGTACAATTAATAACCACCAACATTATATTTAATAATTAATTATTACATTTTAATGAGTATTTATAACTTATATGATGAAGATTACACTATATTAAAAAGTATATTTGTTTTATTATTTATAAGAGTAATTAGAGGTAGATTTTTAAGATGAATATTTTTTTCTTATCCTTATATAATTTATTTACCTTTTAATATAAAAATATTAGTTATTTATGTTAGATTAATTGGTCGAGGGATAGGCTATTTAATTAGTAATATAATGAATTTTGATTTTCCTACACATTGCCCAACCCGGGTATTAAATCCAGGGCTTACCACCACTAGAGGCAGATTAATATTGTTTATCCCTATACCCTCAGGGAATACAAGCATTATGCTTCGTTAGTTAATGCAAATCATTTGTTAGCAACTACGATATCGCATAGAATCTCATTAGTAACCTGCATACGTATCTATTTTGCCGTTTGTACATAGCTAAGTAACGTTGGTATAGGTAACGTTTAAACGTTAAAAGCAATTCGCAACACAAACAGGCTGACAGACAGCGCTTACTGCTCACCTGAATTGAATTGGGCCGAGTTTATACTATGCAAGTGCAACAGAAGTATCATAAGGGAAGTACCGGATTAAGCCACGTAGCAAGACCAGCAAATGCTACGGGCCCCACGCATTAGGTGCCACATGCATCCACGTCAACCTGAGGCAAAAAAAAAAACTGGATTGAGAAATATAGTTATAGACTTGCGTTTGACCGCCATCTCCCCTGATGTTAAGCGATGATGCGGTCTACGATGGAGAACGCTTGCCCAGAAGAAGGAAGAAACTCGCGTCTTGAAGACACCCAGATTGTAACTATCGGGGAAGACCCACTCTGGCAGCGCATTCCACTGTTTCGCGGTTCTTATAATGAACGTGGAATCAAAGCGCTTCGTTCGGATTTTTGGTATATCAACCATGAACCGATGGCGCCTTTTCGTGCTTCTGGCCGTACGATAGAAAAAAGGGCAGGGAGGAATTAGATCATGCAGATCTGAAGCACACTCTCCGAAATGTATCCGATAAAAAACCGATAGACTAACTTTGCGCCGATTTAGCAATTTTAGAGCAGTGATATCCTAGTGGTATGACCGCTGGACTGACAAGTCAAAGGTCGCAAGTTCGAATCCAAGGCACGCACCACTGTCTTTCCGAGGTCATGTGCATATTATAAACTAATTTTCACTAGCTTAAAACGGTGAAGGAAAACATCGCAAGGAAACCAGCACACCTGAGAGATGTTCTCGATGATGTGTAAAGCCATGTCAGAGACCTACGGGTGGTTTAAACTCTGACACTAAGTTTTTCATCAACCACACGATAAGAAGGAGAAGAGAACATATTTTTAGAAGTGAGCGCTGCCCTTGCCCTCATACTTTTGCACCTCAATGCATGCAACTTAGCAGTACCACAAAACGAACAGGAGAATACGTAGATATTGTCTTTTTACTTTACGCACATTAAATTTAATATTTTAAACTTAAAAAATAATGTGTACTTCGATGTTATTTTAATATTTTATATTGTTATTTCATTGTTAATGTAATGTAACGATTATTTTATTTATCATAGAATTATGTATTCAGTATACACAAGTTACATTTCTGCCAATCCCTTCGGGAAATATCAACGTAAATATGTGTTCCATATGGTACTAATCCTACCTAACTCTTTGGCCGATTGACCACATATGAGTGCCGATGCTATAGGCGATTTAAGGCAATTTGCAATAGAAATGGTTGCTCACTTGAATCGTATTGTGCCGAGTTTCTACGACACAAGTTTAACAGAAGTTTAATGGAATCTCTCTCCTCTCTATGGTAGTTAGGTCAGCATTATATATTACACGACTGTTCACAAAAAGGAGTGTTATGTTTTTAGGGTTCATGTAAGTATGTATGTACATTTGTGAAAAAAAAAAAAGTATGTTTGTGAGTTTCTTTGTTCCACCATTACTTCTAAACGCCTGAACCGATTAAGATGTCTGGATTTTTCTGGATTACATTGTCCCGGATAACATAACCTAAATAAAAAAAAATGATATTGTGGCTATGGTACACAAAAAGTTGTGAAATAAATAAGAAAATCACACAAGGCAGGCGTGGGTTTAAATTTTTTAGTTAATTATATTTTTTTTCTCCCTTTCGGTAAACCTTTGACGTCTATGTTAGAAACGTCGCATGTCATATCTTTAAGCACTATCTACATCTATCTACCTGGATTTAGCTCTCTTGCGGCGGCCTATCTCTACGGAGATTAACCAAGTACGCAGGAGATATTATAGTGCACAAGTGTATGCATAAACACTGATGCATTCCCTCCTCCTTCACTCTCGTAGTCCGATGGGACGGCAATCCGACAAGACTGGAGAGATCAGACGTAGGACAGACGGCGCTCCAAAGCACGGGGGTGTCATACTGCCAACATCCTAACTCCTGGCTGACACTTGACAATGAGAAACCCAATAGCACTTTTCTAGACCCGAAAATCGAGCCCAGGACGATACAACGGATAGGAAACAAACAAAGCAAATTGCCTCAATACGACAACACCATTTCTGTCATGCTGTATACCTAAAATCCTTAATTAAGTAGTGACTGTTGTGCATTTATCATACGTCCGACAACAGCAACAAAGGTAATGGTTGCATTTAAACGCAATTCAGTCGACAAACATGCCTAGTTTCTGCTGATTTGTGTATTGATCGCATCGTGTTCGCATTGTACAAGTTGAACAGTAGACTAGGGTGTTTTTAGGTAAATTTATTGCTTTATTTTTTTGGACAATTTATGGTTTAGGTGTCGCAAGATCTTAAATTGATCAGTTCAGGATATAGCGGCTATTTCATATTTCATGAAATGGAAAATCCATGAATAATCAACGTTTGTCGATTTTAACAGCTAAACGTACGTGTGTGGGGCTTACTCATGAAAATAACTCCGCTCGATTGACATTAGAAATATGTTAGTTCGTACTTTTACATGGCAAAACGTCTATAAATATATTATAGATTCGGAATAATATAAAGACAGCATGCTTTAAAATTGAGGCAACTGTAATGTACGTAAATTTATTTTTCATTTACGTGTTGTTTTAAGGCACCTATTTAATATTGGAATTGGTATTAGTTTCAAGAGTAACCTGAAGGTCAAATATTACCTAATGTTTCGTAAAATAGTTAAATTATTCACCATTAGAGATACTAATATTGTTTTGTTTGAGTGTTGTCTCGCCATCGCTTCGAGCTAATGATATACAATTTGATAGTATAAAATACAAAAAACCGAAATAGATATGGAGTTAGGTACAATATTATCTTCTCCAATACTTTACTTCGCTATTTTCGCATAAGCTTACTGGTTCACCTGCATTGGTGTTCAAACATAGTATTTATCGTCGACCGATAGTTATGCATCAGAGGCGCCATTTGTCAGGATTTGGCGAACACACAAATTCCCGAACATTAATCTTAATTATTTAGACAATGCAAAATCGTGATTTTGCTGTTATATCCCTGTAGGATTTTGTAGCTATCTGAATTTATTACATAGCATCATAGCATCACGCCTGTTTTCCCCGAAGGGGTAGGCAGAAGTGTACACAATTGTACACCCACATTTCACCAATGCTGTTATTAAGTCCCATGTTATAGGTGGCGTGCCTATTGCCATCAACTGGGCACAATTCCAAACTCCGGGCTGCTACTGAGAGTTTCCTAACAGAAAACTGAATAACACTTTGCCCGAATGCCGGGAATCGAACCCGAGACCTCCTGCTCAGCAGTCGCGCTTGGGACCACTAGACCAAGGAGACAGTTCAGATATCATAATCATAGCTGCAAAGTTGGTCGTGTCGGTTCGGTCACCTGTATAGGTACTGAATTGATTGCAATGACGTCGCCATAAGACGTATTAAAAATATGGAAGAAGAATTCGCGGTGGTGAGCAAAGGTCGAGATGTCTTAGTGGTCAGAGCGCCTGGAGTATTTATCCGGGAGGCGCAGGTTCCAATCCTGTTCGCGACCGTATTCCTTTTCCATTTAATATTGTAACTTTAGAGTTCGCTAAGCATGCGTTAATGCTTTTCAAAGATTTATCTTGAATCATTCAGTTACTGCTGAGACATGCAGTATAGTAAGTACATTAAGTAGCATAATTTGTCAGCTTGTAAGCGTTCATTGTTAATCCTGCTTAGCTTAGTTAATATGACAAACAGGGGATATAGCCGCAATTGCTCAAATTGATTGTAGTTTAATGGTCTAAGACCTGTATTAATAAACCTACTCCTAAAGTAGTTATCTGTTTCTAAAGTGTTTATCTGATATAACTTGACAGAAATTTGGGCTTACTGTTGAAAATAATTCGGCTCGATTGATATTGGAAATATGTCAGTTCGTACTTTTTAATGCCAAAATGTCTAAAAAATAATTATAGATTCGGGATATTATGAAGACAACATGCTTTAAAATTGAGGCAACTGTAATGAAGGTAAATTTATTTTAAAATTACGCATCGTTTTAAGGCTTCTATTTAATATTGGAATTGGATTGGAATTAATGGTATTAGTTTCAAGAGTAACCTCACTGTATTATTAAACCTAATCCTAAAGTAGTTCATAAGTTTTTATCTGATATAACTAGACATAACATAACATTAAAATACAAATGTTTTTATTTCAAACTAAGTGGTTCTCGCCACTTTGTCTGCGTGATAAAAGGTATGCAACAAAAGATGGGCTATCTGAGGTCTTCTCCAAGGTATCGTACATACGTCATTGCTATCTATTCAGTACCTATATAGGTGACCGAACCGACACGACTAACTTTACAGTTAATACAATGTCGTAAAGAATGCAATTACCTTAATAATTCAAGATTAATCTTTGAAAAGCATTAACGCATGCTTAGCGAACTCTAAAGTTACAATATTAAATGGAAAAAGAATACGGTCGCCAACAGGATTCGAACCGACGTCGAAATGACGTCGCCAAAAAGACGTGTTAAAATATGGATGAAGAATTCGCGGTAGTGAGCAGAGGTCGAGATGGCTTAGTTGTCAGAGCGCCTGGAGTATTCATCCGGGAAGCGCAGGTTCCAATCCTGTTCGCGACCGTATTCTTTTTCCATTTAATATTGTAACTTTAGAGTTCGCTAAGCATGCGTTAATGCTTTTCAAAGATTTATCTTGAATTAGTTCAAGAGTTTATCTGATATAACTTGACATAAAATAACATTCAAATTCAAATGGTTTTTATTTTAAACTAAGATGTTCTCGCCACTTTGTCTGCGTGACAAAACTAAGTGGTTCTCGCCACTTTGTCTGCGTGACAAAAGGTAGCCGGTCTGAGATTTTCTCCAAGGTTCAATCTCTATCTCTATACCAAATTCATCAAAATCTGTTCAGCGATATAGGCGTGAAAACGTTACAAACAGACCGACTAGGTTATTTTCGCAATTATAATATTAGTTTGTACAGACCAGATCATAGGTACTTAAGAGAGTAGGAGAGCCACGCTTCGGCACGAATGGGCCAGCTCGACCGGATTGATACCACGGCCTCACAGAAAATCGGCGTGAAACAACGCTTGCGTTGTGTTTCGCCGAGTGAGTGAGGGTACCGGAGGCCCAAACCCTTTAAAAGGCAGGCAACGCACTCGCGACTCCTCTGGGGTTGCGGGTGTCCATGGGCGGCGGTAATGGCTTACCATCAGGCGAGCCGTCTGCTCGGTTGCCCCCTATTCCATAAAAAAAAAAAAAAAAAATGTTAACCTACCTACTTAAGTAAAAATCACGCCGCACGGAACGATCAATCAAGGTAAGTTTCGCTTGCGCCGCGGTCGGTCTGTGATGTCACCATCATTTCATATCGAGACCCCTCCGTGCCCCGAAGAGCACGTTAAGCCTGTCAAAGATTTTTAATTTGACAACCGGGACCAGACCGTGGATGTCAAAATAAGACCTATGACAGCCGTTACTATTCAGTATTCAGAGGCCGGCCTGAAAGTCTGACAACCAGTCATACCACGAGATGTGGTATGATTGGTATGATTACCCAATAGCTGGGTTGTAGAGGTCAGATAGGCAGCCGCCCCATGTAAAATACTGGTACTAAACTGCATCTGGTTTGACTGGAAGCCGACCCCAATGTTATTAGGAGAAGGCTAGGCAATTTTAGGCAATATTATTATAGATTATATTATAGGCAAATTTAAAATTACGGGTCGCACAGACCCAAAAATCGAACTCGGGAACAACACTCAACAGACGAGCTTGCGATCATTGACCTCTGCAGACCCTTTCGGAAACTACGACACGATGCTAGATGATACAATCACATTGTTGGTCTTCATCGGGAGGTATTAATGACGTTTGGACGTAAAAAAAACTATACGACAGCCCAATAGGTCCCTATAAATCCCCCTTTTCAAA
The DNA here is from genome assembly GCA_935421205.1 of Xylocampa areola. NCBI lineage: Eukaryota > Metazoa > Arthropoda > Insecta > Lepidoptera > Noctuidae > Xylocampa > Xylocampa areola. The sequence continues at coordinate 14,175,028 of OW285218.1, read as the reverse complement.
TAAGCCTTTGAATATATCTATGAAAGTCATAAGTATAAAAATAAATCGTGCTGAACAAAAAGCTAAAAAGTAAATATATGTGAACAAATTCATAAATAAGGTATTAAAAGGTCGCTAACCTTTTTACAGAGGTTTACGCAAAATGTTACATACTTTGTCCCAAAGCAAACAGAAATATTATAAGGTCGTTGACCTGCTAATGACCCTTGTCAACATGTCATAAAGTTGTAGCTAATATCATTAATTATGTTGTTTACTCCTGTTTTTTTTTTTTTGACATTTTATTTTGAATAAATTCTGACTGGCCAGCGGTTTTTAGCAAAACTTTTTGTTGTAGAAAATAATTATTATGCTATCGCCCTTTTGTCGTGGTGACTGAGTGAGGCAAACCCGCCTCTTGAGCTTCAAGTTGCGGGTTCAAACCCGGCATGTGATTTTTGCAATATTCTTTTTTACACTAGGGAGTTTCAATAAATAATAAAATTCTAATAAATATTTCAGTTATTGGTTTTCTCTATATATTTTTTTTCCTTTATTTCTATTTATTATCCAATATGTCCTAAGTTTTGGTCAGAGGAATAAATAATTTTTCTTTCTTTCTAGTCTGCGAGGCTAGCTTTTACTACCACTGACGTGTAGCTTACTGTACCTATCTACTTTTAGCACCGAATTATACTGGCTGATAGTTACGACATCAAGAGACATCGCTCAAATTCTTCTTCTTCTTCTGCTTTCGCGTCGTTAACAGCCCACCAAGTTAAAGTATATTACCTATTCTTCAAGCCACCCGTAGGTCTCTAACTTGGCATAGCTACTGCTATTAATAAACAATCGATATCATTTAATAAACTAGTATTATTATGAAGCGGTGTGGATGGAGTGGGAGCAGGCCAACCTCGGTGAAACTACCGCAATCAAATTGCGAATGTTCTCAAAAAAGGCGTGAGCAATATAATCTGGCGAGCATGCATTCTTCATTAATGGTTAATGAACAGATTGAGATAGACTGATAACAGAGAAAAGTGCAAGAGGTTTGTCAAGTAACGCTCTCAGCCAACCTCAATTGGAAACAGCAGTGAAAGCATGGTTCTCTTTGTCGACACATTTGTCGATTCTAAACATCAAATTTAACATAAAATGTTGATAAAACGATAAAATTCAATACTTAAAAACTTCTATCGAGTCGACAAGTTTGTCGAAAAGATCCATGCTCGGACGCCAGGTGTGACTGTATTAATTACTGACAGTTTAAGGTACTCTCCGAACCTCAAACATCATTAATTTAGACCAACCTTTATTATAAAAGCAAATTAAAGCCCCTGCATTGTCCTACAAAATCTATCTACAATATTGACAGAGAATCTTACTTGATAGCCAATTTGAAACACAAAGGTGTCTTTTGATCTCTGAGCCCCAGATATTGGGCACAATGGTGGAAGGTGTTCGAAATGCGAATTAAATTTTTATTACGACCGAAAAGGGTATTTATTACTTTAATAAAAAAAGAGAACCGTTTCTGAACTCGAATTTCTTTTTAGTCAAGCCTTAAAGGATGGGCGGTTGTATTTTTTATCTAGTTTTAGACTTGAGAGTTTTGGAAGATTTTTCATGTTTTTGTTTCTCTTCAACCCTCATCAGTCTTTAAGCCGCAAAGTTACTTCGGAGTCATTATTCAAAGATCTTTTGCATTATGGGCACAGACTGGGCATTTTTTTTAATCCAAATGTAGCTATATTGATTCCTCAAACATTTTAAATGTAGTTCAATTCTGTGATCATTATAGACAATTTTTTGACAAGTCAACAAGCCTCGTAATTACCGCGATAATTAACGAACCAGTAATAAATTTAATCATAACTGATTTTTTAGGAATATCTTGATTATACCTTCAGCTTGCCAACTGGCAACTGAGGATGGTCGCCTTTCGCCTATGCAATCAACGTAATCACTCGTAAACACATCACTACATTCAAATTCATCAAATGAATACGCACAATCAAAAGTCAAAATTTGAGAATGCCTCAAAAAAAACCAGATTGGTCGAGTTTTCCTGCGAACGGAGTCGTGAGACGAATCGGTGCTTACACTGGGACGTTGGTGTCCTATTATGGTGTTAGTAAGCCTTAAGCGGTAAATTCTGCAATGAACAGGTAATTTGGTGCAGGCCAACTATAACTAACTTCCTCAAAATGACGGGTTCCGTCAATGCTTTATAGACCAACAGATGTACCTAGTTGTATTCAACACAATTACTCTGGAGAAGATGATGTTACTGCCTTGGATACACAATAAAAAAACATCATCGTTTTCATACATAAACATAGCACGCCTATGTTCCCCAAAAAGGTAGGCAGAAGTGGACACAGTTGTACACCCACATTTCACCAATGCTGTTTTTAAGTCCCATGATGAACCTATTGCCATCTACCGAGCACAATTCCAAACTCCGGGCTGCTACTGAGAACCTTCTAACAGAAAACTCAATAACACTATGCCCGACCCGGAAATCGAAACCGAGATCTCGTGCTCAGCAGTCGCGCTTGGGACCACTGAACTAACGAGGCAGTTTTCAAACATCTATCTATAAACATCCCTACGAAACCTTGAACCAAACGCCTTCGTATTCCAAATCTTAACACGAGGCGTATTTAAGCTCGTCACGTTGTCGTGTCGGCGTCGTTCGGTTTAACAATAATACGTGGACCGAATTAATATTGTCGTACGAATCAGTCAGAACAAACCCGAATCAATAGAATAAATAACTTTAAGGGTAAGCACGTAGCTTTAGATAAGGATAGTGATTTGTGGTGTTGTGTTACACTGATAGATAGGCGATTGATTTGGTGGGCGATAAAGTGGGATGTTGTTTAAGCGTGTTTGTAGGTTTTATTCATTGGCCTTGTTAATTATGACGTAGTTAATGTTGTTCTATATTGTAGGACATACACTGAACTTATTCGGGAAATCCTCTGAAAAGTATATACTATTACGTAAGTATGTACTAGAGATGCTACTCATGATCCACAGACTGAGTTCAAATAAATAGCGGGTTGCTTTTAAAAAATTATTGTGTTAATACCATTAAGTTATTATTTTAGACCTCCCTCCCTTATTAACTACATTATTATTTAATCATCTTGAATTCTTCAAAGTCAAGTCAAAGTAGGTGATTTCCGGCATAACTAAATTAAATTCATGCTTTAACATAGACGATATATTTCATTTGCATTTCAATTTCAGACTACACAAAGATATGACAGTAAAACCGTTGTCTAATAAATTCTAATCGTAGGTAATGCTTTCAGGATGGCGACAAATAATATGAAGGTATGAATTACCATGCTATGACATATATTTCCGGATTTTATGAGGGTATAAAAGATTTAAATTACTTCAAGCACACGTTTAATGCATGGACTATTATATTTGTGACAGCAGAAACGTCCATAACTCAACGGCTAAGACCTATGAGTATGTAATCTCTCTCCCTCTCTTTGGTATTACTCCAAATTTTATAAGGCCATAATTAAGTGGTTGGTTCCGCTTGTTTTCGGCTTTAAATGGGTGGAATAGATTTTGTGCTTCAATTTATTTTTTTGGAGACCAAAACTACCAGAAAAGATATAATTTATGAATCATTTGCATTAGTTAAACAGTGAAAATAGTGAATTATTCGTAGCTAAAAAAAAATTGAAATTTTGTAGATCCCACATTCACCACTGCAGGTTTACGATTTGTTACATGCATGATAATGATCAATAATAGCCATTGGTCCAGTGGACGTTAGAGCGTGAAGATGTAGGGCCGTTTGCCAAGTCGGGCCAAATTTTATTGGCTTTTGTGGAGAAATTCTTAGTACTAGCTCGGAATTTCGATTGTTGCCTAGTAGATGGCAATGGGCTCACCACCTATTGATAACATGGGATTTAATAAAAGCATCGGTAAAATGTAGATTTGCAACCTCTACTTAACCTTTTGGGATTCCCCGTAGGAGTGATTATATGTGATAGTATATAAATATTACAATAGTACCTACAAAACACAGTTTTTTTAGAAAAAACACACCTTGCGCCTTCTCGTTGTCGTTCAATGTACGCAGCGGTCGAATGAGCTAATGTTATCATCTAATTCACGTGACATCGCTCCAATGGCATAGCATTCACTGCACAACAACCTTCAGATAAGTGAATAAAGAAATCGGTCCACCCCTTAACTGGGATCTAAGTAGAGGAAAAAAGCGAAAGGCAATCGATCTCGGGCCCTTCCACATTTGTTCGGCAGTTACGGAAAGCTATGGATTAGTGGGAACTCGGAGAAATACTTGGATGTATCGCAGTTGTTTGGAAGAAAAATAACCGGTGGGTAATGAGTTTGAGGAACCGTGGGGAAGCAATCCTTTGGGTACGGTGTTTGTTTTAAAATATTATCATAAAAGCACCACGCCTGCATACCCACATTTTACCAATGCTGTTATAAAGTCCCATGTAATAGGTAGTGAGTTAATTGCCATCTAACGAGCCCAATCCAAAACTCCGGGCTGTTACTGAGAATTTTCTAACAGAAAACCCAATAACACTGCCCGATCTAGGAATCGAACCCAAGACGTCATGCTCAGCAGTCGCGCTTGAGACCACTAGACCAATGAGGTAGTTAAGAACTAATAATAAATACAATCAATATAACATGACGCCTGTAATTGCTAAGGGGGTTGGTAGAGGTGAACACATTTTAGCAACAATAGGGTTATAATGGATGCCAATAAATACAATATCTAGCTACTTCCACAAAATTTAGGGTAGTCATGCATTACCTGTGCACCGCCACTTAACATTATATATGTTATAACCGCCCGCCCGCAAATATATGCACATACGCAAGCGGTGAAAATTCCGACTACCACCAACTACTCTACACGTGTTTCGCCCCTCCACGGGGCATCATCAGGAGCTGTTAGACCGTGCAGTGTCCGCCACCGATTGGTGGTAGTCGGAATTTTCACCGCTTGCGTATGTGCATATATTTGCGGGCGGGCGGGCGGTGCACAGGTAATGCATGACTACCCTCAATTTTGTGGAAGTAGCTAGATATTGTATTTATTTGCATCCATTGTAATGGACTTCCGCAAAGTAACGCCTGAATCTATTCAATAGCGTTATAGATAGAATAGATAGATAAAATCAAAGTGATTTACAGTACCTATATAATTATATGTCTTCGGATAAAATATTGAAACGCATTAACACAATACATGTAGCGTAGCGGACTCTAAAGTTATAACTTTTTGTGGAACGAAAAATACGGTCTTGAGCAGGATTTGAACCTGCGCCTCCCAGATAAATACACCAGCTGCTCTGCCAACTAAGTCATCCCGTCTTCTGCTCACTGCTCCGAATTCTTCTTCCACACTTTAAAACGACTTTTGGTACAGTCATCACTAAACAGTAAAGTAATTCGCTAAACAGTACTATAGAAAACATAGCAAAATGGCTAAATGACAACAATCTCACAGCAAATATACCTAAAACTAAAGTTATACAGTTTAGGAATTATAAAACCAAAACTCAAAGCTTGAGCTTAAATTATTGCGGCCAGGAAATTGAGGAGGTTGATCATACAAAATTCTTAGGTATTTTGCTAGATAAGAACTGTAATTGGAAAGCTCAGATTAAAAATGTTTGTACTCGTATTAACAGGTTTGTGTTTGCATTAAGAAAAATACGGAAACTTGCATCTGAAAACACCGCGCTAATAGCGTATCATGGATATGTAGGATCAGTACTAAGGTATGGACTTCTGCTATGGGGAAACTCTGTAGATGTAGGTAGAGTATTTATATCGCAAAAAAAGTGTATCCGGGAAATAAGTGGTGCCGGTCCAATGGAGTCCTGTAGACCACTTTAAAAAAAACTAAAAGTGCTGACTGTTGCAAGCCTATATATATTTGAAGTTGGGGTATTCGTTAAAAAACATGGCGACTTGTTCGAAAAGGTTAGTGATACGAAAAAGTATCTTTCAAGAGACCCAACTAAATTGGTTCTCCCAATGATGTCAACTACCCTATATAAAAGAAATAGTAATTGTATGGTAATCAAAATTTTTAATAAGTTACCTAAACCTCTTAGAGAACTACCACTGACGCAGTTTAGAACAAAACTTAAGAAATGGCTTATTGAAAAGTGTTTTTATACTGTCGCGGAATACATGAGCCATAAGTAGATGAAACCAAAAATGTTCCGAATTAAAAGTAAAAAGTGTGTTTTTGTCCTAAATTATAATTTATTGTTCATAGTATATATAATGTCGACATAGTAATTCGAAATCTTAACTTTGACAAATTAAATGACATGATTCAGGAATTATTTAAATTGTGATTTATATTTTGTTATTAATATTTTGTGATTGTATGAAAATAATTATTAATGTATGCCATATTTTAAATTGAATAATAATGAGTTGACTTGCTAATCTTAATAATATAAAATACAACGACTTTAACATGATGTAATTGTGAAATAAATTTTGTAATTTGAATTAAGCACCCATGTATAACTACGCTATTTTTGCATGCCGATGTTACGGTGAAACGTGCAGCACTATGTATAATTATGTAAAACCTTTATAACCATGTTTCTCGCAAATAAACATTCTTATTCTTATTCTTATTCATCGCCATTTATTCATATACAGATAAATCTTTAAAAGGCATTAACGCATGCTTAGCGAACTCTATAGTTATAATTTTAAATGTAAAAAGAATACAGTCACGAGCAGGCTTCGAACCTGCATCTCCCAAATAAATACTCCAGGCGCTCTGACTACTAGACCATCTCGACCTCTGCTCACTACCGTGAATTCTTCTTCCACATTTTAATACGTCTTTTGGTAACGTCATCGCTATCTATTCAAGCCCTACACAGGTGACTGAACCGATGCGACTAACTTTGTAGTTAATTTAATGTCATGAGATGCCATTACCAGTTCAGATTTTGTCTTAAACTACTAAATAATTCTCGCCTCTTCAGTTTTTAATATAACAGCGTACATTTTTTTCCAACGGCCATTTTTTACGACCGCCATATCCCAGATTAAACTTTGAAAATTCATAGTTTCTATAAGAGAAAACAATATCAAAGTAATATTGCAGGAGTGCTCTTTAAGAATTTTCGGTATATTTTTGAAAGGGAAGATGGCGGTGATTTTTGTGTATACCTATTTACTGTAATCTCGTGAAAGGATTTTGGTATCTCAATTTATTCAAAAAATTATCAAATCTGCCTAGCCTTTCCCCAATTATCCTGGGGTCGGCTTCCAGTTAAATCGGATGCAACTTAATACTAGTATTTTACATGGAGCGATTGCCTATCTAACCTACACAACCCAGTTACTGGGTAACAAGATATCTCGTGGTATGACTGGTTGTCAAACTTTCAGGCCTCTGACTACCCGTAATGGCTGTCATAGATCTTAATTTGACAACCGGGATTCTCGATATGAAATTATGGTACTCATCTATAGTTCGACCGCGGTGGGCGCAGCTTAGCCTCAATCGATAGATCTGTGCGGCACTTAGACACGAACAACTAATTTTTAATCAAAAAACATATTTTTCTTGTTTTCATAATTGTGACACTACAGTGCAAAACTTCCGCACCATTTTCTGTTTTCAGTTCTTTTATGCTAGAACATTACATAGGCACGTCACGGGGATATCGGAATACCTCCCCGAAAATTATCACGGACGACAGCACACACTTTAGGGTCTTCAGTTTGCTCTCAACGCCGAAGACCCTGTATTTCCAGTGTAGTTCCTATCAGTGATTGCTGGGATGCGGTTTTTACCCTACCTGATGGGCGGTGTATACTTTGGCCCTAGGTTGTTCACCAATCTCAGGAGAAAGTCTTTAAATACATGCCCTTGTGAAACAACCACAAACCAAATACAATACCTACAGTTAATAAACTTTCCCTTTATACCAAATAACTGCCACATTTCGCTGACATCAGCATATGAAACGGCATACACTACAGAAAAAGTCAATAATGAACAGTAGAGACATCAAGTAAAAAGAAACTCGGATAACCACTTCAACGTGAACCCTCCACACTTTAAGTTCCGCGATAAAAGAGATCAAGGTATACTGGACAGGAAATCGCGAGCGAAAACCGGTACCTAATATATTTCTACCTCAAAAGAGAACTCCGTCATCAAAATTGAATCTCGAACGATCCAATACTAGAATCAAAATGGCTTTCAATTGGATTTCAGCAATTTCTACAAGTTCTGTGCCACAAATGTTGGTACAGTCAGCGACAATCGACGTTGAACTAAGAGAAGACTAAGAGTCTTACCTCAAAATCTATCTGGAGTACAACACATTATAATCTTGTCATCTTAAAATTATAGAAAGAACAAAAAGTCATCTCATCAGATCACAATAATCAGCACTACAGTCGGTACAGTTTTGATGAGTGTTAATCCACTTTTTCCGCTGACTGTACAATGTGATCAAGTTAAGAACAGGAATTACAGTCTGCCATACTGTGACGTTAACGGAACTAAAACTGTTTAAATTATGATCTACACTAAATAAACCTTTGTTCAACTCTTCCGCCCAGCCACGTATAAAATTATACTTTATAAAAATAAAAATCTATTGTGTCTGCTAATTAGCGAGCCAACGGCTTAAATGATAATCTACACAAGTAACTAGGTTTTTTTTTTTCATATATATGTAAACCGTATTCTAGAAGATTTAGTTTCTGTTATAATATAAAACAAAACAATCAACGAGCATCAAATTTTTAAATATTAATTTATAAATCAAATACTTGACAGAAACAGCATAAATTCAAATGATTAGATAGATAATGATTTTAGTATAGAAAATAAATCAAGAAGCTCAACTCAACTCAACTCTAACGAAAACAAATAAAAAACGAAATAAAACTACTTTAGATTCTCCTTTTTATTTCACCATTGAATTAAAGTAATAATCAAGTGCAACATGCCACCGGACTTACTTATTTGCGAAATTTCAGGATGATCGGTTCAGCGATTTATAATATTATTATATTTAGGATAAGGATAGCTTCAAGAATCTAACTTAATATGAGCAAAGGTTTGTTATTTTTGAAACATTATGGAGGTAGAATCAGCAATAGAACATACATAAGTCAAATTCAATCGTTAAATCACTTTAGACGATTAATTTGTTATTTTTGGCGTCATAGATCTACTAGGGTACTTTCGTCTACCCAGGTCTGTCACACCTCACATGGGACTTAATAACAGCATTGGTAGCAGCCTAACCCTCCGGGGAATACCGGATGTAATGCGTGAAGCCATGATGTTATATTTACTTCGAATGTTTCTTTCTTCTCTAAAATCCCTTCTAGACAAACGAGTGTGAAAGATTATAAATTTAATTGATGAATTTTATGTGATTGGCCCGGTTACTGGAGTGTGATAGTAGGATAACATCAGAACCTGGTGCATGGATAACATTTGGTGTCACAAAGCTACTATAGCTAGATAGAAGAAGACCGTATAGGTGGCGGTAACCACGAACAACAGCATTCCCAGGCGGCCGGTCATAAAACATTGCCAAATCTTTAGCAGCATGGGAAGAAGAATACCCGCTGCGCCGACCCCAAAATATATTGGGGCTGATGGTGATGATGATGATGATGATGATGATGATTAATAGTATTTATTTGTTTCTTTTTCTTCACTCCACATAACGAAAAAATAATGCCTGGTCCCTTGAGTTTCGTTAAAAGAGCTTTAACTGTAGTTTTTATTGTTGATCAAAACCTTTGTTTTACATGAAAGTTTTTCCATGTACAACAGAGACAAATGAACTCCTAATACGCTGTTAAGTGCAAACATTTATTTATATAATTTACTATGTGTGTTGTCACGCCATTTCTCCATTAGAGACGTGTTACTAGGCGTAGAGGTAACAACCTATTTCTCTTAATGCCGTTGTTAGGTATAAGGGGACGGGGGGACTATTTATTTAAAATAATCTTTTGAACGAAATAATAATTTTGGCCAAGAGGTGTAGTGTTCCGGCGTTTTCGAGGCCGGATTCCGGACACCGCGCGACACACGGCGCCGACTCTACGTGTGAATTAGTATTTAAACTTTTATTGTTATGTGTAGTATTTTATGTATTTATTTTCGTTATAGGATTTTATGTATTTCGCTATTGGCCTTGATTCCTGAAATAAATAGTAAATAATAATAATTTATTATATTATGACAAGATGTAGTGTCTAGATAATAAAAAGATATTCCAATTATTTGGAATTGGGAAACTGCGTTCTTTAGTCTAGTGGTCACCAGCTAGGCTCTTGAAGTTGAGGTCCTGGGTTCGAATACCGGGTCAAGCACAATACTACTACGGTTTTCAGTTAGGAAACTATCAGTAGCAGCCCGGAATTTGGAATTGTGCCCAGTCAGTCATTATAATAAGCCCATTGCCTATTATTTGGTGAAGGTTTATAAAGGTTTACAACTCTGCCTACCCCTTCGGGGAACACCGACGTCATACTATGTTAGAATAGGGTATATTTTACTTTATTACATATTTTATTAGACAGAAAAACTTAGTCGGTCTAAATTTTCTAGTAGATATACAAAAAGAAAAAATTGGTGTTTTTCGAATCAAAAAGAACTACTTTGTTTGGTACATCTGATTTTTGCTAGATAAAATAAAAATCGCTCAATGTAGTATATAGCAACTCTAATAGAGTACTACACTATTTATAAACTTGGGTAGTGACCACTCTATTTAATGGTCAAACCGACCCACCGAACGATTAGGTAAGCTTTGATCACCGAGATGAGTTCAACCGTGAAAATTATGGACTATATTATACAAATATGTCCCATCCGCTATGTAGGGTTGCCAACAAAAGAAATTAGTAATATATAAAGAATTTGGTGAATCAGAAATACATAAATATCTACACCAATGGTATATAAATGATATTCGAAATGTAGAAAAACAAAATTAATTACAATAAAAAAAAAATGTAGATTTCTTTTTTATTAGCCTTTGTTACTTGGGAAAATGCTAGGTTTCTAACGCTACTTCATATATCTCGGTTCAGGCATTTATAAGTTTTAGTGGAATAAAGAAACTCACAAACATACATACATCCATTCATAAATACATAAACCCTAAAAACAAAACACTTCTTTTTCTTGAGCAGTCGTTTAAAAATCTAGCATTTTTTTTTGACAAAAATGCATGTTTAACATCACATAACATAGCATCACGCCTGTATTTCCCGAAGGGATATCCAGAGGTGTGTGCAGTTGTACATCCACAGTTCACCGATGCTGTTATTAATTTGTAATTCGTGGTGAGCCTATTGCCATCAACCAGGCACAATTCTGAACTCCGAGCATATTTAGATTATTTAAATTTTTCGCCATTAGTGATCTTAATTCAAAATTATTCAAAAGCTTACAAATTTAAACTTGTTAACTTGCTATTAATTTTTAAACTTAAACTAAAGTAACTTAAAATATAAAGCATTAGACGTAGTAAATAATCAATAATTACTTATGTAAACTGATTTAAAATGAAGTAAGGTAGGTACTCTCTTTCAGAGTTTTAATAACAAACAATTGCGAGGCGACACAGACCCAGGATGTAGGGAATTGAAGATCTTTTCCCTGCAGTGGGACAAAATAAGCTAATAAAAGTTATTACTTTATTTCTAAGTTTAGCTGGCAACCCTGGTTACGGGTATAAACCGCCATCTTTATTTGGGTCGAATGAATATGTATGATGTAGGTCGCGTGTTTTTATTAATGGATAGGCTATATCTATATTTGATTTGCACATTTGCAAAGAAAGTTGCTCGAGGTTAAGCTGCGTTAGCCGCGGTCGGTCCGTGGGTTGGTGACCATCATTTCATACAGAGACCCCTCCGTACCTCGAAGAGCACGTTAAGCCGTCGGTCCCGTTTCTCAAATTAAGATCTATGATGACAGTTATGGATTTTTGTCCATCAATTCGCCTGATTGTAAGCGACGATGTGGCCGAGGATGGAGCACTTAGATTCAGGAGGAATCTATTCACTCTAAGTAGAGTGTATAGATTTGGAGTGAACGACAGTTGGAGATTTGATGCAACTGCCCAGACCCGTCTCCTACAACGGTTGCACCGGACTACATCCCGAAACGCAGACTAGGTCGCTTCACGGCATGCCTTCGTCCGGCGGGTGGTAACCAGCCGCGGCCGAAGCCTCCCACCAGAGTTACGTTGCCTGTGCAGCACCAACCAGGAGTCACGTGTAGGAATTCCATTTTAAGGGTGCACTCCTACAGACGCAGGCAACTCAGCCCAGCTACACAATTATTGTATGAAAATAATAATTTAATTATTTTCTTATCACAATGTTTTGTGTTTCTGTAACTATTAGTAACATACATTGTCACTGTTCGTGTTTATGGCTTAATTGATCAATTATTTTTCAATTAAGGGTTTCCATAGCGTGGTACGCCGATACCAATACATTTGATACGATACAAATTAACAGTCGTGGTGGCACCGTGTTCATTTCGAAAAGGTTTTTTATTAATGTCTATAGGTATATCTCACATAGCTATAGATAGGTATAAAATAATTACATATACTCATAATTAAATCATATTTTATGTATTTACGAATATATTTTTGGGCGCTTTCCCATTCCCAGCGATGCGGGGGAATACTGCGACGCCTAACCGCTGCTTTACAGATACATTTTTGAAAAGCATTAACGCATGCTTAGCGAACTGTAAAGTTTTTTTTTGTGGAGACGAATACGGTTCGGTTTCCTGTAAAGTGACTGAATAGATGGCAATGACGTCACCAAAAGACGTATTAAAATGTACAAGAAGAATTCGCGTTAGTAAACAGAGGTGGAGATGGCTTAGCAGTCAAAGAACCTGGAGTATTTATCCGGGAGGCGCAGGTTTGAATCCTGCTCACGACCGTATTCTTTTATCACAAAAAAGTATAATAATGTATATGTTTTATTTTTCATATTTTACTTTTATTGTACAAATGTAATGTTTGTAAACTATCATTTCATAAATATAAAAATAAATTATATATTAAAATTAGCGTACCTAAGTTTTTACCTATAGCTGTACTTCTTTAACGTACTTTTTTATTATATTATGAAAATCGCTTACGGCCTCTGAAAAGAAGGTCCAAAATCCTAACAAAACCGCCGTAGGTATCCAAGAATATATTTCTGTATCAACCCTCTAACGGTTAGACTCAGATATAGCCCGGTTAAGCTGGAGTTTAGCACACCCATTTTACGAGAACCTCGCCAGAAGTTGGTCGAGGCTTTCGGCCATTACGTCATTAGTATAACTAATGACGTAATGGCCACAATGACAGACACAATTGTCGGCACAATGTCTGGTTTTAGAAGTTTGACTTTCTACATTATTAGAATTTTTTGTGGAAAGAAAAATGCGGTCACGCGTAGGATTCGAACCTGCGTCTCCGGGATAAATACTCCAGGCGCTCTGACCACTAAGTCATCTCGACCACCTCTGTTCATTACTCCGAATTCTTCTTCCACACTTTCATACGTCTTTTAGTGACGCCACGCATGCGTCAATACGCTTGAAAGAATAACTGTATTTTACATTATTGATAAATCGCATCGTAAACCCCTTTCCCAAGGGTTATCAAGCCAGCCGAGTTTGAGACGTGTCATCTTCGAAGTACGGGCAAGTTACGAATTTAAATCGGTACGAAGTCAGTCGGTTTGACGTTTCAATGGGGCCATTTACACACCATTGATTTGCTTAACAATTTGTCTGTGCGAGCCGTGCTATATTCAGGGCATGGGTGAGACATGAACCGTAATCAGAACAGTGTTAAAGTTAAAGTCGTCCATTTCAATAAGACTTTTTACAGACTTTTGGACTGTCAAAAACGAACTGCCTCGTTGGACTAGTGGTCCTAAGTGGGACTGTTGAGCATCAGATTTTGGATTCGATTCCCAGGTCTGCCAAAGTATTATTAGGATTTTGTTAGAAAATTCTCAGTAGCAGCCCGCAGTTTTGAATTGTGCCCGGTAGACGGCAATATGCTCACCACCTATTACATAGGATTTAATAACAGAATTGGTGAAATCTTGTACACCTCTGCCTTCCCCTTCGGAAAATACAGGCGTGATGCTATATATATAAGTATCTACGAAAAAAGAACTAGTTTCTATGAAAATGTTATAAGCAGCATTTCATGCTACACCGTGCGACGCGACGGCCGGGTTCTGTCCAAGGTACGGTCGTACATAATTGGCACGGCTCAGTCTATCATAAATCATGCCTAAAACGGGCTATCCGATGCTTTCCACCGTTTGTCGAACTTTCATGCACCGTTTGCTTAACTTTCGTGCAACCCTACAAAGTAAGTGAGTAAAATCAATTGGCCTTTCAAAACCGCAGTTCAACTAACCAGGCGAATTTCCCGCTTCCAGATTACCGCACAATCATAGGCCGTTCGCAGTCAATAAATAATATGATAAGGGCGGTTCCCCATTGTGTTGTGACGATCAAACCTCGAGCAGCTAAAGGGCAAGATCGTTCTTTTGCCTTTTCATATTTATATGAAAAGAGTTCAAAAAATTTAATAGGAGTTTCTGTATTCGACCCGTATGTTACATTATTGTTAGTATTTCCGAGATTTTCTCAAATACTACTGACCCGATTTGCATGGGGTTTTTGTTATTTAAATACAAATTTATTAGGGAAGGTTTTAATATATAACATGTTAATACCTGATGAAGACCTTTAGAGATAGACGATGTAACTCTTCAATAACTAACAGCAAATACCCTGCGATTGCTGCGATCGCATATCGGATCGGATACATGTAAAATACTGGTATTAAGCTGCATCTGGTCTGACTGGAAGCCGACCCCAAATTAATAATTTGGAAATGGCTAGGCTAGATTGATTAGTATACACATGGTGTACATAGACATTAGGCATGCGAGATATAAACAAAAATGGTGTTCTGTCATATTGTGCCGCACAAATTGGTGACAATAGATGGAACTACTTATAATAACTGACTCAATTTTATACAAAACTAGCTGACCCAGCGAACTTCATACCGCATTTTTTTTATTTTCTTTTATACAAACCTTGTCCTGACAATGAAGAATACAAAAAATTTTTTATCCAATTTGGTGCAGTCGTTTGGAAGTTATGCGCGTACAAACATTTCGGCGATTCATTTTTATTTATGAAGATTAATATTGCGTCCTGGTTTTTGATATAAGTGGTAACCCTTTGCAGGTCATCTCCATTGATAAAGTATGACTTTATTTACAAGTCCCAATATACGACTATTATTGTCGTCACAACGCAATGAGAACGCGCCCTTAGCGTTGGCCAGTGCTGAAAACCTGTAATTTATTTCAGCGATTTTCTATTTATACGTGGTTCTGGTATTACGGAAGATTTATTTTTATTGCCGCTACCTCATAATAAGTTTTATTTATTGGGGCAAATTGAATTGTTTGGCTCGCTCTAGGTACTGTTATTGAAGGTTGGCGCGAAGGTATTCAAGTTTTCAGTGCGGTTGACGCAATATACAGGGTGGAAAGGTAAAATAGTTAAAACAATAATTAAAGATGGATTTTACCAATAATACTAAACCCCTACGCCTAAGATACATTTATCTTCGCGGCATAATTGTTGCGCCGAACCTTCACAGTGGACTGGCTCGACTCTTCGTGCCAGACAATTAGACCGTATAATTAGGGGGCTGAGTTGCGTCCGTAGGAGTGCACCCTTAAAAGGGTGTCCCTACACGTGGTCCTCTGGTGGGAGGCTTTGGCCGCTACCACCCACGATACACGACATACACGATACTGGACGAAGCCATGCCGTGTTTCGGGATGTAGTCCGATGCAACCGTTGTGGGAGACGGGTCTGGGCAGTTGTACCAACTCCCCAACTATCGTTCTCCCCAAATCTATCTACTCTACTTAAAGTGAATAGATTTCTTCTGGATCTACGTGCTCCATCCTCGGCCACACCGTCGCTTACCGCCAGGCAAGTTGGTGGCCAAACTAATACATTTTGATTAAAAAAAACTGAAACTGTTTGCTGTGCCATCATCTCGCACTGTTACGTGAACTAACTCACCAATACCTCGCAGTCTCGCTACCCTTAATGAGCTCTGGTATATTAATCCGACTTGTCATCTGTTTGTGTGATGATTGGAAAAACATCTTGTTGGTATGCCAGAAGCATTGTGAGAGAGATTTGTGGAAGTTAGCGAAGTTATGTCTTTAACTATTGTAATTTGTCCTTTAGTAAAAGTAAAATAAATAAATGGACAAAAAAGATCACCAGCGAGAAAAAAAAAATTGGATGAAGACCCGTGATTCTTAGAAGTAAAAAATTGCTATAATATTACATGGAAAAAGAATACGGTCGCGAGCAGGATTCGAAGCTGTGCCTCACGGATAAATAATCCGAGAGGCGCAGTATTCTTTTTCCATTTACTTTAGAGTTCGCTAAGCATGCGTTAATGCTTTTCAAAGATGTATCTTTAATTAGTTGATAATTGATTTGTTTCATTAATAAAATCCATCGCTAATATTGTTAGACTGTTTACAAATTACAGGCAGCATATCTTACATAGTATGGTATTTAAATAAGCAATTTTTGACCTTTTCTGGTAGGTATGGAACGGAACATTATTTTAGCTTTTTATCTATTATATACTTTGTTATGTTTTCATGTATGACCTCTATGAATATCCTTTTTTCTTTCTTTTTAATGTATTTTTTAACTTTATAGACGAACGGGGAATATAAATGATAACGGTTGGTTACAGGATCGTAATTTTTTTATATTTAACCATTATAAGTACAAAAATCTGTAAATTTTTGTGTTACTAATTATGACGACACTATAAAAAAAACTTAGCTTTAACAAGTCTTTAATGCAACGACTAATATATCCAAAGTACAGTCATCCATTTTTCTATCAACTCACAGAATAAAAAAAAAAGCAAAAATAATAAAACATTAAAAATCTGAAAACTTCGCTATCAAAACTCGGTCGACGAGTTCAATGCAAACCACGAAAACTAGTTAAAAGTTACATCAACTGTTTAACGAATAACGATTTGACAAAGTACCTAACAAAATATTTAACTTTTCTGATTGTAAAGTTGCGGACGGATCTGACACACTGGCAAAAGTAATGCAATTGAGACTGAAATTATATTTAAACTAGAAATTGTAATTGTGTGAAAATTTACTATAAATCTTACTTAATATATAACATAGCATCACGCCTATATTCCTCGTAGGGGTATGCAGAGGTGTACACAGTTGTATACCAACATTATTATCAGAAATGCTGTTATTAAGTCCCAATGCGGTGAGCCTATTCCCATCAAACTGACATCATTTCAAACTTTGGGCTACTACTGAGAATTTCCTAGCAGAAAAACCTAATACCACGCTTAAGACCACTAGATCAACAAGAGCCTTCATTTTCAGATCTCACATAATTTAGAATATCCAGGCAAAAAATGTCGCATCATTGGCGGTACGCTAGCGGCGCGGCGTCTAATATAACATTGACTCGGTATGAGTTTCCCGCGTCCGTGGGGAGATTCCATTTTAAGGGTAGTGCACCCTACACGTGGGAGACTTCGGCCACGACTGGTGGTCGGCTGGTTACCACCCACCGGACGAAACCATGCCGTGAAGCGACCTAGTCGTGTTTCGGGATGTAGTTCGGTGCAATCGTTGTGGGAGACGGGCCTGGGTAATTGCATCAACTCCCCAACTATCGTTCTCCCAAAATCTATCCACTATACTTAAGAGTAAATAGATTTCTTCTGGGTCTATGTGCTCCATGCTTGGCCACCCCGTCGGTAAACATCATGCGAGTTGGTGGCCAAACACAGATAAATTTTTGATAGTAACAAAAGAAAGTATACGCACAAAAACTGTAATAATTCTATTGTCTTATTTTGCTAAGTTCAATCTGCTTAGCCTCTTCTCCACTAGGCTGCGGAAGGTCGTTGAGCTCACAAAATTATGGTTTTAGCTACACAACGACTAATGCATGTGTGCCGTCAATTAGGACAGGTCCAGTTGAAGTTGCTATGGCTCTCGTAAAAGCCGTTCCAGAGGCCCTACATGATTTTTACATAATCCTGGACGCTTTTATGACATTTCTTCTCAGAGGTAGTCAGTAGGAAATGCTATAAAGTTTTAAACATGGTAGGACTGCTTGTCAGATTTCAAGCATCTGACTGCTAGTATCGGTTGGTATAGATCTTCATTCCACAACCAGGACCATCGGTTTAACGTGCTCTCCGAGGCAAGGAAAGTAATTTTGTACAAGTTCATACATTTTTATTTCATATGTGCATAGCACGCCTGTATTCCCGAAGGGGTAGATAGAAGTGTACACAATTGTACAGCCACATTTCACCAATGCTGTTAATAAGTCCCATGTAATAGGTGTCTTTTGTCATCAACTGCACACAATACAAACTGAGAACTGCTGCTACTGAGAATTTTCTAACAGAAACATAACGCTTTGCCCAATCTGGGAATCAGACCCAAGACCTCATGTTCAGCAGTAGCGCTTGGGACCACTAGACTAACGAGGTAGTGATTTGTAATCAGTTAAGCATTTATAGATTCATCTGGATTCACCCCTTTAATTGTGTTACTGATACAGTTTCAGATAGCTGAAACCTAAGTCTTCCATATAAATATATGGAAGACTTAGGTTTCAGCTATCTGCACAGCTATACAGCTAATTTAACATTGTCAAC
Organism: Xylocampa areola; assembly: GCA_935421205.1. NCBI lineage: Eukaryota > Metazoa > Arthropoda > Insecta > Lepidoptera > Noctuidae > Xylocampa > Xylocampa areola. The sequence goes on along the minus strand of OW285218.1, from coordinate 14,156,180 downwards.
TTTACATAAAGTAACACGTATTATCTCGCAAATAAACGGTACTTATCCTGTTATATATACACGACACAAATACAAGACATTGTCTTGGAACAGCGATCAAAGTAATTATAGCGGTAGGTTCCTACAGTTAGAACAAAAGTAGTACAATAGGTAAATAGGAAACTTAAGCAATTAAAGATAAATCTTTGAAAAGCATTAACATGCGTTTAGCGAATTATTATATTAAATGGAAAAAGAATACGGTCGCGAACAGGATTCGAACCTGCGCCTCTCGGATAAATACTCCAGACGCTCGACCACTAATTCGAGGTCGAGATGGCTTAGTGGTCAGAGCGCCTGGAGTATTTATCCTGGAGGCGCAGGTTCGGAACTTAGGCAAATAAGAACCCTGGGCAAATAGGAAACCTAGACAAATAGGAAATCTAGGCAAATAAGAAACCTAGGTAAATATGAAACCTAGACAAATAGGAAACCTAGACAAATAGGAAACCTAGACAAATAGGAAACCTAGACAAATAGGAAACCTAGACAAATAGGAAACCTAGGCAGATAAAAAATTCCTTCTAGAGCCTAAAGTAATATGTGAAAGAGAAAAGATCTATTTATTTAATTTCCTCCATTTTAGTATTCTACCCATTGAGACAGGAGGGCATTGCAACCCAATAAATAGGAGGTAATAAAATAATAAAGAGGAGGTGGCCTTTTTACAACTCACCACATAGAAATGTGTTCCGACACAGCCAGAACTAAAACAGATGAGTACCGCCAAAATCGAACTCCTTTACAAAGAATGTATAAAGAGAAAATATTTCCGGTACCTACGTATCCTTTGACAAAATTGACGGCGAACGTGGAACTCATCAAAGTTGTGATTTGTTGTTCAGAACACTCGTACACTCGTTCACGACAGGGACGTACTTGGACTTGTTCGTCTGTTGTAACTTTCTGAGAAGACACGATCTTTAAACTTTTACACTTCGGATTTTTGTAGAGTTAAATCATGAATTTTGTTGAAGTTTGAGATGGAATATTTTGGTCTTATTGAGCCTTTACTCTATGTATTAGAAGGAATAATGTTAAGATAAGGAATATAAAGGATCGTGTATACATTTTCCCTAACGCACATATTCCTGTAACCCTTAATATGTTCTTGGTCTAGATTTATTATTTTAAACGCACCCACAGAACTAGAAAAGCTAGCCTGGGATAAAGATTTATTTCTCCCAAAGAGGGGTAAATTCACCCAAAAATTTAATTATTATATCTTAGTTTTCAGTTTGATTTAAAAGTATTGATGACGCGAATTCCTGAATATTTTAATTATAATATTATCCAGATTTAACTGCTTACTTAACTAGAAAAACAACAATAAACATAATCTCGGTGTAAAAATAAATTACTAAAGCCCACTTCCTAATTGTGACAAATCTCGTCAGTGTCCAAATAAACCCGATTTGTCACTGTCATGTCCTAAAATCATTGAAATGTACTAAAAGAATCGCAAATGAAAGGAAAAGGAACAAAATCCTTCAGAATACCTCGGCACTTAATCAATCAAACGATAGACAATCGGATAAGTTGACAAATCCTATCTACTGTCTTTGCCAAGAATCCGTCCCGTTGTTGAAGGCCAACATAAAAAAGTACCAAAAGAAAGTCCGCTCCCAATAATTCTCAGTAAGAAAGTGACACGTGTCATAAATAGTCGTTACGCTAGAGGTAAACCGAGACAAGCTGGGAAGTTGCATCATTTATTTTTCAGTATGAAGTACCTACCTGAGGGGATATTCAGTCTCTTTAATTGCTCATCAAAAGTCCCGCTTCTGCTTCTTTTTACGTGTAGTTAGAAGCAAATCTGGTATCAGGAGTTGTTGCTGGAGTTACCTGTAGGCCTTTGACTTGGCTCATTGACCGCTTCAACAACTGCCAGAACCGAAAGTTTAACATGCCCTGCGAAGCACGGAGACACTCAGATCACGGCCGTGGCCAGGTTATACATTTATGGGGAAAGAAAAATACGGTCATGGGCAGCATTCGAACATGCGTCTCCTGCAAAAAAAAAAGATCGTAGGTACACAGTCGTATTAACTGCAAAGGTAGTCGTATCGGTTCAGTCACCCGTATAGATAGCGATGACTTCACCAAAAGACGTATTAACATGCAAGAAAAAATCGAAACAGTGACCAAATGTCGAGATGGCTCCGTGGTCGGAGTGCCTGTAGTATTTATCCGGGAAGCAGAGATTCGAATCCTGCTCACGACCGTATTTTTTTTTCCACCCAAAAATTATGTCTTGGTGTTCACTATGCATACGTTAATGCGCTTGTAAGAGTTATCTGTACTTATCCACAAGATTATATTTTATTCATTCTTTATGTAGAACATTAAATGTGTAGTCGTGGATATCTCCGTAAAGGTAATACCTTTTGTAATAAAACGAGTTAGAAGTTATTCGTACTGAAATATTAAATGCTACCAGAGCTAATAACACCTTACCGTATCTCGGTCACGGCGGCGTGTCTCAACGGAGATTAGCCAAGTACGCAGGAGATATTATTGTGCACAAATGTACTCCCTCTTCCTTCACTCTCATAGTTCGCTGGGCAGGCAATCCAACACGACGGGAGACAGATCAGGTGCGGGACCGACGGCTTTACATGCTCTCCGAAGCACGGGGGTGTCACACCACCAACTTCCTAACTCCGGGCTGCTACTGAGAATTTCGTAGCTACTGAAGTACTATGTGAATCCACAATAGTTAAGATGTTTCATTATGTCTCTCTGACTGGTGTTCATTTGGTTCATTATCGCATTCTAGAAGTCTTGGAACTTCTGATACGTTTTATTCTGTGGTACTTGTGAACTTGCAATTTTAGGAGCAAATCAATCCACTTGTAATTTGATTTGAAGATAACAGGATTATTGTAGGAGATAATCATTTCTAAGCATTACAGGCCTCTTACTATCCATAACACAATTTTGTATCAAATGGTGTAACAGATTTTGATTTATTTTGATAGTTTTTAACATAACCTAGCATGTACGCCTGTATTCCCCGAGGGGGTAGGCAGAGGTATACACAATTGTACAACCACACTTAACAATGCTGTTATTAAGTCCTCATGTCACACCTATTGTGAGCCTATTGCCATTTACCAGGCACAATTCCAAACTCTGGGCTGCTACTGAGATATTCTTAACAAAAACTCAATAATACTTTGCCCGTCCCGGGAATCGAACCCGGGACCTCATGCTCAGCAGTCGCGCTTGGGACCACTCGACCACGACCTCGACGAGGCAGTTGTGATAGTTCTTATATTTTTAAGATTACGTAAATTAATTAAAATACAACTGCTGGCACTTCCATCGATTGTTTTGATCAAATGAATCTGTACAAATTTATACGACAAAAATCTTGTTGGCCTGTTTTTTGACCGATACAATTTAACCAATACAGTACCATTACGAATTGCTTTTAAATTCATAAAAAAGTAAAGCCGGCTACATTAATACTTCAAATTATGCTTCGAATTTTGCGTAAAATGTCTCTACAATCTGTTGTCATCTCTCTTGTATTTGAAGTGACAGGGACAAATATAATATAATTTATTATATCGTCAGCTTTATGAATGCATAAAGCCATGAAAATGCGAAATAAAAATAATACTTTGTATTTTTACCATAACACAGAAAGTAATTTGCATAAAATAATTGTAAATACATAACGTATTTAATATCACCTACAATACCTCGGAAATACGTTCCATAGCTTTATAAATGCCAATAGACTCACCAACTATTACACGGGACTTAATAACAGCATTGATGAAATGTGGGTGTATAAGTGTGCACACTTCTGCCTAACCCTTCGGGGAATACAGAGATGATGCTATGTTATGTCTGTTTTATAATACATATAAAAATATGTACATATTTTTCCAACAGATAGTACCTACGCACTTTGTATCATACTCTGTTCTTCACAACTGATTCGCAACGCGAAATGGGGCGGAAACTGATTTTGGAGTTAGTTAAAGATATCGCTGGGGGATACTGTTGCTTGGTCCGGATATAGAATAGAAGCCCGGCTTCCTTTTTCATTATAATGTAGAGATTTCTTGATTTTATAGGAATAAAATGTAAGCGTTGATCAAAAGACCATCTGCCTGGCCTTTTTACAATTACATTGGGGTTGACTTCGAGACAAGCCCGGTCCAGCTTAATACCAGTGTTTTACGTGAAGCGACTGTCTATATGACCTCCACAACCCAGTTACAGGGTAACACGATATCTCCTGGTATGACTTGTTGTCAGACTTTCAGGCCTCTGACTACCTGTAACAGTTGTCATAGATCTTAATTTGACAAGCGGAACCGACGGCTTAATGTGTTCTCCGAAGCACGAAGTTTCTCGATATGAAATTATGGTCACACATCCACAGATCGACTGCGTACGCGACTGCGAAACCTAGTATTATAAAAAAAGTGCAACCGCGCCAGTGCGCAGTGAGCAACCGCAATTATTAATACTAGTCCCTTCTTGGCTTGAGGAGACGCCTTTTCTCTATAATGGGACAATAACAGACTATAGTATTTTACAATGTTTATCAAAAATGTTAATACCTTCGTTTATACATACATTTTTATTTTCTTACGTCGGAAATAAACTGCTTTCAATCAGGATCATAGAAAACATTAAAACTATTTTCTCCCAAGCTAAATATAGTATGAACGAGATTAATTTCCTAGTAGATGTGAAGAAAGTAGAAGATAATATATAAAACATTCTGCACAAGACACTACTGTGGAGTTATCCTTAAGCTGGGAGTTATATTAAACACTGTGCAGTTTTCCTTCCTATATTATTATGCGATCTGGATATAATTCCGAAGGACTCATTAAGAAAGCTTATGGTAAAAGGTGACTAAAGTGAACCACACTGCGGTGGTTGAGTCTTTTAAAGTATCTGCTTGGCAAACAACGAGCATCTTATATCAAACTAGTGGTATATTATCGGTTATATATATATAATGATAATATATATATATGTGGTTGCGGCTTTGAGAACCGGTTTTTTCCTGCCCGCAAATTCCTTTAAAGTAAGCACTTTGCTTGCCAGACGCATAAAACTTTGCAGCGTTCTGCAATATCGTCATAACCATAACTTTTTTTCTTCCATACGTCTCCGTTATCAAAACTATTATCTAAATTAAAACTATAAGTGAGCATCGAAAAATTTGTCCGCGTCGCTGTCAACTGGGAGCGTATCCAAAAGGCTGGCAGCATTGCCACGTTGAATAGCAATACAATTTTTTTGTGCAAGATGTAGACCAGCCCTTGGGTCACGTGAAGTGTCGACCAATCGCCTTGCGAACTCTATATAGAAAATGCGAGCGCTCGGACCCACGACCCGAATGTTTCAATCCCAAACGGTTCAAAAATATAGTTACTATAAAATTGATCTTTTTTTCCTTGTTATTAATATAGTTTTAGTTTTTAGTTGAATTAATGTAAAATATGTATATATTTCACTTAATCGTACTATTATAGTGGACCCAAAACTTTTTTTCACATGCTCCTTATTTCGAATAAATATTTCCACACAAGTTCCCAATCACCAGCGCTGACGTTACTATCAGACTTCCTGTTTCATACTAACTTTACAGTTTTATTTACAGTGTTCATCAATAGGTTAATTAAAAAGACTAGTAGTGGCATTCACTCTAAACATGATGTGAACTACAAAGACACGAGCTCCTAGCCTACAAAGCATCAAAGGTATTGATTGGCTAGGTATGAGCTCCCTTGATAGTTCGTAACCCGAGAGTAAACAAGGATATTCGCTCAACTAGATGTTTTCGATTACAGACGGAATACAATTATGGTACACTGATATTGGTTTACTACTTGGGTGAGGAAATGGAACATTATGAGTAATTTGGTACCTAGTGAAATGTAATTATCCTAATAATATTATGAATGCAGAAGTTTGTGAGAATGTATGTATGTTTGTTACTCTTTAAGGCATTAACTACTGAATGGATTTAGATGGAATTTGGCACACAAATATAAATTAATATTTAAAGCGGCAGAGCTTTTTGTTTTTTTGTTAAAACGCGCTAATCTCGGGAATGAACAGTCGGATTTGAAAAATTTGTATTGTATTTGATAGCCAGTTCATGAGGAATAGTACGGCTATATATATAACATTCGGCTAGACTTCTCAGCTAGCCTTAAATATTGAGTGCTTTCCATTAAGGGGTAGGCAGAGGTGTACATAGTTGTTCACTTACATTTCACCAATGCGGTTAATAAGTACTAAGTAATAGGTGGTGAGCCTATTGCTATCGACTTGGCCTAATTCCAAACTCCGGCCTGCCACTGAGAATTTTCTAACAAAAAAACTGAATAACACTTTGTCCGACGCCGGAATCAAACGCGATACCTCATGTTCAGCAGTTGCACTGTAGACCACTAGACCAAGGACAGAATAGTTTATAACCTAGATTAACACAGAATACTTTTTACCCCACCTGGATAGAATTCTGAAGTCTACGCAGATAAAGCCGCGGGTACAAGTTTGTATGTAATAATTATGCCACGAGCTATATTTTCGAAGGAACATATTCACTCGTTTACTCCTTCTTACGGCAGAATTTTGCATCATTTCTTAATGAAATTGAAGTGATGTGGTATACAAAATTATCACACCTACATCATTCACTCAATTTTGAATGGTGTCTGTATAATACAATTCAATGAATGAACACTTGACACACGTGTACATAATTATATGATAGCGCCGCGATTCCAACATGGCATCTTTGTTCTATTTTTGTAAAGAACATGAAAAGTGAATTTTTAACTTATCTTTATTTACCAAAATTTTCTTGTTTGCGAGGCTTCGGCCGTGGCTGGTTACCACCCACCGGAAGAAGCCATGCCATGAAGCGACCTAGTCGTGTTTCGGGACGTAGTCCGGTGCAACCGTTGTGGGAGACGGGTCTAGTCAGTTACATCAACTCCCCAACTATCGTTCTCCCAAAATCTATCTACTCTACTTAGAGTGAATAGGAGGCAGGTCAACATAGGAGGTTGTCGACTGCTTAACCGGGCTTTTCTTTGGTCGCCTTTAAATATTTTTTTAAGGCCCGCCGCCAGAGCATTCGACTTATAAACTAAGCGACGACACGCTAAGGGCACCCCCGCGGGGTACGAGCCTCGGCTTAGGGCGTCGCTGGTGGGAGGACAGCAAGGGACTGGCTGGATCGGATTCAAAATATCATTATTATTATGAGACGAATTTAAAGCTACAGGCTCAGCGGCGTGGGCTGGCACGAGCAAGGGTCGGGGTGGACAATTACGGAGACGTCGCGACGGGCCTCGACGGCGAGGCTGAAATGACGGCGGTCTGTTTCTGTGTACTGTGCTGGTGGCCCTACTGCTTTCTTCGAGGACGGATATAGCGTCGTTGGGATATGCGAGTGAATGCCTAGGTCGGCGAATTCTACTAATCTGTGGGTATCTGGGGGTATACCGGGCGGCTGCCACGACGGGTTGGGTTGCTTTTCAGCAGAGTCGAAATAACGCTTTCATATGCGTTTAATGAACTGTTGGATGGTGGAGAAAATCCCCAATCGAGGACACATAATCGAGGATATAGAACGGGGCTCCCGTGGCCTTTCGTAAGACATGGCTTTGGAGGGTCTACATGCTATGGAGACGGTAAGATTTTGCGTGTGAAAACACGACGCAGGCGTAGGTCATGATGGGCGTATGCACGTGGTGTAGATGCGCAATTTGCATTTAAGGGACAATTTGCTGCGTGCGTTCAATATGAAATCGAGCCTACCTAGAGCGAAAGCGGCGCGCGAACGTACCGTCCTTATATGCTCACCGAAGGTAAGGTGTTTGTCTAAAATGACACCTAGGTTTGTTCTTAATATCGATAATACTTTTTATTGGTGACAATGATAATTTTAGTTTATAACGTAACATTGAACTCGCCATTTCTATTATATTATTATGTCTTAATGTGTGTACATAAAAATAAAAATAAATAATTAACGTGGAAATGGTTGATTCAATAACAATTTGTTCTGAAAACAAATCGAAATATGACTTACGTTATGCCACATCCCTAGAATCATTATGGTTGAACGAGGTGTTGCTCCATTGAAAAGGGAGGATCCTCCGACCCGGCGGGTGATATTGCCTGGTGAACCACGGTACGACGGTTAGAGTCGGGCGTTTGTATATATATATGCAAGTTTGTCGCGTATTCTTGACGTCATTTGTTAAACGCGTAGTATTTATATAGCGTGGTAGATGTCGCTGCATCTTAATCTTTTGTGATTATGATGTGATTAAAAAAAAACGTTACCCCACACTAGGAATTTCTTCCTGTGTCGTGGGTGCGTTTACAGACATATAATCTCACAAGCACACGCACACCCAGACCCGGAGCAATTATCTATAGATCGTACAAATATTTGCTCCGTGCAGGAATCGAACCTGCGACACGCAGCGCAGCAGTCGGTCTCTCGATCACTGCGCCAACCGCATTGTATATTTGACATATGTGAAATTTGAAAATGAACAGGATTTAATTGTATCAAATTATTTGTTGCAGATGAGATGGCGAGAGACTGGCGGCATGGGCATACAGCTTGCGGCAGCCATATTCTGCATGCTGCCACTCTTCACATCATCCACAGGAGACATACGTTAGTTTACATCATTTTTATTACTAGTAGTCGTCCAGTGGTCGCAATTCGACCGTCATGTATGAATATTTTTTTATTTTAAATGATTTAATAATTTAGTTTGTTTAAATGGCTTAGTGGGAGAAGAGTATTTACCTGGGTGGCGCAGGTTCGAATCCTGCTCACGAATCACTATTTATCTTACCAGAAAAAAAATACTTTAGAATTCACTACGCATGCGTTAATGCATTAGAAATATTTGTCTGTATTTGTTAAGTAAATCGTATCTGTACGTTATTGTATTAACTGTAGTTAGTCGTTTCGGTTCAGTCCACTGTATAAGGACTGAACAGATAGTGGTGACGTCACCAAAATACGTATTAAAATGTAGAGGAAGAAATCGAAGTACTGAGCTGTGGTCGAGATGACTTAGTGATCAGAGCGCGTGGTATATTTATCCGGGAGGCATATCTTCGAATCCTGCTCACGATCGTATTTTTCTTTTCAATTTTTTTTTATCATATTTATCTTTTTTGGTATTTCTGTCAAACTGGACGGTTTGACTCGCCGCGGGCTCAGCTCATGATTAAAGGCTCCGTTCGAGTTCGAAACTATTCGGGCATTCCCGAAGAATGCAAATGAGTAATAACCGTTAAACAATAATTAATACGAATGTGTCTCACGAAAGTTATTATACAAGAAAATCATTTAGATATTCAAAATGGCGGCAAAATTAAGCTTGACTGTATCGAACAGATAAGTTGATACTAATAATCGGAATCACCCTGAAGCTTATTATAATAACGCTCATTGAATTAATTACTGAATCACTAATAATTTGATGAACGGCTCCTGATTGTAATGAAACCAAATCAAATTATCATAATTTTAATATTAATGTAATAATTAATTAATGCTGAGAATCTGATACCTGATTAATGGGAAAATAAATCAATTTTGTGATCTTATGAGCATTGGACTGGTAAGTACGACAGCGCGTTGGCGCAGTGGTCGAGAGACCGACTGCTGCGCTGCGTGTCGCAGGTTCGATTCCTGCACGGAGCAAATATTTGTACGATCTATGGATAATGGCTCCGGGTCTGGGTGTTTGTGTGCTTGTGAGATTATATGTCTGTAAAGGCACCCACGACACAGGAAGAAATTCGTAGTGCGGGGCAAGGTTTTTATAAAAAAAATAAAAAAGTTGGTAATACAAAGGTCGCGGGTTCGAAACTAAGGCACATTGATGAGATACAGCTCGTCTTTAGCCAGGTAAATAAAAAGCAGTAATTTCTTCCTGTATCGTGGGTGCGTTTAAACATAACATAGTATCACGCCTGTATTCCACATTTCACCAATACTGTTATTACGCCCCTTGTAATAGGTAGTGAGCCTACTGCCATCAACCGGGCACAATTCCAAAGTACAGGTAGCTACTAAAAAATTCCTAATAGAAAAACTCAATAACACTTTGCCCGGCCCGAGAATCGAACCCGAGACTCCATGCTCAGCAGTTGTGCTTGGAACCACTAGAGCAACGAGGCATGTTGCGTTTACAGACATATAATCTCACGTGCACACACATCAAGACCCGGAACAGTTATCTGAAGATCTTACAAATATTTGCACCGTGCAGGAAATTAACCTGCGACACGCGACGCAGCAGCCGGTCTCTCGACCACTGCGCCAACCGCGCCTTCTAATTTATCTTGGCCTGGTTTTATTAACATCTATTTCTTATTTTAATATTTTCTCTTTTATCTACCAGGACATCATGGTACGTCGAGAGCTCGCGGCTGGCGCGCAGGCGTGCAGCCGGCCGCTGACGTCACAGCCAACAATACAGTCAGCAACATCACCGCCCAGTTAGGAGGAACAGCGTATCTTCACTGCCTTGTGGGACACCTCAGTGAAAGAGGGGTTAGTACCGAACTTCTTTGTTTTTCTTACGTCTCATTAAACCTTTATTTATCCTAATTTATTTGTGGTCGGCGTATCATGTCTTTTACATCCCTACATTGGTTAGACGTCATCTCAGTATTCGCTTCCTTTCTAACAATCATCATCATCTATATTATCACTATTCACAATTCACCCATCATTTCTTTGGCCTTCATCTATTCCTACCATCCACATTTCATTTTTATACTCAAAACTATTCTCATGACATTTTCTCACTAGGATATTCTTCTTTTATTTCCTTTGTAAATTTTTCCTCATAAACTTGTTTCGTGTCGACAGTTGAGTAGCAAAGCCGTAAGCATTGATTCAAGAGCTGTTATTTTCGTTGAGTTCCCAGTTTTTCTTTAGTTAGGAAACTGGACTTTCACACCCTTAATGGCATATTATTATCATTGTAGAAGTTCCAGCTGTTTCAAAGGAGTGCCTTAGCACTGGATAATTTCAATGACGTCAGCATTTCAAGTGATATTCGATCGACAATTAAAATTGGTTTATTAATACGAGTTTTAGACAGAATTACAGTCTCCTTTAACCTCTTTGTCTACTTTTACTCAGTGCCGTTATCCTCCATAGAATTCTAGAATACTTGAATAAGAGATAAAATGAAGTATAATATTAAAAATTTATGGACATCTTTATCGTTTGAGGAAACCTCAAACATAGCTAGCTCCACTTCGCTAAGTGGCTCATAAATTCTAGAATAACTCAACAGTCTGTGTCTGGTGCCCGCGAATCGAGTCTCAGAAACGCAGACAGGAGGAACATTTATGATCATTGCGCGATTAGACGTCAAAAAGACTTCAATGCCTCTGTGACTCCGTATTCATAAAAAGTGACGAACTATAAAGGTTTGACAATTTTATTATAATATTTGAAGGATACACGGCGACACACAATTACAATTTTATTTTGTAACGTCTATAGCCGTCGTGTGTCCCTGCAAGTGTAGAATATAAATGAAAAGAAATGATAATAGATTTTAAAGTCATTGTAGTTTGCCAGAGGTTATAAGAAGGTCTCAAAATTCGTAGAAAATAAATTATTGTAAAGTTGTGTAGGTATGCCAATAAAATGGTACCTACCTATTCAAATATTTTCAAAGGACATTTTCTTATTTAATTAACTTGTGAATAATAGTTTGTTCCAAAATCCTTCTTGTCCCACAATCTTTCTTGTCCCAAAATAATGTTAGGACGCCTACTTTGAAACATTTATAAAATGTTTCCAAATGTTCTGATTCAAGTTATGGAACCGCTTCTTGTGTATCAAGATTTGGGTTTACAATCTGTAGGCTTACTCTTGATAATACGTCCGCTCGATGGACATTGGAAATAAGTCAGTACGTTCTTTTAAATGCAAAAATGTCTAAAAAATAATGATAGAATCGGGATACTAATAAGACCACATGCTTTAAAATTGCGGGAACAGCAATATCGATAAATTTATTTTAATATTACGCATTGTTTTAAGGCGTCTATTATATATTGGAATTGGATTGGGATTGGTATTAATTTCAAGAGTAACCCCACTGTTAAAATAAACTCAGTAGCTTCAGACCCGCTTTTATATTTTATATTATATTGAATAACTTTACATAGTAGTGATAGCCCAGTGGTATGACCGTTGGACTGACAAGTCAAAGGTCGCAAGTTCGAATCCTAGGCACGCATCACTGAGTTTTCGAAGTTATGTGCGTATTATAAATGAATTATCACTTGCTTAACACGGTAAAGGAAAACATCGTGAGGCAACCAGCACACCTGAGAGATGTTCTCGATGGTGTGTAAAGCCATGTCAGAGGCCTACTGCTGGTTTAAACTCTGATACTAGGTTGTTCATCAACCACACGATGAGAGAGAGAGACTTTACATTAATTTGTTTTTTATTCAGTCAAATTCGACTATAGAATGTTAAGTTTGATTTGAAATGTTTAATTTCTATCCTCTTAATATTCAAATTCTTGATCACTCCAACTCCAATTTTAATCAAAAGTGGCGCAAAGATGTTTTGTATATTTAAAATATTCTCATGAAAAGTAAACTCAACGCTAAAGTAGTTAAATTAATTTGAGTGATAGTAATCTATATCTATACTTATAATAAAATCGTAACTCGAAAGCCCGAAAATTTCAAATTCGCTTTTTGTATATTTTTCTTTCATAATGTGTTATTTAATCGATACTAAAGCCAAATCTGTTGTTTTTAAAATTTTTGTATTTTTGTCTGTTTGTATGTCTGAGGTTGGCGTCCAAACCAAGAAAAAGAAACAACTGAAAATTTGTAAAAAATATCGTCAAAAGCCGGGTCAACTTATAGGCTATTCAAAATTGCGCATTTCCTCAAGGGAGCTGAGCAGTGATGTTAAACATCTCACACTCAGAATCTAAATTGGACGGATTTCAATAAAAATGGCACTGTTGTATAGCTTATCAAAAATAATAAGCACTGCAAAAGGTATCATTGCGCTTTATCACATGGGGACCAAGCACTTACTGGTTTTGTATTTTGATTAGTAGATGGTGAATGCCTATTTTAGCAACATTCTCAACTGATTAATTAGTTGCATACCGTACATAGGTGACTGGCACATCATAAGTATGAAGATCGAATCTCGGTACAAGAGATTATTTTTACAATTTTTTTTAATTTTGTTAATACAAGATTTCTGTTTATTCGTAGAAAAACAACGTTATTTTAGTTTTGCCTGTCCGTTTGTAATATAGACCCATTTTTATGTGTTTCGCTTGCTGTCATATATATTATCAATATGGTGAAGCATAGTCAAGATGTTACACGTTAGCGTTATGTACAAGTTTTATCAATGAGATCTTACAATTTAACATGATACTTTTGGACATTCCGGAATTGTAAGAAGAATAAACAATGAACTACAGAAACTTACTAAAAGGTCAAATAAGTAGTATTCATAACCAGCACGCATGTACGAACAGCTGTATGAACACGGAAGAAGTAAAAAGAGCATGTAAGGATCGTAACAGGTGGCGTTCTATTGTGTCTGCCTACCCTCATTGGAAATAGACGTCATTTTATGTATGTCTCTCTACGGTCGTATGGGATAACCGTTCCATCGGATTGTATGAGTGAAGGAAGAGGTAGTGCACTCGAGAGATATGCCGCCGTTACTGAAAATTGTTGTCGGTAGTATTATTGGGAAACAAAAAACAACGTAAGATCATCTATGTTGCGTCTGGCTTTCAGCTGGTTGTACTGCTGCCGAATTCGTTCATCATCCGTGTTTCTCAATAAATATATATCTGTTGGTTTTCAAGGCTCAAGGGAATAGGTATTTAGTGGTCAAGCGTGTCCCATCGTCAATTACATCATTGCTTAAAATCAGGCGAGTTGGCGGTCAAACGCAGGCCCATTAAGAATAAGTAAAAATCTAATTGATGAGTGGAGTCCTAATATTGGATCGTATAATCTACACCACTTCAAAAGCTGTATCCGACAGCTGATATAGCGCCCCCACATATCTACAGACAAGTCGCGTGTGCTGTGAAAAAATCCAAGCAGGAGTCAGACCCTAGACTCCCACTGTATGACGGCCAGTTACCAGCACAACACCTAACCACCCAAGAAGCCAGGCACAGTTATATAAAATCGACTGAGGCAGTGCGAGGATGTCCAGTCGAGACTCACCGCAAAACTGAGGCTAGGAACTTTTCCACCACCCGCTAACAAATTAAGCATAAAGTGAACCATACCTGAAAACAATTTTGGACACAGCAAGTGTGGATCTAGGCAACCAAATAATTAAAATTGTACCATCAACATGAAGTTGAAGAATCGTTTATTAATTATATTGTAAAGTAATCCTAATCCGGATAAATACTCCAGGCGCTCTGACCGCTAAGCCATTTCGACCTCTGCTTACTACCGCGAATTCGCATACAATCTGTATGATATTGTATTAACTGCAAAGTTAGTCGTGTCGGTTCGGTCACCTGTATAGGGACTAAATAGATAGACGACGTATTAAAATGTGAAAGAAGAATTCGCAGTAGTGAGCAGAGGTCGAGATGGCATAGCGGACAGAGCGCCTGGAACATTTATCCGGGAGGCGCAGGTTCGAATCCTGCTCACGACCGTATTCTTTTTTCCACAAAAATTTATAACTTAAGAATTTGCTATGCATGCATTAATGCTTTTCGAAGATTTATCTGTATGAGTTTTGCTAGGGCAGCTGTCAAGTATCTGAAAAGTCACGGCTGTGTGTATAAAGGTGGCGTCAATGAGGATATACAAAAATAGAATAATGCAACAATTATTACCAAAAAAGGAAGGGGTGGAGGGTCTGACTTCAACGAACGTACCGGACCTTCTCAAAAAAGGCAGGTTAATAAACTGAACCGTCGAGCATGCATTCTTCATGTATGTAAGATAAAATCTATAGTTTCTGCCTACTGGAATGGGAATCAGGTGTGAGTTGGTTTGTATGAATAATTGAAATCTTAGTTTGGCGTTAAGATTACTTTGACGTGAGCAAAGCCACGGGTACAGCTAGTAAAGTATAAAATCTGATTATTAGTAAGTCACATTGACATTGATGTCAAAAGCTTAGAATATTATATTATATCTCAACTTATATTAGATAACTTTGAACTGCAATCAAACTAATACTTATAACATAAATATTTCTGTACCAAAAAGTCATTCGCTGTAATCATATTTACGTAATAGAAGTAAATCTTTGAAAAGCATTAACGCATGCTTAGCGAACTCTAAAGTTCTTATATTAAATGGAAAAAGAATACGGTCGCGAACAGGATTCGAACCTGCGCCTCCCGGATGAATACTCCAGGCGCTCTGACCACTAAGAGGTCGAGATGGCTTAGTGGTCAGAGCGCCTGGAGTATTCATCCGGGAGGCGCAGGTTCGAATCCTGTTCGCGACCGTATTCTTTTTCCATTTAATATAATAACTTTACGTAGTAGAGGTGCAATCAGTATATCTATCTACCGACCAATGTCAGCAGAGCCCGTCATCTATACATAATTTTAGATGTGACTCACACACTGTTAGCTGAATTTCAGTTTCATACATATATGGTCCGTGTATGATATCTACAATATAGTATAAGAATTTATGCTCAGATACTACAAGATAAAATACTGTATTTCGTTCTCCGTGTGTGATA
This sequence comes from Xylocampa areola, assembly GCA_935421205.1. Classification (NCBI taxonomy): domain Eukaryota; kingdom Metazoa; phylum Arthropoda; class Insecta; order Lepidoptera; family Noctuidae; genus Xylocampa; species Xylocampa areola. The sequence continues at coordinate 14,140,357 of OW285218.1, read as the reverse complement.
AATATGATCAATATAATAGATTGCCTTTCTCACTCACTAGTACAGAGAGCGACAAAAGTTGATTAGCCCTTGTTCCAACAAGTCGACTTCAATGAAAATATACGTAAAAGTAGGTATCTATTTTTGCTTAACCCGATATGTTCTAAATTTTATAGAACAAAACAGTAGGAACATCAGGTAATTTAGCCCAACATTTCTAACGAACGGGCGGAACACATTAGTTTCGATGACTGGTAATTATCCTGAGGTTTGGCACGGCAATTGAACAAATAATAATTATTATACAAAGCACACTGTATTTAACACGACTGTCCAAAAATGGAGTGGTATGTTTTTAGGGTCTCTTGTATGTATTTAAATATGTATATGTATCTATAGACAAACTCACAAACACGAACTTATGGTGGAATCACCATAAGTTCGTGCGAGCATAGGCGAAATAGGAGCTAAGATTAAAACAAAAAGTAATACAGTGGCTATGGTACACATAAAAGAAGGCGTGTTTTTTTTTTATTATTTTCATCTCGTTAATTAACCAAAGGCTAATATAATATAATATAATAAATAAAATAGCTATGATTAAAAACGCCTCTATTTAAGATTCAGTGAGTTTTTTTTTATGGTGGTTTTGGCAAATCAAATCAAATCAAATAATTTATTTGCGAATATGGGAACAATAAATATTAGAGGTACAATTTATAAAATGAACTTCATATTCTACCTGTAGGCATGCAATTAAGTACATAAAATAAAATCAAATTAAAATTTATATTCACACATTGTGTACAAGTCAAGATAAAGTAGGCAGACATGCTAGTTTTAGCATCTTCATAGCATCGTCATAACATGTTTCCTGGAGGGGTAGACAGAGGTGTACACAGTTGTATACCCACATATCACCGGCGCAGTTTTAAGTCCCGTGTAAGGTGGCAATAGGCCCACCACCTATTACATAGGACGTAATAACAGCATTGGTGAAGTGTAGGTGTACAACTTGATGCATTTCTGCCTACCACTTCGGAGAATGCAGGCGTGATTCGATGTTATGTTTTTCTTCTTCTTATCGTGTGGCTGATGAACAATCTAGTGTCAGAGTTTAAACCATCCCTAAGTCTCCGACATGGCTTTTCACAACATCGAGAATATCTCTCAGGTGTGCTGGTTTGCTTACGATGTTTTTCTTCACCGTTATAAGCATGTGATAATTAATTTATAATACATACGTGACTTCGAAAAGACAGTGGTGCGTGCCTTGGATTCGATCTTTCGACCTTTGACTTGTCAGTCTAACGATCAGACCACTAGGCTATTACTGCTACCGATCTACTTATGTTAGGTTATATTAAATGTCTAATTGAATAGTCATCATAAATAATTAAATTTCCACCGTGGGAGAGCCATGCTTCGGCATGAATGGGCTGGCTTGACCGGATTGATACCACAGCTTCATAGAAAACCGGCGTGAAACAACGCTTGCGTTGTGTTTCGCCGAGTTAGTGAGGGTACCGGAGGCCCAAACCCTTTAAAAGGCCGGCAACGCACTTGCTACTCCTCTGGTGTTGCGAGTGTCCATGGGCGGCGGTAATCGCTTACCATCAGGCGATCCGTCTGCTCGGTTGCCCCGTAATGTATAAAAAAAATGTCTTTACCTAGAATAAAAGTGGTTATAATAAAACAACTTTTAACCGGATTAATCGCGTGTATTATTGGTTTTTTGTTTTTCCTGACATTTCGAACACTTTGCAGCGTTCGTGGTCGCAGGAGGACTAAGGTATCAGGTGTCTCAACAGTTTATTTAAAATTATTTCTGTCTACCGTACATATAATTGATAAATTCATAAAATTATTTTTGTCTCTTATACATATTTAAAAATAATTCGCGACGGTATTTCCTAAGACTATCCCTGAGAAGAAATACCGAAACAAACTCAGAGGTCACAGTCGTTTTAAATTTAGAGATACAATTTTAAAATTGTATCGAAAAATAAACTAAAAGGTGTTCCGATGCACGCAGTAATCGCTCACAGTATCTTGATTTTTCTTGTGACTTGACTTTGTTTGGGACTTGATTATTTTCAGTACAGGGTTCCAAACAGGTGGTAATTGCCAACCATCTTCTCTATTGAAATTTGGTTGGCGTGTCTATTCTTGACGTCAACAAAATCTGCAGTCTGTGAACATACTACAGACAAACCCAACCATTTTCTACGTTTCGATAAACCCCAAATCCTCGCGAAAGAAAACCGATATATACCGAGAATGCTCCGCGAGGCTATTGAAATTAAAAACACCCAAATTTCAATAGAGAAGATGGTTGGCAATTACCACCTGTTTGGAACCCTGTACAGAAAATAATCAAGTCCCAAACAAAGTCAAGTCACAAGAAAAATCAAGATACTGTGAGCGATTACTGCGTGCATCGGAACACCTTTTAGTTTATAATTCGATAAAATTTTAAAATTGTATCTCTAAATTTAAAACGACTGTGACCTCTGAGTTTGTTTCGGTATTTCTTCTCAGGGATAGTCTTAGGAAATACCATCGCGATTTAGTTTTAAATATGTATCAGAGACAAAAATTATTTTATGAATTTATCAATTATATGTACGGTAGACTGAAATAATTTTAAATAAACTGTTGAGACACCTGAGACCTTAGTCCTCCTGCGACCACGAACGCTGCAAAGTGTTCGAAACGTCGGGAAAAACAAAAAACCAATAATACACGCGATTAATCCAGTTAAAAGTTGTTTTTTTATAACGTGTAGTGATCGCGCAAACCTAAGATATTACTATATAAAAGTGGTTATAGCATATCAGTAAACTGAGTTATTACAATTACAGTAATTCTGTGACAGACCTAGGAATCCCAACATTGCATTTGAACACTTTCCCGCTTAAATAATGAGGAGTTTTAAAACCTTCATGGTATATTTTTCTTAACATTTCAGACCTTTTTTCTTAATACTTAAGTTAACAGTTAACAACTTGTTCTTTCTTTTCCAGCAAGTATCGTGGATCAGGAAGCGTGACTGGCATATCCTGAGCTCCGGCAAGTTCACCTACACCAATGATGAACGGTTTCAGGTAAGTTGGTAATTTTTTTTAAATAAAATAATACTCTTTAATAACCTTTACATTGTAACTGGGTAGTTTTATAGGTAGGCTGTTTTTTCAGGCGAGCTTTCGGGTTTTTTTAATTCTAAGTGGTATCTAATAGGAACTTTTCAAATGAAAACTCCAATTAAGTGTTTTATCAGTCTTTCAAACACAAGATTCATAATCAGTTTCTTTTTAGTTAGAGAGTCATTGATTCTTTTTGTTAATAAATTCCATAGGCAGCCTGGAGTTGGAAATTGTGCCCGTTTGTTGGCAATAGACTCACCACTTAATAACATAAATGGGCCATAACAGGGCAAGGGTCCTTCTCATACAGAGAAGGCACGAGCCACGGATCTGAAAAAAATACGGATGTAACCTTGCCTTGTCATAAGCGAAGCATAGATTACGCACACACACACGCAGCGTACTGGCGCCGGTTTATGGATGGATGGATGAGTTTTAAGTATTTGTATGCGTTTAGCTCGTGTATGACAAGCGAAATTGGATGACTAGGCATGCTTCTCACATGTCGTACGCAACGCTCCGTCCGTATTTTTTTAAAGTCCGTGCCACGGGCATTCATCACTACGCTAGCTCACTGCGGGTTTGCGATTCCAGACCAGGTTTCCTCAATGTTACCCTTCACCGTATGCCATATATATTTAAGTATGTTAATTGAGAACATACATATGACATTGAAAAAATCACATCGGTACATGCCACTTGTGGCTTAGGGGGCAGGCCCGCAAACACTCGTCCACCACAAACATTTCCTTTTACATAACATTCACCACCTTTTAAATGAGATTTAATTACATCAGGGAAATGTTTAAATTTGTACAGTAGCACTTACCACCTTACTTTCAGCTGTCTACCCCTTTGGGGAATACAGGCGTGATTCTATGTTATAATTATAATAAGTAAATTTTCACACAATTACAATTTCTAATTTAAATATCATTATGTCTACCAACTGCCTTACTTTTGCCAGTGTGTCAAATCCATCTACAACTTTACAGTCAGAAAAGTTAGTCATGTTAAGTTAATGATAAAATAACAAGCAAAACAGACCTACACAACACTACATTATAAAGAAAACAACACTATATACCGTCAACACCTACAGATATACGCCATTCATTGAATTCCCAACTGTTTTTGCCCATCCGGCTACAAACAGAGGCAGTGTTTCAACTTCTTATCTGCCACAAACACACGAGTTACAAACAACTTGCAAGTTTCAAGGGAAGTTATACGTCGGAGTTTGCAGGCAACCTAACAGTATGCAGTCTCAAGGTCTTTGGTTAGGTAGCTTTTCTATGAGATTGAGCGAATATTTTTTATCCATGAATAGGTGCTTCAACAGTTTAGTTATCACCTTCCAAAAAGTTTTTATTACTAAAACACTCGTCAAAATTAGCTACGATGGTAAAAAAGATGTAAAATATTACAAAATTATATTTTATTTGCTTGAAAACCAACTAAATATATATAAACTCAATTCACCAACATCTGGACTAAATTCAAAAGTTTAGCTTTCGTTAAATTCAAATTGCAACATGATTTTGTGAACGGTATGTTGGTGCGGCCACTTCATGGTCAATGTAGACTAAATTGGTTAATTATAAAATGAACCCCCTCAAATCCTTAAGAAAATGTAATCAATCCAGTGGTCACAACAGCAAAGATACTTAAAGAATTCAAAATGTTCTCACCTTACATGTGCTAATAATGATGCCAACGTATGTATTTAATATTTTTATAGTCTGCAATAATGACATCGAATCCTTAAATGATAAATGATTTTATTTATGTAAATAGATCATTTGAAGACACTTTTACAAGTCATTTTTATAAACTAGATGGCGCCGGCGTTTCCTATCTGACTATCTCTGAGAAGAAACGCCGAAACAAACTCAGGCCAACGTCTCTTTTAAAGTCCAGACATAATAGTACATATCTATGTGAGTGTAACTATGCAGGGATCGTCTGGAATGGCCTTTTGAGGAAAGAGTCATAACAGCTTTGAGGTGACCTGTCCTGTCTGACGGCACGTATGCATCAGTCATCGTAATTTAGCATACATTCAAATTGCAGCGTAATTTTGTGCACTGTACATTTGCACAGCCGCTTCATTTTCGATGCCCCCTAAATTGTTCAGCCCCAATGTTAATGCTCTCAAATTCTATCGAATATGTAATCTAGTGGCCACCAGTAAAGAAATTTAGATACCATAACTATGTTTCAACTTTTTCAAATCCCTTAAACCCTAATCGAAATATGTACATATGTATGTAACTTTATAATTCAATAACATTACATTCGCACATCTTAAATAAAACGCCTCACTAAAACTCTAATGATTTGAAGCTTCACACTGAAATCGAAATTAATAAAACTCAATTCACCGCAACCTGGACTAAATTCAAAAGTTTAGCTTTATATAAATTCAAATTGCTGCGTAATTCTGTGCACGGTACATTGGTGCCGCCACTTCATTGTCGATGCACACTAAATTGTCACTAAATTGGTCAGCCGCAAAATTAACGCCCTCAAATGCTAACGAATATGTGATCCAGTGGCCACAACGTTCCAATTTACCGCGAATGTGTAGGAATTACGGATAATTCGGCCATCATTGAAATGTCGAGACCTGAAGCACATGTAATTATTTTGGAATAACGCTTCAGTAGAACTGCGGTAAGCTAAGCCGGATCATCAGTCGAAATTTCGATAGGACACTTTCAATTTCGTTTTTCGGTCAGTGATTTGATCTGGTTATTTGGAATTGTGTGGTTTCCATTTCTACTTTTCGTATTTTGACAAAGTTTAATGGATGCTAAAGGGATGTATAAAGCAGTCATAACATTGCTATTGTGGTGGTTTCTCAGAAAGAGTTGGTCAAACTCTGTCTGAGACACCAGAAGCTAGTTATTTTTTTTTTTGGACTTGGCCTCTTACCTATAACCCATAGGGGTTTGATCTGCGTAACCGAACAATAGCTATGGCGAGACAATTTGATGCCTCCAGGCAGACCCTCGGCTTAGGGCGTGGCTGGGGCTACAATACTGTGGGACTACGCGATAACTACACATTATAATAAAACAACTTTTAACCGGATTAATCGCGTGTATTATTGTTTTTTTTGTTTTTCCTGACGTTTCGAACACTTTGCAGGGTTCGTGGTCGTGTGAGTCCTCCTGCAACCACGAACGCTGTCGTTTTTATTTTTATTTTTAAAGGACTATCTCATAATCTGCTTAATACATATTTGCTCATGCTTATAGTTATAAACTAGCTGTGCCAACGACTCCGTCCGCGTGGATGTCGTAAATTAACACCATGTCGTGTATGAACACCAATTCATAATTAACAAATGTTCGACGTGATTCTTTAAATAGGCATCACGTTTTTATTTATGAACCGATTGACATGAAATAAACACTAAATATTAAGTGAAGCTTACCACAATATATTAGTGAAAACCACATCTAAATCGGATAAGCCGTTTCTGAGATAAGCGTGCACAAACGCACAGACATACAGACAAAAATTCTAACAATCCTTATTTTGGGTGCTATTTGTGTTGATAAAGGTCCCAATAATATTTTTTCTCATATATCTTCCATGTACAGACAGCGTTACATTTTTATTACGTGTATATATGTATTGATTGATGATGATTGATGATAAGTACATTAACTGCCTTGTTGATTAGTGGTCCCATGCACGACTACTGAGCATGAGGTCTTGTGTTCGATTCCCAGGTCGGGCAACGTGTTATTGGGTTTTTCTGTTAGAAAACTCTTAATAGCAGCCCAAAGTTTGGAATTGTGCCCTGTAGATGGCGATAGGCTCACCACCTATAACAAGACCACAATTGTATACACCTCTGCCTCTCCCTTCGTGGACTACAGGCGTCATGCTATGTTGTGTTATGTTATGCTACGCTATTTTAAGCTGCTCAAATTCATCTAGAATTCCGTTAGTACTATCAAGAAATCCCGGCTACCAAAATTAAGGTCTTTGATATAATATACGTAGATATAGCTAAGTATCAGTTCTCATATACAACATACATAAACACGTACAAACTCCCAAGCGTGACCTAGATGAAGCGTCTGCAGTTGTGACGGTAAAGCTGACGGTACCGAAACAGGCTCGCATACACGAGCTATATGTCTGTCTATGTCGCACTGTCGCATGACCCTAACGGCGTAATAAACGCAGATGCAATTCCACCCGACACGGCATAAATGAGAATGTACTGTCGAGGAAACGGAATCCACCCTCCCCCAAGCCGACCTTAACTCTGATTTTGCATTGGCATTGTTATTATTTTGAGTCGAAATTAGCTTGACGTATTTCAGTAGGATCAGAGGAAAACATCATGAGGAAACCAGCACACCTGAGAGATATTCTCGATGGTGTGCAAAGCCATTTCAGAGACCTACGGGTGGTTTAAACTCTGACACTAGGTTGTTCATCAACCACACGATAAGAAGAAGAAGAAGAAGTAGAACCAGTAAATGTCAGTTGGAGTTTTATCTATAGCTTTCATGACGTATTTATTCTTTTAATTAAAAACAGTCATATAAATCAACAAATACGTTGAATAAATATTTTGTAGTATGAGACGTGTCCAAGGAGACACCTCACATACATTTTAAAATTCTAGAATATGGAAGGCCATATTCTAGAATTTTAAAATAAATAATACATTATTTATTTGTTGTAAGTCGGGTTGGCTTGACAACACGTTGTGTTAACTGAAATTTAACTACTTTTACTGTTTAACATTAGGAGATGAAATATTTTGTAGATGGTTCGTGATTCCATTTCGGTGACTGTACTTGGCCTCAACCAAATCCGTGTCAAGCTGTGCGAACGATTCTTATCGCTGTGACAAATGTGGAGTGTGCATTTTTGACATAATTGAGAATGCTGTGTGGACTGCAAAGTTGGTAATAACATAAAAAGGCGCAGTTCGCATGTTTAATAGCGTATTGTTGTGTTGGTTGAACAAAAAAATGTTTACAAACTGATACATATAATTATTATTTTATAAGGAAAAGATACGAATGAAATTCGAATCTTTGACAATCGACAATCGTGCGTATCTATTAAATTTCAATAGATATCTGCCTAGCCTTTTCCCAATTACATTGGGGTCGGCTTCCAGTCACACCGAATGCAGCTTAATACCAGTATTTTATATGGAGCGACTGCCTATCTGACCTCCACAACCCAGTTACTGGGTAACACGATATCTCGTGGTATGAATGGTTGTCAGACTTTCAGGCTTCTGACTACCCTGAACCGTTGTCATAGATCTTAATTTGACAACCGGGACCGACGGCTTAACGTGCTCTCCGAGGCACGGAGGGGTCTCAGTATGAAATGATGGTCACCCATCTACAGACTGACCGCGGCAAGCGCAGCTTAACCTTGATCGATCGATCGTTGCGGCTGTTACTTAGCCACGAGCCCCTCATTAAATTATTTTATTAAATTTCAATAGATGCGCTTAATCAACTTTTGTCCTCGACAAAACATAACTTTTTTAATCGACGTTCAAAAAGAACAAACTAACTTAAGCGTTTTAATGTGTTTCAAAGTTGGAATATACTTGGAATGACACGACTACGAGACGCCTTGTAATAGTAATTGTGTTTCAGGTATAATAACTAACAAATAATAATAATTATGGGAATAGAAACACGTTTAGCTCAGTAAAACGGTAAGACCGTGGGAGTTTACCCAAGCGGCACGATTTTGCGTGACTATTTAACTTGTATTGTAACATAGCATCACGCTTGTATTCCCCGAAAGGGTAGGCAGACGTGTATATACGTTGTACACCCACACTTTAAATATTTTTTTGGGGGCTGAGTTGCCTGCATCTGTAGGAGTGCACCCTTAAAATGGAATCCCTGCACTTGGCCCCTGGGTGGTGCAAAACAGGTAACACAATTCTGGCTCCGGCCGCGGCTGGTTTCCACCCACCGGACGAAGCCATGTTTCGGGATGTAGTCCGGTGCAACCGTTGTGGGAGACGGGTCTGGGCAGTTGCATCGACTTCCCAACTAACATTCTCTCCAAATCTACCCACTCTACTTGGTGTGAATAGATTTTTTCTGGATCTACATGTTCGATCCTCGCCCACATCATCGCTTAGCATTAGGGGAGTTGGTAGCCAAACGTAGATCCATTTTTCATATAAAAAGGCCCATATTAGAGGTCGTGAGCCGATTGCCATCTACTGGGCACAATTCTAAACTCCGAGTTGCTATTGAGAATTTCCTAATAGAAAAACCCAATAACACTTTGCCCGACTCACGAATCGAACCCAGGACCTCTTGCTCAACCACTAGACCAACGAAGCAGTACTTTTTATGTCAGTTAAGGCTAACTGTGCAGAACTGGTAAGAGTATTCTTAATTGAGAAGAAAATATTTTTTTCATACCCATACGATATTATAATTTTTCTGTGCAAAAACTACCAAATAAATTATGACACAGTGAAACAAGTAACAACAACACATTAATTAGATATATTCTTGCACCAGTTGTCAAGCAAAAACTGAAGAGTATTGATTTGAAATCAGGATACGTCACTCCCGACATCTGCACCTCACAACGCACTCAGAATATCAAACAGATACGCCCTTTTATCACTTCCCTCTATACTACGTTCGACGTCAAAATCATAAATACAACTTCGATAAATTTCGTCAAAAAACCGCTGACACACAGTCCGTCGCGTGTCGGCATAAAAACTCATTCTATACAAAAAAAAACCCTATTACCCGTTAGGAGCGAATTCTTGTTTCGGTATTTTTCGTGCCTTTCCGTCATTGACACGTCGTTTCCGATTTCTGCTGCGTCAGCCGATTGGATCACGGTCTAGAAATCTACTACTTAAGTTGCTTCGGTAATGTTCGGGACGAGTCAGTTGAGTGCGAATTTTGCTAACGTTACTTTTTGTAGAGATAAATATATTTCGGATGGAATAAAACATTAGTGAGACTTAATAAAAATTATTGTTATTATTTGTGGTATAAATTTTTGTGGAAAGAAAAATACGGTCGTGAGCAGGATTCGAACCTGTGCCTCCCGGATAACTCCAGGCTTTGACCGCTAACCCATCTCGAGCTCTGCTCACTACTCCGAATTCTTATTTCACAGTTTAAAAACGTCTTTTGGCGACGTTATCGCTATCTATTCAAACCCTATACTGATAACTGCGTGGCGCGGGTTCCAATCCTGCTCACGACCGTATTTTTCTTTCCACAAAAATGTTTAACTTTAGTGTTCGCCACGAATGCGTTAATTTTATTTATTGTGTTTTATTGAATGTGTGTGCCTGATAATTATTACGAATATATTGTTATTTGAAAATAATTATTTTTAACGCTTCTTCGGCCACGTAAATTGCTTCGAAAATATTCGACTTTAGGAATTATGCTGAAGTCGACTGGTGGAGAAAAATTTCAATTTGAACAAAGCATTTATGTGAATTATTTCCGAAATCGTCCAAATTGATAGGGGAATAGCAACGTTTAGTTATTCGGTACAATTTAGAACATTACTGGGTTCTTTGTTCAAAAGCGTTAGTTAGCTTTTAATAATTACCTATATTTTTAAAAGTAAAGAAAAGAAGAAAAAACGTCTTTGTATAGATAGAAAATAATAATATAATAAAAACAATAGAAAAGCTACAAGTTTACTCAAAATACTACACCGAGTGTCAGATACAATTAATGTTACAATGACCGCCAGAAAAAAACCCAGTCCAGTGCTAGGAATCAACCTATTTTACAGGTACTGGGTTATTGCGCCATCGTCGCATCAGCAACACACGAACATCAATCACCTTTAAGAATTTCCCTATCCGTGAAGTATACAATAGTTTAACAGTCATCGTGCTTCAGATGTGACTCAGTGGACAGTGAAATGGTCAATGCAGTATAACATTCTATATAAACTTTGGAGATTTGTTAGAGTTTAAGCAACCCGTAAAGTATGATATGTCGTCCAGCGGTTAAACCAGGAGACAAAACATACAAAAACTTAATATAACATACAATATTTCAATTAAGACTCCTTTTTCTTTTACATAGTCCAATATAATATCACTTCGGCAAATTTCGGCTTTACGAATTCTGCTGACGTCACCTTTGGTGGAGATAGATATGAGCGAAGCATTAGTGGGAATTAATTCCGGGTTGGTGTGAAATGATAGGGGAATAGCTGTGTTTAGCTATTTAGTACAATTTTGAATTACAGAGTTAAGGTTTTCGGTTTAAAAGCGTCGGCTAGTTAGCTTATAGTAGTCAAAAGTAATTAGCGTAACAAAAAGAGTTTAATGTTTATGATCTTAGGGGATCTATTACAGAAAATATTAGTAATATTCACTACAACAATACTACAAATATTCAGTTTTAAATAGTTATTATTAAATTCGGAATTTAAAAGGAGTCCCAATTAATATTATCGTGTCACTTCGGAAAAGTTCGGGTTTACGAATTTTGCTGACGTCACCTTTGGTGAAGATAGATATGGACAAAGCATTAGTGGGAATGGTAATTCCGGGTTGGCGTGAAATTATAGGGGAATAGCTACGTTTAAGTATTCAATACAATTTGGAATCACGGAGTTAATGGGTTCTCAGTTCAAAAGCGAGCGTTAGTTAAGTAGTCAAAAGCAGGTGGCTTAACAAGAAAAGTGAAATGTTATGAACTTTGGGATTGATTGCAGAAAACATTAGCAATATTCACTTCAACGATACTGCACAGTACTCGGTTTTCAAAAGTTATCACCAATTCATTATTATATTCGGAATTTAAAAGGAGTCCGAAAATAATATAATGTCACTTTGGACAAGTTTTGCTTTACGAATTTTACATTTAGTGATGATAGAATTTATAGTTATGCTCATAGCATTATTGGGAATTAAATCCGTGTTGGTATGAGATGATATATATTAATAGCTGAATTTAGGTATTCAGTATAATTTGGAATCATAGAAGTTAATGGATTCTCTGTATATAAGCATCGGCTAGTTAGTAGTCTAGGCGAATGGAAGACGAGTAATGTAGTTAGACAATAAGTGTACTTGAAATGTTACAATTTTGTTAAAATAATCTTGAAGGCATAGCCTTAGACAAGGGCCAGGGGTTTAGGGATTCACCTCACCCCAGATTCTAACCACATCACTACAGATTTCTAGATAGAATACGATATGCTAGCAAATTTTGTATTAAATAAAGTTTGCGTACTTTAAGGTCTAATTTTGATGTTCTGATCACGGATCTGACAAAAATACAGAGGTAACCTTGCAGTAGGGCAGCGACCGGCAATTTCCGTTCCCTCCGAAACACGGAGACGTTCAGATGAAAATGCTCCTAGCGGTCACGCATCTATAATCTAACCACGCTAAGTTTTGCTTAACCTCAAATACCAGAGGTTGCCACTGTCTATGAGCGCCTCAGATATTTCAATAACACCTTGATATCTTAATTAAGCCAAAAACCGACATTTTTAAATGATTCGGTAAAAAATTGCCAAATTACCATTTTTAATTCTCGTCCCTATTTTAAATAAGTCGTCTCGATAATTTCGGGCCTCGATTTAACAAATTTACGCATCGCTAAAAACGTCTGATTCGTTAGAACACCAAATTGACAGTTGATTTGATGAAATTCGTTGAGCTTTTGTATAGAGAAGCGCATTCTTTTACTAATATATCAAAAAATTAACAGTTATTGTACATAACATATCATCACGCCTGTACCCCGAAGGGTAGTCACAAATCTACATAATTATATACAAGAACCCTAAATCATTGCACTCCTTTTGTTGGGCAGTCGTGTAAAAACAGAGTTCTAGAACGACATTTTTATACTCAAAACCATTCTTTAAATTGTACTTAAACCATTTGGTTTTTAGTTTCCTTTCGTACTGCCCAGTTCCATTACTATTAACTCCAGATATCCTAAGAGCATTTGTGCAGTGACCCAATCTCGGAGAAAATACGGTCCGAGAGAAATTCGTATCCGGTTCGGATGTCGCCCGCACTGCCGAACGACGAATTGAGTTTGGTAAATTCACGCCATTCCTTGGTTTTGTTGCACGAAACCTATTTTAAGAGGTATACAACATACGTACCTATGTTGTGTTTATTTATGTCCGTGTGAAACAATAATTTTATCATTTAGGTTACTTTTTAAACGTACGTTGTCATTTAGGATTAATTATTATTGTCAATGATTTTTATGCATGTGAGGCCATGTCATGCCTATATTAATGACTATTTTCTAAGGAAACATTGAAATACAATAGACACGAACGGGACTGGAATGTCTAATTTTGCTATTTGAAATAAAAAAAAAATATAAATGCACTATCAAACATTATATTTTGGATTTTTCTCGGAACAAAAAACAGATTTTCACCCGAGGTTTTTATTTTGTATGTATTAAAAAGCTGTCATAAATAACAAATAATCCCACTTATAACGTTTAACTGAAATTTATAAAATTTAACCTTAGTTGCGATGTCTTAAGTCACCCTTTACAACATCCGCAGAAAGGTATAGGGTTCCTTCCGATTCGCTTAACCTTTGATCTGCATATATGTGTGGTATTGTAATCTATATATAATTTATGTTAATTGCAGGTGTTACATGGCGAAGGTTCCGAAGATTGGACGTTGCAGATCAAGTTCGTACAAAAACGAGACAACGGCACCTACGAGTGTCAGGTAAGAAAAACTTAAAAAAAAAACTCGATAATATTATAATCATTTTTAATATTTAACAAAATATATATATATATATATATACGATTGAAAATTTGAATAATTAATACTATTATATATCAAGACTATGTGTGTCCCGCGGTTTCACCCGCTTTTATTTTACATTTTTCTCGGCTCCTAGGTGTCGTAGCGTAATGTTAAATAGCCTATAAGATACTATTCCTCATGAATCTGGCTGAAAATCTTTATAAATATGATATAAAGATTTTTCAATTCTGATATGTAATTCCAGAGATTACCGTGTTTAAACAAACAAATAACTCTTCAGCTTTATTAAATTAGTATATGGAGATATAAATAGAGATATAGAAGCAGCATACATTGCATCACGCCTGTATTCCCCGAAGGGATAAGCAGCGTACACCCTCATTTCTCTATTGCTGTTATTAAGTTTCATGTAATGATAGGTGGTGACCCTATTGCCATCTACCGGGCACAATTTCAAACTCCGAATTTCTACTGAGAATTTCCCAATAGAAAAATTCAATAACACTTGGCCCGACCCGGGAATCGAACCCAAGACCTCATGCTCAGCAGTGACTGCTGGGGACCACTAGACGATCGAGGCAGTATAGAGGCAGAATATAGATATCTGTGATCTTTTCGGATCCGACATCTTTGATATAATTTTAACAGTCAAAGTCTATGGTTATGAAGAGCAATTGTTTTTGGGCCTATCAAAAATGAACGCGGTCGATTTAGCAGGTGATGCTGAGATAGGGTATTTTTGGTCTCGGTTGGATCAAATGGGTTTTAACTTATAATATTTCTTATATATTTATGAGGCTATACGATACATTAGATTTCTTAAAATTTTACTTTTTTTTGCGGAAAGGTAGCTACAAAATAAATAAATTGTATTTCTAGAGTTTACAGTTAACTCCAAAATAAATAAACTTAAATCTATCTTCTAACCCACAAAAATCTCTTGTCAGTGTTTGTTATCGAACTCCACCGAAACGGCCTGAACGATATTAATAAAAAAAGTGTATATTGGGTAGGTCTAAGAATAGGTCGTAGGCCATTTTTTATCCCCTAGGTGATAAGGGTGGCCCTATGCAGATTTTTTTTGGGCATAGCTAATAATAAATAATACTTTAGTCCAATTCAAACAGATTAGAGTCATAAAAGTCATTAAGACATCACAAGCCCTAAGCAAAAAAGACTATAAGGCCTATTGCAGAAGACGAGTTTTTGTATGATGTCTGGCATTTCTATCTGAAGATGATACACATTTTCGGCACTGGTGTTGTACGCCGTATGGTGCACACAAAAATTATGTGGTGTGCGGTGGCTCTAAAAGAAATACATCATCTAGGTACTTATAATGATACGGTCAGCAACTTAGCGTACTCCTTTTTAAAAGGCCGGCGATGCACCTGTGACTCCTCTGGTATTGCGGGTATCTATGGGCGGCGGTAATTGCTTATCATCAGGTAATCCTCCTGTTTGTTTGGCTCCTATCCCATAAAAATAAACATAATTTAAAATTATTATTATTAATTACCATTTTTCAAGGAAACACTGTAAAATAATAGACAAGAACGGGGCTTGCGCCCGCGACCCTTGACATTCCGTGTCATCACTCTACCAACTGAGCTACCTTGTCTTTGTCCGAATCTATTGAATTACAAGTATCCTTGTATTCGTCTTAAGGAGACGCCTGTTGATATTTATTTAGCAATCATTTACTGTCTTTTTAGGTTATTATTATTAAAAAATCAAGATAATGTTATATCTTAGGTTTGCGCGATCACTACACATTATAATAAAACAACTTTTCTCCGTATTAATCGCGTGTATTATTGGTTTTTTGTTTTTCCTGACGTTTCGAACACTTTGCAGCGTTCGTGGCCACGAACATTTCATTATAATAATGTTATTACTCAAAGATAACTCTGCTCTGTCATAATTAGTAAAAACGAAAAGGGAATACGCAATTGCATTTTTTTCATTTATTAACCATTATCGGAACTTTTAAATGTTGTCCTACTTATTTTGCAGTCTGTACTTTTGAATATTTTAACCGAACACACCCTACGTTAATTTTGGTACATCGACGATTTTAAATTCGTCACATGCGTTGCTCCCCGTAAAATATATTGCCTATAATGTTTCATTGTTACATGCTACTTCGTTTCCTGTAATTCATTAATTACCAGATTTATTCAGATTTACTTACGCATTTTACTAAACTACAATCCTATACCTATACAATATAAAACTTTAAAGTTTTTGCAATTTTTTCATTATTCAATTCGTCGAATTGACATCAATACAATGTTTTTGGAAGATATAAACTGCCGTTTTGAAATAAAACTTAGGTAACTAAATTATTTTATTAAATATGAAGTCAAGATAAATCTTTGAAAAGCATTAACGCATGCTTAGTGAACTCTAAAAATATTATATTAAATGGAAAATGAATACGGCCGCGAACAGGATTCGAAACCTGCGCCTCCCGGATAAATACTCCAGGCGCTCTGACCACTAAGCCATCTCGACCTCTGCTCACCACCGCGAATTCTTCGTCCACATTTTAATACGTCCTTTGGCGACGTCATTGCGCATTCAGTCCCTATACAGGTGACCGAACTGACAAAAAACAACGGTTGCGTTAATGTGTTCGGTTAAACAACCGGTTAAAAAAAACCCCGTATTTTTCGCGATCTATTTTGAATTACCAATCCACAACAAACAAAATTAAATAAAACAATATCACACTTCAATGAATTTCGATCCGTTATTAAACCTTAAATTAACTATAAGACTAGTTAATTTAAAATTGTGTAAAGTTAAACTTTAACAGTTAGCAATGAGCGATTCCTCGAATTCCTAGTTCTGTGGCGAAATTAAATTTAGCAAAAGCAATTTCGCGTGCTGTAATTGTAGGCGTTCATGCGAAAGTGCCGTTGTTCACAAACTAAATAGTTACTGGTGTGGTTAAGTTTATTTACGTGTGCACTGTATCGTGGATACGATCTTATGCAATGTAGTTTAGTATAGATATCTTGACGATTTGTTTTTACGATTGGAAGAGATTGAGTTGGAAACGTGCGTGGACTAGTATTGCCCGAACAAAATCTGCATCGCCTTTCCCAGCTACTTGTCGGCTTCCAGTCTAACCTAATGCAGCTTCATACCAGTATTTCACGTTGAGCGACGGCCTATCTGACCTTTACAACCCAGTCATTAGATAACATGATATCTCGTGGTAAGACTGGTTGTCAGACTTTCAGGCATTCGACTATTCGAAACGGCTGCCATAGATCTTACGGGCATTCTCTCTGAGACACGGCGAGGTATCAATATGAAGAGACACCCAAACAAAAACCAACTGCGGTTAACACAACTTAACCGATTGATGATCTGTACAAATATTACCTAGCCATTTCTAGTCTGATACTATCTGTTTTAAAGTTAGTCTGAACTAAAAGAACCTCGAAAACGGGCAAAAAATAATAATAAAAGAATTACAGATAAATCTTTTAAAAGCATTAATTAACACATGCTAATCTAACCTTAAAGTTATACATTTTTGTGGAAAAAGAATACGGTCGCGAGCAGCATTCGAACCTGCGCCTCTCGGATAAATCTCGCGTCCGTATTATATTCCACAAAAAAATATAACTTTAATAATAGAAATATAATAACTCTTTCATATTATTTCACAACCATTACCCTAACTCGTTGTCAGATAAAAAACCCTAAATGTATCGAGTTTTCAACCTCACTTACCCCATAACCAATACATCATGGCGCTGCAATTTAAAACGTCCACGCCTCACACTTCTCGCCAAAATTACGAAATAAAATCTAACGCAATAAAAATTCCCGAAAGCGCCCTGAACAATTGGCGTTTAACACGTAAAGCCTACATGATATTTCACATCGAATAAAATTATTTATAGAAATCGTAAAGTAATCCTTTTGTATGCGCAATGAAAATTTTAATTAACGTCCAAATTAAAAGAGCCCTTGCTCAGGTTAAATAAAAAAAAATCGGCGCTAAATTGGATTACCCTTTGTTATATTTCGTGCGCGGTTTCATCCGCTTCCATGTTGAAAATGTTCGGGAAATCAATTAAGATGAGCGCAGAAACGGGTTGAAATATAATTTTCTTGCAATTTTTTCCTGTTTCATCCCGTTTGTATTAATAAATCCTTGTTTTTACTGGTTTATTGGACGAGTATGGTTGGTCGTCATTATAGTATCGGGTCGTGAACGTTCGCTGTTTAATTTTAGCATCATCCATATAATCCTTCGAGGATTTTGCGTTGATCACCATACTCGGGGGATTAACAGTATCGGTATGATACTGTAAATAGGTATCTATATGGCCTACTTTTAGTTTTATGGGACACATGGCTTTACAATGCAGCGTTTGTTATGAAATCTAATCACTTTCTTGTTCAGCAGTGATAGCCTAGTGGTTTGACCGTTGGACTGGCAACTCAAAGGTCGCATGTTCAAATCCAGTGTACGCACCACTGACTTTCAAGTCATGTGCGTATTAAAAATTTATTATTACTTACCATAAAATGGTGAAGAAACAACATCGTGAGGAAACCAGCAAACCTTAGACAAGTTGTAGTTGGTGTGTGAAGCCATGTCAGAGGACTTCGGGCGGTTTAAACTCTGACACTATGTTGTTCATTAACCAAAAAATAAGAAAAATAATAAAAAAAAATAAAAAAAAAATTAGTACCGCCTTCAATAATCTACATAACTTTCATACACTAAAAAAATCAAAATAATATCAAAATTTGCTTATAATAAAATAAATTTTAAAAGAACAGTATATATATAACTAGTCGAGTGGTTCCAAGCACGACTGCTGAGCATGAGGTTTCGGGTTCCATTCCCGGGTCGGGCAAAGTGTTACTAAGTTTATCTGTTAGTAAACTCTCAGTGCAGGCTTGAGTTTGAATTGTGCCCGGTAAGTGGCAATAGGCTCACCACCTATTACATGGGACTTAATAACAGCATTGGTGAAATGTGGGTGTACAACTGTGTACACCTCTGCCTACCCCTTCGGGGAATACAGGCGTGATGCTATGTTATGTTATGTTTATGTTCAATATATATATGATAATAATAACTTATTTCTGGAGTCCCAATATGTATGTATTTCCAATCTTGCAAATAACAAACTTTAAATACATACAGTTATTTAATCCATTACAATATTAACTTGAACAACCGTTTCTTGAAGACAACCTCTCGGTTGCGATGGTGAATTCCAACTAAATTAACAACTAACTTAAAAAGTAGACACCGCCTCTGAAATACCATGAAATGTTATAACGTTTATATTATTAATATATATATTAAGACCTTATATAACTTTAATATACTCCCAACCGTATTTCGGTCACGGCGGCCTATCTCCATGGAGATAAGCCAAGTACGCAGGAGATATTATAGTGCACAAGTGTATGCGCAAACACAGGTGCACTTCGTCTTCCGTCTAATGAGACGGCAATTCGATACGACCGGAGAGCGATCAGGCGTAGGACCGACAGCTTAATGTGCTCTCCGAAGCACGGGGGTGTCACACCACCAACTTCCTGACACCGGGCTGCTACTGAGAATTTTCTAACAGAAAAACCCAATAACACTTTGCCCGACCTGGAAATCGAACCCAGGACCTCAGGCTGGGCAGCAGCGCTCAACCACCAGACCAACGAGGTAGTATATAACTATACTAATATAATAAAGCTGAAAAGTTAATTTGTATAAACACTTCTCTGGAAATGAAAGTTGGATTTGAAAAAATATGTTTGCATTCGACAGCCCAATTCTTGAGGAAGGTGAAAGGCTATTTAACATCACGTCACGACCCTCAGGAGCCAAACAAAGGAAAAAAGTAGGTGAAACTGCGGAGCACGGCTAGTATAAAATACTAGTTACGCATTACATAATAATATCACAATCCATTTTTCTGGTACACATCAAAATCGAAATCAATTTATTTGTGATTTTTTCAATTTATTTGTGAACTATTCACTTTAAAAATATCATATTATACATTTAAATTGGTAATGTAGTCACATGTGACCTTTAATTAATAAAATTATGTGTGAACTAACGATGTTAGAACAAGCAAGCTCTTACCGCTACAAGACGTAGCCATCTCGTAGCCTCGTAGGCTGTTGTAGTGGCTCGTAGCGCTTCGTAGCAATATTGTTAAATGATGAACACGACGAGGCTTCATAACAGCATATTGAGTATATTATTTTGGTTTGAATATTGTGCATACAATATAAAGCATATTTCAGATATTATACAAAGCCAGTTTCAAATACACAAATCTATAAACAAAATAATTCAATCAAAAATGTTATTTATTTATTCATCAACAAACATAAAATTACAGTTATTTTTTTTAGGTAGAAAAATACGGTCGTGAGTATAATTGGAACCTGCGCCACTCAGATAATACAACATTTAAAAAACATAATAGTACAATATGACAAAACAGACCTAAATTTGTCAAGTTGAATTTTTGTAGCTATTGTGCCGAGACGTTGTAATGACCACAGCTCACGCGTACCTTACGACGATATCCAACAAATATGCGAGTAAAAAAAAACATAAAAATACTTTCAGTAAGTTAAACTAGGTACCAAATGTCAAATGTAATTGGACTACTGTCATTTCTTTTACAGTGAGGACTACATTACGTCATCGTTTTGAGTCAGATCACGTTTCCTCCGATTGTTTTGTAGGCTTCTCGTACAACATGTTGTTACTAGTAAACTATATTTACACTTATTTTCCTTTTACAAAACTAGCTTGCGTTATATATTATTTCAGTAGAAACATTGTGTTTCAAATTTAAGAGAATTTTTTGGAACTTACAATTAAAATTTTGAAGATTACGAATGAAAAGTTTGTCACCCATCCACAGACCGATCGTGGCAAACATAGGTTACCTTCAGTCTGTGCGGCTGTTACTTAGCCACGAGCCCCTCTATTAGGCGTACCTATTAAGGTTTAGGCACAGTTGTACACCCACACTTCACCAAAGCTGGTATTAAATCCCATGTAATAGGTGGTGAGCCCATTGCCATCTACCGGGCAAAGTTCCAAACTCCGGGCTCCTACTGAGAATTTTCTAACAGAGAAACTCATTAATACTTTTCCCGATCCGGGAATCGAATCCCCCTTCTAAGAATACACGCATAATTCTCTGTATGTTTTAATTACCACATTTTAGAAGGGAACAACAGGACGCAATTCCAAACTTCGAACTGTTACTGATAATTACCTAATAAAAAACAAAAAAAAAACTCTTTTTTCAACCCGGGATCCAGAACCTCGTGCTCAACAGTCCCGCTTCTGTCCAATGAGGAAGTAGTCTACTTCTGACGCTAACTGAACATGATCAATTGAACCAACGTAATTTTAACCAACATGTTACTGTAATTTATTGTTCACCGGTTACTACTCTCGTGCATTTTTCGGGATAGCCCAACTAGTTTAACTCGCGACATTGCCGCGGGCTCAGCTCACGACTAAGGACTTCGGTCGAGTTCAAAATTAGTCGGGCAATCCCAAAATATGCACGTGAGTAGTAACCGGTGAACAAAAATTTATAAGAATATGCATTATGTAAATATTTATACAAAATGTTACTGTGTCATTTTGACAGCATATAATTTACAATTATTAAAGTTAAAATTATATTTGTGCAATCGTGCCTAAGTGTGCTTTGAAATTCATTGACAATTTAAACTCCGGTTGTCTGTGTAGAGCCGTCCGCGTCCCTATTCCGATAAGATCTCTCCGACTACAATGAAATTGAATTTGTATTGTATCGGAGCGGTATCGACGCTATGAATATCTCTGATTATTTCTATTCTGTATGAATATTTTATTGCTGCGTAAAATGTTCGGTATTGGAAAGATAATGGCGTCAATTCTAAATTAGCAAACTAAAGTAAATTTAAAGCATTGCTGTCCTTTACTAACCGTTACTATAAGAGCGGGACGGGATGACGTCAAATCTAAATTTAATCATGTCAACCTAAAATTTGCATATGATTTTCGTTTGACGTCTGTAATTTTATTAGCTTACTAAAACGAATCATCTCAATTCGAATTGGACTTTTGTTAATTCACCCCGTCTTGGTCATTTAGTAACAGTTAATACAATATAGCAATATTCTAAATTTTGTTTAGATTGCTACATTAAAATTGATGCCAATATATGCTAATATAATAAAAATGAAGTTTGTTTTTTTGTTTGAACGCGCTAATCTCTGAAACTACCACTCAGATTTAAAAAGTCATTACAAATACGACTGTTGTTACGTCATAGTTTGCATAGCATAGTATTACGCCAATATTCTCCGAAGGAGTAGGCAGGGGTGTACACAGTTGCACACTCGCATTTCAACATCTCTCTCTCTCTCTGTGTGTGTGTGTGTGTTTGTGTGTGTGTTAATAAAACTAGTAACTTAAACATACACAAATAAAACATTGTATCTATTTATTTATTTAATGATTCGCCTAAAATTGTTACCCATTTACCTACATAGTAAAGGTCAATTGTGTACAATATCAATCGACAAACACAGCATTCATAAAAATACAATCGGATACAATCGTCCAACCAATGGTATTAAAAAAACACAACCAACTCTCAAAACTCAAAGCGAAACACAACAAGAAAACAGCTCCTTTTGATTCCCCCTATATACAGGATTAACTCCCTCGTCTTGTTATTCTACTGAAACAATAAAAATAACAAGATCTGGTACATCAGGATGCTGGATCTTTTAAAGAGAAACGTACACCGTATGCAGATGATATCGCATAGATTTACATAACGAAAATGATTTCACAACTTGCACATCGAGAAGGGAATTTGGAAATGTAGGGTACGCGTTCTAACGAAGAAAGGGATACGCCCTCGTCTGTTTTAGCGATATAAGCTTGTTTTTGTTTATTTATACCATTCGGTTTGTTTTCAGTAGATAGTAGAAGATTTAAATTATACAACGAACTCGAAACCTGGCTGTATATCTAATATTTCATACATACGTAGCATCACGCCTGTATTCCACGAAGGGGTAGGCAGAAGTGAACACAGTTGCTGCTGTTGCTGTAATAGGTGGTGAGCCTATTGCCATCACCGGGCACAATTCCAAACTCCGAGCTGCTACTGAGAATTTCGTAACAGAAAAACACAATACCACTTTGCTCGACCCGGGAATCGAACCCAGGACCTAACGCTCAGCAGTTCGCTTGCGACAACTAGACCAATAAGGCAGTAGACACCACGCCATAGAACCTTCAGAGAAACATGCAAGAAACTCACAAATCTAAAAACATTTGTAATAAAATGTATTCCACGTATAGGCTGTAAAAAGTGTTTTTACGTTGTGGGTAAGTACGGGGGTGTTTAGTCAAAGATTTATTTGAATTCAAAGACCAGTTAGCAACGTACAAGTAGAATAAGAGAGGAGAGCACGATAAGCCGCCAATCCCGGTTGTCAAATTAAGATCTATGACAGCCGTTACGGCTAGTCAGAGGCCTGAAAGTCTGACAACCAGTCATACCACGAGATATCGTGTTACCCAGTGACTGTATTGTGGAGGTCAGATAGGCTGTTGCTCCATGTAAAATACTGGTATGAAGCTGCATCCGGTTTGACTGGAAGCTGACCCCAATGTTATTGGGAAAAGGCATTTCAATCGAATATTTAAATTCATTTGTAAAGTATTATATAATTGTTGAGTGTGGAACATCCACCATGGACGCTATGACGAACTCTTACCGGCTAAAAACCAGACGTTCGTACTCTAACCTTTGCCGTCGTCCTGGGTTCGTAGTAGCAATCACCGCAACCCCGACAGGTTCTGGTCCGTTGAAAGGCATCAGCAAACACTCCAAGATTATTGCATGCTGACCAAAGTTAGCCTGCACAGACTTGTCAGTGTGGCGCACACGCTGAAGCGCGGTACGCGGCCATCTCGGGCCTGGCGATGGTCGGGCAGCAAAACACACATGTCCGCCGCCCGCTGTCTACGGCTCACGGTGGCCAAAGATCATTGAGCGATTAAAGTGTTCTTGACTTTATTTTCATCATATCGTGTGGTTGATGAACAACCTAGTGTCAGAGTTTAAACTGCCCATAGGTCTCTAACATGGCTTTACACACCATTGAGAACATCACTCGATTGTGCTGGTTTCCTCACGATGTTTTCTTACCGTTTTAAGCACGTGATAATTAATTTATTATACGCACATGACTTGAAAAGTCAGTGGTGCGTACCTTGGATTTGAACTTGCGACCTTGACTTGCCAGTCCAACGTTCATACCACTAGACTATCACTGTTCACTGATGATGACTTTATTTCATTATTCAATTTCGTATAGCTTAATAATTACGCGAGTACATTACTGTGATACCAGACTTATAGGAATTCTACCGCCTATGTAATAAGTAAAAAGGGCGCGTTTCCCTTTGTCTTTTTATGAACTCTCGCCTGAAAATAGAAAAACTAGAACAATATATAAAAGACAATCCAAACTCGGAACGAACTTCCAGATTGTTCTCGCAGTTAAGTTTGTACGAATTGGAAATAATGTAGAATTGGATGTTTAAATAATTCAGATGATTATTCTATATTTAAGTACTATCCACTGATAGTACATAGATATATTGTATACAGAATTCTCTCAACTTTTCGTGTTTATATGATATTAAAAAATAACCTGCGTACTTTATAGACAAACCAATATCAGCTTGTGGTAAAGCCCCGCTGAACCAAAAATCATGATACTTTAGACTCTAATGACTATATAAAATTAAAATAAATCAATAAATAAAATTGTGTCCGTCTCCGATTTCAAAATAAATAGCAAAATTTAAGTGAATACAAAATCATCAGTCCCTTTACAGGTACCTGAACCGACACGACTAACTTTGCAGTTAACCGGTATAGGGACTGAATAGATGGCAATGACGTCACCAAAAGGTGGAAGAAGAATTCGGAATCTTCTTCACTTATCTTATCTCCGAATTGTTCTTGTGGTCAGTGCACCAGGAGTATTTATCCGGGAGGCGCAGGTTCAAATCCTGCTCACGACCGTAATTTTCTTTTCGCATAGTTACTAATTAGTACTAACCTAATCTTTAATGCTTAATCATAAATTACCGTTTTTAGAATTTTTGCCTGGCCTGAAATTTTATATCGAATCGGTTCAACAGATCTAAATGATTTTTTTAAGGATTATAACAGGAATTTTAACATAAATTTTCAAATATGTACCATTATGATATCTAGCAGGGTTCAAAAGATATAAATATATTAAGTGCTATTTGACTAAGTCCGACAGTAAACTCGCCTGTTTTCATAACCCTAAAACCACTTCTCTTATTGGTTCCAGGTGTCAACTCGCACAGGCATCGTGTCTCATTACGTGCGTCTCCAGATAGTGGTGCCGGAAGCCTTCATCCTCGGCTCAGGGGAACATCACGTGGACCTAGGCAGCGTCATACACCTAATTTGCATCGTGGAAAAGGTAATAATATTGATAAAGTGATATGCAAAATTTGATTTGAAACGAAACCAGAACATAATCATCTGGTTATAAATAACAATATAAGAGACAAAGGCTATGAGTACCGACCTATATAGACAAAATTATTTATTTATAATTTTTCGCTATGTTTTCCTTTTCAATTTTAGAAATACTAGTTTATGTCTCAGTTCTAACCGGGGCATGCAGAAAGTTAGTTTTTATTTTTATTATAATGTTTAGTGATCGCGAAAACCTAAGATTTTATTTTTATTTTCAATTATTTCTCTGCAACTGTGCGCCTATAGTTCAAGCTCGAATAACGTATGGGTCCGTTATCCAAATCCATAAACGTATAGGTCATAAAGCTTATAAATTATAGTGCGGAGAATTGGATTTTTATCCGCTGAACGTAACTTGTTACAGCCATTAAGTGGCTAATGATCAACAGAATTATAATAATGATATGATGAACTCCCCAAATATCGTTCTCCCCAAATCTAGTGGATAGATTTGGGGAGAACGATATTTGGGGAGTTCTACTTAAGAGCAAATAAATTTATTCTGGATCTACGTGCTCCATCCTCGGCTACACCGTCGCTTAACATCAGGCGAGTTGGTGGCCAAACGTAGATCAATTTCGGATAAACAAAATATTATAACATTATGGTAAGACTTATTACTTAATATCGTTGTATCGCCATTGGTTAAAGTTTACTATAGAAAAACAAACACACGCCTATTCATTAAAACTGTATATTTTCTGTAATCTAGCGGTGCTTGACCTATTTCCAAGATCAACCTACTCGAAATCCTTTTCCAGTTTCCATTCCCCACTTCCGACTACTACAAAATGCACAACACCAGAAACGCTCGACCTACTTTAAAAGAAAGAAAACAAGAAAAAAAATAAGTACAATTAAGCAAAACCTATTTGAAAAAATTCCAGAGCAAATTATAAAAAGCGGACTAATTGCATGTTTTACAGCAAAAAAATAATATTTCACTTCGACCATTTTCTTTTTGAACATTATTTTTCTTAACGAGGGCAGCTAAGCGGTGGAAGTATGTAGGATTCGTTCAACGGTAATTAAGAGCTGTGAGGTCGTATTTGCGGTGGCCATCTCAGTTATCTATCGATTTACCGCCACTTGGATGGGTATTTTCCTTTTAAAATCCACGTTTTAAGGGTAGTTCGAGATCTAGATTTATAATGTTTTGATTCTTGTTAGTTTGGTAAGTATAGGGGAGAAGCTCTTGAGTCTGATTAAAGTTTAAGAAGTAGAATCTTGTTGGACTTATAGCCGCGTGAGAAAATTGTAGCGTAGAAAGAAAGAAAGAAAAGGTTATTTGTCTTTTAACAGGTTACAAAATCATTACATAACATGGTTACAATTTTTTTTTTTAAAAGGACAAAATTGTCTTATACTCATCATGATGACTTACAGACCGGAGCATGTCAGCCGCTGGTATTCTGACTAAGCCCTTCATGCAAAACTACACAATGGAATAAGTCTAGTACACACATTTAACTGTAAAAGAAAATTATAATTTATGTGGCGTTTAAATATTTAATTTATATATACCAGTAATACAAATTTAACGAATATAAAATATAAAACGTTTTTAACGTAAGGAGATAGACCTAGTACTTTGGTACCTATATAGAATAATAAATGAGACATACAAGGATACAGCTATGCATGCTCTAGTTTCTGACACCAAAGATCGCTTCAAAACCAATCATTTATGACAACGCGCTTTGAAAGTGAAATGATTAGGTAGGTAATACCATTGCCGATAAATGGATAGCTACTTAGAAGAATGTTAATATAAAACATAACATAACCAGGCCATAATATGGTTTCCTCACGATGTTTTCCTTCACTATGTTTGTGATGTCTTAACTAAGAAATTACTTAAATGACATTGAAGAAGCCATTTGAACCTACAGCTTGTGGTATAAGAGACGGGCCTCTCTTACGCGGTTATTAGATAATAATTTTCAAAGAAATCTTTGAAAAATAGAAGACAGGAACGGGATTCAAACCCGCGATCTTTGTTAGTCCGTGGCATAGCTAAGTCAAAGTCAAAGTCAAAGCATTTATTTCAATTAGACCGTTTACAGGCACTTTTGAATTGTCAAAAAAATAAACTAGTTGCCACGTTCCAAAGTGTAGATTCCTGTGGAGAAGAACGGGCAAGAAACTCCACGGTTACCCTTTTTCATCAAACAATTACAATATTTTGGTTACTTGTATTTATAATATAGAAATCATATGTGAGAACAATGTAATATGAAGTCTATAGAGTCTAGTTACAATTCAAAACTTTGCCATGACAGTTTAGAGATGACCAGCCCCAACCAACGGCGCCCGTTCACGAACATGACGCCAGCGTCATGTTCGCTCTACCGTGCTACCGTGTCGCTTGTTCGCATCTACTAAATTTCAAGTCCCCTTCTTTTCGTCTTAAGGAGACGCCTGGCGATATATATTAATAATCATTTACAGATTACTTAGTCAGCGTAACCAATTTGCAGTTGTAAGAAAATAATAATATTATTAGTAATAATATCATGATGTGGTGTGGTTTTCGCGATCACTACATGTTATAATAAAACAACTTATCTCATTTAATAATATAAATGTTGGCATTACATGGCCGCCGTAACATCTATAAAAATCATGATATTATTATAAGTTTATTGGATGATAATTATTACGACATTTTTTCTTTTCCGTGATCGTAATAGTAACATTATATTACATCTCGTGACTTGTGGCGTGAGTCATGCCATTGTGAAAATAAGTTAAGCTGCGCTGCCCGTAGTTTGCATGAAGATGGGTATCCAATATTTCTTATAGAGACCTTTCACCTGAATATCTGATACCAACTATCTTGTTACCTGATATTTCAAATATGGTCAAATTGATATTCGCTCTATCAAAAATATTTAATTCAGCTGTATACTCATTCCGACCGTATTTCGGTCACGGCGGCCTCTCTCCACTGAGATTAGCCAAGTACGCAGGAGATATTACAGTGCACAAGTGTATGCGCAAACACAGGTAGGTGCACTCCCTCTTTCTTCACTCTCTTAATTCCCATGGGACGGAAATCCGACACGACCAGAGAGAGATCCAGCGCAGGACCGACGGCTTTACGTGCTCTCCGAAGCACGGGGGTATCACACCACCAACTTCCTGACTCCGGTCTGCTACTGAGAATTTCCTAATAGAAAAATTCAATAACACTTTGCCCGACATGGGAATCGAACCCAAGACCTCACGCTCAGCAGCCGCGCTTGCGACCACTAGACCAACGAGGCAGTCAAATCTAATTCAGCTGTATTCAGTTATTAAATCCGACTCTGACAGATGGTCGTGGCGGCGGACTGGTTACGAGCCCGCCTCTTAAGCCACAGGTTATGGGTTCAAATCTGGCATGTACCAATGTGACTTTCAATGTCATTTGAACTTTCATAATTATTCTAAGACATCATAGACATACGGTAAAGGAGAACATCGTGAGGAAACCTGGACCTGACCTGAAAGCACCGGCCCGCAGTGAGCTAACATGGTGATCAATGCTCATGCCTTCTCTGTATGAGAAGAGACCCGCGCCCTGCAGTGAGACAATTATGGGCTAGCGATATGATTAAACATAAAAAAAATTAATCATTAAAAGTTAAAGATAAATAACCCGTTAAATTAAAAGTTAAAAATATAACTGTTAAGGAATTCATTAAACGGTCGCGAACAGGATTCGAACCTGCGCCTCCCGGATAAATACTCCAGGCGGTCCGACCACTAAGCCATCTCGACCTCTGCTCACCACCGCGAATTCTTCATGCATATTTTAACACGTCTTTTTGGCGACGTCATTGCTATATACCTCCTGTATATGTAATTTAGAGTTCGCTAAGCATGCGTTAATGCTTTTCAAAGATTTACCTTTAAGAGTTCATAAAACATTAGATATAATGTTTAAACGTGTTTTATTAATAGATACGAAAAAAGATATTGTCTGCAATAATTATAAACGTTTAATTATACAATACCTACTTAGAATTCAATTAATGGGTTGCGACACTTTTTACCATCTTTCTACCATCATTCATTCAACAGACTTGCTTGGTTTGTTTGCTATTAATTTTTTAATAGTTGAATTTAACAGTTATAACGTTTAATGTACTATCGCGGACACTCTCGCTTGACCACCACTAAGGTCATTTTCGCTTGCACTAAATAATAGAAGCGCTCTGTAGCCCCGCCAAGGTCAAATTAGATCGTCCTTAAAATTCACAAAAGGGAGTACCTACACGTGATGCGTCACTAAGCTGCGCAGTGCAGATTGCAACTAATTACGTTCTCGCTTTCCTAATAGGCGAACATTTGAAGGTGGCGTGACATGGCGCCGGCGAAGGATTTACACGAAAAAAATCTTAAGTGGGCAGGCGGAAAAGGTCGCGATAGTACCTACATTTCTATTATAGGCTGGTTATGACTCTGAGGTACATAGTTGGGATAACATAAATATAATATTTTTATTTAATCATTTTCGTAAGACATATTCACAACAATTAATGTTCACCGGTTACTACTCACGTGCATTTTTCGGGATTGCCCGACTAGTTTCAAACTCGAACGGAGCCCTTAGTCATGAGCTAAGCCAGCGGCGATGTCGCGAGTCAAACTAGTCAGGCAATCCCGAAAAAATGCACGTGAGTAATAACCGGTGAACAATAATTAATATAAATATAATATATTATATTAGACGTACCTACTTTTATAACTAACTGCCTCGTTGGTTAGTGGTCCCAAGCGCGATTGCTGAGCATGAGGTCTCGGGTTAGATTCCCGGGTCGGGCAGTGTTATTGAATTTTTCTGTTAGTAATTTCTCAGCAGCATCCCGGAGTTTTTAAATGTGCCCGGTAGATAGACATAGACATGGACTTAATAATAGCATTGGTGAAATGTGGGTGTAAAACTGTATCCTCTGCCTACCCCTTTACATATAGGTACCTATTTGAAGGTACACCAAAGGTTAATCCAATTAGTAAGACATCAACGTTTACCGTGTATGGATATTTGAATAGCAAGTTAACAATCATTACGGTAGAGTGCGCTTGTGTAGCATTAGTAGGTTAGCGTGAATCGATCAACGGTTAATCCAGTATAACAAATAATCTAAGTCGATCGAGATTGCAATTAATGGTTGACCACTAACTGTCACTTTGTTTACCTAATATGAAAATATTAGCGGAAAGGACGTGTACAAAATGACTACAGAGCACTTATTTCTAACATGACATTACGCTTGTATCGCCAAAGTGTTAGGCAGAGGGCATAAAAAGCTTCACAAATTTCTAACAGAAGAATCCAACAGCATTTTACGTGACCTTGGAATAGAACCTAGGAGTTCACACTCAGCACCACACCTGAGAGTACTCGATGTAAAAGCCGTTCGTATGTCATGTCAGAGACCTACGGGTGGTTTAAACTCCGACACTAGGTTGTTCATCGACCACATGATAACTCGCAGCGGTTGCGCTTGCAACCACTTCACCAAGGAGAACCACACACATTCCTAACATAAAATTTGTAATATCATGTTTCTGATATTTCATAGGTACCAATTAAACATATTTTAAAAGAGTAGCTACTAAAATTGAATACTGAAAAAAAGTAACTTTGTTAAAAGGTACATTTAAAATTAATTGTTCCACTAACCAGCTCATAACTGTGCCACTGCAAGGCAAGGGCCTCTTCTCATGCAGAAGAAGGCAAGAGCGCTGATCACCACGCTAGCTCACGGCGAGTTTGCGATTTCAGGCCACCAAGTCCACGTTTCCTCACGATGTTTTCCTTCACCGTATGTTTGTAATGTCTTAAATTTACTAACAAAGTTAGTACATATGACAAAAGTCACATGCTTGTTTTGAACCCACAACTAATGGCTCAAGAGGCGGGCCAGTAACCACTCGGCCTAGTGCAAGTTTGCTAAAATAATTTCCTCAAACGACAGACATCCCTCCAAAACTTAACTACCTACTATCAACTCCCTGTCATTTTCAATAACAATCATTTTTCTAACTATCCAACTCCTCCGTCATTCAGAAAAACGGAAAAGCGAGGGAAATGTTAGTATCAATCAAAAAAGGTGTTTTCAATGTGTGTCACTCATTTTTATGGGAGGCTGTGTAGGTCTGTTTACAACCAACTGACGTGTTTTACGGTGTTTTGTAACACTCGTATTTTATTTACGTTATTTACATAGGAACGGCTGATAGATCGTCGTAGATTTATGGGGAGATTTTTATAGGTACATTTGTAAATCAATATATTCTTATTAATTGGTTTTTTGGATTGGGGCACAAATGGAAGGTTATATTTGTTATTATTACATTAGGTCCTACTTTGTTTATGGAGGCCCTTTTACGGGGTTAACATGCAAGATTAAAGCTTGCCAAACGTTCCCAGAATAATCGTACTTTCACTCATGTATCAACTGGTCGACTGGCGTCGGCGTCACACGTGTCAAAGTTCATTGATCCCAATCGTGAAAAAGCATTGATATAGCATTCATTCTAGATTGTGGTGGTAAAAAACCTTCTACTTATTCAGTCAAATAATGTTATATTTAATTTCCAGAGCCCAACACCCCCACAATACGTGTTTTGGTACCACAATGACCGCATGATCAACTACGATGCGACGCGCGGCGGCATCACGGTAGAAACGGAGCCCGGGGCCCGCACGCAGTCCCGGCTGACGGTCCGTGGGGCCACGCTGAAGGACTCCGGGAACTACACCTGCAGCGCCAGCAATACGGAGCCGGCTTCTATACATGTCTTCGTTTCGGAAGGCAGTAAGTACAACTATTCCTGTACTAAATAACTTTTTTTATTAGGTGTGGTTTCCAGTTGTCCGCAGACCGCAGTCCGCCACCGTTAGATGGCAAACGCGGTGGGACCGCATGTGAGGAGGAGTGCCGGTATAGCGAGGTGCCGCTATCCCTATCCTCTGCGGCTGTAGTGGCTGGCGGCGGGGCCATAGACCTGACCCGTCGCAGGGGATCTTGGGCGTTCGGACACAGGGTCGTCTGGCGCCTATTGCACATAGTCTCCGAGGTGGTTGCGACATGCCATGTGTCTGGTGTTCCGTAGCGGGGGATGCAATACCCAACCCCGTGAGAGGGAGTCCGGCAACGGACTGCCGCGGGTGGGTTCGCGGTCGTGTGCGTTATCGTTCCCGCGTCCCGCCCTCAAGAAGCTGAGGAGGTACACAGTGGAGTTTTAGTGGGTTTAAGTCCGACAAAACCGCTCTGTCTCCCCGTATCAGAGCGGTATGCCAGGGCATTTCTCTACGTAAAAATAAATAAAAGGAATTTAGATCCTGAATTCGGGTTGTAGAGAATGAGCAAATACTTATGGCAACTGTGGTGGTGTGGCCAATGTGAAATAATAATTCCTGATATTACTAAGCTTTTTGGAATATTTCTGTGTGGATGGAGAATATCGGTTCTCTATGTGCCCTAAATTCTGAGCTTTCATGAGTTCCTTCATAATTAGGTATAGTTTATGTGAAATGAACAGGACCGTCAAACTTTGACAAAACATTACAAACTTATATCGTAAATTATCGTTGAAGGTAAGCAACATTTAATACGGTCGGTTTGTATGGGATCAGCAGGTTCATTTTTATATCTAAACGTCTTCGTGCGTCGAGGGAAGGTTACACCGTCGGTCCCAGCTATTATTATTAACATTTGCTAAGCCATGTCTGGGACCAAAGCCAAGAACAACTTCAAAATAGTTTGGTTTCAGCTGAAGAAAGAAGAGGATATGAAATAAAAACTTTTGACATAGTGAACTACTTCATTATACTGTACCTACTTACTCTACTTGACTGCCTCGTTGGTCTAGTGGTCGCAAGCGTCGCTGATGAGCGTGAGGTCCTGTGTTCGATTCCCAGGACAGGCAAAGTGTTATTGGGTTTTCCTGTTAAGAAATTCTCAGTGGCAGCCCGGAGTCAGTAAGTTGGTGGTGTGACACCCCTGTGCTTCGGAGAGCACGTATGGCCCGTGCGGTCGTGTCGGATTGCCGTCCCATCGGAATATGAGAGTGAAGGAAAAGGGAGTGCACCTGTTTGCGCATACACTTGTGCACTATAATATCTCCTGCGTAGGTACTTGGCTAATTGAGATAGGCCGCTGTAACCGAAAAGCGGAGGAGTATTATTATGACATACTCTAAACATTTCCTTTCCACCTTCCAGGCAACAAGATGGCGGCTATACTCCGACGTAACACGAGCGCTATCCACGGCATCACGACCAGCGGCACCTGCCTCTTATTGCTGACGTCAGTGCTAATGCACTTCGGTCTCCGATGACGTTAGTGCGGGATGACAGCATTGTGGCACTGTATGAGAGAGGGAGACGGATAGAGACGTATTGCTCATGATTTACTGTATTACAAGAATTCCTATATAGATAAATAAATACCTAAATGATAGCCAAAAATTATCAATGAGCCATTTAAATCGTCAGACATTTTTTATCGGCGGATTAAAATTACTTTTTTTGACAGTTTTATATCAAAAAATGCCAAAATTTTATTTGGTCATTAGATAAAAAATATCTGACAGTTGAAAATTGGGTCCATGATAATTTTTGGTTTGAGTATCAAATTGACTCACACATGCAGAGGTCATCTTTGACCCAATAAATACATTAAAACGTGAGCAATATAAGTTCAGCAAGAAGATTGTAAAAGCACACACTCAAAAAAAGATTTCGATACAAATGTAATCAAATCATTTTCCCACCTACACAACTAATAACGACTCAATATCATGAATTCAGCCGTACGTAGGTCATTATTTTAGAAACACCCAAAATAAGCAGTTTTGAATTAAAACACTTTTCGGGATTATTTTCCGGCTAAGTACCTACACTCAGATATCTATAGGTATATAGCTCAAAATGGCTTTATTTGTATTTATTGTAGGAATTAATTGGAATCTTTTTTACCCAAACAAGTACACAATAAAACAAAAATAAAATAAGTAGAAAGCCAGTAAAAAGGTATCTTGTACACAGGCAGGTCTATTCCATGAATTGTGTTTTTAATAATCACCTGTATGTTTGTCAGTAATAGGAAAATTTACGTCAGAAACAATACATAAAACTGTTCATTTAAGTATGAGATGTCTTAATAAAAGTCCTCATACAGTGCCAACGTAGAAAAATAATTAAAACTTTAAATAAAATAATCATTGATTTCTAACATAAGTTGATTGTAACATAAGTTTATTGTAACATTACCTACTTAGTTAAAAGTAACAAATATATGACGTAACTTAGTTACTTATTTAGGATTAAATTTAGACTGTATTTATTATAGGCACAATATTGTACAGTTAAACAGTTCTTATAGTGTTTTATATGTGTCAATTCCGATGTAGACAAACTAAGTCAAACTAAAATTATACAAGTTAAACAACTTTTAACCGGATTAATCGCATGGTTTTTGTTTTTCCTGACATTTTTAACACTGCAGCGTTCGTGGTCGCAGGAGGAAAAACACACACCAATAATACACGCGATTAATCCGGTTAAAAGTTGTTTTATTATAATGTGTAGTGATCGCGCTAACCTAAGTTACAAACTTAAATTGCCATGTTACTACCATTTACCGTCTCGCTCTCATAGCGGCTGTTACTAGTTTGACCAGAATTGCTGTACCGCTCTGTAGGAGGTTGATGCAATAGCCCGTTAGGTTATGTTTACTTCGTGCTGAGGCTGCCACACCGAAATCTAGTGTGTTTTCTAACGGACCATATAAGTCAAACGGTCAAGTGATAAACAAAACAACAGAAAACAGAGTGCAGAGTGAACGACATAACACTTGTGGTCAAGCTGTAGTAAAACAGACAGCTATTTTGTAATTATTGGTAGATATAAGGTTGGTCTACATCAGAATCGATACCAACGTCGGATTTTTAATGTTACTCCAAAGAGGAAAAATGGTTTTTAGCACTCGAATTCGGAGGAGACAGCGAGTAACTGACCGATTTTCACAATAAAGCTGAATACACATCTATAAAACTCGCAAGTTATTAGCACAACTCAACGAAAGGAAGAAACCTTGCGCGTTTGTTTAAGTAGGTACTTACACCTTTTTATCTAAGAAATATGAAAATAACTATATGAAAATCAACCTAAGAATTCGATAAATCTAAAGTTAAAATCGTTGTTCTCAAAAACTTAAGATAACTACAAAATTATAAAAGTGTTAAATATTAAGAGAAACAACATTCTGTCATTCAAATTATGCTCAAAAATATTCACTCGAATGTAAATACTCATAGTTGGTTTCATTGATATGTAAATAATTTATGTAAAAAATAGAGGACGAAAATTTACGTAAATAAAATTATCACAGAACATTTATTTTTAAGTAATTCGCTGTATTATGTTGGTACCGCTGCTTGAAGAGCGCTTTTCAATAATTTGCACTAACTGCGCAGGTTTCTAAAGCGCTTTATAATTACCGTTGTAATGTGAACGTTCTTATCATGAATGTAGGAATAGGAGAAGGTCAGAATCAGTTCTCTTCAAAACTGTTTAAGCGGTGTCGTCAATATCGATATACAGAGTAAATTGTAATCTATTACAGAATTTTTATAGGTGGATTCAGCCAATGAAACTGAACTACTTTCGGTAATAATCATACGTCATAAGCTGAAAAAAAAAAATTAACGCCCTGCTACCGAAAGTAACGACAAAATGTATGGGACGTCAAAACATTTAA
The DNA here is from genome assembly GCA_935421205.1 of Xylocampa areola. Lineage (NCBI taxonomy): Eukaryota > Metazoa > Arthropoda > Insecta > Lepidoptera > Noctuidae > Xylocampa > Xylocampa areola. Next base: position 14,104,075 of record OW285218.1, on the reverse strand, counting down.
TTTAGTTCAAGGTTTGTTCCAATACTTACATATATTATCACATGCATAGCGATGCATACCTAGCACTCCATGCACAGCATTTCCGCGAAAAAAATAGATAAAAGTTGTTGTGTTTCATTACCAGAATTACACCAATCATATTTGCGGAAATTTCTTGGCCCAATAATTTATTTTTTATATCAATAATTTTTCTAAGGAAATATTGTTAATAGAATCCACTTTAAATACCTACTTCTATGGTAGATTTGTTTATATGCATATACTATACAATTACATACCCAGATCCAGAACCTGTCATTTTTCCTTTGAATTTTGTATGAATAATACTTATAAATGAAAAAGTAAATTCACAAACTCCTTTTTCATTACCTACCAATATATTCGGAATAAGGTCAATTAAATAATACGTATGGTATGTAAAAAACTGAAATGATTGTAGAAATAATAAAGTTATTCTGTGCCAGAATTATTGTAACTTGAAATAAAAAATATTAAAATATTTCTTTCAAATTTGTTCCGATTACTTGTTTTTTTTTTCAGTTTATGTGTTCTAACAATTTAATGTCATACCATTTAAGAATTCCCGACTTTACGAAAATTGTATTAACTAAGTAATTAATTGTAAATTCTCAGGAATTAAAATTATGATAATTCGATCTTAATTAAGCTGTTCATTTTTGGTGTGACTGGTAGTTAGACATCTGAATTCTGTATAAATTTTTATAACGATGTTAGTATGTGGAATTGAGAAAATAGAACTTGGCTGTTAACTTGCAGCTGTTTAGTCACAAAAACGGTGACAAGTATACAAAATTGTCTAAAATATATTGAAGACTATAGTTTCCCAAATCCAGAAATTGACTAACAAGTAAAATTCATAAATCTAGTGTTTTTTTAGAATTGAAGAATTGCGTCTTTCGCCTCTGCAGGAGAAGAGATTCTTGTGGGATGTGACAGCTACGGGACAGTTATACCACGCCTATGGGACAGCAAATATAATCAGATGTCTGCCTACCATGTTTTAAATATAATTTACCCTATGAATTTACCATTAGATACGCCATTACCGTAAGTCTATGGTGAAACCATAGAGTCTAGAATAGCCATGTAATATACCACAAGTATACTCGATCTCTAATATTTGACGGTTTGATTCTAAAATTTATTATCTCTTGTAAATATAATATAATTAATATACTATAAAATAGATCAGTCATACTATTAGTTAATTTGTAAATAAATTCATCAGTGTTACTAAAATCATTTAATGTAAATAATATTTCGGTGATCATGTATGCAATAAATAATAAATTTCCTTGGAATTTGAGTTTTATGTTTATACAAATAATGTCGTTTTAAGGGTAGTGCGCACCCAAGGTACTCGTAGGTATGTGTGCTGCATTTTGATTGGCTTGCGTCAAATGACAAAGTTCCCTATGTTCTTTTTGCGTCATAGGTATAAAGAAGTGAACTCTGCGAACACCAAAAAAAACTGAAAATGTTTCTTGAAATAAATCCTAATCCTTCATTTCAAATCAAAGCTCAAAAATAATGCTTAATCTTAAAATATATTATAATAAAAAAACTTTTCACCGGATTAATCGCGTGTATTATTGGTTTTTGTTTTTCCTGACGTTTCGAACACTGCAGCGTTCGTGGTCGCGTGGTCCTCCTGCGGTCCGGTTTCAACCAAACGAAACGGTTTCAAATACGTTTAAGTTGTTTTATTATAAGGGGTAGTGATCGCGAAAACTTAACATATATTTTAATATGCTCACTATTTTTGGGCCTTCGATTTCCATCATCTCAATTTTGAAGATCGCTTACATATTATAATTATGTTCCTTTATTAATTTTATAATCCATATTTTATTTCCTAGTATCGTGCAGGTGGCTTGATGAAACATGTACCTAGGTATATCAAGATAAATCTTTGAAAAGCATTAACGCATGCTTAGCGAACTCTAAAGTTATAATATTAAATGGAAAAAGAATACGGTCGCGAACAGGATTCGAACCTGCGCCTCCCGGATGTATACTCCAGGCGCTCTGACCACTAAGCCATCTCGACTGGGGTCGCGAACAGGATATCGTAGGAGTCGAGATGGCTTAGTGGTCAGAGCGCCTCGAGTATTCATCCGGGAGGCGCAGGTTCGAATCCTGTTCGCGACCGTATTCTTCTTCCATTTAATATTATAACTTTATGTACCTAGGTATGTTAATTCTTTAGTTATTAAATATATTTTTTTATTCACTTGTTCCTTACATAATACTGTTTTAATTGAAGTTAACTCTGCAGTGAGACTAAAATAAAAAAGTAGGTTCTTTCTTTCTTTCTTTTTATATGTCAAACGACCAGAGTTAGTTTCCAGAATAACTCGGTCACTTCTTAATTATTGTTGAACGGTTACTCTCGTGCATTTTTCGGGATTGCCCGACTAGTTTCGAACTCGAACGGAGCCTTAGTCATGAGCTGAGCCCGCGGCGAGGTCGCGCGTCAAACTTCTGTTGTTGGTCATTTCCGTTTGTTCCGTTAAACGTTACATAAATAAAATAAGATCTTGGTAACAATATTTTATTTTCTCATCAACATGATTATTATCTATAATTTACCTCTCCGTAAAACTAGTAGTTTTGATACCCAATCCATATCACCATTGTCTTGACATTTTTGCTTGTACCTATATTTAATATTTATTTTATATAGGGTGTTTGGTGCATCGTACTGAATTGGCCGAAAGGACCGGCCAGTTGGTTGCAGCCTAGTAACTCAGTTTTTGCTACACATTTATTTTTAACACAAATTTCCGTTTTAAAAAATTCCAAACTTCGTCATTAAATCTTACATAATAAAAAAGTTATAAGCAAAGATAAATCTTTGAAAAGTATTAACGCATGCTTAGCGAACTCTAAAGTTATTATATTAAATGGAAAAATATACGGTCGTGAGCAGGATTCGAACCTACGCCTCCAGGATATTTATCTCCTGGAGTATTAATTCGGGAGGCGCAGGTTCGAATCCTGCTCACGACCGTATACCTTTTCCATTTAATATAAGTTATAAGTACATCCTTCAAAAATGTGTTATTATTTTTATGAATACTGTTGTAATATAGGTCTATCAAATTCAAAACTACTTGTTTGTAATTTGTTCTTATTTTTATTTTATTCCGTTATTGTTTTTAAATACACAAAGTTTATAGAAGAAGAAAAAAACGGAGTCACTAGGCCACAACAGACAACAACTGACCTGTCAGAGTTTAGGCGGGAAAATGTAAAGTGCACGTTGTCGGTTTTATATTGTTTTCCAAAACTTTAATGTAAAAAAAAAAAGTGTTAAGTTTAATGTGTAATTATGGTGGATAATTAACCATTGAGTGTCCATGAAGGTGTGCGAGTGTGGGCAAATTATATAAAATTGAAAATCATGACTTTTTGTGTTCACTCCTAAACTCCATCGAAGACTCAGTAACATTTTCACCGTTTTACTGGGGCAACGCGCGCAACAACTTTTAATACTTGATTATTCTGAATACTTGACACTGGCAAGCACAAAAAATGTGGCGCCATATAATAAATAATCCCATGACGGGAACTATTATTACTTGATTACTCCATATACTTGACACTGGCAAATACACAAAAAGTGTGGGCCATTTATAAAAATAAAAAAAACTGACCTGTCCTTTCGGCCAATTCAGTTTGGCAAACGATGCACCAAACACCCTGTATTAAATCCCTAACTTATAAGTGAAGATCCTTTTAATTTGGAAAATATATAAGTTTCCTTTTTTGTTTTATAATTATAATTTGAGACAGAAATGAGAGATATAAACCCGCGTTGATAAAGATTAGTATAACAAATTGTGTCACTTGTGATCTCTTTTTCAATTCGATATTGAGTGAGTAAGAGGTGAATAGAAACGACGGCATTTTCAGTCCCATTTAATATCCTCCGGGTTTCGAAATAAATAGATTGCGAGAATCATTTTCATTTCCCGCTGGAATTCCGCTTCTTCACAGAGTAGATTTCGTCTAGGCATTTCGGAACTGACATTTCATTCTTATTCTTACTTTAAATGAACGAATTTGACACATTTATTAAATATTAATTATTCCCTTAAAAAGATCTTCACCAAAAATTTTGACATAACATTACATAGCATCACGCCTGTATTCCCCGAAGGAGTAGGCAGAGGTGTACATAATTGTGCACCCTCATTTCACCAATGTTGTTATTAAGCCCCATTTAATAGGGGATGAGAATATTGCCATCTGCCGGGCACAATTCTAATCTCCGGGCTGCTACGGAGAATTCCCAAACCCAATAACACTGCCCGACCTGGGAATCGAACCCAAGACCTCATGCTCAGCAGTCGCGTTTGGGAACATTAAACTAACGAGGCAACAAGCAGGGACTCTGAATTAGTTTTTTAACTTGAAAATTTCAGTCATAATTATTTTCATTGCAAGCACTATGTTCTATTGGTGCATCCACATTATACTAAATATCAATTCGATAAAAACAGATTTTCCAATAACAATACTTATAATGGAAGCAAAATGCATGCCTTTCCAAAACTATTAACCATTAGCCAAACCGTTTAAATCCAATAACTATTAAAAATCCGTTCACCACTCGATAAATAATCCATCTATAAATCCATTAATTGATTGACAACCCAACTAAATTCGTTAATCGATTGACAAATCGTTTAAAACTCACTATTCTATAATTACTTCTACTAAACAAATTAAAGTGATAAAAATTATAATATATATATAAATATATACATTTAATTAAGTTACTAATCACTAATATAAATAATATATCCTTACAACTAATCACGAGCACTTAAGGTGAAAGGTACAGTCGACAAAAGAGATAGGTATGCGGGGTCGTCAGATATAGTTGAAGTTTTCTTAGAAACCGATGGATGATGTCATGGATTGAAACTCAATTCAATTAATGAACTGCTTATTATCTACTTTTTAAATTAAATTACATTTCAAAACATCCATCGGTTTCTAAGAAAGTTTCAACTATATCTGACGACCCTGGATACTGATCTCTTTTGTCGACTACATATAATTGAGTTTACAACAATCGAGGAAAAACAAAACAAATATATGTACCATGGGCCGATTCTGTGAAGCACTAATTAAACTTATATATATTTTACTGGTAAATTAAAACAGAAAGAAATGAAAGAATTTTAGAGCTTTCAAAAAAGATAGATTTTAAAATGAATTTGCGAATAAATTAATAACTGTCTTAAAATATGAAGGAAAGAAAACCGTTACCGGTTACGGTTAAAGTTAAGTTGGTGCAATTGAACCTTAATCTAGCAAATGGACACTAGACATTTTTACCGACCCGCCTCGACTTCACACGGGTGCATGGGTGTCATGACGCCGCTTTGACGTCACGCCTACGTAAGTATGTGACAAAAGTTCAAGCAACATGTACGGCGGTTTTCTGAGGCGTGACGTCATTCGCTGTGATTGATGTTTCAGTAACATGGCCGATTGCAGTATTTTATAGTTTTATTTTATTGAAAATCTTATTAATCTTAATGTTTATAATAAACTAGGTAACTTTTTAGAATCCTTTGTGCATGTTTCTCTAATACCATATATTCTTTGGTTCTATAATACTGTCATCACGCCTATTAAGAACACAACAAAATAAAATTCAAGCCAAATCGATGATCTTTCAAACATGCGGCGATTGTTTTATATTTTTAGAGATAGGAAAATATGAAATGTCAAATTATTTAATTGCTCGGGCCCAAAATCGAACTTCAATTCATTCATTTTCTAGCATGTTTAGGATCGCGGGGATTGTTTAACTATGGTGTCTACTTCGCGGACAGGAAAGATGTTAAAGCTCCATTAATGTTAGTTTAATCAGTGCTTAATAGAATCGGCAACAGCTGATACAACGAAAAAAACAACCCGCATGAATTAAAATTAATGTCTGCAAATGCGTCGCAGGACAAGGAATCGAGAAATCGATATTTATCGATATTGACATATCGAAATCGATTTTAATCGAGATCAAAACATTACTTTTTTGTATGGCTATCTATATAGGATAACTCGTAATTCATGACCGATACTTAGGTATACACATGATTATACTCATGACAACAAACAACTTTCCCAAAAAAAGTTTTGATAAAAGAGAGAAAATTTAAGATTTTATTTTTATAACTTTTTGAGTTCGTGGCTAAGTAACAGTCGCACAGATCGATCGATGGAGATTAAGCTGTGCTTGCCGCGGTCGGTCTATGAATAGGTGACCAGCATTTTATACCGAGTCCCCTCCGTGAGGGAGAGCGCGTTAAGTCGTCGGTCCCGGTTGTCAAGTTAAGATCTAAGGCAGCCGTTACGGGTATTCAGAAGCCTAAAAGTCATACCACAAGATATCGTGTGACCCAGTAACTGGGTTGTGGAGGTCAGATAGGCAGTCGCTCCATGTAAAATAGTAGTATTGAGATGCATCCGGTTTGACTGGAAGCAGGTCCCAATGTAATAGAGAAAACGTTAGAAAAAATAAAAAATATTCTGCTACAGAATAAATGGCTCGGTCAACCTGCATGATACTCCAACAACCTCTGACCCAAAATAGCGAGTTTCTTTGTGAAGCGATTTTTGTATTCTTTAATACAATTATTGGTTCAAGTATCGGTCACTAATTACCAATTACCGTATACAGGCTACAGTTAATTATTTTAAACAAATAGAACAAAACATAAGAATTTCACAATTAAATTGCTACTTAAATTCAAATTAAACGCATTTAACACTTTGAGGTAACTACACTGGACGTATCATTATTTAATTTGTCATATGTTCACTCTTCTATTTATTTATAGGATAAGCAGAAGTGAGCTTAAAGCCTCGTGCGATATTATCTAATAAAATCTACACCAATTATGATTGGCTAACTTGACACTGCGATGAAACTAAGTTTCTAGGAACCCCGAATATTATACTTATTTATACTCACTGCGTTGTATGTTTATAGGGTAACTATTAGTTATCCACCCGCTTCCAGAGCAACAAGTTGAAATTTGTAATCGACTAGATGCAACGTCATTCTCGTATTTTATTAAAAGAAATTTTTTGTCTAGATCTGACATGATGAAATTTTCAAATTCTGAGTAGGCGCCATTTTGAAATGGGCGGGGCTTATTTTTAGAATTTTGAGAGATTAGTTACATAATAAGCGCCTTAATTCTAAGACAACCTAGACATACAGAGAGTCCAATATTGCCGCCAGAAGCTAAGCGTGGTGCTCAACGCTTGACTCTTCTCTGTATGAGAAGAGGCATTTACCCTGCAATGGGAAACTTACAGGCTCTTTTATTTATTTATACTTCTTTGTATGGTACAAAAGGCGGTCTTAAGATCATATGGTATTTTCTGCTAGTCAACCTCGATGTGTCAAAGTTGCTAATGTAAAATATAATTATATTTTACTTTGTTATCATCGCAATGTCAATTTAACTGCCATCTTCCCCTTTTGGAGAAGTAAGACTGTAAAAATTTGAACTATTATCTTATTTATAATTATTGTTGTTTGAAGTTATTATTTCATAATGACTTCGTAGACTCCGCGGTTTGGTCTTGCTGCTTTATCAGGTTCCAGTACAAACCTTTTTGTTTCTTCAACTGTTCGTGGGTTCCCATCTGGAGTAAGATAATGTGTAATTGAGTGTATATTTTGATAAAATGGTGAATAAATATTCATTCAATTGTATACAGTAAGGAGTAAACAGATAAATACTATGAAAAAAATAATTAAGAAAAAGTAAATAAAAAAATCAGTCTCAACATTTTCTAATTCGACTAAGCAGTAGCAAGGAGGTAAAATTCACAGACAATAAGTGAAATGCTTGTATTACGCACATTTATCACAATGTAAATATAGTAGAAAAATGCAATTATTTTGTACTACTTATATCCATTTTAGATGGAATTTCCAGAGAATTTAAAAGCTAGGATTTCATAAAATTTCATTTCTGAATTTACATAATTATTTGATAGGGAAAAGGCACTGTAAAGGCAATTAAAATTTTGTGGTATAGGTATATGATTGGCGATACTTATCATTGGCGTTGTCATTAGAGCAACAATTGTCATTACTGTAATCGTCATTATCATAATTTATTTCATCATCATTAATTTTATAATTATCGTCAGTATCATAATTTCTTTCATCATCATTAATTTTATAATTATCGTCTATATTATAATTTCATTCATCATCATTCATTTATAATTATCGTCATTATCATAATTTTTTTCATCATCATTACTTTTTGTAATTATCATGATAAACTGAAAATTTGTCAACATCATCATCAACATTGTAAGATTTACCACCTAATTTATACTGTAAAACATAATCAATATTGAGTATGAATTGTATCATCACAAAATTCTTCATCTTCATCATCACCAACATATCAATAATTTTATCATTACCTGCTGTATTATACATTAAACCTTAATCATAATCGTTATCATCACTTCTGATGATAACATAATAATAAAAAATCAAGTACCAATCGATTGAGCCTATTATGAAAAAAAAAAACTTTTAAAACTTTTTACCTCGACGATGTTTCCCTTGTTGAGTACTACAATGAGGTCAGCATTCATGACAGTAGATAAACGATGAGCGATCACCAACACTGTGCGGCCCTTAGCTGCTGTCTCCAAGGCTGTTTGAACCACCTTCTCGCTTGCAGAGTCTAGGGCACTGAGAATAAATAACGATGCTTTTAGTTTATATTTTCTGGTGCTACTACTTTATTGTCGTTCGTGTTCTTCACAGGGCACCGTGTATCCATCTTTCATCGAGGAACACAGTCAAATTATGACAAGTTTGATGGGTAAAATACAAAAAAAAATAAAAAATTGTATGTCGTAGGTACACTTGGAAAAGGACATTATTAACATAATGGAAGCGTTTATGAGGACGCATGCATGGATGTTTGTTACCTTATCATGCAATTTGATCGAATATTGCTGACATTTGCTGACTATAATAAAAGTGGGTCCTAGAAAAGGACACAGAATACATTTGATTGCAGGAAACATTTACATAACTTTACTATATATGTACTAATAACTCTAGTAGCCTTATCCAATATCACATATACACCTGTTCTGGGGCAAAGCCTTGGTAATGGTTTCTCCTAGTTCTCCACTAAGCTAGATGCTACTCTCCCCACCATAACTCAAGCTAAACTTTGAGAACACCTAGAATTTTATGTACAGGCAGCAACATAAGTGCATCGACTGTAGTGCTGATTATAAATGACTTTTTGCATTTCCTGTACCTTGTTTTTTTTTTATTTGTTATCTGTTATATATTATCTATATTACAATACTTATATTATAAAGAGGAGAGATTAGATTTTTTGTTTGTTTGTAAGGTTTTAACTCAAAAACTACTCTCAATATCAAATCAATCAAAAAATTCATTCGATTCGAATTTAATATGATGAAGATTGTGTTTTTTTGTGCTAGACTATTCATTCTACATTCAGACTATTTTTATTAATGGACAGATAGTTTAGGAGCTCAGATATTTTGTGAATTTGGACTTAGGTTCAGTGACTTTTGTAGCTGACCGTACTTACCTTGTGGCTTCATCCAGTATGATAATAGGCGGGTTCTTGAGAACAGCTCTGGCGATAGCTATCCTCTGCTTCTGTCCCCCACTGAGTGACATCCCCCTCTCTCCCACCAGTGTGTTATATCCATCCGGGAAGCCCAGGATAAAGTCATGGGCATTTGCTGTTTGGGCTGCGTAGAACACCTGGAATTAGAAAGGTTAATATTTTATTTTAATAGACAAGCGGCTTCATTTGTCTAGAGGTAGTGGAGCGGCTGCAGAGCCCGAGGTCCTTGATTCGAGTCCCGGGGCGGGCAGGTCCATGATAGATTTCCCCACAAAACAGGGTTTTCAGTTAAAAATATATCAGTAGCATTCCGTTTGGAACACGGCCTGATGGAAGCAATTGACTTACCGCCACATGGGACTTTATTAGGTCGTAGCCAGGAATTTATTTGGGGAGGGGGTGGCTATGTAGAAACTCCTCCTATATTGGTCGGTTGAAAAAAAAACGATGAAACATTACCTCAGCATCACTGGCCTCCGGCCGTCCATATCGGATGTTCTCCTTAACGCTGGTGGCGAACAGGACAGGCTCCTGGCTGATGATGCCTAACGCTCGTCCTCGAAGCCACTTCCCATCCATCTCTCGGACGTCAATGCCATCGATTGTGACTTGACCAGCATCTACATCGTAGAACCTAGGGCAACATTATTGGTACAAGTTAGAAGATATAGAAGAGGTAGGAGGACTGACAAACATTGTTTTTTTTTTTGGATATAAATACAAATACATTTTTTTTATTGAGTATAAAAAAAGACATACTTACAAGAAAATTCATTACTAACACTTAACTTAGTTTTTTATGCTTAATTGGTAAAGTGTACAGGATATTCTAAAGCGATACATATTTTTATTTCAAACATATTATTTGTGCAGATGGAAAATGCTAGATTGTAAGTTGTCATTAACCGATTTACACTAATATACATGTAATTGCCCTTGAAATCACCTGGTCCTAACAGAATACCAGCGCTGTTTCAGTAAATTGAAGTAGCACAATGCTAGGTCCATTTTTGTCTCTGTATGTTAGGCTTTATATACTTTTATTTTAGTTCGTCCGGTATATAAATAAAGGTTTTTATGTTGAATGTTATGACCTTTTGTTTTCATCAACTGCCTCGTTGGACTAGTGGTCCCAAGCGCGAATGCTGAGCATGAGGTCTCGGGTTCGATCCCCGGGTCGGGCAAAGTGTTATTGAGTTTTTCTGATAGAAAATTCTCAGTAGCAGCCCGGAGTTTGGAATTGTACCCGTTAGATGGCTATAGGCTCATAACCTATTACATGGGACTTCATAACAGCATTGGAGAAAGTGGGTGTACAACCGTGTACACCTCTGCCTACCCCTTCGGGGAATACAGGCGTGATGCTATGTTTATGAATTTGCCAACGTTACATAACGTCCATCCGAGGAATTAATTTCAATTCTGACAACTTTTGTATGGCGAGTCTATCAAAAATTCAAATTTATCTCTCGCATAACGTTGTACGATATTTGTGAAATATTTGGGGCATCATATAAAATACTTACGTCTTTGGCAAAAAATAAATATACAATTGAACGTCAGTTGTGGAACCTTGCAGAACAGCTTAACCTATCAGATGGCTGAAGTTCTTTTAAAATTATTATTGTGATATATGAGCCCATACTATGACATCACCTGTCATCTCAAAAACAACTTACACGTTATAGACTTAAGGCCTAATCTCGAACGAAGACTTATAAAGGCTTATAACTTTTTCCTATTATATACCTTTCCAAGAGAGCAGCGATTGTAGATTTCCCATTGCCAGAGGTGCCAACGATAGCCACAGTTTTGCCAGCCGGTATCTTCAGATTAAAGTTTTTCAACACTATCTGTAAAATCAAGCGAGATTTATAAAGTCAAGCCATCCGGCAAATGTATGACCCGGAACGTCAAAGGTCGCGGATTCAAACCCCGTTCTTGTCCATAATTTTTTCAATGTTTCTTTGAAAAATAGTGATAAAGAAGTTATGACTTTGGGAAAAATATACCCTTTATATTGGTTGCATTCATTTTGTAATTTAGCTTCTGCAATATGATCACTTTATACTAACGTAACGTACAGTTAGAACTTAAAATGATAACTCACCGCTTCAGGTCTGCTCGGATACGCAAAGGTGACATCTTTGAACACAATGTCTCCGTGGAACTCGTGGTACTTGATCACCTTCGTACCCGAGTTGTCCATCATTGGCTTCTTGTTGATATACTGGAAATGATACGATATACGATAACTAAAACGTACCCAGAACAGTCAAAATTTAACTTAATTACAATAGTAACAATGTTGAATCTCAACTGTTTGAAATTAGATCTTCAAATACTTAATCGTCAGCATCTCGAACGGACGCTAATATTGACATAATATGGGTGTAACGTATATTAAATTCTCAAAGCAGGTTGAACCACTGCTGCAATACAATACAAAATTGAACTTTATTTTAAAATCTCTTAAGGTCTCATCTCAAAAACTCTGTCACCAGCACTAATATCTTTCATGAGAGACCGAGTAAAAACAGTAGGTTCAGTCAGAACAATCAATACGTTATGACGTCACCAATCTTCATGCTCTATAAAAAACATAAAAACAAAAATATAAATAAACTAACAAATATAAATAATATAAAAAAAACTTTAATACTATTATAGTGAATAAAGCCTAATCTCGAACGAACACTTAACCCCATAAAAGCATTTCGTATTGCATTGTAAAAGCATGTACCAGCTTAAAACATACTCTAAAATTAACTTTATTACTTTGGTAGTAAGGTTTTACCTCAAAAACTCTTCCTCCAGCACTTATTCCCTTCACGACAGACCCAAACAGCAGAGACAGCTGAGCAACTGACCGCTGTACGGTTTGCGCGTTAACTAGGAAAGCCATGACGTCACCAGCCGACATTTGACCTGAAGACATGAGGTGACCGCCCAGAAACATTGTGCCGAGGACCATCCTGTGATATAAAGTGAGTAAAATAAGCATTACTGCCTCATTTGTGTCAATGGTGGTTGAGTGTGTGCCCTAGGTTTATTTATTTATATGCCAGCATGTGCGTCAACAATTGAACATTAATATAATCATACACATTACAATGTGTTGTCAAATTAAGATCCACGACAGCCGTTACGGGTAGTCAGAGGCCTGAAAGTCTGACGACCATTCATACCACGAGATATCGTGTTACCCAGTTACTGGGTTGTGGAGGTCAGATAGGCAGTCGCTCCATGTAAAATACTGATATTAAGCTGCATCCGGTTTTTAATGGAAGCCGACCCCAATGCTATTGGGAAAAGGTTAGGCAGATATATACATTACAATGATAATTATATTACAATGTAAACCACATGAACCCTGCTAGGGCACTGCAAACACTGAGTATGTTTTGAGTCATATTTTGTAGGAACGGTTAGTTAAAATTACATAGTTTGATGTATATAACATATTTAGCAGTTCTTCTTCCATTAAACATAGATTTGTACCGATTCAGTCACTAAAACAAGGACCTGAAAAAAGGTAATGGTTCGATTTTCTGTTAAGAAAAACTCAGTAGCAACCCAGACTAGTGTGTGCGGTAGAAAGCAATAGGCTCACTATCTATTACATGCCCATCCCAAGTGTACGGTTTACGTACATTAACATTTTTTTATTTTCTATTTTTCAAAGAAACATTGAAAAAATAATAGACAAGAACGGGGCTTGAACCCGCGACCTTTGACGTTCCGTGTCATCACTCTACCAACTGAGCTACCTTGTCGTGTTCAAACCTATTGAATTTTCAATCAGTAAATCTGTAAATGATTACTAGATAAATATCACCAGGCGTCTCCTTAAGACGTATACAAAGAGGATTGAAAATTCAATAGGTTTGAACACGACAAGGTAGCTCAGTTGGTAGAGTGATGACACGGAACGTCAAAGGTCGCGGGTTCAAGCCCCGTTCTTTTCTATTATTTTTTCAATGTTTCTTTGAAAAATAGAAATTAATATAGGCATTACATGGCCTCAATATGTATTAAAAAAATATAATTATATATGATTTATAAAGGATTAGGATGTTGTTCGGCGACTTACAACTGCAAAGTGGTAACGCTGAGTTTAGTAAATCTGTAAATGATTACTAGATAAATATCACCAGGCGTCTCCTTAAGACGTATACAAAGAGGATTGAAAATTCAATAGGTTTGAACACGACAAGGTAGCTCAGTTGGTAGAGTGATGACACGGAACGTCAAAGGTCGCGGGTTCAAGCCCCGTTCTTGCTTATTATTTTTTCAATGTTTCTTTGAAAAATATAAATTAATATAGGCATTACATGGCCTCAACATGTATTAAAAAAATATAATTATATATGAACATTTTTTTAGCTGATTAAGCAAATCGGTCGATTCATGTCGGTCGTATTCATCGTAACATCAGTGTGCACTTCAACCAACACGCGCCAGACGTATACAAGAATCATCAAACTGTTCTATGTTTATATTATAGTGATCAAGAAACTTTTTGATTTACTGTATGAAGAGGTTTCTATCTAAGTCACACTCGCAACTACTAACAAGTATAGTGTACAGCTCACTAAACTGTACACCGAGAATCGAATCCCGGCTCTCATGCTCAGCAGCCGTCCTGGTCAGTCCAGTGGTCCTACCACTGGACTGACGAGGCAATATATAACATTAGTTTAGATTAAAATGTTCTTACCCTTCTTCTGGTATTAACTGTAAAATATTAATCTTTATTGTCCTTACCCATTTAAAAACAGGTTTGTTCCAGCTTGGAAGAGCCCAATCCCCAGTCCAAGTTCCATACTAAGCTCGGCAGCGGCATTACACTCCTGCGCAAATAACTGCGCTTCGTTCTCTTCGCCAGCGAATGCGCGGACTGTGCGCATGTTTGATATCGCTTCTTCAGCTACTAATGTTGATTTTTCTATCTGAAATGAAAAAAAATGTTATTAGTTTCGGAAAGACTACGTGTATCACTCAACCGGGATTACCTTCTCAACCGACGAAAAAATTAGGAGTTCTCAAGTTGAGGCGTAAATTCTCTTTTTGTTTTATGTATGACCACGCATAACTTTAAACAGAGTAGCCCGATTCTTGTTTTATTGGATAAGGGATACATTTCAGGGGTATTGAGCCTTTTTTTCAAGTATGTAAGCATTATAATTCCACTTCTTTCTGAAATTTCAGGGGAGTTTGAACCCCCAAACCTCCCCCCCACCTTCTGGCTACGGTCATGGCCACACAGATAGATTAGTTACATTTATGGATCTTGTCGTACCAATACCGAATATGCACTCAACTCACAATCGGAAATTCTGACAGTTAAGGTGTTTCTAGTCTGCAAGGCAGTATGAATCCTTCTTTACAAGACTATTTAAGCATGAAAATGTTCAACTAACCTGTGTTTGCGCCTCTCTAGATAGCTTCCTAAGCAATGATCCAATGAAAGTGCCACCAATAACTACTGATGGTACACATAACAGTGTTAAACCGGTCAGGTGAGGAGATATGACTAGAAGACTGACGGAGGAACCTACTATCTGTAAGGAAAAAACATAATTATAACAATTCCAGTAGAAAGAAATTGCGAATTTACAATTGTCGTATGTCTGAAGTTAGGATTTCCAAAACGGCAGCGCAGGTACAGTCGTGTAGAAAAGCATTAAAATTTTAAAATATTTAAATTTGTTAGGAAAATCAACTTGACTGCGAAACGCCGACTGTTGTCAGTTCTTGAGAGAGCGAGAGAGGTGTATTAACAGAATGTAAAGGAGTGATGGAGACGGCATGCTGCTACCGCGTTCGCCTGTTTACGCATGCGTCCTGCCAATTTTGTCGTAAAATTGCCTAATTCGCGTACTTGCGTAAAGCTGAAGACGTGCAAGGTTGTAATATGACAAATGTATTACTTTCTTTGAAAAATGCGTGAGGAACGCCTTAAGTAATAAAAATGTTATGGAAAAAATACGATAGTCACAGGATTTAATACTTCTTATGGTGACGTCATCGCTATCTATACAGCTCTATACAGGTGACTGAATAGACACGACTAACTTTGCAGTTAATTTTTAAAATGTGGAAGTAGAAATGAAGTAATTAGCAGAGATCGGAATGGTTTAGTGGACAGAGCGCCTGAAGTATCTATTCGGGAGGCGCAGGTTCAAATCCAGCTGATGACAGTATTTTTCTTTCCACAGAAATATATAAGTTTATAAGGGGTCTATTCCTATGGATAAATCAATGATCTACGCACGGACTCAGTAATATTAGTTTATATTGACGGACAGTACAATAAACTCAACACTCAATCAGATAATCAGTCACGACAGATGTAGGTATGGCGTTCCGTCGCACGATCGTAGCGTGCGCGGTTAGTCTAGGTGCGTAGCGGGGGGCCGACTGTCTGCGCGAGCGAGCGCTGGCGGCGCGAAGCGGGCGAAGTATCCTTGTAGCGGCGGGTACGGCGCGACCTAACTTTAACGCGGCGACGCGGTTGTAACATAACGCTACAAGTTTATAATTACTATCTGGCAAAAGAAAAACAGCGGCGCGAGCACAGTTCTATTTGTTGACACATTAGTCAATTTTAAACGTCAAATTTGACATAAGATGTTGATAAATCGATAAAATACAATATAGACATACGTTTAAACTTTTATCGACTCGTCAAATTTATCGACAAAGATCCGTGTTCGCACTGCAGATTAATGGTACCTGTGTTGTTGCCCTCAGTCCACCAGATATTGTCTGTTTGAAAGAGCTCTTGAAATCCTGTACATCAACTGTGATTCTGAAATAAATAATATTCACAATATTATTGACCCGGTTAGTGGAGTGTGATAGTAGGATAACCTGGCGCATGGATAACATTTTGTGTGACATAGCTAGATAGAAGGAGACCGTATCGGTGGCGGTTACCACCAACATAAGCGTTCCCAATGAGGGTTGACGTCAGGCAGGCGGCCGGTCATAAAACATAGCCAAAACTTTAGCAGCATGCCAGATATGCTGCGCCGATCCCAAATAAATTGGGACAAGGACAGGGGGGTGATGATGCAGTATTAACAAAATAGGCAAGTATTGGGCCAAAATAAAATGTTATAAGATGAGATGTACCCTACCTGGGTATGCTAAATACGATGTATTTTTTATTTATATAAAATCTAAATAGCACGTTTTCAATAATTCGATAATTATATATTTTGATTTTAATATTAACTAAATATTAACGAAAAATTAAATATTAACTGCAAAGTTAGTCGTGTCGGTTCGGTCACCTGTATAGGTACTGAATAGATAGCAATGACGTCGCCAAAAAGACGTGTTAAAATATGGATGAAGAATTCACGGTAGTGAGCAGAGGTCGAGATGGCTTAGTGGTCAGAGCGGCTGGAGTATTTATCCGGGAGGCGCAGGTTCGAATCCTGTTCGCGACCGTATTCTTTTTCCATTTAATATTGTAACTTTAGAGTTCGCTAAGCATGCGTTAATGCTTTTCAAAAAGATTAATCTTGAACCATTTATTTTTTATGCAAATATATGTCTGATTCTAATTCAAGAAAAGTTTAAAGCTTTTAGGCAAGATTATAACAAAAAAGATAAAATATATACAAAACATTGAGAGCGTTTAACATTGGCGATAAGCAAGCGTGTTTAATGAATGTTTAATGAATTAATTATCAATCAGATGGTTGACTTGTAGAAAATGCATAGCATCATCACGCCTGTATTCCCCGAAGGGGTAGGCAGAGGTGTACACAATTGTACACCCACATTTCACCAATGCTGTTATTAAGTCCCATGTAATAGGTGGTGAGCCTATTGCCATCAACCGGGCACATTTCCAAACTCCGGGCTGCTACTGAGAATTTCCTAACAGAAAAACTCAATAACACTTTGCCCGACCCGGGAATCGAACCCGAGACCTCCTGCTCAGCAGTCGCGCTACGGACCACTAAACCAACGAGGCAGTTGGTAGTAGAAAATGCATAAGGCATTAAGTCCATAATTGCATTTCCTATGCAAAAAGAATCATTTAAAAATATATATAATACTGCCTCGATGGTCTAGTGGTCCCAAGCGCGACTGTTCAAGCCCGTAGTTTAGAATTGTACCCGGTAGATGGCAATAGGCTCACCACCTATTACATGGGACTTAATAACAGCATTGGTGAAATGTGGCTGTACAACTGTGTACGCCTCTGCCTACCCCTTCGGGGAATACAGGCGTGATGCTATGTTATATAATACTGATAAGATACGCATAGAATATTAAGAAAAGATGGTGACGCAATGCTTTGTCTTAGCAATCACATTGCGCACACGCAGTGAATCACCTCATTGGAATCACTCGCAATTTGCCAGTTTGATAAGACACTTATTTGTACTTAAATTCACGACCGTATCCCCTTTCTAACATTATTTAAGGTTTGTAAAAGCATAAAATTATACCTATTAACAAGTTCTCCAGTCCTCTCTTGATCAAAGAAAGCCATGTCCTGCTCCATTATAGACTGGAACAAGTCCTGCTTCATCTCAGCAGCTACTTTCTCACCAACTTGGGAGAGTAAGTGAATATACATGAATGTAAATGCCGCCTGAAAAGAAAGAAATTCAGAATAATCTTTCAAATGTAAGAGCTTTGCTTACTTTTGCTGACCAGGGGGAGGTAGGGGTTAATACTTGCAAAAAATCTACTCACGTAATACTTCCATGGCCCCTATGGGCGGATCATATTGTAGAGGCAGCAGGAAAAATCTGGACCGATATTGCCACAAACAAAAGACAATGGAATAAGATGGACGAGGCTTTTACCAACAGAAGATCACACATTGCATACAAACCAAACAAATATGAATATCTTAAGTTGGAAAGAAAAGGCAAATGTGTTGGAAAAATAACGCAATAACTTTTTTTGGTAAGATAAATATGGTCTAGACAGATTTTAAACATGCCTCCCGGATAAATTCCCGTCATCTTAAGACAATGTGGAAGAACTTGGTATTGTGAGCAAAGTTTCGGAGTGGGGACATCTCAGTTGGCAGGGTGCCTGGAGTTTTTACTGGGAGGCGCAGGTTCAAATCCTGCTAACAATGATATTTTTGTCTCGAAATTTATAACTATAGTATAGAAAAACTTTTGAGAAAAAAAAACTACAATTATAATACTGTATGGAAATATTGTTAAACTTTCCATGTAAAAACATGTCCGTGGACCATATGGTACGGGTGTTTGTTTGGAATATATTGTTAGTCTAGCTATAAAAATCTTCTCTTGCAAGACTAATTAACAATATTTTCCAAAGAATATAGTATAACAAATTCTTCACAATGTATCTTTAAACACTCAACTCTTAGCTGAAGAGCTCTATTTGAAAGATAAGTAAAATAGGCTTTACAATTTAGCAACATGTTATAAAAATTGCTTTATATTGATTAGTGCAATATACATGACGACAGTATTAAAGAATCAAGGCATAAATGGTTTTAAAGAAAAATAATTGTACACAGGATTCTAAAAAATTACCTAGTTTTAATAAAAACTAATATTAATAAGAAGTTCCATGAAATAAAAGTATATTATACTGCAATCAGCCATGTTGACTGAAGCGCCAATTACAGTAAATGAAGTTATGCCTCAATTGAATGTCAATCACCACCGTGGTTTTGCTTGAACTTTTGTCAATGTTATTGAAGCATGACGTCACGACTCATCATAAGCGGCGCCATGACCATTTTCGGGCTTAATTTAAATTAGATTGATTATAATGAAGATATTATTGCTGATATAATGTGTTTTTCGGAAAAAGAAGATGTGTAGCTATATTATAGAAGGAGATTTCAAAATCAGTCATCATGCCTACTGACCTTTGAATTATTAATCAAAATTGTATTACCTGTCCAATATACAGAGCAACGAGTTTAAGCGCAGGCAGTCTGATTTCATCTAGGAAGTCGGCTGTAGGATTTTGTCTCTGATTGGCTAGGACATTCACTACCTCTCCAAGCAATGCTGGGATGTAAACGTTCAGGAATGCTACTATTAATGCTGACTGAAATGGGAAATATAAATAATTCAAAAACCAACACCAATATTATGGCTGTGCCTGTGGCTTGTCACATGCATTTTATCAGGGGCGCCCAACTAGTTTTGCATTGCCACATTGGTGATGTACATGATTAAAGCTTGCAGTTGAGTTCATAACTAATTACAGCCTTGATAAAATCAGAATAAAGTTTTTTTTTTTTTAGTTTTATATATGGTGAGAAATTAACATAATGAGAAATATGTGAAGTGGAAAAAATACATCACAATAGTTATTTAATATTTTTTATTGGATTGACATACTTAACATCATTAGAGAATAGTTTATTATTGTCAAAAGACTGGTATAAATCAACAGTTTGACTGTAATTTATTCAAATCCTATTTCTTTTACAAATTTATTATAAAAGACTGACAATATGCTAATAGAGATATATGGAAGAAGAATACATGATGTGCAACCCCTAATAATTATCTTGTACTTGATAGCTGGTGATGTTCTATACTTTCTACCTACCCTAATAGGAAATGGTGTGAGTTTCAGTGTGTATTATAAGACTTCATTTTTTGATCATTTAGATAGAATAGATAAAAAAAATAAAAGAAAAGTAGATAACTACTTACCGTTATAGCAGCAGCTAACAGCCACTTATGAGGCTGCAGATAAGAAAAGAACTTATCCCAATCGAACTTTGCACTATCTTCATCAATATTTGGCCTTCTCTGTATGATTCTTGAATGGGCCACTACAGCCTTACAGTATGCTGGCCCATTACTCAACAAGTAACGGGTCCCGAGCGCTAAACTGACTCCGGTACACAACTTCCAAGGGCTACAAAGCAGTAATAGACCGGACTTTGCATTTTTTTCAGATGAAGTTTTCACCTCAGAGATATACCTTTTTATAACATTAGACGGCTTATTCTTTACCAAATTTGTAAAGTAAACATTGCTTTTGCTTGTCAGTAACCTATAAGTAAACGTTTAAGTCAGTCTAAAATTTAAAGTTAAGTTTATTTACCAAATTAAGTTTCGATGTTTTTACAAATATTCACCTTTGTCTCGCAAGCTGACATGATTGCATTTGCATTAACTGCCACATTTTTATAAAATTATACTTAATATTCTATTCGAAAATCACTTATCTACACATTCTTTTAGTCTTAATTAATAAGATTACGCACTTAATTGCCTGAAAATTGGTTTGATAACCTCAATCTAAAGTCAATGTCACTGCCTGTCATAACGATGACGTAATACTAACAGTTCCGAAATACTTCAATATAGGACTCTTTCAAAAATAACAGTTAAACCCTTATATAATTCTAGAAAACCTTGAAAATATTTATGATATCAATTTATGAATTAAATAAATAAGATTTATCAGAATAAACCTCAAAAAATGACTAGTGAAACAAAGGGAAAAAATTAAGTAGCCAATTCCTGAACGAAAACTATTCGTTCCATTTTATGCAATACTAATGTTTAGAAGGACATTTTAAAATAATTATTTTTATTACGTTTATTGACTCCTTTTTTCATTCTTATAATACTACGCATGAGCATCTGTCTCCCTTATTAATTCAGTAGGTGCTTTAATAATTTAGTTTACACACAAATATTCCCACCGGAAAGAAACGTACAGCATAAATCATAGTTTGCATTGTCAACCGACAGATGGCGGACTCAGAGCCAAATATTTTGAATTTCCGAAACAGGGACTTTCCGAAACGTATAATCATTCTTCTGGATTAGCGTGCGTCTAGGACAGAGGATTCTCATATTCATAGTCAATCCTTGTCAAATCCATGAGAATCCTCTTAGAATAATCTTATTCAGTGAAATTGGTACCTGATGTCTTATATCTTTGTGGTTGATGAGGCAAATAAGTAATTTGTTCGATTCATTTCGAATGGTGGGTTCTGTACAAAATTGTACTTCATAACAATAAATTTCTTTTGTGTCTGGGAATTATCAAGCCAACAGATTGCGTATTTATCGCAAGAATCAATTATATTCTGGCCAGATTTGTAGATAGGTATTTCTTCTTTATAACTGAAATAAAATAATAAAAAACTTCCACTACACTATTTCATAAGTATAAAAACAGAAACGTTTAACACACACCAATTGACCACAGTTATAAATTTCACCCCTGACGAACAGTGATCACGCCAGCCCCTTTATTGCATGCTTCTGTATAATCCCCAACGTACCCCCTATAAACTGACGGCAGTAAAGTGCTGACAATAAAACGCATTACACTTAAATAATGTTTAATTTGTTTGCATTCATTGTTGCATTTGTTGCTGCTTAGTAACTTGGAATTCAAAGGAATTATTCAATTGATATAAGTGGGTAATTACTCTGTAGGTACCTACTTTATCTATAATTAACCCATGTAGGTACTAAACTAACCCCTTAATAGTAAAAATTTATACCAAATGTTGATAAGGGAACGACGTGGAGTGAAAGAGGATGTAGTGACGAGGATTGAGAAAGGTGGCTATGCAAAGACGGTTTGGGCATGTAGAAAGGATGGATGAAAAGTGATTTACAAAACTAGTCCGTCCAACTTTTTAACTCCGGACTGCTACTTAGAATTCTTAGCAGAATTCCTAACAGAAAACCCAATAACACTTTGCCCAACCCGGGAATCGAGCCAGGACCTCACGCTCAGTAGCTGCGCTTGCGGCCAATAGATAACATTATGGCAGTTAACTAACTTATTGGAAGTTAGTTAACTGCCATAATGTTATTTTATTCAGAATGTTTAACGTCTGTTTTCTCTTTCCACTGATATTTTAAGTGTTATAGACAAGTACGATAGCTTTTATGAATATGGCTTCTAATGTATTTAATACGGGGAAACCAACCGCAACGGGAATTAAAAATAAAGCACGTAGCATTTTGCTTTTACACGACTGCCCAAAAAAGGAGTGTTATGTTTTAGGGTTCATTTAGGGTATGTATTGTATAACCATAACTTCTAAATTTCTAAATGCCTGAACCGATTTAGAATTTAGACACTTGGGGTATCGGATAGCAATCAGGGGACAGTACTTTGGAACATTTTAACGCTTACCCCCCAACTGCAATGAAAATTATTCACTTGTTTTCACTTTTTAGTTTACACATGGTAGGTGTGCTTGTATTTTTTTAATAAAAAAAAATATTTTTGCTTTTTGGCTCCATTTACCTACACATAGAATTGAGACAAATTTCTGAATTATAGTTTACCCTTCGTTTTTGCGCCATTTTACGTGTAATGTTCTTGTTTGGGGTAAGATTTTGCTACCAAGCGGTTCCCCTAAAGAAAACCGTCTTGCTATTATGATAATGAGACAGAAATTGACCACAATTTCTGTTATATCTTGTACTTCCTGAACGATTGCTCGGTAAAAGTGTTGTAAAAGTGTTGGTTAGAGAATGTGAACAGGCGTCCGAGCTTCTTTGTCGACAAACCTGTCGACACGATAAAAGTTTTTATGTGGTATTGAATATTATCGTTTCATGATTAAGTCAAATTTTGTTAAAGACAATAACGAGTTTTGTTTTACCCACCCGTAGAAATGTCGTTGAATGTGGCCCTTAACCTAAAACTTTTTTTTTTTTTTTAAATTATCGTTATCTAAAATATGCTACGACACAGTTTCTAACTAATGTGGCTATTATCGTACACAATCAAATTGTTTAATGTGTTTGTGTTTTTTTATTTTTATTTTAGTTCTTAGATTGCTGAACTAAAAATAAAATCATTCCAAAATTTGACGGCGCGGTCGGCGCTGTGGTAGTGAGACTGGCTGCTGCGTCGCGTGTCGCGGGTACTTTTTCCGCACGGAGCAAATATTTGAATGATCTACAGATAATTGTTCCGGGTCTGGAAGTGTGTGCATATGAGATTATGTCCGTATACGTGCGTTACGTTAAATTAAAAAAAGTTGTTCAAAAAATTTATATAAAATTTCCACTTGTAGATATTTTATTCATAAAGCATACAGTATACCTACCGCTAACGAGCATTGAAAAAAAAATCACAGATGGTCAAGTGGCGGGAACGCGCCCCGGTTTTGGCGCCAATAAAACCTATTGTTTAACTCAAGTGGTGCGTTTAAAATGGTATTATTTGTGTATCGCTCGTTTTTATTTGATTTTATGCCATTTAAAGTTGTTCGGAGCTTTTGATTGTTGATAATTTCATTTAGAGTGGCATGAAATAATTTTGATATTCGTATTTTCTTTGATAACATCTGACGTCAAAAGTGTCGTTTACTGAACAGATTTGCTAATGCACACATAGGAATTGCAAGAGAATTATAACTTTTAAAGAAGAAAAGGTAGTAAGTTAAAGTTTATTAACACTAAAATAAGGCTTTTTTGATAGTTTTAAAACTCAGTTAGGTATGTAGTTTCATAGCATTCTTTACGACATTGTATTAGCTGCAAAGTTGGTCGTGTCGGTTCGGTCACCCGTATACTGAATTGATTGCAATGACGTCGCTATAAGACGTGTTAAAATATCGAAGAAGAATTCGCGGTGGTGAGCACAGGTCGAGATGGCTTAGTGGTCAGAGCGCCTGGAGTATTCATCCGGGAGGCGCAGGTTCGAATCCTGTTCGCGACCGTATTCTTTTCCATTTAATATAATAACTGTAGAGTTCGCTAAGCATGCGTTAATGGTTTTCAAAGATTTATCTTGTATAGTTAATAATTATTGACAAAAAAAATATTTTAAAATTATTACTGAAACTGCCTCGTTGGTTTAGTGGTCCGTAGCGCGACTGCTGAGCAGGTCTGGGGTTCGATTCCCGGGTCGGGCAAAGTGTTATTGAGTTTTTCTGTTAGGAAATTCTCAGTAGCAGCCCGGAGTTTGGAAATGTGCCCGGTTGATGGCAATAGGCTCACCACCAATCACCACAAATCAACATGGGACTTAATAACAGCATTGGTGAAATGTGGGTGTACAATTGTGTACACCTCTGCCTACCCCTTCGGGGAATACAGGCGTGATGCTATGATGCCATGATAAAATGATTACTGGCAGTTTTAAAATTAAAGTTATAAATATTTGTGTATTCAGTCCCTATCTTTCGGTCCCTATACAGGTGGCTGAGTTTTTTAAAACTGTCCAAAGGACTGCCTTTGTGCTAAACCCATTAGTAAAATACTTTAGTATTAAAAAATATTTCTATAAGTAATGGAGTTAGATTTCCATATTGACTTACGGTACCAACTCAAGGTTTGCCAACGTAAGTTCCTACTATGGAGCGCAGTATACTCGGTGTTAAACTAACATACCACGTTCGATACACCACACTGCGCTCCAAAACACGAATCACTACCTACGTAGCTCAAAACCCCGTAAAGTTGAAGTGGGATTGGGCTGGCCATGTCTGCCGTATGCCAAAACAACTGTGGGCAAAGATCACCACTAAGTGGACCCCTGATACAACCAAACGGCGACGTGGCAGACCCCTAAGAAGACGGCGGGATAAGCTAGAGAGATTAATATAGAATGGAAGACATTAGCACTAAACAGACAGACATGGAAGTCATGGGGGGAGGCCTTTACCCAGCAGATGACACAGGCTGCCAGTAACAGTAATTGACTTAGACTCAAACTATTGTCTTCAAATCATTTGTTATTTTAATTAGCATAGATAAAAGCTTTAAGCTTCAAACGTTTCCCGTACCTGACGGTTAGCCCTGTGCCGACGGCATGCCTTAACGATTCCAGTTTCATCTAGCTTAAAAAACTGTTTGACTAGTAAAAGTGTCAATAACAGCTGTAACTATTTACAGAAATAAATATCGTATATCATTGTCATCTACACTTCTATTATAATTTTCCCAACCAAATAGTAAATAGAAGACGGAGTGGGTACCATTCTTTAAGTCTATCTATTGATGAAAAACATTTCTATGTAATAATATCTTAGGTTTTCGCGATCACTACACATTATAATAAAACAACTTTTAACAGGATTTATCGCGTGTATTATTGGTGTTTGTTTTTCCTGAAGTTTCGAACACTTTGCAGGGTTGTCGCAGGAGGACTAAGGTGTCAGGCGTCTCAACCGTTTATTTAAAATTAGTCTACCGTACCTACACATAATAAATAAAATTCATAAAATTATCTTTTCTCTGATACATATGTAAAACTAAATCGCGACGGTATTTCCTAAGACTATCCCTGAGAAGAAATACCGAAACAGTATCCTGTATCTCTAAATTTAAAATGCCTATGACCTGACTTTGTTTCGGTAGTAGTAGGTCATCACCTTAGTGCCTCGGAGAGTACGTCAAACTGTCAGTCACGGTTGTCAAATTAAGATCCATGACAGCCGTTGAGGCCTGACAGCCTGACAACTAGTCATAAATACCACGAGATACCCAGTAACTGGGTTGCGGAAGACAGATAGGCAGTCACTTCATGTAAAATACTGGTAATAGCCAATAAGCTAAAACCCCAATGTAATTGAGAAAAGGCTTGGCAGATTAATTATAACCTAGGTGACGCAACGTAAGGTTAAATACAAAAGGGCATGACAATAAATAATTTTATATAGGTAAGTACTTAATTGAAGTAGGTACGAAAGGCAAATCTATCTAAGTATTAGGTAAATGATATTGCTCTCAATACATACTTACCTTACTTAGGTAACGTAAAAAATTGTATCTCTAAATTTAAAATTACTACGAGAAATACCGAAAGAAACTCAGATATCACTGAGTTTGTCTCAGTATTTCTTGTCAGGGATAGTCATAAGAGACACCGTCGCGATTTTGTTTTAAAAATGTATCTGGAACAAAAATATTTTTTATTTATTTTATCAATTAGGTATAATTTACCTAAATTAAATAATTTAGTCATCCTGCAACAACGGGTGCTGCAGTGTTCGAAACGAAGACAACAAAACCAAAAAGCATTATACACGCGATTAATCCGATTAAAAGTTTTTTTATTAAAACTTTTTTGGTTCCATTTCAGTTATTTATTGGTCTAGGTACCCTTAACTGACTCATAACCGTATAGAATTTGTATACTATATTCAAGTATGTTATATTCAGTAAATTATAATTTACCGATAGTCTCTAAATACTTTAAAAATAAATAATTTATTGTAGTGGACAATATTAATTCGCCTCAAATATGAATTCGTTTAACCTCTTAAAAAATATTTTCCTTTTTGAATAGGATGTTTTGGTGTTTATTTATTTTAATGTTTTTTTTTGTGTATCGTTTGTAATTACGCAACGTTTTTTAACGGAGCTCGCTTTAAGTATCTTTATTTTATTTTGTTTTTATTATTATTCTTCCTATTTTAAGAGAACAGGAATAAATGTGTTTTCTTTCTCTTTTATTTTTAGTTTAACGCTCATCAACCGCAGACCATTTGGAATTATTTAAACTCTTAGGGGTGCAATAATTACTGTCCCTATTATCATTTCTAACATCAATAACCGTCTAGTTCCCACACTGACCACCATAATGACCGCAAATCGCTAAATCACGGTAAACACATAAATCATTGCGTTGCAAATAAAATTATTTGAAATATTAGTTCACAAATTTAGTAGGAATTATTGAGCTTAGTTAATACAATTTGAAGAAAAAAGACTAGTGAGCAGAGGTCGACATGGCTTAGTGATCAGACCGCGCCTTGGTATCTGGGAGGCGTAGGTTCGAATCCTGCTCACGACCACAAAAATTTACTACGTTAAATTTAATACTAGTTACGTGTGACGTGTATTTAATCCTATGCTTCAATTTTTTTATTATTCTAATGTTTTTGAGTATCGATGGATGTTTGTAACTCTGTCACGCAATAACTACAGAACGCATTTGGATGCAATTTGGCACAGAAATACTTTATAACCTGGACTAACACATAAGGTAGGTAGGTACTTTTTATTTCAGCTGGATGCGGTTCTAAAAGTCCACGCAGACGATGTCGTGGACACAAGCTTGTCTATAAATAATGTAAAGCAATATCTATTGTACGGAAACCAAATATTTATTACAAGTACAAACTCCTGAACAGCTTTCCAATATCATGCTCCTAATTTTATAAGTAAGCAAACTCCTATACCCATTTAAGATGATTATGGCTCCAGGGAACCGTATTGGTGGCGGTTACAACCAACAACAGCATTCCCAAAGAGGGTTGTCGTCAGGCAGGCGGCCAGTCATAAAACATACCCAGAACTTTAGCAGCATGCCAGATATAGGTATGCTGCGCCAACCCCAAATAAACTGGGATAAGGGCAGGGGGATGATGATGATGGCTCCATCGCTTTATCGATGATACTTCTGTGTCCCCCTTGGGGAGAAGGGCAGAGGTGCCCACTGCCCACAGTTGTACACACAAATTTCACCAATGCTGACATTATGTCCAATAAGCCTATTACCAGCTATCGGGCACAATTCCAAACTCGGGGCTGCTATTGAGAATTGCCTAACAGTAAGACCCAACAACACCGGCCGACCCGGGAATCGAACCCAGGAACTCATGCTCAGCAATCGCTTGGGACCAGTAGACCAACCGGTAGCCAATGTCAAGATTGAAAATCAATATCAATATTATACAACTCGTCAGGCCAAACAAGCAGTGTTACCATATTTCCTTTGTAAACCTAATTTGTCTCAACTCTGCGATTAAATCCACAAAAGCTATCATAATTGATAGTGGGTCCATATGCCACAAGTAGCACATTTAACCGGCAAATATCAATAATGTTCAATACAGACTAATACTTTAATTTATTATCTGTCCTGACAAATACTTGTCATTTAGACCCCTCTGCTCGACCCCAAATGGCAAGGGCGTGATATTCCGGAATCGTGTGGGATTATTATGGTTTTATTGGTGGCATAAATAAATATTAATTTTGTCTTGTCTGTGGCTAGAATTTGGCAACTTTTCATTTATTAAAAGTAAAATTCATATTGTTGAGAAAAAAAGATGTTCCTTTTTAAAAAGTTATAATTAGTTATAATAAAACAACTTTTAACCGGATTAATCGAGTGTATTAGGAGGTCCTCCTGCGACCACGAACACTGCAAAGTGTTCGAAACGTCAGGAAAAACAAAAATCAATAATACACGCGATGAATCCGGTTTAAAGTTGTTTTATTATAATGTGTAGTGATCGCGAAATCCTAAGATATTACTATTATAATTATTTATTATCATCATGGGTGACTGTAGTATTCAGTCCATTGGTTCAACATGCTTGGACATCAGAATCCTGAAGGTAGCTAGGAAGACTTTTGATTTTTGTGGTATTAAATGCTAGATCCTCCCACATAATATACTATCACCCTTATACTCAGAATGCAGAACAACTGTGTTCTGTATGTACCTACCTAAAGAGTTCAAAAAAACTTTTCTGTCAAGGCATTACGTCATGGATTACTTATCTGCAATTGACGCAAAAGCCTCCAAGACTCGCGACAATCTAAGGGGTTCGATTTGACGTTTCTTTTTGAGTGTTGATTTTTTCAATATAAAGTTAAACTTGTGGTTTACGAATGATACTCGTTGTTATAGTGTATGGGTAACATAGTAATTATTTGGGATTATGAATTTGATTTTTGAATTTCTTACGTAGACGTTCATACAAAGGTAAAATGAGAAACGTCAAATCTGACTTCTTAGATTGTCGCGAGTTTAAGTTCTCCTATTACACTTAGTATCCTTAGGGAAGGAGGTATAAATGCCACGTGGCGTAATTAAATAACGCATTGAGAATGCCTAATTTAAAAAAGTGTCGGAAAACTTGTTCACTAAAAAATATAACATCTTTTAAATATTTTTTAAGGCTATGTAATGCCAATATTAGTTTTATGGAAACATTAAAAATTATAGACACGAACGAACTGAGCTACCGTGTTAGTGCCGACAGCCATGACACGGTATGAAAAAGGTCGCAGACTCGAGTCTCGCTCTAGTGTGGTTTTTTAATGTTTTTGCTTAGAAAACAACAACAAAAACAGTTTGGAAGATGGCAAAGGAAGCAATTTTAAAGTCCAGGCAGTGGAACAAATAAATGTAGAAAAAATATAGGTAAACTTAATATTCAAATTTGTCATTGGAAAAGAGGCGAATGAACGAAGAATCCAACGAATAATAATAACCAAATTTGTAGTTTAGTGTTGAGTTAAACAAAAAGTTCCGGAGCTACATGTAGGTATCTAAAATTGGTAAAGTATAGAGACATATGTGGAAAGTATCTGAATATGGATTTATACAGGCTGTGGTTTTGAACAGTGGCATTATTGTAGGAACATATACAGCAACAAGTTATATGTTGTATAAAAATAATTAAAACAATAATAGCCAAAAGGTCAACGTCCTATTCGTCTCGTAACAGCTAACGCTTCTCTGTGAAATTTTGGTGTAGGTACGGCCTTTGTCGGCGCGCGGTGCCGTCCTTGTGCCTACTGCGCGCGATGCAGCGATGGCTATGACACGACGTATGTGCAAAAAACAGTAAAACTGCGAAATTAATTAGATTTTCTAAGGTATACTTTTTTTAATTGTTTTGTAATCAGTTACACCTATAGATCTACCTCCTTCAATTTGGCCACTGTCTAGAACCACAGCTTGTATAACCTTATTTATTCAATAAAAAACGGCAATCACAAAAGGCTCCAGGATTTTTTTGATTACGAACGCAAAGGCGACCGTATTAGTGGCGGTTACCACCAACAGCAGCATTCCCAATGGGTTGACGCCAGGCAGGCGGCTGGTCATAAAACATTGCCAAAACTTTAGCAGCATTGCAGTATAAGAGTATGTATGGAAGAAGAATACATGCTACGCCGGCTCCACATAAATTAGGATAAGGGCAGGGGGATGATGAACACAAAGTTATCCGTTTTAAAATAAACTTAATACATTATATAAGTATTACAAGAAGTAAAAAGGCTGCGGAAATCTCAAACAAAATAAGGATGTACGAGAATTCATACATTTTAAATTAATAAGTCAGTGAAGAAGGTTTTATTCTACGAAAATTTAATTTAAATAATTTCGCGCACCCATCCAGTAACCACGGGTACGATAGTGCCCAATAAAACATAATCCTATTACTGACACTTGTTATGTGCAAGTGTTTAATGAATCGGATCATAGTGGATTTGATTCTTCGTTAGAAGTTAGTAGGTGGCGGGCCGATAAAATGGTGCTTCTTCTATGACAAAATCTATTAGCTACTTATCATGATTCTGGCATTTCTGGCAAAGTCAAATACACTGCTGAACAGCAGACTTAGGTACCTACTGATTGTGATATAATTACTAATTCATTCAAATTGTTCAATTAATAAATATTTGCAGCTTAATACCAGTATTTTACATGGAGCGACTGCCTATCTGACCTCCACAACCCAGTGAATGGGTAACACGTTATCTCGTGGTATGACTGGTTGTAAGATTTTCAGGCCTCTGACTACCCGTAATGGCATGGCTGTTGTAGATCTTAATTTGACAACCGGGACCGATGGTTTAATGTGCTCTCTGAGGCACGGCCGTCTCTGTATGAAATGATGCTCACCCATCCAGAGACCGACCGCAGTAAACGCTGCTTACCCTCGATCGATCGATCTGTGCGGCTGTTACTTAGACATGAGTCCCTCCGTCCTTATGTTCAATTAATAATTAATTTTATTGAATTCAAGACTCATCTTAACATTTTATTATTTAAAGGGGTTCTATAAATTCCCCTAATAAGATCTTACAGGTCAATTTAAGTTTAGATAAAAATCGAAACTTACTTAAGTTTAATTAATACTTTTAGATTTTTGCTTGCTGTATTTAATTTGTCCAATTAATATTTTTAATTTCCTCCATTACCTACTGCACCTAACAAAACTGAAGCCGGCTTCAGACTATTAAAAATCACCCGAACACATTTTAGCGCCCATTGGTGTCATCGCAGCTGGTATGACCACCCGCGATTCATCTCCACATTTTGACTTTAATATTTTACAAATATTCACATACACCTCCGACACACTACTACCACCCTTATGTTCATCTAATAAGACACACAACCGCATGTTTTTCATATAGATAGTTGAATTAATAAATTGGTGCTCGTTGGGTGTTCAAATCTGCCGACAGATGGCGGGCACGTATAATACCGCTCGTATTCTCGTAACGATAAGTATTGGTTATGATATAAATCGAAAGGATGCTTTATTGTTTACGAATTGTTTGTTTGTTAAACAGTAGTTATGAGTTTGCATTTAAGGAGTAAGTACCTACGAGTATGGTATTATTTGAAGAACCCTTTTTTCTATGAAAGAGGAACACTCTATATCACTATATCTTTCGAGTCTGTTCACTCTTCTGTTTATGAGGAGTCCAAATCTTTAATTTTAATCTGATGTGTGTGTATGCTAGCTAGCTATGGTTAGACCTTTTATCGCCAATCATTCTACAATGACTTTTATTGCTACAAGTGTTTTAAAAGGATATTGTCTGAAAAATTATATAAAATCTGAGTTTAGTTAAGTAACATAGTTTACAAAAAAAACTGGCAAAAGTTCAGTATGTAGGTCTCACAACACGATAAAGGCTATACTGTGTAATAGCCGTCGGGTATCTTGTTCAGGAAGTGTAAAACCATTCTCTTTCATTATTCTCTTTTTATGAAGAAAATATTGGCATGATGAAATGTTTTTAATTCTAGGAAAAGTAAGTAGCCAATTGCATGTTCCGTCGGCGCCGCAAAATCTTATAACTAAATTGAAAAATAAATGTTTGTATATTTTTACGACGAACGTACTGCAATCAAATTGCGTTCTCAATAAAGGACAGGTCAGGAGCAACCTAAGTCGGCGAGCATGTATGAAGAGGTTAATGAACATAGATGAAGCGAAAGAGGACGGTGTGTCAGAATCGTGGCAAACGGAAATCGATAGTCTCTGCCTAATGGGATACAGGCGTGATTGTATGTATGTATGTATTTTTGTTTAGGGCTCCGTTCCTCAAAAAGAAACATTATGAAATTATTATAATTAAAAGTTGAAAAAAAACACGCTTTTTTAACTAGCCGAACTAAAAAGTGGAAAATAATTTTCTATAAGTTCAAAAACAAAAGTAGCGTAAGAAACAAAAAACATTTTATCTTAAATAAAGCTTGGGGAGAAAACTGATTACGATTTTGAAGTCGGTTAAAAACCGTGACTTACCTCAAGGTGTGTCAAAATGCTATAATGAAACTACAAATTAAAAAAGACCTTTACAGAGATTTACGATACAAAATCGCGGCAAACACATGACGATAGCTAAATATTTACACTAGGGTAAGCTACTGTTCCCGTACTAAAGGATTATATGATGAGAAACTTATTAAAAACCAAGGGGCTGCACTAACTACAGATGTTGGATAAACAAACGAATATTATGTTTAGCTTTTAATTAGTTTTTTATGGTTTATTGTGATGTAAGATGGGAAAATTGAGTAATAATAAGATTATTACCTACACAATGGTTTGTGTTATTTTCGACGTGACATTAATTAAGAAATCGGAACATTGAACAGTGATGCCTAAGCATTACGAAGATTTTTACATAAAGTAAATTTTATCGACGTCCGATCATAATCATCATCCCCAGCTCAACTTTATCCACAGTTGGGCATAGACCCTGGTTCTCTGGTTGTGCTATTTTGATTCACACTCCTGTGTTAGTCTCATGTTCTTGAACGTTACATACGAACATTCTCAAACGTTACATTGTGGTCACAACGTTATCCACCGTATTAAGGTTGCATAATACGGTGGATAACGTTGTGACCATAAAAAAGACATTGTGGAGTCGCCAAATTGAAGGAAAGAGAAGAAAAACAAGGTGACGACTCGACTAGAGCTTTGTCCAAAAAGTGATGGAAGAAGTGAGAATGGCGAGAAGAAGGGGAACTCAGCTGCGCAAGTGGAGTCACTGTGGTTTTCAACACATTCTAACTGGACACAATTTCAACCCGTACCTAATACATGTAAAGCAAAATTTTTCAAAAATTTCATATTTCTAGATCAAATTTATGAATTTGGGTACACAATATTTTAAATTTACTTGGCCAGAGTATAAAACTCTGCAGGGTATGCTCATAAACCTAAACATTTCAATAGCCACACAATTCAAATACATAGCTCTAGAGTACATTGTCAACTCGACTAAAAATAGTATGGCTTCTAACACAAAAACATGTATACCAAACCATGGTCACACCGACCCAACTCAACAATCCACCCATAATTTCCACTCAGCCCTTTGACTTAACCTCGTATGAATTTCATAATAATTGAGGAACAATTAAGGCGGACCGACCTTTGGTACACCTTTGAGGTAGGACCCATTGCGTCCCATTTCACTTTGAGCGTTTAATAGAGAGTAACCTCAAAGAAAAATGTACTTACAAACAATTACACCTACGTATGTAACTATGAGGCACTCGGTAGGGAGCTGAGTCAGTCAGTAGGGATGGGAAAAATGTCGATAAAGTGATGAGAAACATAGAAAAAATAATATATAGATATGCGTAGCTATGGTTAGGTGTGCCTTATAATAAAACAACTTTATCCAAATCAAGAGTCTTATTATGCTATCGGCAATAGGTTGGCTCCTCTACAAGACAGGAGAAGCGCGATTGCCTAAAGTTCAGTATCTCTGAGACCTAGAAATGTTAAGATAAACGAGACGACAGTACCTTGAAAGCTTGAAACG
Organism: Xylocampa areola; assembly: GCA_935421205.1. Taxonomy (NCBI): domain Eukaryota; kingdom Metazoa; phylum Arthropoda; class Insecta; order Lepidoptera; family Noctuidae; genus Xylocampa; species Xylocampa areola. Next base: position 14,069,571 of record OW285218.1, on the reverse strand, counting down.
AGTGGTTAAATCAGGGCTAGATCAGTAAAAAATTCGAAAAACAAAGGAAAGGACATCATTTTTACTCCCCAAAAACAGTGCTATGACTGTCAATATTTAGAAACTCTTTCTTGAACTTCATAATTCAACACACAACAGTATAGTGTACAGTTTTACTGGTTGTTCATCATCATCCACAGCCTGACTTTACCCACTGGTGAGTGTAGGGCTCCCGTTACCCATACTATTCTCCACATCCAGGTGCGGCCTAAAACGCTAATGATGTCATCGAGCCATCCCGAAAATCGGTTGAAAGATTGGGTGCACCACGTGTTGCGGAATCCATTCGGAATAAATATTTGTATGTTTTAGGTGGAGATAGTTGTTCCGGGTTTGGGTGTGTGTGCATATGACACGTGTGTATAAACGTATCGAAAATACAGAAAACATTCCTAGTGTGGGGCATAGTTTTAGAATGAGGCGTTTATAGTAGTTTTACTTGTGATTTATGAACGCTTGATCAGTCTGGCGGTGAGGGCCAACTATAAGCATTTTATTTGAGCATGTCCGTGCTTCGGAGTACATGTTTAACCGTCGTCGATCACGGCTGTTGTTAATATATTAATTGCTGTTATAGTCACTAAGTCAGAAGCCCACAAATGGCTAGAACAATTCTTGACACTAGAGGCTAACCACACGAAAAGATGAAACATCACATAACATAGCATCACGCCTGTCCCCGAAAGGACAGGCATAGGTGAAAACAGTTGTATACCCACATTTCACCATTGCTATTATAAAGTCCCATTTAATGGGTGGTGAGCCTATTGCCATCCACCGGGCACAAATCAAAAGTCCGGGCTGTTCCTGAGAATTTCCAACAGAAAAGTCCAGCAACCACCGACCTGGGAATCGAACCTAAGACCTCATGCTCCGCAGTCACGCTATGGACCACTAGACCAACGAGACAGTTGAACAAAAGGCCATAGCATTCAACATAATTACCTTTATCGATATAACTATTTCTACGCGGTCACATCCCTAGCATGCCTGCGCCCGCCGCGTGGCCTTTGTGGAGTCTCTCCAATATTCGCTTTGTTACTCTGAAAAATGTTCCGCCGCCATCGGCCGTATTACTTTGTCGTAAATGTTTGCCTTCATATAAATACGAATGTATTCACTGTGCCTATTATATCGTATTATATGTTGGAGCTGTTGAATCTTCTTGAAGTTTTGGGGTAGCTGTTTCAGAGAATTAGGAAGTAAAGAAATATGTGGAAGATGTTAACGCTTTAGTTCGTCTTACCTTACCAATGTTTTGCTTCTCGTTATCTAAAATCATACTAGATTTTCTTCAGCGAAAGTGAAGACTATATAAGTACTTATTTTAAGTTCCTACTTTATAATTGGAAGTTGTTTTATGGCGTCAATTACGTGTTAGTGATCAAGAATTTCTGAGCCATAAATCATAGTAGATCTATGAATAAATAAATAAAAAATATGCGGTTAACTTAGCAATTTTCGTGTTATGATACCAATTATTTACAAATACTGAATTTAGTTCTTCTTTTCGTATGTTTGGTGAACAACCTATTGTCAGAATTTAAACCACCCGAAGGTGTCTGACATTGCTTTACACACCATCGAGAACATTTCTCATCTCTCTTGTTCAATGGAGAGATCTCTACTACTTTATAAAATATGACCGGACCATAACAAACATTAACTTCAGAGATAACGCTATTCTTTTCATTTTTCATTAGTCATACGGTCATACCTAATGTAAAGTCATTCCACAGTACGTATATTTGTAATTCGTAGTATATCGAATTATCGGTTCGCGAAATACCGCCGGAAGGAAACATAGAAGTTTAATTAAGGAGGAGAGAATCATAATGGCGTCAATTATGAGTCAAACTTAACTAAAATTAGAGCATTGTTATCTTTTACTAACGGTAGGGTTACTCTTGAAAATAAATACGCTCGATTGACGTTGGAAATTTCGTACTCTAACGTACCTTTTAATCACAAAATGTCTTAGAAGTAATTAAATTATCAGCATAATAATAAGTCAATATATTTTAAAATGAAGTTAACTGTGATATAGGTAAATTTATTTTAAAATTGCACTTTGTTTACATTGTTTTAATATTGGTATTGGTATAATTTCAAGAGTAACCCCCCAGTGAGGAGAAGGGCGGAACGGAATAAATTCAAATTAATCATGTCAAGTTACAATATTAAATGGAAAAAGAATACGGTCGCGAACAGGATTCGAACCTGCGCCTCCCGGATGAATACTCCAGGCGCTCTAACCACTAAGCCATCTCGACCTCGAATTTAATATTGTAACTTTAGAGTTCGCTAAGCATGCGTTAATGCTTTTCAAAGATTTATCTTGAATAATCATGTCAACCTAAAATTTTCATTAAATTTTAGTTTGATGTCTCTAATTTTAGTGGCTACCTAAAATAGTGTCTATTCAATTCGAACGTAGATTTTATCGTCAGCATCTAAATTCGAGTATGACATTTCTCCCGTAAATAATATTATACTTAAATAAAACAACATCACTTCTCGAAACTGTTACTATTAAGCGGCAAAAACAATCGCTGCATCTGTTTTAGAACCCTGAATATAATAGTTATAAACCAAATAGATATTCTATTAAGCTCAAATAGAACTTAAAGGTACGTCATTTAAAAATAAATAATAAACTACGAACCTTCTTTCTTCTCAGAGTGAGATAGTCATGATATAAAAAGTTAAAAAAAAATATTGAGATATAAATATTTACAACGCAAGCTCTCAATAGAACTTACACCTACCTATGCTATTTAAAAATAACTATATAATTTCTTCTCTCAGCTAAACAGATAAATCTAAAAGTAAAAAAAAACCTTTAACCGTATTTATAACGGAGATGAACTTGCTTACATAATTAGCATTTATCATTAACGTTAAATAAGCGTAAAAGTACAATTTTTGATAGGTCATGAAAAAAAAAATATACCTATATTTACGTCTATTTTGACCTTAGTCTAATATAGCTGTATACGGAAAAAAAAAAACTATAGGTAAGGTAACCAAGCCATAATTGGCCCACTGCAGGGCATAGCATCATAGCATCACGCCTGTATTCCCCGAAGGGGTCGGCAGAGGTGTACACAGTTGTACACCCACATTTCACCAATGCTGTTATTAAGTCCCATGTTGGTGAGCCTATTGCCATCTACCGGGCACAATTCCAAACTCCGAGCTGCTACTGAGAAATTTCTAACGGAAAACTCAATAACACTTTGCCCGACCCGGGAATCGAACCCGACACCTCATGCTCAGCAGTCGCGCTTGGGACCACTAGACCAACGAGGCAGTTCTGCAGGGCAAGGGCTACTTAATTATCTAAATACTGATAAAAAAAAATACAACGCATTAATACTACGCATTCGAAGCGTACTCTAAAGTTATACATTTTTGTGGAAATAATATACGGTTGTAAGCATGATTTGAACATGCTACACTCGGATTAATACTCCAAATTTTTTACTACAAAATACTCTCCATAAATAAAGAACAAAAATCTCTACCGAAACCAAAACGCAATTCTTAGTCACACCATCTAAATATCTCTACAGATACAACGCAAACCCTAACACATTAATTCCTTCGACGATCCAAAGAAACACTTTTTCCCAAAAGCAATCCATTGGGTTCGTACCTAATGAATTTAGAGGGTTAATGGTACCGAGGGCGGACCGACCTTCGTCCGGCAAATGGCCGACGGAGATATTGACCGGGAATTTAGCTGCACATAGCTGGTAGATGTTTTGTGTTGAAGGTGTCTTGATTGAGGATTTTCTGTAGAAATTGGTGTATATTCTGTGATTGTGAAATAGATATTGAATGAATAGAAGAATTGATAACGATGTTGGTTGTTGATGAAACTCACTAATATACATACTAGAACCCTAGAGACATAGCACTCCTTTTTGGGCAGCCATGTAAAAAAACCTAACTTGTAAAAGTATTTTTATCAGATGTAGGTAGTTACAGTAATGATTATATTTTGTCATTTACGCCTAATAACGTAAAATTTGAAATTTTGTTAAGTAACCGAAACATAATTGTCAATAACAAGACACGTATAAGTCTATTTGGCCTTGTGACCTCATGAACTAGATATTGAATGAACAGAAGACTTGCCAACGATGTTGGTTGTTGTTGGCGGCTTCGTAAATAATATCATTCACGGCGACGTATTGTATACATCTCGTTTCTTTGAAATTAAGTAGCTATCAAAGATCTAAATCTTTAAGGGAACTTGATATGTAAGTAAACTTAGAATTTACTAGACTAGACTGACAGCTATATATCTTTAAGAAATATCTATAGTTCATTAACTAGCTGTGGCCCACAAACGTTATTCTCCCATATACATTTTCTGGATAGGGCCACCCTTATCACCTAGGGGTATAAAAAATAGCCTACGACCTATTCTCAGACCTACCAAATAAACACAAAAAAAAACATAAAAATCGGTTAAGCCGTTTCGGAGGAGTTCGTTAACAAACACCGTTACACGAGATTTTTATAGATTGGATTTCTAAATTATAATTTTAAATGGAAAAAGTAAAGAAATAAGATTAGATTTAGTATAAAGAAACTTTACATGCCTGAACTTTAATTATTTCTATAAAAAATTTGAATTTATTTTTAGTATTATTGCAGCTTCTAGTTACAATTAACTTTTTAAATTATGCTTTTAATTTTTTTGTTTATGTTTGTATGTCCAGAACAACAATAACGTAAAAAATAAAGCACGCAGAAGTTTTGTTCAATGCAATCAGTGACCTTCAAGACAACAGAACAAAATACCAAACACGCACTACACAACGAAAGAAAACACCATATAAATAGTTATGAGCAACAAATATTGTCCATTTGACCACTAACAAAGATTCCGGGACGCACCGTCCATATTGTAGTGGGTTGAAGTAGTGGGGAGGCAATCCACGTTGGCGCATGTAGTCGCGACCGGCAATATCGCGATGGCCGGCGGCTCATTTAATCACGCGACGGAATTTGTAGGATAAGGAGACCTTCGGGATAACATAGAGAGGAAAGGGCGAGGCGAGGAATAATTTAACAAAGAAAATTTGTTATTATCTGATTTATCATGCCATAACAGCATTTGCTACAAAGGAAAGTTATCAAGAGGTATCTATCCTAAATAAGTTTCCAAAAGAAACTAGGTTCTTTTTATGTAAAGGCGACAGAACCTTAAAGGCACATATGTTTTTTTTACACATAGAAAAACATAGTTAAGTACACAAAGGTTAGAGAAGTATAGTACATTAGGGTCATATATATATACATATATAGATCCCGTAGAAGGGAAGATTTTAAAATGAATATCCTGGGCAAGAGTATTTGCAGGATACACAGACATTGCTTAATAAACAATAATCAATTAAGAAGAGATTAACAAAAAAGAACATCTGGAATAGCAAGCTCATTTCTGGTGACGTAATATTCTTGCTCCTCTAACAACGTTTACGTGACAGATGCAGTAATTATTTGGCCTTCAAAATCACATCAACGTTTATACGTCCATCATAACCAAGCTTATCAGATGTCTTAGTTGTAGCGTTCTTATCCCTCTTTCACGACATAAGCAGTTATGGAGATGATAATATCTTCTTTGCTAAACCACAGATAATGGCAAATAAATATTCTTTTTTTTTCTTTAATTATTAAGGACTTTTATAGATGTCAGTCCATTAGGCCTGACCTTAAATTTACCATCAACTACATTAATTAGTGCTACTATAGAATGCTAGCTCATATAGTCTTAAAGCCCCCTCCGATGTCGGTTCAGCCAAGATACTCCGGATAATACCGACATCCAAGCGGTTTACTCCCAGCTGGTCCTTGATCACATTCCTTTCATATTAATTATAACGAGTCAAACTCCGCGACATAGCCGCGGGCTCAGCTCATGAATAAGAGCTCCGTTCGAGTTCGAAACTAGTCGGGCAATCCCGAAGTATGCGCGTGAGTAATAACCGTTAAACTATAATTAATATGAATGTGTCTCACGAAAGCTACAATACAAAAAAAAAACACATTCCTTTCGTTTTGATTCTTGACACATTCCACCAACAAGTGTTGAATATCATCTAAAACACCACATGTATCACAATTTGATGAAGTTGCTCTACGCATAAGATAATCAAACCTTTTTGATGGAACGTGCCCAGAACGTAACCTATGAGCCATTGTTACATAACTTCGTTTTATATTAAGATTACAGAACCATGGTATATGAGGATGCTCTGACTGCATGGTATTATACCAGATCCCTTTTATTTTAGAAGACTCATCAAAATATTCTTATACATCCAGCAGTTTCATCCGCGGAATTCGTGTTTTTCTGCAGGGACACAACATTTTCCCGTGATTAAAATCTTTGTAATCTTATTCCAGGGTCTAAAGTAACTACATCATTATGAAACTTTTATCTAATAGATTTTATAAGATTTAATTACATACATTCAAACTTTCACTTTTATAATATTAAATTGGAAGTAGATATTGGTACGATTGAATTACTAACCGACTGCAAAAAGGAGGCGACCCTCAATTCGGTTGGTATTTTTTATTATAAATTGTACACTCCCTAATCAAGAATTTATAAATGTGTTACGATATGTTTTGTTATATCCCGATTTTCTTCAAGATCTCTCTCCTTCCTTACTTAGCAGATAGCTGATAAAAGGCGCGCGGACATCGCACGCTTATTGGACGAGTCAATAATGTACTGGTGTAGGGACAAATGCCGGGACTAGACAGCATATTTGTATGTATAGATAGCAATAAACGTTGTCAACGATAATGTTGGCTTGTCAGCGGACCAAGCGTGATTTGGGTCTTTGTTTGGACTCATTGGAGTGTTGTTACTTTATTGAGAGACATTTAGTGGCATATATATAGTAGTACGTATAGGAATTCATGGTATAACTACATAGGTAAAAATACAACATAACAATCTCAACAATGCCGTAGTTAAAGATACTATATATTTTTTTGAAACGGCAGTAGGTATGAAGAAACATTTATTTGGTACTTTTGTACCAAACAAATACAATTTCAGCAATTTTTTTTTAACAGCGGTTGTTTCAAATAGGTCTAGGTAAAGTTGATTGCGAAGACTTCCAAGTTTACAATGCTTTCACTGTTATGAAGTTATAATATATATTCTGTCTATATGAAATCTTTATTCATATGACATTGCAATCAAATCAATCTATCTGCCTAGCCTTTTCCCAATTACATTGGGGTCAAATCAGACCATGTCCTTTTACACTGGCTAATTGTTTTTTTTTAAGACTATTCTCTACTAGCTTCTGCTCGCATGAGTGTAGGATTTATAGACCGTGTGTAGTATTTTGTCGGTAGATAGTGGGCGGAGGTTTAATGGCAATTCAAAGGCCTTTTACTTTTTCAACTATTTATTTTTAAGCACACACAGAAACACATCTACCTTACTGGCAATCCAATATTCGAGAGAGAGAATGAGATAATTAATGAGTGAGATGTAGGGTAGAAAGAGTGAATGAACAATATTCAAATTGATAACATATAAGAATTAACATAATTATTATCTTTTGTTGGCAATGAGAGGTCTAGTAGAGCCAAACTCATAGCTGAGCTCGGATTTGTATTACGCATCATAGTCTACGGCACCTATCCAAAGTATGCTCTACGTACCTCATTTATAGCAATGAATAACAAATAACTCTACTTAAAAGCCCTGACTCTACAAACTCTACATCTTGGTTAAAAAGTATGGTTTGGCCAATTCGGTCGTGGAACTATAACGTGGCATAATATTTAACTCCATAAGAAATAGTTTGTGCAACAGTTGCGAAACGTCCACGCCATACTTTCCAGGGATTCAATCAAAAACGAACAAAAAGATTCATCAAAATCGGTCGAGCCATTTTTGGCGAAATTTTTATATAAATATATAGATAATGAACCCTCCCACCCCCCACGAGGTGATGGAGGGGGAATGTTTCCAATTTCTTTTTGCGTTGTATATAAATAAATCCTAGCTTACCTACATACCAAAATTTTACATTCTTAGCCTTTTGTCAGTGAGTGAGTCATAAAATCGACATATTTCAGATATCAATATATCTGAACCCATAAAAGCTAGATCATTGATACTTAAAACGATTGATAAGTCTACTGAGGAAATATTATCCTAAAAAAATCAGTTCTCGTATTATTATCCAGACCGATACTATGACGGTTCGAAGATACGACAAAGCGCTTCCAGAAAATGTAGGTAGTGCTCCGTACCATCGGCTCGTCTTGGTAGGGGTACTACCATGCCCCCAGACTCAGCCAACCAGGAGAACAAAATATCTCCAAAAGTTTTTCTATGGCCTTTAGTGACTGTCTTACTGTGCGCCTGATCTCTCTCCAGTCGTGTCGGATTGCCGTCCCATCGGACTATGAGAGCGAAGGAAGCGGGAGTGTACCTGTGTGTGCGCATACACTTGTGCACTTTAATATCTCCTGCGTAATTGGCTAATCTCCGTGTGAGATACGCTGCCGTGACCGGAATACGGTCGGGAGTATATATCTCTTTCAGCTTTGTAGCTCTCGTCACTTCAGATTAACTCGTCACTTCAGATTATGTGGCATTAGAAAAAATTTGTAAACTACATTTTAAACCAACAGTTAATCACATATTTCTTCAATGCACAATTTTTTTTTATTAAAGATCGATCTAGTTTTGGCCACCAACTCGCCCGATGGTAATCGACCGACGGTGTAGCCTCCAAAAGAAATCTATTCACTCTAGCCTTGAATATGCCTAGATTGTATTTCTCAGGAAAAAAGGAAGACGGTAGAGAGTTCCATTTACGAGCAGTACGTATCATGAACGTGGATCCAATTCGCTGCATCCGAATTTCCTAATTTCCACGAGGAATGGGGGGTAGTACGCTGTCCTTCTACTTGTCGTATAGCAATAAGGGAGAGTGGAATTAGGTTAAGAGCTCCTGCGCACACACACCGAAATGTATCCGGTAGAAAATAGACAGATAAATCGTACTGTAGCATAAATAAATACAACAATAAGTATTTTCAATGATAATGTTGGCTTGTCGGCGGATCAAACGTGATTTGGGTCTTTGTCTGGATCCATTGGAGTGTTCTATGTCGTTAATTTACTGTAAGATATTTTGGTAGCACATAATATATACTAGTACTATACATACCCACTGTTCATCTGTTTGTATTTTTTATATTAGTAAGACAGGATTCGAACCTGCGCCTCCCGGATAGATACTCCAGGCGCTCTGACCACTAAGCCATCTCGACCTCTGCTCACCACCGCGAATTCTTCTTCCATATTTTAACACGTCTTATGGCGACGTCATTGCAATCAATTCAGTACCTATACGAGTGACTGAACCGACACGACTAACTTTGCAGTTAATACAATGTCGTAAAGAATGCAATTACCTTAATAATTCAAGATATGTCTTTGAAAAAGCATTAACGCATGCTTAGCGAACTCTAAAGTTACAATATTAAATGGAAAAAACGTCACTTGTATAGGTACTGAATTGATTGCAATGACGTCGCCATAAGACGTGTTAAAATATGGAAGAAGAATTCGCGGTGGTGAGCAGAGGTCGAGATGGCTTAGTGGTCAGAGCGCCTGGAGTATCTATCCGGGAGGCGCAGGTTCGAATCCTGTTCGCGACCGTATTCTTTTTCCATTTAATATTGTAACTTTAGATGTTTACGTTTTGTAAAATCAGTACTATAATTTAATTGTAAATCCATTTATCGTTGCAGAAATTAATAAAAAAAATTGTTCTACCAATCCATGTTTGTTGTTTCTATCTCATCGAGACGCCTATTATGACCTATTAAGTATTTTACTGTCTTTGTATATACTGAGAACAACATATTTAGAATATATTTTTCAATCAAAGCTATAGGAAAGGTTGTAAAGAAAAACGTCAGCTAACAAAGTCAGTTTATTTATATTGGGCGTTATGGTTACTAAGCGACAGAGCCCTTAGAATATAAAAATATATATATATAAACAGTAATATTTTATTAAAAGAGAATCCCACGTTATTTTATTAAACATATCATGTAAACTTAGCCGCAACATTGCAAATTGTCAAAGCATTATATTGTACTTAGATTAATCTTAATAAGGTCTAAATTCAGTAAGCATGCACAACCTAATTACCAACCAGAATCAGACTAAAGCTTCTCCACAATTTCCTCAAATAAAATCAACTTCACAAAGACGCTACCATAAAGAATATACTCCACCATTGTCGGTCAACATTCCTCATTCTTTGAAGCACGTCTTCACGCTTTCAAGTGCGTAATCCTTCAGGAATCGCCACTATTGTGCTCCCCGAGACAGAGCATTAATCCTGCCTGTTCAAGACAAGAGATATCCATCAGCTGTCAACATTGAACCGACGGTGCGTCCCCAGTGCCTCCCTCGCCACCCTCCTTCACTCACACTGGGGAAAACTGGCATAGATTAAGTGGTCTGTTTTAAATTTTCAGATGGGACCTTCCGAATAACCTGCAAAGATAGGTAGGTACTAGATTTTCATCGTCGATCGTTTTCTTTGCTTCACCCTAAAGTTGACTGGTAGAAAATGCCTTTGGCAGTAAGTGGGTAAAATAACTTCAGAATGTTATAATTTTCATTAATATAAGGTCATGTATATACAATCGGCTTGTATTAAAGAACATTTTATTATTTCGAAGATAGTTTCATAAAAATATTGAAAGCGAGGATAATGACGCAAAGGATCCAACTCGAAGAATGACCCAAGTCCGCCTCTGTACAATTTTATTTTTATGCATTAATGCTTACCTAATGGTAAGTTTTAATAAATAAAGGACACATGTTTAGCGAACTTGATATTTAGACGATATTAATGCACTTATTGAACGAAATTTCAATACAGTATTAGGACAATAAAACATAATGTATTCTAATCTAAATACAAAAGTTTCATGATTACATTTATAATTATTTGCTTTGCTCATAATTTGTTGATGATCTGTAAAGTTAATTTAAGTAGCTCAATATAAATGAAAATTTAAAAACGCCCGATTGATATTGACAATATGTCAGTTCGTACTTTTAAATGCCAAAATGTCTATAAAATAATTATAGATTCGGGATAATATGAAGACAACATGCTTTAAAATTGCGGCAACTGTAATATAGGTAACTTTATTTATTTTAAAATTACGTTTTGTTTTAAGGCGTCTATTTAATATTGGAATTGGATTGGAATTGGTATTAGTTTCAAGAGTAACCCCACTGGTCGGATAATTGCATAAAACACTTGCAATGGCAAAAGCGTTTAACTTGCCACGTATTGCGCTGTAAGATTCAAAATCTATCGTAAGTAAATAACTAGTAGATAATATAAGATAATATTGTACTTATTTTGATGAATTATCAACATTTAAGTTAAACCTTGTTGGCCATCGGAGATAAAGAGGCAGCAAACGAGAAAAAAAAAACCAAAATATAAATAAGTCCAAGCTTTTCTTACCTAATATACCGTTTCATGAACCAACTTAACCCCAAATCCCCTACCTGGTCTTTGCCAACCGCCCAGTGTACGTATCTATATGAGAGTGAGCTAGTGATTGTCAAAATTTGGCTTCGTAGAACAAAGCGTTATTTACCAAGCCGGGAGGGCCTTTGTGTCGGCATTACACCACTCCACATAATATTGTGAAAGTTCTCACAATACTCTGTTTGCTGGGAGGTATTATGAGGCTCAGAAAAATTGCGACTTGTTGTACTACTGAGGTGACTCGGATTAGGTTTTTTGTAAGTGTTTTCGATGATGTTCTTATTGACATTTTGAGATGAGTCTGCGCTTGGGTTTGTTATGTTTTAAGTTGATGTAAAAGTTTATTTATTACATTGTCCTTAGATAAGTTATGCTGGTGTATGGTTGACATTATGGTCTTGAAATTAATATATTATTCGGACATTATTTTAATTCAATTAATATCTTGTCTTGTAATCTTTATTGGTTAATTTATATAAGTTATTAAACATAAAACTGCGAACAGCCTATGTGTTTTTTAACAGCATTTTAATTCCATGAAAAGCAACTAAAGGGAATTCATTAAAACAATGCTATTCTTCACCCTTAAAATGAACATACAAATATAAATAATCAAAAGACCACATAATAATCTGAACCACTATCCCTTTAATACAAACCGGCCATTAACTAACAATAAAGCCATCACATGATGCACGCAGAAAATGAATTACGGAGAAATTAATTGGCCGAAAACCCATCCGAACACACGTTCGGAAAGCTCGCGTTCGAAATTCAAATGAGGCGGCACGCCCCACCCCCGGCTCCGCCCCGCCGCCATCTTGGATCCGAGTGGGGAGACCGAGGGGGGCTATTAAATTATTTCATTCCACATTGGGCCGCTCCCGCTATCGGATTAAAACAATTGCCTGTGAAACCGTAAATGGATAATGAATTTTGCGAAGAAAATAATATGGTACGAAATTTAATTTTGCTTGGAGCTCTATCTTGTTTTATTTCTTTTGAGGAAATTATGTTATTTTTCCTTAGATATTTTTTACGTATTGTGAAAATATGAATATTATTTTCAGAGTATGTATAAAGCTATTCGTGAAAATATAAAGAAAAGTAAATATTTCCGGTGAGAATGGTAACATCCTTCTTAGAATTGTTCAAGGAAAATATTTAGAAAAATCCTTACCGAGACTGAAAGGAAGTAATATTCCTGTTTGAAGATACGATAACTCTTGATTCGTTCAAGTTCACCTAAAAAGTCAATTTATGTGATATTTTTGGATAGAAATTGCGAAAAAAAACAAAGTTGTTTTACCTTCTTATAACACATTATAATATCACACGCAGTACCTACCTAAACTAGTAAAATAAGAATTTTTATTAAATTTATTTCACTATACAATAAAATAACCTTTGTAGAGCTTCACCTCACCTGGTAAAATAATTCCTGATTTCTGTAGTTATAGTAGGTAGATGCCCAACGACTGCTGGAGTTTCAGAAAGGCTATGTAAATGATTCACAACCGTAACCTCAAAAAAGATTTGAGGCGATAAAGGGTTAACGTAAAAGATTTTCTTTTTTTTGCCTTTTTTATCCCAGTGCTGTGCAAAAGCCTCCCTGTCCTTTTTCCACTTCTCTCTATCTAGAGCAAACGTTCACGTAGGCGTGAAAAGATATTTGCAGAAAAATAAATGTATGCAAGCAAGGACGAGAAATACTTTAACGAAATACCGACGTTTTGGCATATATTACAACAATTAACAAACAACGGAATCATCGTCAAGTATCTGCCTAGCCTTTTCCCAATAACGTTGGGGTCGGCTTCCAGTCAAACCGGATGCAGCTTAATACCAGTATTTTTTCATGGAGCGACTGCCTATCTCACCTCCACAACCCAGTAACTGGGTAACACGATATCTCGTGGTATGACTGGTCGTCAGACTTTCAGGCCTCTTTAATTTGATAACCGGGACCAACGGCTTAACGTGCTCTCCGAGGCACTGAGGGGTCTCGGTATGAAATGATGGTCACCCATCCACAGACCGACCACGGCAAACGCACCTTAACCTCAATTGATCGATCTGTGCGGCTGTTACTTAGCCACAAGCCCCTCAAATAACAATAATTAAATTTTAATATTTATTTTTTACATTAGCAATATCTAGTGAAACTACTTTAAATTGCTTATTATATGGAAAAGACGAGTGCTTGGAATATATCTATCCGTAATGCCTTATGCTATGACCTTCGCCTCGCAACTATAATAATAAATGCAACCTAGTAAACGAATATAATATAGGTCGCCTTAAAATCTGGTAAAGCTGTGAAGTTATATTTTCTATGGATAGAAAAATACGGTCATGAACCGAATTGAACATGCACACCCTAAATTGGTATTCCAAACGCTCTCTCTCTGCTCACAGTATTATTTTGGTATGCAAAGAAAAATGGAACCTTGTAGTTCGCGTCACATGCGTTAATGCATTTAAAAATATGTCAGTGTCTTGCAGAGCTTATCAGCCTTATCAATTAAAAATAGTCTTTAATTATTATTTATTAAAGTCTTTTTTTCACAACAGAAATAAATGTACAGAGGCGGACTTAGTGCCGAAAGATTTTACTAGTCAACTATAATAATTAACTAATCACCTTAACTAATATTCGGGGCTGAGGTGCCCGCGTCCGAAGGAGTGGATTTATGTGCTCCATACTCGGTCAAACCGACGCTTAACATCAGGCGAGTTGGTGGCCAAACGAAGATCCATTTTGGATAAAAAAATATCTTAATTAGTAGTATTATGGATGTGCATAGTTTTCCTAAACGCCTAAGAGAGTCGACCTAAATTATCCATTTTACAACCCCCACATTAAATTTCTTTTTGCTGTACTGTAACTCTCCTTGTACACAAAATAAAATGCCAATACCTCAGCAGAACATCAGTGACCCGGAACTACAGTACTAGTCTAAAGTTCTTTTCGATATTCGCTTCGCAACTTACGAAGTTGTTGGCGAAACTTGTGGCCGCGACTGCCTCGGTTAAGCGTTGCGAGGAGGTGACAGTTTACAGTGGCGAACATTTGCGGTTCCATCCTGTCGTGTCGTAAGTATCGGATGATGCGAGCGGTGGCTAGTATGCTCCACATGGATTTTAGGATTAATTTTATGTGGTATTGGCAATTATATGGATTTTTTTTTCTGTTTTATCTCGATTGTTGTTAATTTACATGTTTTGCTATAAAACCTAACTAAAGAAACACTACCAATAAATCGGACAACAAAATTAAAATCTTGATAATTGTTAAATCATTATTTTGTTGCCGAGCAAGAAACTTCGTTGCTGTAAGAAATAGGTATATGTAAAACGAGGAACAATTTGTTCTTGTGTATAGTTTAAAATATTTATATATATATATATATATATATATGCGACAAAACATAAACTTTTTTTAAATAGTATTTTATTCATGTTAAGGCCACGTAACGCTTAAATTAATTATTATTTTCTTACGGAAGGAGTGAACTTTTCTTGGTGTAACGCAAATTATCACAACTCATCAATAATAACTAATCGGTAAACTAATTTATGTATATAGTAACAAGAAGTTTAATAAGAACATATAATATTGCAAATGTAATGTATTATATTGCAATCAAATACCCTCAATCATCAAAGTAAAGCAACATCCACACCACACACATCGCAGGTGCGAATCGAACACGATTTAGCCATCAGCGTGGCGTCGTCAGTCGCCCCCTCGTCCCCTTCCCACTCCATCCCTGTCTCCGATTCAAATTGAATCGCGGAGTTGCACTGCTCCTGAACTGTGTGCACGCAATTGGGCGGATGTGGCTTTGAAGACAATGCGGCTTACGAACGATCGATACTGTGTATTTTATGTTTGACTATAGTATCGTAATGTTATAGTTTGAGAGGGTATTTAGAAATAATAGTAGGTAGCTTAGTGACGTAGGTAGTTAATTCGTTTGATTTTATTTTAATTCATTTAGTTGCAGTGTTAATAAATGGTCTAAGGCTCCTTCCAACTAGGTAAGTACGTTGAGGTTGGTTTTCAATCTAATCGGATAATCAGTTTTTAACCGTATTGTAAATGGAGGGAATGCCTATCTGACCTACTTACTTATATCTCGTGGTAAGACTGGTCGTCGACTTTCAGTTATCTGACCACCCGTACTTTCATAGATCTATTGATAAAACGTGGTCGACGGTTTCACCTGTTCTCCGATACAAGGTAGGGTTTAGACATGAAATGATGGTACCCATCCACAGACCTGCCGCAGCAAGAACAATTTATCGTGCCGTTGCGCAGTAAATTAGAAATGAGCCCCTTTTAGTTCATGTAAAAGTATCTTTGCTTATTATAACTGTCCCATTGCAGGGCAAGAGCGCATACAGAAAAGGCACGAGCATTGATTACCACGCTAACTCACTGCGTGTTGGCGATTTCAGACTAAGTTTCCTCACGATTTCCTTCACTATATGTCTGTGATGTCATAGATTAACTATGAAAATACATAATTAAGACATTGAGAAAGTCACATTGGTAGCCACTACGATAATAATAATAATCATTTATTATCAGACCACAGTCCAAAGTAAAATACATACATATTGTCTGTACAAAACGTACAAAAGTATTTTTAGAAGCGATTCAATTACTGGTAAGTATTCCATACATTTTCATGTTGGATGCCATTTCCACTGGTTTGTCATATCGATGCCTGCTATATTATATAAGGACTTGGCTCTTTGAATTCACATTGTTCATGACTCTTGAGATCTTTAGTGTGATGAGTTATAAAACCATGGCTTGGACATATACCTAGCTTAAAATTAAATCGGTCGAAGCTGTCGGTATAACAGAATTTGGATTGCAAATTACCAAGCGTATGAATTATTCATCAGATCAAAACCACTACACCTTTATTTGCATCTAATAAAGCGTAAATTTTTGAACCAGCTACTAGTAATTTGATGCAAAAGGATGTCTGCGTTACAGTGTGACTTCGGCTTTTTACAATTATTTCTCCGTATATTAACTTTCGTGAGACAAATTCACATCAATTATTGTTCACCGCTTATAACTCACGTGCATTTTAAGGTATTGCCCGACTATTTTCAAGGCTGGATCACGCACACAACACAATTTTTTTATTACACGCCTGCCCAAAAAAAGGAGCGTTATGTTTTTAGGGTTAAAGTATGTATGTATGTATGTTTGTGAGTTTATTTATCCCAAAAGAACATAAAAATCGGTCAAGCCATTTCGGAGGAGTTCGATAACAAACTGTGACACGAGATTTTTATAGATGAGATTTAATAAAAAAAAAACACGCTCGTGCCATGTGTCAACTATAAATTGAAAATCAAGGTAGATACTGAAGAATTTACATCGCAGTCGGAGGACTTAAAAGAAAATTATTAGGATTAGGGCGTGGAATAATAAACTGAGTAAGAATTCTATTTAGCTGTTTTATTTTAACATAACGAGACCACCATTTTCATGTGTACCGCAAAAGTGTTGTACACAGCAACTAGTGTTGTGACAACACAACAAGAAGACAAACTAAACATAGAAATTAGTCGATGGTGACACCTTTAATATTTATACAACTCAATAAAAATGTTTCACAGTACTGGACCTCTTTTTCTGTTAGGAAATATTTCAGTTGCAATCCGGAATTGCGAAGTTGGCGGTGAGACACCGCCGTGCTTCGGAGAGCACGTAAAGCCGTCGGTCCTGCCCGTGATCTCTTTCCGGTCGTGTCGAATTGCCATCCCATCGGACTGTGAGAGTGAAGGAAGAGGGAGTGCACTTGTGTTTGCACATACCCTTGTGCACTATAATATCTCCTGGGTACTTAGCTAATCTCCATGGAGATAGGCCGTTGTGCATGTAATAAAGTCGGGAGGCGGAGTATTATTATATTTCCAGCGTACTTGGCTAATCTCCGTGACGATTAGCCATGTACGCCGGCCGCAGTGACCGAAAATTCGGGCAGGAGTATTACTCATTATAAAAATCCCAAATTAACAACTAATTCTACTCAAAATTGAGGCTGCTGCCTATAGCCATATACAGGTTGTATCCGAGTTTGGAGTGAATTGGGAAATCGGCCCGGTGCACATCAATAATGCATGCTAGCGGACAAATCACTTAGCGGGTCGATACTACCGACACTGCATCGCGTTGCCACCCTTCTGATGCACATTATGTACTGTAATGGACAGGACTGTATTATTTAGTTGGTTTTCGAAGTATTCACATAATCATTATTGATGGAGTAGGCAAATTCTATCCAATTCATAGGGAAAATGCCTAAAGTGATAATTATATATTTAACTGCTTCGTTGGTCTAGTGGTCCCAAGCGCGACTGCTGAGCATGAGGTCCTAGGTTCGATTCCCGGGTCAGGCAAAGTAATTGGGTTTTTCTATTATAAAATCCTCAAGGCAGCCCTGAGTTTGGAATTGTGCCCGGTAGATTGCAATAGGCTCACCGCCCATTACATAGGACTTAATAACAGCATTGGTGAAATGTAGGTGTACAACTATGTACACCTCTGCCTATCCCTTCTCGGGGAATACAGGCGTAATGCGATGTTATGTTATGTTAATATTATTTTTTTATTGCCATACGAAATTAACAGCAAAAGAGGTGCTAAATCCGTCGCAAGTGGAAATTGCGTCACTGCCGACTCAAATGGGAAATAGTCGTGAAAATGTGTAAGTATGTATATTAATGCGTTTCAAGATTATATCAGAATGTGTAATTGTTGGAAACTTTCGGTAGTTATAATAAGTCAAAAAGTTATGGAAAACTCATTGATCACATAAGTTCTTGGAAGTTTTGAATACATTTAGGAATAGTTTGGAAAATAATGAAATTATTTGTTGAGATTAATATTATATTCAGTCTGTTATTCTGGATCGATCTACTGTTTTTTTTTAATTATTATTTACACTCGTGGTGGCCGAGTGGTTACGGGCCCTCCTCCTGAGCCATAGGTTGTAGGTTCAAACCTGGCATGTACAGTCGACAAAAGAGATAGGTATGCAAGGTCGTCAGATATAGTTGAAGTTTTCTTAGAAACCGATGGATGCCATCGGTTGAAACTCAATTCAATTAATGAACTGCTTATTATCTACTTTTTAAATTAAATTACATTTAAAACAACCATCGATTTCTAAGAAAGTTTCAAGTATATCTGACCTTATCCTGGATACTTCTCTTTTATCGACTGTACTTATGTGAATTTTTCAATGTCATATGTACTTTCGAAGGAAAACACCGTGAGGAAATCTGGACTTGGTAGTCTGAAATCGCCAACCCGCAGTGAGCTAGCGTGGTGATCAAGGTCGTGTCTTCTCTGCATGAGAAGGAGCCCTTGCCCTGCAGTGGGACAGTTATGGGCTAGTATTTTTTTATTTACACTGTCGGATCTAGATTATGCCCTCGCTTTTCGGCTCTGGCGCAATCCAGTCTCAAGTACGTGTACTTATATATAAATATAATATCTTATCACACATGTAGAAAGGATGGATAAAAGGCGATTGACTAAACTAGTATATGAGGCGAGAGTGGATGAAAGAGTCGGGGCAAGCCAAGCTCGACGAACGTACCGCAATCAAATTGCGGACGTTCTCAAAAAAGGACAGGTCAGGACTCCTGACCCAGGAGCCACCTAAATCGACAAGCATGCATGAACAGGTTAATGAAATATAATATCTTATCACACATATGGACATGTAGAAAGGATGGATAAAAGGCGATTGACTAAACTAGTATATGAGGCGAGAGTGGATGGAAGAGTCGGGGCAAGCCAAGCTCGACGAACGTACCGCAATCAAATTGCGGACGTTCTCAAAAAACGACAGGTCAGGACTCCTGACCCAGGAGCCACCTAAATCGACAAGCATGCATGAACAGGTTAATGAACATAGATGAAGCGAGAGGTGTGTCGGAATCGTAGGAAATATAAATCGATAGTCTCTGCCTACCCCAATGGGAAACAGGCGTGATTGTATGTATCACACATATGTTATTTCTAAACAACATCAAATACAAAGACATCTGTCATTCAGCATCGTAATCTACCAAAGTTAAAGATTTTGAGTACTACATAGCTTACGAAACTAACTCATCCAATATATACTGATCCACACAACGAAAACGAGCACCTAATTGGATATTCCCCACACACACACTCACATTCACACATTTCTAACACCAAGCCACGACCGAACAAGAAACCACGGTGAAAAAAAAAACAAAAGGCAAAAGAATTTAAGACAAACGCCAGTTATAAAATGAACATTCTTCATAACAAAAGTAAGGCGCGAAAGAATGTGAGGCTCTATTCTTTCAAGCTCTTTCTATCGGATAGGGTCTTAATGAAATACTTCGTTGATTAAGCGCCGGCGCGGCGATCCGAGCTCTTTTAAAAAGGAAAAAACCTTTTTTAATGGTCCTTTTTTGTCGTGTGGATGTGCTTATTTTTTCCGGGAGTGCGAAATGGCGCAAAAATAACTTGAGATTAGTAACTCAGGAACCTTTGAAAGGGGTAACATATAAGTCAAATACATTCACTTAAGCTAAGAATTAAATGGATATAACAAATTATTTGTAAAGTTACAATATTAAATGGAAAAAGAATACTGAGCGTCTGGAGTATTTATCCGGGAGGCGCAGGTTCGAATCCTGTTCGCGACCGTATTCTTTATCCATTTAATATTGTATTCAGATGTACCAAGTTCTGCAAAGACTGTAATTACATATCCATGTTAATCATGCGAATGATACCCGGCGTAATGCTTGAAGTTAATTGTAACTTTAGAGTTCGCTAAGCATGCGTTAATGCTTTTCAAAGATTTATCTTGGTATTATTTGTAATTAACATAGTACTAGCAAGACGAAAACTTGAACGGCGAACATTAAGAAAAAAATAAAATTGTTGTAAAAATTTGAATTATTTAAATAAATCCTTATCACTTACACATTGACCCCTTAAAAGGAAATTACCTAATAAATTTGGACCTTATATACTTTGCAAGAGTTTTCATTAGCAGTCCTAAAAAGATTTATGGCTTCAGTTTTGTTCTTAACTGTCATCTTCTAAATCAAGAAGCCGATCAGAAACTAACCCTTGAAGTAAACGAGGAGCAACATTATATATATAAGAACCATTTCGAATTAACAACGTTGAAAAACTTACTATAGAAAATCAGTTAGGTGCAACCTAGCTAAATATAGGGCCAATCACAAAGCTACAATGATTAAATAACACTCGTTTTTTGGGCAGTCGTGTAAAAACAGAATCTAACCCTTCCTTTCAACTCTTAAAACTCATGCATATAAGCAAATCGCATAGGGATTATATATAGATACTTTTTAGGGATACGCCTTTAAGCCGTACCGCGTTTAAGATTCAAAAACAACAAAATCCTAATACGATTTCCATGGGAACATCACAAAATACATGTGCAAATAGTTCTCTACTTTGGCACACTAATATCCGTTGAGCAAACGAAAAACAGACATCTATGCCAACATACGATTTACCGACTATATCACTACTGACACCACCTTATTACTCGGACTTAAAGTACAATTTTGCGCAACAACAATTTCTAGCTGAACTTTAACCTTAATATTTAGCTGACAAAGTCTAAATTTGCGTGTATTTTTACTATAAATGTAGGGTTATCGTGGTATAGTCCGGTCGTTACATGTTGACAACTTTTGAAGGGGGTGAAGCAAATAAAAATGTAATATCGGGCTTGAAGAGCGTCACGTGCAATGGGAATTGATCTCTCTAATATTGAGATGGTGTTGCGATAATTGTCGTTCAATTTGCCGTTAAAATTGGGGTGCCGAGTAATAGTAACAAACATGTTTTAGGGGTTTTGTGTTAAAGCGTGGCGGTGATTTTAATTTGATGTGTCGGACGCGTATACGCATTCTTGTTAACGCCTCTTTCTTGATTATTTTGTATCCTGTTCACTTTTGCCACATGCTAGAGTGGTGATCAATGCTCGTGCCTTCTCTGTTGAGGTCCTAGCACTACAGTGGGACAGCTACATGAGCAGGTTAAATTTACTCACATAAAAATTTTTTTTAAGTTTTTAGAGACTTTATTTACGATTAAATACTAAAACGAGTTTAAGAAACCAACAAACCACACTTCTAAATTCACAATTTAAATATAATCTATCCCTAACCTACAAACGCTTTACATCTTTTCCAAAAATCTATCATCTACCAAAAGTCTTCACTACAAACACATTAGAACCCCCACTAATCTTACCAGGAAAATCCTATTAAGCTGACGAAGTGTTCATTAAGACTTGAAGGCAAAGGAAAAACAATAATAACTCTAAACGACACTTTATTTTTCATAGCCACGCAATAAACGGTAAGCCGCGACGCAATTATAAATATTTCAATTATTAAAAAGCAGACAGATTCAGCGGTCCCATTTTTATTTGACGTGTTCAGATTGGGATACTGGGTTTTTGAGGTATGTTTAGTGCCTGTTATTTAGTCTAAATCTATAGCGTATCGAAAACAGAATATTAATACGTACTTATTTGCAAAAAACACGAACCAAAGAGCTGTCAAATCTCAAAGTTATAGTTTTAGACGGACATCTTTGAGACGGACCCTCCAATCGTGGCGCCCAAATAAGTTACACTATCATTATTGACTACAACATGCGAACTATAATAAAAAAAAAAAAAAAAAAATCATTTAATTCAAGTATCACTGACTCATAATAGAAACAATACATTTACACAGTCACATTACATACACAATATTTAAAAACAATTTCATTTACTTACTTAATTCAATAATTACATTATAATAAGACTACACTAAAAATAAAATAAAAATAACTCAATTAACATTCATAATTCATATAAAACCAGGTCTGTTAGTCGCATCAGCCTGCCACATGTCGCTTACAACAGTGGGATATGATGGAGCAATCAAGCCTTCCCGCGAGCGCGGCCAGCATGTTGTTAGCGCTCCCCCGCACTCGCCGCACCAGCGACGTGGCTCTCTTGCGCATAGTGGCGTGGAAGCAATCCACGCGCGCTTCTGCAAACATAGTCGATGCGCTGCAAAAGCGGGGGAGCGCCAACATCATCCTGAACGCGTCATTGAACTGGACACGAAGGGCGCTGTAAGACTTTTGCGTATAGTCAGTCCACAAGCTGCACGTGTACAGTGTAGTGCAGTAGGCTCTAAAAAGAGTTATTTTAACATCTTTAGAGCAACGTGCAAACCTGCGGATAACCATGTTCGCTCTGACCGACAGCGCCCGCCGCTCCCGCTCAACGTCCGCGTCATCTTTCAAGGTAGGAGTCAATAAATGTCCTAAGTACTTAAAAATGTCGACCCTTTCCAAGGGTACGCCATTCAGCTTTATGGGTGGCATATCTCGCACTTTCCTGGGCCCACCTTGAAAAACCATGCATTGACTCTTCTTGACATTATAACGCAGCCCGTGATCAGCTGCGTATTCCTCACATATACTCATCAGCCTCCTGAGTCCACAGACCGAGGCGCTCAGCAGCACCATATCGTCCGCGTAGCTGATGTTATTAAAACAGACGCCATCTATGTGACAACCGATATGCTGCTCGCTGAGCGCCTCGATCAGTCCATTCACATACAGGTTAAAAATGGAGGGAGAGCTCAACCCCCCCTGCCTCACCCCACATTCCAACCTATAGGGGTCCGACAAAGTGCCTGCCCACTTCACGTTGTTCACCTGGTTCCCGTACCAATACTTAAAGATGTTAATAAGTTCATACGGTATCTGGGATGATCTCATCTTGTTCCACAAGATATCATAAGAGACCAGGTCAAAGGCTTTGGAAAGATCGAGGAAGCAAGCGCCCACAGATGTTGATCTCTCGGTGTAGTATCTAACAGCACTCTTAAGACACAATATTGCAGCTTCTGTAGACAGTCCCGGCCGAAACCCGAACTGATTGTCATGTAGCTTTATGTATTTGTTTAATTGTGTATTAAGAATGCTGTCAAACACTTTTGCAACTATTGTAGCTAGAGAAATAGGTCTATAGTTAGATATATCCGACAAATCCCCTGCTTTGTTTTTAACTACAGGCACTACGATAGTCCTCAACATGTCAGCCGGCAGGTATGAGTGTGAAATACAAAAGCTGTAGAACATAGCCAACACCCTGCACATATGAGGCCCAGCATGCTGTACATGTTCCACACCCAAGCCGTCATGACCAGGTGATTTCCCATGGGAAATCGATTTTACTGCCAATGAAACATCCCTGGCTGATATTCTGGTATTAACATATTCCCCACTCACCCCACCCCGCCCCAGTGAAGAGGACAATCCCAACGGTGATCTTACAATAAAGTTGTTTTTAAATTTGTCAGCTATACCCTTCAAATCACTCGTCCCATCAACACTCACGGGGAGACCAGGGCGTATCCTCAAACGGTTAGTACTTTTCCAGAACCCCTTAAAATCCTTCGTGCTATGTTTAGCTGCCAGAACATCCATTTGTAGCTGGTTTTGATTGTTCCGACACCATTTTAAACGCGACTTAAATATTTTTCTGGCCTCACACATTTTAGCAAACATAACACCAGTAGTCGGACTACCACACAACCGCCATTCCCGAAAACTCGACCTGGCCGCCCCGTGACTGTCGCTCACAATTTTACTCCATCCAACAATGGTTCTAGGTGGACGTTTACTCTGCTTACGCTTGCCCCCCCGGTCCCCCACCGCAGCCTGTGATACCGCAAGCACGATGTCGGAGTACATTTTGTCAATAACTGAGCTGTGAGTCAGGTCATTACAGTACTGATCACTACACCTTCGAAATTCATTCGGAAAATCAATAAGTCTAAGACGTTTATGACATTCAGTTCGATATTGTGTGATGTCGTCTGCGGTTTTTTCTCCCCACATGACCCGATTGTCAGTAACATATGACGTAATTCTAAGAGGAGTCAAACGTTCTAGTTTACATTCACATATCACGGGAAAATGGTCCGACCACAGCACGTCATAATTAACGTACACATTGCACACAGAGACAACAGCTGATTGCGACATAACACAATGATCAAGCCAGCGCTTAGACCCACAGGCTTGATCTATGTAGGTAAATGTTTCCGAGGTCAATCCTAACATATTAACATCACAAATTACCCAATTAAAATCATCACATAAAATATTCAACTCATTAAAAAATAATTCTCCAGGATGAGCATTGAAATCCCCTAAAATAAAAATAGGTTCGTTTACATAGTCATTACTAATAGCACTTACCGTTCCTATGCAATCAGTAAACATCGGCAGGTTGTCTGATTTGTTTGTCGGCATATAGACACACACTACTATCAATGGACTATCGGCCGCATTAACACGAATAGCACACACACGCGGATTATCGCAGTCTATCACTTTAACACTAGGAAACACACTTGTATTCCACAGCAGCGCTGTCCCACCGTGAGGCCTGCCGCGCAGTAGGCCCGCCGTCGTGTCAACAGCTGATGTGCCACTGGAACCAAATCTGCTATCTATGCAACTCAGATACGCCAACTCTTCTGAAAGCAGCCAAGTTTCCTGTAGTGCTATCAGTACACACTCGTCACATAAACGTTGAACATCGCTGAGCGCACTCTTTACGTTCTTACAATTATAGCTGGCAAACCTATAAGTCGTACTATCCATTATCTGAGGACACTGGGCCGAATGCAGCGGACTCTCCGTCCGCCTTTCGATATTTATAGTGAACGAAGCGCCTAAAGATAATACCCTCAGGCCATGTAGTTTCGTCTAAAAACATATCCACTTTAGACTCCGACACAAAGAATTTGAAAGCTTTGTGATCCAACACTTTTTTCGTGTTGATCTTTTCAAGGAATACCCTCTCCTGTGTTTGTAATTTTATATGATCTACGATATCGGATTCCAACGTATCAAGATGCACATTTGTTATGAAAATAGGTATTTTCTTATTGGCAGCTTTAAAGGAAGATATTGGTGGCTCAGCTTTTCCTCTTTCGCCCAAATACCTGTACTTATGTTTTCTTTTCTTATTTACAGTTTGCCAAGGAGTATCTTCCTTTTCACAATTTGTTTTTGCGATCTCGGGTAGTTGACGCATAACCTGACCAACGATATTCTCATTAGGTTTCTGTTCAACTCGTTTTGTGTGTTTGGATATAATTGGGCTAGCAATCTTAGATAACGGCCTGTCTCGCCCCTCCAAACCTCCATCACAGCTGACCGCCTGCGCCACCGACTTTGCCGCCGAGACGGGTACGCTAGGTGACTCATCTTTCTGCATGACTCGCGGTAACGGCGTACACACAATACCTACTTGACAATTATTATCAGGGGACGGCATCGATGTGGGGGAGTTTTTCTGCTTACTAGTATGCGACTGTTGCACGTCATGCTCGTCCGAGGTGTAGTTGTGGCTCAAAGTCATCCCTATAGGCCCACTCTCCTGATTCCAAGCACCCCGTCTCATATTCACATACCCAGACGGATAACTTGGTGGAGGTAGTGATGCGTGCTTTAAATCACGTATATCTGCTCTTAGATCCTCAAGCTGTTTGACAGTAGCATAAGTATTGACGATATTTTCAATTTCTGAGTTTAACTTCAGTATATCTTTAAGTAGTTTAGTGCAATCAAGATGATCGAACAATATTGGGGGTAGTTTTTCAAGCACCTTTGCCACAAAAACTGGAATCACATCCGGATCTGTACTTTTGAACACACTAACGATGTCGTCTAGGTCTCTTTCTTCCTTCCCTTTCCTTTTTCTTGTGATTTTACGTTGATCCGTTGGCAGCGATTCGAATAACAACGACTTTGATTTGCTGATTTCACTGCTAGTGAATGCAGACACACATATTCTCTTTAGCGTTTCTTCATCAATTACAGAAATTTTGTTTTGCACATACGCTAATAATTCGTCAATGACGATATTGCAAACGTTACATTTTAACACTTGAGACATTATTACGCAGTGCGTCAACGCACTTCGCGCGTTGCACGAGCAAAACAACCGACCTTGACTTCGGCGCGCGAGTGACTGAACTGGTTGGTCAGAACGTCT
Source organism: Xylocampa areola (assembly GCA_935421205.1). Taxonomy (NCBI): domain Eukaryota; kingdom Metazoa; phylum Arthropoda; class Insecta; order Lepidoptera; family Noctuidae; genus Xylocampa; species Xylocampa areola. The sequence goes on along the minus strand of OW285218.1, from coordinate 14,042,789 downwards.
TTTTATTCTAGCTGTTAGTGAAATATACCAATTGTTTTATTGACCACATTAATACGAGACAGCTAGTAGAATTAGCATCTGTCAGAAGACTCATGGCTACAGGGTTACTGTAGTTTGAACCAGGATACACTATGGGCGACACTTATCGAATCGCTAGCCACAGTTAACCAGCTTTGTCAATCATCAAACAATAAAAAAAGCAGTTGACAGAACTAAAACAAAGTTTTGCAGACTACCAAATCTGTCACAATTATAATAGAATCTCAATGGTATGCTAGTTGGGTGGCAATTGCATGTAATTTTATTTAAATGAATAGACTCGGACCCCTAGACTCTACTAATTTACTAAAACTTTTTAATAGTTTAATAGTAATTATATATTATAAATTAGTACGCTGAAACTGCCTCGTTGGTCTAGTGGTCCCGTTCCCAGTCATGAGGCATTCGGTTCAATTTCCAGGTCGGCCAAAGTGTTATTGGGAGCAGTAGCAGCCCGGAGTTTGGCATTGGGCCCGATTCATGGCAATAGGTTCACCACCTATTACATGGGACTTAATAACTGCACTGGTGAAACGTGACTCTAAAACTGTGTATAACTTTGCACCTCTGAAAGGGGAACCCTTTCGAGGAATACAGCCATAATGCTATGAATCTTGTATCCTAACTTCCGTGAGACACATTCATATTAATGATATTGTTCACCGGTGATTACTCACGTGATTTTTCAGCTTGACTCGCGACGCGGGCTCAGCTCTTGACGAAGGGCTTCGTTTGAGTTCGAAACTAGTCGGAAAATCTCTAAAAATGGGCATTAGTAATAAGCAGTGACCAATTAATTTAATGTATATTGTACGCTGAAATTCCGGTACCCAACTATGAACAGTTTCCCAGACGGATGGGGTGTACAGTATTCATGATTGGTGAGTTAACACTTATTATAGCCGCCTCGCTCCCGCTCATTACTTACTACTTTATACTTACATTAAACATTTTTATCCGTAATTCGATTCGACAAGAAGTAGAATCGAATTACAGATAAAAACGTTCGAATTATTAATTAAAATGTTTAATATTTCTCAGTAAAACGTAATTTTTAGAAATGAAAATTTACCTTCTTATTCTGCTTTCTAATAAATTACAAACCCAATTTATTAGAATGCTGACTGTCGTTTTTGACAGTGGCAAGGGGTACACTGTAGGTACAATACATTAAATCAACACCTTATAACAATGTGCAATTCTAAATTAAATTTACCTACATTACAGTTATCGCAATTTCAAAGCATCTTGGCTTATTAGAATCCGGATTCCTTAGTAAATTTAGAGACATTTATTAATTTAAAAATCGTTCTCCAGTGATGATCTTTTTCACACAGGCAGCAATTGATTTTATTAATATCTAATATAAAAATCTTAATATAATAATATCTTAGGTTTTCGCGATCACTACACATTATAATAAAACAACTTTTAACCGGATTAATCGCGTGTATTTTTGGTTTTTGTTTTTCCTGACGTTTCGAACGCTACACGCGATTAATCCGGTTAAAAGTTGTTTTATTATAATGTATATGATATAAATTAAAGAATATATATTCCCCTACAGACATAGTATATACGTGAGCACTTGGTTCTTGTAAATGGACTAATGTCATTACATAATAACATAACCAGTCCATAGCTGTCCCACTGCTGGGCAAGAGCCTCTTTTTACACAGAGAAGGCACGATCATTGATCACCACGCAAGCTCACTTCGGATTGGCGATTTCAGACCATTAGATCCAGGGTTCCTCACATTGTTTTCCTTCACCGTATGTCAGTGATGTCTTAGAATAACTAAGAAAGTGCACATGACATTGAAAAAGTCACATTAGTACATGCCAGATTCGAACCCACAACTTGTGACTGAAGAGGCAGGCCGGTAACCACTCGGCCACCACGACACTATACCTAATTATGTAATCTATAACCTATTTATTACTTCTAATTTCTGTGGAACACGAGGCGCACTTCCAACTTAGTGACATGTAGGCCACGCCACTGAATGTCAACGTTACGCAACTCACTAACTCGTAGAGACTTTTACGTAACTCGGTTACTGTCTCGCATGTTACTACATGCATGAGCTTAAGCATGGTAGTTAATGTCATATTAATTCAAATATTCTTCATTTCAAATAGACCTGCCCCGTTGATCTAGTGGTGTCAAGCGCGACTGCTGAGCACGAGGTTTCCTCGATTCTATTCTATTCTAACTCGATTTCCGGTTCGGGCAAAGTATTATCTATTGGGTTTTTCTGTTAGGAATTTCGTAGCACCTTATTTACCTTAATTATTCTTGACTGGCTAACTCTGCAGATCTTGTGCTGTATTAAATCCCATTAAAAAAGGAACTTACAGATGTTCCTGAATTTAATCATAGTTTAACGGTTATTATTCACGCGCATTCTTCGGGATTGCCCGACTAGGGCATAGGAAAAAGATTTTTTTTAATGTTACCCGTAGCATTGTAAAATTCGGGTAATATTAGATAATTATATGTAGTTTAACGGTTATTACTCACACTTTATTATTTTAAGGGTAATAAACATTTTTCTTTTACCTAAACCCTATTTGGACTATAATAAATATTTTAACAAATAACTAGCCAAATTGGTCCAGTCGGTCTCAAGTTATGCGCTTACCAATGAACAACAATGCATTTTTATTTAGATTAGAATTATATATACTAGAATTTCACCCAAGCAAAGTCACAGTCTTAGTTGCCGCTTCTGTGTTGCATTCTATAAATATAAAAAACTTTATTATGCCAAAAATTACAATTTAAGATTTTTAATGTAGCCCTTGACCTCACACTATGATTCCCTGTATCGTGGGGCCTAGTCTCTTTCAGTCCACTCAAATAACAAATTATAAAAAAACAAAATGAATAAAGGTCATTTCAGCAAATTCCAAAATACAATTATAATGAATGGGTGTGTGTGTGTGTATGTGTGTTTTTTGTGTGAGTGTGTGTGCGTGTGTGTGTGTGTATGTGTGTGTGTGTTTGTAGTGTAGGTGTCAATGAGGCTGCGAAGACCTCATCATCCCCCTGCCCTTATCCCAATTTATTTGGGGTCGGCGCAGCATGTATTTTTGTTCCATACATCTTTATTAGCTGTCATATCGTCAGTCACCCCTTTTCTAGTCATATCATCTTTAACACAATCCATCCATCGCTTCCTCGGTCTTCCTCTACTCTTATAGCCATCTACATTTATACTCAAAACTTTCCTTGTCACATGACCCTCATCCCTCCGCATCACATGCCCATACCATGCTAAACGATTTCTACACAACTTCTCAGTCACCGGTGCCACTTTCAGACTTCCTCTTATATATTCATTTCTAATTCTATCCATCCGCGTCACACCACACATCCTTCGTAACATTCTCATCTCAGCTGCATGTAGTTGTCTTTCATTCATTCCCTTCGTGGGCCAACATTCTGAACCATACAAGACAGCAGGTCAAATAATTGTTTTATAGATTTTCCCCTTAAGTTTAAGGGGAATTCGGGGGTCACAAATAGTTCCCGTGACCTGCCGCCATTTCATCCACCCTGTGTTAATTCTGTGCTTGACGCTCCGGTCTATTTCGCCATCGCATTGTATGATAGAACCCAGATACCGAAAGTCGGAGCAGACTGGTAATAGCGCACCACCCAGCGCTATAGCACCAAAACTGGAGAGACCGCCAAAATCACAAAACATGTACTCTGTTTTGGTTCTGCTGATTTTTAGACCAACACTCTCCAGATTATTTTGCCATTTCTCAAGTCTGCTCTGGGTCTGGGGCCCATCTTCACCGACAAGAACAATGTCGTCGGCAAACAGCATGCACCAGGGTGCCTCTTCCTGTATGTCCAACGTCAGAGCGTCCATTATCATCAGGAAGAGGTAAGGGCTTAAAGCCGACCCCTGATGCAAGCCTACAGCCACACTGAACTTGTCGGTGTTGCCAGCAGCTGACCGGACATATGTACTGGATTGATTATACATAGCACGAATTAACTCCACATACTTCGCAGGCACGCCTTTCTCTTTCAAAGCCCACCACAACACATCCCGAGGTACTCTATCATACGCCTTTTCCAGATCAATGAACACCATGTGCAAGTTCTTATGTGCACGTCTGTACTTCTCGCACAATTGGCGGAGTGCAAATATGGCGTCAGTTGTACCTCGACCTGGCATAAACCTATTGAGGAATATTAAGTAACGCTTCAGTGCTAGAGTAATCCAGGCTCAGGTTATTATTTTTTCCTGCAAGTTCTCCAACCATTGTTTTCCATACTACACTTGCCGTAGGGTCTAAACCCCTCAGTTCTACAGTTAAACCTATAACCAAATACCCATTGAAATCAGCAAATAAATCGCGATTGTCACTACACGCTTAAAGCTGTCCATAAGGGCGGGCTCAGACACGCGACTGGGCGACAGCGCGACAGTGCGAATAGCAAACACCCTCGCGGCGACACGGTGACTATTAATTACGTGCTTGTAATATACTATCATGCTGTTTGTTCTCGTTTGAAGTAACAGAGTTGACTTTTATTTTACTGTTGTCCCTACTAAAAAATATACTCTGTATCGGTATTATCTGGTCGGCATTCTCTAGAGAAAAGAAATGGTGTCTTATAAAAGTTTTTTTTTTCCACTGTTCATATTCATTCAGAACGGTAACATTTAGCCCACAAAATATTACAGTGATATTAGAATGAAAGTATATAAAATAAAATAAAACTTGTTTAGGTAATAAATTCAACGCAACTTATTTGATTTATTGTTATTATATTTTTGTGTTTGTGTCAATAAATAAATATAAATGACAAAGCATTCAACCAAAACAGAAACAGATATATGACAGCAGAATTTTCTATTACTAACCAAACTCTTGATACGTACGGGACCCTAAAAATATACCAAATCAAGATCTCTTCACCAGAACAAATTACATTCCTAAATTAACACAACACTTTGTTACCCATCGTAGTGTGAAATGACAAGTAATCGCGACACTTTTGATGTCATCCCATGTCGAATGTCCCATGTCCTATGTCCTTTGTCCCGTTCACGACACGTGTCCAAGTAATCAATCGACGCCTTTTTATCAATTGCAAACACTTATTGCGTCTGAACTAGACATTAATTTGTTGTTTGTTGACATGTTCATGTTTGGGAGGTTTTATGAAGTGTTTATTACCAATAAATAATAAAATATAAAAATGGGATAATTTAATAATTTATTGGCCTATTATTATCCACGAAAGGTTTGATTGGGATAGTTATATTTATTCATATAAAACTGCCAATAATCAAGAAAGATATAATGCCTACTTTTTTTGTAGAGATTTTTTTAAGAATTTCGTCTTTCTTGTAATGTAAGTGATAATAATAAATTCTTTTAATTAAACTGCCTCGTTGGTCTAGTGGTCCCAAGCGCGACTGCTGAGCAGGAGGTCTCGGGTTCGATTCCCGGGTCGGGCAAAGTGTTATTGAGTTTTTCTGTTAGAAAATTCTCAGTAGCAGTCCGGATTTTGGAACTGTGCCCGGTTGATGGCAATAGGTTCACCACCTATTACATGGGACTTAATAACAGCATTGGTGAAATGTGGGTGTATAAGTGAGAATGTACACCTCTGCCTACCCCTTCGGGGAATAAAGGCGTGATGCTATGTGTAATGTATGCTATGTTCTTTTAATAAATAAATAGAACAACTATGTTGATCGTGTAAGGACAATTTTCATGATGCTTGTGTACCTGAGAGGAGAGAGGGGGGTGAGGGAACACACAAGCACAAAAGAACTTGCACTAAAGCCACAATATCTCTCGTCATTACATTAACAGTACTAACACAAATAAAAAAACTAAACATAAACATAAAATTGTGTGGGTACGCCCGCTAAAACGTAGTTAAACGTAGTTTTTCTTCCAGTTGTGTATCTACTGACAGGTAAAATATTCTTGATTTTCCATTGAATTCATAGTTCCCATTAACTTTTTTTACTAAGCGCTTTATTGTATTTTTACTTCCTCTTTTTATCGTATGGTTAATAAACAACCTAGTGTCAGAATTTAAACCGCCCGTAGGCCTCTGACATTGGCTTTACAACCCAACGAGAACATCTTTTAGGTGTGCTGGATTCCTCGCGATATTGATGAATGATGATTTGCTCTCCGGTAATGAATGAGGAGTAAGAACCCCATATATAATATTAATAATTCTTTATTTTAAGGTGACTAAGACCCATAGAAATTATAAACATATAAAAACAATAATATCTTATATACTGATACATAAAAAAATATGAGTTGTAAACAAAAACTTATTCATTACGTAGTTTCGGCGACGTATTGCGCTGCGTCGTGATGTCCTGTAGTCTTCCGCGAAAACGCCGATACACGACACCCTCCGGCCAAAATTCTTATATGGTTAAAGCACAACTCCCAAAGTCCTACCAAGGCCATATTAAACGATAACTTCAATCTTCTAGCCAAAATCAACATTATAGGAATATATGCGTACAGCGAGGCTTAGGGGAGATCCCTTTAGCGGGGGTACTAGAGCTGGTCTGATAAGAGGACCCACCCAGTGCCGCCTCCATATGCTAATGGTGATCACCGGGGTGGTTTTAGTGAGGTAAGGATCCCACACTCCCCGATCTTATCCCCAAAGGCCGAGCGCCTTTTTGAAGGTTTCCCCCCGTAAATAAAAAAAGGTGTATACGGATTAAACCTACCCCTCTAGTACGTACAAAACCCTCCCATCCCAACTAAGCTACGACCACACAGGTGTGAATACCGACAATGACTGACTAATCTCTCTCATGTTGTGCTCAGCGTCCACTTGAAACGTGTCATCGTACTGAAAGCCACTATTTTCATACGTTTAAGCCGTGTTCTGGTTGTGCGGAAAATAAAATTGTTACCAACGTTCTGTGTGATGTGATAATCTTATATTTGTTTTTATTTAATCCTGTGATTGATGAAAAAGGTTGGGACTTGAGTATAAGCAGTTTTAGTTTTAGAAGTTAGTAATATAACTAAATAAGACAGAATCTATTTCCAAAAAAAAAAAAAAACTACTAGTTACTATCAAAATATTGAAATTCCTTTTTGTATATACGTACCATCACGCGCGTATTCCCCGAAGAGGTAGGCAGAGGTGTACACACTTGTACACTCACATTTCACCAATGCTGTTATTAAGTCCCATGTAAATAGGTGGTGAGCCTATTGCCATCTACCGGGCACAAATCTAAACTCCGAGCAACAATTTGCCCGACCCGGGAATCGTATCCGAGACCTCAAGCTCAGCAATCGCGCTTAAGACCACTAGACCAATGAGGCAGTCCTTTTACATATAACTTAAATCAGAATAATAACAAATTTTGATTTAATCTTATTTAATACTGTTTAATACCTACTAATGTGTGATCTGTGTTTTTTTTTAGTAACAAAAACCACTTAAATACATATAATTAATCTATATATTTTAAGCCCGGATGAAATAAAAGAGCTCGCCCCTAAAAAAATCCTGCAGTTCATCACAGCGGCAGGGTTCAGGGATGAACTCTAATTTAAACGCAAAGCGGCGATCACAATAGACCTTTTATGGTCTAAGTGACACTATAGCCACATCCAATACCCAAAATAGAAAAATATATATAATTAATCATATTAATGGGCTTGATAGCTATCATCCTATATCAATTATTGTTCACCCGTTACTACTCACGTAATATATATATATATGGATATATTATCCTATATCTTAGTTTTCTGTTTTAAATAAATATCTTCCCAATAGATAAGATAAAATATAATTCAGTCACTAATCATTCAAGCCCTCCGCTTTTCACCTCCAAGAAAATGGGCAAATTTATAATCCACTTTATTGTACACAGAAACAGAATACATCGGCGCAATCGGCGGTCTTATCGCAAATAGCGATTTTCTCCAGACAACCATATGGAAGTAGTTCGAGCTTGGAAACACAAGGGGCAGCACTCGGTGTACAGATACAACAAAATTAAAGGAACATATATATAATAAAAATTATAATAATAAAAAACACTAGAATCGAGTAAGTATTTAGAAAAATGTATTTCTAATCCTGACTATTCAAGTCTACCGACAAGCCGTGACTCAGTGTGCACACGGCAGGCGCTAGGCGCCGAGATCCGGTTTTATTCTGGTTTATTTGCGCTTATATTGTGTGGACACAATACTTCAGAGGGATCATGTCGCGACTCGCGGCTGAACTCGAGAAAAACCTTCCTATTCTGATAATATAACTTTTATGTATGTAAGTAGCAAAGAGTGCAATGGAGGAAAACGTGTAGGTATATTGTGTACTTTCACAGTTTTTTTGTGTATGGCATCTCGCAGGTCAACCTAGGAGGCTTTCAACTGCTTAACCGGGCTTTCCTGTGGTTGCCTTAATAATTTAAGGGCTGGGGGAGCCAGGGCATTCAACTTAAAAACTAAGGGACAACGCGCAAGGGCACGCACTGCGGGGTAAGAGCCTTGGCTTAGGGCATCACTGGTGGGAGGACAGCAAGGGATTGGCTGGATCCGATTCAAAATATTATTATTATTTAGGGGCGAATTTGAAGCTACAAGCTCAACGGCGTGGGCTGGAACGAGCAAGGATCGGGGTGGATAATTACGGAGACATCGCGACGGGCCTCGATGGCGAGGCCGGAATGACGGCGGTCTGTTTTTGTATACTGTCCTGGTGGCCCTGCTGCTTTCTTGGAGGAGGGTTATAACGTCATCGGGATGTGGGGGGGTATACCGGGTGGCTGCCACAACAAGAGGGTTGGGGTGCGTGTCAGCAAAGTCGAAATAACGCTTAGAGATGCAACTTTCACTGTTTTACATTATTCTGTTTTATACCAAATGCCCTGCTTATCTCAAAGAACGTTTCGAGTTCGTTTGTGATACACATTCACGATCCTTGAGGTCATCGGAGAACTTAAAGCTGAAGGTGCCTACACACTCCACCAGGTTTTATGACCACTCCTTCACTATCCAGGCCCTGCGTCTATAGAACACAATACCGGTATGTGTGAGACGTGCACAATCGTTATCTCTTTTAAAATAATGGTAATTAAGATTATATAGCTTCTTAAAAATGTTAATATTGGTTATTAAATCTGTGTATTGTTTATTTATATATTTAACTTGTGTGGTTTGAATAATAGGATCGGTGGTCTCTATGTCTGTCAGGATTTCAAAGGTAATCGTCAATAAAACCAAGATTAAGGCTCTCCGCCACTGAGAGCACATTTACTTTAGGTTAGTGATTAGTAGTGAGTCACTTCATATTACAATGTACAATGTAGGTATTCAAATATTATTAAATCAGAGGTAGGCTAGATAAGTCAGGGTGAAGATGTCCGCAATACACTGACGTCCTCTCTCCACTCGCCGTAGTCGCCGACCGTCCGTAGCGCTCGGTGTTGCCATCTCCGACATGTATTAGTAGGTTTGTATTGTCTTTATTTATATATTATAATAATAGCTGTGCCCCGCAAACGTTGTTCTGCCATATAAGTTTTCTGGATAGGGCCACCCTTATCACTAAGCGGAATAAAAAAAGGCTACGGCCTATTATCAGACCTACCAAATATACACAAAAAAAAAACATAAAAAATTTTCAATCCGTTTCGGAGGAGTTCGATAACAAACACTATTTTTATATAGAGATTTTTATATATTAGAATAAGGTATATAAAATGTGTTATATTTCTAGTTCTATTTTTATATTCCCAATGTTTTGTATCCTATTTAATGTACACTGCCCGCTGCCCGTTATAATTACTTGCACGATATTTGTCCATCCAATGGTTGTCTTTAAGAAATTGCTATTAGCAACAAGCCCGCCTATAGTACCACTGTTGTAAAGATTACTTTATTATGTTCTTGTATATAGTGTAGGTACAGGGAGGGGCTTGTGGCTAAGTAACAGTCGCACAGATCGATCGATCGAGGTTAAGCTGCGCTTGCCGCGGTCGGTCTGTAAATGGGTGACCATAATTTCATACCGAGACCCCTCCGTGCCTCGGGGAGCACGTTAAAACGTCGGTCTCGGTTGTCAAATTAAGATCTATGACAACCGTTACGGGTAGTCAGAAGCCTGAAAGTCTGACAACCAGTCATACCACGAGATATCGTGTTACCCAGTAACTGGGTCGTGGAGGTCAGCTAGGCAGTCGCTCCATGTAAAACACTGGTATTAAGCTGCATCCGGTGTGACTGGAGCCGACCCCAATGTAATTGGGAAAAGGCTAGGCAGATAGATATAGTGTAGGTACAATAAGGAATACCCTATCTAAATATCTATCTACTGTATTGTAATGATTTGAGATAAGTACATTGTTATGCAAAAAATTATAAATTAATTATGTTTAAATATTGTACCTTTAACCAAAAAAATTTACCGATGAAAAAGGAAACTGAACGGTGTAAAATACCATGAAACCTTTTTAGTCTTATTAACATTCATAAACTAAAGTAAGTAACTAATTTTGAGTCGGCGCCAATTTCACGTTGCATCTTTATGTTATTTCGTTTTGATTATCTGTATAAAGTAATTTATTGATCTTCGTTGATTGTTTGTTTAGCGCCGACTCAAAATTACTCGTAGTTACTTGCATTAGTTTAGGTAATATATAAAAAAATATAGACTTGAGAATCTCCTCCTTTATCGTCGGTCGAAAAGATGATAACTAGAAAGATAATTACTATTAAATGAGATACAGTTAAGAGCACGTAGAGCTATATACTTTGGACTTTGCATAGGCCCCGTAGACTATGACGCGTAATACAAATCCGAACTCAGCTATGAGTGTGGCTTTACTAGAGATCTCATAACTTTTTTAAAGTGAAAGCATTATGAACTCGGGAGTTTTGGCAACCAACTGGAGAAATAATAGACGAAGTTGTTCTACAACCAGCGTAGCTGGCGTAGCAATGAAGTCGGCTACCTCCGCTCAGCAGTCACACTTGTAGCCACTAGACCAATGAGGCAGTTAATAAAAGACACCAAATACCTCTTAAAATCTTTAATATTCTACGAAAATCCGAAAAACAACAGCTCCAAATTGTAGAATAATTGATGTAACTCAAACAAGTGTTATTTGTCGTTGAGCTCCGCTTCGCCCTGAGAATGTACATCTGCAGTGCAGTAAGCAGAATCGCAAACAGCTCCGAAACCCCCCGACAGCGACGCTGTGTAGCTTTGTGGATTTTGATAATGCTGCAAGAAAGCAAAGTAGGTTTTAGAATATAGCTTTTTTAAGTTTTTATATAACATTCTCACAATATAGCATCACGCCTATGCCCCCGAAGGCCCAGGCAGAGGAGTAGTTTCGCATTCCAAGGCACGCACCACTCACTTCTCGAAGTCATGTGCGTATGTACCTATTATAAATTAATTATCACTTCCTTATAATGCGAAGGAAAACATCGTGAGGAAACCGGCACACTCGACAGATATTCTCGATGGTGTGTAAAACCATGTCAGGGACCTATGGATGGTTGAAACTCTGACACTAAAAAGAAGAGTAGTGTACCTAAACCTACATTTCATTGATGCAATAGTTAAGTCCCCTATAATAGGTAGCCTATTGCCATCAATAACTTAATTAATAATAGAATTTCTTAACAGAAATACCTAATAATACTTTGCCCCACCGGGGAATCGAACCTCATGTTCAGCAGTCGCGCTTGGAATCACTAAACCAACGAGTTCTCTCTAAAACTCTAACACTAGGATATTCAGTAACCTATACATACAATTACTAAACTCAAACTCTCTTAATCTCGCAACTCAAGTGTATAAATCGGCTACACTCCCACAGTATTACTTTAAATGCAATCTAACGCTTCCCGAGCAACACAAAACTGCTAAACTGTTGACTTTGCAAACTAAAAACTACAAATAAGATTTAAATGAGAGCGGTGACATTTTAGGGTTGAGTTTTATATTGGGGACGAATTAGCGGGGCCCATAGTAACGCAGTTGTTGAATTTATTAATTTATTTTCGAAAATAAAATGTGATGTAGTAATATCTAAAGCCAGGATAAAAAAATAACTTTAATTAACACGTGTTTTGGCTTCGCTAGTCTATATCTTGCAATTGATGTTTGAACTAAGCGAATAGCGTAATGTTCAGTAATGTTTATATGTATATTACTGAACATCTTAGCCTGACACTTTTAGCGACCATTAGAAGTAACATTTAAAAAATTGAACGGGTTCGCGGATTGATTTATGTTTCTCAATAATACACAATAAGAATCTAGATAAAAGTTTTTGTTTTACCAAAATAAATTAATGTAATAAAACAATTTTAACCGGATTAATTACTACATTACATGAATTATAACTTTGCAGCGTGTTCGAAACGTCAGGAAAAACAAAAAACCAATAATACACGCGATTAATCCGGTTAAAAGTTGTTTTATTATAATGTGTAGTGATCGCGCAAACCTAAGATATTACTAAATTAATGTAAGTTTCAACGTTTTTATTTATCTACGTTATGGGATTCCCAAAAACCAAATATTAGGTACCTCTTCTAGGACCATAACCTGTTGGGAGCGTGGCGATTGCTGTAATGAACCCGGGACCTTGGTAAAGGTTAGAGTGGGACCGTATGGTTTTTAGTCGGTAGGAGTCTGGCACAACGTACATTGTACATTGTATTTTCGACACTCAAAAAAGTGGATTTTAGATAATAAATAAATTTGGGCAGCAGTAACGGTTGCTTTATTCACAAAAAAAAAATTCAAGCCTAAAAATCCCAAATTAAGGCTTTTTATGTGAAGTCGATTTTATTTTACCACCCTTGTTTCTTAAGTATGTGGTTTAAATTCATTGGCAAAACCATGAACCAGGCGCTCTGACCACTAAGCTTTTAGAGGTCGAGATGGCTTAGTGGTCAGAGCGCCTGGAGTATTCATCCGGGAGGCGCAGGTTCGAATCCTGTTCGCGACCGTATTCTTTTTCCATTTTAATATAATAATATATTTAACTTTAATAAACTATTCATGCATTCACGTGTATTTCAATTCAAAATATATTATGTAATCTCATGCATATTTTTTTATTTGTATGGCTGTCTTCTCGAATATACTGATAGTATTGCCGTGATGATTGATTAATGGCTGTGAAAATATATTTCCTGAAATTACGGCTACCAGGAAAATAAGATCAGAATAAAAAGATGCAATTTTAAGAGTTCCACTCCTTAAAAGTATAAAAGGACCCCTTTCAATCTGTCTGTCTGTTAAGGCTCTCTCGAGAACGCGTGGAGGTTTAAATACTTTGATAATAAATTTGAAATAGTTAGATTTTAGATTACTTACTTCTGCGGTCCAATGGAGCTCTAAAAAAATTTAGCTTCTCCGTAAAAGTATTATAAAAGTCCTTCAATCCTATTTTTATTTTCGTTAAAATTTGTATGCTTTCATAGTTCATGAACTTCAGTAACTATATTTATACAGAACCATCAATACACGAATATATACATGAATAGGGTTCAACAGACAGACAGCATCTTCTTGTCAATAATAAAACAACTTAAAACATCGTGACAAGAGGGGTACCACATCACTGATTTTGCTTTCTGCAGTTTGATATCCCATTCATTTTCGGTCTTCTAAACCACAAAAATCCACTTCACACTTCATAAAACATATCATGGCTTAGTTAAAGAACCGGTAGTTAGTTTCCACACAATCTGACACGGTACAAATGATTCACGCTCCTTAAACGCACACAATCGGGTGTTTTGCGAAATGGCCGGGCAGCGTCAAATTGGGGGTTTGTGCAGCGAGGCGTTACACAATTTGCCCCACCGGCATAATATTTATTTCATTACTTCTATTCATAGTCTCTAATCTGTGTTGCAGTTTAAGTGGGAAATGTAGGGTATCTCTGAGTTTATTTCGGTATTTCTTCTCAGGGTATCTTAGGAAATACCGTCGCGATTTAGTTTTAAATATGTATCAGTACACTGAAATAATTTTAAATAAACTGTTGAGACGCCTGACACCTTAGTCCACCTGCGACTACGAACGCTGCAAAGTGTTCTAAACGAAGGAAAAACAGAAACTAATAATACACGCGATTAATCCAGTTAATAGTTGTTTTATTATAATGTGTATAGGGTATCTGGTAAAAAATAAGTCCAATATTAGTTTTTATTTTTTCAAAAGAAACGTACATTACGTTTCTTTTCTTCTACACTCTCTCATAAGAATAGCCCCACCGCATAGGTACTCTAAGAAAAATCCGAAAAGCTACTATAAATATACCTCGTAAATAAAATATTGTCGTCAGGAATTGAAATAAAATACGTTATACGTTTATACGTAGAATATAACGTTACATCTAAAGTTCAAAAATAAAATACGCATATGTCCACACAAAGTTTACTTTCTTGTAAGAATGTTTTACGGATTTAACGAAAAAACCACGTCAGGTATTTTATAAAGTATCCCGCTCGGCAGCTTATCCGCAACACTTCAGCATACGAACAGATCATAGCTTACTTCACGGGGCGTCACTATCAAGGACTAGATTTTTCGACCCCCGCGGCGATATTATCATACAACCACAATCGAAAACAACCTTATTTTTACCGACATAAAGTCGAGAATCCACCGACAACAGTTTGTCAACGTAGCTTCAATGCGGAACACTATTGTGAGGATAATACCGCGATCAAACGTACACCCATTGTCAGGAAATTTGTGAAACTATTCTCAACCTTAACGCTTAGGTTTTATAGTTTAATTTTAAATGGTTTTGTTGGATAGTGGTTTTGAATAAGGGGGTAAGTGAGATTCGTTTAATTCATCTAGACGTGCACAGGACTCTTAATTTTGAATGTAATATTTGTAGGGTGTGTCAATGAAGACACTTAGATGAGTTCCGCTTAATAGTTTTGTTTGACTCGTTTAAATAATAGATTGGATTTTAAATACCAGAAGCAGTGTTAACCTAGTGGTATGACCGTTGGACTAACAAGTTATAGTTCGAATCCAACGCACCACTGACTTTTCGAAGTCCACATGTCTGTTATAAATAAATTATCACGTGTTAGATAAATCTTTAATTGCCTCGTTGGTTTAGTGGTCCGTCTACCACGGCGGCTTGCAAGAGAAGAGAAGCTGGTTAGTTAATAATCAATAGAGATCTGTGCCCTCCCCACACTTAGCACTTAACTGCACCGCTCGGTATTGCCACACCAAAAACGTCAATCTCTGACATATATTAAAATTCAAGCTACCAACACGAAATGTCTGAAACCAAGGTATTTAAAATCTCTCTTTCACTCAGCGTGTCGTTGATGAAAAACCTAGTCAGAGTTCAAACCACCCGTATGTCTCTGACATGACTTTACACACCATTTAGAACATCTCTCAGGTTTCCTCACGATGTTTCCTGACTTAGCTTGTCCTCTGATTATGTGATACTATTTGTACTACTCTAATTGTGTAATGTAGCGCGTCTGACTACTAATCTCTAACCTAAAGTAAATATGCTTTCAGTGGCGGAGAGCCATAATGTTGGTTTTATTTGTTATGACCGCTAGAATAATATAAATATTTTATAAGCAGTGATAGCCTAGTGGTATGACCGTTGGACTGACAAGTCAAAGGTCGCAAGTTCGAATCCCAGGCACGCACTACTGACTTGTCGAAGTCATGTACGTATTTTAAAATAACACTTGCTTATCATGGTGAAGGAAAACATTGTGAGGAAACTAGCACACCTGGCAGATATTCTCGATGGTGTGTAAAGCCATGTCAGAGACCTACGGGTGGTTTAAACTCTGACACTAGGGTGTTCATTAACCATACGATAAGAATAAGATCGATCTGATATGCACATGGGTTTTGACGCTGCAATGTCTGACCTCTTAACTTATTCTGCGACAAACCTATATTTCTGACTTTTAAAAATATTGTTATGAATTGATAAAGGCTACAACATGCTACGGCGTAGCATGTTGTAGCGCCGTAGCTAAGACCTAGAAATAGCTAAAAGAAACTGGTTCTCATAATATATCTATCTATACATCTCGTATTATATTACTTACGATCATTAGATTACATATACTGACTCGTTGATCTAATGGACGTATTAATCAAAAATGTTAAAATACGTAGGACACTGTACACATTATTATGTATATTGAAACTCAGTCCCACGAAGTCTTTATATAGAACACAATATATGGATTATAAAAGAAGGGATGACATCCCTTCTCGGCAAATCTAATAAACATCCCTTAAAGGGACATTCGGAAAACAATTTGCCAACGATTTGATTTGATGTGTTGAACAATACTTACTTGTACTTATGTGTGTGTATGTGTGCGTGTTAGTGATGTATTTATTTAGAAGAATATTGTCGTAGACTTTCTTGCAGAATAAACTAAAATTGGGCTATCCTTTACCACCTATGTAAGAGTGATAGCCTAGTAGTATGATCGGGGGATTGATAATTTAAAGGTTAAGTTCGAATCCACAACACGTACCACTGATTTTCAAAGTCATGTGCGTATTAGAATTTAATTGTCAATTGCTTAAAACGGTGACATCGGAAACCAGTACACCTGAGAGTTGAGAGTTTGTTCCCGATAGTGTATAAACTTATGTCAGGGTGGTCTGTCTAGTGGTCCCAAGTGTGACTGCTGAGCAAGAGGTCTCGGGTTCGATTCCCGGGTCGAGCAAAGTGTTATTGAGTTATAATAAAACAACTTTTAACCGGATTAATCGCGTATTATTGGCTTTTGTTTTTTCATTTGTAAAATTGTATTTCTAAATATAAAACGACTGTGACCTCTGAGTATGTTTCGGTATTTCTTCTCAGGGTTAGTCTTAGAAAATACCGTCACGTTTTAGTTTTAAATATTTATCAGAGACAAAAAGAATTTTATGAATTTTATCAATTCTATGTACGGTAGACTGAAATAATTTTAAATAAACTGTTGAGACGCTTGACACCTTAGTCCTCCTGCGACCACGAACGCTGCAGTGTTCGAAACTTCAGGAAAAACAAAAACCAATATTACACGCGATTAATCCGGTTAAAAATTGTTTTATTATAATGTGTAGGGATCGCGAAAACCAAAGATTATTGAGTTATTCTGTTAGGTAATCCTCAGTAGCAGCCCGGAATTTTAAATTGTTCCCGATTGATGGCAATAGGCTCACCCCCTATTACATGGGACTTAATATCAGCATTGGTGAAATGTGAGTATTCAGTTGTGTACACCCCTGTCTACCCCTTCGTGGAATACAGGCGTGATGCTATGTATGTATGTACGGGTGGTTTAAACTCTGATAGTCAGTTGTTCATCTACCACACGATAGGACTACCTCAATGTGGATGTGCTGAATTATCTTGTCTGCCGGAACGTGGATCCACGCGAAAGACAATGTAATTTTAATTGTGTCTGGAAATGCGGCATACCATAGGTTAAGAGATGTGAAACTCAAACTAAGTTAATTCTAAACTTTTTTAGGTAGGCATTCTTTGTATTCATCTCATCAATCCATACATGGACACAAAT
This sequence comes from Xylocampa areola, assembly GCA_935421205.1. Lineage (NCBI taxonomy): Eukaryota > Metazoa > Arthropoda > Insecta > Lepidoptera > Noctuidae > Xylocampa > Xylocampa areola. The sequence continues at coordinate 14,025,146 of OW285218.1, read as the reverse complement.
TTTTGAAAATGTTGAACCCAATGTTATGGATAAAATCACCAAGTCGTGATCAATGGTCGTACCTTCGCTGCTCTACAACAAAATGCTGGTAATATTTTGTTAAAGCTGAAACCATAATACAGATAAATCTTTGAAAAGCATGCACAGCGAACTCTGAAATTATATTTTTTTTTAGAAAGAAAAGCGCCTGAATCCGGAAGCCGGAGGTTTTAATCCTGGTCATGACCATATTTTTTTTAGTTGAGAGTGCTTAGCGGTTAGAGCCGTTAAGCCATCTCCACTAGAAAAATACGATCGTGAGCAGGATCCGAACCTGCGCCTCCCGGATAAATACTCCAGGTGCTCTGAACATAAAGCCATCTCCACTAGAAAAATACGGTCTTGAGCAGGATTCGAAAGTTTCGAATCCTTTCGAATCTAACACTTTCGAATCCTGCTCACGACCGTATTTGCCTTACCACAAAAAATATAGCTTTAGAGTTCGCTATGCATGCGTTAATGCTTTTCAAATATTTATCGGTACGCACAACCATTGTCTAATCAAAAATTCAAAAATTCTATACTATAAAATCGAAAGTGAAAGCCTCGTACAAAACATGACACATTCATATTATACCCACATTAAACACAGTAGCCGAACCAAGGGTACTTAAAACCCATAGAAGTATGGAAAAAAACATCTTCAAATAATGAATTCAATAAGATATAGTCCATGTGGTCGAGTACTCGCGTACAATCGCGCACAATCGTGCCCACTTGAGCGCACACGTCATAATATGTAGATACATTTGTGAGGGTATTATAATTGTAAAGTATAGGGGCGTTATGCAACAAAGATGTGGAAGTAGGCAGAAATGTGGTTGAATCTGTGAAGATTTTTTTACTTGTTTAATATTTTGATATTTGAATTTAATATGGTCATCACGCTTGTATTCCGCGAGGGGGTACGCTAGCTAAGTTGTTGTTAAGTCCCATGTATTAGGTGGCAAGCAAATTGCCATCACCCGGACACAATTCCAAACTCTAGATTGCTACTGAGAATTTCCAAACAGGAAATTCCAATAACACTAGGTAAGTAAGTACTAGACTAAAAAGGCAGTTTTAATAAAGCTTATCATCATCTATACAAATAAATAAAATGATTTGTGTGTTTTTAAGCTAATTTGCACGAAACCTATCACCAAAAATCAGTTTTTAAATTTTTTATATGTCTCTCTGTTTGTTTGTTCCAGCTAATCTTCGAAACGGCTTGACCGATTCTGATAACATTTTATTAGCCGGTAGCTGACTATAAAAGGAGTAACTTAGGCTAATTATAATATAATAATTATACACGGGTAAAACCGCGGGGCACAGCTAGTCTATAACTAATATAATGAAGCTGAAGAGTTTGTTTCTTTATTCGAACGCGCTAATCTCTGAATACACCGCCGGTTGGATTTGAAAAATTATTTGTGGATTTGATAGCCCGATTTTTAAGGAAGATAGAGGCTATTTAACGTCACGCTTCAAAACTTAGGACTGGAAGCCGACCCCAATATAACCGGGAAAAGCTTGCCTTATAGCTTAACAGATGATTTCTACGAAACTTAGGAGCTAAGCTAAAAGAAGAAAAAGCGGGACACACCCATTCTAATACGTCTTCTTTATTTTTAATTATTACATTTTTAACGTCGTGTCTATCTTGGTATCGTGGCTTCTCCCGTATCGTGAGTGCGTTTACAGACACATAACTTATATGAACACGTACTGAGACCCGAAATAGTTCTGTACAGATCATCATACTAATATTTTTGCTGTACATTAATCTAACCTGATATAGTAGGAACAAAATCTTCAAATGGACATTACTGTTCTGATAGAGGGCGAGACATACAGACAAATGACTTCGATTGAGTAATAGGGTCTTGTTAGGCACCCTTTGTACCTATACTCGTATACAACCTTAAAAATTACCTTTGATCCAGCAGCAACGTAATAACTACAACTAACTTTTCATGAGTATGTAGGTAAAATACGCTGCAGTACCAACCCAGTATCCGGTCTGCACAGTGCACATACTTAATCTTCACAATTCTTAACACAAAGCATTTATGCACACTAAACAAGCCGCGCATTGATCAATTGTGCATTGCCTTAACTTTACAATAAAAGATACATACACTTCAATGGATATCACTTAGATTTATCTTAAACAGTAGGACGTCTCACTAAGTCTTCAATTATTGTGGTTATGTAGTATTATGTGTATTTTTACCATTGGAATACATTGGTTAATTTACTGGCGTATATTTTTAGTTGCTTGCTTGTTAAGTACTGCCTCGTTGGTCAAGTGGTCCCAAGTGCGACTGCTGAGCATGAGGTTCTGGATTTGATTCCCGGGTCGAGCAAAGTGTTATTGGATTTTTCTATTAGGAAATTCTCATAGCAGCCCGGAGTTTGGAATTGTGCCCGGTAGATGGCAATAGGCTCAACACCTACCTTACGTGGGACTTAATAATGAACAGCATTGGTGAAATGTGGGTGTACAACTATGCACACCTCTGCCTTCCCCTTCGGGGAATATAGGCGTGATCCTATGTTATGTTATGTATATTTTTCGGATTACTCCAAGGAATTTGAATACTCCAACTCGCGATATCGCCGCGGGCTCAGCTCATGACTATAGGCTCCGTTCTAATTCGAAACTAGTTGGGTAATGCCGAAAAATGTACGGGAGTAATAACCAGTGAACAATAATTAATATGTAATCCGTTGCTTGGTGAGAAACCTGGACTTGATAGTCTGAATTTTAAAATAATTTAGTCTATGGTTTGAAATCACCAACGCGCAGTGAGTTAGCGTGGTGATCAATGCTTGTTTGTACCTTCTCTCTATGAGAAGAGGCTCTTGCCATGCACTGGGACAGTTACAGGCCAGAGCCTCGACAATCCGAACATTCATAAACATCGCCCTATTCGGACTAACGAAACGTTCGGATTATAGTAAGTTTTTATTTTTTTTAATAAATGAAGGGCATATTTATTTGGGTAAGTTGTATTTATTGAACTTAGTACAAAGTATGTTTACTTAGCCATGAATTGATCTATTTTAGTCTGGCGAGTTTTATTTACTGACAAAGAAAAAGCTTTAACTCTCAATTACCGAAGTAACATCTTTTCGGTTAGCGAGAGGTCATCTTTGTCGGCCCAGTCCAAGCACGTGTCGCGCGACGGGTATAAAGAGTAGCTTGCATACGTCGAAAAAGATATCACAACTGCAGAAAAAATCGCGTTTGTGGGGTGCCTAGATAGAAATTGGGGAGGGCGGGTTAGTTCGGATTATAGCGACGTTCGGATTAACCTCAGTACGGATTATCGAGGCTCTACTGTAGTTAGGTATATTATGATAGTCGTAGGCTATAGGTAGGTAGGTAGTCGATAGGCTGCCTCGTTGGTTTAGTGGTCCGTAGCGCGACTGCCGAGCTCGGGTTCGATTCCCGGGTCGGGCAAAGTGTTATTGAGTTTTTCTGTTAGGAAATTCTCAGTAGCAGCCCGGAGTTTCGAAATGTGCCCGGTTGATGGCAATAGGCTCACCACCTATTACATGGGACCTAATAACAGCATTGGTGAAATGTGGGTGTACAATTGTGTACACCTCTGCCTACCCCTCCGGGGAATACAGGCGTGATGCTATGTTATGTATATGTTATGATAGTCGTCTAATTCATAGCCAAACTAACTGGTGCCCGCGACTTCGTCAATGTGACAAAAGGTACCCTATATCCTTCTCTAAGGTCCAATCTATCTCCTTGCCAAATTTTATTACTATCAGTTCAGCCGTTTAGTCGTGAAAAGGTAACAAACAAAGAAACACAGAGTTACTTTCGCATTTATAATATTAGTATGGATTTTCAAACTACCAAACATCAACGGGTTTTTCAGAATAAATCCCGAACAGCTCTAAGAATATATCTTTGACATTGTCAGAAGATGGTGAATACCTACACCTATTTATATTATGATGTCGCACGAGTTGATTTCTGTCGCGCGCAGCACGAGAAACTTAATAGATTGTTAATAAAAAAAAATGTACAGATAAATCTTCGAAAAGCATGAAGAATTAAGGCATGCAGCGAACTCTAGAGTTATAAATTATTGAGGCAGGAAAAATGTGGTCGTGAGCAGGATTCGAAGCTGCGCCTCCCGAATATATACTCCAGGCGCTCTTGAAAATTTACCAACTTGATTTTTTCGATTGATAATCATAGGTTGTTGCTAACTTTTTAAACTTCAAATATCTCCGATATGTCAAACCGTGTCATTAATTTAAAAATTGTCTTATAAAAATCAGGGCCACGTAGTATAGAATGAAGTTATAAGATAAATAAACGTATTTATTACCATGAGTTTGCAAAGTCAAAAAGCCCCTTAGAACATTTTTCTTATCATAATAGTCAACGTCCAAGGGCTGTCATCATTAAATAATAATAGTGTCCCTACTCAATTTAGATTAAAACTCTCACAAGGGCCTCTGTGTGTTAGACCTGTGTCTCCAGGCAAGCCCTCCAAAGGACCGGGTTTAATCCCGAGATGAAATGAAAATAAAAATAATAATAATACTCCTCCTGACCGTATTTCGGTCACGGCGGCCTATATCCACGGAGATCACCCTCTTTCTTCACTCTCATAGTCCGATGGGACGGCAATCCGACACAACCGGTGAGAGATCAGGCGCAGGACCGACGGCTTTACTTGCTCTCCGAAGCACGGGAGTGTCACACCACCAACTTCCAAACTCCGGGCTACTACTGAGAATTTCCTAACAGAAAAACCCAATAACATTTTGCCCGACCTGGGAATCGAACCTAGGACCTCACGCTCAGCAGCCGCGCAGTTTGGAAGTTAGTGGTGTGAAACCCCCGTGCTTCGGAGGGCACGTAAAGCCGTCAGTCCTGCGCCTAATCTCTCTCTGGTCGTGTCGGATTTCCGTCCCATCCGAATATGAGACTGAAGGAAGAGGGATTGCACCTGAGTTTGCGGATACACTTGTGCACTATAATATGTCCTGCGTACTTGACTAATCTCCGTGGAGATAGGCCGCCGTAACTGAAATACGGTCGGAAGGAGTATAGTATAGTATATATAAGGAGGGATAAATTGAACACCTTTCATTTTTCAAATCGTGTCAACAAAAATATCTGTACATTAATGAACACAACATTATAAAAGAGTAATATTTCTTGTATGTATTGTTTCACATTTCCTCGTCGGATCCTATGTCTGCAGTAACGATAAATAAATAAATAAATAATTAAAAATTTCAGGTACGGGTATAATATTGGTGGGCAATATCGTCAACAATACCCAAAAACATGCATGTTACTGTGCCCATCAACAACTATTACGATTTTATGTGATTTTTTACGTGAAATTCCAGTCAATATTATTCATTTTATGTCTACTGACGGTGTTAAAATAACTTATCTGCTGTAACTGCAACTATCGCTTCTCGGTAAAGTTTTTGTACTGGTTTTTGCCCGCGAAAAACAGATCCATCTTGTGGAAGCTCTGACAAGCAACTGAAGTAACATTAGTGACATTAAATAACTTAGTGTTGCCAGAAATTTTATGAATTTTCTTATACATACAAAAAAAACTTGAAACTATAGACAAATTTGCTGTGTATCCAATTTTTCGAAAAATACTTAACTGGGCAACGTCAAACCTCAAGGGCAAAGGTGCCATGTTTTACGGGACACCTAGACCAATGCGGTAGTCAGCAAGGGCAACTAGCAACTGCACGTCTAATCAGTAGAAAATACCAACAAACACTGACGAAAGATTCCATAAAATTATCACATTCGCGTCTCGTTACATAAACTACATAATAACAATTCAAACATCTACTATCGCAACGATTCGCACACACACACACACAGTTTAAACAAACTCTAATTTAATTATTATTGTTGCTACAATGTTGTTAATACCTGTGTTGTCTTAACACACAAGTATTGCTAAATATTTGAACAGCAAATAGCGGAGAAATTATAGTTTGTAAAGATGTTTACGTTTATATCTATTTGTGATATGAATCGTGTAGTTAGAAATAATATGTGTTTTAATATTGTATATCACGGATCTGAAAAAATACTGATTTAAGCTTGCCTTGTCATAAGCGAAGCATAGATTACGCACACTTACACGCAGCGTACTGGCGCCGAGTGCATGAGTTTTAAGTATTGGTATGCGTTTAGCTCGTGTGTGACAAGCGAAATTGGATGACTAGGCATACTTCTCACATGTCGTATGCAACGCTCCGTCCGTATTTTTTTAAGGTCCGTGAGGATGACATTGTATATGATTTCATAGTAGTGTTAGCCAAGTGGTATGACTATTGGACTGACAAGTCAAAGGTCGCAAGTTCGAATCCAAGGCACTGTCTTTTCGAAGTCATGTGCGTATTATAAATTAATTAGCACTTGCTTAAAACGGTGAAGGAAAACATCGTGAGGAAACCAGCACACCTGAGAGATTTTCTGGTTGGTGTGTAAAGCCATGTCGGAGACTTACGGGTGGCTTAAACTCTGACCCTAGGTTGTTCATCAACCACACGATTAGAAGAAGAAGAAGGGTTCATATATGTATGTTTGTATGTTTCATTATTCCACCACAACTTCTTAATGCCTGAGCCGATTTCAATGTATCGTTAGAATCCTTACATGTTCCCGGGTAACAAAGGGTTATATATATATATATTTATAGTTGTGGTACACAAAAAGGAATAAAATAAGAAATTATTATTTAAAAAATAAAGCGCGCCGGCCATGTGTGAACTCAAAAGTAAAAAACAAGGTACTTAAAAATTTTCATCGCAGTCTGTGAAACATTATCGTATAGGAGCGATGAAAATTTTATAGTTTTATTAACTTTGGTACTTTTCTATCGAAAATTACAGTTATTAATATAAATTTAATAAAAAAATATTTATTTCAGGTTAAGTACACTCATAGCGCAACATACAATTAAAACGTGATTAAAACTTATTTAAATTAATTAATATTGCGATTATATATATACTAAAATACAAAATAAAATACAATTAACTAAAATTAAATTAAACATATCAGTCACTGTCTGGACACTGGCTGATGTCTACTACAGCAGTGCCTGACATAGTGACAATCCAGTCGCTCAGAGATCATCACCAAGACAGCATTGAAGCTAGCCCACATCCTGCGCACCAAGGACGCGCACCGCTTGCGCATGGTAGTGTGAAAACAGTCGGTGTGCGCCTCCGGAAACATGACCGAGGCACTACGGAAGCGGCGTAGCTCCAATACTTTTTTTTTTAATGGCCTCTTGCAGTCAACCCTTAGGGGTTTGATCTGCGTAACGGGACAATAGCTAAGGCGAGGCATTTTGATGCCTCTAGCCAGAGCATATTTTTATAAACTACAAACTAAGCAACACAGCACTAAGGGCGTCCCGTGCGGGACACGAACCTCGGCTTAGGGCGTTGCTGGGGGACAACTAGGGACTAGCTGGATCATATCGGTTACCTTTTTATTATGGGTCGAGTTTAAAGCTACTGGCTCGGTGCGAGCTGGCTCGAGCAAGGGTCGAGCCCCAATACTGCTCTAAATACGTTATTATACCAGTATACAGCGCCTTATAGCTGGCTTTAGTGTAGGCCCACAGGCTGCATGTGTATAACGAGGTACAATAAGCCTGAAATACAATCTGAATTGACTGCCTCGTTGGTCTAGTGGTCGCAAGCGCGGCCGCCGATCGTGAGGTCCGATTCCCAGGTCGGGCAAAGTATCATTGGGTTTTTCAATTCGAAAATTCTCAGTAACAGCCCGGAGTTAGGAAGTTGGTGGTGTGACACCCCGGAGAGCCGTAAGCCGTTGGTCCTGCGCCTGATCTCTCTCCGGTCGTGTCGGATTGCCGTCCCATCGGACTATGAGAGTGAAGGAAGAGGGAGGGCACCTGTGTTTGCGCATACACTTACACACTATAATATCTCCTGCGTACTTGGCTAATCTCCATGGAGATAGGCCGCCGTGACCGAAATACGGTTGGGATTAATTATTATTAATAATATAAAGTTTATCAAAGCATTGTGTGTATTTACATTTACAAACACCTAACAATGTCTGCTAACCGACCTTGAATTAAATGTGGTAGAAATGATAACTTATACATATAACACAACGTTATACAAATATTATCACAGTATGTTTATTTTAAACCCACCTATTGTTTTTCTAGTGACTGTTTGTGAAAGGAAAGAATACTACGTCCAGTTGTAGACCCCATTTGAAATTTAAAAGGCATTCGAACAAACGTTCTTTAGGGTTCCGTAATCAATGTGTGCTAACGGAACTCTATCACTCTGTGCCGTCTGTATGTCTGTCACAGGGCGGAAATTTATATCTATAATAAGAAGCTAGTTGAATTTTTCGTAGAATATGTGTTATTTTGGCCACTGTTAGGGCGTTCAGATCAACTTGGTTCAAGATAACTGAACTGGTCCCTAAATCAACAAGCTCGCCTACTTAAGGCACACAGTGTCTCCAAAACATTACTAATACCAATTTTTTCATCTTTTTCTTCATTCGTCATCATACTTTTGCAGATCCGCTGTCTTGGACAATCTCCTCGATCACAAATGTTAATTCTCTTAGCACGGGATTGCCTTGTCCTGGCATCTGAGGCTACACTAGACATATTTTTTTCTCTATTGTTAAGTCTATTGCTAATTAATAAAAGTAGGGAGTCTTCTTATGTTGCTTGTAGTAAATACTGTTCCCGAAAATCGTAAAAGCACAGTTAAGGTTAAGAGGACCGTGTGGGTTTGTTCTGCAGAATTAGGCACCACGTCCTAAATGGATTTTTCTCACTTAAAAAATTTAATTAAAAAGGGGTTTCATAAAAGAAACCTCGAAAAAGTATTCAACGTTGTTTTCGCACTTTCTGCTCTATCTTAAAGAGAAAAATACTTCCATGAGTTGGTACATAATGCATACTTTATATTGTTATACAACAGATAATAAAAACAGCATCAACAATAATACTTTTGGTGGTACGGAACCCTAAGTACACGAGTTTAAATGCACTTGCAAATAACTTGATTACAATAACCACTGTTTAGAACAGCTGTCATTTTTTCATAAGTCAGCAATGCAAAATTTATTTAGAAGTTAAAATCGGTAGGTAGACTCCACTACGAATTGCTACGTGAAATAAAAATACGACCTTGAAATTTTTGACATAAGAAATGTATAGAATGGGGAAATAGGTAATAATCACCTTATCAATTAATGTTCACCGGTTACTACTCACGTGCAGTTTTCGGGATTGTGTAGAGTGATATGTAAAATTTTGTAAAGTTAAAAAAATAAAATAATATATAAACAAATAAAGAATCTTACCATAATAGTAGACTACAGCTGATATTCAAGTTAGTAAAATACATATTATATTCAGGCATTAAAAAGCAGTTCTTCATTTAAGTTCTCATAAAGGTTCCACTTTTCGATACGGTTCTGGTTTCTGTTCCTGTTCCGGTTTCGGATTTGATTCTAACGTACCGGTTCAAAATATAGGTATCCTATCATCTGAATTTATGCATAAGGCGCGTTCCTAGCGTACTTTTTCTTTAAGGTGGAACCGTGGAAGTTGACACTGTTCAGTGTCCGCAATAAAATTTAGCATCGTATGAACTCAAACAACATCGGAATCATTTTGTTGAAGAATTGGTACCCGTTCCGGTTCTGGTTTATTAACGAAACCCAAAAATACCGATAATATACCCGTATTTCAGGAACCTTTTCAATCAGAGATTATATTATTAATCTTAAAGTACTAAATGAATAATAGTGGAATTGCTGATGCTTGTTTTGTATTATAAAGAGTGAAACTAAAGTTCGAATGCCTAAAATATATTAAAAAAAATACTCAAATAATGTCTTATAAGTACCCAAAAATAATACAGACGTATCGGACGCTTGTAGGTACCTACGACACACACAATAAAGTAAATTTCACGCGTAATATATTTAACATTGTGTTTGACTTGCGCCGAATTTAAATGATCACTTGTTTAAATATTAATACAATTTGAATTGATGAATTTCATCATGGTATATTTAATTCTCTTAATTTTTTGCGCTGTCATAGTGTATACCTACGACGTGGATGGGGCGCTGAAGGACTGTTCCGAAAATTTTATTGATTTTTTATTAATAAAATACGTCTTTATAATTTTTTATGCAAAGAAAAATTATATGGTCGTGAGCAGAATTTGAACCTTTTTTGAAGGGTGGAAATCCTTCTTCTTTTGGCCTTTGTGCCACTAGACAGACCCACACGGTCCCTCACTGACCTTTATCAAGGTTCTGGGATCGCAGCTGCATTCGATAAACTCCGAAGGATTTGAACCTGCGCTTCCGGATGAATACTCCAGACGCTTTAACAACTAAGTTATCCCTATAACTGCCTCGTTGGTCTAGTGGTCGCAAGCGCGGCTGCTGAGCGTGAGGTCCTGGGTTCGATTCCCAGGTGGGGCAAAGTGTTATTGAACTTTTCTGTTAGGAAATTCCGTAGTAGCAGCCCGAAGTCAGGAAGTTGGTGGTGTGACACCCCCGTGCTTCGGAGAGCACGTAAAGCCATCGGTCCTGCGCCGGATCTCTCTCCGGTCGTGTCGGATTTCCGTCCCATCGGAATAAGAGAGTGAAGGAAAAGGGAGTGCACCTGTGTTTGTGCATACACTTGTGCACTATAATATCTCACGCGTACTTGGCTAATCTCCGTGGAGATAGGCCGCCATGACCGAAATGCGGTCGGAAAGAGTATTTTTTATCCCTATAAGTAATAAATACGACATCTCACACTAGAAATTTGTCCTGTATCGTGGGTGTGTTCAAAAATAATCTCACATTTTTTTAGTCAATAACACAGTTTAGACAGAACTACCTTACTATTTACATGCATAGACCGAGACAGAAAATTTGTCTATAAGCGATAATCGACAAAATATCGACGGTTGAAAGGCTATTTGGCTCAAACGACATTTTTGTCTATAGCTATAAAAATGTCTCTAAAGACTGTTATCTTAAGTTTAATTTTTTCCAACCAAATAGCCTTTCAACCGTCGTTATTATAAGTTTGTTTCATATGAGAATCCAAGCGGCAAACGTTTCAATTGTAATTTTGAACTTAGATACCATAAAATCTATCAATCTGCCTAGCCTTTCACTACTACTTTGGGGTTGGCTTCCAGTCTAACCGGATGCAGCTTACTACCAGTATTTTACATAAAGCGACTGCCTATCTGATCTCCACAACTTAGTGGGTCACAGGATATCTCGTAATAAGACTGTTTGTCAAACTTTCACATCTGAATATCTGGAACGGCTGTCATAGATCTTAATTTGACAACCGGGTCCGACGTTTTAACGAGCTCTCCTAGGCATGGAGGGGTGTCGATATGAGAAAATTGTCACCCATCTACAAACCGATTGCGGCTTAAGCAGCTTAAACTGCATATATCTATCTGTGCAGCTGTTAGCCTGAACCCTTAGCCTCGAGACACCTAATATGTCTTAATTAATAATTAATTTAAAAATATACTTATTTGTACATGTGTTTTATTTTACTATTTTATTTTATTAGTTGCGTGAAACGTTTTTTTTTTGATACGTAAAAAAATATTCTTTCTACTAATGCTTCAAATAAATGGAACACTTTGTTTGTCTTCCCGATATCTCAAAAAGTCTTCTTGAGTCATTGTCAAATATAATCAGGCGTTGCTCTTAGTGAGGTGTTACGAAAACTGCCTGATAACACTTAACAGTTATAAATTAAGCAATCGTATTTAATAGCTATTGTTTTTATAATAATTTTGTGAATATTTTGATACTGAAATATTTTCTAGAAACTCCACGTATCTACTTGAATTATGTTTTAGGATTTTATTAAGATTTTCTATTCTATTGATGTCTCATTTATTTAAATATATTCGAAATTTCTACTTGTGTCGGGAGCCGTGACCCTAGTGACGTATTCCGTATAGGAAATTACAACGATGTATTAACTGACTTTCCCTTAATTCAACAAAAGGTTAATTGTAATTACTCAGTCACTCTCATCGTGTGGTTGATGAACAGCCTAGTGTCAGAGTTTAAACCGCTCGTAGGCCTCTGACATGGCTTTAGACACCATCAAGAATATCTCTCAGTGTGCTGGTTTTCTCACAATGTTTTCCTTCACCAATCGAAGCAAGTGATAATTAATTATTATAAAACAACTTTTAACCGGATTAATACCGTGTATCACTGGCTTTTGTTTTTCCTTAATGTGTAGTGATCTATGTTAATTAATTTATAATACGCACATGACTCGAAAAGTCAGTGTGTTGTATTCGAACTTGCGACATTTGACTAGCCAGTCCAACGGTCATATCACTAGGCTATCACTGCTCTTATCCTAATAACTAATAAACCGAAAGACAAAATTCTCTACCGGATACTTGAGTAAGACGTCGAATTCCATATCCATGTAAAATTGGGTAGGCATCCAACAAGGGCTCAACATGGATTCGATTCTCGTGTAAGAGATATTTGTGTCCCAGTTATTATTTCTTTGCAATAAAAAACAAGTTCACAGTTTACACCAAACCGCTTAAATTTTTAAACGAAGAAAAACAATTTTGACATACCAGAAAAATATTTTACAAAAAAATAAAACACAAAAAAATAACTAAGGTATTACTTAAAAATATACCTATCGGTTTTTGCGATCATTATTTATTGCAATGTAGGTACACCATTTTGCTTTTTGTCAAAAACGTCAGGAAAACCAGAAACCAATAATACACGCAATTAATCCGGTTAAAAGTTGTTTTTACGTATAATTTGGTATGTATTTTAATTAATATTTTTCAGGGGAACATTGAAAAAATATTCCACATGAACGGGGCTTCAACCCGCGACCCTTGACCTTCCGTGTCCTCACCCTAACTGTACTATTTTTCAAGGGAATATTGAAAAAAATATTAGGTCTGTAAATGATTGCTAAATAAATATCGCCAGGCATCTTCAGACGAATACAAGGAGGATTGAAAACTCAATAGATCCGAACACGACACGGAAGCTCAGTTGGTAGAGTGAGAACAGCGGAATGTCAAGGGTCACGGGTTCAAGCCCCGTTCTTGTCTATTATTTTTTCAATGTTTCCTTGATAAATAGTAATTAATTTAGGCATTAAATGGCCTCAACAACAACAAACAATAAGAAAAGAACATTATATATGATTTATGTATTTTAATCTTCAAATTTGGCTGAAAATATGTTAGCTCCTTTGAAAATAAAAGTACGAAGCGATAACCTACATTAGAACATATTCTAAAATCCTAAAACCAACACTTCACAACAACACACTATCAAAACTTGACGAAATGTCACCAAGTGTCACAATGTTTTTAAACGAGAACACTGCTCATGTTTGTTTAACATTAAATTACTAGCATTGCGTACTGTACACTCGAATACAACAGTGAAATGATGTTAATAATGCAATGCTCTCAAATATAAATGCGACACGACATTCGATTACTGACACGCACAACTGGGCCCCGATGACAGGCACAACTTAGCAGCGTTGTTGGGCACAACTTAGTACCGTTGATAGGCACAACTAGGCCCCGGTAACAGGCACAACTAAGCCCTGGTGACAGGTACAACTAGGCCCAGGTGACAGGTACAACTAGATCCCGGTGACAGGTTCTAGGATTTAGATTTAATGTAATTATTTCGATATTAACTTTTCTAGGCTGTATTTAAAAAGTCGCATACCTACGACTCCACACATTGACGCGACGGGTCCCGCAATGCGTTGTACAAGTTATAAGGAAGATTCCATGAACATCCTAGCCATGAACTGCTACTAAACATTAAATCAACAAATGACGTAAGTTACTACTTTTTTTATATACCTAATCATTTTCGTGAGACATATTCATATCAATTGTTTTTCACTGGGTACTCACGTGCACTTTTCGGAATTCTCCGACTTGTTTCGAACTCGGACAAACTTTGACTCACGGCATCGCCATGGGCTCAGTTCATGACTAAGTTTCAGTTCGAAACTAGTCGGGCAATCCCAAAAATGCACGTGAGTAATAACCGTTGAACAATAATTGAGACTTAACGCGTTTTGTTATCGCCAGTACACACATCTCTAAACAAACAAGGTTTTGTTTTTTCATGCAATACAAAAATTTTGGGTAGTTGTTTATTTACGTGTTTCTATGGTTTCTATGTTATGTTTGTCTATTGCGAAATGACTTAAAATCTTGACGAGTTTGAGCTTTATCACAGGAATGATGAATTACGTATCTTGGAGATTATGCTTTGGTATTACACAGAGTAATCTGCCTCATTCGTCTAATGGAGGTAAGTGTAGCTGCCGGTCCTAGGTCCTAGGTTCTATTCCCGGCTCGGGCAAAGAGTTTTTACATTGTCCTGGTAAGAAAGTCTCAGAAGCAGCTGGAGGGAGTTTGGAATTGTACCCGCTAGATGGTAATAGGATTATTACCATATATAGTCTTACATGGACACTTAATAACTACATCAGTAAATGTAGATTCACAACAGTATATCTACCTCTGCCTAATCCTACATATTATAGGCGAGATGCTTTATTCGATATGGTATCTGAAAAGCTGTGTTTTATACAAAAAATACCACCTCCTTTTGATAAATCCTTCAAGAGCTTTATTTGTGAACTTGGAGTCACACAACATGTCCTTTCAGATTTAGACTTCTTATTCGATGTAATGTCGCATGTAGCAAAAAGCGCTTTAAGGCGCTTATCATTCGCCAGTGGGCAGTCACTCGGAAGGAAACAGTTTGTCGAATTGGAATAACAAGGCTTGTCAACTGTATCAACAGTAGATCTGCAAATTAAATATTAAAGAGGACACGTACTTTAAATACGCACTTTAAATTTCAATTTGAACATATGTTGGTTTAAATTTATTATTTTTCTTACGTAAGTAGGTAGGTATGTTCAGTGAACCGCAGGTGCATAGTAGGTAACAATTTGACGTAAACATTGACGACGCCTTTATGTCGTTGTAGTAAGGACGGTTTTCGCAGCTCAACTGTTACCACTACCGTTCGGTTGACTATAGGTATGTGTCTGTAATTACCATAGAATTAGAATATTTTTGCTACCCCATAGAAGGACATAGAGCTCAAAAAAGTGCAACCGATTTTGAATTGTCAATGTGTGCGTGCAATAGTGATGTACAACGTGGAAATATTGACACATATCGATTATCGATAAACAGTATTTCTGATGTAAAGACTTGGTATACTAAATGAGAATATTTTCAATCAAATTATGTTAATAAAACTAAAATCACAAGCGTAGGTATTATTTAATGGACTTCATTAATTAATTACATTATTTTAATAAAAACATTTCATGCGCTCATACTATAATTATATTTCATTGGTAATAGGTACTTTGTTAAGAAATCAGCTTTTAAAGACCCTGAGCAGTGTATAGAGTATGACTGATTGAGATGATGATTGTCTGAATGATTTTTACCTACCTATCCTAATACCATTGCGAAGGTGGTCTCGACTCAGCGCAGCACACGTTTGAGGTGTGCCCTACCTATACCGCTGAGCGGCGGATACTAAGAGCCAGTATCGGGCGAGATCTATTTCTGCCGGCAATAGTGAGTTCTACGCTGGCAGATTTAGGGAACTGGAGATAAATGGCTTCCTTTTGTGATACTGCTGTCGTTCAGAAAGAGGCCGCCGAGCGGGATTGTGAGAGGGCCAATCCCTCTCGGAGAAAAAGGCGTCTAGGAGGCAACTGGCGCCTAAGAGCCGAAACCCCGCTTGTATGATTTAAGACAGACGGCCCTTTGGGGTCACGTGTGCTTAGAGAGGGGACTCTATTTACCCATCGTGATCCCAGAGAAGACGGTGGCATAGCGTTCACGTGCTATCGTGCACAGCGAGGCTTACGGGGGACCCCTTTACAGTCTCTCCAGGGATGTGTCTTAATAAGCGCTACATAGCGGGGGTACTGGAGCTGGTCTATTAAGTGCCTCCTTCCATATGCTAATGGTGACCGCCGAGGTGGTTTGAGTGAGGTAAGAATCTCACACACCCCGGTCTTACCCATAAAGGCCGGGCGCGTATTTGAAGGTTTCCCCCCGAAAAAAAAAAGGTATATCCTATTATCTTTTCTTATTTCTTCTTTTTCTTCTTGCCTTTATTCTTTTCTTTATCAATTAGTCTCATAAATTTTTTCCTTGCCTTAGCATCGACAAGAAACCTTTTACTATAAAAAAATATATCATAAAAATGTGAAATTCTCTTGAATTTGTAGTAAAAATTAAGTGAACAACATATTCATTACGCTATCACATATAGGCTCAAAGCTCACCGCCTAAAGGTGATAACGCAGGAATCACCAAACTAGTTTCATTCGGGGTCTAATCAAATTCAAATCAAATAGCGAAGAATAATAGTAGCGCATTTCGTTAGATCATTATTAAACTAAGGTCCGCACAAAGTAGATTGGCGGTCCGGATTCGAACCGCATTTGGGGACTCCTGTAATAGCGTGATGAAATATATTTATAACGTAACCTGGGCCACTAAGCTACGCTTCTTATATGTTATAAACGTTCGGACAGACACACCGACAAACAGACAGAAACGTTTCCAAACATTTTGGTTTCATCGTATTAGGTACCCCAATTAAAATTTTGGAAAAATTATTACTGTGTAGAGATAGTTGGTAGGTCTACACTAATAATAAATTCTGATATCGGAACTTTTTGTTCTAAAATTTCATCGACACAATAGTCGACACTGACAAGTCACTATTTTGTATACATGAAATGAAAATTTATATTAGAACAACGTACTCAATATTGCTTTTATGACCATTGTTTTTTACTATAGAGTAAATTCACTATTTTCTTGATAGGATTTGGTTTTCAAAATAAATTTTCTAAAGACAGATTTTTGAAAATATGGCCATGAAAATATATGCTGTTGTTGACAATTTACCTGTGAAATGAATCTTTTTCTGGATTATTTTTATAAGAAACATCGCAGTCACCAACACAACACGTAGGCATTGCTTATAAATTTAAAACTGTATAAAATATACAGGATTCACTAACAATACAGCAAATATAAGTTAGCGTGATTTTTGACAGTGACACTGGAGAAAACAACATCTGCCAATAGTGCTGACTGAACCTAAATATGCTTTCTCTTTCTAACATGTGATATTTCCGTAAGAGATTCCATTCCCATAGTAGGCTTTGTTGGTCTTTTTCTATCCTACGTTTATGGTAATTACCAAAAAAGGAGTGTTATTTTTTTAGGTTTCATGTATGTATGTATGTTTGTGAGTTTCTTTATTCCACCATAACTTCTAAATGCCCGAACGGATTTCGATGTATGGGGTATCGTTAGAATCCTTACATTGTCCCGGGTAATATAGGCTAGTCAGTTTTTTATTATTAATTTCATCTTATTTTCTAACTTGTTCAGAAAAGGTCCCCAAAGTATTGTTTATCTTGTAATATTGCTTTGTAGTACACGTGTACAACTTAATATTGTAAAGGTGACTATCCACTATCGCTTAAGTTCTATGGTATACAAGCTATTAATCTATACTCGTGACTATACCACTGATAAATAAAATTAAGTTTTAAGCTAATTAAAACTTCAATAGATATTCTAATAGTAAGATCTTGTTATACTTTTACGAAAAGAAAATAATAATTAAGAATTATTTTCCTTGTACGTCGTATTTTTCAAGTAACTGTTAACATGTAGAGGTCATAGAGGTTCCTATTGTTATCGTGATCGCAGAGTATCGTATTTTTTTTATACCATTGAGGTGATTAATAAGCTATAGGTCACGGTAAATTACGTATTTGGTACTAGTCAAGTCAGTTAGTAGAGCAAGGCAGTAGAGTACTGGCGCAAGCCGTAATTGCCATCATGTGCCCGAAGAGTGGCTGAAGAGGTGACATAGTGCCTTTGGCTTATGGATGACGTATATGGTCTCGCACCACGGGTGCTTCGGGAAGTATCTGTCTCGCATAGGCCGGGAGCCGATACGAAGGTGCCAACCACTACAGTATCTAACTGCTCCGAGAATATGTCGCAGCTCACGCTGGAGGTGTGTCCAGCCTGGGCTGAGCAGCACCACCACTTTGTCGGGGCAGGCGATCTCCCCCTTCCGGCCTTGATTAGATACATGCTCAGGAGAGACAGCACATGGAGCGCCGTTGCCACCTTCTGCATGGAGGTGATGCTCGTGAAGAAAGCGGTGAAAGCCGAGAGAGAGGTCAACCCCACTCATCCCCGACGCAGAAAGTGCGCCGGAAGACGCTTAACCGGCCACCGTGAGCCGTGGACTGTGGGCAGCGGATATGGGTAGCTCGCCACCCGACTAGCGACAGGCCCAAGATGGCCGCGCGCCACGAGGAAACCAGGACACCTGAGAGATGTTCTCGATAAAGTCATGTCAAAGGCCTACGGGGTGGTTTAAACTCTAACACCCCCACACTGGGTTGTTTATTAACCACACAATAACAGGAAAAAGAAGACCAGTTACGCTTCACGTCTCTTGCCAGCCAATAAACTAGAGAAAAGGGGGGAAAAAAATTTGTAACTGTAAGGTATTGGGTTCCATTCCCGGGGTGAAAAAAGCAGTAACGGGTTTTTTCTGTTATGCAATAGTAGCGACCCGCGGTTTAGAATTGTGCCCGGTAGATGGCAAAGGGCCTATTACATGGTACTTATAAACAGTATTAGTGATATGTGCCTACTCCTACACCTCTGCCTACCCTCTCGGGGAATAAAGCGAGATACTATGTATGAGATCGAGGTCAAGAGCAGGCTCATTCAATAAGAATTTTGACGGCTTGGTTGGCGCAGTGCTTTAGTGACCGGTAGCTGCACCGCGTGTCACGGGATGGAGTCCCTAATGATGCAAAGATTTTTAATATTTGTACGATCTACAAATAATTGTGCCGAGTCTAGGTGTTTCAGTAGTCAGATTATATGTATGTAAACATACCTACGATATAACAGAAATGTATTTTTATTATAATAGTTATAAAATTATTAAAATAGAACTGCGATTATAAAATATACAATACTAACTAGAGCCCGCCACTTCTTCTGCGTGACAAATGGCCTATATCCTTCTCCAAGATCCAATCTGTATCTAAACCAAAATTCATCAAAATTGGTTCAGCGCTTTAAACCTGAAATTATAACAAGAAAACAGACTGACAGAGTTACTTTCGCATTTATAATTATTAGTTTGGATGCGAAGGCCACATTTATTATTTTAGTTAAATTAACAGTGCACAGCTGTTCTTACTGTTAAGGAACTGACAAATGAATTTCTTATTTGATTATAATTTAAATATTTTATCATATAAAGAGGTAAATGCTATCCACTCCTACATAGGTAGGTAATTAAGTTACTTAGTACATAATTTATTTTTAAAATGCTGTTATCATAAGTATATCATTTGAATAACATCTATCACGCGTCATATTTCTATCTGCCTCGTTGGTCTTGTGGTCCCAAGCGCGACTGCTGAGCATGGGGTCTCGGGTTCGATTCCCGGGTCGGGCAAAGTGTTATTGAGTTTTTCTATTAAGAATTTCTCAGTAGCAGCCCGGAGTTTGGAATTGTGCCCGGTAGATGGCAATAGGCTCACCACCTATTACATGGGACTTAATAACAGCATTGGTGAAATGTGGGTGTACCATTGTGTACACCTCTGCCTACCCCCTCGGGGAATACAGGCGTGATGCTATGTTATGTTATGTTATGTTATATGTCATATTTAAAACAATCAGTTTATAATACATAAACTAACATTACAACACGCCTATGTTCTCTCAAGGGGTAGGCAGAGGTATACCAGTTGTACACCCAAATTTCACTTATGCCCTTATAAATCCCATGTAGATCCTATTGCCGTCGACCGAATACATATACCTACTAACTCCAGCTGCTTTCGAGAATTTCTTAATAGATAACCTCAATAACACTATGTGACACGGGTATCGAACCAAGGACCTCACGCTCGGCAGCTGCGCGTTCGACCACTAGAGCAGTGAGGCAGGCAGATTCTCAACATACAGGCAATGAGTAGTTTGGGGATCACAGTACATTATACCTAATAAGTAATAACTTTCGTGAGACATATTCATATTACTTATTGTTCAACGGTTACTACTCACGGCATTGCCCGACTAGTTTCGGACTCGAACGGAGCCTTTAGTCATGACTGAGTCCGCGGCGATTTCGCGAGTTAAACTGACCAATTTGACTCGCGACATGCGTGCATGCCGCTGCATTCCCGGAAAATGCACGTGACTAGTAACCGGTGAACAATAAGTGTTATAAGTACTAACTGTGTAAAGTGTGTCTCTACCTTAAAGAAAAAGAAATAATTTGAAATGTTGTAGTTTTTTCATGACATTGAAATAGTAACATTGGTACATGCCAGGTTTGAACCCACAACCTGTGGCTCAGGAGGCAGGCCCGTAACCACTCGGCCACCACGTCATACTACTTTTCATATTACTTATTATAAGTTAGAGGAGAACTTTACATAAAAGTTATATTAAAAGATTATAATTATAATCTTTGCAAAGTTTAATTAATATTGGTGTGAATAATAATTTTGAACTTGTAATAGATACTTATAAACAGTAGTACCTATTGTTTGGCTTTTGTATGCGTACTATTCCATTTAACAATTCATGTATCTATTGAAAACAAAAATGTTGTATTTGCGCTGAAGAATTTGCTCTGGTTTAACCTTTAGGTTCAACGGGACTGCATATAATAAAGGTGTCAAATGGTATGCCAAGTTGTTGACCGATTCTAATAAAACATTTATCAATCTAGTATTTTTTTTAAACATTGTCCTACCCTCAGAATTTCTTCCTGTATCGTGCACGTCATACACACCGGTGACCCGGAGCAATTATCTGAAAATCGTACAAATATTTGCTCCGAGCAGGAATCGAACCTGCGACACGCGGCGCAGCAGTCGGTCTATCGACCACTGCGCCAACCGCGGTGTCAAATTGGACTAATAATTAGTAAGATTGTACTAATACCTAACTGTAGAACTTCATTTAAATTAGTTCAGGCGTTTTTACGATTTGAGGTACCAAACAATTATTTTGGTACCTCAAATCGTAAAAACAAGCAATGTCAGCCAGACATACAAGAATTTAAAAGCTGACTTGCGCAAAAACAGATCTTAATTACAGCGAAAATTTTAAAAATATTTACATACTAAAAAATAATTAAAATATTTACATCATGGAATCGAGCCCAGAACGTCACGCTCAGCAGTCACTTATGTGAACACTGCACCAATGAGGCATTTTTTTCAATGAGATATTCTACCTCATCACTAATCTAGTGATGCGAACCATTTATTAATTTACCCATAAGGTAGGTACTTACCTAAACATACCATGTACATATGTTAGTTACACTTATTATAATGCCTCGTTGATCTAGTGATCCCAAGCGCGACTCTGATCATGAGGTCTCGGGTTCGATTCCCGGGTCGGGCAAAATTTTATTGAGTTTTTCTGTTAGGAAATTTTCAGTAGCAGCCCGGAGTTCGGAATTATGCCCGGTAGTTGCTTGTATGACATTGGACTTATTAACAGCAATGGTGAAATTTGGGTGTACAACTGTGTACACCTCTGCCTACGCATTCGGGGAATACATGCGTGATGCTATATTTATATTTTTTTACAAAATGTGCCCGCGGCTTTATCATTCCATGCAGGAATTCTGCATTTTAGCGTGAACGAAACAATCGTGACTGAATAACAAAAAACCAAATTCCTAATCATTCAAACTCATTGACATCCAAAGTTTACATGTAAGGTATTTATGTATATAATAAGGTATATATTCAGTCTAAGGAAACATTGATAAATATTAGCAAACGGTAAATAGATATCGTCAGGCGTCTCCTAAACACGAGGAAAAGTGAACTTGAAATTGAATAGATTCTATACGAACATGCGACACGGTAGCTCAGTTAGGAGAGCAATGACACGGTATCTCAACATGTCCCGTTTGTTTCTATCATTTTGCAACGTTTCCTTAAAAAATAATAATTAATATAAGCATTACAGGACCATATAACATGTAGGTACAAAAAAATATTGAAATGTATAAAAATAGTTTTTTGTAGATTATAATAAATATTTATCAAATAGCTAAAAACAACACTCCATAAATCACCCAGACCACCCAACAGCTAGTTCTTTACTTTAGTGACGTAATTCGCGTTATCATTGCCACGTTGATAAGCTTCGTAATCCAGAGCTTTCGGTGTTCCAGAGATGACGTGTTTGTCTATGGACTGTGAACCTCACACGTCGCGGTTTTAATTATGCGCCTGCCTAAAAAAAGAGTGTTCTGTTGCTAGGGTACATGTATGTATGTGTTTGTCAGTTTCTTTATTTCCCCGTATCTTCTAAACGCCTGAATCGATCTAGTAGTATCGTTAGAATTCGTACACTTTTCCGAGTAACATTAGCTATTAAGATTCAAATCAAATCAAAATCATTTATTTCAAATAAACCATTAAAAGGCGCTTTTGAATTGTCAGAAGTTAGTTGTCACGTTCCAAAGTGTAGGTTCCTATGGAGAAGAACGGGCAAGAAACTCCGTAGGGTTACTCTTTTTCATCATATAGGTTTTTACAATAGTATTGGTTACACTGTTTTTGTTGCAAAATAGTATGGAGAACAATGTAATATGACGCCAATACTAAAAGAGTTTAGTTTAACAATTCAACATTTTGCTATGACAGTTTAGAGATGACCAGTCCCGACTGACAGCGCCATTCACGAACATGACGCATGCGTTAGCATCACCCAACTCAACCATATTGTAGGGAATTGAATAACCCAACACACACGCCACCATCGAGACATTTTAGTGAGCATGACATACTCTATCTGCCAGACAACAATAAAAAATAAACGGATAAAATCATTGTAAATGGTTGCATAGTACTCATTATTTTAAATTATAATAAAAAGCATTAACTATAGTAAGTAGCTATGGTACACAAAATGGTATGAAATATATTTATTTTACGCTCCTGTTATATAATTAGAGGAATTTGGGAGCTGTTTTAAATCGTTTCCGAAGACACTACACTTTCTTACCAAAAATCATTTTTGGTTAGTTAGTTTAGCGTTGAGACGGTACCTACCTTGAAGGGACCGAAACTTCAAAGTACTTTTCTGATGTTAGTTTTAGTAAGTACCTATATTGTTGTCAATTGTTATGTATGTTAGGCTTTAATGTAAATAAGAACAGATTTTTGTCAAATGAAATAAAATAATAGATAAACATTCCATAATTGCGAGTCAAATTGTGAATCATTCGAAATAGCATGTTTTTTTTTTAATTCAGTTATAAGTATTAATATTTTTCCAGTAGGTTGGTAGGCAGAAATAGAGTATTCATATCAACATAACTAGTATGCGACACTTAACCTAATAAACTTAATATGTCTACTAAATAATAAATTAACATAGTAATAAAACACTCACCAAAATGCTGCTAGCAAATCTAGCCAGCCTCTTTATCCGGGAGGCGCAGGATCGAATCTTGCTCACGACCATATTCTTTTTCCAGAAAATGTTATAACTTTATGTAAATATTCTATCTGCGCAGCTATCCGAACACTGACAGACACGATCGTACTGTAGTTAAAGGGCATTTGAGCCTAATGTCCAAAACCTAACGAAAACAAATGGAATAAAAAAAAAGTCTATTATCCAAAACATTTTAAATACCAACATAGCATCACGCCACACGGGGAGTACAGGTAGGGAAGAGGAAGGTAGATATGTACAAAGTTGTACATATCTACCTACTACCCACATTTCTCCAATGCTATTATTAAGTCCCATGTAATAGGGGATGAGCCTATTGCCTGGCACAACTCCAAACTTCAGTCTGCTACTGAGAATTTCCTAACAGAAAATTCCATATCAATTTTCCCGACCTGGTAATCGAACCCTCATAATGACCTCATGCTCAGCAGTATCACTGTGGTCCCAACTAGACCGAGGCAGTTTACATAATTAATTGACGCCCTAGACCCCACTCTAGGATTCCCTGTGTAATAAAATCCAGTCTCTTTCAGTCCACAAGATACTTTCTGCTTCTTCTTCTTATCGTGTGGTTGATAAACAACCTAGTGTCAGAGTTTAAACCACCCGTAGGTCTCTGACATGGCTTTACACACCATCGAGAACATATCTCAGTTGTGCTGGTTTCCTCACGATGTTTTCCTTCACCGTTTTAAGCAAGTGATAATTAGTTTATAATACGCACATCAAACAGACATTGGTGTGTGCCTTGGATTCGAAATTGCAACTTGCGATTTTGTCAGTCCAATGGTCATCCCACTCAAAGTCAAAGTCAAAGTCAAAGCATTTATTTCAATTAGACCGTTTACAGGCACTTTTGAATTATCAAAAAAAATAAACTAGTTGCCACGTTCCAAAGTGTAGATTCCTGTGGAGAAGTACGGGCAAGAAACTCCACGGTTACTCTTTTTCATCAAACAATTACAATATTTTGGTTACATTGTATTTATAATATAGAAATCATATGTGAGAACAATGTAATATGGTTATCATAAGCCAATCAAAAAGACCAAAGCCATCTTAACTTAACGAACATATCGTTCTTTCTTTCTTTCTTACTGTTAAAGCCATTTCAGAAACCTGTGGGTGGTTTAAACTCTAACACTAGGTTGTTCATCAACCATACGAAAAAGAGATTTGATCTTTATACAAAACTCTATCAGTTTTCGTTATAAAACAGTATAAGTAAGTAAGTATTGATGTTTATATTCGTGACTGGGCTTTATTTACGACACCCAAACGACACCTTTACAGATAGCAATAACATCAACAGCTTAGGATGACCGCAAAGTGCTCCAAAATTAGGCAAAACGGATAATGGTGCTAAATTTTAATTCGAGCAGTCACCGAAGAACGTTTTCATACCCCATCTCTAAAACAACGCGGTATTAAATGAAACAAAGAACTTTATCATTCACATTATTTTATATTTCTCCCTTAAAAATACAATGTTACACAAAATAGCTACAGTTTATCATAACATTTAGATACATCACGAATTTGTGGCTCGATTTGGAACCAACTTAATGTTTTTTTACAGCAAATATTGCAATGACGTCGTTTGATATTAAATATGGCAACTAGACACAAAATTTGTAACTCCAAAGTTCGCTACGCATGCATTAATGCGTTTGAAAGATCTATTTGTATTAAGTAAAAATTCCTTTTATAAATATATGTCAAAGATTACATTAATTTTTTTTAGGGAATAAATTTTTATAAGCAGGTTTAAGAACATTAAAATTGTTACAATAATAAGAATAATTATTAAAATTATTTTATGTTATTTTATGGTGAACGGGATTTTGAAATAATGTTTTAGAATTATTCACTTTTTTTAAAAGAGTGTTTGTCAGAATTTTTTCACCATATTTCACTTTTATTTTATTACAATGAAAAACAATGCACCGTGATTTCTATAACATTCGCCACATTTAATATCAACCGATGAGAATTACTTACAATCATAAAGTTAATATTTACAATAAGACTTACAATATAATACTTACATTTTACACCTCAATACTACTTTGTACATAAAATGACTAGACTTATTTATAGATCACTATCTTTTTGATAAAAATGACGAAGAAAAAACGAAATGTTCAGTTTACTTTGTAAATAAATTTTAATGTGTTCCTATTTCATATTTTGTAGAGCAATAACCGATTCTGAAAAATGATACAAAAAATCTTCGCGACCGGCAATAACTTTCACGTTATTAATATGTTCCTGTTAAATCTTTACAAAAGAATACCAGGTATTTTAAAACAGCAACAAAAACTGGCAAATGATTGAATTTACAACAAACTTATTACAAAAAAAACACAATTTATACAGTTTTTATTCTATAATTTCTAAGAAACTAAGTAATTTCAGTGTTTGTGAAACTGAATTGCATTTTGTTTTGGCTCTTATTTTAGTTATTAATTTTTTATTCACATTTCATATTATTAAATTCCGGCGGCATTTTGCAAGCTCCGTTACTTCATTTAACAAATCTCGTACAGTTCACAAAATATTCAATGCTGAAAGAAAATACTCACGCATCGATACGTACATTAATTACGGAATGGTAACATTTAATTATTTGGTCATTCCTAAGCAAACATTTGCGAACCGATTTACCATCCGTGTTTACATAACTATATTATACAATTGTTTATCTTACATCACTTTACGAACACCTCATAATAATCTGAAACACATCAGTCAATCGGCGAGGATCACATGTCCCGACGGGACGTTTTAAAACGGGGATGGACTGGAACCGTACCCGTTTAGGTACATTCATCTGGCCCAGTCGTCCGGCGGGCAGTTGCTCTGGTGAAGAGGCGAGAAGGCACTCCTCCTCGGCTCCGAGGTCACTGGACTATCCTGGGAACCGATTATGGATTCAATAGAGAATCCGTTTCGAGATCTCTTACTTCTTGGTTCCGTGGTTTCGGCAACGCGCGGTGGCAGGGGGACAGGCCGGAGCGTGGCCGGCGGCGGGCGCGGGAGCGACAGTAGCGGCGTCGGTGGCAAGTAGCACGGCAGCGGCAGCAGCGGTGCGTAAGCCTCACGCGCCAACATAGCCACTACCGCATGCGCGTGCTGCAGCGACGGCGCCGGCCGCTTGTACCGCTTCCGCCTCCTCAGGAAACTCCCGTTGTCAAACATATCTTCAGCCAACGGATCCAGAGTCCAATAATTCCCCTTCCCCGGATTCCCTGGCTCCCTCGGTATTTTTATGAAGCAATCATTTAAACTCAAATTATGCCTGATAGAGTTCTGCCAGGCGGGGAACTTTTCTCTGTAGTACGGAAACCTCGTCATTATAAACTCGCAAATACCACTCAACGTTAGTTTCTTGTGTGGTGACTGGAGGATGGCCATTGTGATGAGAGCGATGTAGGAGTAAGGCGGCTTGATGAGTTGTGATGATGACTTCTGTTTCGGCTTCTTTGGTGTGGAGGGTTTCGATTCCGTCGGGCTGGAGGCGTCGTACCTTTCAGAGTCACTGGATGCCGGCGGAATTTCAGGGGTATCTTCGTCCACTGACACGTAAGTATCGTCCTGGGGATACTCGGCGTCTCGGTCGTCTCGCAAGTAGTGCGGCAGGTACAGCCGAGGTGGTGGTCGCAGGTCCAACGGTAGTTCGCCCTCGATGATCATATCGCGGTATTGGGCAAGATCACAATCTTCCATGCTTTCGGTCACATGTCAGAGGTGCGTTGTGGCGCGTGTCGCGGCGCGGACTGCGGCTTCGCCCCCGTTGCGGAGGCTCTGCCCCCGGCGGCTCCGCCCACGGACGCACCCCGCCGTCCCGCCCCGGGCCGCGTTTACGTTCCACTAAACACAACAATTGTCGTTATTATTACTGCGGGTCGGAGCTTTGTGCATGAATTTCAGGCCGTCGACTAATAATTATTAGGCCGCTTCACGTTTATCGATTCGACTTTGTTGTGGTATTTATTTTTAGTTTTGTCAATTGGGTTTTGTACTCTTATTGGATTGGAGGTTGGGTTCTTTATTTTTGTGAGCAATAAATGATGATATTGCGATTAAAACATCGTTACTTTAGATCGTTCTCTTGTTTTAAGAATTTATATCAGAATTCAATTTTTGGTTACAATAAAATTATTAAACATTTTTGTATAATGGCTTCAAACATTTTCAGTAAAAGGATTATTTTGTAAAATACCCTTAGTTATAGCATTTCGTTATCCATTATTATTGTCTAAGAAAAAGATGTCTTTCACAGACCACTGTTTGAATTGTCTGTAACAGACGCTAAGGCTAATGATGATGATGATTATCTAAGTGCCATAAAAAATTAAGTCTCAAAGTCTCAAGAACTAATACCATCAAACAACAGGCAATAATAAAATCCAACACGTAACAAATAAAAACTGTTTACAGAGACGTTCACATCCCTTAATCCGCTAAAGGAGTCGCGTATTGAAAAAAGAATCTCATAAAACGAATTCTAGTACTCCATTCAGGTAGAGATATCTTCAAATAAAAGTTGCGTAAAAAATATTTCTGAAAGCAGCATGACAATGCGAGCTCGGTACTAGAAAACCCTCGTATATGTTCCCTACCATAACATTTACCCCTCGGGCGTTGAGGGAAAAGCTACACGGGGGAACGAGACAAAAGATACTGTAGACAGAGATGCAAACAAAAGTGGACCAATTGGCGTCGAGATTTCGTGGGGCGGAGCTCCCAAAAGCTAACATGTCAGGGCGTGGCATTAGATCCTATTATTGTCTGGCAAGGCAAATAATATTTTGCACAATGTACACATTGGGGTAAGGGGGTGTTCAAGGGGGGTTGCTAATTTATTCCCAACTTCGGTTAAGGCTTGTTTTTCAGCTTTGCGAGCCTGTTATTTAAATTGGACTCGGTCGGTTATTTGTATGTAGCCGTCTGAAGGCATTGTTGGCTTTAATGAACGAATTTTCGCGGGATTCCGTTGTAGAGAATTTGTGATACAAAGTTAGGATTTGGTGAATATTTTTGCTTATTTGTGTTTTACTCTTTTGGTTAGAGCGGTATTTGTTTTATCGCGGCTTTTTGGGATTTTTGGTCGGCAATATTATCATGTATGTGGGTGCGGATATTAACTATGCGCATCTATGTGTGGGTAGGTAGGCAGGACTCTTAGCAACCCTTCTCTTTGTTCCCTTATGAAGCGATTATATTTTATACGCTTGATTTTCTTTTAGTATGGTTAATATAAGTTTAAGAACTACTTGTATGAGTAAGCTCATCGCGTTTATGTCCCTCCCAAGTAAGACCTTACCCTCCTTTGCGGAGGTCTTCCTTTTCTTACCGAATTCCACTGAATACCAGTATTTTAGACAAAGCAATTCAGATATTACCCCCGCAACACATTATTTTAAATGTTGTCCAGTGCAAAATGTTTTTTTTCTCCTCAATTTGGGTGTGTCTACAGACATTAATCACATATCTACACACAGACCCAGATCGATCTGAATATCATAAAAAATATTGTTCCATGAACGAATTTAACCCATCATCCGCAGTTCTGTAGCAGATCGGTGATTAATCGACCACTGCGCCAATTACCTTCATATTAATTAATACTGAACTATTTCTTCCATAAATTGAAAAAGGGAAATTTAGTCGGCATTCGTTTTTAACTGAATTACCAATGAATTCGTAGTCAGACATAGAAATATGTTTCTATTAATGGTAACAGAAGCGATTACTTCGATACTTGTACACTGTTGTCAATTAATTGTAAAAAAAAACTTATGTTATTTGTTTGAAAGAAAAAGGGTTTATTCACATAAACAATACAGGTTTACTGCGTATTCACACGTCTGCCAAACTGCATGGCAGTTTTTTGGCAGATCCAGCTCACGTTATAATAAGTTATTAAATTTAAATCTTTATATATATCTACGTAAAATAATAATATTATATAATAAATTAATAATATACATACATATACATATATGTAAATTTATTTTAGGAAACCGTCACCAGAGTACTGGTGACAGTATTGTAATTGTTTGATGAAAAAGAGTAACCGTGGAGTTTCTTGCCCGTTCTTCTCCACAGGAATCTACACTTTGGAACGTGGCAACAAGTTTTATTTTTTGACAATTCAAAAGTGCTTGTAAATAGTAAGTATAATTGAAATAAATGCTTTGACTTATAATACTTCAGTCGCCTGTTGCGTGATGCACTGCTTTACCTGGATAATGAACTCTCCTGCTAGTCATTGTGATTACCGCAACGAACCCGAAACCTCAGTAAAGGTAAGAGTAGGATCGTGTGGTTTTTAGTCGGTATGAGTCCGGCACAGCATCTAAGATAAATCTTAGGTTTGCGCGATCACTACACATTAAAATAAAACGAAAAAAAAAAACTGTCTACCGTACATATAGTTGATAAATTAATTCAAAAATATTTTATGAATTTATCAATTATATGTACGGTAGACTGAAATAATTTTAAATAAACTGTTGAGACACCTGACACCTTAGTCCTCTTGCGACCACGAACGCTGCAAAGTGTTCGAAACGTCAGGAAAAACAAAAAAACAATAATACACGCGATTAATCCGGTTAAAAGTTGTTTTATTATAATATAAGATAAATTTCCACACTCAAAAAAAAAGGGTAATGTTCTAACATAACATAACATAGCATCACACCTGTATTTCCCGCCTGGGTAGGCAGAGGTGTACACAGTTGTACACCCACATTTAACCAATGCTGTTATTAAGCTCCATGTAATAGGTGGTGAGCCTATTGCCATTTACCGGGCACAATTCCAAACTAAAGAATTCTCTAACTGTAAAACTTAATAACACTTTGCTCGATCCAGGAATCGAACTCGAGACCTCATGCTTAGCAGTCGCGCTTCTACTAGACCAACGAGGCAGTTCTATAATATAAGAGTTCATTACCATAAATAAATTTTTGTGTAAAAAGAATACGGTAATGAGCAGGATTCGAACCTGCACCGCCGTATATATACTCCATTTATAACTTTAGAGTTAATGCTTTTCTAAGATTTATCTCTATTTATTAAGGTAATTGCATCTTTACGACATTGTATTAACTGCAAAGTAAGTCGTGTCGCTTCTGTCACCTGTATAGGGACTGAATAAATAGCAATGACGTCACTAAAAGACGTATTAATATGTAGAAGAAGAATTCGTGGGGGTGAGCAGAGGTCAAGATGGCTTAGCGGTCAGAGCGCCTGGAGTATTTATCCAGGAAGCTCAGGTTCGAATCCTGCTCACGACCGTATTCATTTTCCCACAAAAAATTATAACTTTAGAGTTCGCTACGCATGCGTTACTGCTTTTCGAAGATATATCTGAGTTCATTCATCATCCCCTTTTTTTAGTGTTCATACATTGGGACATACTGTAAGAGTACCAAACTTCTGAATGTTACCCTTAAATGGATCTCAAGAGATGAACCCTTTATTTGTGGGTTGTGGGGATTATACCGTAAAATACAGAGAAACTGCCACATTGGACCTGTGATCGCAGGCGCAGCAGCTAAGCTTGTTGTGTTGGGTTGGTTTCTCGGTTTCAAAATTCTAAAACAGACCAGTAGAGGGTATTCTAAACTGTCAGATGTTTCCCAATCCGAATCTGGGAGTAATAAAAACGAATAAATAACGCTATTCCCAGATCAAGTGTTTTTTTTTTTCTTATGTTTTCTATTTTTAAAATTTGTCTTAGTAATTATAGACTACTTAATTAAAAATATACCTACATACATACGCAATTATAACGATAATGATAATTTGATGAGTGATGATTTTACGATACGGAAACTTCCGACGGTTGAGAATACCTCAGCAGATTACATTTAAGAAAAGTCGAAGGTCAAAGAAGTTGATCTGTCGTCTGCATAAGTGAAAATATTAATGTAATGTATAATTTCGGAAGATAGATTAGGCAAAGATCATTTATGTAAAGCAGGAAGAGGGTGGGGCCCAGGGTACTTCCTTGTGGAACGCCGTAAGAGACAGTTAAGGAGCCTCTGCCCTTATCCCAATTTGTTTGGATCCGGCGCATCATGTATTCTTCTTTCTTCTTGCCATATCATCTTTAACACGATCTATCCATCGCATCCTCGGTCTTCCTCTACTCTTATAGCCATCTACATTCATACTCAAAACTTTCCTTGTCATATGAACCTCATCCCATTCCCATACCATGCTAAACGATTTCCACACAACTTTTCAGTCACCGGTGCCACTCACCACACATTCTTCTTAACATTCTCATCTCAGCTGCACGTGGTCGTCTTTTATTAGTAGAAGCCTTCAGTTAGGAAGTTGGCGGTTTGAAATATTTACAATTTATATCTGCCAAGCCTTTTCACAATTACATTGGGGTCGGCTTCCAGTCAAACTGGATGCAACTATCTAATCTCCACAACCCAGTTACTGGGTAACAATAACACGATTCTCGAAGTATGACTGGTTGTCAGACTTTCTGGCCCCTGACTACTCGTAACGGCTGTCATAGATTTTAAATTGACAATTGTGACCGACAGCTTAACGTGCTCTCCGAGGCACGGAGGGGTCTCGGTATGAAATAATACCCACCCATCCAGAAACCAAGCGCCGGTTAACCCCCATCGATTGATCTATGCAGCTGTTACTTAGCCACGAGCCCCTATTGAACCTAGGACTTCACGCTCAGTAGCCGCGCTTGCGACCACTAGACCCATATTCCCGGATCAAGCAAAACGTTAAGGCTTTTCTGTAAGAAATTCTCAGTAACACCCTTCAGTTAGGAAGTTGGCGGTGTGACACCCCTGTGCCTCGGAGAGCACGTAAAGACGTCGGACCTGCGCCTGACCTCTGTACGGTTGTGTGGATTGCCGTCCCATCGGACTATGGGGTTGAAGGAAGAGGGAGGGCACCTGTGTTTGCGCACACACTTGTGCACTATAATATCTCCTGCGTACTTGGCTAATCTCCGTGGAGATAGGCCGCCGTGACCGAAAATTTTGCCCGGAGTAGTAACATTATTTATTTATATAATTATCTTCTTACCTACAATTCTTCTCCTTCTTCTTCTTGTTACTAGGTACATGGGACCTATAACGGCATCAGTGAGGTGTGGGTGTAAAATGTCCAGACACGAGCACCAATATGTAAACCCAAACTTTTAAGAACCCACCTATAATATCTCTAGCGTGTATTACTAAGGTAATTAGGCATGTAACACAGATAGAAGAACCTTAACCATTATTTCTACATTTAGACATACATTAATACTTCTTTATTATCCACATAACTATTTAAATGGAGTTTGAAAAGTGCAAATGCATACATCTTGGTGCTCTTGACTGTACTACACGTACAACGTACAGTATACCAGCTCCGCCTAATCCTTCGGAGATTACAGCTGATGCTATGATATGTAACTTAATTTTTAAAAGTTGAGTAAAGCGTTTCTCCCACTGTCGATTTAGATAATTTATGCCGGAATTCCTGCAGCTGATACATGGGGTAGGTACTTATTCAACAAGTAAGTATTAGGGTTTTTATTTACAATTAATTGACCTGAAAAACACTGTATCCATATCACATCGAAAAAAGCGTTTTTCCCGAAATTTCCATTTGCATGTACGCAATTTTTACGGGCATTTTCTTTATTTTCTTTCATACAAACCATGTCCTGATTAGTACGAACACAAAAAAAAATTATCAGCCAACTCGATGGAGCTGTTCTCAACTGATTTTCTTTCACACATTTGTCGGCGAATGATTTTTATTTATATAGAAGAGTACCTACTTATGTAGGTACCTACAGTTGGAAGAATAGTGTGATAACCAACCAGAAACCCCTTAATTACTTCCCATATTTTATTATATTTCAGGGTGTAAGACGCACCTTTGAATGTCTAATATGTGATTTGTGAGCAAATTATAATATTTTAGAAAAACAGCTACGTATAAATAAATACAATTTTAATCATTTTGATGAACTTGAATACATTAAGTACAAAACTTCCTAAGTATTCTCATCTCAGCTGCATGAATGAAAGACAACTACAGGCAGCTGAGATGAGAATGTTAAGAGCGATGTGTAGTGTGACGCGGATAGAAAGAAATAGCAATGAGTATTTAAGAGGAAGTCTGACAGTAGCAACGGTGACTGAGAAGTTGTGTAGAAATCGTTTAGCATGGTATGGGCATGTGATGCGGAGGGATGAGGGCCATGTGACGAGGAAAGTTTTGAGTTTGAATGTAGATGGCTATAAGAGTAGAGGAAGACCGAGGAAGCGATGGATGAATAGTGTTAAAGATAATATGGCTAGAAAAGGAGTGACTGACGATATGGCAGCTAATAGAGATAGATGTATGGAAGACGAATACATGCTGCGCCGACCCCAAATAAATTGGGATAAGGGCAGGGGGATGATGATTTAGGTACCTAAGTATATCTATCTTAGTACGTTACACTCTGATACTGGGTTGGTCATCAACCATACCATGAGAGAGTAGTTGCTCGGTAGCTGTGCTTAAAATGCATTTATTGAATTAGCCAAGCTGGTCCTAGTTAATGTGCAGTTTCTATCTCTTGGCATGTGTAAGTGGGTACGACCTTCATACGAAATAGTTTTAGATTGGAGGCTTTCGGTAATTTTAGATTGTTTCTTGATTAATTTAATATTTCTATGGGTTGGTACATAGGCTCGTGCTAGCTAACATGTGCCCAAGATATTTTATCTCAATATATACAATTATTTTATATACCTAAATTCATTTTTAGATTTGTATAGAATCTTTAAATAATTTTGATACAGACAGACGTGTTGCTGGGAAGTTTGTTGCGCCGCTTCTTCTTTCCAGCTAAAACACTAGAAAGCGGCTAGAAAGGGTGGGCTTTTTTGGGGGCTGTCTTAAATTCGAAAAAAAATTGCCTACTTTGAAATA
The DNA here is from genome assembly GCA_935421205.1 of Xylocampa areola. Lineage (NCBI taxonomy): Eukaryota > Metazoa > Arthropoda > Insecta > Lepidoptera > Noctuidae > Xylocampa > Xylocampa areola. The sequence continues at coordinate 13,990,439 of OW285218.1, read as the reverse complement.
AGAAATTTTGATTTTGATTTTGCTGTTCGGTATGCGACAAGTTTTTTCCAAAATGCTTACATTAATTAAAGTTATAAATTATAGAAAGTATAACGCGGTCGTCAGCCTTTGCTTTCGAACCTGTGCCTCCCAAATAAATACTCCAGGCAATCTGGTCTATCCAATAAGGTTTAAAATTATAACTTTAGAGTTCGCCTCAGATGCATTTGATGAATTACCGAATAAATTAATTTTAATAAAAAAAGCTTGAACCAAAAGTAAGTAAGTTAGGTATTTATTCCATTTGTTTCTTAATTATTTTTTTTAAGTTTTTCTTTAAGTGTCTTTTAATTTTACTTTAAGCCAAAAGACGTGTTAAAATATGGATGAAGAATTCGCGGTGGTGAGCAGAGGTCGAGATGGCTTAGTGGTCAGAGCGCCTGGAGTATTTATCCGGGAGACGCAAGTACCAGTCCTGCTCACGACCGTATTCTTTTTCCATTGAATATTATAACCTTAGAGTTCGTTAAGCATGCATTATTGTTTTGCAAAGATTTATCTTTAATGTTTAAGATATTAGTAAGTAACAAAGGTATATCTCCATTCTCAAGGCAAGCCCCGTTTGAACGAACCACAAACAACTTGTTTTCTTTTGAAATATTTTACCTAAGTACTTACTCACAAAGTAAACATGTATACGATATACAGGTAATCCATCTTTAGCCGACGTTGGGAGCGCAAACATTTCAATACTCGAAGACACGTTCAGCTTAGCTTAGGTAGCTCTAAGCTGGATTACCGCGGCTAGGCTCAGTAGACAAGCAAAGTTTGCTCAGCTTTAAGATCTAACATCCACTTTGTGCATCATGTGTAGCCATGGTAGCCAGGTATGTTTGAGATATCTGCAGGATACTTAGCAAAGAAAATCCCCCTCCCCGCTGCCTTTGCATGACTTTTTCCTTAAATATAAGTTTGATTTTTTAAATTCATACTCTATAAACACTAAGGTTAATTGCGTTGATAGAAAAATATAACCGCGATCGAGCTTTCAACCCACATGCATAGGTGTAGCAAGAGGGGGCATGTATGGCCAGGCCGGCTTTACTTCTATTCTTAACCATTATTCCTACCAAATTTTTAGTAGTGCCATCTATAATTTAAACCTAAAACTAAACTGTAGGTATAAACGGTATCAGCGCCATCTAGCGTGATATGTGAAAGTACAGTCGCTGAGTAAAATAGTGCGAAGTTCTTAATCTCGCCGGTAAACGTTAGTGATATAGTTCAGAATACAATGAATAGATGGCGCTACGCCAAATTATGTAATAACCATTACATTTATTTTACTGTGTTTCTTGATAAATCTAATTAGTGTGAATTATTATGGTTTTAATATGCTGATGTTACCAATTATGCAGACTATATATAGTTGTTCTAAATATCCACATAAATAACAAGTATATTTTACGCTTCTACAACCATTACACCAACAATTTTAATGTGGGTTAGTAGGTTTATGTCGGTAAGTTATAAGAATTCGGTACCACGTTCATTTAATAATGTCTTTATTATAATAAACATATTTCTGGTTGGCTTATGCTATTATTAGCTTGCAAATTAGGTAGGTAATTAAGTTTTTACCATTAATTAAGTAGGTTTAAAAGCGTTTTATGGATAAGTTGGTTTTATGAGCCATTTAATGGACCTCTTAGCAAATCACCTACAAGACAGGAACACTGATTTGTTAACATTTTTTTTTCTGCGCATTGTCGTAGCAAGAAATTTGGGAAAAACCGTTTTGCTTTTTGGCTCTAAGTGTATAGAAATAACAATTAAACATACTTACCTACCTAATAGTAACGACTTTGGTATTTCTAGTATAATCTATTTCATTGATATGAACTATAAATAGTCGAAGTATACCAGTTTAAGAATACTTGAGATTGTGCTGCGTGGTCGATGGCTGGTGCGTGGTGATAGACCTAATGGTTCAGTCGTCGTACACGTAAACGAGGGGTGATGAGTTCAAATCTCATCGGGAGCGTTAAACAGTGTTGCAAGATCGGCCTCTGGGCGGCTGACTATCGGCCTTTCTGAACCTGTGTCGGCCTTTGCTAGCTCTCGGCTAGCCTTTAAGCCATTGGTTGACAGCAATGCTATTCAAAAAATCTATTTGATTGACAATCCTATTGACTTTTTAACTTCTTAATATTCTTTCCTTTCTTGCCAAAAATCGATTCTGTTCACCACAGGTTTCGGAAATTTTTGATTCATCTTCTGGCAACACTGGTAAAAAGTCACTATCTATATCATAGAATATTTTGTTACTACCGACATGTGGTGTGGGTTATTACGGTTATTGGGTTATACGATTATGACCTATATCCGGTCATAAACGTAGGACACCACATCTCAATAATTAAATCTAGATTCCCGGTTTACGTGGTGTTACAAATACAATATATAACTATAATCCGTAAAATATAGCTTGATTAGAATGACAGATGTTAACAAAAGTGACGACTACAATGCGACTGCAATTTGTAATGTATAAAAAATGTGTAAAGCAGCGTATATAAAATCAGCTTTATAACTAAAAAAAACATACTAATAAATACTTTAAAAATGTAACTTAATTATCTACGACGTCTTTACAAGGTTTCGTCTTGATGCAAAAATTTTAGGGATGGGACCGTTTTTACAAATTTTTTTATTCAATTGATTTACATTTCGAATGAATGAAGTGGCATCTTTCTTGTTTGTTTAGCAATTCTGATTTCAAGGATGAACCCACACTTCTCCAGACCATATTTCGGTCACGGAGGCCTATCTCCGAGGATATTAGCCAAGTACGCAGGAGATATTCTAGTGCACAAGTGTATGCGCAAACACAAGTGCACTCCCTCGTCCTTTACTCTCATAGTCCGATGGGACGCCAATCCGATACGACAGGAGATCAGACGCAAGATCGACGAATTAACGTGCTATTTGAAGCACGGGGGTGTCATAACACTAACTTCCTAACTCCGGGCTGCTACTGAGAATTTCCCCACAGAAAAAACCCAATAACACTTTGCCCGACATGGGAATCGAACCCAGGAATTCACGCTCAGCAGACTGAAATAGACTAAAGTTGACTGCCTCGTTGGTCTAGTGACCAACGAGGCAGTCAATTCTAATGGTGATGATGATACTGAATTAGAATGAGCACCACTAAAATAATAAATTTACTTTGCCTCACCCTAAAAGATGCTCCCGTATCGAGGGTGCGTTTACAGTAACAATCTCACATACACACGCCTAGACTCAGAAAAATTATCTGTAGATCATAGAAATATTTGCTTTGAGTGGGAATCGAATCCGCGACACGCAGGGTAGTAACCAGTCTCTCTACTATGCACCAACCGCGACGCGGACACGGTTTTAATTATAAATATTTTTTTATGGGTTTGTCGCGTATTGACCATATCACCCAAATGTTTAATTTTATTTGCCCGAATTATAACCAGTATTTACATATTGAAAATCATCTTGACTGATAGGTATATATTTATTTTTAATTTATTTATATCGTGTTGATCAGTACTTTCTTAATTTATGGGTATCGATTTGATCAGTACTTTCTCAGCACAAGTCACATTGGTTTGGCAGCTGTCATTCTAATCAAGCTTTATTTTACGGATTAAAGCTTTGTATCTATCAAATCTATACTAATATTAAAATATCTACTAATTCTCAAAAGTAGCCCGGAGTTTTGAATTGTGCCTGGTAGATGGCAATAGGCGCAATACATGGGACTTACTAACAGCATTGGTGAAATGCGGGTGTACCTCTGCTTTCCTCTTCGGGAAATACAGGCGTGATGCTATGTTATGTTATAAATGCGCGCGTTAGTGCGCATTTTAGAACTATAATATCTCCTAAGATATTCATTGAAATCAAAGTAACGGCTGTCATATAGGTATCTTAATTTGACAAACCTTTCCTCTTACCTTTGCCGTAAAAGGATAAAAATACTAATCCAAATACAGAAGGACCTTCGTCATGATCTTATGTTCACGTTGAAAATACATCTAAATAGATATAAAACATGGTTTCTAAGCATTAAATAAATAATAATAAATCCACAGGTGTCGTTTCAATGGCTACCGATTACTACAGAAGCGGCATTCCTTCGTCTCAGAAAAAAAAATGGATTAAAAGGGTCTTTGTCACATACAATCTTCCACGGCTCGTCCGGGAATTATGTAACCAGAAAAGTAAGTCATGCGTTAACATGTTCAGATTATTATGCGTGAACCGTAATCAATTTAGTATCGAAAATTAATATTTTATGGCTTCATTCTTTGAGATCATTTTCATTCATTTTAAAATACCTATAGCATTTTTTTTCGGTTACTTATATTAATGACGTGTTATTTAACTCGATAATGGTGCCAATGTTAGTATTAGTAACCATAGCTTATATAATGTCAGTAGTTAATTATATAGTTACGCACCTATTTAATAATATTGGAAATATAATTTTAGGTAACAATAAGGATTTAAAATAGGAAGTTAATATTTTTTAGTTGTTATTTTAAGCTGTTTACTTGCGAATGCATACTTATACACATAGCAATCATATTTCTCTTCTATGTGCGAAACACCATGCTGCGCTCTAAAACTCAAATCGCTGACGTGGCCTAAAAGCTGGCCACATGAAGTGGGGCTGGGCGGAACATGTCTGCCGTACCTCATGACTAGCTGTGGGCCCGTATAGCGAGATAGCGAGACGGGGCCGTGAGAGATCGTGAAGGAGATGACGGGACGAAATGGATGACTTGCTTGCTCATGGCAAGACGCAGCACAAAACCGGGATAAATTGAAGGAATGGAGGGAGGCCCTTACGCAGCTGTGGGGCAAAATAGGCTAACTATATATTGAAGAATACTTTCTAAAATTCAATAAAACGCACGAATAAAAAGCATGGTAACCCAAAGCTTGCATTTGCCGGCCGGCGGCAGTCAAAAACAACAATAATTATTTTACTAACAACATGAAATACATGAATAGAGTAGCGAGCTCTACGAACGCGCACGGTATTTCCGAACGCACCGCAGTCCGCGAGCGCATGCGCTTGGTGTTTGACGTGTAATTATTGTCAAAATTTCAATTTACGTTTTGACGTTACATATTTCGTAATATTCATCGCAGTGATAGTGTTTTTATTATTTTCTGACTGTAGTTTAGTATAAAAATAAGTAAAAATGGAAAGAAATGACCGAAAAACGAACTCTCGTAACCATACAATCACAATAGACCGCGATTCTAAGTTTATATTGCGAAAAATAATTTTGGATTTCGCCATTCTATTTTGTGGTGAGTTATAAAAGTTTAATTTTATAGATTTAATTGGTGACGTGGGAATGTTTGTGGAAAAAAAAAATTTCAAATGTAGCGTGTTATGTATCATATCCGATACTTGTAAAATAATATTATCGTGCAAATACATAATGCATGTTTACTGTATCAATCAATGTTATAAATTAACGAATGAAATAATGCTAACTCGATTATTATTTAATAAATTATTCTTCAATAAAATTAAATATTTTATGTACCTAAAATCTTTTATGTACATAGTTATAATGATTATTGTTCTGTGCACTTATCTTTTGTTATATCCATATTTTATCAGTCTGTATTTTATGTACAAATTATCACACAACTATGTAAACACAAGTCATGAGTTCTTTGTAATCACAAAAAAAAAACATTACAACATAAACTTGAAGTAGGTATATTTAGGTACAAATCTATAAATGTATAAGTACCCAACATATAGCAGATATTAATGATGATAACTTAATTAACAAAGCAAGTGTGCTGTCTTAAAAAATTACTTCAAAAGTGATTTTATTTAACATCATTTATATGAAGGGTTTTCTTGTAATCTAACATACTAATAAATCATCTGATAGTTAAAGCCACTTACCATTATACACTTACTAGGTAGCTGTGCTCTGCAGTTTCAACCACTTTTTCTCTTTTTGCTTGATGCCTTTGGGTCAAAGTGTGATATTAAAAAACCTATTACTTTCCTCAAAGATAGAAAGATTAGGGTGTTGCAACAAACCAACAAACTCTTCAGCTATATTATGATATATATTATTATATAACATTATTAATAGGCATGATATTCACTTTAAATGTTTATTTGAATTCTTTTATACAATCCAGCCAAATATTTGTAGAAATATCTGAAGTTCCTGATTCCCCTTTTAAATAAAATTCAATTGAAATGTATTTAAATCAAATCAAATCATTTATTTCAAATAGACCATTTACAGGCACTTTTGAATTGTCAGAAGTTAGTTGCCACGTTCCAAAGTATAGGTTCCTATGGAGAAGAACGGGCAAGAAACTCCATGGTTACTCTTTTTCATCATATTGGCAAGCTCTTGACATTGAAGGCATTGTTAACTTTTGTTCATGTGTTGTCTCAATGTCTCCCGAACATACAAAGACTGCATTCAAATAATCAAGATAATATATTGTGATTGCTTACGACCTTGGTTTCTATATATGTGTGTACTATTGAAGCAACAGTACACTTAATTATCTATTTAAGTTACTAAATATTGCATCACACCTGTTCCCGGGGGTAGGCGGAAGTGTATACAGATGTACGCACACATTTCACCAATGTTATTATTCAATCCCATGTATGCTGGTGTGCTCATTGGCATCAACCAGGCACAATTTCATACTCTCAGTTGCTACTAAGAACTTCTAACAGAAAAACCTTATACTTTGCTTGACCCAAAAATAAAACCAGGATCAAACTCACCCTTAACAGTCGCCTTTTTTATATATTTTTTTTCTAATTTGTAGCATTTGTTCTATTGAGTAATCAAGTGTTTTTTTTTTATTTCTTAATAATACATTCTTCCTTTTATTGTGTTAATAGTTAAATTCTTTTTGAATATTAAGTAGTCTGCTCATAAATATATTGATTAATGTTTAAGTAATGGACACCATTTGAGGTAACATTGTAATAATATGAATATTTTCTTAAAAAAAAAGAATAAGTATATTTGTATATCTATGGAAAAAATATCTTGTACCTATCACACACATCTCAATTAATCAACAAAATCAATATTTTTTTGCAAACAGTACGACCTTTATAATAATAATTAGAATAACTATATTAAAAATTTAATGGTACTATTAGATTACGAATTAACTTAGAACTCGATTAATTATGTGAGATTATAGTACATAATGGTTTCTTACATAAAACCAGTAACAAAATATTGTAAGAAAAAAGGTTTTCACAAACTAAATGCAAACCTCCTTGTTTTCTCAGCCAATAACTGACATAACAGAGTTTACTGACACATTAACATGTTACACTGATGGTTGCGTTGCACTGTCTCACACAGTGGCTCCATTGATTGACCAGTCACATTCCCATTCAACCACTGTACTTGGAAATATTCCATGTATATTGTTGCTTGTTGCTGCTATTTTTAGATGTGTAGGATTTTTTTTAAAATTAAGAAATCGTTATTAATTTAAAGAGGCTTATAACCAGTTGCAAAATGTATTCTATAAACAATCGTTATGTAGTTAAGCAAATAGGCGCGGTCGGTCTGTAGATAGGTTGGTACCTCCGGAAGCATTTTTTTTTTTTAATAAAGCAATTTGTATGGAATTCCCAAAAAGATTATATAACAAGAAGCTTCCCCACGGTCTTTGATTTCAACGAAGTTGTAAAAAAATGATGCCTTGGGTGGTTCGCCGCCCGACCAGCGTCAGGCCTAAGACGGTAATGTACTGCGCTTTGCCCGTGCGCAACACCAGGTTAACTGACACCATCCTGCACACACCCTGGAGTGTCCGTTGACACCCTTTAACGGACCATAACCTGTCGGGGTCCCGGTGATTGCTGCAGCGAAACCTGGACCTCGGTAAATTATGCCTCTAAAATTTCACACCGAAAGTTTTCTTAAACCCTAGCCATGTATGTTTGATGTACAGATATTTGCGTGTAGTCTTAACAACAAAGTGGCGCAAACGAGATCGCGTGTTAGAGCTAACTTGCACAGCTATTTCAGTATTTGTGTATAGTAATGTGCTGTTTAGCACCACCATTCACTTCTGAATTCCCACGGCTTCTCTCTCCTTGTTCTTTAGAAACACTACTAGAGTTTTTCTTTCAAGGGAATGAATAAATTTCTAAAGCTTGCTAGGAAGCTGTCAGATGTTATTACAAAAATGGACCGCTTCATTCAAAAATTCAATTATTTCATTTTAATTACATAAGTTAAAAATAAGTAATTAAAGTTAGTATAAGTCATTAATTCGATTCACATAGTCATTTATTATTATCAGGAGTCATTCATAAATTCACTTAAACTGTAGTAACATTTATTAATTAAATATTTTTTTAAACGGTTTGTATATATATTAAATTTAGCTTCGTCTTTTATTTCGTCCGATATTTTATTATAAATTTTTACTGACAAGATCGCAGTCCGCGAATTAGGCACAATAGAACAATCACTGTATAGGATTGGACTGTTAATAAAAGCGTTAATTAAATTACGTGTTTTAATCTTAGAAATTTTAAGTTTAATCACTTACAAAACATTTGTAGAAAGACAAATACGGGCTTGAGCTTCATTTGAACCTGCGCCTCCTGGATACTTTAGGTGCTGTCGTTCTGCGACCGGGGGGTCAAATCCGAGTAGGATTTGAGCTTGTACCCCCTATATGTTGTACAACTGTATTCTTTCTTCTCCAAAAATATTTATTTAATAACTTTAGAGCTCGCTACGTATCAATTGTGTACTATCCTACTGCGGCTGCTACCCTAGACACTGCTGGTACCCCTATAAACCATCAAACAAATCTAAGAAAACACTCGGTCCTTTCATAAGAAGCGTTCTAAACCTACAAACAACAATTATTTCTAAAAACAATGTTATATAAATGTGGTCCGAAATGCCACTACATTCTCATAACCAGTTCATATAGCAACACTACCCACGTCTCCCCAGGTCAAATCCCAAGTTCGCAGGATGTGAAGCATTGCGTTCAGCCCGCCAAACAAAGTGGCAGGTAATTGGCTCGCTGTCAAAACATCCGACGTGTACGACCTGTCAGATTAAACGTATCCGTTAAGTAGGCTCGCGTATGACAGGCAGGATGCCGTGCGTGTGAGAATTCAAAAAGAAAAAGAATGTCATTGCATATTTAATTTTAAATCTTGCAAGATTTTTATTTGCGTCTCTTTTTGAATTTGAAAGTACAAACTGCGTTGTTTATTTGAGTAGCTCCAAATCTATTGTTTTCCGGAAAAACATGACTACCCGATACTTTAAAGGTATCGCACTATAACGTCAATAGAAATTTACGCTGAAAATCTCTATCATAACTAAACATAGCATCACGTATTCAAGTCTATATCTCCGTGGGGATACGCAGAGGTGTATAATTGTTGTACACCCTCATTTCACCATGTTTATTAAGTCCCATGTGGTGAGCCCATTGCCATCAACCGGGCACAATTTCAAACTTTGGGCTGCTACAAAAAACAGAAAAACTAACATTGCCCGACCTGAAAATCGAATCTATGACCAACAGTCGCGCTTACGACCACTAAATGAACGAGGCAGTTAAAAATAACTATCAGTTTATTGAAATCATTGTTGTATTCTTGTTTGCAGACGTCTAAACGGCAAACTTTTCTTGTACCTTTAAGAAGTAGATGCTGACCTTTCGATATTTCACTATCTACATTCCCTCAGGGCTTAGGAGTCAAAGCAGTTGTTAACCCTAACCAACATGCTACTGTGTCATTTTGACGGAACTTACATAGAAGAGCTGTCATATTTTGACAGCTTTTCTCTGTAAGTTTTGTATAAATATATATATATACTAGCTGTGCCCCGCAAACGTTGTTCTACCATATTAATGTTCTGGATAGCGCCACCCTTATCACCTAGGGATATAAAAAGCCTACGACCTATTCTCAGACCTAGCTAATATACACAAAAAAACATCATAATAATCGGTCAAGCTGTTTCGCAGGAGTTCGATAACAAACACTGAGACACGAGATTTTTATATATTAGATTAGATATAATATTAAGTAATACATCGGTTATGGTTAAAGTTATTTATGTTGGTGCAACCGAACCTTCGGACACAGATATAAAAGGCTCAAAAAGGCCTTTATATCTTCGTAAAGTGACGTAGGGTCGCCCTAACCTGCCATCTTTGATTAAAAAAATGCGGTCAGATGGGTCTGATAACTATTAATCAATCAATCAATCAAATAGGTAAATGTCGTGGTAGCCAAGTAGTTACGGTCCCGCCTCTTGAGACACAGGTTGTGGGTTTAATTCCGCGGCGTGTACCAATGTGGCCTTTTCAATGTCACATGCACTTAGGTAATCTACTACGATGAAAGAAAGCATCGTAAGGAAACCTGGATCGTAGACATGTAATGGTCTGAAATCGCCAACTCGCAGTGAGCTAGCGTGGTGATCAAAATTAACATAGCAGTAACCATGAAGTTTCTTGCCTGTGCTTCTCGATAGAAATCTACATTTTGGTACGTGGCTTGACCTTCAAAAGTACATTTATATGGTCTAATTGGAATGAATGATTCGACTTTAACATCATCACGATTGTCCTCTCTCGTCGTTTTCTTCATACATCTCTATCAGTCGTCATCTCAGTAGCCGCTCTCTTCACACAAATCCATCCATCGGTTTCTTGGTCTTTCTTCTTTTCTAGTTATGTCAACCCAACCTACAGAAAATTACTATGTACTTAACTATGTTTTTTTATATCCTTCTTTCTGTTTAACCTCTTAAATAACTGTTTTTAAGATATGTCTTTGAAAAAGCATTAACGCATGCTTAGCGAACTCTAAAGTTACAATATTAAATGGAAAAAGAATACGGTCGCGAACAGGATTCGAACCTGCGCCTCCCGGATAGATACTCCAGGCGCTCTGACCACTAAGCCATCTCGACCTCTGCTCACCACCGCGAATTCTTCTTCCATATTTTAACACGTCTTATGGCGACGTCATTGCAATCAATTCAGTACCTATACAAGTGACTGAACCGACACGACTAACTTTGCAGTTAATACAATGTCGTAAAGAATGCAATTACCTTAATAATTCAAGATATGTCTTTGAAAAAGCATTAACGCATGCTTAGCGAACTCTAAAGTTACAATATTAAATGGAAAAAGAATACGGTCGCGAACAGGATTCGAACCTGCGCCTCCCGGATAGATACTCCAGGCGCTCTGACCACTAAGCCATCTCGACCTCTGCTCACCACCGCGAATTCTTCTTCCATATTTTAACACGTGTTATTGAGTTTTTCTGTTAGGAAATTCTCAGTAGCAGCCCGGAGTTTGGAAATGTGCCTGGTTGATGGCAATAGGCTTACCACCTATTACATGGGACTTAATAACAGCATTGGTGAAATGTGGGTGTACAATTGTGTACACCTCTGCCTACCCCTTCGGGGAATACAGGCGTGATGCTATGTTATGTTATGTTTATAATTAATTGATTTGATTGTTTTGTTTTTAATAGCTTTTTATTGTGTATATATGTCTCGGTATTGCATCCAAATAAATATTTATCTTTCTTTCTTAGAAAACACTGAGAAGACTGAGACTATAAAGATGGTCTTACATGAAACCTTCGTAATTTATACTTAATGCCCATCCATTATAACTGGTTGGAAGATATTTAATTGCAGTACTTGTATCCTCAGTTGCACGAAGTTAGCAATCACGGTAAACTGGTACCAGGGCAAGAAATGTAATGGATTTAATACTGAAATGCCTCGTAATTAAGATAAAAAGATAATAGTGGATCAAAATGTCTTAATTAAAATTATAAAAATAAATTATTTTTTTACTTAATCATGGGCAAATGACGTGGGTTGTTTGGAATGATATTGGGAATTATTACTAAATATGATTTTCGTTTTTTTTTTGCCGGCTATCTATATGGCAATTGAAATTGAAATATAAATAAAATTAATGTGTTAGCATTATTACTCGTGACTGAACAAGTCCGAACATTGACTTTCAAAAATCAGGACTTAAAAGTACAACCGCCATAATCACGAAACAAATCAGCCAGCCTTAAATAACAGCTAAAAAAAAAAACACTTTAAAACCTTGTACTTTAACTCATACGCACCTGTTTGTAATTAAGCGGTGCGTATATCTGTGACTTTCACCGAAATGCTCGCATGTGGCTAATGCACGGTTAAGTCTTACCTACTCAAAACTTAAGTAGTAAGTACTTAAGTTATTTAAGTTAACACGTCTAAGTGGTCGCGGTATTGCAACCAGCTTTGCGGTATCTTGCAGTCAAACACGCTGCGTTTACAATTATTAGGCGGCATGTCCCATCTTGACGGAGCCGACGTTGTCAAAGAGTAAAATTGTTTTGAAGATAGACCAAATGTCGCACGTTTTGTGCCTATCACTTGTGTATAGTAAAATCAGTTCTTGTGTCTTGAGTTGATCGCTGGTAGTTTTCACTTAGTGATAGGTACTTTCCTTCATACATTAAACATTTTTATAATGTATTAACACTGGAAGTAATTAAATATCCTATTTGATTGATGTGTTTTACACGCTTGTGACGTCATTAAATGTCCTATTTAGTTCACTGGTCCATAACTATAATGGGCTATAACAATTGTAAAAGATAATTACACATCCTAGTAATTAGGTTTATTAATTACTTGGCTAATGGCTTGAATGATTAATGTGCATTTTACTGCTGTTGCTTAAGTCTGGGTGTGCAGGTATATAATTATTAGAGATTATGAGCTGTGCAAGTAGAAGGCCTCCCGTACACGCGCAATCACACTTATGTATATTCATTTCGTTCAATAAATTATATTGTCTTGGTTCATAACATAAGCCTGAAACACAGAAGAATTAATAGTCGATTCGAAGGCAGAAAGTCTAGTCCATCGTTCAATCAATTAAATCCATTAAAAAAAGTAGAGAGGATACGTCTCCTCCCTTTTTTGGATCCTAACAATTGCAGTGCGCGCGTAAATATTGTAGAAAATATTCAATCCTTTTATAATAGTGTACCTAATAAATGTAATTAATACTTAAACCTGTATAATGTTTTCCATTTAAAGATAATAATATCAAAAACTCTTGCATAGCAGTTTAATTTGATCGACCTACAGTGAGTAATGTCCGCGCTCAATCTTAAGGAGAAAATCGTTACTATTTTAGTTACGTTAACTATTTTTGTGAAACGTCCATACTAGCGTATCGGCGTTTAAAGGATTTTCATAGCATGGCATCACGCCTGTATTCCCCGCAGTGGTAGGTTTACACAGTCGTGCTCCCAAATTTTACCAATGCTGTTATTAATAAGTCCCATGGTGGTGAGCCTGTTGACTGACATCTACTGGGCACAACAAAAAAAAAGATTTCGTAGTCACTTTTTTGCAACTAATCGATGATAACAGCCAAGCCTTTCTACCTGCCTGCTCATTTTATTCTGTGGTAAGATTTTTCCAAAGGAATCTTCCCCAGATAAAAGTTTTAAAAGTAATCTCAAATCAATATTTTAAGTTACTGTATAAAAAGAAATTGGCACTAAAAAGTGTGAGCTAATCATTTCACAAGCGTAAGTTAATGCGAATGATGAGTAAAGCAATTACTAGCTGCCTCATTATCTCAGACGATAGTTCTATAATTAGTTTTTTTAGACTGTGCATGATGAGGTATTAATTAAGTAATGATGAAATCTAATAATGTATCTAATTGGTCATTGTTGCGTTTTTTAAACTACATATAATGTATAAGCGTATTATACACGTCACTCGTACTTGACGACGGGCGAAGACTCGAGCAGAATGCTATAATGTTTGTAAGTGCGTTTACCTGTTCTTCTTTTTAAACACACGATGGTAAAGCTCAAATAATAGTATCACGTATTTTTTGAGATTGCCCGAATAATTTCAAACGCGAACGAAGCCCTTACTCTTCAGCCCTTACTCATGAGCCCGCGGCGATGTCGCGAGTTGCTAGTTTGACTCGTGACATTGTCGCGGGCGAAACTACTCGGCAAATCGAAAAATGCACGTAAATAAGTAACCGGTGAACGATCTCAATTTTGTGGAAAAACTTCTGAACTGAGTACTGACTCTTTGGATGCGATCATAAGCGTAACACCTGTAATTACTGCGACCCCAGTTTAATGTAATTCGAATGTCTTTATGTCGATGTCCAGATATTGACACCTAAGGAATAGAGAAACATGGGAAGTGCTGCAACCACAACATCAAAGGTTTTAAGTTCTAGACGAAGAATATATGTTTTAAGTATAATACCAAACCTCACTGGCTGACTTCAGAATGAAACCCCAGATTGTACCGTAAGTATAGTTCATTTCAAACACCGAACCTCATGATGCAGTAACTAGCGTATAGTTTACACGATAGACTTATGCTTATTAACTATATGCAGTATTTACTATACTGATTAGCATTTATATTGTTTAAAGACATAGATAACACGTGTACTAATCTTGAAGTTAGTGTTAATGTTTGTGTCATATCAGTTAAAACTGTGTAAATTTATTGATTGACGCTAACGACGCGCGACGCGACTTATTTGAATGTCTTTGCTGACTTTTAGAGATATGAATCAATAACACATACAATAGCAAAAGGTTATCTGCAATTTGCATTTTATAAAAACATCAAAATTTCGGGATTAGTTTGCTGTAACCGACGGTTTTTAACAAAGATTTTGTTTTTTATATCTATCTTATATATATATAAGATAACTTTCAAATTTTTGTTTATCCATGTTTCAAAATAAACGCACAGAGTAATAAGATTTTTTTAAATTTAATCCTCTTTACAATTACATTTTATTACATTTTTTTAGTCACTATGCCTATCTACTCATCTCTTTAATCTTTGCCACACGCATACTAGCAGTGCTTGCGTCTTTCCCACGTGTGGCTCACTGTATCAATATTTGTATCTACCTGCATTATCAGCTGCGATATCCGTACCGCACTTGCACCTGCCTCCAGAATTTGATCTTCTTCAATTCGGGATTTGGATATTTTGTAACATCTAGGTCACGGTGGAGCAGGACTATGATATATATCTGTCTAGTCTTTTCCCATTACATTGGGGTTGGCTTCCAGTCGAACCTGATGCAGCTTAATACCAGTATTATACTTAGAGCCTATCTGACCTCCACAACCCAGTTACTGAGTAACACGATATCTCGTGATATGACTGGTTGTCATACTTTCAGGCCTCTGACTACTCGTAACGGCTGTCATAGATCTTAATTTGACAACCAGGACCGACGGCTTAACGTGCTTTCCGAGGCACGGAGGCGTCTCGGTATGAAATTATGGTCACCTATCCACAGACAGACCACGGCAAGCGTAGCTTAACCTCGATCGATCGATCTGTGCGGCTGTTACTTAGCCACGAGCCCTAGCAGGACTATGATAATAACTATGAATAAATACAAGATTTGTGGTATTCTAAAAAAGGATTGCTCAACAGGAGTTAAAATAAAATTGGTGGTCATAATGTTCGCAGTAAGTTAATGAACGGGAAGCCGGCCATGATTTTTTGACGCTTATTACTAAGGATTCCAAAAAATAAACGTCTTCATCTTCAATGGCCATTTCCAAGTGTCCGTCATCACTGAAAAAGGTTTTGTTGGTGGGCATATAATCCACAAGCACACACACCCAGACCCGGAGTAATTATCTATAGATCGCACAAATATTTGCTCCGTGCAGGAATCGAACCTGCGACACGCAGCGCAGCAGTCGGTCTCGACCACTGCGCCAACCGCGCTGTCAAATCTATGTTCAGTCTCTATCAAATTGTTCTCACTATTCTGCAATATTTGGAATGTAATTAATTTGAACCGATACAACGTTAAATAACAATTATATTTATTACAAACAGATTTTCCTTGTCCACCTCCCATGTCCAATGCAGCAATCATATCCTTATTTAATCTGATCATTTCGCTGCAATTTTGCCTTTGTCCTCAATTGATGGTGTACCTCTTAAACGGTACCTTCCTGGCTATGTGGGCGATTCCAGGGTAAAATTACACGCTGAACTAAATCAATTAAATGATAGACCGAGAGGAAATTAAATATCCTTATCACCAATTGAAAGTGAAAGGGAAATATGGCATGTGTTTCTGTTTCATCAGGTTGAATATATATATGTATATTATATTAAAAAACAAAGAAATTACTACAAAAAAAAACAAACTTCTTATGAAGTAAATTCTAGGTTTTCCATCAAAAATATAAAAAATCGTAGGGTTCCCAAACTTTTATTAATATAATTATAAGTATTTAAGATTTAAAAAAATACCAGTCTTTAGTCAATCAAATCCTAAATAAATAGATATCGCTGCACATTTTGATACTAAATTGGTGGAAGTTAGAAAACAGTGGCTTCAGCTTCAGAGACTAAAACTTGGCTAGAGCGATAAATGATTGAGCTAACAGAAAATCTATTTCCTTATTTTGAGCGGATGATTTTAATCAATCTAAGCTTAAACAATTGCTCGGGATGGAAACAAATTGACAGGAGTGTTACCTAAGATTGTTACGGAAGTTCTATACTAATCAAGTATTTAGGACAACAACATTTGTGTCAATGGTTTTAGTTAAGTGTCTATTGTTATGTCACATGCTGTAATCACATTGTAACACATAGATAAACTTTAGTACTTATTCAAAATATTTGAAATTACTCGATAGGTTTTGTTTTGTCTATTCTTTTGACTTCTTTAATAATCACCTGATTAATTTGATAAAACGCTCTTGATTAGGTTTTCCTTGTTTAAAATATTGAAGATCTAAACCTCTACATCGACTGTATTTATCGCTATGAAAATCTTGAATACAATCAATGCCTTAACTGATTTTATCACCATCAGCACTTAAATATAATCAATTCTAGCTAGACTGCTATAAAAATCACTCTATAATTTAATTAAAAATTCCACTACTTCACTCTTTTCATCAAGTATACGAGTACCTTAAGCATTAAATTACAGAGCACCCGTAAACAAGGTTCATGCTGCATTAGCGTAATCCACCGTACCACTACTTAGGCTCGCCCATCTCAGTTTTCGCTGCAATTCACAGCGATATACTGCCCATAATACCACATTTGCCACTCCTGAGGATGTTACGAAATGATCACATCCGCGCATCTAATTGTCATAGCAACTAGGGAATGGGAAAGTCGGCAAAGAGGAAGCCAGTAATAAAGCTGATGAGCTATTAAATGTCAAAACTGTGTCACGCTAAAAGCATTTTGATAATGAGTGGAAATACAGATATACATTAAGTTAGCCAGATGAAGTCCTAGCAAATTCAAATCTAGGGCAGCAACTATTTTCGTCTGGTTTAGCTTTTGGTTTAAATCCCTTGTCGAACATATGCTATTTTCACTAAACTGCTGAGTTTTAGTTGGAATGCAGAATAGTAGTAAAATCAGTTGAATAAGACTTATCCAAAATACAAATCTTCAAAACGCCTGACAACTTTATGAAGAACCAACGGAAATCTGGATAAAAAAAATGTTAATTGAGATGATTATCAAATTTCTGACCTCCAATTGTGTATTTAACAATGAACAGGTGTCTAAATCTCTCAAGTCCTGATATTATTAAAGGATCTTGTAGAAAAATAAAAGAACAACCTACGGGCTCTACGCACCCGAGTAGGCCCAAAAAAGGACCAAAAACTTTTCAAATCCTTTGAGCAGGAAGTGTCCAGTTAAATTACGACAAAGATCCGATCAACATCAATACTTCAACATCAGGTCTTATCTCGTGTCTAATGAAATAAAACTCTTTTAAGCTTCGTCCTCCAAGATGCGAGATAATTAATGGCCTGCATAAGATTTATGAGTTCTTAATACTACACCCACGCGATTTGAACTTACCCTTATCGTGGTAACTGTACAGGTACTTTAGGACTAAAGTGCTGGGGATCTTCAAATGTCTAAAATCGACTCTGTTGCCTTCAGATAAGGCTTAGGATTAAAATAAAAGGATTGCATAATTTAAGGTCCTTAGCTCAGACGCCGTGAAATACGATTTGCGGCCGACGACAAAATGAATGAGTGCAAAGCACGCTTACAGTGTTTTGTTCATGTCAGGTATGGTCGATTTGTAAATTTTGACTTATTTTACAATAAATTAGCAGAGACAGAGACAAATTTACCAATTAAAGTTATTTATTGTTGCCAGGAGGTTGCAGTAACAGAGCTAATTAAGGGCTTGGACTTTGTTAACGACTCTGTTTCTCTTGAGCGGTCTCGCAAAATCTATTTGCATTTTGATAAGTATGTTGGGTCCTAAGTATGATTACCTAAACATGTGATTGACTATAACAAAAAACTATTCCTACGTACTTGATATTTTGGACTGAATTGTTGTGGCGTATGAGTATGATTTTAATATAGTATAGAGTTAGATTCATACAATTGGTGTAAACCCTGATGATATCTGCGGTATGCCTCGGATTATTAATGACGGGGCCGACACAGACACGCCCGTGCCGCCTCTATGACTTGTAAAATATAATGCGGTATATTCAATACAACATGTAGCAACACAAAACAATATTGGAAATATACGGTGGTTTTAATATTTGGTCAAATGTTAAAACATTGGGAGAATATGGGCAAAAGAGTCTAAATTAATGATAATACAACATAGCATCACGCTTGTATCCCCCGAAGGGGTAGGCAGAGGTGTACACAGTTGTACACCCACATTTTACCAATGCTGTTATTAAGTCCCATGTAATAGGTAGTGAGCCTATTGCCATCAACCGAGTACAATTCGAAACTCCGGGCTGCTACTGAGAACTTCCTAACAGAAAAACTCGATAGCATTTTGCCCGACCCGGGAATCGCACCCGAGACCTCTAGCTCAGCAGTCGCGCTTGGGACCACTAGACCAACGAGGCATTAATTAATGATTCAAATACTTATTTATCGGAAAGAATGTAATTTACGATAAAAATTGAATGCATGACGATAAAAATGATCTTCGTGATGTGGGTCTCTTGCGTACGGGATTTATATTTAACTTTAAAAAGTGTTATCGTGACGATGTATCGGCACTTAAGCTACTTGAAGAAGCGTAGAGAAATAAAATAATTACCTGGCCGGTTTAATTTAATAGCACGTTTTAATGGGAGTGTAAATAGTCTTATCAGACACTTAAGTTTATGGACGACGAAAAACAAGATACAAATAGAAACATAAATTTTAATTTTAAATACGATAGAGCAAAAGACAATAAAGTGAAAATCCATTAAAAGAACTTAATTGATCGTAAAAAAATATCGATTGATAATGAGAATTATTGAGGATATGAATGGAGCGGTAACATAGTTTGTCATGTTTTTATTGTCAAAGAATTACCTGGTTACACAGTGGATGGCATTTCTCCTCAGTATTATAAACCCAAGCGTCAACTAAGGCGAGCTGTAGGATCATCTAGAAATTTATAGAAAGCGATATTCACTAGTTAGTTACTTTAGTCTTTACTGTATTCCTTATTTGAATTTGGAATTGAATCTTTAAACTACTAGTAGTACTCTAAGCTGGTGTTGTCTTTTGCGGTTTTATTTTGCTTTCTACATTTATTGTGACATTGACATGATTACTGAACTAGTTCTGATATGAATAAAAAAGTTTATAGTTCCAATTAAACTTTCGTTATCACACTACGTAACAGTTGTATTTCCATAAATACCGTAGCTATATGCGATATTTTTAATTAATGTGTTAGTTTTTGCAACAACATTGTGCCGGAAACGTGATACTTATTATAAGGTAAATGATAAATGATCATAACGTCAGGTCACGCAAGCACCCAAATTAATCAATATTTCCGTCAATATATATAATATTTTGAAAGACACAATGTTATTTTATATTCTTTATTGAACACACATTAAAACGAAATTAACATATAAGTGTCGCGTTCCGGGACCTCTGACAGGCAACCTTAAGATGGAATAAAGGTAAAGAACAGCTTTTTGGTGCAGTTTATGGTATAACGCTATGTGTATGATGAAACCCATAACACCAGAAGTCGCAAAATTATTACCATACAAAAATAACATAATTATGTATATAACTAAATTTGTACTGAACTAAATCGTTGTTTCAATGCACTAAAGCCGTTAATGCCCCTAAACCACGTGTTTATCGATATCATCAGTCACACATTATTGACCTTTATTCTACTAATACTTCTTACCACCCAGTTTGTTACGCATCAGTGGACGCCTACATTAAACTTTATCGGAGCGGTGCAAGCGCATCGCTTTTGACTCATTAGCGGTTCCAATGTCAATGTTACGTACCTACCGTTCGTAATTAATGTTACGTTTATTAAGTACATGTTGATTTGTGTTTGTATGTTAATTAATACTTTTACTTTGACTTTGCCGTCGCTTGTTTGTTTATTGAGTTTATTACTTTAGCTTTTACTAATAGAACTCGTTTCTTCCATTTACAGATACATACATAATTCTCTGAAGCCAAAACATTCAGGCCCGGAATAACTACCTCTAATATTTCATCCGTATTGCGAAACGTAGTACCTACAGAGCCAAAATGTCAGACACTGCGCTAATCGAGTCATAAGTCGTGGAGAAAGTTTAGGTTATTGATTGATTCAATGTTCTATAATTTCAATATTGACCTGGATGTGGCCCTTGTCACGTCCAGCTGTGTGAGTCACCTAAGTGCTTTTGAACGTAAAGAGGGGTAACAGATCACTGTACAATATTGGGATCTGTAAATCCAGAACATTGAATTGCTACACGTGGTATTGAGAGGCGCCGGTGCACTGTAGATTATGTAGATACCATCGCAGTTCTGCTCATTTCGTTCTGAGAAGTGTCTAGAAATACGGAACATAGCACCTGTAAAATAGATATTAAAAGTCAAATATCTTGCAGTGGTTCAATGGAACCAGACAGTTACCTACCCAAATTAAACTACTAAAGCCAGATTCAAAATAATTTGTCTAAATTTAATGATGAACTACTAAAATTACACCGAAAAAAACCTATGAGATCGTTTGTAGTTGGCTCGTATAATGTAGTAGCTATAGTTTCTGGCGCCAATTTCTTTGGCGTATTTGGGTTTGAAGGATGATCTACTACTAGATTTATAATATTTTAGCCTCTACCACTACCAAAAGCAAATTTATCAGACACGTTTATAGCATACTTGCTACTTTTCAATTAGTGATCTCACTTTCACATTCATTACAACTGTTTAACCGTTTCGTAGTTTCTCAATTGTTTTGTATTTATTTACATAGATTTGTAGCTTCCCATCTCTCATAGAATTAAACAAATGATTCCCTTTATCGTAGGTGTCAGCGATTCGTTTCCCTTCACTGAACAAACTCTCTATTTTAATGTCGTCGTTTTACAACTACCCACAAGAGGGACATAAAGGCGGTGTATATTAACGGCCATTTTATTGTGGTGTGAATAGAAACGTGAATTAGAACCACTGTGATATACTCTGATATTTATAGTCGGAAATCGAATGATGTATAGTTGAGAAAGTTTTATAGATAAAGATGGATGAATGGATGAAGTGGTTGGATTTATCCCGTAAAGGCGTTATGGTAAAGTTTATGTTTTACCACTGCTAAGAGAAATTACAGTAATTTAATTTAGTTATTACTTTATAACTTTGCCAAGTTCTCGCTCCCAATCTTCTCGGTCTTTATCAGTAGCATATTGATTTTAATATTATATATTTATTATACCGTCACATGAGCTGCAGTACCTTAATTTATTATATTTATATTAAAGACAAAGAAACTGATACAATCAAATGAACCGGCAGCCGTTGACATAATAAGCAATTTGTATCTTGAGATTAATATTCAAGAACATAAATAAAATGTAAAATATTCAAGAACTGTAGGAGTATCTTGAATGTTGACGCTCACAATTAACTTTTAGTATTCAACATACACGCTAATGCTCCCATCAGATTTATTACTTGAACGTAATTCTTAAAGACCAGCTAGAACACACGCATTGACTTAATTTCATTGTCAAAACGATGATACGTTTCGATTCTGCACGTCCGTCCGAAAATGGCCACTTAGTTAAAATGCATACAGCTCTGTCTAATGTCTACTATTGCGTTTTAATATTGTTATTCAGGACTCAACGGCTATTTTTTCGGCTGATTTATGGCAGATCCTATGACAGAAGCGATTGTTTCAAATTTTATTGCCCATGAATTTGCAACATTCAATTCAGTCACGTATGATTTTGGCTATGCACTGAATGTTTATACTGACCGCCTGATGTTGCAATTTCAATTGCTCATTTGCCACCTAATGCTACAATGATTATAGTACTAATAATCTGCTATTGCTATTCTCAAATGGTTAGTTGAGTTTAATCGATATTTTATACAGAATTTAAAATGCTTGGACCTACGTGATGGTTGATTCTATTTCGGACATATCTATTTATTTGCTTATTGTTATGCAAAACGTCGGTGTCATCCATAACTGAAGACGTTGGTGGTCTGCATTGAATAAATGTAAAAAAATAACAAATTCTTGGATTTCTTACAAGGCTTTTGTGAGATTAGTATTCGTATGGTGTTACCATATAATTCAGGGGGTCCTATCGGAAAATAGATTTCTCGTAAGATGGCTTGTGTGTTCAACTCGACTTCTTTGAAATGATGAAGAACATGTATCACAACGAAAGATAAATAATTTTGAAAAAAATTAATTGTTTTCTTTTTCCAAATCCGGTTTTGTCCAGTACAACTAGTTTTTGACAAAACCGGATTTGGATTAGTAGTAACCAGATGTTGTTTTTTTTTATTGTTGTGCCGCTAGCTATTCTTAAATTAAGTACCTCTTACAGCATTTTCAGCCCCATTTCATTTTCAGAATTTTGAAGCTCCGTGAAAAATAATTGTTGCCTCAATACAGCTATTTTTGTAACGAAACTGGTATAACTTGGTTACGTAAATTAAGATCTATGGTCATTGCTGGTGCTCGGTGCAATTGTGCTATAAGTTTGATTAATTGGTCCTTTTAATACACCAATTATAGCCAACATGCAGCCAGTTTATTGATCTTTATTTTTAGTTTTATTTGCTCAACATAAGTCTTACTTCATTGTGTATGTGTTATTACATCTTTCCATTGAATTCTACATATGTCTTGTCCAATAATTGGCTTAGTCTTCTTATCTAGTAGTTCATTTTTATTTAGCTTTTCCTTCAATCTTCTCTCCTGGTACTTCTGCATCTAATGCCATACTTTTATTTTGTTATTTTACTGATGCTCATAAACTTTCATAATAATTAAATGCAAACGACTTAACTGATTATCATATGTTTAACACATCAAACGTAGTTATATCCCCACATACTTTGACGTAGGCGTTACAACTTATACAGTTAATTCTAAAAATAAAGCAAGCGCCCTTACTCTTAAAATATTCGAAAAAAATCTTTGTAACAAGAACAACAATTGTTTGTAGAAAACTGCTTACAATGCATTGTTATTAAAATTTATGTTAAGTTGTTCGTTTGTTTTTTTTTGATGTTATATGTTTTGTGTATAGTGTCTTTTGGAAAAACGAGGTTCGTGTAGTGGTCGTAGATACATTGTTTACCTACTATATTACTCGTAAATAATTTCCAGTTCAAAAGAAATAGTTTTTCTTGCATTTGTATCATCGTAAAATTCAAAGAAGCAGCTATTTTATTGCCATCGCAATATGAAATTAGTATTCTTTAAAGAATCAATTTATAATCTAAAGAAATACAATAGTTTTTAAAACGTTTCCCCACACTAGGAATTTCTTCCTGTATCGTGGGCACATCGCCTTTACGGACACACAATTTCACATGCACAGACACCTAGACCTGGAGCAATTATCTACAGATCATACAAATATTTACTCGGTGCAGGAATTAAACCCGCGACACACTGCGCAGCAGCTGGTCTCTCGACCACTGCGCCAACCGCGCTGTCTTGATTTAGTTAAACTTGGATTTAGTTCATAAACTGTACCGACGTCCAAAGTTTATGGTGTAGTCTCTTTCAGGAAAGGCAATGAAATAAACAGCTTCGTGTACTTACTCTTATCTGTAATCTTCAATCCCAACACTTTTGCCTGGAGCGATGATTCAGCGCCACTCAGACTTAAATTTACTTCGAGCATTGCTTACTGTTTAAGGGCAAAAGCGTACATAGACAATTTATTGTTTAATATAGGTAGGTTTGAGGGGCTCGTGGCTAAGTAACAGCCGCACAGTTCGATCGACTGAGGTCAAGCTGCGCTTGCCGCAGGTGGTCTGTGGATGGGTAACCATCATTTCATACAGGTTAGGCACGTTAAGCCGTCGGTCCCGGTTGTCAAATTAAGATCTATGACAGCTGTTACGGGAAGTCAGAGGCCTGAAAGTCTGTCATCCAGTCATACCACGAGATATCGTGTTACCCAGTATTATCTGGGTTGTGGAGGTCAGATAGGCAGTCGCTTCATGTAAAATACTGGTATTAAGCTGCATCCGGTTTGACTGGAAGCCGACCCCAATGTAATTGGGAAAAGGCTAGGCAGATTGATAGATAGACTGTCCTGTTGGTCTAGTGGTTAGTAGCCCTGACTGCTAGGCCGGAGGTCGTGGGTTCGATTCCCACCCAGGACAAATGTTTGTGTGATGAGCACGATCATTTGTTCTGTGTCTGGGTGTAATTTATCTATAATATGTATGCATTTAGAAATATATAAGTATGTTTATCAGTTGTCTAGTACTCATAACACAAGCTCTGCTTAGATTGAGACTAGACGGCGTTGTGTGATAGTTGTGGAATATTTATTTATTTATTTATTATTATTTATTTATAGGTAGATTTTGAATTTTGCTAAGTACTTACTCGTATCACTTTAAATCCGTGATCTGAGTTTTATATTTATATAGGTATATTTCTATCACCCCACGCTTTAATATATCAGTTCTCCTTTTGAGCGGCATGTTCTTATTATAATTCTCTGCCCCTAATTATGTTGATTTTGCAGCCTTTCTACACTCGAGCTGATTTATATGTAGGAATAAATAAGATGCACGAACGCTATAGTTTCGAAACATTTATAATATTTAATTCGTGAAACCAAAAAGTCATGGGTGGATAAATTTTATTCAAAACGGAGATGAATTGCAGTGTATTTGGTGTCATCGCGATCTAACGAGACGCTGTATTGACAGCCAAGGTCTTCTACATCTTTAGGGTTGGTAAACTTCTAATAAAAGTTGTTGCTTTAATGTCGTGGTAACTATCGTATAAAACATAAAGAACATTACTGATTTTCGGTAGATATTTTGTAAAGAAAAATAAAGTAAAATTCTTTAGATCTCCAGAAACATTATACAGAATTTGAGCCACTTACAAACCTAATTTTAACACAAAATTTTATTACTTTTTTAATTAACAACAGCTCCATTCCCCAACCCTCCAAACGCAAGTCATCGACACGCACAGTTATTGGTCGATTATATCCCAAAAACAAATGGTGCGGCTTCCCGGCGCGGGCGCAGAAGCGGGGTCATTGCGCGATCGACTACATTGAATGACCAACGGCCCTATTACGTGTCGTATGTTTTGATGGTTATTAAACTAGTTGGTATTAATAGTGTTCTGGATGGTTATGTTAATGGTTTTGTAGTGTGTGAATGAGATAAATAATACGTTTATAATTTCCTTCAAGTGTATGACGTAGATCTTTTCGGTGTAATCGTACTATTGTTTAATGTTTTCTACATGACTGCCCAAGAAAGGAGTGGTATGTGTTTAGGGTTCATGTAGGAAGTATGTATGTTTGCGAGTTTCTTTATTCAAACAATAACTTTCTTATGCCTGAACCGATTTCGATGTATGGGTATTGTTAGAATCCCGGATGGCATAGGCTAGATGAAAAAGTTATTACATAAAAAAGTATAAAATATAAATTATTAGTTGAAAAATTTATAAAAAGCACGCCTGCGACGTGTGAAGTGAAAGAAAAGGTAAATGAAGGATTTTATTTATATATTCTTTATGCACGCATGTATAGAGGCGGACTTAATGCCTTAGGCATTCTCTGCCAGTCAACCTTCGGGTGGTGCAGAAACAAAAAGAGCAGGTGCATTTAAAAAAAAACGGTTGTTAGGAAAATAACTCATAGATAAAATAATAGAATATTCGTCACCTTTAAGAAAAAGTTTCACAGGAGGTACATTCTCCCGACTGCGATGAAAGTTCTTCTCATACGTCAGTTCAAACATGGCAAGCATGCTTATATTTTTTTCTTATTGCGTTCGTTTATACCTAGTGTCCGACTGCGTTCATCTGCATTTGTAGATTTTGATGCTCTTGATGTGCATTTTCATCAAATTCTAGTTGTGGATTAAATTACTTCTTTGTGGTTTTAAAGTAAACCATTACGTTACTACTTTTTTGTATCTGTTTATCAAGACATGACTTACGAATCAAGTATTTAGCCCCAATGATCCTCATTTATAAAAAAAAAATAGTTTTTGGTGCTGTTTTTGTGTACTGCTGTGATTCAGTTTTCTTTGTGGATTCAATTTCTTTGTATTTAGGAAACCGATGCTACTGCATTATCATTACTGCATTATCTTACATATTATCAACTATCAACTATTTAGTTCCAATGATGTT
This sequence comes from Xylocampa areola, assembly GCA_935421205.1. NCBI lineage: Eukaryota > Metazoa > Arthropoda > Insecta > Lepidoptera > Noctuidae > Xylocampa > Xylocampa areola. Next base: position 13,963,625 of record OW285218.1, on the reverse strand, counting down.
TAACGATTATGACTTTGATTTAGACGATTTCACCTAATCTATGCAGTTAATGCACTCCCTTATCTTAATTACACACTACACATATCGTTTGATCGATAATGCAGGTGATTCATTACAATAATATAAACAAACTTTGGTGGTACAGGTTTCCTCAAAATCGGACGATGACACTGATTGTTGAAATTTATATAGTTAGTGTTCACGATTTCTGTGGACCTGTTATCATTAAAGGCCGAGTTATAGTCTAATTTCTGTGTCGCGCTATATATAATTTGCTACTTAACATAGCAAGGGGTAGACAGAGGTGTGGCTGTGATACACATTTCGTTGATGTCGTTATTACATCTGGGGCTATTGCTATCAACCAGGCACAATTTTTTAAACTTCGAGCTGCTGCTAAGAATTTCCTAACAGGAAATCCCAATAACACTGCCTGACTCGGGAATCAAGCCGAGGTAGCAGCCGCGCTTGCGACCACTAGACCAACGAGTATTAGTTTTGTTACTGTATTAAATAATATCACAACTAAAAATCCAAAGGTCATGATAACGCTTTTGTTATTAAACCTTAGGAACATAATATGCGACGTGTAAAGATAAAATGCCAAGTATTTTGATTACAAAATAAGGAAAATAATGGAGAAAATATAACGAGAACATGACTAAATGTATGGGTTGATCCACAAATTGCGTCTTGTATTATTGACACCAGTGTCAACTTTAAACAAACAAAGACATTTATTCTGAAAGCAAAACCATAGTTACATCCATAGTCATCCCATCAACATCATAACCAAAATGGGCTAAAATAAGAGTTTTTGAAAATTCCTAACATTCAAAGAGATTGTCCTCAAATATCATACCCTTCACCGTTTCCTAGTGCATAGGCTGGTATATTTCAGTATTATAGTGATAAAACATTTGGTCCTGGAACTGATAGAAACAGTGAAGCAAACGCCATCGCAGTCCGTAATAAGGCGCCTGAAGGAAACAGCGGGTCCATTCATCCAGCAATGTTTTTATTTTAACGCTGCCACACACATCATATTAAATAGAATTACCCATATATCGCCTCTGAAACTGGATACTTCAATTGTGTAGCCCAAGATGTATGTTTCAGTACAACTTTAGTATTGAGTTTTATAGCAACAAATGTTCGGAATGCGTATTGTTTAAAATGTGCCGCAAGCCTAATTAGTATTGGTAAAAGGTTTTGTAATGTACTTAAATGTTAAAGAATCGGGTGCGGTCGATTATTGGTCAAACAATGGTTTGTTTAAAGGTACAGCATTTATAGTTAGGAGTTTTGGTTTACACAGTTCTAGCAAGAGTGTTACTGTAAATAAAATAAAATAATGTCCAGCTTCTAGACTTTATTCTGTAAGATACAAGCTGCTATGGACAAAAATAAAATAAAATATAATATAGATAATCTAGTGGTCTTCAAAGCTTGAGTGAACAGATTTCTTCTGCGCAAGCGTTTTCCATTTTCGACCGTATCGATTGACATACGGTCAATCGTTACCCAAAAAAAAACGACATAGCTTTTGCATACACCATTTAATTCTCGAACAAGCCTGCTAATAAACAAATATTCTGATGAATTTTTCAAAACTTGAGATGGTTGCTTATGTAAATATTTCAATAGCATCCAAATTCAGGAACTTCCAATACGAAAGCATCAAACAACCTTAGTTACTCCATAGCCAGAACTACGAATACTGCCAAACTTTATAACAATTTAAAAAATCTTGTTATCAAACATCTCAGAGCGCATAATAGAATTCAAGCTTTCTTTACTATTACGAAAGAAGGAATACTTAAGCAGATGCGTCATGATGCTGTGTGGTCTTATTTTATTTGATCAGCAACGCCAACTGTTTGTACAACTGTTCTTTTGTGAATATCGAAGTGTTGTCGTTGTCAATATGGTTGTAGACTTTGCTTATATATGCGCGTAATTTTAATGGTTTAAACAAATTTTCTATCATGCTTAGTAGGTTAAATGCAAATGCATGCAAGTAAGTTAGCGCATAATTTGTATATTTTTGTTTTCATTAGCATTTTGCGATAGACAGACACAACAGAAAACAAACAATAAAAAAATTCCATAACTAACAAGATAACAAGGACATTAGATACGGTTTACCGCAAGGTAGTATATTAGGCCCACTCCGTTTAATAAAATCAGTTGAATGTGTTAAACTAAAACGAGTATCTACAGAAACTATACAGATATCGACAGCAGTTAATCTTGAATTGTAAATATATGTAACAAGCGGCTTATTATGAGAAGGCTTGGTATTCGTTCTACCTTCTCTAAGCTGCGAGGCCGTGGAATTATGTTATATAAATAATTGAATCCTTTAGGCCTTGCTAGTAATACAATGATACAAGAAAAATGATAGTTTAAATCCACTTGTTTAATCAGTTGTCAGTTTATTTTATTATATATGTTATTTATTGTGGCGGTTTCACTATGTGTTTCTGGAAATAATTAAATTCAAGTGTAATCGGCAACTTGTTGGTGATAATTTAAACCGATTTATTTTTATGTTTCTTAGAATCGATTTAAGGAAAAATCTTATTGCGGTGACCGTAGGTGTAAACGCTAGAAACTTGCTTAATAAATTACAATAGAACTACATCCTTATATATTCCAAGCTATACATACATATATAAACTCAAGCCTTTTCCCGTGTGGTTAGCAAAAACAACAGAACGCCACCTACGATACTTACCTATATAATTCGTTAACTACCTCGTTGGTCTAGTGGTCGCAAGCGCGGCTGCTGACCGTGAGGTCCAGGGTTGGATTCTCAGGTCGGCCAGTGTTATTGAGTTTCTTCAAAAAGAGAAGTCTCAATAGTAGCCCGGATTTAGGAAGTTGGCAGAGCACGTAAAGCCGTCGGTGATCTCCCTCCGGTCGAGTTGGATTGCCGTCCCATCGGACTATGGGAGTGAAGGAAGAGGGAGTGCTCTTGTGTTTGCGCACTATAATAACTCCTTCGTACTTGGCTTATCTCCGTGGAGATAGACCACCGTGACCGAAATACGGTCGGGAGTACTATATAATTCTTTAGCATCGTCCACTTTCCTACATTCCAAGCGATGTCTACTATAAAGCCAGTCTAAGATAAGATACTTGATAAGCGTATTTAAACTATAAATACCTCTGAAAAGAGTTTCATACAATACGAAATATATTAATTTATTTAAATGTTATACTCTAGTTGGAACGGTTTACAGTCCACTTAACCAAACATAAAGTACCAAGTTAAATACGAATAATGAACTTAAAATAATTACGATACTACTTTAAATATAAAGATAACGTGAAGACGACTGACAGAGAAGAATGGAAGAGAAAAACATTGCGCCGACCCCAAACAACTTGGGACCAGAGCAGCAAAAACACTACTTAAAGTATAAAACATCACTACAACTCAGACAGGACGGTATCAACTCTGCGATATTTTAAACCCCATAAGCTTGTCTTGGCTTTGAATATAAACGTAGCCTTAAGGAGCACCGTAAACAGAAAACAGGAAAAACAGAACCGAAGGCCAGACCTCAGTTGCTACAGTTGACCAAGTTGCAATTTCTATAAGTTTCAATGAAATACGGTACTTACTTGAAGGATTAGCAGCCCCGGCCTGTTAAGGCATAAACCCCTCTCAAAATGGAAGACAGTTATAAACTACTCAGCTTGCTTTAACTGATTTATAAGGATAGGAAACTAAAGTAATGTTCAATCGAAGACGACGCGCTTTACACTTTGAATATATTATCTCTACAGATACTTTGTTTGCCGTGCACCTAGTTTTGACTTTTCATAAGTGCCTGTAATATGGTTTATTTGAAATAAAAATATTTGAATTTGAATTTGACGAAGATGCATCTCACTGTTTTCTGGAGGGATTCGGGATTCGGGATTCGGGATTCGGATATCCTCAGTAACCAGCAGCTTACCCCTCATACAATATTTATGGCGTGGATGTGTGTTCGTGGAAACTATCTCTAACAACTTTAATTAACAGAGACTAAATATAATAAACGGATCTGCAGTGCATTATTTAAGAAGACCTTGAAGAAAACGGTGTCAAACTATAAGTCACTATTGACACACTTGGTTAGCAATACGTATTTTATTGTGTATTTTATGCATTACTAAGGTTTATAGCGTGCAAGAATATAATAATGTGAGAAGAAGTCGATTTTGAAGTAATTCAACTAAAATAATTCAGATAATTTCTATACTTTTACTAACGGTTTCTGTTTAAGCGAGACATTGAACACTCCTTATTTGAAGTGGAGGTCCGTTATCCGTCCCACTGTTATAGGACCAAGCACTGTCCCTCCCGATAGTTTTCAGTTTGACAGTAATATGCATAATGTGTAGCGGTCACATAGACAACTCCACATAATTTCTTATGACAACAGTCAATCGCTGTCGGCGGCTAACAATAGACTAACTTATTCGGTCGATCTTGTTCCCCTTCCACGTCCTACAAGACCACCAGGAGAGTCGCGCTCACGGCGGGGGCGGCCTATAGCACATAAGTAAAAGTAAAATATAGAAATTCTCTAATTTTCGTTTAGTTTTTCTACATCAAAATCGTCATTTATAACCTTAAAGGTTTTCGTTACGCGAATCTCAGTAGAACGTCTTCAACAATTAGTCATTACGGCGATCCAAAGACATCCTTGGAACCGGTCGTCTGTTTCCAATTGGTTACTGTAAAATACATACGTTCATATATCATGGTACATTAAGACGGTGCAGACGAGTCAATGACCCTCGTTTGGCAACCAAAATTTTTAGGTTATTCAAAATTTACTACGACTACGAGATAGTGAGATTTACAGTAGGTACTTATTGCTTAACTTTACTTACTCTCTTTACATGACAAAACATAGCATCACGCCTGTATCCCTGAAGAGTTAAGCAGAGGTGTAACCTAGCTACTGTTGAAGGTACACCCACATTTCACTGATGCAGTCAGACCCACATTCCACTCTCTTGCTGTCAATCGGGCACAATTCAAAATTTCGGGCTGCTACTGAAAAATTCAATAACCTTTGGTCCGACACGGGAATCTTACCCAGGACCTCTCGCTCAACAGCCGCGCTTGCAGCCACTAGACCAATGAGGCATTTACATATTTGTATAGTATTGCTTATCTTCACTCACTCTTTAAACTTTTAAAACAAAGTATAAAGGACTTGACTACATTATAAGGGGTAGCGCACACGTCTCGATTATCGATGCGATTAGGTGTCGATATATAGAAATCACGAAATCAGAAAGTGATCAATTTATTAAAGTACGGGTATGTGCGGTTTTGCTCGTATTCAATTTATGAAAAAAAAAACATCAGAAATTGAATCAATCTATCTAACATGTATTGTAGTATAGTAAATAATAATGTACGATATAATAGAATAGTAAATTAAGAAAAAAAAAGTTGACCCTCTCTAGGAATTTCTATTGTAACTTTGGTACGATTACAGACATAACCTCCATGCACACACACCCAGACTTGGAATAATTATCGCCGTGCGAGAATCGAACCTGCTACACGCGGCGCAGCAGCCGCCTCTCGAATTCAAATCAAATTAGATAGGTTGAAATGCAATAATTTGCGTTGAAACTTAGTTTATTGCTAAAATAATGTGTTTTTCAGATATAGTAGACGTGTACCTACATTAGAAGAGGTAATTTCAAAATCTGCCATCTTGCCTAGCCCCCAGTCTTATCCCCAAAGACCGGGCGCCTTTTTGAAGGCCTCCCCCGAAACCAAAAAGAAGGTAGTTAGCGGGAGGTCTCAATCGAGTCGCGAGTGTGCGTCCAACCTAGTGTCATGATGTCATTGCTCTGACCTAGTTTACCTGTTTATAGTAGCGTTAATGTGTGGTCTTATCAGTACAGATCAGGGTTGTTTTAACTGTTAACTTGATGTTTAAATTAGAAAAAGTACGGCTAAACTAACTTTAAAGCTAAGCGGAAGGCTTCTACTTGTCAAAAGTAGGGACAGACATACTAATACTCAACAAATACTGTGACTTGAATGTTTTTTTTAGTAAATATTACCACCATTTATTTTGGTTGAAACATTTTTAGTACTGTATGTGCTCCAACTCGCTTAATGGTAAGCGACGGTGCTTGTCGAGAGCCACAACGTCGCTTGCCGAGAGCCACAACGTCGCTTACCATTTGGGAAGATAAACTTATTTTTTAATCTTCCAGCCTGTAGATGGGGACATAGTAAAAATAAAAAAATAACAACAATGGCCATAGGGAAAATTGCGATTGACATCATAGTTTGTTTCTAACCTAAATTAGACCGCGTTTTGGCATTATTCTAGTATTAAATGTTTTATTATCCTTCAGTAATGAGAACAAGAGCGGGTACCATATTTTTTGCTGAAAGGCAATGACCTGCCTCTTTGGTCTTGTGGTCCTAAGCGTGCAAGCATGAGGTCTTGCGTTAAACTGTTATTGGGTTTTTCTGACAGGATTTTCTCAGTAGTAGCCCTGAGTTTAGAATTGTACTCGCTAGGTGGCAATACGGTCATAACCATATTACATTGGATTCAATAACAGCATTGGTGAAACGCATGTGTACCTCAACCTCTGCCTACCCCTTCGGGGAATACAGGCGTGATGCTATATATGAAAAAAAAGGCGCTTAGGCACTCCATCTGATCAGAATCCAAAAGAAAATCCGGTGAGAAAATTATGTTGTTACTTAAAATTGCATTCTTGAAAATAGTAATAGTAACTTCGGATCGTGTTTCCTAGGATTCGGATTATAAATTGTCTTGTCAGCCTATAAATTGTCTAACATACAGCCGAAAATGTTGGTAGCGGTACCTTTAGCGAACAGAGTCCCTTGAACAACTAGCACTACTTTGCACGTGCCAACCGATTTATTTGGAAGTTTTATACATACGATTTTAGCCCTAGTGGGAGTCGACCGCTAACATTTTCGACGGTACGCCCTTCGAATGCTACGGTAACAAACTCTCGGTATGACAGTATCCGTGTCCAATAGAATATTCACTATACCTACGATATTCAATATGGTAATCTGATCTGGAAATCATTAATGAGTCCGTATTGGCTGTGAAGTTGGTACTTTTGGATATTAGTTTGGTACTTTAGTGTGATACCATGTCAAGTTAAGCATCACTTTAGATTGCATGGTGTTAGGAATTAAACCTGTGGTAAATTACAGAGGATGGAACCTGGGGATATTTGATCCCTTCTCTTTATGTCTCATAAACAGTTTTTTTATTATTGACTGATATAAAGTAATATAAGTTATTAAAGGTATATCACCATTGGTGTAAGGTGCTCTACTTGCGTATAATCTTCTTCTTATCGTCTGATTGATGAACAACCGAGTCTCAGAGTTTAGAAGCCACTCACCCATAGGTCTTTGACATGGCTTTACACACCATCGAGAACATCTCTCAGGTGTAAGCACACCTGCGAGAGGTGCTGGTTTCTTCACGATGTTGTCATTTGCCTCACCTACAAGTATAATTTTTTTTTGCGTATAATAGAAATGCATTATTGCATAAAACTAAATTATTATTGGTAATATTTTTTTACGTATTAGAAGGTTATGGGACCGTATTGCCAGTGTTGAATTAAAAAAAGAATACAAATTAATAAGTTCTCTAGATTCGTCGATGGAGCGAGCTCAGGAGACACAGACAGCAGAAATCTGAAATCAAATATCATGAATATATCAACATATAACATCAATATGAGACTGACTTTTTAAAAGCCATCACAATGCAAAGCCAAACAAAATTAGGTATAAAGGTGTGAAATTATATTCACTGAACCGCTGAATGAACTGAGTTAATTTACATGTTGAGCAATTTAATGCAAGAATAGTAACCCGTCAATTCTAAATTTGCTCTTACTTAACGAATTCCTGTGGCTCAGCGACCTCAAGTGAGTCGACTCCGAAAGGAGAACATACACACAACATACTCCATCCATTTGTTATACTAAATTACATACACATCCAGCCTATAACAGCAGCCCTCTTCTCATACAAAGACGGCGCGAGCATTGATCACCATACTATCTTACTGCGGGTTGGCGATTTCGGACTATTAAGTCCAGGATTCTTCGCGATGTTTTTCCTTCACCGTATGTCTGTGACGCCTTAGGTTGAAAAAGAAAGTTGGTATATATGACACCTGTATTACAAGACGCGGGCACGTAACTATTCGGCCACCACAAACCACTAAATTGCATAGTAGAAAACATTCGAATTCCTATAAGAAAAACTTAAATGGCCTAATTTACCGCTCTGAATATTTTACCGTATGCTTTAGATGCAAATACGCCGATAAAAATTCCCCAATCAGCATGAATAGTAATTAAAAATTACGCAACCGTATAATTAATAATTTATTGGACCATAAAAATAGTATCCCATTATCAATACTGTTCAATTTTACATTCGGTATATTTAACATTTTTATATTTCCGATGAAAGTGCCCTTTGAAGTTGAATTTCCCGTTTTATTTAAGATTTATTACTTAACATTAATTGATACGAGTTAAAATATTACGATTATTCTTTCATAACAAAGTTTGTTTGAATCAGATTTCATTTGTGTGTGTTTTGTTTAAGTTCACTTTGGATCTTCCTTTCATCTTGAACGGAAGATAATTAGTTATGTTAAAGTGTTGTTATTTTGTTTGGTAAACAAGAAGTTAAGATTTTTCTTTAGAAAACTCGCATAGTGTGGTTTATACTTTACCGATGCTGGGGCGAAAGATTCATCTAATTAATATATAAAAATCTCATGTCACAGTGTTTGTTATCATCGAACTCCTCCGAAACGGCTTGACCGATTTTTGTGTCTTTTGGTAGGTCTGATAATAGGTCGTAGGCTATTTTTTATACCCCTAGGTGATAAGAGCAACGTTTGCGGGGGTACTATTTCTATCAGAGCTTCATAATTTACTTTTAAAAGCTTCTAGATAAGGAATAAAATCATTAAATATGTTGTTCAATTAACACGAGATACGTCAAACCAGACATAAGGCAAATAAACTAAACATAAAAAAAATAACAAAACACTATAAAAACGAGTCATAAAATAAAAAATATAAAAACGCGCCAAGTGCTTCGGTACTCCGCAAATGTTAACATACCGATACCCACGTGTGGTTTGTTTTACCACTAATCTTAGATTACGGTTCTATTATGCAACAGACAGGTCATCGGCCCAATTTGTAGCGACAGCAAACACCGCTAGCGGTGACTCACGGAGTGTTGTGGTTTTATGGCCTTACGAGGATGTAGAACACAGAACGACGCATTAAGATGGGTCGGTATGAAAAAATATGAAACTATTGGAAGTAAACGTCTGACAATAATTTTTCGTTTTACACAAGAAAAAACTCGGGGTATCGGCCATGTTATAATAATCTTTACGTGATCTTTGTCAAATTGTTTAGGTAGTTCTGTTGTGGTAATGGCTGGTATACGTTATAAGAAATGAATTTAGCTATAAAACCCAGACACAGTCTACGTAATTAAAATAAAAAAAAGCTCTTTGCATTAGAGGTGTGACAATTTTGTTTCTTTTTCTTTTCTATGGTACTTACATGACTCTCGAATCCGACCCTGTCTAAATAATCTTTAAAAAAATGATTATTGTTTTATCGCAGTATGTTATTGACAGTGTACGTTATATGAAATGAATTTTACTATGGAACCACGTGTCTAAAATTATTATTTTATGCAATGCCGGATCTTTGTCCCGACAACCATCAGGATTGACTTTCAAGGTGTGCAAGCGTAATGTACTTTGAAAATGTATTAATGGAGTTTTTATAAACTCTAAAATCGAAAGTGATTCCTTCGAATTTTCTTCTTTCAAAACTCAAATAGTTCCAGGTTTTTCCATACTGACCCATTTTAATGGGTCGTTCTGTATAGGATGTTTAGATAATTCTACCATATAAATAGGGAATACTGTGAAGATTTTTATCTTCAGTTTATTTATTGACTTCGCCTTGCAAGCTAATGCCTTTTTTTTGTCGAACTTGTCGCTTCATTTAAGATTTTACAGTAAACTAAACAGTAAAAATGCATCGTTGCATTATAAACATATTTCCTACTAAACTTAGCAATAGTATTCCAAGACCTTAAGATGCAAGTATGCGAAAGGACCTTAGTTATAATTTGTATAGATGAAAAAAAAACTTAGTAGAAAGATGGATGGATGATTGATGGATCTGCGAGTCGGCCCGTACTTAAACTTTTTTTTTGACGTCAATCTGAGTAGTTATTTTCCATATAGTAATGCCAGTCTCAGCAGATGCAGCTGGATGTGGTAATAAATTAAATGTTGATAAAATGCATCAGCACTCGCAAATGTTTTCTACGCTGTTCCTTTTCAAGGGTATTTGCATATGCATGGGCTGGAGGTCAAATTCCTTGGCGGGATCAGAAGATAATATAAAATAGTAAATCAAGCCTAGACCGGTTTAAGTATTGCACCCAGCTTTCAAACTAACAAGGAATAATAGATTGTTACTCCTAGTTTAGAATGAGGAAGTCCATTGATTTCAGATGTGTTACCTGTAGGACTTGAAAGCGTACACGATTTAAGTTTTGAGATACCGGCCAGACAGGGTTTTTTGTAGGTGATATTGCCTGACGGGCCATGGCCCAACGGTGTTTTTTTTTTGTAGATGCTGGGAATTCCCTAAGCAATATTGACAGCACTCGCCGAAACGTCATAGAATTTTAATAATAAATAGAAACATTACCTGCTCATAATTAACTCACTGCAGGCACAGATTAGATAATAGTTACAGAGCACGAGTCTTTTCATACGGAGAAAGAAAATAATAACATAATTACTTCAATAGATATTTTATGAACTCGTCATATCCTCACTTACTCATATATACTTATAACCCACTGCTGCATTGTTCTTCTCTTAGATGACCACAGCTGGAATGATTCTGATCTTTCTGATTCAACTGCTTCCTGTACTGTATCTTTGTTTCTCCGTGTTCTTCTTCTTCTTCGTCTCGATGATACAGTTTTAATTATTGTGGTTTCTTAGATTCACACTTAGTATGCCCAAAATTATTTCTCCATGTGTATATGTCTCTGGTCAACACCCTAATATCTCTTGCAAGACATGCATACTTTACGACTATTTCTCAATGAAGGAAAGCTTGGCAATCCACCACGACACTCCCGTAGCTCATGCCTAGTGTGACAGCTGGTGCTAAATATCACCGAGCCTGTATAATTGAGGATTATGTTGCTGTACTGAATGTTAATATATTAGCAAGTAAATGATAAATTATGCCTGGTATTTCTACGTGGTGGCTTTAGTTCTGATAGATTGGGATCTGATCGTAAGACATTGTGACGTGGGTGCAGTGGCAAACTTAGAATGGGGAGTTCCAGTTTCGGTAGTGAAGTTTTGATATGGTTAGCTAATTAGATATAGGAGTATTTTTATTAGACGAACCGATCGAAATATCTTGCATTTTTTAAAAGCTGTCGATATAAGAACGTTTACTATATTTGAAGTCTGATAAAAATTGGGCACGCTGAAAGTTTGATCGTAGACTACAGCCTAGCGTTCTTCTTGTTCTGATGTCATACTTAGGATGGATGTATTAATTCTCAGGAGTATGCATATATCCTCAAATTGTAAATCATATCTGGTGCTGAATGTTTATCTCTGATTTGTATTTCTATTGGCTACTGCACAGGAAATCCTCCTGTTAGGATAGGACTGCAGATGAGACGTAAATCATAATTTCTTAGTTTTCATTTCCATTACAATTTAATGACGATCTAGGCAAAATATTAGACTTGAAACATTAATGTATTCGAAACGTGTCCCTGTACAAATAATATCTCAACTAACGCCACACTTTACGGTTGTAGCGATGTCACTTACATAATGGGATTGACATTGTGGAGGCTTCCATAGTGAATTATTCATTTCCTCAATTGGCATTCAATAAATGTTCGTTCTTGGAACAAAATTGCTGCTCACAATCTTCATAACATGTTATTTCCACGTTGCAGACTTTTGAATAAAAAAAGTTAAAAATCCGGTCAGGTTAAGTCGTATTTGTCTAAATAAGTAGATCAAAAGTCAAGCCATACGTAGGCGAAGAAACGCTGGACTGATGTTAACATTGTCATAGCAAAGAATTTTAATATAATAGATAATATTAAATATAATTTAGAAATTTGGAGATCGACCTTAGCAATCAAAGACGACCCGATCACAGACTTTCGGTTTTAATCAATTTCTACGGAATTTTAATATTGTACAAGTCGAATTTTTGCTGATCTTTCCAATATCTAGATTAATTAGTTCCTTACTTTGAGCAACATGTTATACTTAACAGGTAGCTCTCTTATCCCCTAGATCTTTTAAACACTGGCCAGTTAGCCACCAGTCACTACACACTGCAATTGGATCAACGTATAATCCTCAGTCTTCACACCAAAGGTTTCAAGTAGCTCCTTAGTACTTATACCGAGTTCCATACATGTGTCTTTAAATAATCAGGTGGTGATCATAAGCGTCTCATTACGTATGGATGTAATAACGTTTACAATGGTAGCATGCGGTTGGTAGCGGTCATTATTCAATCATGATCTCTTTAAATTCCAACACGTTAGTGCTTCTTGGAGTTTGCACTGGTAAGTGGTGACGCATTTAATAGCTATATTTTGCTACGTCTTGAATTTGGGTCCGATTGTATTTAAACTTGGGGTTATTCCAGAATGAAAAACAATCTTCAGTTTCAGTAATTTTTTTCCTGTCAATTAAAGCTAAATACGCCGCTGTCGCTATCCTTAAAGGTCACATAGGCTTAGAAAATGTTTGGAAGAATCTATTATTTCTGTTTTTGTTCTGACCTAGATTATAGCCAGATTTGCGATATGTAGTTCCATTTGCAAAGGAAATGCCTGTACGACAATGCAGTGTGTGAACTAGATAGACTTTTTGAGGCTGACTTCTTTGTACTTACACTATGATCAATACATCACCATGTCTTTCAAAAATGTCTTTATAAATTATGTTATACCTCATCAACTTAACAAGTCTCAGTAGTTAGTTTTCAAGTATATGTTATTGACATTCAGTAATGACCATAGCCATAAAATCTCTCTGCAATGCTACTGCTGAAGTTACCACTAGCACCTAGTTGCCATGTTCTTACAGCTTGTTACGTTTGTGTATTAGCAGGTAATTATGTAGCAACTGTAGACGACCTTACAAGGCCAGGCTGCCACGCGTCACTGACTTTGTGGCGATCGACGATGGCTGAAGTGTACGTATCTTTGTTTTTGTTGCCCAAGAATTCAGTTTTGATTCCAAGATAATACTGATGACGTAGTGTAATTAAAAAAAGATCTAGTACTTTAAATTTTAGACGGCAATTGTAAGAATCATTGTTGTTTTAGATTGCAGGATAATTTTATGAATGTTATTATTAGTAGATCGTATTTACATTTGCGAAATTTCTGATTAAACATCATCACTAACATTGCCTCCCTTTTCTGGTCCTTTCTTATAACCAGCCTTGTTTCTTCAAAGAACGTGTACGTCTTAGTACTTTGCTGATAACATACGTTAGTATGGTGGGGTTGCCATGATTATAAAATCTGAAGGCCTGGTATTCTGGCACGAGGAACTATAGGACTAATGTATGTAAATTATTGAAACATTGTTACTTATCCAACATGGTTTGACGCCGTTACAAGGATGTCTGGCTAACAATGGTGTTAGTGATACGACCGGAACTCATTGAATAATTTGTCGAATGCAATTTTATTTTACCAGTAGCTGTGCGCCGCGGTTTCAATCGCGTTTAATTACATTATAATTAGCCTAAGCTACCTGCCAGTAAAATCTTATCAGAATCGGTCCTGCCGTTTCGAAGATAGCCCCAACAAAAAGACAGACAGACAAAAACTAAAAAAAAATATTTTTATGCATATTTATCGTTCAGATAACTGTATGAGCTTGAAAAAACTATTATTTTGACATTACAAACAGATACTTAAATTTTATTTATTTGTATTAATGTATTGTTAATATTTAGGTATATTTATACGGTTGTTGTCCTACTAACCTAATAGGAAATCATGAAGATTTGATGTGTGGTCGTTTATTTTATAACAATTTTGCATTGTTATTTCTAACAAACCGTATCGGTTTGGCGATACTCGTAATTTTACTTCGTTGGCCTGCTTCGTGTGCGCGTAATGCTGACATAATTTCTTTTTTATTGCGTGTATGCAATTACTTTTAATTGCTAGTCTTGCATTTATTAGTAGTCTGGTACGGTTGCTTGATTTCAAAGAGATTATTTTTCAAGGTAAGGAGAGTAATAACTAATTTATGTTTCTGATTCTATTTTGAGTTATCAAAAGAATGATATAGAAGTTAGGTTTAATATTGAATGAGCTCTAAATTTTATTCTATTACGAACTGGCAGGTTGCTACTCGTAATTCGATAAACGATTTTTTATAACTTGGGTAACACACCCTTCTTAAATCTATACTAGCTAGCATGTTTTGGAATTTGTCTGAAAGGAAACAGATGGATGATGAAAAAGTTTTCACAGCTGGTGATGTAGTACTAGTTAAAGGCAAAGTAAAAAGTTCAATTACACCATTTACACACGCACATTTGCATCATGATGAGGTATAGTTTTCACGTTCCAAAATGTAGATTGCCAATGGCAAGAAAGTCCAAGTAAATCTAGAACTATATTTATATATCCTATCTAAATCCAGCCTACCTAACCTATAATATCATGGAAAATAGTTACTTTATAGACACTTTCTCTATCTCTTACTTGAAGGATAAAATGGCATTCGTAAATTCTGTCAACCAGCTGGCGAGAATAGTCAATTCTTTTGTTTATAAAAGCGGCTGGAACTCGATAATGGTAGCCATAAAACATTGTTTGTTATTTTTAACTAGATCAATAATAAAACCAAGTCCTTTTAGCATTGTGTAAGCTTGCTGGAAGTGTTTTAAAATAAGATGAACGATTTATTTTTGACTCCAGTTTTTTAGACAAGTGTTTTTGGATTTTTTCTTTGCTGTGATCACTTTAGCGAGCATAATAGTTTTGAGTTTTGTCATAAAACATGTGTTTACGTACTGGTGAGGCATGCAAGACAATTTTGAAAATGAGCGTCATATTTTGCCTACTACGGCGTACAAATTTGAATAACATTGCAGATGTTTATTTTACATCTGTGATAGGAAATTAATCTATACTTATAGGTGACTTATTAGTGATAACTCTGTGCCCTGATACCTGTATGTTAAATGTCCTCATACACGCTACTGATAATGCGGTTGTCGTAGCAGGGTTTGTGGTCCTACTTTTTATTAACCCTGATTTATGTCATAATATAAGCTGTTTAATAAGGCACGAGGCACGCCTATTGGAATATTATTCAGGCCATCAATAGTCCACAGTTTAAAAAAATAACCAGAATGGTCTTCAAATTGACACCTGCTATCATAAACACAAAAAGAAACAAAATGTAAATTAAACAAAACCCCTATTTACGTCATTATGTCACCTTCGAAAGCTGTTATTTCGATATGAGCGTGAGTGATCGTGACGTATCCATCGTTCTCTAACTCTGTGGCCACCCCATTTGTGGTACCTGCTGTTTTTTGTCTATCCATACTAATGTTTGGACAAGAAACAATCCGTGAAACAATAGCTAATTCTGTATTTCTGTTTCAAGGGGGTTAGTTCCTACCAATTTAAATTCCGCTCTGACAACACTCGGTCAATTTTAATCTTTTTTTATAACGTTTTGAGAATGTTAATTGTCTGTTCAGATTTATTACCCGAATACATTCTCTGTGATTTATGATGTGTTGCCCGATGAAAATATTTTTACTATAAACTAGAGGGGTTATTCCTATTTTAATGTTTCATAGAGTATTTTATGTGGACACGTTTCCTTAAGTTTTGTTTATACGTGGACAATAAAACAATGAATGTTACAGAAATAATTAAGTATTTTCACAATGCCAAGTTCTTTATTTCTATTTTACTACATACTAACGTTATTTGTGGATTCACCCCGTTTAATTACTTCTTTGTTTACGTCTAAAAAGATTAATCTTCTTATACTTTTCACATTGTGTCACTTTGGGATTTTCCATTGATTGTTTTCTCTCACTTGTTTTTGAACACATTGTTAGCTGTGGTTATTACTTAAATCAGCTATAAGGATCTTGAAAATAACTACCACCACTAACTACAAATAACTAACACCACTTTTGTACCATCGTGGTGAAAGGATTAGTCACCTAGACTCTGCGTTACCGAGTGCTAGGTCTCCAGGGTGCGCCGGCACGTTTCAGGGTTAGGTACCCGTATTGTTACGACGCTCGTGGAGGCTCCTTTCTTGCACCCCGCACCCTGCACTGCCACTAATAACTCCATCGACGTAGCAAAATTTTGGGCACACCAAGTGTGAATCTAGGGAACCAAAGAATTATAATTCATACCATCGACATAAAGAGGAAGAAGTTATAAGAAAAAAAATATATAACAAGCAGGAATATTAAAAAATACATTCCCTAATTATCTTTTTCGAATGTACTAGACTAAATGGGACCATTAGCGGTAGGCCCCATTTAGTCTGAGAGTCTCTAAAATCGATAATGTATTGAGTGGATATTGGTATAGAATCCGGTATACGGTTAAGTCATTAGCGCATAGTCTATCGCCCACGGACAGAAAGAGCCATTCCTTTCCCACAGTGAAGGATCAAATATCGTCGAATTGTACCTATAGAATTAACAATGTAGGAGAACGGTACTGCGAAATAACGCTGACTGTTATTAGAATCTATCTAGAGTTTTAAATATGGTTGCTGGAAACGCTACGTATTACTGATATTAGCAATAATTATTACTATTTTTATATTAAAACTATAAATGACTAACTTTACGAGCTATTTAATAACTTATATCTACCCATTGATGTACGTAATATCAAACTCATCTAATTCTTCTTTTTTTTTTTCGTTCCTGGTCCCATGTTATTTGGCGTCGCGCCGGTGCAATCACATCGAATTAATATAGTAAAATAGATGACTAAATGAAAACGCGTGCAAGATGGCTGGCAGGGGCCGAAAAAATAGGAAATGCCTATATCCAACAGTGGACTGCTACCTGCGTCCTGCGTACCTGCTAGGCCGATGATGATAAAGGCTGCAATTAATAAAGCAATTCTTGTGGCATATGTGTCGAATAACCTAGTATCAGAGTATAAACCGCCCGGAACCTCTGACGTGACTTTACACGCCACAAGAACATATATCAGGTATACTGGTTACCTAAACATGTTCCCTTTACTATTCATAATACGCTCATCTTTTAGTAGTCAGTAGTACTTGCCTTAAGTTCGAACCTGCTACCTGCATCCTTTGACTTATCAGCCCAACGGGCAAAGAACTGGGTTATCATTGAGCGGTGCAATAAATCACTGTACAATGAACATTATTGAACTTCCAAAAAGGAATGTTTCCGATAACAAGAGCGTGACGTAATTAGGGAGCTGAAGACTTTACGCCCACTAAAGAAAGTAAATAACTGGTTTGAAATAATAGGTGTTATTTATTTTGCAACCGTTTTTCCGCAAATAACAGTTTTTACTTGATTCTACTCTTGAGTAGTTACCATTATGATTAGAAAACTAACAGTATCCGTGCATTTAACGTTTTATTTATATTATTATGCTTGTGTTTATATTCATTTCTCAATTTATATCAACTAACTTGTTTAAATAATATTTACGGCTGCATTTTGTAAATGTAATTTCTTTAAATTTAATGTTTGAATGTATGTAAATTGTAATGCCATGTCAGAGGCCTACGGGGGCGGTTTAAACTCTGACACTAGGTTGTTCATCAACCACACGTGAAGAAGATTTTCTGTTTGAGTGCCAAGCTACAGGTGTATAGATGGGGCACAGCTCGTTACAAAATAATTCTTGTGGTAGACTATTGAGACGATAGGAAGATATATGTATGGGAAACTAGTAATGAAGACGGCTAATACGTGCGTTTGTTCCGTTTTAAGTAAGTAAGTGCCCTTGCGGTGTGTATGCATTTATAGCATCATTCCTACTCCAAAGACCATCTTGCCTACTAAACTTGACAATTAACTGAATAATTGGTATAAAACTCCAAAATTCTCATTGTATATCTACTGACTATAATGGCACAGTCTATAGACTTAGGTATAAGTCTGTGTGTGCACATGTACAATTTTAATATGTGTTTATTTAACATATCTACCATATAGGAGAAATTCCTAGAGAGCAACAACATTCTATGCACTATTATAATGACATAAATTAACACTATATTTTCGCGTTTTAGTTAACCGACCAAATTCTTGGTCGCCACATAAATCTGTTTGCTGCTAAACATTCCTGTTTGTAGGCAACCCTAATAAGTTTCCGCCTTGTTTGACTTGTCGTATAAATAAACTCATTAATCAATAGTCTCGTTGTCCGCGACATTAATCTCAGTTAATCGGGAGTCTATAAATAAAGTTTATTCCAGTTCCCTAGTGCTAACGAAATGTTTACGTATACTTAAATTATGATTTATGAAGTCTTGGTACTTATTGTCTTTGCATCTGCCTGTGGCTTCATATTGTCTCTGCTAAGAATAATCTTATCGCGATTTGTTAGTGCAAAATAAATCACCAAATCCGCAGTCATAGACGCTGTTTCGTCATAAGGAACATCAATATTATCAAAGTGGTTTCTCAAATAAGCTAACCCATTTTCTCTTCGTATCAAATTTCCCAAATACAACACCTTATTCTCAATCATGCTTGAAATCTATTTTATTGTTAGCTAGCCTACAATTTCTGTACAGTCTGTTGTTGTCTTTCCATTGATATCTGTCCGGGACAGGTAAAATTTAATGCTTTTTAAGAACTTCAACTTTATGAGTTGGCATTATTTCTCCGGAAAAAAATATTTAACAGGAGCATTAGGCACAGCCCACATAATAAAGTAATTAACTTATTTCGATCATAGTTGTACTGACAAACAATGTAGTTCTATCATGAAACTTGCTAAAACAGTAGATGATTTATAAACTGTGACTATCCTCGCAGCTGTTGATGCCATCCAAAATGATATTACTAGTTGCAAGCTCCCCATTGATGACATCCAAGATGAGGGACATGATATATGGTAGACAGAGGAAGTGTTATGATTAATGAATAATTTACTATTTATGGTAGTTATAACTTATAATTCAAAAGAGTTGCAACACAAAGTCGCTTTCTGGAAATCGTAAATATATAAAATACATCGAGAGTCCACAACGTATACAACTTCAATATATTTAACTGGCTTTTTTGTCGTCGTGATTTTTACAATTTTGTATCTAAAGAAGCTCAACAATCAACAGTTGATGTTGTAGGTGTTATAGATACAAGAAATAATTAAAAAGCACAATTTTTATCTACCATGTCTTAAAAGACTTCAAATATTTTTTTAATGTATGTTTGGTATTCTTAATCTTTATTATATCTATAACAGCCTGATAACCGGTAATATGAAACTTAAAAAGTGTCCAAAGGCACAGAAAATTATAATCAGTAGTTATATTCCTAGATAATGATTAGTGCATTATATGAGATTGCGACTTAAAATCTATTTGTTTCATAGCCTAATTTGATTTCTTTATTTTGTTACAGTGGGGTTCCTGATCTTAGTGTTCTACCTTTGGGGCACTCCATACAAGAGAGGTTTCTTCTGCGACGATGAGTCTCTCAAGCACCCTTACAAAGAGTCCACCGTCACCAATGTTATGTTATACATTGTCGGGCTTGGCCTTCCTGTGCTTACGGTAAGTTTATATAATCTGTTGACTCGCTAATTAGCTGACTTAATAGATTTTTATTGTTATGAAGTATAATTTAATATTTCTTCCATTCGAAGAGTTAATATTAATTTATTTGCTGCTATTAAAAAAATTGTATTGGTTGGAAGTCCTAGCTAATCAACATGCTAAGAAGTAATTCATTTGTCTGGTATTTTTTTTATGCTTTCCCTTGGCCTAATTTACTGTGAGAGTCTATCGAGACGTTCTTACATTGAATTCCAACGTTACGTTTTATAAGTTATATGTTTTGTTGAAAAAAATCGTTCAAATTCTCCCTCTCTCTCTACATTAGCTTAAACAAAAACTATAACTTTCGTGACATACATTTTACCACAAACCTAATAACTACCGACGTTATTACCCAAAGTGTTATATTCAATAAGTACACTTTCACACCGAACTAGATCTTCGAAGTGTGAAATGTTATTTTTCTCTATTTACTGACGTTTGTCAACATTTGCCCTCAGTGGGCCATCGATCATTGTGTGCTCATAATTTCTGTGTCCATACACTTATCTGTCCAATGTTGGCTCAACTTGTTTGGAATAACACATTTTAGTTCGATTAGAATTCGAATGACCAATATTTGCTTTACCTCTTTAACATTGGGCTGATAAAGAACCTTAACAATTTCTCCGTCTGCGAAGACACAATAGTTGAATAATCGCCGTGTATTTTATACCTCAAAATTTTCAATTAACAACACATTCAAGGGCTTACAGTACCCAAAACATAATTAAGTGAAATCAGAAACGAAATTTCACTAATTTGATGGAGTTATAACGTGTTCTGGGAATCATACCACATGGTACTTACATAGCCACATTTGCACTAGATTCTGGAACTATAATTATTCCACGTATAGTATCTACCTAGCCTTTTCCCATTAACATTGGGGTCGGCTTCCAGTGAAACCGGATGCAGCTTAATACCAGTATTTTACATGGAGCGACTGCCTATCTGACCTCCACAACCCAGTAACTGGGTAACACAATATCTCGTGGTATGACTGGTTGTCAGACTTTCAGGCCTCTGACAACCCTTAACGGCTGTCATAGATCTTAATTTGACAACCGGGACCGATGGCTTAACGTGCTCTCCGAGCCACGGGAGGGTATCGGTATGAAATGATGGTCACCCATCCACAGACCGACCACGGCAAGCGCAGCTTAACCTCGATCGATCCATCTCTGCGGCTGTTACTTAGCCACGAGCCCCTCTATAATCATTCCACGTATGATCAGTAAACTTTACAAAATTAGATGGGAGTTCTAATGTATAATGGACATAGTAAGTAAGTAAGTTTATTTGCGAGAAAATACATAGATTACAAAGGAAAGATCTTAAAGCCTAAAAGTTACTGTATTTTGCCTGCAAGCAAGCGTGCAAATTATTTAAAATTAAGTCGATTATTAACATGCAATTAATATTTATATGTTTATTATATTATACATTCATTAACAAATTCATTCATTTAATTATCCTTGACATTAATTTTTAAAATCCATATATTCCTTAACACTATAAAAACACTTATTTTGGAGCCACTCTGTCAATTTTAATTTAAAAACATTACCCTGTAGCAATTTTAATTCATTGTGTATATTATTATAAATCGATATACACATGTTAAATACAAAATAGCCACGTTTACACTAGATTCTGGAACTAATTATAATTCCACGTATGATCAGTTTTCAACGTCCTGCGTCTGCTATTAGCCCATTTATGAAATGTTGAGATTTAAAATAATATTATAGTTTTTGATGGAAATTCTCTCTTACAGCTACCGAAAACGGACTAGCTCTTTTTTACGATAATTAGAAAATAGTATACCTATATGGAACTTACGGGGCAGTTTACTTAGTATTTAGCACAGATAGCTTGATTAAGCTTAGGTTTACTGAATAAACAAATACTTACACAAACTCCAGAATTTTCGTTACAAATTTTCCCACGGACTTACCGATCGGAGTTACAAAGTAAAATACAAATTGTATTGGTTGCTTATCCTCCTACACAAATTGTAAAAGGGCATTGGGTTGTTTATATTGTATCTTGACAGTTTCTTATAAGGCTGTTCTGCATTATAATTATCCTATTTTAAACTTATTAGACTTTGAATCGTATAAATATAGGTTATTTTAGTAATAATAGGGCCGTAAAAGCTGTTTTCCACTTTGTTTTATTACACTACCGGATCTATTTATACTAGTTCCCTTCTATCTCAATTATTTCCCCAGTTTATTATCAATTCTAATATCAATTCTATTACTACTTAGATCATTTACATAACGCCATTTAATACATATATTTGCAAATAGATAAATTTTGTTGACAAATATGCGACTCTCGTAATTTAGATCAAAAGATATGTAGAAATATATTTTATCCTATTGTTTACAGCCTACTGCCTCTGCAAGGTTTTATCATGGCTTATTGCACTATTTTAGTGCTACTAAGAGTATTTTAGAATTATTTATTGATTTATCTTAACACCTGTCATTATATCTCTTGTATGCTTTTTGATACTATGGTTTTTATTCAAAACAATTTACTCTCTATTGAAAGATAAAGTATGAATCAGAAATGATTGTAGTGTAAATTAATGTCTCGGAGGACGCTTAAGCTGTTGCGTCAGTCATTAGCAGACACAATAGATTTTTATTGTTACAACGTACAGATCTGTGCGTTACTGAGCCGAAAGGTTAAACTCAATCAGGACAACATAAAATATGTCAACAATCATTCAAAATATAAGATCCTTTGTGCCACCATAGGCATGCACACCACACGTGTAATTGCAGGATCTATTTATACTTTACATCACCTGTCACGTTGATCATCAATTAACTATGCAAAGTGGATAATATAAGGTGCCAGGCATCTCCAATAAGGATTGTCACTCGATGTATCTTTCCATACCTTACAAGGGATATTTTATCTGATAGTATTTTTATTAGCACTATTTGTATTAATGTATTCAAAATTATGTGTTCAATAATTCAGTGCAAGGTTGTCTAATCTTTATGGCCTTATTAGTTTTGTAATTGTACGATTAAAGCTACTACTAATTAGCTAATAGCCAAATACTCAAATGCTACTCAATTTAAAATCTCATGCTGTCAGTTTCACTCCACCTTGGTTTTTAAT
Source organism: Xylocampa areola (assembly GCA_935421205.1). NCBI lineage: Eukaryota > Metazoa > Arthropoda > Insecta > Lepidoptera > Noctuidae > Xylocampa > Xylocampa areola. Next base: position 13,940,478 of record OW285218.1, on the reverse strand, counting down.
ATCTCTAGATCACAAAATTTGCTAATTGAATTTTGTTGCAAGTATTTTTTTGCTAATATTCTTGGTATTCCAATTCTATTGTTCAATTTCCAATTTCTCAGATACCTGATATGACATATTTTTTTAACTGCTCCCACATGCGTAATCCGATTATGCTTATGCATTCACATTTGATACTTTTCAGTCTCTCTCCAATATCCTCATTAAATACAATAAGAGAACTTTCTAATGAAAACGATTTAGATTTAATTTTATTCCGATGGATTTTACTTTACACTTTGCCTCACACCATTTCCGTTAATTTATTCAATACAAACCGTAACACAACCCAGTTCTGTCTTATCGGTATCACAATCGAACCTGATCCCTTCTAATCGTTTCTCGTCCATCGCAGTCAAAGAAGATATGTTTAACAGGACAAGTAGGTTCGATTCCCACGTTGTTATCGATCGAACCCCCTGCAACGGCTATAAATAACGATCGTCCTTAGTTCGTTAATTATAGATTCAATTTGTTATGCGGGAAATATTGCACATTTTCCGTGTTTTGTATATTTTTTAAGTTGGATTAGCTTTTCCTTGTGTGGTAAGGGTCAACTCAGAGTATAATTGCTATGTAGGTGGCCTCATTTGGTACCGATTTGATATTAATAAGCTGTTCTTGTAAGTGCATTATGACTTTTATTCAACATGTAATCAAGAAAAAACGTACACACAGTATCATCTTGTGTTTAAGAACCTTGAGAAGTGTTGGGTCACAAAGATAAGTGTAAATTTAAGCTGTCGTATTTACATTTATATGATGACATTTTGACCTTGACCCTATCTATCGTAGTAGGGAGTTGCAATAGTATGCAAGGCCAGCTTATACTAATTTTTTTTTACCACTGAAGTGCGGCCTGCTGTGCCTATTTCAAACTTAGTAACAATTACCAGTTCTCTTAAAGTCGGGCGCAGTAACATAACATCTACTTATACCACACATGTTGTTAACAGGCTCAAACTATGCGCACAAAAAGATTGATATCCGTAATTACTGGAACGTATCATTATCAAGAACTAGATCGCATCGTCATTCGATCTCATCATTATCTAGTTCTGAAGTTGCCTATTTTGTGACATTAAAATCAACAATCGTTAAATAGTAAATTGCTTTATTGCAATCTAGAGGTTTTTTATCGATTCAAACAAGACATTCGAGATCAATCGCCTGCCATACATGTCCGTTAATGTACTTGTGTTATTTATTTGCCAGACCATCCGGTGTAAGATTAGTTTTTTATTCGTTTATTACAGACTTGGTTTATTTCTTGGTTTCGGCTGTGCTGTTTGAGAAAATTATTTCTAAATTACAGTATCTTATTTCAAATCGCTTGAAATATTTGATCAGAAGTTTAGTTCGCTTTTGACCTCATTGAAAATATTCAAGCGTTTTTCAAGTTGCGTTTTGATTTTTGAGTTATTTGAGGTTTGAATTCATTTTTGTTGTCTATTAGTTCTTGGTGACAGTTACAGTAGTATTTGTTTCACAGCTCAAAACTCATAAGTTGGTAAATTATTATTTTTATTGCAAAACTAGTTCAGATACCCATCTGTATTAACTACCATATAACGAATTGACATATTCACAGCTTGTTATTCATAAACATTTTTGTATTAAGATATAATTCAATCTTGATAACATATTTGATAGATATATAGTCTATTAAATCGTAAATGATTATGAATATCGTTGAGCTGAACAGTTCATCTAAAAGCTCGATTGGTAGATCAAATTAGTCTTGAAAATTTTGACGTATGTAGAATAGAATCTAAAGGCGTTTAACAATTTGATCAGGAGTTTTTGTTGAGGTGGATAGACTTGGTAAAAAGTAATGGCGAGTAAGTGCGGTCATGCTACATGGAATTGTGGCCAACCGCGTGAGTTGATTGCACCTAAAAATATAAGAAATAAAGAATAATTTTTATAGAAACTTTTTGTATTTATGTTTCTCTGATTGTGAGCTGCTTTTTGTTAATTTCGGGTTGAGACTGACTACATTGAGTTGATTGTATCTAGTACGTTTTCGATGACCACAGATATATTATTATATACAATTGTACAGGTATCCAATTTCATCGAACGAAGAGGAAATTGACGTGAATGTGAAATAGTTGCTGAGAGAGCTGATCAATTTCCGAGTTAACTATATCAATTGCATCATAATTAGTACCTTTTGCCCTTTCCATTACCTTTAAGTATTAGGTTTCCATATAATTACCAGCACGATCTAACTCGACGATTGAGTGTTTCTGCACGAATAAGCCCTTTACTTTCACCGTATCCAATCACCTTTGAATCCCATTAATTATATCAGAATTGTTTCAATTGACCCGAATCATGTTTTTAATAGCTTGAACGCAATAAAATGGTACATCGTCTAGTGTTACAGCTATTCGTTGTTACTTACTATCATTATGGGCAATATTAGATTTCCTCTCTTTAAGTTCCACACCGAAATTACGCACTTAATTATCGACATTTGCGTTTATGATATGTTTATCGTGACTAACTGTTTATAATTTAAGGTTAATAATATGGTTAAAAAAATCCTCGTCTCGATATGTTAATGTGAATCAGCGCTAGTTTTTGTGGTAGTCGTAATTTCATATTTATAACCCATTGATGGGAAATGTGTTGGTGTGTAATAGGCAATATCAATTAATTCACGTATACAGTGTGCGTTCTACAACACTGCAACATGATTTCCATGATTAATATTACGCCTATGAATCACAATGTTGTAAACGCTTAAACAGGCTCATAAGCCTTAAACCATTCTGGCATAATTAATGAATGAAAACTAGATAAAACAGCAATACGGGGATATCAGATCGCTGACACGTCGTTAATCTATTGGAACAGCAGTGAATGCTGTATCTGCTATGTCGACTGTCTGTACTATGCTGATTCAGATTCCGCCTTTGATACCAAACGGGCTGAATGTTTGTCCAAGTGATTTGTGTTTTGTACCAGCATTTATTGGAATCCTAGCAAGAGTGTGAAGTGTTTAGTAAGTAAGTAGTTTTGTTTAGCGAATATTTTGCAATACAAAATAAACATCGTAGTACTACGGGTATGATTTTATTTATTTTCAATCGACTCGGCTTGTAAAGGACATAGACCTGCGTAAGTGCACGCCTTTTTCATGTTTCACTACGGACGTAGTTATTATTTTAATTTTCTTTTACGCAAGGATTTGTATAAAAGGTTTTGCTTAACAACTTTTCAAATTATTCAAAAGTTTATGTATGTATCCGTGAAAAACTAGATTAGGTCTGTCATTTACAGATTTAGTTGCGTGTACTATTTTAGATTTCAATTTAGTGTCATAAAGTGCAGATGTGTCAATCTTTGATTTAGCTTCGTCGTGTTCTCTCTTATGATGATAAGGTTCGGATAACTCTTACCCAAGGTTAAAAGATAATTTAAACTAGTTATCACTTCTGTCTGCTTTAGGTGTATCACTTGACGGTAATGAACGACTTAACGAGATTATTATTGTTTTAATCGTTAAAGACCCGGTAATTATGGTATAAACATTTTAGACTGAGTGAAGTATGCACGACCTTTAGACAGGTAATGCAATAGATACAGTCAAACACGTTTGCCTAGCAGCATATTTCGATGAACATTGACATAGTAGCTAAAATTTAATGCAGTTTATTTAAAACAACCGAACCAAACAAAATTGCATAATTGTATTAACTTTTAGTTAAGTAGTTAGTGGCGTTTGTTTGTTTCTAAGTATATAAGAATTCAAGATAAATCTTTGAAAAGCATTAACGCATGCTTAGCGAAGTCTAAAGTTATTATATTCAATGGAAAAAGAATACGGTCGCGAACAGGATTCGAACCTGCGCCTCCCGAATGAATACTCCAGGCGCTCTGACCACTAAGCGTCGAGAGAGGTCGACATGGCTGTTCGCGACCGTATTCTTTTTCCATTTAATATAATAACTTTATATAAGAATTGCCTACGCTTGCGAGAGATTTGAAAAGAGCTTTTTTTGTCAATGGTTTCAAATCCGATGTGGCCAACTAAACAAAAAAAATCTATTGCTGTCTTTTGCTAACGGTCGAATTTAGGCCTGTCTAATTATTTTTAGGGGGACACTATAATTAGAAACGATAAACTGATATTGTATGGAAATTTTAGGTTACGTGATTAAATTGGAATTTAGAAGTCTCGTAATGTGTTCCTTTAAGTGTGTTCCGTAGAAAGGATGGATGAAAGGCGATTGGCTAAATTAGTACATGAGGCGAGAGTGGATGGAAGTGTCGGGGCAGGCCGACCTCGACGAACGTACCGCAATCAAATTGCGGACGTTCTCAAAAAAGGACGGGTCAGGAGCCACCTAAATCGGCGAGCATGTATGAAGAGGTTAATGAGCATAGATGAAGCGAAAGAGGTGTGTCAGAATCGTAGCAAATGGAAATCGATAGTCTCTGCCTACCCCTATGGGAAACAGGCGTGATTGTATGTATGTATGTAATGTGTTCCGTCCCACTCTTTTTTTTATCAATAACGGATCTACGTTTGGCCACCAAATCGCCTGATGGTAAGCAACGGTGTGGCCGAGGATGGAGCACGTATATCCAGAATAAATCTATTCACTCTTAAGTAGAGTGGATAGATTTTAAGAGAACGATAGTTGGGGAGTTGTTGTAACTGCCCAGACCCGTCTCCCACAACGGTTGCACCGGACTACATTCCGAAACACGACTAGATCGCTTCATGGCATGGCTTCGTCCGGTGTGTGGTCACCAGCCGCGGTTGAAGCCTCCCACCAGAGTTGTGTTGCTTGTTTTGCATCACCCAGGGGCCACGTGTAAGGATTCCATTTTCAGGGTGCACTCCTACGGACGCGGGCAACTCAGCCCCCAAAAAACTCTTTTAGTACCTAACTGTTATGTTATGCTTAATGGACTATTTTTAATTTAGTTGGCAACATCAGAAATGACGTCTATGACATTCAAAAGCTCTCTTCAAATCTCTCGCGAGCGCAGGTAATGTTTTTTTTACTTAGAAACAAACGCCTCTAACTAAAAAGTTACGGGAACACAATAGTGATGTTTTGTAGTAGATTTTTATCATGTTTAAATTTTACAGTCATCTATGCTATTGTTTTAGTTTCTAATGAGAGAGGTAATGTAAAAGAAATTGTTTGAATCAAAACACCGATTTCACGCTTTCATTGTTTTGTGTGCAGTGGAAATTAGAATGTCACCATGGTTGCATAGTTTAATTGGTTAATCAATGCATGGCATCTATACTCTCTAGTGTTCTGGGGTTTCTATAATTACATCAGGTAGAGTTGGTAATTATTTTTAATTGACTGCTGGTTTTTCCTTTCTTTTTAGAAGATAAATAGTAATCTATCGGTTAGTGGAGTGTGATAGTAGGATAACATCAGAACCTGGCGCATGGATAACATTTGGTGTGACATAGCTAGATAGAAGGAGACCGTTTTGGTGGCGGTTACCACGAACAACAGCATTCCCAATGAGGGTTGTCGTCAGGCAGGCGGCCGGTCATAAAACCTTGCCAAAACTTTAGCAGCATGCAGTTTTAAAAACAATTAGAAAGTGGACGAAGAATACATGCTGCGCCGATTACAAATAATTTGGGATAAGGGCAGGGGGATGATGATGATGAAATAGAATAATCTATCTAAGCTAGCTAGATATAATTAAGATGATAAACATAACATTACATCACATTTTGTATACCCCGAAGGGGTAAGCAGAGGTGTACACAATTGTACACCCACATTTTACCGATACTGTTATTAAGTCCCATGTAAAAAGGTGTGGTCATATTGCCAGCAACCGGGCACAATTCCAAACTCCAGGCTGCTACTGACTTTTTTTTTAACCCTTTGCCCTTTCTGGAATTCTGACCCAGGACCTCACGCTCAGAAGTCGCACTCGGCACTACTAGACCAACGAGACAATCATTACAATGTTGTTGTATAATTAGAATCATACAGATTATAATGTATCTACTTTTTTTCTAGTTTAAATATCATCTCATCTTTTCCATAGTATCCTATTCTTCGGTTTCTGCTTACTCTATTTTTTGTAGGGTGTAAATCTTTCATGCACGTTGTGCCAGACCCCTACCGACTACATAACATAACATAGCATCACGCCTGTATTCCCCGAAGACGTAGACAGAAGTGTACACAGTTGCATATTCACATTTCTCCAATGCTGTTATGAAGTCCCATGTAAAGTAAAACATATCTACATTATAATAATTGTAAACGTGTGACGTATTTCAGTTTTATGAAACAATAAAGTGGTAAATGCTATATAATTTGCTGTATTCACTTAATCTACGCAAAGATTACGCGCATTATTATATTAAGCATTAATTTTATGTTGGCATCATAAAATGAATGCATAAAAACATCTTTATGCGTAAAAAGGTCTGTCCAAACATATTTTAGATTATTTCACAATTGTATACAGTATTAAATAAGAAATTTGTGTGATAATAAGTGTGCACTAATATCCGTGAAATTGTTAAACAAAATGCCAAATCATTTTTATAATACGAGTACTTGTGTACTTACGTGTCACGTGTATTTTTGCATAGATGCAGAGTAGGAAAGATATGAAGAGAAGTATGTTCAATTGCAATAAAATAAAAGACAGTAGATACTATGTAAGCCATATTAAAAACAAAAAAAAATTGTTAACACCAATAAGTTGTAATGCAGTAGCTGGTGCCCGCGACTTCGTCTGCGCGACTAAAAGTAGCAAATGTCCTTCCCCAAGATACAATCTATCTCCTTGCCAAATTTCATTACGATCCGTTCAGCCGTTTAGTCTTGAAAAGGTAACAAACAAACAAACAAACAGAGTTACTTTCGCATCTTATATAAATAAAAATGAATCGCCGAAATATTTGTACGCGCGTAACTTCCGAACGACTGCACCAAATTGGATAATACTTTATTTTTCTGTTCTCTACCATAGCATAGGTTGTATAATTGTTTTTTTTTTAAAAGGAACGCAAAGAATTGCGGTGCGAAGGTGGGTCAGCTAGTCTATAATAGTAATAGTGATGATAATGCAGTAGTATGGATTATCGGGCTGTTGTAACGAATGAAGCTCGAAGAAATAACAATTATCAATTGAGATACAAAACAAATCCGCTTCGGTTAACAACAAGAAACAATGCCAATATTACTTATACCCTTATACCTTATATAAAGCGTGTACAATAAAGGTTATGACACACTCCAATTACTGAACGGTGAAGGTTTGGCATCCGCAGAGACTAATATTTATATTACCATGATGACTTTGACCTTCTACTACTTCACTTTATTATAGCTAATTCAAGTATCGATATTATACTGATAGCCTTTACTTGTAGTAGATATTCAGGGAAAATATAAGTTGCTGTATTACAGTTTAGAGCCCTTTTTGAAAATTGTATGTGCTAAAACTTCGCTGTGCTATTTCTTTACTAGAGCTCGCTGTGGGGGACTCGAAAAATTTGGTGATTCTATTGGTAGATTCTTTCTCACTCACCGACCCTGCTGGACCCCGCTCCACTGGAAAGGCACGCTTATGTTTATTTATGGACTGGACTCTAAAGTTAAAAATAATTTGAAAAGTACGACACTGCGAGTGAAGATCGGGATAACTTCATTTCCAGAACGCCTGGAATATTATACAGGAAGGTCACAGGTTTAATTTCTGGTCGTCAAAATCGGAGCATTTTTATAATATCTGGTATAAAGTTAATATAGATCCTGAATAGGACACGTGGACTAGGGGAATAGAACATTAGGGCGATTTTGCGCTGAGTGTAGCGGTAATCCCAAACTCCCAGTATCAATACAGGGGAATAGATATAAAAGGTACCTTTTATCTCAGACAAATAGTTTCCACGAGAGCAAGAGAATTTCCGGGAGAAACCAAGGCGCAGCTAGTTCATAATATACCAAATAAAGATTAGGATATATGTATAGGTATATATGGTGGTAGTGACAAATATTTCCATATTGTTCAATTATCCCCCTACCGACAATTCCTTAAAAGGGCATTGAAGAAATACTTCGACTCCGCCTCTAACCATCCGAATCCCTTAGTTATTTCTTCCGCCAACTACAGGCCGTCTCAGATTAGTAAAGTCCACCGACCACGTCACGCTCTACAATATCCCGATGATAGTATCACTGTAACTCAAGAGTCTAACAGACACACAAGCGCACTCTGACGCGCTGTACCGCCTCGTTATAGACGAAGAAAAAAATATCTCATCATGTCCGCCCCGACCCTTGCTTGAGCCGGCCCGCACCGAGCTAGTAGCTTTAAATTCGACCCTTAATAATAAGGAAACTGACCTGTTCCAGCTAGTCCCTAGTTGTCCACCCAGCAACGCCCTAAGCCGAGGCTCGTGTCCCGCAGGGGACGCCCTTAGTGCTGTATTGCTTAGTTTGTATTAATATAACATATGCTCTGGCTGGAGGCATCAAATTGTGTTGCCATAGCTATTGTTCGGTTACGCAGTTCAAACCCCTATGGGTTAACTGCAAGAGGACAAGTCTAAAAAACCCCCCTACCGCTCACTATTAAGTCATATTATACGCGTGGAAGATCCGTTGTGTTTAATTGAGCTCCCGTTAGGTACCCTATATGCCATCTATAATACTTGGATTAGCCGCAGACATAACAAAGACCATCAAACAGCTAACGGTGATGACACACTCCAATTACTGTACCGTGAAGGTTGGGCATCCGCAGAGATCAATATTTATATGAAGCGTGACTTTGACCTCACAACGTGAGTTCAGCTCGGTACGTTTGGCTGGGGAACTCTTTTATTAGCATTTATTGATCGTGCAGTCTGTTTTATGTGCAAATAAACTTCGCGTATCTCGTGTCTGGCTGGTCTGAAACTTGGATCAGCTGTCTTGATAGCTTTTAATGTAGCTGTAAATCTTTGGTTTTCACGTGTTTTTTTTTATGTTGTGTCACTTTGGCAGGATATATTCATCGTTGGTAGATGTTAGTTCATATCCGTTCGGCTATAAGGTCGTAAAGTATTACGTATATGTTAAGATGCATTTTGAAAAATATTTCACCTATCTTTTAATATGTCTTGTAGCGAGGCCATCGTCATCCAACCACTGCTAGCTAAGCCAAAATATATGTAGTTACTGAATCACTATAGTTTAACTTCTGAGTGCTATCTATCCAGGTGTAGATACAAATACCAATCGCCATCTTGGTTATCTGTCTAAAAAAATATATATATAATGTAGTGTTACATAGTATTGCATGCGTTCATGTTATTATTAATTTACCGTGTTCATAATGTTGTTCCTTTAAAGTTATGGAAAGTGTAGCTGTCCCTTTCCTAACTTAATACTTTGAACTAAAAAGCTTTGCGTGCCAATTGGCATATAAATAATAATGGCTGCCCAGGGTAGACACGGCACGCGCTATATAATGTCATTAAGTTTTAGTACCGTGTCTACAACCAACAACCTTTACCTAACTTATTAGATCGGCAGTAAAATACATAAGATACTTACAGTTAGTGCTCCGCTCCACAATTTCATTTATCTACTGGCTCTCTAAGAAATTGGACGTAAATAAATACGATATCTAACTACTTCTACAATATTGAGCAATTACTTGTGCACCGTTCGTCCGGCCGCAAATTTAAGTAAATACGTAAGTGGTAAAAAAATTCAACTACCATCAACTACTCTATACGTCTTTCGACCCTCCACAGTGCATCATCAGGATCTCTTAGACCGTGCAAGATCTAAGGGTGAACTTCTAAGCTAGATTTCTGTGCCTGGAAATTGTTTATTTGATTTTTCTGTTAAGGAATTCGCATTAGCAGCCCTCCTAATAATGGTTGGTTGTAAATGATGGTCACTTTGTATCGTGTCTAATAATATTTTCGCTCTTAAACGAGCAAATACGTTATGTCATATAAAGTGAATATTATCCGACTTAGGGCAATACGCCTGTAAGAAAACCTTGCCTTGTGAAACCTATATCAGCATTTAAATACAATAGTATCCAGCTTCACAACTTGTTCGCATCAATGCATGCGTAGCATCTCTAAAGTTATACATTTTCCGTGTAAGGTGACCTCTCTAGAAATGTGTACATTGATGATACGTAGCCGTGTGTACTTCATAAAACAAATGTCCCACCAAATATTTCACCACAACACTTCATCAGACTGATACAAATATTTATTTAAACCGCGATCATATTAGCCTTGACCGCCAAGATGGCGATACTTGGCAATGTGCCAGTCGATACTCAATTAACTGACCTATATAGTTTTATAAGCTTTTAGTTTAACATAATAATAATAAAAGGTGTCTGTGTCAAGAATTGAGATTTTATTGTAATCACATATGACACACGGCGATTGATTATTAATGATTGCGTCTGCTTTGGAGAGGGAACCTGTTATTTTCTTTAGCATTCCCTACACCTAGTATATTGTAAATATCGCAGCTCGTATATCATTAACAAGAATTTAATCATATTTTTTTATTATTAATAATTTATTTCTGACCAAACATGAACAGTCCATATTAATTCAAGATAAATCTTTGAAAAGCATTAACGCATGCATTCCGGGAGGCGCAGGTTCGAATCCTGTTCGCGACCGTATTCTTTTTCCATTTAATATTGTAACTTTAGTCCATATTAAGTTTCAATACAAAACAAAACCTTAACCTATTGTTAGTAACTATATATAACTACCGTTGGCTGGTACCAGTCGACGTGTGCATTCGTATCCAGTGACCCAGCAACGGACAGTCCCACCTATTTAAGGAAGAGATAACTGTTAATACTGTAAGATGGTTTTGTATGAAAACCTTGCTACAGTATGACAATAAAAGTAAAATGCACATCGCCATTTTACTTTTATTGGTTCAGACCTGCAGCTCCATAGCTTGTAAATAATTAAAGTTTGACCTAAATTGCTCTGTGGATACGGTACGAGTGTGTTCTACCCAACAAGGTAACATTTTCAGGAAAAAAATCCAGTTGCCTGGAACCCTGTGAACAGATAGGTTCCCTATATATTAGTTCCCGAATAGAGGAGTTTTAACATAACATAATGCCTGTGTCCGCGAACAGTTAAGCTGGTGAGTTCTGTTGTACACATATGGAGGTGGTGAGCCTATTGTCATCAACCAGGCATAATTCTTAACTCCGGTCTGTGAAATTTTCTAATAGAAAGCCTCACTCACTGTGCCGCAGTACTTGCGAGCACTAAATAAATGAGGCAGTTTAGAGTTCTACAAAAGATAAATTGAAATCTTGAGTAGATTTCAATTTATCTTTTGTAGAACTCTCGTTAATAAGAATTTCGTTTAAAACAATTATAAACAGAATTCCCAAAGACCTTATCGTGTTCATAATTATTGACCATGTAATCTTGCAAGACTTGTTTTTGTGACTTTTTGTAATTAAACTTACTTGATAGCCTAAATTGTACACAATTCCTGAAACTGTATGCCAAATGTTATCTAGACTAATGGGTACTTCGTCATTGAGTGTTGATTGAATATCAGAATATTTTTTTTTTTTAGATTATCTACGTATCTTAGTATTCTCACCACCCAAGTTGCTAGTCATTTTATTTTATTTATTATTCGTTTCAAGATTTTATTCTGTATTGTTCTTCTCAATTAACAACTGGCGCCAATGATTCTAATGGCGTAATTAAAGATTCCGTCTACTCATCAAATACTTCACCGGAACAAATATTAGTGTCGGCTTCATGAGTGAACTTATCTCTCCATTGTTGAACAAAAGTATTATCATCTCTACAATAAACAACCTTTAGAAAGTCTCCTTTATCACCATGATAGCCTAGTGTCCGTAGGACTAGAAAACCAAAAGTTCAAACCCGAGGCACGCATACTGACTTTTCGTAATAATGTGCGTATTATTAATGATCACTTGCTCGGTAAAAGAAAACTTCGTAAGGAGACTAGTACACCTGAGAGTGGTTCTCAATGATGTGTAAAGCCATGTCAAAGGCCGGCCACGGATAGTTTAAACTCGAACGCTAGGTTGTTTGCAAGCATACAATAAGAATAAAATACGACTATGATTGACAAACCTACATATTTGTAGGGCCGGATAGGATGGCGGAAGGGAAGGAGGCCTATTACCAGCAGTGAGCGATTCCAGACTATGATGATGATGCATTAATATTTCGAGTCTGAATTTTTATTTACAGTGAGACCCTTTTTATGTGACTTCAGCAACTATCGGGGGTTAGATTATTTTGTTAAATGTGACTGGTGAACATGTTTGACCAGAAGTGCTGTATCGTCTGCAGAAGGTTCCGCGGTAGGAGGCGGATGCAGTAGCCCGTTAGGATATGTTTACTTCCTGTTGAGGCTGCCACAACGACATCTTGTGTCTTTTTTAACGGACCATATAAGTCAAACGGTCAAGAAAACAACAGAAAACAGAGTGCAGTGAACGGCACAGCTCTTGTGGTCAAGCTATAGCACTTGCGTTGACATCTTTGTTTCTAGATTTCACAAATTCTTTACGTTAAAACACGTCTTCCAAATGTTTACATCGATTTAAATCTGTATTTTATTTACACATTATGTCAACGTTTTATTTCAGAATTTTTTTACATTGGTCCGATGTCAGTTTTATTTTACCTACATTGCGTAAACACTCAATAAATCAGCCTGATTTAACAATTTGTTACGATTGCTGTATATGTATTTGCTGTATTTTTAAAACTTACGAAAGAAGTAAATATTTGGTACAAAAACAATGTAGTATTTTAGAGTACTACAAAGTGTTTAAACCGCAATGCAGTTATTTGGTCGCAATTTTACTCAAACAGTAAATTCTACGGTTAATGCAATTTAATATTCAGTAAACAGTGAACTAATGCAGGTTTGGAAATGATATACATAACTTTGATGGTCTGCACTCAGAATTCTTACTTTCGTCTAGTTCTATACATAGTAAGAAAGAATCAGTTTTATTAAACAACACAATACCACAAAAAGTAAGAAAAGCGAAAGACAAAAACAAATAATAAAGAAGTCTATCAAAGATATTAACATCTATCAAAGCAGTAGACGTTCAAGTAATGCTTGCACATATTCGCATGATAAATCTAATAAGGAAATAAACACATTACGCTAAATAATGAGCAATGGAAGCCACTCATTAATAAAAAACCTAATCAACGTAATTTTTGGGGTCAGCGTAACAACGTGTTATATGAAAAAAAAAAACTTCCCTACGTCTCTTTTAGCCATCATCTCAGTAGTAAACCCTTTCCAGCCATATAATTTTACACGCACTTCATCCATTGTTTCCTCGGCATACCTTTATTCCTATAGCCAGATACGTACAAAACTTTCATCGTCTCCTGCTTTTCATTCTACACTAAAATATACAACTGTAACATCATTTTGGCAAAACTATAGGTTATGTGGGTGCTAAATTTAAATTCAAATCAATCCTTATCATCAAGGCTATTTCCTACTATTTGGAAATGGTTTTCTATTTCTGGTCTATTGTTAGGTTCGTTATCAGTAACTGAATCATTTCGACATTTGTATTTTCGGTCATTTACATTCCACGTACATCTGTTGTTGTAATTTCCGCGACTACGTAAACATGTCTAGTCAAACAATTATTGATATCTATCTGGAACTGTGTTGTCTATAGTTTCAGTTTTACCAAGAAATAGGTAGCTGTCCAAATTAAACACCATGATTTTATCTTGCTAGACATGTCGTGATTTGAGAATAAAACATTTTTACTTGTTAGTTTTCTAACCGGGTGAGTCGTCCGTAGGCTGGATCTTTCAACTGGAAAAGTGATAATGTATGATCATCGTCTCAGTTGAATGGATTATTAATGCAATGACTTTGATAAATCGAATCCCATTTATATAGGTTTTTGGGGATATGCTAAGTGCCGGAAAAAAGATTCCCAGTACAAATTTTTTATATTTTATCCACAGACCCGGCTTACTAAGTTTTGACTTTATATTAATGCTAGCTTTATAGTGGAAAAATACTACAAACACATGTGCCGTCTGTTTTAAACTACATAGTTTATATAGGCAATATTTGATTTCGTTTTATAGTCTATTTGCCCTTGCTCATATTATTATCTGCGTGTTCTATGAAGATATCAACAAATATTTGCGACACTTTCAACGTGTGACATTTGATATGCTTCATACATATCTTATCTTTTTTGTTTAAACTAATTTTGTTTTTCGTAGAATTTAATTGAATTGTTGATATAAAATGTGGTAATGGGCAGACCACACACTATGTTAATTGTATGTGGGAGAACAAAAATAATTGGTTTTGGTCGCCAAGTGCTTAAGAATAAGATAAATTAATGTTGCGAAGCTATAATTCAGCGCTATAATTTAAAATACTTAGCGCTGCATATCTATGCGCATTCTAATTGACTTTCGTGCTTATAATAACTTCGGTATGAAGATGTAATGACTTTTTTGATGGATGTGTAATGTAATTAATAAAATTATCACAATAATCTAATAAATTATAGGCTGCTATAGTTTTACCTGCAGGTAAAATTTTCAATCTTGTGTAATTGTTAGGTGAAGATAGTGTGGTTTTAGTCGGTAGGGGTCCAACACAACATCATAATGGATTTCCACAAATGGCAAAAACTACAAAAAAATATATTATACTATCAGTAGTTAAGTAGAACGCCTCGTCATTCAGATTTCTGAATACTTGACTAATAATAAACAAACCCCTACTGACTGTCTCTGCTACATAAGATGATAAAGAAGTCAACGTTTTTTTTACTTGATTAGTAAGACAGAACATGTTGAATCTAATGATATCATAAAATCAATATTGTTTCTCTCCTGTTTTGTAACTTTGTGGTAAACGCTGTTCCAATGATATCATCGGCTTCTTCTCATCAAGACAATTATTTATCTAATCTCAATTTTTTAGACGCAATATATATAATAAATATAGAATACGGTCGTCAGTAGGATTCGAATCCAGGCGTTCGGCCAACTAAGTGAACCACTGCTCACTACTTCCTCCACATTTTAATATGTCTTGCTAATGAAGTAAATAACTTACTACCTATTCAGTAACTATACAGTGACTAAACTGATGATGATGATGACAGTGACTAAAGTGACATTTTTAACTTTGCCGTTAATACAACGTCGAATAGATGCGATTACCTTAATAAATACAGATAAATTATTTAACTGTATTTGTTAAGGTAATCGCATCTGTTGGGCCTAGAGTTGGCATCTATCCGGGAGGCGCAGGTCCGAATTCTAAAAACTTGTCCGGAAACATTGTTGTCATAATATTGCCAGAATTTATTGCATTGGAATCACTAAACTAATCTGATCGAGTACAGATAAACCTTTCAAAAGCAATAACGCATGCGTGGCGACCTGTAAAGTTATCATTTTTTTTTGGAAAGAACGTCACCTGGATAGGGGCAATAGCTGATAGCAAATTAAGACGAAAAGTTGTAACGACACTTGTTGCTATAGTAAGCTATTGTAAGCCGTGCGGCGTGCGCGTGTTTCTCTGTCTGTCTCTCTCTCTCTCTTATAGAAAGCAAGCCAGATATATATATATATTTTCTATTATTATTTTTTATTTTTTTTCTCTTCCCTTGACACCTTTCAAGTTTTTTAATCTGATCGAGCATTTGTAATATCACAATTAGATCTGTTTCGGAACTGTATCGTGAATGGAGTCTCTCAGTCTAAGAAGTCAGGAAAAGTTAATTCGAACTCGTGCCATTCATTACACAACATCGAATTGGGGGCATTCCTTGTCGTCGCCGGACAGATGCATCGTTGCCAAAAACAATAGCCACCACATGTTAATAGCTATTAACTGTTTTCTTCCTAACCGTTGTTTTTCTCGCCTAGAAAATAACTTCTTCAAATATTTATTTGCCTCAGACGAAGTATTTAGTATCCAACCTTGTGACGGTATTTTAACTATCGTGTAAACAGTCAAAAAACATAAAAATGTCGGTAAACAAGATTAAATTAATAAAAAAAAACACGTCTGCTAGGTAGGCGTGAATTATATTTTTTTTATTTCATAGATTTTTCTGTCCCAAAGCCACTATATTAAAGATTTTTTTAATCTTACTAGCCTATCTAACCCGGGACAAGGTAAGGATTCTAACGATATCCCATACATCAAAATCGGTATAGGCGTTTAGAAGTTATTGTGGAATAAAGAAACTCACAAACAAACATACATACATACAAGACCCTATAAACACACACACGCTTATTTTTGGGCAGTCGTGTAAAAAATCCATAAAATTGTTATTTTCAAACACTTGAATAAATTCCTATGTCTAAGAAGTCTACCAGAGTTGGAATTACTTGGTCCGAGGCTATTTATTTGGCAAACGCTTAGTTAATTAACCAAAATAACTTGTAGAAATGTTTATCAGTAAAATACACTTTAGCGTAAACAAGATAAATTATAAACATCTTCGACAAAATCGATATATTTACAGTGGTGAGAGCTTATAATATAATTGAAGAGTACAAATACGTCTATATTGAACGTAGCCTTAGATTCAATTGTTTCAGTAGAACCGTTATAACAAGCCTATTTCCAATTTACTGATACAACAGTAAACTGCTTCAGTTAACTTTTACGACTTGCGTGATACGACAAACAGCTGACGCATACGTTTTTCCGCATGCAGTTATTCTCTGGGTCAGACTCCATTGTTCTTGCAATGTCAACATTGAAATCAACGTAGATTGTGGATTATAATAGCTCTGGGAACATGTTCTCGTCTGTATCGTATAGTATATTATTATTATGTATTATAGGGCTTCTTGGCCAGTTAACTGTGTCGTGTCGGAGTTAGATTCTAAATTTAGCGTACGGGCAGTCTTCGTTGAGTTTTTGTCTTCACGCATCGTAATTTAAGTGTAATCGTCCTCATTAATTGTTTGTGTCGTCTCGTCTGTAGGTTTGTGTGTCATGTTTTGTTCTGAATTGAGTTTAACAGACCGTTTAAATTTAAAGTATTGGAGCGTGAAATTCAATGTTTGTTTTGGAAACTATGTGTATATTATGTTTATGTAACTACTTTGCCCTACCATCATAACTATCACTATCTTTTACTATACCAATGTGACTTTTTCAATTTCATATGCACTTTCTTAGTTATTCTAAGACATCACAGACTCAGACAGAAGACTTGGTAGTCTGAAATCGCCATCCCGCAGTGGGCTAGCGTGGTGATCAAGCTCGTGTGTTCTCTGTATGAGAAGAGGCCCTTGCCCTGCAGTGGGACAGTTAAGGGCTTGTTATTTATTTATTTTTATTTTATATGCTTTGTATACACTACATGGTTCGTCGTTTTATATATTGTTCCAAATTCTTCTTCCTAATGGTGCGTTTGATGAACAAAGTTGTGTCAGAGTTCAACCTCCGCATATCATTGAGAAACATTTTCAGGTGTCCTGGTTCTCTTACAATGTATTCCTTTGTCCTTTTAAGTAAGTGATAATAAATTAAAGTTATCAATTTTTGTCGAAAAAGAATACGATCGCGAGCAGGATTCGAACCTGCGCCTCCCGGATAAATACTCCAGGCGGTCTGACCACTAAGCAATCTCGACCTCGAATTCAGCTGACTTTTCAGAAAGATTTATCTTTATTTGATAATACATTTCTAATACGCACCTATAAAGTAAGTGGTACGTGCGTTGGGATAAAAAAATTACTTTTTACGTTTTCGTAAAATTTCCAACGGTAATACCACTATACTATCATTGTTTATAGTGATGACAAGGTAGACAGACTGGACAATTTAGAAAATATCGTTAACTCCCTGGTTTGCCCGACTACAGTTACTTGTGTTTATCGTGTATTCTTTAGTATTATGGGCATGTCCAATGAATTATGGTCATGAAACCTACTATTAAATGATCTACCGGATATTTTATCATGTTTTCTAGCTGGGCCGCAATTGTAATTTATTTCCTATAACTACATTATTTCCTTTTTAAGTAGGTGCTCTTAGCTGTATACGGCTTGTTCATGGTTTTAAACCACAATGACCAGCCGTGTCCATCAATATTCATGGTGTATCGCCTATTTTCCTTTTATTGTTTTTATATTTTATTTCTTTGGAAAAGTGAACCTATCACGGAAAATGAGTAGGAACAAAAGAAAATGTGAATATTATTAAATAAAAACTTATCGTGGTTGTCTCCTAATAAATATATTTTTGATATGTATTCAGGTTTTCACATTTTTATCTAGGGTTATAGTTTTCTGGTTTAATATAATGGACGTAAGTACAATCTTGATTTATAATATCACCAAGTATCAGGGCTTTCATAATTTTTTTACTTAGTCTAAAATAAGCTAGATATTTTAGACATAAGTTTATGATTTTCCTTTGAGGATAATTGGGTAAGAGGGTATTAAAATTATCTTTCAACGTTATTAGTATTACTCGCGTGCATTCTTCGGGATTGCATTGAATATGAATGTGTCTCACGAAAAAATATACTAAAAAAGGTAAAAGGGTATTCGCGTTTTTCCACAACCCTGTAGCCATGACTGATGATAAAATAACGATAGTACCTATCTTTCAGTCTAAAGTTCATAACGATTAAAAGACTCATGATCGGCAATAAGTCTTTAGAGGTTGTTGTGTAGATGAGCACAAAGGATAAAACGACTTGATCATCTGTTGAACACATCAAAGACAAAGTATCTAGGATTATTCGGAGACTAGAACATTAGGCATTGCATTAGATTATGTATGTATGGCGCCTGAATAATTTCAGCTACAGTTTCGCAACTTGCAGTAATAATAGTTGGCACAGAATACGTGTTGCTATGCACAATGTCATTGACATGCCTCATCGGTTTATTGAGCAAATAAATCGCACGCTAATGTTAACATGCATTGTTCTTGCAATTCCTATCTTGATCGCAAATATTTTTATAGGAATTTAGTTTTTCTTTTTTGTGGCTTCTATACCTACATCAAGTTCAGGCCAGTTTATTGGACTTGCGGGTCCACTCCCGTTCAATTAAATTTGATATTTGGTGACGTCGCATCATTGCTACTTCTGTTCTCCATCGTTTGGCCATAGTGTTTTGACGTTTCCATTTTCCTACACCGGTTCATTTATATTGGCGTCAATTCTAATGTAGCAACCTTAACTAAATTAAGCGCATTCCTGTCTTTTACTAACAGCTATTAAATGAACAGGAAGGGACGAATCAAGAGATGTCAAATACGGATATAGGCACGTCAAATTAAAATCTACGAACCTTTTTTAGTGGGCACAGATTTAGGTAGCCACTAACATTACATCAAACGAAAATTGAATGGAAATTTTAGGTTGACTTGATTAAATTTGAATTTGACGTCATTCCATCCCGCTCTTATAATAACGGTTAATAAAAGACAGCAATGCTCTAAATTTAATTTAGTTTTCTAAATTAGAATTGACACCGTTGTTTCACAGAATTTTTGAATTTGACACTGAATTTTACGTCGATATAACATTCAGTCTGAGAATCCAGCCAAACACGGCATTGAACCGGAGTAGGGACACTGGTCGTTTATCGTCTACGGACGCAATGAATCTTCGTACATCATTGAACGTGATTTGACTCCTTGGTTTTATACGAATCGTTGAAAGTTGTTCATAAGATATTAGCTTGAATTCAGACACTTACCTTCCTTCTGCAACAAGAGCGTCGAATTTGCTAGTTAGATTTTATCAGTGTACATAAAAATTGCCTCAGCATGGAAATTATGATAATCAATCAATTGTAGAAGCAGGTGTTCACTATTTTACATTATTATGATGACTTACTTATGTTTTACAAATAAACAATACAATATTGGCATTAATATGCCAAGTAGCACACTTACTATTACATCTTGGCACAGTGATCCTAAGCCCTATTTATGTAAGTAAGTAAGTATTACCAACATTATCAGATGCCAAGGCGAGTCCTTGACATTCATAGTTCAGTCGTCAACTTGACATTCATAGAATGTTGCATACTCTCCTAGAGCATGTGAATGTCTTCAAACTCCTTTAACGTTTGTGTTTCTATGGAAATTCAATGATGATCATGTGCTTCTTGAAAGAATTCAGTGAATAGCTCTGTCTTAGGATTTTCTTATTTATTATCTTCGTTTTCGTTCAAGATATTTTCTTTTGCTTGTTAATCTCTAGTATCATTTAAATCAATGTCTTTAGCTTCAACATTATCGTTGTTATTTCCTATTGTTTCTACAGAAATAGCGTGTTCACCTAAAGCTACGGTAATAACAGTTATACTGTCAATAATCCTTTCTGGTTTCGTACTTAGTAACAGGAATTCTTGAACAAGCCGTAAAATGTGCAGTAAAGATAACAATGTTGCTTCAAAGTAAATACCAGGGTTAAGAAATAAGAGATTAGTTTTAATCTTCAGGAAATCATTTTGAAATGTCTTGGTTTAAAATAACATGGCTGGATTAAAGAATTAATGTAAGTGGTCCCAGATACTGTACGCATTTTCTGTTACTTTATATTTTTGGCGAGGTCTTTGCCCTAGAGAGCGATAATACAGCCTAAATATAGATTTTTAACTGATTATATCAATGACTGTCTCATTAGTCTAGTTGCCGCGGTTGCAGAACGTGCGGTCCTGGATACGATTTCTGGGTTGGGCAAAGTGTAACTTAAGTTTTTTTGTTAAGATATTCTTAGTAGAAGTTCAGTGAAGTTTGGAATTGGGCATGGGACAAAAAGCACACTACCTTTTAATTTACATGGGACTTAATATGCACAACATTACACCTTTGCCAACTCCTTCTGGAAATACAGACGTGAGGCTGTTAAAATCTACTTACTTAAAAAAAAAACTTTGGATTCCACTCGATGAAGAAGCTTCTACACACTCACTTGTTTTAAATAAACCTGTCTTTATAGGAAATTTGTATAATAACTTTCGTGAGGCATAATCATATTAATTATTGTTCACCGGTTACTACTCACGTGTATTCTTCGGGTTTGCCTGACTAGTTTCGAGCTCGAACGGAGCCCTTAGTCATGAGCTGCATGAACAGTCTGACTCGCGACATTGGACTCAGCTCATGACTAAGGGCTCGGTTCGCTCTCGAAACTAGTCGGGCAAACCCGAAGAATACACGTGAGTAGTAACCGGTGAACAATAATTAATATTTATAGGAAATACCTAACATCTATCTTTCTCGACGTTCTCATATTTACCCGTATCGTTTACATTAAAGTCAGACCGATACATTTAAATCAACTTGATTGCAGTATCCCTATCGAGGAAAGCGTATCTTCATCTTACGTTGGTACAGCTTGCTCCATTGCTTCTCCGGTATGTAACACAAAAACAGTTTCTCGGGTCGACGCATCAATGCATATTACATGTGAATTTATGCGATTCTCTCCTGCGTCGTTTGCATCGACGTAATTAATCAAGCGCGCTATTTTAACGCGGCGTTTATATATAAACATTTTCTATTTATAAAATATGTTGTTTACAATTTATAATATTAATAGATATTTAAATTAAATTGATGGTAGATTTTAATAGAATGACATAAAACTTTCGCTATTTGTAAATATTATAGAGAAACGGATCTAAATACCGTTTTTACGATATCTTTACATTGTTTCACTGATAAGGTGATAACATTAAAAGTAAAAAAAATGTCTCATCAATTGAAAACCGCCGGTGTCATTATCTTGTTGCTTTTTCAATTATACCTACCACAAAGTCGGTATCAATACAAAATGTCTTTGATCTAAAAATACAGCACCCAAAACACAGTAAAAAAAATATTCTTATAAAGGAGTAATCTATCTATAGGAAATTAATAAATTGAACTTGGCAAATTGGAACAACTCTTTTCGCAAAAGTCCTATAAATGTATTAATTGTAATATATGATAACGTATTAAAATTATATAATAATTAAATTTCGTAGTAGTGAGCTGAGTTCGAGGTGGCTTAGTGGTCAGAGCGCCTGGAGAATTTCACAAAAAGAATATAAGTTACATGTACATTGTACGTAGATAGGAGCTCTCCTCCGTCCCGATGATAGGACCACTGTAGTTCAAGAGTCTAACAGACACACAAGCACACTCCGACGCGCTCGACCGCCTCGTTATAGACCTCACCGGCGAGGTCCCCGTCCGTCGCGAAATATCTCATCATATCCGCCCCGACCCTTGCTCGAGCCGGCCCGCGCCGAGCTAGTAGCTTTTAATTCGACCCTTAATAATAAGGAAACTGATCTGATCCAGCTAGTCCCTAGTTGTCCCCTCAGCAACGCCCTAAGCCGAGGCTCGTGTCCCGCAGAGGACGCCCTTAGTGCTGTGTTGCTTAGTTTGTAGTAATATAAAATATGCTCTGGCTGGAGGCATCAAATTGTCTCGCCATAGCTGTTGTTCGGTTACGCAGATCAAACCCCTATGGGTTAATTGCAAGAGGCCACGTCCAAAAAAAAAACGTCGATATTAGTATCAGGGTGCACCTCTGAGATCAAGTCAGACCGAATGCAACTAAATTTGGAAGAGAAGCCGTGATTCATGAATATTTATCAATACTTCTCTTCCAACCAAGAAAAGTTGTACATATGCATACTAACATATATGCTAATTGACAAGAAAATAGCTGGGCAAAATTAGCACAGTTAGCGTGGCTCTAATACATTCATATTTACAAGCTGCAGTTTAAAATAATGATTGTTTAATGGAAAGTATCGTGTCAATGGTTTCTTAGTGCGTTTCGTTCGTAGTAATTGGACTTGAATAATTATGATCTTTAACATAATTAAATAAAGTTTGCTTTTAGGGTTCTGTACTACAAATGCTGCCAACGGAACCCTATCACCTGCTCCGTCGCATTATCCGTATGTGTATTGTCCTATATGTCTCTTTTACACGACTGACCAAATAAAGGAGTGGGAAAGAAAAACACAGTTCTGAGCAGGAGTCAAACCTGCGCCTCCGGGATAAATAATTTTCCGATTTTTCACAGGGGGAGAGCCATGCTTCAGCATGAATGGGCCGGCTCAACCGGAGTGATTCCACGGCTTCACAGAAAACCGATGTGAAACAACGCTTGCGTTGTGTTTCGCTGAGTGAGTGAGGGTACCGGAGGCTCAAACCCTTTAAAAGGCCGGCAACCGACTTGCGACTCCTCTAGGGTTGCGGATGTCCATGGGCGGCGGTAATCGCTTACCTTCAGGCGATCCGCTTAAACGTTTACCGCTATCCCAAAAAAAAAGCCCTGACCACCAATTTAATTTTCTTTCCACATAAAAAAATGTTTAATAGAAATATTAAAAATGGAAATAACTTAAAACCGTCCAATTGGTCTAATTGTGTTTGCTATTTTAAGTTAAACAAAAAATAATAATTAGAAAATATTTAAATTAAAATAGTAGATATACATATAAATAAATCGTTTTTCGGTGATACGAAACCCTAAGGGCGAGTACCCGACTGGTACTTGGCCGGTTCTGAATTATTTACGATCTCAAACTTTCATCATTATCATCGTCATAAACATCTTCCGCTAGAAGTTTGTTTCCACAACTATTTTATTTAAATTAACGATAGCTACTAACTATAACGCGTTCCAAATAGATTGGTACTTATTTTGGTACCTTATCACCACAAAGTTAGGCTACTTCCCATCTTCAAGACTCAGTAGCGAAGGTGAGAATGACTACCGCAGCGCTGGTAAACGATATCAGAGGACTGAGTATATGAACGGATAAGTACAAGTGACACAAAATGGCCAGGAATGGAGATGGAGGAGAGGAAATTAGAGGATTATTTATACAAGATCATGGATCATTGGATCATGTAAAATTTTGAGTCGTGACTTAATATCCAATTTTTTTATTGTTCCTTATAGCCCATGGTGTATTAATATGGTGGAAAGCCATATGACATTAAATGCGCCTTTTGTACATACCACCAAAGTTTAAATAATTAATCTATATAAATGACAATTTGTAAAATGTCGGTGTACAACTGTGTACACCTCTGCCTTCCCCTTCGGGGAATACAGGCGTGATGCTATATATAAAAATGAATCCCTATTTTTGTTGGTCCCGCCATAAATATTTTTTTTGGTGTTTGTCAACAACTAGGTCGCTTAACGGCATGGCTTCGTCCGGTGGGTGGTAACCAGCCGTGGCCGAAGCCTCAAACCAGAGTTGTGTTGCCTGTTTTGCACCACCAGGGGTCACCTGTAGGGTTTTTTTTTTTCTTATAAAAACGTTGCCCCACACTAGGAATTTCTTCCTGTATCGTGGGTGCGTTTACAGACGTATAATCTCACAAGCACACAAACACCCAGACCCGGAGCAATTATCTATAGATCGTACAAATATTTGCTCCGTGCAGGAATCGAACCTGCGACACGCAGCGCAGCAGTCGGTCTCTCGACCACTGCGCCAACCGCGCTGTCAAAGTGTGGATTCCATTTTAAGGGTGCACTCCTACGGTCGCGGGCAACTCAGCCCCATAATAATACCTAATAATAATTGTTACCGTCCAACCACTAGGCTATAACCGCTTTCAATCCGTGACTATACTATCCGCCTACTAAAAGTGTAATCTACGGGGTCTTTAACGTGAAACTTTCTCCATTGTGAAAACTAATAAATATCCATATGATTGATCTATGATACGATGGTTATCAGAGCGATGTTGATGTTTATCGTTACTGAGAATCTACTAATGGGTGAACAATGTAGATAAATACACTAATTAGACTAGAGGAGTTATTTCTATGAAGACATGAATGAAGGAAAAACGGACTTTATGTTGTATGGAAAAGGGTTTCTTCTTCCAAACCCTAAATGTTGAAAAACGTATTTTCGGCACTATTATAAATGTTTATGTTATAGTGTCATTGGGTTTTTCAGTTATGTGATTCTCAGTATCAGTCCGGAGTTTGGAATTGTGCCTGGGAGATGGCAATAGGCTTACCACAACCTACCTACCCCTTTGGAGAATACAGGCGTGATGCTATGTTATATTATCATAACTAAAGCGTCTCTTACAATATCTTTGCCAAATATTATTATGGTGCTATAATTTGTTTATTTAGATGAGTTAAACTCGGGAACAACAAGTCGTTTTATAAAAATACGTTACGCTACGTACCTTAGCCGAGAAAAAATAAAAAAGCTGGAGAAACCGCGAGGCACAGCTACTCTATTCAAAAACTTTGACAGCTCAACCAAGCGTCAATGCTTTCGCAGCAACATGTGTCTAGAGTATAGTGATCTATGAGTAAGATGTCAGACCAAGATTTGGCTGCAGCTATCGTATAGCTAAACGTAAAAAAAACTTGAACTTCCTCTTCTTCCTTCACTGTGTACTTCTTGTTTCTGCGTCATTTTCTTTCTGTATCTGTCTGTGTTTCTAATATATATTTTTTCTTTCATGTTGTCTGTATTGTTCTGCTATTATTTCGGTTACAAAAGCGAATGTATTTCTCATCCTTGCGCAATATTTTTCATCATATACCTACACGGTGGAATGAAAAAATATGTAGTAAATTTAAACTCGCAATCATTGCGCAATCTTCAATACCAACCCAAAATTGAGAAAAAAATTGCGCAATTCCTAGTATTTTGCAAAAGCTTGTCTAGGGCCCACCTAAGTAATATATACACTGCACCTGCGAGGTACTCAGAGCCCACCGCAAACTGTGGTCACTTAACTACCGTTTAGGTTAAGCAACGCTTAGCACGGGCAGTCTGTAGATGGGCGACTAGAGCTCATTTTCTCCATGCTTCGGAAGGCATGAAGTCGGACGCCTAGGGGTGGATAGAACAACTCCGACACGAGGTTAGCTCGCATCACTAAAGGAAAAGAATAGAACTCATCAATCAATTAACTCCGCTTATTTATCTTATATTTACCTCTACGCATGCCATTACCCACCCATGGGAACCCAACTTTTTCAACATATTCTAAACGAATGTTATAAACATGAAAGTACCTAACTCTGTTACGTTTTCACGCATAAACTGTTTAACAAATATTGAGAAATTTTGGTCTACAGATAGATTGGAAATTAGAGACATAGGCTACCTTTTGTCGAGGCAAAGTCACGGGCACTAGCCAGTATTTTATTATCAAATTGCTGCCAAAACATAAAATTAATTATTATTTGATTATTACATGTAAAATTTTACATTTCCATTGTTTATTTGTCTAAAATGACATGCTTCATTACACACATAAGCACCAAAATACACTACACCAGAGAAAATACACAGTTCTATGCTAAACACAATTGGAATTTTGTTTGCACACGTTATCGGGGACCCATTAGCACCCCATTAGTGCCCATTTACACGACACCTTATCTTACAATTTCTTTTGCGTGTACACCTTAAGGGGAACGCTATTTTATATTCTGAATTTTATAAGATTTTATGACAATGCACTGTTTTACTTGAAAAGAGGAAGACACCTCTTTTTTTTCACCTGTGGAATATCCATCAACGCTATGCCGACTTTCACCGACTAAAAACCACACGGCCCGCATCTAATCTTGACTGAGATTCAGGGATGGCAGTTGCATTCATCGCAACCCCAGATAGTTCACAGACTCCGTCACCTGTGCAGTGTGCAGCCAGGCCACGTAGCTCCGCTAGTTAGAGCACGGCGCGATGACGTCTTGGCCTTAGCGCTGAATGGGCGGCAAACTTCCCAAGTCCGTCCCCATGGCCCTGTCACGATTGCCGAAAATTGTTAAGTGCACTCCGGCACCTGGCGCGTCTCCTGCGGCAGGGGTGAGAGGGGTCCGGGTCACCTCTCTCTCTCCATTTCCGTCGCCTATTTGCGAAATATGAAGTCGGCTCAATAGTCATGTAGTGGTACAAAAATCCACTATATATCAACGCTGTAAATTGCATTCATGGTTGTACATTTTCATTTTAGGTACCTAATGTAATGTCTGCGATACTGAAATGAATAAATATTAGGTCATCTAGTTCGAAGAAAAGTGATTCACCCATACAAATTGACAAAGATTTGAATTATCAATCTCTTAGCTCTGTTGACTATTGAGTGTATAGGATTCGCCTTAAATAAGTAACTTAGGTTGTTTATTTTTTCTACACTTTAACGACCTGTCAAAAGTAACATGTTGAGTTGAAAGTCAAAGTAAAAGTATTTAGTGTCAGCTGTTAATCTACGCAGTTGTCAAAACGATAATGTACGAAATTAAAATAGTTATTTACAAAACAATGGAAACATTGGAGAGCTATATGGCAGCACAAAATAGAAGCACAGTGGGGCTACTCTTGAAACTAATACCAATTCCAATCCAATTCCAATATTAAATAGACGCCTTACAACAACTCGTAATTTTAAAATAAATTTACCATCATTACAGTTGCCTCAATTTTAAAGCATGTTGTCTTCACATTATCACGAATCTATAACTATATGTTAGACATCTTGGCATTTGAAAGTACGAACTGCCATATTTCCAATGTCAATCGAGCGGAATTATTTTCAAGAGTAAGCCCACAGATAGGTAATTTTTAGATTATGGAATGAGCAGGAACGATGAACATGTAATAAGAAAATTAAAGTACAAAAGTGGATGTACGATACAAGAATTGAGGAAGACCAAAGGAACGATTGATAGACAGACGTGAAGGATGATATCTCTAGAAAGGGAGTAACTGCCATGATGATGGCTAATTGAGATTAATGGAAGACAAAACGTGCTGCGCCGACCCCAATGATAATGATGATAATATAGTTTAAGGAAATCCTAATATATATTACTGGACCGAAATCTTACTCATTGAAACTTAGGAACTAAAAGGACTAAGATAAAATTATATTCCCTCCAGTTAAAGCGGGACATAGGGAAGAGTAGTTGAGTTATAAAGAGATACAAGTAGGTAATAGTAATAGGACGAAGCTTGATAGAAGAAGTTCAGCGGGTGTATTATCTCTGTTGACAACAAATTGATAGTCATTTTGTAATGCTTTATATTGTATGTTAAATCTTTTAAGATCAAAAATATTATAACAATTTTGGCGTAAATCGTATTGCTGGTCACGTAGAAGTCTATGTGACCATCAATTCGATGTACGCCTGCAGTACTTCTTGCAAAAAAATATAAAGAATCGTGCCTATAGCATTTTCTTTGAACATAACTACTTACCTTATTTATATTCAAATTAAAATATATTTATTTGCTGAACATGAGTATAATAAACATATATTACTGTTACAACATTTAGATCTCCACATTCCACCATTTACGGTATGCAAATTAGTTTACTTATGACTTTATTATCTTAAGCATGCAACCAGTGACTGTCTATTACAGTAAAAATTTAGCATTTAAGAATAAAACATATTTGTTAATAATTACAATAACATATATGTATATCTATAAAATAGACACTCCATATAGTCTTATAGATAGATCTATAAGACCATATGAAGTGAAAACAAGCGCTATCCCCACACGGTCAAGATACTATGACTCACTGTTTATGCTCTACGTTTTATGCCCTTGAGAGCGGCGCGGGCGCACGATCATCTGGTCCTTATGTAATGTTTGTTGTTTGTCTGCTGCGGTTCATTATTGTTTTATTGTATTTATGGGTTAGGTATGATAGTGTTGCTATCGTCCACCTGTTGTTGGGCAACTTGATTGAATACAAAGCTATAAGGTTTTTCTTGAAGTCAATTTTAATGCTAAACCAATTTTACACCTTAAAACTATGCGTACTTTTTGTACTACTTGAAATATTGTTCCTGTTTTTTTGTATCCTTCTTCATTGTCGCTCGTAAGCTACTGAGAGCAGATCTTCAAAGTACGAATACGATTTTACATGGTTTTGATAGATAAGGAAAGGTATTTTAAAGAGTGGACCACTTGAAGTATGAGACGATTCATTCTCAATTCCACAAACTCACAGAAGGCTTAAAATTTGATGATCACTTCCTATATTATGCGTTATGTAGGTATTTAAGAAGATACATTTCATGTAGTCTAGTCAATATTTTACCGGTGTTTTTTTAATAATGTTATATTTCCAAATTCTCATTAAGTTCATAAATTTAATGTCATACTTACAAACATTTCTAACCAACTCTCCAATCAATTTGCAATTCAATTAAAAGTCTGTAGCCATTATTTCTTCGCTAATTAGTTTCAGAACAAACGCTGCGTTATTAGTTATTAGCGCTGATCAAAACAATGCGTATGCAAACAGTGCCTGGGTTTAATGACTGTGAAATAGTGCATTAGTAATCATGGTTCGATATTATAACCTGGTACCAGACACGAAACTTTCTGTTATTGACAGGTTATTTGTTATACAAACTGTGGTTTTAAATTGCCAAATTGAAGGAAGATGAATTCACATTAAAAAGATTCCTTAGTATAAATGATAATTATAGTTTAACGGTTATTACTCTCGCGCATTCTTAGTCTTAATCAAACTGGTTTGACTCGCGACATCGCCGCGGGCTCAGCTCATGAATAAGGGCTCCGTTCGAGTTCGAAACTAGTCGGGAAATCCCGAAGAATGCAAGTGAGTAATAACCGTTAAACTGTAATTAATATGAATGTGTCTTACGAAAGTTATTATAAATAATTACTGTTTTTTGCGTATACTACGTCGTGGTTGACCCGACAGCCCTGCCTCTGTGTCTAGGTTATGGCCTGATCCCAGGAGGGAAATATCCAAATTCAAAATATAATTGATCCAACATTTTATATTGTATGTGTATCATAAGTCTCTAACCTACGTAAGTCTGTCTATAAGTATCTAACGTTAATGTTCCCGCTCCCACAGTCAACCCAATAATAGTTTTGTAGGACTTTTTGTGCAAAGTTATTTCTGTGTATTATAAATAAAAACAATATTGAACATAGCATAAAATCCTACTACAAATGCGAAAGTTTGTACCGATGGATGTATGTTTGTTACTCTTTCACGCAATAAATATTGAACGGATTTGGACGATATTTGGCACACAGATAGTTTATAACCTGTAATAACAAATAGGACTTTTTACCACATCTGGACCCAATTGTGAAGTCGGGAGCAGAAGCTAGTAAAACCATAAACGCTCTCCCCTTATATAGTTTGGTTAACAGATTTCGAAGATATTGACAGTTTTCAGTGTCAATGAGGGATACTTTTGTACCACTTTTGGGCCTAAAACTTCAAATGAAGAAGAAAGTATTATAAATGACAAGGAACCCTCGTGTTTATAAATAATCGACACCTAGATTATTATGTGATTACTAAAATAATTGGCTATTATATCCAATTCAAGGTAAGGTCAAATACATCAATTTGGTTACTATCAACAATTTACTTACAACATACAACTTGACCCAATTTAAGATGATTACAGAGTTGTTCTTACTGATATAGCCGTATTAGCAAGTCGTTAAGATATATGGGCACAATCTGAAGCAGTATTTACCCGCTTATTGATTAAAATAATAAACCTTTAATATAAGGTGGCCTTAGGACCGCTTGAAAGGCTCGGTTCTGACATAATTGTAGCCTCTAATAGAAGAAAGAAAAACCAAGATTCATCTGGTGGGGATGAATCTGTATTCTTCGAGGTTTCGGAAAGCTCCTCCAATATATTTTTAACCAGTCGAATATTGGTGGTAGTTCCTTTTACCAACAAGTCTCTTAAAAGGCACTCGCTTCTTTGCTCGTCCTATCTTGTTTGAAAATGTTTGGCTATACATTTTTTCGCAAACAATGTTCGAGTTTTCGCAGGTCGTGTTCTTTCGAATCAAAGACATTAACTATGTATTGATATATCTTTTTCCATTTAATATTGTAACATTAACTATGTATATTTGAAACGCTAAACGTTCTAACAAATGTTCCTACATGACAGGGATGCACCTTTAAAGAATTGTGGCGAATCTATTCATATTTTCGCTATCTAGTTCCTCTGCTTTGTTGATAAGGAATGCAAAATTGACACGGATCGCAGTAACGGGAAACCGTGTGGGTGGTGACCCTATTATTGTGGATATCTCATATACATTTGGTAATACTGCTCTTGAAGTTATCGTTATTGGGGGCGACGACGGGAAATATCGGAGTTTTGGATCCCCAAACAATTACGTATCTATAGTCCGAAAATTTATTCTAATCTGAAAAGCTGTCTAAATTGATTTCATTAAAATATCGGGATTATCCTACCAACTCACTATTCCTTGACCGAGAAAATGTAACTATTAACATCACCTCAATAATATTAGATGCATTTATATTCATCGAGACAAGCTAGATATTATTATTAAATTAATAGTAATTATTATCCTTCTTTTGTTATAAAATGACACTGGTATAATAGATTTGATGAAGGAGAGACAGCAGACAATTTCTTTTTCATGATTATTTTAATCCTGTGATGTAATGGTGCTA
Source organism: Xylocampa areola (assembly GCA_935421205.1). NCBI lineage: Eukaryota > Metazoa > Arthropoda > Insecta > Lepidoptera > Noctuidae > Xylocampa > Xylocampa areola. The sequence goes on along the minus strand of OW285218.1, from coordinate 13,908,901 downwards.
TAGTCCTGCCTAAGAAATTCCATTGCATTACAATGGAATGCAGTGCAATGGAATTTGTTTTCCTTTTCTCTCCAGATATAAACCATCTTTTAAATATGCACAGTGACTTAGTTTTGTCTAGATTTCATCCATTTCTACTATCCTATTTAGAGTAACTTCAATTTCTTGTTAGCTATTCATATAAATGGTCTAACAATCTTGCCTAACATATTATGTATTCAAATAAATGATCTTACAAGCCCTACAAAGACCGACACTAGATTTTCTACAATTCTCGATACATTATGGTAACGAACCAGATAAATTGGCAACAGTACGTATAAGGTATGATATTCCATGCGCGTGCGACCCGACCCTGTACCATATCAGGCACAAGGCCAGTTGCAACAGATACGAAATGTAACATGCATAATTAGGTGGTTGTTGGGGAAAATTATAAAAATGTAGGTTTTGGGCAGCTGCCAAGATCTTGTATTAAGCTTTAAGAAATTTCTTGTGTTGACGACTTTAAAGTTAAGTTAAATGAAAATTAAAGTAATTTGCCACGTTTTCTTCAAAAACATTTGGTATGATCATTTTAGAAACCATCTTGGTTAATATAATTATATTTACATGGCTCATAAAAACAAAATAAAACTAGATTAATACCATAGTATAAACATCGAACACAGCAGTGATCTCCCTCTCCCCGTCTTTAACCAATATTCACCTAATCCAGAATAAACACAGGTCTCTTCCATAGCACTCCATTATGTACGGCCTTCCTCATCTCCAAGTACTGATCTGTGGTAGTCTTATTTAATAGAAATTGTGTATTGCAGCTCTGTTGAATATTCTCTGAACGTCTTTCAGTGATAAAAGCTGACTCGTCTCTTTACAAATGGTATTCTATTTCTATGGAACACTTGTGTTCTACAATTGTTTACTTTGTCGCTTCAATACTTCAACTTTATTTGTATGCAAACGGCTTAACAGTGATTAGAAATAAATTAATGGATGTTGGATCATTGCCAATATTTGCTCATAGTGATTTCCCGTGTGATACTTCACTTTTTGATATTTCAATCATTTTGTCAGATAATTTTCAAACATTTACGTTTTCTTTATTTTACTAAGAATAATGCCTCTGAATCTAAAGATAAATTAATATGGAAGACATTTAAATAATTCAATGTTGACAGCGACATGTTCACTTTCACATTTTATTTTTATGTTTTTGGCTTGTTCTCAGCTATTTTAGAATATAAGTGCCTATTGGAACTTGATCATCTATGGAACGTTGAACTTAATTCTCCCTTCAGTTATGTCCTTTAATTAAGTTAGCAACACCTACTAGAAGACTGGTGTAATATTTAAACACCCATACACATAGGAAACCGAACATATTACCAAAATCGTGACCTATCCTCTTTTCTTCTGCAGATGTGCCTCACGGAATGGATAAGACTTCGCGACTACGTCGGCGGGCGGTCCCGCAAGGTCCTGGGCAGGGAGATACCTGCCTGGGTGTGGGAGGCCTACCACGTGATCGGGGTGTTCCTCTTCGGCTGCGCGTGTCAGCAGCTCACCACTGATGTCGCCAAGTACACCATAGGAAGGTTGAGGCCGCATTTCTTTGATGTAAGTGTTTTTATATTGACTTTTGATTTAATCTACGTTGTAATAGGTAGGCACTCAGGTACTAGCTGAGTTTCGGTAATCTCTAGGCACAAGTCATGTATAAAGTCTTATGTCTTTTTCAGCTTTGTGTAGTAATTACAAAATCTAATATGGCGTTTATAACGTTTCGTTCGGTGACGAATTCTGAAAATCGGCGGTTAGCAAGCAACTGTGAGCGTCATAGTAACTTCAAATATAGAGCTTAAATCGTTAACACCAGGTGTGCAAACTACTTCTATTTTAGGCGTTATGTGTTCCAATTTCTCAATGTTTTATTGTCTTTTATTGGCTCTGAGAAACTATAAGGTATTCTTATTCCTACAGGCTATTCTTGGACATCATTTGACTTAAACATCCGGTACCTACTACCTCGTTGGGATAGCGGTTCCAAGCGCGACTGCTGAGCTTGAGGTCTCGGGTTTGATTCCCGGGTCGGGCAAAGTGTTATGGAGTTTTTCTGTTAGGAACTACTCAGTAGCAGCCCGGAGTTTGGACTTGTGCCCGGTTGATGGCAATAGGCTCAACACCTTTTACATGGGACTTAAAACAGCATTGGTGAAATGTGGGTGTACATCTCTGCCTACCCCTTCGGGGAATACAGGTGTGATGCTATATTATGTTATGTATGTTTACTACCTACATCGTAGTTGTCAAAGTAGATGTGTAAGACCGGGCTAGCAAAAACAAAATGAGGCTTATTCCAGTAGCTGTGTACTCCGAGTCCAAAGATGTTGATAATAGGCATATCCGGAGGTTCAGCTTAAGAACACAAGGCAATAGAAAAATTAAAAAGTATAAGAAAAGCTACTGTGAATCTTCTTTATCTGACTAAGGACATCACAATTTGTTGTCATCTCACCAATTAAGTAACTCATAAATCTTTTTGTAAGGATCATTGATAAAGTGATGGATACGCGATAGTGATGGATACAGCGATATGACAGCTCGTCGTACCGTGGCAATGCTTGTTAGAGCAGCAGGGGTACGACGACTGTTGGGGTTTCAAGCCCGCTGATGCCTATCTGTTTTTTAATGTTTCTTTGAACATTAAAATTTGACACATTATTGACTTCACAATGTTGACTACCCTGAATATTGTGGAAGTAGCGACATATTGTATTTATTTGCATCCATTGTAATGTACTTCCCCAAGGTAACCCATGAATCTATTAAATAAAAAACATTATTCATATATGAAGTCTCTTCCGTTTCTACTTCGACAACATCTTCAACAATTTCCCGCTTATCAGAAGCTAATTTCTCTCCAAGTAAACATAATCATGCGCAAGTTATAGGTTGAACGATCGTGACGAGGGTAATATTGTTTTCATTGGTTTCTGAGATTACGACGACACGTGTAATATGGTTGAACGTGCCGGTTTCCACGTGTGCGTTTCTAAAACAAATATGGACGGAGATATTTATTTATTTATTTATATATTCTTTATTGTACACCAAATTAATAACAAAGGAAATTAGCATAATATTAATGTACAATGGGCGGCCTTATCGCTTACCGCGATCTCTTCCAGGCAACCTTAGGATGGAGAGGAAGAAATTATTGTTGAGGTAGGTTGTGGCGTACTACTTATAAACATACATACTATAAATACAACATAAATATTTAATATATATGTATACAATAAATATTCTATTACGTATGAATAAATATTACATAAATTAATAATACAATAACCAAATGAGCGGATGTAGAGCAAATAAGGACGGTATAAAATAACATTAAATTATAGTGTCAAATAATAATCTTTCACCATTTTTTAAAATATTGGCAATGACTGAGCACGTCTAATTTCTACCGGCAACGCATTCCATAGTCGGGCAGCTTGCACGGTGAAAGATCTGTCGAAAAAGGTTGTTGAGTGGATAGGCATTTTTAACTTCAGATTTTCTGATGACCGAAGGAATCTCGTGTGTGTGTCACCAAGGAACATGAAACGATTTTTAATGTATGGAGGAGTTGTCGGATTAAACAGTATACTGTATAGAAGTGAAACAATATGAGAATTTCGGCGATGACGAATAGGTAGCCACTTGAGCTTCTGGCGGTAGTGTGATATGTGATCATATTTGCGCAGGCCAAATATAAATCTTATGCAAAAATTCTGAAGCCGCTCAAGTTTTTCAAATTGGTCTACAGTAAGATCAAGATAACTGGCATCAGCATAATCGAGGATAGGTAGAAGAAGAGATTGCGCAAGCGCAGCTTTGGTGGTTAACGGAAGGAAGTTACGAAGCCGTCTCAAAGAAGCTGCCGAAGCAAACACCTTGCGACTAACTTCTTTTATCTGCGCAGTCCATGAAAAGTCTCCATCGATGAAAATCCCCAAGTTCTTGACTTTACTCATGTAAGGGATTATAGTACCATCAAAAGAAACTTGCGGAAGTTTCGACCAGTCTATTCGAGAAATCAACCTGGAACTGCCCACTATTGCAACTTGCGTCTTCACAGGATTAATATGTAGTCCAAATCTCATACTCCAATCGCCTATTCATACCTATTAATGTTGTTGACACTAAAATTATTGATATTGTCTAGAGCAGCGGTTCTTAACCTTATTGGCTGGCGACCCACGTTTCAAAAATGTAAGGAACCCCGCGACCCGATAAAAAATAAAAACATAAATTTTCTACATTTTCTTTATTCAATGTAATTTAAAAAATATTTCAGGAATCAACTAACACTACACCGGTTTTGAACGCGGCCTAATTTTAACAAGTCGAAGATTGAAGATTTCTATTACCCATCTACTTTTTATAAACTTTTATTTTACCATTGAAAAATTCGCATAAATATTGGATATTGGGATATATTTTCGATGGGGCAATACTTAATAGGATCAATTAACAGAAAACGACAGTTTCACTACATATTATAAAACAAAATCCTCCGCCGCGTCTGACTGTCTGTTCGCGATAAACTCGAAAACGACTGCACCGATTTTCATGCTGTTTTCATCAATGGATAGAGGTGTTCTCGAGAAAGGTTTCAGACTCTAGAGTTGAGACTGCTTCATTGGTATAGTTTTCGCAAGCGGGGCTGCTGTGTCCTGGATTCGGGTCTCGGCGTAGGTTCAAAGCGTTTTTCCGATAGAAAATTAAGTAGTTATTTTCTGTTCCGGTTAGGAATTGTGTGAGGTTGATGATGATAGGCTCACCACATGATATATAACTTTATAACGATAGCGGTGAAATCTGAGTGGTAGGCACATTTCCTACACACCTCTGCCGAATCCTTCGGAGAATATGGACGTGATGCTAAAGGTTATATTTTATCATTGTCATCATAATCATAAGCAATGATAAACTAAGGGGTTGACAAGTCAAATGTTCGTTAATTCGAATCCAAAACACGCACCACTGATTTTTTAAATCATGTGTGTATTATAAATTAATTATGACTTGCCTAAAACGGTGAAGGAAAACATCGTGAAGAAACCAGCACACCTGAGAGATGTTTAGACTCTGACACTAGGTTGTTCATGGTTCTTCATCAAATTAATTAATTTAATGTGTTTTTATTTAACTTTTTTGTCGTTAAGTCTGTCTTGGATACTGCACTGAATAAACCCTACAAGAGCCTTCTCTAACCTTTTGAGGATCCCGGTCTCGTAAGTAGGTAGCTAAATTTTTCGCAACGTAACTCGGATTGTCCTCTTTGGTCGAATTATCTTTACTTGTAACATTGATCACGGTTCTGTCATATTTCAAGTAACAGTTTCTTAAAATTAGTAAATCAACAGACATTCTATTTCTAAACCAACTATTGTTCTGTCAGTTACTCATGGTTACGTGGAAGTGTTAGAAACCAAAATATTTGAGTTGAACTTAGTGACCGCTGCGCATTTATTAGTCAGTCGTTGTTCATAACATGATATACTAGTAACAATATAACATTGCTCACGCTTGTATTCCCTGACAGTGTAGGCAGAGGTGTACCTACTGTAGAGGGGTAGGAGTTCAGCATAGAGTCCATAGATGAAATTAAACCAGTGAAATGTGGGTGACAACTGTGTACACCTCTGCCTACCTCTTCGAGGAATACTGGCTTGATGCTATGTATTAAACTTCTGCACATATGAGAAAAAAGGCAGATGAAATCTGTGTGTAGGTTCAACACACACACACACACACAGAGACACACACACGCACCCACACATTTTATCAGTGCTGTTATTGAGTTCTGTAATTGTTGGTAAGCCTATTGTCTATTGTCATATGGCGCGCAATCCCATACTCAGGACTGTTAACAACCATTTTGTAATAGAATAACCCAGTAGCACTTTGCTCGACCCAAAATTCGAACCCAAGACCCGCTGAGCAACTACACTTCGTCCACTATAACTGAACGTCTATGGTGGGAAATTTAATACATTTTGGTTTTTGGCTCTTGTTAATTAAATTGGTAGTTAGTTAATAATAAAAAAAACACATATTCTTGTTCTTTTAATTTGTTTAGCAATATTGCTTCCAAACGTGGTTTTTAACATTACGGTTCTATAGTCAAAGATGGGTGTGTGGGTGTGTGTGTGTGTGCGTGTGAGTGGGTGTGTGTGTGTGTATGCGTGTGTATATGTAATGTTTATTTTTATTAATTTAATATATTTCTAATATCATATATTATGTATTATATAACAATATTAACTTTCTGCACTCTCTCACCATATGAACTTTAATTGTGCCAGATTTCAAACTCTCCATTCGCGTAATTTTCGTAAAAATGATATACTTGAAATTACAATCCAAAAAGTTTTCGTTTTTATTTACCGGTTATTCTGTGCGTTTCCCCCTTAAAATAAATTGTATCAATTGAAATATTAACACTTTTAATTAAGAAAATATTTTAGAATAGTATCTTGTCGGTATTCTCAAGAACCGCTAAAGAAACCGCCACTAACAAAGATATATTTAGCCAGTCGTAAAACAATTACAAATGGTCGTTATATATTTAGAGAATGGATATTTACGGCGCCTGCGCCGCGGTGACGGTTTAATACGATACGTTACTGTTGTGGTCAAAAACCGTAACATCGTTATTAGTAAACCTACATCTTAAAACTATCGCCACCTGCTATATCCTTACATATGCCTTTTGCTTCGTCCACGTTCATACAACTTGTCATACATGCGCGGCGGTTGCGAGTACTACGCACCTTACCTTTTTGGAGGATATCACTAATAAGGGCAGTGTATATCCTTCTAGGGCGTCCCCTTCCGGCATTTCCAATTATCCTGCCTTGTAGATACCTTTTGTTAACCGTCCTTCATTCATTCTCTCAATATGACCAAACCATCTAAGCATACTCTTTTCAATTTTTGTCACTACGTCTTCATTAAGAAGAAGAAAATATATATATATTATAATAACTTAAGTTTTCTTTATTTCATCCAACTTTATCACTTTCGCTGTCCAATAAATCATATACGATACCTACACGATAATTGTTTTCCTATTGTGGGTGCTTTTTGGTCAGAAAATTTGTTAATTCGGAAACACATAACGGTTTAGATTTTCTATCCGCCATCTATACAAAATATTTATAAATATTTGTTAAAGAACTGCCACGTTGGTCCAGTGGTACAAAGTGCAACTACTGAACATGAAGTGTCGGGTTCGATTCCCGGGTCGAGCAAATTAACATTGAATTTTTCTGAAGGAAAATTCTCAGTAGCATCCCGGCGTTTCGAATTGTGCCCGGTAGATGACAATAGGCTCACCACCTAATACATTGGACTTAATAACAGCATTGGTGAAATGTGGGTGTACGACTGTGTTCACCTCTGTCTACCACCTCGGGGAATACAGGCGTGGTGCTATGTAATGTTATTGTTTTTATTTAAACTTTAATAGAACGGTTCTAAAAAAAACCAATTACGCTACTTTTTTATTTTTTATTTATTTGATGGGTTTTGTGGCTTAGCGACCATATCACTTACGCTACTTAAATACACTATTTCGAAAAGTTTGTGGTGCGTGCCTCCGGTTTGAACCTGCACCCTCTGATTTGTCAATCCAAAGATACCACTAGGCTATCACTGCTTGTCAACAAATTAAAAACACAGGCTAGTGTAAAACCTGAAAGCTGCATATTGTGAACCTGAATTAAATAAAACTATAATAAGATAAAACATAATATACCCGACGTTTATCGACACGAATCCCACACAAGTTGCAACTCAATTGAGGAAACAGCTCATTACAGCGGTCGTAAGCAGCGAACTAGCAAATTGCTACTATTTGTGCTATAAAACCCCTCGTTTAAGTACTGAATGTCTGTAACTGCGAGCAATGCTAACAGATCGGGGAAATACCTAATGGGTAACAGTTAACTGGGAGACAATAAGAGCAGTTCATTCATGGAGTGTTAAATATCGTGTTGCATGGTTGCCGGATATTGTTGATAAATAGTTCTCAACTTAACTGATGATCTTTATTATATATAATGTTTAAAGATTTATCCCTCATTTTAATTACTAACTACATATATAAACTGCCTCGTTAGTTTAGGGGTCCCAAGCGCGACTGCTGAGCATGGGGTGTCGGCTTCAATTCCCGGGTCGGGCAAAGTGTTATTGAGTTTTTCTATTTATAATTTCTCAGTAGCATCCTGGAGTTTGGAATTGTGCCCGGTATATGGCAATAGGCCCACCACCTATTACATGTGACTTAATAACAGCATTGGTGAAATGTGGGTGTACAATTGTGTACACCTCTGCCTATCCCTTCGGGGAATACAGGCGTGATGCTGTGTTATGTTATATATAAAATAAGTAGCTTCCGCCTTCTTGTTTCGAGCAAGAAGGTTAAAGTATAATTTTCCACATATGACTTCACCACTTAGAATACAAATTAAAATACGTTTTGTAGATCATCACAAGGTCTAAATGCCACAGAGTTCTATCACCGTTTCACCCTCCGTAAGTTAAAATTCCATCAACACCGTATTGACGATTGGCAGTCCTCAGCATGCTTCACACGGAATTTTCTGCTTCGCACCACCGTATTACGGAACTTCCGTTAGCGGTCTTTCCAAATAGAAAAGACATGGGGGATGTAAAGAAAAGAGATCATGAAACTTTAAAAGGTCGGCGCACATCAGTGACCCATCTAGGGTTGTGGATGTTCACGGGCGAGGTGAATCGTTTGCCATCACACGCAAGCTCATTTGCTGACTATACATTATAAAAAAAGAAGAATTTCGCTGATATCAGCAGTTAACGTATGAGTAAGGAGGATTACACGTATCATCTTTCAGCTCCGATTATCCTCCCGTGCTTGACCTTGCGTCCCACAATTTGCACTTATATATATTTATTCATTTCATGACATTATTATGATTTATTTCTGTGACAGATTTTGCGTCATCTAAATTCTGAATTCTCATATTTAGTCATTCACAGGCTGACTGTCCCGCTGAGCTTTGTTTCATCCAATAAATATACAGTCCTCGATCCTCAGCCTCATCCAGGATTCGCCCACGACGCTAATATCTTTAATGTTCTCACACTTATCACCAATAAATTAGCAATCAATTACGCCGCTCATCCCACAACGTCACAGACTTCAATGCATCACTATTATACGTTCTAAGGCAATAAGCATCCATGCACTTTGTATAATTTGTTTGACCTCGGCGTTTATCTAATTAGACCCACTTGAGAGACGCATATCAGCTTACTCGCGAATTGCATGTCAACTGCACGGTACTTAAAAACAGCTGGTCGGGTTGTGTCTTTATTAGAATTTAATGTGGGACCTGGGTAGCCTGGTTTACAACCATATGTTCTCCAGACACCGGTGTGTTTCATGAGATTCTGGAGCTGTAAAGTATGTGCTGAAGACGGCCACCGACGAAGTATTAGTAAGATTTTAATTTGCTCTTCCGCACTGTGGCGTTCAAGCGTCAAGAAATTTGGAGATAATTCAATGTGAAAAAAAACCGTGGGAGAGCCATGCTTCGGCACGAATGGGCCGGCTCGACCGTAGTGATACCACGGCCTCACAGAAAACCGGCAAGAAACAACGCTTGCGTTGTGTTTAGCCGAGTTATTGAGGGTACCGGAGGCCCAAACCCTTCAAAAGGCCGGCAACGCACTAGCGACTCCTTTGGAGTTGCGGGAGTCTATGGGTGGCGGTAATCGCTTACCATCAGCCGAGCGGCACGCTCAGTTGCCGGCGATCCCATAAAAAAAAACTCTATTTCTACGTCCTTGTTATACACAAATACGTCATCACACCAGCAATTTATTGATGCATGACACAATATTTTCAAAACTAAAATTTTGTTGCGATAAATGTTTAAAATAGACCTGTCCTTTCATAGTAGCTGTGCACGTGGGCACAGTCAGGTCATAGATCTTCAGTGCTCATGTCTATATTTATCGTTTTATGATAGTTTTATTACATAGCGATGATGTAATAGGTGACTATTATTTTGGCTCTTGTCACTTCATTCAATAGATAAGGATTTGCTGGTATCGTTATTCATTGCTTTCAAATTTATCATACTGAATGAATACTAGGTTTAGAAGTGATAGCATCACGCCTATGTTTTCACAATGATTGGGCAGAGAAGAGATGTTTTAGTGTACACGCACTCTTCACCGATGAAGTTGTGAGTAATAATGATTTCAACTCCAATATGCGACTAAACACGGCCAACCTTTTCACTGTGATGGCTAACTCTATTTTTATCCCATAATAAGTCTATGAAATTGTTGGGTTCCAAAAAAAACACGTCTACTAGAAAAAAAACGGTATGAGCCACTGTTCATGTCATAAATTGCATGCAATTCAACTGAATCCCACATCGTATCCTCCAACCAACATGAACACCATTTAAATAAATCCAAATCCAAACACAATATACGTTCCGCCTTAACAAAATCCAATAACTTGGTAAACATATTTCGCTACAAATCTTGCTGAAATCCCCGACGTCATCTAAATTATTCTAAGTTAAGCCGCGCGATGTCCACGCTATATTTACCTTCCACTTGCATAGAACGTTTTGTAGTCCGGGTGGCTCTTGTAAATACGTCATGAAGCTATATTTCCGACGTGTCTGCGACGTGTATGAGAAAATCTTATCTATAATTAACTGATACAGTTAAATCTTTCAGACCCGTAAGTGGCAAATACTAAAGTTATAAATTTTTGTGGAATGATAAATAGGGACGTGAGCAGGATTCGAAACAAAAATTAAAAATAGGTTTATTCAAATTAGACCATTTCAAATGGTACTTTTTGAACGTCATACATTACAATAAGACAGTTCCCAAAAATTTCACCCTGTGACCGCTAAGCCATCTCGACCTCTGCTATCTACTCCGAATTCTTCTTCAACATTTTTAATACGTCTTTAGACGACGTTCTATTAAGTAGTAATTTGTTGCATATTCATTGTCGCCGTGTTACGTAGCCGGTCAGCCCTAGTGTTATAATTCTCAACAAGTTTTAAGCTAGCAAGTTTTAATAGCAATCAATTCTGCTATTTTGGCTTAGCCTTACTGACCTAGACTCTCGTAACCTTTGATGCCATGAAGCCTTGCACGACCTTGTGCATTATTTGCTAGGACACTGCCAATATCCTTACATTTTTTATGATGTTCCGTACAATTCTGGATCTGAATATTGAGCAAATGCCTATTAATATAAATATTGTGAATATTGCTGATTTAACATTATTCTTCCAACTTTTATCAGCGTCACAATTAAATTCACCCCATTCACGATGATAATATTTTTCCATAGCGGTGCCGTTTCTTCTTCAAGCTCCTATGTTTCCACATCTAAGTAGCTGCCGGTATAAATAATACTTACGCAGCTACGCGCTCCGCCGCCCGCGACTGTGTGATTTTGACTTATTGCCTGAACGCAGACGGCTTGCAGTCTTCATTACTATTGTGAAGCTTTGGTTATGGCCATCTTCGGCTACTTTGGCTTAGAATTGCACCACCGTAATACAGGGGAGTAGTAAATATAATATACTGCCTCGTTGGTCTAGTGGCCCCAAGCGCGACTGCTGAGCATGAGCTTCGAACAGTCTATAAAATAAAAAATAAAAATAATTTCATAAGTCCTAAGAATATCGTCTTCGTTTAAACATTAAAGGGTAAAGCCGCTCTTGCCTTTGGCAAAGGACGCAGATCTTCTCTCCGCTTTAATTAAACCAGCTTCATAAATAAGTCTATCAGAACAGAACTGATGGATTTAATGAAGTGTGCGTTCCGAAAGATTAATTGCCATCAATCATTTTACTAGAAACTTTATTTCCTCAATCAATTTATTGGGTTTTTAAATCTTTAGTTATAAAGTGATGGTGTTAGTCTAGCTATATAGAACAGGTCATGGGAAGTCATTATAAAATTTACTGTAGAATCTTTTGTTGAATATGAAGTGGATTTTTATGTATCACCTATAATGCTCTCTAATAAATTAAAAGTCTAAACTGTCTATACCAAGGGGTTGGGCGGCAAATTTTTGCAAATAAGTCACTGTGATATATTTTTCTTTAATGTATGAACGTATATTATAAAAGCTTTGAGATTGTAATCTAATCTTTAAACCTCCATTGACAATTAAACTAATAGAAAAATACAAACAGTTCCACTGACACTTTTCATTTTGTCTCGTCAAGCGTATTATTAGAAACCAATTTAGTTACAAAAGTATAACAAGAAATCGTATTAGTGACGGCAAAAAGGGTTAACACAAACAGGGTGCGTTTGAAACGATTCACGCTTGACCGATGACGTGTGACACTGCGCCGGCGCGGCGTAAGCAAAACGACACGTCTGATGTGTCATATTGTTATTTTAGGTTTGAATTTGATTTTAATTGAGAAAGCGTGTTTAGGCGGTTCGGTAGGTTTTTTTTTCTATGTGGTTTCTTTCATTCACTGCTTTTGTTTTGTTTTATAATACTACTACTGTTTTATGTAGTTTACAACATCCAATGGACGCCTTTATCGTATAAAGTCTCAATAATTCTTCTGTTAAACTAGCTGTGCCCGCAACCCCATCAGATTAATAGTAATACGCCCATTGGAAATTTGGAAATATATTAAAACCTCTACAGTTTTGTGATAAATTGTAAATTAAATGTAATTTATGTTAAAGCATGTCACTTAAATGAAGAATTGTCTCGTCATAAATGCAGTTTTTTTTTTAGTTTTTTTTATACAGAATTTCGCACCCTATGCACGTTTGCATTAGCATCTCTTTATTCTTTTTGTAATAAAATTGCCGACGTGATCGGAAACTGTTTGGCGGTAATACCTTTGTTATTAAATTCTTCTACTGATATTATTTTTAATACTGTGTCACGTACCAGCGTCCCCTAACACGCCATGCGTAAATAGCTACCATATGGACTTACGCGCAGCTTTATCTACAAAAAAAATGTTCTCCAAAACCACTCACATCAAACACAGTGTCTCTCATTTGACATGTAGTACTTAAAACTTCAGTACTGTCAAATATGGCTTTGTTTGACACAGTGTCTTTTGTGTCTTCTTTTGGAAAATGTCCATCGTCATGTCCAATAACATTTATTTCCTGAATCCGTTTGTCAGTGTGCGTTTCGGTTGCCTTTTGATGTGTATTTAGGTGACGTATATCGTTTAAATGTGTCATGTCATTTAGTTGTCATTTAGCGTCACATCAAAAAACAATGATTTGCAAAAGTGTTTGTTGTGTTGTGTTATACGATGTGACATGATTTAGGCGAATTTGGCTTTATTGAGCCTAAAATTTATGCCTCTCTAGAGAGAAACGAGACGTGATGCATCTTTATTGCCGAATGGAGAGACATTATAGTATGTTTTGACAAAATTGGGATCGACTTCGGGTGCCTAAAAGATTGAAAAATATTTATTGAAAAAAGTATTCATATTTGATTATAGGTCATTGTTACGGAAATCAAATTATTAGTTTTAACAGCTTTATTTCTTTTACGTTTTAACGGATATTTTGAAGTTGTGTCTTCTAGATTCATGAAGTCTTGTTTCTTATGTAGTCTGAATTCGTATTCATACAAATTATTTGTGCATGAAATTTATTATCAATTCTTAAATCATTCACGCAACATAAATCTTTTATTTCATTTCCCTTTCGCATCAATTTATTCCTCAACATCTGAAGTATCATTTACCTCAAGACTATAAAAACTTATTTTATTTTAACTCTTTACTCCTTGACAAATGTCTGTGGCGTCTGGCAATCCTGCGCATCGTCCTGTTTTAGTTTATTAAAAGATATTCTTGGACGCGTGCTGTACAATTTGTTGGGGGTTAAGGATTTATCGATCTCCCATATTTTATTCCGGTTTACTATAACATTGGTTTTAGTGATAAATCCATTAAGGATCCTGTTCTGTTCAGTTTCATTAAAGAATTTTGAAGTGAGAAGAATTTAATGTAATTATTACTCGTTTGGTTAATTAAGACGCAGTTAGTATAAAAGTTTTGTCTGTTATAATTACACTCCGAAACCGAGATTCTTTTGACAACAGATTTATCGAGTGAAAAACTAAATCTTAGTCCTTAAAATAGATCTTTAAAATATTGATACAGTTGATTTATTTTCATAAGGAATACGATACCATCGCAAATGAAATTTTGTGGTTACGACGTGGGTGGTATGAGAGAACAATAAAACGTTCTCAATCACAATAGCAGTCATAATATTTATCGTGTCTTTAAATCGTATTGTTATTTGTTAACATTTTCTAACAGAATAGGTGAAACACTATAGTTTTTGACCTTGTAATTGTAATACAGAATTTGTGAATTTAATTTAACAAGTCCATTCATAATATACATATATTATCATTACCTTGTATCGTAAAATGTAAAATTTTGTTGTTGTATTGAAATGAAACAAAAGAGGTTGTCGTTCTTTTAATATTATCATTCTTCGATTTTATCGTTTTTTAATGTGTCGTGAAGATTTGATTTATTTCTCCACATGAACTTGACCAGTTTTATGTGTAATGTTTTTCTTCTTGCATTCTACATCCTTGTCTCATTTCTATATTAGGTCGGTTCTTCCGATCTTTCTTCTCTGGTGATGTCGTTTCTGGCGTCTGAGCACGGATCTTTTCGACAAACTTTTCGTCTCGATAAAACTTTTTATGTATTGAATTTTATCGTTTTATCAACACTTTATGCCAAATTTGACGTTTAAAATCGACATATGTGTCGACAAAAAGTACCATGCTTGCACCGCTGGGTTGACATAGACGATGAATTTAAGTTATTTATTAGTAGGTATGTTCTATTTAAATTTGGTTTGAATAATAACTTTCGTGAGACACATTAATTATTGTTTAACGGTTAAAAACTCACGCATATTATTCGGGATTGCCCGACTAGATAGTCAAACAGAGTTTGACTCGCGACATGTCGCGGGCTCAGCTCATGAATAAGGGCTCCGTTCGAGTTCGAAACTAGTCGGGCGATCTTAAATAATGCGCGTGAGTAGTAACCGTTAAACAATAATTAAATTGGTTTGAGCTTAAAATTGATATTACTTGATTTTCTTGTTAACCAGAAAAGCATATAATAATTTGTAGAACTATCCATATCAGTATCATTGTTACAGTTTTATATCGATTTGCATGTTCCATTTAAATTATTATCGAATAGTTCAGTAATCTTGAACCGAGGTTCATTTTACGCTCGTCAACATTTTTATATGGAATAGGGTCATGTATCATGTTCTTATTTAGTGTTGCTATGATTATTGATAAAGACAAACAAGAATGTGGCATTAGTTAAATTTAGTATATAATATATATTATTAAATATAACTATATATTTTGAGTATTTTTGTTTGAACGGACAAATCTCTGGAAGTACTAGACGGATTAAAAAAAATATTATTGTTGTTGATAGCCCAATTCTTGAGAAAGGTTAAAGGTTATTTAATGTCACTCTACAACCCTGAAGAGCCAAGCAATAATAATAAAAAGCGGGTGAAACCGCGGGACTCGGCTAGTATATGTTTATAACCCAAAGAAGGTCGATCGTATGGCTTTGCATAAAACATAGAATATACATAACATACAATAAATATCTGCCTCGTTGGTCTAGTGGTCTCAAGTCCTGCTGAGTTTGAGGTCTCGGGTTCAATTCCCGGGTCGGGCAAAGTATTTTTGTGTTTATCTGTTAGGAAATTCTCAGTAGCAGCTCGGAGTTTGGAATTGTGCCCTGTAAATGTCAATAAGCTCACCACCTATTTAAGGCCTTCATATTTCGCTTCAACTATAAATTAAATCATACTGTGATTGACAGAACGATAGTAATGAAAGACCTGGGAGTCACGTTTGACCGAAAGCTCACCTTCCATGATCATATTATATCAGTAGCTAGAGAATCATACCGTAGACTGGGGTTTATTCTTCGGAATACTCGTGACTTACGTAACCAGCATATAATTAAATTGCTATATAACACATTCGATGTAAACTAGAAACAAGTGCTTCAATCTGGAATCCGCATGAAAACTGTTACATTTTGCTCCTAGAGAAAGTACAAAAAGCATTTATTAGAAATCTTTATAAACGAACATACGGCTATTACCCTTTTTTAAACCCTAGCCTATATTTGCTTGGCTGCCTGTGATACAGTTCCTTGCAAGTCAGACGTACAATTCAACAGATACTCCTAGTCTTCAAAATAATCCACGGTGATCTAGATACACCCGATTTAATTAATGGGATTGTCCGCATTTTCACTCCCTATAACTACAGTCGTAATAGAAAACATAGACTATTTGATGTACCATCTTGCAAAACCGTTGCCAGAGCTAAAGCCCCACTGCCGCGAGTTCTTCACCTGCTGTACCGTTTCCTGGACTATAACCCGGAGTGTGACGTGTTTGCTAGTAGAAGTAGTAGTGAAAGAAGAAAGTTTTTGTTGGAATGCTTGAAGTTCTGTGAGAGAGATGTGTGATAGTGTCCTATTATTCGGTGTGTGACACCTCTGATTTATTAAGTTTATATAAATATATTTGATTTGTATCATAATGTTATGAATAGTGTAAGTGGTTTTTTCTACCGTTCTATTAATTAAGTACATAAATAAACAGCATCGGTGAATTGTGGATGTATCCACAACTGTGTACACCACTGCCTACTCCTTCGGGGAATACTAGGCGTGATGCTATATATTTATACATAATAATATTTCACTGTTGTCGTTATTAAGTCCCATAAAGAAAAGGTGATCTTATTGTCATCAACTAGGCACAATTCTAAACGCCGAGCTAGCCTTGCAAATTACAGATAAACTCAATAACACTTTGAGAACACACCGGGGAATCAAACTCAAGACCTAATTCTCAGCAGCCGCACTTACAAGCACTAAATTAATCATCATTATCCCCCTGCCCTTATCCCAATTTATTTGGGGTCGGCGTAGCATGTATTCTTCTTCCATACATACTCTCTACTTGTACTGGAATGCTGCAAAAGTTTTGGCTATGTTTTATGACCGGCTGCCTGCCTGACGTCAATCCTCATTGGGAATGCACTAAACTAATGCGGCAGCGGTGAAAAATCATGTTGATTTAAGCACAAAAGAAAAAGTTGATACTATGAACATTACCTTTCTCACCCTTGATTTACTATCGAAGCCTATCGGGTCATCGGTGCATACATATTGAATGCGCAAGCTCATAACATTAGCGGCGTGTCTCAAACGATCAATTAGCGCTATCTAGCCGCCGACGATTGAAACGCCATCTGAACGTGCGTAAGTGGTTCAAGGTATGAGAAAAGCGCGTATTTTTGTTTTTATTTATTTTTGGCATTTTTATTTATCGACATACAAGCTTTTGCTCGCAGCTCCGCCCACTTGAAATTTATATTTTCTGGGGCTAAACTGCGTACATTACGCTTTTCGGCTAATCGACGACACAGACTATCAATTTACTAAGTTCAAATACCTAATCGGTTAAAGCCATCAACTATGGTACGATTAAGTTACAGTCATTTAATCTTACGTATTTCTATTGTTACTGGGATTAAGACTAAGGCCGCTGTACCAAAATACAATCGCGTAATATTTTTAACGTAATTCTGTTACAAATGTGGACAGAAATACTTCAACCATGCGACAGCGAGGTTGGCGCAGTGGTCGACAGACCGACTGCTGCGCTGCGTGTCGCAGGTTCGATTCCTGCAGGGAGCAAATATTTGTACGATCTATGGATAATTGATCCGGGTCTGGGTGTTTGTGTGCTTGTGAGATTATATGTCTGTAAACGCACCCACGACACAGCAAGAAATTCTTAGTACGCCCCGCAAAGTTTAAAAAAAAAAGTATTAGCGATTTTAAATTCGCCAAAAATTAACGAAATCCCCAAAAAATATGTAGGGTCCTTGTTTTTCGCAGTCCTGAATTAGCCTAACCCTATCACGTATTCAGTAGGTGTATGTGTGGTTTACGAGGGGCGTTCAATGTATTCTCGGTATGGGGGTGATTTAATAATGATGTGGGTAATTTGACTAATTAATTAAGTAATGACATTATCTGAGGGTATAAATATGAAATTTCATATAGTTCTGATCATTAGTTTGCTAGTTACCCTTAGTCAACGACAACTGGAATGGCTAACGTGACAATGTCGAAGAAAATCGAGCACCGCGCTGTGATTAAATTCCTTACCAAACAAGGAAAAAGTCAAAAAACTATTCACGAAGAGATGGTGGCTGTTTACCAAGATTCTGCACCTTCGTTATCGACAGTACAAAAGTGGTCAAGTGAATTTAAAAGGGGCAGAGAGAGTATTGAAGATGACACTCGCTCGGGCGGCCCGGTTACTGCCTCTGCGGAAGAAAACGTGAAAAAAGTTGAGAAGTTAATACTGGAGGATGCCCGAATGAAGGTCAAAATTATAGCAGAGATGACCCACCTCTCCGTTGGTACCGTACACACTATTCTTCATGACCTCCTCAACCTCTCAAAAGTCAGTGCAAGATGGGTGCCGCAAATGCTCACGGCGCCTCAAAAACAAGTGCGAATCGAGCGCTGTAGAGAGTTTTTAGAGCTCTGTGGTGAAGACCCATCAAGTATTTTCGATCGAATTGTTACTGGAGATAAAACGTGGGTTCACCATTATGACCCTGAAAGTAAGCAGGAGTCCATGCAGTGGCACAAGCAGGGTAGTGCCCTCCCTAAGAAATTCAAAGTCGTTCCGTTTGCCGGAAAAGTCATGGCCACGATGTTTTGGGACTCAATGGGAATTTTGTTGATTGAGTACACAAAAAAAGGTGAAACCATAAACGCAGCATCCTACGCATCCACTTTGAGAGATTTACGGGAGGCAATTAAAGAAAAAAGACGGCGTAAACTGACCGCCGGTGTGTTGCTTCTTCACGACAACGCCCCAGTCCACACGGCGCGTGTTGCCAAGGCTGCTGTGCGAGATTGTGGTTTCGAAGAAATAAACCACCCACCCTATAGTCCAGACTTAGCCCTTAGCGTTTATTATTTGTTCCCTAATTTGAAAAAAGATCTTCGGGTAAAACGATTTTCCAACGATGAAGAGCTTAAGGCGGCCATATATGCGCATTTTTCAGAGATTTTTTTTTACAGGGTATTGAAAAATTAATTTCGAGATGTAACAAATGCATTGAGGTTATGGGGGATTATATTGAAAAATAAAAATAATTTTAATTGAATTAAGTTTTTTTTTCATACCGATACCGAGAATACATTGAACGCCCCTCGTACTAATTGTGATCACGACTGTCGGCCAATCTCTAGCTTAAGATGTAGGTCAAGAAACAAGCTGCGATGGGCGTGTGGTTTTTAGTCGGAAGGAGTCCGATATATCCATCGACATCAATTAGGATGGATACCCTATACATGAGGATTTCCACATGATACTAAAAATCAACAAAAACTGTTAACAAACAAAAGGATAGTTATTATTATGATGTAATTTTTTTTATTTTTTCAGAATAAGCTTTGCTTTTACTATTTTATTTTCTGCATGTCATCTTTTTTAAAGTTATAACAGTGCAATGCATTCACCGATGATGATTAATCGCTCATCACTTATCGCTCGCGCCCGCCATCCAGTTAATTGGATTTGTTTTGTAACATGACTTTGTAATTGAACCGAATCGGTAACAAATGTATCGATACCATTTCGTTTTAACTCGTACCAGATTTGGTTGTCAACCGTGATGGAGAGCCTTTAAAAATACGGTTGGGTCAACGGTCAAGAATTTGTATACTAATTAGTTTAACTTTTAGTTATTGTTAAATTATGCTTAATTATATGAAGATCAACGAAAACGACAACGTTATAGGTTTGTTATCAGACCACCCATACTTTAAGTAGTAGCTCAGACATCTGGGTTACAATTCGTAGGCGCAGGATTTAAGTTTGTTAAGAGTAACAAATAACATTTGACATTACAAATAAAAAGTACCTTGACATTTATGCGCAACGCAATGTTATGCAAAATATGCTATTTTATCGTTTTCATTGATTAATGGTTTTAATAAAATATTGTGTGTATATATGATGAATCAGAATTTATTTGTTGTGATAGGCAACTTTTTCATTATACAAACTGTTAATCTGATAAAAATAATGCTTAATCATGTTAAATTACTTTAAAAATACTATGGCTATTTAGGAACCAAATTGCTTCAATTCGCAACATCTGCTAGTTTTTTTTTTTGTTCAGGATAGACCGCGAACGTCTCTAAGGATAAGTTGCTGGCATTGTCAAAGGACTACCAATAATTCCTGTGCCATTTTATGGTATTGCACGGGTAGATGTTCACAAAAAATATCAATAATAAAAATATAGATTTCTTGGTTTTGTTTTTTTTTATTGATTCGCGTTTAGTGCTAACGGTATAGTCAAATCTTTAAATATGCTACTCATTTATAGCGCTAATACAGAACACGAATCAATAAAAAACAAATGCAAATAAACACCTGGTTTTATTATTTTTTTGGCAACAAATGAACCAGAGCACGAAAAACAAAATAGACCGCAGTCCTTTGAAAATGACAATAACCTATTCTTAGAGCTGTTCGGAGTTTATTCTGAAAATCTCGAACTTCTTCTCGAATCTTAGAACATTTAAATTAATTTTTACATTTTACAATTAAGCATATTTACTACCAATTGCTCTATAAATATGGCAACAGCCCAAATCAAAAGCTTGTATATGATATTATGTATTTGTCTGAATACAGTTTTTGATACGAGTAGCCTTTAATCTCCAATCAAGTTCGAGAGCTTGACAATCATCAATAAGCTTCGTTCCATCTGTCTGCTATCTACACAAAACTGTGTTCACTCACCTCCGCACCACCAACAATCTTATAATCTATGACACAAGATTGAAATTTGAACAAAAATAGTTTTTTAAACAGTATAATAATATTGGTTCTGGTAATGCCGCGTGGAGTGGCTCGTTGGATGGCGTTTTATGGATCATTTCGTCCCACGCTTATGTAGGAACAATGTTCAGTGTAAATATGTCCACGAATCACATTTCCTGGTTGAGTTTTTCCTTATTTTTCGGCTTGAAGTTTTTCAGGACAGATCAATGAAGAGGTTTTCGTGAAGAGATCAAAGAATACTTGTAACACCTTGACATATTAAATGGCGCTTCAAGATTTTATGAGCAAATCGTGTTTTTCATTTCTTCTTAAAATGTCTTAGTTGACGTCACACTTATTTTCCCCGAGTCTTTTAATTTGTTTGTGTTATTGAATGGGAACATCATTGTTATGAAAAAAGTAGCGATGATGCATCGTCAATAAGCGTCACATAGCATCACGCCTGTATTTCCCTAAGGGTTCGGTAGAGTTGCACTCTAGTAGGTTCACCAACATTTCATTTCGATGCCATTATGTTAATCGGGCACAACTCCAGATTGCTACTCAGAATTCCCTAAAAATAATCTACTAATAAAAGCTTGCGCGACGCGGGAATCGAACCCAAGACCCCATACTCAACAGCCGCGCTAAGATAACTAGAATGAAGTGTAAATGGTTTTGTGTTAATAATTTGTGCGAAAAAAGCGAATAAGACATCAATAGTTAGTATACCTTTATTTGGTATGTTCAAATTAAAATACTATACTTTGGGGATAAATGGGTTTCCTGGTCGTGCTTCAAACACTTGTAAGCTAAAATGTCTCTAATTTTGCACCGTGGGAGAGCCATGCTTCGGCACAGATGTGGCCGATGGCACAATGGGCCGGCTAGACCGGATTGATACCACGGCTGCACAGAAAACCGGCGTGAAACAACGCTAGCGTTGTGTTTCACCGAGTGAGTGAGGGTACCGGAGGCACAAACCCTTTCGAAGGCCGGCAATGCACTTACGACTCCTCTGGGGTTGCGGATGTCCATGGGTGGCGGTAATCGCTTACCATCAGGCGAGCCGTCTGAACGGTACCTATAACATAAAAATGTCTGTCAACTCTGTTTTTTAACATTTAAATGACATCGATGGTTATAATAATATAAGATGTGTATTAACAACGTCAGTTTCTATTAATACGGTTTATGCATATAAAATATCAATGATCCCACGCTTAATCAATACAAAATAATCCATTTATATTCCAAGTCGCTATAAGTGATTAATACGTGTTCACATAGGTACTTATACATAAAAACATGCATCATTTTCTTGTTTTTCAATTTCTGGAACACACAAGTTATGCATAATAAAAGTTCTCTACTCTTTAGTAACACTTGGAATCGATTCTTGAAGTTTCCCACAAAATATCGTAGAACGACGGATCTATGTAAAACAGTGATTTATATTCTAGTGTATAGATCAATAAAATACTTGAAAGAATCGAATGCAGAATCGGAATCGTGTCATTATTGGTATAACTGAGTTTAGACTGCATTTTGTTTATTGACATGTCTTTATTAAATATTTATATTTTATATCTACATGTCGTCAATAAATTATGACCACTGAATATGACCGATAGGTAGAAACAGAAGGATTTTTTTTTAGTTTTCTTTTATTTAGAAGGTTAGTTCGAAATAATAAGAAAATGTGATATGACAGCAGGTTAAGAGACACTTAACCCACGAATATGCATTAAAAGGCTAATTAACATAATGTAGATGACGAGAAAGAGGATTATCATAATGGCAGGAAATCGTTAGTATCTGCTTACCTGAATGAGGGACAGGGCTGATTGGATTCATGTAGTATGAGTTCTAGTAAACGTGATCTGTAAGCTATTTTAAGGCTTTGTGTGTAAAATATCTTAGCTTATTAAGCTGTTGCCTCGCTCATTAGCAGACACAATAGATTTTTATTGTTACAACGTATAATTCTGTACGTTGCTGAGCCGAAAGGTATTATAATATTATATCGATAATTTGATAATTATATACATACATGCATATAACACGCCTTCATGCCCCGAAGGGGGGGGGATTAACACCCGGGACCTCATGCTCAGCAATTGTGCTTTGGGCTACTAGACCAACTATTTGGCAGATTTGATAATGAATCCCCAAATATTCTTTAATTTCATTTCATATCAATTTAGATTCTAACATTACGCATGTATTTTAAGACTAGCATTTTCCTGATTAAGCAAGCAAAAATGTTATCAGCAGGAAACCATGTATGTAATATTGCGTAAGCAGGTACTCATGTATGGTACTTACATAGCCTATGTATTTACTGTTGCATGCAGTACAGGTTAGTAAACATCGTTTAAATATAACCTGTTTGAGTTAAGCTGTATCTTTTAATTGACAGTTTTCTTGAGACTTGATACTATATTATTTCTGCGATGGTAGATTACTATGATTAGCTTGGGAGGGTTAAATCTTTGGTTCTAACTGTAGTCAAAGAAAACTCGCTAAGAATAATAGGTATAAAGCTCAAGATAAATCGTTGAAAAGCATTAACGCATGCTTAGCGAACACTAAGTTATTATATTAAATGGAAAAAGAATACGGTCGCGAACAGGGTTCGAACCTGCGCCTCCCGGATAAATATTTCTCTTTATCCGGGACGCGCAGGTTCCAATCCATGCAGTCGACACACACACACACATACATCTTTGACAATAGAACCATAATAACGTTAAAATTTAAAATTTAAATTAATTATGTTCGAATTTCGGCCAGCGGGTGACCACTAGTTGAATATAAATTCTATAATAGATAATAATATAAATTCGATAATTACTCTTAAGATGATAACCTGATGTCAAAGTAGTTCCATGTCTTTGAATTTGGTTAGCAACTGGCAAACGCTTAGTTGAAAATGCTCCGAGCAGTCGCCCATCCACAAATCAACGGCGCGAAGCGTTGCTTTAACTTGACTATCTACCGACCAGCGATTGTAACCGAGTATGAGCGGATCTCTCAGATAAAAATATTAAATAAAGCAGCTTGTAACTGTTCCACTGCAAGACCTCAAAAGCCTCTTCTCATACGGAGAAATAACTAATATTGAACACACCGCTAACTCACCGCGGGATAAGTCCCTCGTAATAACTCTGGTTATAATTTTGGCTTTTCATTTAATTAAAATTCTGCCTTTTCTTCAACATTAACCTGCATTATTCTCACATTAATAAATTTTAATTATAAGAACACATAATTTTAAAAGAGTGTCTATGGAGTTTCTTGCCGGCTCTTCTCCATAAGACCAACGCCTTGGAACCGTGCACCTAGCTTTGACTTTCTTAAGTGCCTGTAATAGGGCCTATTTGAAATAAAAAAATTGAGTTTGAGTTTGAGTTTGATAGTGATTTTAGACCTTAGGTCGAGGTTTCCTCTATGTTTTACCGAACATCAGTGGATTCGTAGATTGAATGTACTGTGTAATGTAACTTGGAAAAGGGGAAACTGGTACATGTCGAGTTAGAACACGCAACCTATTAATGAAACAAGTCTTTGATGATTTGATGAAGAAATCAGTGCAATTCTAAATATTGAAATTATGTATAGCCAGAAATTACAAGGTATACAATAAGGACATCCGCAAGCGAATCTCTTTTACAATTACTGCTCAAATGACGACATCCAATTAAAAGGCTGACCTTTTGGCCGGGTCCCGCTATTCCTAATCCACCCACGTACGCGAATTGCGAACAAGTTTATTGGCCTAGCGAGAATTTTAAGCGGACGACTTAATGTTGAGACTACACGTACAATTAAACCTGTAATTATTTTCGACTGGGATTGATGAAACTGTGACTTGATTAAAAATATACGTATAGCAACAATTGACTACACGTTACCGTAAGATCAATTATGTGTTATTTAAAATTTGCTTTTTTTTTTCTTTGACCCGAAAAGGTTCCTTTTTACACGACTGCCCAAAAAAGGAGTGTTATGTTTTTAGGTTTCATGTATGTAGGTATGTATGTTTGTGAGTTTGTTTATTCCACCATAACTTCGAAACGCCTGAACAGATTTAGATGTCTGAGGTATCCTCCCGGGTAAGGTTTAATTTTTTTAATGTAGTGGCTATGGAACTCAAAAAGGTTTGAAATAAAAAAAGAACACGCTGCAGGCGTGTGTTTTTTTATATTTTTTTAGAATAGAATAATAATGAAATGTAGGTAACAAAATAATGCTGTTGATGGCACTACAATTGAAGATTTTCGTTCCTTTTAATATTATGTTGATTAATTACATCAACTGCAGTATGTAGATGTCTAGTACTTTGTTTCAAGTACCTATACATATTCACAAATTGTCAATCGAGGTAGCTTACCGTATCGTGAAGTTCTGGTACCAATCAGATAAGTGAGTTTTATAACCTTTCAAGGAACAATACAAACAACAGTTTAAGTATTCTCTGAGCGTTTACCGTTACACCAGATTGTCAGATTTGTGTAAATAATGCGTATTACTCTTTATTTATGTTTTCTTTTGGGCACAGCATACCCTTTTACGTTGATATACTGTGTGTGCTTTACGTAAAGTAGGTCAACGATCTTATTTTGTTTTGTTAGGGCCACGGAACTAGCGATTTGGGGATTATTTAACAGGAGGCTAGTAACATTTACAATTATGTTATTACTTATGTGTTTGATTGATTGAAAGCATTGACGCAGAAAAAATCGGAGCAAAATTGGTCATCGTCATCATTCTCTACCTACTCATTCAACATAGGTCCGCGCAACGTGTCATTTTCTTCCATACATTTCTATCAGCTGTGAATACTTTCTAGTTATATCATACAAATATACTAAACATAATATTCTCAGGATTGTCTACTAAAAACGCATCCGTTTTCCCACCATTCCATACTAAAATACCTACAGAAAGCTCTACTATACCTTCACGCTGGTCTGTTTAAACCACACCGGTGTGAACGGACACTTACGCAAGTCGGCCTTCCCTTGTTTCACAGACCAATAAAACTGTCATCAGAGAATTGCAAAATAGCGTTGAGTTTTATATGCCCATCGCTGTCTGCACTTGCACCTCCCGCTGTTTCTATGGCGTCACCTCCATCGTAAAGATGTTTATTGTCGTTAAACTAAAGGCAATTTCTTTTTATTAGCGTCCAGGCTGCTTCCTGGTTGTATTATTTTATGCCACAGTTTATGTGTTTTAAAGTGAGACCGTTTTGTTTTCTCTAAATATATTGTTTAATAACCTATTGTGGTTGAGCATGCTATTAGCTATAAAGAAAAGCTTAGACCTCGATGTTATTATGATCGTACGATTTGTTGAGCGAACAGATAAACGTGCGTATCCATGTTTATCCGTAAATTTTCAAACAATTTCAATCGGACATCTTAATTTTGACTAATATTGTCATGTAAATAGTAACGAGGCGTCGTCACCTGCGTGATAGTTCGTTGACCCCTATAGTAATAATATCTTTGTTGTATGAGTTACCTGTAATGATTTTATTTTAAATAATATTTGAACAAAATAATGTATACCGACTAGAATGTCTTCCAAAATGTTATTAAACATGGTCCTTTGGTCCTTTGAAAACTGGGTACGTGTAATTATTAAAGACTTGTTAACAGCATAAAGCAAATGACAGCAACGTGTATGCAGTGGTAGAGCAGAAGCGTCCGCCTCTTCGTGATAAGGTATAAGGTCGAAGAGCTCAATACTTTGTAAAAACAAATACGTACCTAGTTGTTCTACAGCCTTTTCAATTGTCTTAATAATTACTTTTTGGAAATTAAACCCTTTATTAATAAGAAAATATTTTGCAATCCGCCCCTCATTTGCAAATGACTAGTCGTGATCGAAACATTATTATCTGAAGTTATGACATTAACTTAATAGGCTTAATAATAGTCTATTATTATTGTTATGGTGTTAAATACTCGCCTAAAAGACATTAATTTGGCATTCTAGTTGTCCATAAACTGTTACTTTTAGTCAATATTTCAATAAATTTGATCGAAACTATTGTGAAACTGTATGCAGATTGGTTATAACAATTTTATCTCTGAATGTCTCCAAGACCAATCGAGCCAAGTCCAGGCATCTACTAGTCATTTGAGATTGCATGAGTCATGACTGCTAATTAGATATTAGATTCTAATATTTGGAGAAATAAAATACGAATACGACTGCAAGCACAAAGCCAAAGGGCGCAGGTACATTTTCTATCGTGTGGTAATCCCTATTGACGTCGTGCCGGCTTCTTTCAGACTTAAACTATATAGTGCCTCCTTTAGTGGGGTTCCGGAATCAAAACTGCATTAGCCGCAATCATCGCCACCAGTCTACTCCTAGACATCATCATCATTATATCAGCCGATAGACGTCCAATGCTGGACATAGGCCTTCCCATATATATTTCCATAAAAGACGGTCTTGTGCCCACTCCATACACCTACTGCGTGCGACGTTTGTTATATCATCGGTCCATCGGGTGGGAGGGTCCTACTTTCCTGCTGGACATAGGACTCTACAAATGCCGCAATACGGGCTGTCACGGAGAGGCGTAGTCGACGCCAGCAGACTGCAGTTTGTGGTGCAAGTTTAATTCCTGCTTGCGATTGTATATACCATTATTAACAGCTTATTTTGAGCAAAGACTTGTCTCCATACCATCCATCTATCCCGACTCAGTGCCGCCGTATTTACCATGCCACAAAATAAAACTGTAATTCTAATTTAGGTATTTCAAAACTGAATAAATTTCAATTCTAGGACCAGTATCAGCTAGACCTCTGACCTCTAAAAAGACGATACTCTAAATGGTTTTAAAAGCAAGAATACTAAAACTTCAATTGGGTCAAAATCTTTATAAAATATACCATATTTCATTCATAATCAAAATAGATTTATTCAAAATGATAGTAAATAGTCAACCCCCAAATAGCTATCCAATCACCCACCCTTCCTCGCTTTGTATTCGCAATGCACAATGTACATCTTGTGGTCATAACAAGTTCATAGAAATATTTGAAAACATCGTGCAACAGTTTTATTATCCTGTGGTCATTAAATTGTTGTCGTATGTATAGAAAAAGCGAGATAAATGGTTCTTCAATTCAGACTATAAAATGTACCTTTATGCTAACGTAACTTAGTCTTATATACAATGTTAATAGATACAATATGGTATAATGCAGATAATCACTACCTCGTTGGTCTAGTGGTCCCAAGCGCGACTGCTGAGCATGATGTTTAGGGTTCGATTCCCAGGTCGGGAAAGTGTTATTGGGTTTTTCTGCAAGAACATTCTCAGTAGCAAGTTTTGATTTATTTGCCAAATGTCAATACATGTGTACTTTTTTATGGCTTTGACTCTCATAATTCGACTTGATACCTCTAGGTGTGAAATAAGGAGACCTGAATTGACACTCAGGCAGACAGACGCACAACAAAGTGATCTTAGTGGTTTTGAAGTACCTTCTGAAGTACGGCGGAAGCCTAAATAATCAATGATCAAAAATTTTATAAAGGTTTTGCTTCATCATCAATACAAATAAATAAAATCGAAGTGTGTTTGTAATGTCAGAATAGTAGTTTTTTTAAGCTCACAGTAATTGTTACGGCTAATCTTCGAAACGGCTGGACCGCTTGTGATAAGATTTTACTGACAGGAAGCTGAGTATATAAGGAGTAACTTATGCGAATTATAATATAATTATACGCAGGTGAAAGGTGTGGCTTTATTTCATCAATACAATCTGAAGACATAAAGTACCATTAACAGCACTATCTTACAGGAATAGTTTCTTGCAAGGGGTTTTCTTATGGCTAGCCGTAGCAATATACTGTATAGAAACATCTATGGAACGCTTGTATGCATGGCATGCGATACGCCACGAACATGCCATCAGTTTCTGTTAATCTTTTTAGAAAACATTATTGAAGTAGAAGCTATAACTTAAAGTCTATTACCAATAATAAACATTATTATTCCTGCCTTTGTCATACAGCTGTCAAACTACAAGTGAAAGACAGAGACAGCAATATTTAAGCCAAAGCAAGTTTTCAGTAGTTTGCTTATGTGCTAAAATGTGATTCATTTTACAATTATTATTATTTTAGTATAATAACTTTCGTGAGACATATAAAAAATATAAAATTCTTCATTAAAGAAAAAGTCATAGAAGGAGACGGTTACCACCAACAACAGCATTCCCAAAGAGGGATGACGTCAGGCAGGCGGCCGGTCATAAAGCATAGCCAAAACTTTTGCGTGTCGCGAGTCAAACATAAAAAAGTTAGTTTGACTCGCGACATCGCCGCGGGCTCTATTATTATTAAAGTAGCAACTTCACCCTGTAAACTATGTAGGTATATAAACGAAAACACCACATTCTTCAATTACCATCTTCATTTAATTTACTTTATGTCAGTCTTTCCCATGTTTTGCTTTTATATTTCTTTATCAAGAACATTTAGCAAGCAGCATATAACTTGGCTTGTTGCTAAAGTTTTGGCTATGCTTTATGACCGGCCGCCTGCCTGACGTCAACCCTCTTTGGGAATGCTGTTGTTAGTGGTAACCGTCTTCTTCTATGACTTTTTCTTTAATGAAGAAGGCAAATTGCGACGCACCACAAAACGAGCCCATACGTCAAAATTGATTGTCTGAAACGTGTTCTCAACAACGTTGAAATATTTCATTGACACAAATCGCGTTTCGTTTATCGGAACTTATACTTTTGTATAATACATTTTCCATATAAAACGTTTCGTTCACATAACCGTCATAGTTTAAATAGTCTCGTTTAGAAGCTTACCGATATCTAAGACATTAGTTCACAGTAAATGAGATCATGCTTCTTTATTGCTTCAATATGTGCCTCTATGTTCCTAAATGACATTTTAAATGGGCCATATGTATCCCGTGTAATACCGAATGCTATAAATAATAGAATATACGGTGTTTTGGTAGTTCTTAGTGTTATTAGATATTGGAAATACACTTTAATGTTATATTTTAGAAATACACTTTAGAAATGGCTAAGGTTTCTTTGAACAATATGATAACTGTTGATCGGATCTTAAGGCAAATTAATCACTTTCTGTAAATACATTATTTGAGATGAGGAATTTCTTTTTAATATATTATTAACATTACCTTACCAGTCCCTATCTTACTGTGGTGCAAGGATCATATTAATAAAGTTAGACAAAAATAAACTAGAAATCATCGGTTCGTTAATATGGGTGAATACTAATAGTTTTAATAACATTTCTGACACAGTTCAAAAAAACAGTAATTGTTTAGTATCCTCTTTATCCAATAAACTAGATTGTTTCACAATAACACATATGTAATTTAGATCTGTGTTAAACACGAACATCATTATCACAGCTAACACAAAGAACTCTGTCAGCGGGATCCCTTTGAAAATTACGCGTGACAACATTTCCAATATCATCCCATACAATTTATTATAGTCCAATGTTCCCATCGATTTCCTCACAATTACCCGTCAATGTCCGTTATTGTTGATTCATTCACACTCGGACTTATTTTGCCAGTCGCCCCATATTAATGTTCCATTTTAATTAAAAGTTATGACGCATCAGAGTTGCCCCTACGAAAATATAGCGCTTCTTTTGTATGCGCGTTGATTTGTTGGCGTTCCCCCTTTGCATGACCTATACCATCCATTTTACCTTGACCTTTTGTAGTTTACTTCCCATCTTTAATCCTATATAGATTTGGGAGCTCTGTAGATTTTGGTTTTATGTTAACAATGTCTGTCGGCTTGAATGAATTCATGTCTGTCTCTCTTACACCTTTTGTGGTGTCACAGTCATGGTTGCCTAAGGATTAGTGGAATCACCGTGAAATTGTTCTATTTTATTATTCTTCGCTTTTGCTCTTTCAAATAGTTGAAGATTGTCGTGTGTTTTGTCCATTGTACAAGTTACCTGTATCTGTTCTTTTATTTTTTGTTCACACCTGATGTAACTATGGGCGGTATCCTTGCAGCTTTGTTGCAGATTTTTTGTAACTACTGTCTGTGTCCCTTTCTGTTATCTATTTATGTAATGCTTGGGTTTATTTGGCCTTACTGATTTTTATCTCTCAATTATAGTGTCTATGGGAATAACGTCAGTATTTAAACGTTATGGAATAAAAATAACTATCATGCCGTGGTCACATCTTGATAAAATTTTAAAAATGTATTTTGCATAAAAATATAATGAAAAATTTCAGCTACTAAACAGACACTCAGTTTTAATTTTTCTGTCACTCACAATAAATCACCAAATTATTATTAACGAAAACAACTAACACGAAACAAACACGTGTTCATTTGACCCTAAATTCGTCATCTCGATCTTATTCAGAAGCCCCAATAAGGAACCTCTTGAAATCCAACACGCCAACGGCTAAAACAAAAGCGTCGACATACATGTGCCCCTGCGCAGCTGATTGAGTGATTGTTGATGCTGCACATTTATTACTAACAATTGATCGTGATTACTGAACAAAAGGGGAACTGCAGTGTTAATGGTTCAGATGCGAATAAAAAATCTAAGATAGTGGAGTCGTTGCCAAAGAAATATCGACTATATATCTAAAGGAAAGCTTTCTTTTGAATTTGCTTTTTTAATCAGAAACACTGGTTAAGGTAAACAAAGGTAAACAAACAAAGTTGTTGTGAAACTTCGTATCAATACGGCTAGTGTTCTAGTGGCAAACTATGTATATTTCTCATGGTATAACCAAGCCAGACCATTACGGAGGACTATGCGCTGGCCTCTTAACCAAAAAGGCACTATGTAATTTTCTGACGAATAGGTTTAGGGGTGGTTATTCCGCGGATAATGACGGTTAACATGTTGTCACGGTTTAAATTAGGCTCATACTGTCCTTTTATTGATAAAAAAATATTTAAATTTTCATAGAGATGCCAAAAAAAGCATAAAAAGAGAGCAAAACTCGATTCAGCAACAATTTTTTTTAGCCTGTTAGGATACTAACAGCTTTGACATCAGGTTGGCTTGTATATTGATTATATAATTGCCTCATTTGTCTAGTGGCTGCAAGCGCGGCTGCTGAGTGTGAGGTCCTGGGATCGATTACTGAAAAATGTTATTGGGTTTTTATATTGGGAAATCCTCAATAGCAGCTAAGAGTAAGGAAGTTGGCGGTGTGATGCCCCCGTGATTCAGTGAGCTTGTAAACCTGCAGTCCTATGCCTAATTTCTCTTCGGTCGTGTCGTCCCATCGGACTATGAGAGTGGAGGAAGAGAGATTGCACCAATGTTTGCGCATACACTTGTGCACTATAATATCTCCTACATACTTAGCTTATCTCCGTGGAATAGGCCGCCGTGACAAAAAGTTCGGTTGTATATTATTGCTACAGATATTCATAGTAAACTGGTTTGAAAAATGCCAGTTGCCTTTGTTCTTATAACTGCCAATTTGTATTTACCAAACACTAACTGTACAGTACAAACTTCACGAGTAATTTCTTCTGCTAACACTTTAAGAACCACTGCTGTTTCTTCTAAGATACTTCAATTACAGTCATCGTCCATGGCATGTTCACCACTAATTGAGGATGACGTCACATCATGACGTTTACCAACGGATTCACTCTATGATTGAGGTTATGTTTGCTTTGGCAGTTGAACGCAATTTGATTGTGTATAAACATTATTAACTCTGAGATAATTTGTGTGTAAATAGAATTGTAGAGATTATGTTTGTTATTGAATAGATGAATGAGCTTAATACGCTAACCTATTTATTTGCGTAGTAAAATTGATGGTAGGGTAGTAATAAAGCATAATATTCATGTTCAGTAATGGATTCTGTTTATTGTTATAATTTTTTGTGGAAAAGAATACGGTCGCGAGTAGGATTCGGACCTGTGCCTCCCGGATGAATACTCCAGGCGCTCTGACCACTAAGCCATCTCGACCTCTGCTCACTACCGCGAATTCTTCTTCCACATTTTAATACGTCTTTTTAGTGACCTTATTGCTATCTATTCAGTCTTTATATCTGATTCTGTTTATTTTTTATTTTCCATAATATTTTAGTAAATGCCCAAATTTAAACATTTGATTTCTAATGTAACTAGATACGTTTTTACATCTTGAACCGCAATTAGGTACAACTAGCACGTGGATCTCTTAAAAGGAAATTAACTAATTAATTAGGACCTTTCATACGACTGGCCAAAAAAGGACATAACAATCCTTTTTTTGGCCAGTCGTGTAAGTTGTTTTTAGGGTTCATGTACCTATGCATGTAAGTATCTATGTATGTTTGTAAGTTTCTTTATTTCACCATAACTAATAAAAAACTGAAAAAAAAAATTGAAGCTGTAGTACACGAAAAAGGATGCAATAAACAAAATACACATATGGCAGGCGTGCTGTTCTTTTTTTATTAATTTCTTTATCTTTTATTGTATATCGGTTATTTCTAACTTTACTTCAGTAATCAATATCATATGTTGCTGTACCCTTTTCACGTTGTACCTCATTAAAAATAAAGAACTGATAACAAAAAATGTTTTCGTTAAATAATTTTCTGAAAATCAATCCAGACCACTACAAATATTGGCCTACACTACGGACTCCAATATTTACAGAGCTGTTCCACGGGCTTCGCAAACATTTCGTCCAACTGACACGCTTACAGTTTGTTTTATAGACTACTAGCTTCTGCCCACGACTTTGTCTGCGTGGAGTACAAAATTAGGTCCAACTGGTATAAAAAGTATCCTGTGTTAATCCAGGTTATAACTTATCTGTATTCTTAAATTTGCAACGCCTGAAAAAGGCCGTTAAGCTGTACATAATATTTAAATTAAGACCTGTAATACCTTAACATGCAAATAAAGACTTTGACTTTGACTTAATTTCATTAAAATACATTCAGTAATTTTTGCGTGAAAGAGTAACAAATACCATACATAGCAACTTTCTTGTTTATAATATTAGTACGATTCGGTCTGACGTACGTTTTTCTAACTTTAAAAAGACGTATTTTAGATTTATGCTGTATTGAAGAGAATTTATCGAGATTTATTTGGGGCCTTTTTATTTTATTCAGCAATGGATTTTCTACGCATTTCTTTGGCTAGTATCCATCTCGTTGTGCTCATATATATTTCTCATAGCAGTAACCTTAGATGCTTCTTACGACTTACTTAACCTTAGCTCCTCATAAACAAAATAATTTACTCCCACAACATTCTTCCACATCAATCCCAAAATATTCCACAAACCTTAATCCTATTTTTCTACCTCGATCGATTTAAAATTCAAAGTTTATCTCGATTTCCATCAAATATGTTACTTATTACTCATAATTTAACCTACTTGAAACTCCTACTCGATTGCAAAAATTTCGACAGTACTCGACTGTTGCCAAATCGATTTTGTATATTCTAACCTTCCTACACGCGCAGCACGCGCATGTTTTGGTTAAAGACACGTCTCCGAAATTGTTTTATGAAATTGGTACTGAGAAGTTATGTTAAACAAACTGTTGTTATAACGTTGTAATTAGCAATTTCCTTTGAATTGTATGAGGTATGTTTTGTTTGGACTTTGCGTAGAAGTTCTTATAGGGCAAGCGCAGGTCGGAAACTGTCAAATAGGTTCTTTGTCTCAACGCATTACGCAATCGGTGACGATATCGGATTAAGTAGTTAAAATCGATTTACAAATACAAACGACTCTTCTGCTTCTACGGTAGGTAGTCAAAAGCGCGGCTACAAAGCGTCTAGTTATATTTATATTCCAAACGTGGATTAAGTGTTTTCCAATATACCTGGAGTATTTATCCGGGAGGCGCGGGTTCTAATCCTGCTCACGACCGCATTTTAATTTCCACAAAAAATTATAACCTTAAATTTTTTCCCGT
Organism: Xylocampa areola; assembly: GCA_935421205.1. Lineage (NCBI taxonomy): Eukaryota > Metazoa > Arthropoda > Insecta > Lepidoptera > Noctuidae > Xylocampa > Xylocampa areola. The sequence goes on along the minus strand of OW285218.1, from coordinate 13,873,893 downwards.
TATATTCTCCATAAAAGCAATCAAAACCGGTATTGGTTTTGCAATCAAAACTAATACCGGTTTTGATTTTCCGGAGAGATTCGTGCACTATCTTAGACTGCACTATCGCCTGTCAACAGGTAAAGTAATGGACAGTGAAATTCAATAATAAAAAAAGAATCAAAGGTCGTTAAGTATTTTTCTGTTAGAACATTTTAAAATCACTAGAAACCTGGAGTTAAACCTTGCTTCCTTTCGACCGGAATTTGAAACCGTCATCCATGAACTTAAGTTGTACGGGTTATACAGCACTTCGTCTCTGTCATTATCACAATAGAAATGGTACCACTTGAAACAAATTGAAAGCTATGCTGTTCAATAAAGGAAATGGGTCACTTTAATGTGTATGGACGATAGTCAGGCAAATAGTTATCACTTACTGTTATGCGAGAGGCGCCATGCCCATAATAATTAGGGACTAACACTGAACTAGACGTAATTCAAAATGAATGAAGTACTAAAATCGATTTTATTTCTAACTAGCTGGTGCTCAACTTCGTCTGCATGGCAAAAGGTAGCGAAAATCAAATCAAAATCAAAACCAATTATTTCAAATAAACCATTTACAGGTACTTTTGAATTTTCAGAAGTTAGTTGCCACGTTCCAAAGTGTAGAATCGTATGGAGAAGAACGGGAAAGAAACTCCACGGTTACCTCCTCTTTTTCATCATATAGGTTTTTACAATGTGATAAGCCTATGTCCTCCTCCAAGGTCCTATCTATCTCAATACCAGCGTTACTTTCGCATTTATAATAGAAGTAGAGATTAACAGTGCCCGCGTCATAGTTCGCGAATCGCGCGGAACTTGGTCAAATAGTTTACAAATATTTATATTCACATCTTCCGGACCCTGAAAGACATCGAAATGGCAAAAATTACAAAAAGAAAACTATTTTGTTCCCTAAAATTTCATTAAAATCCATTAATCCGTTTCGTAACCTTACAAGTAGCTTTTTTAGCATCTTCTAAATAAGTGTGTTCACTTATATTTTTGTATTTATTTAGAAATCACAGATAGACACTTCAATTTCATTTATAGGTATAGATTGAACTCTAATTCGGACAGTCCCAGTTTTTATACTCACTAGTTTTCATTTAACTGTCTCACCTTCTAGAAGTCGCAAGCGCAGCTGCTAAGCGGGAAGTCCTGGGTAAAAATGTTCGAAAATTGGCTGAATGTCGAAATTTGGAGCAGATGACAATAGGCTTACAGCCATGTGGCACTAACTAAATCGGCCAAACACCACCTTAAACGCGTAGCGAAAAATGCCTCCCTCACATTTGAGGAGCTAGCAACGCTCTTCACCCAAATAGAAGCAATCCTAAATTCCAGACCTCTTTCCCCTCTTTCGTCTGACCCCACGGATATCAATCCCTTAACACCAGGGCACTTTCTGGTTGGACGCCCACTTACATCAGTGCCTTCACTACAATGTGGCAGAAAAAGAAGACCCTCTTGACCTGAACCCTTCGCCGCCTGCCTTTCGCTTTGCAAATTACTAAGAAATCCAATCATTTAATGATGGCTTGGTTAGTTGTGTGAAACAATTGTGATCCAATAGTGTTAATTTACTAGTTTTTCTATAGATTTGCCTTGGAATAATCAGCGCCCACATTGCGTGTTCAATGTCAAATGTACTCGTCGTAGCTGCGGTGATTAAAATTTTTTACTAGTCACATTGTACGATGGGACTTTATAACAGATTTTAAACAGAAAGTAGATTAGAATACAATATAAGAGGACACTGATTTACTATCACTTAAAGACTTCCTCACTGGTCTGGTTGTTAAAAACGGGGCTACTGTATGCAGTGGTGTTAGAAATGATGTTGATTTGGCTAATCGCAATAGGCTTATCACATATTGCTTGGCACTAACGGCAGCACTGAAGTGTGGATGTGCAACCAGTACTCGTCTGTCTAGCCCTTCGCCAATACAGGCTCTTATTGTTAATTAAATCATCTCCTTAAGGAAATCCACATTGTAATTGTTTCGTTGAGAAAGTTAATTTAAACTGTATAAAGTATTCTGCGTTCATGACACTATTTTATGAGTAGTTCATATGTTCCTCCTGTTCTTCGCCAAATTTGTTTGAATTCGGCGCAACATATCTTTTCAATAAGTTTTTACCATCCGTCATCTCAGTATTCACTCCCTTTTTAGCCATATCATCTTTCGTATAATAACTTTCGTGAGGCATATTCATATTAGTTATTGTTCACCGGTTACTACTCACGTACATTCTTCGGGTTTGCCCGACTAGTTTCGAACTCGAACGGAGCCCTTAGTCATGAGCTGAGTCCGCGGCTATGTCGCGAGTCAGACTCTACATAGCCGCGGACTCAGCTCATGACTAAGGGCTCCGTTCGAGTTCGAAACTAGTCGGGCAAACCCGAAGAATGTACGTGAGTAACCGGTGAACAATAACTAATATATCATCTTTCATCAACCCATCCATCGTTGTTTGGGTTTTATTCTTGGAGCCATTCACATTTATACTTAAAACATTCCTTGAGTCATGTTTCTCATTTATGGTATGGTCCACACTATTTGACATGGTCCATACCGTATTACACCATGTCAAATAGTTATAAATTGTATGTAAACAGGCTTTAAAATCAAATAAATCTTTGGCAAAGGTTTCCTACTTCATCAATTTCACCTTACACCAGTCAAAACAATTACATGAACCATTCAGAACTTAATTACAGCTAATAAGATCCTTGTATGTTCTGATCGTCCATTAAGATATCAATCGTCGGTATCAATCGCATGCTATTGTGTATACTTGCGTCATCATGGTAGACTGGCTGACTGGATATTGGATGTTTATGCTAATATGATACAGATTTTTATTTATTAATTTGAATGATGTGGCACGTCCTTTTGTAGTGATTTGATGGTTAAGCTCATTTGTAACATCTTAATAATTATTGCGTCGGTATCCTGGCTACGTTCCGGTGATCTCTTTGGGGAAACTGAAGGGTTTGTCTGTGCAATTATGGACGAAGTTATTATGACGAACAACTACCGGAGGTATATTCTAAAGGATGGGACGGTTGACATATGTCGGGCATGTCATCGCCCCGGTGAATCCCTTAGACACATCATCTCCGGTTGTTCTCGTCTTGCTAACGGCGAGTACTTGCACAGGCATAATCTAGTGGCCAGGATTATCCACCAGCAACTTGCTTTGCACTACAACCTTGTGGAGTGTACGGTGCCATACTATAGGTATACACCCGACCCAGTTCTTGAAAATGGTCATATCACATTGTACTGGGATCGATCTATCATTACTGATAGGACTATTGTCGCCAATAAGCCTGATATAGTGGTGATAGATCGATTCGAGCGCCGCACAATGATTGTTGATATTACTATCCCTCATGACGAGAACCTCGTGAAAGCGGAGAAAGATAAACAAATCAAATATCTTGATCTGGCGCACGAGGTTGTCGACATGTGGAATGTGGACTCTGCAATCATTGTACCGATAGTCGTTTCCGCTAATGGACTAATAGCGAAGAGCCTTGATCAACACCTAAAAAGGCTCTCGCTAGGCGGCTGGATCAAGGGCCTAACAGAAAGCAGTACTCCTCGATACGGCACGCATTGTGAGGAGGTTCCTTTCTCTGGAGCCCTAACCACCGCTAGCTTGGACCCTGTTCCCGATGCCGCACAGTGGGTCGAAACTATGATTTTAGTGACTTAGGGCTCAACTTTGCTTTTTCACTTTTTTTTTATGCGGATGGGTAGAGCTCATTAACCTCAATAATAATTGTTCTGATGTATTTTTTCCTAAACTTTATACTTTGGGTAGAAAAATGTGTTTTGTTATTTTTTTGTATGGAGCGGATCAAATAACCTTAAATTCCTGCTAAGTAGCGTGTGATCCCGCGTTGAAACTTTATTTTTCATATACCTTGTCTAGTCTATTATCATTTGATGCTATTAACGTGTGCATAAAGTTGCAACTCTGCCAAATAAATGGATCGAAAAAAATGAAAAAATATATCGAATAAAAAGCTACATTTTTTACTTTCGTAAGTTCTTTTAAGTTAAATTTGATATGGAATAGTAAGTAAAAGCACGTAATAATACACATAGTTACTTAACAACTAACAACAATACATTTAAAAGGTCCCTAATTAGCTTAAATTTACTAATATATGTAGTATTAGTAAATTTGTAAATTTAAGCTAATCACACTAATCATAATACATTTAAAAGGTCCCTAATTAGCTCAAATTTACTAATATATGTAGTATTAGTAAATTTAAAGCTAATCACACTAATCATAATACATTTAAAAGGTCCCTAATTAGCTTAAATTTACTAATATATGTAGTAGTAGTAAATTTAAGCTAATTAGGGATCTATGAATTTCAATTTCTTTGTTTTAATGACTTTAACATGTTTATGAAATGTTATTTTAAGTTAGATTTAATACTGAATAGTAAGTAAAGATAGGTACATAATAATACAAATTAGTAAAGGTAAACTAACATTACTACAACTAACACAAGCAAACTAAAAACTAACTATAAACAACATCAAACATTACTATTTCCTTTCAATTATGAGTTTGACATTTATAAACTAATAAAAAAAACAAGAAACTTACAAACTACCAAAAAATCTTATTCACTATCGCTATGACTATCTTGTAAATTATCTACATCAATAAAATCTATATCGGATTCTGTGGGAAAAATCAGCAGAAGCTCTTTGACTTTTGGAGAGAGAACCATTATATTTTGTTTCACCATTCGAGGTCTTAGACTTGTGATCTTTGGATCAGAAGACAAAAGAAGATTGTGTATAATGTCCTCATTTGTCGCCGTTCTACTTACCTTTCTAGAATGACTCTCTCTATATTTCCGGAAATCTTTATTACGAGCTTCCGCTGCCTCTTCCGACAGTTTACCTATAGGTATGGCACCAAAGTGCTTAATTATATCACTCCCATGTACTAACAATTTATGTATACTGGAAGGCATATAATACCAGGGATATAAGTGAACGTACAATTGTGCAGTATCTCTACAAAATTCGGAAAACTTAGAAAGATCCACGCTCTCTCCAGATGCAACCGTCTGAAGAATCACATGAAACCTTTCTATTAAATCTTTATCTATTCCTGTTATGCGAGCTGTTGTTTCTGCATCCCTAAAAAATCTTCTGGCAGTATTGCCATCATTGGTTGTGCCTACTCCTTGCTTGACTACGTCAATAAGTAAACCGCATTCTTTCTTAAACGCTTGCTGTATAGCGCTCTTTCTGAGTGACATTTTTTCTTTGTCATCGCCCCTGCAACTCCATTTTTTGAAGTCCAAACGATAAGCTGCAAACAAAAAGAAATATCACTTAAATAAAAATCTCACAAGTAACTATATAACGTGAAAAAAATTATGAACTAATAAAATTATATTTACCGATATGAAGTAAGCACTCCATGCTTCTTATCCAGGCATGTAAAGATGACATTCCATACTGGAACGCTTCTTCGTTGTTCTCTTTTTGAGCAAGTGACTCTAAATTGTTCATCTCTGACGGTTTTGCTTTGCAGATATCACAGACAGCTGAAGATGTGTCTGACAAATATGACGATATTTTGCCGTCTATCATCGTCAAGTGCAATTGATGCTTAACTTCAACTTGATTGAACTTGATTGGCTGAAGTCTTTCTATTTCTTCGGTTATGCTAGCTTTTATAGTTACCACTGTTGACTGCGTTTCTTTGGTAAATTTGAACATTATCGGACGGCAATAGAAAGTTGATGAGGGTCGATCGTTTTCCCAAACAATTGTTCCATCACATTGTTGAAGCCTTATAGGAACTAGACTGGCCATGAAGATAGTTGAGTCATCAAACTCTGCTTCAGTCTTTTGTTTATAATTACTTTGACCTGAGGCTCCATCAAAACCCCATTTGCTTATTAGCAGTAACTCAGTTGGCGAATCCAAATCTAAAGTAATCACTTCTAAAAGCCTAGATACCGTCAAGTTGAGTAAAGCTTGCAGTTTAATAGCAGCTCCTTCTTCAGTTATAATTATGTCTTCTTTCCCTGGATAACATTTTGCCTTCGCTTGTTTTATTTTATAATAAGAAGGGTATAAATCAGACCTATTTTCACTTGCTGCTTCTCTTAGGCTTATATACTGCCACTTACTTAATTTAAGTGAAACTAATAAAGACAGTGCCTTATCGGGTGAATATGTACTACTTTTCGGTTTACTTGTACTTAAACACTCTTTAACTTTTTCTAGATCTTCGGGGTGATTTAGTAAATGGTTCATAATTTTTCCTACATCCTCATTTCCGGTGTTTCTTAAACTAGCAATTGTAGTAGCTTTAAGTTCATCCGGGGATAACGAAAGCGATTGGTTAATTTGATCAACGCGTCTTCGTTTTTGCCTGGAGCCCAATTCCTCGAAAGGTTTTCGAGGTGTAAATGTAGATGTCGAAGCTTCTGTAGTAGATGGTGGTAGATTTTCGACATCTTCAGTATTACAAATCTCGAGCCTTTCCTGTTCAGTGTTCACAGCTTCAGGTATCATTCCTTCGGGCCAGTTTATTGCACGTTCCAACCAATCACCATTTTTTCTTACAAACTGTGCTAACGTGCGACTACTTCGTTCCCATCTTGCACTTATATTTGAACAAAAGCGCGTACAGAATTTTTGGAGCTCAACACTGTTCTCTTCGGTCACGTTTATTTTATGTTGTAGGAATTGAAAGAATTTTTGACTATCCGACAGTGACTTGACCTGCTCTCTTAAAATCATAAATAAATCTAAATTGTTAACTAAATTATCCATTATAACGAAAAAGGGACGATCAGAATCACGAGATGTTAGTAGTAGTACGAATAAACGAACACTAGTTAGTATATAATAAATTATGGTCATTTTATACTTCCAGAATCCAGTGACAAACAATGTTTACTAATTTTTCTACTACCCTCATTAACTAATTATCCTAATTAATATTACAGTAATGACTAAAAGTGAAAAACATTGTTTTTTTATAAGGTAAAAGGTTAAGCTAATTACAGTAATTAAACACACAAATAGAAATTAATTGATTTCATATCCACATTTTTAAATAAAGGTCCCTAATTAGCTTAAATTTACTAATATATGTAGTATTAGTAAATTTAAGCTAATTAGGGACCTTTTAAATGTATTGTTGTTAGTTGCTAAGTAATTATGTGTATTATTACGTGCTTTTACTTACTATTCCATATCAAATTTAACTTAAAATAACTTACGAAAGTAAAAAATGAAGCTTTTTATTCTATGTATTTTTTCATTTTTTTCGATCCATTTATTTGGCAGAGTTGCAACTTTATGCATTTGTTTATAGCATCAAATGATAATAGACAGACAAGGTATATGAAAAATAAAGTTTCAACGCGGGATCACACGCTACTTAGCAGGAATTTAAGTTTATTTGAGCCGCTCCATACAAAAAAATAACAAAACACATTTTTCTACCCAAAGTATAAAGTTTAGGAAAAAATACATCAGAACAATTATTATTGAGGTTAATGAGCTCTACCCATCCGCATAAAAAAAAAGTGAAAAAGCAAAGTTGAGCCCTAAGTCACTAAAATCATAGTTTCGACCCACTGTGTGCCGGTGGCCTACTATTTTTTATATTTTTAAATGTATATTGTTTTTTTATGATATATAGTTAAAAATGTAATTAATATGTAAATTTGAAAAATAAACGAGAATTATAATCGTAACTAAGTTCAGACCTACCAAATATAAACAAAAAAAAAACTATAAGGATCGCTCAAGCCGTTTCTGAGGAGTTCGGTAACAAACACTGTGACACGAGATTTTTATATATTAGATTAGAAGAAGACACTTAATAACAATAAAAATCTATTAACTATTGTATCTGGTAATTAGCGAGACAACAGATTAATGAATAGACAACTTCAGGAACTCCATTTGTGCACACTTATTACTCGCGAAAAATATATTCATTCAAATTCAGACTAAAAATGCAACAAAATACATATATTTGAAATCATAATCTTCACTATCATCAAATGCTGTAAATTACGCGAGGTGTCACAATAGATCTTTGCAGATCCCAGTGACTAAGGGGCCTACAAGTGCAGAGTAGAGGAACTACTCTCAAATACATAGGTACATACATCATCAAATAACAAGGCATAAAAAAGCTTACACATTACAACAATTTACATTAAACAACAATTTAAAATAATTACAAAAAAAATATCTTAATTTAGTAAACCTTATATATTTTAATTACTTTGGATGCAAATACAATATCTACTTCCACAATATTGAGGTTAGTCATGCAATTACATGTGCACCGCCCGCCCGCAAACGCAAGCGGTGAAAAATTGCAACTACCACCAACTACTCTACACGTGTTTCGCCCCCCCACGGGATATCATCAGGAGCTGTTAGACCGTGCAGTGTACGCCAACGAGGGCACGGACACTGCACGGTCCCTTGCCACGGACTTCCGCAAAGTAACGCCTGAATTTATTCAATACTTACAATGACTTTGTAATATATGTAGACACATCTATATATATAAAAATTAATCCCTATTTCCCTTGGTCACGCCATAAAATGAGAAAGACTGCACCAAATTGGATAATTCTCTTTTGTTGTGTTCGTTATTGCCAGGAGAAGGTTTTTTCATAAGTTTTTTTTCGTACGGAAAAGTTTTTGACGGAGCGGGTGAAACCGCGGGGCACAGCTATTGTAAATACATATAGGTAGTTTCAACCACTGACCTCATCTTCCATCACCTCTGCACTATCATCATAATTCCTTTGATGCGCTATAAACAAGTAAAACAAACGATACATAAAAATGCTCTTCATGTTATTTTGAAAGTCATATCCACTTAAAAACCCCCATTACATTTTCTATGGCATTTTTATGGCACATTATTGCCGCTGCTATTTAAGTTTTACGTTTACAAATGAAACTGGAAATATTTTTAGGTAATGCGTTGTAGTTTTTTAAAGAGCACTTGACCCCAAAGGTCATACAATATACTTGTCTCGTTATACCCGTAAAATTATGTGACTGTCCTGATGTGAGAACGATAAAAAAAAAATTTGGTAAAGATTTGTTAGCAGGGAAAATAATGAGATTTTTGGAATAACCGCTATTAGTACTTATACGTGTCATTATGCTGTAGACATTATACATTTATAACGTAGCATCATAAATAATAACATGAAACATAACATAGCATCACGCCTGTATTCCTGAAAGGACAGGCAGAGGAGCACACAGTTGTACACACACATTTCATTATAGCTTTTATTAAGTCCCCATGCGGTGAACCTATTCGTATCTAACGGTTCAATTGCAAACTCCGGGCTGCTACTGAGAATTTCCTAACAGAAAAACTCGATAACACTTGCCTGACCCAAGAATCGAACCCAAAACCTCATGCTTAGCCGTCGCGCTTGGGACAACTTGAGCAACAAGAAATTTACTTAATCTATCGTACCTTCCGTTTGCGTCCGAAACACGCCTTCGATTGTGAAACCAAAAAAATCAAACTCATGTTATAAGGCCGCTAGGAGATACGATAACATTAACAATTCACATATCGCAAAATAAAACTATACATTTCTGTAATTGCATCTTAGATCTTGAACCGGGTCTGCCCCCAGCACATTTGTAAGCGATATAATACGCTGTATCATAGCTGCCATAATATTTTCACACTCACGACTGCTTGTAAATGAGGTACATTCCCGAGTATACCTTCTTGGGTTCCGTAGAATATTAGTACAAAAATATCATGGAACAGACTAATCTATTTTGTTTGGTCATGTATTCAAATATACGGCCCTACTTTTTAATAGCCTCATTGGTCTAGTGGTCCCAAGCGCGACTGCTGAGCAGGAGGTCTCGGGTTCGATTCCCGGTCGGGCAGTGTTATTGAGGTTTTCTGTTAGGAAATTCGCAGTTGCAGCCCGGAGTTTGGAAATTGTGCCCGGTTGATGGCAATAGGCTCACCACCTATATACTTATTAACAACATTCGTGAACTGTGGGTATACAATTGTGTACACCTCTGCCTACCCCTTCGGGGAATACAGGCATGATGCTATGTTATGTTTATTAATAGTGGTCCCTAAAAATGGTTTATTTAAAGTTCAATTTATTAATCTCTGAGAAATTAAAAAAGTCATCATAATCCGCCGGCCTCATACCAATTTATTTAACATACAAAAGGAAAATTACTCCAGAATGTAAAATAATAATTTATGTAAATAACTTTTATTGGTCAAATGAATCCTAGTGGGTTTACACATTTACTCTTTTACTGGAGTTCGCATTCGCGAGGATTTTTTCACCGTTTACTATAGATTCTTAAACATGACTGGCTGGTTTAATACACAAATCAAAATCATTTTATAGATGCACTCAATTCCGTTTATAATTCACATTGTCATTTATAAACAATACTATCAAAATGCAATCTGGTACAAGAACAGAATATTTAATGTACGGAACTGCCGACTCCGTCTCGCGTCGACATCGATTGCTTTTCGTCTTGTTTCAGTTATTTCAATTCGATATTCGCCATCATCGATTAAAGTAATGATATAGAATTACCGATAGCATTTGGAAAGTCACAATTACTGTCAGTTTTTTTTTCTACATGTTATAAGTGTCCATCTAAACTTTCAAATAATTGTGGCTTTGATATCTTAAGTACATACTGTAATGCAAAAAACGAGTCTGTCTAAAAACTTTGGGCTCAATGTTACTGCGGTTTAACCAAACGCAATCTCATTTCACTCACACTTTTTACCAAAAAAACTGTGTTTCAAAATCGTCATTTGGATTAGACTTTCTGTTTTATAATTCTGCTCACAACACAAGTCTTGGAGTACTCCTTGATAGTGATTGCATTTGCTAGACATTTTTACCTCAACCAATTAACTTAAGGTCACCATTCACTTCTAAAACTATGACATCATTGTAACCAGCACAGGTACAAGTAGTATCTATTTGTAAGTTCAGTACCTATGCATTTCTTGCCCAAATCTTTAGAGATGTACTTTTACTGCTATATCTATCTTCTTTACCAATAGTTACTTTACGCCTGGGGTTTTAGAACCGAGGTAGGACACGCCAATCACATAAAAGTACACCAGATAGCTGCACATTGAAGCTCTAAATCACAATAATAGAAAGTTAAAGAACGTGGTTATTTGTCCGTAATCAGCTTGAAGACATAAAGACTTACCCATTGAGCCCTTAATATTACATCTAATAATAACCTGGTATCTTATACATTTGAACATCACCACATTATTTCCTAACATAAACGTAACTAATACTTTTTAATCTAAACATTTCTCTCTCATATCTGCTACATTTAGTTACGGCTCGCTAGTCTAATACTCGTATCATGAATTCTTGACGTGATCTTAATCTTACGCCTCCTATGGTTGAGGAACCGCTTTTACTTTAATTTCCTCATGCTTGAGGGCAGGATATACATACTTTAACTTATTCAATCATACGTGACTGTTGACGGGTGTAACAAGATTTAAGTTCTATGTAGTGTTAAATGATTAATAAAACTGTGCTACGTTACCCACGTGGAAACTAAAATATGAACGACATAACGATTATATTTTCCACTGCTTTGGAAATGACAACTTGTCCTATCCCCATTTTTATAGCTGTCTGATCTATAATCCGAAACACCTAAAAGTTCTAGGATATCTAAAGAAGTAACACACATGAAACGAATTACAACTGTTTAATAAAGTCTATGTAGCTATCGAAAGTACACATAAGATGGATCACATAAGATCGAGTCTGAAATACGTATGTACAAATCACTAAAAACCATAAGCAGGCTGCAGCACCCACGACTTGTACCCAGTCGACGGGCGGTTCTGATTAATATTGAAATTCACCACACCATGCGGCAGAGTGAATCAATTCAACATGGCATTATACGTCTCGGTCCGACGCGATCCGATAAGGCTGCGTGCAATTTACGCGGTAAAGCCTCGATTAGATGCTTATCGGGAACCTTACCTTCCGCTTAGATAAGTTGAAGGTACTCGGTTCGACGGTAATGACAGCCTGGACCGGTAATTAAATGTATTTATAAGTGCGAGGCCGCGGTGATTACTTCAACGACCCCGGGACCTCGAAAAAGGTTAGGACCGTGTGGTTTTTAGGCGGTGGGAGTCCGACACAACATTTACCAGACTAAAAAAAATATCAGCTACTACCAGATATTTCAATGGAAATCCATGTAACTTTACTGCACCTATTGAAGGCAGACAACACTCAATATTCTTTGCCAGCACAGGTAATATGGTCGTACAAAAACAATGCATTATTTTTATGTTTATTACTACAGAATAGATAAATAATTTCCGAAGGACCACGAAGGCGATAGAATACTTAAGACGTTTATAAAAGCACTGCAGTTGTTATTGCTCGCAATTTATCAATTTTGTTTGTAAGAGCTCTAGCAGAAATAGAAGTGCTCTGCTAGTATTTCTGTTTCTTGCGAATGTCAAAAATTATTAAGTGTTGGATTATTACTAGGACATATATTTGCAATAATAAGTACTTCAAGATATGTCTTTGAAAAAGCATTAACGCATGCTTATTTCGAATTCTGTTCGCGACCGTATTCTTTTTCCATTTAATATTGTAACTTTAATAAGTACTTGTTTTTGAAGTAGGTTGTTCACAATTTTCACAAGCCGCCGATTCATTATAAATATTGTATCCAAGCATTTATTTATTTCAGTCGTCTTCAGACATACAAAACAAATTAATGGCTAAATTACGGAATAAAAACTCGGTGCCCGAACTCGGTAACTATCATCACCGCATCGTGTAAACTAGAATACTTTTTTAAATATGGAAGAAGAATTCGCGGTGGTGAGCAGAGGTCGAGATGGCTTAGTGGTCAAAGCGCCTGGAGTATTCATCCGGGAGGCGCAGGTTCGAATCCTGTTCGCGACCGTATTCTTTTTTCATTTAATATAGTAACTTTAGGCTATAGTAACTAACGCTAAGCATGCGTTAATGCTTTTCAAAGATTAACTTGGAATACTTTTTTGTATACCCAGAAACCTTAAAATAATCCTTTGTACATTTTTCACTGACGTAACTCTCACTGATGGCACCACGGTATTGTAGAACTATATCACACTATACTAAGCCCTCGTGCCGAGCGGTCGTGACCAGAGATCAATAAGCCTTTGTACGTGACGACGCATGCAAACAAGGATTGTTTCCAATAATTGAATCGCTTCTGATTTTACATCGCCTATGTAGGTGACCAGGGTCGGATTTGGTTGTTTGACTCGTGAGTTAAGTACGAAATAATGATTAGCATCTTTTTATTGTGGGTAGTCTCGAGTATATTAGCTATTTTTATCTCTTATAACCTGCTTGATAGGCTCTTTGAATTGTTTTCAAATAAGTTTATTAATTTGAGAAACAGTGTTACCAACATTGTTAAAAATACGAGTAAGCATGGAGTTTCTTGCCCTTCCTTCTTCATAGGAACCTACATTCTGTAACATGGTAAACACTTAACATTTTAATAAATTGTAATTTAAGCTTTGGTTCACAATTTTATCATCGTTTGGTTTTTTGTTTTCATTCAGTCTTGCATAAAAAGGGGGTAAGTAGTAGGCTCCAAATAAAATGTATTGCGTAACGTAATGAATGTCGTCCGTCGTTCGTTTCGAACGGCCGTCCATCATAAACAACAAAAAAATTTTTTTATATAAAATACAGTTTCCATATAAAGATTAAACAAGATTACTGCGATAACACTTGATAAAAATAAGATAGAAGGCCCTCTAATTGGGAGGTGTATACCGGTTTTGCCAGAACTAATCGGTCCAAACTGACAGATGGCTTGACCTGCCTATACTATCGTTACGCCTCAAGGCTTCACATACGTTGCATTTTATCATGCCTGTATGCATTTCGTCACGGTGTTAATTTCCCGTTAGAATCGACTGATGTAGTGTTATTAGATGCAAATTGGTTGCAATTAGATAGATATGTAAAATTAATGAACTGCCCACCAATTTTAACTCTTTTGATTTGTATAACAACATTAATATATTACCTTTTAGATAAAAGTGAGAGATGAAGACATATTTTAGGAGTTCATTAGCAGTAATTAGTAACGTCTAAGCTGCATAATCAAGTTTTTGATCTTGCGTAAACTTACCAAAATTTATTTCCTTTCCGGATGAGTTGTACTTATCGTTAATAAGAAAAACAGAATATCTTTATTGAAATAACGGCAAAAATTAAGTTTCTTGATCATTTTAAGGAATCGTTAACTACAACCCCACTTCATTTTAAGGTGAGAAATGCTGAAATTGTTAACGAAAGAAAGTACATGATAAATAGGAGATAAAAATAAGATAATATGGTCAGTTAAGTTTTTTTTTTTTTGATCACCTTTCCCTATTTATCATGTGCCATTTTTCTTATAACCACCATTCCCTATTTGTCATGGTATCAGTACATCCCTGCTGTTGTGATGGCTAGCACAATTGTCGTACGGTCGTACCACCAAAGTATAGATTCCCACCGCTTGCATATTAACCGTTCGTGCACATGTGAATATTCACGAAATTAATTTCCCTTTACAAGAAATACGTGTTCCTCAAACTATGTCAATGTATTCTGCGATAAAAATCGTAATTTAAAGTACTTGGCTCTCGTCTTTTTGTTGATATGACTTGCTTGATGACAGGTAGGCATATATTAATTACATAAAATTTTTATTGACTGGGTAATTTGGGCCCGTTGGTTGATATGGGTACAGACTCGAATGTATAATACTTATTCAACCCAAATTCTTCATACCGTCAATAAAATTCAATTGACGCGTGTACGAAAGACACTTTAGAGGGGCTCGACCGATTTGACTGATTTTGTTGTTTTTGTAATTGTCAGGGCAAGGGTTATGAAAGAAAATTTTCGGAACCCACCAGAAATTCGAAAATTTTAATGGTATTTTTATAACCTAATATATGGTATCTAAAAATTACACCCTTGTGAAGCCGGGGGAGTTGCTAGTACAATACAATTTTGAAGCTATCTTAATTAATACATTCATATTTAAACTAACGCCTTTACCCATGGGGATGGGCGGACACCGCCATCTTAGTACATTTTTATATTTTGACCTGACTGATAGCCAAGTGGATCTAGTTGCCCCGCTTGAGGCCATGGGTTCAATAGCAGCATTTCTGAATAGCCGGCCGGAGTCTGGAATTGTGCCCAGTAGTGTCAATAGGCTCACCACAAGAGATTTAATAACAGCAGCGGTGAAATGAAGGTTTACAACAGCAGGTACACCTCTACCTAATCTTGTCGATTCAGGCGTGATACTATATTATGTTATGAAATATAATAGATTTAAATGATATTCCGATTAAATTAAGTAATTTATAATACCTTTATTTACGATAAACTATTTTCATATAATCAATACCCATGTAAGCCTATTTAATTTACATACATAAGCTTCTATAAAAAGCCAGTTGGACATCGGCCTATCTTATAATTCATGCAGCGACAACTTGCGAAGTACATAATGACAAAATTGTTGCCGCTTATCGAAGAGCGAAAGTCTTAGGACCGGCGCCCGCGCACATAACTGCCATAATGTCGGACATTAACGTTTTCACGGCTGTGTCGTTAGCTGACTTAGCCATTATATGACGCCATAAATTTTACTTGAGGAATTAATTTGTATAATGTTGCAGTGCAAATGGCGGGGTTGATTTTATGAAGATGTTGAGAGGGCTCGAGTGTTGATTATAGTGTTGTTTGGACGTAATTCGAGTTGGATTTGAAACTTCGGCCCCCGGATAAATACTCCAGGCGCTCTTTCTTTCCATAATTTGGAGTTCGCTACGCATACGTTAAAATGCGTTTGAAAGAAATGTATAACTCGAGTTCTATAAGCTTGCTGCTGCGGTTCATTTGTTTTTAAATTGTGATCTTTTACGCTGTGGTCTCCTATAATTGAAGGAGTACACTTCATTATTACCCAATTATTGTTAATTTATGCATTTTTGTGTATATTCTTTGTTGGAGACCCATAAATAAATAAATAAAATAAATGTAAGGTAAGGATATTGTTGTACTTAGACAATAAATTTTAAAGACAATACTACGTTATCATAACTGTATAAATATAAAATAAAGTGAAGTGTTCATATAAAGTCACAATCACTCTTTGTGTGTATTTGTCCCAAAATCGCAATATTTTCTAGAAAAAAGCTAACATATTCAAACTACAGAATTAACATACTCAAACTACCTTGAAAAATAATCAATTTTCCTCAGCCAATTTCCATACATCTTGTTTCTCACGCAGTGCAGGTAACTACCGGCCTGCGGCTGCGCAGCCCCGCCTCCCCTCGTTGGTAATCACTAAATTACTGAACGGCTTTAGTATGCGAAACATGAAAAATAAATACTTTACCTGTTTATAAGGTGCACGTTAAAAAAGAACAATTTTGTGATATTTCGTATAATGTGTGTTAAGGAGAGGTTGTAGCGAGATGGATTATATGTTACATTAAAACTGTAAACTGTCTTATAACTGTTTTATAAAATATTATCTTCGTCAAGTAAAGCAAGTGACAAGGGCAATGGGCATTTTTTTTTATTTGGAAATTCAATTTTGAAGACGGCCTCATTGGTAAAGTGGTCACACGCGCGGATTCTGATTTTCAATTTCCTGGTATGATACCGGGGTTAGGCAGTCTTATTGGATTTTGCTAATTCTCAGTAGGAGCCCGGAGTATCGATATTGTTGAAATGTGGGTGTACAGTGTACATCTCTATCTACCCCTTCGGGAAATACAGTCGTAGTCGAATAATAGTAATCGAATTTATAAACATCTAGATATGTTTATAAATCTGATTTTAGGAGGAAATCTTCATCAAATATCGAGATTAGTTGCGGTTCTTACACTCAACGGCAATTAACAGTAAGTGTTTTGAGTGTCAAGCTAAATGCTAAAGCTGGTAAAGGTTACCACAATGTAGTAACAGGTTGACAGGGAGGTCGAGAATCCGACTCACTCACGAAG
Source organism: Xylocampa areola (assembly GCA_935421205.1). Lineage (NCBI taxonomy): Eukaryota > Metazoa > Arthropoda > Insecta > Lepidoptera > Noctuidae > Xylocampa > Xylocampa areola. The sequence goes on along the minus strand of OW285218.1, from coordinate 13,856,703 downwards.
ATGTACTGATTATAAATAGACAGGATAAGTTCCATTGTTATTTGTTGTAAGTATGACGTGACAGCGACGTAGCCGAATAAATGCGTAAAATATACACTCGGGCTCAGCTCATGACTAAGGGCTCCGTTCGAATTCGAAACTAGTCAAGCATTCCCGAAAAATGTACGTGAGTAATAACCGGTGAACAATAGTTAATATGAATGTGTCTCACGAAAGTTGCGATATTTTTTCCTTAGTTGTGCAGCGAAATCTGGAAAAAAGCTTAAGCAGATTTTATCAAACGTTTCTCCAATATTCAAATGAAAATAGAATTATCTAGGTCTTACATGTTTGATTCTCATAGTACAACCTGCAGTGAGCTAGAGTGGTGATCAATGCTAATGCCTTCTCTGTATGAGAAGAGGCCCGTGCCATACAGTGGTGTAGTTATGGTCTGTTTATGTTGTGTTAGGAATGTTACAGTTTTGCGGATGGCCTACATCTGAATTTTTTAAAGATTATCTTGGTTTAACTTATTGTACCGTTGCTAGTATATGCTAAAAATCAAATCATACCGAAATAAAATCGCGATGCCATGTTAATCAGATTTGTTGAAACGTCATAAGTAAACTTAAAAATATTTATTTGAACCGATACAGCAATTTTGTAGGTCACGATTTAGACCAATGTACATATAACATGAAATTTTAAAATTGAATCAGTCTATGATTATAAAATAGAAAAATGTCATAGAGATAGTTTTGAGTAATTATGTCGATGCAAAGATAATATGTTTAAAAAGGTAGTGAATACTGAGATGATAGAGATGTATGGAAGAAATAAACCTGCTGCGCCGACCAACAAATTCATTGGAATAAGGGCAGAAATCTTGAGGATCAAGCTCGTGCCTTGTCTGTATGAAAAGAGGCCCTTGCCCTGTAGTGGGGCAGTTATGGGCTGGTTATTTATTTTTATTTTTAAGGGCAGAAATCTGGCGATGACAGTAACATATAACACAGCTACAGTAAACACAATTTTCATTATGGCCCTCCAATGTCCTATGACTGGATATCAGGTGTCATTTCAACAAAAAGAGAGAAAATTGTGTCCACAACGCCGACATATTTGCCGTTACAACTAAAAATAGACTAGTCGAAGACATTTGACGATTATGAATATGGGCAGTAACATTTACCTTTATTTTCTTTCAACGTTGATGATATCAAGCCGCCTGAAGCTACTAACCTAGTAAGGGAAAATAACCATAAAAGTGCAAGCAAAACGAGCCAAACACCCAGTTCAGCTGCAGCCTTAACTGACAAACTGGTTTTTAGGCCAGTGAAGGAGCGCCCACTTGATTGGATGATTGACTCGCCCGTAAATGGCGAAAAAAGCATATAAAAGCAGTTAACAACATGTTATCGAGATTGTAAACAGAATTATAAATTTCCAATATTTTATAAGAGTTTAAATATTCTACATGTTACGTCTGGCTAGGTTGTTAGTTTTGCAAAATGATGAAATAAAGTTGCAATTACCTCATTTATCTAGAAGATGCACACGTGGCTGCTGAGCATGAGGTCCTGGGTACGATACCCTGGTCGGACAAATTGTTATGGAGTTTTTTCATTCTGTGTAGCAACTCTCAGTGTGTAGATGGTAATAGGTTTTCCACTTATTACATAAAACTTAATAACGACATCTATAAAATGAGGGTGTAGAACAGTTTATTATGTGTACACCTTTTTCTAATCCTTTGGGGTAACAGGCGTGATGCTATTTATAAGCATTTAAGTTCTACCTGTTTTAGTAACTAAGAATTGCTAGATTATTAGCTTTGCAAAATCAATAAACTAAAGTGTTGTTGCGATATCATGGGACGCGAAGAGGTAAATATTTTAAGTGCTGACTTGAAGCTAGAGTTGTGAAATAAAGGATCTATTGTTTACTATGATGGAAACATTCTTGGCAGCCAATGACTTGTTACAATGATGCCGGTGACTTTTAACCGTGTTTGTCGAAAGGTATTCTAGAATATTGAATTTTGACTATCGAGACGCTTTAAGTTGTTCTGGGTATTATTGTTCAGAATTGAGAAACATTAAGTATTTGAGATAACTGTTATAGTATAGACTTAACTTAATTTTTAAATAATCTCTCCGGAATATACACGAAGTAGATATTTTTTCGTTTTTTTTTATCGCCCTAACAAAATTTTATGATTATATTTTTCTCTCCAAAAACTAGAATTTTCTATGTATATTTATCGCAATTTGCTAGTTTGCGAAGTCAATAAAAATACTTTGGAAATGTAGCTAAATTTCTAAAATATTTTGAAGTTTGTTTACACATGATTTATGAATAAAACAAAAGAGCTATATATCAAAATGTAAACACCCGTAAATAAGACAAATAGTGATTCATATGTTCTTTATTTTTGTAGTATTTCGTTACACTTTATGTCGGTGTAATAAAATCTATAATAAATTCGATTCGGACATTTCAGTTAATGTTAGCGCATAAATTAAGAATTATTCAGAAATGCAATCAAAACCGTTGAAACGAACCGTCAATAAATTCTTGAAACCATTAGAACTTTATAAATAGGTTTCAAGGGTAATAATTTGCTATTAAACTATTAAGTTACACTTAAGCAAATTACACATTACAATACAAAAAGTATGATAAGTATAGTTTAAAATGTATTTAAGTACGGTGCAAAAGTAAGGCATGAATAAATGCCCCGGAGGCAGACGTCAATCAAGAGATTGTTTTTAAGCGAAAGAATATTAATTGTTGGACAATTTACAACGTTTTGAGTGGAGCTGACACAGTGCCGTAATTGGAACAACGCACGGCTTTCCATCAAATCTTTTACGATGGTATTTTGCATACTTAATACTTGTAGCTTTAATAATTATACTTTGATTTTTTATAAATGTGTCTTCAGTTCGTGTGATGAACTGCAAATTGATAAACAGCTGATAAATTTAAGAGTTTGAGCATTTTTCTGTAAATATGTAATTGAAATATTTTATTTAGATGATATACTTTGTCACCATCATAGATTCGTAATCTACCATGTACTAACGTTCGCTCACATAGGTGTGTCTAAATTCTATATAAAACTATGCTATTTTACCTTTGCATATACCGTAAAAATCCCAGCTGCAGCAAAGCACAAAATCACGTATTGTAATAAACTTGTAGTTTTGCGTTAGAATATCGTAAAGCTCATAAGTACCAATAGTTTACGATAAGCCGATAAGCTTGCTAACTCTGTAGTTAACCGTTTCTCCTTAATTGACTTGTTCGACGTGCGTGAATGATAAGCGGTTAATAAATACTGATTTTCCATACATTTAGTAACTAGTAGAAATAATTTTTGTACAATTCTATTTGGAAAGGTTGAATTCAGAGATTTTATTACTACTGTCTCGTTGGTCTAATGGTCCCAAGGGCGACTGTTGAGAAGGTGGTCTCGGGTACGGTTGCCGGGTCGGGCAGTGTTATTGAGATGTTCTGTTAAGAAACTCAGTAGCAGCCCGGAGTTTGGAATTGTGCCCGGTAGATGGCAATAGGCTCAGCACCTATTACACAGGACTTAATAACAGCATTGGTGAAATTTGAACAACTGTGTACAGTTGTACACCCCACCCCTTCGAGGAATACAGGCGTGATGCTATGTTATGTTGTGTTTAAAACTGCAACTTTTGTCAATACCATAGGTTTCTTTCATATAATATGGTTTAAGTGTAGTGTAGAATTAATGAGCACTAGCTTCGCCCTGCAGTTTCATTGTAGAATTCCTTTTTCCGGAAACTACATTTGTCCAGGACCTAAGTAATTATTTAATTATATATCTACTATACCTTTCATCCAAATCAGTTCTATGGTTTTTGTGTGATTAATTAATACATATCTAAATTCACAAACTCTTTAACTTTCATATCTATAATATTAGTAGGAAAGTGGGATTGATATGTTTTTCAGTAACCGAATGTAAATTCTTTGAAAGTTTACGTTTTTTTTTTTTTTTTGTAAAATTACATTTATAACCAAGTTCCTCGCGAAGTTAAAAAGTTTTTTTTGTAACTATTTCCTTATTATCGTGATTACCGGTGGCAGTATCTCGTTTACTTTAGGAAGTAATAAATTGACACTGTTATCATTTCACTTGTACCATTTGTGTCAAGTAAATGTTATTGACTTTGCATCCGTAATTGCAAATGTTTTGCACCTACGAATTAAATATCCAAGTCCGTATCTTCAAAAAATTATGGTGTAAGCAATAATATAACGGTTAAGGGCCTCCTGTCATACAGAGAATACACAAGCGTTGGTCATCACTACTCATAGCGGATAAAAGGACCAAATTCATATCTTCAAAGACTATAATGAAAGTAATGACATAGCAGGCAGTCCATAACTATTCCGCTACAGAGCAAGAGCCTCGTTTAATCCAGAGAAATCACAAACATTGACTGCGGATAAAAGGACCAAATCCTTATTTTCAAAGAATATCATGAAAGCAATATAATGTTTATTCTCCCAGAAGTCGTGATACATATCTTGTGTTTACAGACAACGATTAACGCAAACCCATCCTGACTTGGACTACCAACGGGACTTTCAGTAATTTGTACGTATCCGCTAGGATATATGATTTGTAGTTTTAAATCTATTTACTAAATTTAATTATAAAAAACTACAAATAATTTTTTTATGTTTATCATTGCTTGTCATAAAGCAACTGGTACATAAATTTCCAAAACTGTTTCTCAAAAGCCTTTTTAAGTACATAAAGTTAATCCTGTTTTAAAAATGTTAACTTATAATACATTCAGTACTGCAAACTCTTTGAGATCGTTGTCTCATCGTTATAAAAATCTTTTAATACATACAAAATACGTATTAACATATATTTCGTCAGTTTCCAGACATATTCGCACAACAATAGCGTCTGTTCTGGTTTAAAAATTAAGTGAAAGTGCGCATGACCTTAAAACTATTGTGGGTGCATGTGAATGGCTGCGGTGACGAATTACTAGAATATTTACGGATTTAAGTGCCTGTAGAAGACTGTCTAGTTGATCTAGTGGACACAGCTGCCGCTGCTGCTGCTGGAAAGTAAGGTCCTTAGATCCGAAGTGTTATTGGGTTTGTCGGTTTAGAAATTATCTGTTGCACTATCAGCCAGGAGTTTTGAACTGTGATATATGGTAATAAGCTCACCTCCACATAGACTTTATAACAGTTAACGTCTGCCTAACCCTTTTGGAAAATATATTGGATGCGTTTCTTAATTTTTATATTTTGGCGTTACCCCTCTAGTTATAGTTCCGTTCAAAGGGATTCGAGATTGCCTTATTTGTCTTTATTAACATTGTTCAACTACATACGATGAATCGAAATCAAGCAGATGTCTGAGATGTTGCGAATCTAAGTAAAAAAAGAAGTGTAGTTAATTGTTCATTCTCTTGACTTTTTGCCAAAACCGACGTCTAATCCTGGGTTTTATTGGCTCGATGAGTGATCCTATCTTCCTGAATTGGAAGACAGCATCTCCGGTGCGATACACGTAGTCACACTCGTGTACCAGTCACCTTGCACAATGGTGAAGAATTTAAAAAAATATAGAAAAGTTTTGAAAATATCAAGGGACTTAGAGTTATTGAACATATTAATTGAGCTAGATAAATCTTTCAAACACTATTTAATAACGCATGCGTAGCGAATCGTAAAGCAATTTACTTTTTTTGAAACGGTATTTGTACATTCAAGATAAATCTTTGAAAAGCATTATCGCATGCTTAGCGAACTCTAAAGTTATTATATTAAATGGAAAAAGAATACGGTCGCGAACAGGATTCGAACCTGCGCCTCCCGGATGAATACTCCAGGCGCTCTGATCACTAAGCCATCTCGACCTCTGCTCACCACCGCGAATTCTTCTTCCATATTTTTAACACGTCTTATGGCGACGTTATTGCTATCAATTCAGTGCCTATACGGGTTACCGAACCAACACAACTAACTTTACAGCTAATACAGTGTCGTAAAGAATGCAATTACCTTAATAAATCAAGATAAATCTTTGAAAAGCATTAACGCATGCTTAGCGAACTCTAAAGTTATTATATTAAATGGAAAAAGAATACGGTCGCGAACAGGATTCGAACCTGCGCCTCCCGGATAAATACTCCAGGCGCTCTGACCACTAAGCCATCTCGACCTCTGCTCACCACCGCGAATTCTTCTTGCATATTTTTAACACGTCTTATGGCGACGTTATTGCGGTATTTGTATTCAAAGTCAAATCATTTCTTCAGTAAATAGGTTATTTGGAACTCTTTTATATGTGAAATTAAAATCTAGAAGGCGCCGCCGTCGGCATTTCCTATCCGACTATCTCTGATAAGAAAAGCCGAAACAAACTCAGAGGTCACAGTCTCTTTTAAAGTCCAAACATCAGTATATGTGGGCGTTATCATATAGGGCATCTGAAATGGCATTTTGAAGACGGCACGTATGCATCAGTAAGTCATCGTGTAGTTCGACCATAATTGAAGTATTTGTTAAAGTATTCGCATCTATACGACATTTAATGAACTGCACTATAGAGACCAAATAGATGGCAATGAGTGCACCATACGACAAATCTTCGGAATAGAGAGCAGAGGTCGGGATATCTTTGTTGGCGGGGCGCCTGGAGTATTCATGCAGGTCCAAACCCTACCCACGACCTTTCCACAAAAAATAATCATAAATTATTGTTCTTGCTCCTGGTTTTTTCCGTCACAATTTCCTCATTGGTGTCTGATGACCTTTCTATGAAGTGTCTGATAATTTATAAGGGACTTTGATATTTCAAGGGAGTCGCAATTGATAGAAATCACAATAAGTACATAGAACACGCCACAGGGATGCTTTGAGTCTCTTTAGGATTAGATAATGGTTGCTAGCAAGATCAAATCTATACAGGTACATTTTAATCTACCATAGAAATTTAAGGTGGATTCTACAAATAAAACTAAACAAGTTTCCTTAAATGGTTTAATGAGAATTTGCAGAAAAGCCTTACTTGTAGCTCGGTTTTTATAGTAACTCAATACGCTCATCAACTCGCCTATAATTTATAATGAACCAGATTAAAAAAAACTTTCTGCAGGCCTTTATTAGTGACGTAATTGTTCAAATGTCTCACCAACTTTCTCCGTCTTTCCAGGTTTGCAGACCAGACATCGACTGCTCGCTACAAACGAATAAGTGGCGGTATATCGAGACATTTACATGCCTTGGGGAAAACGAGAAGCTGAAGAAGGAGATGAGACTGTCCTTCCCTAGTGGGCATTCGTCCTTCTCGGCATATACCATGCTTTATTTTTGTGTAAGTTTAATTTTATGTAAAAAACCTTCATGGCGCTCCTGGTGGTCAATATCATCCCTGACGTTCATATTTTTTCCTAAAATAATCTTAAATCTTCAACAGTCGGATCGGTTGTTAAAAGATTCATTGTGTTACCTTTTGCGGCCAGTAATCTGGTTTACCATATAATGTAAAGAATGGATTATTTATGTTCCTTTTATTATCGTGTTTTTGATGAACAAACTAGTGTCAGAGTTTAAACCACCCGCCCGTAGGCTTCTGACATGTCTTTACACACCATTGACAACATGTCTCAGGTATGCTGATGCCTCACGATGTTTTCGCTCACCATTATAAGCAAGTAATATTAGATTTCTAATATGCCCATGACTGGAAAAGTCAGTGTTGCGTGCCTTGGATTTGAACTTGCTATCTTTGACTTGTCAGTCCAACGGTCACACCACATGGGTAGGAAGATAGTATCTAAATTGGATTTCCACCGGAGATCTCAGGGCTCACGTCTCGTGTCTTGATAATGGCCACCTCGTCTCAGTCGGGTGCCTACAGACCCTTTAAAACACTATTTTAAATAAACTCCGTCTTTCGTCTCAGATGTACCTCCAGAAGCGCTTCACGTGGCGCGGATCCAAGCTGGTACGGCACGGGATCCAGTTCATACTTATGCTGTTCGCGTGGTATACGTTCATGACGCGAGTCTCCGACTACAAGCACCACTGGAGCGATGTGCTCGCTGGCTTCAGTATTGGACTGTTGTATGCTATTGTTATTGTAAGTACATCTAACATTTTCGTCCAAAAATACTACGGGGAGATTCGTCTCGGGATGGGATTCGCTGAGAATCGAGGAGAATGGCATGGGCAAACAGACTACACAGCTGCGAGATAAGTCGGGTTTTAGATGATTAGAACTCGTATTTCTACTAGTATGAGAGTCTATTAGAAGAGGATGTAGTAGGATTTGTATGATACCACTGCTGTTCCTTACGATATCCATTTTAAGTGGTTATATCGCTGTCTTTGTAGCGCAAACACTAAACATTTATGCGATTTTATTTTGAGGTAAGACTCTGATTAATTAGCCATGCAACAATCATTTTAAGAGGTCAACATTCCTATAGATGTCCGATGAGAGACCAGCCTAAGACGTTACTTACCTTTTTTTACACTTGATAATAAATTTTGCAAAAGATGACTCATTCGGTGCCAAAACCAGAATTGCGAATAACCCCTCTCCAAAATAATTTCTCCTCACTTCCAGTTCTGCTTCGTATCAAACCTCCGGAAGACTCCTCGCTCACGGCAGCACAGCCACGAAGCCGAGCTGCGCGCCACAAACGGGAACACGCGCGTGCAAGTCTGACAGTCGACCCCCACCAGCTCCCGATGTGAAAGTGACGCGGAAGAACTATGATACGAACAACCAACCGTCTCGTGGATCTCGCACGAGTATATCGATGTCTGCAGGCAATCGATAGAACAGTGACTTTTGAAGTGAGCAAAATTATTTCTCGTGAGTGCAGTTTTTATGACACTAAACTTATGAAAGTAGTTACTCTTGAGGCTATGACCTGGCTAGGTAAAAATAGATGTAAAAAGAGAGCAGTGGCTCGAACAGTTCTAAGATCTTAAATGATAGAAAAATGGATTGTATCCACATAACCAGACGATGTTTCCAACTACTTATATCAGGGTTTAGTTCAGTCCACGAAGACGTGCCCCACTTTTTGTCTAAATCACTACAGATAGACGAAAATGCTCTCCTCGCTGGCTGATGTTTTAGATTGTCTTCAGCAGTCTGCTTCTTCTCCCACAGAATGTAGGGCGTGTATTCTTGTATTGAAGTGACGATTAGACGAAGAGTGGGGCGCGGTTTGGTGGATTTAACTAGACAGTCGTCGCATGCGTATGTGTCCTACGTCAAAGAGAGATGTGGCGGTCGTGATGGCCACGTAGCCAAATGGTAACGTTTAATGAAAAATTGCAGCTGAAATTTGTAAATTTTAGTTACTATGACGGTAGCTGTTTTATTTAGGTGTTGAGTGTTACAGCTATGATTGATATCTGTGACATTTATGTAAATGTTTTGTATTTATTTATTTTGGGTTTGCATAGTTAAGGAATTACGCTTCTTTTTGGAGTGTGCTATCAGAGTTTTATGATATATAATTGCGTACTATAAAGGCTTGATTTAACCAACTTTAAATAACGCTATCCGAGAGTAAGATTTAGATATTGGACAGGATTTATATAGAATTACTGTCATAAATTCAAATTTATGCTTACAGGTAATGTTATCTGACGTTTGTGAAATCGGTGCTTAGAGTTGTAGCATCTGTCGGTTAAAGTATCTATGTTTTACAGTATAAAAATCATTAACAATTTTAAAGTTAAGTTATTCAAGCTGGGATTACATGTTTTGTTGTAAAAATAGGAGGAAATAATCTCCATATTTTTTTGGTAAATCTTATGATTTACCTACCTTTATGTCTAAATATTTTGCCATGGGCTAAATATTAATGTATTACCCTTCCAAAGGGTTGCCATAGTAACGGTATAAAACACATACTTTTACCAACACGTTACTATTTGCGAGTACGCAAACAATTGGTCTAAAGACGAAAAAAAATGTTTTGAGGATTGTGCAATGTTACATAGGAGATGATAATGCATGTATATATTATTATTATAAATAATATTATTGGGTACTAGAAGTATTACTAACAGTACTGGACAGATCGTGGTAAGATACCGCATTATATTTATTGAAACCGATTGGACATCGCTTAAGGCAGCTAAGTTATAACTAATTGTAAACGGCTTGCGTTATCGGCTTTCATTGTGTAATTTAAAGGCAGGCATATTGTTTTGGCCTAAGTCTAAGACTACACGCACTGCGAAAATATACACAATATTTTCCTACAGTAGACCGCATGTTAGTGGTAACAAAACTAGCACAAGGACTTTAAAAAAATACGGACGTAGCGTTGCGTACGACATGTGAGAAGCATGTCTAGTCATCCAATTTCGCTTGATTGAGCTAAACGCATACAAATACTTAAAACTTATCCACTCGGCGCCAGTACGCTGGGTGTGTGTGCGTAATCTATGCATCGCTTATGACAAGGCAAGGTTACATCCGATTTTTTTTCAGATCCGTGTCTAGTATAAGCTAGCCTCGCTTAATTTTGAAACTCCCTTCTACAGTTGTCGTAATTTAACTGTGCATATCTGAAGTTAGTTATTCCAAACCGCCGCGCAGGTACAGTTGTATAGAAAAGTGTTAACGTGCTAAAATATTTAAATTGTTTGGAAAAAAAACACGACCGCAAAACATTTATGACACCGACTGTTCTCGGCGCTTTAGAGAGCGAGACATGCATTCTTCTTCTAATCGTGTTGTTGATGAATAACCTTGTGTCAGAGTTTAATCCGCCCGTTAGCCATGGCGTTACACACCACCAAGAACATCTCTCAGGTGTGCTGGTTTCCTCACAATCTTTTCCTTCACCGTTTTAAGTCGGTGATCATTAATTTCTAATACGCACATGACTCAAAAAGTCGGTGGTGCATGCCTTGGAACTTGCAACCTTTGACTTATCAGTCGGCTATACCAATATGCTATAACTGATGTGGTGTATTGACGGAATGTGAAGGATTGACAGCACGCTGTTTCTGCGCTCTCGCCAAATCGCGCAAGCGTTCTGATTTAACCGTAAAATTTACTACTCCTGCGTACTAGCGTCCAACTTCAAACGTGCACATTTGTAATACGACAACTGTACGATAGACCAGCTCCAGGTCAAAATATTACCACTATCGTGAGGCCTACTGTATCTCGATATACATCGGTGATTAAAAAAGATTGCCAAGGAAAATATGTATATATTTTTTTTCGCAGTGTGTTGTTCCTTTTTTCTGTTCTCCGTGGTTTGTTCCCTTAGCTGAACAGTACATTGTATATAGCCTTAAGGCGGGTTTCGTAAAGAGATTGGTAGCTCATGCTATTAATTAAATTTATTGCAGTAAACGTCGATTTACATATTTATGAATAAGACACACACACATAGTGGTAAATGTTTACATGGAAAATACAGTGATAGTCTTACAGACATATGTAAATCGAGCTTTATAGTATCAGTGTTGATTCGATGAACATATTTTATAGTAATTGTAAACAAAGAAAGTTACAGAGATCCGTCGATTCTTAGTCTTTTGACACTTATGGCGCCGCAGTAAATATGTAAATAATTATACTATAATGTAATAAGTGGAAATACCGTCAAAATACATAGCATCATGTCTGTATTTCCGGCGGGGGTAAGCAAAGGTGTGCACACCAATAATTGTTGCACACACACGCACATTTCAATGCTAATTATCTATCCCATGTAATAGGTGATGAGCTCATACAACCGGGCACAATTCCAATCTCCGAGCTGCTACTGTCAAATATCCAAACAAAAAAAAACTGATAACACTGCCTGTAGTGGAAGTCGAACCCAGAACCTCATGTTCGACAGTCGCTCTGCAACCACAAGACCAATGAGGCAGAACCGAAAAATAATAAGCATTCAATTATATTTACTTTCTTTTTCTTAATATTAGATTATAAATTAAGAATAATCAAGATTACCTATTACATGGATCTAATAAAGGCATTATTAACAAGTTGGTATACAACATTTACCTCATAAAGGCATTATTAACAAGTTGGTATACAACATTTACCTCTGCCTACCCCTTCTGGAAATAAAACCGTGATGTTGTGTAATCTGACTGAGAATCGATGTAACTCACTTTTAGGAAATGTACATATTTTTAAAGACAGTACAATTTATCTTCAATGCACGTATGCAGTGTTAAATACATGTTATATTAAGCACTTTATTATTATTGCAGGGTAATAACAAAATGAACTACTATTTTTTTTTATATAATTATTATTTGCATGCGTATTGGCTAACTTAGCCTGACATCAAAATTACGGTAATTGCGTCGTATGTTTAACTCTTCGAATGGGAGAAGCATAAAATTAAACTTCATGTCAATAACATTCTATTGTCTAGTAATTAGCGAGCCAACAGACTGAAGGTGTGTCTAAACTCAACTAATATTATAAAGAGGAAAGTTTTGTATGTTTGTATTCCAACTCTGAAACATAAAATCGGCCTAGCCTTTTCCCAATGACATTCCGGTCAGCTTACACAGGATGCAGCTTAATACCAGTATTTTACATGGAGACACTGCCTATCTGACCTCGACAACCACAACCCAGTTACTGGGTAACACGATATCTCGTGGTATGACTGGATATCAGACTTTCAAGCCTCTGACTACCCGTAACGGCTGTCATAGATCGTAATTTGACAACAGGGACCGACGGCTTAACGTGCTCTCCGAGGCACGTGGGGGTCTTGGTATGAAATGGTGGTCACCCATCCACAGACCAACCGCGGCAAGTCCAGCTTAAACTCGATCGATCGATCTCTGCGGCTGTACTTAGCCACGCCCTTAGCTTTTTAACTAATAATAAATAGTGTTACCCGTTGAACGAGGGTTCAAAGGGGTGAGGACCCCTCACATAATTTTTTCTCGTGTGGAAATCATCATATACTTCTGCTAGACTCAAACAGCTCAAACCATATAGTCCTCAACTAATCTTTACCTTAGTTCCGGGATCGCAGCTGCATTAAATTTTGGGCCACGGACTTGGGCAGTTCGTTGCCTGACCAGTAACAGGCCCAAAGACTACGGGGGAAATTTGAACCCTGCTACGGCCATGACGTAAAGTAATACGAAGTGTTCATAGTTTTGTAGTCAATCAAGTTAGCCAGTACGCCAGCCAGCTGGTTTTACAGCATAATTTTTTTTGTTTGAATAATATTGGATATTTTATTTTAGTTGTAAAGAAACCTCTGTATTTTTATAATACAATTATTATTTATTCTGAGTATCTGCCAACAAGCTATCAGATTCATTAAGTATTTGCAAAAGACTAGAATCATTTTGAAAGTAACTTCATACTCTAATTTAAAAATAGTGTTTTCTTTTTAAATTATTGATTTGTATTGCAGAATTTACAGTAAGATATTGTTACTTTTAAAATTTTGCCATAAGTGCACGAGTCCAACTCGCATTTGGCTGTAATTTTGAAATGGGAACAATGTCCAAATAATTTCAAGGCTACATTGACTGGGATTCAAAATAATTTCAATTATAACCCTACACTTATTTATATAATTACAATTTTAATTATGCCAGTGCACAACTACATAACAAGTTACTACTTAACCCTAGCAATTAATGCAAATATTACAGTTAATACATAAAAAGGTTAAGCGATAGAGAAATGTTTAAAATATCAAATATATTAGTTGCACATTTTAATGTTATAGTACAACTTATTATAAGGTTTTACAGTCAAATGTCACGTGTAAGTTTTTCGTCGAAATTTAACCGAATTTTTAAAGCTGACAACTTTCTCCATATTGTGATATATATTTTTGTTTTCTTTCCATAATCAGTAAATTAATACTACGTAACATTCTATGAAATAAAGAGGAACTAAATACCATAGCAATTGTGTTATCTACATTGGTAAATCTTAGGTGCAAAATAGTTAGGTGTGGCGTGTTGCGTAGATGTGGCGCAGAGGCAGATGGCACGTGCACTCAAGGGACGTAGTGACATATCTCCACCCGCGCGTGTCCCTTCAGTGTTTTACAAATATGTCCCTAGTACCGTCACTGCCATATATTTTGTATGAAGTAAAAATTGAGTGGCAAGGCGCCACATCCGCACCATTCGCCTATTCTAAATGTTTTGCACATAATGGCGGCAATTCTGATGTAGCCCACGTAAACAAAATTTAGTTATTTGATATGTATAAGTTGGTCACTGACTTACTATATGTGCAAGACAGAACGGATAAGAGATTCAAATTCGAATGTAAATAAAATTATAATCTACAAATGACATGCCAAGATTTAATATTGACGTCAATAATCGTCCCGTCTTGCTCGTTTTGTAACTTTTAGTAAAATACAGCAATGGTCTATACACAGTTTAATTTGCTACATCAGAATTGACGTTAATATGGGGCAAAATTTTATTGCATTTATTACAATTGTTTACTAATAATAATGTTATACGTAGATATATCCTAGGATGCATCTACAATATAACTTTCATATAACCAGCACAATGGACCTGCGAGGGGCTACATAAATATATCTTTATCTATTGTAAATATTGATTACCAATTTCGTGACTGTACTTCTGATAATATATGGTCTGTGTTATTATATTATTATCAGAGTAGCAATGGAGAAAAATGCCGTATCGTCTGAAATCATTGTAATAGTTGAACCTCATCTGACAACGAATATTTTTTATATCCATCCCTTTCTGTCGCTCAATCATTTACTATCGTTCGATAGAGACAAACTGCGAACACCCGCAGTCTTCGGTATCTGCGAGCGGATTCTGTCATTTATCTTTTCGCTCGTCTAATATTACCTTAGGTCGTTACCTATAATGTACGACATCTTGACGGGCTAGCCCATTTTCTACAACAGGCAATGAACTAAAAATATCAATTGTAACCCTAGGAATCTAAGGTCAGCACGATGCATCTGACAATCTGACGTTTTTCTTACACAGTTCATAATATATTTATATTAGTCATAGTAAACGTAATCTGAAGTCTCGAAGACAGCTGTAACGTATTTTTTTATACTGTGATATAGGCTTTTAAATGAAAGGAATTAAAGATCTGAGATTTTTGATTAGCTGGTTAGTCGATTATTTCTTATTTGAATATTTATTATCCATGGTATGTTATGTTATTATATATATTGTATGTTTATTTTTTCAAATCTATTACCGCCATTATATGCAATATGGCGGAATTGTTGTACATTTAAAAATCAATGCAGCGAACGTCATCAGCTAGTCAGTTATTTTATTTTCACTCAAGATAATCGACTAATCATCGAATCATTACATCTCTGTTACAAATACCCAATAGAAAGTTAGCTTAAGGTCAAATTAGGTGCTAGTTAAGTGTAATATAGTTTAAACATATTTTTACTTATTGACACCTAGGTGTCTACATTTTTTAAACTACTCTAAGTAAATTTTCTTGTTTATAATGTTTTTTATGTATAATAGAACCTTAAAAATGCACTGCCTTTAGTTTTCTCGATGTATTTGTAGCTTTGAGGCAGCTATTTATTTACTTATTTTTTAATGTGGTTAAAAGTTTATAAAGCATAATAAATCTGTATAAAGTGTTTATTTTTTTCTTTCTGGTATCCTTCCTTACTCCTTGTTACTTGTTTCAAAAATCTTTTTAAATTTAATAACTGGCAGCGCCATCTTTTATCATTAAAATTCAATCAGTTCCCAGTACAAAACACAGATGGCGCTATCACCAAACTTAGCAAAAAAGGTTCTATATCAATAAAGTACAATTAATTTACCGTGGACACGAATAATATAAACAGTCAGCTACTCACCTTATCGCTTACGAGATGAAATTTAATGGAGCAAGGACCTCTGTAACGGTGCTTTTTGCAATGTTTGACAATGACTAACACCGCCTACTAACTTACCCACAGATTACTCATTTTATCAGTATTGTGGCGGTCTTTATCGTGATTCGCTGTGTCGCGCAAACGTGTTGTGAAATAAAAAGGTTTAACGTAAATAACATGTTATTATAGTGTTATGATGGCAGTCGACAGGTTAATATGGAAGATTGTATTGGACTTTTTCGTTCTAGTATGCGGTAAGTACAAACAGGTTTATTGAGTGGTTATCCTGACCATATGTTTGGTTGTTTTGTGTAACTTGTTGCCTCTGTAAGGTTGAATTTAGATTAAAAGATTAATCAGCGGTCAGATAATGTGTTCACATATTTATTTACCTATCTAAAATATTCATAGGTTTCTATTCTATTAATAAGTAGATAAATAGGATTTTTAAGTGTCAGTGTCTATTAATTACATCATCAATTTATTTAGGAACTACCCACAAGTTTAATGTTTTTAATTAATGAGACAATTTTCAGGAATAAAGCTATTGGAATAGGACAGATGCCTACTTATACGGCGTTCACTAGGACTTTCAAATTATTCATTACAATGACCTCGTAAATGAATCAAAATTACAATATCTACGTTCCATGATACATCTCCATAAAAAAACATAGATTTAAGCTTCAAACAGCCTTCAAAGTAATTGGTTTAAGTGCCGTCACTAACTTAACGGTAAAGGACTTCGCACACTGCACCTAACACAATCGATTTGTAACGTCTTATCGCACGATTTAATATTCATTGACCTGCATAGAAATTGATACACAATGCATTAGTTATATGGTGTTGTGTGGCGCAGTCGTAAGTACAAAGTGAATTATTTTGCCTCCTCCTTTGCCGCAATGCAGTTGAAAATATTAATTAATTAGCTTACAAGTATTGTAAAGAATCGTCCGCATTAGAGAAACTAATTCTGATACTTTTTTGGACACATTAAATTTTCACTTGGTAAATATGATGCATATTTGGCGCAGTGGTCGAGAGACTGGCTGCTGTACCGCATGATGACGCGGGGTCTATACCTGCATAAAATGAATATTCTTATTATTTACAGATAATCGAGTTATTTGTTTCTCGGTCTTTATGTATAAAAAATACCAATACTTTACCATAAATCTAAAACCTAGCAATATTTACCTAAAGTACCTATCGTCCTTTCGGTAGGTAGGTATACAAAGCCGAATCTATTAGATCTTGTTATTGGATAAACGAAGCTAGCTAGGAATAATTGATTTAGGTACCTGCTTGGTCTAATAGCGATGAGATCACGTACGAATACAAAAACACGCCGATTAAACCTATGTTTGATTTGCTAATATACGCTGATATTAGAACAATACTATTTAGCAGCGTTTGGTATAAACTAAGTGGCAATATGGAATAAAATATATTTGCTCCAAGATAAATCTTTGAAAAGCATTAACGCATGCTCAGCGAAATCTAAAGTTATTATATTAAGAATATGGTCGTGAACAGGATTCGAACTTTCGCCTCCCGGATTATACTCCTCCTCCTTTGGTATTCCAGATGTCCATAGGCGGCGGTGTCCACTTACCATCATGGTGCACCGCCAGCTTATTTGCCACTTCATAACATTAAAAAAAGAAAACAAACACTTGACTAAGTCCAAACATCATAAAAATTATGTAGCGCCCTGTTACACCTTTAGCCTCATCTTTAGCACTGCATCAGACTCCATGTTTATTTGATATGGCATAAATAAACCAATCAAGAATTCATGATAGACAACATTGAACAATAATCTCAGGCGCTTGGCTAAAAGAGGTTCATGCCTTGAAGCTTGTCACCTGGACATCAATTACCGACTGTTACCCGTAAACGTCCTTTACATGTTCAGTGAGCGAGAGCAGGAAGTAATTAGTACGCTCACCTGAGCAAAACCGGTGCGACAAACTTAAGAGGTAGGGAGGCTGGTAACGTTGGCTTGGAATACTGAATGCCAAGTGCACGTACAGCCGTCGGTCCTGCGCCTAATCTCTCTCCGGTCGTGTCGGATTGCAGTCCCATTGCACTATGAGAGTGAAGGAAGAGGGAGTGCACCTGTGTTTGCGCATACACTTGTGCACTATAATATCTCTTGCGTACTTGGCTAATCTCCGTGGAGATAGGCCGCCGTGACCGAAATACGGTCTGGAAGAGTATACTGAATAGCCGAGTATCTAGAGTTATGGTTATACCCGAAACCTTCTCGTCAGTTGCGCTTGGGACCACTAGACCAAGACACAAGACAGTTTATCGTGTCGCTTGTTCGTAACTATTAAATTTAAAGTTACCAAATGTAAAGACGCAGTACATTAGGCTTCAGGACATGCGCCCCTCTGGAATGTCTGTGCCAGCCAACTGCTTCCGACCTGCATAAATGACGGGGTTTGTTGATACCTTAACTAAACGGAACTGCCTCGTTGGTCTAGTGGTTCCAAGCGTGAATTCTGAGCATGAGGTCTTGGATTCGATTCCCGGGTCGAGCAAAGTTTATTGAGTTTTTTGTTAGGAAATTCTCAGTGGTAGCCCGGAGTTTGGAATTGTGCCCGGTAAATGGTAATAGGCTCACCAGCTATTATGGGACCTAATAACAGCATTGGTGAAATGTGGGTGTACTGTGTACACCTCTGCCTCCCCCTCGGGGAATATAGGCGTGATGCTATATTATGTTTAACGGACTTAATCTGCTGGAGTCGATGTGAATGCAACTGCGATTACGGAACCTCGTAAAGGAAGTCGTAAATGGAACTCCCTGCCGTCTTCTGTGTTTCCTGAGGAACATAATCTAGACATTTTCAAGGCTATAGTGAATAGATTTCTTCTGGATCTACGTGCTCCATCCTCGGCCACACCGTCGCTTACCATTAGGCGAGTTGGTAGCGAAAAGTAGATTAAATTTTGACAAAAAAAAGCATTGTGGTTTTTAGCCGGTAGGAATCCGGCACAGCATTCATAATGGATTTTCCACACACAAAAACAAGTGTGCGAAGTTCCTTAACCGTCGTGCTCCAGTAATTAATTTAATTGTTAAACTGGGTTAACTCCATTAAACGACAGATTTTCAGACATTTTATGACTACACCATGTCCTTTTACGTTATTGATAAAGCGTTATCTTATTAACTTTTTGTATACCGTTATCATAATTTGTATTCTATGATTCATAGTTTGATCTGAGGATGAGACATAGCATCACGCCTGAATTTACCAAAGGGGTAGGTAGATGTGGACCACTAGCTCGACGAGGCAGTCTAAAATGAGACATGTCATATACTTTCTCATAGGCGGCCCATAGATGAACACTGTTCTCAACATTCAACCTTTATAATAAAGGACTGTATTCCTGGAAAGGGGGGAGCGTTGTGGCTATATGAAAGAAAGAAAGAAAGAGAATCCAGAGAGGACCTCCACACAATGCGTGCCCCGTCGAGTATTTTGTTTTTGTGTTTAATAGATTCAGGCTTTACCTTGCAATGGAAGTCCATTACAATGGATGTTAATAAATATAATATTGTTACTTCCACATCCACAATATTTAGGATAGTAATATTTAAACGATAGAAACAAATGGGGGTAAAAAATCGTAGTTTCGATTTTTTACCGCACTTGCGTGTGCATATAATAATACTCCTCCCGATCATATTTCAAAGTAAGCAGGACATATTATAGTGCACAAGTGTATGCGCAAACACAGGTGCACTCCCTCTTCCTTCAATCTCATAGTCCGATGGGACGGCAATCCGACACGACCGGAGAGAGATCAGGCGGAGGACCGACGGCTTTACGTGCCCTCCGAAGCACGGGGGTGTCACACCACCAACTTCCTGACTCCGGGCTGCTACTGAGAATTTTCTAACCAAAAAATTCAATAACACTTTACCCGAGCCGGGAATCAAACCCTGGACCTCACGCTCAGCAGCCGCGCTTGAGACCACTAGATCAACAAGGTAGACGTGCATTTAGCTATGCTACATACCTATATATTAATTCCTAATAGGACTGGTATTAATTGAATTGTTTACCTTCAAAACTACTAGATTTAATATGAGGTTTATTTATTTCTTGCCTATTTTTTCTTTTCTTTAATAGTTTAGTTTAAATTATAGTCTACATTAGCTCAATAGCTGTAAGAAAATTTGCACGCTGAAATAAGTGGCAGAATAAGAGATACCTACCATTGTTTTGTAAACACCTATTATGTACCTTATTCAAGCAAATAAATGATTTTATGATTATGGAGGTAAAAGTACGTGATCAATACCCCAGGGTTGCAGTGAATCCGGACCCAGAGTTCCAGTAAAGGTATTTTGAGACAGTGTGGTTTTAGTCAGTTCTGCGGCATAACAACTATCATTCATGAGTATTTCCAATAGTAAAAAGCACTCACCACATTACCATTATTTAGATATGGAAATTAGCTGATGACGATCCCTGCATGGTTACACTCACATAGTTATGTACTATTATGTTTAAAAGAGACGTTGACCTCTGAGTTTGTTTCGGCGTTTCTTCTCAGAGATAGTCAGATATCAGCGCCAACAAGTTCAACAAACAAAGGAAAACTCGGTCTAGAGATATAAATATCATTAGGATTATTTTTAATTTCAAACTTGCTTTTGTAAATGCATTAAAATCAATATTATAAATAATGTACATGTGAGTACTATGTAACCATTTACAATGATTTAATCCGTTTATTTTTTATTGTTTTCTGGCAGATAGAGTATGTCATGCTCACTAAAATGTCCCGCCGATGGTGGCGTGTGTGTTGGGTCATTCGATTCCCTACAATATGGTTGAGTTGGGTGATGCTGACGCATGTGTCATGTTCGTGAACGGGCGCTGTCGGTTGGGACTGGTCATCTCTAAACTGTCATAGCAAAATGTTGAATTGTTAAACTAAACTCTTTTAGTATTGGTAGTATTTTTGTAACTCTTACATTGTTCTCACATACTATTTTGCAACAAAAACAGTGTAACCAATACATACTATTGTAAAAACCTATATGATGAAAAAGAGTAACCGTGGAGTTTCTTGCCCGTTCTTCTCCATAGGAATCTACACTTTGGAACGTGGCAACTAACTTCTGACAATTCAAAAGTGCCTGTAAATGGTTTATTTGAAAATAAATGATTTTGATTTTTGAGCTACTTACACCTATGTAGGTATATAAATATCTCTTTAGGATATTGCTATCAGATTAACAGAAACAAGTTAGCAAATGCAATCGGGTGGAGAACTTATTTCTAAGTAATGGAAACAACATAACAAAACTATATTCCCCGAAGGGGACCAGGCAGGAGTTAAGAAGTTGGTGTTGTGACACCGCCGTGCTTCGGAGAGCACGTGAAGCCGTCGGTCCTGTGCCCGATCTCTCTCTCTGGTCGTGTCGGATTGCCGACCCATCGGAGTAGAGAGTGAAAGAAGAGGGAGTGCACTTGTGTTTGCGCATACACTTGTGCACTATAATATCTCCTGCGTACTTGGCTAATCTCCGTGAGACATGCGGCCGTGACTAAAATATGGTCGGGAGGAGTATAATAAATGCATGAAGAAAAGAAGACGGCGCGAGTGTTTGACTCGCGACAGCGCCATGGGCTCAGCTTATATACTTAAATTCCTAATTACGTCATGTTGAAATTCTGAGTATATAATTATTGACATACAGTTTCAAGAAAAATAGGGCTTGACTTTCTCCAAAGGGGACGTACATCCGCCTTGCACAAAATCGTAGACAAACAACAAACAACCCTACACTTTCGTTGTGTCGTGTTTAGTAATAAACCAGTCTAGCATAATTTACGATGTTTATCACACATGAAATAAAATATAGATAACATTGAATACGATAAGCTGACTCACTGATAACCACTAAAAGATTGATTATAATATAAATTACCAACAAGCTATGCCATATCTACATTATTCATTTTAATACTAAAAGTCTTCCACGATAATTGATAGGTAGATACATTTATTTGTAGAAATCTTATGAATTTATCTAGGCATTTTTTATTTAAAAAATAAATGCTATATAGTCTCTAGGAAATGTTGCTTCGGTGAAGGAAAACATCGTGAGGAAACCTGGACTTGGTAGTCTGAAATCGCCAACCCGCAGTGAGCTAGCGTGGTGATTAAGCTCGTGCCGGCTCTGTATCAGAAAAGGCCCTTGCCCTGCAGTGGGACAGTTATTAATTAATTAATAATATCGTCTCTAAACACGTGTCCTTGAAAGCCATGCTTCAAAGTTCAAACGCCTGTAGCGACATCTATCTCGCTACATGGTAACTACGCGCACAACACTCTGCATCGCGCAATCAAAGTTTGACGACGAGTGTGTATATATACGACCTCTCGACATTAACCGTTGGGCCGTGGCCCGCCAGGCAATATCACCCGCCTGGTTGGAGGATCCTCCCTTTTCAATGGACACCACACCTCTTTCCTCCATACGCCTTTTATCTAAAATTTATTTAGAGCGAACTCGTGGATTGACTTTTAAATGACATTATTGAATGCAATAAACGATTAACTACAATTTGATGAGAAAACAATATCTATTGAACAAATCATACTACTTAATTCCTAATGTCAAAGTTCGGATGTTCGTAATTCGATGTTTGAATTAATCTCGTAAAAACTACTGAACGGATTTTGATGATATGAGGCATAAGTATAATTATTTTGGGTCCTGGAATACGCCATATGTACGACATGTTTTACTCTAGGAAAATGCAGTATTCATATGGGAAAAGAGAACTCCCGCGGATGAAATAACGGGGCGCTGCTACATATATGTATAGTTATATTTCTTAATTAATTATTCTACAATCAGTAATAATAGTAAACCTAACAAGAGTTCATTAAACTTATCTTAATTTACTATATAAACCTTATCATGCAATTAAATTAAATGTATAAAAGGAAATGTCGCGAATAATAAACAACTTATCAGTACTAAACTAAAAATACCTCATATAAAAATATCATAATACATAAGTTTTTTTATTATTATTATTAATTGCGCATCGTGGTCTTAACGCAACTATAAAGGTACCTATGAACTAGGTAGGTACTAAGTATTATTGCATGTTAAAAACGTATAGTTCAAAATACATAAGTAATGCGACGGAAAAGAACGTGCCTGTTTGAAAAAAAATACAAACACAATATGTTTTATTTAAAATAGACTAGATTACAAATACATTTAGGTTTAAAGTTAGATGCACAATTCCTAGAAGTTGGTCCCTTGAATGAACCGAGATACGGAGGATAGACATTTTGGGCACACAAACTGATAACTCACTAGGCGTTTACTTATTGTATAAGATTATATTATTCCACCAAAAACACTTCATGTGAAGTTGGTTGCTAAGACCCACAAATTCATAAGGCTTTCACTATTAAAAAGTTATGAAATCTCAAGTAGAGTGAAACCCAGCTATAGCTGCGATTTGTACTGCATGCCATACTTTACGGGGCTGAAAGAAGAAACGACGAAAGACAAACGCCATATTATAATAAAGACTAGCTTTTACCCGTGGCTCCTCTCACGTGAATTACGAAAAAATGGTCTATCGACACTCTAGACTCACAAGATGTATTAGGTACTTAAATCTAAAATTTAATCATGATTCGTTAGGCACGTGGCGCCATCTACATTATCATAAGAACGTTATTGTTATTTTCCTCGGGAACAGTACTTTTTTCAGAATGAAAAGTACTCTATGTCCGTTTCTGTACACCTGACAACGTACGTGCAACATTTTAGGATTATCGGTTCAGTAGTTTAAGCGTGAAAAGGTAATAAACAAACTTACTTTCGCATTTATAATATTAGTTAGGATTAGGATTTTACTTTACAAATAAATCTTCGAAAAGGCATTAACGCACGCATAGCGAACTCTAAAGTTATAAATTTTTGTGGCAAAAGAATACTGTCGTGAGCAGGATTAGAACCTGCGCCTCCCGGATAAATACTCCAGGCCTTCTGACCGCTAAGCCATCTTGACCTCTGCCCACTACCGCGAATACTTCTTCCACATTTTTAATAGTCTTTTGGTGACGTCATTGCTATCTATTCAGTCCCTATACCGGTGACCGAACCGGCACGACTAATTTAGCAGTTCATACAATGACGTTTGAGTTTAAATTTGACAATATTATCAAGACTGCTTGTATAAAGTTGTGCAATTAATACGAATATGTCCATGGTTGATCAGTGGTAGCCGGCAGCTGCGGCCATTTTGTAAATAGATATAACTTCTTACTCGACGCTATGAAGCGTTTAGGATACCTAACAGAAAAAAAATCCAGCTGAACATCTTCGTATTTCGGAAGGCACGTTAAACGATGACATCCCCCCATGACTCCTCCTTGCTTAGATGTTCTCGATAGTGTGAAAACCCATGTAACAGGCAGGGTGGTTTAAACTCTGAAGAATAATACCGTATGTACAAGTAGTTATAGATTGACTTCAATCTAGATTCAAACTATTACTTTATTAGTTTCAGAGGTCAGATAGCTTTCGCTCTGTGTTAAATAGATATAATGTTTAGGTGTTAAAATTATCAGCTGTTTCCAGCTAACGTCACTCGCGGATTAGATTCCTGCACGGAACACGTACAGTCTACAAAAGAGATAAGTATCCAGGGTCGTCAGATATAGTTGAAGTTTTCTTAGATAACGATGGATGTCTTCGATTGAAACTTAATTTAATTAATGAACTGCTTATTATCCCCTTTTTAAATTAAAATACATTTAAATACATCTATCGGTTTCTAAGAAAGTTTCAACTATTTCTGACGACCCTGGATACTTATCTCTTTTGTACACCTTACCTATATCTATAGATATTTTTTCCATGACTAGGTGATTTTGCATAGGAGATTCGTTTATTTAACGGACAGAACGAATAATTCTCACATTGAGATGAGAACCGAAATGGCGAATGTATTTCTTTGAATTTCTTATAGCTTTATCACAAGAAACACTTTACTTCTATGTAAATTTCAAAAGATATATTTATATTAATTGAACGAATGAAAGACGAAACAAAATGTATTTACAAGGCAGGTGTAAATGGAAATGCAGGAAGGGATACCCTAAAAGGCTATACACTGACCTTATATTAGTGATATCCTCCAAAAAGGTAAGGTGCGTAGTACTCGCAAACGGCGCGTGTATGACCAGATGTGTGAACGTGGACGAAGCAAAAGACATATATAAGGATCATAGCAGATGGCACTCTGTTGTTTCTACATGTGTGTATGTATATATATTGGATATTGATTTTGTTTTCAGTGGCCTTCCCGCTCCTCGCCATAGTCCTCTGGGTGGAGCCGTACCAGCGGGGGTACTTCGAGAATGACACTTCCATCCGATTGCCGTACAAAGAGCAGATGATATCCGTGTCCACGCTAGCTGGAATTGGCTTCGCTTTTATAGTAATCACGGTAAGAAAAAATAAATAAATTAGGTGTAAATGAATTCGTGTAATACCACGTTTTATTCATAAAACCACAAAACCCGTGGTATTACACGAATTAATTTACACCTTATGGTACTTTGTGTTTACAGATAAATCTTTAAAACGCATGCTTAGCGAACTCTAAAGTTATAAATGTAAGAGGTCGAGATGGCTTAGCGGTCAGAGCGCCTGGAGTATTTATCCGAGAGGTGCAGGTTCGAATCCTGCTCGCGACCGTATTATTTTTCCACAAAAATTTATAACTTTACTTTGCGTTCTTTATTGAAATAGTGCTAACGGCAGAATATCATAAATACTCAAAGCAGTAAAAAAACAAATAAAAGATAAATATTAATTCTAAACTGTTCGCAAGTATTATACAAACACTTTCTATTTACGGAACAGAACATATAAAACACTGGTCATATAAGGCTTTCGCTGTTTATGACGGGTAATCCTTGAAAAACCCTGTTATTTGAGAATTAGATCTTATTCAAATATTTATTTATATAGATAAGAAAGCAAAGGTCATTAACCTACAGCAAAATACCCACTGAATAAACGCAAAATACTATTATTTGACAATTCGTCTAGATACCACTAAGTTATCACTACTCATGATAGAACAAAACTTAAGGAACGGTGGTAAAACAAAATTCCAGTCAGCTGTAAATAGAATTAACCTTTCGGTTCAGTAACGTACAGATCTTTACGTTGTAACAATAAAAATCTATTGTGTCTGCTAATGACTGACGCAACAGCTTAAAGTAATTTGTTGTAATTCCTATTTCAGAAGTAGACCATTTTCTAAACTGCCTTAACGTACAGATCTGTACGTTGTAACAATAAAAATCTATTGTGTCTGCTAATGACTGACGCAACAGCTTAATTCTCCGTAAAAGGATATTTTAGAAATAGATTTATTTATGATTAAGATCTGTAAATCAATAGTGATACGATTTTGGCTTAAATTTATTATTACTAATATGAAACATATACTTTCTATTAAAGGCTGCTTAGGTTAACAATTACGACATTATTAAATTTAATTACCGAGACGGTATTCTTCCCAAGATCTCTTACATCCCATGCAGGTCCCGTTGTCTTGGACAGCATACGCGGGTCCTTTCTTTTAAAATATAAAAAGAATGCATTACAGCCATATCTCTCGAAACTTTTACTGATGCCGTCATTTACTCCTTCAAAAAGGGTTTTGATCCAAATTCCAAACCTTGGCCTGGTTCCTACTGAGACTTTCTTTACAGAAAAACCCAGCGATACGTTGCATATAATTTGTTTTTTGACTTTGGAAAATCCATCATGGACGCTGTGCCGGCTTCCTACCGACTAAAAACCACTCAGTCATACTCCAATCTTTACCGAGGTCCCGGGTTCGTTGCAGCAATCACCGCGTACCCGGCATACTTTGCGTATCCTGGAAATAGAACCTATTACCGCGTTAGCTTTCATTAGACCGATGATACATGGCAGTCTAGTTTTAAAATATATTCCAATAATAGTATTTATAATTTCAGATCCTCGTCACAGAAATAGTCCGCGACAAGCAAGGCAAGGGCATTGGGGAGAAGTTTCTCTCAGGCTCCGTAGTGCCAGGCTGGGTGTGGGAAAGCTACCACACAATCGGAGTGTTCACATTTGGTGCAGCCTGCCAACAGCTAACGTCAGACCTGGCGAAGAACGTAATTGGGAGATTAAGGCCACATTTTATTGATGTAAGTTTTACCAGACTGTAGTGTGTGACGTGCCTCCTCCCGGGATATTAGATGTAATATTTAGTAGTAAGTTAGTGAATACAATTTGAAATACTCCTGTTCCAAAATACCTATAAAACCTCAAAAAATAAAATTTTGGCATTTGGCATTCAATCTAAAATTTTAACGTGTAGGTTATATTATAAAATTTGAACGGGTAATTGGATCGTTTTTGATCGCTTGCATAAAGATAGTTGGATAGTATTGCTTCAAAATAGTGAAGGTTTTTTTTCAAATACCTCTCATAAAATAAGTTGCAGGCCTGAAACAAAATGGTATTCCAAATTACCTGCTCTTCCGCTATATTATAGGCATAAAGTATGGCAACACGTCTTATTATTACTCCCTACAACGCCTCACATTGCAAGGCAATAACTGAACGTAATATTGATAGCAAATATTTTCACATCGTCATCATAAGCTGATAGCAGTCCGCTGACGAGGTATAGGCGTCTCCAAGTGTACGCCACTTAGTTGGATATTCGGCTTCTTCCATCCAGACTTTAACATTAACTTTGCGCAGATCCTCACCCAACCTTAGATGCCTTGAGAATATTCAACTAGGCTCATTCCAGTTGTAAACATAATATTTGATCCAATCGCATACAGTTAAAGCACCCCCATGACACCTAAGTGAGCAAATTTTTTACCACACTCCTCCAATCTCTTATCTACTGATGGTAAGGTGCCAGCAACTGGCTCGCGAACATAGTTGTGAAAAGGATTTTTAGTGAGAAAATACTCCCTATTTTAACTACAATATCTATATCTAATTTCCAGGTATGCAACCCCATCCCCGTCGTGAACTCTCCAGCGAACGACCTGGGCTACATCCAGGATTATACTTGCGTTGAAGACGATGATGCCAAGATCAAGGAGGCGAGGCTGTCCTTCCCCAGCTCGCATGCTAGCTTCGCCATGTACTGCGCTATTTTCTTTATTGTAAGTATATAAGTTTATTCAAACTGTTCACGTCCAACTTAACGTATTTACACATGTTCCACTGCCATCAAGGAAGTGATTTATATTCTCACTCAGAATACTAACCTGCAACTGCTGTATATTTCCGTGTAACTAAAAGAGATCTATCTATTGAACCTATGCAGAAGTGTGTGGAACATGAAAAGGGAGACGTTTGGTCTGCAGTGACAAGTGGGAACCATCCCACTGCAGACCAAACGTCTCCCTTTCCATGTTCCACACACTTCTATTTCTTGCTGGTGAGTCTGGCGGGTCCTTTCTGTAGTAGTGTTAACTGTTCACACCGCCGGCAAGTCCACTTTATAGAGTTTTTCACAGTGACACCACACTCAGTGATGCTGTCTTGGCGGTCAGACCTTCCACTGAGCGATACTCGCTCGGTACAATAGCGAATGTTCTCAACGCCTAGACATAAAATGCTGCTCGCATGCTCCCCTGCACGTAACGAGTACGGTGACTCAACAGTACCCTGGACCAAGTGCTCCTAGTTACTAGTATCTCGCTTCTCACTGATAACTGCTGTTGGTAGACGTGAGTTTATTTGGTCAAACAGAGAATGGCCTTAATCACACGTGGCGACATTTCGGAGACTGATATCTGATCAGTTTGTCATTATGATACTTAACTGCAGAGAAGTGAAATCAAGAGTAGTTTCTTAGAATAGATAAATGAGGGTTCATCAATCAATCGGTTGTTAAGCTGAATGTAGTCGAAAAAATCTGATCGGCTGATAAGATCTTCACAAGAGCAATAAATTGAAGTTTGAACGCAGTTTTCTTGTAATCGGTCTCTACCTGTTTACTGACCAGTAGGGACGCGTCCCACCAGCACACTGAGTGAGACGTCCAAAATCCCGCTTTTGCATTTAGCAAAGAAACGCTCAAGGCGGGCGAGCGAAAATAAAAAGACAAAGTGAAATTCGTTGATCACATTGTATTATAATTAGAATTAATTTAGAAGTAAAGCTTTATAAGTACATTTATGTGTATGTTTTATGCGTGGGGTTAACATGTGTGGTGTTTTTCATTCCAGTCCCGGTTTTTTCCACTTAAGCCCCGACATTGAGAAAAACATAT
This sequence comes from Xylocampa areola, assembly GCA_935421205.1. Taxonomy (NCBI): domain Eukaryota; kingdom Metazoa; phylum Arthropoda; class Insecta; order Lepidoptera; family Noctuidae; genus Xylocampa; species Xylocampa areola. Next base: position 13,827,434 of record OW285218.1, on the reverse strand, counting down.
ATCTGACAACGCTATTGATGACCTTAGTTTATTATTATTATAAAATTGATCGAAAGACCAAACTCCCTAATATCAAACGTTAATTCTGTTTCCAGTTCTACGTGCAAGTGAAAGGCAAATGGCGGGGTTCGAAGCTACTACGTCACGGTGTACAATACGCCGTAATGATTGCCGCGTGGTACGTCGGCTTGTCACGTGTCGTGGACCACATGCACCACTGGAGTGACGTCGCCGTCGGATTCCTCATAGGAGCCACGTATGCTTCTCTAGTGGTAAGACATACATATTTTAATTTACTTCTTCAATAATAGGATAGGTGTTCGTGAGAGGGGCTCGTGGTTAAGTAACAGCCGCACAGGTCGATCGATCCAGGTTAAGCTGCGCTTGCCGCGGTCTGTCTATGGATGGGTGACCATAATTTCATAACGAGCCCCTCCGTGCCTCGTAGAGCTCGTTAAGCTGCCCGGTTGTCAAATTAAGATTTATGCCAGCCGTTATGGGTAGTCAGAGGCCTGAAAGTCTCACAACCAGTCATACAACGAGTTATCGTGATACCCAGTAACTGGTTTGTGGAGATCAGATAGGCAGTCGCCCCATGTAAAATTCTGGTATTAACCTTTCGGCTCAGTAACGTACAGATCTGTACGTTGTAAGTGTAACAATAAAAATCTATTTTGTCTGCTAATGACTGACGCAACAGCTTAAGCTGCATCTGGTTTGACTGGAAGCCGACCCCAATGTAATTGGGAAAAGGCTAGGCAGATAAATAGTAAAAGGATAGGTGCTGACTCCACCAAGCAAAACTCGAATAGATAAAAAATGGGCCTGAAAATGGCGTCGTTCCTATTTATCTCCTGCTCGTTCAGTAACAAAATGAGAGAGAGTTCATAGGGTGTTACTTCATTAATATTATTTCACAGCGTTTTTTGTTTCAATAATGTTAACAATATGAAGCACCTGTTTCACCGAGAAAACAGGTGACACTTCTAAAGTTCAACAGATCGTTGAATTAATTCAAACGCTACCGAAATAGCTATGGTATGATCTCCAGCAGTGGATATCAACCCGTTACTAAAATAAAATAGTATGAAAAACGCTGTTCCTACCTACATTAGTGGAATCGATTCGCTAGTCTGTTCCTAAAAGGAAGAACGTTTGAGGAAAGGTAGGCGCCAATTCTAATGTAGCAAACTAAACTAAATTTAGAGCATAGCTGTCTTTTACTAATCGTTAATATAAGAGCAGGACGGGATGACATCAAATTCAAATTTAATCATGTCAACCTAAGTTGTCCATACAATTTACGTTTGACGTCTCTAATTTTAGTGGCCACCTAAACCTGTGCCTCCTAAAAACGTTCGGAGATTTTAATTTGACGTGTCTAAATTCAAATTTGACATCTCTTGATTCGTCCCATCTTGCTCATATAGTAACTTTTGGTAAAAGACAGGAATGTTTTAAATTTAGTTTAGTTTGCTACATTAGAATTGACGCCAGTGACTCTAAAGTCAATTTAAAATCGCAGATAATAGTCTATGTACTATCTGATGTTTGGTGTGACTAAAGTTATTACAACCTACCATAGATTTTTTTTTCTTTTTTTTATTGTTAATCCTGTTAATTTTACACAGAATTTACGGACAGAACTTCATTAAAAACTTAAAATTGCCACTGATTTACCTACGTGCCTCCTAGCTTGGCATTTCTGCGCTCACTGGTGTGAAAGTATTCTTCTTCTTATCTTGTGGTTGATGAACAACCTAGTGTCAGAGTTTTAAACCACCCGTAGGTCTCTGACATCTCAGGTATGCTGCTTTCCTCTGGATGTTTTCCTTCACCGTTATAAGCGTGTGATAATTAATTTATAATACGCACATGACTTCGAAGAGACAGTGGTGCGTGCCTTGGATTCGAACTTGCGACCTTTGACTTGTTAGTCCAACAGTCATACCACTAGGCTATCACTGCTATATACTATTGTATTTATTTGAATTCATTAAAAACTTCCGGTAGGTGCCGCCTGATTCTGTATTGTCACTAATTCCTAACTACAGTAACTATTCTTATTCTTCCAGTTCATTTATGTGCTGAAACCGAAGAAATATGGGTTGCCAACATCGTGGGCGGAGCCTCCAGTTACGACCAACACCCTGCCAAGAGCTGTACTGGCGCGATAAGCTTCGACTATCATAGGAACAAGAAACGAATTGACTCACTAAGGCAGCTACTAGCCAATCACATAGTACACACGACTTCATCTTTAGATCTCTCCATGATCAGGCGCATGTCTAAGGCTAGCCCGATACTGTTTCTACAACGTGTAATAGAAGTCAGTAGTCATACTTTAGGAGGTTAATATACCCATGTATACGAGCGACTTTTACTACGGCACCAACTTCGAAAGCGCAAAAAATAAATCTGTTGCTCCATTCATTTTGGTCGAGTAGGTAGGTACTATGAACATTTCTATGGAACAACTGACTTTTATTCGCGCTTTCAAAGTAAGTTCCATAGTAAAAGTTGTTTGTGTACAGTGACCCCCTAAAGTATGACTACGGACTTCTCTTCGACGATTTTTCCATATAAATGTTTATCTATTAATGTAACTTATAACCGAGTCCCATTAGAAAGTCTTATTTGTAGGTTTCAGTTATTTAATTCACATTTTTTTTGTCTTTCTGATGACATTTTATTCGAAAATAGACTCAAAATTATAAAAACACGTCTTGCTAATATATGTTCTTATCAATGCAAAAAATACAAGTGATTATCGGGCGTGCTTTGAGGTATCCACAACGCTCTTCATTCGTAAATTATATTAAAATAAAATAAATTTTATAGTTCAAGATATGGGTGAAGCTGGAATTTAGTATAAGACTGAGTATTTTTCAATTTGCCCAGGTGGCATTCAGGTTCCTTGCAGCACCATAACATTGTATGTTTAATATAGCAATTATTCGAGAAATGTTGTCTCCTATTGTGTCGATGACAGTACAAATAACACCACGGTTTTAATTTCATCTGTTATATAATGAACGCAATAGAAATGAAAATCGGTTGAGCAAACAGATGATTTATTTCAAAGAAAATATGTGAAACCGAAGTCTCCAAAGCCGAGTTTTCTGTATTTACGGATTTCGGGTTTCAACGGATTCTGGGCTTTGTTACTGTAAATAAACGAGTGTAGCAGATGGAAATTAACTTAATTATGAGCAAAATTTATCGTCGTTATTAAGGCCTAAACTCCTAAAGCATACTATATTACTTTGTAAAGTCATAGGCCTTTTAGGTACATTCACGTAGTCTGGACCTAACACCCAAGAAATATGGAATGGTTTAAAACCCAAACATGAAACAGATGGGCAAAATATTTTTCTAAGGCGCTTTAGACTTGTGCGAGGGTGATGAAGAATCGTGTGAGTATATTACTGTAGTATAGTGTATTATACTGTAGTATCACGTGAGTAATAACTATATGTAAGTAAAATATCTCACGAAATTTATACTAAGAAATGGTACTTAAAGAAGTTCACATTTCTTTCATACACAAAAAATAGGGTGTTAAACATAGTAGAGATAATTTACCCACTTTAGTAAGTTATTTTTGCCATAAATTGTGTTTCAAAATATACGGCTGTTAGCCTTAATTGAATTTATCGTACATGTCATTAGAAATTTAAATAATAAAATTGCATAAGTACAATTAATTGCAAAAAATGAATTAGTACAGGGTTTAAATTAAATTATAAAATTGTTGCCTACACCTATAACAAAAGCATATTTAAAAATAATTGTCGAAGTCACAATAAATTAAAAAATGTACAATTTAGCGTTAAGTAGATTAATTATTTAAGTTGAAAAATATATATATTTTTGATGTTACCAGTGTCAGTTTTTTTGTATTTTGAATTTATAAAAGGAAATCAATTAAATTATTTTTAACAAATATGTTTTTTTTTGTCTTTTTACTGTAGGTACCTACACCATATTATATTATAATTAAAGTCTACATAACATTACGCCCATACCCCTGAAGGGATAAGTAGAGACAGTTATTAAATCCTATGTGGTGAGCCTACTGGCACCAACCAGACATAAGTCCAAACTCAGGGCTGAGAATGTTATAACAGAAAACCCAATAACACTGCCCGGCCTAGGAATCGAACCCAAGACAGCCGCGTCAGTAGCGGCGCTTACGATGACTAGACCAATGAGGCAATTTATTATAAGACTTTTATTAATAGATTAAAAGACATTTTATCTCAATAGATAAAATTATTTTAATAAATTCGATTTTAGATTTGTATAGAAGCTATAAATAATTTTGATACAGACAGACGTGTTGCTAGGAAGTTTGTTGCGCCGCTTCTTCTTCCCAGCTATGACACTAGGAAGCGGTGAAGAGTTGTCTTAATGTTTGACGTCCAAAAAACTAATAATAAAAAGCTAATTTTTTAGACTAATTTGTATAAAGAAATTTTGATTTGTCTTTGATTATTGTTATAACGAGGTAATAATTTAAGTAGGTATATCATTTTTACTAAAATGGCACGTCATTCGACACATCAACAGAAATTCAACGAATGACGTAACAATACTCTAATTATACGTAAATTAAGTGACGTCCAATCAAAAAACTATTGTTTCATTTTCGCCAATTTCGTATTGATAATCCATATGACGTAGGTACATTTACTGTAAAAATAAACTTAATATAATATATTGTACCTACTTTATTTAAGAAGTTACAATTTAAACACATATTAGTTATTATGTTATTATATATATTAGTAGCCCTGACTGCTATGCCGGAGGTCGTGGGTTCGATTCCCACCCAGGACAAATGTTTGTGTGATGAGCACGATCATTTGTTCTGTGTCTGGGTGTAATTTATCTATAATATGTATGCATTTAGAAATATATAAGTATGTTTATCAGTTGTCTAGTACTCATAACACAAGCTCTGCTTAGCTTGAGACTAGACGGCGTTGTGTGATAGTTGTGGAATATTATTATTATTATACCTAAATACAATACATTAATTAAACTACTTTACTGTGTACAAGAAAAAGATAATAAAAATATAAAGAATATCAAACATGGTTTAGGCGTCGAAGTATTCCTCCGCATTGCTGTCATCCGGTAACGTGCCCAGAAGGCTGGCAGCATTGCCACGTTGAATGGCAATACTAATTATCTGACTAAGAAACAGGCCTGCCCTTGGGTCACGCAAAGTATCGACGAGACTGCCAAAAATTGACTTGAAAAGTAGGCGTGCATTGGGACCCCATGACCCGAGCATTTCGATTGCAAACGGCTTAAAGTTGTAGCAGCCGATAATATATTAGATAGATATTTGCGCCATTTTAGAGTCTCTGCAGTAGTCGCAGCGGCGCCAGCACAGCCACCTGAACTGCGAAAATAAGATGGAGTAAGGGTGCCGATGCATGTTGCGTCCCATACCAAAGGCCTACCCAACTTTCAAGGCAAGCGTCATCCCGTCTGTCTCTTACCTCTGTTGTAATAGCAGAATTATTGTAGGAAATGATGCAATGTAAAACTATGTACCTAAGTATTTCAACTATTGTTTTGATAATGCGAGAAAACTGCAAATTTATTGATTACTGATAACAAAACGAAAAGGGTGACCATCGCTTTTTCCTTGTAAGGGCATTACTCGTATGTCTGCTTGTTTAAGTGTTTTTTTAGGTACAAATTGTTAATTCCTGATTAAAGAAGGAATCTATTGATTAAAGGGTGCGGAAATTACTGTGCCATTAGTCTAGAACTCGAAAGCGTAGCTGCTGAGTGTGATGTCCTTGGTTCGATTCCTGGGTTGGGTAATGTGTTTTTGTGGCCGGCTGTTGGCAATTGCTCACCAACTACCTAAATATTAGTGTACTACAGTACTAATCTGCCTATACCTCGGTTTAAAGAAATTTATTTTCTTATAAAAACTGTACAGTTCATTTAAAATAAGATATGCACAACAAACTCAATTAGAATATAGTATAGTATCTCCAGCGCTTATTACTATTTATTACACATACATATATTTTTTAATTAAAATTATTTAAATTACAATTCTATAATAATAGTATATGTTATTTACTATTAATTTTATATTTATTTATATATTCTGAATTAAAATTACCTTAATTACCTTCGGTAGTTACAGGTGTGGTGATGAGGACATTAAGTCAACAGAGGGCAGATAGGCATTATTCCTTAGAGACGATGAGAACACCACGTACTTATGAGGAAATACAGAAATCGAGTAAAAATCTTTCTTACTTCACTAACCTACTCGCATTCCTCGCATTCCTTTCCCAAAAAACGTTGTTTTTTAATATCCTTTTATCTACAGTTGTACACAAAAAATATAAATAAATAAAATATCCTGTCTAACTATCGGGGCCTTCGGGTTAAAGGAATATTTACTCAGGCCGATTTATTTATTCGACATGACATTTCGGGAAATCCCCTAAAAAAAATCTCGAACTTTTTCCTTATGCGTGGCTACGCAAATTAACCGCAATAATATACTTTCAAATATAATAATGATATAAAGAGAGGTATAATCCATCCACTGAAGTAATGACGCCTTTTGAAAATCGTCGAGCATACCACTACCCAGCAATATTGTAAGTTCATATGATAAATTACATTTATAGTGATTAATTTGCGTAGGCACGCTTCAGGAAAACGTCCGAGATTTGTTTAGGGGATTCCCCGAAATGCCATATCGAAGGACCTAATTCTGGAATAAATTTTCCTTTAACCCGAAATTCTAAAAAATTAAAAAAGGCCCGAAGCTAGACAGGATATTCTATATATTTTTTTTTTTTGTATAGGTACTAAATTAACAATAATAATACCTTGCTTTTTCGTTTAGAGTCGTGTCATTTTCGGTCGTGTAATTTCAATTTAGTGGCGAAAAAAAAACACGGATAACAGTAGTAATTACTTAATCAACCTTATTAAATTCGGAGTAATATTAACCACGATACAAATAATTTAAGCGATACATTTAAATAAAATGCGTGCGCTTCTTCTTAGGATGACAGATTCGCGTTTTCTTTGTACTATTAACATTGACAGGTAACTAAGTTGGAGTAGTAAAGATGTATTAGTGTCAGAGTTTAAACCACCCGGAGGCCTCTGACATGGCTTTACACACTATCGAGAATATCTCTCAGGTGTGATGTTTTCCTTCACCGTTTTTAAGCAAGTGACAGAAAAGTCATTGGCGCTTACCTTGGGTTCGAACCTGCGACCTTAAAGGGGCGAGAATGCAGACTTTTCTCAGAATTTTCCTACCAGTCAAAGATTTCTGAGCTGAGCACGTCATACCAGTGAGTATATATAAAATAAATCTATGACCACAACTTTATCCTCTAATAAATTACATCATATTCTTGTACGCCGTTTGGCTAGCCGCCACTATTCATTACCGCCAATATTTCAACGGATACACGACATAAAAATTAACAGATTTTTTGATGTTGTTTAGTAATTTAGGTCTTGCAGGTCAACCTAGGAGGTTGTCGACTGCTTAATCAGGCTTTACTGTGGTTGCCTTAATAATTTTAAGGCCCCCAGCCAGGGCATTCAACTTATAAACTAAGAGACAACACGGTAAGGGCACCCCCTGCGGGGTACGAGCCTCGGCTTAGTGCGTCGCTGGTGGTAGGACAGCAAGGGACTGGCTGGATCGGATTCAAATCATTATTATTATTTAGGCGACGCGGGCTGGCACGAGCAAGGGTCGGGGTGGACAATTACATAGACGTCGCGACAGGCCAGACCGCGAGGCCGAAATGACAGCGATCTGTTTTTGTGTATTGCGCTGGTGGCCCTACTGCTTTCTTGGAGGAGGTTTTTAGCGTCGTCGGGATATGAGAGTGAATGCCTAGGTCGGCGAATTCTACTGATCTGTGAGGGGGTATAACGTGGGGCTGCTATGACTAGAAGGATGGGGTGCTTTTCAGCAGAGTCGAAATAACGCTTAGAGACGCGTTCATTGAACTGTTGGATGGTGGGGATTTTGAGGTCGAGGTGGAGATTCTCGTCGCGAACAAAGAACGGGTAATGGAACGAAAAATGCTTTAGAGTAATAACGCATTTAGCACACGTGCTGTCCTTAAATTAAAAATACAGGGTCACTTGTCCAAAAGAACTTATATGCACCAATAATTCCAGGCAACCCTTGAACTGCTTATTAGTTATTACGACTTACTAGGACCGTGGTCCTAAGTACGAAATATTCCGACTTTCTGTTCAAATCAAATCAAATCAAATCCAAAGTACTAGATGTGAAATTATATTTATATATTGTATCGATGCGATCGAAGTCTGAAGGGGATAGATTATCACAATATTTGTTTTGGTGTAACGGTTATTGAGTTTTTCTGTTAGGAACTTCTCAGTATGAGCCCGGAGTTTGGAATTGTGACCGGTCGATGGCAATAGGCTCACCACCCATTACATGGGACTTATAACTGCATCGGTAAAATGTGGGTGTACAGTTGTGTACACCTCTGCCTATCGCTTCGTGTAATAAAAGCATGATGCTATGTATGTATGTATTTGGACGTCAAAGTAAGTATTTTTAAGTTCCTTCCCATCGCTGCTGCCACCTGTTCAGAAGGCTGGCAGCATTGCCACGTTGAATGGCAATGCAAATTCAATGACCGAGAAACTCTAAGTCATGCTTCAAATAATTAAGAGACCCATTACCAATATACCGTTTCGACCCGAAATTATTTAGCAGCAGCAAATTCTGAGTACCAGCCGTTGGTCGTTATGCCAGGTAGAGCAGCTTAACCTCGATCGATCTATCAGCGCGGTGTTTTTTTGTTTTACATATTTAATTGAGATAAAAAATTTAGAGGGCTTAATTCAACAACGATTATGCCCGCCCATGACAACCCAAAAAGGGATGAAGTATCAAGAGGAACATCAAGACCTCTTTAATTTACGCACAAATTTACAAATTTTGATAGCATTCTTACTACAAGGCTTAGACAAGATTGATTGAAATACACCTAATTCTAACACATTAATATCTAGTTCGGTCATTAATATTGCCCTTTATCTTCTGTATCGAACACATTCCACCAACAAATGATGGACATCTTCTACCTTACCGCATAAGTCGCAATTTGGGCTACTAGTTTTTTGATTAAGAAGCTGTGCGGTGGTTATCGATCTCTCTTGAGAATTAATACCTAAATAATAAAAATATATAAGTTCTAAGTCCTTAGTCTTTCCGATCTTTCTTTATGGATCCGAAACTTGGGTCACTCAAATTACAACACCGCCGGAAAATCGATGCTCTTGAAATGTGGTGTTGGAGACGGCTTCTAAAAATACCGTGGACAGCCTTCCGCACCAATAACTCCATCCTCAAAGAGCTTCAAATACAAGATAAACTTTCAACGACTGTGCAGTTACGAATATTGAAGTTCTTTGGACACATCACCAGGAACGAGGACTCCATGGAGAGGCTAATAGTACAAGGTCAAGTGGAGGGGAAGAGATCACGTGGTCGCTCGCCAACACGCTGGACCGACCTAATATAAAAGGCCACACAAACATCTCTGGTACAGTGTGCTCAGATTTGTTCATGCCACTAACCGCCAGAAATGGAGATGCATTGCCAGAAAAGCTGCAGCCCTGGAGAGGGACCAAGGCAACGATCCCTTTGCACCAACGACATGACAAGAGTGCCCGACTAAGAAGAATAAAAATATACTCCGAGTTGAACTGTCAATAACCTGTTATTGATTTCTATATTATCTTGGTAAACACCACAAAAAAGGTAAACAATTAATCTTACAACGTGTGGTTTACACGTGCTTCAGTTTAATATCTCCAATTAACATTTATTAATATAAATAACGCCAACAGACTACATTGATTTATATGTACGTGGGTACCTATTAGCCAACCTATTTTGTGTAGGTAGTGTCAACCGTACAATGACGCTAATTTTAAAAATAAAACCGAATGAGAAATATTGACGTAGGTACCTACAGAATGATTACTTATTTTTATCTAATGTTTATGTTATTCGTTATTCAATTATGGACTACTTTCGAGCGCGGTCTCGCTTTACAGTTTTTTTAAGAAAGCTAATCGGGTGGTTTTCAAAAATAAATCTACCGGCCATGTATCAAAATGAATTAAAAAGTTTAAAAAAGTGGGGTATGGGCACTACTGAAGAATTGTTATCGCTGTCGGTGGACAGGTATATGGAACATTTTCTTATAGGTATATACCGCGACTGCAAACATACCAAAAATCTAAATTGTGTTCTGTTGGAGATTAGTTAATGTAAATGAAAGAAAGAAGAAGAAAGAAAAAGCTTTTATTCCCCTCAAATGGGCACACAGTAAAGAAAATGTAAGTAAGTGGATCATATTTTGTACAACTCATGGAAATAAACGTTTTCAACACACTTTCTCGTAAAGTGGCTCTTATTGCACCGCTTTTAGATTCATAAATATCAAAATAATTCATAATTCATAATTGGCGCTTGTAAAGTTTAAAGCGCTAATTTTCCGCATTAGTGCTGTAAATTAAAAAAGTCGCGTAGCACCACCATTATTTGTTTTCCACGCAAATGTCTGAAAAACGTTGAATGAGACTTATGAGCACTCTCGGTTGAATTACAAGCCTCGCCTTGACTTGGGGCTGCAATCCAATCTTGAATGTATCCTCTACTTAACTCTCTTGTACCATCTTCTTCTTCTTCTCTTCATTTTCATATCGTTTTTTGATGAACAACCTAGCATCAGAGTTTAAACCACCCGTAGGTCTCTGACATGGCTTTACAAACCATCGAGAATATCTCTCAGGTGTGCTGGTTTCCTCGCGATGTTTTTCTTTACCGTTTCAAGCAAGTGGCAAATAGTTTATAATAGGCGCATGACTTCAAAAAGCCAGTGGTGCGTGCCTTGGATTCGAACTTTGGTCATACCACTAGGCTATCACTACTCTATTCGTCTTTTTTTATATTACCATTGTATAACATGCATAATACTACAGGTAATTAAATACCTACCTAATACTAATAAACATACATAAACTGCTTACAAATAAATATGTACTAGATGTTTTGCATCTCAACACGTGTTTCCACACAATTTCACATTAATTTAATTAACTGTAGTGCAACAAACTGCAGTTTTATGCTCTTTGACTTGGACACGAAGCATAACAAAACAAAATGGTTTCGTATAAATATTTATGCTATTGCATTTTCCGTGTTTTTAAAAGATAGTGGCATCGACTCCCGGCTTACTTTCAATTTATCACCAGCACACCTGAGAGATGTTTTCGTTGATGTTTGAAAGCTATGTCAGATGCCTAAGGATGGTTTAAACTGTGATACTAGGTGGTTCATCAACCGTACGATAAGAACAAGAATTTATTAAACTCTTGAAAATAAATCCGCTTGATTGACATTGGAAATGTGTCAAGTGTTCTTTTGAATGCCAAAATGTCTCAAAAATAAATAAAGAATCGGAATAATAAATAAATAATCGAAATAATAAATAAATAATCCGAATAATAATAAGCCAGCATGCTTTAAAATTGAGATAACTATAGTTTTATTTTAACTTATCACATTGTGTTAAGGCGTTGATTTAATATTGGAATTGGTATTAATTTCAAGAGTAAGCCCACTGAATTTAAAGTTAACATAAACATAGCGTCATGCCTGTATACCCCGGGGATAAGCAGCGGTGTACACCCATATTTCATCGATACTGTTATTAAGTCCCGTGTAAGGTGGCGAGTAGCCTATTGCCATCTACCGGGCACAATTCTGAACTCCGGGCTGCTCCTGAGAATTCCCTAACAGAATAACTCAATAACACTTTGCCCGACCCGGGAATCGAACCCGAGACCTCATCTCAGCAGTCGCGTTTGGGACCACTAAACCAACGAAGCAGTTCTGGTTTATGATATAATGTTAAACATTTAATAAATATATGTTACACCAAAACAAATATTGTGATAATCTATTGCCTTTAATTACTAAAAACATGACATTTATTTACCTCGACGTTTCGATCAAGTTGCATTGACCGTGGTCACGAAAATTCCCGTTAGAATTCAATAGGTAACTATGTGTTTAAATTGCGAAAGTAAAAAAATTGCCCTTTTTTAATATAGCGTGGAAATAATTATGGAAGCCCTCCACCTAATGACGAGGGTCTTGTCAGATTCCTACTCATTAAAACCTCACGTCGTCACAGCTTGGCCAGCCATGTGGCTTAGTAGGTAAATAATAATCTTAAATGGAAAAAGAATACGGTCGTGAGCAGGATTCGAACCTGTACCTCCCGGATATATACTCCAGGCCCTCTGACCACTACGCCATCTCGACCAGAGCGCCTGGAGTATTTATACTGTGCCCGGTTGATGGCAATAGGCTCACCACCTATTACATGGGACTTAATAACAGCATTGGTGAAATGTGGGTGTACAACTGTGTACACCTCTGCCTATCCCTTCGGGGAATACAGGCGTGATGCTATGTTATGTTATGTTATGTAAATACTTAAATTAAATTTAAAAAATGGGAATTTGAGGAGCTAACTAGACGAAACTATGACGTATATCGCCCCAACTCAATAAACAAACGTGATCAATGCTCATCCCTTCTCTGTATAAGAAGAGGCCTTTGCCTTCCAATAGATCAATAACATGTTGATAACATTTTGTTTACACTGTCGGAAAGATCTGTTGATGAGTCGTATAGTTAAGAATGTACCTAAAATAATATTATTTTCAATTTATTATTACACTTGCGTCGCAGGCGTTAGGGGTCAATTACATTGTTTTGCATACTAACCTAATGTAAAACTGAATTTGAGTGAAATGGGTTCATACAAAAATATCGTTTTTTTTTATTTACTGTCTAGCCATCTTTTTAAAAGGATAACTATGTGAATCAGATGACAATCACATTTTTCTATTATTACACATTTTGTTAACGATATAATCCGGTTTTAAGACATAACATAGCATCACGCCTGTATTCTGCAAAAGGGTAGGCAGAGATATAGACAATTGTACTTGTAAGTCCAATTTAATAGGTGGTGAGCGTATTGCCATCTACCGCACCCAATTCCAAACTCTGGGCAGCTACTGAGAATTTCCTAACAGAAAAACCCAACAACACTGCCCGACCTGAGAATCGAACCCAAGACCTCATGCTCAGCAGTCGCGCTTGGGACCACTAGACCAACGAGGCAGTCAGATTTTGTGTCAGTTTTTCCAATACTTTGGCCTCAGCAAAGATAAACCGTCTTATTTGTCTACTAAACACAATTTCAAGGTTTGATCTATTACAAACAAATACAGATAAATCTTCCGGTTCAGTCACCTGTATAGCGATGACGTCACCAAAAGACGTAACATAATGTGGAAAAAGAGTTCGGCGTAGTGAGCAGAGGTCGAGATGGCTTTGTGCTAAGAGCACCTGAAGTGTTTATCCGGGAGGCGTAAGTTCGAATTTTGCTCAAGGCCGTATTTTTCTTTTCACAAAAATTTATAACCGCTGTAATTTATGTCGTGGTGGCCGAGTGGTAACGGATCCGCCTCCTGAGCCACAAGTTGTGGGTTAAAAACCTGGCATGTACCAATGTGACTTTCTCAACGTCATATGTACTTTCTTAGTTAATCTAAGACATGTGAAGGAAAACATGGTGAGGAAACCTGGACTTGGTAGTCTGAAATCGCCAACTCGTAGTGAGCTAGAGTGGTGGTTAAGGTACGAGGCCTTCTCTGTGTGAGAAGAGGCCCTTGCCCTGCAGTGGGACAGTTATGGGCTGGATTTTATTATTATTATTACTAACAATTTCCTAGCAGAAAAACTAATAACCCTATCCTACCCGGGAATCAACTTCACATCAGCAGTCTCGTATTACGGGCTCAAGGGAGTCAACAAAGAGACCCCCTTGGCCCATTGATTTTTAGCTTAGCTATGCATCACCATATTTAGACAAAATTAAACTCTAAATTCAACGTTTGATATTCGGATGGACCCTAGGAGGCAATATTGGTTCAGCGTTTGACTCGAGACATCGCCGCGAGCCCAGCACATCACTAAAGGCTCGGTTCAAGTTCGAAATTAGTCGGACAGTCCCGAAGAATGCACGTGAGTAGTAATCGGTGAACAATAATTAATATTAACTCTTATTGGTCATAAAAGATTTAAATTTTTAAAAAGATCTATTTCACCTTCTTGGGTATAGATCTCACTCAACCGCTCTCGGAGTCATTAAGTAAAGTTATGGGGATTCATTTAAAGATCTATATTTTTTTTCTTAATGTTTATTATTATTTATTATATTAACCCTTGTTGTCTGGCTGATACATTATTTAAAAAAAAGAAAATTGTTAGCTTACAGGAACGTATTTGACTTTTATGTACTCGTATATTAACACGTTCAAATGAAATTGTAATAAATTAAGACCTTATATATATAGGAATACAACCCATATTATCTTAAAGCGACGCCGCACTCCATGCAACAAACTACATTCTCTATCGAACAACTTAATGAAACAAACAAATTGCATCATCTACCACCAGTGTCTCTGCCTGCCTCTCAATATGGGGCCATGTTACTGATAAGAAATAAGATAAATTATTACTTATCAGACAAGTGGCGGGCGACATAAATAGCGTCGTATCGGCGCATGCGTCACCCAGCTAGCCGCGTTGTGATTGACGCGTGGGGTGGGCGTGGCACAGCGACGGGTAGAGCGGATCGTTGATGGCTTAGACCAAAATATATATAACTTTAAACGGAAACAGAAAATAATAAAAATTACGAACAAGATTAAATTACAATTTTCAAGGAAATATTAAAAAATAATAGTCACGAACGAGACTTGAACCCGCGAACCTTAATATTCCGTGTCATCACTCTTTCAATTGAGCAACTGTATCGTTGTTCAAGTCTATTAAATTCAAGCTTCGTTGTATTCGTCTTAGGGTTATAATTTTTCAATGTTTCCTTGAAAAACAGTCATTAATATAGGCATTACATGGTCTTAATATTTATAAAGAAAATATCATTATATAATACGAATTTTTTTGAATAAAATAAAATGCACGGCTGCCTTGTGTTTTATTTTATTTCGCACCTGTTTGTGTACCATAGCCACTATATACAATTTTTTTTTATCTGATTAGTCTATGGTATCCGGGACAATATAAGGATTCTAATGATATCACAAACATCTAAATCGGTTCGGGCGTTTAGACGTTATTATGGTAGAATAAAGACATTCACAAACATACATACATACATAAACCCTAAAAATATAACACTCCTTTTTTGGGCAGTCGTGTAAAAACAGCAGCTATTTCTCCATCAACGGGTGTCTTTTTCAAATTTATGGGGTGCAGCCGCGGGTAGTAAAAGATCCTGTCAGATTTGCGGTGAATAGAGGACCGTGTTGATTTTTAGTCGGTAAAATTCAGGCAAAACGTCTATGATAGATTTTCCACAAATCAAAAAAGGCCAAAAAGACCGATCGTAGCTAGCAGTGTTGACGAAACGCCGTGTACCACCAACATTCGGCAGAATACCAAGTCTTTTGTTTCCAAGATGTGCCGAACGCAAACTACTATACAAATACCACTGAAAATCTCAGTAAGCCTTCCCTGATACCTGAACAGGAAAACCATTTAAGTACGAGTACGATATGCCCCTCTATCTTCCCCAAACGATAAGGAATAGGTCGTTACGAAGGGAAAAGAGGTTCTCGCGCCTAAGTAGGTAATATCAATTTAATTGTCAACCCATCCATCACTTCCTCGGTCTTCCTCGACTTGTAGTCTTATAGTCATCTGACACTCTTATAGTCATCCAGATCCATACTCAAAACTTTCCACGTCACGTGGTCCTCCCTCCGCATCACATGTCAAACGATGTCCACACAATTTAGTCATCGGTGCCACTAATTATGATTAATACACATACGTGATAATTGGAAGATCATATCCATGTCATGAAAGCATAATTACCTGTCATGTGCATTGTTACGAATATAAGATTTTTGTGTTGGAAACAGTTATTTCAAGTCTATTTTTTTTTCGAAAAAAAAACCTTTATAAGTTATGGGATTAGTTATTGTTCAACGGTTACTACTCACGTCATTTTACAGGATTGCTCGACTAACTTAGTCATGAGCTGAGCATGGGTGGGTTTGACTCGCGACACGTGAGTAATAACCAAAGATAAAATAGCCGTTGCACAATAAATAAATAATATGAATGTGTCTCACGAAAGTCCTTAAAGAATCACTTCCAAAGAAGATTTCTGTTTACTACATATATAGTTGATTACAGTTATAATTTTTTGTGAAAGAAAAATACTATATAGCCCCTTTACCAGTCGCCTGTATAGGGACTAAATAGATAGCGATGACGTCACTAAAAGACGTATAAAAATGTGGAAGAAGAATTCGGAGTAGTGAGCAGAGGTCAATATGGCTGAGTTGGTCATGCCTGGCGTATTTAACCGCGGTGCCGGTTCGAATCCTACTCACGACCGTAGTCTGCTATCGACAAAAAAATATAACTTTATAGTTCGCTACGCATGCGTTAATGCGTTTGAAAGATTTTCTATATTTACGTCGTTGGTTCTATGGGCAAATTCTGAGATTCGATTCCCGTGATGGATAAACTACCTGCGTAAAAATTTGCATGCGTAACCCTCGTATGCGGGAATCAGACTCGCATTTGTCCGAATTATTTTTATAAATACATGTTTGGAAGCTGTTTTTTAAACCAATCTACAAGTAGTTCAACGTAAAACTAAAAATAAACAACATACCAAGTTATCGAGACTTTATTTAATAAAAATATATTTAAAGAAACAACTCTACAATCTAATCACTTCACAGACATAAAAAAGACTAGGTACTTACAACTAAAGTTATGATGTAATATGTGTTTTGAAGGAAACTGGCTGATGCTCACGGCTTCGCCCGCGTGGATGTCGGTTATCGCGACCAAAAGTAATTTTGATCCCGTTCCCGCTTTCCAATTACCGCTTTATAATTGCCCATTTTTTAAAGTATTAAAATGGATAGAGTATGTTATCCTTAAGAGATAGACATATGCCATCACGGACTTTTCTGCAGATCTATATAAGATAAACAATCCCACCGTACTTCATTTTTAACCGACTTCCAAAAAAGGAGGAGGTTTCTCAATTCGACCGTATATTTTTTTTTTTTTTTTTTTTTTTTTTTTTATGTGTGTTCGGGGATAACTTCGTCGTTTATGAACCGATTTTGATAATTATTTTTTTGTTGGAAAGAAGATATCCCAACGGTGGTACCATGATAAGGAAACCAGGATCTGATGATGGATCCCCGAGAAATCGAGAGAAACCTTCGAAAATCGTAGGGGCGACTCGTGCATTTGTTAATTTTTTCATTAAATATTTTAAAGCACTACTATTTAATGAAGGTCTGGAGTCGATCTGATGATGGAGCCGAAAGATGATCTAGGGAACTCTTTAACGATTTACAACAATTACCTGGTGTTTGGGCTTCATTAATTTGTATTGATGAGAACTTTACACCTAGATAGGTTGTGACTGTCATTGGGGGTCTGATGATGAAGACGAAGGACAGTCAAGGGAACTCCTCAACGTTTTACAGTAGCTACCTTGTTTTGTATGTATGTCCGTCGATATATTTGTTTGAAAGAATAGTCCCCAGAGGTGGTCCTATTTCAATTTAGTGAAGATCTGATTAAGATCTTCGAAGTTAGACGATGGAATTCTTCAATAAATCACAGCAAATCACTCGCAATTTCTGTAATCACATGTTCATGTATAGTTCATGCCACTCAATACATACTAGCAATACTAGCTACATAGCATCATGCCTGTATTGCCCGATGGGGTAGGCAGAAGTGTCCACTGTTGTACACAAACATTTCACCGATGCAGTTATTAAGTCCTAGCGGCTTTCGAAGGCCTACCCATATTATTAAATTACTAAATTAACTTATTTATGAAGTATACAAACTTATATATGACCTATACAATATATATATTAGACTTAAAACTAAAAAGACTAAAATAAATTAATTTTAAACAAAAAATAAAAACCGCCTTCCAAAATCTACTACACTAAAAAGTTTAATTAACCGACTTCCAAAAAAGGAGGAGGTTTCTCAATTCGACCGTATATTTTTTTTTTTTTTTTTTTTTTTTTTTTTATGTGTGTTCGGGGATAACTTCGTCGTTTATGAACCGATTTTGATAATTATTTTTTTGTTGGAAAGAAGATATCCCAACGGTGGTACCATGATAAGGAAACCAGGATCTGATGATGGATCCCCGAGAAATCGAGAGAAACCTTCGAAAATCGTAGGGGCGACTCGTGCATTTGTTAATTTTTTCATTAAATATTTTAAAGCACTACTATTTAATGAAGGTCTGGAGTCGATCTGATGATGGAGCCGAAAGATGATCTAGGGAACTCTTTAACGATTTACAACAATTACCTGGTGTTTGGGCTTCATTAATTTGTATTGATGAGAACTTTACACCTAGATAGGTTGTGACTGTCATTGGGGGTCTGATGATGAAGACGAAGGACAGTCAAGGGAACTCCTCAACGTTTTACAGTAGCTACCTTGTTTTGTATGTATGTCCGTCGATATATTTGTTTGAAAGAATAGTCCCCAGAGGTGGTCCTATTTCAATTTAGTGAAGATCTGATTAAGATCTTCGAAGTTAGACGATGGAATTCTTCAATAAATCACAGCAAATCACTCGCAATTTCTGTAATCACATGTTCATGTATAGTTCATGCCACTCAATACATACTAGCAATACTAGCTACATAGCATCATGCCTGTATTGCCCGATGGGGTAGGCAGAAGTGTCCACTGTTGTACACAAACATTTCACCGATGCAGTTATTAAGTCCTAGCGGCTTTCGAAGGCCTACCCATATTATTAAATTACTAAATTAACTTATTTATGAAGTATACAAACTTATATATGACCTATACAATATATATATTAGACTTAAAACTAAAAAGACTAAAATAAATTAATTTTAAACAAAAAATAAAAACCGCCTTCCAAAATCTACTACACTAAAAAGTTTAAAATAATATCAAAATTTGCTTATAATAAAATAATTTTAAAATAACAATATATAATAATAATCTGTTAATTTTGAAGTCGGTGCCTGATGTATGTGGGGTTTACAACCAGATACATGTTATGTTACGTTACGCCGGTAACATAACCACAGCACAACGAACATAAGTGACTAACAAGAGGAAAACAATAACCCTCTCCCAGTACAGGCACCGACTCCAAAATTAACAGATTATTATTATATATTGTTATTTTAAAATTATTTTATTATAAGCAAATTTTGATATTATTTTAAACTTTTTAGTGTAGTAGATTTTGGAAGGCGGTTTTTATTTTTTGTTTAAAATTAATTTATGTTATATCTCAAAGGGTTTAGGCAGCGTTTTCGTTGAAAGCTCCCAGACGGCTTATTTTTTCCGACACCTCCGACAAATATCATTATATCTTAGCCAATGTATACAAAAACTTGACAAATTATATATTTAAACGTTCTTCTTGAATCCGTTGCGTAGTTTTCAAGATCTAAGCATACAAAGGGACAGACAGCGGAAAACGCCTTATTTTTATACTATGTAGTGAACTGATAATAATAAAAATGTAGATTGTCGTACATATAGGTATTTTGTTTGAGTAATACAAATACAACACATTTTTCCATCTTTGCTGAAGGTGGTATATTTCTTTGAATATTTATTATAAGTAAATAACATAAATACAACATCACACATGTATTCCCCGAAGGGTAGACGTGTTTTGTAATAACCAAACCCATTTAATGCCATGTTTTTTACACGACTGCCCAAAAAAAAGGAGTTTTATGTTTTAAGGGTTCATGTATTACTATATACCAACAGGAATTAACGCGCAAATAAATACCTTTGAATCATCAGACAAAGAGAGTCTGCTTGTGACCACGATCAGTGCAGCCTGGTCGAAACGTCAAGCGATTCAAAGGTATTTATTGCGCGTGAATTCCTGTGAGTATATAGTAATATCGTGCAATGCGATAGTTTAAAAGTTAGTCATGTATCTAGTAATATATATGTCAATGCATGTATGTATGTTTGTGAGTTTCTTTATTCAACCATAACCTCTAAACGTCTGAACCAACTTAGATGTATGGGGTATCGTTAGAATCCTTACATTGTCCTCGGTAACATAGGCTAGTAAGATTAAAAATACACTATGGTTATGGTACACAAAAAGGTTTGAAATAAAAATTGTAATTCGCACATGGCACCTGTGCTTTTTATTTAATTTTTTAATGAATTTCATTCGCTTTTATAATTATTTTTTTATTCATATGTTTATATGAGTTTAAATAAGGCTGAGTAATTTCACACTTAGATTATAGATATTCCACAAACGACCACACACACAGTTTAAATCTTTTGTAACAGATAATATATTGTAGGGATTTTTCTAGATTTTTAGTTACTAAGTGTAGGAAGTATAGACATATTGTAAGTTCTAATTTTGGCTGCCTTCTTATTAAGGAAACGGAAATTAAAATTATATAGGTCAAAGGTAATTCTTAGATCAAAATGTAATTATGTAAATGTGATTTATTATTATCTAATCATGTATATACAAACTAACTAAACAATTTACAGAGTAAAGATTTAAAACTAATACAATAAAAATAAAAACCAAGACACTCTTTCCTTTTCAACCTAACAATCGAATCGATGAAGATTATTATTAAAAAACAACTTGAGTTATACCCCTTCATATTAATTATATGCCACAGTCATGCCTCGAGTAATTGGTCTTATTCAAACAAAACAAGGAATCCCCTATAACTGGGAAATGGTATAGTTCTAGAGTAAATACAGATAATTCTTCGAAAAGCTTTATCGCGTGCGTAGCGAACTCTAAAGTTATATATTTTTAGTAGTAGTTCCGAATCCTGCTCACGACCGTATTCTTTTTCCACAAAAATATATAGTTTTAGAGTAAATATTTTTTTAATTGGTGAAAGTGCAACGTGCAACTCCTCGCTCAGCTAACCATATCGAAGAAGACAATCTAATGAATTCTTTCAACAACGTAAGATGCGCGCTAGTACGCACTGGGTCCTAAACCAGTATAAACTGGCCCCGCATACTATTGAAACTTCCTACTAAGATAGGCCAGCTCAAGGTCACCTAATTATCACGGACATACCCGTATGTGTGGAAAATCAATCATGGATGCTCCCATTCTTCAAACTCACATTTGTACATGCCAAATTTTAACCCACAACCTGTGGTTCAGAGGCGAGCCCGTAACACTCGGCCACCACAACACTCAGTTACGTTAGGGTTGCAATGGTCCTGTTTTCCCAGGACATGTTCTGGTTTTTGTGGTGTCCTGGGTTGCCCTGGATAGTTTTTACGTAGCGTTCTGAGGTTTTTAAAGCTTCCAGATAAAGTCCTGTGAAAGTCTTTTCTCTTATAAACACTTAATGATCTTACCTCGTCTGTGGTCTTATACTGCGTCCTATTTTAGACCGAATCATCCTGGTATTATCACCTTCAAATTCTGGTTTTAAAAATTTGGGTATGGCAACCCTAAGTTACATTAATTAATACTAGTCGCAAATCCAAGTCAGATGCTTATTGAATGATGGCTTGAACAAATCTTAAACCAGGTTAACTCTGGCCTGGAATTTTATCGCTGCATAAACTCTTATATCGTTTTCTTACCAGAGATTGCAATAAAGTTGATAACTTAATTCAAGATAATATAATAATTGTTTGTGTATAAAATCCCCGATTACTTCAAAATGTAAATACTTTAATTGTGTCATTAATGACTTGATTACTAATCATATTGTGGTCGACATGTGCTGAACACCAGCTGTTAGGTTATCTTCACGCGAAAACACAATGATAGGTAGGTAGGAACTAATCGCGACACACCTCTTTAGTAATAATAATTTATTATTAGATGTATTTAGATACATTAATATGTCGTTTTATTAAACACTATTGTTTTTATCTGTGGCTTCGTTAATAATACTACATCCATTGAATTTTATAACGAGGAAGCGATGGAGCCGAGGGAGAGATAAAACTCATTCCGATTAGATGGGGTGAATAGAGATTATACATATAATAAAAATGTAACGGTTCGCTGTCTGTACATGGAAGATAATTATGATAAAAAATATTATTGGGACCTTTATCAACGCAAATAGCACCCAAAACAATTATTGTTAGAATTTTTGTCTGTTTGTCTGTGCGTTTGTGCACGCTTATCTCAGAAACGGCTTATCCGATTTAGATGTGGTTTTCATTTATATATTGGGGTAAGCTTCACTTACCATTATTGTTTGTCTCATGTCAATCGGTTCTAAAATAAAAAAGTTATGCCAATTTAAAGAATCACGTCGAACATTTATTATTTACGACATCCACGCGGATGGAGTCGCTGGCACAGCAAGTAATTAATAAATTTCATTTACTTGCAGGCTCTTGCACGTTAAAATATTATTTCACGTCACCGTCAATTTTGTGACAAAACAAATAAACGAGAAAAAAATTTTTTTTTACACTCTCTGATTATTCCCGTTCCCTCTGAATAGGGGTAAATAATACCCCATTTTCTGTACCGTAAGTGTCGATTTAAACCAAGGTAATCTATAGGTGACTATTTTACATACATTTGGTGTATTTATATTACTACAAAATATAAACGAATTGCTGGTATTCCTTTAAAACACGTGTTCTAACTTCGATAAATGGTTCACTAATGACAAAGAGTGATCAAAGAACCACCTGTGTCCGAGAGCATCTGCGTCATCCGGAAGCCAAGGGCGCCATATCGCCTCTCCAGCCATCGATTATTACGAGCCTTACAGCCGGTCACGCAAGTCATTCCCTCCATTCCGCCACTAGGATCAGTCGGAGCTCGGCTCGGTTAGCCACGAATAGGTAGTCCCTCCATTCTTGGTTAGGTTTCATGACCTCATAACATCTACTCAATAAATAAGATAAAGTGACCCCCCGTGACGTTTCCTATCTTGTCACTTATTTAACTTGTTTTTATATAAAATGACAAACAACATTAATAATTTAATCATCAATCGTTTTCTGGTACGGGAAATAATTAGCAATACCTTACTGTTTCACTAGTCACAAAGTCAAAGGTCGACAGGTCAAAGGTCGGACAAAGTGTTATTGGATTTTTCTATTCAACATTTCTCAGTAATGCCCGGAGTTTGGAATCGGGCTCGGTAGATACATATCCAAAGGCTCACCACCATATTGGTTAAATTTGAGTGCACATCAAATGTATAACGCTTTGAAAAATACTTACATGCGGGATGCTATGCAACAAGTACTTAAGTAACTTTAAATTAAGCGAATCTAATCTTTATCGGGCGCATAATGTTGTCAATGGTTTTATAATTAATCGGTTCATGTTATATTACCTAATCTATTTCATAATCATAGTTATTTTATGGTTGCGTAACCAAAATAAATTACAGATTTAAAAAAAAAAAATGAGGGGCTCGTGACTAAGTAACAGCCGCACAGATCGATCGATCGCGATTGCCGCGGTCGGTCTGTGGATGGGTGACCATTATTTCATGCCGAGAGTCCTTCGGGCCTCGGAGAGCACGAAGCCGTTGGTCCCGGTTGTCAAATAAGATCTATGACAGCCCGAACCATATCGTACCCGGAAGTAATCAGAGGTCTGAAAAACCAGTCATATCACGAAATATCGTGTTACGCAATAACTGGGTTGTGGTTGTGGAGGTCAGATAGGCAGTCGCTCCATGTAAAATAGCGGTATTAAGCTATACCCAGTTTGACTGAAAGCTGACCCCAATGTAATTGGGAAAGACAAGAGTTGTGTAATTTACCGATTTGATAAAAAAAAATTGTCTTTACCCTCGTCTTCTTCCTTGACTATATCAATGCCCCATCAGATATTAGTTTCCAGGAACTATGTACAAAAAAAATTATAGGTACCTGTGCATTTCAGAGCTATGTTAAAGTATCCGACCGGTATAATTTATTAATGAAATTGTAACATTAAATAGACGATTAAAAAACCACTACTATTTAAAATAATAAATTCAGATAATTATGACGAATACAGTTATAAATTAAACAGACAATAATAAATCAAAAGAAGTATAATAAACACAGTCATAAATTAAAAACATAAATAAATCACAATTATAAATTAAAGACATTAAAATAAATATAATTATGAATGGACAGGTCCTTCACATATTTACGCATTCTTCTCACAAACTCTCGTACATTGATGCTGATGAAGATCAAGCAGGAAAGGCCATGTGGTCTTAGAAGGCAGGAATCGAACTTAACCCTCCACCGGCAGCTGTAGGATATCCATTGAATATTAAAAGAAAATTCAGAAAGACCTTGGTGACGACGCCCATTCAACGACACCTATTAACCTAAGATTTAATTTAATGTCTAAATAAATGTCTTAACGCCAAAGATGAACTAAACGATGACGAATTTTAAGCATTCATATATTTTGATAGTTTTACTTGTAAGAATTTATAATATACCCTAAATAATTTATAATATACCCTAAATAATTTTATAATTTGCCCTTATTAATTATAATCAATGTTTTTCTTTTTCATAGACTGAATTTAAATTCAGACACAAAAATTGTGTTTTTACACCTCTAACGACCTCTTCGGGGAATACAAACGCTATGTTAAGTCGTTATTCAACAACCAAAAATTTATAAAACGTAAAATCATCGATAAATCCTCGTAAGCAATATTTTAATGAAATATAATAATAGTATATAAATACATAATCATTGATACCCATAGTCAGACAAAGGTTAACAGTTATCAACCATCCTACCACCACGCTACCAAATCATGGTGACATTAAAAGATTAACTGGCCATTATCTACCTACTCGACAACCCAAATTAATCATAATCGTAGGTAATGTACACTATAGTGTAAAAAAAACCAGCCAAATCTCAAAACCAGTTCTTTTTATAATTTACTTAATTACTTAGTAGGTACTACGATGGCGCGGTGACAAATCTTGGCCTCTGACAACAAAAGACGCCACCGTTCTAGGCTAGGTTTTTTTTTTATAATACCTTTTTACCTTCACATAAATGTAATTTACTTATTATACAAACTTATTCTATAAACCAAACTTATTTAATATAACTAGTCGTCGCCCACTGGCCGAAATTCGAACACAATTTAAATTTTAAATTTGAGCGTCATTTAGGTTCTATTGTCAAAGTTATATTACGTGTGTGTGTCAAACGTATGGTAGTGTGTGTAAAGGTTTTTTAAATAATGTAATGTATTTCTAATGCTTATTAAATAACAATACGAGCTTTGTGCACTCCTCCTCCATATATAAGGTCCTAATTTATTAGGTAATTTCCTTTGAAAGGGGTAATATATAAGTCAAATACATTCACTTAAGCTAAGAATTAAATAGATATAATAAATTATTTGTAATTAACATAGTGCTAGCAAGACGCAAACTGCTACTTGAAAGGTGAACATAAAGAAAGAAAAATTTTGGGGTGGATTGTATGAAAGATCATCTCCTTCTAGAAAAAGTGTGACTACCGAGATAAAGGCTGACAAATATGTATGGAAGACAAAGACACACTGTGCCGAACCCAATAAAACTGTGATCAGGGCAGGGGTTTGATGATGATTTTAAAATTCAATCGTTTTAGAACTGTGTTATATTTCCATGTTTTTAGTAAACTTTTACATTGTATAACAATAAAACAGTTAAAAAAAAACTCGATTGAATCCCCTTTCCTCTAATAATATTCTTCTTCTTCCTACGCTGATCCCAAGCTATAACTATCTCTTTGCCTAGCCTTTTTCCAGTGTAGCCAGATACAGCTTAATACAAATATTTTACATGGAACGACTGACTATCTGACCTCCACAACCCAGTTACTGGGTAACACGATATCTCGTTTTAAGACTGGTTGTCAGACTTTCAGGCATATGTCGACGGGTACCGGCTGTCATAGATCTTAATTTTACAACCGGGGCCGACGACGGCTCGATATGAACTTATGGTCACCCATCCACAAACCGACCACGACAAGCGCAGTTTAACCACCTTGAACGATCGATCTGTGCGTTTGTTACTTAGTGCCCCTCAATTATGTTAACCCAAAAATGCTGCATTTTACTGGGATAAGTTACCTTAATCTCCGCACACCCTTTCATCTAAACTTCTAGAAGCCACTCCAAACCTAATTTTAAATAGAGAATAAACAATAATTATAAAAATAAATGTATAGACGCTTCAAATAGTTTTATTTGCTTACTGACTCTTCTTATTGTCAAGGGTACCAAGCGAGTTACAAGTTGAGTGAAGGTCAAGTATGTAGTAGATATCTTTAAAGTATCAAGATTTCTAAAATGACGACAACCATTCTCAGCATAATCAGTACAAGCAGTCAGAATATTAAAATGAAACCAAATTAACCCAGACTGGTGACTAAGCATTGGGTATCTCACCCTATAAGACCTAGCGCACACTAAGACTATTTATAATCACGACATTTTTGTCTCAAAAATACAACGTATACAGTACGGGCCACACAAAAATATATTAGGAATTATGCAATTTAAAAATCGTACAATAATAATCATTTTCCATAATCTGGGCCTGATTGTCGATATACAAAACAGTAACGTAATATGATATTACATATTATTTTAAACAATCATAAAAAAATACTCGATACCTACTTACGGTACGTAATAAATATAAGTTATCGTACGATCTCACAATAATACATTTAGATTAATATTTATATTTATAAATCCGTTATCTCTATTAGATAAGAATGACGTACACTGAAGTTCAACTCAACAAAATATTTTCATGAAGTCCCCTTCCGTTCCGTCTCTTCTACATACGGCTGTTGTAGCCTCCCCCCCCCCCACATTTGACCGATGCCCATGAAGTCCCACGTAAAAAAGTGGCAAGTCTGTTATCATCTCCTCTTCTCATTCCTGCCTTGGTCCCAAATTATTCGGAGTCAACGCAAGATGGTTTTCTCTTTTGCGGACGTACGACCACACGTGCATGTTATCCTAGCCTATGGTGGATGAGTGTGTGGAACACGGTGGAGGCCTCACATACCCACATCTCTTCCCCGAGCGGTGGAATGAGGCAGCACATATTTTCCGCCCGCAAAAATTATATTAAAATATATTTCTCTTCCATTCTCCTCTGTCAGTCATCACGTTATCGTTCACTCCGTTTTCGTTCATGTCGTCCCCCTCACACAATCATTTCTTTTGTCTTCCTTACCCTCTTTTGCATTAACATTCATTTTCATTACTCTCTTAGTCACATGTGTTTCATCTCTGTTTATCACGTGTCCATACCAAGACAAACGATTTTCTTTCTATTCTTCTATCACTGGCGCTATTTTTAGACTCTCACTTATATGGTCGTTTCTTACCTCATCCATTCTAGATACTCCACACATACATCTCAACATGCTTATAATATCTCCGTTACATGCAATCTTCTATCATCCGTCTTCTTCATGGCCAAGCACTTCAATCCATACAGGACGTCTTATCTTATCATGTCACAGACAATTGCACTCTAATCGACACTCCAGGTTTGTACTGAAAATTTCATAAATCTTAGCATGTTCCGGAAATCGGATCCAGGACGCCTAGCTGCGCTTGCTTGTCTATAAAATCAATAAGGCATTTTTTTAAAATGTAGAATAAGCCATTGAGCCTTAGCAGATCTCTATGAAAATCTAAAGCTTATGTTATAAATTAATATAAATCGTTGTGGATTGCAAAATATGGCTGGGAACAGGATTCGAACCTGCGCCTCCCGGATAAATACTCCAGACGCTATGATCGCTAACCATCTCGACCTCTGTTCTACCCCAAATTCTTCTTCCACATTTAAATCTAAAGCTTAAAGTGATTAAAGTCTTACGCTTACGTAGACATGCCGTCAATCGGTAATGTGAGGAGTCTCATTAAACGCATTTTACAAATAAATTAGCTAATTTAATCTGAAATGAAAACGCTATGATAAGCGTTATGAACAACGCGTTTGTAACAAAGGAAACAGATTAACATTATATATATTTGGGGCTACAATTGACATAATATCTGAGAGGATTAAAGAAATTGCAATGTGTATAGCGAAAACTATGTGACTTACTTTTCCTGTAAGTAAACTGTGTGTCCATTTTCCACATACTTATCAACATAAGTATAAATATGACGATATTGAATTTATATGCTTTATAAGCAGAAAAATTATCACGTGGCCATGGGCCGTGGTCATGTTGAAGGATAAGGAAAACTCTTGAAAAATCAAACAGGAAACCTAACATAATTATATTTTCTTGTTATCAATCGTTCAATACATCCATATATCATCGTATCAATTCGTGATATGGTCCTAATAGAAGAAAAATAAGTTTAGTAATGCTGTACCTATGTTCAACAAACTAAATTAAATAACACAAATATTTTTAAATATATGTATTTCCGTTAGTAGACTCAGCTGAAATAATAATTATTAGTTCGTTCATTTTTGATCCCATTATCCTTAGACGCGATCAGTGTTCGCATCCCTACGATAATTATCGTACCCATACGATAATTTAACCCCTACGGCGATGTACGATATCATTATTATCGTACGCCGATGGTACGATAATATTCATTACGCTATATATTAATTAATTATAGTGATTATTTTAAAAAGTACGTTAATTTTGCTCCATGTAATTAATTTTAGCATACGATTGTTTGTGATATTGATTTCACATTTAATACGATCTATTTTGCTCCATGTACGATAATTCTACCGTACTTGTACGATAGTTGTCTTGCGTCAAGATGTGAACACTGGACGCGATCCAATAAAAACACTTTCCAGGACCTACGAGTACAATATTTGAATGATGTCTATAACCTAATGACGCTATCAGTTTACTGACGGTAGATAGGGAGCGGTATTTAAGTCGAGTGAACCGATCAACTTCATCAGTGCATGCGCCGGACCGCTGCTTAACGTACGCGCCGGTAAAAATACGAACGTACGAACCGCGTGCGCACCAGCCGTGTCAATATCGAACAGAAAAAAAGACAAAACTGAGAATAGAAAAATAAATTCGCGCTTTATTAAGCAACGTAAACTTCTGTCGTTTTGACGGATCTTCTTGAAAGTAGACGGACAGACGTCATCACGAAGTTTTTCCTGGACTTTTGTGTACGACAGAAGAGAAGCGGCGACATGGCAAAGGACGAGGCTTCCATCCACATCCTGAGGAAGTTGGTCCTCGATTGCTTCTTAATATTGGGATGTAAGTGTTTTTGTATTATTAGATATTATTACAGGAGACGTGGCCATATAACTAACTTAATTTTTTACTGATTTTTGCATTGTCGTGCTTTTTTTTGGAATGCCCGGAGTTGTTTAAAAAATTATAAGTAATAATGAAGACATAATAAGCGCTAAGCGTAATTTACATAAAGTGCGGCATTCATTTTTAAGCTAATTTATAACAATGTTGTGACCAATATAAGTAATATTAAACTTTTTATTTTAATTCATAAAGATACTGATGCACATCTGTTGCAAAAAACGGCGTGTTCTCATTGCGTCGTTAGTTTTTCCTCAAACCACAAAAATATAAATACTTATACTAACAAAAGTTCTGTACATACATTTCAATATTAATACTTCTGTGGTAAAATTATAAATCATGGAAAGAAAAATCGGAGGAAAAAATCTCCAAGTGTGCTATTTAACCGGGAGATCGAATCTGCTCACTAATTTTATTTCCCAAAAAATAAAAACTTTTGTGTTATAAATGTTTGTGGAACGAAATACTCCAGGTGGTCCCACTAAGCTAGAGGTAGAGATGGCTTGGTAGTTAGAGCGCCTGGAGTATTTATCCGGGAGGAGCAAGTTCGAATCCTGCTCACGATTGTATTTTACTTCCCACTAAAGTTTATAGCTTTAGAGTTCGCTACGCATGCGTTAATACGTTTTAACGATTTATCTGTACTTTTATTGTGTGTTTAACCTAGTTTCAAGTCGGTCCAGCCGAAGGTATCCGACTGGAATTCACACTCATATGATACTAACACACCTAATTTATAAACCGGTCTATTTTTACACTAAACAAATATTAGATATAATGTTTTATTGCTCGTTAACATTTGTTCAATTTGTATAGGTACCAAGGTACTTATTTACGTATTTAATTTTTTAAATGAATTCTGTCCATCTGTGGTTTGGGGAAATTACTGTTTTTTTTTCTATAAGATTCAATAATGAATAAAGCTGCCCAAAAAACCTAGAGTCCTATTTTTGGGGCTCATGTACGTATGTATGTTTGTGACTTTATTTATTCCGCCTTAACTTCTAAACGCCTGAATCGATTTAGATGTATGGGGTATCATTAGAATCCTTACAGTGTCCCGGGTAACATAAGCTAGTAAGTTTTTTTTTAATATTGTGGCTATGGTACACAAAATGGTGTGTAATAAAAATAAATAATTCACACAGAGCAGGCGTGCTTTATAATTAATTTAATCTTTAGAATTCTTAATACACTTATAAATGGACCACAAAATATTTATTAAAATCCACATATAAATGTGTATGTTATGTTTAATACACGGAGACGCTTCTACTCTTTATGTAAGTTGCTACTACAGATCTTTATAGATAGTGCATTCCACGAAATCGAGCCCCTGATTCTGTGTGAGTGAAAGCCTCGGATGGCAATGGCTCACCACCGCGAATTCTTCTTCCACATTATAATACGTCTTTTTGAGAACGTTATTGCCATCTATTCAGTCCCTCTACAGGAAACCGAACCGACATGACCAACTTTGCAGTGAATACAATGTCGTACAGATGCAATTACCTTAACAAATACAGATATAACTTTGAAAAGCATTAACGCATGCTTAGCAAACTCTAAAGTTATATATTTTAGAGCTAAAAGAAAAAATACGGTCGTGAGCAGGATTCGAACATGCGCCTCTCGGATAATAATGGAGTATTTACTCCAGGCGCTCTGACTGCTTATTTAGAGTTCAGAGAATTCTACTTTAGATTCGCTAAGCATGTGTTAATGATCAACCAAATATCACCCCTGCTGGACCTAAGCGCCTCTTAATTTCCCGCCGCTGAACACAATCTTCAGCTATCCTAATCCCCCACCTTGCACAGATAATCCTTCAATTTTTAAAGTCTGAATGGTAATTAATATATAATTCTTCTGTTTCAGTAACCCTCTGCATATTTGCTACGAGTTTGCTATGGCAGCCATTCGAGCGGGGGTTCTTCTGCGGAGACCAGAGCCTCATGTTCCCCTACAAAGGGGATACCGTCACTGTCCTTATGTTGAGGGCTGTTGGACTCGCTCTACCTATATTTGCAGTAAGTTTTTTTTATGTCCATTCAGTAGATTTGATGTAATAAACCATTGGGAGAAAGGATGATTAGGTAGTATTCGTGGGTTAAGTAGGGTTGGTCTTGAAATTTTGACTGTTTATTGATTGATTTATTTTCAACAGTATTTGTTGATAATAATCAACACAGCGGTGCGAGCATGGTTCTTTTTGTCGATTTTAAACGTCAAATATGACTTGATAAATAAAAACTTAAAATAAAACGATAAAATTCAATACATAATTTTTTTTATAAGGTGGACAAGTTTTTTGACAAAGCTAAAACCAGTTTTGCATTGGTTCCAAATGATTAATTTACCCTTATTTAATAATTTTACCCTGTCGTCTTTTTCATAAAATTTTATGTACCTAATAGCCTCAGTAATAGCTCAGTGGTATATGAACGTTGAACTGGCAAGTCAAAATTGCAAGTTTGAACCCAGTGTACGCAGACTTTTCATAATCATGTGCGTATTAAAAATGTATTATCTTTAGCTTTAAACGGTGAAGGAAAACATTATGGGGAAACCAACACCAGAGGGAGGTTCTATATGATGTGTAAGGCCATGTTAGGCGCCTGTGGTTTGTGATATGAAATAATGGTCACCCAGCCACAGATCAACCGCGGAAAGCACAGCTTAACCTCGATCAATCGAACTGTGTGGAAGTTATTTAGCCACGAGCCCCTCGGCTTCCTTGAGTCATATTTACATTTATCTGGAAACGATCAGCGTGACATCTACACCGTGTTTACCGAACTAAAACAAATTAAAAATGGAAACCATAAATTGCAAATCGTTTTATGACTTCTCAAGATTACAAGAATCACCAATAAACCTAACCAAACAATACCAAGAAACGGCACCATCTGAATTGGTACTCTAAATGCTCTAATAATTAAGTTATCTGTACCACCGTTCTCTAATACCAATCTTTATTCAACCTTTTTAATCGAAAATATCAGGCAAAGTGTTTTAAAGAAGAGAAAAAAAAAGTTTTTTTTTTCATTAACAGATAACGTAACGTAGTATCACGCCTGTGTTCTCCGAAGGGGTAGGCAAAGGTTTACACATAACACAGTAGTACACCCATTTTACCAATGCTGTTATTAAATTTCATGAAAAAGGTGGTGAGCCTATTGTCATCTACCGGGCATAATTTTGTCAGGGCAGCTACTGAGAATTTTCTAACAGAAAACCCAATAACGTTGCCCGACCTGGGAATCGAACCCAAGACCTAATGCTCAGCAGTCGCGCTTGAGACCACTAGACCAACGAGGCAGTTATCAGATAAGGTTTTCTTTTAAGAAATTCTCAGCACTAGCTCGCAAGTTTAAAATTGTTCCTGGTCGATGACCAAAGAAGGCACTTAAAAACAGTACTATCTGTGAAATGTAGGTATAAAACCCACCCCTCTGCGTAACCCATCGTAGAATACAGTCTTGATGCTATGCTATACAATACCTATCTGTCTAATTAGATTTCTGGTAATAATCTTTCCCATAATGTAGAACTAGATTGGTAATAGAATCTACAATTTTAATAGCCAGCCAATCAATTAGTAGTATGGTATAGTGTGATGAAATCTTGACGCCTCCACGTGACCGGTAATGATAATAAACGTCACGTTGTAAACACATGCATTTCTAATTATTTTCAGAGGTTAGGGAGCAAAATAATGACCAATATACGTATGTTATATTATGATTTTCTTAAAATAGAAAGTACTAAAATAAAAAAAAAACCTATTTTATTATTTTGGAAACAAAAATATTTTTGCTGTGTCGTATGTTTATTTTCTCGCAATACTATATTTTGTGTTCATCATCCTGAATTCGCCCAATTTTATTTTAATTTTTTTGCCAAAAACTTTCCAAAAATGCCTATCTAAAATTTAATAATGAAAATCAAATATTTTTTACAATTAAACACTTTACTAATAATAATAATTCATTTATTACCAGACCACAGTCCATAGTAAAATACATACACAGATAAAACATACTATTAACAAATAAAACATATTAATTATTAATTATTTTTCAACGGTCATATTACTCACTTGCATTTTTCGGGATTGCCCGACTAGTTTCGAACTCAGAGCTCGTAGTCATGAGCTGAGCCCGCGGCGATGTCGCTAGTCAAAACTAATATTACATATTCTACATTCATAATAATTATTGATAAATAAAAGATGACCCACTAATAATTGAATTTAATGTCACCTTTTATTTCCGGCATTTATGGCATTAACAAGCGTAACGTATGTTATGTATGTACAATTGTACATATTTACCATAATACAAGTACAATAACATCCCATTATTACATACCGATGGAATAATCTCCTCAAATTACTTCAATAGCTTGAATATAATTACAACAACCTGTACATATTCCATTATAATGTTGTTTATTCAATGTATTTATAGTTTTTATCTCCTCTACATTGACTGCCTTGTTGATCTAGTGTTCGCAAGCATGACTGCTGAACGTGAGGTCCTGAGTTCGATTTCCAGGTTTGACAATTTTCTGTTAGGAAATTCACCAGCAGGAGTTTAAAATTACGCCTGGCACCCCAACTATTATACGAGACTTATTATCGGAATTGAAGAAATGTAGGTCTACACCTCTGCCTACCTCTTCGGTAAATACAGGCGTGATACTATGTTATGTCTTTACATTATGTAAAGCAAAGTCTCCCACTTCATATATCCGTACACGATTTTCTCTGTATCTGCTAATCACATTTTATTTAATTAGGGCATTGTTACAAGGGGAATGTTTGTGTAGGTATAATATATAATGATTTGTAGACGTTATTGAATAGATTTCACGAAGTTTGCACAGTAAATAAATTAAATAAAAACATTTTCAACACTAAAATTATTAAACGAGAAACAGCATTAAGTTCATTAACAAACGAGTATGGACCCAATGGCGAGTCAAATTAATCATTTTCAAACTACAACCCCTGCAGTATTAATCCATATCACTTTAGAACACGTGGTTTAAGGGAATTACATGAATCCATAACAACAACAGTAGCCAACTCATAGACAGGACACGTCACACAAAAGTACATCCAACCGGTATCATCCAGGCATATCTCTAGCAATTGACAGAATTGCCTCAATTCCTCGTCTGGCCCTCTTCCGGCGACTCCGAAGACTTCCTTACCATTATGCACTAATAACCTCGGATTGTATGCACTTAGCCTATTAAATGGACAATGCAGTACTATGGGATGTAAACATCGATGCGGAAAAAACCTTGGCATTAGAATAGAGATGTCAGCCATTGTTAAGGGATTAAACGTTCATCTATGCGACTGAATGGATTATCAATCATTATGACGACATATTTTGTGTGACAATCTGTGGTGAACGTTGTGGAAGTGGCTAAGTAATAGCCGCACTGATTGATCGATCGAGGTTAAGCTGTGCTTACCGCGGTCCCGGTTGTCAAATTAAGATCTATGACAGCCGTTACGGGTAGTCAGAGGCCTGACAACAAAGTCTGAAAACCAGTCTTACCAAGAGATATCGTGTTGGCCAGTAACTGGGTTTTGGGGTCAGATAGGCAGTCGCTCCATGTAGAACACTGGTATTAAGCTGCATCCGGTTTGACTGGAAGCCGACCCCAATGTAATTGGGAAAAGGCTAGGCAGATTGAATCTGTCGTGAACGTTGTACTGGCTAGAAGTATAGCCCTTCAGTAACTCAGAGTCAAAGTTAAAAGATTTTATTTCACATAAACCAATTTAAAAGGCACTTATGAGAAAAGAAATTTAGTTGCACGTTAACTTTTACCGCGAATCGCTGCATACGGCAGGTTGGGGTCTAATAGTCTCCCAAGGGATGTGTCTAAACAGGCTTTGCATAGAGGGGTTCGGGAAGTGGTCTCCTTAGAGGACCCGGAGCTCCCCTCCACGTACTGATTGTGATCACCAGGGTGATTTTAGTGAGGTAAAAATCCCACACTCCCCGGTTTTATCCCCAAAGTCTTTTGAAGGTTTCTCCGAAAACAAACAAAAAAAAGTTAAGGACTATTAGTTTAGTACAGATTGACCACAGTTTAATCTGCTACTTTAACCTACGATTGGTCCCTACAAACAGCATCACATAATTAGGACATAGTAGTTCTCGATTAAAAAAATATAATTCATTTAAAATAAATTCATTATTCTTGTAAAATACGCAACAAAACCTCTAAACCCTTTCTTCAAAAGACCATTCCAAATTACTTTTAGGACAACTCTTACGTAATAACTATTTACAACTATCACCATTTTCGAGACACGTTACAAAAACTTTTATTCGAAATTCGAAATGGTATCACTCTAAAGTAAATGTCGCACACATGATAAGTCGTTTTTAAATCGTTTGCCATTATTAAGTTAGATTTTGATTAATACTTGCCAGTGTTGCTGTGAATGAAACCGCAGTCCTGGGACTCTATTAGGGATTAACGGTGGACCGTGTGATTTTTTTTCGGTAGTCCTCCGTATTTGAATTAGACATCAATATCGTTTTAAAGATACGAGACATGTTTTATATGTGTTTTATTTGTTGTACTTAGATTATCTTGTAGAATAGTATCTGAACTTCACCTCCGAGTTAATTACGTTTCTTAGAAATTAGTGAATAGGCAATGCCATCACGAAGATCGTCACAAATGCAAGCTGCTAATGAGGATTTCTTAACAGAAAAACCCAAAACACTTGCCCGAAATTGAACCTAGGAGCTTATGTTCCGTGTTAATTAAATCAATGAAGTAGTAAGAAAACCTGTTATAAATATTAAATACTGTTGACTAGTACAACAAATCGTGGAACTTTACGTCATCATAAATCATATAACTTAGCCTACGTCTGCGTATTTTCATCAAGCATTGTTTACACGTGCAGAAAGCCCATCTATCGTGTACATACTACATAATTACCCATTGTTATACCAAACGAGGATTTATTACCTATTGATATACGTAATTTTATTACTAACAGATGAATTAGTCGAAGTGAAATTGCCATACGTTTAACATTGTAATTTTTTGAAGACACCTGCTCGTCACGTAGCTGTATGAAAGGTTGGGTGAAATATAATATACCAGCCCATAGCTGTCCCACTGCAGGGCAAGGGCCTCTTCTCATACAGAGAAGGCACGAGCTTGGTCACCACGCTAGCTCACTGCGGGTTGGCGATTTCGGACTACCAAGTCCAGGTTTCCTCACGATGTTTTCCTTCACCGTATGTCTGTGATGTCTTAGATTAACTAAGAAAGTCCATATGACATTGAAAAAATCACATTGGTACATGCCGGGTTTGAACCCACAACCTGCGGCTCAGGAGGCGGGCCCGTTACCACTCGGCCACCACGACATGTGAAATATAATACAGTTTAAAAAAAAAACAGTTAAATTAAGTAAAAAAGAGAGAAGCGCCTTAGAGTTTAATTCTTATTGGATCACATTTCGATTCAAAATTCAGCTTTTAAGTTATTAAGCATGTGTGCTTTTTACATTACAGCACTAATAGGGTAATGTAGTATGAGATTGTGCGCGCGCAGGTGGCTCGCACTGACTCTATATTGGAACAATGGCGCGCCAAAACGACATATAAACTAATTTAATCAAAATTATTTAATGATTATAATATTTTATGATACTATTATAAATGTACCAATTGTTATACGGCATTGTTCTTTTGATTATTTTTCTCAACGGAACTAACAAATGGGCATTATTTGTTATTTTTAAAACTGTATTAGTAACTGTTACGCTTCAGCGGTTAATTAAAACGGTAATTAAATGCTTATTAAAGTGGAACGAGAAAAACGGCGCGATAAGTTTTTTTGATTTCTTTTTTTTTTTAAGTGCGTACAAATATTATACTGAGACTGTCGCTAACGCAGTTTTTTTCTGATAATTAATGTATTCGAATATATTTTTATATCCCATTCACGCAAGCGTGACGAATATAAATACAAAAAATGTCTATCTACAAAAATTATAATATTTTATAATTACTTTTTTTTGTGAAGTGATGAGTCTAGGTTATGAATATTATAACATAAATGTTCCCTTCGCATAAAAATCTACTAATATTATAAATTCAAAAATTTGTGAGGATGGATGCATGTTTGTTACTCTTTCACGCAATAACTACTGAACGTATTTGAATGAAATTTGGCACACAGATAGCTTATAACCTGAATTAACACATAAGATAGGAATACAACAATTTGGAAATCCATGCAGACGAATTCGCTGGCAGAAGCTAGTTGTTTTATGAAATGATTATAATGGTATATGTTAATATCAATTAAATCATAACACCATTATAAATTAAAGAATGAATAACGTCACAATGGAGAGTCCTGATTTTATACATGATTATTATCTCGAACCCCTTTCGATTTCTCATCGTTTTCTTATTCAATTCATATCGAGTGGAGTTATTAAAACATTTCGATTGACTTTTAATCAGATATGTTGTTAAGTTCGCCATTGTTATCAATATCTGTGACACTGTATAAAGAAATCGGAAGCGGCCACTCTTGTTGCTCACCAGCAGCGATAAAAAAAAACAATGATTCAATGCTTGCGAAAATTTATAGACTTAATGAAACGTTCTTCAAAATACGCTATTATGTATAACAAATTTTATAAGTTGCTATATTTTGAGAACTAATGCGATTTTTTTTGTGGAAAGAAAAATTCGATCGTTAGCAGACTTTGACCTTGACAACCATGGAGTTGCACTCCAGGCGCTCTGATGTGTGAATACTCGGAGTCGGAGAGATCCACATATAACACATTTACTTGCGCTATCGCATATAGCGAATTGCCATATAGCAGGCACCTCGAGTATCCATAAATATTTCGTCTATATAACACAACAATATTGATCAAGCTCAGCATTCAATATATTAGTCTACTCGTAGTACTGGCTTGCTATACCCAATAAGCTTGGGTGATTGTCAGAAGTCATCGCACGACTCACCTACCTCGCCTCGCAAGCGAAATTTCGATCAACTGTGACTACGCTATACTATATTGACGTTGTCGCAATATAGCACTCCTAGTTGCGATATCGCGTACAGTGTGAGTACCATGCTTTACAGCAGTCACCTCGAATGTCCATCCATATTTATAACTGTTAACGTTATCTACATAGACGAACAATATCGCTCAGCGTTTATTACATTATAGTCGTATATAGCTTGCGCTATACGCTATACGCTATGTATAAGCGTGAGCGATTGTCAGAACTAATCGCATGACTCTCCTGCCTCGCTTAGTGTTAGAGTTTAAACTACCCGTACGTCTCTGAAATTGCTTTACACACCATCGAGAACATGTCTTAGGTATGCTGGTTTCCTCTCGATGTATTCTTTGGCACATCACTACAAAATGTTAGTGATGCGTACCTTGGATTTGAACTTGCAACCTTTGACTTGCTATTAATTATTGTTCGCCGGTTACTACTCACGTGCATTTTTCGGTTTCGTCCGACTAGTTTCGAACCGAAACTGCAGCAGTTAAGACTCGTGACGCCGTCGCGGGCTCAGCTCATGACTAAGTGTTCTGTTCGAGTTCGAAACTAGTAGTCTATAACTGGAATAATTAAAATGAATATGCGTCACGAAAGTTATTTAGCTTGCTGGTCCAATATTCATATTCATACTGCTAGGCTATTACTGATTTTCAAAGCAGCTATACTTACAACTTAATCTTTTTTGTTCCCAGTTCTTAGTATGTGAGTGGGCACTCCTGCGCAAAGTACGTGATAGTGAGCGGTGCCTAGGCGTGCGCATACCACTCTGGGTGCGCGGGTTCTACTGCGCACTGACATCGTTCGCTATTGGCGTATGCTTCGTCGAGATCTCCGTAAATATCGCCAAGAACGTCATCGGAAGACCTCGCCCTCACTTCTTCGACGTAAGTTATATTTAATTATTTTTGAATTGCATGTTTCCGTTAAGTATTTTATTTTTAAGTTGCACACTAGAAAATTCTCCTGTAGATATCATGGATAGGAATATCACATGGATGAACGTAGCCAGGAATATGTATCGTGGGCGGGAGTGGTTGCCCTTTTTTTCACTCATGAAACACGTTTAAGCATTATAATGCCTCCCTGGCCCTACGGCCATGATCACATGCACAATCATCAACATGCCCCGGGCCACCGTTACTTGTACGTAAACAAGTACTAGCGAACTAGGTGAAATTTGGGTATACAGCAGTTGTACAAAAGTACTTCTATACTTAGGTATATAGGGTTAGCCCTGTGAATAGAGACATGATGCCTCTCTCACACAGATCTTTCATATACATTTTTAGTACATTTTATATGGTCATCGTATTCAATCCTACACAATGCGATGTCGCCTCACCGCCACCAAAGAGATGTCGCTATGTAGCATCGCATCAATATAAGAGAGGCTTTATGATATTTACTATAACTTGCTTCGGCCTTCTTATTATCTTATTTATCTAACTATCCTTGCAGGGAATCAATCAAGTGTCGTTATCAATTAAATAAGCACTTCATTCAATTTAAATCCTACTTAAGTACTTAATTATTTCAAGTGTTTATTTACTACTAATTAAATATTAGCTGCCGTGCTTAAATGTCAACTACCTTGTTCGTCTAGTGGTCCCAAGCGCGACTGCTGAGCAGGAGGTCCTGTGTTTGATTCCCGGGTTGGGCTAAGTGTTATTGGGTTTTTCTATTAGGAAATTCTCGATAGCAGTCCAGAGTTTGGAATTGTGCCTGGTAGATGGCAATAGGTTCACCACTTATTACATGGGACTTAATAACAGCATTGGTGTAATGTGGGTGTACAACTATGTATAGCTCTGCCTACCCCTTTGAGGAAAACAGGCGTGTTGCTATGTTATGTTTAAATATAACTATTAAATACGCGATGAAAGGAACGTAGCGTCACACCTGTATTTCCTAAAGGGATAGGCAGAGGTGTACACAGTTGATCACCCACATTTCTGTTATTAAGTACCAGGTCGTGAGTCTATTGCCATCTATCAGGCACTGGTCCAATCTCCGAGATGTTACTGAGAATTTTCTAACACAAAACTCTAATAACTCTGCCTGACTCGGGAACCGAACCCAGAACCTCACGCTCAGCGGTCGCCTTTGCAATCACTATGCGGATGAATCGCTTATTTTTTTTGGTAAAACGTCGTTTTCTAAAAATATAACCTAGCTCAATCAATCAATTTATCGCCCCCGTAACCCCCTGCATACTAAATTTCATGAAAATCGTTGGACCCGTTTCCGAGATTCAGATTATAAATATACAAGAATTGCTCGTTTAAAGGTATAGATTACATGTGTTATAGATTATTTTGATTCAGTTAAATGATGCGTTATCTCAGTACATTTCCTTTATTTAGTAATATGAACCGTGAGGAAATATTAATAATATATTATTTACTTCCTCATATCAATCTCGGAATATACTTATCTATATTTTATCTTTATAGTTTAGTTGAACAGTGAATGATTCATTAGTATTTCAACTTATCTGTTGGTAATATTTACCATCAACTTCTATTCTACTCGTTGGTCTTGTGGTCCCAAGCGCAACTGCTAATCGTGATGTACCGGGTTCGATTCAAAGTGTTATTGAGTTCTTCTGTTAGAAAATTCTCAGTAGCGGCCCAGAATTTGGTTTTGCGCCCGGCAGTAGGCTTACCAATTATAACATGGAATTAAATAACAGCATGGGTGAAACAACTGTGCACATCTCTGCCTACCCTAAAACCTTTGGAGGTACTACTTGTGTACATTGAATCTTTGTCTAATATTTATAAGCTCTATAGAGCTAATATGCTATCAATTATAAACACTGAGCTGAACCACATATATTTATATATTTGAATATGTATTCACAGTTATATACACAGTTGAAGAATCGACCGATTTAGATGGTAATTTCACTGCAAGCTTACTTAAGAGTCAACCTTTTATAATAAATATCTATCATCACGTAATGCAATGAGAGCCCAGTGGTATTACCGTTGGACTGACAAGTCAAAGTTCGATTCCCAGCCACGCACCACTGACTTTTCGTATCATGTGCTTATTAGAAATTAATTGTCACTGGCTTAAAACGGTAAAAGGAAATATTGTGAGGAAACCAGCACACCTGAGAGATGTTCCCGATGGTGTGTAACGTCATTTCAGAGGCCTACGGGTGGTTTAGACCACTTGGCTGTTCATCAACCACATTATAGAAGAAGATCACGTTATCTACAAATTTAATATGTTTTTCCCCAGATCTGCCAACCTTCAGTAGACTGCACCTCTTCAGAATGGCAGAACCGATACATTGAGTCCTACGAGTACACGTGCGACGGCTCTCAAACCGACAAGTTTGGGGACATGCGCAAGAGTTTCCTTAGTGGACACTCCGCCTGGTCAGCCTACACCATGATCTACCTAGCTGTAAGCATTGCTTTTATTTATACAATATATTTAAATATTTAAAAATAACATAACAAAAATTGCAACTTGGACGCTGTTCCGGGCTCCGACAAAAAACAAACGCTCCTTCACTAACCTTCATCCCAAGAAAAACACGTCCGACCTGACACCCCAAAAAGCTGAAAATTTGGCTTTAAAAGCCAGATATATTTTGATTGGTGCAAGTGCATTCGACTCCCTTGCCCTTTTGTATAATTTCGATTCGATCTTGAGATTACGGACTATCGGTAATCTCGAGTTGCTTTACCAAAAGCCTGACAGTAGCTGGACAGGCCGCGCCAGTTACTATTTGGCCGGACTCGACCATAAAGAACTGGTTTCAAAAAACTAGCGCCTTGATGATTAAAAAATCATCATCAAGTTAGCCATGGGATGCCCCTTACCGAACATAGGTTCTTCCTGCTTGCATACTATTTCTGCTTTATCCTCATCAGACAATTATCTCGTTTCAGTTGTACCTAGAAGGTCGCATGACCTGGACAGGAACGCGCGTGCTCCGTCACGCTCTGCAGTTTGGCGCCGTGATGCTGAGCTGGTTCACCGCACTGTCCAGGGTGACAGACTTCAAGCATCATTGGAGTGATGTGCTGGCTGGATATTCCTTAGGAGCTGTGTTTGCTGTAGTCATGGTTAGTAGTAAATCTTTCTCCTACTCGACCTATCAATATTTCTCTGTATTGCAACTTGCAATGTTATCTTTTCGTTACATATTTCTCGATGCATTGTAATTATGTTTATTTGTTTTAATTAGTAGCTTGGCGTAAAAGTGTACATTTATTATTGCATACTGAATGGCAGAATATAGCTGCACAAAACTTGCTTTTTTAATACAATACTGAAGTAACACTTTTCTGACCTATCATTATCAATATCCCTCTGCCCTTATCCCAATTTATTTGGGGTCGGCGCAGCATACCTATATCTGGCATGCTGCTAAAGTTTTGTCTATCTTTTATGACCGGCCGCCTGCCTGATGTCAACCCTCCTTGGGAATGCTGTTGTTGGTGGTAACCACCACCGATACAGTCTCCTTCTATCGAGCTGGCATACCAAATGTTATCCATGCGCCAGGTTCCGATGTTATCTTAATGTTACACTCCACTAACCGGGCTAACT
This sequence comes from Xylocampa areola, assembly GCA_935421205.1. NCBI lineage: Eukaryota > Metazoa > Arthropoda > Insecta > Lepidoptera > Noctuidae > Xylocampa > Xylocampa areola. Next base: position 13,784,197 of record OW285218.1, on the reverse strand, counting down.
ATACTAACTTTTCAGACCTATATTCGCAATAAACTATTGAATTAAATTCGTTCAACTTTGGTTTCGCTAACCATCTTCGCTAGCATCTCCATCATTGACGGCGCGGTTGTCGAGATACCGGGTCGGATGGAGTTCAATTCCCACACGGAACTATTATTTGTATAGCGTACATATACATACAGTTAGCGTACAGAACATGATGTTCAAGGTCTAGGTGTGTGTGCATGTGAGATTTGTGTTTGTAAACGCATACAAAGATTTTATAAAAAATAAACTCAGTGTGGATATGGATGTGGATTACAAGGTTTACTCCGGGTATGACCAGGGTTACCATTAATAGATTTGTCAAGGAAGCTGTCATCTTCATCATTGCAGTAAATATTTTATAATTCATCGATTCATCCTATTTGTCTTTGGGAAGTTGAGAATTTAATTTTAAATTTAAATCATAATTTTACCGAGGCATCTGTACCAAATGGTACCAAACATCAGTTTACAAAGTTGAATTTTACACCTCAAAATAACACTTGCACCCGGATATAATTGCGTACAAATCTACATTAACCCTCTGAATTCACAAATTCACAACAATGTCTAGAAAAGATAGTCTATCACTGTGTTTACAATATTTTGTCTGTCGACCTTCGTCACGATAAATAAATACAAAACAATATTCTGTGCACAAATAACCTCCTTTGTTTAAAAAAAAACATAAATCGGTGACTGACATCTATTGATTAATTTGATGTTTACATATATTAATACTTAATTAATATAAATCATTTACCTGCTTCGAGTGAGTCAGTTTTTCTGTTTTGGTTTATCTACAAACGTCACAAAAGATGATGATCGTATGATGATTACTTAGTATCAGAGTAGATTTTTTTTTTGAGTCACAATATTATCACAATCGTACATGCCAGGTATCTAGTGGCGAGGAAAGTTTTGAGTATGAATGTCTGGCTATAAGAATAGAAGAAGGCTGAGGAATAGATGGATGGATTGTGTGAAAGATGATATGGCCAGAAAAGGAGTGACTGACGATATGACGGTTGATAGAGATGTATGGAATACGAATACATGCTGCGCCGACCCCAAATAAATTGGGATAAGGGCAGGGGGATGATGATTGATGCCAGGTATTCCCCAAACATCCACATGTCATCGATATTATTAAAGAGCATAGCCCAGCAAGAGGTCACAGTTCCAACATTTGGGCTGTGATTAAGGTTTTCCTTACAAAAAACTGAGTAACCTAGATCTAGGTTGAGCGAGATCAAATTTTAGCGCCCCCTACACCTTTAGTTCTTACGGCAACCATTGTCGAAGGTGTCCCCTGACCCTTGGTGCGTGGAGCGGCCGCTTCGTTCGCCCTATAGACGAGTCGGCCCTGCGTAAAGATAAGCCGCCGTGACCGAAAATTCAGTCGGAGTTATAATAATAATATAATAAAATATATTTTTTCTCCTTCCACAGTGGACATGGGGCACGGATGTCGTTCAGAAGAAGAACCACACCGCGTTGCCTCAGTTCGAGATCTCAGTCACCAGCCAACCAGTGGCGCCACAACGATAAATAACCGTTTTACATAGCTAAAGCATTGACTATAGCTTCACGATTACCTTCGTTTATGAGGACAGAGAGTTTCTGATACCCTGAAACATAATTTAAAGTAATTGATTTTTACTCTGTGGCCCTGGGATGAATACTCCAGGCGCTCTGTTGATTACGCTACCCAAACTTTGTTGACTAAATCCGAATTCTTGTTCCACATAGGTACGTGCTATGGTGACGTCATCACTACCTATTTATATCGCTATATATAAATTGGCTGTTTATTTTTATCTTGATTCTGATAATTATTGCTTTGGCCAGACAAGTAATTAGATATATCTCCCTTCGTCGAAAACGTGATCTATTTGTATGTGTAGTTTTTCCTTATACTATCTAAAGTAAGATTCATAATCGACTCATTTAAGATCTTAATTCACATATATAAGAAAAAATACATAATACTTACAGATAAACCTCGTTTTGTAAGAAGGGGGATTAAGTTTTACTAAGCATTAACCTTACGTTTACTGGATGGACCAAAGTAAATCTTGATAATCTTAGTACAAACTCAAATATAAGGAAATTTCATTATTATGACTCACATTTTAATATTTATATAGGTCTTTATTTTGGCGCCTGTCAAAATATGTTGAGCAATGAGCATTCAGTAATGGTGCTAGTTTAAATTGAGAATTAAGCTTCTTCGGAAACTTAATTTAAATGTAGACTGAACAGTAAACGAAAACAAACAATCAGTAAAAGCTTTCATGAGTATTTAGTTCTTTCTGCCTTCCTTATGAAGAGGTAACCGTGAAGATGCAGTTATTAGTTATGATAATAACGTGTTATTTATATCAAGATGGCTGTGTTCTATACGTTGTATCAACGTCTAGCGTCTAATGTTAAAAATAGTTAAAAAAACCTAAATTATTTAATGTGATATGTTTAAGTTAAATTGGTTCAAAATTTGTACATTTTTGAATAAATTCTCATTTTATGTTACTTTGTCTTTTTTTGTGTCATGGTCCTGTATCATTCCTGTAAATGGTTAATTTTTTATCGAGCCGAGTTGTTCGAGTCTAGCATCGATTATTTATTTCATTAAATTAAATTCTTGTCTGTAGTCTTTACTGTGTGTGTTTTTTTATTATTATTATTATAAAAATCTTACTAAACATTTAAAGAGTTAAAATCTAAAAACCACGAGTATTTGTCCAGATTGGATTGAGTTGTACTCTGCACACAAAAAACCTTCTTATAAAATCTCAAAAAACCTTTTTATACAAATACTAACTGTGCCCCGCAAACGTTGTTCTGCCATACAAATTTTCTGGATAGGGCCACCCTTATCACTTAGGGGTATAAAAAATAGCCTACGACCTATTCTCAGACCTACAAAATAGACACAAAAATTTCATAAAAATCGGTCAAGCCGTTTCGGAGGAGTTCGTTAACAAACACTGTGACTGTGAATTAGATAATGTTGCATTCAACTACCTACATTAGTTTGATAATTATTAGTCATACCTAGGCACTCCGCAATTGTGTAGGTGTCTTGTGTTGTGATTAAGTGACAAGTACAGGTTAAAAGATAGATCGAGTTATTTATTAGTCTAAGTATGAGATATTGTATAGTTCTTTCGCCATAATAGTTGAGAGCTTGTATAACTTCAATTTTTTATTTGTCTGTTGCCGTGTTATAATAATAATAATATAATAATAATAATATTCCACAACTATCACACAACGCCGTCTAGTCTCAAGCTAAGCAGAGCTTGTGTTATGAGTACTAGACAACTGATAAACATACTTATATATTTCTAAATGCATACATATTATAGATAAATTACACCCAGACACAGAACAAATGATCGTGCTCATCACACAAACATTTGTCCTGGGTGGGAATCGAACCCACGACCTCCGGCATAGCAGTCAGGGCTACTAACCACTAGACCAACAGGACAGTCAAATACCTATGTATCCTAAATTTAAGTAATAAAGAGTTCTTTATTTGTAAATTTCATCCTTTAAATAATTATTTCCATGCTCCAGTTACTGGTAACACGATATCTCGTGGTATGACTGATTGTCAGACTTTCAGGCCTCTGACTACCTGTAACGGCTGTCATAGATCTTAATTTGACAACCGGGACCGACGGTTGGATCTTAATTTGACGGCCATGGAGGGGTCTTGGTATGAAATGAAGGAGCCACCTTTAAACCGACCGTAGCAAGCGCAGCTTAACCTCGATTGATCGATCTGTGCGGCTGTTGCTTACCCATCCAAAGTCCAATATCGATTATATATTTGTATTAGAAATAATAACTGCCTCATTGGTCTAGTGGTCTCAAGCGCGACTGCCGCGCATGAGGTCTCGGGTTCGATTCCCAGATCGGGCAGTATTATTGTGTCTTTCTGTTAGGAAATTCTCAGTAGCAGCCCGGAGTTTGGAATTGTGCCCGATCAATAGATGGCAATAGGCTCACCACCTATTAAATGGGTCTTAATCACAGCATTGGTGAAATAAAGGTGTACAATTCTGTACACCTCTGCCTAACCCTTCGAGGAAGACAGGCGTGATGCTATGTTATGTTATGTACGTTATTAGAAATAAGTTTTAATCGCCTGATAATATTTTTAAAGCAAAGCGCTGATAATATACTCGTGGCTTATACTTTTATTACGCTCGGATGCGTTCACATAAAATCTTACTTTAATATTATAAACGGGTAAGTTTGTGAAGATGGGTGGATGTTTGTTACTCGTTCACGTTTCTACTGCACGGATTTGGAGCAAATTTGGCACACAGATATACCTATAGTTATTAATATTTTGTGGAAAATCCCTAATGGAAGTCGTGCCGGACTCCTACCGACTAAAAACCATACGATCCCCCACTAACCTATACCGGGATCGTAGCTGCATTCACAGCGGTCCGCCGCTTTATAACCTTTTTTTTTATGTGGAGCAATGCCCTCGCATACCGCTCTGACACGGGGAGACAGAGCGGTTATGTGGGACTCGATCCCACTAAAACTCCACAGTATACCTCCTCAGCTGCTTGAGGGCGGGACGCGGGAACGCTCTCGCACACAACCGCGAACCCGCCCGCAGCCGTCCGTTGCAGGACTCTCTCTCACGACACACCAAACGGATGGCGTGCCGCAAACACCATGGAGACCATGTGCAAGGTCCCCTGCGACGGGTCAGGTCTATGGCCCCGCCGCCTGCCACTACGGCCGCAGAGGATAGGGAGAGCGGCGCCTCAGTATACCGGCACTCCTCTTCCCCTGCGGCCCCACCGCGACCGTCATTTAACGGCGGCAGCCCCGTCAAGGCCGCGGAAGGTAGGGAGAGCGGCGCATCGGCATACCGGCACTCCTCTCCCGCCGCGGCCCCCATCTCTCAGCTGCGGTGCCGCCCATATGACGCCGCAGCCCACCTCAGTTGCGGCACCCCCCATAAGGCCCGCAACCTACGCCGCTACGCGGAACCCCTAGGGGGGGGCCGCTTTATAACCTGGATTAACACATAGAATACTTGTTACCCCGACTAGACCCAATTCTGAAGTACACGCAGGTGAAGTCACGGGTCCCCCCAGGGGTTCCGCCTTGTCGTGGTGGGAGGGCTCTAGTAGCCGTGGCTTTTCTCCACATAAAAAAAAAAGGCGAGGTCACGGGTAGTGAGGGTATACTTAAAATATAAGTTATTCCTATGCTAGGACAAAATCAATTGAGAACACTGCATGGGCGCCATTCATTTAGTACATTTAACATGATCTCGGCGGGTAATTTTTTCTTACAAGGGGGTGGGAGGAGGAGGGTTGATAGTTCTTACGTAAGATCACAAAAATGCGCAAAGTTTAGATTATACTTTGAAAAAATTGTTACAAAACGTGTATTCATTTATTCCTTTAGATTCTTACATAATAAATATTAAACAGGGGGAGGGGTCGGCCTATGCTTATGTTTTCTTATTAAGGGGGGAGCGATCAAAAACTAGCGAAGATAGTCTTACGTAATAAATGAATGGCGGCATAACACGGAATGCACAAAAAAAAATTATTCCCATAAACTTTACTCGTTGATGTCTTTTGTATAGAACAACTTACATAGGTATTAAGTACTATTTTGCCGATTTCCGGCTTCACTTTCAATTTGACTTTAAAGTGCTTATATGCTTTATTGTATACAGTGCTGTATCATTATATTAATATCTACGTGAAACAAACACTTTATACGTACGTACCCCTTTTTACGAAATTTACGCGGACGCAGAGTAATAGATTTGGCAGAGTTAAAGATTATACAGAGAAAGAAAAAATAATATTAAATGGAAATAGAATACGGTCGTGAGCAGGATTCGAACCTGCGCCTCCCGGATAAATACTCCTGGTTTTCCATTTAATATTATAACTTTAGAGTTCGCTAAGCATGCGTTAATGTTTTTCAAAGATTTATCTTTAATCGTAGATTTATGTTAAGCAATCTACTTTATTATATCGACTAACAATTATTTTAATAATTGAATATAGAAGGGTGTGTTTGTGTTAAATTTTTGACAAGAAATTGTGTGAACTCCTAAAACAAAGTATAAAAGGAATAAAGATTTAATGTCTCGGGCGCCTGGACTCACCAATACAGAAATAATAATATTACCTGCTAGCTAATATGCGTAGAGATTGGAGCCTTTAATCTGCCGGTGGGGAAATATCTAATAAAAGTCAAGGCTTGTATTATTATAGATTGGTTATAATTTCGTAGGATTTCTTTTACACAAAATTAAGTTACATTGAATATAATTATTAAAGTACAACATTAAATTATAAATAGACCCTATTGTCATATTGCGTCTTTGGTTTTGTATACTAATGTAATTATAAAATTATACCGACTTGCCACGCCGCATGGTTTGAGGTGAGGTTGCCGGGACCAAAGGCAAAATAAATTGAAGAATCGAAATGGAATCCATTGCACACACATCATCCATTTGAGTATTTTGGGAAAAATTCAAAATAATATTGAAAAAAAACTTTGTACACACTTGAAGTTCTTCCTGTATCGTGGGTGCGTTTACAGACATATATTCTCACATGCACACACCCAGCCCCAATACAATTATCTATAGATCATACTAATATCTGCTCCGTGCGGGACTCGAGTCCGCGACACACGGCGCCGCAGCCGGTCTTTCGACCACTGCGCCTACCGCACCGTCATTAAGTATATCTTCACTATACGTAGATAGTGTATGCTCTACTACAACTGTCCATTTTCACGGTCTATTAAATAGCGCACGTTCAGGAGAGGACGTTAACGGACTGAAATAAGTCAAATTATCACAGCATCTTTATGTACTTTCACAATTTATACCAATAATTAAAATTGAAGACTGTGATTTCAAAATTTGGCAGCATGCAATTTCAAAAACAATTAGAAAGTGGAAGAAAAGTACATGCTGCGCCGACCCCAAATAAATTGGGATAAGGGCAGGGGGATGATGATGATTTCAAAATTAATGCTAAATGCGAAGAAGCTTTTTTAGAATTTTTCTTTGTCGGGTTGATTGAAAGTTTGTCTCGAATAGGCTCTAAAACGGTTCAATTGAAGATATGTCTTTGAAAAAGCATTAACGCATGCTTAGCGAACTCTAAAGTTTAAGCAAGCAAAGTTTTTCCATTTAATATTGTAACTTTACTGTTCAATTGATTTATATGAAAATATAGGGGTTTTAAAAAGAATTGTTACATACATTTTCATTTTCGGTATCTTGTTAGGTTCGGAAGATATGTATATACTTAAATATACAGTGCTATTTGTCCCAGTCCCCACGCAAAGAAAATAAAATCGGGCACAGTAACTATTCCATATTTTTATACATACATATATAATGCATTTTCAAAATATATATTAATTTCGGAGTCGTTTTTAAGCTCTGTGTCAAATTTCGATGAAATCAGTTTAATAGATAAAGCCTTCAAAAGTAACAGATGGATTCAATACCGATTAACTTTTGCCCGCGACTTTGTCTGCGTAAACATAACATAACATAGCATCACGCCTGTATTCCCCGAAGGGGTAGGCAGAGATGTACACAATTGTACACCCACATTTCACCAATGCTGTTATTAAGTCCCATGTAATAGGTGGTGAGCCTATTGCCATCAACCGGGCACATTTCCAAACTCCGGGCTGCTACTGAGAATTTCCTAACAGAAAAACTCAATAACACTTTGCCCGACCCGGGAATCGAACCCGAGACCTCCGGCTCAGCAGTCGCTTTGTCTGCGTAGACTTCAGAATTGGGACCAGTCGGGATGAAAAGTTCAGGTTACAAACTGTCTATGTACCAAATTTCATCCAAATCCACTCAGTAGTTATTGTGTGAAAGAGTAACAAACATGGTGGGCCATGGATGAGTGGCCCATCTTTTTTTTGCGTAGTGCATCTCGCAGTTCGACCTAGGAGGTTGTCGACTGCTTAACCGAGCTTTCCTGTAGTTGCATTAAGAAAATTTAAGGTCCCCAGCTTAAACCAGGCCATTCAACTAATATACTAAGCGACAACATGCTATGGCACCCCCTGCGGGGTACGAGCCTCGGTCTAGGGCGCTGCTGGTGAGAGAACATCAAGGGACTGACTGGATCGGATTAAATGTGGACCATCCTCAAAAACTTTACATTTATAATATTAGTAAAATAGGATCTGTAAGGATGAACACGCAAATTAAAAAATTACTAATGCATACCCAATCACTCTACTCTACAATTATATACAATCAGAAAGTTTTAATATAAGGGCATCGCACCACGCTATTTACATACAATTAAACACAATAAGAAACGAATCCCTAGGCCTTACGGGGCATTATTTCACCGGCCACCATACTCTGACCATCATTTTAGAACAACTGTTCTTTAAACCATTTGAATGTAAACTGTAAATTTACGCCAATAAAGTTCATATTATCTTAAAATAAGTTAAAGGAGAAGCTATTGAACTGCCATTCGAAAATGATCTTAATTTTTATAATTCTAGAGTAAAAGTTATGTTGCAGGTGTTTTATGAAGAGGCTCGCGTAAGATTGGTAAAGTTTACTTTCGCCGGCGGGCGATGTCGGTCGGAATGCCCGATGTGCCGACTAGCCACGGTGCCGTGTCTACCACCTGGCCATAGACTAGGCGTTCGCGCAGATGGTGAAATAGGTACAGTTAACAGCACGTCGGTTGTAATAACTTGAAATTGACAGCACCTTTACGTCGTCGTCGTAAGAGTAGCAAGGACGGTTTTCGTAGTTCAAGTGTTACGACTGACTAGCGGTTGACCGTACAATGCTTATTTGACAAGAGGTATTATAAATATCTGTATAATCTATGCAAGAGTTAAAAGACCGATGGCACAAAACATATATTTGATGATTTGATGACTCCAATTTTTGTGGGTTCTTATTTTTTGTGTCCTGTACTGCACTAAATAAATGTATTATCTATCTATATATCCATCTAATATGAACAACAAATATTTACAAAAAAAAACACTCGTAATTGTTATTTTAATTTTATGGGATAAAGAGGGGTAAACGGGGAGACGGTTTGCCTGAGGGTAAGCGATTACCGCCGCCCATGGACACCCGCAACACCAGAGGAGTCACAAGTACAAAAAAGGGGTACGCTCTTTTATTGCAGGTTTGAAGGTCGTATTTGTCCGGAAATTACACTAGTAACTGTACTAGTAACTAAAATACAAAATACTTTAGATGACAAACAGTTAGTGGATTGTGGTAAATACATAATTCAATTAATCTGTAAATAATGTTGTTTCTTATTGCATGCATAAAGTAAATAAACTGCGAGTGGTTGTAATAATGTAAATTACTTTGAATTAAAATAATTATGTGAAAACATCGACAACATCCTTTGACATTAGATAAACTTTCGACTCCTTATACCAATGCTTCTAACGCGAAAAAACATTATTGTAATATTAACAGGTTCCCTGTCCACGGAGCAGACACGATACTTAAAGAATCGCCGTGTACCATATGTGGTACATTGGACATTGAACGGGTTAAGACAGGCAAATCTTCAATTATAAGAGGAAAAAATTATATTTAAAAAAACCGATGCAGACTATGATTTTGGAGGTAGAGCTATATATGTTTTACAATGTCACAAATTAGGGTTTCACAAGGCCGCATATTTGGTTTTAATTGTTAACATTTAACAATTAAAATTTTGGATGGCAGAAATGACTTGTCAATAACTTCTTTCATATTTGTAATGAGTTTAAGCTACAGATTAACAAACCACTGCAATGTCAGAACAAGTGTCACTAAAACAGAAAGTCTAATTATAAATAAATGTAATCGTAATGTATTAACCACTACGCTACTTACTAGAAAAAACAATAAATATCATCAGCGTCCTCACAGAGGCTTAACTCTTGTATGCATACCCAAACGCACTGCCGAGATGGTTCGTTGTAGAGTCGACGGCAAACCTACAGTAAACAATTGCGGGCAGTCCTCGCCCGTGCCCCGCGAGAGCCGCGCGCCCGTAACGACACCATAAATGACTTAACAGGTGTCCGTGATACAAATTTAAATATCGAATGAGAAAAAAGAAACAAGATTCGTTCGTTCACTTTTTTATTCTATTTTTATCTCACAAAGTTTTTTTTTTAGTTTACCGTTCATAGTGTGTTTTTTTATAATGTTTCCGTTAACCGTGTGTATTGTGCTGTGAGATCCAATGGACTGTTCTCGTGGAAAATGGTTTTAGTTGCTTCTTGCGTCTCGCGTGAATAAAATTTTTGACGTTTACATGACGTTTCTGGCTGTATGAAATAGGTTTGGATGTGTAACTTTTGACCTGTGCGCATTAACTTTTTTTTATGTTCTTTGTTTTTGCATTGTCTGTTTATATGATTGTTGTTGTGTTAGTTGAAGTAATAAGCCAGACGTCCTTACAAGGTTGAGCTAAGTTAGTATATGAGAGGTCTTGTTACACAGACTTGCAACAGATATAACGTACTACTCTTAGCTTCATTACAACATTTACAAAAACTATTTGGTTACGTGAAATAGACTTAGATGATAATTATTTTAAATTAAATTGATTTTAAAACAAAATTTACTTGTATTTAGATTTTTTGTTTTCGTTAAAGAGATTTAAGTTAAGATAAAATTGATAGTTAGCCTACATATTTAACTAAATTGAATTGAACCCGCAATCATTCAATCAGAGATTCAAACGTAATCACTAAATAATACGGCATACAATCTGCTGTGGTATTTTCTGACTGAGTAAACCCAACAAACAGAGCATCACGCCTGTATTCCCCAAAGGGGTAGGCAGAAGTGTACACAGTTGTACAACCACATTTCACTAATGCTGTATTATTAGCTTCCATGTAATGGGTGGTGAGCGTTTTACCATCCACCAAGCACAAATGCAAACACCGGGCTTCTACTGAGACTTTCCTAACAGAAAAACCCAAAAACACTTTGCCGGACCTGGCAATCGAGCCCAGGACCTCATGCTCAGCAGTCACACTTGTGACTACCAGACCACTAAGGCAGTTAAAGTAAACCTAGGTACCCATAGAATTTTATTATATTGGAGCAATAACCGGCCTTGGGAAAACACCACACAACATCCGGGAGCCGCAGGTTAGAATCCTGCTTACGACCGCATTCTTTTTCCATTTAATATTATAAATCCGGGAGCCGCAGGTTAGAATCCTGCTTACGACCGCATTCTTTTTCCATTTAATATTATAACTTTATGTTGGAGCAATAACCGGCCTTGGAAAAAACACCATAGCCAGACATTAAAATACTCAAGAAACAATAAATTCTTGTAACAAAATTCTTTATCAACACCCGTATAATTACGACTATGTACATATACAAGTACCTACGTATAAGTGTACACATATGTGTGTCACTTGAGTAGTTAACGCAAAGACGTTAAATAACCAAATGGTTTTGCAATATTTTTTGCAAGTTGTGTCAGATTACATATATATCTATCAAACACATTAACGCATGGTTAGCGAACTCTAAAGTTATAACTTTTTGTGGAAAGAAAAAAAAAGTCGTGAGCAGGATTTGAACCTGCGCCTCCCGGATAAATACTCCACTCTACCATCTTGACCTCTTCTTCCAGAACTTATACTTCTTATGATGACGTCATCGCTATCTATTCAGTCCCTATACCTTACCTACAGTACCTTTTAAAGTTAGACTGAATGCGTGATCCCTAAATAGTTAGCTTTTTTAAATTTTCTACACGCAATCCAATTGGTTGACCAGTTGATTGAATAAATTCCACCAACTTCAGAATTATTTGTACATAATTCCAGTTCTTACCGAATTTGATAATTAAGTATAATTTAATTCATTTTCATTCGTCCACTATTTATTTCTTCGATATGTTAAAAGCTTCACTTAACTCAATTGAGAGAAAACTGCCCTCTTCCCGAAGACGGTCATAGCCCAGTCCGAGAGAAAGGGTTAATTTGTTGTGGATAATAAATAAATAATTTTATTATTTATATTTTCTGTTTGACTGAATAAATCTTTAAGAGATTTTTGAGTTGGATAAATATATATAATATACGAGTTCATACAATCATACCTGTTTCCCATTGTGGGGGGCAGATACCATCGATTTCCACTCACTTCATCTATGTTCATTAACCTCTTCATAAATGCTGCGTCGGTTGCGGTTGCCCCCGATCTGCCTTTTTTGAGAACTTTGAATAAAGGAGTCCATTAAACACACTTACTTCTGTAGCCATAATCTTAGTAATTATCATAAACTTCGACATAAAATATCAAAATATCATAATGGTTTAACATAATTCAACCGTGATATTGAAATATTAGACACTTTACTCTAATCAAGAACACAAAAATACTCTTATATATATTTTAGATTCGCCCACGGGTTTTGAATGAAACTAAAATGAAGCATAAAATCTTATTTGCAAAGCCAATTAATAAATAAAACCGTTGTGAATGAAACTCGCAAAGATACGTACATTATGCAATATATGAAAATGTCAGGGTCTTCGGCATAATAAATAATAAATCATTTTGAGTCCAATATTGTGCCGGATATTGTATAAATATTGCACAAGAGATATTAACTTAATAGTCTTGAATTTTGGATTTATGTAAGAATAAAAGTAAACCGCCGTTTCCTTACTTTGGACTTAATTGAATTTATTGATAATTATATTTTTAAGTGGGTATTGTTTTATTCCAAGAGGTACATCAAAACAGTTGTCTATGTGGGTTTTTCCTACCCTCCTCCACCCTTGGTCATGTCCCCAGCGCGCGCTGAGCCAGTAGTAGTATAATCGTCCCATAATAATAAGGAAACTGATCTGATCCAGCTCGTCCCGGGTTGTCCCCCCAGCAATGCTCTGAGCCGAGGCTCGTGTACCGCAGGGGTTGCCTTTAGACAGCACTAAGGGCGTCCCCTGCGGTACACGCTACTTAGCTTGTAGTAATTTAAAATATGCTCTGGTTGGAGGCATGAAACTGCCTCGCTTTAGCTATTGTCTGGTTACGCATCGTTACAACAAAATATTGTTTTTTATGTATTACCTCGGTAGCCGTATTGACTGTTTCCGACTTCAGAAACTTTAAATGTTGCTTACATTTACAGTTACTAGATTTTGATTATTTCGTCTTTTTTATAGTCTGTTTATACTTTTGGTTTATACGTTTTGGATTTTTGGCAATATGTATGTTTAAATCTGGTCATGTTAAAATTTTGTAGGGAGTATTATTTATTTATTTATATCATTTTGGTTTAACCCCTTCAATCCTGACTCTTATTAATACCGGCGGGCCCTATAAGATTTTAGACAGTACTGTGTACCGACTTTATATTTTAAGCTAACGAATCGCTTCTTTTAAAACTTAGATATAGCAATCGTGTCCCTTTTCTCTCCCTCTAGTCTTCAAGACTCTCTCCTTATCTCCCTTGCTAAGTGTAGGTCTCTACCTTCATTCAGTATGAGACAGGCCATAGCAGGCCAGTCCTAATTAAAAAAATTAAGGTCACTTTTAGAAATGGGCATGTAAGAAGCTAATTTAAATCCAGGATCACAAATAAAGAATTTGAATTTGATAATTAATCTCAGATCTTCGATGCCCATACATAAGAAGATGAAGAAGAATTCCCCGTCATTACCCAAGTCGATGTAGAACTATTTGTTTTGTTTTCCTTTCTTTATTTCTAAGAAGAAACATGTTATTAATGTTATAATAAAACAACTTTTAACCGGATTAATCGCGTGTATTATTGGTTTTTTGTTTTTCCTGACGACTTTGCAGCGAGTCCTCCTGCGACCACGAACGCTGCAAAGTGTTCGAAACGTCAGGAAAAACAAAAAACCAATAATACACGCGATTAACCCGGTTAAAAGTTGTTTTATTATAATGTGTAGTGATCGCGCAAACCAAAGATATCACTATGTTATTAAAGCCAAGTTGTGAGCCGTCGTTTACCTTCGCCTTATAGTTGGGATGTGGGCAAACTGCATGCCACCACAATGGCAACAACTAGGCGCGTGCGCAGCTGCTAGTGACGGGACACGAAGTTGTGATGATTTAGTTTATTGAAAGAAGGATATGAAATTTTAAGCATTTCTATTTTATATTATTCATAAAATATTGGAACATCTGTTATATATTTGTAATATAAACTAATAATTTAGAACGGCACTGAGAACTTCTATGATCAACGTACCCGACGTAACAGTACATCAATCTCCAAAATTTTGTAAAATATATTTTATACAATATTTCGTATCGTATTCCCCGAAGGATCAAGAACCTATTATATGCCACTATTTAGTGCCATATAGTCCATGTCAATATTTAATGAGCCTATAACCATCAACCGAGCACAGTTCCAAATTCCAGGCTGCTACAAAAAAATTCGTAGTAGAAAAACACAATAACCCGGGAATTGAATCTAATACCCCAGACTCTGAGTCGCGCTAGCGGCCATCAATCGGATAAAACATAAAAATCCAAGATCTCTGCCCTTATCCCAATTTATTTGGGGTCGGCGCAACATGTATTCTTCTTCCATACTCTTTACTTTTACTGGAATGCTGCTAATAAAGTTTTGGCTATGTTTCATGACCGGCCGCCTGCCTGACGTCAAATGGGAATGCTGTTGTTGGTGGTAACCGCCACCGATACGGTCTCTTTCTATCTAGCTATGCCACACCAAATGTTATACATGCGCCAGGTTCTGATGTTATCCTACTATCATACTCCACTAACCGGGCCAAAAGATAATAAACATAACATAACATAGCATCACGCCTGTATACCCCGAAGAGGTAGGCAGAGGTGTACACAATTTTTCACCTACATTTCACCAATGCTGTTATTAAGTCCCATGTAATAGGTGGTAAGCCTATTGCTATCTACCGGGCACAATTCGAATCGAACCCGGAGCTCATGCTTAGCAGTCGCGCTTTGGACCACTAGACCAACAAGGCAGTTAAAAGATAATAAATAAACTAATAAAATGAACTCTATAGAAGTGTAAAATGTTATACGCAAGACGAGAAGTCTCCCATCACTATAAGAAAACGAGATCACTATGTGTGAGCAACTATGCAAATACACGCGATAAGCTAAACATGTAGCTCATGAATATGTAGGTACGGCACATGACCACACTGTTGTGGTCTAAGAACACACATGCCCATACTGCCGTCATGCCACTAACTGGTCGGTTACCCTAGTTTGGTTGGAGTTAAAGTGTAAACTAAATGCGATTAGCGGAATGTAGGTTTAACTTATAACTGCGAGAGATAACTGAGAATTTTCTGGCGGAACTGCAATCCATTACTCTGTGAAAATGTTTTATTCTTTAAATTGGGAGAATGACAAGGCTAGTCAAGGACACTGTGAGGCCATTAAATCAGAAATTAAAGACCAACCAGAAAAAAAGCTGATAAACATGTCTCAGAGAAATGATTGAGCTGTAAATGAAAGAATATAACCGAAAGGTGGAATTGATGGATGAAGGCGTAGCATAGAACAGCAGTTTCCATTATTATTTATTTTTTTATTATTATTGTAATACAATAACAAACTAAGATTATTACAACTTATAGACTACAGAACAACTAAGACTATGGATATTACATACACTTTGCACACAACATCAACAGTTTTACTGTTAGGGTGTTACCATTCAATAAGCGCACATCATCAGTCCCAAATGCAAAAAAAATAAAAAACAAAAAACAACAGAAACATTGATACATAGATTTATCCAAAATGTGATTGATATCAAGTCCATAGAATGCATACAAAACACAATGATCACTTAGGTTCAAAATATAAACAAATAAATCAGTGCATTTTCACCCTTGTTAGACAATGCATACAATGCAAGGTAATTTCTGGGACTTGATATGTAGTTTATTATATATTATCTTATAATAAATAATTAAAAACACTGGAAATTGCAACTAAAATGTCTTAAATATTCTTATACGTACCATAGCTACCGTTTCATGCTTTTTAAGATATCACCTCATCTACTTCACTTGGGATAATGTATCACTAGGGATAACACACATATTTATGTGTCAGGAGCAACCTACACCGACGAGCATGCGTGAAGAGGTTAATGAACATAGATGAATCTAAAAAAGTGTTGCAGAATCGTAACAAGTGGAAATCGATAGTATCTGCTTTCCTCAATGGGAAACAGGCGTGATTGTATGTATGTATGATAATCTGTTCAGGCATTTAGAAGATAATATCGTGGGAAAAAGAGACTTACACATACTTGAAAAGTTCCTCTCCTTTTTTGGGCAGTAATGAAATAAAGTGATGTTCAACATTAGGGCCAAACTCCCTAACACTCGACTGGAGAGGTAGCCTTGCTTTGAAGATATTGAAAGGGTAATTTTAATTTATTGCTATCATCCTCAGATTATGAAAGACCTATTACCATTAAAATTCTTGTAGCAATATCCGTTTCTAATAAATCTCATATTAGTATCGCTTGAACTTCTGCTTATGGTGTTCTAGTGTAATCCTATATAGCCATGCAAATCGATTGATATTTGCATTCGATGGCCAAAAGGGTCTTTTATCACGTTGGCGTGAGAACAACTTTGAGTCATAATTATCATTGAACTGTCATGCCATTCTTATAAATCATAGCAGGTATGACCGTTGGACTGACAAGTCAAAGGTCAAAAGTTCGAATCCAAGGCACGCACCGCTATCTTTTCGAAGTCATGTGCGTATTATAAACTAATTATCACTTGCTTAAAACGGTGAAGGAAAGCATCGTGAGGAAACCAGCACACCTGAGTTTTTCTCAATGGTGTGTAAAGCCATGTCAGAGACCTACGGGTGGTTTAAACTCTGACACTAGGTTGTTTCATCAACCACACGATAAGAAGAAGAAGAAGATTGAACTGTAATTTAAACTTTGCTCTGCTCTGTTCTCTGTTGCCTACCAACAAGATTATCATCAAAAATCTCAATAAGCAATGCCTTTATAGCAGCATGCAGTGATTTTATCGTCTTTGCTTTATAGCTGGCAACACGAGAGATTAGCAAAAATGGTTAGAGAATTTACCATTTTTGTAAATCCGTCTCTTTGGAAGCTAACCTGCAGAAGGGCTGTCTCGGGTGACATCGAATTTATGGTCAGTTTACAGTTCATTGCGTCGTAGGTTTAATAATTTTTTTGCTCTCACTAGACAATCTATAACATGCGATGCAATGTACTACATAAGTTATTGATATATAGGAAGAATAATAGTAGTGTTAGCATCAATTCTCAATCTGACAGCGTGGTTGACGCAGTGGTCGAGAGACCAACTGCTGCGCTGCGTGTCGCAGGTTCAATTTCTGCACGCAGCAAATATTTGTATGATCTACAGATAATTGCTCCGGGTCTGGGTGTGTGTGTGCATGTGAGATGGGAAAAAAATAAAAAATTATGTCAACCGAGAGAGCCGATACACCGTCTGACTTAAGCAATTCTGACACTAGCAGTGTCAGATTTGCTTAAGTCACCCGGAGGCTAGTCTTGACAACTGACTACAAGCAAGATCAATGGATTTTGTATTTGTGCTACTTAGGTAGGAATTACAATAGTATAATTTTACTTCCGTTTCGTCCCCAAAGACTTTGGCAACGCATCGAACAATAACTTTTTCAAACGTATGCGGGGACCTTATTCAATACCGCACCTGTTCTCGCACTATACCAGATGTATTAAGAAATAAAGTAAAAGTACTTCTTACTGATCATTGACATCACCCACACGTCGCCCACGATTGGTTATCGTTGACCAACACTGGCCAAAAACTTCACCTACGTTCAATCGTGCGTGTCACTTTCAAAATCGATTAATTATATCGATTTTGGTCACGTAGTAAAGCAAGTATAGTGAGGTTGACAATTCTGCAGTGCAGGCCCTAAAATTCATCAGGAAAAAGTCCAGCACCTACCAAAATGTTTTTCACTTTTTCGAAAAACAACACGAGAAACATTTAGATATTGAAGTTATTATATTAAATGGAAAAAGAATACGGCCGCGAACAGGATTCGAACCTGCGCCTCCCGGATAAATAATCCAGGCGCTCTGACCACTAAGCCATCTCTACTATATTGGTCAGAGCGCCTGGAGTATTTATCCTGTTTGCGGCCGTATTCTTTTTCCATTTAATATAATAACTTTAGAGTTCGCTAAGCATGCGTTAATGCTTTTCAAAGATTTATCTTTAATTTAGATACTGTTTTTTTAATCTATGTAACTATAAAAAAGCATTATCGTTGATATTGTATTTTTGTTGATGTATCACAGAGTGACAATTGTCAAAGGCTTCATCGCAATGGATTTCTATCCGTACAACCTGTTTTATTGTATGTTGTATTTTAGTTATAGTTTAGTTATGAAGCTATTATATTAAATGGAAAAAGAATACGGTTGCAAACAGGATTCGAACCTGCTCCTCCCGGATAAATACTCCAGGCGCTCTGACCAAAGGCATCTCGACCTCTGCTCACCACCGCGAATTCTTTTTCCATATTTTAACACGTCTTTTGGCGACGTCATTGCTATCAATTCAGTCCCTATACAGATGACCGAACCGACACGACTAACTTTGCAGTTAATACAATGTCGTAAAGAATGCCTATATTAACCAATTCAAGATAAATCTTTGAAAAACATTAACTCATGCTTAGCGAACTCTAAAGTTTAATCCTGAATCCTGCTCGCGACTGTATTCTTTTTCCATTTAATATAATTAATTTAGAGTTCGCTAAGCATGCGTTAATACTTTTCAAAGATTTATCTTGAATTTACTTATAAATTTACTCTTTTATCTGTATTTCTGTACCTGTGTTGGAATAAATATATCTTTCTCTCTTTCTGATGGTGACATAAACCATGAAGTCCAGTTTCCGTGAACCATAAATCAATAACGAATCGGATTAACTATATAGAAAGATGATTACAACATCGAACCTTTATTAAACCTTTGAATGGCCTTACGTAACACCTGTTGCTAGAACATATTTGTATAACACAGTTGTAACCTTGAAAGTTACCTGTTTTAATTACAATGAATAATAATAATACTCCTCCCGACCGTATTTCGGCCACGGCGGCTTTTCTCACTCGGAGATTAGCCAAGTACGCAGGTGATATTATAGTGCACAAGTTTATGCGCAAACACAGGTGCACCCCCTCTTCCTTCACTCTCATATTCCGATGGGACGGCAATCCGACATGACTGGAGGGAGATCATGCGCAGGACCGACGGCACTTAAACATCGTATTATGCCTTTTGGATTTCGCATTGGGTTGGACAGAGACTATTATTTCCATCTGCTACGTTTCTGACACGCTTCTTAGAGGGGCACAGCTAGTATTTATTCAATATCTTTAGAATTAAAAATGCTAAACGTTAATAATATAAATAATAATAAAATAGTTTATTTTCCATTTAAGTTGTACATTAACCACTTACAAATTAAGTTACTTTTAATACTTAACCTACAATATAACTAAGTAAGTAGTGTTTGTTGAACACTGGTACCCAAGCTAAGATTAAACTTGTGTTATGAGTACCAGCACTCTCACATATTTGGGTCTGTACGTTACATTGCATCTGGATGGAACGTGGTTGGAGGTTGGTTGGTGACATTATATTATTAAAAATTCAACACTTAAGCTGAAACTAATGAAAAGGGAAGAGACTCAAAAATGTGTCTTGTAAAGCATTTGCATGTTTGTTTGAGTAAACACGCTTGCTATAACTAATTACTATATTTCAAGGAAACATTGAAAAGTAATGGACACGTACGGGGCTTGAAATCACTCTTGCAACTAAGCTACCATGTCGTTGTTCGATACTATTAAATTTTAAGCTTCCTTTAATTTGTTTTAAAAGCCGCCTAGCGACATTTATGTAGCATCATCTACAGATTTACTAAACGAATTTTCTATACCTATTTGTATCATGATTCATTTGCGATATTGTGTTCATTTTTATAAATATTATATTATCAGCTTTTCTGACCCGCATCCTGTATTTGATAATACTTATATTTAAGTGTTGTTTTGACATTATCATCTTCCGCGCTTGAATAACTTTATTGGGTGTTGGTATTATTAATTATTTAAATTAAGTAATTGGCATGGTAATTAGTAATACATAATTAATGCAAATGGAATATAATACCTGCTATGCTTTTATAAATACAATATGTAAACAGATTTCAAACGACTTATTCATACATTTTGATATAAAATGTGATAAAATAAGCATAATAAAACCATATAAACAATACGCTTATAATGTCCCAGGCTTATGCTAAAGTATTTTATAATTTCCTCTTTATTTTTAATACTTGCGAAACGAACTCGAGTTATATTATTTTGTGATAATAATAAACAAAATGTTATATTAATATTTTGTGTAAAATAATACTGCGCACTGCGGTACAATTCCGTGCTTTATTTTTCCGCAAAATCTGTAAATGTAATGGAACTAGGTGTAATCCGCAATGAAAGCGTGCACTGCGGTGAGATGACCAGTCTGCGTTTGTTTCGCTGCATAATCTATGAAGTATGATGTGAATTCTCGAGTGATTTTTCCTCGCAGCCATTGCGGTTCCACTGCTGGTTCATAATTCACAGACAGCAGAAAAGTATGCAGAAATTTCACCGAAGTAGCAATATGCTCGGTATGCCTATTGCATAACTTCTATACTAATGCCAGTGGAGTCATCATCATCCCCCTGCCCTTATCCCAATTTATTTGGGGTCGGCGCAGCATATACCTATCTGGCATGCTGCTAAAGTTTTGGCTATGTTTTATGACGCCTGCCTGACGTCAACCCTCTTTGGGAATGCTGTTGTTGGTGGTAACCGCCACCGATACGGTCTCCTTCTATCTAGCTATGTCACACCAAATGTTTTCCATGCGCCAGGTTCTGTTGTTATCCTTCTATCACACTTCACTAACCGGGCCGTTTTTGGCCACTAGTAAAGTATACGCGCATTTCTCTGAAACAACCAGTTGTATGTAAGAAATACTTTTGCGTTTGATAGCCCAATTCTTGAGGAAGGTAATAGGCTATATACGTAACATAAAAGAGGTTGTAACTGCTCTATTGCAAAGCAATAGCTCTTCGTATGAAGACACGAGCATTGATCACTACCAAAGATGATAAAACTGCCCACGCTAGTTCACAGTGGGTTAATAAATTTTAGACTATTAAGTCCAGGTTTCCTAACGTCTCGTCTTTGGTCTTTGGATTAACTAAGAAAGTACTAATCTATATCAATATTAGCTGTGCCCCGCAAACGTTCTTCTACCATATACATTTTCTGGATAGGACCACCCTTATCACCTAGGGGTATAAAAAACAGCCTACAACCTATTCTCAGGCCTACCAAATATACACAAAAAAAAAACTTGAAAATCGGTCAAGCCGTTTCGGAGGTGTTTGATAACAATCACTGTGACACGAGATTTTTATATATTAGAGGATTAGATTATAAAGAGGAAACATTAGATATTATGTATGAATAAAAAAATTCTACCGATTTTAAAAATTATTTCGACTGTAGGAAGCTGTATTATCACTGAGTAACACAGGCTATATTTTACTTCATTGCTAATAAATATTCAGTCAAAAATTCACGTGGGCGAAGCTGCGAGCACAGATAGTTTTCTATATAGATAACACAAACATACATACGTAAACTCACATCTTTCTCCCATGGGGATAGGCAGAAATTACAGAAAGCCAGCTGCGATCTTTACATATGCCTTTTGCGTCGTCCACGTTCATACATCTTGTCATACATGCGCGGCGGTTGCGAGTACTACGCACCTTACCTTTTTGGAGGATATCACTAATAAGGTCACTGTATATCCTTCTAGGGCGACCCCTTCCGGCATTTCCACTTATACCTGCCTATTAGATACTTTTTTTTTAACCGTCTTTCATTCATTCTCTCAATATGACCAAACCATCTAAGCATACTCTTTTCAATTTACGTCACTACGTCTTCTTTTATAAATAAGTAACACAAACGTGGTACTTTAATTTAAGGTCATTGGACGTGGCCGGTCATTTGTGAGGGTGTTCCTGGATCAATAGTCGCGTGCCTACTTGGGGTGCCGATGAATTTGGATAGGTAGGCACATGCATAAGTAATCACATCTGGATTTGTGAATCATACAAAACATAAGCTGTATAAAATAAATCTCAAATTAAATTGAATCTTCGCGAGTAACTTTTCTATATTTTTTATGTTTTATTACTGTCTATTTGTTTAGAGGCATGTGTTTTTAAAGATATAAGAGCCTCAGCGTAACTTTAATGAAATATATATAACAAAAATATATGAATGCAAGATTATATTTTTGGTTATGGTTGCGCAGCTTCAGATGTTGGTTCAGATAATAATATACCCAGAAATAATAGTCCCTGATCAAATTTATTTATTTTAAATCGTTTTATTAAATCTTCTCGTACTCTCTTTTGCTTACAAAATTTAAAAAGAATGTGCTGATTGTCATCTAACCCAACACATCTCAATTAAAAGAATCGGCTTTCTTCATTATATTATTTATTTTATCTTTTCTTTAAGCCATCATCATCCCCCTGCCCTTATCCCAATTTATTTGAGGTCGGCGCAGCATGTATTCTTCATCCATACATCTCTATTAGCTGTCATATCGTCAGTCACTCCTTTTCTAACCATATCATCTTTAACACAATCCATCCATCGCTTCCTCGGTCTTCCTCTACTCTTATAGCCATCTACATTCAAACTCAAAACGTTCCTTGTCACATGACCCTCATCACTCCGCATCACATGTCCATACCATGCTAAGCGATTTCTACACAACTTCTCAGTCACCGGTGCCCCTTTCAGACTTCCTTTAAATCCTCATTTCTAATTCTATCCATCCACGTCACAAACATCCCTCTTAACATTCTCATCTCAGCTGCATGTAGTTGTCTTTCATTCATTCTCTTCGTGGGCCATACATTCTGAACCATACAAGACAGCAGGCCTAGTAATTGTTTTACAAATTATCTTTTCTATAAGTATTTATATCTGCTATGCGCACCACAAAAAAAATTACTAAGACGGACAAAACGCATTTTCTACCAGTCAACCTAAGTTTGGTGCAGAGATGACATGGCGGGTGCATTAAAAGATGTTTAATTACGTGCTATTTATTATGAGAACTATGCAATATCATATTTTATAAAGTATTATGTAACACCTACAGTATAGGGAAATGATCTTATCTACAATCGCATTTCTTTTTTAATATAGTTTTGTATCTATGTATTGTGAGCATGAATTTTTAGTTACCTAAGTGCATAGTTAGATACTTTTATAATTTTTTATGTAGTTTTTTTTATTACATTAATAAATTCTTTTGCATAACCAAAAAAATAATCATTTTTATCGCCTAGTTTAACCGTTGATCTTACAAAAAAAAATACTATATATATATTTTGTAATCATTTATTTAATTAGTAAGTAATTATTATGTTTTTATGGATGAGAGTCCCAGAAACTGGTGTTACATAAACTAAAAAATATATTAACAAAATAAAATAAACGGGAAACTATTAATGGTGCAAAATCATATTCTCAAATCTCAACTATAAATTTTGCAGCACCGGATGTTGCTTCATAAAACAGGCCAGACATTTCTTAATTATATTTGTTTATTTCAAATCTTTGGACAATCATATTTAAACAAAATGTAATGGCGGTTTGACGCTCATCAATTAAAATTACTTATATGACCTCATTTCCACAAACGTTTGAATTAAGAACAAAGCACAATAAAAAAGCAATTATAATACGATTGTCAAATCCGACGTCCATTGACCGATTTATAGGTTAACGAGAGTTATATCGATTAAAAATCTTATATAAAAGAGGTAACTCATAGTGAGATAAGTTAAGAAATCAATAAGATTTTCATATTAAATGACGATCAACTTTAACAGGTATAATTTTCGGAAGTATAGACAATAAAAAATTGTGTTAAATATAAAACCAATACTATTTCCAATTTCCACGAACGAATCTTGTTACTTACCAAAAATAAAGTTTATCAAAATAGCATACAATTTTACCTGAAATTTTAAATTACAGATATATCCGAATGAGTGTTAAGTGATAGTGAAGTGACAACAGTGATGTGTTAAGTGTTAATATGACGTGAAGACTTGAAGAGTGACAGTCTCCACGATGTATCGGCCGAACTTCTACGAGAGCACTTGCTTTCGGTGCAACGAAATCGTCTATCAAGTGGACAGAGTAGGTCCTCTCAAGGATTTCACATTCTTCCACAGCGGGTGCTTCAAATGCGCTGTTTGTGGCACTAAGTTGACTTTGAAGGTAAGTTTTTACCATTTTTACGGAGTATCATACGTGTATCCCCGTGGGGTAGGCAGAAGAATACAGTTGCAAACAGTTCACGGATCCGTGACCTTGGATGATTCGATAATTATCCAAGGTAATGGATCTGGGAACTTTGACTTCGAAGCGATCTTCGAAGTTGATTTACAGGTAAACGTAGCGTTGGATGCCCTCAGACAATGCGTGACGATCTGCGCACTTGGAGAGACCTGTGTCCAGCAGTGGACTGCTATAGGCTGATGATGATGATGCTAGGAACGCAAGTCAATCAGATAGAACGCAACGTCTTTCAGGTTGCCGACATCCTTATGTTTTTATTAATCATATTCCACTTGCTTTTCGGTATCTGACTCTCAGTATCAGTCGCATCTCTCATCTCCGTCCCATTTGATTCCCTTATATTGATGCCTTTTACATAACATAGCATCACGCCTATATTCCCCGAAGGGTAGGCAGAGGTGTACATAGTTGTACACCCACACTTTAACAATGCTGTTATTAAGTCCCATGTAATAGGTGGTTAGCCTATTACCATCTACCGGGCACAATTCTAAACTTCGGGCTGCTATCAATAATTTCCTAATAGAAAAACCCAATAACATTATAATAAAACAACTTTTAACCGGATTAATCGCGTGTATTATTTGTTTTAATTTTTTTCCTGACGTTTCGAACACTTTGCAGCTTTCGTGGTTGCAGGAAGACTCCTTCTGTGACCACAAACGCTGCATAGTGTATTGTGTTTCATTATAATGTGTAGTGATCGCGTAAACCTAAGCTATTACTAACCTAACACATTGCCCGACATGGGGATCGTACCCATGACCACATATTCAGCAGTCGCGCTTGGGACCACTAGACCAACGAGTTTTTGAGGCATTTTACTCTTTAACATTTACAACTTGACAGCATGGTTGATGCAGTAACTTAAAAAATCCAGACAGCCAATAAGTCTAGGCGGTTTGAAAACGCACCCACGATAAAAGAGAAATCCCAACAATGGGGCAAGAAACGATCTTCATTAAAAAATACATACTTAAGATCACAATTGTATCCCCAACGGCTTAGGCAGAGGACTTAGTTACAAGCCGATATTTCACCAATACAGTTATTAAGTTCCATAAGGTGGTGAGCTGATTGCCATCATCTGGGCACGATTCAAAACTCTGGGCTGCCACTGAGAATTTCAAAAAAACCCTTTAATCTTCGTCCGACCGGGAATCAAAGCCAGAACCTCACGCTCAGTAGTCGCACTTATAGACAATGAAGCAGATTAAAATGTATTAAAAATATCAATAGATGTCACATGGGTCTGTGAGAATCTTCTTCAAAACATTCTAAATCGTTGATTTTTTTTCCACTAGATGACATGACACCAACGCAGGGGCGAGTTTTGTATTCATTCATTTTACTTCATCAGCGCCGCGCCGTCTCGTCATCATTCTATCACCGTTTTAACGCCGTGCCTTCTAGTAGAAAAACAGTAATTTCCCAGATGATGGAAATAACCTTTATGAGGATATTCATATTAATTATTCTACTCGCGTGCATTTGTCGGAATTTCCCGTCGAAGTCAAACTGTTTGACTCGCCACACCGCCGCGGGCTCAGCTAACGAGTAATTAGTATGTCCAAAGATTCGAATACATACTCAGATTTAAATGAGTGAAAACCTTTATATTTTGTCTCGCAGAAGAACAAGAAAGGCCATTTAAAATTTAAATTGTAATATTACAAATGTGACAAATCGTGGGACATTTGAAATTGTTTAGATATTGCTATGTTAGTAGTATTTTTTTCCATCATATCATAGTTTCTATAAACAAACAATTTACTCTGCACATTATCTTTGTTGATGGTATTTCTCACTCTCCCGTTCCACCGCCTCCTTCGTGAGCATTACCTCCTCGCAGAAGAAGGTGAGGGCTCCCCAAGCACTTTCGCTCCCAAACAGTTGTACACTTTACCAATCACCAATGCTGTTATTTAGTGTCCCATGTAAGGTGGTGGGCCTGTTGCCATCAATCGGGAACAATTTCAAACTTAAGGCAGCTACTGAGAAAGACCGAATAACACTTTGCCGACTTGGCCTCATCAGCAGTCCCGCTTGAGACCAGTAAACTATTCTAATAAAGTCAGCACGGGCCCTGTAACAAATGTAAACAAAAGGCCCTTGATTTTTTCTGGTATTCCCAACTTTTGTCAATGTAAATGTTGGGGCCACGTGGCCAGCTCTCACTTTTAGAATAACTACCTAATACGTATCGGACGGCGGATGGTATACCAATTCTTTTCTTACTTTATAGATTGTTTTTGAGGCCTCCATGGCATGGGGCCCATAGCACTTTGATTCTTGCTACGTGACCAATCCAGTACTGCAGTTAACCAGTGAGGCAGACGGAAAGATCAATATTAATAAAACGGTTTCCAATATTTACACTCAAAAACGGGTTTCCATAAAACCACTTGATAATTTAAAACAATGACATTACATATTTCCTATTCCTTACCAGTCGGCCTTGATGCGTTATATCTTCGTGACCTTCAGGAAGCGCCAGTTGGCATTTGGGTGACCTAGCCGTATCTCCGACTTTTTGCTTTAAACTTCATGCTATAAAAAGACTCGTTTGATCCATCTTGAATAATTAGTGAGATTAGTATTGTCTTGCCTCGTTGGTCTAGTGGTCCCAAGCGCGACTGTTGAGCATGAGGTCTTGAGTTCGATTCCCGAGTAGAGTCTGGTTTCATGAGCAGAGTTCGAAATTACTAAGTTGGCACAACGCTTGGAGTATTTATTGGGAGGCGCAGGTTCAAGTCCTGCTCACGACCGTATTTTTTTTTTGTATGCCCTTGCTCTCTTTGAATCGTTTGCAGAGAAAACTATAATCCAGGTCCTATCGTATGTTAAATAAACATAAATCACACCCAAGGTATCTCATGGTCAGCAAACGTACTTGCGTCTAAGTACTAGATCAACAGGTAGTTTAACTGCTTTCTCGTTGGTCTAGTGGTCCCAAGCGTGACTGCTGAGCAGGAGGTCACGGTTTCGATTTCCGAGTCGGGCAAAGTGTTATTGGGTTTTTCTGTTAGGACATTCTCAGTGGCAGCCAGGAGTTTGGAATTTTTCCCGGGACACGGCAATAGGCTCACCATCTATTACATGGGACTTATTACAGCATTGGTTAAATGCCTTCGGGAAATACAGGCGAGGCTATATTATGCGTATATGTTTGTTATTATTCTGAGGGACTATCGGTTTCTTGTAGCTGGGACATTCACTACTAATTACTAGCGAAGCCGGTAGGCAGACGTTCTGCAACATTTTCTGGATCTCGATAATATTGAGACCTATCGAGTAAGAACCATTTTTATATCTGTATAAATCTTAACTTGTTTTTTCTTTTCTTGTTTATCTAAACATGGCCGCAGGCAGGGGGGTTCAAACCCAATCAAGGAATTAGTACCATTATTTAAGCAGGCGTGCCCTCTCGCCACTGGCAGATGATTCCCAATTAAAATAAATAAAACAAATATGTACTTTTTACCTGTATGGTGTCACACATGATTTAAATCGTATCATTAAGATTTTAATCACGTGTGACATAATTTTATGTTTGCGTTTAGTTTTTTTATGTACACACCCTGAAATAAATACCTGAACGTGACGAAGAAGACCCCCGTCCCCCTAAATCAATTCTTGGCTACGGCCTTTGAAGAAGCCCGGTTAGTGGAGTATAATATTACGCATGGATAACATTTGATATGGCATAGCTAGATAGAAGGAGACCGTAACGGTGGCGGTTACCACAAATAACAGCATTCCCAAAGAGGATTGACGTCAGGCAGGCGGCCGGTCATAAAACATAGCCAAAACTTTAGCAGTATGCCAGATATAGGTATGCTGCGCCGACCCCAAATAAATTGGGATAAGGGCAGGGGGATGATGATGGTCTTTGAAAAATAACTGTATTTTGTTTATTTTTTGGCCCCTAAAACCGTTACCTCCTGTCGGATTAACGCGGGGTTGCGAGCGCCTCTGCGTAGACTGCTGTCCTAGCTTTCATCAAAGGGGTCACCGATAGAATTGGTCACATCTTGAACCGAGCTTCTATCAAAACCTACTTCAAGCCACATAGAAAGATCAGCCAACTTCTCAGACCGGTGAAGTGCCACATTCCCTTACAAGATGCAGGGGTCTACAAGATTGATTGTAATTGTGGGCTATGAAAAACCGATACCGAGAATGCTCCGCGAGGCTATTCAAATAAAAAAACACCCAAATTTCAATAGAGAAGATGGTTGGCAATTACCACCTGTTTGGAACCCTGTACTGAATCTAATACCATAATAATCAAGTACCAAACCAAGTCAAGTCACAAGAAAAATCAAGATACTGTATGTGAGAGATACCGTCGCGATTTAGTTATAAATATGTATCAGAGACAAAAATAGTTTTATGAATGTTATCAATTCTATGTACGGTAGACTGAAATAATTTTAAATAAACTGTTGAGACGCCTGACACCTTAGTCCTCCTGCGACCACGAACACTGCAAAGTGTTCGAAAAGTCAGGAAAAACAAAAACCAATAATACACGCGATTAATCCGGTTAAAAGTTGTTTTATTATAATGTGTAGGGATCGCGAAAACCTAAGATATTACTAAATATTCAAATACTTTTCTGAAGTTATATTTTTGTACTTTTTACCTGTATGGTGTCACACATGATTTAAATCGTATCATTAAGATTTTAATCACGTGTGACATAATTTTATGATTGCGTTTAGTTTTTTTATGTACACCCCCTGAAATAAATACCTGAACGTGACGAAGAAGACCCCCGTCCCCTTAAATCAATTCTTGGCTACGGCCTTTGAAGAAGCCCGGTTAGTGGAGTATAATATTACGCATGGATAACATTTGATATGGCATAGCTAGATAGAAGGAGACCGTAACGGTGGCGGTTACCACCAACAACAGCATTCCCAAAGAGGGTTGACGTCAGGCAGGCGGCCGGTCATAAAACATAGCCAAAACTTTAGCAGTATGCCAGATATAGGTATGCTGCGCCGACCCCAAATAAATTGGGATAAGGGCAGGGGGATGATGATGGTCTTTGAAAAATAACTGTATTTTGTTTATTTTTTGGCCCCTAAAACCGTTACCTCCTGTCGGATTAACGCGGGGTTGCGAGCGCCTCTGCGTAGACTGCTGTCCTAGCTTTCATCAAAGGGGTCACCGATAGAATTGGTCACATCTTGAACCGAGCTTCTATCAAAACCTACTTCAAGCCACATAGAAAGATCAGCCAACTTCTCAGACCGGTGAAGTGCCACATTCCCTTACAAGATGCAGGGGTCTACAAGATTGATAGTGATTGTGGGCTATGAAAAACCGATACCGAGAATGCTCTGCGAGGCTATTCAAATAAAAAAACACCCAAATTTCAATAGAGAAGATGGTTGGCAATTACCACCTGTTCGGAACCCTGTACTGAAAAAAATCAAGTACCAAACCAAGTCAAGTCACAAGAAAAATCAAGATACTGTATGTGAGAGATACCGTCGCGATTTAGTTTTAAATATGTATCAGAGACAAAAATAATTTTATAAATGTTATCAATTCTATGTACGGTAGACTGAAATAATTTTAAATAAACTGTTGAGACGCCTGACACCTTAATCCTCCTGCGACCACGAACACTGCAAAGTGTTCGAAACGTCAGGAAAAACAAAAACCAATAATACACGCGATTAATCCGGTTACAAGTTGTTTTATTATAATGTGTAGGGATCGCGAAAACCTAAGATATTACTAAATATTCAAATACTTTTCTGAAGTTATATTTTTGGATTTAAAAATCAAACAAGCCGGAATTTTACCCACCCAAGAATATAGGAAACCTTTTCCTAATACTAACATAATTTTAGAAACAAGACCCTATAACAATACTTATAATGTAAATTTATAACAAGTAGGTAGGCACCGTTGGTCATGAATAACATTAACCACACAAGACGCTTTTGTAAACCGTTCACTAGAAAAATGTGGTGGGCCTGTCATCAGAACAACTGACAGACACGTTTTTCTGCTTAGCTGTTTTACATAGAAATAAATAAAACATAACTTGAAATCAGACTCCCGTTGGTCTAGTATTTCCAAGTGTAACTGCTGGGCATGAGGTTCTAGGTTCGATTCCCGGGTCGGGCGGTGTTTTTTATTAGCAATTATCAATAGCAGCCCGGAATTTAGAATGTATAGAAAAATTTACTTATCTCAACATAACATCACGCCTGTGTTCCCTGAAGAGGTAGGCAGAGGTGTACACTCACATTTCCCCAATGCTGTTATTAAGTCTCGTGTACCTAATGGTGATGAGGGTATTGTCATTTACCGGGCGCAATCCCAAACTCCCATCTGCTACGGAGTTTTTTTTTACAGAAAAGCGACAATTTAGCCGACTTGAATATCCCATGTAATAGGTGGTGAGCCTATTGCCATCAACTGGGCACAATTCTAACCTCCGGGCTGCTACTGAGAATTTCCTAACAGAAAAACTCAATAACACTTTGCACGGTCCGGGAATCGAACCCGTGACGTATATAAAATAATAAAATTAATAAAATTAATAAATACTCCAAGCGTTGTGCCAACTGAGCCATTCCGACCTCTACTCATGAATCCAGACTCTACTTCAACATTTTGAAAATACGACCTAAGGTGACGTCATCTCTATCTATTCAGTCCCTATACAGCGACCGAACCAACACGACTAAATTTGCAGTCAATTCAATGTCGTACCGATGGAAATACCGACATAAATCTAAATATTTAATCAAATTCATTTCAGGTTTTTAATTTAAACATGCAGACAGAATGTCGCTGGTTTAGACGTCATAGTTATATAAGAAGCGTGATTAATCTATTTATGGTATTATTTGTGATGAGAGTCAAGCACTTGTTACCTTTTAAATTACTCCGTACCTTTTTCTTCCGTCTGACGTTATATTAGTTAAACGTCAACACCATCTAGCATTTCCCGAAGCGGTAGACCGAGGTAGAAGTTGTACACGCACATTTAACCAATGCTGTTATTAAGGCCCATGTAAATAAGTGGTACAATTCCAAACTCCGGGCTGCTACCGAGAATTTACTGTCAAAAATCTCAATATCACTTTGCCCGACCCGGAACTCGAACCCAAGACCTCACGTACAGCAGTCGTATAGTAGCTAACTTGTCACAAATAACTTAAGCATGATGATAAGCCTGAGCACTAGTAGTTAGCTCGATATCACTTTGCCCGACCCGGAACTCGAACCCAAGACCTCACGTACAGCAGTCGTATAGTAGCTAACTTGTCACAAATAACTTAAGCATGATGATAAGCCTGAGCACTAGTAGTTAGCTCGATTTATATCTGCATTACTCTTTCTTTATTACTGTCTTATGCTCGCTGGAATGCAGCTTGCAACTTTGTAATGTCTAAAGGGGTCTTCCACATTGAAACTGACGATTGCGAAGGTTAGAACACAGTTAAACTAACTCTTCGTGTTTTTAGCTGGATGTGCTTGATAGGTTTTGTTTTTTTTCTTCTGTAATAGGTACGTAAATAAATCCTGCGGAACATACAATCTGCATATTTGTTGCCGTGCCATACTTGTAGATCTAATTAGCTGTGCCCCGCAAACGTTGTGCTGCCATAAAAAATAAGGCCACCCTTATCATCTATGGGTATAGAAAATAGCCTACGTCCTATAGACCTACCAAATATACACAAAAGTCAAGCCGTTTCGGAGGAGTTCGATAACAAACACTGTGACACGAGATTTTTATATATTATATAGATTATAAAACATATGCTAAATCGTGTAAAATTACTTTTAAGCTTGTTATTTATTTGCCAAATGTTAATTTCGAAATGTAAGCGGGTTTTCAACTTGATGGAATTAGTACTGGAGTAGTTTCAGCGGGCGTACCCCTGACGCCACGGGCATATGATTCCCAATCAAGCCTTAATACCTTTTACCTGTATGGTTACAACGATAGTACTCGATTTTAAGCGTGTGTTTAGTTTTTGTGACTGCCTCGTTGGTCTAGTGGTCCCAAGCGCGACTGCTGAACAGGAGGTCTCGGGTTCGATTCCCGGGTCGGGCAAAGTGTTATTGAGTTTTTCTGTTAGGAAATTCTCAGTAGCAGCCCGGAGTTTGGAAATGTGCCCGGTTGATGGCAATAGGCTCACCACCTATTACATGGGACTTAATAACAGCATTGGTGAAATGTGGGTGTACAACTGTGTACACCTCTGCCTACCCCTTCGGAGAATACAGGCGTGATGCTATGTTTATGTTTAGTTTTTTTTTATCTATCCTTAATGGAATGAAGAGAGCTAATGTTGCTTTAGTGTAAGTTCTTTTGTGCTTGTCTGTTACGCGGACGCCATCTAGATCATACTGACATGTAAAAGAGTTTTTAAAAGACCTACTTACAGAATAAACAATTTCATTTCATTTCATTTCCTCACCTCCCGCCAAAAGTGGCGAGCAAATTTGTTCGATATTTAGTCAGAAGCCATCTCCCGTCTGGTCCTCTAAGGTTTTCAATAATTAACCTCAAATGTCCTCAAAAAAGCAGAATTCCTATGCCTATTCTTTCTGGTAATTTGTCAGGATATAAATGTCAGTAGGATAAACTTTGTTCATATTTTTTAGTTATGTACTTGTTTTATATACGATTATTTGAACTGACTCGTTAGTCTATTGGTCCCAAACGCGACTGCTGAGCATGAGGTCTCGGGTTCGATTTCCGGGTCGGGCAAAGTGTTATTTATTTATTTATATATTCTTTAAACACTAAATGGACATACACAGACAGATATTTGATTTTTAAATTAACCAATGGGCGGCCTTATAGCTGTCTGCGATTTCTACCAGGCAACCTTTGGATAGATTAAACTTTTGGTGTTATTGAGATTTTCTGTTAGAAAAGCGAGCAGGATTCGAACCTGCGCCTCCCGTACAAACACTCCAGGCGCTCTGAACACTAAGCCATCTCGACCTCTGCTCGCCACCGCGAATTCTACTTCCTCGTTTTAATACGTCTTTTTACGACCTCAGTGCTATCCTTTCTGTTCCCATACAGGTGACCGAAACGACACGACTAACTTTGCAGTTAAGATTAAAAGGACCTTTAATACATTTAATAAAAATAAACTTTTTTCACCCTCTTTGACTGTATCGGATGCTGTGGAGAGTTCTTAACCATTCCGGTCTTCCATATGTTAGCACTAAGCCATGTGCATTGATAGCATTATTGCGGCAGATGGCCCTAGAAACCATTTGTACTATTAAGTGCTTTATTTACAACTTACTTGGATGCAGTTAAGCGTTTTATTATACAAATTACGTTGAAATATTAAGCGTTAATAATGTAGGCAACGATGTTGTGTTGTGCATAAGTGGATGCGAGTTTATATCTTGTATCTTTGAGTTGTTGTATATGTCTGTATATTTGTGATTTAAGTAAAATTTTATGTTAGTAAAATTCTCTTCAATTTGAAATTGTGCCCGTTTGTGGTCATAGGCTCACCGCCAACACTCTCTCACAATCATAGAGCAAACAAATTAGGCAGAGATGAAGGCGACATTACGACGCGTCTGTTTTATTTCGTGATCTTCAGATAAGTACGGTTCTCTGTCGCTTGTCGAAAATAACATAACACTGATAAATAACGATCACTAATAAAAAAACTAGATACACAATCAGCGACTAATAACGTCCACACCAAATGAGCACCCAATTCAACATTTGGGTGCTCTTTTAAGGTAGTAGTATTCGAACACTCCGACAGTAAACATGCCTCAGTGCTCGTTCAAAAACTGCAAATATCACATGTCCAGGACGCCAAAAAAGGATGGAGTTTTATGTTTTCGGTAAGTAATAATATTATCATTATGTCACTGTATTGTAAATACTAATATATTAAATATAAATCTTTGAAAAGCTTTAACGCATTAACTGCAAAGTTAGTCGTGTCGGTTCGGTCAACTGTATAGGGACTAAATAGATAGCAATGACGTTGCCAAAAGACGTGTTAAATATGGATGAAGAATTCGAGGTGGTGAGCAGAGGTCGAGATGGCTTAGTTGTCAGAGCGCCTGGAGTATTTATTCGCGAGGCGCAGGCTCAAATCCTGCTCACGACCGTATTCATTTTCCATTTACTTTAATAACTTTACTGATATTTTGTCATTAGTGATCGAAGGATACACCGGCCAAATCCACAAGGTCATTGAGCAATGTAATAGCCTTAATAAAAGCTTAGTGATATGTTACCTGCCTACCCCTACGGGGAATACAAGCGCGATGCTATATTATGTTCTATTTACCACAATTGAGGTCAAGGGAATTATCAAACGGTAAATTTAGCAACATATTGATACAAGTTGTAATAATACAGCAATAAATTATTAGTAAACAATTAATGAGTCACTTTAAAAATGGCCATCTGTTATGAGTCACACGTGCTTGTTTCATTCACAGAATGATGGGACTGACTTTATTCAGTTTTAAACTATAAATGGTTCGATGTAGAGGGAAAACCATACGAATCAGTAATAGTAATAATAAAAATACTCCTCCCGACCGTATTACGGTCACGGTGGCCTATCTCCACGGAGATTAGCCAAGTACGCAAGTATCGCAGAAGATATTATAGTGCACAAGTGTACGCGCAAACACAGGTGCACTCCCTCTCATACTCCGATGGGTCGGCGCAATCTGACAAGACCCGAGAAAGGTCAGGCGCAGGACCGACGAGAATTTGCTAACAGAAAAATCCAATAACACTTTGCCCGTCCTGGGAATCAAACCCAGGACCTCACGCTCAGCAGTCGCGCTTGCGATCGCTACAGTACCTAGAGTATTAAATCCAAAAGGCGGCGTCGGTGGAGTCTCAGTAAAGGTTAGAATAGGACTGTTGGTTCTTAGTCGGTAGGAGTAAGGCACAGCATAAAGGGTGTTTTTTTTTTTAAACCTGTTTAAAAATAATTACATAAGCTGGGGTAACCACAAAATAATTATTGAATAGATTCAGACGTTACTTTGCGGAAGCCCATTACAATGGATGCAAATAAATAAAATATCTAGCTACTTCCACAATATTGAGGGTAGTTATGCATTACCTGTGCACCGCTCGCCCGCCCGCAAATATATGCACATACGCAAGCGGTGAAAATTCCGACTACCACCAACTACTCTACACGTGTTTCGCCCCTCCACGGGGCATCATCAGGAGCTGTTAGACCGTGCAGTGTCCGCCACCGAGTCCGCTCGGTGGCGGACACTGCACGGTGCACGGGCGGGCGGGCGGTGCACAGTTAATGCATGACTACCCTCAATTTTGTGGAAGTAGCTAGATATTGTATTTATTTGCAACCACAAATTAATTACATAAGCTGGGGTAACCACAAAATAATTGAAACAAAAAGTAAGATCAAAAACTAAAACAACACTGCTAAATAATCACATAACATAACATAGCATCACGCCTGTATTCCCCGAAGGGATAGGCAGAGGTGTACACAGTTGTACATCCACATTTCACCAATGCTGTTATTAAGTCCCATGTAATAGGTGATGAGCCTATTGCCATCTATCGGGCACAATTCCAAACTCCGAGCTGCTATTGAGAAATTTCTAACGGAAAAACTCAATAACACTTTGCCCGACCCGGGAATCAAACCCGAGACCTATGAGCTCAGCAGTCGCGCTTGGGACCACTAGACCAACGAGGCAGTTCACGCAAAAAATCACGCTCTGAGAAATGTATGAAATAAGAAACCATTAAATATTTATCGTCTATTAAATACATCTCTCTCTCATCCCTTGACCCTCATAAAGCACTACAGTGTATTTTTTAAAGAGAAAAGGGGTGACCCCATATAATGGGAAATTTTCATTATTTATTTGGGGTTATTTGAGGTCGGCTCTCCTAGTTATTTTTCTACAGGACGTTCGGTCCTGGGTCGTTCTTCTTCCATTTTTCAACTTTATCTTTACTTTTTTTGTGAGTACATACATAAACTCACGCCTTTCTCCCATGGGGGTAGGTAGAAACTACAGAACGCCACTTGCTCCGATCCTTACATATGCCTCTTGCTTCATCCACGTTCATACATCTGGTCATACATGCGCGGCGGTTGCGAGTACTACGCACCTTACCTTTTTGGAGGATATCACTAATAAGGTCAGTGTATATCCTTCTAGGGCGTCCCCTTCCGGCATTTCCACCTATACCTGCCTTGTAGATACCTTTTTTAACCGTCCTTCTTTCATTCTCTCAATATGACCAAACCATCTGAGCATAATCATTTCAATTTTCGTCACTACGTCGTCTTTTAAACCGAAACGTTCTCTTATCACATGATTCCTCAATTTATTAATAGATTACAATTTTTATTCAATACTGCCGTAGGTACAAAACTTTTTGATTTTGGCTTTTTATCTACATATAAAGTTACAATATTAAATGGAAAACGAATACGGTCGCGAACAGGATTCGAACCTGCGCCTCCCGGATAAATACTCCAGGCGCTCGACTCCGAGATGGCTTAGTGGTCAGAGCGCCTGGAGTATTTATCCGGGAGGCGCAGGTTCGAATCCTGTTCGCGACCGTATTCTTTTTCCATTTAATATTGTAACTTTAGAGTTCGCTAAGCATGCGTTAATGCTTTTCAAAGATTCATCTTGAATTATCTACATATATATTGTATTAAACTATATGATTTATAAATTTTACCCCGTTTTATTTAAGAGTAGACATAAAAGAAGATACGAAAGGATTCGCCTTTCGTATATTCT
The DNA here is from genome assembly GCA_935421205.1 of Xylocampa areola. Taxonomy (NCBI): domain Eukaryota; kingdom Metazoa; phylum Arthropoda; class Insecta; order Lepidoptera; family Noctuidae; genus Xylocampa; species Xylocampa areola. The sequence continues at coordinate 13,746,791 of OW285218.1, read as the reverse complement.
TTTATATCTACTCTTAAATTGTAGAGGAATGAATCCAAGTTGTAATGCGTCATTCACTCTCATTCGACCACAAAGAAGATACGCCCTTTCTCATTTGAGTTGTTCATTACACGCCTTTCTAACTGTTTTAATACAACAGTTTGATGTGTAAGCGATAATTAACAGTTAGGTGACGTAGTTCGTTATGGGAAATGCATACACCATTGAATATACATGGTGTACGCCGTATGGACGAGTTTGGTTAGGACAGTATTGTTTCTACGGACTACATTGAGTTTTATTAGGTAAAATAATATAAAAAAAATATACTAGCTTCTGTCGGCGACTTTATCTGCGTGGAGTGCAAAATTGGGTCCAGCCGGGATAAAAAGTAACCTATATGTTAATACAGGTTACAAACTATAAATGTGCCAAATTTTATCGAAATCCGTTTAGTAGTTAGTGTGTGAAAGAGTAACAAACATTCAGCACACCTCACAAACTTTTTCATTTATAATAATATCTACTGACTTTGTCTGCGTGAAAAAAAGCTTATGGCCTTCTCCAAATCAAATCAAAGCAACACAAAATAATTTATTTCAAATAAACCATTTACAGGCACTTTTGAATTGTCAGAAGTTAGTTGCCACGTTCCAAAGTATAGGTTCCTATGGAGAAGAACGGGCAAGAAACTCCACAGTTACTCTTTTTCATCATATAGGTTTTTATAATAGTAGGTATTGGTTACACTGTTTTTGTTGCAAAATAGTATGTGAGAACAATGTAATATGTAATGTGTAAAGGTTTAATCCATCTCCTTGCCAAATTTCATTACGATCCGTTCAGCCGTAAACAAACAAACAGAATTACTTTCGCATTTAAAATATTAGTATGGATTAGAATTTTAAGATAAGCCTGCTTCATTGGGCTAATGGCCCAAGCGTGACTGCTAAGCAGGAGATCCTGGGTTCGATTCCCAGGTCGGGCAATGTTATTAGGGTTTTCAATCAGGAAATTCTCAGTTGCAGCACGGAATCTCGAATTGTGCCCAGTAATTGGTAATCGGCTTGGGAATGGGCATGGGACTTAATAATAGCATTTAGTGAAATGTGGGTGTATAACTTTGTACACCTCTGCCTACCCCTTCGGGGAATACAGGCGTGATGCTATATCATCATCATACCCCTGCCCTTATCCCAATTTATTTGAAGTCGGCGCAGCATGTATTCTTCTTCCATACATACTCTCTACTTGTACTGGAATGCTGCAAAAGTTTTGGCTGTTTTATGACTGGCCGCCTGCCTGACGTCAACCCACATTGGGAATGCTGTTGTTAGTGGTAACCGCCACCAACACGAGAAAAATATTTAAAAAAAACTAAATTAATACCTAGTTTCGTTTCCCCAATTTTCTTTCACAGCTTCAACAATTCTGATAGGTTACATTCTACACTCAATACGAACTCGTAAACAATAATTTAGTGGAAAATTGTAAATTACATTGACAAAGCATAGATCTATACAATGTAAAATTCCATAAAAACATTCACTTTGTCACAAATTAACTGTCCATGTCGCTCTGGCGGTGAAACCTTTTCATAAAACATCCATCATAACTTGACCTGTCATCCGCTTTTTATATGAAATAGGAGAGGCCAGTTTATCTTGGTACTCTTCTATTGTGTGTCCTAAAAATTTGTATAAACTGAATCGGCTTCACCAATAAAGAGTGTATAAAAACAATGTTTGAAGTTTTAAGTTTCATTTATTAGATAGGTACTTACTTAACATAGCATAACGCGAGTATTGCCCAAAGGGGTAGGCAGAAGTGTACATTAATGTTCACCCACATTTCACCGATGCCGTTATGAAGTCCCTACATAATAAGTGGTGAGACGATTACCATCAACCGGGCACAATTCCAATCTCCGGGCTGCAACTGAGCCAATAACACTTTACCCGAACAGGAAATCAAACGCAGGACTTCACGCTGTGAGTGCTTGTGACAACCAGAGCAATGAGGCAACAATGATACAGATTAAAATAATACATATCAAAATAATACATTTGATGGTGATTTTCTTAAGTAACTCTGCTTACTCTTTCTTTTAGAAAGAAGAAAGAAAGAAAAAGCCTTTATTCCCCTCAAATGGGCACACAGTAAAGAAGAAATAGATTATGAATTATAGACATTACATATAAAATTTTCAACCTGTAGAAACAGTATTTTTGATAAATTACAAATATAAGATAAACAATAAAGTCACAATAATGATTTTACACATAGATATGCCACACCATAGGTTTTGATTCGACCGACACCCTTTTTTTATGAGATTCCCATATCCTGAATATACTGTCCAAACAGTCTATGCAATGCCGATTCAACACGTCACCGCGGGAGAGCCATGCTTTGGCACGAATGGGCCGGCTCGACCGGAGTGATACCACGGGCTCACAGAAAACCGGCGTGAAAAAACGCTTGCGTTGTGTTTCGCCGAGTTAGTGAGGGTACCGAGGCCCAAACCCTTTAAAAGGCCGGCAACGTACTTGCGACTCCTTTGGGGTTGCGGGTGTCCATGGGTGGAGGTAATCGCTTACCATCAGGCGATCCGTCTGCTCGGTTGCCCGCAACCACAAAAAAAAACTCCCAAATAGGAATTCTTTTAGTAATATCATAGGTTTGCGCGATCACTACACATTATAATAAAACAACTTTTAACCGGATTAATCGCGTGTATTTGTTGTATGTGTTTTTTGTTTTTCCTGACGTTTCGAACACTTTGCAGCGTTCGTGCCTTCGTGCCGTGTCAGTCCTCCTGCGACCACGAACGCTGCAAAGTGTTCGAAACGTCAGGAAAAACAAAAAACCAATACTACACGCGATTAATCCGGTTAAAAGTTGTTTTATTAGGAATTCTCTTTTTATCTTAATCAATATTTAACACAGAGGTTTGAGACACCTCCAAAGATGTTCTCCGGGTAAACAACTAATTCCTTCCTTCTTCCCCAGACATACTACAACAACCAGCACTGGACAGAAGACAAAGAAGTGTACTGCTCGAGCCACGTGCCTAAGATCGGGCCAGGTCACCTGGACAACTCGTCCGTGGGCATCCGCAGCGCGTTGAATGTGCCCAAAAGCAACAATTACGTGAACGAACAGATCCGGGGACTAGCAAGGAACAGTCATGATAATGAATGTGAGTATCATAATTTATTACTATTAGACCTTTACCACCACTAATTACTTTCTGGATTTGAACCAACTGAAGGTTATAAGGTTCCTCCCATTTATTTGACTTTGACTTTGACTTTATTCTGTTCCTCCCGGTTATCCAAACTTGTCCAGGTCGAGTTATAACACACCAGTTACATACAAATATATACGTCTCTTTGACTAGCCTTTTCCCAATTACATTGGGGTCGGCTTCCAGCCAAACTGGATGCAGCTTAATACTAGATTTTACATGCAGCTACTGCCTATCTCACCTCCATAACCCAGTAACTGCGTAACACGATATCTCGTGATATGACTGGATGTCAGACTTTCAGACCTCTGACTACCCGTAACGACTATCGTGAATCTTAATTTGCCAACCGGGACCGACAGCTTAACGTACTCTCCGAGGCGACGCTGAGATCTGGGTATGAAATGATGGTCACCCATCCACAGACCGCAGCTAGCCCAGCTTAACCTCGACGATCGATCTGTGCGGCTGCTACTTAGCCACGAGCCCAAGTCACACAAGCATGTACTCGCAAGGACCTGTGGAACACTACTGTCAGTGCCGTTTGAATGACTAAGTACTGGTCCGAAAAATATAAATGTGATCTCTCTACTCGATAAAAAGAAGAAGTTCTAAATCACGTATACATAGGATTTCTGCGAAAGACTGTTCTAAATTTATAAATAAAACGATGTATGAAAATGTCCGATTTTTTTTAAATTAATTGCCAGTAACAAAAGGAGATATCGCAAAACCTAGTTTCAGGTTTTGCGAGAGTAGAATCGATTTTTTTTAACCAAATAGTAAATTTTTACCTAAAATATTTCTTGGTCTCATTCTCATATCAAGTCTGGAATTACACATAATTACATGTTGTATGTGTAGGTCTAGGTAGTTAATTTAAAAAAGCACAGCAAAACTATAGCCAGTGGTCGACAAACGAGCACAATGCCATCGTGCAAGGGCAGCCATTGTTTAAGTGCAATCAGACATCAATCCAACAATGCTACGAGTCACCCCAATCGATCATTCAATCAGTTTTACAATCGATTTTAAATTTACTTTGACTAGGGCTTAGGACAATACTTTTAAAAAGGGGGTGACGTAAACCATTGAATTCTGGTGCATTCTGGCTGCCTTTTTACACAACTGCCCAAAAAAAGGACTGTTATGTTTTTAAGGTTCATGAATGTATGTGGTTTGTGAGTTTCTTTATTACACTATAACTTCAAAATGCCTGAACCGATTTCGATGTATGGGGTATTGTTAGAATCCTTACATTGTCCCAGGTAACATAGGCTAGTAAGATAAAAGAAAAGGCAGTCGTGTTTTTTAATTTTAATTAATTTAATCTTGTTCCATTTAGTTATCGAATCATTTTCTGTGGTAAATATGTGTTAACGTAAAAATGAGCAGTGATAGCATAGTGATATGACCATTAGATTAGCAAGTCAAAGGTCGCAAGTTCGAATATAAGGCTGACTAGTGACTTATCGTAATCATACGCGCCCTATTCTACTTAGAACATACAAAAAGTCACGTATGTCCCCCGGTACGCCACAGGCCCACGCTTGCTAGTCGTCATTTCCATGTTCTGGGTATCCGTCAATTGGTGGTATTGCGTAGGACTTAATAAACCATTGGTGAAATGTAGGTGTACAATTTGTGTACACCTCTGCTTACCCCTTCGGGGAATACAGACGTGATGCTATGTTATGTTAAATATCAAAGACACACAGGTAACAATAAAGTGCTAAACAGTAAAATACTACTTCCACATGTCACATTCCCATCCGCCATTAAATTCGTCAAGCCGAAACGAGGCCCGCCGCGGCTGCGCGTGCGCCTCTGACGTCATGCGTGCGAAATAACGTCACTCTGTAGTTTGTGGTCACATAACATGAACGTACCATTTATTGGTGTCAAGCCAAGCCTTTATGGTCGTAACCTTTTTACACCTCTGATCGTGTTAGAGATACGGTGGTTTTTTTAAATTTATTTTTTACTATTTGATGTTGATTAGTTTGGCTGGCTGGCTGAAAGTTTTAAAAATTATCAAGCTTACTCTTTGCTTCTACCTACTTATAAGTCATTGTAACAAATATTATGCCGGTATTATGACTCACTTTATACTCTTACCATAATTTCATTGACTAATAAAAATTTTTGAACATACACTATTATTAAATTCGCAAGGTGACACGTAAGAATCTGGTAGTAAAACGAACGGTTAAAATTTCACGTTTATAAATGAAATACTTAAATAATTTTAACAGGAATGTGCTAAAGCTGACCGTACAAGATTCCGTTATTTAACAACTTAAATGTCTATCACCAATCCGCATCATAAAGGCATAAATAACAAACAAAACTTGCAAGAATCCAGTCTCACTTCCGAAGAAGGCACGACGTTACGCGAAAGCTCTTGAACTTCGGCATAGTTCGGGTTTCTTCGGATGGTAGAGCAAGAGGTCGGTGCGCGTTGGACGGGGAAGCGAGAACTTGTTGCAAAACAACCGGCTACATTCCGCTGTCGGCAGCCCAGTGACCTAAAGCTCAGGTACCATTTGGACCTTACGTTAAAGTACTTATGATCATACTGAGAGCATGAAAGTTTCTGTAGGGAATGTGTGTTAACGTAATGATAATTTTAAAGAACCGTATATTTTGGGGTTTATATTAATATTTCTTACTTCATTTCTGAACTCAGCAAGGTGCTTGTTGATTCGTTTTGCAAAATATCAGCAACACTTTTAGACAAGAAGTACCACCTTTATATATAAGGTCCTAATTTATTAGGTGATTTCCTTTTAAGGGGTCAATGTGTAAGCGATAAGGATTCATTTAAGGCATAATTTTACAACAATTTTATTGTTTTCTTAATGTTCACCGTTCAAGGAGCAGTTTTCGTCTTGCTAGTACTATTGTAATTACAAATAATTTGTTATATCCATTTAATTCTAAGCTTAAGTGAATGTATTTGACTTATATATTAACCCTTTCAAAGGAAATTACCTAATAAATTAGGACCTTATATATAGCGAGCTTGATAGTGACTATCTGATAGTGGAATTGCCTTCTTTTATTTAATTAATACATTTTATTATTAAAAAACAATCATCAAAATCCCTCAACCTTACAATACCATCTCAAATCACAATCTTTGTCAAGAATTAATGTTTTACCTGATCTTTGGTATACCGAAAGTTGACGTAATGACTAAGTTATATAATGATGCGCAACAACGATTTATGTTAATTAATTGCATCACAATTCGGGTTTTCTTTTTGCCCGTTATTATATTTTAAAGGTCATTACAACGCCCGCTTGAGGTCTTCAACCGGAACGGCCAATATGTGGCTAATTCAAGGAAATTCCTTTTAACTTATTCTGTACTGAATTGTAAATGACCGAGGGTAAAAGAAATATGGATATCGGAAAGAGGACCAAAGTGGAGGATATTGATACAGATACATTTTTGAAAAGAATTAACACATGCTTAGCGAGCCTTATAGTTATAATGTTTTGTGGAAAAAGAATACGGTCGTGAGCAGGATTCGATCCTACAACTCCCAGATAAATACTCCAGGCGCTCTGACCACAAAACGAGATAGGGAGAGAGGTCAAAAAAATTATAACTTTTTTGGAGGATATTGGTATCTGTATAATAAAACTCATGCTGTTGGGCAGGACACTTGGCTAGGTGTGGTAAAGGCAGGATTTGGAGATCACTGACGGCATGGCAATAAAGACGGCGTGTACAAATGGCACGATGACGATATAGTCAAGGTCGTAGGAAATACCCGGACAAGACTAGCGCAAAACAGGCATGTAAGGCGTAGAAGGAGGTATGGAGGAAAGGGGTGTGGTGTTCCTCCATTGAAAACGGAAGATCCTCCGACCAGGCGGGTGATAGATATTGCCTGGTGAGCCACGGCCCAACGGTTACACTCAGACATTCGTATATATGCAAGTTTGTCGCCAAAGTCTGCTAGCGAGATGCAGGATTCTTTGAAGTCATCTATTATAGTATTTATGTAGCGTGGTAGATGTCGCTACAGAGGTTTATGCAGTGCGTTGTTAAAAGCTAAGAATGATGATGATGAACGGCAAAGACCTCCTACATACAGGGACGGAAGGAACATCAGACTACTCTTGCTTACTGTGTACTGGCGACTCAGGCCAAGGTCAGGGGGTCTATGGCACTATCGTACAACGTTTGTCATTAGATTTCGTTTCAATACAACCCGATTTTCATCATCGATACCTGCAGCTGTGATAAAAATCTATCACAACCTTTTATCAATCTAGTTAAGGTGCCCTGATGACTGCAACTGAGACTGGTCTTGAATAGGTTCGGGTGTTACCTTGCGGAAGTCCATTACAATGGATGCAAATAAATACTATATCTGACTACTTCTATTGAGAGTAGTCATACAATTACCTGTGCACGGCCCGCAAGCATGTTCATATATTATGAAAATTGCAGCTACCACCAATTAATCTACACATGACCCCCCCCCCCCCCTCCCATGCAGCATCATCAGGAGCAGTTAGACCGTGCAGTGTCCATCACTGAGTCTATACTGTCTGTAAACACTTAAATATGTACCCAAAGTTGATTAATATTGATCAAACATTTCGATTGAATATGTTAAGACTGTCTCATTCAACGAAGTATGTAAGCTGAAAGTGGTTTTCGAGTCTAAATCTCAGTGGCGCACTTTAATAAACAATATATTAAAATAATTGGTAATCGATCAGTGTACGCCAACGCTGGCTATTGTTTACCATAAAATGGAAAATATATATATAATTGTCAGTATGCACTTACAGTAACTGCGCATTGTTCTTGAAGCCTTCATAAATGAACATTTAATTATTATGAAACATCTTTATTTGAGGAGTCAGGTGTTTTCTGTCATATTTCCTTGTTTCATATTTCCTTAATGTTTATTCCTGTCCATTACACTGCATATTGCAACGTCATATTAACTTCAAAGAAGACCTTATAAAATGTGAGTCAGTGAAACCACTATCTTCAAAATCCAGAGCTATCAATCAATCATTTTATCAGCTCTGCATATAAAACCATTACCTCACCTCACATCAATAAATGATGACGCTATAAATGATTGACGACCCACCAGTACGTTTTACTTGTCATTTTCTGCCTCGCACCACCAAATTAGAACCAATGAATGGAACCAAAGCCGGCATTTCCAAACAGATACGGCATGGAAATCTTCAAGAAAAGAGCGCGTAGGTCCTTTCAAAAGGTTTGGAACGCCTATTTGAATATCCTGAAGTTGTGGATAGTCATGGACACCGTTGATCGCTTGCCCTCAGGTAAATGTATGCTTTCACCAATGCCCTTAGTAACTCCTATGTAATAGGTGGTGAACGCACAATTCCAATCTCTATCTCCTACTGGGAATTCCGAATAGAAGAATCCATTAATAAAGTTATAATATTAAATGGAAAAAGAATGCGGTCGCGAGCAGGATTCGGACGTGCACCTCCCGGATAAATACTCCAGGCGCTCTAACTTCAAGCCATCGCGACCGTATTCTTTTTCCATTTAATATTATAACTTTAGAGCTTTTCAAATATTTATCTTTAATCCAATAATACTTTGCCCGACCTGGGAACCGTACCCAGAACCTCACGTTTATCAGCCACCAGACCAAAGAGTGCAGTGTGTAACATACAATAAAAAAATCTATATACGACAATATCTGCTGCCTAGCTTCCTCGTTGGTCTAGTGGTCCCAAGCGCCACTGCTGAGCATGAGGTATCGGGTTCGACTCCCGGGTCAGGCAACGTGTTATTGAGTTTTTCTGTTAGAAAATTCTCAGTAGCAGCCCAGAATTAGGAATTGTGCTCGGTAGATGGCAATAGGCTCACCACCTATTACATGTGTCTCTGCCTACCCCTTCGCGGAATACAAGCGTGATGCTATATTATGTTACGTCAATATCATTACACTCCGCAGTTGTATAAATTTAACTTTTTAACCGACGAAAGGAAGAACTCCTTGTTTCTGACACATCTAACCTCGTAGTCGCTTTTACGATAGCTCTCTTACACAAGAGACTATGACACAGAGAACTGAGCAACTTCGTTATAAAATCAAACTTATTCAATCAACAAGTTGCTTTAATCAGCCAATCGTAGGCGACACAGGAATTCCATAAATGCCAACTGTTTGTACATTTGCCGGTTGATTAAGAAATGGATAGCAGACACTTGAATATGTTTAGTTGGAGATTTTGATTCCACTTTAGGCTGTCTTACAAAATATCTATTTACTAGATGACCCGGTGTACTTCGTATCACCTCTAACAGGAAAGTAGGTAGAACAGTTTATATGGGCAAATAAATTTGTTGTTTTTACTATCTTCCTCGCAATTTTTCTACATTTTCTCACCGGCTAAACCTTTCCTGGACTACGACAAATATTTCAAAACTAAAATCAGCTAAATCGGCCCAGCCGTTCTCGAGCTTTAGCGAGACAAACGAACAGCAATTGATTTTTATCGTATTACGTGTGAGTACCTTACTGTTTTTTTTTTTGTGATATTTCATTAATCACTGCCAACTGACAATGTCTTTAATTAATTATGATTTAAATAAGCCTGGTATAATGATTTTTTATAGACATTAAGGCCATGTAATGCCTATATTATTATGTCACGGAATGACACAGGTTGCAGGTTCGAATCCCGTTCGTGTCTATTATTTTTAACCGACGAAAAAGGGAGGAGGTTCTCAATGCGTTCTACGTTTTGTATGACCACGCATAACTTTTACAGAGTGGTCTGATATTAATGTTTTTTTTTAATATTGCCTCAGAACAATAAAAATGTATTGAGACTCAGCTATATCATTCCCCCTGTACCTCTATATTCAAAAGAACTTTCCTTTCTTCCTACCTTATACCTTCGATATCTGCGACTATAACATTTCATATCGCCAAATCCATATAAACTCAGTCAAAAAAAAGGTGTATTTAAAACTGATCTAATAAGGCCAACAGCCAATTCTAATCTAAATGTTCTAAGTAAACGACATTAAGAAGGTCGGTGACGTAATAACGCGATAGTTTCGCAACTCACGCGTAGGTATCCTGAACGCAATGTTAACGTCAGGTCGAAGGAAATTGATAATGGTACATGAATATGTATTGGGACATTTTTCTTATCATTTAAGTATATGTGTGCACAGGAAATTGGTGTAGCAGGCAAAGGTGATAAAGGAAATCGAGGGAATAGCGGAATGCTAAAAGACAATGTTGAAAAGATGAAGTAAAATGTTGAAGTAATGGTTGGTGTAATTACTTTTTAGTTTAAAGTCAGTAAAGATTTCCCTTTTACAGAGAAAATATTATTATGACTCAAAATTGTCTCTGAAATTTCCTACTGAAAATTAAGTCTTTACTTTAAGACAATACAAAATCATCGTTACGATTTGCTGTATCTTCAGATTTACATCCTCCTGGTTTATTTCCATATTTGTGGTTGGCATAACATATTTGCTGTCATCGAAGGAGTAATACTTAAAACATTAAAAAAATACAATCTACTTCCACGATTACCCAAAATAGTATAAATGGACCTAAAACACTGCCTTGCGGCAGCCATAAATCGTGCCTAAAACACCGCATACGCAGTCTATCCATATTCGTTGCTATAGCCATATTTAGGGATAAACGAAGCAAAGTTGCCGTACTGTTGCGCAACTATGGCAGGCAACAGCTATGTGTAACGCTATGCATAACGCAATCCCCGAGAAAGGCGTTGAATGCAGCACAAGTTGCAAGTCCTGTATGCATCGTTATATTATTCTGCGGTATTTTAAGTGGATTGTTGTCCTCATAATTTTAGCATGTGTCAATATTTGTACGTTTTGTAACGGTTAAATGTGTAATTGGACTGTTATGCTGCGAAAAGATTTTTGAAACGCTTTTTTTTTTGTTTTGCCTAGTCTCGTGTTTGATACAGAAAATGATAAGCGTCACGCTACGAGATTTTTTAGTCATTTTTTGTCAGCAATTCTGATTGTTTTAAAATCTTTATCTGTTTATATTACTTATATTATACAAAATCTTTAATTTCATGCATAAAGAGTGAGGATTTTGGGGCTTACGAATTTTAAATATTCATTCTAAAAGTATTTTGTTATAATTGCCAACCGATTCTATTATTATAAAAAAATACAATGATAAATAAATATAAAACACTTCTTATTAAACACAATTCCTATTATATCCACTATCGATTTATTTCCAAGAACCATAGTCCAGCTCAAACCTCGCAGCTCAAAACCGAAGCATCAAAAACAGTCTATACATTTATCTATTATTTCAAAGACAAGAAGCCTATTGTTTCTGGTCAGTCTCTACGACCTTGACAAGTATGCCACCTGTCGGAGCCAGGCCCACTTTCTCGCGACTCCAAAGCAATAAGTAGTCAATGGAAGTAGATGCACAACCAATTGAGGAACGCCTGGTCACAATACAATATAAATGATAATTGTCATTTATCGTAAGCGTTTTTATGAGACACTATCTAATGCCCGCGGCTTCGCCCGCGTGGATGTCGGTTATCGCAACCAAAAGTAATCATGAAATTTTGATCCCGTTCCCGCTTTCAATTACCTCTTTATAATTTTTTAAAGTATTAAAATGGATAGAGTATGTTAACCTTAAGAGATAGACATGTGTCATCCCGGACTTTTCTGTAGACCTATATAAGATACACAATTCCACCATACATCATTTTGTTATATCTCAAAAGATTTAGGCAGCGTTTTCGTTGAAAGCTCCCAGACGGCATATTTTTTTCCGACACCTCCAACAAATATCATTATATTTTAGCCGATGTATACAAAAACTTGACAAATTATATAATTAAAACCTTCCTCTTGAATCACTCTATCTATTAAAAAAAACGCATCAAAATCCGTTGCGTAGTTTTAAAGATCTAATCATACATAGGGACAGAAAGACAGTGGGAAGCGACTATGTTTTATACTATGTAGTGATGTGCCATGATATGCTGATCGAATCGACAAAGGAAAAAAAATATATAAAGATTCCCCCTGCAGGGCAAAGTATACCGCAGGTGGAAGACCTCGCTACCATCCTTCCACTCCTCTCGATTTAAAGCTCTCTGCGGCCAATCCTTCGAATAGGAGTCAAACTCGTCCCGCCATCTCCTTCTGGGCCTGCCGCGACGTGGTTTAACATTGTGTAGAATCCACTCAGTGGTGAATTTTGCCCAAAGCTCGTCCGACATGCGGTTGATGTCACCGACCCTATCCATTTTAAGCTTCCAGCTTTGTGACTAATGTCCGGAGTTTTGAAGCTCAGTTTACTGTAAAGAAATATACTTGCCGTTAATTCTCAAAAACTTGCGTGTAAACATAATTCAAATATGCATACGCTACGCAACACGTGTTTCTAGTTGTACTCATAAAAAAAACATTTTACCTACTTTTTTTTCGCACCGTTTTTACAGAGAACCTACACTTTAGCCGGTCAAATAGTGTGTAACTTATGGAGTAAGTCCGGTCATTGACACCATTCCATCATCATTCAATGAAATTCCAACTTTATCTTGTAACGAATAAAGTTTATATTCGTTTGTTTGATTCCGCATTATATAATAACGAATTTATATGAATATTGAAGTATTAAAGTAAGTTAAAAGGTTCTTAATGTGAGGTCCAACTAGTAGATTTTTATGACTACTTTTATTCAAAAGCTATTGAAGGAAGAGTTATGTTTGATAAAGACACCTGCGTAGTTATTTCTAGGATTATTATTTTAAATCGACAATTATGACGTTTATATAGCAATCATCTAAGATGACATAAGGCCGGTGGTGATGACCCTTTTAAGAGGCTAATGTGTAAGTGGTTAAGTATGAGTATTTAAAATATTTTTATCGTTTTGTTGATTGTAAGGCATTTACAAATAATTTTCTAGTTCCATTTAATCTTTTCCTGTACATCATATAGACATTAAAAACGAAATATAATACTAGCTTATTAAATAAAATTAATTACAAACTACACAATAAAATAAAATCTATTCTAATATAAAAATAAAGAAAACTCATGCGTCGAAGAATTCCTCCGTATCGCTGTCTTCAGGGAAGATACCCAAAAGACGTGGCATTGCCACGTCGCGTTGGCTCTTTTCCATAATAGGAAGTTCACTAATAACATAGGACCTTAAATGTATAAATCATAGACTAAATCCATATTCATTACAGATAGGTATACTCCACTCCAAATTTCTCAAAAAAATAAAAAATAAAATAAATATTCCACAACTATCACACAACGCCGTCTAGTCTCAAGCTAAGCAGAGCTTGTGTTATGAGTACTAGACAACTGATAAACATACTTATATATTTCTAAATGCATACATGTAATAGATAAATTACACCCAGACACAGAACAAATGATCGTGCTCATCACACAAACATTTGTCCTGGGTGGGAATCGAACCCACGACCTCCGGCCTAGCAGTCAGGGCTACTAACCACTAGACCAACAGGACAGTCGGTCAAAATACTAATATGCGGATTATTTTGTCATAATCTTTTTTTAATCCAAGTCTGAGCAAACTCGCAGTTGTATGAATGTGCGTGAATGAATGTAGTTTGCAAAGTGCAAAGTAATTGAAACTCCTAAGCCGGTTTCTAGTCGAAACTGCGCTTGATACTTTATTTAAAAAATGCAAAAAGTATGTACCGGATATCGTCGAGATATAACAGAAACATTTGATACCATCAATTGTGAAATAAAACAGCATCACGCTTGTTTACCCCGAAGGGGTGGGCAGAGATTGTACACCCATAAATGAAATGTTATTTTGGTAATAGGTCTTTTGAGACAGTTTTATTATATCAACAAGGACCTCTGGCTACCAACGCTGAAAAGTGGCAAAAATACACATTGAATCTGGCGCTGAGTTCGATCCCCGGATCTGACAAAGTGTTAGGTTGAATTTTTCTGTTAGGAAATTTTTGAAGGAGTTTGGAAGTTTTCCTGGTAGATGGCAATATCTTCGCTACTTATTAGATGGGACTTAATAACGGCATTCGTGTGGGTGTAGGTACTATTGCGGACACTCCCGCTTGACCACCACTAAGTTCATTTTTGCTTGCACTTAAAAATAGAAGCGTTCTGTGGCCCCGCCAAGGTCAAATTAGATCGTCCTTAAAATTCACAAAAGGGAGTACATGTAATGCGCCAAGCTGCGTAGTGCAGATTGCAACTAATTACGTTCTCGCTTTCCTAATAGGCGAACCCTTTAAGGGGGCATGGCACGGCGCCGGCGCAGGATACAGACAAAAAAAAAATGTGGTCAGGCGGAAAAGGCCGCGATAGTATAACAGTGTACACCTCTGCCTACCCCTTCGGGGAATACCGGCGTGATGCTATATTATTTTATGAGATCGCGAAATTATTATAGACCTCAGGGTAAATAGGCCACCCAACAAAGCCTGGGAAACATCCGTATCGAAACTAATCAGCGCGAACGCAGCTTCGGCGAAAAGTTAATTAAATTTAATCAGATAGGTATCTCCATAATGTCGGCAAACATTACAACTTTGAATCCAATCAATTGACTGTCTGAATGCACCACGCACCACCCACGACAATATATATGTTTATTGCTAACATTTAAATGAACGTCGTATCTGTTTGTCGTTATGAATGCCTGGTCTCTGGTCCGCCTTGAATATAATAATATGTTAATTATCAACAATTAATTCTGAATGAACAACTGTACCTGCAATTACCTTGGTTATCTGATTAAGTTGATGTTTTGCTTGTGAACTCAATGGGGCTTGGTAAGAAAGAAAATCTACATTGTTTTGCATGCACAGGCACAATATTTATATCTATACATATAATAAAAATGTTACGGATTGCTGTTTGTACATGGAAAATATATGATTAAAAAATTATTAGGACCTTTATCAACGCAAATAGCACCCAAAACAATTATTGTTAGATTTTTTGTCTGTTTGTCTGTGCGTTTGAGCACGCTAATCTCCAAAACGATGTCGTGGTAAGCTTCACATAACATTTCATATTTGTTTCACGTCCGCGTAAATAATATTACGTCTGAAGATATTTTTGATAACTTGCCGAAATGTGTAATTGCGGCTCAAAGATACATCGAAAGAGGGATTGAATTGAAATGAGAGATTGAATAATTATTGTTGTTTTTATTTTTATTGTGTATGGAATTTTATTGTTATACTTTATGGTTTAGTTTTTTATATATGCGTATAACATCGTATTGGAGTAATCTGTAAGATGTTGTAATTATATAAAATAAATAAATAGTAACCAATAAAAAAATAAAAATAAATGTTCTTGTGACATTAATAATAATTATTGTTGAACGGTTATTACTCACGTGCTTTGTTCGGGATTGCCCGACTAGTTTCAAAGATTTAGAAAAACTTTTTTATTTAACAAATAGCAAATTTCAAACCCTATTTCAAATAATTATGTTAGTTTTGATCGAGAAAGCGCCGCCAGCGCGTATCACACCACCTCCTGAAAAGAAAAGCCGTTTCGATTTACTCACGATACGAAGTAAACTCTTGTGCATCATAATGGTTGTCGTACCGTAGAAATATAAGATTTACCTGTACTTATATGCACACAAGTGTTCACATAATGTTGGGTTTAAAGATCACAAATGCACATAATTATTGAGTTGTGGCAATTTGCCAACTGCGTGCAATGACGAAAACAACTTAGTTCCATGAATTATGATGAAATTATGATGTCATGATCTTGTAGAACGACTTGTACTGATCACTTGCGTATCATACATCATATCAACAACAAGACAACACGACAAGGAGGGCTTTATTAAGGTTGAGAAGAAGAAGAGAAAGCCCACTTGTAGAAATCAGTGTGGTACCGCACCGAGTGGACCGAACAACTTGCTGCGTCCGGCTGTGCCTGTGACGCCGCTGTACGTGTCCCGGCTGCATTACTCTACGAAGGTTGAGGAGGTTGTACAGTACATCAGCATCAAGACCAAATTCAACCTGAGGGTCGAGCGGTTGGAATCTCGTCATAATACGAATTTTAATTCTTTTGTGGTGAGAGTTCCGACTGAACAACTATCGACTTTTATGAAGCAGGAATTTTGGCCGAGAGGTGTAGTGTTCCGGCGATTCCGAGGCCGGCAACCGGACACCGCGCGATACACGACGCAGACTCTTCGTGTAAATTAGTGTATTACCTACATATATGTATAGTATCATTTTGTTAGTTATATAAGTTTATATTGTATTATAGTATTTTATATGGGCCATTGATGCCTGAATCAAATAAATAAATAAAATAAAATATCTCAATTTGACTGCCTCGTTGGTCTAGTGGTCGCAAACGTTGCTGCTGATCGTGAGGTCCTGAGTTCGATTCTCAGGTCGGACAAAGTGTTTGCTGGGTTTTTCTGTTAAGAAATTCTCAGTAGGAGCCCGGAGTTAGTGGTGTGATAGGCTTTGTAGAGCACGTAAAGTCGATCTTGCGCCTCATCTCATTCCAGTCGTGTCGGATGGTCGTCCCATCGGACTATGAGAGTGAAGGAAGAGAGAGTGTATGAGCAAACACAGGTGCATTCCGCACCTGTGTTTGCTCATACACTTGTGTACTATAATATCTCCTGCGTAATTATGGAGATAGGCCGCCGTGACCGAAATATAGTCGGGAGAAGTATTATTATCATACATCATATTCCTAGTGGTCATAAGTGCGGTTAACCATCTATAGCATTAATTCCTCCTCTTTACGACGTGTTCATCGATATTAAGGGTCGTGATTCCCCCGAAGATGAGTCATATTTTCCTTGACGCTGTTTCGCCATCTGTGGGGCGTCGTGCAGTGCATAGTGCAGCTTGGTGCTCAAGATAACTTGTTTTATGTTTAAATAAATTTTGCCAAAAAAATTGGGACTCTAGATATTTTTATATTTTATTCTTTAGGTGAAATTTGATTCACGTCTAAAAATAATATTCGCATATATACTCGCGACAATCTAAGAAGTCCGATTTGACGTTTCTCATTTTACCTTTGTACGAACGTCTACGTAAGAAATTGAAAAATCTAATTCATAATCCTAAATAATTACTATGTTACCTATACACTATAACAACGAGTTTCATTCGTAAACCTCAAATTTAACTTTATATTGAAAAAATGCACTCAAAAAAGAAACGTCAACGGACTTCTTAGATTGTCGCGAGATAAGTGAGGCAAAAAAATACGAGCTCTTTTTTTAATTCTCGAAGTGGGGCGGTAAATGAAAAAAACTTTGAGAATCTGTGGCGTGACATATGGGTTTAGATTCCACATTACATATTGTTATACTACTTACACATACACTTTTCAGACCAGCGCTTTGATATGTAAGCCTGGTCGACCTCTAATACCTAATAGTCACATTCATCCATTAATTGACCGCGGTCAACGCAGCTTAACCTCACGGACTGATTGAACCACGGTTATTTAGAGCTCCCTCCCTCTTTCCATCAATTATGAACAAGATCCAGTTAAGTTAACCAGAGGCCTTCGGTCCGATACACACGAGCGATTGTGCGTACGATCGCTAATCACACGTTTATTGCACTTTCCGTTAATGTGGACCGAGGCTTACATTGGTCATTAAGTCATTATGTAATTAATGTTGTTATGAATTGAAATTCTTTTTCTGAGAGTTTTATCTGGGAGAGAAATAGGAGCCCAACATATTCATTACAAATCTTCGTTTCCGATCAGTAGTTAAACTACTAAGTTCACGGCTTTCGGCTATTAGGTAGGTGTTTACAAATAAACATTAATAAATATCTACGAAGTCTTAGGAAATTGAATTTAATTTGAATTCTAGATTTACATTCACTAAACGTACTTTGTTTACGCAATCCTAAAACTTTGCACGGTCCCTTATGTTGCAGCAATGGTGACACAAATAATTTCATTTATATTCATTTGAGTCTGAATTTGGTTATTACTTTAAATGGCAGTCGGAACTGCCATTTAAAGTAATAACCAAATTCGTATCAGCGCCAACTAATGTTATTTTAGTACTTTAATGACTCTTCCAAAAAAAAACTAAGCAATTTTTCAGGATAAAACAATACTGTGTTTCTTCGAGTCATATATTTTATGCTTACTACAAAATTTCGTTAAAATTGGTTTAGCAGTTAAGGCGTCAAGAAGTAACAAACACATTTTTAGATAACACAATATTATTTGTATATATAAGTATAGTTACTGTATTAGCGAAGTAGTTGGTAAACGATTACATCCACAATTATTAATTATACTCAAATTATATCATCCAATGACTGGAGTTTTCATAACAGAATTAATTGCTCCATATTCTCATAAATCTAAATCTTAAAATCAAATCTGCCTAGCCTCTTCTCACTTACCTTGAGGTCGGTTTCTAATCTAATGGGATACAGGTTAACAGCATTTTATCTGGAACGACAGCCTATAAGTTCCAAACATAAATGACAAAATGAACCTTCTTCCACAGTCTTGTCAGCAGTATCACCGACGCGCACCACAAATGGCGGTAGTGCGCACGCATCACCCGCGCGGGAGTTGTCGCGAGACACGCCCGACTACCAATATGGGCGGTTCGACGCAAGCGCACTGCACATCGCGCATGCGCTCAAACAGACGGAACTTCAGAAGGCGTACCATAGACCGAGAGAGAAGCCTATCGATTGTTATCTGGTAAGTTTAGATAATTAAGTGAATTTGTACAGTCATCCACACGTCAGTGGTAACACTTGTACGGAATAAAGGCCCTGTTAATGTTGAATTGTTACCATGAACGAGCGGTTAACTGTAGAAGTCCGTACTTCTGATTAAAAAATAAATATTTTTATGTGTGACAATGGGGGATGTGCGTCGGAGAGGTTGTGCGCTGGGGAATTTGTGCGCCTTTTCATATCATCACATAAGTCAATAGGATTGATTCTGACTTTTCGATAGACTATCGTCAAAATATGCTATAATTTAGTGCGTATGGGACTATACTTAGATACCTAGGTACTTTAGTAATTGTCTTACTAAAGGGATATTATTATTATAGCTAACTCATCAATTTCGCGGTCGCACGAATTCCCAAATAGATTTGTTCAGTGCTAATTATTTTCTCAACAGTACTTGAACATTTCCTGTGTTTATAGCACAGGAACTTCTAGCCCTGTTGCACATTTTCTTGTACCTTGCCGCTTATATGATTTAAATAAACTGTTCTATAATTAAGTGGGTTAAGTTTTAGTCAAATATTATTATTACTTTTCCGTAGCATAGTTAATGAGACCAAAATACAAGAACACCATGAAAACATTTCATCAAGATTAGTAATTAATCTTACCCTTACACACTCAACTTATTCCTTGAATCTTAAAAATATTAAAGTTCCAACCAATGCTACTGTTTTAATTATGATATCATTCACGTTAAGGATTACCAGAACGAGATGATTAAGCATACGTTTAGCTAATACCGTAAAAAAACATGATCGTAACATGATACCTAATGACATTTGAAAAAGATCTAATTAAGATACAGATCTGAGAAATTCTTATCTAAATATAAGCAGCGTTGACACTACGGAACGAGTGCTGTGAAACTATAATTTATCAAACGACAACCGTAAACGTGGCCTTAGAATAAATTAGCTCTCATTTTTACACTTGAAATCGACTTGAATAATTTGTTTAGCACGCTGCCAGAAATTCTTCAAATTGACCTGTCAAAGCTTACACATTTCGGTGTCACACCACTAACTTCCAACTCCGGCTGGTACTGAGAATCTCTTAGCAAAAAACCCAATAAATGCCGAGCAAAGGTCTGACCAGAGAATCGAATACTCTGCAGTCGCACTTGGGACCATTAGGCCCACGAGGCAGTCTTCATGACAGGTATCAAATAATGATTTTAGGGATGGGACGTAACATTCAAAGTCAATAGGTTTTTTCGTTATTGCTTTGTTTTCAGAACAAATTATATTATCCTCATGAAGCTTATTATGGATAAAGATGAATTTAGTATCAACATGGCAATAAAAATTAAAACGATAATTTTGTAAATGAAAATCTTTGCTTTATCTAAAATTACGTAGAGTCAATTCTTGGCGGCCTCAACATGGCTGCCCGATGGTACCGGTTCACAAGGTCACGACAACCGTTACTGCTTAAAAGTACTGGTATTAGTATACCGGTTGTAAATATATACTAATATGCTAATATAATGAATGAGTGGCTAGCTGCCTTATAATGTTACACGTCCATTGTGCTGGAGATGCTTATCGGGGTTGATAATTTGAATCCAACAAAGATTTAGACATCGATTATGTTGAACCGGTATTTTCTTTAGCGGATTGAACAAATTGGAGAATGAATTAAACAAATACCTATACTTTAGAGCCTCCGCAGACTTGCTAATTTGTATAGTGGCTCTTCACAAGGCATACAGCAACGGAACCAATGAAACACACGATTTGATTACCGCGACCGAACGCAAAGGAGCGCTAAACCGCGATGCAGCATTACAGCAGTCGCCAAATCGCCGATCGAACTGTTGATTGTCTGCAAATGTCCTTATGTGTATGTATCTTTAGTTTTATCGCTCAAAGAATCAATATAAATGCAATATCCACAATATTGAGGGTAGTCGTGCCACATGTGCACAGCCCGTCCGCCTGAAAATACGCAAGCCATAAAAAATCCAAAATAGTTACTAGACCACAGACACATTTTCAAAATTGCTAGAAATAACACACGTTTATCTTAAATCTATAAGTATTGAATAGACGATGCTTTGCGGAAGTCCATTACAATGGATGCAAATAAATACAATATCTAGTCTACTTCCACAATATTGAGGGTAGTCATGCATTACCTGTGCACCACCCGCCCTCTCGCAAATATATGCACATACGCAAGCGGTGAAAATTGCGACAGTCTACTATTGTGGAATCCCTCAATATTGCGGAAGTAGATAGATATTGTATTTATTTGCATCCATAAAATCTATAACCATTATTGGAATAATTCTTACCTAGGGCCAAAAAATAACATCCGTATTGACAAACGCGACCTAAGTCAATTATTGGATTGCACATAAATCTATCGCAACACACAACATTAGATTCGCATGACACGATCGATAAATTTTACTTCGCTACAATTATTGTAGTTATTGCAACTGTTTTGTAACTTTAGAACATTGTGGTTTTACGAAAGTACCGTTAAGGTTTAATGGGATAATCAGCGGAGCAATTTGGTGTTGTTATATTTTATGGTTTAACAAAAAATATGGCTTTTGTAGAAGAAATTTCGCAAAAAGTGCTCGTTATGTATCGTCCCTTATGTTGAAAACGTAAGATCACGGCGGCGGGTTTGAAAAAAGTAGATTTTACGTTTTGGCCCTAGTTAGAATAGATATGGAAGTCGTTGCAAATCACGTTTGGAACTAATTCCTAGTAAACCAAAGCCACAAATATGAAGGAAAATATATTTTGTAATCGCGAATTACCAACCAACAAACCAACTCGCCTCGTTGGTCTAGTGGTCCCAAGCGCGACTGCTGAGCAGAAGGTCTTGGGTTTGATTCCCGGGTCGGGCAAAGTGTTATTGAGTTTTTCTGTTAGGAAATTCTCAGTGGCAGCCCGGAGTTTGGAATTGTGCCCGGTTGATGGGACTTAATAACAGCATTGGTGAAATGTGGGTGTACAACTGTGTACACCCACATTCGCCTATCCCTTCGGGGAATACAGGCGTGATGCTATGTCATGTTATGTTATGCGAATTACCAAGTTGTATCTAATTTTTATTTCTTAGGTCTCATCCACTGTGTCCTTGTACTTTAGACTTAAAATGGCGGATTCTTATAGCAAAGAACCAAACATAACCTAATTTGCGCGAAAAGGTATTAGTCGGGTTCATCTTTCTGTGTTGAATTATTTTTATACTTTTCAATGAAAATATAATAAAGTCAAAAAAAAATTACATTCAAAAAAATTCATTATAATACATTTTGCTCGAATTTCTTAGTACAGTCACGAGCACCAACACGTAAACACAAGCTTTTATAAACTCACCGACAATATCTCTCATGTAATAACCAAGATAATTAGATATGTTACACAGATAGAAGAATCATTCCTTCTACATATAGACATACACTGATACTACTATAAGTATTATTCAGATAACTATTCATATGGATTCGAACCTGCGCCTCCTGGATTAATACTCCAGGCGCTATAACTGCTAAGCTATCTCGACCTCTGCTCACCACCGCGAACTTTCTTCCACATTTTTAATACGTCTTTTGGTGACGTCATTGCTATCTATTCAGTCCTTAAATAGGTGACCGTATTCTTTTTCCACAAAAAATTATAACTCGAGTTCGCTATGCATGTGCTTTTCGAAGACTTATCTGTATTCATATTATGTAGTTTAAAAAGTGCAAATGTATACATGTTTGTGTTCGTGACTGTACACACAACTTCCGACTGCCACTGTATACAATTTTTTAATGGTGTTGATTACCCGTTCCACTTATAATATAATCAATTGGCAGTGTTTTTACCGCCAATTACCTATTATAGCTTATTTTCCACACAACACGACGAAGGCGGTGCAATATCGGCAGATCTGCCTCGCATTCCTGTGCCTTGGACTAGAACTGATCGCGTGTGCTCGCGGAATGTGCGCCTGAATTGATTGGCGCAAGTTGTAAGAGAATAGAGGAAATTAAAATGAAACATAAATAAATATTAAGTTTTCACTATTCACCTTGTATCAAGCGTGTGACAATTGTAAGCAGCAGCTGAAAATAAACGCTAGGTAGTACTACCAGTACTGCTCCCCAAATTATGGAGAGCTGCTGGCACTTTGGTACATAAATATTGTTCTGCATATACCGAATAATTTTGTTCATGCCAATAAATGTTTTACCAAGATGTGATCTCCACTGTAGTACACGTTTATTCCTCTCTACTCGACTAGTACTCGTTGGCATGGAGACCACGTCTAAGTGGTAAACGGAGTGTAGGGCGCCTCCGCCATCTGGCAAGATGGAGCGATGTGCGGAATATAGCTGGTTCAAATTGGATGACAAGGGCCGAAGACCGGGCTCAGTGGCGAGTCTTGGCGGAGTCAATATTTGAATGATCTACAGATAATTGTTCCAGGTATAAGGAAGACAATTTTAGTGTGGGGCAATGTCATATTTAAAGAACAAAAACCTATATATTATGTTCTTACTCGGTAGTAATTAGACTGAATCGTCAAACGATGGTTTGATACTACCTATTTTCATCTACTTCTTTTCTTCGCGTGTCTTTAGCAATATTGTTGACATTACTTTTTATTGTGATTTAGTCTTACTAAACTCCATGCTTTTTTATGCGCATGCGTGACAACATTATTACAAACACACATTGTGAAATCATTTCAATTAACATCATCTGATGTCGCTTGTAACATGCTATATTACAATTAATGTTACTAATGGATTTACAAATCTACACGGTACGCACTTTATGTTACAAATGCGTGCGTACTATTGTTATAATTATGTACTTTTAATGTTTATAGTTACTCTTATTTCTGTTCCTTTATTTTAAGAGCATATCAATATATATAAATAATATATATAAATATAAATGTCGGGAAAAAAAACAATATAAAATAAAATAAAATAAATCGTTTATTTCTCACCACAGACTATTTAAAAAAAAATACACCTGTCGGAATTAGGTTAAATTATTATAATAGGTTCGGAGATCTGTATTTCTGGCAGGATTTTAAAGGTAATCGTAAATAAAACCAACATTAAAGCTCTCCGCCATTGAGATCACGTTTACTTTGGGTTAGTGATTAGTAGTGAGTTACTTTATGGTATTAAAATATTAAATCAGAGGTAGATATATAAGTCGGGGTGTAGAGGTCCGTCCGCCACGGCGCAATCTCTCCCCTCGCCATAGTCGCCGACCGCCCGTAGCGCTCGGTGTTGCAACACCAATAATGTAAAACAGTGTTGCCATCTTCGACATACATTTAAAAATATCAGGCCACCGGCATCGGAAACTGGGTCCCGGCTACCCGGCGGTTAGGGCTCCAGAGGGAGGACAATGCGTGTCATGTCGAGTCTTCCATCCAGCCGCCTATTGAAAGCCGTTTATGCTTCTTATTTTATTTTTGTCACGTTACTTTCAAATAAACCTATTGCTTATATCTTATGTTTTCACGATCACTATACAATAAACAATTTTTTGCCGAATTATTCGCTTGTGTGTGATTATTGTTTTTTGGTTTTCCTGACGTTACAAACACGTTGCGGCGTTTGTGGTGGTAGTCAATCTGGATTAATCCGATTAAAAGTTGCTTTATTATAAATCCACTACTATGAAATCTAGTCAAATCTAATCGTTACTAACTAAATAATTTAAAAAAAAAGCTAACCAAGAACATTTAAGTGTCTGTTTGAGATTTCAAAATAAATGCCAATATTTTAATGTAATCTGCTAAGTATTTAATCGATACATTCTGTCTGAAAGTTAGTGTGAAATAGAATGAATTAAACTTTACTATATACTAACAGGAATTAACGCGCAATAAATACCTTCGATTCGCTTGACGTTTCGACCAGGTTGCACTGATCGTGGTCACAAGCAGAATGCAACGCGATAGTTTAAAAGTTAATAGAATTAAACTTTATCTTAAAATTATTTTAGCTAATATATTCAATTTCAATACTTTGCAGGATTTAGATAATATGAATAATAATATTTATAACGCTATTACTCCTGCTATCTAGGTCGGTATCATGAACAGAATGCAATGTGTTATTTGTCCAAATCTCAGACGAACGAGTCGCGACACAGAAATGTACAAATAACGTAACCCGCTGGCTCCTGTAACTTGTACCACTACAAAGCTGCTCTCTCGAATCGGCAGCCATCATTTAGCAACGAGAAATCTGGCGTGACTTGACGATTACGTACGAATGATCATCGTAGATAATACTTGATGAGACAAAGGAATCATTGTACCGTGGACTGTTGGTACTATTACACCCCTCCATAACTAACTTCTCCTTGTTTCGTATGGTTTGAAGCCGTTGGGGTATGAAAAAAGTAAGGTTCATGTTGGAATATATGATGACTTTACTGGTACCAGTTACATAAATTTAACATAGCATCACGACTGTATTCCCCGGAATAAGCAGAGGTATACACAATTGTATACCAACATTTCACCAATGCTGTTATTAAAATTCCCATGTCCGCCCTTATCCCAATTTATTTGGGGTCGGCGCAACATATATCTGGCATGCTACTAAAGTTTTGACTAATGCCATTTACCGGACACAATTCGAGACTCCGTGCTGCTACTGAGTATTTCTTTACAAAAGAGCCCAATGACACTGCCCGACCTGGGATTCGAACCCAAGACCTCATGCTCAACCGTCGCACTTGCGACCACTAGACCAACAAGGCAGTCATACATCAATACTTATAAAAAAAAAAACAATCTATGACCAAACCCTAAAATTTGACGTGTCTTAATCTGTCATTGCAGATGTTTAATAATTAATAATAAATATTTTGACATAATCATTCTAATAATATCTCTGGACGAGTCAATTTAAAACGCCCACAAAAAATGCTAGCCTTTCTACGTTCAATCTGACTCACCGATTGACATTTCTATCAGTCCGATGGTCCACGCCTTATGTGTACAAGACTGTCTGATATGCTATACAAGCTGTTGTTTTTATTTCAACAAAACAAAACAACAACGAGTTAGGGATTAGTTGTAAAGAAATAACAAAACAATTTTAACCAAGAAATCAGTGCTCTATTTATCTCGCAACAGTGACGTTTATCTCAGAAATTTTTGTATACTATGCATTGGATCAACACACCGCCATACCATTGGTGATTAGCTTGCGTGGCAAGACACCGGCCTTAGTATACGCAAAAAAAAAACTGTAATACGTACTTCAATTTTTGTTTACTTGCAATTTGACACCTTTAGATTTGGCCACAAGCAGCGTGTGAAATTTGTAAATTCCGACGAAGAAAGCAAAATTGAGTTTCAGGTCAGATTTACAAAAAATGAAATTCTGAATATAATTAAATTTTAACAAAAACTAAAAACCGCCTTCAAAAATCTACTTAAACACTAAAAAGTTCAAAATAATATAAATATTGCTAATAATAAAATAATTTTAAAAGAACAATAAATAATAATAATTTATTATTTTTGGAGTTGATGCCCACCAAATTTAAATGGGATCACCTCGGGGGACTACTGTAACAAAAAAGATTCAGTGAAATCAGTTCACAACTGGCGAAAATATCGAACGACATACATACAAAAAAATACAGACGAATTGGGAACCTCCTTCTTTTTGAAGTCGGTTAATTAAAAAGGGAGATGCACAACACCAATACTCGTTAACGATGCGCTGTAGCGATGCGACGTCTCAAAGTTTTACGTCAATCCACGCAGTTCACAGCATAATTTCCACGAAATTAGATGAGTTCTTTTAATTTGGCCACTGGCTACTTAAAACCACAGCCTGTATACAAAGAGTTTCTATCCACATATGCAGTAGAAAACAAGTGGATTAACATTTTAATAAGCAATACTTTTATAGATATGAATGACGAATTTGATTTATAAATGGCAACGGATGTGTCAGGGCAACAGACCTAACTGTGTAGATAATTTGGCAATCTTCAAGAACGTAGCATTGTGTGGAAACGGTGACGATTATTAAATTGAAGAATAAATAATGGAGAAGTCGGTCGCGGTGAATGCAGCTTCGATACCGAGACTCTGTTAAAGGTAGTGGAAGCTCGTGTGGTTTTTAGTCGGTAGCAGTTCGACAGAGTGTCCATGAAGGAATTTCCACACATAAAAAAAGGCTCTGTGTATTAATAGATACTTCTTCTTATAGCAGTGATAGTCTAGTATGGGTATAACCCTTGGACTAACAAGTCAAAGGTCGCAAGTTCGAATCCAAGGCACGCACCACTGTCTCTTCGAAGTCATGTGTGTATTATACATTAATTATCAGTTCGCTTAAAACGGTGAAGAAAAACATCGTGAGGAAACCAACACACCTGAGAGATGTTCTTGATGGTATGTAAAGCCATGTCAGAGACCTACGGTGGTGGTTTAATCTCTGACACTAGGTTGTTCATCAACCATATGATAAGAAGAGGAAGAAGAAGTATGCTATTAATTGTATTTTATTGGACCAACGACGCGAGCATGGTTCTTTTTCTCGACACATTTGTCGATTTTAAACGTCAAATTTGACATAAAGTTTTGATAAAACGATAAAACTCAATACATTTAAACTTTTATCGACTCGACAAGTTTGTCGGCAAAGATCCGTGCTCGGACGCCAGAACTTAGCTCCGCAAACAGTGTGTACCTGCATATATTATGTGAGCCTTGTTTCAGAACAGAAACCACACTCGCACTGGTTAACCAGCTATAACCGCACCGGGTTCTTTGTAGTTCACAGACCAACATGGATCCATATTCTATTCATAGACTTCAACATTGGCCTTGGTTAACTGTCGAAGGAGCCTTGTGGCTATTATTTTGTAATAAGAAAGTGTCACGTCGTTATTCAAGTGCTGTGACACCTTCGCTTATCACTTCGCAAACCCTCCAAGTCCCTATTTCTCTGGTACAGTATTAAGTGCAATCTCATCTAGATTAGAGATACGTGTTGGCTTCTTTTTGGTTCCCATTAATCCCTTTTTACCTATGGTTAGGGGATTCTCTTCCTACCTAGTTTGGAGGAGCTTCTGAATGCTCATCTGATTGCTTAAAATGTGACCATGGTGTTTACTCGCACCATACATTATGATGTTGGCTCTTGAAATGCAACATTACCATAATTGTATAGAGATTGCAATATTATCCACATACAGCATTTAATCAGCCTCTCCAATATATTAACTTTTATGATGGGATATCCTTATGGTGTAATGATGGGCTAGTACTTTCCACACAAGGCTAGATCACTTTAGATTTCTATATGGTAATGCTGAAGGGTTTAGACTTCGAAAGTTTGTGATGGAATGATGGAAAATGGATGGATGAACGTTTGTTACTCTTTCACGCAATAATTACTCAATGGATTTGAATCAAATTTGGCATACAGATAGTTCAAAACCTGGATTAACACATAGAATACTTTTATCCCGATTGGCCCCAATTTTGAAGTCTACGCAGACGAAGTTGCGGGCAGAAGCTAGTTATTACATAGATATCCTGTACCTAATTAAGAAGTAATACCTACAATTCTTATATGGACATTATTGTGATAAGCCAACAGGACCCATCTTAGTTGCCTTCAAGACACCCACATTAGGACAGGACGTGGCCTATTTTACACCAAAACTACACGATCATTTTTACATAAAACAATAAAGCTACCTAAAATCAGCCACCTCACTTAATAGGGCACAGTTATGGGCGGTAACAGTCATAAAATTCGACCCATTACGTCTCAACCATCAATCATATATGGTCATTAATGGATCCGAGCGCCAATGATGGCGGCCCATAAAAGGTAGCACAGCTAATACACTTTGTCACAGCATGTGGGAAGATTTTCTTAGTTACGTAATCATTGTACTGTTACTGAAGAGTGGGAGACGGTGATAGACCCAGTTCTTTTGCCGGCAAAAAGTATTAATTGTTGTTAGAAATTACGTAGTAAGCGAATCTTTCCCATGAATGAATCTGGACGCTTATGTGAATGTCATTCATGAGGTTTCCCTACCAAAGAGTATAGTAATAAGTTGCATTAGTTTTGCAGTCAAACATGCTTTTTACTATGTTAACAGTTCATTTTGTTCTATTTAAAATTAAATGAAGAATTCGGCTTAGCGACCTGATGTCCCAATATCTTAGTGGCACTTGGAGTACCTACGCGATTGTGTTTAACTCTCCCCAAAAAAATATAAGTTGTGTCCAAATCGTAATGTGTTGTATGAAACCAAAACAGGCTTCTCAACGATTTTTCTTAGATTTATGTTGACTTTATCTACAAATATAAATACATCACACAATCACGCCTATTTCTCATTGGAGTAGGCAGAGATAATCGATTTCTCTTTACGATTCTGCCACTCTTCTTTCTATGTTCATTAGCCTCTTCATGCATGCTCTGGAGTCTATCCTCCACCATGGAAGATATCACGTGTGACTCCCATACCGAAATCTTCGAATAAATCTTCAGTCGATGAATACCGTCCAATAGCGATATTATCTTCTCCCGCGAAAGTTTTTGAAAATGTCCTACATCAAGGAATTTACAAGCAGGTGAAACAGTACCTGTGCAATGAGCAGCATGGCTTTCGGGAAAAAAGATCCGTCAATACTAACTTACTTACACTAGTTAATTATATTTCAACTAGTCTTGATCGCAGTAGCCAGGTAGACGTTCTTTACTTCGATTTTCAAAAGGCGTTCGACAGAGTCAACAATGACGTCTTGCTGTCAAAGCTCAGTGCGATAGGTGTTGCTCCAGGGCTTCTACGGCTTCTTGCAGATTATTTGCGGGACCGACAACAGTTCGTCAGATTAGGTTTGTACGAGTCACTCCCATACCACACTCGCTCAGGTGTGAATCAAGGTTCGGTAGTCGGCCCTCTCCTTTTCATTTTGATGATTAATGACCTCCCTGATGTGGTTGCGAATGCCAGATCCCTCTTATATGCTGATGACTTAAAACTATTTTATGAAATAAAATCAGAGCTCGATTGCCAGGCTCTGCAATCAGACATTGACTCAGTAAATAAGTGGAACTTAGAAAATAAAATGGAATTTAATAAATCAAAATGCTACGTGATGTCTTTCGGTCGAATGCGGCACCCAGTCAACTTTCTATACAAACTGAATGGAGATACAATTACAAGAACTGATTCCATGAAAGACCTGGGAGTCATATTCGACCGTAAGCTTACTTTTCACGACCACATCGCATCCACTGCTAAGGAGTCCTTCAGGCGCCTTGGCTTTGTTCTAAGGAACTGTCGAGACTTCCACAACCCCCACGTTATCAAGCTTGTTTTTGGGGCATTAGTCCGTAGCAAACTTGAGTCTAGTGCTTGCGTATGGAATCCCTTTGAGAAGCAGTACGCGTTAGCTTTGGAAAAAGTTCAAAAAGCATTCCTTAGATACCTTTACAAGCACTTGTACGGGTATTATCCTTTCTTGTATCCCACTAAATTTCTGTTGGGTTGCTTAAATTTAAATTCCCTTCAAGTTAGGCGGTCGCGCGATCAGATGATTGTAATATTTAAAATTCTTAGGGGAATTATTGATGATCCCGATATGCATAATGAAATGTGCAATCTATTTGTCCCAGACAATTACTGTCGTAACAGAAAACACCGCTTACTGGCTGTTCCAACTTGCCGTACTGTTGCACACTCTAAGTCACCTATTCCTCGGACATTAGCCGCTATTAACGCTCTCCTGAACTCAAACACAGATCTCGATATGTTTGCGAATGAATGGAAGATGATACTGTCAGAATGTTTGAATTTTTGTGAGAAGAATGCATGACTGTGTTAAATTAATTATATGTTTAAATAGTGTAATTGGTTTCGGCCGTTCTATTTAAAAAAAAAAAAAAAAAAAAAAAAAAAAAAAAATGCTCGTCGATTTAGTTTGCTCCAAACCTGTCCTTTTCTGAGAACGTTGCACCGCAATTTATTAGCTATAAATATCTCATCTTTAACATACTATCATTTTCAACCGGTAACAGGGGATCAACTTACCAAACTTCAAGAGGTATATGACATTTACGACAAATGCCTGATTTATCTAACTTTAACAATTTCGCTATTTTTGGAGATGAATACTAGTTCTTTAAGACAAATGCTGCTATAAATAAATACCTATTTTCATGTACATTAAAATGCCGAAAGCGTGCGATCGGCAGGTTCGTCACGTATGAATTAAACATTGCATGACCTACAATGGACGGATGAGCAGAGATCGAGGCCACTAGTGTCCTTTCCTTTGGCACTACCTGGTGAAAACCGGACCCACGCCCTGTTGGAGGCTTTCTGCTGTCCCCGTATATAGGCATTTGGAAATAAAAATTACATGAACGGCGTCTAATTTCCGTGTTATGCCAATAGAACCACTGATGGTATTATATTGGTACAATTTCTTAAAAAAAATTAAGTACCTAGGACAACATCACAATCTGGCGCATGGATAACATTTGATATGATATAGATATAAGGAGACCGTATCGGTGGCGGTTACCACCAACAACAGGATTCCCATAGAGGGTTAACGTCAGGCAACTTTAGCAGAATTTCAGTACAAGTGTAGAAAGTATGTATGGAAAAAGAATACACGCTGCGCCGACCCCAAATAAATTGAGATAAGAGTAGATAACCGCTATTGTTAAAGCACTTTTTGTCACTAAGGGACACAAACATTTTTTACAATTGAATTTTTGGTCCCCAGTAAAAGTTATATCTTTATTGATTTTAAACACTTATTATAGCTAGAAACAGAAGTTTTGATTTTGTTGATAAATATAATTGCAATTATAATACAATATAATATTTATTGACACAAGAAAACATATTACAAAAGTCGTGAATCCCCTGCCCCTATACTAGTGGAAATTGTATCATAGGGCCCAGTGACTTCGCTTGTTAATACTGTTACATAACTATGTAAAAAAAAACTGTAGGATACAAAGAGACTTAAATATAATTATAGTTTGTGAGGCGTGTGTGTTTGTGTTGCCTATTAATGAATGTTGAGTGGTCTATGGTATGTAGTCTTTAGAGTGTACCTATATTTGTAAATTGTAATAACTATACTCGTAAATATTGCTAATAAGCTTCTTGGGGATCCGATTCATTCATCCGTTTATATTAAATGCGATTTTGTGAGATGCGGATGTTTGTTACTCATTCACGCAATAACTAATGAACATTTGCATGAAATTTAGTACTCAGACATAGCATAACGCCTGTATTCCCCGAAGGGGTAGGCAGAAGTGTACACAGTTGTACACACACTTTTCACCAATGCTGTTATTATATCCCATGTATTAGTCGGTGAGCCAATTCCAATTTTAGTGACACAATTCCAATCTCCGGGATGGTACTGAAAATTTCCTAACAGAAAAACTCAATAATACTTTGCCCGACCCGGGAATCGAACACGAGACCGCTTGTGGCCAAAGAAGCAGTCAGTCTGGCAAATTTGGTAAGTTAAACGAGCAGTCAAGACGAAGTCACGAGCAGGAACTAGTAATTTACATCAAGAATTAGCACAAGAAAATGAATATAGTTGTGAGCAGGATTCGAACCTGCGCCTCCCGGATAAATAATCCGGTTGGCGCAGGTTCGAATGATGCTCACGACCGTATTATTTTTCAATTTAATATTACAACTTTAAAGTTCGCTAAGCATGCGTTAATTCTTTTCAAAGATTTATCTTTAATGGCACAAGAAATCTTACTGAATTTGACTTCCAAGATGACAGTAAATATGGTCACACTCAAACTAACGATTTGAAACTTAATTTACTCTTTGTTAACACTTTTACTTTCCAACCAGCTTATAAAATTGCAGCGTCATTTAAATACCCCTATTTCCGTCTCATTTCCTCTTATGAAAGCTCTTAATTGTGTGAAAGAGATAACGGATCTTCATTGTGGATGCGGAAGGTTTATCTTAAGGAAGACAGGGCAACAATGGAAATAGTTGTATAACTCTTATTATAGTCGGATTAAAATGTTGCCTTTGCGCATGACAGGAATTTGTGCCAAGTTGTGTGGTCATCATAGACAACTCATTTTTATATTTGCACTGCGAGTAGAATGACTTATGACGTATAAAGAGTTCGTCTATGAAATTTGTTTGCGAATCAATTTTTTTTTTTTTCTATAACTTACCTACTTCTACTTTTGCGGGGTTAGGATGCCTCCTAACCTCCTAACCTTTTTGGAACCATGCAACTAAAATCAATTAATGTTTCTTAAGTGCAGGTAATTTGCCGATGTGACATAAAAACCTTTGACTTTGACCCTAGTGTCAGAAGTTGTTCAAATCGCCCGTAGGCCTCTGACAAGTCGCTAAGCCAATTAGCGACTGCTTTTAATCAACAACAGCCGGTACCTGTCGGTCACCCATCCACAGACCGACCGCGTCTAGCGTTGCTTAACCTCTATAATCGTTTACCAGATACTCTTTAGAAGTACCTACAATTAAATTAATTCTAGCCGATGCCATCTTCATTTTGTAACAGATATTGTTTCGGAGTAGTGAACACGTTGCGATGACTTAGTTGGCAGAGTAGAGCGCTTGAAGTATTTATCCGGGAGGTGCAGGTTCAAATTCCATTCACGACCTTATTTTTCTTTCTACAACAATTCATAACTTCTTTGTAATTTTAAAATTTAAAAGTCTTGATAGAAATTTCTTTAATTGGCATGACCCCAAAATACCAGTAGATACCGAAATAAAAATAAATAATCATATCAAGATTATGTAAAGAATAAAATACTTAGGTACTGGGAGAAATTGCTACTAATAAATAATAAAAAATGGCCCTTTACCTAAAACTTCAAACGTAATTAAAATCATAACTCCTATAAAACCGTATTTAAATTGAAAAATCTCACAAGATCATAATAATAATCACGCCAATGAAATTACAACAGCCATTAAATTAGACCAAGTGAAAGTTAAAACCAGTAAAAGTATTAGAAATTAGTGATCATTCATAACAAAACATACATATGTATGTGTTCATAAATCTACGTGATTGCATGAGAACACATCATATACAACAGTGAACAATTAGTTGCCAGAGACTAAAATTGAAAGAAGATACCTATAAATGTATCACAGAATTCGCAGACATCATTTGTCATGTCCAATTTAAACTGTCAAGCCCATTTAATAAAGTTGTTATACACTATGCACAAGATTTATAACGTTGAGACGTGATATTTATTTAAATTTAAATTTTATTTAGATGATAATACATTTAGACAAATAATTAAACCCATAAATAAACTATTAAGTAAATAAATTGTGAAAATAACATAAAAAATTTACCGTTAATCCGCGCCAAAATATTTGACAGATGTTGTATTTATCATGGCCACAGATAAAATATACTACCTACCAAAAAGTTAAATATCTCTGAATAACGTTGTTTCAATTTAGAATGTTTGATAAAAATGTTTTAAATAAACAGAATTTTAAGTAGACCAAAAATTAAGTGCACTCACTGAACTGGGAGAAGCTGCTCAAAAACCTGAGTCTTTTGAAAAGGCTGGTGACCCGGTAACCTTTAATACCGCGAAACTTTTCCCACATCTCAATGAAGATAAATATACCGTAACATTATTTAACACAATGTTTAAGTTTTAGGTCGACGAGATAACATTAACTTAATTCACACCGAAGAGTGAAAAATGTATTATTCTATAAAAATTTAAATTTCATCTTTAAAAATAATGGATCTTAAACATGACAAGTTCTTTATAAGCAGTTAATTAAAATGTACGTTGTTCGCCAATAAATGTATATATTTTTTTTTAAATGTCTAAGTTACCAAACCAATAAATTTTAAATTTGTCTATTTATAACGGTTAACCAACTTAAGCTTTTTATGTAGGTACCTTGTTTAAATAACCAATATCAACAGCTAATACTTTATAAATAACTAATAACCGATTTAATCTTGGGCACAGTATTCGTTGCAACAGTACCATATTTTAATTACAGTATTTGGTTAGCCAATTTTAAACTAAATTCCTTCGCCAGAATAACTTATTTCAAGTTATGACTTCCTCCATTTATCATTTAATCACAAAAAGCACTTAATCCGTTCCCAGGTACTTTTGATATCAATGCGAACGCTACATTAGGGTTTGGTCAGATGTGCCACAACTACCTACAGCGACATCTGCACACCATAGCGGCAAATTGGTTAGCTGAAAACTACCAAAACGATATCGGCTTGACACAAAAATATTGTGAAATGTGTAGTAGTAGCATTCACACTTATGAATGATATATTCTAAACTAGATCCGAACCGTGCCAATAATGCACGGCCGAACTTTGGGTGGAACGCGGTCGCCACACGGTGGGTGTAGCTTTAACTGCTTTATATAGTTTGAATCTTCTGTACTCCGGACATTGCATGGCTTGGACCTCCCGGGATCTGTTCAGCATAAATCATCCCTTATCTGTAGTCGCGTTCAACAGCTGTCACGAACGTTTTACTATCGTCAACACCGATGTCGTCGCACTTACGGTCACCAAGCATCCGTCTTCGGCCGCTACGTAACTATTTCGCTACCACACATATTGTAAGGGTACCACTACGAAACTGCAGTGCTACCATTCACCGCAGCCACTGCACGGCGACATTTTTGCCACTGTGTTGTGTTTGTGCCACGTCTGTACAGAGCCTTAGTGGCAAACATAATAGATCACTGAGTGTCGCAATATTTCGGACTCTATCCGTAATAGCTTCTGTATACAATGGCACGTTGGTATACTTTCAACCACTGTTGCTTCACTTGTGGAAACTAGATCTATCATAGGAGATTGTAAGTCATTATATGATGTTAAATTACATTTAATATGGGCCTTGTTGAACCGTGGCGGGTGATCCCAAAATTTGGTCTCAATCTACTTTGAACAAACAATGTTTCTGTCTTTCATCATGATCAACTGATGCTTTATAGCCAAGTGGTGTACGGGGATTCCAAATCATGTGCGTTTTATATATCTATGGATAAGAAAAACATCGTAAGGAAACCAGCACACCTGAGAGTGGCTCCCGATGGTGTGTAAAGCCAAGTCCGAGTCCACGGGTTGTCAAAACTTTGACACTAGATTGTTCATTAGCCATGCAATAAGTAGACGTAGATCAACTGCTAAAGCAGCATCACATACTCAAAAAAAAAAAAACACCTAACTTACATTCTTTGACTGCCGCGTTCGCCTAGTGGTCCCAAGCTACTGAGGCAATAGGCTCACCAACATTACATGGGCCTTAATAACAGCATTAGTTAAATGTGGGTGTACAATTGTGTCCACCTCTGCCTACCCCTTCGGGGAATACAGCCGTGAAGCGTGCTATGTTATGCTATGTCTCAAGGACTCATGGAATAGTTACGTACTCACAAAATCCATAAATGCCAAAATAAATGGTATGGTAATGGTACCAACAACTTATTAAAGGCGAGTGGTAGATCAGTAGTTCACAGTTGCAGAGCGGGTTCCCACAAGTTCAAAGATATTAAAACTAGTCAATAATCATTTCGTCATTATCAACAATAGTGAATGAATCTAAAGTAAAGGTGGGTCTTAGGCAGAGAGCAGACAGTGCACTTGACTTCACCGTGGGAATTATTATTAACGGTTATAATAACAGTGTGCGCTGTTTTCGCAACGCCTGCGCCTGCGTCGATTGTAAACAAAAAGTGTGAGTTTAGTTATGTTTGAGTTTAGTTGAGGGGTTTAGACTGTTTACTTGGCTTCTGAGTTTCCGTCTCATCTTGAGTGATGAGGACTAGCTTAAATTCAACATTATTTTTAATAATATATACGAAACCCGTAACACGGTTCTAATATTTTCATATTCCTAAAGAATCAGTATCGATTTTATTTTAAATGTCTTATTGAAACCGACGTAGGTACATGCACGCGCAACTGCAAGCCCGCGAACTTAGTCCAACACGAACTGCGTTTAAATATTATTTGGTCAAAATATAACATAGTGTAAAAAATTTAACCTTATCCCAACTTATTTGGGGTCGGCGCAGCATGTATTCTTCTTCCACTTCCTAATTGTTTTTGAAATTGCATGCTGCTAAAGTTTTCGAAATGTTTTAGGACCCTGACGTCAACCCTCATTTGGAATGCTGTTGTTGGTGGTAACCGCCACCGATACGGTCTCCTTCTATCTAGCTATGTCACACCAAATGTTATCCATTCGGCAGGTTCTGATGTTATCCTACTATCACACTCCACTAACCGGACCAATTCTGTTACTGATACCTAGTGAATAAACTAATTTTAGGTTTAGTATAGGTATACTAAAAGTAATGTTGTTTAATGTGATAGTCATCTCTAAAGGCAGCAAAGAGTTCGTCAGAAAAAACAAACATTATTAGGTACGCAAATTATCTGGTAAGCATTTGCTTTATTGTTGTAGGTAATGATCGCTAAATCCTAAGATATTACTATAGGAACCTACGTTTAGTTTTTCGGTAAGATTCAAAGGAAGAGCATAGAGACTAGAGGACGATTTTCTAGTCTTTGTTTAAATTCAATGCTTTTCTTTGAAGACTGTTTGATATCATAAACTAATTATATGGACCTAAAAAATTACTTGACTGCCTCTAGTCGTCCTAAGCAGGAATGCTGAGCAAGAGGTCTCGGATTGATTTCCGGATCGGGCGAAGTGTTATTAAGTAATTCTTTTAGTCCGTAGCAGCCCGGAGTTTGGAATTGTGCCCATTAAATGGCAATAGGCAAATGTGGGTAAACAGCTGTGTACACCTCTGCGTACCCCTTCGGGAACTACAGGCGTGATGCCATCTATGTAGGTTGAATGTAAAAAAAAAATGTACTACAGAGAATTCTTTTAAGCATGCGTCAATGCTTTTCAAAGATGTATCTTGAAAATTCTTTTTGTTTGATTTTTATAACCGCTATATTAATTTCATCGTTTTACATTTTTTAACAGTTATTATATTTTATTTAAGACACGTACTCGTACATGTAGATAATAAATAACCTTTATAAGACATAAAAAAGTTAGGAAAACCCAACTCAAAACAAAACATAAATTCTTTTTTTTTTTGTGATTCTCACGTTTCTAATCGAATTACCATCTTTTTTTTAATTCTCTAGAATCTGCTCCTAGCATTTTTTTTTTGTTATTAGACCATTTGTTAATAAACCACTATTGTAATTTTGTATAGCTGGCTGGTTTCCGCGAGACTCGGCTCTTGGCGAATATTTTACGTCCAGGGTGGGGGGAATGGATTATTAGATCCAATCCAACTGCTCATAAAAGGTCAGCAGGAATTAGTTCTTGCTGGCGACCTCTATGAAAGGCTGACAATCTAAAAGGCCGTATGTCTGTGTCAAAACTTCAAAATTTAATTTATTTGAAAATGCTAATTGTATGCAAAGTCTAAAAATCCTAAAATACTAAATTGTCATTTACGAGGCACCATTTCATACCCAGGGCAGTGCATAGGCATTCAAAACCGAATAACCAAATACCTAGTTTGTCCGCACCGCCAAATAACACCTCACCCGGGAATAGAACCCAGACCCGCCCAACAGCCGCAGATATGCCCACTAGACAAAAAAGGGTTTTCTGTATGTAGGGTTTTGTGTACCTGCCTCGTTGGTCTAGTGGTCCCAAGCTCGACTGCTGAGCAGGAGGTCCCGGGTTCAATTCAAAATGTTATTGAGTTTTTCTGTTAGGAAATTCTCAGCAGCAGCCCGGAGTTTGGAATTGTGCCCGGTTACCTATACACTATTACATGGCACTTAATAACAGCATTGGTGAAATGTGAGTGTACATCTGTGTACACCTCTGCCTACCCCTTCGGGGAATACAGGCGTGATGCTATGTAATGTATTCCAAAAAATTGTACAAAACCCACATACGTCCATCAAATCCCACTTCAACTATTTGCGACTATTTATAGCTAGACTTTAGACCAAGTCAATGTTCCACGGAGCAATAAATTTCCTAATTCTACCGTCCTACGTGTTTCCCACACATGTACCTATTTTACAAAAGCTAGTAAACTGGTATGGCACGAAGATTTTCATTGAATTCTTAACTAGTAATGTAGGCTGCTCTGTTCCACTTTTAAATAGGATTAAAGTTTGAAATTGGAATACATTTTCTCGTTATGGTGCTACGTAGGTTATGAATGACGTCATGTCACTATTTATCTTTGAGCTTTTGGTTTGCCCACAGATTAAAATTTCTTATATTCCGTGAACTGCGTACCTATTCGCTATCTCGATTGCCAATCGAATTGATGGACACTTTGTGGTACATTGCGTCGTAAGTTTTTGCTATTGTTGCTCATCATAAACAAGCTTTAATACACGACGCAATGTACTACAAAGTGTCCCATCAATTCGGTTGGCAACCGAGATAGCGAATAGGTACGCTGGCCAGTGTTCTTTCATGACAGAGAAGAAATAATATATGACCTTCATGGAAAGAAATTCAAAAATGCTTACACAATATATGTATGCTAAGCTACTACTTAGCATATATATATTGAACATGAACAAAACAGGTGAAGTTAGGTGCAGTGTATAGCTCTCATTTTGCAGTTCGAAATCTCATCATTGTTTTTTCTGTATTATGACATAGTCAGAATTCTTCAGAGCTCTAAATAAGCCACCTATTTTAAATCGCCAGTCCAGTAAGTGCGACCCTTGACAGTCCGTGTCATCACTCTCCCAACTGAGCTACCGTGTCGTTGTTCGATACTATTAAATTTCTAGCTTCCTTATATCTGTCTTAAGGAGACGCCTGGTGACATCTATTTATCAATAATTAAGGGGAATTATTCGGAAGTGCGAAAGTCATTATCCAGAAAGTCATGATAAAGAGATATTCGGAAACAATAGAGCAATTATTCGGAAAGGATAATGAAAGTATTCGGAAATTATAGAGCAATTATTCGGAAAGGATAATGAAAGTATTCGGAAATAATATAGCAATTATTCGGAAAGAATATAAAATAGATTTTTACTAACTAAAGGACAGTAATTACAGAATAAAAATTAGAAGTCCCATATTCTTTTCATATACATTTACTAAAAACCTACATAATATGTATTTAGCTACATAACATACAATTCACGGGGCATTAACTCAACTTATTCATATTAACGGCGCGTAACCCGAGGCCTGAGACATCATGATCCAAATAAGATTTCTAAACACAACGCCAGTATGTACGGGCACAAAAAACTGACATTACTTACTATAGCGGTATGTAATTTGCATCTGCCATTAAATACGGCACTAATAGGGTGAGCAGAGATCTAGGTTTAGTGGGAATATTCCGGTTTGATAGACTATTGTACTTTTAAAAGATAATGGACCTAGCTTTGAGTTTTCTTAAGTAGGTACCTGTCGTCTGTTTAATTTGAAATCAAAAATTTATAAAAGCGAAACGAGACGAGACGAACAGACATCAAAATTGAATTTAAGCACGTCAAATAATTTCAAAACGTTATGGTCACTGAAATTAGAGACGACAAACTAAAACATTTTTTTTCTTTTTGAAATGCCATATCTGAATAATAACATTTTTCTGGTCCTTAGTTTGGTCGACTTACGTTAAAATCTACACCAGTACAAACCAAATGACACAAAACATAATTAAAGAACAAATTCAATACATACATATTTTGGTCTACAAATCTTTTATAATGCAAATTACATTCCGTTTATTACTGTTTCTTTACAGTAGAGTAAAGGAAATGTATAGATATCCTTAGCTAATATCTAGTGCCAGTATTTATAAATTTCTCAAATGCATTAACCTGATTCACAGAAGCTGTTAGTTTTAAACAACATTAACTACTTGCACCTTAGATTGTCTCTGATATAACTCCCAGGACAATATTTAACAAAAGGCAAAATAAACAAAAGTAGTTTAAATAAATGGTTATAACTTCAGCACATAAAATTGCAGCGCAGGCTAAATACGGGTTTTTAGTTCAAATAAAATATTGCTAGTCTTCCCAACCGTTTTTTTTTTCGTTCACGGTGGCCTATTTCCACTGAGATTAGCCAAGTACGCAGAGGATATTGTAGTGCGCAAGTTAATGCGCAAACACGGATGCGCTCCCTCTTCCTACACTCTCATAGTCTGATGGGACGGCAATCCGCCACGACCAGAGGCGATCAGGCGCAGATCCGACGAGTTTGCGTGCTCTCTGAAGTGATTCCAAAATCCTCGAACCTAAAAATCGGACTCAATTTTACACAGAAAATGTGTGCCCACAATTGTGGGTGCCTGCAAAGTGACAACCGTATTTTTTAGGTTCGTGTCTGGATCACCAATTCAGCGAAACACCACTACTTAGATTATCTTCATGTCCGTTTTAACCTACATTCCAAAAGTTGGATTGGAACTGTCCCGCTTTTCCATCGTACCTGGTCACTGTCTCTATTCTGCTAACGTAGTAGGAAGCGCAAGCGAGCCATGTCGGCCCGTTGATTGCGTCCGAGCCGTCACTAAGCCATCATACGTGGTGTCGACTGCCCCTCGGGAATGTTACTGTATTAGGAATTAACGGTCATTGCTAGGCCTATTGTCTTACTCCAATTGTAAACAAAGGACACTACATATAAACAGTATTGGACTCAAACCAAAATTTGACCGCGATCAAAAAAATCAAATTGGACCACGATCAGTGCAACCTGGGGCCTGATTTTGCTAATTTAAATAAAGTGACATAAATTACAATTTGTAAAAAGGTACATAATGGTAATAATCAAAAAACATTAATGGTTTATTTGCAAGTAGCCCTAAACCTACATTATGATATAATATCACATGTTATTATTACAAACTAATTCTAGAAAGTAATGGCAGATTCTTTAGTAGTAGGTACACGTCTGCAGTAAGTATGATATCAACTTAATACATAGTGAATTTGTTGAAACTTTTTTGGTTTAAGTATAGTTAGCATGTATTATCTTATTTTATATTGTCCAATTGTATGTTTTCCTTGAAAATAAATAAAATAAAAAATACGGGGACGCCTTAGAAGGATATAGACCGACCATATTAGTGATATCTACCAAAAAGGTAAGGTGCTTAGTATTCGCAACCACCGCGCATGTATGACCAGATGTAATAACGTGGACGAAGGAAAAGGCATATGTAAGGATCGGAGCAGGTGGCGTTCTGTAGTTTCTGCTTACCCCTATGGGAGAAAGGCGTGAGTTTATGTGTAAGTATGAAAAAATATATAATTGTGACTGAATTGTTAGTATGCAAAAACTTCAATGACATCTCCACCGAGAGAATTATCATTTTTCACCAAAAGTTACAGTTGATTGGTGCTTCAGTGGAAAGTCAGTCTACTAGTTTAATAAAACCGCTGGTCTTATTTAATAATACCAAATGCTTTAAATCATTCCATCGAAAAACTAATCAAATTGCGGACGTTCTCAAAAAAGGTCAGCAGCCACCTTAATCGACGAGCATGCATAAAGAGGGAACATAGATAAAACGAAAGATGTGTCAAAATCGTAGCAAATGGAAATCGATAGTCTCTGCCCACCCCAATGGGAAATAGGCGTGATTGTATGTATGTATGAAACACTGTCGATACCCAATTGAAACATTGGTAAATAATCAGACTCAGGCCGCTCCATGGTCGAAACGTCAAACGCTTCAAAGGAATTTATGGCGCGTTAATTCCTGTTAGTTTATAGAGTAATATCATACGTATAGTGTAAAAGAGTTGCTATTAGACTCATTTTCTTGCGCGTGTGTATGTTTTTAAAAATAAAAACATATATATGTGTATATATGTGTATGTTTTTTACATCTAAGTATATGAATTCCGAAAATGTTTTAAATACGTGTATGTACATTACTCATTCATAATTCATTCACTCATTTAAATTGTGTCCTTTAGTTTTTCGGTTTTCAAAGCTGTTAAAACATGTTGCTAATATGCAATTAGAATTGAATCATTTTTAATAGACACAATTTGTAAAAGACAACATATGAATTCATGCCTAGGCTTTTCCGGAAACCGGAAACCGGATGTAGCATCATACCAGTATTTTACATGGAGCGACTGCCTATCTGACTTCCACAACCCAGTAACTGGGTAAAACGATAACTCGTTGTATGACTAGTTGTCAGACTTTCAGGCCTCTGACTACCCGTAACGGCTGTCATAGATCTTAATTTGACAACCGGGACCGACAGCTTAAGGTGCTCTCCGAAGCATATATACATTAATATCAATCTAAATCCCAATGTAATATAATATCAAATCAATGCATAAAAAAATGCGTAGAATCGGCTTAAATCTAAAATCAATCTAAATAATAATAATTAACATAATAACATAGCATCACGCCTGTATTCCCCGAAGGGGTAGGCAGAGGTGTACACATTTGTACACCCACATTTCACCAATGTTGTTATTAAGTCCCATGTAATAGGTGGTGAGCCTATTGCCATCTACCGGGCCATCAATTCCAAACTCCGGGCTGCTACTGAGAATTTTCCCAACAGAAAAACCCAATAACATTTTGCCCGACCTGGGAATCGAACCCAAGACCTCATGCTCAGCAGTCGCGCTTGGGACCACTAGACCAACGAGGCAGTTTAATAATA
The DNA here is from genome assembly GCA_935421205.1 of Xylocampa areola. Classification (NCBI taxonomy): domain Eukaryota; kingdom Metazoa; phylum Arthropoda; class Insecta; order Lepidoptera; family Noctuidae; genus Xylocampa; species Xylocampa areola. The sequence goes on along the minus strand of OW285218.1, from coordinate 13,703,039 downwards.
ATTACACATATTATAATTTATTTCTTTTAAAACTTCGCGAGTGCTTGTCATATCATATAAGTTACACAATATTCTATCGGATATGAATCAATCCGTTATCTCTCTTTATTCAAATATCATCTATTTTTTTGTTCCGTTTCAAGGCATGTCCCATTCTCCTCTTAGTAAGGCGATTACAAGGTTTACTTGAAAGTGACGTCACTGTACCTAATTTGGGAATAACTGTGTCGCGTGCGCCGACTGAGCGGATTGCCGTATTTGTTCATTTCGAAGAGGAAAATCGGTTAGAAGTGGTTGAGTTTATATAAGGTATATGGTTTAAGAATCTTTACTGTATTGCAATATTTTATTTTACTTTTGTCCTAAGTTGGATGTTAGAATTAACATAACACATCACATAGCATCACGCCTGTATTATCCGAAGGGGTAGGCAGACGTGTACACAGGTATTTAGGTAGGTATTATCGCGGACACCCCCGCCTGACCACCACTAAGTTCATGTTTGCTTGCACTCAAAAAATAGAAGTGCTCTGTAGCCCCGCCAAGGTCAAATTAGATCGTCCTTAAAATTCACAAAAAGGAGTGATACGTTACTAAGCTGCGCAATGCATATTGCAACTAATTACGTTCTCGCTTTCCTAATAAGCGAACGTGTTAAGTGTTAAGGGGGCGTGGAATGGTGCCGGCGCAGGATTTAGACAAAAAAACAATTTTGTGGGCAGGCGGAAAAGGCCGCGATAGTACCCACATTTCACTAATGCTGTTTGTCCTACTCCCAGCAATGGCTGAAGTCTGGCTGTAAAAGATGATAATGATGAATACTGTTGTCATTAACAAGCTTTTTTTAATACTGTAAACAAGACAACACTAATTTAAACGCTAGAGTAACCGCACATTTTGTGCTCAGCACTATAAATACTCGAGTTTTTCCGACAAATCCGTGAATAATCAGCACAAACCAACAATAGAACGGTTATAATACGGAAACACTTGTACACGACCACTAAATAGAGTAGTTCAGAAGGTCCAACACTCAAATTCGAAGTACACAAACGTTATAGCAGAAGAGCGCATTGCGAAAACATTCGCGCTTGCATTAAGCTTCTTGGCGAATGGTATTGATTTTCACGCGAATTTTATTAATGAATCCCTGTTTTATGTCAAGACCAAACTGCGAAAAAATATGCGCAATGTTTTTCTTGGCGACTTTTTTTTTTCTACACTATTCACGGTATTTTTAAATAGCCTATGGCGTTCATGAATTGCTACACATAGGTACTATAGATGTCACGCGGTATTTGTTTGCAATGCAGCCTTAGCCTAAAATAATCAAAATCTGGAAACAGTAAAAGAGCACGCACTACGAGAAAAAGGCGCGTGTTTTTAAACAGACAAAATTTTACTTAAAAAAAAATGAAAATTGTTTTTAGAGATTTGTAGTTATAGCCAATGCAGTTTTGAATCTTTGAACAGAGATTTTTGGAGGAACACGTCGTGATTTCAGTTTGTAAGAGGCCACCAACGATAGTTTATAGTCTTAGGCAGCGATAGCATCCGGTTTGGTCAAAGAAATGCACGCAGCGCAATGCTGATCATTCCATAACGCCTATAAAAGTGCGAGTTCATTTATGCCTTCTGTCTTTCTATTGGAATAAGCAGCGACCACCAAGTTGACTCAGATGAAGCCAGAGATAGTATCTGTTTCTTTGAATCGTGACTCAGTAAGATTGGATAGGCACCGTATTAATTACGTTTAATTATTGTAATCAAATCTACAGGATCTATTTATGATCTTAAGTCTTGAAGCAATTAGTACTGGAGTAGTTTTAGCAGGCGTACCCCTCTCAGCACTGGCATATGATTCCCAATCAAATACCTTTAAACCTTTATGGTTACAATGATAGCACACGATTTTAATCGTGTGTGACACCATTTTATGTTTGTGTTTAGTTTTTTATGTGTGTTAATACTGTTTGTAATTACAAGAGCTATTGTTGGTTTAGTGCAAGTTCTTTTGTGCTTGTGTGTTACCTCACCCCCCACAAAAGTGGCGAGCAAATTTGTGCGAAATGTAGTCAGAAGCCGTCTGCTCCTTCTAAGTAAACAGTGCAGTGATATTTTGAGTTGGAACATCGTATCACGTCGTTTGAAAAGATGAATTGATAATGTAGCAGGAATCTAAAACTAAGTAGACATAATATTAAAGTAGCGTTTGGTTAAGTAATTATTAGTAAGTAAAAGATAAACAAAGTTCACCGAACAAATCTGGGACATTCTTCTAAGATGACATATATCAAATTATTAAAATCAAAATTTTAATACTTTACACCAAGTTTACACAGTTTTAAGTACATTCCAGTATTTAATTTAAAAGTAAAAGGCATCTGTCTATGTTTGTTTGACGTTCAAAAAGATGACCTCATCTTAGCCTGACTTGAAGAATGTTGATTGTTTGAAAAAAGCCATCGATTCAATGAATCGATAAACGTAAACTTTTCTTACTTTTAAATAATTATATATATCAAAGCGGACGCTTTGATATGTAGCCCTTTAGCAGTGAAAGCGGATCCACGGATCCACACTATAGAGTTCTCAACACACATACACAAACAATAGCAATTTTAATTAAATTTTTTAAACTAGAAGCACCGACAAGTTAACCTACAGGCTCGTTCGTTGACTCGCGGCTCATATAGAAAGTTGTTAATTATGAACGCGACTGATTGAAGCCGATTGTATAACCGAACGCAACAGATCAAGCATGTGGCTGCACAGGGAAATACCTTTGCCGAAGAAAGTGGTCACGTCATTTTCTTATTGTGCAATGTTACCATAGAATTACACGGATACAACTGGTTTTATACCTTGAATAAGTTGTTTTTTTTTTTTGACTACAGTAGAGTCGACTTTTTTTAATTTTTTTTATAATTCTCTGTTTACAATGTTCAGAATGTTTTTTATGCTAAATTATGAGCCTTTTTTGGTCTCGTGCAGGTGGCTTTTAGTTTTATTCTTTATTTACTATTTTTCCTATCCCTATAAAATATAAGTTCAACCACGACACTAAAATAAGCGAGTCAACAGCAAATTAACTCAAATTTTCTTAGACTTATATTGCAAAAGTATACCTACACTGTCACGTAGGTAATTAATTAACAGACTTAGTAATGCTATTTGAATGTAGTGTATATTTTCTAAACTTAAACAATCTCAATCAGTCAGTTTATACGAGTAATTTTAAAAAGTTTGGAGTACATCGTTGTAATCACTATTGAGTTTCCCGTTTTTCTCTATAGGAATCTTCATTTCGGAAAACTATCATTAAATGGTCTCGTTGTAATAAATGATTTGACTTTGAGTGGAAACACATCACACATTATATTCACTGTCACAAATTCCTCAATAAAAAAATCAACCTCATTAGTCCCACTTATAAAAACTGATCATACAATTTACAAACACAAAAACACCTAATCAATTTAAACCATTACCGAATTGGGCGCAACGTACATATACGTCGCCGCAGTTCCGTGCCGTTCAGAAAGTAGAACATTGAACCAATTATGCAATTGCAATTTCACATAAATATCAATCTATTAACTCAAGAACGGCATACCGGGTCTCACAATGAGATGAGATATATAGTCAGAGATCGTGTTGCAGGGAAACTGTTGATTAACCCACTTCGAACAGTATTGCACTAAGAGACTCTGAAGATTACCACTTTTCAGCGATAAGCGCGATATTCAATCGCTTTTTTATAATCTGCTGAACGCTGAAACACGATTGTCCACAGCGACTGAACACAGAGTCATCAAAAAGCGATAGAACGGCGCGAGATCATTATAATTTATGACATATTTGACGATTTTAAACGTCAAGTATGACATGAGTTGGTGTTATAAAGATAAAATTCAATACATGAATGCTCGGACGCCAGATTTAAAGCAGTCGCTAAATCACAGATTATTATCATCATCCGGCCCCTGCCCTTATTCTAATTTAATGGCGGTCGACACAGCATGGCTTTTACTTCATCTCGGCAGTCATTTCACACGCTAAATCACTGATCGATGATACTAAAAGTAACAAGTCTGCGGAAAAGTGCAGCTCAAGGATTTACTTTTGGGAGGGGCACAAAAGTCACACAAGTAGAGAGTGTCCCTTCTAGCATTGCACTATGTCTTTGTTTTGGCAATTGGTCCTAAAGTTCGTAGCGTTATGTTAAATAGCCTTTACCCAAACTTAAAAATTTGGCTATCAAATGCAGAAAGAATTTATCAAATCCGATTGGCAGTTCCAGATATAGACGCGTCCAAATAAAAAAGCTTCTCAGCTTTATTTTATCTATTTGCCGTTTGCAAATTAGGGTAGTGTGTACGCAAAAAGATACGAATGTTATCTAAACGGTAAAGTAGGTATTGATATCTCGCTCAGAGTCTTTTGAGTCTTTACGCCTGGGGGGATCTGTGCCCCTCCCTAGATCCCCCTTGTCTGTTCTATCTAAATTTGTACAGATTTATATATGATACCTAGTAGCACTTTTATGAAGATCGACAGAAGTAGAATGCAAGTGAATTGATTAAAAGAGGAGTGACAAGGCTAATTAATCAATTATCTTGTTGATTTTGAAATGATCGTCGAAAATATTCCACACAATAAGATATTAAAAATTCATAATGTATTCCCTCATGAGCTAGGCTATAGATAGCGTTACGCAATCATATTTCAGCGATGTCCTTAAAAGTCCCGTTTAATAAGTAGTAAGCCTATTACCATCAACCGGACACGAATTAAAAATACAATTTGTAGAAAGAAAAATACGGTCGTGAGCAGAAATAACGTCATAATCGAATAAATCGTCAATAAACGTTAGAAATATCAATAAGACGAAGGAAGTGAGAAGAATTCGGGAAGATGGAGAGCAGAGGTCAGGATGGCTTGCTAGATAGAGCGTCGTATAATATTTATCCGGGAGGCGCAGGTTAAAATCTTGCTCGCCGTAATATTTTCTTGCCAAAACAATGTATAACTTTCTAGTTAGCTAGCATGCGATAATGCTTTTGAAAGATTTATTTATACTATTTTTACTTCATCAATAAACACCATCGGTCTCCCTATAGGAGGTCACAATAACAATATCTAGACAAAAAATGTTACATTACCGTGAAGGTGAACTTTGTGCAATTATAATAAGAATAGGAACGTCAATGACCTCTACCTGTCAGCTGTCACTAGAAAAATATGAAATGCATAGAAGTTACTAAATATTATCGTTCTCTTTTTTTCTCAAAATCTTAGTATTAAAACATTTATTAAAGTTTTGATTAGTTTTAAACATAATTTAAACGGTTTTTGTTCTTTAAAGTCACAAAATGGTGGAAGGTCATTCCTATTCATAAAGTGATCATAGTACAGTCAACCGCATGTCGGTAGTAACAATTTCACTTTATGTTGTAGCAGTAAGGACAGTTTTAGTAGTTCAAATATTACCACTGACGGTACCTACCTTTATGTATACTCAAGCATTCATTATGGTGTCCAAAGCTACCCATAATTTCTGTTGGTTTCTTGTAATTCGAAGCTCTACGCTATTAGTCATGCAGTGAAAATCAAAAGAGTCATAATTCGTCATGACTTGGTTTCACAGTCATAAAACAGTGCTAGGAGCACGCTTCAAAGATTTCTTAAGCACTTGTCAACAGAATCCATTGGTTGGCATTCAAATTTATATCCTATTGTTTGAAATTTAAAGCCGAAAAAGCCAGGCTAACAATGTTTGGAATCGGGTGCTGCTAGAGAATTTAACTTTCATGACTCATCAAGATATAATCAATTGATAACTTATTAATTTTTAAAATATAAAAAAAAGGTGCGGTAGTTAAATATGGAATTTTAATACCGTCATCATAATAACTTATAATTTATAACCTTAATAAACTTAAATAGAAAATAAACGTCTCTAACGGTGAGTCTTCAGTCTAATAAGATCGCCGCTGTTTTTATTTTAATCAGAATCTAATCTCGTTTTTTATGGCAAAGGTATTTCTTGGACTGCCTCAATCGCGTTCGGTTACACAACTAATAGTGCACATGCATCGAATAGGTGTACTACTGCCATATAAACGCGGCTGTATTCTTTTTTAAAAGTGATCAAAAGTGGAATTATAGAGTGGAGCTTTCCCGAAAGAATTGTAGTTTCTGAGGACCAAATGTAGCATAAAATTACACTCTCTGGCCCTCCAACAACGCGAAAAATATGTTTTGCATCCATATTATACTTACTATATTAATATTAAATGCGAAAGTAACTGTTTGTTTGTTACCTTTTCACGACTAAACGGCTGAATGGATCGTAATGAAATTTGGCAAGAAGATAGATTGCACGTTGGAGAAGGACATAGGCTTTTGTCACGCAGACGAAGTCGTGGGCACCAGCTAGTTTATAATAATTAATATAAATACATTATGTGGCATTATTTGCCACAATATTACACAACAGCACGACTGTATATCTCAAAGGGGTTGTCAGGGATGTGCATTGTATAGGTAGCCCATTGCCATCTACCGAGGACAATTCCAAACTCTGGGCTGCTACTGAAAATTTCCTAACAGAAAAACCCAATAACACTACGCACACACACACACAGCACGACCTAGGAATCGGTCCCAGTACTTCGTGCTCAGCAGACGTGCTTGAGATCACTAACCCATCAAGACAGTTTAAATATAAGTTAGGGTGATATTATTTATCACAAAATTACATATCAACACGCCTGTGGGGTAAGCAGGGGTGTGCACTGTTGTCTAAATGTACACACACTTTTCACCTTATAAATAGGTACATTACCATCAGTTATGCAAAATTCCACTGAGAATTTTCTGACAGATAAACTTAATAATACTGCCAGACAGGGAATCTATCTCTTGTCTTCAAACTCAACAGCCACACTTGGGCCCATCACACCAATGAGGTATTATTTGAACAAGAAAACATTTGAAAATGAGGCCAACGCCGTGTACTCACCATATAGATCGGCAATTAACTCTGTTATTAGACTAGTCAGTGCTCCAACGGATAGAATTTCTTATGAAGAATTCCATTTACAAAAAAATCACGCACGCGGCGACCGTTGTGACTGGAAAGCGTAAAATGGTGCGGCTCGATCGTAAGCGCACACATATAGTTGCCAATCAATTGTTTATTATCATGATTTACAGTGAAATTGGATACCATAAAGCCGATTTAGCCTTGAATGTGAGCCGAAGAAAACGAGGAACGGATCGTGATCTCAACCTAGATTTTATTAATTACTACTTTAGCTGTGCCCCCGTCACGGTTTCACTCGAATTTTTCCCTTTGACTGCTGAGCTGCGTCGTTGGTCTTGGGTCCCAAGCGCGACTGCTGAGCACGATCCCAGATTCGATTGCTTGGTCGGGCATAGTTATTGAATTTTTCTGTTAAGGGATTTGGAATTGTGCCCGGTAGATGGCAATAGGCTCACCAACTATTACTAGCATGGAGTCCGGGCTGTTATTAAGAATTACGTAACAGAAAAACCTAATAACACTTTGCCTAAATTGAGAATCGAACCTAGAACCTTAAGCTCAACAGTCACTCTTGGAACCACTAGACCACTGAGACAGTCTAATTGCTTACTAATGGTAGTATAAATTAAACTGTCTCGTTCTCGCAAAACATAGAGCGATGAAATTGTGAAACGTAAAAAATGAGCGTTCCTTCAAATTACGCTAATAAGTACCTTTTCACCTTAAAATGGAGGACGCACAATTTGTTTGCCTAATTCCGCCATCATTTCCTCATAATGCCGCCATCATCGTCCCTTAGTTATGGTGGAACTACACAATGACTGTTGCATACGTGCCGTCAGATAGGACAGATCACCTCAAAGCTGCTGCATATGGCTGTTTCCTCGAAAGGCCATTGGAAACGATCATGCATGATTACTCTCATGTATAATCTGCTATATATAATATGACAACCTATATCTGCTATGATGTCTCGACTTTAAAAGAGACCTTAACCTCTGGGTTTTGTTTCGGCATTTCTTCTCACAAACAGATAGGAAATGCCGGCGCCATCTGGTCTATAAAAACTAACTTGTAAAAGTGTCTGATAAAGATATATTTACAGAAATAATTTTAATTTATCATAGGACCTCCAGATTCGCCATTTTGAAAACGTCAACAAAAATTGCCAATCTCTAATGATTGCTAAATAGTTATCGCCTGGCGTCTCCTTAAGACGAATAGAAGGAAGCTTGAAATTTAATAGTTGCGAACAACGACACGGTAGGTCAGTTGGATGAGTGATGACACGGACTGTCAAAGGTCGCGGGTTCAAGCCCCGTTCGTTTTTATCATTTTTCAATGTTTCCTAGAAAAATTGTAATTATAAATAGCCATAGAGTTCGCTAAGCATGCGTTACTGCTTTTCAAAGATTTATCTTGAATTATAAATAGCCATTTTTTTTTTTTTATGGAAGAAGGTACGGTCGTGAGCAGGATTCGAACCTGCGCCTCCCGGATAAATACTCTAGAGGTCGAGATAGCTTAGTGGTCAGAGCGCCTAGAATATTTATCCAGGAGGCGCAGGTTCGAACCCAGTTCACGACTGTATTCTTATTCCATTAAAAATTATAAATGTAGAGTTCGCTAAGCATGCGTTAATGCTTTTCAAAGATTTATCTGTAGCCAAGTTTATATTATCAACAAAACGATGGCCTTGTAATCTAGACTGTTTGTTGAAGAGTTTAAAAGTGAGTGGCTAATATCCTATTGTTAAACTTGAACTTAGTGTAATGGCGGCCGGGTCAATGAATCACATTTGCATGTTAATGGTCCAACCGCTGCTTTTTATTATAGTCATTGTTCCGTCTAATTGGAATACCTATGATTTAGCGCCAGATACACTACGGTTTTTTTTTTCTACATTTTTTTATATTATATAAAATGGAAAAAGAATACGGTCGTGAGCGGGATTTGAACCTGCGCCTCCCAGATAAATACTCCAGGTGGTCTGACCACTAAGCCATCTTGACCTCTGCTCACCACCGCGAATTCTTCATCCATATTTTAACACGTCTTTTGGCGACGTCATTGCTATCTATTCAGTACCTATACATTATTTACAGGAGTATTTATCCGGGAGACGCAGGTTCGAATCCTGCTCACGACCGTATTCTTTTTCCATTTTATATAATATAAAAAAATGTAGAAAAAAAAAACCTTTAGTCGCGCAGATGAAGTCGCGGACACCAGTTAGTTTTCAATAAAGCATGTCAGACAAATTACTATACTATAATCAGTCAACACTCATTCAGGGAACACAAAAAGAATAAAAATTTAAAAAATAAAAAATTTATTAATATTTTAAATAAATATAAATACTTCATAAACGTATTTACATAAATGCTGTCATTGAAAAAACATCTGTGGAGACACTAAATTTAGTTTATGTAGGTATGTAAAGAATATATTTCAGAAATTATAATATTATTAAGACTATTTTGTTAATTTGTTTACTTAATTAAGCGTATTTCGACCTTGAGAAATGCCATAAAAACAGTAACCTAGTGGTATGAACGTTGGACTGGCAGGTCAAAAGTTTCAAGTTTGAACCCAAGGCTAACCACTGACTTCTCGTAATTAATCACCACTTGATCAAACACGGTGAAGGAAAATATCGTAGGTAAGGATAAGTACATATCTGAAAAAAATTCTCTATGGTGTGTAAAGTTTTAGAATTGTTTTTTTTTTACGCCTTAACTAAAATAATTCTAATAATGTTTGTTTTCGTTTACATAAAACCATTACTCTATGAGTAACATGTCTACAATAGACAATCATAAACACGAGACGTGCTCGCCGTTCTAGATTTGTTTCTCTCGCTCTCTTTTTTTCTTTCAAACAGTTTTTTTATTAGTTTAATTAATAATTATTAACATAAACCAGATAAATAATAAATTTTATTTCTGATAAGAGTTCTTTATCATCAATAGATGAACGTGATCAAACATTTCGGATTAATAATGTCGTATCATAAATAGGTAAACAATATAAATAATATCGACATACCCAGAAAAGACAGCAAATCTTTGCTAATAGTTAGTTATTTTCAGGGTTCTGTATCCAAAGGCTGGCCAACGACTCTATTCGACCAGTTTTTCTAGCTGTCTGTTGTGAGTAAATGCATTTTATTAACGTTTTTTGTTCCTGCTGTGTTTTGTTTCAAAACTATAATACATACCACCGTCAAATTTAGTCTAATTGTAGTTAAATAATAAATAATAAAAACAAAGCAAACTATAATAATTTAGGTGGTACGGACTCTAAATGCGTGAATGCGACTCGCAGTTGGCTGGATTAAGCCAACTGTCGTCTTAAATTAGCCTTTATACAAAGACATAAGTAAAAAATATAACATTGGCCTTGAAAACAAAGAAAGCCTTGAAGTTAACAAATAAGATGTCAAGCACATACAAAAATTTGTTTAAGAAGGCGTGTTTGATAACGACGGAGATAAGGATAGGCGCTAACCCTAAATCAATATTGAATTAAGAATCCATTTTATGGTGCTTAATCAACAACTTATCACAATGATTTTAACGTTAGCAACGCTATCACGACCGGTAAAATAATCTATTATATAACCACAAACTTCCATTTACCGGTGACCAAATCGTAATCCGAACATTGTCACAGTCAATTGTTTTGTAAACGACGGCAAAAAAAAGTTTGTCAAACTGAAAATAATAAAATCAGTGTATCGTAATTACTGATAACACAAATTTCGTCATGCTGTGCCACTATCATTATCACTTCACATTCTGAATATACCGAATTTACTGTCTCTAAATGGAGCATTTAATGCTGCAGACAAACTAAGACCTATAACTCTTCTTGTATCTTTTGGGGCGATGACTCCATCATCCCAAAGTCTTGCAGTGCTGTAGTAAGGGCGACCTTCTTTCTCAAATAAGGCCTCCAAAGGCGCTCTTACCTTCTTCTCGTCCTCATCCGTCCATGGCTTTCCATCCCTCTGGGCCTTATCTTTAGCTACCAAGGATAACACGGTAGCAGCTTGTGGTCCACCCATTACAGATATTCTGGCATTCGGCCACATGTAAAGGAAACTAGGAGAGTAAGCTCTCCCGCACATGCCATAGTTTCCAGCACCAAAGCTTCCTCCAACCAACACTGTTATTTTCGGACCTTTGAAGCAACTGACTGCTGTCACCATTTTGGCACCATTTTTGGCGATACCTCCGGCTTCTGCATCTTTACCAACCATGAAACCAGTAATGTTTTGAAGGAAGAGTAAAGGAATCTTTCTAGCTGCACAAAGTTGAATGAAATGAGATCCTTTTAAGGCTGCTTCCGATTGCAATACTCCATTATTACCGATCACTCCGACAGGATGTCCATACATGGATGCGAAACCACATACCAACGTGTCTCCGTAAAGTTGTTTAAATTCATGGAATCTGCTTCCGTCAACAATCCTAGCGACGACTTCGCGGATATCGAAAGGTCTTTGAATATTGGCTCCTACGATGCCGTGAAGATCGTTGATGTCATGAATAGGGTCATCAAGTTTTGGTGTATGAATTCTAGTTGCCTTTTCATTATTCCAATTCAAATTAGCAACGACATTTCTAGCTAAATGAAGAGCGTGCTCGTCATCCTGTGCATAGTGATCAGTTACACCAGACTGTCGGCAATGTAGGTCAGCACCACCCAAATCTTCAGCAGACACAGATTCTCCTGTAGCTGCCTTGACCAGAGGTGGCCCGGCTAAGAAGATCGTTCCTTGATTTTTGATTATGATACTTTCATCTGACATGCTGGGAATATACGCGCCTCCAGCAGTACACGAGCCCATAACTACTGAAATTTGTGGTATTCCTTCCGCAGACATATTAGCTTGATTGTAGAATATCCTTCCGAAATGTTCTTTATCCGGGAACACATCGGCTTGATCGGGTAAATGCGCACCTCCGGAGTCCACAAGATAAATGCACGGAAGACGACACTCTTGTGCAACCGCCTGAGCTCGCAGATGCTTTTTCACTGTCATAGGAAAATAAGTGCCTCCTTTAACAGTAGCGTCATTAGCAACAATCATGCAATCACGACCGTGAACTTTCCCAATGGCGGTGACGATGCCGGCGCTCGGCACTTGCCCTTTGTACATGTCGGCGGCGGCAAGCGTGCTCAGTTCTAAAACGTCGCTTCCCTCGTCCACCAACCGGTTAATCCTGTCCCTGACGAGCAGTTTTCCTCTCGCCGTGTGCCTCTTTACGGCCTCCTCCGGACCGCCTTTGATGGTGTCGCCAGTTTTCTGCCGTAATTCTTCGACGAGCTCGTCCATTCGCACCTTATTTTCTTGGTAATAAGGATCGGATCTGTTGGGTTCGGTGCCAATGACGGTAGCGTGATTGTGCCGGCATTGGTTCAATCGCCGTATCCCTCTGACTAGTTTGAGCATTTTAACGTATATTAAGTGCAGAATGAAACACGACCGGTCGGCGAGTCGCTGTCGCGATACTGCCGATAATGTTGTACCGTTATCTACACGATTAACTTATACAAAAACAAATTCCTCGCTCGCCAACCCTCCCGCGCCACGATAATAACTCATTATGTATGAAATGATAATGTGGAACCATTGTTACTCAGTGACTATTTACGTAATATTTACATATAGTTAAGACTCTTCGGTCGGGTTCATTCATTCGTTCTACACAAAGACATGGTGCTAAAATAAATGTTAGTAAATAATTTAAGTGTCGTGTGGCTCACGTTATGAACACATTCAATGATTCAATGATCGTGTCGTGACCTACTTACAATAAGTTCATGTTTATTGGTGTAAGACTGGCCGTGAATGGGTTTATCACTTGATTTTATTTTCTCATCTGTTGATGTAATATATTATTATGATTTAGATAGGTACTCAATCTTGCAGCACACTCGTCAATAAGTGTGACGCATTTAAATTCAAAATATGATACTTCTAGATGCAAATTGAATTTAGTCGGCAAACATTAACTAGATATTTAACTGTATTGCCATTCACCGATACGCCCGAAACATAATATCGCTCTACAAGATAACAACATTGAAAACACAATACGAGAGAAATGACTGAAGCAAACGTAACAATGTATTATGTTTAACATATAGCTACTTAAGTAATGGAGAGATACGATTCGACAACGCCTGAAGATTTTGCATGACCAGAATAGATATCTGTATAATCACATTTCTAAGAATTTAATAGTAACTAGGTATTCACTAAAAGTCCTTTCGTATACAGAAATACACACGTGTCCGATCATCGTTGTTACTTCACATCCAACCTAGCATACCCTTGCCAAATATCAATCACAGTGTAAAGTTCTACGAGAGAGATAGGCATGATTTTTAAGTCAGGATTTCAGGCCAAAAAAACCTAGCCTTATCGGATAAAACAAAATTTAGGGGTCGTGAGCTCCACAAAAGCAATGATCACGCCTTTTACACTAGTAGTAGGTATATCATTAGGTACCTACCTTTTGAGCAGTGATAGCCTAGTGTTAAGACCGTTGGACTGGACTGGCAAGTCAAAGGTCGCAAGTTCGAATCCAAGGCATGCACCACTGACTTTTCGAGTCATGTGCGTATTGGAAATTAATTATCGCTTGCTTAAAACGGTGAAGGAAAACATCGTGAGGAAACCAGCACACCTGAGAGATGTTCTTGATTGTGTGTAAAGCCATGTCGGAGGCCTACGGGCGGTTTAAACTGTGACACTTGGTTGTTCATCAACCACACGAAGAAGAAGAAAAATTAGATACCTACATTGGCTTTCGAGTGTAAGGAGAGTAAACTATTATACAGGGAAAGAAAAAATTTGGTCATAAAAACTATACGATTTATGCCACGAACTCCACTACGTAATAAACCATGTTCTAAGTACCAATTTACCTCATTTAGACCCTGAAGATTCGCAATCTACAACAATTTATCTCCTGTAGACTCTCACAATATTCGCAACTCACAAAATGTGACCCACAAAAACTTAAGATATTCTCGCTTATGATTGACAACGGTTTCACGAATAAGTTGCCATTCCATGAATTAAAAAAACGACGATCATTAAATTCAGTGTCGGGCACCACTCAGTTACTTCTGGAGGTTACTGTTATTTGTAGCAAAAAATCTCATCAGAGCTGATTCCATCTTATATTTACTGGGGCATCTGTGTACTACCGACAACAGTACGTTGTCGCTTGGACGATATTAAACGAAATAAATTGACTTTTAGGTATGGACATTGTAATTTTGCAAACATAACCGTTGTATACAACCATCTTGCCGACTTTTAGCAACGGTATTTGATGAATATTGATCTGAAATTGATTTTGAAATGATAAAATGTTCCCCCACTAGGTATCGCTTTTCTGACAAGTACGCTACACTAAAAATAGATAGAAAACTCATAAAGTTTATATTGTAGAAAGTCTTCTTACTATAACTAGGATATTCTCAGAAATGACTAAACACTTTCCGATTTATGATGCCTCGCAACAATTTATAAACTCTTCCGGTATTCACGCTACCGCAAAAACATTATTAAAAGAAAGAAAATTGCTGTGAACAACGTGATAAACCTGTAGGCGATCTATCAATAAATGAGTGCTTGCGATCGGTCGTCTAATCACTAATCACATAGTACATATTATATAGAATGGTACAGAAGTTTCATTCACAACTTACTACGGCCAAAGTTATAAATTTTTTTGGAAAGGTAAAATAAGGTAATAGGTCGTGACCAGGATTCGAACCTGCGCCTCCCAGATAAGTACTCCAGGTGATCTGACCACTAAGAGATAGTATAGAGACTGAATAGATAGCGATGACGTCAACAAAAGACGTATTACGATGTGGAAGAACAATTCGGGGTAGTGAGTAGAGGTCGAGATGGCTTAGTCTTCAGAGCGCCTAACCTCTCGGATAAATACTCCAGAGTCTGGGAGGTACAGGTTCGAATCCTGCTCACGACCGTATTTATCTTTTTCGTTCCGTTGTTATCACCGTTCCATCACGCAGCGCAAGTTTCGCAAGCGCACACGCCTTCCGATTCCGAATACGTTTTCCCTATTCGGCCATCCGAATTATCTATTAATTTGGATGGGGATGCAATATAGTTAAAGATGCCTGACGGTATCACAACCTACCTCTTTCTTTTATCACTCGCAGCGCAAGCGCATTCTTCAGTTCTGTTTCCGAATTCGTTTTCGTTATTCGAGGCCCCCAAAATTAAAGTCAAGTTTGCATCAAATTACTAGCAGTTGTTATATATAAAAAACATTCAGAGACTAGCTGAAAAATAAAAATTTCAATTTGAGCACGTGTAGAACTTATCGCTATTGTTTCGACTGGACATTCTGAACCTTCTTATATAATGACCTAATAGCTACCTGGCGCGCGCGCAGGTGAACGACACAATCGTTTCACTTTCCACGACGGCCGCCAGGTGGCGACACTTTCCATCGTGACGATCTAATGGTGGCCGTCTTGCCGTTAATCTGTACTGACGTATTGCAAAGTTATATTAAATTGATTTAGATGTGGCACATACTTTCATGTTGGACTATGATAAGTTAGTTGGTAATTACGGGTAGTTATCAGTTTGCTAATATCTGAGAGATTGGAAAGTTGTTGCTTTATGATGTTAAAGTAATTGCCATTTAATTATATTAGGTGAATGGTCTCAGCGACGTTGCTAAAGTCTTTAGCGCCCTAGGCAAGACGAGAATTCCGCGCCCCTACAACTAATTTACAGGACTAAACGCAATTTCTTCCTCTACCTTGAGTCGGCGCCCCTCGCAGCCGCCCCTGTGGGCAGGCCCTAACTACAGCACTGAATAGTCTTACAAAAAGTTCTATTCTTAAGCCTTGTTATTATATAATGTCAACTCAAAACATCCACATGAAACAACCACGACTACAAATGGTAAAACAGCTCTACAAAAAAAAAGTTTTATTTTGTTGCCCTGGATATCATCGCAAATTTTTATGTTTTCAAGTGCCCAGATTACGAATATATTCATGAAAGTTCTCAATATGCTCGTATTTTCATGATTTTTGCATATCTTATATTATGAACAATTATCGGTTTCTTAAAAATAAAATTTAATTTTCCAGTCATGATTAGGCTTCTTCGCAACTTGTGCATAAAAGGCGTTTTATGGAAATATAAAATATATTTTCGACATTTTCCTCTTTATTTACTTCTATGTATCCTAATTTCTCAAAATATTACTGACATTATAAATATATCTGTTATTTCTATTCTCGTTTTTTGATTTTTGTAATGTAAAATGAAAATTTAGATTTAAAAAAAAAACAGCACAAATCTAACAAAATCATTGATAGTTTCATGAATTGTGTGCATAAATGGACCCAAAATCATTTTCATATCTAGGGCAACAAAACCACTGTAGACCAGAATTAAGCTTAACCCTGCTCAAGGTTAAACGAGGGCTACATTACGCGCACGTAAGCCGGTCGAGGCGCGTCGGGCGCCTATACATGTTATATGGCGAGTAGATGTTTAGAGCTACATAACATCCACTCTATGCGAAGCGACGCAACGTACAGTCAGCCACAAATGTTGCTAAACACATCCTAATTTTCAAAATGGCTTAGGTCTGAAACTATTTATCTAACCGTATTTATCTATCAGGAGTACAAAATTTAAGAATCAAATAAATACAGATAATCCAAGAAGTCATTTCACAATACCACTATAACCAGCATTACAGTCGATGCAGTTTTCATTCGTGTTAATCGACTTCTATTTCTGACCGTACCTACGACGTCATAACAATTTTGCCCGTATGTCCTTCACTGAAATTATAACATTTCTTGTACGTGTGAAACATCTTAGACATATGACTTTACAATTACACTCACCATAAATTTTAGCTCCCTAGGAAGCTCCGTAATCCATAAAATGTTTTCCTAAAGACCCAGTGGGATCCCCCACTGGGTCTTTCTTAACTGTCGGAAATTTTCGAATCCGAATTTGAGAGTACAAAAATGCATAAATAACGCTATCTAAAAACATCTTTTTTTTAATATTTTGTTGTAAATATTTGTAATTATAGAATAATGAATTAAAAATATGCCACACATGATTGTAATGTCCTTTAATAACTTAGTTTTGTTTTGTCCCCAGGATCGAGATGAACAAACCAAACTAGAAATGAAGCACCGGCAGGAAGAAGACGACTTGTACAGAAAGTTCTCCAAACACCGCGAAGAAGAAAACAGAAGGATACGAGAAGAAATACAGGTAAGACTCTTGACAGAAAGACAGATAAAGTTTATTCGACATAGTCATTAAAGGACACATTAATTCAGTTATTTATTCTTAAGTTATGCATTTTTGTCGAAATAACTGAATATCTATTCAGTTCTTGCTGATAGCAGTGACGTCACCACAAGACGTATTAAAATTTGGAAGAAGAATTCGGAGTAGTGACCAAAGTTCGAGATGGCTTAGTGGACAGAGCACCTGGAGTATTTATCCGAGAAGTGCCGGTTCCAATCCTGCTCACGACCATATTTTTATTTATACAAAAATTTGCCTTAATGCGTTTTAAAGATTTATCTGTCATTTATTCTTCTTAATACAAATCTTCTAAATAGAAAAAAAGGTTTTAGGGGTTAGCAAGAGCATGTCCTGGTGATCTTTTGACTTCGTGACCTCTTGGTATCATGATGAAACTATCTTCATCCATCAACATCCATTTAGTAACAGTATCCCAGATCTTGAACAATTTTAACGAGCATCCCCATCTCGTGCTAATTGCGAAAATTCATAGGAAGTTTCAACAAATAACGCTTGCGAACGAATACCCGCTGGGAGGATGCACCTTCACCCTATTTACGAAAACATAATATAACATAGCATCACACCTGTATTACCCGAAGGGGTAGGCAGAGGTGTACACAATTGACACCCACTTTTTAACCAATGCTGTTATAGATAAGTCCCATGTAATAGATAGTGAGATATGGCCATCTACCGAGTACAATTCCAAACTCTGGGCTGCTCCTAAGAATTTCCTAACAGAAAAACTCAATAACACTTTGCCCGACCCGGGAATCGAACCAGAGACCTCCTGCTCAGCAGTCGCGCTTGAGACCACTAGACCAATGAGGCAGTACCCAGATAAATCTTTCAAACGCATTAACGCATGCGGAGCGAACGGCAGACATTTTTTTTTTCAAATATGATCGTGAACAGGGTTTTAACGTGTGCCTCCCGGATAAATACTCCAGACGCTCGCCAATTCAGCCTCTTGACCTTTGCTCACTATTCCGAACTCTACACAAGTTGATCAAATAATACTAAGACATCGAGATTCTGTAACTTTGACATAGGGTTTAGCAAAGACCCTAAACTTAAACTTCAGTCATCCTTTCAGGACGAATGGGAACGCGAACTAGAGAGGCTTACGAATAGGTTCCAACAAGAAATGCAAGTCAAGAAAAGAAGGCCGGACTCAGAGATAGGAGCACTCACATTACGTCACCAGCAGGAGAGAGCGGACCTTGAAAAGAACATGACACTGAGAAGGGATAAAAAGAAGGAAAGCCTCACGAGGAAGATGCTGGAACATGAGAGGTTTGTGTTATAGTTTTTTTTTATGGGATAGGGGGCAACTGAGCAGACGGCTCGCCTGATGGTAAGCGATTACCGCCACCCATGGACACCCGCAACCCCAGAGGAGTTGCAAGTGCGTTGCTGGCCTTTTAAAGGGTTTGGGCCTCCGGTACCCTCACTCACTCGGTGAAACACAACGCAAGCGTTGTTTCACGCCAGTTTTCTGTGAGGCTCTGGTATCAATCCGGTCGAGCCGGCCCATCCGTGCCAAAGCATGGCTCTCCCACGGTGAAAATATAGAATATTTGAATAGTCTTTTGTATAGTTTCTTCAGCAAGTGGCGAGGGACCCTGAGTTAGTAAGTTATAAATATCAACTACAAGATGCTTTATGCTTTACAAGCAGTAACACCACTTATAATGACGATAAAGATTTTTTTCACAATCCCCCTTTTAAAAAAAAGAAATCTCAACATTTACTCGGAATTTATAATATTCAATTCATGATTGGATCCTCCAAAATCCAGGAGATTCGTACTTCTAGAAAACCATTTATCTAAAAATGTATTATTAACTCTTCAGGGCAGCGACAGCAGCTTTAGTTGAGAAACAGAGCCACGAGATGATGGAGCTGATCCAAGAGCGTCGGTCTGAGTACATGGCCGCATCATCACTATATGTGGATGGGGAAGAAGCGCCGCCTTACCCAGCACGTGCACCGCCGCCGCAGCCGCCGCTGGTGTCCAAGTTCCACATCTACACGGACCCCGCCGAATTCGCTGATGTTGATAAGATAGCTATTTCGGTGAGTAAAGAAATAGTACATACTTTATAAACTTTCGCGATTCGACCACATAATTATTGAATTCAAACGAACTCTACTCTCTAGAGTTGAGTCTACTCGTTACCCCGATCAATGCAACTTGATCGAAAAGTCGAGGTAAATAAGTATTATGTTTTTAGCGCGATGAAGTCCCGTTTGATCGTGGTCACTAGTAGACTCATCTCTAGAGAGTAGAGTCTGCTCTGGAGAGTAGAGTCTACTCGTGACCACGATCAATGCAACTTGATCGAAACGTCGAGGTAAATAAATATTATGTTTTTAGCGCGATGAAGTCCCGTTTGAAGTTAATAATAATATAATACATCAATATATATCAATAATAATAAAGAAATGTTGAGATTTTTGTTCGTCATATTATGTAATGGTAATGAATAAGTGAATATCTGTGTTGCACCAGTTGTCAGTAAATCCGCTGTGTACGGAGTTTATTTATAACCACGAGCTTTAGGCATGATTATGTAAATCAACCAACTTGGTCAGCATGGAGACTATTAACAGTATTAAAAGTATTTTCACAAGAACTCGTCTAAGAAAGCAGTCTTCTGATCTAATATATAATAATCTCGTGTCATAATATTTGTTATCGAACAACTCCGAAACGGCTTGACCGATGCTTATGTTTTTTTTTTGGGTAGGTCTGAGAATAAGTCGTAGGCAATTTTTTATACCTCTAGGTGATATGGGTGGCCCTATCCAGAAAATATATATGACAGAACAACGTTTGCGGGGCACAGCTAGTATAAAATATTTAATATTCTGTACAGCCTACAAAGCTATAAACAATGTATTTAAGCACCGATTCATCGAACCATAATTTAGTAAATGCCTCCTGCATTTACATAATTGGCAGGCATATTAACTTGATTTAGTAAATTGTTGGACGTGGCCCATCATCCTTATGTAATCCTTAGTCATTCCTAGCAATAGCAACACTTAACCCCGCTGTATTTTCATGAAAGCCGATGCGCGAAACTATAACTTCATAAATAATTATGTAAAGACACTTGAACTTACCAGAAATAATTTATTCTGGTTACAGGTGGCACAAGAAGACCAAAAAACCTTTACGGATCTAGTCCGACAGCTAGTAGGTAGATGCGCAAGCGACGTTGAGAAGGCGAGGACCATATTCCGCTGGATCACCGTCAAGAACCTCAACAACATACAGTTTGATGACAACCTGAGGGGAGACTCTCCGTTGGGCTTACTGAGAGGCATCAAGCACGGGACTGAAAGTTACCACGTACTGTTTAAGAGATTGTGCAGGTGAGATGACTTCATTTGATTTGATATTCATGATGATTTTTTCCTCATCTGATATATATCCACGTCAGAACAATAGACGTAAGAGGTGCACTAATTAACATGGGTCTTCCGTTAGATGTTCACCATGGCAAACGTAGATTCAAAACAGTAAACATTTGGCTGTTTCTGCGTAAGTGCAGTACACAAAGGCCGATAAAGCACGTCGATAGCACCACAAATTTTTAGCCAAACTTTCTGATCGTAGTAGCAATATTTAGCCTTTACAAGGTACGGCAGTTTATAACAGAAGTATTTGATGTTATGTGGTGGATATCAAGCGGTTAAAGTGATGATTTTTGTAAACCTTGTTTTTTCCATCCTCAGCTACGCAGGCCTCCATTGCGTAGTTATCAAGGGCTACAGCAAGTCTGCGGGCTATCAACCTGGGGTACGCTTCGAAGACAACAGGTTCCGTAACTCCTGGAACGCGGTCTTTGTGGCGGGAGCGTGGCGTTTCGTGCAGTGTAACTGGGGAGCAAGACATCTGGTCAACGCTAAGGACGCGCCGAAGCCCGGCAATAGGGGGAAGAGCGATAGCTTGAGGTTTGTTTGGAGAATACATAATTTGTTTATGTTTATGGCCTGTAAATTTTGCTATGTACTGTATAACGTAATAGGATTCTTCTCATGGCCACTTAAAAAGTCCCTAAAAAGCAATGATAAATCTTTAAAGTTGCTTGTTGCGCCATTTAAAGCCTGCATAAACGTAACCTCAGCAATTTTCCTGAGTGCTGAGAGCATTGCATAAGCATGTATTTCTAGGCAATCTAACTTTCGCTTTGTCGAATCAAGGGCCTCACAAATTTCTTAGCTTCCGTCTTAACACTTTTAGTAAAAACGCCGCAAATACGCATCTTGACTTAATTTCTATACCTCCTTCAGAAATCAATCTTTTTGTTGGCTACCTAGGACTTCCAACAATTCCCACTACTGTCCCAGGTACGAATACGACGACCACTACTTCCTGACGGACCCTCGGGAGTTCATCTACGAGTTCTTCCCGCTGCAGCCAGACTGGCAGTTGTTGAAGACGCCTATCACGCTGCACGACTTTGAGGAGCTGCCCTTCGTCAGGTCGCTGTTCTTCAGATATGGACTATACTTCAGTGACCCGAACACGAAGGCCGTTATGTATACTGATTCGACTGGTGAGTTTTTTCAATATATGGTATTTTATTTTACTTAAAACCAACTTCATGCCATCAGATTTATTTTCCTGCAGAACATGCGAAAAATTCTGCTGCCCTTGAATTGGAAGATACTGTATAAAACATGTGTTCCATTAATTTGACCACTGATATCGTGACTCATTTTCCTTATATAACACAAAAGAAAAGTAAAACCTTTTTGATCAGTTTAGGTCGAGGTTTTAAAATAACGTCGGAGCGATGTTAGACTAAAAAAATTAAAAAAATCCTGTTACAATCGGGTTAAATTTTAATAGTGTATTTGTTCTCGTATTTCCAGGTGCGGCGACTATGCGCATAGCCATGCCCGCACACATGCAGAGCTCGCTCATCTTCCACTACAACCTCAAGTTCTACGACACGGAGGGAGACGGCTTCGACGGAGTCAGTCTCAAGAGATTTGTAATGCAGGTCTGTGTTCATTATAGATCAATCGTAACCATACAATATGTAGAAAAGTCAGTTATTGTCTGCAAGTATTTGTCACTGTTTTTTTTTTCTACTTCAGCCAATATTGTTTACTTGTAAAGTTTCTTTAATTGAAGGGAATCAGACGGCAGATTCTACATTGCATATCATAAAAACAGAATAACGTAATGTGTATTTTTTTCATATAGTGGTACAATTTAAGTTATTATGTGGACAGAAAAATTTACACCTTACATCTCTTGAGCTTAACCCCAGGATCGAATCACCTCGACTACTCGCAGTCCGACTCCGAAATCCGAATATCGGTTATATGTTTTTTCAGTAAAATTTCTAAATACCTACCTTTTTGATTAATTTAGCGTCACTAAGCCTCTGGAGCCCGACAACAGTTGGTAATTAATTATCCCATTATCGGCTTTGAAAGGTTAAAGAAAAATAATCAAATGTTTATTTATGGAACCTTCCAGTCGGTGGTCGGTAATGTGGTATCGTTCCGCGTGCACGCGCCCTGCAGCGGCGCATTCCTGCTGGACATCTTCGCGAACGCCGTCACGCCGCGGGAGTACCTCACCGGGGAACCCATGAAGTTTAAGAGCGTTTGCAAGTTCAAGGTAAATTTACTCAACACAATAAGTACACAGAAGAATTCTGCTATATTTACACCACACACACTGTGTTTTCTAGGAAGCTGCGTGGTGGATTGCGGGGTTTAAGTAATCGGATACACTCACATCCCTTTGTGTAATTTGCCCCGGTTAGACGGTCAGACGCTCAAGAAATGAACAGAAAAACGGCACAGCACTTGTGGTTAAACTTTTGTCACAGTTTTAAATGCTCGTGTACCAACACCACCAAAACCTCGAGTCTTCTTATTATTATAAGAGCAGTGTGCCTATCGGTGCAGTGACTGCCACTGTCTTCATTTTGACCTTTTTATACGACGCGACTCCCACATTCTCCTTTACTTGTTGGATAAAGCTGTGTATAGGTCATCCCCGTCCTCTCATCGAAAGTTTATAGAAGTTAAAATTTTGTAAGAATCAATAGTATCTATATGTTGTCATCCTATTTTATAAATAGACCCGACTCAAAATCTGTCGCAGTAACAACACAAATTGCATCGTTGCTACGATCAGACATTACCGATGGAACTTCATCGTAATTAATTAGATATTATTTTCTGAGGAAACACAATCAATTTCTTATCTACGATGCTATCAATTCCTTATAACTCAGAAGTAAAATATACATAGTTTAGTAAACGCAGACATAACTAAACGAAAACCATAATTTCGTAGATATGTTGTGCTGAGCTTCAAACGGTGATGGTCCCGCTACCGGACTGCGCAAGCGGCGAGTGGGGACCTACGAAAGCTACCAGACTCTTCGGACTCGTGCCTATAACGCATCAGGTAATACTTTGATATCTGGGCGACATTTTAGCAGAGCCCTTCAGTAAAGAGAAGGATATAGGTAGGTGCTAGTTGTCCAATATAAGTTACAAAATAATTCGAGAGGATTTATGCAACCTAAAGAACTTTTCCAAAACTTGGGAACTTCATGAGATTCATGGCTTCTAATTTAAATTTTATATATATTTTTCAGTTACGATAATATAAATTCCGTACCTTAAGTTTTGGAGTCCAAAATAGATTGAACCTCAGACAAGACAACCACTTACGTACTCAGAGGATCAGTTTTATAGATTTCATGAATCGATAAAACTGATTAATTTTGTTCGTAGTTTAACCAAACAGCGTCAATAAATACAGATATGTTTTCAAATGCAAGGTAGCTTGCGTAACGGACTCTAAATCTTTTGTGAAAGAAAAATATCTACTGTCGTTAGCACGATAAAAATTGCATTCCACAAATAATTATAACTTTAGCATCATTTACGTCTTATAAAAAAACTTTCTCCATTCTAGGAAGCGTTAGTATTCGCGGGTCGAGAACTAGAGATTCAGTTCCGCATGTCACGCCCCCTGGCGGACTTCATGGCGACGTTGCACAAGAACGGGGTTGACGAGAAGAGGCTCTCCAAGTACGTGCAACAAAACGTCTCCGATGACATCGTGTCCTTCTATATTACGTTCCCAGAAGAAGGTATGCTATAGAAGACTTTCTTTTCCATAGTTCCGTAGAAATTACTAATACAATATGTCGTATATATCGTCGCATGTAGTGGGGATGCTTTCTAGAAGGCCTTAAATGTGGGGCAGTGGTATTAAAAAATATATTTTAAGTTTAACCAAATATTTAGCGGTCGGTAGGAGTCTGGCACAACCTCAATGCTGGATTTGACAATATGACAGAAAGTCTAAGAGAGCTCTTATAGAGTAAAAGTGGTTTGAAAGTGGCCCGAAGCAGTCACATTAGCCAGGGCTTCGACAACGCAACTTGCGTACGCTTGATAAAATTTGATTACCTTTCACTCAATCTTGTCGCATCCTTAGCATCATCATCAAGACTTTCGATAGTATCTACAGAGACCCATTGATCTGAATCCTGTATTTTAATAACTATCTACTTATTTACTATGTTCCAGGTCAATACGGCCTAGACATATACACGCGAGAGCGCGGCGGTCCGACAGCTATCCACCAAAACGGCTCCACAGAGAAAGAAAAACACCTCCTCACGCACTGCTGCAAGTACCTCATCAACAGTAGCAAAAGGCAGCACTAGAGTATAATGGAAACGAGGTGCCTATTGATGTCAGTATCATATATCTATTAGTCAGGAATAACATATTCCTCGGAGCATTTGGTAAGAATCAATCATATAACAATGTGATTAATGAGCAGTTTTGATTGAAACTGGTATTCATCTGTAAACATTTGTAAATTACCGTTAATTTAAAAGTTCTTTTTATCAAATGTTCATCATCAAGTCTCCAGGATTTATGAGTTATTAAATAAAATAACGTGGAAAAAGTATATGGAAGTTCTTATAACAATACATACCGATACACCCTGGGCAGTCAGCGGGATATCGACTTTGCTGTCTGGCCTAACTTTAGAACATGCGTGAAATAATCGAATTCCCAAATACTGAATAATTCTAATGGCCTGTTCTGCTAGGTCATGGGTATTAAAGTAAGAAAATACTCAGATCTTATAAACTTCATACAATTTAGGAAGAAATTCACCATATGAAATTGTTAAATGATACGGGCCTTATTTTCAGTCCATATAATTTGGATGAACAGGACATCAATCGGCACTTTTATCAGTAATAAGTTTAAGTTCAGAGTAAGGAATTACTTTATCAAACGTGTTTAGTAGCAGAAGCAATGCAATAGTAGTATGTAGACTTACGAATGTCACAACTAATATTGATGATTACTGCGTGATTACTAGATAATTAGCTTCTTCTGTCTCTGCTTCTCTTCTGCGCAGAATTGGGAGAAAAAAATCCAGCCGGGATAAAAAAATACCCTGTGTGTGTTAATCCAGGTTGTAAACTATCTGTGCGCCAGATCCAGTTCAGAATTATTGCCTGAAAGGGTGACAAACATCCGTCAATCCTCACAAACTCAAACTCGCATTTATAATATAAGTAGGACAGTAGGATTAACTCCGTGCACGGAATGATCGTGACGATTGACAGGCTAGAATGGAGGAAAAACATATTGCGTCTATCCCAAATAACTTAAGACTGGGGCAGTAAGAAGATATTTGATGACGCCAAATAATAATATCTGGAAGTATTCAGTAATTATTTTATTTTATATTTCATTATGTCCCATGTCCTACTCAGTTCGATCTATTTCTATACCAAAATTTGTTCTGCGGTTTAGGCATGAAAACGTAACAAGCAGACAGATTTACTTTCACAGTCCCGATTTCTTCCACTTAACACATTGGCACAGGGACATTACGGGCTAAATATAATAAATTATTATAGAATACTAATATTCTAATGATCACGCAGCTACATCAAATACATTATTACACCTACATCATGTCAATTTTAACATTAAAATATACTCAAATATTGAAGCGAGGTTTTAGTAAAGACGTATTCTGTAAACTTTATAATATAATAATTTGTAAGCTATTTTATACGACTTTTTACCCAAATGTAGATACGTAATAGTTTAGAAATAAAATCCGTTCGCTGATATAAAACATTTATTATAATTATCATAGATTACGCTAAAAAACATTTTTACATAAACATAATAATTTGTAAATTATATGATTGGATATTGTTTGAATTTTATTACTTTAAGTACGGAATAAGGTTGTGCCGAAGCAATTTGATTGCTTTTTTGTACGTTTTTTTATATTCGTAATTTGTATAAAGATTAGAGCATTATTAACGAAGGATGCACGCGATCTGCGATGGCAGATTTTTATTGTCATCGTCACTTTTTATGACTTACAAACTAACATAAATATTGCTATTTTACATACGTATGTTGTTCGCCTATTTTACATCGTGTGTCGTTCAAATAGCATTTCTGTAGAAGCTAGTTTTCTGCTTTACAATGTTTCTTCCAAGATATTATATAGACTGGTCCATGAAGGCTCAGCTTGATGGTAGCAATGAAATATAAAAATATTGTGAATTTAATTTACTCAAAACTTTATAGTGATCGCAAAATATGAATTTATATCCGAACTTAGGGCCGTTGGTAATAATGGTTTGGTTATTGTAGTTTAGGCGGTTTTTTTTTTTTTACCTTTAAACATAGTTACTTAATAGAATAAAACAATAATATCCATTGCTGTCAAATCCAAGCTTCGGTCTCGTCATCTTCAGTGTTCGTAGTTTTTCTATAATCTAAGACGGTGATATACGCTTACTTATATTGTGAATTAAAAATAGATTGCTCTATTTTATTAATATATTTTTTATTTACCTGTTAAACGCACAAAATGAAATGTAGCAATTTATTATAATTACTTAAAGCTAATGTAGATTTAACATTACATTTAATTTATATGACAATATTATTATTTTTCTATTTAATAAACACGAAAAATGTATGTAAATTTTTTATATAAAATATATGGCATGTTACTTTTCTAAATGTAGTTTTTATTTTATTGTATAACAGATCTTAAAGTAATTAGTTTTAATATTGAGCACCAAATTAGGAGGGACGGCGGCGTTTTCTTAAATTTTAATATAATTAAATACATAAATATTGTTGTCATATAGTACTATGCACGTCCGAAGTTTACGCAAGTAAGCTGCGCGGTATTTAATTTACGATAGAATCGACAGAGCGCATGCGCGATCTGGCGAGAGCGCTGTAACAGCGTGCTATGTCACTCACTCCTTTACATTCCGTCGATACATCTGTCTCGCTCATTCAAGCTTAGAGAACAGTCGATGTCATAAATGTTCCGCGGTCGTGTTGATTTTCCTAACAAATTTAAATATTGTAACACGGTTACACTTTTCTATACATCTGTACCTGCGTGGTCGTTTAGTATGACTAACTTCAGACATGCACAGTTACCTGTATTACGACAACTGTACCTACCTGAGAGATAGTTTTGATCAACTATACGTCTTGTTGTCAATACATTGAATTGTGAGTAGCACATACAATCATCACAATTCATAAGACAATATATTTTTTATATTCTTATTATGAAATAATCTTCAAGCAGAAACTCTTTAGTCAAAAAACACAAGATTAAAAATCGAAATATAAATAAAATTGTTACAGAGATTCGTGTATGAGAAAGTCTTAAAACTATAAGTTAATAACACAACCAATTACATCAGTCATTGAATTTGATCAATCACATCACAAAAATAACTAATTCTCTACTATCGAGCGTTATTAAATTTTTTAATTTATGGCCTGCATTAATTTTATCGGAAATCGAGTCCGCCAACCCCAATGGTAAACAGGCTATGTTATGTATTATTTTTAATAAGCATAATTTGTTTCAGAAACCATTTTTATGCTGCATATTTTCAAATCATTTTCAAGTCTTATTTAAAAACCCGGTTGATTAAATCAAACAAAAAAACAGTGCAGTCAACAAAAACAAACGGTGCATAAACATTTCATCTTAGGCAAAACTAAATAATCAGGTATTTTACTGGGAATCTTACTGGGATTAAAGTGAGTTTTTTAATTCAAGATATGTCTTTGAAAAAGCATTAACGCATGCTTAGCGAACTCTAAAGTTACAATATTAAATGGAAAGATCTTTTTCCATTTAATATTGTAACTTTTGAGTTTTTTACTCAACAAATTAAAAAAAACTCCATACATTCGGTATTTTCGTATGCTCTTGATGATGATAGATGGTATTATAAATTAAACTAAGCCTTTAGTAGTGTTGAGCGTGGCTCTCTGCTCAACCCCTCGTATTAATGTGCCGAGAAGTCCTTCCATTTCGTTCGCTGTCTCCCGCAGTTGCGTGTTGTCGAAGCACGAGTCTAAAATTAAGAATCTAATGAGTTACCAGCGACGAACGGTTGCCAAGCTTTTGGAAGACTACGTTTTGCATACCCTTTTCCAATATGGCGCCCTCAAAAACGTCTTAAATTGACACTGAGAAAGAAAAAATCACCTCCTATCCACCATGTTGAACCAATTTATAAAATTTCAAAGGATTTACTATCTCACATTCGGAATCGTGGGTTCCTACATAGAATCTGTCAAGAAATTTTGACGGCGCGGTTGGCAGTGGGCGAGAGACCGGCTTCTACATCACTTGTCGGGTTCAATTCCCGCACGGTGCAAATATGTGTACGATCTACAGATAATTGTTCCAGGTCTAGATGTGTGTGCTTGTGAGATATATGTTGGCAACATTTTTGGCAAGAAGAAATTCAACATCGCAAGCATTCGTGGAGAATTTCACTCAGTGTGCCTATTGGCACAGGAACTGAGTGAAATTTGCTTAATATGACGGCGCGGTTCGCGCAGGTTCGATTCCTGCACGGGAAAAAAGCGATGATCTACAGATAGTTCCGGGCCTAGATGTGTGTGTATGTACCAATGATACAGGAGCAATTCCTAGTGTAGGGCAACCATGAAGGTAACATTTTAAAAATAATAACAGAAAACAAAATATTTCTTACCATCCATAGCAAAGTTGTTTGTCAGAATCTGCTGCAGCCTGTCCAGGACCGTATCTAGGTCAGCATTGAGTTCCTTCATCTTGTCGTTACTGTGTTCTACACATCGTATGTCTGCGGCGAACTTCTGTTCAGTGGCCGACAGGGAGTGGCGGCTCTTGTCAGCTTGACGAGGCTTAACTGGGCGCTGTCGTTTGTCTTGGAGAGATTCTGGATCTGGAAATAATGTATAAAATTTAAAAAAACATACATACTTATATAGATTGAAGATAAATCTTTGAATTTAATGCTTTTCAAAGATTTATCTTGAATTGTTAAGGTAATTGCATTCTTTACGACATTGTATTAACTGCGAATTGATAGCAATGACGTCGCCATAAGACGTGTTAAAATATGCAAGAAGAATTCGCGGTGGTGAGCAGAGGTCGAGATGGCTTAGTGGTCAGAGCGCCTGCAGTATTTATCCGGGAGGCGCAGGTTCGAATCCTGTTCGCGACCGTATTCTTTTTCCATTTAATATACATACATAGATTGCTAAAATCATAACCCTACCTTTTGGCTTTGCCGTGGTCGGGTAAATAAACAATGTATTACAATCAAAACTACTGTTGAAATTAATACAAATTCCAATCCAATTCCAATATTAAATCAACGCCTTAAATTAATGCATATTGCTAAAATCAATTTACCTACATCACAGTTATCTAAATATTTAAGCATTTTAGCTTACTAATATCCCGATTCTATATTTATTTTTAAGACATTTTGGCATTCAAAAGTATGAACAACATATTTCCAATGTCAATGGAGCAGATTTATTTTCAAGAGTGACGCTACTGGTCACATAAGAAAACTCTATTACTTTATATTTTATTTTATTAATTAATAGATATGTGTGCCCACGTTAAGACTAGCAAGTTAGCTAAAGTAGAATAAAAATACCTGAAGCTAGTTGGCTGCACTCCAGTCGACTAGTCGGCGAATAATCGATAACTATTTTGTTTTTTTTTTAATTACCAAATCTAATCCGTACGCAATACACTCGAACAGAGCGGAGAGTTGCGGAAACCAGCCAGCTTTAATCTTAGTTTAACAGATATATACGCGTTTTTTGGCATTATTGTCGATCTGGTATTGAAAAGCAGCCCCAGATCCAGGTGGGAGCAAACAGGGGCATTTTTTTTTTGTATTTGTAGAAAAAATAACCAAAACGCCCTAGCATCCAGCGCACTTGGTTCCATCGATTATTATTAATTTGATTCGGTAACGCATACTAACGTATCTAAGTTTGTAAGATTTTCTAAATAATCTAATATATAAAATTCTCGTGTCACAGTTTTGCGTTGCCATACTCCTCCGAAACGGCTTGACCGATTTTGATGAAAATTTTTGTGCTTATCCGGTATCTATGAGAATCGGCCAACATCTATTTTTCATCCCCCTAAATGTTAGGCGTAGTCCACCCCTAAATTTTTTATTTATATGGCAAAACAACGTTTGCCGGGTCAGCTAGTTAAATATAAATCTTTGAAAAGCATTAACGCATGCTTAGGGAAATTATTAAATAATTATTAAATTTTCTAAATAATGTTTATCTCAAACGTTGGAGGAGAGGAGGCGCCACTATCAAGTCTCTGCCCCGGTTTGGAAAAATCGTAGATCCGGGGCTGTACAAAGGTGGCTGATAAGTTGTTTAAAACAAACCGTTGAGCCCATCCCTATGATATAACTGAGATGTTTACATGAAGTAGTATTTATATCTAAAGATCCACGCAAATATCCTCCTGATCTGGTATCGTCTTGTGACGGGTCGTTGAGCTCTCTTAGTTATGGTTGAGCTACACGTTGACTGATGCATATGTGCCGTCAGACAGGACAGGTCACCTCGAAGCTGCTATGGCTATTTTCTCAAAAGGCGATCCCGGCATCGTTACACTCACATAGATATGTACATACTATTATGTCTGGACTTTAAAAGAGACGTTGACCTCTGAGTTTGTTTCGGCGTTTCTTCTCAGAGACAGTCAGATAGGAAACGCCGGCGCCATCTAGTTTATAAAAATGACTTGTAAAAGTGTCTTCAACAGATCTATTTACAGAAATAAATCATTTATCATAAAGAAACAATCAAAACACTCACCATTATACCAATTACTAATATCATTCATAGACACAGTAGATATGCTGTCAGACGTGGCATGCACCACAACGGGCTTCAAAGCATCTCCAGACACTGTCAGCAAATTCTGACTCTCTTGCTTCGACACCACAGAGAAGTTCCCAGAGTCTAAACTTAGGACCCTTGGCTGGTTCTTAATATCGGCCGCTTTGGACTGCTTCTCATTTTCCAGAACCGGTATTGGGCTGAACAAGTCAAATGCTTGTGGTCGTTCGTTGTTGTCAGGTTTTGACGCGTTTTGTGGTGATATGTTGGGCTGGTTTGATGATAGATTTTCCTAGAAAACGCATACATTACATAAAATAACCAGCCCGTGACCGTTTCACATAAACATAAATCCTCTTTATTGTACATAAATGATAATACAAAAATGACAGGAACACTAATACAATTTTAAAGTACAATTGGTGGTTATATCTCAATTCAGTGATCTCTTCTTGACAACCATATAACCACAGGGCAAGGGTGTCTTCTCATACCGAGAGCAGAAAATTCACCATATGTTTATGATATCAGTATATTTATTAATTTCTTAATTTATTCAAATAAAAATAAATATTTCAACCCCAGTAACTCAGGCTTTGTAACTCATCCGATCTCTTAAATTAGTTTCAACACGTAGTGCTTATATATATATATATGTATTTATACCCATAGGTTCACATCCTATATACTGGGTGGGTACTTAAAAGAATTAGAAAAAAATAGAGGTAGAAATAATCTTTAAAATTTTCGTGTGGGATTTTCACCTGTACATAATGCCAAATCATAAGAATACGGGTCAGAATGCCTACGTAAAATAAAAGTGACTACCCTAATGGGTATGGCTATATCCGTTATTGTTTATTATGTAGAAAAAGTTACCTTCAATATCTTCAGTCTGTTGATCTGTGTAGACATATGCGTCCAATGCGTTTCCACTTTCGTTCGCAGTTCGTTGTTTTCGCTGTTATTGATTTCGTTGTCATAGTGATTGCATATCCTATCCAGACGGCTTGATACTTCCTGGAGACACCTGTGATCATAATTTATGGGAAGATGTTTGAGAACATATGTTAAAATTAAATAATAAAATAAAGTTTGAAATAACATAGTAATCCAAAATTTAATGTACAACATAAACCTAAAGTTAACGTTCCCGCTCCCACAGTCAAACCGATACCACAGTTTTGTGGGACTTCGTTTTGCTTATTTAATGTTGTTTCTGTGTATTAAAAATAAATAAAAAAATATCTAATGTGTATAGTATGTGTGGCGCTGTATTAATGGTGTGCAGACGCAACTCCTGCGCCACGGAACAAATAATGTTTTAATCTACTAGGTATGCTCCGCGGTTGCACGCGCTTTATTTCTTTTTGCTTGGTACCCAAGTGTCGTAGCATAATGTTAAATAGCCCACAACTTATCTCAAGAATTTTACTATCAATCCAGGCCCGGAGGCGCAGGATCGAATCCTGCACACGACCGTATTTTTCATTCCACAAAAATGTATAAAGTTACAATAACCCATAATAAGACCTCTAGAGGTCGAGATGGCTTAGTAGTCAGAGCGCCTGGAGTATCTATCCGGGAGGCGCAGGTTCGAATCCTGTTCGCGACCGTATTCTTTTTCCATTTAATATTGTAACTTTAGAGTTCGCTAAGCATGCGTTAATGCTTTTTCAAAGACATCTTGAAAAATGTATAACTTTCTAAGTTCGCTACGCACGGGTAGATGAGAAATGCGTTTAAATATTTATCGGTATGGGTTTATTTGGGAACATATTCTTGAACTGTGAAATAATTTTGGACGTATTTTAAAAGAGATTGCGTTTACTGATACTAATAACAATATGCACACACGCTTAGAAGAATTAGGATTTAATAATCTAAAGATATTTTTTTTGTTTGTACGTGCTAATCTCTGGAACTACATTAAGCCCAACAAACTCACTTATGCTGTGTCTCCAACTTCGTTATAATATCTTGCAGCATTGTGACAGGGTTGTTAGCACTATTTCCAGAAGCCTTGCCGACTGTCGACGTAAAGATGACCGGTCTACCATCCTTCCTTCTTCTTACAGAACCACCTTCTGCTTTGTCTGTGCTCTTCTTGGAACCCTTCTTTGGGCACTTCTTTTTAGTCTTAGTGCAAAAGAACAATCGTTTCATGCCTTTAATGAAGTTTATGCATTCTGAGGATTTTGTCTGAAATAATAAATATAAAAACAAATTTTATAATAAAACAACACTTTGCAGCGTTCGTCATTGCTCAAAAGACGTGTTAAAAATATGGATGAAGAATTCGCGGTGGCGCGGTGGTGAGCAGAGGTCGAGATGGGTTAATGGTCAGATCGCCTGGAGTATTTATCCGGGAGGCGCAGGTTCGAATCCTGTTCGCGACCGTATTCTTTTTCCATTTAATATTGTAACTTTAAATACATACTTAACTAAATTAATACTGAAAGAGCTTGCAAGTATTTGAACATTCTTTTATGAGCACCAAGTTTATTAGGTAAGGACATACAACGACTAGCCATCACCCAAGGAGAAATCCTATTCTTGAGCAAGCTAAAGTATGTTCCAAAAACACAGGTGAAAGTATTTTACTACTCTTGCAGCAACACTTATTCAAACATATAGAAAGATACACCATGAACATACCTGTCCATCCCTATTCATGAATGAGCTTATAACTAAATTACAACAACTGCCTCGTTGGTCTAGTGGTCGCAAGAGCGGCTGCTGAGCGTGAGGCTCTGGGTTCGATTCCCAGGTCGGGCAGTGTTATTGAGTTTTTCTGTTAGGAATTTCTCAGTAGTCCGGAGACAGGAAATTGGCGGTGTGACACCCCCGTGCTTCGGAGAGCACGTAAAGCCGTCGGTCCTGCGCCTAAACTCTCTCCGGTCGTGTCGGATTGCCGTCCCATGGGAATATGAGAGTGAAGGAAGAGGGAGTGCACCTGTGTTTGCGCATACACTTGCGCACTATAATATCTCCTGCATACTTGGCTAATCTCCGTGGAGATAGACCGCCGTGACCGAAATACGGTTTGGAGATGTATTAAATTACAACAACATAGATGTTAAACACTATTGCAGGGATTATTCAAACATAAAGTAAGGTGGCCATACCTGTCCATCCATGATCTCATGCACCAAGTGTGTCTTCTTATGTCCACTAACTGTGGTCAAGTCTTTATCGTACAGGTAACATTTCTCACAGAAGTATATATCACTGCATTTTGAGCATTTGAATTTCAGCACCTGAAAGTTAAATTATTTATATTTTTTGTGGGAAGAAAAATGTGGTCTTGAGCAGCGCCTCCCAGACACTAATACTCTAGGCGCTCTTCACCCGATATTCTATTTTATCCACAAGGTGCAGGTTCCTGAATCTTGCTCGCGACCGTATATTTTTATTCCAACAAAAAATATACATGAGTTTATGCATTTGAAAGATTTATCTGTATTTAAATAAAATAATTATAAGTTTAACCAATATTTAGTAGGCAAAAAATATCACTTATTATAACACAAGAACCATTTGCCAATTCTAACACTCAATAAATAAAAGAGAAAATTCAAATTAATATTTCATTGAGTACTTCTCCTTTTCGAAGTTCACTTCACTCAACCACACAAACAAGTTAAACTTACGACTTCTATAAAGATATAAATAAAAAACGAATACTACTCATCTCTACACGACATTCGAACCCGCAACCACAAAGAATATGATATTCCTAACAATACACTCCCACACTGCCATCCTTCAGTACATATAACAAAAAAAAAAATAGCAATGTAGCAACAACGGCGCCGGCGACAGGTAAGAAAGTGTGACGTAGATATTTATAAAAGATAAACAATAACAGCTAGATAGTGTGAGACAGGTGGGTGGCAACAGGTAGATGTACGGTCAGCGACAAAAGTTGCTGAACGCATCCAAATTTTTAAAAAGAATTGCCTCTTAAACTATTCATCTAACCCTCTGGAATACAAAACAGAGCAAACTTGTCATTCAATAAATACAAAAATTGCAAGAAACCATTTCATCATATTGCAATATACAGTTGGTTCAGTTTCAATGTGTATTAATCGACTTTTGGCACTGGCTGTACTATGAATACAATGGGCGGGTTCGAAAGCATTTAGTATTACTGTTTACTACCATTTGTTTTGATTAGTATGCACAAGCATGTTACTGTATGATGTAAACAAAATTAACATTATGCTTGCTACATTGATGGTGTATCAGAGCACATGTTGTGTGTACCCTGCCTTTTTCAGAATGTTACACTTTTTTTTTTGATAGAAAAATAAAGTTGTTAGCATGATTCTTCGCTCCTCGCTACAAATGCGCTAATGCGTTTGAAAGAAATAAGTGATGGAAAACCATTCGTCAACACTGAGAGCACAAGATGCCGAGACATTCACACTATTTCCCAGCCGGACACGACTCGCTGTACCACTGGCAAATAGCAGGCACTGCCTTACCCTTGAGAGGCTTTTGCTAGCAGTGAATTATGTAAGATTTACCTGTATAAGCGGCTGGGTGCATAGTGCACAGGTTGCAGAGACACTGGCGCTGTTCCTGCTAGCCACGACGCGCTGCACCACGGGTAACCAGCGCGCGCTGCTGCAGCTGTGCGCGCCCCACTCGGACACGGCGCGGGCACTCACGCCCAACATACCGGCGCTCTGCCAAGAATAAGTTTAATAATTGTTAAATAATGATTGTTAAATAAATATCCCCAGGTGTTTCCATAAGGCGAATACAAGAAAGCTTGAAATTCAATAGACAACAACATAATAGCTCAGTGGTACAGTGATGACACGGAATGTCAAGGGTCACAAAATGCTCACAAGCTTATGACCCTTGAAAAAAATATTTCAGAGATATTGTTATGTTTAACAAAAGTAAACAATTATTTCTAAAATAGGGCAAAATGTAAGATATGTAAACTTAGGAAAGTTTTATACAGAAGTTTCTGTTATTATTTTCTGATCTGAGAACATTTGAAATTTAACTTTACATTTCAGCATAATTCACCTGCAAAAATGGTATGATTGACATAAATACACTAGAAACTATTCCAATCACAAACCTTATCAAAGCAA
Source organism: Xylocampa areola (assembly GCA_935421205.1). Taxonomy (NCBI): domain Eukaryota; kingdom Metazoa; phylum Arthropoda; class Insecta; order Lepidoptera; family Noctuidae; genus Xylocampa; species Xylocampa areola. The sequence continues at coordinate 13,666,249 of OW285218.1, read as the reverse complement.
GCCTCAACATCAGCCTGTACATGGTCAAAGCTAACTCCCAGGTAAGCAGACAAGGCAGTCACATGCGCCAACAATGCTGCCAGTCTTCTTGGAGACACACAGCCATTGTGGTCCATGCAACAGTTGGCCAGAGCTCCCCATTTGTCTGAAGCTGACTCTTCACTTAGGATTATCAGAAGGGTTTTTGCTGCCAATACCCGTATGGGCTCTTTCCTTTCACTAAAAGAATGGTATAATGGTAGAATGGTGGAATGTATAAAGAAAAAGAAAGTGTAAATAGACCAATATTGAAAGTATATTTATATTGTTTATTTAACATTGCATTCAGAAACTAGGCTCATTTCTTCTCAAGTCACAAAAACTTTAGTTTCATTTTGATTTGGTCAGCCAACAGAACAAGTAACATTTTGGTTTATGAAAAAATATATTTATATTATGAGTTTTGGTTCAACATTTACCACTTTAAAATACTTACAAGACCATTTATTATTAATTTGCAATATCTCTTTCTTTTTAATGCATATTACACAGATATTAAGTATAAACAACTCACCCATCATAAACATTGAGCAACAGGTTGATCAACAAGTCAACAGCAAGATCAATATCTCCACTGAACAAACCTTCTTTCTCAGCTGCAAAGTATATGTCTGCGAGAACAGACTCCAACTCCACTGTGTCCAAGGACAAACTACTCTCTGATAGACTGAGCTGATGCCTTGCAAATACCCCTGAACTTATGCGGAGTGGAGGTACTAGAAAACATATAAAACATATTTTCAAAATAAAAAGTTGTTTTATTATAAAGAAAAATGTCCTTATATGACAGGTTTTAAGGGCTTATACCAGTATGATAAAAGCTATAAGCCCTAATTAAAGCATTAACAATGCTTCATCATTTTTCATATGAACACAACTAATATTTATGTAATAAGTGTAACATTATTGGCCACAATTCAGTATTTTTGACTATTTTAAAGTTGTTTCGTATGTCGTTTACTTCCTATAAGTGAGACTATAATACAACCGAAACTCGTAAATTCGCTATTTAAGGACACGAAATGTCAACAGGTTGCCCATACCTCTCAGGTGTTTTTGTAAAGTATATATCTTGAATGCAACGCGATATGCGTTATATTTTATCCCGTCATACTCCTCGAGAGAATCCATAATCTTTCTAAATTCTGGATGATCATATTGTTGGTTCCCTGTCGCCTCACTATAACAAAAAAGTTTTCTTAAACTTTTGACGATTTTATACACAAATAGTTTCAGTGAAAGTTATACGTACTCGATGTAACACGGATATCCCGCCTCATTTTCAACTTTTTTCCATTTATTTGAACTCATACTGAACATGTTTTTTCACATTAACATAATTTCAATACGGCAAATTCAGATAAATATAAAATTAATTTATTAGGTAACCGTCATAGAATATTCAAATATCTTTTCTAAATGAATGAAATGTTTTAAAGGTTACATACATTCAATACATTCCACTATTACTTCACCAATGATTATTAAGCTTTTCACAGTGCGCGTTTTCTATTGGCCAAAACGTAAGTAAGCACTATTACCAGTGGTTTCCAGTGACGGGTGACAAAAGCTTTACGTCTCGTAGTCGCATTGTCGAAGTCCCGCAGATAAAAAAAGGAATATCACGAAATCGAAGTTACTCTATTATAGGATTATACATATATTTAGTAAATCTCATGAAAAATAAATTACAGCGTTCATAAACTATCTCATTATCACCTTAGAGTCCAATAAATTTTATTGGACTAATGTACTTGGATGATAATTTATTTAATACTTGTGGAATGCAATAAACGGGCGTTACTCTGACATCAACCCTCAATTTTGGCTCCTATATTGAGTCTAAAGCTGAATTAGCTGCTAAAAAGCTGGGTAGGATACTCGAAGGTACGGCAGTACTTCACGTCGGAACAATTGCTTCCATTGTACAAAGCAAAAGTTCGTTCATGCATGGAGTACTGCTCGCACCTTTGGGATGGCTCAGCCAAGTATCAGCTAAAGGCGTTAGAGTCCATTGAGAAGCGTGCCAAGAGGCTCATTAGCAACGATTCCTTTGTTCAGACTAAGCTCCAAAGTCTAGAACATCGGCGCAAAATTGCTAGTTTATCGGATACATTTCGGAGTGTGTTTCAAATCTGCATGATCTAACTCTTCCCTGCCCTTTTTTCTATCGGACGGCCAGAAGCACGAAAAGGCGCCATCGGTTTATGGTTGATATACCAAAAACCCGAACGAAGCGCTTTAATAAATGTTGTAATAAATCATGAAATGTTTTTCTATCCTATTCTATTCTAGTCGTGCGAATGAGCCGTGTGACACATAACCCCGCCCGACGAGATGAACTGTGAATGATATTCTATTTTTTGGTTAGTACTAAGTAATTAAAATATATATACGCAGGTGAGACCGCGGGCATAGCTAGTTTCTTAATAATAATTTTATAGTGTGTATTTTATATGTACTGTACAATAGTTTAAATCTATTCATTAATAAGGTAATAATAATCTATTTACAAATAAAAAAATATGGCAAAATAGACTATTTGGATTTATGTAAAATTATAAATGGGATTTTATCGAAAATGACAACAATACAATATACAACTTAAATTCGTTAGTTATCTGCGTTGATAGAAACGCTAATTGATGACAGCTAGTTCTCTTTGCTAGTAACATAATTTGAATCATACTAGTCCAATCAGAAGTGAGATAGTTTTGTTACGACGAGTTTAAAGCCAATCAGAAAAGCGCATACAATTGTAATTTTTTCTGCCATTTTCTCTTTGTAAAGGAGACGCCATTTTGCAAGCGTCACTTGGCGGCGTGTCGGGTTTCCGCATTTTGACCCGAAATACCTTCACTAAAATCATAATATTGTTTTGTTTCGTTTAATATGTCGTACCAATCAAGTGTAGCGCAAGACTCTTTAGCTGCGGCACAATTGGAGATGACCGGTAACCCCAATACTTTGGCGTTGCGTCGGCCATTCGACCCGGTGGCGCACGACTTAGAAGCAAGTTTTCGTTTGACACGATTTGCGGACCTAAAAGGCAGAAGCTGCAAAGTTCCCCAGGATGTTTTGGGTAAACTGGTGGAATCTTTACAACAGGACTATTCCCAGCAAGATGACCAGTTTATGCATGTGGCGATCCCGCGCATCGGTATCGGTTTGGATTGCTCGGTAACGCCGCTCAGGCATGGAGGGCTTTGTTTGGTGCAAACTACTGACTTCTTCTACCCGTTAGTTGACGACCCTTACATGATGGGGAAAATCGCGTGTGCTAATGTACTAAGCGATCTATACGCGATGGGTGTAACCGAATGTGATAACATGCTTATGCTGCTTGGTGTGTCAACAAAAATGACCGAGAAGGAACGTGATGTTGTAATTCCACTGATAATGCGTGGATTCAAAGACTCTGCCCTGGAGGCTGGCACGTCTGTCACTGGAGGACAGACAGTCATTAACCCCTGGTGTGCTATTGGTGGGGTGGCTACTACTATTTGCCAACCAAATGAATACATTGTACCAGATAATGCTGTTATGGGTGATGTACTTGTACTAACAAAGCCTTTGGGTACCCAAGTGGCAGTGAATGCTCATCAGTGGCTTGATCAACCTGAACGCTGGAACCGAATCAAATTGGTTGTATCTGAAGAGGATGTTCGCAAAGCATACCATCGTGCAATGGACTCTATGAGCAGATTGAACCGTATTGCGGCCCGTTTGATGCATAAATACAATGCTCATGGTTCTACAGATGTCACTGGTTTTGGCCTCCTAGGCCATGCACAGAATCTGGCATCTCATCAGAAGAATGAGGTCTCATTTGTTATTCATAACCTACCAGTAATTGCTAAGATGGCAGCAGTAGCTAAAGCTTGTGGCAACATGTTTCAACTGCTGCAAGGACATGCTCCTGAGACATCTGGTGGACTGCTAATTTGTTTGCCCCGTGAACAGGCTGCTGCATACTGCAAAGATATTGAGAAGCAAGAAGGCTACCAAGCCTGGATCATTGGTATTGTAGAGAAAGGGAACCGCACTGCTCGCATAATTGACAAGCCCCGAGTCATTGAAGTGCCCGCTAAAGATTAAATTATGTTCAGTTTAAGACAATGCAAATTTTTATATCTTTAAATATGACTCCATAAGAACGGGATAAATTTAAAAATTTTATTTTGAATTTATTATGTATAACTTAAGTATTTTAGTTTGATCTTTGGTTTCCAGTTTTCTTGTAAGATAACAAGTTACAATTTTAGGGTGAAATTGATGTAAGAAAGCTTTTAGGAAACTCAATCTAGTGACTATTTTGGTGTTTATAATTTTAGATAAGGTATCATAATTGAAAATAAGAGAACAATTCCATTAGGTACACATAACCTATTTGTTTGCAGCTTGTGGAATGTTTCTGCAAATTGTGAGATAAGTATAATTATTAGAATAAAGTTATTTTTCAGTCAACATGTAGTTTTATTTTTAAAGTCTTAGTTTCATCAGTTTTATAGTACCCACTACATTAGCTGGCACTGCTACTACAGGCACCTGGCATATAGAATATTATTATTGCAGTTAGAAAGTCCAATATATTGGATGGAGGCCTAAATACTGGTATAATTAGGTACACAAAACGCTTGTTATAATAATCAAAACTTTTATTCACCAGTGTCTAGGAAAACAACAAACAGGTATCAGCTTAACACAAAAGCCAGGCTTAAAAAAAATCAATTCAGTGTTAATCCGCTGTCATTTATTTTATACATCATGTAGATACAAATGCTATTCATAATTCACTGATTTTGTGCTTAAAATGGTAGGAAACAAAAGAAAATCGGCAAATCCATAGTGGATACACCTATTGGGAATTTGAGGATGATATCACATGACAGGAATATATGCATCTTATTGCCAGTATACAACATAAATAGATGAAAGTGATTCAATAGATAATGAGCCACAAATATCACTAAAGATTATTTAAAATCGGCAATCACAATTTATTCTTTTAGCAAGTGCACACTTAATTTACAAAACATTTAAAAATATAGCTGGCTAAATATTAAAATCAAACTTATTAAATATTGTGGTTGCCTTAAACAATGATAGGTAATAATTGAAAATCACAAAAACATCAAAATATGCATACCATAATGTGTCTTACAGGTATAGGTATTACAACTGACTCTCAGGTAATTTTGATTTAGTGACTCTTGAGAGAGATTCAAGCTAAATAACTATAAACTTAACATTATACATTAATTATAAGCCTGCTCTATGCATACTGCATGGCACAGTACATCCCAGTATAGTTTACACCACTCATAATTCAGTAATCTGGCTATTTCCATGTGACTATTTACCAAAATATTTGACTATATAAAAGACAAACAATACTTATATATTTTATTATTTTTCAATCTGTTACTATTTACCTATTTCATATTATGATGCTATTGCTATTACAAACATAGAAAGGTTCCATTGAGGCACCATCAAATACTGCATAACAAAAAGGCATTTCTCAAGCGCTTAAATTACTGAACACACTCTTAATTTAGATTTTTAATGTTATTGCTATGTCAATTATCAGGTGATTTTAGATTCAAAGATATGAAACCACCAGAGATATTTATTGAGTAAAAACTTAATAATACATGGAATGAATATAATTCATACTTTAATTTTCAATTGTCCACTGAAATATAATAACTTACAGCCACACATTACGAGAACTTAATTTAAAGATTCTAATGTAATGGCACTTGACTGTTGAATTATGTTATTTTTCCCAAAAAACATGAGACCAATGGGTTTCGAGAATCAATGTATAATGCGACCTAAAAATGTGGAATACAAATGTTGATACAAAAATGCCGTACACTCTGAAAAGTCCATAACTGAAGCACAAACTAACTGCTGGCTTGTTAGCAGGCCTTCAGTTGAGCGGTGAATTTAGACATGGCCTCTTGCGAGGTCGACTGTCATCACCATTCTGTTCAATGTGGCTCTGGTCACGTTTTTTCGGTGAATTGTTGTTCTGGAATTGACAATAAGCTAAGGTTAGGAATTATCATCTGAGGTGCTGGCAAGAGCACATTTTTTAACTTTTTTGTCACTGTTTTTAATTAAAAGGTATGTCTATATATAGAGTCTCAAACTAAACAGAAATATTGTAGGGCACTCTATTTTATTATTAGTTTAGAATTTCTCAGTAAAATTTAAACACTAAAATAATATCCTAATTGATTGAAGTGAACAGAGCAGCCCATTATACATTTTCATTTGGTTTCAAATACTTATTTTTGTTCTTTTCTATTTGGTAAGTGGTGTCCATATAGGATAAATCAATTATTTACCTTTTTCTCCCATTGCTGATGTAGATATCTTAACAGTATGTTTGTTTTCTCTGTTACAATTACTGAAAACATACAAATTAAATTCTTACATTAAGACTGCACACAAATGTATACATGCTATTACCATAATTTGGACTCAATCAATAACTTTATCTTCAGATTAGGTTATGATAAATACCAACACTAATAACAATCTAGATGTTTCTACAAATAAACAAACTACTCAATGTCAATGTATCTAATGGAATTAGAATCGTATACTCAACTTTGTTCAGATGGTATATCCTTAGTTGGTAAATATATTGACGGCCTTTTAGAACAATTTCTAATTCCATTGTCCGTATTGAACAGTGTGAAGTTGTGCTCGTCGTACGACGGTAGATCCTTCAGGAATTCCATCACCGACTGTCGAAATATCACAAATTTATCAGACAATCGTCGAAAGGCACAGCATCAAGGCCCAAGCATGGTGCGCAATACAATCACTTAGTGGCCGAAATATGAACGCATTCTCGGCACTCACCATAGTATTCCTAAAATAATATGGTCGGAACTTGTTACTTTACAATCAACAATTTGATAAATCAAACAATAAAGCCAAAATAATCAAAAATAAAATTCTCAACGATCGCCTACAGGAGCAACCAGATGAGAATGACAGCTACGAGTAGAGTTGCCATAATATAATAAGTGCCGTGCCGACAACATTAGAGCTTGCAAACAAAAAAAACATGGGTTTAATTTACTTCAAGGTTTTATTTGATTCATCATTGAACCATAGAATTAGAATAATGCATTGAACTGTGTTTTAAATACTCAAAGGATCTCATGGATAGAAAAGCCTAAAAATATAATCATCCTTTTAATTCTGTTTCCTATGAATAATGATAAAAAATCACACTCGACTGGATTGTAATATCTTTGCCTATTAAAGCCAATTTTTTTACGAAGTTGAACAGGAAATAAGCGGGAATTTTAAAATTTCCGCTCTTCGATGTGGCTCTTTTCGGCTACAATTAAATTTAAAATTTGAAAAAAATATTTTCCTACATTTTGAAAATGTATAGTCTGATAAACGCTAATTTTAATAGAACTTACAATCCAAGTGGAAGGCAAAATGCTTTGTCTGATATCAAAAAATTACTAACATCTCGAGATACGGCTGCCCAAAATAAAGCTTGTGGTTATTTGGTAGAAGTTATTAACCGTTACAATAAAAATTCTAATGAAGGAGCTCGTATGGTAGAATATTTACTAGATAATGATATAACCGTGTTCCTGTGTGAAGCAACTTCTAACTTAGATTTTACACTGTTTAGGTATTTATATCCATTTTTTATTTGTATCTAGTCGTAAACAATTTTTAGACTGTTAATGTAGGTACCTACTAATTGCAATCTACTTGGTACATAGAAGATGCCACTTCGCGGTATTTCCCTTTCGCCGCAGGAACTCTGTATTCTTTTGGAATAAAAAATATCCTCTGTGATAACAACCATGCAAGTACCTATAAAATTTCTTATAAATCCGTTCAGCAGTGATAACAATTATCAAAATGAATTTTAACAGACATTTTCCTACTCTAAGCAAAATTAACAAAGATCCAAACTCAAGGAGTTCACATATGCCGTTGTAAACTGCGGTAAACGATCATTAAGGTTAAACGCTTGCCGCGGTCACTCTACATTTAGCAGATCATGTCCATGCTTCGGTAACCGGTGAACATTAATTGATATGAATATGCCTCACGAAAGTTATTAGACAAAAAAAATAAGTAGATCATTCTAGTTTACTCAAATGAATGATCTCAATCCTCAGGTCGATCATAACATGTCTGCGTCTACTGTGGCGTGCGCGTCAGTTCTTCTCCGACGAGCACGCTGCGCACGCGATGACGGCGGTGGTAAGAGCGCTTGCGCACTACGCTGGAAGTGGTTCCAAGCCTCCCGTAGACGCATGTCTGCATTTTCTATGTGATCTGCTAAATGGGTGAGATGAGATACTTCATAACTATTCTACTTTTTAAAGTACTAAAAGGCTAAGTATTTCTTTAGGAAAAGAATTAGAAGACCATTATTATAAAAAACACTCAATAATCTTTGAACCTTAACACAATTTGATTACCGTAATCCTCGATCCTCAAAACCTTACAGTGTATCTGCAAACAAGACGACACCACCTCTCTCCCACCAAAGCGCTTACAGCGTTGTACAACTTTTAGCCTGTCTAAACGCGCTATCTGCCCACATCAGTACAAACCCAAACACAATTCTATCCAGCGCTTTAGTACTTCACGCGCTAATATCTTACCAACCGGAGAACTTTACGATTAACGCGAATACTTTAAATGCTTTATTGGAAGTGTTAAAGAAATGGTTCAGCTTGCTTATGGGCACATTGAACCATTCCATGTTGATGGGAGATAATGGAATTTCTGGAATGTTCTACGTCGTCGTTTGCCAGATTGGATTGGATGTTTTCGGGTAAGCACGTTATTTGTTCTTTTACACTTCTATTACTTTGGTCTGCTGAGCCCAGCGATCACCACTTATTACACAGGACATTAATAACAGCATTTGTGTAATGTGGGTACTTATAACTGTAACAGTAACTATAGCTATATAATATACTTATAGTTATCTAACCCTTAGAGGAACACAGGCGTGCTATGTTATGCTATGTTCACATCTAATCAAAAGTGTACATTAACACCTAGGTAGCGATTGATAATTTTCGTATTGCACTATTAAATATTTGAGGGTTCTGACTATCCTTATATCAAAATCTTCCTGTCTACATGTTTTACATAGAAGGTTTATCTTATTATCTTTTATATTAGTGACTGCATCCAATATTACGTTGTTCTTACAAAATTGTATTTAAAGAAATTGTTAAATATATAAAGTTTAAAAGAGTAACCATGGAGTTTCTTGCCGGTTCTTTTCCAAAGGCAACGACTTTTTGGAACCGTGCACGTAAATTCTGTCTTTTCCTAAGTGCCTTTGTATGGTTTAAATGAAATAAAAACCTTTGACTTTTCCATTCTCCGTCCTGTCAGTCGTCACGTTATCGTTCACTCCCTTTTATTAATATCATCCCCCACCCAAACCATGCATCCATCTTTTCTTTGGTCTCCCTCTCTCCTCCATCAATTAATTATTACGGTATAATTAAATAGCTGAGCTTAATTAGACTTTTATATATCAAATATCTTTTATATGTCAAACGCTTTTTTTTTTTCAATTAGACCATTTACTGGTACTTTTGAATTGTCAAAAGCTAGTTGCCACAAGTTTGCTATAGGTTGTGTCATAAGAAGGGATGAAACACGTTTGACCAAGAGAGGAATGCATATGAGTCATCCACATCAATTAATTTCAGCAATTTAATTATACCGTAATAATTATTTCCTAGATTAATAAAACTAGTTAGACGGGATGAGAAAGCGGACTTCATTCAGACGATATTGAGTGATGGCCACGAGACAAGCGCTCTGAGACAGTGCGCAGGACACATGGAGGAAACTGTCAGACTTGTTGTTGCCGAGCTTGTGGGATTTACAAAGGTAGGTAGATCATTATCTTCGTGAGTGCATAGACGAGAACTGGTAATCATGGGCCTGACAAGACAGCTGTCTTGAACGGTCGATTCAGTCGTCTATCTTTGAGATGTCTAAGAAAATGTCTAAAATTATTATAGCCAGGTTTGTACTGAAGAAAGATTATGTAGGTAAGAAAGAACGTTTTTTTATTAAATGTAAGGATTATTTTTGTGAAATATCGTGCTATACGTCGTGAGCAGGATTCGAACCTGCGCGTCCCAGATAAATAAATACTCCAGGCGCTCTGACCACTAACCCATCACGACCTCTGCTCACTACCCCGATTTCTTCTTACACATTTTAATACACCTTTTGGCGTCGTCATCGCTATCTATTCAAACCTTATACAGGTGGCTGAACCGACTCGATTATACTCCCAGTTAATTATTACAATGTCATACAGATGCGATTAGCTAAAAAAAAATGTCTTCTAGATAAATGTTTGAAAAGCATTAACGCATGCTTAGCGAACTCTTAAAGTTATTTTATTAAATGAAAAAAGAATACCGTCGCGAACAGGATTCGAACCTGCGTCTCCCGGATAAATACTCCAGGCGCTCTGACCACTAAGCCATCTCGACCTCGTAATGTATACTGAATAGATAGCGATGACGTCACCAAAACATGTATAAAAATGTCTTACTATTACACCACAACATTTTTAGACTCTTGATGGTTTTCATTCTAATCGTGAACTTTTAGGATCACGAAACGCAAATATCGACTGAAGAATACAATGTATTCCTAAAGCTATTACTAAACTTCTTCTACGATAACACAAACAATCAGTGTTTACCAGAATTCTGTGACATGTTGTTCTCTAAAGGATATCTTATGATGCTGCCTCAGGTTCAGATAACCAGGTACGTTCATTTCAACAACTTCGGTCTCATAGTAGTTTTAACTTAGAGATTATTGTAGGTAATATGGAATCGATGATAGTCAGATTCATCAGGGCTTTCACTTTTAGTGTATTTCGACAATTAGATAGCCATTTGTAGCACTGGCCCCAATATAGCTCCTTGCGCAGTACTCATAATTTTAATGATTCATAGCCGGACCTTTCAAAATTTTCCTTGAGATTATCGCTTCTTTTCTTTTCGTGTTATTAGAAGTCATCTCTCTCTCTCGCAATGTCAAGAGTTGTTAAAGCCACCCAATATGCCTTTGAATTATTGTTAGTTTACCAACTGCTATTTATAAACAACTTCCTGGCTGTTTAATATGCCCACCGAAGCACGGAGACGATCAGATTAAAATGATCTCACTAGAAATCACTCATCTACAGACCGATCGGACTGAACTTTGCTTAACCTCACAGATACTTTTGCCTATGCTATGGGCGCCTAAAGGTTTAACGATAAAGATTAGACTAATTGTAAGACATTGGGAAAATTCAATTTATTTTGGTACTTTATCATTTATTTTTAGGAACGATGTGTCGGTTCGTAAAGTGAGCACGCTAGTCCTGGGCGAGATGCTTAAAGTGCTAGCTGATAAATATCTCAACGTAACTGATGTGCAGGATAATGAGACTTGTGCTAAAGATATTCACGTAAGATTAATTCATAATAACATTTAGTTTGAAGATATACGTAGGTAGATATAAGATATTATTAGAACTACTAAGTTTATTTTTGGGAACCGGTGGGCTTACTCTTTAAAATAATTCCGCTCGATTGACATTGGAAATATGTCAGTTCGTACTAATATATGCCAAAATGTCTAAAAAAATATTATAGATTCGGAATCTTACGAAGGCAACAATGCTTAAAATTGCAGCAACTGTAATGTAGGTAAATTTATTTTAATATTACGCATTGTTTTAAAGCGGCTATTTAATATTGGAATTGGTATTAGATTCAAGAGTAACCCCACTGGACTTAAATTTAAACGGATGGTAGTAATTAAGTATGGATACTTTCAGATGGGACTTGTAGAACTTCAGTACGGCATAGAGAAACCTCATCGTATTGGAACACAGTTACAAAAGAGCCAGCCATACAGTTTGCTCATATACATCTACTTCTACTGTCAATCCTCAGAAAAGTATGGTGTTTTGATGATTATCATTTAATAAAAAAAAGATGTATTATTCCTTATTTGTACATAAGGAATAATACATCTTTTTTGAACCTTTGGTTAATACGAACATGTTATTTTACGTATATTTGAACGGCGGCTAAAGCGTTTAATTTTTCCTAATCCTGTACTATACATTGTCAGGATGGTAAATCAGACTCATAAATTGTTGTAACCTAACTCAAAATATGTGAGATAGAATTTAATGTTCCTCCTTTGTTACAAATTATCAATAAGAAAATTTACCTAGGTTTTATTAACTTATTCCTAGGTGTGACTGTCTCATTAACACTATTCATCTTTCAGTTTTCTCATGTTTTCAGCCCTGAAGAAGCAACGGCACCACTTCTTCCTTATCTCGTGGAACACATTTTAAAGCTCCCCAAGTCTTTCAAGCCACCTGCCTACATTATAAAAGCACTATGGCTTGTATTTGCTGTAAATATCAGTTAAACGTTTTTACTGATTCATTTTGTGCCTTTCGACGAACAGAAGCCCCGACCGAAACTTTATGTAATTTCTTGGGTTATCCCTGGAGGCGGAAATCTTGATTTAGCTTTCGGTGTAACCAAGGAGTTATATTATTTGATTGAAATGGTTTCAAAATATTCGCCTTTTCATAAAGATCACTAGACCCTTTAACCTGAAACCTTAATGATATAATTCTTTGGACCGGTTTGAAATATTAATAAATTAAAAATTCATAATGTACCAGTAAAATTTCCAGTCGGAGCTTACTTAGGCCCAAACCGGCTATAAAAATAATGGTAATCAAAACTATTTATCAGATGTCAACAATATCAAACGGCACACTAGAATCCCTGGACGAGCGGGTGTATCTAGAGAAGGCAACTGATCGGCTAGTAGCCATGCTGTATCCAGAACCTTCAGCATACTATACACACAATCCAGCTATATTACTCTGGGCTTTTACCTCACAAAGAATCTCCAATTGTATCAGGTTACATGTGGTAAGTGTTCACATTTTTCTGTTTTAGGATTAGGAATATTTTTATTTGTCAGAAACACTGTACAAATATGTTAAACTTTGTTTTGTTGCTCATCAGGTCTCGTCATTTTGGTACCGAATTCTTTACTTATATAAACAATTCCATTGATCTAGTCGACGTCAGCATGTACTAAACTTGTTTAGATTCCCGGATAGGGGCAATGTTATTGGGTTTTCTGTTAGAAAATTCTTAGTATCAGCTCGGTGTGTGGGTTGTGCCCGTTAGATGGCTATAGGCTCACCACGTACTATAGGGGAATACTAGCGTGACGCTTCTTTATGTTATTATGTTAAAAATACTCTAGTATTTTATCTACATTTTATCTAACGTATAAGACTAAGTAAAAAAATCACAATCGAGAAATTGCTGGTCCAGTTGACTTTTGTGTGTTTTCGATAAGTTCATAAATACCGCGAGCGTACACGACAACACACATGACGTCTTTTGGAATAAAATTATCTCAATAAAATAGGAAAATTATTATGGCCTCGTAAAAGCGGAACTTTCATCTACTAGACTCCCGTTAGAACTTATCGCCAGGAAATATCAAACGGGACATAATAAACTAGATAATAATTAGCGTAACTGTTTAATATCTAAACTATAAATCTTTCGCCACCGCCGATATCACTATCATCAGTATAAATATAAAAATCTGTGTATCATTTCATTTTAGCTTTCCCAATGGTTTAAGTCCGAAGATTCTTTACCAGCAGACCTTACAACCCAACCAACAGTTTGGGAGCTACTTCTTAACATTCTTATACAGTGTACCGATAAAACTATAGCCGAGAACTGTATGGAGGCTTTACATATTTGCTTGGAAGATGGCGATGATAATGCAAGGCAGGAATTTGCAGGAATGATATGGTCCATGTTACCTAATGTTCTGTCTAAAGTGTTGATAGATACTGAATATCAAATAGGTTTTTAATATTATTCTGTTATTTTTCTAAACTGTTAAATGTGCGAACTCATCGCGAGCATCTGTTAGAAAATTTGCAGGTAGATTTCGATTAAACATCTTCAACGAACAATTGAGTTCGTCACTCAATGTTCGGCTGTGATCAATGGCAATGAAAAAATGCTTGCTGTAGAGATGACTTCTTATTGTATCTGTTATTGTTTTGCATGCTATTTTTTCTTTTAGTCTTATACCAATCTCCCTAGACCTTCTACAAAAAGACATATCCTTATTATTATTTAATTATTTATTTTTCTTTCTTTTCCCTTCTTCTACGATAGTCCTGTAATACAAGTAGATTTTATTGTTCATGCAATAAACAAATCTTTTTCAGACACCAATATCTGCCACTTCTTAGACCTAGCAACAACGTTACCGCCATTAGAGATAGACCAGACTATCTGTTTTAAGACAGCTGTTCTCATAACAGCTATATATTCAAAGAACGTTCCAGAAAACAGTGAAGAAAGTATTAGACATCACTATGAGTACGTTTGTTTGAAGCTTGGTCTGTATCTCCTGAGCCTGGCTAGTGACCAGAATGATAATAGAGGTATGATGTTGCAGAAGACAAATATAATTAATCGGATTTTGTGTTTAATTTTGTATATTTTCTACAGAGCGCAGAACTTTCAATTTCTGTGTCATAGTATGCTACATAAGCGTAAATAAGGCACCGTAGTGTTAAGAACTCTCATCAATAATTTAACACCTTACTCAATAACTAGATTTCCCTCATTACTCTTCAGTTTTACTAACTTATACAAATCGCGCTGGGTTCCTGCAAGCTGTACTAGCATCCGCTGATAGTGCAGACGAAAGAGTTGCTTGCGCAGCCCTACAGCTACTATCCTATGTCATACATTACTTTACCAGGAATAACTATCAGGTAAGGGTACTTTATAATAAAACAACTTTTAACCGGATTAATCGCGTGTATTATAACTTTGCAGCGTTCGTGGTCGCAGGAGGTCCACGAACGCTGCAAAGTGTTCGAAGCGTCAGGAAAATCAAAAAACCAATAATACACGCGATTATTCCGGTTAAAAGTTGTTTTATTATAATGTGTAGTGATCGACTGCTGAGCAGGAGGTCTCGGGTTCGATTCCCGGGTCGGGCAAAGTGTTATTAAGTTTTTCTGTTAGGAAATTCTCAGTAGCAGCCCGGAGTTTGGAAATGTGCCCGGTTGATGGAAATAGGCTCACCACCTATTACATGGGACTTAATAACAGCATTGGTGAAATGTGGGTGTACAATTGTGTACACCTCTGCTTACCCCTTCGGGGAATACAGGCGTGATGCTATGTATGTAGTGATCGCGCAAACCTAAGATATTACTAGGTAAGAGTACTTTCTTCATTGTTATTATTTGTACATCACCTTGAGCTTTTGGCAGACTGGACTTTGTTAGAATAAATTGTAATGGTCTCACTGACGTTGCATCGTTTCTATTCCTGATAATAAAACCTCGAAGTGGATAACAGAACCAGTTGTTCGATCGAACTAATTTATTCTTTCTTCACAATTGGAGGGCTTAAGATTAGCAGTCTTAGTATTGCCTTAACTAGATACCACTTTTGGGAGAGACTGGTCAGATTAATTAGAGTCCCACCAACCTTCGTTAGTTCGTTAATTAGATATGATTTGCTTTGCTATTTTGATAGTCAACTGGAGTGTTGACGCAAGACGTTATCATGCAGTTAACCTTTTCAATTTGCTTTGGTATGCCTGATTTGTATCATTAATCCTTAGCCGGTAATGTCTTCCTGTTAAAGATGTTCATAAAACCGTTCACAGCCAATATCAATACTGCAAATCCAAACCCCTTTAATAATAAAGTCTCTAAAACGAGATAGTACTAGTGAAAGGGGAGCTTCTCTCCTACAACTGGTGTATATGGTATTAAATACCGGGGCCTGTTCACCGCTGGCCTTAGCTTATAGTATGGAGGAGCAACCGAATGTCAACATGCAGTGTAACGCGTTGAGAGCACTGATGTTTAGAATACAGCTCATGCTGTGCTGTAGGGTAAGTTTTACTTTATATTTTTACTTAGGTATAATCAAACCTAAAAAATGCAATCTATCATATCAAATTATCATGTAAAACTATAATTTAGTGGATAGAAAAATATGACTGAGAGTCTCGTTTGTACCTAAACCCTTTGGATTTGTACTGTAACTGCTGTGGTACTGAAATTTTAGCAGTCTCTACTCGCTAAGCCCAATTTTCCTCTACTTTTAATACGTCTTACATCTCGTATTTACGTCATCCATTTCGTGAACCTTTTGTGGGATAGTTCAATGCATTTCCCTAACAAAAATTTAAATTATTAGTTTCTTAGTAGTAGTTGGTAACCTATAAATCAATTTTCAACAACAAACATATTCACGTTCCTATGAGAAATGTGACGTATAATAATCTTCATTAATTAAACAGCTATTTATTGATACACATATACAAGAAAGTTAAGAATCCTATCAAGCGTTTAATAAACAGGTTAAACAACTAAAATATTTAATGCAAACTTACAGGAATCCAAAAACCAGTCATCAGCCGGCTGGAAAACGCTCAGCTCAATCTTCAAACATGCAATAGTCACAAAGAACGACACAAAGTTGATAGCAACACTGACTTCACAACCTTGGACACACACATTGATACATTTCCAACTAACACAAGAGATGACACCAGAATTTCTCACATTTACACAGAACTGGCTAACGTTACTGAAGATAACGATCAAGAAATGCCAAGGAACGAACAAGATTCAGCTATGCAAGCAAAGCTTGGTGATCAAAACGATGATATTGATGAAGAAGAACTTGGTAGAAGAAGGAGATTTGAAAGAAATGAACAAGAAAGTACTAGTGATTGTTAATGAGATTTTGGAGGATTCTGGTATTAAATT
Organism: Xylocampa areola; assembly: GCA_935421205.1. Taxonomy (NCBI): domain Eukaryota; kingdom Metazoa; phylum Arthropoda; class Insecta; order Lepidoptera; family Noctuidae; genus Xylocampa; species Xylocampa areola. The sequence goes on along the minus strand of OW285218.1, from coordinate 13,649,283 downwards.
CAATTGAAGGTTTTGATAATTGATTCAAGTTCCTGGTTAAATTAATGAGGCTATTAATAGAAAACATTGGTCAATTAAAGTGTTATTTGTTTACATTATCGTATTTTACACATGTAATTTACTTAGCTGAACATCAAATAAAATATATATACTCTCGACCGAATTTTCGGTCGGCAGGCATCTCTACGGAGATTAGCCAAGTACGCAAACACAGGTACACCCCTTGTTCCTTCACACGCTTAGTCCGATGGAACGGCAATCGTACATGACCGAGGAAACATCAAGCGCAGGACCGACGAATTTTAAGTGCTCTCCGAAGCACGGGGTTGTCACACCGCCAACTTCGTATCTCTGGGTGGGTACTGATAATTTGCTAATAGAAAAACCTAATTACAATTTTCTGAACTCAGGACCTCACGCTCAGCAGCCGCGCTTGCGGCCACTAGACCAATGAGGCAGTTAGTTACCTGAACATACCCAGCACGTAATTTTCCAATGCACACACTCCTATTCCTTTATCATTACGCAGCGGTATGAGATTGTGCAATGCTTGGCAACAAAATTGCCCATAAAAAAGGGACACTTCGATTACGAACCTTACCATTATAAAATTCATTGTATTCAAACGTAACGTGTATGCAAAATTACTAATTAACTTTCTATTTTAACGATTGTCCAAAATATTCCGGAACCACTTTCCATCATAGCTTTCCAAAGGACGAGAGAAATTATATCGTACAAGCCCATAGGTGTAGGCACTCGTATTGAATAGGAATGAGCGTGAAAAGCAAACACAATAGATATTAATTTATTTATGGATGCAGTTAACACCTGCGTATTTATATGGCATTTTGTCATATCAGTGATTAGGAGAAAGCAGATGATTTGAGGGACTCACAGTACCGTGGCTACTTGGGATCTGAGGTGGCTCGTAGAGATCGTATCTTTCTGTACTGTAGCTTTATTTTTTATTAACCATATACAGGCTGACTTCAGCATAAAAAATATGACTCCTGGTGCCACGTAATGCGGCCATATCTAACACGTAAAAGTCTCCAAGGACAGTTTGGTAATAATTTGAGAATTGATACAAACTTTAAAAAAATCTATTTGTACCAGTAAAATCTGATACTTATTTGGTAGACGGTAAGTCATCCCTATAGGTACTGACAAAACAGACTAGCAGAATAAAAACTTATGGCATTTGTCATATGAGTGTTGGAGAAAGCAGATGGTAGTTCCTGAACTTCCTGAAGCGTGAAGCGTTAATGTTGCTTGCAAATTCTGCAAAGGTAAGGTAGGTAATGATTGTGATTTGTGATTCAGTGGCACCGTTACCATTCCGAGCTTGAAGCTTGTTAAAGATGAACACTTAATGGGTGTAAACTGGTCGAGTTTATTTTCATTGATGTTAAAATAAACATTTCGATATTATGAATGCTCTATAGCGTCAACAATTTCAGTTTTGTTGCCATTGAAATGTTGAATATTATTTAACGTATCATTAATATCATATCTTCAATATCATGTTTACAGAAGTTTATTGCTTTCAAGGTTCTTTTTTATTGTTTCGGTTTTCATTCTTTGTCACCTGCACTATACCAACCCTAATGGCAGATGTTTGATATCTGTTCCGAAAGTCTGTGCATGAGAGGTTAGTAGGTACTATTTTGTGTGATTATTGTTCAAGGAACATTAGTTAGTTTCTGTAAACGCATTCGCGACCAAACACGTGACACCCTATAGATGGTTTTATGTTTCAAATTTTTTGTATCCTAGGTACTCTGACTTGCCGTGATTGCATAGGTCCTATCTGAAGACCAGTGACTAGTCACCATTGCAGCTTTCTACTGAATTAAGGGATCCCTTTCAACAGACCAAAAAATCAGGAGCCAACGCATATATTATTTTTTACACGACTGCCCAAAAAGGAGTCTATGTAAATACAATACACTCTTTTTTTAAAGAAAGAGTTTTATATTCCACCATAACTTCTAAACGTCTGAACTGATTTAGAAGTGTCTGGTATCGATAGAATCCTTACATTATCCCGGGTAACATATGCCAATAAGTTAAAAAAAAATTGTAAGGAGTGGCTACGACACACAAAAAGAGGTGAAATTTTAATGTATTTTTTTTATAATTTCATCTTTTTTAATTAAGATCACGCATAACTTTTTGCAGACTAGTCCAATTTTGATGTTAGTTCTTATATTTGTCAAACCTATTTTATCTATACAAACTCAGAATAAATTATTTGTTTCTTTGTTGATTACTTCTATCAAGAATTAACAGATATTCAAGTATAAGGAAAAGTAACATTACAAAAACATCGCAGGTTCTTCAGTTCGATTACTTTCTAGGACGGATATGAAATAAAGTTCACTTTCCATAATTTCTTTTTACGGTAACATTAAGTCACAAGTTCTCAGTAGTAACGAGTTAACGACGGGTAATGTGTGGTTACATAGAAATAAATGTTTGTTATTTAACTACGTTAAGCGGTACTTAACTTACATATAAGGGCTTTTGAACTAATTCAAAGTATTGCCGACGAACTTGTTAACGTTTTAGAGTTCCGCACCTCAAAAAGAAAAGCTTATAAGACCTGTTATCCGGCCGTCTGTCAATCAAGATCCTTTTTATCAGTACCAAGTTTAAAGATATCAAGTGGACATTAGTATCAAATATGAAGGGTTACGGGCCCTTAGAGATAGCCTAGAGTAAAAAAAAATATCCAATGTTACAAAACTTATAGGTTAGTTAGTTTATGATAGAGCATTAGTATCTATTAAAATTTACATTTATAGTTCGAGTCGGTTGTTTTCAAATTGGGTGGTGCTAACTAGGTGCCTGTATGGACTTAGGTGTAATTTTTTTTATTTGTTAAGTATTTTAGCATAATATTTTGGTTAGATACATATATGTGTTTTGTATTAAAATAAGGCAAGACTGGGTTTTTAAAATTTCACAAAATCAACGTTATTAAAAGATGCCATTTAATTTAGGTATATTACATATTTTGACACGTGAACACTCGCCCTTCCCGTTGACCTAATCTTGAAATCCTACATCACAAGTAAAGAAAAAACCAGTATCTCGGTAGTGATATGAAGATTCGAATGCCGTTATTGCGACGCACGCTAATTCGAAAACCTTTAGGAGTGGTACGCCAGTTCGAAAACACACTTTATTTTTTGTATCGGACCGTCAGGGTGCCGGTCCTACTCGCACTTGGCCGTTTATCTTGGATAGCAATCATGTTCTTCAGTCTACAGTCGCACCATTTTAGGAACATTTGTAATTAAATTTTAATTGCCTATCAGAAAGATTTTATTCTGTCGTTACTCCTAGAAAGTTATCGATTACTATCAAAATGGTGGTGTTTGAGTGATGACTTGATGAGTGATAAAATCTTTGTTACATAATCTTCTTGATGGATTAGTTGTATATAGGTATATGTATATACAAGCTGTAAATACCTGTGCCACAATCAATAAAAAAATCGGTAACAAAAATATTTTTGTACCTAAACAAACCCATTCACCCGTGTGCTGCGCGCGACAAAAAACAACCCGTGCAGAACCACCAAAACAGCCATATTTTTTTGTGGAAAAAGAATACACCAGGCGCTCTGACAAGCCATCTCGACCTCTGCTCACCACCGCGAATTCTTCGTCCACATTTTAATACGTGTTTTAGTGACGTCATTGCGGGAATGGAACCCGCACCTCGAAGTGAAATCTCTCGACACATCTATATCTCGCCAACAGTGTCATTAAAACTATAATTTAATTTAAAAGCTGGGTTATTTTCTAAATATTTGCAAAATGTCCCAATTATGCCCACCTTAAGTAACTTCGAACATACAGTTTTATACCAAACCAATATTCTATTACTATAGTTACAATGACGTCACAGACCTACCACAATTTTTCGGTGGTGGTGCTCCCCCGTCGACAGTTATAGCGAATGGAGTAGTCGACCGCAAACCGCTGAGCAAGCGCCACTTTCCACCGATCGACTCCTGCGCAACCTCGACTGTATAAGTGAAGCCTACTGAATATTTTGTGAAGTGACAGTGATGCAACCGAGTGCATATTTGTGATCGAAATGTTTTTATTGAGGACTTTTTGCAGTGTTAAAATGAATGGTAAGTTTTTTTTTATCTGTGCCGCTAATTTTTTCCCCTATTTTTTCATGTTATGATTTTACATATAGCTTGAATAATTAAACAGTGAAATTTTCGTTTAAATATTTATAGGATGTAAAATATATTAAGTGGGTAATTTTGAATCTTTTAAGTTTTCTTTAAAAACTTTGACGTTTCCAATATTTTAATCTAACACTTGAATAATCGGATTTATTTATTAATAATTAAATCAGTATACATTGCAATTATCATAAGCTCGTATTTAATCTACCAAGAAAAAGATCCTATATCTTAATTGAGACTTTATTAAAATCAAAAGTATTAAACGACAACGACAAAGCGCAACTTTCGTCGTTTCACATAGTCATAAATCATCTGTATAACGACCATTTGTTAACATATTTAAATTATTATATAAAAAGGTGATCGAACATGAATAATTTTATGCGAAAAAGCCGTTAGAATCAGTGGCGCATACGCAAGCAAGAAACCAGAAGAATATCTAGATCGGATGCACATATTGAGATAAGTAGGGCTTGCTTTTTGTTCATTGATTTAATTAGTACAGTGATGGGCCTCCGTCTAACGGTTGATCTCAAGCAGACATTTCTCAGACATGTCCAAGTTTTTCTCACTCTAAGTCGATTTTGTACATGAAGTGCGTTTTAATTTAAATGGCTTTGACACAGAAATCGAGCATCTTGTCTTATTGACAATTCGACTAGTTTTATGAAACTGGTGCCTGCGCCTTCACCTGCAAAATGTAGCCTATCTATTTCTATATCAAAATTCATTAAAATAGATTTAGCTGTTTAAGCCTGAAAATGTAAAAGATAGACAGACAGAGTTAATATAATATTTATAAAATTAGGTTAGATTTAGTTCCTACAAAACCTTATGCATTTATTTTATAGCTTGTAATTTTTTTCTGCTTTATATGACCAATGATATTACGAGAAGGTATAAATTAAAAATGCTATAGTAAGTATGTGACTCTCAATAAACCCGAATTTATTAGTAGAGTTCTGAATGTAGCCTCTTTCTATTATTTCTACATAGACGTCAGGCGATATTGCTCACCATTCTTCTCAGTCTGCATAAGAGATAAACACACAATCCTATCAAATATTAAATATTGCATTATTGCAGACTCTATCATTCAATAAACATTATGCCTTTTTCTCGAAATTTTTGTTGTCTCCGTTGGAAAAAATAGAAAGCTAGTCGTGATCGATTAACCATTTTCACTTTTATTGTTCTCTAAAGTATACAAAATTAGATTCAATTCGCGTATTGTTCGTTGCTAATACTAGCGAATCATGTACTCTAAAATTGTGAGAAAAGATATTAAAATATTTATATTTCTAAAAGTATTTTTATCTTCGAAATCTTTTTAAGAAATGAGCACATTTTGGTCGCGGTGGAATATATGAAAACTAATTACAATATTAAGTCGATCTTATCTGACGTCATCTTAAGAAAGTTACTAAAATAATAATGGCTTTTTGATAACGTGGCGACAAAAAAGCCATGGGATAATGTGTACAAGAAATGTCTTTAAATCATCCTTATTAATTTATGTGACGTTGCATTTTATGATGTGAGAGATTGATGGAGTAAATAATTAACTTAAGAGAAAACAGTTCACTTTATATTGACAAGATTACCTGATCAATCAAAAACCAATAGAAGGTATTGGTTTTGTAATAACTACTAGAATACATCATTATATTGTAGTTATAGTTAATAATATAACCAGTGCTTGCGGCATTGTGGGGCAAAGACCTCTTCTCATGCAGAGAAAGACCGAGCATTGCGTGTTTATAATTTCGAATTAATAGATTACTAATCAATACGTCTAACTAATACAAAAGAAAATACATAAAAATAGTGTGCAATTTTTTATACATTCTTATTTCGTGCAGTTTAACGTTCCGACTGTTCCAGCCAATGCCTGATTTGCTTAGTGACTGCACAAACAAATCAGGCCATGAATAATTCTTACATTAGGGTGTTTTATCTACACGAAAGAAAAAGAAGAAACGCAAATACAACCGAAATACTCAATCGCCCCTGAACTTACATACCGTTAAGTGCAATAAATTTATACATATACATAAAAAATACCGTCTCGTGTTTTCTCAGACATTTCGCCAAAAGTCTCCACAGACTTGCTACCCTAAGCATCAGAGATCAGCGATTTAGTAGCTTTTCGGTATTCAATACTCGCGACTTAGCTACTCCAACCAAACGCAAAGAGTTGCCAAAAGCCGATGCAGTCGCGAAATTGAATATTAAGATTATTTATTTAGTAAAGTTTATGAATGAAGCTGTTAAGTAACTACGCAAGTGCTAAACGTGATTTTACACCAAGACTGAGATAATGTCGAGTTATTTAAACTAAACATTATTGCATGAATAGATCGTAAAGCCGTATGACTGACTACTGCATGTAGGTTAACGGAGTTTTTCATACATTTTGCTTCTACGGTAATTCTGAACGATGCACACAACCGGCAAGCACTTTACACGTCCTATTAAAACTTTATCTAAAAGATCGCCTTTTCTATCTTCCTAAACAATATTATTTAACTTTCTTTAAATGACCCAAATTGAACTCAATGACTATGGAATAGGATATCTTTCTAATATCATGATTGGAAAAGCTATCGACCGCAACTACCAGCAAATGGACCAAATTATATGGGTTACATCGTCGGAAGTCGATTACATGTCGATGCCAAGCCAATCGTGTTTATGTTATTATCCAATCAAAAGATTGTAGGAACACTTCGATTGATCACGACAACCAAGCGAAAATAATTGGAACAGTAGATACTTGACGTTGTGAAATTGGAAAAATACACCGACTTGTGGTCGACCTGATTGGTATACACATTGCTGGTGACGGAATTCTACTCAGAAAAATATAGTAGTATACAGTATTAATATTACAGTAAGCTGATTTGATTCCTGGCAGGATAAGGCATCATACACCTACGGCTATCCTCTGAACAATGTCTATGTATTAAATGTACGTAGCTAAACTCGTGAAAATCTAAGAAGTCCGATTTGACGTTTCTCATTTTACCTTTGTATGAACGTCTACGTAAGAAATTGAAAAATTAAATTTATCATCCTAAATAATTACTATGTCACCTATATACTATAACAACGAGTATCATTCGTAATCCTCAAGTTTAACATTATATTGAAAAATATTACTCATAAAAGAAACGTCAACAGACTTCTTAGATTGTCGCGAGTAAAAGTTGTCTATTTTTTAGATATGATAAACAATGAATAGTTTGTTGATAAGAATGTCAGACAAGAATATTTTCTTGTCGGTTTTTGTTAATATCTATTATTTCCAATAATATTTGTTATTAAGTCTCATGTTATATAATTATAGGTTGTGATCTTATTCAGTCATCGATCGGGCACAATTGCAAACTCTGCTGCTACTAAGAATTTCCCAATAAAAAACTCTAATTACACATTGCCCAACTCGGGAATCGAACCTAGGATCTGACGCTCAGCAGCCGCGCTGGTGACCACTAGACAATAGGGTAGTAATTTTGCAGTTTGTAAATATACTAGACATTAAGTCCTAGGAAGTTTAACATTTAGATATTGCCCCTAAAATGCTTGCTTGCTACTTGTGCCAAGTAACCTCACTACATGAGACAAATATAACAAAAGCAAACACTCTATATTCTATGAAGATCTTAATTTAAACTAGCTGGCTTGTCATTATGCAACCGATCAGACATCAGATAACAGCCATCCTATTCAAGCTTCATCGATTAGAAAATCATTATAATTGGATATTTTTTACTGACACTAGGATTATTCTGTATCGGGGGTATCTTTTAAGACACCAATCACACCATACACGAAAAATCTGACGCCCAATTTTTGGTCATAACGGGAATTTCACCCAGGATCTGTAACGCTGTAAAAAATCGAGCCAAGAAAAGGTTTTGAGTACCTACTCAATTCATCGTTTTCATCGCACTAATAAAATATAACACTACAAATATACACTTGACCATACGGCATTCGTGAATCTGCGTCTAGGTAATCCTTTCAGTCCAACCTGCTTCCGTGCATAGACAAGTCCACGCATGCTTTCTAATTATAGAGGCAAAGGAAATGTTTCCGCAGTACGGCGGCGCGGTGTCATGCCGTTTGTCCACACTCTACTAAGGTCTCATTTACTTTCCTTTAACTACTATATAATTTTAACCATGAATACAGAATTGTTGTGTATGTGAAACTAAACGAAATTGTTATTAATTTTAATACTCAATTGAAGAAAATGAGGTAGTTACTGCATTTTGAATCGTCCAAACCAGTAATTGAAAAGTTAAGTTTTATCTTTATTGAGGTTTTATTGGATTAAAACAAGAATGCTAATCATTTGGTAAACATTTTTGTATCGTATTATAAAAAAATGAAAATGAACTGGCTCTAATTAAAACTAGTGCTTTCGGTATTCATAAATAAATAAACGATAATTTTTTATAAACAGGTCTATTCAAACTAGATTGCGCAGAAGTAGAATTTCACACTATTACTTCCTGATTTTATTATTACGTAGATTTAAAAGATACAGGTTAGTGCCGAATAGTAAAAATACATGTAAGAGCTTATGAATAAATTTAAATATTACATAGCTTAAAAAATATTAGTGCGAATAAAATTTGAAATAATAAGGAATACTTTTATATAATTATCTGCAGAACTTGTTATCTTAAACATCGTTGCCAATACAACCGCTTTTGACTAAATATAGGCAGAAAGAAATCTAAATGTTAATTAATGCTAAAAATATCTAGTAAGTGTTACAAATAAAGATGTTAATCATTCTACCAGAATTCCTTAAGTGGTGGTAATTAACTTTCTCTGCAGGAAGCATAGGGTTCGGAGCGATGTTGTTCAATAGATAATGGTGATAACAGTTGCTTGGTCTGTTACGTCTCTAATAACAACCCATATTATGATGTAACTGATACTATGACGTAGGTAATGGGTGGTAAAATGCAGGACAACTTTATCATCATTAATTAAAAATAAACCTAAATGTACAAATTCACAATTTATAGAGACAATTAAAATGAATGGCGAGACAATAGAAAAACCTGAAGAAATAGCGGAAGCTTTTAATAATCACTTTATTGATGCTACAAATATACGTATAGACATAACAAATAAGAAAAACACTATTAAAAAAACCACTAGCAATGTAAGTAATAGTTTATTTCTCGAACCTTGCACGCCCAATGAAATCAAGAAAATAATTGAATCACTAAATAATACCAACGCAGTGGGATATGATGATATTTCCACCCACATAATAAAATCATGTGCCGATATAGTGTCGCCTATAATAGCTCATCTTCTAAATTTAAGTTTCTTTGAAGAAAAGTACCCGAACAAATTAAAGTTCTCAGTTGTAAAACCATTATATAAAAAAAAAAACATAATTTAGACAATTATCGTCCAGTGACACTTATACCTATATTTTCAAAAATATACGAAAAAGCAATGTATAACCGAATTGTCTCATTTATATCCAAATACAATATAATAAGTACGGAACAAAATGGTTTTCAAAGAGGAAAGTCAACCGCACTAGCTTGTTATCAACTAATAAAATCGATTACGGAGAATATTGATAAAAAGTTACCGGTGACTGCAATATTTTTTGACATGACCAAAGCATTTGACTTTGTAAATCATGATATACTGTTAGAAAAGTGTGAGAGTTACGGAATAAGAGGAAAAGCGTTAAATTGGCTAAAAGATTACTTAACGAATAGACAACAACGGGTTGAAATTTTAGGCGTTAATAAAGACAGAGAAATAATATCATATAAATCTCAATACAGGACCAATAAGTATGGCGTGCCACAAGGTAGTATTTTGGGGCCTTTGCTTTTTCTTCTCTATATAAATGATTTGCCAACATTGACGAGGCACAAGTGCGTGTTGTTTGCAGACGACATCTCATTGATAATAAATAAAGACAATGAAAATGAAAAATTTGAAGATAAAATTAATGCTGCAGTAGAAGCAGTAATAGAATGGCTGGAACAAAATAATTTATATGTGAATGTTTCCAAAACAAAATATATTAATTTCTCTAATTATAAAATGAAAAATGAAACAATGAAAATTATTGGAGGTGATTATGAAATTGAAGAAGTTGACCATACGAAGTTTTTAGGCATAGTAATTGATAAAAATTGTAATTGGAAAAAACACATTGAAAATATATGTAACAGGCTAAATAGCTTTGCATTTGCACTAAGAAATCTCAGGAAAACTGTTGGACGTAATGCCGCGCTGTTAGCTTATCATGGGTATGTCTCATCTGTGCTAAGATACGGCTTAATTATATGGGGTAATTCTACTGACAGCAATAAGGCATTTATTGTGCAAAAAAAATGTTTACGAGCTGTGTTTGGTGCAGACCCATTAGAATCGTGCAGACCTATTTTAAAAAAACATAAATTAATAACATTAGCATGCTTATACATACTGGAAATGGGAGTATTTATTAAAAAAAATCCTCACCTATTCAGTACAGTCGATAGCGTCAATGTTTATAAGGTGGGCAAAATGTCAAGAGATCCAACAAAATTAGCAATGCCAAGATGTAGAACAGCGTACTGCCATAAAAACATGAGTCGAATGGCAATAAAGATATTTAATAAAATACCAAAGGTTATTAGAGAACTGCGTTACAGCTTATTTCAAAAGCATCTCAGAGCATGGCTTATGGAAAACTGTTTCTATAGTATTAAGGAATTTATGAATTCTAGGACAAATGGGAAAATTGCATGACATAAATTACATTTGACATTTTTATTTTAAGTATTGACATATTTTGTAATTTAATTTCCGTTGTTATCATTTGTAAGTTGATGTTTATAAAATTGTAATTGAATTATTATTAATTTTTAACATTTGTAATTAGATAATTTAGACAATTCTTGATTTATTACTGACATATTTTTTTTTTATTTTGTTTGACATTGGAATTTAATTATTTGAATCATTATTACTGTCACAAAATTTGCATGCCGAATTTAGTAGGCGGAATATGAAGAACTATGTACATATGTTATAAAATCTGTAAAATACCATATTTCAGGCAAATAAATGAATCTGTCTATCTATCTATCTATCGTGGATTTTTGAATACGAACGTCGACGATGATAATACGAGGAATGCTAGAAGTATTCAAAAATTAGAACGCAAATCGAGGCGTTGATGACCAGACTCTGCAGCTTAGCTCATCAGCGAAACGTTGCTTGCCTGATAGTCTAATACAGATTGTGCTTAGGCGAGTGTCACTGCATGATTTGATTCAATGATTCCGCCATCGCCCTTTTACTATCGGACTTCCAGACGCACTGCAGGCTACCGTCTGTACTTGGTTTATATTAGTTTATGTCTTACTCAGCGCTTCTCCTTAACCTTCATAATGCGAACTGCCAAAATCTGGAATTCCTTGACAACGTCTGTGTTTTCTACGTCCAAGAACCCTGAAACCTTTAAAATAAAGATTTATTAGGCATCTTCTGGAAACGCTCACACTTGGATCTCAACCATTTTCATATATTGTGTTCAACCATCGCCATCCGCGTTTTTCGGGGTGTTCATCTTGTTAGCATATCCAGCGACTTTTGTGTTATATCGGCCATAACACAAAAGCAGCTTGTCGATGCTTTGTATTCGGACCAACTTGATTACCTACTCCTCTGGCCCACCGCACCATTCACAGATATCAGAGATGGGCTAACGGCACTTTTGTAAAACATACATGTACTACAACATTATTAATTTCTTTTTTATATCATTACTCATCGCCCATAGCGTTTCTTTTTACACGAATGCTCGAAAAAAGGAGTGTGATGTTTTAAGGGTTCGTGTATGTACTAGTATGTATGTAATTATGTATGTTTGTGAGTTTCTTTATTCCGCCATAACTTCTGAACTGAGATCGCTGTATGAAGTATCGTTAGAATCCTTACATTATACCTAGGTACCAGGTAAAATAGGATAGTAAAACAAAATAAAAATAATATAGTGGCTATGTACGTAAAACACTACATGCAGCTGAGATGAGAATGTTAAGTGGGATGTGTGGTGTGACGCGAATGAATAGAATTAGAAATAAATATATAAGAGGAAGTCTGAAAGTGGCACCGGTGACCGAAAAGTTGTGTAGATATCGTTTAGCATGGTATGGGCATGTGATGCGGAGGGATGAGGGTCATGTGACAAGGAAAGTTTTGAGTATGAATGTAGATGGCTATAAGAGTAGAGGAAGACCGAGGAAGCGATGGATGGATTGTTTTAAAGATGATATGGCTAGAAAAGGAGTGACTGAAGATATGACAGCTAATAAAGATGTATGGAATAAGAATACATGCTACGCCAACTCCAAATAAATTGGGATAAGGGGAGGGGGATGATGATGATGATGATGATAATGATGTAAGTAAAAAGGTGTGAAATAAAAATATATTTAAATTCGCACATGTCAGGTGTGCTTTTTAATTAATTTCAATTTGTTTAATATTATATATTCATGTCTAACATAGATTTCGTTTAGTTTCACTAACTCTAGGTTTTATATAAGTTATTCAAACTTATTGTTCGGTTGTAACTTGTCAAAATGACACATGGTTAAGTGATAATTCTCTTTTAGCATGAGTCGCGACTTTCATAAGAGTTATGTATGAGAGTAACACTGGTGATTTGTGTATTAAGTTTTTTTATTAATTTATATTTTAATTTATCAGCACACTAGCATATATTGGAGCGCTTTTTAAATTACGTTTCCTTTTCCTTCATTGTTAATATTTTTTCTTTTCTCTTATACCATTTTCTATGTCGTCTTGGAACAGATTGGCTACTACTTTTTACCACGCTTTTATTAGCTTGGTATGTATTTATGTAACGGAATCTTTGAACATGATTTTCACCCACTTTAAAACTTCGCACACTTTTCAAGGACCGATGACAATAAAATACGTGATTGGCGCAGTGGTCGAGAGACCTGCTGCTGCGTCGCGTGTTACAGGTTCGATTCGTGCACGGAGCAAATAATTGTATGGTCTACAGATAAATAATGGTTCCGGGTCTGGGTGTGTGTGTGCATGTGTGATTATATGTCAGTAAACGCACCCACGATACAGAAATAATCTAAGCCTAAGGAATGCCTTAGTGTGGGTCAACGTTTTTATTAAAAAAGCGATACATAATTTAAATCATTTGATTATCCTGATCAGGATTTTCACATATGATGCAAAAAAGAACCGAGTCTTCGTAACTATGAAATTATCATCGTTAGGGACTAAAAAAGCAAAAAGAAATATACTTCAAAAAAACTAAAAAAACACGCTGTTGTAAATAGCTGAACAAAAAGTAGAAAATAATTTTCTATAAAGTTACTATATTAAACGGAAATAGAATACGGTCGCGAACAGGATTCAAACCTGCGCCTCCCGGATAAATACTCCAAGGGCTCTGACCACTAAGCCATCTCGACCTCTGCTCACCACCGCGAATTCTTCTTCCATATTTTAACACGTCTTATGGAGACGTCATTGCTATCAATTCAGTCCCTATACAAGTGACCGAAGCGACACGACTAACTTTGCAGTTAATACAATGTTGTAAAGAATGCAATTACCTTAACAAAACTGTTGTGTCGGTTCGGTCACTTGTATAGAGACTGAATTGATAGGATTGATAGGCCAGATATAGGTATGCTGCGTGGACCCCAAATAAATTGGGATAAAAGCAGGGAGATGATGATGATGATCCTCTCTATCGTCAAGATTAGCGTGGTAGAAGAGTCGGGGTAGGCCGGCTTTTATGGACCGTACCGCAATCTAATTGCGGACGTTCTAAACCGACAACCACTCATGAACAGGTTAATGAACGTAGATGAAGCGAAGGAGGTGTGTCGGAGTCGTAGAGGTGGAATCAGCGAGTAATGGTCTTTGGATGGAAATAAACCTACCTGCCCCAATGAGGAACAGGCGAGATTGTAAGTATGTGGCATGATTATTAGGTATCACAACTATTATCTATACTACTAGTTGTTCCCGCGACATCGTTCGCGCGGGTCTTAGACAAAGACTTTAGCACTTTATATTCTTAAAAATATATTTATATTCACATGTTCTGAATTCTGCAAGATATCGAAATGGGCATGTCATGTTAGTAACACTTCTTGTTTTATTTACTCCCAAAATTTTTCATTTCAGTCAGTTCAGCCGTTTCGGAGCCTATTGGAGACAAACTTTCAGATCGACAGTTTTTATTTTTTCAAATATTTAGTTTAAATTGTTTTTAATTATTTGATATTTATTTTGAAAGTACGAACAGACATCATACAGGCACTTAGTTATACTTTATTGGTATATATGTAACAACGACACTTGCATACACAGCACACAGACTTATGTAAGTCACATACACTTAATATGATACTTAACATGGAATAATTATAAATAAACGTACAAAGTCCCTGTTACCTAGGTGTCTCTAGTAGAAACTGGAGAGTTACCTAATGTAGTTGCTGTTTCCAATTTTTATCAGAAATCTAATGACAAAAGTCCAGTTAATTTAAATATTCAAAAAATAACTGATCCTTATGAAAAATGACTTATAAAGAAATTGGGACAGATATTTTTATTCTAATATCTCATACTAAAACGAGAGTAGAATAGTACGATTGTTCTGTACTTACATAAAATCATTTTAATTTTTTTTTATTTGGAATGTGAGTTATATCGATTTGATTGATTTAGAAGTCAGTCTTAATTTTTCGGTTAAGTTATCTGTCTGAGTCGGAACGCTTAAAACATAAGATCCAGTGGACCGAGTTTGATGTACTGTTACTGTACCTATTAAAGACTGATAAGAAACTGGGTTAAGAACTGATTATAAATACATACCTACTTTAACCTGCAATAGTAGATGCTAATTGTTTGGTTACTAAAATTAATAACCAAACTGTTATTTTGGGTATTTATCGCCGCTCAGGCGTAAGAAATATCACAAGTTTCTTGGAATCCTTGAATAACATCTTGATTACACTATCGTCGTACCAAAATATTTTCCTTACTGGTGATATCAATATAGATATATCAACTTCCACCACTGATAACAGAGCCGATGACTATCTCAACCTTCTTGCCTCACATGGACTCATGCCCGCACATTATTTTCCGACTCACTCTCGATCATGCCTCGATCATGTTGTGATTAAAACCAGATTCTTGGTCAAATGTTTAGTGTCACACACGACTCTTACTGACCACTACACTGTCATCATAAGTCTTTCTCGTTTACGATCGTCGCATCAACAGCGTACAAAATCAATTTCCCGTACAGACTTCGCAGCCCTAGATAATACAATGGAGGTGTCAGACTTTGGTGACATTTATTCATTGAAAACTGCTGATGACGCTGTATCTTTTTTTCTAAGATCTCTTAAATCCATGATCAGCTGCTGTACTAAAGACATAACAATACCAAGACGTAGGCGAATTATTAAACCGTGGATTACTCCAGGCTTACTACGCTGTATGCGTAACCGGGACAATCTACATCTCAAATGTAAAAAATATCCTGACAATATCAATAATAAAATAATATACTCACGTTACCGTAACTTTTGCAACAACATATTAAAAAAACTCAAGCAACAGTATGATAGGACCGAACTCGCAAAATGTGAAGGCAATACAAAAAAAATGTGGGAAACAATTAAAACAATAACATCCAGTAAAAAACAGAACACTTCATGTTTAGATTTAATAGACTTGAGTAAACCACATCAATCAGTAAACAACATCAATCAGTTCTTTGTAAATATAGGTTCTTCATTGAGCAGCTCCATCATAAGGTTGCCTAACTACAATCAATATCCCACTCCACCCCCTCGGGATTCCTCTTTCGTACTTTTGCCTGTTAATGCTTGTGAGATAAAGATCATTATACTCTCTCTAAAAACCAGCTGTGCACAAGGACTTAACGACATTCCTAGTAGTATAATAAAGAGATACGCTAATATTTTAGCTCATCCCATAGCATATATTTGCAACATTTGCTTCACTACAGGCGTTTTCCCCGCGGAGCTCAAAAAATCTTTGGTTCACCCTATTCATAAGAGTGGTAGCAGAGAATGTGTCAATAACTACCGTCCAATTTCAATTTTGCCATTTTATCTAAAATTATAGAAAAAGCTGTCAACATACAGCTAATAAAATACTTAGAATCTAAAAAGATATTATCGTAAAATCAATACGGGTTTCGAAGAGGTAAATCAACTAATGATGCAGTTCACCAACTTACTGATACCATTGTGGTTAAACTTGATGAAAACAAAAAAGTCCTTGCTATATTTTTGGACCTAGCAAAGGCTTTTGACACAGTCTCTGCACCACTCTTGCTAAAGAAACTGGAACACGTAGGTGTACGTGGAATCCAACTGGACTTATTTAAAAGCTATCTCAGTGATAGACTTCAACGCGTAATAGTCGCAGGATGGCAAAGTGATGATTGCAATGTCAATATTGGTGTTCCGCAGGGGAGTATTCTTGGACCTACCCTCTTTTTGACATTCATCAATGACCTTTGCCAATTAAATCTCACTAACGGCCAGATCATCACTTTCGCCGATGATACAGCTCTACTCTTCCATGGAGATACATGGGAAGAAGTCTATAACCATGCTCAAAGGGGGTTTTCTGTGGTTAGAAGCTGGTTAAATAATAACCAACTCACATTAAATACTAGCAAAACAAAGTATATCACATTTACATTTAAAAACACTCGCTTAATGTCCAATTCCACTCTTAGCATAACCGCCCACTCTTGTAATATTCATTCATCAAACACGTATACATGTCCTAAACTTGAAAAAGTGGACTCCATTAGATATCTTGGTGTTATTATAGACAGAAATCTGAATTTTCACTCACATATAGACCTACTCTCGAAACGTTTAAGGAAGTTAATATTTATATTTAAAAATCTTCGCCATGTTGCGGATTTAAAAGTACTTAAAACGGTTTATTGTGCACTTTGTCAATCGCTGTCGTCCTACTGCATCACAGCATGGGGAGGTGCCGCTAAGACTCATATGATCAAAGTTGAACGAGCACAAAGAGTAATACTGAAGGTAGCCCACTCGCTACCCTTCTTTTACCCTACTACTAATTTGTACCATGAATGTAGTGTTCATATAACCCATCCCTAAACGCACATAAACGTAATAAATCAAAAGTATGCTCAACCAAGTTCTGCAAAAGTGCACTATCCCATCGCAGCTACTGTTTTCTTAGCTCTTATTTATATAACAAGCTTAATGCTAAACTGAATATTTATCCATTGACTAAGGCAAAATGCAAGCAAGTTTTAACCACGTATCTGTTAAGTCTTGACTACGTTGCAACTGAAAACCTTTTAACTATAGCCATTTAAACGTACACTCCCTTACACTCACAATTCACACACATACATTCACACACCCTCTCACTCACACATCCCCACACACCCTCTTACACTTTCACTCACATTATACTTCAACTTCACATACAGACACATAAATCATGATTACTACCCAATCTTTTATATTAAGTATCTGATAATTATATTAGTTACGCTACGTTCGAGGGGGGGCCTGGTAATCTGCGTGACAGGGTTTCCTAGTGCGGATACCAGTCTCCCACAAAGGACTAGTGTAAAAATTTGTTATGAACTTAATTTTAAAAACCTTTGTGGAAGAAAAAATAAAGAGTTTATTTATTTACTTATTCATACAATAAATCTAAAATGTTGAATTTGAATTTAAGTCCATCTCAATCTATAGCACTGTTCGCTGGTTCATAGGAGCGGAACAATGAAGATTTTCAATATTATCAATGGCACCCGAGCGGTGTGATAATCGGACCACGATCGTGATTGACTGGTGTAGAGTTCGAATTCAAGATGCAGCGAGCAATTCAACTTTGAAGGTATTTCAACATTGTGTTCATATGACATAGTGTAATTTTCACGTCGCGGGCACAACTAGATTCATAAATATCCTACAATCTACATGACCGGAGAGATCAGGCGCAGGACCGACAGCTTTACGTACTCTCCGAAACACGGGGATACTACCCCGCCAACTTCCTAACTCCTAGCTGCTACTGAGAGTTTCCCAACAGAAAAACCCAATAAAATTTAGCCTGCCCCAGGAATCAAACCAGGAACTTCCCACTCACCAGCCGCGCTTACGGCCGCTAGACCAATGAGACAGTCATAAATATCCAATTCCATAGCTTAAGTAGAACTGCCTTAAATTTGTTCTGTGTTATCCACTGCGTATTGGTCATTCTAGCCGTCACGTTGCGACACACAATGAATGGAGGGCTTTCTGCTAATCGTATCCTCATTCAAAACACTCCACTTTTCTTTTCAAAGTCCCCATAACAATGCAACTGTGCATCAAGTTACGAAACACATTGAGCGCGAAACCCTTAATAATCAAAACAAAAGAAAGTGTTTACATTTTACATCCGTAACGGGAGCGTATTCTGCCCGCGTGGTGATGGAAAGTGGTGACGTCAGACCCGCGAAGGTCACGGCCAGTGAATGGTAATGAAATTAGTCGGCGTAGTTCGTCAGCCCGTCCGTACTTATGACCATAGACAAGCGAATTAAGACTCGTGTAATGCTTGATGTCTGCTATAATGAGGTGCTATATTTTTTGTAAGAAAAAGATGCGTCTACCTTTTAACAAAAAATTTTAAAGTTGTGCAAAAATACAGTAATCGTGCATTTCAATATTTTGTATTTTGTTCATTATTTTCGTTTTATATTATTAAAGTAAGAACACGTGAAAAAAGTGTCTACTTACTTTTATTGGTATCCAGGAAGGTGAGTAGGAAACGTAAGTCAAGTTTTCCTACACAGAGATGGACAATAGAAAATCCTATCAGAAAAAAAAAGCATTCAAACATTGAGTCATTCGACCCTTACACTACACAATGCTGTATAAATTGTACAAGAACAAATTTTTAACAATGGGCGTTCCCACAGTCTCAAACTCATCAACGCTAACTTTTTTATAAGGCAATGAAAGTGAATGATTTTTATGACTAATCATTGTAGCGATGTGAAGCCAATCAATTGTTGATGTTGTGAAAAATTATAAATTATATAACAATTAGTTTTCAGTGAACTAACTCTACATAAGCAGTAGTAGTAGCACATAAGTATATGTTAGCCCCGAAATGTAGTGGGTATGTTACTGGTAGCAAATTAGCTATGGTCCAAGTCTTTCCTAATAAAAGAAAAGTAAGGCTAGGTCACGGACCTTAAAAAATACGGAAGTAGCGTTGCGTACGACATGTGAGAAGCTTGCCTAGTCATCCAATTTCGCTTGTCACACACGAGCTAAACGCATACAAATACTTAAAACTCATCCACACGGTGATATACGTAGTATGTACGTACGCTGTGTGTGTGTGTGCGCGTAATCTATGCTTCGCTTATGACACAAGCAGGGTTACATCCATATTTGTTTTCAGATCCGTGCGCTAGGTACTATATTTACGACGAGAGATGAAAAGCACGCAAATAACTATATTATTATTCCACTTTTTATTTATTTGAATTTGTAACCATTTAGACATAACGAAATGCAATATAACAAAGGCTGTTTCGCATAACTACCGTTTGACTATAATATGTAGATCGTAATCAATGTGGCAACATAATTTATTTACAAACGTTAAAAAAACAACAATAACATGAAATAAAAACATTAGCAACAGTCATATGGATTAAATTTCATAAATCACTCAATGATCAGTCAAATAAAATCGGAAGCTGTCATAATTGTTTAAATGATCTCTTTACTGGGTATTTGTGTCAATTCATTTCGACATTAATGGCCTATAACACTACGGACATTTTTATAGCTAAATATCACGACAAAGTGCCATTAAACATGTTATAGTTACTTGCATACATAAATAATTACTGCATTGCAGGCATTTCTTTATCTATTTTTACTTTATTGTTACTCGTAGGAAAACCAGATAAAGTAAAACTACGTGAAATGGGCTAGGAATAAAACAAATGATTAAAAAACAAAAAAAACCGGCAGCACTGAAACGAGGGAAACAAGATGAAAAAAACGAAACAAATATCCTTTTTTTTTTAATTATAACATGCAGTCGGTGGCATCTACGCTTGTTTGTATCTTAGTACTAAAAAATAAGTGAAAGAACAGACTGTTAGTACAAACATTGTAAAGAAGAATCGCACTTGATTCATCACAATAAAACTATAAATTGTTTAAAAAGAAGACGTAGGGTTGTCTTCACTCCTTGCAGTTAGAACGCTTTGAAAAGTTTAAAAGATTTTCTTCAAAGTTGCGTATGGATTTAGGGCCATAACTGTGAATCGAAAAAATAATTATGATTAAGTAGATTCACTTAGAAGAAGATCAAAAAACAATATTTTAAACCGATGAAAAAATTGAAAAACAAAAATAAAAAAGTTATATCCATTCAAAGGGGTGTCGCTCAATTCTTACGCAAAGGTACTTATTTCTTGGTACATCGACGCAAATAGGTGCTATAAACTTTTAACAATATTTATTTTATCGATCTAAGTGAACAAAGGCTGTACCTATTAGCTACAACTTTCAAATACAACATAATTTCCTCAAAGTAACATCTTACGTTCGCGATCACTACACATTATAATAAAACATCTTTTAACCGGATTAATCGCAAAAAGAAAAACAAAATCCAATAATACACGTGATTAATCCGGTTAAAAGTTGTTTTATTATAATAATTTCCTCAAGTTCCAAGAGAAAACATAATTAATGATTACCTTGGAATAATGTTTAATGTGCACCATTTCTCTTGCGCCTATCTTGTGCGTTCAAATGAAGGTAGTCGTGAAATATACAAGCAAATCCGTGTTAAAACAACTAGGGCGTGGCGCTCTCTAAACAATCAGGTTCACTGGTTACTTACTTATGATAACATCTCATTAATAGCTAATACCTTTGGTACAGTTGGAGTACTAATATTTGTATGGCTTCGCTTATACTTGTTATATTGGTATTGAGAAGTTGATGTTGCTTCGCATAATGTGATTTGTTCTAAAGTGGATTATAAGTTGCAGTCTGTGAATAAATACAAAATAAATAATAATCATAATAACAATAAATAAACGAAGATTAACATGCTCGAGTTCTCTACTAAACAAAAGTAAAAGAAAGCTAAAGAAAGATGAACTTTAAATTGATACAATAGAAAATGCATTCCATCTTAATATATTACGATAATCCTAACTGTAAAATTAACTAAGTCAATGCATGAAACTTCTAAAGACCAATGACAAATGATTAGGATCATTATCAAGTTTGCAGACATATCGAACAAACGTAACTCATTTTTCGATTTTCTAACATTAAACGTAAAAAAGGTATAAATAACATCTCAGCTAAGTAAATAAGGCAATGTTACGCACTACCTATTGGTTTAAGAATGAAAAAAGTCGAGCAAAAGTGGCGGAAAAAGTTTGGCGGAAATAATTGATTGTAAACATTGTGATCGCTTCCCATAGAGAGCAGGTTTGATGTTACTGGCTGCATGAAAAGGAAAAAGTGGGCGCATCATCATTGCTCTATAACATTCGAGTATTAAACGCTTTTTATGTCAAAATGGAATATATGGAAACTTGTGGAATGATCCTAAATACCACCGGAGCTGGGCTTTTAACATGTGATTCTCAGTCCCGGGTAGTCAGGTGGAGTCAAAATCTGACTCTTAGCTACGCCGAAGCAAAAAAATTCCCAGAAAATACCATATCAAAAAATAAAAACAATAATAGCAAATAAAGCTATTATACCTCATTATTTGAACGTTATTTAAACATCTATTAGAAATGCATTACATGTTCAACACGCAAATACTGCTCGCGATGCGCACATAAATCGCAATAAAGTGCAATTTAAAATAATTTCACGAGGCCAATAATCTCTGAGACCGAAACAACGGCATCTAACTTCATTAATAATATTTACATATAGATTTCGTGTACATAAAACGATACGTGATGCGTACAACGAGTTCGTCAACCCGAAACTTTGAAAGAAAACCACTTTTATTTTCATGTGTGTAAAGTGGATTTTCATTCGTGTTCAGCTAGATGGTGGTTGAATATGCGGTGTGCTCTCTCGAGCGAGATAAAAGCATAAAAATGTGGTTGGTAGTGTTTTCTCGAGTCGAATAGCTGTAGTGAAACGGGCCACGGTCCGCAGAGCAGGCACGAACGGTCACGTGGCGTGGGGAACACCGTTCAACCACTGGTTCTTCTGTGAAAAACTCACTTCACGCAATCTTCTTAAGTTATGACAACTGGATTAAAGTGATTATTGCATAATTGGACACACGAATAAGTAAATTGCGTTTGCAAATTAACACCGCCTCACTTAGCATACTTTATTCTCTTGAAAATCCAATTTATGTGTAGCTTATTTTTGGGAGCGGTTCACACTTAACCAAAATTGAATACAAGTCAAAAAACGTTCCATCATCTATGTAATAATATTGTGATTTATGCAAAACTCACGTGTGTCCATACTTTATCTAATAACTTTCAACAAACGCATGTATATTAATTTCGGTCAATTTTAATAAAATTGCTGTGAATTTTTGTCATCAAACCGACCATAATATTAAATCAAAGACAAAATCGATTTCACATTCCAAATTATTCATCCTATATGGGTAACGTATTATTAACGCACCTTATGTAATGCTTATTTGATGAAACCGATAAGATAAGCTTAAAATTGGACAGTGATGTGAAAACTGATATAAATATAAGTAATCCAATCAAATCCTACTTAATTTTATATATTTTTCAAATCAGATTTGAGAGCTTCTTGAAACAGAATAGCGTTTGAGTGTCTGGACATGAATCTATCTTTGTGTATTTTAAGATAGGAAACCTCTCTTTGCAAAATTATTTTTCAAATTTGAACTCGGCAATCTAAAAAACGGTCTACAAAGAGAAACAGACATAATATATCCAATATGTTATTGCAACCTAAAAAAAACCATAAGAGTTCCGCATGGGATCGTTCTGGGGCCTATCAAGTATTAACTCAATCTTATCAATAGCTGTTGCCTCAGTCATTAGCAGACACAATAGATTTTTATTGTTACAACGTACAGATTTGTACGTTACTGAGCCGAAAGGTTTGTTCTTTTTTTTCAATACAAGTGGCGGGCCCGCAGTTTGGCCGCTTGATGCCAATAGGCTCACCACCATGGGACTTAATAACTGGATCGGTGAAATGTAGGCGTACGACATTGTTATAGCTCTGCCTCTTCTCTCTGCCCCTTCGGAGAATACAGGCTTGATGATATGATATGATACCTTAAAACATAGAACAATAACCTTCCTCTTCTTCTCGCTGCCCGGGTCCCAAGTTATTTGTGGTCGGTGCATTATGATTTTTTCTTTCATTCTCCTCTGTCAGCCGTCACGCCAACATAGTTCCTTGAACTGCTCGTGCTTTTACACGCGTCTACATAACATCTTAGCATCACGCCTGTATTCCCCGAAGGGGTAGGCAGAGGTGTACACAATTGTACACCCACATTTCACCAATGCTGTTACTAAGTCCCATGTGGGAGCCTATTGCCATCTACCGGGTACCATTCCAAGCTCCGGGCTGCTACTGAGAGTTTCCTAATAGAAAAACCCCAAGACCTCATGCTCAGCAGTCGCGCTTGGAACCACTAGACCAACGAGGCAGTTTACTGCGTTTAGACGTCTCATGCAAGCGATTTTATCCATAGAGCGCCAACGTTTCGACTGTACCAATACATTCTATAAACTTGGAAATATTTGGAAAGTAGGCGATTCACTTACTAAATACTTCTGGTGGGCCATAACTAAATGAGGTGCCAAATTAGAAATTATCTGGCGCGAATTGCAAAGTATCTCACGAAACCGATATTTAAATATTTACAAGATCTTTTAAACGTTGTAGAATTTCTTATTTTTTCTGCTTATAGACTGGACTTACGACTACATTTATTTGATGTTTTATAACTTAGTAATAATTTAGGTTTTCGCGATCACTACAATATAATAAAACAACCTATAACCGGATTAATCGCGTGTATTAATAAATAAATCGAGGAAGATGTTCGAAACGTCAGGAAAAACAAAAACCAATAATACACGCGATTAATCCGGTTAAAACTTGTTTTATAACTTCTTTAAATACTGAGTAATTAAATTGTTAGACTGTTAGGTATTTACTTAGTCGTTTGTTATATAAACTTATTTTAACTGCCTCGTTGGTCTAGTGGTCCCAATTGCAACTGCTAAGCATGAGGTCTTACGTTCGATTCCTAGGACGGGCAAAGTGTTATTTAGATTTTCTGTTAGGAAATTCTCAGTAGCAGGCGGAGTTTATTATGCCCGGTTGATGGCAACAGGCTCACCATCTATTACATGGGACTTAATAACAGCATTGTTGAAATATGGGTGTACAACTGTGTACATCACTGCCTACCCCTTCGGTGAATACAGGCGTGATGCTGTAAACTTATATAATAAGTACCACAACCCAACTCTGACAATTTACAAACTATTATTAGTAAGCACACGATTCAATGTGTTTTCTTGCAAAATAACAACTTTTCTCATCGAGAACGTTGCGTTGCGTTGCGTTGGTTATATTTCCTATTACAATGGGAAATAAAACCCATGATTACAATTTAAAATTAATTCTGCTTGTAAGTCGACTAACAGATTTCAAAGTATTCTGCAGAATTCAAAAGCAACCATTTTACATCACTTCGTTTGAAATTTTAATAACACTATGGCATTTATTAGTGAATAATTTTAAGCTTCTGGATAAATTATATTTCCTAACATTTACATAATTTTAATGCGTATCGTTTATTGTATAGGTTTAATGCCGAAAATTTTTTTGTATATTGAAAAGTTGATACATATTATATTGACTCAATTGGTGTAGGTATTGGTTGCAACCTTAACGTCCGTCGTAATCTTTGGTGACTGCCTCGTTGGTCTAGGGGTCGCAAGCGCGGCTGCAGAGCTTGAGGTCTTGGGTTCGATTCCCATGTCGGGCAAAGTGTTATAGAATTTTTCTGTTAGGAAATTCTCAGTAGCAGACCGGAGTCAGGAAGTTGGTGGTGTGATACCCCCCGGCTTTACGTGCTTCGGAGAGCACGTAAAGCCGTCGGTCCTGCGCCTAATCTCTCTCTGGTCGTGTCGGATTTCCGTCCCATCGGAATATGAGAGTGAAGGAAGAGGGAGTGCACCTGTGTTTGCGCATACACTTGTGCACTATAATATCTCCTGCGTACTTGGCTAATCTCAGTGGAGAGAGGCCACCGTGACCGAAATACGGTCGGAAGGAGTATATTTTTTTTTATAATCTTTGGTATATTAAATTTTTCTGCAAGAAAGGTCTCAGTAGCAGACCGCAATCTGGGGCCGGAATCAGCTAATTTACCAAATGCTTTAATTGAGTACCGATAGTGTCTCGATGAAATGTTTTTAGGCATTTGGTATTTCATTAATTAAAGAATTTCTCACCATAAAAGAGACTCACCATGATGGTCTTATTTATTAAGAGCAGTGATCTTCCAATGACTTTAAAATGAACCACCATCAATTTGTTATTTTAGGTGAAAATGAGAATTCTCGGTGGAGATAAAAGATTTCGCAAACTACTAATTCAATCACTTATTGTGTAATGTACACCTCTGCCTACTCCTTCGGGAAATACAAACGTGATCTTGTGTTATTACGTATATTTTCTACAGTCTAGCCGCAAACGGAAGCATCCGTCAGATATTACGGCATATACCAGTACCCGGTCGTGGTACGTTGCTATCCATTGTTGAGCACCTTCAGGTAGGCACTTACTTCATGATATCATACGCGGAAGAATGTGGTACCGGCTGCTTTCTGTCACCGTTCGCTAAGACCGATTTAGATAATGGAGACGTTATATCTGATGTGACATAAGGATTTTGAACACAAAATCTCCTTTTTTATTTTTCATTTACATTTATGTCGAGTGTTTTCATATAGGTTGATTGCTTTTCCTTGTCTCTCTACTGTTTACTTGTTCTACTCTAATATTTTTTACTCTAATATGTCTGTGAAAACCTTTAATTGGCCTTCACTGCTTCTTTTACCTACTATCTGTGCCCTAGTTGTTTTCCTCAGTTTTCTGGGGAATTAAATAAATATCAATCAATCAAATCTTTATTGTGTACATGTTACATAAATTAGTTACATTGCAAGACGTTAGATGAATGCGCAGTTCACTGTGTTTTAATTTAGGTATGCAAAATATGTTAACTAATAACTCTTAATCTTATTTAATATTAGGTAGGTACCTACACGAATACTCATGTGCTCTCAGTTATCGGAGTATCTGACTATGGTTTCGAACTCGACCTGGGCTCAAGAAATGGTGCCAAGGCGGGACCACCCAAAAAATTGAACTATGTAATATTAACAATAATAATTAGTTATGTTTGAGATTTTGTTTAATGAAGGAAAATTTTGTTAGGTATCTGTTTGTCGTAAGGCAACTTCTTTCATAGGACGCTCACAAAATGAGATTTCTTTACAACTGCATAAGCCAAACTAATCTTCTAATCCAGCATTTATATCAGAATTATTAACAGATAGAACTATATTACATATTATAGGAAGCAATCAATATTTAATTAAAACGATAAAACATGTCATCTTTGTAACAAAGTTAATAAAAATATTCGATGCGTCATATCTCGCACATTGCATAAGTTACAACATTATGGTGAGGCGACAATTTACTAGCACTTTCACTACCTAACCCCATAAATGCGCACATTAAACTTATAATATCGCGTTAGTATTCGGATCTTTATTATCAAGTCCGTTTATGAAGCCTGCGTTGATATAAAGTATAACATCTACGCATGTTATTTGATGTGGTGTAAGAGTTGGTGCGCAGTTAAATTATGAAGCAATGGGACACTTTTGAAGTCGTGGTGGCTGATGATTTTTTCAATGTCATAAGTAATTCTTAGAGAAACCTACTTACGGTGAAGGAAAACATCGTTAACTCGCAGTGAGCTAGCGTGATGATCGATGCTCGTGCCTTCAATGTATGACTAGAAGCCCTTGCTCTCCAATGGGCCAGTTGTGCGCTGGTTTTGTTAGGAATGCTATATAAGACACACTGGGATTTACGAAGATCTTCTTCTTCATTTGGTTGATGAACAACCCAGTATCAGAGTTTAAATCGGCCGTGGGCCTCTGACATAGCTTTACACACCATCGAGAACAAATCTCAGGTGTGCTGGTTTCCTTACGATGTTTTCCTTCACCGATAAAAGAAAGTGATCAATATTAATTAATTTCTAATACGCACATAACTCGAAAAGTCAGTGGTGCATGCCTAGGATTCGAACTTGCAACCTTTGACTTGCCAGTCCAACGGTCATACCACTAGGCTATCATTGCTTGGTTACGAAAATGAAAAGCTGAAATATCGGATTCATTATTTTACGATGAATAAAATCTTACTATGTAGGTATATAATTATATTTCCCATACTTGACTAATTATAAAATGATTAGCTGACTGGCTGTGGAGTACCATAGACTTCTCCTTTTTCATGTGACTTGGCGACAGACAGAGGTTGAACAGAGTTGTACATCCTCATATTAAAAATGTTGTTATTAGTTATTAATTCCCGTGTAATAGGTGGTGAGCCTATTACCATTTACTACGGGCTGCTACTGAGAATTTCCTAACAGTAAAACTCAATAGCACTGCCCGATTTGACAATCGAACCCAGGACCTCATGCTCAGCAGTCGCGCTTTGGACCATTAGACCAACGAGTTCAATTCCCACACATAAAGAAAAGAGTTCACACCATAAAGTTACGTACGACGAGTACACGTTCGTTTAAAACGGCTACCATTACCTACGGACAAGGTGTCCGTTCCACAATAATCAAATCAAATCAAATCAAATCATTTATTCATTTGCGAATATGGGTACAAAAAAGTTCTTAAAAGTACAAATAATAGTATCCATTAGCCATATCCTACCATGAGGCATGCAAATTACAAATACATAGGGACTTATAAAACTATAATTTAAACAATAATGAAAACAAAAGACATTCGAAGCATAATTATATAAGTTTATCTTGTAAATATTCAGCGACGGAGTAATATGCTTTTTTTAGTAACAATGTCTTGATTATGTTTTTAAATAAAATTAAATCATTAATCTCTAAGACTGAGTTTGGTAGATGATTATAAATGCGTGGAGCCATACATAATATACTTTTATTTAGTAATGCTGTTTTATTATCTGGTAAACATATATTGAATTTATGTCTCTTGCTATTCAACTTTTTGAAGTAGTTTATATTTTTTTTTATAAACAGTACAACCTCTAGTATATATATACAATAAGAATTGTGACAGAAAACAGTACCTAATGTAGGTACCTACCTACGTGCTCCCTGGTGTCTGAATGAAAATCACGTACACCGCACACGCGACCAATGGAAAGTGATATCTACCCATACAATTACTCAAGTGGCCTTTCTACTAGTTTTCCACGCGTCTATTGAAATGTTAATGTGAGGATTCTGGACACGTCCCTACTGTTGTGTGTTTTTTTTAGTGGCCGTTTTATTTTCCTATTGCTTTATAGAGTTACGTCATAGGTTCGCTTTGTTTTGTTTTTGTTATGTTGTGGGTTAGTGTGGAGATCCAATGCAACACCAGGACCTTAGAAGTAAGAAGAAGTGATTGGAAAATGTAACATATATACATATAATCAAGCCTGTTACCCATTGGAGTAGGCAGAGACCAAAATGTAACAACTTGGCAAATAAAATAAATTCCTATTTTCAAATGTTGAAAGGTGTTTCAGGTGTACGTGCTTTATATAATTATTTCTCGTGCAGGTAGCAAAATGTAGCATCTAGTTAAGTTCTGTTTTTTTTATAGCAGCGTAAACAGGATGCAGATTGGCCAGGGGGTCTAATAAGGCCACAAAATGGACAAAATTATAATATGATTTGCGTGCAATTCATAAACAGTAATTCATCTATTTGACAGTTTTCTATGGAGATAAAATGGCTCACAAAATAGGTAATGAGTCAAAGAGCAGAATCTTAAGAATTTACTCAATTCAAATAATGATTCATTTTAGGAGAAATGCTGAAAGTGCCCATTTTAGACCCCCAGTATTATACATGGAGCAACTGCCTATCTGACCTCCACAACTCAGTTACTAGTTAACACGATATCGCTTGGCAAGACTGGTTTTCAGACTTTCAGGTATCTACCTACCCGTAGCAGACGTTAAAGATCTTCATTTGTTGGCCGGGACCATCGGTTTAACGGGTTCTTCGAGGCACGGAGGAGTCTTGATATGAAATTATGGTCACTCATCCAGATAGACCAACCCCGATAAACACAGCTTTATTAGCCTTGATCGATCGATCGCTATGGTGGTTAAGTACTTACTGCTAATATCACGAGCACCTCCAAGCTCGTCGAAGACATTTCTGGTAAAAAATAATAATCTTTCCTTGACACTAATCACATCCGAAATTTTAGATCTGACAATGCAGTCTTCTACATTAGCCAACGTAAAGTTTACAAGTACAGGCTTATTGACCCAAGAATTTCACATAATTTTGCCATAATACAAAAACAGTAAATTGCATATATATTTCCCATGTTAACTTTAATGTTCGGTTCGCTTTCCCACAAGTAATAATAGACGATAATTTAACTCAATTGCGAATGATACGACAAGTTTTTTTGGCCCGATGTGTAATAGAACTCTAAGGAACTGGTAGAAAGTATGTTTCTAATATCTATAATTACGTATACATTACTACTGTAGAACGAAACTGCGTTCTGTGACCCATGGCAATGCGCATTGTGTTGTTGTAAAGCCTTAGTCATACTAGCGATAAGAAATTCTTAGAGTTGTTAAATTGTATCCTACATGAAACTATAGACAAGTGGAAGATTGAACTTAATTAAAAAAAAAATTGGCACCCTGCCATTTTTTAAAATCTTAGTGGCCTATGTTACTCGGAAAAATGCAAGGATTCCTACGATACCCCCTAACATCGAAATCGGTTCAGGCATTTAGAAGTTATGGTGGAATAAAGAAACTCACAAACATACATACATACTATCTATCTGCTATCTGCCTAGCCTTTTCCCAATTACATTGGGGTCGGCTTCCAGTCAAACCGGATGCAGCTTAATACCAGTATTTTACATGGAGCGACTGCCTATCTGACCTCCACAACCCAGTAACTGGGTAACACGATATCTCGTGGTATGACTGGTTGTCAGATTTTCAGGCCTCTGACTACTTGTAACGGCTGTCATAGATCTTAATTTGACAACCGGGACCGACGGCTTAACGTGCTCTCCGAGGCACGGAGGGGTCTCGGTACGAAAATTATGGTCACCCATTCACAGACCGAGCGCGGCAAGCGCAGTTTAACCTCGATCGATCGATCTGGGCGGCTGTTACTTAGCCACGAGCCCCTCTCATACATATATGAACCCTAAAACATAACACTGCGTTTTTGGGCAGTAGTATAAAAAGGATTCACGTCGTATTCGTATCATACAGTTATAATGACGACTACTTCATTGAAAATAATAAGCTCTAAAATCTCAAAAAAAATATAAATTTTTTTTCTTGAAAAACGTATTAGGATTCAAAAGACACTCATCTTCAGTTTTGGTAAAGCCGGCTATGTTGGGTTCATTATATTATCTACTATCTTACTATCTATAAATTTTATCACTTTACTTGGATAATAAAAAAAAGTTCCCCCACCGCGTCTGTCTGGCTGTCTATTCGCATAAAAACTACTTAACGGATTTTTATGCGGTTTTCACCAATAGACATGAGTGATTCATGAGGAAGGTTTAGGTGTACAATTTGTTAAGTTTTGGCTGCATATAGTAGTGCTACCCGTGCAAAGCCGGGCGGGTCGCTTGTATAATATATCTCGCCAGGTCTTCCGCATGTTGCACTTAGCAACTAGATTGTGCATTCAACCGATTACTCATCCATCATAGTACTTCATCACGATGCTTCGTATCATTAGCCGTAGTAAGCGTACCGTAGTCTAGCCTATTGTCTTCATTATTTTACTTCTTAGTGCACATACATCTTTTACTTTAGGAGAAAATATATGGATGAAAAGTTTTCCTGTAACTAATTTACTGTCCCCGCTAAATGCACACTATTCTTAAATATATAAATATTTTATTATCAGACATTAACGTATGTAAAGGGAAGTTTAAAATCGAAGACGGAACCATTCAATTCCACCTCACGTTAATACTTCGTGTGATTACACTTGTCGCGAAAAATACGAAACGATTTAATTTCTAATTACTATCCTTGAAGATAAAAATGATTTTTCTTTATATAGATATTTTGAAACTATTTTATACCTATGTGATTTTTTAATTTAACCCTTCCACTGTGAAAGTGATTCCTATTATGCGATACACGGTGGTTGTTTAACTATTGTACCAACTTCGAGGACAGGGAACTTGTTAATATGTCTTTTGGTTGACTGTTCACATAATTAAATCCATAGCAAGTGTTCCGTAGCTTAGCTATATTGTGAACACATCTTTAGTAATGTAACAGTAATGTCCGAGTGTGGTCAAAGCGTCCCACTTTCAAAAATGATTAAAGATTTAGTTTATCCATGTTCATTGTAAGTGTCATGAGGTTAAGAAGAAATTACAATGACTTGCAATCATAATACCATGGTTCACGACTGGGACTAATAACGAGAATGGTGGACGTGGGTCGACTACGCCAATACCCAGTTAAAATATAGTTATGGTGTATGATTGACTATCAATTACTATTTTTCAAGGAATTGGCTATCACTTTCACCTTTGACGACTTTTTTTTAACACGCTATTATTAGCTTGGTATGTCATGTATCTAATTATCTATGTATCCAAAGACATTATGTATCTATGTAACGGAATCTTTGCACGTGATTTTCACCAACTTTAAAACATTGGAGTGAATTGAAACGTCGCACACTTAAAAAAATATAATTTATTCGTAAAAAAGCGTGGGGTGGTGCTTCTTAAGATATTTTATAATGACTTTACTTTTACCAATATCTGTCAATAAAATATTTACGGCAATTGACATCTAGCAACCCACGCTGTTTTATGACAAAATGATATTTTTCATAATGAC
Source organism: Xylocampa areola (assembly GCA_935421205.1). Lineage (NCBI taxonomy): Eukaryota > Metazoa > Arthropoda > Insecta > Lepidoptera > Noctuidae > Xylocampa > Xylocampa areola. Next base: position 13,616,730 of record OW285218.1, on the reverse strand, counting down.
TTTTTTTTCTGTTTCCCCTTTGAGGTAGGCACTTTTTTCACCTGCTACGATCCTGACAAACATCTTTCGCTACATCATTAGATAATCTCTTCATGCATTGAAAAGTTAATGTGGTATTTCGTATACATACACATTATTAAAAAACTTGTTTTCGACAGAAATACACATATGTATGTATGTGTTACACTTAAAAATAAATATAAATATTTAGTATTTAGAACATTTTTTTTGTCTTATGTACTTAGACCACGCCTGTATTGCTCGAAGGGGTAGACAGAGGTGCACACAGTCGCAGGCCCACATTTCACCAATGCGTCATGAAGTCCCATGTAAAAAGTAGTCAGACATTTTTTATGTGAAAATGTTTCTCCTTAATGAATTTCGTTACCTCTTTAAGCAAAATTCTAACCTAATTACACTTCACCCGACCTAGGAATTATACCCAGGACTCACGCCCAGCAGTCGCCATTGCCACGACCACTAGACCAATGAAGCAGAAGTATTATATACCTATTTTTTTCTTCAATTACAGATTTGCGGTTATGGCTGCTTGTGGTCTCGCTGCAGACGCTACTCTTGTCTGCTAGCTGTGGAAACCATCGGCGCTCCATGGCCTCGCAAGGGGTAAGACCATATCTACCTTTCTAGTACAGAACTTCTCATATATAACTTCAAATTCATTGAATGTATAAATAATTACTGCATAATAATATACTTTCGATCGAATTTTCGGCCACGCTGTCCTATCTCCACGGTGATTAGCAAAGTACGTAGGAAATAAAATGTGGAAACTCTTCTATCACTCCTATAGTCGGCGCTTTTACTGCTCTCCGAAACACGGGGGTGTAACACCGCCAACTTTTTAACTCCGGGCTACTACTACTTTCTTTCCCAACAGTTCGGTTATCTTTGGTGTATAAGTAATATATTTGTGGATAGAAAAATACGTCCGCGCAGGGTTTGAACACGCACTTCCTGGATCGGTACTTCAAATGCTCTACCAATACATCTATCGCTCACACCGATCTTTCCTCGACCTTTTAAAACTCGAGTGTTTTAATTAATTTTTTTTCACTATATTTTGATTTAGATAACACATTCGCTATATAATTTATTTTGTCTTTTTCCAGGGATTAGGATCTAAGGGAGGTTGGAGGCCAGTGGTCGGTTCTGGTGGATTAGTGTATGGATCATTCGGCACAGCTCCACTACACACGCAACACTACAAGATACCTGTCCCAGTCATAGACCAATACCAGTACCAATCGTCCACACGTCCTCTCGCCACAAAAGACGGGAGCAAACTGACTTCTATAGCGCAATCGTATCGTCCCACCACCCTTAGGACGGTATCAGCTGCGTCCGCCGGACCTACCATCAACCAGCCAATCAACACATACCACAACCCCTTCGCCTTCCAAAACAATGGATTCCAAAATTACAAGTTTGTCCAGAACTATCCAGTAGAAAGTGTCCTGGTCAGAAACCCTCATAATCCATACAACGCACGCCCATTATACACCAAATATACCAATAAACTGAAACAGAATAATAATATGCAGAACGTTATGCTGCAGCAACTGACCAACATTCAGCCCATACAATTTGGCCAGTACCAGACGGGCAAGCCTTTGGACCTTTTTGGGAAACCAATTGAAAGTTACGCGAGACCAACCGAGGCCAAAAAGCAACAGTCAGGTGGTACTGAAGTCTACAAGCAAGAAGTGTATAAACTGCCGGACAGCGACACAGCCCCTCAGTCAGTCAGTCAGCAGCAAGTGAAAACAGCGCAGCAGCAGGGCTTGGTTGGCTTACCAAACATAGGCAATCCTTATTCACAGTATTCGTTCCAGGATGCCGTATTCCCACCGAGTATATTAGGCAAGTCTCTTTTATTAGATTACCCAAGGTCATTTTAAATATACGGCATAACTTTTATATTTATATCTTTTTCCAGGTTCGTTTGGCACATTCGGAGTACAATCAGTGAAAGGAAGAGATCCCGTGTACCAGTTTCCGACAACGAAGACTACATATTTACCCCCTCAACCAACAAAGCAGACAATATTCAACTCATTCAGCTACTCCCCAAATTACAAGACCACCCCAACGATCTTCGACTCAACCACGCCAAGATTACAGACAACACCAAACCAATTTCATTACGGAACCACGTACAGCGATTTCAAAATAACACCCACGCCGCAAACTAAGGTGTATGTTCCTCCGAAGATCGATCCCAACGCGGGAGTCAAAGATAATTTCAAGCCAAGTCCCCAAGACCCCTTTATAAAGCACCGCCCAAACGACTTTAATAAAGTCACTGTAACTACATACAACCCTACTGTTCAGACGACTACATTAGCTAACAATTTTTACGACTACAATTTCCCCGCACATCAAAACAACCAAGGTCAAATTTACCATGAACCGCAGAGCGTAAACTTCAATTACGAGAAAAAGAAACATAAGATTCACGACAGCGTCGCAGCAGGCGGTAACCAACAGTCATCGCAGCAATATATTAATGCTCCCTTAAAAACGGATTTACAAAATACCGAAAATGCCCCTTACAAACCAACTTATGAAGTAACTGAAACCACGGAGTCTGACGCTAACTCACAATCGTCTCCCTCACCTTGGTCCTTGACGTCTCAAGCATATGACTATAACAATCATAAAACTACAGAAGAATCTGCGAAACAGCAGGACTACTCGGATTCTTTCAATAGACCTGAACCAACGCCCGACCCAAACCTTCCTGAAGAATATGCCATCGTAACCGAGGCCGAGAAGGGCCAGGATAACTCTTTGAGCTACGACAGCAAAGTCGAATCTCAAAGTAGGCGGCCTCTAGGTGACGACTTCGAGCCTATCGGCAAGCACAAGCTTAAAGACTACTACTACAAGGTGTCAACTCCTTCATACGATGACTACAGCACGTCAAGACGAACGAAGAAGCCGACAGAATCGAATAAATACACTGTTTCACAGGAAACTACAACACAGTTCAACAATAAGGAAAATAATGCGGATATACAAGTTGAAGTTCTTCCAACGCTGCCTCCTAACAAACATTTCAAACGTCCAGGTACACCCGAGCGCAAGAGGAACAAGATCAGGAGGCGTCGTCCTCCACTAGCTAACAACAACCGTAATAAGGAAGACACCACAAGCACAACAAGCACCCGCTCGTCCACATACATTGCATCAACCGAGCCGACGCTGACCACAGACCCGGAAGAGGTCTACACTATTCGGCCTAGAGTAAGGCCTACTAAGCCTCAACCAAACCTTACCACGCCAACGATAACTACTGATTTAACAACCAGTGCTTTGCCAACTGTAACTCCTACAATACCCACAATAATAAAGAAGAAATTAGCTCATCGCCGTCCGGTCACCACGCCTGCTGATTGGTCGGAAACAACCACACTAACACAAGTCAGAGAAGACTCACAGATTATGAAAATTGCAAACCGACCACATTTTCCAAAACTAAATGGTTATGAGTACAAAAATGATTTCACACACAAACAAGACGAGAAAGATACACCCACAAGTGACGTCGCTGTAAGTTTATCAGATACTTTAAAAACTACTGCCGAATCAGAATCCGAATTTTCATTCCATAAAGACGTTAAGCCTATTGAAGCTAAACTAGAACCAGTGAAAGCTTGGGAGACAACAACTGAATTTTACAAGGACGTGGATGATGATACGACCACTCCACGATCAGACATCACTACTACAGGCCGATCTCAAAGACCCAGACTGCGAAACAAATATAATAGGACAAGATTCAATGTCAAAGATTACAGAAATAGATTAAGTTCCACAACTAGTACAACTGAAAAACCAACAGAAAATACACCCAAGATACGTTTCCCACAAAGAAGAGTGCCTTACAACGAGAACATAAACAATGAAAATGACAACGCCACTGAACGCAAAAAATTTACACCTAAAGACCCACGACACAAAGTTGCCAACGACGAAAACAGCGAACAGACAGAGAAAGAAATACATACATTCAAACCAAACAGACAGAGACAAACAACAGAAAGTATTGAGGCGACTACTATCAGGGTATCAGCGCGCATTCGTAACGGGCAGCGGCGACCGAGACCTACCACTGAAGAACCGGAGACGACAAGCCCGACCACTGTCCACAGCAAAAGACCATTGAGAAAGAAGATCAAGGACCCCGAAATAGGTGAATCTGTTCAAGATATATCTGTTACAGATACTACAGTGTACGACAGAAACGAAATAACCTCTGAAAGGACGCGATCAGAGAGCGCTATCATGAAAATTGCTGACAAAAAACATCAAGACCACTTAGAACATTTGTACGAACATTCTAAAAGAGTTTCCGATTTAACTTTAGCTGCTAGCAAAGACTATAACAAACCAGGAATGTTTAAGACTGTGTCGTCAAATAGTAGACGAATACCGAATTACTTTACGATAGCAACGGACGATCCAATTCTACCAATAGAGGCGTTTTTTCCCCAGTTAAATCAAAAGAAGGAATCGTAATATTCCTAACTTAGTTAACTCTATAAACCAAATCTTCTTCACTGCCAAAGCTTTTCTGTAGGTCTTTAATACGACAGCGCTATTAAAAGAAGTTAAACTTCATACAAAACGTGCACGTGTTTGAGTTTCATCGTTTTATAATTATGTTGATACACGATTTAGATGTAAGGATTTTATAATAATGTCACGACACTGTATATCTCTAAATCTTTGCTAGTGAACTACTGTATTTTTTATGATGCATTATTTATTATTTAAATAAGCCTTTTAATAACAGTTAGTCTAAATGATACTTGGACTGCTGTCATTTGTTTTTATTCCTGACTTGTTAAGTCTCGTTATAAAGCATTTATAGTTTCAGAAAACATCGATTCGTGTCCTGACAATGAACGCACGAATTTTGTCATGACAACATATGATATTAAGGTGTGTGCTTCAAACTTCAATTCATATTCGTAGCATATGGTATCACTTTACTGATACTAATGCAGTCGCCCTTATTCGCTTGCGTACTAAAATGTATCGATGTCAGAAACTACACATACATATAATTAAAGTTATAGTTTTTGCAAGAACTGACACTAGATAAGATTATTTAATAAATTAAAAATATTAATAAATTACGTTTTGGAACTTCTGTTCGTTCTCTATCGTTTGTGCTCATTAGTGTTTAAGTGTTATATTATTAAGTTATGTGAATGTTTGTTACATAATATTAACTATATAGAATTATGTATCTGTGTGATTGTTACTTTTACATTTATATTCAAAATTTCAAGCATTTATTGTAAAATTAATTTAATTTGCGAAGATGTAAGATAAAATGTATATTTGAATATGAAAGTAAATAAACATAAAAGCGCGAGAAATGAGTGAAATTATTAAAAAAATAAACATATTTATACTCTTAGTGATTAATTGTGTAAATAAAAGATTTTTCTTAACAAACTCTGTGTATTATTAAGAGGTCCACAAATGTTTTAAGTTTTGAATGATAAATAATTACAATAACATATAAATAACGTTACGCTGCGTTGGCTTGTATCTTGGACATCTTCTGAATGCATTTAACAGCTGCCTGGTGGATCATCTTATCCAGTAAATCTGAGATACACACCAAAAAAATAACAGTTAATTAGGTACCCACTTTTTCATAGTCATACTATTTTCTTAAACACTACCCTCTGTTATTTTAATAACAAATAAAAACATAAAAAATAATTGCTTACATATTTTATGCGCCCCTTTGATAGGGAACCGTAGTCTCAGACTGGTCGGATTGGAGCATATAAACACATATGGACTGTCACTCTCTCCGCCCGGGTACCTGGAAAAATATACAAAAATCATTAGGAACTAACTTACCATAAAACAGTTGGATCGAGGTTATCCCGTGATCTGAATGCTGATATACAACAAAAGTTTTGATAAAATTATTAAAACTCATTCAATTTAACTCTATATAAAAGAACACAGATATGTTCTATTTCCAGGTATAAAAGTGTATTTGTAGTCAGTAAATAGCCTAGCCTTTTCCCAATTACATTGGGGTCGGCTTCCAGTCAAACTGGATGCAGCTTAATACCAGTATTTTACATGGAGCGACTGCCTATCTGACCTTCACAACTCAGTTACTGGGTAACACGATATCTCGTGGTATGACTGGTTATCAGACTTTCAGGCCTCCGACTACCCGTAACGGCTGTTATAGATCTGACCGTTTAACGTGCTCTCCGAGGTACGGAGAGGTCTCGGTATGAATTGATGGTCACCCATCCACAGACCAACCGCGGCAAGCGCAGCTTAACTTCAATCGATCGAACTGTGCAGCTGTTACTCCACCACCACGAGGGCCACGAGCCCCTCATGTATAGTCAGTAAAGTATTATACAAAATACCGAGGCGACAAAATACCACGTGAGATTACAAATAAATAAATAAACTAAACTATGATTAACAATACTTTATTTTAGAGCGACTATAAACTCAATCATTCGACTACTAAACTTTCTCGATAAACTAGTTAGGAGAACAAAACTTTCGTGTAAAAAAAATACGGTCCTAAGCAGGATTTAATGCGGTTAGAAATATATCAGGAAAAGAATACTGATGAGTGCGTGTGGTATACTAACCTTTTCTGATACTCCTCCTGCGGCAGAACATCATCTACGTTGACGCAGCCGAGCAAGCACCCCGTAGGATAGAAAGTTGGAAACTTTGCTTCCATCTCTGTAACACAAAACATTGTTGATAAATAGTGATGGCAACACTACTTGAATTTTTTTGGTGTTGCAACACCGAGCCTTCAGGTCGGTCGGCGAGTGAAGTGACCGGGTGGACACCAGTATGTTGCGAACCACCATGGTGAATAAACCTCTACAACTTGACTTAAGTTGCTCTGTAATTTTATGATACAATTTTATCTACAACTAACTGTGCTTGCGGTTTCATCCGTGAGGAATTTCAGGCCAAAATCTTATTATTACTGAAATAAAATATAGCTTATCTTGGCTCTTTATTATTAGTGTAAATGTAAATAAATTAGTAATGTAAAATGACTCACTACTAATCACTAATCCAAAGTAAACGTGTTCTCAGTAGCGGAGAGCCAAAACGTTACGTGCTCTCCGAAGAACGGGGTATCACACCGCCAACTTCCTAACTCCAGACTGGTACTGAGAATTAATTTCCTAGCAGAAAAACTGAATAACACTACCCGACCCGGGAATCGAGCCCAGGACCTCACGCTCAACAGCTGCGCTTGATATACAAGCACTATTATTGTCGAGTTACAAGGAGTTAGAAGCTCGAAAGTTCGATAAGATCGGTCTATTGCAACATTTGTCATGGCATCGGTGAAACGTGTATTACACACTTCTGCCTAACCCATGGGGGATTAATGGCGTAATCACAGAAATATATCAAGACGCGTGATGCTATATTTGAATTTAAATTTAAATCGGGGAGCCTTATCAAAACTCCATTAACAGTTTTCTTCTTTCAAACAGAATTAACACCTGAAGATTCAAGTTTCTTAGACAGTAACTTAGTTTCATTGGTGGCATCCACTTTCAAAATATGTTTTTGTTAACGTTTTTAATTTTTTCCCGTATTTAAGTGTATTATAAATAAAATTACCTGGATATAGCACCCTATATTGGTTCTCTATCGCTCTAATAACTTCTTGATCAGGCGGCTTCACCGTGGATGCGATCCACAGCCGTCCGCGGTGACTCGAGTACCACGTGCGACCTTCGTGACTGAAGAAAATAAATACAGATAAATATTTCAAAAACATTATCGCATATATAGCTAACTCTAAAATTATAAAAAATACGGTCGCGAGAAGGATTTGAACCTGTGCCTCTCGGATAAACATTTCAGACTCTGTGCTAACTAAGCCATACCGACCACTTCTCACTATTCAGAATTTATCTTCCACAATATGTTTCAAGTATGATCGTCTGCAAGGTATGTGCATACATACCTACAATCACGCCAGTTTCCCACTGGGGTAAGCAGAGACTATCGATTTCCACTTCTTTCGTTAGATAAGTGGTGTTAGCAAACTCGAATTACATAAAAGATATAAGGTTATAATATTCCCTATTTAAACAGTTGCTACTTGCAACTAAGTTCAACGTTATTTTTGAGGAATAAGTTTAGGTTAAATAATTTATAAGTTTATGCTTAGAGCATTAACGCATTAGGATTAATGCTCTAAGCATTAGGGTAAACGTATTCCTTAAAAATAGAAACAATAATAACCTATTAAGAAATAAGGCAGGACTGGTGGGAATTTGTTATGCTGTTTCTTCTTATTAGACAAAGTAGTAGAGAGAAAAATTAAATGGTCATTTGGAATACAACCCCCAAATGAACATTCACATCTGCAATCATGTGATAACTTTTATAATTTAAGCTGATTTCCTACACAATACCTGTCAAATTTTATGACGCTCATTCTTCAGTTAAGTTATAAATAAAATAAATGATTAATAAACAAAAATCCCGACTGCACTGAAAAGAGATTTTTTCGATACGTAGTGGGAAGAACCATACATATGTACACGTTCTGGACTTCAGCACCTTACGCACGAATCTATTTGAATTTTGAGTTAATAGTTCATACGGACTCCTGGTAGTATTTAGGACTAAAGTATCCTACAAAACTTGTATTAAGTAGTACAAGTTTAGAAGTATTAAAAGGGGGTTCAAGAAAACTCTTTTATATTGTACCTTTAGAGTTCGCTAAGCATGCTAACGCATGCTTAGCGAACTCTAAAGGTACAATATAAAAGAGTTTGCTTTACAAAGATTTGTCTTGAATTATTAAGGTAATTTCATTCTTTACGACATTGTATTGCAAACTGCAGCATTGTATTGTAAGCTGCAAAGTTGGTCGTGTCGGTTCGGTCACATGTATAGGTACTGAATTGATTGCATAAGACGTGTTAAAATATGGAAGAAGAATTCGCGGTGGTGAGCAGAGGTCGAGATGGCTTAGTGGTCAGAGCGCCTGGAGTATTTATCCGGGAGGCGCAGGTTCGAATCCTGTTCGCGACCGTATTCTTTTTCCATTTTAATATTGTAACTTTATTAAAAGGGGGGTTAAAACAGCCACTCAGTGACGGCGCATTACTACCAAAATGGAGCCAGTAAACGGTCATCGAAGGCTGATCTTTGTCGCCCGTCTCGCGTTTTAAAGCCGCGCCCCAACTCATCATCGTGGCCTTTGTTAAGCGAGTGGAACTTTTGAAGAACTTCCTATAGATATAACTATATAGCAAGTTCTTGCCCGATGATCGCAGTCGCGGGTGGTCCTTAACTCGCAGAAAATCTTAACAACGCAATTCAAAAAGTGACGTCACTCGTACAGTGACATCTAGTCGACCCTTCATTACTAGCACCCCTTTAAGGGTGGATATGCGAGTTTTGGAACAGCGACATCTCCTGTCGTTTTGTTCGAACACGTCCCGTGACGTCTTCAGCGCCACCTGTTGCTCTTTGAGCTTTGCAGGGGGTTAAAGTTCATGTACGCGGGTGTCGTGTGACGTCATGCTGACCTTGACCTGTTCCGAATCGATGGCTCCTTTCCTAAACAAATACCGCGTGGCCGTATTGCGTGTGTGATTCCGCGCATAAAGTTTAAAATTGGAAAGTTTACTGTTGAAGTGGACTTATTTTATTCATTATTTACGAATACAGATATTGCTTTATGATTATTAGAGTATTTTACATGGAGCGACGGCCTGTCTAACCTCCAAAACCCAGTTACTGGGTAACAGGATATCTCGTGGTATGACTGGATGTCAGACTTTCAGGTCTCTGACTACCCGTAACGGCTCTCATAGATCTTAATTTCACAACCGGGACCGACAGTTTAACGTGCTCTCCGAGGCAAGGAGGGGTCTCCGTATGAAATTGGTCACCCATCCACAGACCGACCGCGGCAAGCGCAGCTTAACCTCGATCGATAGTTCTGTTCGGCTGTTACTTAGCCATGAGCTCCTCATTTATTACATAAGTATTATGTCAAAAGGGTTTCAGGCAATGAAAAGAGCACAAGTAGCGCCATTATTTCCTCAGCTTTCACCTAGACTTAAAAGAGATATACTATGATACTTACAGCTTGATGCCTTCAACGAGAAGTGAGGCCCAGGGCTGGTGCATGGACAGACAGCGGCCGGTGTCACTCATCTCCTGTAACTCCGTATCTTGGACCCTCGGAACGTGAATACCTGGATTGGATCTCACTACAGGCGGCAAGCTCTGGGTCTTAACTGATGGGTCAAACTGTAAGGGAAATACGATTGAGTTTCAAAACTGCCGTTTAAAACAATAGCTAAATTGAATGGAGCGACTTTTAACTGAATACGAAACAATAAAAAAGTATTTATCTGCCTACCCTTTTCTCTTAAACCGCCTATAGGCCTCTGAGATGGCTCAACACACCATCAAGAACATTTCTCAGGAATATTAATATATATCTGAGAAATTTTCTTGCGATGGGAACGCAAGAGATATTGTTTTCCTGCATTGATTTCTCACCTGTAACAGTGGTGCATTAACTCCTGGCGCCACATCCCTGTCGCTGGGCACTCCTATGAACATGTCATGCTGCAGCTGGGATGTATTGGTGCTGCCCGAGTTAGTCATCTGCCTGATCTGGTCCTCATCAGGCTCGTAATCGATAGTATTGTCCTCTACTATTTGACGGCCTAAGAAGAAATAATAGGAGAATAATGGATCCGACGTTTTAAAAGTTTTAACCAAAAGCTCCTTTGAACTAAGTTTTCCATATTGTTGTTCAATTAAATTAACCACTGTGATGAACGAATGTACGTTAGAGTCACTACTCCATGGATGTTCTTAATTCACAGCGCTTGTTATCGTATAGGCTTTAAATTGTTTTGGCATTCAATTGTTTTGTTCATTCAATTGTAATCGAATAACAATCGATATTTGATCAATTGTGCGGGGCTAGTGACGATATCGCAATATGCGCGGCCACAATAAATAAAAGAATAAGAATATGGACAGTGACAAAGTGCATTGAAGATTGATGAGGTTTAATTTGATGAACTTTTGAAATTTTATTTATTAAGCGTGTCTTGTGTCATAAGGAACATAACATAACGTAAAATTACGTCATAATACTAAAATCTTTCAAAACTAGCTGTGGAGCGCTACCTTGACCTACAATTTCCCGAGATCAATCAGAAATATCGTTAGGACGATCAAATTGACAACTTTACACCAAAGTACGTTACGTGCGTCTGAAGTTTAAATATTCATTCGATTGACGATTTTGATTAGATAATTCTTTCGTCAAGACGAATAAATCGACAATTGATGGTTCGATTCTGTTCCAGTGCTTAGATATAATCGTCCTTTGTACGATAGAGGAACTTAAACCTACACTCCAGAGGTGTTAAATAATGTAGTCGTGTTTTGGTTAACAAGGTCATTCCGGGAACTTGTAGTAGTATTTATACTGGTGCTAAATTTGTGTAAGAACTCACCAGCAAAGTCAAAGGTCATCTTCTTGTTGAGCCTGGAGCCGTGCTTCTTGTCGTGGAGTGTCTGCTGGTACTTCTCTAACTTGTCCCTCTCGGAGGTGTTGAGCCAGACGCTGTTGGCGTTGAAGTAGTCGCTGTCATCATCAGTAACGCGGGTTCGACGTTCACTGCAGGTAATAAGATGGATAGATTGACGTATGCATATTATTTAGCATGTTATTTTGCGCGCCGGTCGCCGAGTGCGATCATTTATATTATAAATTTAGATAGATAATATGTTTAGCATTGATATAACATAGATAGCAGTTTGTGCGCCATGGTTGAGTAACAGGATGCGACGTGCCATTTTTGTGTGCATCAGTTTGTGTGTGTGCGCGTGTGCTTGTGTGTGTGTAAAACTTAGTTAAGTGTTACTTGTAGTGCTTTGTTTTTTTGATTTATTATATTTTTTTTATTTTTTTTCTTGGCTTTTATTGGCTTCTCGATATTTGTTATTTATATGTTCTGTGGTATTATGGTTTAATAAACTTATTTTCTTTCTTTCTTTCATGTGCATTGACGTAGCTATGGTCTCTATCTAGCAGGTGTAGTTTGATATGCGACAGCGACAGGAATAATGCTGAAGGACGAGCTAGATAACTTGGTTATGGTGAACAGACATGTACAGATACATATATCGCCCATACCCAGTTTAATAATATTTAGGTCATACTTTTTCGTTGCAGAAATTAAACACGTTATACACCAAGAAAATTTCTTGACTACTGGGACCTGCTATATTTGTATGCGACTAAAAACGGAGTAAATCTCAGGAATTTCCCCTTTTACTTTGCTGTGCACAGCTGTGTTTATTTTCATAAATAGTCTGTTAAGTACTATTTCTAAAACAATTGGTACAACAGGCTATTTTTCCCAATTACTTACTTAGGTTCGTCAAGGGCCGTAATGGAATTATTTGATCCATCCCAACTAGTCGAGAAAGGCCAGCAAATTTTTCATGGAGACCTCGCGTCTCAGAAGGTACCGAAATACCCCTCGGTACTTTCTGACCACAAATGGAGATAAAAATAGTTTTAATTTGGCATAAGACATACCTGGTGCGATCATATTCCAGCAGCCTGTTCCTGTGTGATACAGCGGCTTCCCAACCCTTGGGTCTGCTGCGCTCCATCAAAGATTCCATCAGTTTGGTGCCACCCTTAGTTTTTGTGTTTATCTCTTTCTGCTCTTCTGGTGTGCACACCTAAAATATTTAAATTTTAGGCTCAGTTACTCATAAGGAAACAATATTTTTTACATTGTAATAGTTTATGAAAATATCTATGGTTTCGCGATCACACATTATAATAAAATAAGGACGATACCTGAGGCACTACTCAGTTCAACAATTTCAATAAGACTGATAAGATGAAGAATACGACGAAATATTACTGTCCCTTTTAGATGGTAAGAGGCGAGGAAGAGGAGGTGAGTGCGAAATGGGGACAAATGTTTCATCGTATCTAATCGTATCATAATCTTTGATCATAAGAGGACCTCAGCAATCACAAACGCTGGAATGATCGACGTGTCAGGAAATACAAAAATCAATAATAAAATACGCGATTAATCAAATTCTGAAAAGCAATGATATCTTCAACAGTAATGCTGAAAAATTATGACACGTACATAAGAGTAAATAATCTTAACACAATGTGATTGTCTGTTTCGATAGTAATTATACATTTTAGTCTTTTTAAAACATTTTAACACATTTACCAAGTATATCTTACCAGATTACCACAGAAGAGGCAAGGTCCAGAGCCCTCCTGCTTACAGACAATGCGGCCACATTGTATACAGTTGTTGACCAGCTCATGTTTAGATGCCTGGCAGTCACAGTGATGTCTACCTAAAAATATATACGAATATTAGACATCGTATTGACACATAAAGAATGAACCCTATACAGAAGACTGAACCGACACGACTATGGAGACTCAATAGATAGCAATGTCGTCACCAAAACACGTATTAAAATGTGGAAGAAGAATTCCAGGTAGTGAGCAGAGGTCGAGATGGTTTAGCGGTCAGAGCCCCTGGAGTATTTATCCGGGAGGCGCAGGTTCGTATCTTGCTCACAGTCGTATTTTTCTTTCCACGAAAATTTACAACTTTCGAGTTCGCCACGCATGCGTTAATGCGTTTTCAAGTTTTATCTGTATTTTTTATGATTCCTAGCTTCCCTAGGACTCTCGTCTCGATAGATTCTAAATTAATACAAAATATTAGGAACATAGATACAGCAAAAGCTGTGAAAATCAATAGTCTCTGCTTAGCCCAATGAGTAACAAGCATGACTGGTATGTATTTGTACAAAACACAAGCAAAAATTTAAAATTCTATTTTTAACGGCGCGGTTGGCGCAGTGGTCGAGAGACCGGCTGCTGCGTCGCGTGTTGCGTGGTTCATTATGTGCATGGAGCAAAAATTTGTACGATCTACAGACAATTGTACTGGATCTGGGTGTGTGTGCATGTGAGATTATATGTCTGTAAAACGCACCCACGATACAGGAAGAAATTCATAGTGTGGGGCAAAGTTCAAATAAAAAAAAATTGCCGGCAACAGAAAAAAAAAAAACAAAAAACCTGAAGAAGTGATATTGGTGACTGGACTAAACTCCTCAAGTATTTCATTTTCTCACATATGTTTACAAACAACATAACAAAAATTCTAAACATACCTTTCAATAGCACAACCTGAGCATTCTTCCCCTCCTGTGAATACAGGTTCACATACTTGGTCTTCTTTTTAGACTTGGCATCAGTGTCTATGGGCTGTTGTTTTTCTGCCGGTGCATCAACACTGATGAAGTCTGGTTGCTGCTTGTTCTTAGATATCTTCTTCTTCTGTTGCTTGGGTTGAGAGCTGCTGCCTGGAATTGAGGACATCATTTATGGTCATAAATATGTACCTACTCAGAAGTAACACTATTGTGAAATTCTATTTTACTCTAGAATAGTCTTAAACCATACACAATTCAATAACAATTTAAGTAAATGTTGTATTATAATTTTATCAAAATGATATAATAATGTTTTTTTTTATGGATAATATATGTGTTGTAATACCAATATATTTTCAAAATACACTTTCTTTTGATGCACTGATAATGAGACATAATTAGTAACTCTTGTAATTGGTCTCTAGAGGGCTAGTGATGCTCAATGAATGAATGCATGCAAAGTGAACTCTAAATTTTATTATGCAATAAAGGTGTAATATATTGAATACAGCAGTTATTTTTCTCATTAATGAGCCCAACAATTTTTTTGTTGTTACCTCTATTAGGGAACTTCTTCTTGCACAGCTCCAAGAAGAAACCTTTGTGTTGAGAGTTATCGAAGTCCAGCAAAGTTTTTATGTACTCATTCAAATCATTTTCATTTTCTATCGACAATATGTATCTGAAATTAAAATGTTATTCGATTTTATTAAGACCCGGTTACACCACAACATCATTTCAAATATAAGGATGAACAATAAAACCATGTTAAATAGATTGAACTATTTACATACAAGGAATTGATAACTATTTTCGAAAGATTAGCTTACTTTATTAAATCATCAGGGACCTCAAAATCTAAAATTTTGGAAAGTCCTTCACTTATCCACTGTTCCATAGTAAACAAAGATTCGAATGTTTTTTTTATTTGAGTAATTACTATTTCATTTACGTGGTCTAAGCTATTTTTCTTTTACCAACGGATAAAAGTCGTAATATGTACTCATGTAGAATAGAAATATCTATTATCAATTCCAGCTCATCTATCCAGCTGATTTTGACTTGATTATGACACTGACAGACACAGACAGTGATACTGTCAAATGTCAAAGTGGTACATAGTGTTGTCAAGTGTTAAACACAACACGACAGACACAAAAACTATACAATAAATCATAGAAATATAATTAATATCTTAGCACAATAAATTGAATATACTGTGAGACTGCCTCGTTGGTCTACTTGGCCTGAGCGCGATTGCTGAGCATGAGGTCCTGGGTTTGATTCGCAGGTCGGGCAAAGTGTTATTGGGTTTTTAGAATATTCTCAGTAGCAGCCCGGAGTTTGGAATTGTGCTCGGTTGATGGCAATAGGCTCGCTACTATTACAAGGGATTATTAAATCCCTTGTAAAATAGAGTAAACAGCATTGCTGAAATTTGGGTGTAAAATTGTGTACACTTCTACCTACCTCCTCCGGGAATGCAGACGTGATGCTATGTTATGTTTATACAATTTTACAAACCTTAGATTATACAAAGGGTCATACAGGAACACACATACAAATTAATTCTCGTGTCTTAGCATGCTAATTGCCAACGCTAAATTAATAATATGTTACTAAATTAACGCAATATTTGACGGTATGTTAGAATAATAAAAATGATTTTTAGAACACTGATTAGAGTTAGCACATTATAAAATGATAACACGAAAGAATACAATTATTAAATATCGAATACGTACACAAAACTTTCACTATCACTTCCCAAAACGTATTGAAAACTTTGACACAGTAATAAGACGCCGGCACCACGCGCACTTGAAACATAAATTATTATGAATCAATCTGCATTTATGCAATCATTTACATCATCATAATTTTATTTAAAATAAAAGAATAATCGCGTAACTTCGCTATTATTATTAGTAAACCGAGAAATCCGAGAACAATATCACGTGATAATTCACAAAATGAGCAGCAATAGCATTTAGCAAGTTAGTACTATGATGAATGCGAAAGTAAGTGCACGTCGCCTGCTGCACCGACGCGATTAATAATTTCACACTTCACAGAATTTCACACCTGTTTGCAAATTTGCTATTTGCGAGTTTTGTGAGTCTGACTACCAAGGACCTCGCAGTCGCTGTCTGCAATAAGAATAATTAACTAAAAATCTACGAAAGCAAATAATAATTATTCTACCGTTTTAAGGTGTATAGCAACACGTAACTGAATCTGTCACTACTTCTACACCATCCATAAATTACTAATCTGTGACACCCCTTAACTTGTGTCAGTGTCAAAATTTTGTTTTTTTGATTCAATTAACTTTAGTTCTCTTAGTAGTCTGTGATTCAATTTTCGAAAAGTTGAGGTAATTCTTATATGCTGTAAAACCTTATGAATCAAACTCTGTCATTTTTTATTATCAACTCAAACAGATGTATAACAATTAATTGAAAAAGAATAAACAAAACAGTTATTAGCTGCTGTCATTTGTTTACGTAATTTTGTAACCTATGATGTAGCTAAACAATATAAAATCTTTTTCAGCAATAAAAATGTCGATTTCACCTTTCTTCCGTTCTCCTTTCACGGATTTAACGGGAGGTATCCATTCGCACCAGTTGTTAGGTCGGTGCCAGAAGCAGGAGGGTCGCTATATGGACTGCCTGGAGGCCTACGGTCTTGAGCGCGGAAAGGTCAAATGCTCGCATCTGTTTAATGATTTCCATGAGTGCCAGACGATGACGAAACAATTCAAACGATTCATGGTATGCTAATGTTTTAGATATCCTCTAGATATAGATACTTTAGTTTATCTATAGGTAAAACTCTAAATTACTGTAAAGATACCACTCCTAAGGCGACTCTGACTGAAAAGTACATTATCTATGCAAAAGCCAATAATTATTTGGTGAGGGGCTTGTCTTAAAGGTGGAGTTTTACCTAATAACCATAACACAACCACAAATATAGCTGATTCATCACTAAATATACAAATATTATCAATAGTTATATAGTTAGAAAGTGTTGTTAATACATATTGTTATTTTTTAATAACTGTAACACTTACATATGATTTTTAATATTACGTAGATTATGTTTTAATGATTATCTGTTTATTCCAGGCTATTCGTAGGGAACGTGAAAGACAAATCTCTGAAGGCAAACTGAAGGGAGACCAACAATATGTAACTCCAAAACTGGACAGCTTCTAAATTAATATAGTGCATTAATGTTTCTAATAGTTCCATTCAAATCAACCATAAAACTGTAATACTGGTGTAAATAAAATAATCTAATCTACATTTTTTTTTCTAATTTTATAATTATAGTAAGGTTTTAACTTAAAGGCATCCCTAATAGTTCTGCATATAATAATAATAAAATAATATTTTTTCTATTAACAAAAAAGTATGTGTTCATATAAGGTTAAAATACATTACTGTCTGAAATACTTGTCAATAATCAAAAATAAAAAAGTATAAATAAAAGTAGCAAATAGTAGCTAGCAAAAGTCAATTCTATAGTATTGTGAATTGAATGTGGAGCAATTTCATTTAAAAAATGCATAATATTTCGCCATTTTTCCGCTCTCCTTTTACGGATGTTACGGGGGGTATTCATTCCCATCAGTTGCTGGGCCGGTGTCAGAAAGAGGAGATGGCAATGATGGACTGTTTGGAATCCTACGGACTGTTCCGTGGCCTCAAGAAATGTCGGTATTTGCTCGACGACTTCCGCGAGTGCCATACCATGGCGAAGCAGTTCAAGCGTTTTCATGTATGAAATTGTCACTTCATAGCTGTACTGTGTAGTAATATGGAAATAATTAATAGTTATGGTTTCGCATTAAGTTTAAGTGTTAAAACTACATCCTCGTTACAATAATTATCTGGCTAGCACTTATATAGACTGATAGCGCCTACACGTTTTAATTAGCAACTTCACAATCATTAGATATAACTTATTTCCTTAAAAATAGGCGCTATACGTGACTTGTGTTTATAGAAATGTTTTGTTATTCCATAATCCTTGATATACAAAGATATCAAGTTCCATCCTCAGGTTTGGTATAGGTAATGAGCGGTGTTATATGGAAACCTGTAAATTATAAACCATTTTGCCCGTCCTCCGTCCTTTATACCTACGTCTGTTCTGATACCTTCTACTGATCTAATAAGTACAACCTTCCTATCTTGGGAGAGGTCTCTACGTTTCTCCTCTTTACATCCTCAACCTCTCAAGAGCCTTTAAAAATGGTTGTTGAAATGGTAAAAAATTACTAAGTAGAAGAAGGCAACTGCATCATATTGTGCGCAAATAGCAACTTCTCTGCAAAAGCTGTTTTTTTATTATTACATGACTGGCCAAAAAAGGATTGTTATGTTTTTACGGTTCATGTCTGTATGTATGTATGTAAGTTTCTTAATTCCACCATAATATCAAAACGCTTGAACCGATTTAGATGTATGTGATATCGTTAGAATTCTTACATTGTCCCGGATAAAATAGGATAGTAAGATAAAAAAATAGAATATAATGACTATGGTACACAAAAAGGTGTGAAATAAAAATATGTAATTCACACATGGCAGGCGTGTTTTTTTTTATTGATTTCATGTTGTTCTCCGTATCTTTCTGACGGCCAAACATTGCAGCTAAACAGCGCGGGCCGATTCCAACATTCGATTTTTATTGTTCTAGAAAGCGGATTCTAGGAGAGATTGCCAGATGAGGTTGGATTCTTCGGTATATAGACTAAGCAAAAAAGATCTTAGTTGTTACCTAGGTATAAATACGTAATAAACAGGCTTTGAATGGTAAACACTGACCTTTTTTGTTTTCTTGAAGGTAATTCGTCGTGAGCGGGAGTGTCAGATTGCATGTGGAAAGAGGAGGGGAGACAAGAAGTTTTTGAACCCCAAAATTGATAGCTTTTAAAGTTCTTATAACTAGTCTCGGGCCTTGAAAATATTGATATGCTTAGAAAAAAAAAACCATTACGAAAATATTTTTAACTGATTATTTATCCAAACTATGCTCATAGGTGCATCTACTACGTTCCAATGTAACCTTATGCTTGGCCGCCTATGTCATTCCTGGATATATTAAGTAGCCAAATAAATACATAACATTGATGCTCAGTAGTTTTTTCTCCAAAGACCTTTCCGTCTGCGACCTGCGACCTTTACTGAAAGGCAACGAGATCGATATTATTTGTCTGTCAGTCAAACTATTAGGAGGCCAAGCCAGTTTACCTTTATTTTTAAAATATTAGATCTAATAACAACAAGGGTCCACCTTTACCTACGCAGCCGTTAAGCTGTTGCTTGGCTCATTAGCAGACAATAGATTTTTATTGTTACAACGTATAATTCTGTACGTGGCTGAGCCGAAAGGTACTATTAAAATAAAACCATACATCCGATACTAACTTTATGACTACCTGTGTTAGAAAATCGATCTCTTGCATTTAAAATTAGTGTGAAAATTATAGGTACTACAAATAGGTAAGCACATTAAGTAGAATTTAGGGTAAAGTATAGCATAACAAACAATAGTAGGTACGTACCTATTAGAGCCATATCTCGAGGTATCTCAGCAAGTTCAATACTCAATACCTTCAAAGTTTTTTGCGCCCAAGAGTCACGGTCGTTCGACTACGTTTTTGTGAGGAATTTTGGCGCCAAACTACATTATAATTGATCATTATGTATAAGCAGTATGTAACTTGATTGATAGAGAATTAAATAGATAATATTATTTAGTGAGGTTCTTCTACGCAGATGTGGTTTACACACATAGGAATGGCGTGACTTGTTTTTTGAGACGCTGCGCTGCGTTGTTTGTCATTTATTCTTGAATTTTGTATTTATTTATGAGGGGCCTGAATAGGTGAAAAATGACACGGAAATTATGCGTGGAAACGCCAGTTTTCATTCACATTATAAAAATTGTTTGGTTTATCAATCTACCTAGGCATTCTTATTGAGGGCGGTCAATAACCGAAACGTTAGTTCATGTACATTTTTGTGCCTTACTGGTACATTACATTATTATTCTCAGAATATAGGTAAAGTTTTGTTAAGTAGTCTGTCGTCTCGCTGAAAGAGGAGCCTCCACCTAGTGTTGACAAAAATATAAGTATAGACAGGTACGTGATTAACTATTACATACATACCATAATGTATGCAAATGTATATTCGATTGCAATTTCAATCTTATGATAATAAAATAAATAAGTATAGTTTGATTTAACACATAAAAATATGTAAATGAAATCCAATTAAAGACAAAATAAATAATTTATAATTTAATGAAATGTCAATAGGTAAGCAAAAAAGTGTTTATCACGATTGATCTACAGGTAGGTGCTCAACTAAATGCCGAGGCGTGACATTTGTTTCTAAAATGATAATTTAAATTAATTGCAAAATAATTCTTGTCATTACCTTTAGTCAGCGAAGTTCATCGACCGTCTATTTTAGTGTCGTTATATATTCGAAGGTTGTATCAGACCACGTCAAGGCAAAGCCATCGCATGTCCTTTATAGAATAAAAAAATATTTTTTTGGCTTGCGGAACTGATTATCAAAGGTCCACGACCTCGTTTAGATTTTTGAACCATTTGCCAGTTTATTCTTTTTTTTCGGGGTAGGTAGTATATCGGTAGGTAGACAAAGTACAAAGACCGGCCAACAACCCCTTGCCTGGTCTTCGAACCCAACAAAATTCAGGATTTGTATTAAAAGGTATCAATTTTATTAATGAGGTAATAACCAAAAGTTGTTAGACGTTTAGTATCTGTAATATCAATTTTGGAGATCCCGACGCGACTGCGCGGTTCTATATCAGGCATACGGATATACCTGCCATTGGATCACTCACCTAATGACCATGCACCGGTATGCAACCGGTGCATGGTCATTAGGTACATGCGCAGGAAGTACAGTGGAGATCGGCGACAGGTTTTCCCAGACGTAAACTATCGTTTCTCATTAATTGAGTAATTAACACCATACTTTACGTGATTGCGAGCAACGTTCATAGCAAGCCACTATAACATAGACGCGCTTGCGTGCAGCCATTGTAATTTGAGTTAGTTAAAGAACGTAATAATTAATAGGTACCAACTTTTACCCGGTTTCCGGATAAAAATAAATGCAACATCCAATCATTAATTTACCCTAGACATAGTCTTCCCAAAACCGTGGGCCGTACACACCCCAGAATTGTTTGGTGACCACACCAGCGGTGCGAGCATGGTTCTTTTTGTTGACACGTTTGTCGATTTTAAACGTCAAATTTGACAGAAAGTGTTGATAGAACGATAAAATACAAAACATATTCTTGATGGTCAAATTCTTCCGAAGCGTATTTATATGTTTTACACTGCACTGTCTGTGGAACTGTATATAAACCCCTTAAAAACTTTTATCGAGTCTACAAGTTTGTCGAAAAGATCCGTGCTTCGACGCCAGCATTGGCTTCTGCTTTATCCTCCATTGTTTTTCAGGGGCCAGGCTGCCCTTGGAAAATAAGCCTAGATACCTACGCCAGTGGACATAATAATGATGTACCTAGGCACAATTCTAATTTACCAGTTTATGTGTTAGGTATGTACTATCACTTATCAGAATTAATCTACGGTAGAATCTATGTATCCATAATAAGATTTGGCGAATTTCCTCAAAGCTTAAGCTAATCGTTTCTCTATTTCGTGGAAGGAATAAATAAAACGTGATCAAATACTCAGAAATTTGGACCCAAATACAAAAGATTTAGGAAAAGATAAAATTAACAATAACCTCATAAATCCACTGGTTTTCTAGACTACAGCAGAAGCGTTTCATTAAAGTTTGGCCAAAGATATAAGGTACAATAGGTTTCTGTGAGCTTGGCTGAACCAGTAACTAGTCTTTGGAAATTGTAGATTAATCTGTACTAGTGCCGAAATTCGAAAATAATAAAATTAAAATTGAAATTTGAATGTTAATAAGGTATACAAGGTGTGTATATATGTGTGTCTAACACATGGTAGTGTGTACCATTTTTTTTTCTAACTAGCTTCTGCCCGCGTCTTCGTCTGCGTGGACTTCAGTATTAGGTCCAGCCAGGATTAAAAATACCCTATATGTTAATCCAGGTTACAAACTATCTGTGTGCCAAATTACATCCAAATCCGTACAGTAGTTATCGCGTGAAAGAGTAACAAACATACAAACTTTCGCATTTTTAATATTAGTAGGATGCATAATATTATATCAAAATTTAAGCTTCCTGCACTCCTCCATATAAACTTTAACTGTGCCAAATTTCATACTCCGTCTGCGTAATTTTCGTAAAAAGGTGTACAAAGTTTTTGCTTCACGTATTAATTGGTCGTATCTTTACCGATATTGTATTAACTGCAAAGTTAGTCGTGTCGGTTCAGTCACCTGTTAGGGACTGAATAGATAGCGATGACGTCACCAAAAGACGAATTAAAATGTGGAAGAACCGATTTATAGTAGTGAGCAGAGGTCGCGATGGCTTAGTCATCAGAGCACCTGGAGTATTTATTCGGGAGGCGCAAGTTAGAATCCTGCACGTGACCCCAGTCGACATGCATTTCCTTTTTTAAAGTCAGTATTTTTTTTCTAAACGTCTAATGTTTTCCAATTTAAAGTGACATGCTAAAGATTTTCATAAGATGATTAAATAGTAATGATAATCTTATCGCGTAGAAATGCCTTTTTCAATTATTTGCCCATTTTCAGGGGACTAAACAATGACACGAGCCAAAAACTAACCAAATATATAACCAAATCAGGAGAACTCCTTTGCTGTTGTCCCGTGTTATGCATTGAGGAATTTTCCTTCTTCATACAATTATATTCCAAGATTTGACGTCAACCAAAAAATAAAATAGTAAATCGGTATACATCGGAGGAGATATTGTGTTTTTTTTTATAATTACCTACTGTTGATTCCGCGAACCTCCTTTTTCTGATGTCAGTTCAAAAGTAAAGTGGCATTATTATTAATGTTCAAAATAATCGGAGCGTTTGATAAAAAAAATATCTTAAATCAATTCACTTAGAGATACCTTTTGAATTGTTTACGGTTAAGGAAAAGTTTGCAGTCTGATGCAATAATAATATCATTTTAAATAATAGATAATATAGATAACCATCTATTGGATACGTAGTTAAACCTAATAGTTTTATCGTGTATGATTTTTGGCTACCTTTCAACCAGCGAGCATCTAACCGCTTTCAACCGATTAAAAAATTAGGAGGTTATCGATGCGTATCGATGAGTTTTTGTGTCTGTATTGTGAAAACAGGGAATAATTTATGAACCAAATTGTTAATGGAGACGAAACTTGGGTTAATCACTATGAACTTAAGTCAAAGCAAGAGTCTAGGTATGCAGTGGCACAAAAAAGGTGCAACACATCCGAAGAAGTTTAAAGTGTCCCAATCGACCGGAAAGATTAAGGCTGCCCTACACAGATGCGGCTTCGGAACACTGAACACCCCCTCCCCCCCAGTATAGTCCAAATTTAGTCCCTTCAGATTCTTATGTATTTCCAAAACTGACAAAAGAGCTTCGAGGGAAATTAAATTACCGATGATGAAGAAGTGAAGTCGGCTATTTCGACATATTTTGAAAGCCATTTCGTCATTTTATTTCGAAGGTATAAATAAACTTTATGACAGATCTGAGAAGTGTATTATAAACCCCTGAAGAAAGATTATCTTTTCCTGACTGCGTCGTTGGTCTAGTGGTCGCAAGCGCGGCTGCTGAGCGTGAAGTCCTGGGTTCGATTCCCAGGTCGGGCAAAATGTTATTGGGGTTTTCCTGTTAGGAAATTATCAGTAGCAGCCCGGAGTTTGGAAGTTGGTGGTGTGACACCCCCGTCCTTCGGAGACCACGTAAAGCCGTCGGTCCTGCGCCTGATCTCTCTCCGGTCGTTTCGGATTGCCGCCCATCGGTCTATGTGAGTGAAGGACTCTTCCTTAAGAGTGCATTTTTATTTGCGAATACATTTGTGCACTATAATATCTCCTGCGTACTTAGCTGATCTCCGTGGAGATAAGCTGCCGTGACCGAAATACGGTCTGGAGGAGTATTATTATTATCATTTCCTGAAAATGGATCCATGTAAATAAATATCCAACCCGCAAAAGGTTGTAAAATCAAGTTTAAAATTAGAAAATATTGTGTCTTTCTTGACAACATTTAAATTTATACAATGTCCGTCAGACAAATCCATCTTTCAGTATATTATCACATTATCGGGGACAAACACCAATACATTATGCATGCTGTGATCGTTCCTGATTTGCGAATGGTTTGTTTCAGTGTAACTTGTTATCTTTATTTCAGGCACCCTTCATATTACATTATACTTAAACGGTTGCCTCAAATAGTGTAGTATCTAAGCACAATTTAGAAGGCTTCTTAAAAAAAAAACAATTTGTACTCATTTCGCAGTCAATATTTAAAAAGCTTAAGCGTGTAAGTCTGGTCTCCGATAAAAAAAAGAAAAAAGGTCGTAGCATCGAATATTTTTGGGTTCTACCATTAAACTTCACGTATAGAGAAAATAATTTCACTTCTCTGGGATTTCGGGGGGCTTTTTCCACTAAAACCCCCTGGATATGGCCATGACAGGAGTAGGTAAAGAAGAAATGCAATAGCTTTCTCCTGTATGCATCTTTTATTTATATTATCTACTTAATGCGCTGTATCGCACTGATGGATTTCATGCCGTCATCCGCAAGAAAGCCGTATCCCTGATCTGCAGAATGCGTGGCAGCTGCAACGGAATTCTGAAGACTGTAGGAGATAGTATCTCTTCTCCACTATGGAGATCCTTTATTATGCGGGTAATTTGAATCTAATTGTATTTTATATTGGACTGTATGGATTAAGTTATCTGAAATAAATGTTTTTTTTTTTTTTAATAATATACATAAAGACTCATCCTGAATCCATCTCATCCACGATTTTCTCCATGACTACTGAAAATCCGAACACAATTCGATCATGCATAAATATGGAAAAAAAATACGCAGATCATTTCAAAAAGGATTATGGATCTTTTGCATACTGTTTATGAATTCGGTAATTAATACAATGATCTTTATGCAAAGTCGTGCGAAGCTTACTAATCTTTCTGTCATAAGTGTTGTGTTATGGCAATTTTCCTTTAGACTGCTCTTGAGAGTGGAATTCGGATCGTAGGCTCATGTTCATCAGTGAATTTTAATTTGGGGCGAATATGGAGATATGGAGCAGCAGTTTCTGATATTATGTAAAGTACAGATCTAACACTTATTCCCGAGCTTTGGCTTAAGAGGTCGGGGTTTTAATTTTTTCAGAGTTTAATTACATTTAATTAAAATGTGCTTTTTTGTTCGATAAATTGTTGCCATCTTGTAGATAGTGACATAATCCCGTTGCTGTAGAAAAATTTGGATTTTTGATAAAAAAAGTGCGACAAGTAGTTTTGACAGTCCTCTCTTGATATTAACCTAACACTAGTACTCAAAGAATTCAGAGGAGACCGAAACAGGTGAACAAAGTGAAAATCTGAAGGTGCAAGATTAGAACTACATGGTGGATGCAATAACACTTCCCAACCAAGCTCTCTAAATTTTTGCAGAGTGGCCAAAGATGTGTGTGGTTTGGCGTTATTATGATGAAAGACTTTTTCAGTTGATCAGTTCCAGCCGTCTTTTCTCAATTTCTTGGTCGAGTCTCATTAGTTGTTGGCAATAGAGATCCGAATCGATGGTTCTGCCCGGTGGTAAAAGCTCATAAGAAACGATGCCCTTCCAATCCCATCATACACACAGCATCACCTTATCCGGGTTTTGCTACAGACTGTGGAGCTTGACTTTGACCATGTTCTTAAAGTAGGTGATCCACTTTTCATCACCAGTGATCAATATTTTCAAAAATGGTTCGGTTTCATTACGTTTCAATAGAGAATCGCAAATGAGTACACGATTCATTAGGTTTCTTTCAGTGAGCTCGTGTGGCACTCAAATAGCGAGTTTTTTTGTATAGCCAGACTTTTTCAAATGGGTCAATACTGTTTTGTGGTCAATCTTCAGTTCCTCGGCTATGTCTTAGCTACTAATATGGTATTGGTCCACTTTTTCAAAAATGGCATCGAATTTATACGCCTGAGGGCGACCAGCATACCTATATTCGCTATCTCGGTTGCCAACCGAATTGATGGACACTTTGTAGTACATTGCGTCGTAAGTTGTTACTATTGTTGCTCATCATAGACAAGCTGTAACACACGCTCAATGTACTACAAAGTGTCCATCAATTCGGTTAGCAACCGAGATAGCGAATAAGTACGCAGAACGAGCTGCATATTTGACACCAAAATTCCCGGACTGAAAATGCTTGAACCAACTTTGTGCTACTCATACTGGCATTGAAATAGGTCCTTAAAACGTTAATTTTTTTTTTCGCGGTTTCAATCTCATTTTGCCTTTTTTGTAATAAAACTTCTTCGATATAATCGAATTTCTTCGTTAGATTTATCTCTCATTTATGCAGACAGAAAAACAATTGGAAAGTGTTTTTAGCTTTTTATATTTATTTTTCATAATGTCCTATATTTATTGATATTAAAACCAGCCACATACAAAATACGAAAAGATTTACTGGAGTGTGATATAACTAAATCTGGTGCATGGATAACATTTGGTATAACATAACTAGATAGAAGGAAACCGTATTGGTGGCGGTTACCAACAACAACAGCATACCCAAAGAGGGTTGACGTCAGGCAGGCGGCCGGTCATTAGAAATAGCTAAAACTTCAGCATTCCAGTATAAGTCAAGTAGAGAGTATGTATAAAAGAATACATGCCGCGCCGACCCCAAACAAATTGAGATAAGGGCAGGGGGATGATGAAAATACGAAAAGACTTTCTCCCGATCTAAAATTATTTTATTAAAATCAGCAATATAAATTTGGACTTGGATATTATGATCATGATACGTATTAATAATCATAAAAAAATTGAAGATATCATAGGCAGTCTTACATACGACCCAAATTACTTTTCTTTTACAACAATTCAATAGTTATAGAATAATGTTAAGGAACGATTTTTAATTGTATGTGACAGGTGATAAGTCGTCGACCTATACCAAAGTCAAATATTATTTCATTCGTCCGACACCGAGCTGCGTGGACATTATAATTTCAAAATCTAGAGTTTTTGTGGGGCCCGGCGCCGCGCCGTTCGAATATTTTTACAAGCTATATTTATTATGAACTACAACATTCACATCTAGATTCTAGAATCTAGTTCTTATAAATATCAGATATGGTCTACTAAATGTCCGCTAGAGGTCGTCACAGAGTCACTGCGTTCCGTACATTTCGACCTTAACTCAATCGTCGATAAGCATAATTAAGTTGAATGATGCTGATGGCAGTAAATTAAAATAGTTATCTATTTTTATATAGGTAGGTATAAAAGAAAATTATTTTCTCAGGTAAAAGATTTAAAGCAGAAAACAGACAATGTAAAAACAAATGATACTCATGAGTATTGATGAAGGTAAATTAATTCAAATATTCTCATGGTGATCGTAAGTCAGACCGGCAGTGAACCCCGCGCATGGCGGTCATTCGAGGTCATACCGCACCGGTTTCTGTTTGAAAATGTACATTTTCTAATGTGCCGTGTATCAAATTTCCAAAGATTTCAGAGAGTAACAAATTTGGACTATACTTACAACTTAATCTAATCTATATACCTAGGTACCTAGCTATGTTCAGTTGTAACTAGGTCCCTATAGAACATTAAGTGCAGATGCGCGTTATCATTGAATTGTGTCACTGTGTCAAAAACGTCTACACAGTTAAGAGTATGTAATAGAAATTAGATTGCAGTTTTGACTGAAAGTGTTGAATTTCTACGCATAAAGAAAGTATTAGTTGTTTATAGTTATATATCTACGTTTTATACCTACGGATTTGTTACTCCATATTTCAAACTGGTTGAGTACCTTCGTAGGTACAATTAAAAGCGCTCCTTGTTTATCACAAGTATTTATGACGTAGGCTAGCGTCTATCTACGTCATACGGTGACATATCCTCAAAGATACTTACTTAAAAGATCATCTCTTATATCTGCATTGTATTTTCGTTAATTTAAGCAGTTGGCTGATAATAAGTTCAGTCACACAGAATAAACACATTAGAATAACATCGTTCATAGTTTTTTTTTATCAATGAAATATAAAGTGGTTTCCTCTTAACGTAGATTCACAAATTACTACAAGCAGTCGTCCTCATTCCTTGTATAATGACCTCTAGACTATCGAAACCACCTGTGACAATTCATAATAAATTATTATTAGCCCGATAAGTTAATGTTATTAGTCTCCTAAAGCACCGCGTGTTGAATGGCATGCTCGAAGGAGTTAAGGACGTACGAGTACGTCTTGAAGGACCAGTTTTTTATGCATTCGTGAACCCGTGATAAAATTCATTGTTATATTATGGATATATATATTATTTAATCAAATAAAATTCTAAATGTCAATGAGATTTATTGACATTATCGTAATATTTAATACTAGAAGGTGGAATGCGACTCGAAGGTGACCGCTACAATCTATTTGCCTCCATCCTAGTTGGCTAATTCACAAGTGTGAAGGGGCCCGACTTTAATTATAATATGTGCAGCCACCTTATACACAAATTACACGCTTCAAATGGAACGGAAAAACTCATGAATACCTATATCATTCCTTTGCGTTATTGCTTAGATGCGCGTCTAGTGAAGAACTTGCGATACTTTTTACAAATGCATATTATTAATCGTACTTATTTGGTAAGAAAACTGGAACCTACGACCGGAAAAAAAAGAAACTGTGAAATATGGTTTTTCCTACCATAGTTCACAGTTTTTTTTTTCTGTCTTAGGTTTCTGGTAGAAATAGGAAGATAGTGAGGCAAGCAACATTAGAAACGAAATCTAAAATATTGCCATTACTTCTTCAAATATTTTGTTTCACCCTATGTTATTGTTACCCTTAACAACATTTACATAATTGAATTATCTAATATATAAAATTCTCGTGTCACAGTTTTCGTTGCCATACTCCTCCGAAACGGCTTGACCGATTTTGATGAATTTTTTTGTGCTTATCCGGTATCTATGAGAATCGGCCAACATCTATTTTTCATCCCCCTAAATGTTAGGGGTAGTCCACCCCAATTTTTTTTATTTATATGGCAAAACAATGTTTGCCTGGTCAGCTAGTATAATATAATTTTGACATAATTTAACTCAGTTTCAAAGAATATACAATCCAATTTATTCTACGCTACACTATCGAGGTTTCATCGAAGCGGCAATCGAAAGTTGTCTTTAAATAATTGATTGTCGTAAAAATGAAAGTAGTTGGTTGAGTGCGACAAAATATTACGAATGTAAGAAAGGTGTCAATTGAAGATACGTATCATATTTTGCATTAGTAGAAACGAGCAATATATTGGATAGGTGTGGATGGCTACACGAGTGGAGGAAGACCGAAGAAACGATGGATGGACTGTTTGAATGATGATGTGGCTGGAAAAGAAGTGACTACCGAGATGACGGCTGACAGAGATGTATGGAAGAAAAAGACGTACTACGTCCCCCAATTAAATTGGGATAAGAGCATTGGGATGATGATGATGCGATACAGGCAATGGGCTGGGAGACCTAGAATCTCAAAATGATTATCTATCTATCTTATATAGTGCCAGATGATACAAAATCTGTTTCTCATTTTGTAAATACCGATGTGTCCAAGATTTTTACGTCCGTTATATTATTTTTGTTAAATCGATAAGTTTCTTTACAAAATATGTATTCTACACAACTGGGTTCATTTCCTATAATGAGACGATTTCTTAACATTATGTGTATATAATCAAGGGGCAGTTTTTATTGAAGCCATTAGCGTAGCCAATAATACTAATACAGCCTCCGATTGCGCAATTACAATAGTTCAATAACTTCCGCGGGATTTAATATATTCAGCGAACTCACATTCGAATCACGTAACAATATCGACGGATACATTCATTAAATATTTTGTATGTGACGCGTTTACTACGAATTGTAAGATGAATCACTTCATTAATTGTCTTGTTTAATGTGGTGTAATTATGGCGGTTAATGGCCTTATATATATTGTGGGTTCCTGTAGGAGCTAAGACTTAATGGCTACCTCTTATTCTCGAAGGTCTGTTTGATAGGTCAGAACTTTTTGTCAAAAGAAACGGGTGTTCATAACGTTTTCCGTCATTGTAGGAGATTGTATTAGTATTATTTAATGTTAATAAATAATTATAGATTGCATAGGTAAAAGTTGCTTTGCCAAATATCCAGTGGAAGTGCAAAGATAAAGAAATAAACAGTTCATATATTGGCCATTCATATCGATCTAATTTAAAGGATTCGAACCGGCGCGGCGCCTCCCAAAGATTAGAATAGCTTGCGTTTCCAAAGATGTATATTGAGAAAGTTTAATTATATGGACAAAAGATCAGCCTGATGAGTCTTAGAAGTCATGATGAGTTAAGTGTTTTAAAGAGACTAGTAATTAACAATAATATCTAAGCTGCTTAGCCTCGAACACCGCCGTAAAGTAGCATGTCTGTCTATATTATGGTCCATCTCTAAAATCTGCAAACCAGGACGTGGCAAGTTTAAAAACCCCGGATTTTTTAATTGTAAACCCAGAATATCAATAAAAAAAATTTAAACTTACTCAATAAATTAAATAACACATTTTTTTTTTTTAATTAACTATTTATTCATTTTCATTCAATTTAAAACTAAGTTTAACAAACAATTAGCAGTCTTGCGCTTTTGACGTAATTTCGGCCGCGTGTTTTCGGTAGATGTGTGAGCAGCCTATAAACCGGATTACAAATGAAACGAATGCTCCCCGGACCCCTCTCTAAACAACCCTAGCCTATATTCTACTAGATACATTTCGGTGAGTAAGTGCAGGAGCTTTATGACCTTATTCCACCTTCACCCTATTACTACAGGACAAGCAGAAGGACGGAACACTACCACGTATAAGTTCCGAAAATTCGTACATAACGATTTGGTTCCACGTACATGATACGTACTGCTCGTGAATGGAACTCCCCGCCGTCTTCCGTGTTTCCTGAGAAATACAATGTAGACATTCCAGGCTAGAGTGAATAGATTTCTTCAGCATCTATGTGCTCCATCCTTGGCCACACTCACTGCCAGTTGATGGCCAAACTTAGATCCATTTTTGATAAAAAATTATAATATATATTCAACTTAACCCTTACAAACAAAAACGTTTGAACTGCACAGTACACTGTTGGACATGGTCTTTAAAGTCAATTAGGTCCCTTCCACATTTATCTAACACCGCTGTTTATTAGGGTTTTTCGATGCTTTCTGTCTTAATCCAATCATAATCTCGGTCCTTACGGCCTTTATTTTGGCGCGAAGGATACAATTTAGCCGCTAAAGGTTGAAAAGCTTCAATGAGCTGATGACGTAGCGCGTAAGAGAGCTTTGGGAGCACCCTGCGTTACGGTGACGCGTAAAGCTCATCGGATCGGCGCCCCAGTTACGAGTTGAGGGGCAGAGGCGCAACTACCGCATCGCCGCGCTACCGCACGCGAATTTACTTTATTGCACGTAATTATTCGCATTCTTATAAAATCACAGCGGTTTTTGGCATTATTTAATTGAGTCATAAATAATTTTTAATCGATAAAATATTTTTTGAAGCTGAGATTATAATATATATTACCAAATTAAAGCTTCCAATATTGCCAATCAACCATTTATCAAGTGTTTTCGAATTATCGTGATATTTTGAATTAACTACATGTTCGTAAACGTAGTAAAATGTTTTACAAAAAATTGGAACACTACATAATATTATGTTTGATAAAACAATTAACTATGGTATTGGATGTGAGTGGAAGACCGACGGTAAATGAAGAGAATAAAATATTTTCCGACGAACAATTTGAATTTTTGGCGGAATCCGTGTGTTCTGACTTGGAGAATGTCACGAACGTGGTAAGATTATTTTGAAGTATTGTTTTTTTTTTTGCGCAAAGTATTATTTATTTATCATAACTATTATTTATCAAAATCCAAAGCAACCGCGAACTATAGTTGGCCTCAGTAGTAGAACTAACGTGTATTTAGTAGTATTTAAATTATGGAGTTGGCCATTAAATTTTCAGGACTGATCTAATTGATTATTAAATTATATACCGCGTGAAATCAATTAAATTGGATAACATGTTCCTTAAGGAAAATTATTCAGGTCTCAATAGTTCAGATCCTCCGCTCTTAAATTTTGACATTCCTTTGTGTTTAATTTTGTATAATCCGCATCATACGACTGCGGCCTTTATTGGCAGTTTTCGATACGCAGCGACTAAATCATCATCAATACAAATAAATAAAATTTAAGTGTCTGTTTGTAATGTCAAAAGTCTTTTTTAAGTTCATGCAGTTATTTGCACGATACCTACATATGTCTAAAAATCAGTTTTTAAATTTGTTCTGTCTGCCTGTTTGTTTGTTCCGGCTAAACTTCGAAACGGCTGGACCGATTCTCATAAGATTTTACTGGCAGGTAGCTGACTATATGGGGTAACTTAGGCTAATTATACGCGGGTGAAAACAAGGAGCACTGCTAGTTTTTAAATAATATTCCTCTACCATTACAAAAAAGGCAAGAGCGGCTCGATATTAAAAACTACACTAAAAAGCGTATTTATTTCAACGTCAGAAAAAGCATGAGAATGTTCGAGATAATTCTGTATAGTTCGTATATATATACCTATATGTGCATGGGTAGTTAATTAGGTAGGTATAGCTTGCTACGACCGGTACGTTGTGTACAATACTCAAGCTTGGTATTGCCCCTAGTTTTACATAGTAAACTGTGTTCCATGACATATACCACATGACAGAGAATTGCATGAGGACTTAAAAATAACTTATCTCTTTATAATGCGAGACGCACTCCGATGACATTAAAATTTTAACTTGTATGTATTTTATTAATTAGGTGAATTTAATAATAATTTAGTAATTAATAACAAATGTAAAAATAAAAACATATTTGGGTCATACTTCAAATTTGATTCTATGCGTTATTTTCGCGGCGTTATTATTTTAATGAAAATTTTAATATTATAATTCGTGGCGTTAATAAATAGGTAGGTACATTAACGCCACGAAAATAACGCAAATAATCTAACTTGAAGAATTACACTATTTTTTTGGTATAAGTTTCGTCGTATGTGTTGCAGCTGAAAACCAGCTTCAGGTAGCGTCTACCTTCTGACATTATGCTGAGCTGCGGCCCCTTGAGCAGTACAACTCATTGTTACTTATTGTATACTTATTGCTTATGGCTCTATGTACTTATGGTGATATAATATCGTTTTGTTTTATTTATTATTTTGTTGTGCGAATAACCTCATTTATTACTTTTATATTTTCATTTTAACTTACGTAAGTACCTAGCAGATTGCTATAACAATTTTTCATATTATAATATTACTTTATGGTCAATTGTTTTTCGTTATTATACCACATGACAGGTGAATCTTTAGTTTGTTTTAAGTTAGTAGTCTACCAAAACATAAAAAATAAATGACTGCAAAATCATCACACCTGAAAATTTTCTGTTGCATCTTTTTGAGTAAGAAAACAGAAGGCAAATGGACCGGAAGAAGTGTGATTTATTTTTACACATTGCAGAAATGAATATAGAATTAATTAGGCTAACTTTTTGCCGAAAACATTTGGTCGTGAGCAGGTTAATTATAAAGGCTACCTACGAATTTCTTTATATAAGAAAATAATCACCTTCACCACTCGCGGTCGTACCTTTTACCAGAAAGCAGACAAAATAACAAAAGACAATAAAATTACTTAGTATTACTTTAAATAACGAATTAAATAACTTAAATAACAATCCCACGAATTCAACCCAAAATACTTAAATAAAAAAAACATCTAGATTACGAGAAGATTAAACATTGTATTTTAAAAAGACCAACATGCGTAGTACGTTATTGCAATACTACTGGAGATTCGTACCATTATGTGCATAAAAAAAAACAATTTTAATTACAAACATATCACTTAGGCTAAAGGTCTCGCTCGGCTCTTATCAACGATCGGTCCCAAACATGGATAGAGAGTATATCCCAACCGATATCACGCAATCAATAGGCCGAAATATTGACTGCAGTAAGTGCCTACTTATTGGTATAACATAGATAATATATAATACACTGTTTATCATATAGCACTCAGCCGACATTGACACTGAAAGTGTTGAACTTGAGTACTTAAACTAAATTTCGTTTTCTTTCCCGAAACAATGGTTGTCTGTGTGAATGACGCATATTGAGCCAATGCAACGTTGTACTCCTACACTACTTTTGTGCTCAACGACTCCTATACTCGAACGCAAATCGGTCCATCAGCATTGTGGCACACTTGACCGGCCCACCCCCACTTCAGTCTATTCTACAAGGTACGAAAATTACTTATTAACTGTCGATTACTCTGCTACGCTAAGCCTACTATTTTTTGGCGACATCTTCTAACTCTACAGTGAAGAATTTAAGATATCTCACCTCTCTGTGCAGTCACATGATTTTTATATTTTGGTCCGAGACCCAGACAATTAACATATTAGCTTCCTACAGACATCTTATCACTTTGGTAGGTATGTCGTTACTCAATACGGCATCTTAGAGAAGCTCCAACCCCAGTAGTCAACCTGGACACCAGAAAACTTTGTGGCAAATAGGACCAACATACACAAAGGTAGCCAAAGATCACGAGCGACGAACGAAGCGACACGAGCAAAATAGCCGTCAAGAATTGGTTTTTTCATTCCTGTATCAGAAATAGTTCAGAATGCATCACCTGCATTCTTTCCCGTGCAGTCGTTAAATTTCGCTTATTAAACAGTTAATTGAGTAGTATAATGGCAAGCCCGGTAGCTTCCTCGTGCACTGTTGACATAATGAAATAAAATTTCAACAGTTTAGGTAGGTTATGCCAAGTAATCAACAAGTATCATTAACATGATAAAAGAAGAGACTATCACACCATTTATCGGTCAAAGATTCGGCTATCGGTTAACTTCCGAACTACGCTGAAATTGCGAATCCAGAAAACATACCGAGTACCTAGGTACATTATACGATGAGACCAACGAGACACGACGTTTTAGCAAGGTACAGTTACCCATGGTGGTGACAATGCGTAGCTGTTCTTTGATATGAATTTTTTTTAGGGTTCCGTACCTCAAAAGGAATCAGTGGAGGTATCTAGTTGAAGGTAAAACCATATACTCAAGTCTACAGTCCCTTGAAGCTGTGTAAAAATCAAACTTCTAAGTTAACGTAAAAAAAAGATATGGCCGCC
Source organism: Xylocampa areola (assembly GCA_935421205.1). Taxonomy (NCBI): domain Eukaryota; kingdom Metazoa; phylum Arthropoda; class Insecta; order Lepidoptera; family Noctuidae; genus Xylocampa; species Xylocampa areola. The sequence continues at coordinate 13,580,892 of OW285218.1, read as the reverse complement.
TATACCTACCGCATAAAACGTATGTTCCGACACTCTCAAGGGAATCAAAATGTATAGAGTAGGTATTTTCCGTTGACCTAAAACTATGAAAATCTGGCAAAACTATACATTCGTAAATAAATCATAAAAAATATATTCTGTATATGTTTTGGAAACTGAATTTCTGGAAAAGCTCGGAAAAAACTGCGAGACTCGATTCCTGAACTATTTATAATTTATGTACCTACAAATTTGTACGGAACCCTCGGTAGGCGAGTCCGACTCGCACTTGTCCGGTGTTTTGTTATACTTATAACTCTTATTACAAAACAAGGTTTTCCTTAGAGCCTCTTGCGAATCTCAGTCTTACATTTTTAATACAAATACAACTATCAAATGATTAAATATATGAACTATCAAATTAAATAACATAAGTCGGCATCAAAAGTACAGTGACATTCAAAATAAGCATCTATTTAAATCATAAATGAATCGCCGAAATGTTTGTACGCGCATAACTTCCGAACGACTGCACCAAATTGGATAATTCTTTTTTTTGTGTTCGTTATTGTCAGGACAAGGTTTGTATATAAGAAAATTAAAAAAAAACTAACAGTTTGATAACAATTAACGTTTCATTTATCTAACTGAGGTGAGGTGAACTTTTGACTGAAACTAATATTCGTCTTTAAGACCAACTGAAAAACTCTAAGTTAATATATTGTATGATCGATTTTTATCAAAATGTTCCGAATATTTTCAATATTTTAAGTAAGCCAGTAATTGATGCTAATTATAACATTAGAAATAAAGTTTTGAATACAAAATATAATAAAGTCTGCAACGAAGAAAATCCTAGATGATGACAGGTCGGTACTAGATAAATCTGATTCTATCCTACTAGAAGAACTGCCTTGTTGGTCTAACGGTCCTAAACGCACGAGGTCTTAGGTTCGATTCCGAGGTCGGGCGGTGTTATGACTTATTCTATTAGAAAAATCTCAATAGTAGCCCGGAGTTTGTGCCTAGTAGATGGCACTAGGGTATTACATGGAACTTATACATACAGCATTAGTGAAATGCGAGTGTACAACTGTGTAGTAGGTACACCTCTGCGTACCCCTTCGGGGAATACAGGTGTAATGTTATGTTATGTACCTAATATGTTATTAACTGAGATAAGCTCGGATAAATATCAATCGACAATGGTCTACAATGATGGAAGGGATACCTAATTTTCCCAGGGCGGGAGGAAACATTAACTTTAGTTTTTGCTGGTGTAAGTAACAGTTTCTAGTCTCATTAGTTATAATTAGAATCTCCTTTATTAAGTACCACCTCGAGGTTCGTGGTATTTCTGTGTGTTTGTTGACAGACTGTGCATCGCAGCAATGATTCAATCGCGCATATTGGAACGTGTCGCTTTACGTCCCAAACAAAGGGGCACTTCTACGTTGATGCACTGATCTATAATAATAGACCTTAACCACTTTAAAATAGGACTTATTTTGGTAATTAACATAGTTTGCTAGACGTCCGACTTTGCAAAATAATCCTTTACTGTGTAATAATTTCTTCAGAACATTCAGTTATAATAAGAGCTTTAATACATACAAAGATTGCTAAGCAACAATTTTTTATCGGTCTGGTCTAGGCACTCGAAGTATTTTTTATTTCAGATGCCCAAATTAATATGAAACGTGATTCTTTTTCATTTGGTTCATTTCAATTTATTTCTTCATGGATATAATTGTAGCCAAAATAGATTTATTTAGTCAACCAGGTCATTTCAAAGTGAGGTTCTTATACGTTTTTAAAGTAATGATGAATTTATGACAATTAATGATTTTGCATCGTAACTCGCAAGTGTTCAACTAGGCATGTATGCGTTATTACGCATTACCGTCGCGTCGTCAAGCCTATACCTTGACTTCGGCCCATAGTCTACTAAGTATAGAGCTCTTTACTAACGTTTCAATACAATAAGCGTCACTATTAAGTGAATAAAACTACAACCAGCGATCCGCCCTGGCTTCGCACGGGTACAATTTATACAAACATACAATCCAAATTTCCAACTTTTCCGGTGTATTTTCCAAACATTTTCTTTCATACATACCGTGTCCTGATAACTGTACTTACTGTAAGTAAGATACCTTACGAACACAACAAAAATAAAATATGATAGCTAAAAAAACACGCTTTTACCTGGCACTGAAATTAAAAAATAATTCAGTAATTTTTATTTGTTATAAAAATGTGCGTGATATGAAGTTAGAATATTGGCTAGGGTAACATGCATATAGTGTTACAATTAAAAGTTTATATAATTATTATATAATTTTAAAAATTCTGCCAATTTGATCGAACCTTTCTCAAGTGATGATCTTTTATCTGTGTCTTCTATACATGCGGCAATTGATTTTTATTTATATATCCTACTTAGTACTTACTTATAAATATTTAGGTGGACTGTCTGCTTCTAAAACCACACATAGGTTGTGGGTTCAACACACATACGGTGAAGGAAAACATAGTGAAGAAACCTGAACTTAATTGTCCAGTTTCGCCTACCCCCAGTGAGATCAAATGCTTGCTCGATGTACGAGAAGGGCGTTGCTCTGGAGTGGGACAGTTATGGGATGGTTATGTAAAAAGTAACACTTCCTTCACACTCATCAGGCATTTGATACTAAGATGGCGTATCAAAGTATTAATTATTGTTTTATGTTTCAGACAGACACCTGCCAGCAACTGTTTTGGGGTCAGTATCCTACTGTATATTAATATGTACATTAATTTTGTTACAACAACAGTTATCAACTAATAAAATAGGATGCATTATCAGCTGGCAAAAACAGTTAATAAGTATACCATAAATTCCATTCTATACATCATAGTGTAGAATAAATACATTACGTAGCACGCGCTTTCTTTGGCTTAGAATTATTCCTGTCAGTGCCGCCGACGGCCTCGCGCCTTATATTACACCTGCACATTGCCCCTCGCATATGATTTTCAAGTTATAAAAAAATTTGTTATCCATATTTATTTTCGTACGAATGTAGTGTAAAACTTCAACATGACATTATTAGGCCAGGATAAATTAATTCCAATAACATTGAGGATTGCACAATGCCATATGCTCACTAAGTGTGTATGTTTCTTACTTTTGGCATATAAAAACAGTTTTTCTAGGGCTAACATCTGTTTTAACGGCATGATTGACGCAAAGGTCGAGAATTTGACTTTCGATTTAATTACCGCACAAAACAACTGTGTAGGCTACAGACAATTGTTTCGGGCCTGGTTGTGTGCTCGTGTGAGATCTGTATCTGCAAACCGTACGTTTTTAGAATTTTTTTAGTAATAAAGAAATTTAATGATTTGCTCTATATTCCCAGGACCTGATCCAATGGCTTCAAAACTGCCACCAGTGTTGAAGATTAGATGTCAGACAAAGAACAGCATCAGGTTCCAAATAGAGCCTACAGAGAGCTGGCAGCTTGTCTTGCTGGTGCCACAACTGACCAACGACACTGAAAACGAAATGAACTTTGTAAGTATAGGTAATAGCAGTAGTTCTTCTAGAGCCACCAGCACACCTTAGATATGTTCTCGATGGTTATACACCAAGTCATCAGAGGCCTATCGACGGTAAAAACCCTCTAACTCTAGGTTGTTTATCAACCACACGATAAGAAGAAGAAGTTTTCGGCGTGGGAGAGCCATGCTTCGGCGCGAATGGGCCGGCTCGACCGGAGTAATACCACGGCCTCACAGAAAACCGGCGTAAAACAACGTTTGCGTTTGTGTTTCGCTGAGTGAGTGAGGATACCGGAGGCCCCAACCCTTTCAAAGGCACTTGCGACTCCTCTGGGATTGCGGGTGTCCATGGGCGGCGGTAATCGCTTACCATCAGACGATCCTTCTGCTCGTTTGCCCCTACCCCATAAAAAAAAAAACAAAAAGGCGCCTGGCCTTCGGGGACAAGATCGGACAATGTGGGAATCTTAAGTAATACCACCAGCATGGTCACCGGTGTGGTCACCATCAGCATTAATTGTCCCGTTGTTTTTCTTTTTATACGGACTGATTTCTTCACAAACCGTCATCATTACACAAAGCGCAAACGAGTTCCTATAAACCCTATGGCCTATCTGAGCTTAGGTTTGATTTCGCGAAATATTCGAAGCCATAAATGCAATGCAAATCTTTATAAAACATATAAGTTCCAAAGGCGAACGTAATGCCTTGGGCATTCTCTCCCAGTCAACCTTAGGGTGATGCAGAGATAACATGGCAGGTGCAATAAGTTTCAAATAAACAGAGAAAATAAATAGGACATAAATATTGATTTTAAAATAAATACTTATTAACATACAATATGTACAATAAACGAAAGAAATATTCTTAATATATATAAATCTCGTGTCACAATGTTTGTCCTCAATGGACTCCTAAACCACTTAACCGATTATAATAAAATTCGCACACCATGTGCAGTTCGATCCAACTTGAGAGATAGGATAGTTTAAATCTCAAATTATAGTCGCGTGCGAAGCCGGGACGGACCGCTAGTATATATATATGTATATATATATGTATATATATACTTACTTGAATATTAACATTAAATAAAACTTTATAATACACATAAATATAGGTAAATACATAAATATAAAAGTTATAGATAATGCTGACAAGAAGTAGGTACAGTTCACTGCAGTTGAATATAAGTAATGTTCATATGAAATATATGTTTACTGTAAAGTTTATTTATTTAAAGTACATACATATCATGAGTATGTCAGTCCTCTTGTTGCAAAAGTCACTTGAATATTATGTAACTAGTTGTAACTTGTTTACACGTTGCATGAACATGTTTAGTTGCCTCCATAAATAAACATGGACAACTTTCGCACTGACTTTCAGATGGCTTTCCATTTATCAAGTTTTATTTTCCTAGACCTTAGAGGATAAAAACTTCTTACTTAACTAAACCTATTCAGTCGTTTATTAAATGATCCGGAGAAGAATATGAACTTGAAAAACAATGACGAAAGTTTAACGGTTATTACTCACGTGTATGACTCGCGACATCGCCAAAGAGTTTGACTCGCGACATCGCCGTGGGCTCAGCTCATGAATAAGAGCTCCGTTCGAGTTCGAAACTAGTCGGGCAATCCCGAAGAATGCGCGTGAGTAATAACCGTTAAACTATAATTAATATGAATGTGTCTCACGAAAGTTATTATACAAAAATGACGAAAGTCTTCGCTTAATAGGCAAGTTGGTGACGGTAACGCCAGTCTACCGAACTATGACCCAATGAGCAGTGATATCGTAATGGTATGACCATTAGACTGCCAAGTCAAAGGTCGTAAGTTCGAATGCAAGGCACGCTCCACTGACATTTCGTAGTCATGTGCGTATTAGAAATTAAGCATCACACATGCAGGAAAACGTCGTGAGGAAACCAGCACACCTGAGAGATGTTCTTGATGGTGTGTAACACCAGGTCAGAGACCTACAACTACAATCCTGACACCAGTACAGATACATCTTTGAAAAGCATAAACTGACGGTCGCGTTCGTACTGAATATATGGCAATAATGTCGCCATGAGACGTATTAAAATTTCGAAGAAGAATCCGGCGTGGTGAGCAGAGGTCGAGATGGCTTAGCGGTCAGAGTGTCTGGAGTATTTATACGGGAGATGCAGGTTCGAATCCTGCACAAAACCGTGTAATATAAATCTGACACTAGGTTGTTCATCAACCACACAATAAGAAGATCTCGTTTTTATATTCCAATATTTGAATGACGTGATACAAGAGCTCGGGTACATTTATCCGCAACTGCATAACAATGCGGGTTTTTAACTTAGTTATCAAGCGGGAAAGTGAATTTTGTTCTACACAATTCGTTCCATTCATCGAAGACACCGTTATTTTTATGTAAAACGCTCCAGGAAAAGCGAGGAACTTAGCACATGATCACTATTCTAGGTGAGCCTGACATCTGTTTCGTTTAGATTAAGCAATCGTTTACAATGTAGGCATTGTCAATGTGAATAAATGAATAATGCACTAGGAATCCTTGTTGTATGTGCCATTACAAACACAAATGAACGCGTGCCCTGTCCCGGAACTGTATGAGGCCAGTTTTTCGATTTGAACCCGACCACGGCAACGTCACCACAAGGAGTTAAAAGCTGGTGTGTAAGTGGCAGCTGAAATTCTTTATTAGCTGAACACCGACGGTGGCGTATCTGTCAATTTTTTTTAATTGTTCTTCTTCCTTTCTTCTCTATCAGCCGTTATATCGACACTTATTTTCTAGTCATATCATTGTTAACACAATCCATTCATCGCTTCCTCGGTCTTCCTCTACTCTTATAGCCATCAGTCATCCATGCTAAACGATTTCCACAAACCTTCTCAGTCACCGGTGCCACATTCAGGCTTCCTCTTATATACTCATTTCTAATTCTATCCATCCGCGTCAGAACACATATCCGTCTTAACTTTTTCTTGTTCGACAACTCTGTTTATTTTTCACGAGATGAAACAGTTCCTCCACGCAATCTCTGACATATCTATATCTATTAATGTATTACCTATCTATCAGACCAAGAATGATTTTATAATATTAGTATATACGTATAGATATAAGTGTAATCATAGGACCTTTAAAACAATTGTTTCAGATAAACTACAGTCTAATAGAGCCTAATACTGAATATGGAGACATAAGTACAACACCGCAAAGAAACTACACGATTTGGACCACAATACTCAAAGAAGGGACTCCCGAAATGTGGCGAGGAGGTGACCAGGCGCCTGTGTTCAACGAATCAGCGGTGCCCGAACATAGAGTTTACGATATTAAAGAATTATTTTACCTTAATGAGAATGACAGCTCTGTTGTTAATGTGCGGTTTAACTGGAATACCAGTCGTGGTAAGTTTGTTTATATGATCCTTGTTTTTTAGGGGAATATGTTCAATTTAATTGGTAGCATCCACAGTTAAAACGTCCACAGTGGATTTAAATTCACCTGTCTGTCCACAAAATCTGCAAAGCTGCCTCGCCTCGATGGTCTAGCGGCGCCAAGCACGACTAATGAGCATAAGGTCTTGGGTTGGATCCTAGGTCGGGCAAAATGTTATTAGGTTTTTCTGTTAGGACATTCTCAGTAGTAATTCTCATGTTTTTTTTTTGTTAAAAAAGGTAATATTTTTTAAAGTCCTTTTTTATCGTGGGTGCGTTTACAGACACAAATCCACACACACACACCCTGAACAACTATTTAAATCGAACCCGTGGCACGCATCGCAGCAGACTGCGCCAACTGCTCCGTCAAAGTTGAACTTAAGGGAGTTGTATACCAGCGATTTTCCAAAATAAACAAATATTGAATCTCTTTTTTGTAGGTGAAGATGTATGCTTCGATGTTGTGAACAATTGTAAAAGTACTGACATCACAGCCACAAAAGTATGGGTAAGTATTTCATCATCATCCCCCTGCCCTTATCCCAATTTATTTGGGGTCGGCGCAGCATACCTATATCTGGCCTGCTGCTAAAGTTTTGGCTACGTTTTATGACCGGCCGCCTGCCCGACGTCAACCCTCATTGGCAATGCTGTTGTTGGTGGTAACCGCCACCAATACGGTCTCCTTCTATCTAGCTATGTCACACCAAAGGGGTAAATATTTATGAACAGAACATTTATATTAAAATTAGCTACTATGAAGATAGTTACAGATTTCAAATTAACGCATGTGTGGCGATCTCTAAAGTTGTAAATTAAACCTGCACCTCTCGTATAAATACTCCAGGCGCTCTGACCACCAAGCCATCTCGACCTGTGCTCACTGCTCCGAATTCTTCTTTCACATTTTAATACGTCTTTTGGTGACGTCTTCGCTATCTATTCAGTCCCTGTGAACTGACACGACTAAATTTGTAGTTAATAAAATGTCATACAGATGCGATTACTTTAACAAATTCAGATAAATCTTTTCAGATAAAGTTTCATCGCATCCTAACGTACCTAGGTAGAATTCTGAGATATTCGACATAATAATTAAGTCAAACTAGAGGAGAGAGGGCGCCACTATCCATTTTCTGTCCGGCGGTGTGAGCACGGTTCTTTTCGTCAAATTTACCAGATTTATATACTCAAAGGTGTCGAACCATTTCGCGAGCTTAAACGTCAATTTTGACATAATTTGTTGGAAAAACCACGAATTTAAAAAAAATACGTATGGAACCTTGCCTTGTCAAAAGTGAAGCATAGATTACACGTAGCGTACTGGCGCCGAGTGGATGAGTTTTAAGTATTTGTATGCGTTTAGCTCGTGTATGACAAGCGAAATTGGCTGACTAGGCATGCTTCTCCCATGTCGTACGCAACGCTCCATCCATATTTTTTAAGGTCCATGGATAAAACGATAAAACTCAATATTTATACTCTATATTTACACTTCTATCGAGTCGACAAGTTTGCTCAGACGGTAGGTTCAGATCGTAGATCCGGAGCTGGTCTGTGCTTACCCCCTTGACATAAGACACCGCGTCAGTGTCATTCGCAAGAAGTGTCCTATTGTTGACGGGAAACTATACTGTCTATGAAATATATACCGACTATAATTAATTTTAAATGCCTCGTTAGTCCAGTTGTCCGAAGCGCGACTGCTGAGCATGAGGTCTCGGGTTCGATTCCCGGGTCGCGCAGAGTTATTGAGTTTTTCTGTTAGAAAATTCTCAGTATCAGCCTGGAGTTTGGAACTGTGCCCGGTTAATGGCAATAGGCTCACTACCTATTACATGGGACTTAATAGCAGCATTGGTGAAATGTGGGTGTACATCTGTGTACACCTCTGCCTACCCCTTCGGGTAATACAGGCGTGATGTTATGTTATAATTAATTAGCTATCGTCGTATTAATTTACTATATGGCCGAGTGGTTACGAGCCCGCCTCTAGAGGCACAGGTTGTGGGTTCAAACCTCATATACATACATTATTGGAAAACATTGAGAGGAAAAGTGGACTAGGAACTAGCTGTTGAGCATTGTTCATATCTTCTCTGTATGAGAAGAGGTTCTTGCCCTGCAGTGGGACGATTATGGGCTGGTTATTATTGCCGAATTTATATTATATTATGTTATAATTATAATAATATATAATACTAGCTGTGCCCGCGACTCCGTCCGTGTGGATGTCGTAAATAACAAATGTTCGACGTGATTCTTTAAATTGGCATAACTGTTTTATTTATGAAACGATTGAGATGAAACCAACACTAAATGTTAAGTGAAGCTTACTCCAATATATTAGTGAAAACCACATCTACATCGGATAAGCCGTTTCTGAGATTAGAGTACACAAACGCACAGATAAACAGACAAATACGACAAAAAATCTAACAATAATTGTTTTTGGTGCTATTTGCGTTGGTAAAGGTCCCAATAATATATTTTCTCATATATCTTCCATTTACAGACAGCGATTCGTTATATTTATATTAGGTATATGTATTGATGATTGATGATGATGATTAGTATAGATAAATAAATAATTATTAGGTAATTAATTTACAATTTCATTTCAGCCAAACGAAAACGATGATGAGCCAGAAGTAGTTTTTGAAAAGATATCAATGGACGATGCGTGTTCCATCAAAGTGATAGGCTTGTACGGAACCACCAAGCTTAGCTACCACATTCCTTCCTGCGACTTCTTCAATTGTACAGCTCGTAAGTACTAATTGGACATAATTTTTAGGGTTTCGTAGGTACATACCCTACCTGTTTCCATTCGCGGAAGCTCTCGACTTCCACTTGCCTCGATTCCGATACATCTCTTTCGTTTTATCTATGTCCATGCTCGTCGGCTTAAGTAGCTTATGACCTATCTTTTTTTTTTATCAAATTGGATCTACGTTTGGCCACCAACTCGCCTGATGGTAAGCGACAGTGTGGCCGAAGATGGAGCACGTAGATCCAGAATAAATCTATTCACTCTTAAGTGGAGTGGATAGATTTGGGGAGAATGATAGTTGAGGAGTGGATGCAACTGCCCAGCCCCGTCTCCCACAACGGTTGCACCGGAATACATCCAGAAACACGACTAGGTCGCTTCACGACATGGCTTCGTCCGGTGGGTGGTAACCAGCCGTGGACGAAACCTCCCACCAGAGTTGTGTTGCTTGTTTTGCACCACCCAGGGGCCACGTGTAGAGATTCTATTTTAAGTATGGATTCCTACGGACGCGGGCAACTCAGCCCCCAAAAAGAACATCTGCAATTTGATTGTGGTACGTTCGTCGATGTCGGCCTTCCCAGCTCTTCCATCCACACTCGCCTCATATTTGTCAGTCGCCTTTAAATTCTTAGGGTTTCCTACCTGGTAATAAAAAGAAACAGGAGAAACAGGTTGAAGAACATCCTACTTAAAGTATAACGGCACTTGGAATTTCCAAGTGCTTTAATTCTTACTAAGTCTACCGTGGGAGAGCCATACTTCGGCACGAATGGGCCGGCTCGACCAGATTGATACCACGACTTCACAGAAAACCGGCGTGAAAGAACGCTTGCGTTGGGTTTCACCGAATGAGTGAGGGTACAGGAGGCCCAAACCCTTTAAAAGACCGGCAACGCACTGATGACTCCTCTGGGGTTGCGGGTGTCCATGGGCGGCGGTAATCGCTTATCATCAGGCGAGCCGTCTGCTCGGTTGCCCTATATCCCATAAAAAAAAAGAAAAAAAATAGGTTTTCCAATACCGACCCAGGAGGAGGCAGTTGTTTTATTCTATCTATAAAAAAATATGGGTAAACCTACTTAGAGCAAGAGTTTAAGCGACCAGTATGAGTACGCCTCTAGCAAGATTTCATACACATCCAATCACCATCAAGGATATCCGTCAGGTGTCATTGCTTTGTAGTTCGTCTGTCAGGACAACGGTCTTCTTTTTGCCTAAAAACGGTTTGAGGTATCCCTCATATCGGTTCACAGGCTCATAGTACTTACTGTCAATCAAGATTTAGATAATACCGGGAGTGGAACTTAATCGAAACGTCAAAGTAAATAAATGGTTTTTAGCGCGATTAAGTCCAGTTTGATATCAATAATTTTATTATAAATGTAGAAAGTCTCCATTTAACTCATGAAGGTAGGTTAAGTATTAACAACCACACATGATATACCTAATCGTATGCGGTTCTAAATTCTTAAATTATAACTTCCTTTTAAGTGTTCAATGTGTATAATTATGATACAGATAAATTAGACCACAATTAAAAATATAATAATATTTTTAAGCGTCTATTCGCTATCTCGGTTGCTAACCGAATTGATGGACACTTTGTAGTACATTGCGTCGTAAGTTTTTACTATTGTTGCTCATCATAGACAAACTGTAACACACGACACAATGTACTACAAAGTGTCTATCAATTCGGTTGGCAACCAAGATAGCGAATAGGTACGCTGGTACCTACTTATTTAAAAGTAATTTTTTAGTTCCATTTAAATCGTATTTTCAGATACTGTATTTGACGTATGGACGTTTAGAAAGGTCACTAATAAGGAAAAATCGTATATTATTATCAGCTAAGGACCAATTTTCCCGTAAATACCGCTAACCGCATTTAATGTTTTTGAATGCAAGGAACACCTTATTAAATAGAATCGGGTTTTTTACATTAATAATTAGCCATCGTATTTGGTCATTTAACATTTTTTACTTAACTCTAGGAAAATCGTTAACATAAAAATCCCGCTGGTTTAATCCCAATGTTTTTTATATACCTACGTTTATATGTACAATAAATCTTCCTCAAACGACAAAACACCTTTTTTTACGTGTGTTATTGATTATTTGCTTTATTACATATTATACTGAATCTATATCACGGCCGTAGCCAGGAATTGATTACGGGCGGCGGTAAGACCCGTAATGGAAGAGTGGCTGGAGAGGCGACATGGCGCCCTCGGCTTCCGGATGACGCAGATGCTCTCGGACCACGGGTGCTTCGGGAAGTATCTGTGTCGCATAGGCCGGGAGCCGACACCGAGATGCCACCACTGCGGTAACTGCCCCGAGGACACGGCGCAGCACACGCTGGAGGTGTGCCCAGCTTGGGTTGAGCAGCGCCACGACCTCATCGGGGCAGTAAGGGCGGGCGATCTCTCGCTTCCGTCCGTGATTAGACACATGGTCGGAAGTGAGAGCGCATGGGGAGCCGTCGCCAACTTCTGCGAGGAGGTGATGCTCGCGAAGGAGGCGGCGGAAAGGGAGAGAGAGGCAAACCCCGCTCACCCTTGCCGCAGAAGGCGAGCCAGGCGCCGGAGGGCGCTCAACGATCTCCGGCCACCGTGAGCCGTGGACTGAGGGCGGCGGATATGGGTGGTTCGCCGCCTGATCAGCAGTCCAGCCCGAGACGGCCACACGCGTGACATAGGAAGGTGTTCAGGCTAACTGTGGCCGGCCTACACAAACCTGGAGTGTACCGTAACCTGCCGGGGTCGCGGTGATTGCTGCAACGAACCCGGGTCCTCGGTAAAGGTTGGAGTAGGACCGTGTGGTTTTTAGTCGGTAGGAGTCCGGCACAGCGTCCATGATGGATTTTCCACACTCAAAAAAAAAAAAAAAAAAAAAGGAATTGATTACGGGGGGGTTCTACCTTTAGGAATTTATTTTAGGGGGGACCGATTTTTTTCATGTATCAAATAGTTGTTAAAATTATATTTCACATAACACCGGGTAACACCGACCCCCCCTGGCTAATACCATGATCTGTATAATTATTGCGAAACCCTAAAATATTGAAGTCAATAAAGTAGAATAAGCAATCGCGCCCAGCCAGAGAAGAGTCCCAAAAGGCATCTTTTCCTGGTTCTTTTAAAACGAATGAGATACCAAAACTGCCTTCTTCACATGCCATATCCTGAGCGGATGTCAGCGACCACCACACGTAACTAGTCTTTACCACGTGCGACTAGCTGCACAGACTATCAGCGTCGTTGATATTGGTCTAGCATTGGACGTCACTAATCCAGGTCAATTTTCTTCTTCTTTTTTTGTATAATAACTTTCGTGAGACACATTCATATTAATTATTGTTAAACGGTTATTACTCACTTGCATTCTTCGGGATTGCCCGACTAGTTTCGAACTCGAAAGGAGCCCTTAGTCATGAGCTGAGCCCGCGGCGAAGTCGCGAGTCAAACTCGAATAATGCAAGTAATAGGAAAACAATTAATTACAACAATAATTAATTGTTTTCTTCTCCTGCTCTTTTTGTCCTTTATCTTTTTTTGTACCAGCATTTTCTTCAAAACATATTTTTTCAATACTATATATTGTTATGTATAAATATTAAGAAGTGATTGTGTTAAAAAAATACTATAATAAAAAATATATATTCAAAAAATGATCTTTCTTCCTACAGCAAAGATAAAACCAGAGATACCTATCAACGTAACAATCATGGCAACTGAAGACTCTTCTGACAGTTGGAAGGTGCGCGTGACTTGGTCAAAACCGCAACGCCTGCCCGACCTGTACAATATTACTCTACGCGCACGCGATATTCAGACTGTGGTGTTACCTGGGGTGAGTAGACTACGTACTAGGTCAGGTGTTCCTAAACTTTCAAGATAACGGAACACGCGCCAAATACCTTTTATTTTATGGAACCCCATATCAAATGATTACAAATCAAAGACACTGTAATTTAAATAAGAACAAAAACTTTTATTAGAAATATCAAATCATTCATTCTTTACTATAACTTTTAATGTGAAGAATGAAATTGTTTCACTGTTTTATCAATAAATGCTATTTAAAAATAATATTAACTTAACCACTTAACTGTGGTATTCTTTAACAGCCAAAAATAAATAATTTCGCGGAACCCTGGTGACTCTTCTACGGAACCCATAGATTCCGCGGAACGTAGGGGTTCCGTAGAAAGAATATATAGGAATCGCTGTACTAGGTTGTTCATCAATCAAACGATAAAAAGAAGAAACTACTTACCTATTCCCCGGAGGATGCATGGGATTGGGATTTAATCGAACATAGAATTACTTCACCGTTAATGGTGAATTTCGTGTGCACATCATAAAATGATACGACTCGACTCCTACTTTTCCTTCATTTGTTGATAGAGACCAGTAGCGGTCGATCCGCCGACAAGAGATAAGCTCCTTCATTGAAGATCAAAAAATGATAAGGTCTATTTTCGCTTAGATTGTGTTGTAATCAAAATTTCGATTACACACCTACATTTTGCCGACGCCGATATGTAAGAAGTCCCATGTAAATGGACCGGGCAGCCCCGGACCTACGATTTTTCCAAACCCGAGACTAAAACTTGATAGTGGCGCCCCCTCACCTCTAGCGTTTGACATATTTTTGTTAGCAAAACTCACAAATATACATACAAGAACTTGGTATGTGTTAAAAAACCAACAGGAATAAGCTTCAAAATCAAATATACACACATCAACACGGTCTAGGGATATTTCATACTCAATTAAATAACTCGAAAAGTACTGGCCGCATTGGAATCTTTTATACACCGATTTGTTTGTAATTTATCTCAGACTAATTACAAATTCAAATTTTTGAAAATTCTTTTGTTTCGGTGGCATAAAAATGTCTTGATATGTAGGAGAGGGAATTTTCATTTGTACGAAATTTAGAAAACAATACGAATTACATTTAGTTACAGTTTTTTTTCATTTTTAAACGAAAGATAAAGTTAAAATTGAGGTATTGTAGCCATGCAACGCCAACATTTGACGAGGGCGAAGATGTTACGAGCTGTGGGAATGCTGGAAGCTGGGTCTGTTCAGCGTAATGTTGCTGAGGCCATAGGGACCCACCAAAATGTAATTTCAAGATTATGGACACGCTATCGTGCCACAGGTGAAGTAGCGGAGAGGCACCGGGGGCCAAGTCGCATCACTACCCCCAGACAAGACCGATTTTTGCAAATTACTGCGCGAGCTCAACCAAATGCAACGGCGACTCAATTGGTCCAAAGGCTGCGAGTGGAACACCAAGTGCTTGTGAGTGACCAAACTGTAAGAAGGCGACTGCATGAAAGCAATCTACGCTCTCGTAGACCACTCCGGGTCCCACCTTTACGGAAAGGCAATCGTGGACGACGATTAGAATGGGTTCGGAACCACGTGGACTGGGGCCGTGAAGAATGGTCCAATGTGCTGTTCACGGATGAATCCAGGTTCGGCTTCCATCCAGATTCACGAAGGACGCGTGTTTGGCGAGTTCCTGGACGATGGAGCCGTCTTCAGAACCCTCAGGAAGTTCACCCATACCAAGGAGGAACAATTATGGTTTGGGCAGGAATTCGTCTTGGAGGACGGACGGATCTCGTTTGGGTGCGGGGCAATATGACGGCAGAACGATACGTCCAATAGGTGCTGGGGCCCGTAATCTTGCCCCACAGAACACAAATGGGGCAAGATTTCCTGCTCATGCACGACAATGCCCGGGCACACACGGCGAGAACGGTAGCAGCTTGGTTACATACACACAATGTTAGGGCCTTAGACTGACCTGCTCAATCGCCAGATCTAAATCCCATTGAGCATGCGTGGGATATGCTGCAAAGAAGAGCTCTGAAGGAAGTTCCTGAAAATCTGGCTACAGAAGATCAACTTTTTGCGCACCTCAGAAGGACATGGGACAATATTCCGCAGCAAGACATTGACAACCTTGTTCTGAGCATGCCGAATCGTTGCCGATGTGTTATGAACATCATGGGCGCTTTCTCAGACTACTAACTTCAAGTTTATAAACACATATTAAATGATTTTTCTATTTTTTAACCGACTTCCAAAAAGGAGGAGGTTATCAATTCGGTTGTATTTTTTTTTCAGTTTTTACTCATAAATTAAAAGTTAATTCATATACGGTTTCCGTCTATGCTTCATTTTTTTTCCATAAAATCCTGAAATTTTAATCGAAGTACCTTAACCATTACTAGAAAATGGTAGAATATTAAATAACGTATCTTTTAAATATATACATGTCATATAAATAATTAAGATATTGATAGTAATTCGCTTTTTTAAAAATATCCCTAGACCGTGTTGATGTGTTTATAATTGATAGAACAACGTGCGTGGATAGATGCTAGGCGCATTGTGTAACAAGATTTTTTTTAAACACATGAATTAGGTTCCCCGCAGATACCCGGTTTGCCCCCCTCTAGATCCGGGAGCGGGCACAGGTCCGATTTTACCACAGACTTCACTAACGACAGATAACTTCTATCTACACAACTACGAATTAGATACCAATATATGAGGATAATACATACATAAACTCACGCCTTTCTCCCATGGGGGTAGGCAGAAACTATAGAACGCCACCTGCTACGATCCTTACATATACCTTTTGCTTCGTCCACGTTCATATATCTTGTCATACATGCGCGGCGGTTGCGAGTACTACGCACCTTACCTTTTTGGAGGATATCATTAATAAGGTCAGTGTATATTCTTCTAGGGCGTCCCCTTCCGGAATTTCCACTTATACTTGCCTTGTAGATACTGGTGAGGATAATAATGAAAGAAATATCTAACAGGACGCAACACAAGCAGTTTTGAAAAACGTGGTTGGTGAGGGCTTTTACAACGTGTCGATATACGCAACCTTGGGCACGATTACTGCCCACACCAGTAGAAGTGCACAGTTCCCTGGTAAGTCTTCTTGACTCTACAGCTACAGATTTATAGAATATTTATTTTCGGAGTCACACACACACCCACACATATGTCAATCTACATATGTAATAATCAATACCTACAAATACCCGCCAGCTGAAAATCCTTGTGCTTTAAGCACAACGAATACTGAGCTGGATCCCTCGTCTTTATGGTTTGAATAATTCATTTCTGTTCATAAAGTTCGCAACATATAAAAATGCAAATTAAAAAAGACATGGTAAAAACCACACTCTTCCTTCATTTCTTACAGTATCGACAACGTAATTCGTTCCGGCTGGCTGAGAAGAAAAAACTATTTTATATAAACCAGTATTACCAACGTATTCGATCTGCATTTTCTTTACAGTCCGCACTACATAACTCCCGTAATATTTCGAAATTATTACACAGTTTTCTGATATTGTAGAGAAAGTACTAACAACTGCGTACTCAAAATATTTTTAGTGAAAAGAATAAGCATGTATAAATCTTGCTCAGGTCGATCGACTATTTTCTTTCTTCAAAAATCTGAATAAAGAGTGTAGCCATGGTCATGTCTGCACATTGGTGTCAATGTAAAAGTCCGTGGCTGGCTGAACAAATAATAAAGCACATTAAGCAGAATTTTAGACCCTGCTGATAAATTTGATTTGATAAAGCTAAAGTTCGCGTTGTCCTGATTTAGCTAATCACTAGCATCATTAGCTTGCATTTGTCGGTAATCGTATTTCTAGTGTCCTACAGTCGCCATTCTCAAGCAATATTAACTGCGTTTCACTTAGCTTAATTGTTCGAAAAGCTTCGATACCATTCTTGTTATCGTGTTACATAAAACGAAAATAACGTGGTATAGTGTTGCATGTGGTCAGAGGCGGCCGCGCACGGCACGCGAAGCGGCGGCGCGGGCGTCGCGGCCATAGGCGCGGGCTGCGCGGGCGCCGCCGCACTGGCGCTGCTGTACCGCTGTCGCCGCCGGAGGCATCACGTTGTGCCGCCTTACAAGCCGGTAAGATGATATTTATTTTGGTATGCGCATGCGTTTGAAATATTTATCTGTATATTTATTTTGGTCTTCTTGTTACTAAAATTTTCTTCTTTCATAGAACATCAGCACAGTTGCCACTTCTGCTGTAATTTACCTTTGCTTTTATTTTACCATTTAACTATCTCCCAAACAAAAGATCTACTTATATCAGATCCACCGAGTACCTATGAACATGAAGGTTTTACAATATTTGATTTTGCTAGTTTTTCACAACAAAAACAATTATTACTGAACGTATTAATACTAAACAGGAAGACAAGCCCTCAAAAGACGGCGAGACCGAAGTGCTAGAAGTATGGAGCGAGACAGAAGACCGGTGGGAGGTACGCGCAGACAAGCTAGTGTTACACGAGGTCATTGGGGAGGGAGCATTCGGCGTCGTGCGCAGAGCTACGCTCGAGCCGCACTCACTGCACGTCGCTGTTAAGATGCTTAAAGGTACATATAATATGGTGATAAGTATTGATAACACCAAGGCAAGTAGTCAACAGTGCCAGTAAAAGCGTTGCACTTATTAAGAATTGATTATTCTGTTTAAACCGCATACCAAAGAAGTTAAGATCCTATTGCAGGACGCACAGTACAAGTTAACACGAGTTGACATTAACGAATACATCGGATATATAATTAATCAATCAACCTCAGAATAATAGCTAATGTCAATAAACTGTTTACTTTATATAAAGAACGTCCTTATAACTTTAACTTCTTAGTTTCGCCTCTCCTCTTGCAGACTTCCCATCGCTCGAGGAGATCAGGTCATTCCGTTCGGAGATGGAGCTGATGAAGAGCGTGGGCGTGCATCCACATCTCGTGAGCTTGGTTGGCTGCTGCAGCGGCAGAAGGCCGCTAATTATTGCAGAGTACTGCAGTCGGGGAGACCTGCTCAGCTACCTAAGGTATGTCATACTCACATCACGAAATGAGCCTGACGAAATTAGATCAAACAAATACAAATGAAGAAAAGTAAATACAATCAATACCTTACGCTACCGGTACTACCACAGATCCGTTAGCGTCATTAGTTGTCCAGTTTTTATTGTGTAATTATTATCTGTTCAGTTACTGAATATTTCGGTAAATGAGTAATCAATTCAGAGCGTTAGTAACTTTACAACTTCTTACTAATTTGCATGTTTTTATACTAATTATGATTTCAAGATGTGTCTTTTTCCATTTAATATTGTAACTTTAATTATGATTTGTCAACCCTTTTCGTTTCAGATGCACATGGGACGTGATGCTATCCAAACGTAACGCAAAATATTATAACAACAATATAGACACCTCAGACTACAGAAACGACCTATTCAAACGCAAAACCCAGATGGAGAACTCCAAACTTGTCGTGAACAAGTTATACGAACTCGAAGAGATCTGTGACAAAGAACTGACTTCATTAGACCTTCTGTCTTTCTGCCGTCAAATAGCCATGGGCATGGAGTTCTTAGCAGCTAATAGAGTGGTACATAGAGATCTGGCTGCTAGGAATATACTAGTGACAGCAGATAGAACATTGAAGATAGCAGACTTCGGCCTGTCGAGGGACGTGTATGAAGAGAACCAGTACAAGCAGAAGGGGAATGGCAAGATGCCTGTGAAATGGATGGCCTTGGAGTCTTTGACGAGGAGGATATATACTACGCAGAGTGACGTGTAAGTTCAATGATATATCTTAGATAAATCCACAGATAATGCATGCTAATTCACTTAGTTCTTCTTCCTAAAGACTCTCCCAAAGGTTATGGTTAGTTAGAAAGTCATTCACTGGCGACTGCTGCGTTTTCTTTGAATGTCGAGTTGCTTATCTGGACATTGAATACGTTGCTCATACCTTATCATTCCTAACCAGTGGCCGTTGTGTGCTCAGACAATCAGGATATTGCTGAAAATATGTCCTAAAATCAATCAACGTCCAGTTAGCAAAATAAACGACCTTTTATATGAATCATTGATTAAATGAATTTTCTAGATCTTTATGATTATGCGTGCAGATGGTCATTCGGCGTGGTGGTATGGGAGATAGCGACTGTAGGTGGTGCGCCATACGCGTCGGTACCGGTCGCGCGCCTGCCACGTCTGTTACGCGCCGGGTACCGCATGCCCAAGCCCAGCAACTGCAGCCAACAACTGTAAGTACATGACCAGTTTACAAAATGAGCAATACTTATCAAATCTTTTTAGACTTTATAAAATTTTAGAGATTTCTTACAAATATTTATGAGGGTGACTAGCTCTCTCCCAACTTTACTAGATTGCAGTAGATATGAAATATTGTTTCGGCTTCAGAATCGCAAAATAAACTTGGCGAAGTCATCGACTCGTTCTTCCATCCTGGTTCTCGGTTATCCTATTTCTCATATCACAGACACTACCTTGCCCAATAGTACAATGATTTTTCCCAGCTACGACATAATGCTATCTTGCTGGCGAACACATCCTCGCGACAGACCGACATTCGCTGAGCTGCACCAGCGGTTAGACGACCTTTTGAACAGCGCGTGCGCTAACCACTACCTCTCACTGGAGATCGATGCAGACGATGCGCCGCCCACGCCCAAACACCACAGATACATCAAGATGCTCATCAGGTGAGAATCTCTGGAGGATTCTTCTTTCATAGTAATACGTCTTCTTAATCGTAGTTTCTGTTTCAAATCTCGGTTTGTTATTAGAATACTAAAAGTCACTTTAGTATTCGAAGGCAATACGGGTTCAGATTCACGCAACCAGATATACCGAGTATCAACGAACAAAAAATGGGTAAGCTCGAATTCCACATCCATTTGTTCCAGTGTTTTGACGAAACATGGAAGAAACCTATGTCCTGAAGAGGAACGTGTCAGGATGATTTAGTGTTCACGATGCACTTCTACGTCGCATTATAGGGTAGAATATCAGCAAATTAATTCTTCTGATACTAATATTATACCTGCAGGGGTAAACGCAACTGGACCCGAGGTGAAAACTACGAGCGTCCACTGAAGGCGCCGCACACTAACCACTACACGACGCCACCCGATTCTTCTCTTAGTACGCATCCCACGTGACGTCACACGCTCACAATATACGAGTCTGTGTTTACGGAGGACCCTGTATGACGACAAAATCACACATCGACGTACCTGTGAGATCTGCACGCATCCTGCACGACCTTACACACACAACTGACCTGATTGTAAACTCGGGATGAGACCAAGTCTACACCTCCTTCATTGTTTGTTCAGCTTCTTCTGGTATAAAATTGGAGAGGCGTATGCATAATTATTGACCCACGGTCGAATCAGTAATGAAAGTCTAAATTAGTAGGTACAATTTGTCACTGTGATGTATTTTTACTTGAAATTAATATTATACATAATCTTGTATCTACTTGCCGTGTTAAGCTGTGATACGTATCTGTAATAGAGTAGGTTAATTAGTAATCCTCCATAAATTAATGGCTTTTTTTAAACAAACTTATTTGAATGCTCTAGAAAGAAGTACTCACCAAGACAAACAAATGAGCCCAAACTCGATGGCTTTACCTTGTTTAGTTCCTATGGCCGTCTTCCGGCTCCATCATTAGAACAGCTCCATGGTACCATATTATTATATTGTCACCGAAGATACATATGTACTCAAAACATGAGCCCAATCGGACATCGGGAAATGGTCCTAATTTAGCTTTCAAGATTCGTGCCGAACATACATACATACATTGCAAGTTAAATAAGAGCTCGTTTAAATGGTGTCGATTCGAATGCAGCGCAACTGACTTATTGTACTAAAATTTAATACGTACTTAAAGAGCGAGACGGTACTAATTAAGAAAAGTCAAACTGAAACATCTAGACAATTTTAGTTTGACTTTCATGATATTAGTAGCCTTAAAAACTGTGCGGGAAGAGACGAAGACTGGGCTCAGTGGCGAGTCTTGGGAGAGATCAATGTCCAGGAGTGGACTGCTATAGTTTGATGATGACGATTAATGAAAAGAATAGAGTGCCGACAAAAAAAAAAGGCAATTTAATTTGACATGTTTTAATTTGTCCCGTCTCACTACTATATCTGTAATTCTGTAGTAACTGTTAGCCAACAGCATTTATTTTAGTTAAGATACATTCGAATCGACCCCATTATCTACTTTTATGTGTTAACTTGGCAAATCAATTAAAAAGTAATATCAGTTTTGTAACATAATTATGTATATTGTAGTTAAAATTTTAGTTTTAATATCGTGTATTGCCTTATTTTCTTCAAAAAGTAGGTAATGAAATTCTAATGTACATTACTTGTAACGTATGCGAATCGTACTTCAAAGTTACAAATTTTGATGGAAAAACAATGCGGTCGTGAGCAGGATTTGAACCTTTGCCCCCCGGAAGTCACAGGGTTAAAATCATGCTCACGAACATTTTAAAAAATTTATTTTATGAACATAAAATGTTGATATGAAAATTAAATTGATGACGAATTTATAGATGTACATTAAATAATAAGTGTGAATAGTTAGTTGCGATAAAATGTAGTATTATAGCATATTTTGTGAAAAGAAAATGTATCTTAGATAACTTCCCAAATACATAAGTAATATATTAAATAAGTTCATAGATTTTGTAAGATATTAGTATAATGACTAAGAAATTTTCTGTGTAGGTACTTGTCATATAAAACAGCAAATTTGATTTAATTCGAAATTACATGAAATTGTATAAAATTTTATATATATATGTACAAGCAAGTTGCATTTCATTTATTATAAAATTGGTTAAGAAATGTTAAACGAAAAGTTGCAGTGCTATTTTGGTCTCGTAGCCACAAGTGCGGTTGCTAATGTAAAGATCGTGGGTTAGATTTCCTGGTCGGTCAAAGAATTATAGGGTTTTTTCTGTTAAGGAATTCTTAGTAACAGTGCGGAGTTCGGGATTGTGCCCGGTTGATAACAATAGACTCACCACCGTAATTTGAATTAATAGTTTTGTCAGTTCGACGTTTTCCACACGCTTATCTTGCAAATATAAGAGAATACTTTATTGACTTCCTTATGACAATTTATATAAACCCTAACTCCAGAAGTAGGTGATCCCTATGTTACACGAGTTAATGAAAACACATATAGATTGATATATTAACTTCGTATATTTTACAGCAATATAACTTATCTCTAGATATAAAAATATCCATATAATCACACCTCGCTTTTACATCATGGTGCCCATCGATATTTCTATTCGTGATGCATGTGTTCTATGCAAATACTCTCTACTAATCTCCAACGAAAATAGAGAATTTTATCAAAAAGATAACTGTTAAAATTATTTTTTACAATTTCTACGCCAATTGCCAATTTACTAAAATACTAAATTAAAATCGCAATTTAAAGGATTAAATTTTTATTAATCCATTTATGTTACCTAACCAAACAATATGCGAGGATGGAATACAGAGAACACAAGGACATCACGACATTTCACATACCTCTACCATCATTTAGTGATGTACCAACTACCATAATTAGTCGATTATCTTAACTACTGGCGTAAGATAAAAGGACAAAGCTTTGTACAGAAGACTGCCCAAACTAAACCGTAATGAAAATCAAATTCAAGCAAACATCAAAAATCGACTAATAACTGTAGTCAGTACACATAATTGTTAAATATAACTATAATACATATATATTAGGACGTACTCAATTAATAATGAGCGAACATAAGAGCATCATACTTTCCAAATACGTCTTAAAACTCTATGATATGACTAAACCAAACGATCATTTTAATTTCCTTTACAATATTATCACACATAATTTTGATGTAAATAAGTAGTAACATTAATAATTAGAAGTTTATATGTTTTTAGTATTGGTATATAACACGATTTTTCTTTACGTTTTGTGATAGGTATATAAAATTATCAATTTATAAAGACAAGCCTATCTTACATCTCCACTTTGCTTTTACTTTGACCTTCGATGGATTGTTGACATATTACAGACAATTTGACTAAAATCCAAACATTTATGGTGTCCAAAAAGCCCCAGAGGCATCGTATACCTAAAGTTTAATTTCTGTTGCTAAAATTCAAATAATATATTTTATGATACTTCCAATGATTTTCAGTCTCAATACAATAACTAAATATGGCAAGAAAGCCTTTATAAAATTATGTAAATAATACACACATAAAACTGGTACCAATGAAAACTATGTCATGTACTCGAAAGACTATTAATATACATTCATATTAAAATCCTATTTTCTTATAAAAGTGCGAATTCTATAATATTATTGACATGACACGAATATATCAAACATCAACATTTATCACAACTACCCGAAAGTTCATGACGCTTTTATATTTCGATGTGGATTTAGGGGAAAAGAACACAGTTATCACTTGTAAACTATGACCTTAAATAGGTAATTTACCCAAATATTGTTATTGCTATAAAAAGTTAATATTGCCATAAAAATCACAATTTTTGTTAAGTAGTACATCACGAACCTCGGGCAACTGTGTACACAAATAAATTTTATATAATTATACATAATTAAAATTTGGAAACGTACAATATTTGTCTTGCACTCTGCTTAATTTACTAAATTCATAAAAAAGTGCGAATCCTATTACAAAAACCTTATGTCGCTAACGTATTTAGGAATGATGTAAACAATATTTGCCTGTCGTTAGAGATCAAACTTCTATACAATGCTATTTTAGACGAACAATAGCGGTAAATACACAAACATAACTTTGGCTGTTAATACTTCGAGCGTACCATTCTACTGGTGAAGATAATTGTGTAAAAATTAACTTTAAATTTACTATGAGACGCGTCGATGCAACTTAGTGGTACATCAGCAGCTTAATTATATTTTTACATAAGTACAAATATGAATTTGCCTTGTTAGTACTGGCTGAACAAAATGTACACAAACAGTTGAAAACATCACCGTTACCCCACAAATAATTTCACGCAAAATTAATGTTTAAGCGCATTAGAATTATTGCTATAATACATCGAATGAGGCAATATCTTACATCAAAATAATATCTGTTTATAGGCCGCGGAGTACGCCAAGGCAAATTCTCTAATACAGCTACTTCTGAAAGGCTTGCAACACTGAACTTAATCATTGACATATTGACATTAAACAATTGAATAATTCTATGACTCTGAATAAACATCTAAGGCATTTTATAATTGTAAATTAGTTGAATTGCTTTTTATTCGATAGAATTAATTAGTATATTCACAAGTCGAACGACGATGCAATATTTATAATTATTTTCGTACATAGCACTGAAAATGTCGAATTGAGTCCGTCTATGATCTCTACAAATTGTCAAGTTCATATGCAATGTACTCACCTTTGCTTTCATCAGCTTGTCCTTTCAGAAGCTAGTGCATGGTTACGCGGCTTTGGTCCGCGCGCGGTCGGCTGGTCAGTCGATGGGGGGCGGCTGCGCGGGGATGTTGGAGGGGGGGGCTGTTAGGTAGCCCGCCGTGTGGGGGGCCGCTGTAAAACAACATTATGTATATTATATAACTGTATGTAACATAACTGTTACATTATGATAACAGTCAGACATTTCAAAGGCATATTTTTGTACGAGTGACAAATAGGTTTTTGCGGCAGGTTTTCTATGATTTATAATATTAGTAATATTATAATCCGAAAATGTGTCTTCGCGTCTTAACTATTGAACCAATTTCAACGAAATTTGACTGTATCCATACACATGATCTGAAGAAACACATAGGATTTTCTGCTTGAAAAATTATAAGGTATCGGTGAACTCGGGAATGTGAATGGCAGACTTTTGCCCAACAGTGGGGCTATATAGGTTAGAAGAAAATGGCTTTTATTTGCGGTCGGACTATATTTGAAAGACACTAGTAAGTACTACTAGTAGTTTTAGAAAGTATTAGTTTATAATGATAATATCTGGAATTTATCTATATCCATTGTGGTAATCTAAGGATTCTAAGGCACATTGTATGTATCCAGTATCCACATGTATCCAGGATGAAAATATCACAAACTTACTATTTAAAGTCGGTTAAAATACGGACATAGTGAGTGTAGTGTGTCGCGGCCTTTATTATAATAATTAAAACATAGAGGTAGATCACGGACCTAAAAAATACGGACGTAGCCTTGCGTACGACATGTGAGAAGCATGCCTAGTCATCCAATTTCGCTTGTCGTAAACGATCTAAACGCATACAAATACTCAAAACTCATCTACTCGGCGTCAATGCGCTGTTAAATATTACATCCCTATGTCTCTCAGATCAGTGAAGTAGTTAAAAAAAAAATGTACCACTCTAATGACGGAGAAAACTCGCTTCTTCAGTCTGCTTGCAATTCGGCCGAAACCGCAAGATATTCAAAGGTATTGCGCGTTAGGGGCCATCCATTAATCAGGTGATTTTTTTTTGGCATTTTTAACTTTTTGTGAGGTTTAAGACTAACCCCCCCAACCCCACCCAAAATCACGTCTCCCAAAAACATTCTTATTTTTGTTAAAATATTATCTTTAAATAGGTACACGTGATATCTTACTACACCCCCCTTTCCCCTTGTAATATTTCGTGATTTTTGCCCAACCCCCCCCCCTTTCGAGCCTCACTTGATTAAAGGACGGCCCCTTAATTCCTGTTACTTTTAAATTAAAGAACAATATTGTAAGTAAATTGTCAATACCTTGTAGTAAGTTGTTCTGCGGCGCGGCAGTGATGAACAGATCATGTCGTTGTGCGGCATAATGCTCCCAAATGGACGAGCGGGCTAGTGCCGCCTTCACTCTGTCTCCGTGTAGTGGGGAGCGAGACATGGCCTTCAATGCACGCACTAGTTGTGCAGCCGCTGCCCCGTCTAATCGGGTTTCTAGTAGCAATAGGAGTTCGCCTACTAGATCCGTTTCTAGAGCCTGTGAAAATATCGTGATTCAAAAAATCTAGACTTTGTAATATTCCATACATACTCTCTACTTGTACTGGACTGCTGCTAAAGTTTTGGCTATGTTTTATGACCGGCCGCCTGCGTGACTTCAACCCACATTGGGAATGCTATTGTTGGTGGTATTCGCCACCGAAGCGGTCTCCTTCTATCTATGTCACACCAAATGTTATGCATGCGCCAGTTTCTGATGTTATCCTACTATCACACTCCACTAACCGGGCCACAATATACGAGCTACATAGCACAATAGGCATGATTAAAGTATTAAAGAATCAAAGAATAAATGGTTTTAGAGAAAAATATATGTACTACGATTCTAAAAAATTACCTACTTATAATACAAACATTAAGATTTTCAATAAAATAAAATTATAAAATATTGCAATCGGCCATGTCGCCAATTATAGCGAATGACGTCACGACTCAATTTAATGTCAATCACATCCGTGGTGTTGCTTGAACTTTTATCAAATGTTATCGAAGTTTGACGTCACAACCCATCTTATGCGGCGCCATGACACCCATGAGCGTTTTCACGCTTAATTCAAATTAGATAAACTAAAATGCAATAATCTGCGTTAAAACTTAGTTTATTGCTGAAATAATGTATTTTCGGCAGAGTAGTGAAGGGTCCGCTTCTGGAGCCACAAATTGTGGGTTCAAACTTTATACAGTCAACGTCAGTACGAAAACTGTTCTTACTGCTACGACAAATAGCCGTTGTCAATATCAATTATTTACCGAATCGCGGTTGACTGTCCAATGTGACTATTCCATTTTATTTTATTTATGTCATATGTGATTTTTTAGTTCATTTAAGATATCACTTGTGGGACAATTACGGGCTGGTTATGTTATTTAAAATTTGATTTAAAAAAGGGAAATTTTGAAATGTAATTTTTATGTAATATGACTAATTGATATGATCCTGTACAAAATCAGTTCTGCTCGCGAGAGAATATCCTGTATTTCCTGCGTGTTATCATATAAAAATCACATTTACAATAGAAACATAACTAACCTGTAACACCAGTCTATCTGTATTCGCGTTGCTGGAGAAAATAAGCGCCAGCGCTTCACAGGCACAGCCCACGATCTCTCTACATGACTGTACAGCCGTCTTCAGACCAGCCATCACATCCGTCTGTGACAGAGCTACCACACACGCCTGCAAAGAAAGAAAATAATATTTTAACGGATCTTTCAAACGCATTAACGCATGCGTAGCGAACTCTAAAATATAATCAAAAAATTTTGTGGAAAGAAAAATACCGTCCGCCCTGGGTGCCAAGCACAATAAAGTGACAACGTGCTGAAAACACACTCGCTCAGTTTAGTAGCCACTAGCCATGGTCCTATAGCTTAGGACAATGGTAGGGTAGTGTGATCCAGATAGTTTGGAAAAGCCTCCGCTTAGAAATATGTAATGAATATTGAATAGATTCAGGCGTTACTTTGCGTTAGTTCATTACAATGGATGCAAATAAATACAATATCTACTACAATAGCTACTTCCACAAATTTGTGAAAAAACTCAATTTTGTGGAAGTAGCTAGATATTGTATTTATTTGCATCCATATGTAATGAAGTTTCTAAAAACTGTCATTGGTTTGAAATATTTTTGATGAGAGAACACTACACTATTTTACCTCGTTTTATGTTCAGTACTTACTTGTGTAGGCGCCAGCGCAGCTAATACAGGCACGGCAAGCTTCGGTGCTGATGGTAATAATCGAGCCAGTCGCGGTAACTCGCCTAGTTGAGCACATAACTCGCCTAATGCCGGCCGAGCGCGGAGGGCTGCGCCTAAAGCTAGTGCGCAAGTTTCACCACGACTACCCTGTGAGAAAAAAAAATGCGGCTACATAGAAAAACTGACGTCCTGGAAACGTTTCATAAGATATAATTATTTCACCATTTACTATTCAAGTGGAAAGAGATGAGAACAGACTTTAAGATTATGAATAAATGGGCAACATTTTCAAAAGATTAAAAAATGACAAAATCATTTGTGAGTTCCGAATACATAAAGCTAACGTATGTCTCGTTACTATTAAAGATATCATCTTTTGTATGTATATTTTACATTCTTCGAAACAATTCATTGTATACAAAAAATTCCATGTCTCAAGTAAAATAAGATTCTAAGAAAACAAATTATAATAAACTACTCCCGCAAATGAATTCTTATTACTAAAAGAAACCAACCTCTGAAGCGTCCTTGTTGAGTGCCGCGATGGTTTCCGTGAGCAGTTCCTGCAGGAAGCGCTTGGGACTGCGCAGGTTCCAGTGCGGGTTCTGCAGGTACAGCTTGAGGTAGACACCATCCACCACCACCTCTCCTGGCGGTGCCCACGCCTGTTCACCAGCCGCTGCTCGTTCCAAAGTCTCGCGGTCTTCGAATAATGCGTTGGGAGCGCGAAGTTGTTCTGATTGGTGCCTGGCATTACAAATACATGCAGGTAATATGATAGTACTACATCCTACGGTTGGCTTTCATAGGGTGCGTGTTAGTAAACCATCATCATCTCGTATGTGAGTTTGTCTTGTCGATCTGACATTACTTGCGATACGCAATTCTATGAAATTTCAAGTTCTGAGTAGGCGCCATTTTGAAAGGGGCGGAGTTTGCTTTGAACTTTTTTCGTTGCAAAATGTATATTAATTATTCACACTGTGCTAATCGGCACGGCTCATAGACATAGTCAGAAGATGAGTCAGGAAAAGGAATGAGAAATAAAACCCTAAAACGGATATTCCTTTATCTCCATCCCTTTCTGTCGGTCAAACAATAAACAGATTGATCGATGAAATCGGTCTACCGAAGCTGGATATTAAAATTCAAATTAATTTGTTATTTTTCATATCTGATAAACAGTTCTTATAATTAATGGCGAGTGCTGCCGTGCGAAATAAATTTCTATCGCTCTAGCGAACTATTTATTTGAGTAATAGAAAGGGCTAAGATGCCAGCTGGTCAGATGAAGTTACATTGCTATTGGAGCTGCCCAACAGATTTATCGATAGATTTAGACGAGACGTAAATATTTCATTTCAGTGTGTTTCCTTGCAGTTGAAAAACCTTCCGTAAAAAAAAGACCTGTAACTTCGTATTACATATTGTACTCACTTATCTCTTAACTGTGCGATGTGCGTGGCGAGTCGTCGCCTCGTGTCGTCTGTCCACACGAGCTCGGGGTGCTCGTGCTGGGCATCGAACATGTGTACTGCATTTGACGCGCCCGATTCACGCATTGCTTCCGCGAACACGCCCGGGATGTACCGAGATATCGTGAGACGGACCTACACAGTAAAGGTATATAAAACAATTGGAAAAATCGCGTATACTATTGATTTTTAACTTTTCCTATATTTTGGTAAATTTTATATAGTTCGTGTTTGCAAGAAGAAATTTGTTTTAGTTCGGTTTTAAGATAACTTTTATATGTGAAAATAATTGAGATTCACATGAGATATTAATATCATATATATGCATAGTGATCCCGAAAACCTAAGATAGTTTTCCAATTAAGGTGCATTTTTCTGATCAATACTCAGGTTTTCTTGACTATGTCACATTGATAACATGGATTTATTTATTTGCATACTTTATATAAAATAGTTACACAAAAAGT
The DNA here is from genome assembly GCA_935421205.1 of Xylocampa areola. Taxonomy (NCBI): domain Eukaryota; kingdom Metazoa; phylum Arthropoda; class Insecta; order Lepidoptera; family Noctuidae; genus Xylocampa; species Xylocampa areola. The sequence continues at coordinate 13,550,521 of OW285218.1, read as the reverse complement.
TGAGCAATATACAAATTCAATGCTCTAATTAGTGACTGAATGGCAAATCAACTCGAATATTATTATTTAACACTCAATTCATACATATACTAAATCAGGCTACAAAATTTTTCTCGATAAGAATTCTATTTCTGATTATTTTTAAACAAATTGTGTAATATATTTTAGCTCATTTTAATAAAACAGCTTTAAAGCGGATTAATCGCGTTTCGAATACTTTGCAGCGTTCGTGGTCTAAGGAATCCTCCTAATACACGCGATTAATCCGGTTAAAAGTTGTTTTATTATAGAGTAATATCTTAGGTTTGCGCGATCACTACACATTATAATAAAACAACTTTTAACCGGATTAATCGCGTGTATTATTGGTTTTTTGTTTTTCCTGACGTTTCGAAAACTTTGCAGCGTTCGCATTAAGCATTAACGCTTAGCGAACTCTAAAGTTATTATATTAAATGTAAATATTACTATATTTTAGCTCATTGACAAGTTTAGCTACCAAAATATATTTTTCGTAAATAGCGTACCGTTTTTTGTAGTAAGAAACATACCTTAGGCCCGTGCAGCTTATCAGACATCATTCTAGCGAGTAGCTCGACAGCCGCTTCTCTCGTTTCTGGTAGTTTGCTATTGCAGAACAGATCTAGTAGGTATATCACAGCACCTGCACGGAGATAAAAAATAATGTTAGATTAGACATCATTATTATTTTTGTGACTGCCAGACCTCTTACGTGACACTGAGAAATAACAACAAAATTGTCACAGATGTTGTCTCAGGTCCGTGTTTTAAACTAATCTCATTTCTGAGCCTATCCTAAGTGTCGATCTGATATGACTTGATATGTATGATACTAACAAGTTCTGAATAGGCATCATTTCGAAATCTGATTCTGAAATGAGATAGGATTATGAATAGAAGCTTAGAAGTAACTGTCTGAATGTCTGTAATTGTACCTTTATTGAGCGCTTCTCGAACAAGCGCAGTATTGGCAAGCAACGCGGCGGTGGCGGCTAGGGCATCAGGTCGCGGCGGCCGGTCCGCCAGCAGCGCCAGCAGGTGGCCCAGCACGGCGCTGGCGGCGATGTCCTCCACACACTCGCGGCTGCCGCCCGCCGCCAGCACGCTACGTAACGCGGCGTCTTGTAGCTGCGGGTGTGGCCGCGCCGATAGCATGCCGAAGATCAGACCGAACTGGCCTATACATTGGATCTCGGCGCCTAATGAAATGAAATTGAAATTGTTTATTCTGTAAAGTAGTTTAAAACCTCTTTTACATGTCACTTTCGAGACGCATGCTGTATGAATAGAAAGAGAAGAAAATCGAGTTAAACAATTATCTTACAACACACTTACTTACTTACACGCAAAATTAAACGATGTAATAGCTACTTCAAAATGTAGACCATGAATAGAGAACAATTGCGATTACTAAACCAACAAAGACTCATATTTGGATTATTTTTAATAAATTACTTGCTAAGTATCCGCTGCTAGCATTTCACTATTATCCTTGGCTTGTATAATTACTTAAAATGGAAAAATAAGTAGGCGTTCTCGTATGCACAAATCAGTCTATTAATATTAACAGTAGGTAAAATCGTCCTTATACTTAAATGTCGCATATATTGGGCGCTAATCATTTCGCGGAGCGAGCGAGAGCCGCGGAGGGGACAGTAATACAGATGTGTACTCGTGTTGCGTAAGCGCGCGACTGGCGAGCGAGCCCGAAGGCCGTTAGAGGCGCCCGAGGTGCCGCGAGCGCACCGCGCCTGCGCGGTGTCGTACGATGCCTACTTAACCGCGCGGCAGCGCACGGAGCCGTATGCTACTAACCCTCGCATTGCGCGCTACATTAATTAAATATATTTTAAAACCAATTCGGGGAAAATAAAATTTATTGTCCCGCAATTAAAGATGAGCGTTTGCGGATCGCAATCTTAGCTAATTTACTTCCTTAAACATGCTGTCGATATACACTTACCTGGGTTCTTAATAATAACGTTGGCTAAAGCTGTAAGCGCATACGTCACGTGTTCAACCCTCTGCGCAGTCATGTCGCCTTGCGTCTGCTCTTGTATGAACTTCAACAGGTCTAAGATGAACTGCTGCGGGTTCTATATATACAAAAATTGTGCATTAACAAAGTAAATTTGAACCAACATATATATCAAAGTGTTTTGGTCAAACGTTTGAACGACAATAAATATCAAAATGTTAGTGCCCGAAACTTGAAATCTACACAATTATGAAACACATTGAACCTTAATAAATATGTATTATGATCCTGCTATCAAACGACGTATGATGTGACTTCTATTACGTGCAATATAGGATTCAAATTGTAAAGATTCACCCGCCTTCGTGACAGAATATTTATACAAGCTCCAACCACTAGACCCAAAAAATTGCTTACCTCAATAGGGAAGTCGGGTTGTTCATTATAAATATCGATATAAACGCCTCCAACTGACACCAGTCCCTCATGCGCGGAGTATGTGAAGGGCTCGATAAGTGGTCCGTCGTCCTCCATAGTGGCGCGAGAGTTGCGCAACACGTCCTTGAGTTCGGCTCTAGTACTGTTGTCCCATACTAGGTACGGCGTACGCCAGTTCGATGTTAACGTTTTTAGGAGCTAGAAAGAAGCGTTTTCTTTTTAAATATTTGGATTTGGTTCAGCTATAACAAAATAACATATCATAATGAATAAACACAAGTCGTACAATACGCCTGTCGTGATTCTTAATAATGTAACAAAAACCTACGGAACGAATAAACTAAACCTTCTTAAAAGTCTACTACAGAGGCTGGATTTTACCAACAACAGAAAAAGTTACACGGATAAAATGTACAGTTCAATTATTGAAGTCCAATTTATCCTAGGGAGGCGCTCGTGGCTAAGTAACAGCTGCACAGATCGATCGATCAATCGAGGTTAAGCTGCGCTTGTCACGATTGGTCTATGGATGGGTGACCATCACTTCGTACCAAGACCCGGGTTCCGGTTGTCAAATTAAGATCTATGGCAGCCGTTACTGGTAGTCAGACGCCTAAAGGCTGACAACCAGTTATACCACGAGATATCGTGTTACCCAATAACTGGGTTGTGGAGGTCAGATAGGCAGTCGATCCATGTAAAATACTGGTATTAAGCTGCATCCGGTTTGACTGGAAGCTGACATCAATGTTATTTGGAAAAGGCAAGGCAAGCAGGCATCCTATCAATACCGTTATAAAAATTTGGTTCCGACAAGGATTTTTTTTATTTACCTTTTATCCACAAATGTTAAAACTGGTCGATTGAAATAGCCTTACCTCATGCTGATCAGGCTCTGCTAGTCTTCCGCAGAGATGCGGCGTGAGTAGCGTATGCAAAGAATTCTGAATGTTCTCATCGTCCGGCGACGGTTCAGTGTGCGGACCGTACATAGCGGCCAATGCTATGATACACTGCTTTGCTAATTGGTTCGCGACTTCCTGTGAAATAATTATTAAAAATCTTTGCAGATTTATTACGATTGGGTGACAATACAAGGCCCTCATTAATGAATGGGATCTACACTATAATATACTATACTCCTCCCGACCGTATTTCAGCCAGAGGACGGACATTAACCAAGTTCGCAGAAGATATTATAGTGTAGAAGTGTATGAGCAAACACAGGTGCACTCCCTCTTCCTTCACTCTCATATTCCGATGGGACGGCAATCCGACACGACCGGACAGAGATCAGGTGCAAGACCGACGGCTTTACGTGCTCTCCAAGGCACGGGGGTGTCACACCACCAAGTTCCTGACTCCAAGCTGCTACTGAGAATTTCTTAAAGAAAAACTCAATAACGCTTTTGCCCGACCTGGGAATCGAACCCAGGACCTCACGCTCAGTAGCCGTGCTTGCGACCACTAGACCGACGAGGCAGTCGTAATATGAAGTTAATGGGATCAATGTGTACTCGTAAGTGAAGATTCAATTAAATCATAATTTGAAACTCATTTACAATGTTATGTTTGTCGTTAAAGGAGCAGTTTTTATCTTGCTGTTAATTATAAATAATTTCTTAGTTCCATTCAATTCTTCACATAAGAATGTTTTTGAATTATTAACCCCTTCAAAGTTGCCTGATAATAATGGGGCACAAACACATAGCATAGGGGCACGCGCAAGTTTACTGCGAAACATTCATGTATAAACTGCCGCCGCTGCAGATTCAGTGTGTATTGCGCATAGCATTGAGACTGTTTTCTGCGACACACGTCACAACATGGCAGTTCATTAACAAAGGTGCCACAGTCAATTGATAGTCCTAAAATGTCAAAAGCTCACCTGTTTGTTGAGCTGAGCGTCGGTATCTAATCCAGACTCGGCTAACGTGTAATCGTATCTTAGCGCAGCTGGTAACAACGCCTGTAATGCGCCTGCACGGGCTAACTGAGCGCGGCATATTGGCTCAGCTGCTAAAGCACCCACAGCCGCTGCGCCCGCGCATGCCGTTTCGCCTAAATGCTAGAATAATATATATAAATTGAAATGTGTCATTAAAATATGTTGATCATAGCGAACATACACATTCGTTACACCGGTATGCCGAATTATAGATGGTAGAAAATTATTCCGTGAGACCAAAGCACGAGTGGTTTGGCCTAGCAGGGGATGTTAAGAGTAGGGATTGGACTTGTGTTCTGTCACACATGTTGCTCTACAACTAGACACTATCATTAGTTACAGTCGGCGCACAGCTGCGGCATGTCTGCGCAGACGGCGCGGCAGGCGGGGAAGGCCGCCTTGCTCTACAGCTAGACACTGTCACTAGTTACAGTCACTCACCGGGCGCCTCAGCAGCGGCACCAGGTCGGCGCACAGCTGCGGCATGTCTGCGCAGACGGCGCGGCAGGCGGGGAAGGCCGCCTTGCTCTACAGCTAGACACTGTCACTAGTTACAGTCACTCACCGGGCGCCTCAGCAGCGGCACCAGGTCGGCGCACAGCTGCGGCATGTCTGCGCAGACGGCGCGGCAGGCGGGGAAGGCCGCCTTGCTCTACAGCTAGACACTGTCACTAGTTACAGTCACTCACCGGGCGCCTCAGCAGCGGCACCAGGTCGGCGCACAGCTGCGGCATGTCTGCGCAGACGGCGCGGCAGGCGGGGAAGGCCGCCTTGCTCTACAGCTAGACACTGTCACTAGTTACAGTCACTCACCGGGCGCCTCAGCAGCGGCACCAGGTCGGCGCACAGCTGCGGCATGTCTGCGCAGACGGCGCGGCAGGCGGGGAAGGCCGCCTTGCTCTACAGCTAGACACTGTCACTAGTTACAGTCACTCACCGGGCGCCTCAGCAGCGGCACCAGGTCGGCGCACAGCTGCGGCATGTCTGCGCAGACGGCGCGGCAGGCGGGGAAGGCCGCCTTGCTCTACAGCTAGACACTGTCACTAGTTACAGTCACTCACCGGGCGCCTCAGCAGCGGCACCAGGTCGGCGCACAGCTGCGGCATGTCTGCGCAGACGGCGCGGCAGGCGGGGAAGGCGGCGGCGACGGCGAAGGTGCGCGCGGCGTGTGCGCACACCTGCGCGCTGATGTCGCCCGCCTTGCTCGCCTCCGACAGCACCGGCACACAGCGCGACATGGCCTCGTGCAGCACCTGCGAACACACATAAATTACTCTATGTAAGTACTAGCTTCTCCTACAAAGGGTTGCCAATCAAACACGAGAGAATATCTCGGACATGGCGAGTGGCAGTAACGCACAGGTAGTTCCGTTCTAGATTGAAACTAGTCGGGCAATCCCGCAAAATGCACGCGAGTAGTAACGGGTGAACAATAATTAAAACGCTAGTAGCAGCTCAGCGGACTAAAAAATAACCAACCAAAAAGTATGACTTATCTGTTTGAGGAGCGTTTCAGCCACTCGCAAATTTTTAACTTCTGACTCCTACCAATAAATAAGAACCAGACACGACGGATTAACGCGTTCTCCTAGTTCCAAGCACTTCAGTCTAGCAATAGTTTACGTGTTTTTTTCGGTTTTCAATGCAGGACGTAACGCAGGGTAGTAGCATGCGCCAGTTCGCAAGTGGCCGATAGTAACGGCGCGTCAAGTTTAGCAAACAACTGCTAAACTTCTATCTCTTACCCTAGTTTAGTTTCCAACCAACTAGTGAGAGACTGAACAAGTTTATAACTGAATTAATTTACCTGCAAGCCACCTTCTCTGCGCAGTTCCTCAGCGTTCAACGCAGAACACCTGACAGTAGCATGGGCCAGTTCACAAGCGGCTGGTAGTAATGGCGCCGCGTCACGTTCAGCAAATAATTGCTCAGCTTCGGCTTCTAGTCGCGCTGTGCGGAGTAGTTGCGGGTAGCCCGCGTATTTGTATGGCTCCAGGACTGAGGATTAATTATTTTCGTTTTGGTCAAGGTGTAAGGTAAGAGCGGATTTAAAAACAAAATTGCCACATTTTGTCTCTAGCAAGAAATATTTAATACAGTTACAAAGATGCATTATGTAGCAGAGACGGAAAGGGAAAACTGTGTTTTAACCATTCTGCTAGGCAGTGATATTCGGCGATTTTTCAACTACGCTACTACTAATTGTCTGCTTCGCGGGTAGTTAATATCACCAGGACGACTGATTCGAGCAAGATATTGGCTAGACGAATCCCGGAAAGGTTCCAGCCACAAACAAAGCTTTTGGCAATGTTAGTCGCATTCTAAGACCATCTCATTAGGTTGTAGAGATTTATATTTTATACCACCAATATTGAATAAACCCATATCATATGAAAGCTTGTTCCTAAGTGTTGATCTGATATTAATTGAGATACTGAAATATTTTCAAGAGCCGCTATTTCAAAGAGGGAGAGAGCCTTAGAACTCAGTAGCGTTACACTTAAGCTCACAAGAGAACAATGACTTACCTTCGGAATACCTCTGGAACAGTATAGTCTGTGTGCGGAGTATAAGCACAATGTTGTTGGTGTTGGGTCCGTCGCCCGTCCATACGTTACGACTGCATAGGAACTCGTACGCTTGGTTCACTGCCTCGAAACGATCCTAACATAACATGTTTACAGAGTAAGTGGTTGGTTCGATTGTCGATCTGTGTTTTAGGAAAATATGAAATTGTTAGCCAATACTAGCCAATGGCGTCAATTCTAATGTGTAAACCAAGATGGGACGAATCAAGTGATGTCAATTTTGAATTTAGACACGTCAAATTAAAATCTCCGTTTTTATATAGTTTTAGGTAGCCACTAAAATTAGAGACGTCAAACGTAAATTGTATGGACAATTTAGGTTGACATGATTAAATTTGAATTTGATGTCATCCCGTCCTGCTCTTTTATTAACGGTTAGTAAAAGACAGCTATGCTCTAAATTTAGTTTAGTTTGCTACATTAGAATTGACGCCAATGTTAGCTAATGAAGCTGGCCTAGATTTTAACAACGTAAGATTAACGTAAATGATGGGATACAATCGAATTTGTTACAGGTTTTCTGTAGATTACAAGTCCAAAATTTAAATTTTACATTCGGGTAACACGACGTGACCTTGATAAAATCCTGCCTAACAGTAAGTAGTAATTAGTCACATCACAAACGGGAAGAGAAAAGTAGCACTAAGATTTATTCCTCAATTAGTTTATTTATGATTTGGCGTACTAATTGTAACTCTCCTATAAAGATAAAGTTTCCTCCCCAGCGACGCATCGGAAGACTTCACTTATATGGAAATGAGTTCAAAACTCAAAGATATTGAAGATAGCTCCCTAACACTGTAAGTAACACCACTTACCCGTCCTTCCGGGTTCTTATCAGGATGGTACTGTTGTGCGAGGCGGTAGTACGCCTTGCGCACGGCGGCTTCGTCGTGCTGCCCGGTGGAGAGCCCTAGGGCTGCGTAGGCCTCGCCCGCCGTCATAGACGGAGGCTTCTTCTCTACTTCACGACGCCACGCGTCTAACACGTCTTTTAGTAAGTCGACCTTATGGACAGAACAAAAATAATGATTGAATAAATTCAAAAGATATTACTATACTATAAAATATATTTTTTTGAGCAACTATCAACAACCTATGAGCATTTAAAAACAGACTGAATTTTAGAGTATTTTTCCTTTAAAATTCATGTGACTCATGTAAAGTCGAAATTAGTTCTTTGAACGTCTATTACCAAATTTTTTTATAGTTCAATGTTTACATTAGTTGCCTCAGTCTCGCTTTTTGTTATAATTGTCTGCTATTAGATGATCTTTTCATCTCGTGATATCCAGGCTCATTGCTAAACAGCATAGTGAAAACATTCAAAGATAGTTGATATTGAATGCCACTTTTGACACAATAACTTACAGGTTCCGGTATAGGCCAATCGGGGAAGCGCTGTGTGTCACACAAGTGGCGCAGGTAGAACATGTTACAGAACAGTTCGTGTTGCAGCTGCGGGTAGCACACAGCTGGTATGGCGAGGTATGGGTAGCGAGCAGCGATGTGTGCTCTTAGACGAGGAGTGAACTCGCCGATGTGTGCTGATACTTTCATTATTAACATGCGTCTGTGGGCAATGGAAAACACTTTAAACAAACGTCAACAAAACTTTGGGAGAGGGTTTTTGATCAAACGTGAATTCATTGATTACGCTATGAAAACATGTGCATTAGCTATAATTCTAAGAGGAAAATGTTACGTATTTTTATTTCAAATTGAAATTATCCTATCCCCTTATGAAAATCGTGTACGAGTGAATGTTAGCAGGTGTCGAACTAAACAGATTAGCAGAGCTTACCGTAAACGGATTAGCAAAGTTTAAGTGATTAATTTCATTAGATATGTTTGAAATGCAATAGTCCAATACAACAGACCTCATCTCCGAGTTCCAGATAGCTTCAGGCGTGTCCCACTCTCCGAGGAATATCTGCGCGAACTTCTCGGCACCGTGGTTCTCTAGGTAGCACACCATCGCTTCTGGTAATAACTGGCCCAGTATCGACCGCTGCATTATGTCCGATGTTGACTGGGAAGAATTAAAGAAATTAACACTTGTTAGAAACTTAACTGCTATACCACCAACATAATCAATCATCGCGTTAATTAAGGCTTAGCCCACAATAATTTTGCAAGGGTTTTAATGTTGCAAATCCGCTGATATATTTCTCAAGTTTATGCGTGCACTGTCATATAAATATATACTATTGATGTTGCCTTTGGTACTTCTATATTTACTTACTAAATATTATTTAATCCTTTTTTCAAGTCGGTTTATACTATCTTTAAAAGTTTTTTGAGGAAAGGATCTTACCATAATCAGAATAAAGTTGTTAATCCAACACAAACTCGTAGGAAAACTGTATACTATCTACAGATACACCTCGTTTTGGGATTGAGCTTTTGTTTATACAAAAGTCATATGACGAAAAAATGACGTCACATACCTGGTCCGCTCTAAACGCCTGCTTCATATGTGTTAGTCGGAGGAACCTCGCGATAGGTAACAGGTTTGATCCAGTGTACAGCAGCATGAAGTAGAACACGCCTGTTAGGTACAGCTTTGAGATCTCAGGGTTGTCTTGCATTACTTCGTATAGTAGTGTGGCTACCTGAAAAGTGGGCGCTGTCAACGGTAATATTCATGTTGTGGGATTCTCATACACCCGTGACAGAGCAAGGCGAAGACGGAAGGACGACCTTCAGAAAAGATAGCCAGTTACTTCCTGTTTTCCTGTACGAGTCTAGCTCATGCTCATCGCTTATTAACTAAGGATTAGTGTGTGAAAAAGACCTTTGCCATGTAGTGGGTGTCTGAGCCGTTATCTGAGGTGTATAACGCCTCATAACTTTATAAGTGTAGTTAATCTTTACGTAAAGACTTTTTTAGTATACTTGTCTTTCGACACCTTAACTCCTCCTTCAGTTCCAGTTTAAGAATTTATAATGTATGTTTTAGTTATGTTGTAATAGTAATAAGCCTTATCGCACCTGGGTATTCACTTCTGAAATATAATACTAATTCCTGCTGCTAGAATATAAAACTATAATAATATACCTTATAATTGATGGACGAAAATAAGCCCGAATATTTTTGAATCTCTTTCTTTCTCTCGTTTGGACAGTGCTGTGTGTTATTAGTCTACTGACTACTAACAAACTATTTGAGGAAATGGAACATGAACTAAATCTTACCTTTTCAACAAGTATGGGGTCGAAAGTAAGTAACAGTTGTACAACATGTGCGAGGCAGGCCGGCTCTGATAGCATTCGCTTTACTTTTGGAAGCGGTCGTATTACTGCGTCCTCTTCGTCCCTGCAATAATTTTACATCCTTATTATCCATTCGTTGAGTACGCGCGTTTGGTGGTTTGCATCATAAGGTTTGCAACAGATCATAATAATTTTGATCTCAATAAAAGTTCGTAACGAATTTAAAGTGACCAAAAGCCTATCCACCATCTGTCTACGTAACGTTCTAGAGTACTTTATCTCCATAATCCATATGAAGGCTGGTTGGTTTTGTAATGTTACAGTAATTACCTGCTCGGGTAGTATCGCGCGCAGGTGATAAGGAGGTCTAGCACAGTGGCAGCGAGTGCACTTTCATCGAATACCGGAGTCCCTCGGGCCACCAGCGTCCACTTGAGCTGGGCCACGCCACCCACAGCCCGCCAACCCTCCATGCTGTTAGCCCATGCCTTGGTTTTGTTGTTAATCTCGCCAGATTTGTATAAGTCTTTGAGCTGCAAGAAATATTTTTACTAAAACCTGATTGTAATCATTGGTCCCGAGTTGCAGTATGGCAGCTCGGTACAAACTCATCAACAAACATTCATAACATAATAAACAGCCTATAGCGATTCCACTCCAAGGCAAGAAAGTTTTCTAATACAGAGTAGGCACGAGCATTGACCACGACGCTGATTTACTGCGGGTTGGCAATTCAAGTTCAGGTTTCTTCAAAATGTTTTCCTCCACCATAGACAACAACTAAATGACATCGCTTTGCAATTTGCTCAAGAAGCGGGCCCGTAATCACTAGGCAACAACAACTTTAGAATAGAAGATACATATTGTTTTAAAACCCGATTATAATATGTCCCGAGTTGCAGTATGACAGCTCGGTACAAACTGCAATCAAAAAACATTCAGAGGGTATTATTACTTAATCGTTTACTAACCTGTTGAAAACTGACGGGCCCCTTCCTCTGCACCTTGTCTCCTTGTTCCACATTGTAGTACCACTCGCGGTCGCCTCCAGTCTGCTGCTGCGGACCTTCGATCACGTTGCTTTGAGTCGGAACTGTTGCTCGTGACGTATGTAGATGGGCTAGCGTCATCAGTTCTACCAATATCCTGGTGAAAATAGTTTATTAAGACCGCACGAATTGCTTTAATAGTCGGACAAAACTCTTTAGTGCCACCAGCGATACAATTTTATTTACTTTGTACTAATGACCATTTGTCTTGAATCATACACGAAAGTTAAACAGTGCATATTCTGTCTCAGCCGTATTAGACGCCTTCATGCTTACCTAATGCCATTCCATTCTAATATATCACTGACGTTTCTTCTGTGTAATATTAATTTTGATAGGAATTGTACTAATCTATCTCTTTCCATTCTGTCGCACGTCTGAAACAAAACAAAAGGTTTTAATTGTGTAACCCTAAAGCCAGTAATGCCCATAAACCGGTGTTGAGAGCAGAATTACGAAATTAGGAATTATAAAAATAAACGATAATTAGCATTTCACACTATACAACATTTTTGTTTAAGGGACTATTATGCAAAATAGCTAGATTTCCTCTCTCACCCTGTCCAACATCTGTACTATATACTTGGTGTCAGCGAAAGGTCCTATGTCTTCAAAGTACCGCCCATACACTATACTCATTGCTTGTAGGCACATACACTTCATCTCGACCTTCGGCGTCGATAGAAACCGATGGTATAGGTCATTAAAGAATTCGTAACTGAAAGATAGATTTTTTATTAACACTTGAATAACAAATAAATATTGAAGACAGATAAAGACTTTTACCATCCTGCATGACCAAATTTATACATAAGTATGTAGCACGAAAGTCACCGCTAACACTATATATGATATGGCAATATGTCGGTGACTCCTCTCTTTGTAAAATATTGTTAACGGGTAAGTTTTGTAATATTGTTAGCTTAAGTTAGGTTACAGTGGGCCTGATATGCCTTAAAAGGATAAAAGTCCCTAAACAATAAAGGGTTTTTTTTATTCAATTAATTCCATTATGATTAAACTCCAATGAGAGTTGCTATGCAAGTGTTTGTGTAAAAAGATCATCACTCACGATTTCCTAATGGGACTGTCATCATTGTCCCTCTGTTCTAACAATATCCTCAAGTAATAGTCTCCGATCTTGACTTCGTTCTGCAGGCACTGATAGTGGACCTCCAGCTCTGCGTGGTTCCACGACGTTAAGGTAGTTCCGGCTACTTCGCGGTCCGATGTAAACGCGCGAAGCTCATTTTCTAAGGCGTTGCGAAGCTCCTCTCGCGTCTTTGGGAAAAGAAATAGGCATTGTTAAGTAGCACTGCTGTTTGACACAGTTGTTAAGTAACATTTCTATCATCAAACTACAGTCGGGTATAATAAGTTGGTAATAAGAGAGATACTTTAGTCAGTACCACGTTAAGAAAGATGATTTTGTAAGTCCGCGCTGACACCATGACTGCAAAATCAATGCTTTCGCACTTTTTCCTCTCCGGATGGGTCTATGTAAATGCGACAATTATGATAAGATTTTACCGTATGATTCCTTCTAAGATTGGGTAATATATGTGATCTTTGTACAACTGGTAGTAGAACAGTGGCCAGTTGGCCGTAGACTTGTCACGCTCTGATCACCGCCGCAGTACTATTCTAAAGCGTGACGTGACATCGCTCGAATGCTGAGGACTTTAGTGATCTCTTTAGTTTAAACTTTGTCCCGGTCGACTGAGCCGCACTTGCCTCAACTCCATGCCATCTAAAATCTGTTGAAATAGTTTTCTTAAGAGCACTTACCGTATGGTTCCATATGAGGTTTGGCAGTGCATGATCCTTGTGGAACTGGTAGTAGAATAGCGGCCAGTTGGCGGTAGACTTGACACGCTCTCGTCTCCGCCGCAGTACTACGGGCCGCTCTCGTGTTGCGTCTCGTCGTTCAGCTGACGGACGGCCGAGGCGTGCTGCCCAGTGCTGGAGAGCTAATTGGGCGTAATGCTGTAAAATATCATTTTGTTACAAGCTACCGTGTTATTTATTTAATTTACATGGAAGACTTACAGCAGCATATATATACAGTTATGGACTTAACATTACTGCAATAGCCCCAAAAGATTGGGCAACAGGTGGTGGGATTATTGCCATCTACCTGGCACAACTCCAAACATCGGGCTGAAGCATTCATTTAAAGGTTTGATTTGTCTTATATAGCTTCAATAACTTCGTTATTTTGGAAATGTGAGAAATCCGTAAAATCCTTTTTATTCAATACATTAAAGCTAAACATTCTTAATATATTTTTTTTGTGTCGAAGAATACGCTGTGCTTATATTATTCTTAAATAAATATTGTGTGTACAGAAATTGTAAAAGATATTAAGTTTAAAAGAGTAACCACGGAGTTTCTTGCTGGTTCTTCTCCATATGAAGCAACCATTTGGAACCGTGCAACTAAACTTTGACGTTTCATAAGTGCCTTTATATGGGTTATGTGAAATAAAAACTTTTGACTTTAATGCTGAGAAATCCCAAAGAGAAAAACTCGATTACTTTGCTCAACCCAGGAATCGCAGCATGCCCTACCCACAGTAGCCGCGAATGCGTCTATCAGATCAATGAAGCTAAGAACAAATTTTACTATGTGAAAGCGTTTGTTGAATTTATACCAAAAGCAGTTCAAAATATATGCAATGTTAACAAGAAATGACGGTATCTTTATTGACGGTATGGATTTCTTAGCGAATTCGGTCAACAATATTTTAAATTTGTTTATACTTATTTTAAAATTATTTGTTGTTTGTTTTTTTGTTTTTGAGATTGTTATAATGTTAAGTACTATTGCCTGCTTTGTCACTGGACTTTTAAATTCTTGTAAAATTTAACCTTTGTATGTTCATATGAGAATAAAGTTTTTTTAAAACGAAATGAGGCTATTGTGAGATAATAAATTTTCTCAGCCACTTTCGAAACAGCACCTACACCTACTAATACTTCTTGTATTTCGGCATTTAAAAGTCGTATCAGATCGATACTAGGGACAAGTTTACATAGTTGCGATTCTTTAATAAATTCGCCTTTTTTTATTTTTTTTCCTAGAGTAGGCTTACAAAAAGGCAGGGCACGCTGCAATAGCGGCGGTAAGACCCGTAATGGAAGAGTGACTGGAGAGGCGACATGGCGCCCTCGGCTTCCGAATGTCGCAGATGCTCTCGGGCCACGGGTGCTTCGGGAAGTATCTGTGTCGCATAGGCGGGGAGCTGGGACGAGATGCCACCAATGCGGTAACTGCCTCGAGGACACGGCGCAGCACAAGCTGGAGGTGTGGCCAGCTTGGACTGAGCAGCGCCACCACCTCATTGGGGCAGTAAGGGCGGGCGATCTCTCGCTCCGGTCCGTGATTAGACACATGGTCGGGAGTGAGAGCGCATGGGGAGCCGTCGCCAACTTCTGCTCGCGAAAGAGGCGGCGGAAAGGCAGAGAGAGGCAAACCCCACTCACCCTTGCCGCAGAAGACGAGCCAGGCGCCGGAGGGAGCTCAACGATTTCAAATCAAATCAAAATGTTTATTGCAATCCATAATGTACACTTACAGGTGTTAAATAAACAAATAATAGAAACAATCATGGACCCTGTCGGGCACAGCAAATTTTAATTAAGTAGGGAGTGGATCTCCGGCCATCGTGAGCCGTGGACTGAGGGCAGCAGGTATGGGTGGTTCGCTGCCTGATCAGCAGTCCAGCCCGAGACGGCCACGCTCGTGGGACATAGGGAGGTGTTCAGGCTAATTGTGGCTGGCCTGCACAAATCCCGGAGTGGAACATAACCTGCCGGGGTCACGGTGATTGCTGCAACGAACCCGGGTCCTCGGTAAAGGCTGGAGTAGGAACGTGTGGTTTTTAGTCGGTAGGAGTCCGGCACAGAGTCCATTATGGATTTTGCATATCCAAAACAAAGACCTAGAAAAAGGGGCCAAGCCTTTAGGGATAAGACTGAGGAGTGTTGGATTCCTACCCGACTAAAACCAGCCGAGTGGTCACCATCAGCACATGTAGGGGGCCTAATTAGAGCCGCCTATTAGGGCAACCTAGTAGTAGAAGAGAAAAAGAGTAACCGTGGAGTTTCTTGCCCGTTCTTCTCCATAAGAATCTACACTTTGGAACGTGGCAACTAACTTCTGACAATTCAAAAGTGCCTGTAAATGGTTTTTTTGAAATAAATGATTTTGATTTTGAACCCCCCGAGCCTCGCTTATTAATAGTTACCTAGGTGCCTGAAAGAAACAAAAAAACAAAAGACATGACTTACTTCTAAATGCTTTTCCACGTATTTGACTTGTCTTTCGAGCGCTTCCCAGTGTTGTGCACGTGTCTTGACGCTTGCCTGCGCTAGCGACAAGTTGTCGCGCTCCGGTTCTAGCTCGCTGGCTAGCGCAGCTGCTGGCGGAGCTTCCGTAGATTCCAGGAAGGCGAGGAGACCTGATGGCTTTGGGAAAAAGATGAATTTAGTGGATGATAATGTCTGAAAAAATACTCAAGTATGGGGTATCAAAACGTAAGTAATTTCAAGTCTTCCTAACGCAATAACTTTTGAGTTCACCCGCGACAATCTTAATCATACGTGCGGAGTAATTTCGCCAGCACTGCTAAATACGCATGACAGGGAAATTTGGGTAACTTTTATTCCTTTCATGTGTGTTTCAGGATCTGAAGAAGTCTTCGCCACCACTCACCACGAACCTCCCCACATACCTGACTCTAGTCTAGCTCCACCACGTGTCAGTACTCACCATGATCCTCCGCAGCAGCGAGTGCGCCGCCGCGTGCTCGACCAGCCACAGCGCGACCAGATGTGTCGCGAGCTGGCGGTGACGTCACAATACCTGACTCTAGTCTAGCTCCACCACGTGTCAGTACTCACCATGATCCTCCGCAGCAGCGAGTGCGCCGCCGCGTGCTCGACCAGCCACAGCGCGACCAGATGTCTCGCGAGGTGGCGGTGGTGAAGCCGTGGCGGTGCATAGAGGGCTGATAGTAAATGTCGCGGTAATGCCGCCTCGGCTAGAGCTAATGTCTGCATTCGAGTGCCCACGCCTTCGCCCCCCTCCTCAACGAGGGCACGCATTACTAGCCCAGCGCCCTTTACAATCGCCATTGACTGGTGCTGGGTAAATAAACAACAGTATTTTGAAGACAATTGTAATAAAAAGATCGGCAAATGGCTTCATCCT
Organism: Xylocampa areola; assembly: GCA_935421205.1. Taxonomy (NCBI): domain Eukaryota; kingdom Metazoa; phylum Arthropoda; class Insecta; order Lepidoptera; family Noctuidae; genus Xylocampa; species Xylocampa areola. Next base: position 13,534,069 of record OW285218.1, on the reverse strand, counting down.
ACAAAGATAAATAATATTCTCTGCCAATCAAAACAGAAAGACCAAGATGTAAACAAAGAAAATATTCTAACATTAATACCGACGGACCTTTATCTCATAGTTCTTACCTCAAACAACTTGAACAGCACTCGTCCCTTCTTTGAAACCATTTCTAGCAACTGATCGAACTGCTTGCCATCAGTAGTTTCACTATAGGGCACGCACAACGCAAACGTCAGGAAATCCAACATGGCAGCCACTACTAGAGCACCACTACCAGCAGTCTGAGGAGAAATTGGGAATCGTTTTGATGTTCATTACTGTAAAGGGCGAGGTGAATGAATAGATGGGCGACGACTAGGACCATGTTCATCTATTGTGTTTGATGTTTCGGAGGGCACATTTTGCGTCGGTCACGGCTGATGTTGAGTAAATAGCAGTCACTAAGCCAAGTCAAAGTCCTAACACTAACTTGGCACGTACACGAAAAGAAGGTCATAGTTAAGAAAATTCCAACCTATCCGCCAACTCATGCATATTTCAATCGACTCCTTGACATAAACCTATTTTAAGTTTCACTTTATGTTTCACATATTGCAGGTCTTTCCCAAGTTCCAACGCGCTTGGTCTGCCTTCAGTATACTCCACTGTGTCTGCTTTCTGACACTCGGTCTTTCGACAAACCAATTTTAAATAGCAAACTAGTGGCCACTCACCACGTGATCAGCCCACATGGTCAGCAGACCATCCAGGAAGCTGGGTGACGACAGCATGCTAGCTTTGTTTAGCTGTTCCTGTCGCAAGTCCGGCTCGGCGTGCATTGGCTGTAATAACGCGCACACTGCGTCTAAGGCCGCGTGCGCACATGCTGGTGAGCCGCGCCGGAGCGCCGCTACCGTGGCCGTACCGATCCACTCGCGGAATCTGACGAGGGGGGGTAAATTGTAGTCATTATAATGACCAAAGGAACTCTGCGTTTGATAAAGTCACACTCAATTCACAAGTCTGTAATATTTATGAATATTTTCATTTGGGGAAGGAATTTAGAATCTAAGGACCAAAAAAAACTTTTCAGATGTATGATTGGATTATGTATTATTATGGGCCTTATTCGGGTGCCCATATAACATTGTGTCATTAATGGGATCTCAGTCTCATCATAGCCGTAGATGACCATCGTCAAACATGATAACTAGATTCCCGAATTACTAGCAGGTTTTTCGTTCTAATTAAAATATTAATTAATAAACGGAAATGTTAATATGTTTGTCCTATTACGTTACTAACATATTAGACTTTTGGTATCTATATTAGGATTTATAATTCCAAAACTTATCAACACGTATGACACAACATAAAACTGTGAAGAGATATCGAAAGTTATTATGTGTCATAGATAGTTAGTACATGTTATTCACCTATGAATCACAACAATCTTTTCAGATAGGTTGATAAGGTATAAATACTATCATAAGTTCTTAAAAATATATAAGCAAATTTTGTTACCCAGGTAATGCAGTGAACGCAGCGAACCCAACTTTGCTAGCACAAAGTCGTCTCAATGCATGGAATTGTGCTTCTAACTCGCGGGGCGTTAAGTTGCTGCCGGACGGCGCACTGCTCACCAGCGCGGTCAACGCGCCCGTGATCAGCTTCTCCTTGTTCTCCGCGAACAGACGCTGTGATGCAACATTTTAGTGCATTTCGTCTTGTATTAATATTGTGATACAATTTGAGAGGCGTAGGAAGATTGACCCGTTGTTGGAAATTGATAAAACAAATTACGTGCAACTTTAGTTTCCGAAAAGAAGAACTATTAGAGTAATTCGGCCGCGGTAAAGAAAAAAGCTAGAGCCATAATAAACTTGGTTATTTTTAATGTAAAGAAAAATCGCGACGTCATAAAATTACCCAGCCTTCAAAGAGTGGCGGCTACATCATTCAGAGTAATAGACATGTCTTAATATTCGATTTTACCGATACAATTATATTATTTACAACATTCCAAAGAGCACGAAATCCACTATATTTACAGATAAGATGCAGATGAATGCCCATGACCACGGTGGCATAAAAAGCTATAGAATAAATAATAATCCTGATAGATTTAGTTAAAGTATTTCTGTAGGGTCCCTTTACCTAGCGAATTAAGGAGTAGCAATGTAATAAAGGGTGTAAAATAATAAATTGACAGGGGACTTACAAGATCCCACGTAAGAAACAGCCACAACAGGGGACGGGCCTACAAGGCACACAAGACACATTAATATGTCCCAGAAATTTAAACAAAATAAATTAAAAATGAAGCGTGAAATGTTGAAGAATGTAGCGTGATCCCAATTCTACGATAAGGTATTTAAAAAGTAAAGTAATTATGTGTACTTAAAGTTCGTACGCAAATTACGGGTATATACGTCGACATATAGGTACGAGACCTTAAAAGTAAAATTTTAATTAATAATTATTATTTTTTGCATCTTGGAGACTGTACATAATTATTATTATTCATGCACATACCCAAACTAGCTCTAATTATTTTTTTATATTATATGATGTAGTTTTTACAGGTCTAATTCATAAGATAACACTCAAGTAGCAAAAATAAACTAGCATTAATTAACAGCACATTCTAAACAATGAAATACGGAGTGTTAGAAGAAACGAAGTGTTCATTATATAAATTAGTATAAAGTATGCATGTATAGTGCAGTAACATAGTTGTATTAACGCGTCTTACGTCTTGGCTGACGGAGTATATGAGTCCACTGTAGCCGACGTTTGAGTTGAATCTCTCTATCACTTCGGCGCGATTCATTCCTACTGGGTTCTGGAATAATCTGCAAAGAAATTGAAACCTTTGCACATTGATCGCTACCGATCTACTTTTGTAAGTCTTATTATTTATGTCTAGCTGAGACCTCTTTTATATCTGGCTACCAAATACTGACACTGAGAAGGAACTAAAGATAAATCTTTGTAAAGAATTAACGCATGCTTAGCGAACTCTAAAGTTATTTTATTAAATGGAAAAAGAATACGGTCGTGAGCAGGATTCGAACCCGCGCCTCCCGGATAATTACTCCAGGCGCTCTGACCACTAAGCCATCTTGACCTCTAGAGGAGGTTCGAATCCGCTCACGACCGTATTCTTTTTCCATTTAATATAATAACTGAGAACACCAAAAAAAAAAAGTTTATGGTATCAATATTTTTTTAAGGTGGTCATCATATAATGCTTTCTCTAATGAGAGGACTTTGACCTGCAATGGGACAGCTACGAGCTGTTTGTTTATTTTTCGAAGATTATATGTGGAATATTAAATTCTTGTCTATATAGTTGTATATTAGGTTATATATAATTACTTACGTACATTTTTCGGGTATTCCCGATTAATTTCAAACTCAAACAAAGCTTTCATCATGAGCTGGCCACGCAGCTAGGTTACCTGAGGTGATTGGACTCCGTCTCCTCATCGACGGGCTGATGCAGAGGTCCCAGGCGGTACCCTCGAGGTGTTGGAACTGACCGTACATGCACGTCGCGCTGGCCAGCGGACCGTACTCCGTCAAGCAAAGACGCCAGCAACGCGTCCCTATGTCCATTTGGCATTATTTAGAGAATTTCAAACAATATGGGTAAGATGCTTTAGTTGCTCTAAAATTACTTTATGAACTCATTTTCAGACTTTCAAAATGTTAGGAAGTGCGTAGATGAATGTTCAATTGTTTTATAATCCTTTGAAATACAAATCAAATTACGCAGGGGACATACCTTTCGCCAGCCAAGTAAGTACGTGTTTGTCCATTGAGATACTCGATAGCGAATTTTTGAGGATGCTCTGTGTCTCTCACTAATGCGAATACATCACATAAGGGACGTAAACATACAACCTGAAAAACAATCACATTATACTTTTCTCATTCTTCAGCTATGTAACATATATGTTGTCGAGTTTAACTACTGGGCTTTTTCGTCCGCAGTATGTAAAGATCGTACCAGGTGGAGTTCTGTAGTGTCTGCCTATTCTGATGGGAAAAAGGCATGTTTTTACTCGTTTTTTTTTTTATATATTTTTTTAACATTAATAATCTCACGACTTGTCAACTTAAGTAAAACATCTGTCTGAAACTGATCCTTCTAATTCAAATATAGGCATCAATACATAATTAACATGCGTTTATTTCTGCAAATAAGCAACCCAATGTTTATAACAGTAAAGATGAACTCACAGAATACGTCTGTGGATCTCTCTCGAGTATGCAAGTGTCGGAGAGGCAGAGAGTACGTCGCATCGGCTCCATGTGACGCGCAGGATTCACTTTGTGGACTATAAATTCACTTAGAGATGTCTGATGTTGATCTCCACTGGAAGAAATATAATCATTTAACAAATTAATAATCCAGTTATTGTTTTTTTACTGCTTGTAAAGATTTTTTCCAAAATCTTTATCAGTTCCCATTCAGTTTTTTCAGAAGGGTCATTTTATAAGAGAGTAATGAAGCTCAAAGTTCGTTTTTTTTTTTGTTATCATGTACCATCAAGCCTATAGTTCTGTGGATTCCCATTGAGTGGAAAGATACTAAGATCACATAAAGACCTAGTGATATTAATGGAGATGTAAAAGACTACATAAAAAAATATACTATTACAGACTTCATAGATGAGCTTATCTACAAAATTTGATACAACCATATAATGAGCGTATTGCGTTAGATAAATGAGTTCACACGCAAGGTCGTATGAATCAGTGAACAACAATAAAATGTTACAATAACATATGTCAATGAACAATTAAGCGAATGGCTAATTTACATTGCCAATGACATTATTATTATTATTTAGGTAAAAGTTAGCATGATACTTGTACACATTTAAACATCTTTGGTATGGACTTAGATATGTTTTACCAGAGTGGAGTGGCTAGTTAATTCGCATCCAGTTGTCTTGTATTACAAAGGATTCAATTCATGAATGTTTAATACAGGCCAGAGTGGGGGGGCTTTTGTTTGATAGTGAAATCAAAATGTTCTATCTTAACAGGTAGGTAGACTTACAAGCTACAGTAACTTAAACTTCAATTTAGAGGGTACTCTATTCAATAGAAGTTCAAAGGACAGGATAATGTTATTAAATATAAACTTACCTATACTTTCCAAATCTCTGGTCATGATAATCATCCAATGTGATCATTGTGGACAGGACCTTGATGCTTATACTCAATGTTAAGCTTGCCATTTCTAGCATCTTATTGATAATGATCTGATGGTCCATGGCATTGGAGAACAGATGAAGTCTACTGTAACCTCCCACGGCTAGAACGAATCCTCCAGGAACATCACGAACTGGGAGTATTCCTTGCACATCGCAGTATGGATAGCTGGCTAGAAGAGTGTGGGTTGATGGATCTAACTGGTCTAATGCACAGGGACCAACTTCCAGCACAACTGGGAGCCGGGTGCCACTCCAGTGGTGCTTGTAAGCTTGGTATCTCTGTAAATGTGTTCATATTTTTATTTTATTTAATCATATCATAATCTATACCAATAAATAAAAATTGTGTCTATCTGTGATATCAAAATGAATGTCAAAATCTATGTGAAAGCTGCGATTTATATGATGACTAATCATAAATGACCATTTTTGAATTTCAGTCTCCGAAATATCTGAATGGAATTTTAATTTTTGTGTATTTATGTTATGTTTATGTAATATTTGTTAAGTATTTATGTAATATAATTTAAGTATGATACAACAGATGAGTGGTCTTTCCCAACTCTAGAAACCGGTAATAAAAAAAACTTAGGACGGAGATAAAGATTGTAATTATGTAGTTTTAGTTATATAATTGTATATTTCTATGTGACTGATAGGAAACACACAGCCTATAAATTTACCAAAAAACAGATATCAATCCATCCATCTATAATGCATAACTTGAAGAATAATAACTAAATTTGTTTATACTTAAATTCAAGAAAACACTCACATAAACGTCTTTAGGTTTCTCAGCAAACAAATTCCTGTACTTAAAAGCTTCAGTCAGAATAAGACATTTGTGTTCAGAAGAGAATTTCATTGAATCCACTTTTTTATCCTTCTTCATGACCAGTGTAAAATCATGGTTGGCTACTGAGTTTGAGTGTTTTGATGAAGCAATAGTGACCACATCTGCATATAGCCATTTGTTGGTCACCTCCAACCGGTCTGGGTTGTATGTGGTGATACCGTGAGTGCCAATGGAGAACACCCTCTTGTACTTGCCCTTCCAAGAATGCTTAGTGACAAGGAAGGATGCCACATCCTGATTGTCTTTTAGAGGAATCATCTTAACATTGCCTGTGGGCAAATCAAAATTAATGTAAAAATAAGCTTACTGTTGAATTTGTAAAGCATTTTTATTTGAAGAAAATATAAACTAGGCATTTTGAACAAGATACTGTTTATCTTTAATCAAACCACTTATTACAGTATAATTTTTTATTAACATGTTAAGTCAAGCTAAAGTCAAGAAGAAGAATAATATAATTATAATTATAAATATGTATATTTAATGATGCAATTTTTCCTCGTAATTATTGTGTGAATCATGCATTGCCTTTACATAAAAATGCTAATTTACACATAGTAATATTTAAAATAGCCTAATTATCACAGAAGAAATAACACCTCTTTTCGAAATAGAGGAGGCAGAAAATAGCATACCACAATCCTCTCATAGATACTGTAACTGCATAAATATAATAATAATTTACATTATTAAATGGAAAAAGAATATGGTCGTGAACAGAATTCGAACCTGCGCCTCCCGGATAGATACTCCAGGCGCTCTGACCACTAAGCCATCTCGACCTCTCTTTTTCCATTTAATATTGTAACTTTAGAGTTCGCTAAGCATGCGTTAATGCTTTTTCAAAGACATATTTTGAATAATTTACATATTTTTTGTCATCATAATATACTCATAAACCCCAAAATATAGCCTCTAAATGATGGAGTTTACAAAAAATATTTAGTTTTGATAAATATATTGTAATATTTCAATCCCTCACTCATTATTCTAGTAGTACAGCTTTAGATATATTATTAGATATTAAAATATAATTAACCTTTTTAAAAACTACCTGTTTACATCTAATATACATACACAAGTCTAATAAAAAAGCAACTGTTTAAAAATTGTTATAAAGTTATCATAACAGCCTAGGGGCCGAATTCTTATCTCTATTGTATTAGGAACAGATATGAATCCAGTTTGTCTAGAATATCAGGCAATCTGCATTTTATATTTATCTGGATAATGAATTATATTTGATTAAACAATATTTTGATTGAATTTTTTTGCCAGTGATTAGGTCACAACCGGCAATACATTGTACGAATTACGAACAAGTGGGTTACAATAACAAACTCGTTTAACAAATTAAGTGGACTGCAACAACTGGTAGTGTCTCTGAGTGACGTCTAGAACCACAAATCATAAATTTTCGGTCTAAAAACCTTCCTATAGAAACCGAAACAAAATTTCATGAGAACAATCCTCCCCTTTGTAAATAGATCGGGAAACCATTGATATCGAATACGTGTAAACAAGGAACGGTGCAACACATTTTTATCCGACATCCGACATCAGAAGCTCTTATAAATACTTACAAACTATACGTGGATAAACAAGCTCCAATACTCTCAGCTGGTATCCGATAAGAGCCACATATTATACAAATAAACGTAAAAAATGTGAACAAGAACTCGAGAAAGGACCGACCAATCGTTCGACAAATTGACAATTTCAAAAGTGTGGCCACGTAAAAATTTATATTAGGGGGTATAGAATGGATCTGTCTGACGTCAGTATTTTAAATGCAAAACAATCAAAATAAAATTATATAGTATAAGGTTTCCCATTCCCGGTTTCCCCTACCTTTCACCTAATAGCCATGAAAATAAGGACTATCGGAGACTCACCTGAAGTTTTTTTTACTTTAATAAGATTCATTGGTCCTAAAAAAATACCGAACTTGCCTTGTAAATTAATTATACTGAACGCAACCTTAATAATGTCAAAATAAAAACCTACGTCAACAATACGTCAAAAAGTGTCAACTTAAGTTTGTTCAGAAACCGAAGTTTTATTAAAACAGCCCCATTTTAGCCAGTGAATTTTAAGATATATCGAAGAGATTAAGCATTGCAGGAAATTCAGAGGAGTACTTTCAGTAACTTTCTGTAAGTGTATGTCTTGTGATGTGTGGCAAAACATTGAAAACGCTTGAGAATTATTACAAAATCAGTAATATTTTAAATTTTTGAAGCTTTGAACGCACCTCTCTCTTTTTGCCGCATGCAGTGCTACGTGCACTGTATTTTCTTTTACTGATTTTCACAATAAATAAACCCGCGTCCGTACTTATCGCCACATCATGGTGCTGGACTTAGACTTATTCCGTGCCGATAAAGATGGTAACCCAGACCAAATCCGTGAAAACCAACGCAAGAGGTTCAAAGATGTGGCCCTTGTCGACACCGTGGTCGAGCAGGATACCCTTTGGAGGAGATTGCGCCACGATGCTGACAATTACAACAAGCTGAAGAATGTCTGCAGTAAAGAGATCGGCCTGAAGATGAAGAGCAAAGAGCCAGTGGGCCCAGAAGACCAGCCTGTACCGTCAGAAATTGCCGAGAAGTTGGTTGACTTGACCGGAGATGATTTGAAGCCTCTAACTGTTAACCAGATCAAAAAGGTAAGAGTAAATGGAATAGTTAGATAGTAAATAAAGTTAAATATTTAAGACCCATGTCATGTGGTCAACATTCTTTGTGTTATGACATATTCCTGATATTACAATCATTCTAACATATGCTTACTTTAGTTGCTTTGAATTTGAGGGCCTAATCATAACATTTTTACAAGATAAAACATACACTTTAATATATGAACTTACATTAACATGATAACATTAATGACAAATATTTGTTGTTACTGGTTATTGATTCTTGTGACTCATCTAGGCTTTTATTTAAATTACATCATCTAACACAGTACAATTTAATGATATTAATTGATTAGCTATGTGACCATTCAGCGTTCCATATTCCTGTTTTTAAACATGAATTATTAAGACAGTTATTTAATTTTAAATTACACAAATTCTAATTATTTACTAATCTCAGTGATAATAAATAAATGAAAACATAGAGTTCATGTCAATAGGGTACTGTTTTTTTTTCTCTTTTCACTTTTACAAGATTTAATTGTGTTAAAACAATAAGCTTTACCCAGACTCATCTCTATATTTTGATAGGTCAGAGTGTTAATAGATGAAGCCATAACAAAGAATGAGCAGGGCCTCTTAGCAGCAGAGAAATCTCGTTCCTTAGCTCTCCGCGAAGTGGGCAACCACCTCCATGAGTCAGTTCCAGTAGATGATGATGAGGACCACAACAAAGTGGAGAGGACACATGGAGACTGTGCCTTTAGGACCAAGTACTCTCATGTAGACCTTATTTGTATGATTGATGGTGAGTTTATTGGCTTGGATTATAAAATAAAATAAAGTAGTTTTATCATTATTTGAAATCAAAAGTGTGGAGAACTGATCAAAGTATATAGTTATTAAGATTTGTATCACAAGATTGACCTATAAATGTTTTAGTCCAGTTTATGTTTACTGCTAGTGATTTGTATTTGTAATATTTTTCGAAGGCATAGCATATCCAACAAAGTTGACATATAAGCTATGTAACCACTTTGTTGTCACAATTTTTTACCAAGAGTCTAAGACACTCATTTGTAAAATTGTAGTTCTTTTGAACCTATTGTTGGTTTAGAATGGTTGAAAACAATAATACAAAGCCATAATAGGTGATTGTGTTACACAATTCCAAACAAAACATAGTACCTATACTTTTTCTCAGACACAGTTGTGCAAACATTATTTATAATTATAATGGTACATCATCACATTTTGTTATAAATGATGTGTTTAATGAATTTTTATACATACATTTACTAAATGGTAAAAAACTGGTGCTTAGTTTTAATAGCTACTTTCAAATTTAATTTCATTGATGGGTGATTAAATTGCATAAACAAGCAAGTGCAACTAGCCTTTCGAAATAATTACAATAACTTGTAATTCAGGTTGGGTTGTGTTAAATAGATATTACTTTCAATTTCAACTTTAGTCTAATAATAGTAATGTTAATTTTGGCTAGCACACCCAAAAAGTTAAACTTGACCTGATAGATTAAATATAATGTCAAATGTAAAGACTGCAAAACAATATACCATCTTAACACCAACTTGACTCTGCAAAAAGCATTATGAACTTTCAAACTATGATATTCAGTACATATTTCAATGATTTCATTTGAGATGATTTCAAGCCTTACAATAGATATCAGCAAAAACAAAACTAAGGATGTCAGATATTAATGCACTATTCAAATTGAAACATTATCCTTTTGAGCACTACTAATATACATATTATGTAAAAGACAAACATTTTCATACACCTTTTTTCCTCCTCACATTTTCATCAGCACCAATGTCCATACAATATTTTTTTAAATCCGTGGACACAGCCCTTGTAATTTTAAGTAAAAAACCCTAAAAAGTAATATTTCACATCATCTCTATAAAATATATTAAAATGTGTAAGATAAGTTCAGATTTGTAAGCAGAGGTTGGGATGGCTTAGTTGGCAGAGCGCCAGGAGTACTTATTCGGGAAATGCAGGTTCAAATCCTGTTCACAACCATATTTTTCATACCGATTTTTTTTTATCTTTAGTGTTTACTGTACATGTAAATGCAGGCACAATCAACGCCTTTGAAAAATTTAAAACTGTATTTAATAATGATTCATTTTAGGTATGGATGGTGACCGAGGCTCGGCAGTGGCTGGTGGACGCGGGTACTACCTCAAGGGCGCGGCGGTGTTCCTAGAGCAGGCTCTCATACAACTATCCCTTAGAATACTATTGAAGAAAGGGTACACACCTCTCTATACTCCATTCTTCATGAGGAAAGAGGTACGCGTTAATAATTTATAACAATTTCTGCTAGTCATTTCTGTTATTGTGAACAGTTTGCCACCTATAAAAACTTATGTGATATTTCGTGATTTGTGCCAAACCCCTTCCCCCCTTTTACGAGCCTCACGTGATTAATGTACGACCCCTTATGTGTCTGTAAACGCACACAGGACACAGAAAAAAAATCCTAGTGCAGGACATTTTTATTAAAAAAAATGTATAAAATAAATTCCTGTAAAAAATGTCTAGTGATTGTGCATCATGTATGTCTCAATGTTGCATCACCACAAAAAGGCATCTATTTTTTACTCATGTACAATTTGCAGGTAATGCAAGAAGTCGCCCAACTAGTTCAATTTGACGAAGAGTTATACAAGGTTGTAGGCAAAGGATCTGAGAATAAAGGCGACGTGGTCATTGAGGAGAAGTACCTCATCGCCACCTCGGAACAGCCCATAGCAGCGTATCACAGGGACGAGTGGCTGCCTGAAGCTTCATTACCAATTAGGTATGGGAATTATATAGATATACTAGCTGACCCGGCAAACGTTGTTTTGCCATATAAATAAAAGATTTAGGGGTGGACTACCCCTAACATTTAGGGGGATGAAAAATAGATGTTGGCCGATTCTCATAGATACCGGATAAGCACAAAAAATTTCATCAAAATCGGTCAAGCCGTTTCGGAGGAGTATGGCAACGAAAACTGTGACACGAGAATTTTATATATTAGATATAACCATTATGTCGACTAACTCATAGACATAGGAAAAATTTACACTATGTCAGACAGTTTGTTGATATGCATGAGGGTTGAAAAGTTGTATAATAACTTTCGTGAGACACATTCATATTAATTATAGTTTAACGGTTATTACTCACGCGCATTCTTCGGGATTGCCCGACTAGTTTCGAACTCGAACGGAGCTCTTATTCATGAGCTGAGCCCGCGGCGATGTCGCGAGTCAGTTTGGCAATCCCGAAGAATGCGCGTGAGTAATAACCGTTAAACTATAATTAAGGTTGAAAATTTATTTGTTTCAAGAGACATTACTGCACTATAGAAAAATAAACCTTAAATAGCAGCATTTATAAATATTTTCATATTTAAAAATAAAGTCTGTTTTGCCATTCAATCCTCAACAATCATTTTCAAGCAAAAGAGGAGAGTAGAAAATTGATTTATTTACTACTAGCTGGTGCCCGCTACTTCGTCTGCGCGACTAAAGTTAGCCTACGTCCTTCCCCAAGATACAATCTATCTCCTTGCCAAAATTTATTACGATCCGTTCAGCCGTTTAGTTGTGAAAAGGTACAAACAAACTAAAAAACAGAGCTACTTTCGCATTTATAATATTAGTATGGATGTACGACTTTTCCTTTCCTTTTACAGAAGAACACTTTGCGTCTTTCTGTCGATATATATATATATATATATATATCTTATCTTTATTGCTTTCAGGTATGCAGGTCTGTCTACGTGTTTCCGACAAGAAGTAGGATCCCACGGACGTGATACACGCGGTATCTTCAGGGTACATCAATTTGAAAAGGTAAATTATATCACTGCACAAAAATCTATAACGTTTGAGTTTATGACTTTGAAAGATTTATCTGTCTAATACAGATAAATCTTTTCAGTGACTCAGCAATTAAAAACTGAATAATACAAATATATAGTATCATGCCTGTTTTCAGTGGCGTGCCTAGGGTTTCAAAATAAGGCAAGCCCAATAAAATTTTAACCGATTTCAAAAAAAGTTCAGTTTTGGACTGAGTATGTAGATACCTACGTATGTATCATCGCAATTATCTCATAAACTACTGGTTAGGTACAATAAATTAAAAGTGAATTCATCCGTCTTCTTCTCGGCCCCGGTTTGCCACTTTCCTGATGCTGCATATGCTTTTCTAAAACGACATCGTATTTTGAAATTAACGAGACCAGTTCTAAAAAATTGCCTTTATTTAATGAAGTTTTGGACTCATCATGTCCTCTTACAGGAAGTTCCTGTTGTGCTAAATGACAAACAATATCGACTAATCTTTGAAATACACTACGGTTGTTATCAACGCGCGTGTTATATTTTGAAATTTCCTCAGATAACTGGCGTGATATAGATGTCTCAATTCGTTGTTTACCAAAATTACTGAAAGAAACCATTGCACACAGGTGTTTATGGGAATTTGTGTGCCTTTTAATGGCGCCAGATATGTTATTTAAATCATTATAACCAGATGTATTCGGAATCTTCATTCGAAAAAAATATGCAGCACCAGCAATACAACTTATTAGTGTGCGAACAGCCAACAATCCAACTAGTTTTATACACTGATCTATTAAATTTTCGTTTATGCGATTTACTAGTCTGAGAAATACACAGGTTAGGCGTCGGTTTTAATGAAGGAATTAACTGTTTTTTTCTGAGCAAAGTTTTAAGATTTTACCTTATCTTCGCCAATCAAAACTTGAACGCATTTTAAATCCTCACAAGGTACAATTACCTCCATTGTAAGTCACCAAAACAATTGTATCACTGAGAAAATCTAAGAAAACACACAAAAAACTTTAACAACAAAACTTTTCCCACTCAAGCAAATGAAACTGAAGTGAGTTGCACTCGGTACTTACGGAGAGTTGCAGTGTTGTCATTTAGGCAAAAAAAGTCGCCAGGTATACGAAAAATCTAGCTAAATGTCGCAATAGGGTATTTGACACTGATGGAAATAAAATATGAAACTTAGCTATAATGATAGAATGTATTTTATTTGACTCTTTGGTATTTTTGAACATAATATTAATAACTCGTAAATACATTTAATTCGATAAACAAATTCATAATTTTTAATCTATGTGTCACGTGACTCGAAACTATTAATTATTTTAAAAAGTCGCTAGTTTTTATTGTTGCTAAATCTTAAAAAAAGTCTCCAAACTCGTTAAAAATCTCCAAGATCTCACAACGTCGCTAAAACGGCAACACTGCAGAGTTGGCAGGTGTGCATACGCGTGCAACTTCATAGGCATGCACGGCTTAAATCTTCCATACTGATTGATTTGTAGACGCACAAGGTATGTACTCGTTATATGGCACATCGCTATAAGTGCGAAAGAGACAGAGATAGTATTTGAAAGCCCGGTAAAAGCCCGTACGTGTAAGCGAGATAGCTATATGTAGATGCTGCAAATGCGAAACTCTGCGCGCGAACAATCGCGATGTGTAGTAGTGTGGCATAGGTAGATACTTTGTGTTATGTTGATAAGAATTAAGCGCGCGAAATTTTAAATAGTTCGGGTTTGATATTGATTCTCTATCGAGCATTTTAGTAAGGCATGCCGGGCTTTTGGGCTTATATGAAGGTACCGCCACTGCCTGTTTTCCCGAAAAGACTTAGACAGAATTGTATAGTCGACCACGAAATTGCTTTACCATATTTGACAAAAACTTCCAGTAAATTAAAATGTCAATAAGGTTAAAAATATAGTTATTCGAGCTGTAGCCCGACCTGAACATATTTTCTTTGTACTAGCCGACTTTGGAGCCATTCATTTATTACGTAAGACTATTTTTTCAAATTTTTGAACCCCTCCCCTATTTATAAAAAAAATAAGAATAGGCCCTTGCCCCCTGTTTAATATTTATTACGTAAGAATCTAAGGGAAAAAATTACTATGTTTGGTTTGTAGCGCACCTCGGCACTTGCGCGGTTGCCCACGCTTTTTCAAAGTATAATCTTAACTTTGCACATTGTTGTGATCTTAATCTTACGTAAGAAATATCAAGACTCACTCCCACCCTATTGTAAGAAAAAATAAGACATAGTCGACCCCACTCCCCCCCCCTAAATCGTCTTACGTAATAAATGAATGGCGCCTGTGATCCAGAGTCTATTCATAGACTTCCACGTAAGCCATAGGCCGAAAGGCCAGTAGTAGATCCTGGACACAATCAACTTCTGGTATTTTGGATACTGAGATGGGCGATGCTATTGCATATGTGTCCCGTACTCCATATATCACACAAGTCCTACCATGTCTTTCTCTTTCTCAGGTAGAACAATTTGTATTAACATCTCCACATGATGACGCTTCATGGAAAATGATGGACGAAATGATCGCCAACGCGGAAGAGTTCTACCAACTGCTGGGTATACCATACCGTGTCGTGAACATCGTGTCCGGGGCGCTGAACCACGCGGCTGCTAAGAAGTTGGACTTGGAAGCCTGGTTCCCGGGCTCCGGCGCCTTCAGAGAACTGGTGTCCTGCAGCAACTGTTTGGAGTACCAAGCTAGGAGACTGCTTGTTAGGTAAACTACTTTTTTTGTCGTTAATCGAAACTGCAATATGGTAGGCTCAGAAGATGGCAATATCCTGGGAAATATGACAAAAGAAGACAAAGAAAGCAGCCCAGCAGTAGGAAACAGGCTCATTAATATTTTAAAACCTAAACCTCGTCGGTTTAGGTTGATTGAAAAGCTTATTAAATATAGATTTAGATAAAGGGGTGTCGCAGAATCGTAGCAAGTTGAAATCGAGTCTCTTTCTACCCCAAACAGAAACTGATTGTATGTATGTAAACATTTACAGATGGCTAGAATGTTAGCACCCCTTCCAAGGATTACCAACAAACAAACTAATGTCTATTTTTTTTATCTTGTCGCCCATATTATTGTTCATTCCTTGTCGTTAAAAGTAAAACTAATTTATATGCTTCCTACAGATACGGTCAAACCAAGAAGATGAATGCAGCTACGGAGTACGTCCACATGTTGAACGCGACAATGTGTGCGACCACGCGCGTCATCTGTGCCGTGCTCGAAGTCAACCAAACCGAGGATGGCATCAAGGTAACTAGCACAATTAACCGTAGCAAGCATTAAAATGCTTATATCTGCCTTGTCGATGGAAGGAGTGGACAACAGACTTTAGTCATTAGCTTATAGTGCAATATGAAACAAGTAAGGTTGGATTGCAGCCCGAGCCGACCCTGCGGCAGTTTTATAAACCCAATTTTTAGTCATTATTGTTATTAAAATAGCGTGGATGTCATTTGTGTTAAGTTTACTCATCAAATAACTTCTATAACAGGTGCCTGAAGCTCTAAAACAGTGGATGCCCGAGCAGTTCCAGGAATTGATCCCCTTCGTGAAGCCAGCCCCCATCGACGTGGAAGCCGCCGCCGCCGCCAAGAAGGGCAAGAACAAGGAAAAGAAATAACTTCGCTAGCAAAAATAATGTTGTTCATTCCCAGCACATAAAGCATTTTATTTATTTTGTTAAGCTAAGCTTAAATTGTATAAAATTAAATTAATGGTCAGACTATATTATTTTTATTTTAATAGCGCATCAAACAATGAACGTCATGAATGAAACTTGATAAGATTGTGCAGATAGACGTTCGCAATGTGGACGCACGCACCTTCAGAAGTGGGCGGATTCATTTGTGAGAATATGATCGAGGCAAACTCTTATATATCAAAGGTCTTGAAAAAGCAAAATAGGCAAAACTACAAAAATACCGCCATTTAGTGAAGGGTTGGCCCTTTAGTAGAAATCATAAATCACCATTTCTGATACCTACTTCCGCAGCCGAATCTCCTCTAGAATTGAGTTCAATGAATAATTAGAGCGTAATCAGCTGTAAATATTTGGCGTGCCGTCGTTTTGGAAAAGAAGCGGAAAAACTAATTGTGCTGGGGTAACGTTTTTCCAGCAGGAAGATTCTAAACTAATGACAGGAGAGAGAAATAAATTACACACGAGCTTAACTCTACTACATAAACTGGGAATCCCCAGACATTCACACTTACGCCCGATGTATTTGTTATAATTAGAACGCTAGAAAACCTACTTGAGAGAGACAAGATCGATCGTATAGTCATGTCCAAAAATATACACTTAGGCTCAATTCACAATAAGATAAAGTCGAGTAGTTTCACTTACGCAACATTTTCAACAAGTAATTTAGGGGTTACATATGACTGGTGTCTTAACATGTCCGTAACTGGGTCTAAGGGTTAAGCCCCCAAATTCCAAGCATTACGTAAAATTTGTATTATACGTGTGTGTGTCCCGAAACATTCCTGGCTACGGCAGTGTCTCGTGCAGGGCAGAGTTCCCATCTCTGTGTAAATTGAGCCTTACAATTAGTTAATAGCCTATCGTATTAACAATAATTATTATACACACGTTGTATGAGTCAAAAAGTGAATAACAGTCTAAAACAAGATAACATTACAGTTGTTTGTAACGAAGATAATTGTTATCGAGTAGGTAAATAGTTCTTTATGTAGCATAAAAACTGAGATAGTAGTTAGGTTTGTAATGAAACATCATCGTGCTATTTTCGCATTTATTGTGACAAATATCAGTCAGCGCCGATTATATGCAATGCAACTTATACTATTTACATTCGTCAAGATACAAAATTATTAACTCAATGATTATCTCTCAGAATGTGATTATCTATTTGTGTATTAATAATAAAGAACTCTAGAGGACGCACGTTTGGTTTTAGGGTATAATATATAAATGGTTTTATCATATGATGATCCACGAGATCATCATATGATAATATTCATATTTTACATAGATTCATAAATAATGTATAAGACACTAAATAATGTCTAAGAATATTCATATTTACTCTCGGAGCGGTTTGCGAACCCAAACCCTGAACAAAACCCCATGCTGCGCCTATAACAATAAAAGAGGAAAAATTAAGTTAAATTACATATTTTAACTATTATGAGGGTGGTGACGGTCTAACAGCTTCTGTCTAACGCCCCGTGTGGGGGCGTAACAGTAGTTTGTGATAGTTGCGATTTATAACAACGTGCATATATTTGCGGGATGGCGGTCGCTGCACATAATGTATTTATTAGCATCCATTATAATGGACTTCAGCAGGATAACGCCTAAATCTATTGATTTATATCTTTATTAATACACAAATAGATCTAAAGGACGGGAATTTTGCATGACAAGACAATACACGTCATAAAGCGTTTCATCAACTCAGTGACTTAAAAAACAAACGATTTAGTGTAAGTGGTAAGTATAACAAAATATTCGTCATGCAAAAATTCCGTCTACTTTGAAGCTATATAAATATAATATATAAAATCTGTACATAAGGAACAAAGCAATCATCGTACCTTTTAAAAATCGATTAATTAATAAAATTGCATTTATAATTTCTACAACTGTGACAGTAATTCTACACCTCTCAAACATCGACTTATTTTTTTATAATAATAAACAATTTAAAAGAAGAATATGTTCCATTTGTTTGGACAATAAATAAAACATACTCTCTTTTCAATCAAGTCCTTCGTTACACGTTGCGATTATCAATAGTGATACCTAATTAAAAAGTGAATAAGTAATATATTCAAATTTAGGGACCTAAAAAAACGGGACTAACAATAGTACACAATGCGTAACTCATTCTCTACAAGAATTTTCAACGAGTAAGTAGTAGGTATAAAGTTTTTATAATTATTTTTGTGGAAAGTAAAATATGGTCATATATAATTATATTTTTTTAATACATGTTGAGGCCATGTAATGCCTATATTAATTCTATTTTTCAAAGAAACATTGAAAAAATAATAGACAAGAACGGGGCTTGAACCCGCGACCTTTGACGTTCCGTGTCATCACTCTACCAACTGAGCTACCTTGTCGTGTTCAAACCTATTGAATTTTCAATCCTCTTTGTATACGTCTTAAGGAGACGCCTGGTGATATTTATCTAGTAATCATTTAGTAAATCTGTAAATGGCATTGCAATGTAAAGGCATTACATGGCCTCAACATGTATTAAAAAAAAAAAAAAAAAAAAAATATAATTATATATGATTTATAAAGGATTGGGATGTTGTTCGGCGATTTACAACTGCAAAGTGGTAACGCTGAGTTTAGTAAATCTGTAAATGATTACTAGATAAATATCACCAGGCGTCTCCTTAAGACGTATACAAAGAGGATTGAAAATTCAATAGGTTTGAACACGACAAGGTAGCTCAGTTGGTAGAGTGATGACACGGAACGTCAAAGGTCGCGGGTTCAAGCCCCGTTCTTGTCTGTTATTTTTTCAATGTTTCTTTGAAAAATAGAATTAAAATATGGTCGTGAGCAGAATTTAATCCTGCGACCCAATACTCCAGGCGCTCCGCTAACTGAGCAATCCCAACTTCTGCTCACTATTCCAAATTCTTCTTCCACATTAAGGATATTCAGATGTGTATTTACTTAGATCATATTTACAGTCTTAGTGATGCAAAAACCTACATAATTCTGATGTAACTCGATACTAGAACGAATATAATTATTATAACTAGCTGTTAAAACATTGAGAGAAATGACATCCAAACCACTGCCTCTTTTTATATAAAACATAGGCATTTTAACTGTAAAACCGGTTCTAAAACTCGATATCGCCATAAAGCTATGTTTGATAGATGTGTAACTTAATTGAATATATTAAACACACATTATACCATTTCCCTCAATGTCCACTATCATATTTATAGAGTAGGTACTTTACTATTACAAGTATTTCGTAACAAACATATAAATGTGCAGATTGATGACATCATGACTACGATACCGTAATATCAGGATTACCTGGCCACGACGCTGCCTAGGCGACAGGGTATATACTACAAAATACAAAGAATTTTTGCATAAATAACGTATTCTAACACCATTATACAATTAAAGCTACATATTTATTTGCGTAACAAATGTGCCAATAACTTAGGTTATATTTTATAATATAAAGGGCACTACACTAGCTACCAGTACTGAGTTGAAAACAATTTGTGTAACTCCACTACAAATTACAATACAATGACTATTATGACATAATTCTGCCACATGAGCTTTTCATACTCAAATCAGTATGACGTCCTAGATGATCATAATTTAACTACGACTAATATACACACCAAGTGTAGTGCCCACATAACTTTAGATTACAAAATGGTAATATTTATTACACTACAAATTCATCTCTTGCCTCTACATGGCACAGTGATTAACAACCGGATCACAACGCCCAATATAGCACTTCAGATGAAAATGATGGTGTTTAAATTATTGTCTAGCACTCAAATACATAATGGCAACCCTGCTTTATAGACGCAATACACACCAGTGCGATCAGGACTTAAAGACCCTAACCCAGGTTTAGTAAGTGGCAAAAGAGACTTGTCACTGACGGCGTCCGTCGACGATATCAGGTAGTCACCGCAAACTATGCCAAGTTTGCGGTGACTACCTACGTCTTAAGTCCCAGAAAGAGTCCTGTTGCAATCTACTGCGAAAAATAATATAAAACAACTAGCTGACCCGGCAAACGTTGTTTTGCCATATAAATAAAAAATTTAGGGGTGGACTACCCCTAACATTTAGGGGGATGAAAAATAGATGTTGGCCCCGGATTCTCATAGATACCGGATAAGCACAAAAAATTTCATCAAAATCGGTCAAGCCGTTTCGGAGGATTATGGCAACGAAAACTGTGACACAAGAATTTTATATATTAGATATTAATACAAATCTATCTGGTGGGCTGCATTGGTGTGTATTGTCATTCAATTCACATAGACCAGAGATATATTGTTGATATGAACTCTTCAAGCAATTTTATCTCAAAATTTTAATAATATGGTTTCAATAATAGAAAATTCTAATGTTTATGCTACTGTAATTTCTCATTCAATGTTGTAGATTAATGTTGAATAAAATTAATTTCAAGTCCCATAATTAAACATTCAGAAGAAATGTGTAAAGCACATAAATTCATATATATCTAACATTTTTTTTTTTATATAAAACATGGTTAGAGACATTATGGTATTTCAGATTGATTACCTGTCTGCCTCTTCCTTACTACATTCTTTTAATTCTATTTCGATTGATAACTTTGACATTACTATATTGATGGTACCTACTTTAAACTAACTATAATATACTCCTATAAGTGCATCTTAAATTAAGACTCAAGCATTGTTACTCATCTGAAGAAGGTGATAAAGTAATGCGATTACTTCAGTCAAATAGAAGGGTCTACCTGATCAGACTGAAAATGCAGACTTTAATTTTTTTATTAATTTTCAGCATATTATATTATATTTAATAGTAATAACTAGGAGAGCACTGAGCCTCAAGTTAACATACACAGATTTATACTTCAAAAACATCATGAATGACCTACATATAATTTAATTACTTTATAAAGTTAGTGTATATTCTACATTGGTATTAATAAGCAAATATGTATGATATACATGGGGATAAACAGTGATAAATTACACCTAACATGCACTATTTACGATTACATAGTAAATGCAGATTACCTAGATACACTGATAATTCATACACAACATAATTATGCACTACCGTGATTGAAAATGTATCAATTTACGTGTCTGTGAATGAACTTACAACAATCTTGTGAGATGGTTGATATTTAATCAGAATGTTTTGCAATTTCTATGCACTATAAGATAAAATACATGTTTAATAAAGTGGATAACAAACACATTTCTGATAGTATAGCATTGCTGTGCGTGTAAAACCCGCTATGTATAAATTTTTTGAAATCTGTGCTTATGCTTATTTTATACTTTATCTCAAGATACATGCACCTGTGAAACCTGTTTTCTATTAATTTATATTACTATCTTCATAACCAAATAAATTATTAGAAAACGTTTTTTAACAGCTGTCTTGAGATATGATATAAAAGAGCATCAAAAACAGATTAAAAAAGAAATACAGAGTGGTTTATACATGCGCAACAATAGTTAGATTGTATTATTGTTTCAATATTAAGGCTTTACACACAGCAGGTGCTTTATTTATTTTACGGTATGGATCCTTATCATATAACCTAATACCAAATTCTATAATATCTACTTCCACAAGTTACACTTGCTGTGTTCAAAGCCTAAGTCAAGTATGAATACACAAAGGGAAAAGTTCATCAAGCCAGGATTATAGTTCTCAGGCATTAAGCCTTAAGCTGTTGCCTCAGTCATTAGCAGACACAATAGATTTTTATTGTTACAACGTACAGATCTGTACGTTACTGAGCCGAAAGGTTAAGCTGTTGCCTCAGTCATTAGCAGACACAATAGATTTTTATTGTTACAACATACAGATCTGTATGTTACTGAGCCGAAAGGTTAATTACCAACTGTCAGTCCAACACATGATGAAACATCACTTATGTGTGACTCATCACCAATTACATACAAATCACAGAATATTTCATTTCTGGCAAGTACTTATGGGTACATTGCCAGAAACGACGCCACTATTAGCACGCCAGCTGAGCCTTCTGCCGACACTTGTGCATCAGTGCACGCAGGGTGAACTGTCGACGAGCCAGGGTACGTACTTGCTTCAAGAATGTATCTAGATCAATAACTTCCTTGCGAAGAGCCTCTCCCATGTAATAAATAGCATCTTCTAAAGTAGCTTCTTCAGCAAAAGCATTCAAGAGCTGTGAGTATAGTGGGGCAGTAGTCACAACAGCTTCATCCACATCAATGCCCTCCTGTTCCTGTAAGCGTTCAATAGCTGTATGCAATTCTTTTTCTTTCTCCTGTAAGATCGCTACATTTTTATCTAATTCTGCCCTCTCCCTCTGCAATCTTGTAAGAATATCTTCGAGACGAGACTTTCCTTCACGGAGCTCCTGCTGTGTACGACGAAGTGTTTCTAGTTCTGCTTGGGATTGTAAAGATTGTTCCCTCAGCCTTCTTCGTAGCTTATCTTCCACAGCTGATAAAAGAGATGCTTTAATATGCTCCTCAGTTATAGTACCACCAGCTACATCTGGGGCAGGGCCATAACCAGCTGCCGGAGGATATGGAGTTGCTGTTGCAGCTGCTGGATATGGCAAGCCATTGGTGCTGACAGGACCCGGATATGGAGCTCCATAGTTAGGATAAGGCAGATTTGATGTTGTTGGGTATTGAGCTGTTGTTGGGTATCCGGGTTGTGGGGCAGCTTGTGGGAATGGGTAACCTGCAGGTTGTGGCATATAGGAATTAACCGGATATGGCGCCCGGGTCTCATTGCGCGGCTTAGAATAAACTGGTGGCAACTCCCCAAAAGCAGTTACCATACACTGTATTAACTTCTGTAGAGTGGAGCCATTTTGCGTCCACTCGTGTAAATAAGGGAGGTATACCTTCCCGTTGCTATCGACATATTTAGAAACTTTGATAGACATATCTGACGTGGGTTTGACGAAGCACAGCGGCGCATTTTGCGGGTGAGTGTCCATAAGCCAGATACACACAGGGATGTTATAAAATGCTCCTTTGTAATTCACAGGAATGGTACCTTCCAGGTTGAGCAGGTCTTTCCTAGCGCCGTTGTTGAACACAAAGGCTTCCAGACGATAGGTCAAACTTCTGTACACTTGAATCAAATTAAAAACTTCGCGAGCCGTGTAGTCGCGATGCTTATATTTCGACAGATACTGCTTAAGAACTACATCATCGTTAGCCATGATGAATTGGTTAATTTAGCGAAATACAGTAGGTAAATAATTAAAGCAAAATTATACTAAGAAAATCCTACAATCAGAAAATCACAGAATAAAATCCACAGATAAAATCATAGAAATTCATAGACAACTCTAGAGAATCTAGAGATGATAAACACAGTACATTTGTGATGTCAAAATAACACAATTCTTTTGAAAATTATGATAGTACATGACAAAATCGACTAAACTTTATAGCTGATCCCGGTATATACCACGACGAGTGTAACATAGATAAATATTATCTATGTTTTTTTTTTAGTTAAAATTACAACTTAAATACAAGTTTATTTTTCTGATTTTGCTTTAATTAACCTTAACTTATTGTTACTTTTTTTGGGTTCTCTACGTTATTCATTTTTTATACATACCTAACAAAATAGTTTAAAAGCATTTAATTTGTTTGCTAGTTACTTGTTTTTGCTCGTAAGCTTGTGGCTGCGAGTGTAACGTAGCTTCATACACCATCAAGGATATCGATTAGACAGGTCAAATCAGGTGTGCTGATTCCCTTCAATATTTTCATTGACTGATACACTGCACATCACAATAAAAACATTTACAGTATGTCATAATACGCACACAATTACAAAAGTTAGTGTGTATGCCTTGAGTTCGAACCTTAGGAGACTGAGATTAATCTAATATGCACAGACTTCAGCAGCATCAAGATGTTTTATCTAATATATAAAATTCTCGTGTCACAGTTTTCGTTGCCATACTCCTCCGAAACGGCTTGACCGATTTTGATGAAATTTTTTGTGCTTATCCGGTATCTATGAGAATCGGCCAACATCTATTTTTCATCCCCCTAAATGTTAGGGGTAGTCCACCCCATTTTTTTTTATTTATATGGCAAAACAACGTTTGCCGGGTCAGCTAGTGTAATATAATGTTCTCTACCATAACTTCAAAAATTGAAAAACTAAAGTACTATTATCTGTATTTTTGGGAGATAAATATATATTTATATGTTTTTTTTTAAGATGATCGGATGGTCTAGTAATGCTTGGTAGCGATGTCGTCATCGGCGTATTTAATGTCAACGCAACTAGACCGTCCGTTTTCGTTCATCGACCAGTCGATCAACTAGTTAACACGTCAACGGTACAGTTTATTGGACGGTATAAACGTCGCGACGTCTACGTTTCGACATACCCGTACCTATTTTAATTTGTAGTTACTTTCATGCATTAAGTAAAAGGACTGACTTAACATATTAAATATTCAGCCATATTTGAAAGATCAACTGATTTTATGAACATTAATAAATTTCCTAATAAATATCTATATTTGCTGTTTTCTGCTAGGTACTTATTTTCATTACAATAATTTTTATTTTTATTTTCTTTCTATCCCCAGGCGTAGGTATTTACTAAATATCAATAATCAAAACAGATAGAACTAACAAATCTAATCATAATTTATTGCAAACAAGTACAAACTGGTTCATCTTGCATCAATCGTTCTGTACCTGTAGATATCAACTCTCTACTACTAGATTTACAGTTCAATTTTGTTTGCTCGATTATTTCATTTCAACGGACGAATGAACGACTATGTTCCCGCGTTGGTCGACGCGTTGATAGTTATTATAAACGTTGCAGCGTTTCAGTTTATCCGTCTACGAATTCAACTAGTTGATTGGGAAACGGTGAACCGTCGATTCGTTGACAGTACGTCGACGGTTGAATTAACAGGTTCGTTCATTCAACGCCCATCGCTAATGCTTGGTGAGTTCTATTTCCAAAATTAACGGTACCTCGATTTCAGGCTGGAAATATTCATTTTTAAAAATCCAATGATTCAGTTTTAATTTTCATTAAATTCCGGCCACCTTCGAGTATTTTTCACTATTCCTTTAACATTTCGGATTTGGCCAATCACGCCAACTTGTTCACTTCACAAGTTCACTTAAATAAGCCTGTATGTATAACTTTAAGTAGTTTAATAATTTTACCTTACCACAATATTTTTCTATTATTTGCATGCAATATTAGAATGGCATTCCTGCGTATCGGTAAAGTAATTTTGGACACCTAAGTAATGAAAGAATAACTAAGTAGCAAATTAGCATTACGTTTCTTCATTCAAATACTCGGTTTTATCATCAAGCCTACAATAATATTTTAACTGATTTTCTAATATATCTTTTACTTAATTAACGTAACCGTAACGTCAGAAAAAGTGAAATTTGCGAGCAAAAGGACTAGGTTCTCTATACTTTTGTAGCATCAAATCGTCAATGGAAGTGTTAACTCCATAGAATTAGAATATTTTTGCTACCCCACTCAAATCTCAAAACTGTCAAGTGTCAAACAATTTCTGACAACTAGGACAAACGGAATATTTCTTTTTCCGGTGAGCTGTCAACGTTGCTAAACGTTTGATTCCAGTTCGCCGTTTTAATCCAAGTTAATCACCTTGGAATAGTTTGGAATACATAAATTTGTATTTTATAAACACAGCACAATGCCGCCTAAGTTCGATCCTAATGAAATTAAAATCGGTAAGAGTCGATGTCAGTGTTTACAGCGACCGATACCCTGGTGATAGTGTTTTACAAATTTAGTGTGTATTTTTGCAGTAAACTTGCGATGCGTCGGTGGAGAAGTCGGTGCAACGTCGTCGTTGGCCCCTAAAATTGGTCCTCTTGGTCTGGTAAGCATATAAACTTGGTTTATAAATGTCTAACCTAGAAACTTCGCATGGCAGTCCGAACACCTATTTTATTATTTTACTACCACTTGGAGTGAAATAGAGGCAACTAGATTAATTAAATCGTTCTTTATTACTAACGTGATCTTCAAGTTAAATTTTTGTAGTTAAATTCTAAACTAGTTGTCTCGCTCTTAAAAGTTATCATCCTGGGGGGTGCCTCCCTACCAGGCGCGTCCTTCCGGGTGGCGGATGGAAGGAACCCGCGACTCAGGATAAGTTCCCTGTCGCGGCTACTCCGAATGTCCAATAAGGAGTCGCGGACCAGGCAATGTGACTGTCATGCTTTCTAGGTACCTAAGATCATGTGGAATTGAGTAAGTTACATGATTAAGTTTATAATTTTGTGAAATTACTTAGTTAATTTATTGTAGTAATATCTTAGATTTTAAATCAACTTATAACCGGATTCGCCAATTGTTGGGGCTGTTATTTACGAGCAGCCCGTTGAGGTTTCAGGAAGAAAAACCAACCTACTATTCCTGATATCCAACAAACTATTTTACTTAGGTAGTAGGTAGGTCGGTACATCTATGATTATTGGTTATTGTTTTTCCTGATGTTTCCAACACTTACAGCATTCGTGGTTGCAGTCCTCCTGTGACCACAAACGCTGCCTAGTTATTATTAATCTGGTAAAAGAGTTGTGTTAATTGATTGTGCTGGCTTACAGGCATTTTCAGTTTGACCTATATCAAGATATGAGTGAAATATATCTTAGGTAACATATTTATTATTCACTAATACTCTATTGAATTACAGCTTCTGGGGAACTTGCCAGGAGACATAGTATATATTTATGAACTGGAAAATTATAAACCACAAAGTGTAAAACTTTGCTGCTATATAACTACAACATTCTATACTTAAGTCAGTATCAGTTATATTCGCGATGTCTTACTTATATTTATTTCCACTCTCAGTCCCCCAAGAAGGTTGGTGACGACATTGCCAAGGCCACTAGTGACTGGAAAGGTCTCAAGATCACCGTGCAACTGATTGTACAGAACAGACAAGCTCAGATATCTGTGGTGCCATCAGCCGCTGCCCTCATCATTAGAGCACTGAAAGAACCTCCTCGTGACCGTAAGAAGCAGAAGAACAGTAAGTACCAACTTGTTACATTATTTATAGGCTCTGATTTTTTACCGCCTTATAAGTTCTTTCCAAAACTTTGTTATAACATATCTTCTCAAAAGTTGTAGGATAATAATGAGGACACCTTTGCTAAGCAACAGGACAGTATGTAGTATAACATATTGTTGGTTGAAAGGCTAATTGATCTAAGCGACATTTTTGTGTAATATAAAAATGTTTCTAAAAGCTGTTATTTTATGGTTTATTTTTTTAAAGCACAGACATTACATTTGAACCAAATAGCCTTTCACCTATATATATATCTTAGTAGGATTAATTCCTCATGCTACATTAACCCCAAACATCTCATCCCAATATATTTGGGATTGACACCCTCAGGCAGGGAAATGATGGTGGAGTAATATTAATTACTAAATATATGAAATTTCCAAATATTAGCTCCCATGAACTTCCTATTTTGGGAAGGAATTTTTCCTAATTTATGAACTATTCTTAAGTTGCTTCCACTAGTACAGATAGTTAATTAAAGTTTTTAATTATTACATATCACCTTAATGAACATGATAATAGATTAACTTAATTATTATCTCCTTTCAGTCAAACACAATGGCAACATCACCTTAGAAGATGTTATCTCTATTGCCAAGACAATGAGAGCCAGATCCATGGCCCGTTACCTCTCTGGCTCAGTCAAGGAGATCCTTGGCACTGCACAGTCTGTCGGATGCACCGTCGAAGGCAGGCCTCCTCATGACCTAATCAATGACATCAACAGTGGTGCCCTAACCATTGATGAATAAACTTATTGTCTAAGTTAAATTAATTGCTGTTGTATTATTTCTTTATCTTCCCTTTCTAAAAGGCAAATGTCAAATTGTGAGCAGTCATCATTATAATTTATGTCATACACTGAATCCTTTTAGTGTATTGTTGACATTCTTTAGAATCTTATATCCGTAATAAAAAAATACAATTATCAAGAAGTAAAACATACCTGTGAACCGATATGGAAATATTTTAAACTACCTTTTATCCAGAGAGCTGACAGGTGAAACAATGCTACTGTACAGACTAAAAAACTTGCAATTATAATCAACTTTTTATTTACCTATAAGAGACCTTAAAATACCCTACTCGACAATTTTATTCAAAGAAAATATTTTATTGTACCACTAAACTCGACAATTTTATTCAAAGAAAATATTTTATTGTACCACTACCAGTATTACTAAAACAAAAAACTGCACTTTAGGCATTTTGCGGGACCCGTTTCCAATATTTAACGGCGCGGTTGAGGCGGCATACGTGCTGGTCGGCGACCCTCCCTCTGAAAGGTATCGCGAGACGGAAGGCTACCGCGGCCTGCAACGAGTGGAGGACACAGCGCTCCACACGTCAGAAGTGTGTGTCGCATGGGCCCCGCAGCGACGCACTTTCGGCCGTAATTGGCTGTGATCTCGCTGCCGAGAGTGGAAAACGCCATGCTCGCAGAAGGAGGCCAGGGAGAATGACCCGATCCGCCACAAAAGAACAGGGAACATCCTCCATAGAGGGGTCACCAGTGAAGAGTCTTCGCCGGCTTGCAAGGCCCCACACATGCGGGAGGGAGGTGGCCTTGGTGAGCGAGATCACCTCCCGTATAGCGTAGTGGCCCGGCTTAACCGGGCCTAACGCCGGAGCAAGACGGTGAATGCCAGCGCGACTCTATCTTGCTCCACCCCGGCGGAGGACTCCTCAAAGGGGGTTTTAGTAGGTTAGAGCCCCACTTACCCCCTTCTGTCACCCCCGTGGAGGGGAAGTGCAACTGCATTTCTCCCCTCAAATAAAAAAAAGTGTCAGAAATCTTGCGGGCGCGGACCACAAATATTCGTATTATATTTTAATATAATATCTACATACACGAATAAATGCTGTGCCAACCCTATCGATTAAATGCAGGGGGATGATGGTTGTACACATGCCCACAATACAGGAGAAATTCCTTTAATTAATTATTGTGTGAAAATCCTCATGGGTATCCTTTGACTGACGGTGAAAGGGGTAACTCCTATCGACTAAAACCACGCGGCCACTTCAATACATAAGAGGAACACCGTCAAGTCCATAGGATTATACCAGTACCGCTTCCATGCTTCATTCGGTACATCTCGAGGTAAGAATAATATCTTTAATGCACGGCAACTTGAAAGTCGCTGTATATTCGTTTATCCCCCCTCCAGTATCGGTGTGGACATAACTCAGGGCGGTTGTCTCTCTGGTGCATTTGTCTACGAGCGGGGTCAGTCCTTTGCCATACCATTCTGGAATCGGCAATTTCTTAAGCTGGGTCTTCCAATTTGAGGGGGGAATCAGATATTTCTTAAACTGGGTTACCCGAGAGGGGGGCAATCTGACATTTCTTAAGCCGTAGCACTAGTGCTAGTTGCCGACGAACAACCCATGTCTGCCGCTCACGGTGGCCGGAGATCGTTGAGCGCCCACCGGCGCCTGGCACGCCTTCTGCGGCAGAGGGGAGCGGGGTTCGCGGTTCGCCTCTCTCTCTCTTTCCGCCGCCTCCTTCAAGAGCATCACTTCCTCACGGAAGTCGGCCACGGGTCGCTGATGTCTTGATGCCAACCATGTATCTAATCACGACCGGAAACGAGAGATCGCTCGCCCTTTCTGCCCCAATAAGATCAGCTTGATTAGCTCAAAAAGGGTTGCCAAGGGTTACGCTGCTACGTCCATAGTCGTCTCAAGATTCAGCCTCGGCCCATATGACTGGAGACGCTCAAGACTCTCCCTCCACTCCGCCACTAGAATACATTGGAGCCCAGACCGCTAAGCCACAAATTGCCGTGTAAACGGTCGAACACCCCGATATAGCGCCTCACCGCGCCACTGACACAAGGACGCGATGGCTATCGCCTCGAAATCCCAGGGCGGTAATCCGGCTAAAAGGCTCGCCATTTGACATTAACATGATTTTTGATAATTGTGGATCTCAGCCTTGCTGCGCTAGCATATTGCATGAATACAACAAGACCGTTCGCGTAACGCGGTTTTTTCATAAGTGCATGCGTATAACATTGATAAAATGTAATTATAAAGTAAGTCGTAACGTGACTCTAACATAACTTTTATCGACAACAGTAGGTACCTAAGGATACAGGATACAGGATACCCCTAAGCCGTTGCGTTACTAGCATAGTCGACACCACACCACAGATCATATGGCCGACACAAATATCAATAGAAATAGATGTTGCCGAATCGATTGACCACTAAGCCATCTCGACCTCAAATCCGAGAGTAGTAAACTTTAGAGTTCGCTAAGCATACGTTAATGCTTTTCAAAAAGTTACTTAGATGATAAAAAATTTGTTATCACAATATTTTTTGATTATAAAAAAGCATTCGACACTTTGCAGTTTGATACCATCCTGAATGCAATGGAGGAGTGCGGGGTGGGAGAACCACTAAATCCGTGGTTTCATCAGGTTTACATTTGTAAACCTGATGAAAGAGTTAACTGTGTAACCTACCTTGGCGTGAAAATAGATGATAACTTTTCCTGGTCACAACATGTAGACTACATTTCTAGTAAACTCAGAATATTATTGAGTAAAATGTACCACTTAAGCTTTAAAGTTACTATTAATATTTTAAGATGTATTTATATGTCATTAGTTGATTCTATTATGAGCTATGCTCTTGACAGGTATGGGTTATCATTCAAAACTAACTTAGATAAATTGGAAGCTCTTCAAAATAGATTTTTAAAACGACTTGTTACTAAAAGCAGCTGTAAAGGAAAATTATTTAAAATATGCAAAATTCTACCGATTACTTTCAAACATTAATATCTTTTATTAGATAACCACCACCGTACCCAAGAGCATAACTTAACTTACGTAAAGAACAACCTTAATACACGATCTATGGCTGCTGGTAGATTCAATGTACCTACCCAGAGTCACCAATTGTTTTGGTGACAGAACATTAAAAAAGAGAATACCATATTTATTTAATAGTCTGCCGGCAGACATAAGGAGTGAAACAAATTCAGATAGGTTTAAACGTAAATTAAAGTTATATTATTTAGAAATGTATTTAGTTTTATATAAGTGTAAGTTACAATACCTATATAATATTTAATTATAAGTACATTTAATTTGTAATGTCTAGAGACTCGTTGACCTCACAGTCAAACCATTGCAACGGTTTTGTGGGGCTTAGAATATAAGATACTTACCTTTGTGATATAAAGATAAATAAATAAATAATAATAAAAGATTTACCTTCAATCGTTTGACCGAGATCCGCCGCTCAAAGGTTCTGACGGTTCAGAATCAGGGCCTAGGCAAAGAGTATATAATCACTAGGCCTAGGATTGTACCCTAGTCAGGTATGGTAGGTATCACCGAAGCAACCATAGCTTAGTAATATATGTATCTTAGAAGCAACTGTGTCCATTATACACGCGAGCAAGGAGATAAGTGATGCGCTCACCTCCCCGATTCGTGTCGTTTCTTATGCCGAAGCACCTCAAAATCCTTGGCTACAGAAAAACTTACAAGTGGCGGTTACCCTGTTTAAAAATAAATCCGAATCCGTTCAACGTTCAAAGTAAATGTAATTTAATCTTCCTTTAGTTGACTCTTGATAACGTTAGTTTTTATGTTAATATTGCACGTCTTGATATACGAACAATCTTAGAGGACCAGACGGCTTCTAACCAAAAATCGTATATAGTCCAAGATCCCAAAGGGTGATGTACAAACGTGTATAGTGAACGCATACATACCTGTTAGCTTACACCGACGGCCGATAGGGTATATGCATATATATTTTTATTCGATTGTATACGTTGGTACATTACCGCGAAAAATTATCAAACAAACCTGCAATCAGTTTCAGGCGTTTAAAACGCCGCCATCATGGCGCGCTGTCTCAGACGACAGAGTATACATCAATTAAGATATCTTATAAACTTATAAAGCATGGAGTGTTTAAATGGTGTTGGATTTATAAATTTTATTCAAGAAATTTTACTTAAAAGAATAACGTTAAAACTCAAGAAGAACCACGAAACATGATAAACACCCAGTAACAACATACTAGAGATATTGTCATCGCGAACAGAGTGACGTCACGTTTCACTCCAACCAATAGCTTGCGTTTTGACAATTGAAATTTTCCTCGCATGATTCTCACACGATTAATTGAAAAAGTAATTGAATAGGTGTCATTCTACAGCAATAGAGAGTACGAATAAAAAGATTTGACCTAAATTTAATTCCCATGCATTGCATATTCTCAGGTACCACAGGTACAAAAATATTACTTACTTTACCACTTTAACGTCCGGCCCGCGCGACTAAATTGACGTCATACGTCCGGCTACTCGCTGACCAGACCCGCACGGAACTGTGCCCACTGCTTGGTAACAAAAACCTTTGTAAATTCTGTCCGTGCCAGCTCAATGTTGGCAAGCCAACAAACTAGCAAGAGATCCTGTATGGACAATACGTTAGCATAGAGTCGTGCATAACATGCGTTAGCATCACTAAGTATTTTGTGCGCAAAACGGTCTGTGAATTAGCCGCTTATGCGGGCTGTTCCGTAAAAGACGAGATTTTATTATGATACCACTTCCGAATATTATATTAAGGATCTACGCGGCACAGGTTTTTTCTTCATATGTCTATTAGCCATTATCTCAGTATTCATTGCCCTTCTTGGCAATTAGCCATAACGTTATCATACAATCCATCCCTTGTTTGGTTGGTATGCCTCTATGTCTTGGTCCATATTCTTTTTCATTAAACTCAAGACAATTGGGTATCACATAGTATTAGATAAGCTTTGATTATAAGTGAATAAACAATAATTAATTATCTTAATCATAACGTTTATTTGGGCCAAATAAAAAAAAACCTAATACAGTATTATACTACTAGGAACTGTAATATGCAGTTTGTTACGTGAAAAGCCTTACTTTTTGGAATTTGGAAAAACCTCGGGTAAAACTGTATGATACATTTTTTAGGCTGGGATACGACCGCAGCATTTTATCACCTGGCAGCCCTAGAGTTGAGAGTTTGTTACTCTGGCAACATCGTTCCCTCCAAGCAGAAATGTCAAAATGGCGTCAACGCAGGACGCTTGGTATATTTCTTTACTTGGTTTAGCAGAACATTTCCGTACATCGAATCCTCCTGACATAAAAAGTTGCATCCAGTGCCTGCAAGCCGTATTTAATTTCAAACCACCACAAAGGGTCGAGGCCAGGACACATTTACAACTTGGAAATATTCTTTTGACACACACCAAAAACATCGACTTGGCGAGAACGCATTTAGAGCAGAGTGTAAGTTTTTTTGTTGTTATTTATTTAGTTTGAGAGTGTAATGTGCTGCCAAGAAGCGGTTCTAAGCATAATAAAGTAAAATAATATTAAGGTATTTATATATGCGGGTGAATGAGTTACCACTTTCTCAAAGTATGTAAACAAAGTTGAAGTGGGTCATATGGTGATTGAACAGTGTTGTGGTTTCAGTGGTGCATGTCTCAGACTATCAATGGGTTCGACGATGTTAAGTTTGAAGCAGCCAGCGTACTTGCAGATCTGTTTGAAGCTCAAGGCCAGCCGTCACATTCAAAGCCCATTCTACGGAAGGCCATTGAGTTGTCACAGCATAGTGTTTACTGGCATTGCAGACTTATATTCCAATTGGCAGTGAGTATACCATCTTTGTTATTCATGTCATTTATGTAACCTTTTACTCTTGTGTTTATTATTGTTATGAATGTTTATTAGATTATCAACATAACTTTTCATTGTAAGATAAACAATCCTCTGTCTGTCAATTTATTATATTATTATTATGAGCTATAAAGCATCCTACTGCAGGGCAAAGGCATCCCTTCCCTCTTTCCACCTCTCCTTGTCTACTTTCAATTCAATTAAATAAATATTTTAATTGTTTTATCTGTTTTCTATAATTTATTTATCAATGATGCAATGTCTTGAGGAAGTTATTTTCTTGAGTAGAATACTCAAGGAAATTATGTTGCAATTGACATTGATAATAATAACAATATATGTACACAAACAATTACATAAAAAGTGATGGCTTACAAAATTATAATGATTCTGAAGAATTTTTACTTTTAGGAGTTATGAGTATATGAGTTATAAATTAATTTTAAATAAATGATCTTTTGATGCTATTTCAAATGTAAGTTAGGAATATTAATTATAAATATTTTTCTGTTGATCGAAGTAGCAGAGATTAATGTCTCATATAAGAATTATATTATAAGTATAAGAATTATTGTTATTTATCATAATACTTGCCTTATATTAACACAATAATATATGGGATACATGGTTTAAATCTACTTAGATATGTAAAAAAACAGTATGAACTTATGAAAATATAACAACATTAACATAGCATCATACCTGCATTCCATGAAAGGGTACATACATTGCACACCCACATTTCACCAATGCTGTTATTAAGTCCCATAAAATAATAGGTGGTGAGCCTATTGCCATGTACCAGGCAAAATTCTAAACTCCAAGCTGTGTAGATGTACAATGTAGAATTTCCTAACAGCAAAACCCAAAAACACTTTGTCCGACCTGGGAATCCAACCCTAGACCTGATGCATGTAAAAATTTAATGAGTTCAGATTCCAGATACCAAAACAATTGACAGTTTGTTTTCTGAACACTAAGATAACTGACAACTTTGTCATTAACAAGTTATATGTAAAATACGCAACTTCCTTAAATATTTATAATTCAAGGTGCATGCTAAGGTATTGATATCCTGCTCCCACAACTTAATACATTATTTTTTAATCTTTATTATTTAAGCATAATACATAGATTGTAAACATTTCTAAATAAACACCGCAGTAAATGATAAACAAATAGGAACATTTCTATGAAAGCTTGAAGATACTAGGTTATATTCATCCTTGAAGTTTTCTTACCACTAATAATGCATAGATAATTATTTAGCTGCCGCGATCACCCTGTAATTTTGTTTACCTTCCATTTAACAGCCCTAATGATATTAAAATTGTTGATGATTATTGCAGGTAATATTGTAGGGAAAAGTATTGTGACTAAACTTTTTTAGCTAACATATTCTCACAGTTGATTTATATTAAATGTTATGTTTAATATAAAGAATTCTATGCTAATATTATAAAGGGGCAAGTTTTGTTTGTAATTTTTGAAACTAGTGAATTGATTTTAATTAATCTTTCATCATTAACAAGTAATTTATCCAGAAGATACAGGCTATATTTTATTTCAGTGATCATAAGAATTCAATCTGAAACTCCACAAGGGCTAAGCTGAAGACAGCTAGTCTCTTATTTATAAAATATTATTTATTTATAAAGATATAAGTAGAAAACATGTGTTTTGCCAGAAATGAATATGAAGTTTTATAATATCTGAGGATATTTGTGTAAAGCCTTAGGGTAAATTTACCTAATCCAGACATGTTCAAAATTAAAACATGTCTTTATGGCATTAACTACCATTATTCATCAAGATCATAATTAAATCATAGCATTTTCTCTAATATTCAAAAGCTGGTTCCGATGTTAACAATTTAAAACAGTCAAATTAAGAACTTTCTCTTTTTAAGTCAGTTAAATAGCAATGTCCCACTATTACATTAATTAATTATTAAAAATTTTCAGCAAATCCATGCGACTGAGAAAGAGTATGAAGTGGCGAGCAGCTTGTTAGGTGTCGGCGTAGATTACGCACAGATATCCAATGTTGCGTACACGCGCGTCCTTTTCTTACTCAGTAGGGTTATGGTAAGTGTACCTAAACATACATCATTTACCCATGAGAGTTATATATTATTTATTAGATACTAGCAGGCCTGGCAGTTGTTGCCCTGCCCTGATCCCGATTTAGCGACACCTACCGGGTCCAATTGTGAATCTAAACCATCCAGGGACCCACTCAACACACACACAAAAAATGTAATCAAAATCGGCCGAACTATTTGCGAGACTAACACACGGTAAAATTTTCGTATCACAGTGTTTATTATCGAACTCCTCCAAAACTTTTTTGTGTATGAGTCTGAGAATAGGTTCTAGGCTATTTTTTATACTCCTATAAAAATAATACAGAAAATTAATATGGCAGACAACGTTTGCGGGGCACAGCTAGTTATATATAGAAATTAAAAATCATGGTGAGATATGTACAAAAAAAATGATTTTTAGAGAAGTTGGAATAGTTGTACTTTCGATTCCTAAACATTTTTAAAACCCTGCAATAAAAACATTCCGGAGAAAATCGTTGAAAATGTTGTGAACTACTGAATGTGTCATACTAATCAACTGTCAATATTGTCGCGTTCGGAAATTAATCAAATGAATGTGTTGTTAAAATGTTTTAAAAATATTTTAAATACCGAAAGATGCTCTTTCGTTATCAAAGATCAAAACACCCTTCTTACTTCTCTAAAATTCTCTTTATTTTTGTACAAAGCCATGTATGGGACTCGCCATGATTCTTTACGTATAAATATAGTACTTAGATAAAATCGACGAGCTCTATAATACAGGCTGTATGGCGATAGTAGCTAAATTTTAGTAAGTAAATCAATTAGTGTCCGACCGAACACTTTAACAGAAACAGGTTTTTCAGTCGGTACCGAAACCGAAACCGAACTTTTGGCCTTGCTCTCAGTTTCGACCGAAACCGAAAGCTAAACTTACCAAAACTAAGTACAAGTAAAAACAAAAGAAATGCTTACCTAATCATTTATATATGCAAAATACAACCTCAACACGTGCTATCAACGGCGGCGAACTTAGTCGGCAGGGCGCGGCAAACGACGCATGATAATTCACTAATACTCGAGTTTCGGCTGAAGGCGAAACTAAGGTTGAAACTACATTTATTGGCCGAAACCGAAATTTCGGTCGGTCACTAAAATCAACATATAAGTGGAGCTGATTGCAAACCAATCATAAGAAGTATATAAGTATAATAAGCAAAATACTTAGTAGTGCAATTAAAATTATCTTTTAATGAATTCGCTTGGCTCAGTGGTCTAACTTTTATTAATAAAAATTGTGTTTGGAAATCTTTTTTATTGGCATCCTGGAATTGAGTTGTTTTACTCCAAGACTGCTGTTAACTAACTTAAGAATAATTTGTTCCAGCTTTTATTAATAGACAAGAGAATCACAGAAGTGTTACCACTGCTGAACCAAGCAGGTCACCTAGTGGACTCATGGATCGGCAGTCCTCATCAGAAAGAGTACCTCAAAGTGTTCTTTTTAGTCTTACAGGTAATTGTTTAGATCTATATTTATTAAATAATTTATTCCAGAAATTATTTTAGTTTTTAACTGTATTCATTTTATTTCAATTTCACTATTGATATCTCCCTTGTAATATGTACAATGATATTTTTAAAGCTCATGTCTTTAAAATTAAAAATCCTCCTTAAACTGCCTAAGACCAATGTAATATCCAACTGTCAAAATGAAAGCTAACGCTATTGCATTGCAAGTGGGCTGTGCAAATGGTTTGCTGATATTTAAGTACACCTTTTTTTCATCACAGTATCAATAGCTACTTTAATAGTGTCTCCATTGGTACTGTTTCAAACAATAGACTTATTAGAAGTAGAATAGCAAGGTCATGCTGTATTAAGTATGTAATTTTTTTTTGTCCTTAATACTTGTCTATTATGTCCTCAAAGGTTATCGTAATTAATTAGTATTTATCCTACACTATATTATGATTGTTTAGAGCACCAGTTAAATGTATTACTGGAGCACTTGAAAACAAAGAAGTTTTCATTTCCACAAATAGAACAGAATATGTTTTGTGTAAACACTGATTAGTGTTTCTTCAAAGTATTGTTAATGTTACATGTTCACTAGTTTGAATCGAATTATTTTGTATAAATATTGTGACATCAATAGGTATGGTCTATCTGCTCAAATACTGGCGGTACACCTGTACACGATATATAAAAAAAATAAAAAAACATATAGAAGAGTTGAAAGTGTCCTGAAATCTCTACAGTGTTGATAACAAAAGATATGAGATGACAACTTTTCTTGCGGGTGTCGGTATCGTTTGCATTCGAGGCGGCATCCTTTGATGTGTGGCGGAACGTGCCTTGAATAACTTTCAAAGGGCGCTATTCATTCAGCGAATGAACTGTGTTTATCTCAATAAATAATTATAAATGTTGACATGTGCGAGTGGTTAACTAACAGGGTCTTCAATAAGTCGTTATAAAGCAGTCTTAGGCAATTATATATTTTTTGTTTGTTAGGTATGTCACTACTTAATGGCGGGACAAGTGAAGAGTGTGAAGCCTTGCCTGAAGCAGCTGCAGCAGAGTATACAGACCATCATGGCGCCGCAGTGGCCGGACGATGACAGTGAGTCTTATTAGAAGTATATATTTTTGTGGAAAGAACAATACGGTCGTAAGCAGGATTCGAACCTACACCTCCCGGTTAAATACGACAGTGAGTCTTATTGTTTATCGCGATGTAGAGTTATTTGTCTATACTGGACTATAAAAAGCCTAACATCCTGGCAACCCCGCCTAAAAGCGATGTCAAGTATCCATCGATAGAATAGCGAAAGTGACAGGTGAACCCATTTATCATTATAAAGCCGGCCGTTGCAGAATCGGAACTAATCGAAACGACGCATGCTTTTATTCTAAAGAAGAAAACAGATGCTTTTCACGGGCATTCGCACGAATGCGCGTGAGTAAGCGTAAGAACATTATGCGCGTAGTGGAAGTATCGATGAATTTTCTATTTAATATGAGTGACTTACGCTTTAGGCAAATCTTACAACAGCATTAACGCGTGCGTAGCGAAATCGTAAAGTTTTTTTTTTTTTTTTTTAATTTCGAATTCCCTTCGTTCCGACTCTGAATCAGTCAGAATTGATCCTAAGCGTCGACCTTATTTTTTGACGCTACACTCAGTTGGTTGCTGTTGTCGGTGCCTGTACAGCTCGATCATTAGCATTCCTCCGTGCTTCGTAGGGCACGTTAAATTGTCGATCCCGGCTGTTAGTTAAAAGCAGTCGCTTAGCCAAGGCAGAGACCTACGGGTGGCCTAAATAACTCTTAGTCCCTGAAGATCTGCAAAAGGAATGGCAGAGAATCAGTTCTAGCCTCCCATCTTCATCCGAAATGGCATTACCAAGAAGAGTCTTATGTAAAAATCCTAAAGATGTTCAGCTATACTCTCTCTGCGATGCTACGAGTATCTACGATTCCTTCCATTTCGAGAAAAAAAATCCTTTGCTTGGTTAAATAAATTTGGATTAATTTTGTCAAATGTTCCTATTTCATATATGTACATACAAGCCAAAGTTAATATACCCATTTTTTTTAAATAAGGCTACTACTACCTACAATTTAGTTAATCACATCGGTAATACATTGAATTAACTGCAAAGTTGTCCTGTCGCTTCAGCTACTGTATAGGATCTGAATAGATAGCGATGACGTCACCATTAGTCGTATTTTAATACGTCTAAAGGAATTCTTCTAACACATTTTATTGTGAAAGAAAAAAATTGGTATAGTTAGAGGTCATGATAGCTCGGTTGGCAGAGCGCCTGGACTATTTATCCGCGAGGCGAAGCAAAAAATCTTATAAGATCGTATTTTTCACAAAAAATTATAACGTTAAACATTTAAACAAAAAATTGTTCCATAATATGGTTGTTTAAGAGATGAGAGGTTTGTAGTATTTCACATCCATAGCATAGTTAGATATTTTCCTCGTTTCCTTAGCGGTTTGCGGCAGTGTGCAGGGCGAATCCTTCGTGTGGATGTCGCGCCAGCAGTTGTACGTGCTGGTGTACCTCGTCACCGTGATGCACTCCGCACAGGCCGGGTACATGGAGAAGGCACACAAATACACGGAGAAGGCGCTTGCGCAGATCGATAAACTTACTTGTGAGTATTTGTTATTTATATTGGTTCAATTGTGTGGTGTTACTACAGTTGTCGTATTATTATAAAGTGTGCATGTCTGAAGTTAAATGCAATTAGTTGCGCAGTTAGCCAATTTTATGATTAAGTTGGCAGGGCGCATGCGCGATCTGGCGAACGCAGTAACAGCATGCTGTCTCAGTTACTTTACCGGTACATTCCGTTAATACACCTGTCTCTCTCGCTCGTTTAGTGGCTGAGATTAGTCGGTGTCTTAATTTATTTGCGGACGCGTTGATTTTCCTACAAAATTAAATATTTTAGCATGTTAACACTTCTATATGACTGCACCTGCGCGGTCGTTTAGGAAGCCTAACTCCAGACATGCACAGTCATAATACATCAAGTGTACTTTAGTAAAGTTTTAGTAAAGCTCTATTACTAAACCCGACATAATTCTGAAGCGAATAGTGTGGAATAAAAATTTCATCAATTTATTTAGCAAAATCAGGCGACAAGGACGAGAAGTCGGACCGAGAAGAGAGAGAGCAAATGATCAGTCGGAAAGGCGCCACTCTCGCGTGGAGACTGCGGATGGCGCTGGTGGAGCACGCCGCGCTGTGCCGCCTGGTGGCGGGCGGCAAGGCGCATGCGCTGCAGGAGATCGCGCGAGCCGCGCATCTACTGACACAGGCACCCTCACGTCAGTACATACTGCACCTACTACTAACATCATTACTGTTCTGTTACTAATTGATCAGTGATCTGTCTTGTATTCTGTGAAATGTATAATCTTTAGGGAAAGACCGCTGCCTTAGAAGACCAGACGGGAGAGGCCCTCTGACTAAATATCGAACAAATTTGCTCGCCACTTTTGGCGGGGGGTGAGGTAACACACAAGCACAAAAGACTTGTACTAAAACGAAAATAGCTCTCGTCATTACATTAACAGTATTAAAATACATAAAAAAACTAAACAAAAATATGTGTTACACACGATTAAAATCGTGTACTATTATTGTAACCATACTGGTAAAAGGTGCCTTTATATGATTGGGAATCATATGCCAGTGGCGAGAGGGGTACGCCTGCTACTCCAGTACTAATTCCTTCAAGACCGCTGCTGTCTAAAGCACATATATTAAGTTATCTAGTTCAGACTCAGATGTTCACTGAATTGTATTTATTTTTAAGCTGTATCTCAATGTGTTTTTATCCTAGAAATTTAGATTAAGATATTATAGTTCTCTTTCTCATCGTGTGGTTGATTAACAACCTTGGCATGGCTTTACACACCATCGCGAACATCTCAGGGTGTGCTGGTTTCCTCACGATTGTTTCCTGTCCGTTTTAAGCAAGAGATAATTAATATCCAATACGCACTTGACTCGAAAAGTCATTGGTGCCTGTTGAACCGATCTCACAAATAGTTATCGTGCAACAAAAGCTGGTAATCTCGCTACCAAACCTGTCTGCATGTTTTAACCCCTTGTAAATAGGAACAAGTAAACTAAATGATAAAAAATATTATTAAATAAAAGTTAAAAAATATAACTGTTAAGGAGTTCAATAAACATAGAACGAGTTTAGTAATGAAATTAATGCTTTTTGTTTTAATGGTTATATTTAGCAGTTTTATCTTTTAATTATCGGCCAAAACGTGGATCCATACGAGATACAATAGAATTTTAATTGTCTGCAAATGAGGAATTCGTGAGATTAAGGTAGGCGGACTCTTTGCACCCAAGTTACTTCAGAGAAGACGATGGTACAGTGGTCACGTCCTACCGTATACAGCGAGGTTCTAGGATCACCCCCATACAGTCTCCACAGGAATGTACCCTAATAGGCTTATTGTGTGTATTGAGGTCTCATTGTCTTATTTATTTACTAGTACCTCCCGCGTGGATATGATGATATCGATATAGATAGAGGATAAAGATGTCTCAAATTTAGACACAAGTCCGTTGTCCTTTTAAACCCGCGAGAGATTCGCTCGACATAGGTGTGTGCATCCGAGCGAGTCGTGCCATCTGCATAGCAATGTATGTTGCTAACCTGCAAAATTCATTGATTGCAAAATGGATAGAGGGAGATAGTATACAACCCTGCGGAACACCAGCATTAATCGTGAACAGGCGGGAGTAGGACCCGTATACTATTACCTTAATGCTTCGTTCTAGAAGAAAACTGGCTATCCTTAAGCACAACCTCGATGATGATGAGTCCGTATGATGGAAGCTTTTTCAGAAATGCTCTGTGCCAAACCCGATCGAAGGCTTTCGCTATATCCAGACTAACAGCTAAAGTCTTATCCTTACCTTCCACTGCCACAGTCCACCAGTGTGCCAAATACGCTAGAAGGTCACCAGGTGAAGGTCGCTACGAAAACCATACTGGCCGCCGCTTAGGTTGGTGCTCCTCTTTCTTTCTATATAAAAAAACCTTTCCCCACACCAGGAATTTCTTCCTGTATAGTGGGTGCATTT
Source organism: Xylocampa areola (assembly GCA_935421205.1). Taxonomy (NCBI): domain Eukaryota; kingdom Metazoa; phylum Arthropoda; class Insecta; order Lepidoptera; family Noctuidae; genus Xylocampa; species Xylocampa areola. Next base: position 13,491,212 of record OW285218.1, on the reverse strand, counting down.
ACAAACCACATATAATCTCACATGCACACACGCCCAGACCCGGAACAATTATGTGTAGATCATACAAATATTTGCTTCAAGCTATAATTTTACCTGCGACACGCGATGTAGCAGCCGGTCTCTCGACCACTGCGCCAGCCGCGCCGCAAAATCCAGAGGAGCACCAGCTATTACCAGTCACCACTAGCGATAGGTGTCCGTTACCAACGTTTTCAAGCGCGTCTCCACCGTCAGAGCCGAGGTGCTTCGAAAATTATGTTAAACCGTCGTTGCCGCCTGTTTTTAATTGATTAATAGCAGTCGTTCAGGCATGATAGAGACCTACGAGCGGCTTGAAAAAGTCTAGAGTCTAGACCCTATATTGACTCCTGGTTAGGAGTCAATATAGGGTCACGAAACGAAATCTGAATTAAGAAAACCATATTGATTCGGATTCACTGTCATTGGTTATTGTATAACTGGTTATTTTCGGATTCTTGTTGAGCCATGTTAATTCAATCCATTCTTGATTGTCAGTGACGTAGCTAGTCCTAAAAGGGACCTGTTTCAAATTTACCCACAACACAATTCACCCAAACAAATAATGGGACTTGCGATATGCATAGATTTTCGTTTTTAATTTTTTCCTAAAGATGTTTATTTCGTCTTGTAAATGGTTTAATTTGTTTTCGCTACGATAGAGTGTAAATATTATTAGTACGCTGGAGCCCCTTTGGCTCAGCGGCTTCGAATGATTGATACGGCTGATACAGCAGTAGCTTTGCCTCTGCTGATTGTCTACCTTGACCCAAGGTTGTTCTTATAAATGTGTTGTATTCACAGCTGCGACGGCAGCTTTGCACACGCCGCAGCTGCACTGTCTGCTGGGGCTGTACGCCATGTCTATGAACTGCATGGAGGCTGCTGAAGCACAGTTCCATGCCGCCATTGATGTGAGTATACCTCCTATTTACTAACAGATATTATGGTCAGAAAATAATCCATATTAGAAGTGACTTTCGGCGAGTCATTCACATTAGTTACATTTTACATTCAAACCGTTCCATTCATTCGAATATAAGCGTTCCCGTAACATTTCATGAACTGGCTCCTTCCGGGGCAGCTTATAATCTTGGTAATAAATTTGTCCAGTAAAGACATGAGCATATTGGTAAAAGTTATAAAAGTTTTGAATCAAGTATCAAGATATGCAAACGTCACTATAATCAGGTTTTACTTTCAGATGTCACAAGAAAGAGATTTATGGATGTTCGCGAAACTTAACCTGGCCATTGTTTATTTACGAGGACGAAGAGACACCGAGCTTACGATACTAATGGAACAAGTAAGTTTTAATTTACTTTATTTAAATGGTAATGCAATGCATATAATGAAAGGTAATTGCATCTTTACGACATTGTATTAACTGCAAAGTTACTCGTGTCGGTTCGGTCACCTGTATGACTGAATAGATAGCAATGACGTCGCCAAAAAGACGTTAAAATATGGATGAAGAGTTCGCGGTGGTGAGCAGAGGTCAAGATGGCTTAGTGGTCAGAGTGCCTGGAGTATTTATCCGGGAGGCGCAATATAATATATGATTTGTTTACGCAGGTCAGGCCAGAGGCGCTACCTACATATGCACACGGTCTACGAGCCGCCTCCTACTACGTGTTAGGACTACAGGCGTTCTTCCAGGCCCGGTACAACGAAGCCAAGTAAGTAACATCCTAAAATAAATACTGGTAGGATAGCATGTTTTTATATAATTAGTGTTTTTAGTAAGAAATTGTTGTCTTACGATCTTCTTGTTGAAACATTTACATAAATAAAGAATTCTTTATTAAAACATGGATAAACCACTAATGACTATTGAAGTACATAATATCAGTAATGCATCATGTCTATAATTCTTTTGAACATAATATAAACCTTGGCTGAGCTTCTCATAAGCTCATTTCTCGGGGAATAACAAGTCTCCCTCAATAAAGTTTCAAAGTTTCTAATACAACATTGACATTGTGTAGGAGGTACCTCCGCGAGACGTTAAAGATGGCGAACGCTGAGGACCTAAACCGGCTGACGTCATGTTCGCTGGTACTGCTGGGGCACATCTTCCTGTCCATCAACAACTCGCGCGAGAGCATGAACATGGTGACGCCTGCCATGCAGCTCGCCAGCAAGATACCTGATGTACATGTACAGCTGTGGGCTTCCGCTATACTAAAAGGTAAGGTTTTGGAGATGGAAAGACGGAAAGGATAAGGAGATATGGGCTGAAACAAATTACTGCACCCCTTAAAACATAATTGTGGCATACGTTCCGGCTGATAAGTGTCGCAATCTTTATAGGTAGTAGTTTTTGATTTATCGTCTTCTTTGAAGTAAACTTAGTGCTGTTTTGTAGAAATAATTCATCATAAGCGTACCTCTTGGCTATCTCGGTATACAGCTTTTCTGCGATGAGTAAAAATATTTAAAAAATACGACGCAATTTACTACTAAATCACCATCAATTTGTTGGTAACTGAGATAGCTAATAGGTACGCTAGTTGGTTAAAGGCGCGTGAAAATACATTTCAACCACATCGAGTTTAACTGTGTTACTGATATTGATATCTCATCACACAGACTTGTACCGGCTAGCTGGTGACACGGAGCGCGAGAACGAAGCGTACCAGATGCACTGCAACTTCTCGCAGGCGCTGCTCAAAGACCACTTCCAGGCCACGCAGCTGCCGCAGCACGCGCTGGTGGGCTGGATCAACGGGCCGCCGCCCGCGCTGCCGCCGCCGCACGACCGACACAACACATAGTCCACGCAGCTCCGACTCAGGCTCGTCGTGCGCCTGCTCAGCGCTACGCCGGTCTGACGCATGAGTACTGCTGCCACCGCTGCACTGCGCAGGGACCGGCCCGACCTGTACACAAGTACACCAGAACACCGGTACACCGGTACGGTCACGTCGGACGACTCCTCGGCGCTGAATGCCGTAGCGACGCTACGACTCACCATTGAAGTACAAGACGAATCGATTTATACAAAAACTGTTATTGGCCTAACGGGACACGAGACATTACCAGACAGTGATATTCCACGTCAGTGACGTAACAGACGTTCGATAGTGATAGTGTGGGCCGTTGTGAAATGTGTAGACGTTTACGATCTGATAGTAACTTGAATGTTGCGCGCGTGTTAGTGAGACTGTTCCCGGACTCGGGGCCGAGGGGATTCAACTAACTTAGCAAATAATGAATAGGTAAAGCTTGATTTATATGGTCAATTAACATCATCCTCATCATACATCTTTACATTTGGGTTTTTCAGTCGTGCTGTGGTTAGGGTTGTAGTCTATGGCAATTTCATTGCTCAATTGTATCCCCTCATTTCCCAAAGTCATGAGATATGCAGATTATCGTGAAACATATGATTAAGAAACATGGGCGATTGACGCTTATGTTAACTTTATGACAGAATGAGAAATATTTCTTTATCATCCTTGTGTGATTGTTGAGTTTGTAAAATGTTGTGACATTAATATCATATCAGACTAGTACGTGTCTGGGTGTCGTGTGTACGCCACACCTGTGTCGCCAGTGTAGTACGCTGTGTAGTATTGTGACACGTGGTTTTATATTGATTTTCATATATATTTGTCTGATCTCATTCATTATCATCATCACATGTGAAGCGACGCTAGGGGGGAAGTTACCGTAATCAGTATCAAATTATAATAACAAATGACATTTATTTTATTGATTTTTTTTATTATTGGGTTGTATACAAAAGGAAAAGTGTCATTATTTATATGAATTGATTGCATTTAAAACTCGCTAAAAATGGACTGCAAACGAATTCACTTTCTGAATAAGGATGGTGACTGTATAGTAAAAAGTACAAAGGCTGCACCCATTTCACAGTATGAGTGTGATGTTTGCAGCTTCCATACAGTCTGTCAGACTGCTGATAGGTAACTGCAATAGAATTGCAGGCAGGTCACAAATGCATTGCAGTTCATCTGTATACCATCAAAATGACGCAATAATTGGTTTTGTTGCTTTCTTATTTGAACTTTGTGACACTGTACTGTCCACGTCACGTTAAACAGGTGACTTAATTAATTGTGAAAGTTATATATCTCGGTGTTCCCCACCGGTGGCGCAGGGGCCATATCTCTAACGAGTATGTCGCATGTCTGTTACTAGCTTAACCCTGTTAACATAGACAACGCGCCAAAGGAGAGAGAGCATAATAAATTGTCTTATTTTGCACAATACACAGTTGAATTTTGGACAAATTATAAATTAATAAAAGTGTTTATGCAGATAATACGGACTGATATATAAATTAAATTGTACATAATGTGTCAAAATATGAACTTGAGAAAGAACAAAACGTCTCATATTTATTATTATTAATGATAATTTTTATTTTATCAATTATTTTCTTAGTAACTTGTTAGGAGTGAGCGGATGTTGTTGATACGCTGGTTGATTAATTTTATAGAAGCAATTGAATGTTGGACTCGGTCTCAATAGATTATTTCACTATAAATAGTCTGTCACAATAAGTGTTGAAATCTTTCCATGTTCATATTATTTTTGTAATATAATGTAGAGGCAACTGCTTTCTTTATCCAGAAATAATTCTATTGAAATCGGATGCAACATACCTTTAATTCACACATTTTTCGGAAAAACAAAATTGAAAGAAATCTGTACACATTTTTTATTTTAGTAATTCCCTTTCGAACAGTTAGATGTGGCCTTAAACAAGGGGTACACTTGCTGCTGTTAATATGTAAATAAAAGTTGAATTATTGTAAATAATAAAATTATAAAATATATGTTTTTTGCTATATTTCGTCTGTTATTTACACAGTTTAAACAAAATATTAGTCCTCTTACAATAGGTAAGTTGAGTTTAGCGGTTACTGATTTAATTGTTCCTGATTTGATTAGAAACAGGATGACCCTCGCGAGTATTTTGTATCCGAGGTTGGGGTCATTGCTGTTCATCATATGTAAGAGCACAAGACTGAGCCAATAGCTTGGAATGTTTCTAGGATATTAGTTGAAGTTGCAGGAGTACTCGCTGCATATAGAGATCTGTCCGCCGCTGGGCTGTGCGTAGTGCGGGGGGTCTGGCGCGAGGTTGTTCTTGCGGTAGAAGGTGTGGCGCAGGATGAAGCAGCGCCCGTGGTTCACGTCACGCGCGCGCTGCTTCGCCTGCTTCTGTTGCCATCCGTAGTCCCAACTCGTTGCTACTCGGTATAAAAATCTGTAATCGTGTGTTGATTAAATTCTTGCACTTTATGCGCTATGTAACTGCATCTGCACTTTAGGTAACGGTTTATGAAAATGCCTACTCACATAGGTATTGATTGATTTAATCATCAGTTGCATATTTTAAGTGAAATCCAGATCGTGTACACTGCACGTGGGATGTGATTTTGATTTCAGTGCATCGACCAACGCCTAAGTAACCTAACACTGATTTATACCTATCTATTGTCGTCGTCGCTATCCTATAGATCTTTACAGTCTGCTAGATTAAGATAATGCTTTTAGCATACTATCCGAACCGACATTATGACGCCATAAAAAATCAAGATCACTAACTTGTCCTCCGGAGCTTTCTTATATCTCGCCTTTAAATATTTATTAACTGCGCCTTTCTCAGTACTTTTGTGTAGTATATTTGATACTTTTTGCTGTATCGGCTTCATCATAGCGTTTTCTTCAGTCGGTATCACCTGAGGTATTGGCACTACCACCGGTGGGTCCAGAGGTTCATTTAATCTCTAAAACGAGCTAAGTATCTCTATCATTAATATTTAACGGAAATCTGGTCTAAAACTGATGACATTGTCGGTACAGTGGTCGAGATATCGGTTTCTATGACCATAAAATTGTTCCAGGTTTGGTGCTAGTGCGTAAGTAATGACTATGATGGTAAACTACATAATTGTAGGTATTTATAAAAGCACACGACAAGAATATTTGTAGTGGAGCAACGTTTTACAAAAAGATTGTTATAGACGATGAGTAAATTCAGATATGAGCCATACCCGCATGAGTTCCTCTGCAAGCAAAATAGATCCATCGATCTCCCTCACTTGCTTCTCCTTAGCTTCTTGCAATACTTTCAACAAGTTCTGCTGGTACCACAGTCTGTTGCGGCGGTCGGACCTCGCCGCTGCCTCCGCGTAAAAAGCGTGCGCCATTTCCGTAATGTTAAAACATGTGGCTACTTAGAATTTGATTGATGGGCATTAGATACGTTTAAATTAATTTGGTTGATGAATTTACTACAATAATTTTGAGGTGACATGTGCAACTGTCAGCCAGGAGAAGTATTTTTTTTCGTTTATTTAAAAAGCTGTTCTTCAAGCAGGGACTAAACAGGTAATAATAAATAGTACCTACCTATTTCAATAACAAGCCACAAAAAATACGTTTTTCATAGACTACTGTTTGAATCGTCTGTAACAGACGTTAGTACCAATGATGATAGCAGAGGTTGAAGTGTATAGTGGACAAAGCACCTTAGGATTTGAAACAGTGCTGGATTTGGTGACCTGATTTTAATTCTAATGATGGTTACCACTGCTAGGTATGGCCATTGATTTGCCATTGGAACAATAATACCCTGTAAAAATAGTTCACCATTTATTCATAATAAAATAACACAGAATTCGAGTCTACAAAATAAAATTATATGGAATGTTTATTTACAATATGATACAATTAACTTAACAATTAGTTTTGGCTGTGAGATCGGCCGGACTTTCTGCCCATCACAGGACTGCCTCCCATCTGTCGTAGGAGGCCGCGGAGGCCCTTAGCTTCGCGCACGCCGCTCTCCAGTTGTTCTGAGGGGACTGCGCAGAAGTCGTCAACTAAAGGCAAGGGCCCGCTGAGCCGCTCTGAGTATTGAGAGAGGCGGGACTGATGACCTATTGGCGAGGTTTTCTCTACCGTTTGCTGTGGTTGAGTCTGAAAAAAGCATGGTAAACTCAAAGACAGCCAAATTATAAAGAAATCAATTGCATATATAGCCAAAAGATCAATGCCAAGTGCATTGGCGCCGGGACGGGGTGTCCAAATGCACCCTCTGTTATGAAAGTGAACACAAGAAAAGGTAAATGTATTATTTTTATTAACTAGTTTTATCTAATAATTCCAAAGTGCAGCAAGTAAATTATACCTAAGTATTATTAATCTGAACACATTGCCCTGGACACTGGCAGGATCATTCTTAGGGAAGTGCATCTGCATCTACATTATTGTATTTTTATCATAAGAAAAAGTTGAAGCAGGATCCTCATTCATTGAGAAAGTGTAGTATAATTTTGAAAGCAATCTATGGAATAAAGAGACACTCAAACTATGGAATAAGGATCAAAATTTTTTTTTTTTTTTTTTTAATTCGTTTTTGGTTCTTGTTCATGGACATATTAATCTATAATAATAAAACACTTTTTACATTACTACCTTGCCAGATACAGCAGCCAATTTATCCTGAAGTCTCTTCACCATAGCAGCATCACTCTCATAGCTGGTGAGTGTTGGTTGGGGCATGCATTGGAACACAGTGGCCAGTAGGTTGTGTAGAGATACTAGCACACTGTCCTGCCATGCTCGTGTGAAGTACAGGCTAAATGAGGGGTTCTCTTCTGGCTTCTGGATAAACGGCAGCACTGCAAAAAGAGTATTGGTTAAGGGTACAATTTTAATCTTATGCTTTAATGAGGGATACCACCTATATTTTTAGAATTTCTTAAAATTCTATTGGCTACTATAGACCAATAAAAAAACAATTCAAAGATGTCAATCGAAATCCTATGTCCAAAAATGGACTTCAGCTGAATTTGTTAAACATGAGAGGTGTGTCGATTAAAACTTACTGAACCAGTCCCTCCACTCAGCCTGTCCTTGAAGCTCTGGTAACATTTTGGAAAGAAAGTCCGTGATCCGCTCATTTCTTACTCCGCCAGTGCTTTGTGCTGCCGTCACTAAATATAACTTGTACAGGCTGTATTCGAGTTTCCGTACAGCTGGAAAAATATGATATTACCACTGATCATGAATACTTTTCACCATTAGATAGTAATGGCAAGAAAAAGATTTTCTACATACCAGGCTGAACATGGATCTCTAATTTTGAGAATACAAGTGTGTCGAGGTGTGACCAATACTCTTTTAATCCGTTTAGGTCTGAGACATTAATATAATGCACAATTTGTTCAACTATTTTGTCAACTCTAAAACCTTTGTCTTTATCTGCCTTCAAATCATTGTCAAACGCTTTCACTGTCGACGTAAATCCTCTATATAGTAGATATTCCCGCACCAATTCATCTACAAACTGTATGTGAGCCATTGCTAGATAAGAATTATAGAAAATGATTTATTATTTTAAAAACAAGAAACATGAACTGCCCCAGAGCCTTGTCGTTGACATTTGTTTTTTTTTTTTTTCTTTCGCCCTAATCGGGCAGGCTAAGGTCTTAGACCATACCGCCTCGTCTTCAGTGTTCTTGAATAAAAGTAAGGCCAAAGCCTCGTCTTCAGTTACTTCCTTCTTGTATTAATCAAGTATAAAAAGTTATTGCAGTTATTGCCCCAGTAAAACGGTGGAAATTTTACTGAGTCTTCGATGGAGTTTAGGAGTGAACACAAAAAGTCATGATTTTCAATTGTATACAATTTGCCCACACTTGCACACCTTCATGAACACATAATGGTTAATTATCCACCATAATTACACATTATACTTCGGAGAAACACAAGTTTTGGAAAACAATATAAAATCGACAACGTGCACTTTACATTTTCCCGCCTAAACTCCGTTGACATTTGTTTGTTTGACACTGATTTTTTTTTTTTTTTTTTTTTTTCCTTCGCCCTAATCGGGCAGGCTAAGGTCTTAGACCATACCGCCTCGTCTTCAGTGTTCTTGAATAAAAGTAAGGCCAAAGCCTCGTCTTCAGTTACTTCCTTCTTGTTTTAATCAAGTATAAAAAGTTATTGCAGTTATTGCCCCAGTAAAACGGTGGAAATTTTACTGAGTCTTCGATGGAGTTTAGAAGTGAACACAAAAAGTCATGATTTTCAATTTTATACAATTTGCCCACACTCGTACACCTTCATGAACACATAATGGTTAATTATCCACCATAATTACACATTATACTTCGGAGAAACACAAGTTTTGGAAAACAATATAAAATCGACAACGTGCACTTTACATTTTCCCGCCTAAACCTTGACACTGATTATTTGTCAATTTTGACATGTGCATTTAGAATGTATTATTTATCTAATTCTGATTGCAACAAGAGCAATATATATATATTAAAATTATTCTTAACATATTTCGATTTTAAAGTTTGAATCCATATAAATAAAAAGAAGACTATGAAGAAAGCGAAAACATACATGTTTTGTTAAAGATTCTGAACGTTTGTAAGATTACCAACCAACTCCAACAATGCGTTCAGAAAATATTTTTATTATTTATTGTAAAGTATTTAATGAAATATAAAAGACATATGAATGATATTTAGCCTTATTGAGAAAAGCTCCTGAACGTTCGTACACCTTTTATTTGTTACAGCTTTAGGAAGGTATATTAGAACTATATATACATATCATTCATAGAAATCAATCTTTCCAAAAACTGAACGTAGAAAAATATGGCCAACCTATCAAAACAAATTCGAAATGTCAATCGCTTTCAATCAGCTGTCGATTTTTTATTGAAGAAATAGAAGTTAAATTATTTGTATATAAACCAAAATGTGCATTGTTAAATGAAAGGGAGTTACTAGTTTTGTGGTGTGATAAAATTCGGCACGGTGGTGTTAGTGTTTGGCGGAGGCGTGTGCGGTGGGCGATGGCGGTGGTTGCGGTGTGAAGGTGGCGGGCGCGGCTCTCGGGCGCAGGCATGCGGCGGCATGGCGGGCGAGGCTGCGGGCACGTCGCGCGGCCTCCGCGTCTACAAGATCGTGGTGCTGGGCGACGGTGGCGTCGGCAAGTCCGCGGTCACGTTGCAGTTCGTCAGTCACAGCTTCTTGGATTACCATGACCCAACTATAGGTAAGTACTTAATGGAATTAACACGTCTAAACTATTGTTTACATTCGAAATTAAGACTCTGTAAAAGATTTCATGAGAACATTGTGTATCATTGATGGTTAGTAATGTTCCATATGGATTGATTGGAGTACTGTCACTTAGTATTTGTTTAGTCTACAGTAGCTATATACAGTACAGTCATAGTTGTTTTATAAATATAAAATATGGTAACTGCTGTGTTAATGTTTATAACTTTTAAAAAGCATAGCAGAACATGACCAAGGCAAAGTAGTATGTTCAATATAAATAAATGAATTACTTATTAATTACCTAAAATAATTAAAATATTTTCATTGGAGGTAAGAAGAGGCCTTGATCAGCTCGCGGTAGCCTGGACTAAGACCCTTAATGGTCGTATCGATTGCCCTGAGCTCCATGACCTTTTCTGTCGACTATTTGTGCCCGACAAATACATCGGTCATCGCCAAAGTCGACGACACAATCTGTTCGCGCAACTGCCGTGCAGAACGGTCGCCAGAACCGAATCGCCCGTGTGTCGCACTTTAAGGATGCTTAATGCCCTCCTGACGGCCAACCCTGAATGTGATGTGTTTGCGGATGAATGGAGTAAAATTATGCGGGTATGTCTGACGTTCTGTGAGAAACAGTACGCGAGGGTGTCCACTGTTCCATGTTAGTAAGCAATGAATAATTTGTTTATGAAAAAAAAAAAAAAAGAAAAAATTGTCTGCATGGTATAATTTTATTTTAATTTTATTTCTATGTTAATTAATGTAATTGGTATTGTACCGTGTTAATTAACTATAAATAAATAAATAAATAAATAAATTTATTATTATTATTTAATTATGGACGAGCAGCAGATTTGCTGATGTGTCCACATCATAGTACTGGAACAATGTTTTAACACTTGTGTTAGTCCAATATTTATTTTTATGTTTTATAAAAAGTTTAAACACTGCCATTCGTTGTTAGCCAATTGTCCAGACAACACTTAATACTGTTCACTATTTTGGATTTGTAATGATCCATGTTTGATTTGGTCAGTGGTTCTCTTTTGCTATTATTTATTAATGGCAAAAGAGGACCCACTGACCAAATTATTTTTTGCTTAACTGGTAATAAATTGAATATTTGAAAATAAAGAAAAAAATTTGTTTAGTGGGTCATCTTAAGAGCAGAGTATGAACAGAAAATCTACTTACTGCTGTACCAAAATATTATGACTTTTTGGTATTAAAATAATATATTGGAAGCAGTGAAGGATGGGTGTTTTATGGGACTGTCTTAATGTAATATATGACATTATAAAAAGACCATTTCAAATGGTCTAAATTGAATAAAAAAAATTGATTTTGTTAGAAGTGGTTCATCTGGTTCAGTGGTTTTCTAAGTAATATCTGTTATACTTTCAGAGGATTCATACCAACAGCAAGCCGTAATAGATGGGGAGCCAGCTTTGTTGGACATATTGGACACAGCTGGACAGGTTAGTTAACCGATTAGGGGACACTCAGGCGCTATAGCCAGTGGCGGCGCTAGGTGTCAGCAACCGCTGTGGCCTCGCGCCTGTGGGGGAGTCACAGTTGTTATATTTATTTCCATACAAGTGTTGTAGTATTTAATGAATTAAGACCTATTTTAGAAGCACAATGAGCCAAGACAACTATCTGTGTTATCAAGGCATTATCAGTACTATCAATTGAAGCTGAAATAGCCGCTGGTATTATCAATGATGTAATCTTTAAAAAAAGAAAAAAAAAGTGTGGCAGAAAGCCGAAAAGCTATGTTCTTTAATTTAATTTGTTTGTAATTTTGGCCATTGCTTGATTAGCAAAATAATATTTGAAAATGAAGGCCTTGCGAAGTAGATGTCGCCGACGTTCGCGTTTTGTCTAGCGCCGCCATTGGCTACAGCTGTCATACCAATAAAACTTCTGTTCTTCGTCAACTTCTATTAAACTACTTCATTAGTCTAGTGGTCGCAAGGGGGACTGCCAAGCCCAAGTCCTGGGTTCGATTCCTAAGTTAGGCAAAATGTTATTGGATTTTTCTGTTATGAATTTTCAGTAGCAGCCTGGAGTTTGACTCACCACTTATTACATCATATTTAATAACAGTAGTGGTGAAATATGCATGTACACCTCTACTTATCCCTTCAGGGAACACAGGTGTGATGGTGTGTATTTCATCATGGGTGCTTCAGTGTTAAGTTTACAGTTAATTTTATTTACAGTAGCAACAAGCAGTCAATAATATAGTATTTACTTGGAATTTATTATTTAATTTTCCATTTTGTATTTTATAGTTGTGAGCAGAATGTGAACATGTGCCCTGGATACATCATTCAAAACCAATATATCTTGACCCCTCTTACAGGTGGAATTCACAGCCATGAGGGAACAATATATGCGGTGTGGGGAGGGCTTCGTCCTCTGCTACTCGGTGACGGACCGGCGGTCGTTCCGTGCCGCTGCCGAGTACAGGCGGCTGCTGGCTCAGGCGAGGCCTTCAGAGCGACTACCGCTCGTTCTGGTCGGGAATAAGCTGGATCTAGCGCCCAGATTTAGACAAGTATGTTAGATTTTTCTTTAAAGAGCTATTTCTTTATGCATGCAATCATGATAGCAGCAGATGGTCTTATGTAGTTTCTGCCAACCCTCATGTGGAAAAAGACGTATATTTATGTGTATATTTTATACACATAAATTCATTGTTGGTATTGGCCTACTTTACATCTATACAGGTTATTAAATAGTCCAGCATACCTATTGGCTATTTGGGTTAGGTACCATCGAATTGATCGCCACTTTGTAGTACATACATTATGCCATTATGTTTTTATTATGTTTTCTCATCATAGCTGTAAAGTACGACGCAATGTACTAAGGTGACCGTCAGTTCGATGGTAACCAAGATAACCAATAGGTTCGCTGGTGGTTGTTAATAGCAGAGTATTAAAATAAATATCTCCAGGCGTCTTCTTAAGACGTATACAAGCGGATTCGAAATTTAATACATACGGACGATGACACGGTAGCTCAGTTGGTAGAGTGATGACACGGAATGTCAAGGGTCGCGGGTACTTACACAATAATGTGGAAGTAGCTAGATATTGTATTATTTGCATCCATTGTAATAGACTTCCGCAAAGCAACGATCTATTCATATTGACTTAGCTGGAGAGTTCTCATTTCAGAGGCCAAGACTTACATGAGCCGGAGCAGTTTGTTAGCTTTTATAGATTCTACTAATCTTATATACATATATAATTGTACAGGTGACGACAGAAGAAGGGAAGGCACTTGCTACGCAGCTCGGTTGTCCGTTTTTCGAGACGTCAGCAGCACTCCGGCACTTCGTGGATGATGCCTTCCACGCACTGGTCAGGGAAATACGACGGTTGGAAAGACAAAGACAGGTATATTATCTATTATTATTACATGTATTATCGCGGCCTTTTCCGCTTGCCCACTTAAAATTTATTTCGTGTAAATCCTGCGCCGGCGCCATGTCACGCCCCCTTAAAGTGTTCGCCTATTAGGAAAGCGAGAACGTAATTAGTTGCAATCTGCACAGCGCAGCTTAGTGACGCATCACGTGTACTACCTTTTGTGAATTTTAAGGACGATCTAATTTGACCTTGGCTACAGAGCTTTTTATTTTTTGTGCAACCGAAAATGAACTTAGTGGTGGTCAGGCGGGAGTGTCCGCTATAGTACATCCGACTCATATTATGAATACGAAAGTTTGTGAGGTTAGAAGAATGTGTGAGCCCCTAGCCATGATCTGACTCTGCGGCGATGTTGCTAGTCAAACGGACTTTTGTTACTCTATCACGCAACAACTACTAAACGGTTTTGGATGAAATTTGTGTGCTTTTGAATGAAACGTTGCTGTGGAGTTTGTTGCGCCGCTTCTTCCCAGCTAAAACACTAGGGAAGTGGTGACGTTAAAAAAGTTGCTAGTGTTTAGCCTAATTTGAATAAAGATATTTAGATTTTGATTCACACATAGGACACTTTACCCGGCTGGACCCAATTATGAAGTCCACGCAGACTAGTTTAAGTGAGATAAACGTAATAAATAAATGTCACATATTTTTAATGATTTTGTTTTCATTAAATGTTATATTATAATATATAGTGGCCATTTTTAATATAGCATCACACCTGTTTTTCTGATAGATTACGCAGCGAAGGACTATTGCACACCCATATTTCGGTTTCGCATCGGTGGATGCAGTTGTATGTAGAGATGTATGGAAGAAGAATACATGCTGCACCGATCCCAAATAAATTGGGATAAGGGCGGGGGGATGATGACAGGTGGATACTGTTATTTATGTAAGGTGTTGAGGCTATTGCCATCAACTGGGTGCACTTTAGAGGTCCGGCAAGGCTACTGAGAATTTCTTAACAGAAAAACTCAATAATAACTTGCCCGACCCGGGAATCCATCTCAGGACGTCACGCACGCAAAGCAGTGGTACAAACAAAGTACAGCCACACGGGAGTGGGGCAGTCAAGTCCAGTGCATTTTACAATAAACTTGTAACTTTCAGGCATCAATATTGGGCACTGGTATATCTACGAGCGGTGGTCGCCGACGGTGGCGACGGTTACGCAGTATCTTCGCTCTGGTCTTCAGAAGAAGGAGAAGGCACCACACCTCGCCGTAATCAACCCAAGTTGAACAGTCCGTAAGATCTTAACATTGTCTCTACCGCAAAAAAAGGAGCGACAAGTTTATCGAAAACAGCTGTTATGTATATCGCAAGTATATTGATGCAAGATGACGCAACAAAACACGCTTAACAACATAACTTTTGTTATGTACACTTTGGTAAGTAAAACAAATAATTGATTATGATGAAGTTATATTGAAAATGTAATTTAAAATAATGTACTTATTAAGAATAGTACATTCAAATTATTTTTTTAATTGGCTGTACTAAGTCGATGAAAATAGGTTTTACCCTATATGATTCATTTAACTTTTACACGGATATTATTACATGCAGATTTACAACTTTAAAAACAAAAAAATATATTTAATGATCCAGTGTAATTTTGTGTATTTTATGAAATTAATTGAATTTTAAATGTCCCTTCTTCTACCTCAAAATTATGTTATTATTTATGGTTACACAAGAAAATATACAACGTTTTCATTAAACTAATGGCAAAGAAAAAAATTATACGAGATCTTCTATGAAAATGTATATTAAAATAGGACTGTTGATCTTGTGCAAAGGGAAACTTAAACTAAATCTCTTATCAAAAAGACCCTTATATTGCGACTCAAAACTTCTTCGCATTTTTACAGTCTAAATCAAAAGTATTATGGCATTCAAAATATTTAAAATAGAGCATTCGTTAAAAATCAACCTTATATCAATTCCACTGAAACTAATATTTGTCTGAAAACACTTGAAAATTTACTGTAAGTTTATTAGTTTAACATATTGTTTTATCAAATGCTTCGAATATTTTGAACACTGAATGCCACTATACTTTTAGCTGTTTTTGTTACTTGTTGGCTGTACTAATGAAGTAAAAAGTCAGTCCAAGTTATGTCATTAACTTAGCTCCTTTTGTCCAGAAAATTGCTCAAGCGCACTTTTTTCAGTTAAATATAAGGCCTAAGAGAATTCAAATGTGAGATGCTCAATTGTCAAGCCAATACATCTAAACATACTGAAAAAAATAAAAAAGTAACTATTAATGTGCGTTATCTTAATCTATTATCTCGCTAATTAGCGAGCCAATAGATTAAGATATCGAAATAAAAATCTAAAGCTAATTAGCAGACGCAATAGATTTTTATTGTTATGAAGTACGTATTTGAATGTGTCTGAGCCAAAGGGTTAATATCCAAGTAACACACACATATATTCACTTGACGGGGGCACTTCCGTGCTACTGAAACGAAAAGGATAGTCAAGCTATGCCTAAAGTAAGGAATCGAATCTGTATAGAAAATATCTTGAAACCAGATTTTATGAATTTCCTTCATCCTTCTGATACACTACACCAAATTTAAGTTTCCTCAATTGGCCGTTGCTAAAATAGAAGCCATAGACTATAAAATATTGAGTTGCCATATTACAATAATTTACTTATTGCATTTATATAACCTTGCCATACAAAGCTACTTCAACAAAGATACCTTGGTCCTCTACCTCTTAAACAATTCCTAATTAGATAAATTGGATATACTAGTAATTCCTTTAGGACCCCTATATTAGTAGGTAATAAGAAGAAACTTAGGCCTAAATAATGTTTCTATTGATGTTAATTTAATTTGTGACAGTGTAAAATACCTTCAAGTGACGTTTGATGACGATTGCTAACGTCAGTGTGACTCGCCGTTACATTATTTGTGCTTTATGATTTTTAATATCTATAATATTAATTTCATCTATTGACGAAATTTTCTTGTAATGTACATTTATAGTACTTAATATTTCTATAAATTTTTGTGTGTGATATGTCTATATAATTCTTATCACATTATGAAGTCTGCTATCCAGTGCCATTTCTCGTGCATTTTTTTCTTAATTCCTATACTCCAAACACACACAAAATCATGTTTTATACAGGAATATATAAATTATATCTTTGTGTATAATTTGGCCCCAGTACCTAATAGTTTAGACCATAATGTCTTCCGAGTGACGGAACCCGCAAGAGCAATAAGTAAGTGTAGAAATTATTTTACATTACTGTTCGTTTGAGCCATTGATATAGTAAATGTTTTATTAGGAATTTGAATGTATAGCTTGTGTAGGTAAGTTAGGTAGGCAAAGCCTGACAGCCGACTAGAAATGCCGATTTTAGGAATAAAATGACTTCGATTATTTTGCACAAAGGCTAATTTAAACTGAAAATATTTCCGTCTTTTACTGACAGTCAAAATGAATAAGAGACTGAAGAGATTTTGAGCTGTAATATCAATTTAAATAATAGAATATGATGGGAGTTTTCAGTTTTCATTCAATCTCTTTTTTGCTTTTATTGCTTGTAACAGATAGCCATAATTTTAGTTAAGTTAGCGCGCAACGGACTCGAGTCATTATATTCTGGAAAATGAGGGAGTTATGAAGTTGAGAAGGCTTATTCCACGTTCACGTAGAAAGATATCAGTAAAGATGAGGTGATAAAATGTCTATATTATATGTAGATAAGGTGGTTCCATCGCGGTTCGTGTGCAACTTTCTATACAGACTAAACGGTAAAGAAATTACTGGACCTAGGCGATTTGATTAACGAATCTAGACTAAAACCTAAATATTCGTTAAGAATTAGAATGTTTCTTGAATAGTGTAAAACACGTTACTACAGGCAGGTAACATTACTGGTAGGAGTACATTTACTAGTTGGCTTTTAGACTTGTCCGTAAGTCATATTTAAGAGTAATACGAACCATAGGGGACCTGTAGGTAAAACAAAATTTCAAACGTATTATACAGATGCCATATTCGTGTATATAACCCAACCAAAGCACCGTTATTATTGAAAAATGATAGTTTTTCTATATTCATTTTAACCTTGGAGTACAATTAAGTAAATAAGTGAGATGTGTCGAGCTCCTCTTTTATCTGTGTAACAGATACAGCAATAACTATATAAAGTAAATATAAAAATATATTTATGTATAACTTTAGTATATAATTGGTGTATGTATTATTGGAGTACCCTTAGTGTTGTGGGAAGACGTGAGTTTGTATAATGTTAGGTCGATACGCACAAATACTAGTGTAGCCGTTACGTGTGTGTGTGGACGTGTGTTCGTGTGTGTGCTAACCTCCCGGACGAACCATACGACCATACAAGACATAGGCTTAATATATACTAATATTAAAAGAGAGATTCCTAAATACGAGCAATATTAAACGCCTAATATGGTAACTAATTATGATGTGGATGTTAGATTGTGTCGACATTTTAATTCATAATTAATTGTAGTTTGTCCGAGAACTTTTTACGAAAGGTTTTGCCCCCATTTTAAGATGTTACAAGGTAGATTTTGATGTACTTCTCGTGTTTTATTGTAATATAATGTATGGTCGGATGCGTCGTCTGTGACAACTAAGTACTGCCGGGGCGACACTGTGTTGTACCACAGTACAATAAGACGGTGTCAAACTAGGGTATTTATCGTTTAATGGCGTGTTCATGATGTGGCTTCGAAATGAGCGAGCAAAACTTACCAG
Source organism: Xylocampa areola (assembly GCA_935421205.1). Taxonomy (NCBI): domain Eukaryota; kingdom Metazoa; phylum Arthropoda; class Insecta; order Lepidoptera; family Noctuidae; genus Xylocampa; species Xylocampa areola. Next base: position 13,472,911 of record OW285218.1, on the reverse strand, counting down.
TGATGAAAAATCTTGTGCCATAGAAATATCAATTACTATTTGTCAAGGAAACATTGAAAAATAATACACACTAACGGGGATTGAACCCGCGACCCGTGAACATTCTTGGGGTTTCAAGCCCCGGTTTCGTCTCTATTATTTTTCAATGTTACCTTGAAAATTTGTAATTAATATAGGCCTTAACATGTATAAAAAATATCAATATAGAAATATCAGTTATATTTTAAATATACACATTTGCATGTTACCAATCAGCAATATTACACCAATACTCCAAAACTAATGTAAGTTTTAAAATGATTTCGCGTTTTAGTAAGCATTTACATTACAGACCAAGGCGTTTCCGCTAGTTTCGGAGCCACCCATAGCGCTCGAGCTTTGCCGTTTGGCATACAAAGCCTACCTATCCTAACAAGGGATTATATAACTATCTAATTTAGTCCTTAAAGCTGTTTGAATAAAGTACAATTTGATTTGTATAAAATGTAAATGATAATTTGGTGTCACTGTTTGTGTTGAGTTATCGTATTCTGTAGTAATGTATCGATAGGTTCTAACTCTAGTCATTATTGTTTTGTATAGCTGTTAATAGATGTTCATCTTAACCTGATAATGGATGGCTTACTGGTAAAATAAGTAACTTGTTGGCCTTTCTGTTTGTTTATTACCTGAAATAACATTTTTACATACACTTTGAGTACCTAGCTTCGATTCAGAAACATAATCAGTAGTTCAATAAATAAAAGTAGTGCTAAGCCATGTTTAATCTTGGCATAAGACAATTGGCGTCAATTCTAATGTAGCGAACTAAACTAAATTTAGAGCATTGCTGTCTTTTACTAACCCGTATTATAAGAGCGGGACGGGATGACGTCAAAATTTTCGTTTGATATCTCTAATTTTAATGGCTGCCTGAAACTGTGTTTGCTGAAATGTTAAAGATTTTAATTTGAAATACCTGAACTCGAATTTGACATCTCTTGATTCGTCCTATCTTGCTCATTTAGTAACTGTTAGTAAAAGACAACAATATCCTAAATTAAACATTAGAATTGACGACATTGGCGCCAATTCTAATGTAGCAAACTAAACTAAATTTAGAGCATAGCTGTCTTTTACTAATCATGAATATAAGAGCAGCACGGGATGACGTCAAATTCAAATTTAATCATATCAACCTAAGTTGTCCATACAATTTACGTTTGACGTCTCTAATTTTAGTGGCCACCTAAACCTGTGCCTCCTAAAAACGTTCGGAGATTTTAATTTGAAGTGTCTAAATTCAAATTTGACATCTCTTGATTCGTGCCATCTTGCTCATATAGTAACTTTTGGTAAAAGACAGGAATGTTTTAAATTTAGTTTAGTTTGCTACATTAGAATTGACGCCATTGTTTCTGAATCGAAGCTACTCAAGTTATATGTAAAAGTGCTATTTTTTTTAAGCCGGCTAAATCTACCTATGTTGCCTTACTCCGGAGTTTGTCGCTGCCTTTAAGGCGAGGGTATCCGGATAACGTCATTTTTAAATGTGTTTTATTTGTAGATCCTAGTAAAGCAGAAAAAGAAATAACATTGTTCACTCTTTGACCTAGATATTTTGGCTGTTCTATACAAGATTACTTGCAGTTTACTGCATCCAATAAAATCGCAAAGACCAGCCTAATTACGATTTGACATCCATTGTATTTGAGTTATATTAGGCTTTGAACTTTGGAAAATGTGGTAGGTAACTGCCGTCATATTGTAAATTATGAAAATCTCATCAGTCTAATTCAAAAAGTTGCCCTGTTGGCTCATTAATTACCAGACAATAGATTTTTATTGTTATAAAGTACAATTTTGTACAGCTCCGATCAAAAAAGTTAATATTTTCTATCTCTACGATGCACTCGCCACGTCTACGCCTACCACGTCTAAACCTTATTTTACCAGTAAGTCGGCACAATATTATTAAATAATATTGTAGTATTAGAGTTATTCGGAACAAACCCGTGTTGTTCACTAGTGATCACTTTGCCACGAGTACTAATATTCTAATTGTCTTTTATGGAATACGAACTTTAAGTTTTTCACATAGACCATTGCGTTACACTTTGATATGGAAAGTGCATGTAACCTCTTTGTTTAAAGTTATTATATCATTACTGGCCAAATACTCCAATTTTATGTAGACCTCAAATGTTTTGCTCTCTCTGTCCTTGCCTTGGATCCTTGAAGTGACTGAGATAACACGAGATTTGCAAAAGAACTACCAAGTTTTAGCTTAAGACGTCTTATTATCAAAACCGTATTAAGATAAAAAAAATGATAGATATTTAAATAAAGAGCTTGCGGGTATTTTTTCCTGTCATTATTTACATTGTTTAAGTGAGCGCAAGGTCTGTTACCATGTTTAAAAATTCGTATTCCGAGTTTTGTATCAGTTGACAGTATAACTGGCCTATTTTGTAGTGTCTGTCGTTATGTCGTATGTATTTATTGATATATAGCTGTTTATTTATTTCTTTACTTCTAAGCGGAATTTTAGCTCTTCTATACTGCTTCTAAATGTTGGCAACATTGGTTCAAATGCTGTCAACGTGCGACATATTTATTTATGGGGAGACCACAAGTAAGCATCGGGAAATTTGAAAAAAGACAGTGATTTTTTGGTGTTACTTAGAAATAGAAATGATTTGCGATAAAACATGGTTTCCTATTTAAAACCATGTTTTTAGCAGCAGATTTTCGACAAACTTGTCTTCATTAAAAATTGTCAACTCGATAAAAGTTTTTATGTATTGAATTTTATCGTTTTATCAACACTATTTCAAATTTAACATATGAAATCGACAAAAAGAAGCATGCTCGCACCGTGTTTGGTTTAGAAAAACAATTTAAAACATAAAACCTTGATTATTTCTTGTCGCAAGCAACCAATTTATGTTTCATTTCTATTTCTAACAAGGGTGAAGAAGCGAAACAGGTTTTTTTTTTCGAATTTCCTGCCCCGTGTTTGAGCTTTTACCATTATGGTGCAGCGTATGCGCACATTTATTTGAAAGTGTGTTGCTAATATTAACTGCGTGTTTACGAGAAACGTAACGACATGGCTGTTTTGTGATGGTGTTATTATGGTGTATAATATTTTTGCACCAATTATTATCCTTTTCAGTAAGCTGGCGTGACGTTTATCGTGAACACGCCCTAAAAATAATGCTAACTTTTTGTTAGTTTTTATTATAGCTAATATTTTGTAACAGAAAGCGCACTATTAGCGTTTACTAACTACATAGTTGTTCAGAGCCCGTAGTCAGTATATATTTGAAATTGACGCTTAAAATGTATTTAAATTTTAATGTTTAATAAATATATTCCATAGATTAGATGGTTATTGAGAGGGTATATCTTTTACCCTACAGTAGGTGATTTGAACAATAATATATAAAAATATTTCGTGTTTTTATGTACAAAATTTTATATGTTGAAAATTGTTGTAATATTTTTGTTTGGTCAATATATTTATAAATACATATTTAGATATTTAACTATTTTGTTATGTGTAATAATTTATAACACCAAATAGTACCTTTCAGATTTGTATTTATATTTAATGCAAGGATTGTAAGCAGTGTGTAGAGATTTTGTTGAATAAATGTCATGTTTCGAATATTGTGTTCTGTTTAACCGTACCTACCCTACACAAAGATTAATTTTACATGGAAGATCCATGGATAAATGGAACTTATCCGTATATAATATAAGCGGGCGTTGAGTTTTAAATTCGAAATTAATATTTAAAGGTCAGATGGTGTGCCTATTCTTTTTTGAAGTTTGAACCAAAAGTAAGTAGGTATCTATACTACTCAGTAACAAGTAAGTACTTTTTCGGGATATTTATCAATAAGATCGTAAGATCAAGAGGTTCCAAGAAATTACGTGAACTAGTTAAACATCCTGTGAAGGTCATAAAGAAATGACAATATTTTGTGGAGTGGTCAGTGTTTGTGTGTTAACAGCATTCAGTTGACGGTGTCATAAACAAGTTTATGACGCGGTCGTGGCTGCCGGCACTTGGGGACACTCGTGACGAAGCTCTGATTAACCGATAAAACTAGGGTTAGTAACGTTACAACTGTTAATACTACTGGTTTTTGAGCTTATTTAGTTAAAAGTGGATCTAACGCGGCATGCTCAGATAGTGCAAAGAGTTAGCCTATACATAAAATATTGCATGTTATAGAAATTGGTTTACGTCTACGTCGCAGATGGATTGTAGAATCAGCTGTTTTACAAATAATGATTATAGACTAAATTGACGCATGAGTGACCGAAACGAGCTCGGGAGTTCCGTGTACCCCGACAGGGAGCCATTGAGCGAGAATAGCGAGTGAACTACCCCCGTCATCCCCTCAGTATTCGCGCTTAGGACCACTAGACCAACGAGGCAGCAGGAAATCAATGTTGGGTTTTAATCCTTAAAATAATTATGTATAAGCAGTGATCTAATAGTAGGTATGATCGTTGGACGTGCAAGATAAAATACAGATAAATCTTTGAAAAGCAGTAACGCATGCGTAGCGAACTCTCGAGTTAAAGTTTACAAGTTCGAACTCAAGGCACGCATCCCTGACTATTCGTATCCATGTGCAAATAAGAAATTAATTATCTCACGTTTCAAAAAGTGAAAGAAAGCATCGTAAGGAAATTATTACACCTGAGAGATGTTCTCGATGCCTGTGTAAAGCCTTGTCACAGGTCTACGGGTAGTTTAAACTCTCACACTAGGTTGTTCATCAAGTACATGATAATAATACTCTTCCCGACCGTATTTCGGTCACGGCGGCCTATCTCCATGGAGATTAGCCAGAACGCAGTAGATATTATAGTGCACAAGTGTATGTGTAAACTCAGGTGCACACCCCCTTCCTTCACTCTCATATTCCGATGGTACGGCAATCCGGCACGACCGGAGAGAGATCAGGCGCAGGACCGACGGCTTTACGTGCTGTCCAAAGCACGGGGGTGTCACACTACTAACTTTCTGACTGCGGGCTGCTACTGAGAATTTCCTAACAGAAAAATCCAATAACACTGCCCGACCCGGGAATCGACCCCAGGACCTCACGCTCAGCAGTCGCGCTTGCGACTGCTAGACGAACGAAGCAGTCGAGTTCCAACATAATTTGAAAAAACCGAATGTAGCGTAAATTGCGCTCATTAAAGTTGGCATCACCCTGTAAGCCTTTGTGTTAATATCAACCCTAGTAAATCTGGCATCGCAATGTCAACATTAATGTCATTATTATGAACACTCGAACAGCTCGTAAAGTGAAGGGATATTGGTGCCTTTTACGGGTCACAAACTTATGTAATTTCTTTGTTAAGATGTTGCAAGGAGTCTATTCAGTCACAGTAGGTCGGTATATACCCACACGTTATCAAAACGATATGATAATTGTACATTTTTCGACAGCACTGAGCACTATGGCCTATCCTGTTGCAGGAGCATCTACCATACCGATTTTTTTTTAAATATCCTATGCCAGATTTAGGTTGGAGCGAGATCAAATTTTGGCGCCCTCTACACTTTAATTTCGTACGGCAAGCATTGCTGAAGGCGCCCGCCCCCCTACGATCTATGAACGGGGCGGCCCTATACAGTTATAGATAGATGGTATTTCATGGTAAATATTTTGGTTACCTATTTGGAAGGAATAGCGCGGTATGGATTAAGCACGTTTGTACACGACAGCCGAAAAAAAGGAGTGTGATGTTTTTACCAGTAAAATACAAAAAAGGTCTAAATATAAAATGTAATTAGGTACAACATAATTAAAATTCCGTGAACGACCAGACGGAGTTAATAATTGACCGGAGCCCAGTTTTGAGCAATTGGTCTTCGTTTGCCGTCATTTTTATACGACTGCCCAAAAAAAGGAGTGTTATGTTTTTAGGGTTCATGTATGTATGTTTGTGTGTGTGTATGTTTGTTTGTGAGTTCCTTTATTCCACCATAACTTCTAAATGCCTGGACCGATTTAGACGTATGGGGTATCGTTAGAATTCTTACATTGTCCCGGGTAACATAGGCTAGTAAAATTGTAATTAAGGGGTTTTGTTACACAAAAAGGCGTGGAATATAAAAATTAATTCACACAAAAAGGCGAGCTTTTTATTTTTTGAATTATTTCTTCTTAATTCAATTAGCTAGCAAGGTTTAAAATCTTCTCAACGTATTTTTTAGTTTTCAGGAACGATGGAAGGATCAGGGGCACGCCCCGCGACCTTTTATCAACAATAACTCATTCATAACATCATCATGCCTGTATTCTTCAAAGGCGGATTCAAATGTAGCGTTGTACATTGTTGTTAAGTACCTACACCATTATTAAGTCCAATGTGAGATGAGATTAGCACAGGAGCTTGGAGATTGACACAAGCTGAGAGAGATCTACAATACCCAGTACTGGGTGAGATAAGGTTGCGAATGATGACCATCAGTAGGTGAAGAGAGTATTCTAATCAATGGGGCACAATTTACTGATAATTTCTGAACCGGAAAACCTAAAAATGTTGTCCTATACTTATAATATTCCTACATAATATTATGTTTGGCAAAATTTAAGATGCTATATATATTATATATATTTACCAATAGCTAAAATCACTACATTGGTTTTTAGCTATCTAAATATTTTGCCTAATGTCGTGGTGGCCGAGTGGTTACGGGCCCGCCTCCTGGGCCGCCGGTTGTGGGTTCAAACCTGGCATGTACCAATGTGACTTTTTCAATGTCATATGTACTTTCTTAGTTAATCTAAGACATCACAGACATACGGTGAAGGAAAACATCGTGAGGAAACCTGGACTTAATAGTCTGAAATCGCCAACCCGCAGTAAGCTAGCGTGGTGATCAAGCTCGTGCCTTCTCTGTATGAGAAGAGGCCCTTGCCCTGCAGTGGGACAGTATGGGCTGGTTATTATTATTATTTTTCCATTTATTCATTAAATTACATATAAATTATATTTTTAACTATATATCAATTACAAAAAAAAAACATTTAAAAATATAAAATATAGCAAACCGCCGGCATCGGGAACAGGGTCCAAGCTACAGGTGGTTAGGGCCCCAGAGAGAGGAACCTCCTCACAATGCGTGCCGTGTCGAGGAGTACCACTTTCTGTATCAGGCCCTTGACCCAGCCGTCTAACGAGAGTCTCTTAAGGTGTTGGTCAAGACTTTTCGTTATCAGTCCGTTGGTCGTCACGACTATCGGCACAACGATTGCCGAATCCACGTCCCACATGTCGACAACCTCGTGAGCTAAATCAACTTATTTTATTTGTTTGTCTTTTTCAGCTTTCACGAGGTTCTCGTCATGAGGGACAGTTACGGTCGTGGGTTCGATTCCCACCCAGGACAAATGTTTGTGTGATGAGCACGATCATTTGTTCTGTGTCTGGGTGTAATTTATCTATAACATGTGTATGCATTTAGAAATATATAAGTATGTTTATCAGTTGTCTAGTACTCATAACACAAGCTCTGCTTAGCTTGAGACTAGACGGCGTTGTGTGATAGTTGTGGAATATTTAATATTTATTATTATTATTTATTATTATTATATCCACAATCATTGCGCGGCGCTCTAATCGATCTATCACCACTATGTCAGGCTTGTTAGCAATAACAGTCCTATCAGTGATGATAGATCGATCCCAGTATAATGTGACATGACCTTTTTCGAGAACTGGGTCGGGTACATACCTATAGTATGGTACCTCCGATTCCACAAGACTGTATTTCAAAGCAAGTTGTTGGTGTATAATCTTGGCCACTAAGTTGTGTCTGTGCAAGTATTCGCCGTTAGCAAGACGAGAACAACCAGAAATAATATGTCTAATAGACTCGCCTGGACAGTGACATGCCCGACATATGTCAACTGTCCCGTCTTTTACAATATATTTCCGGTAGTTATTCGTCATGATAACTTCGTCCATAATTGCACAGATAAAACCTTCAGTTTCACCAAAGAGATCACCAAACCGCAGCCATGATACGGACGCTGAAAAATCTACGTCGGGACCATAAAGTGCCCGATAAAAGCGTCCGTGTAGCTCCTTGCTTTGCCATACTTCCTTGCGATCATTGGTACTGAGTACAACAGGTTTGCTCCAGTTTTCCTTAGCCAAGGAGAGTGGGGTGAGATTTTTGTCCACTGCAACTACATTCCGGTGCATCTCCGTGCTGGTATGTAGAAAGTACTCCCTGAGGCTGCACACCTCGCGATTATGTAGAGTCTTGGCGTTTAAAAAGCCACGACCCCCACACTTTCGCGGGATGTACAGTCTCATTACGGATGACCTTGGATGATGCATACGGTTTGCAGTTAACAGTGTCCTTACCTTCCTGTCCAGGGCGTCCAGTTCAGTCTGTCCTCCATTGCCTCATACATGACATCAGGAAGGTGCGTAGAGTTGTATTAATTTTATACAGCTCCAGCACCCTCATGAGCCATGAATGAGGCACCGAGTCGTAGGCCTTCTTATAATCTCTCCAGCATGTCGACAGACTTTTTCGAGAGCGGCGGACTTGTTGGCTAACAGTCATGTCTATGAGGAGCAGCTCCTTAGTACCACGGGACCCATTTCTACATCCATTTTGAGAGGCAGACATAATAGAGTTATTTTCGATATGATTGTTAATTTTTGCTCTCAAAATGGATGTAAAAAGCTTATACATCGTCGGTAAGCAAGTGATCGGCCTATAATTTTTGGGTTCCATTGTACTACCTGTTTTATGGAGCAGATGGGTAATTCCAGTCGTTAAAAACTGCGGGAGTGACCCAGACTCTAAAGATGACTGGAACTGAGATGCCAAGCAAACACTAGCAGCAAATACGTAGCCATTTGAGCCAAAAATTGTGTAACCCATCTGGACCTGGGGATTTCCAGTTGGTCATTTGGCTCGTTGCAATGGCTACGTCTTGGGGTAAGATGACAAATTCCTCCATTTCTTCGATAGCTTCACACATTTGCTCGACATCCCGCATCCAGTCACCCTCTGTGTGAATGACGGGCATCGACCAGATGCCACGCCAAAATGAATTTGTGGCGTCATCATCCGGTCGACCCCCATCATCCACATTTTGGTTGGGTCGCTCCCAAGCTCTATAAACCCATCTTTGATCGCTCTGGAACATGCGATTCTGAGTATACCGGTCGGCTCGCCGCTTAAATCTGCGAATGCGGATCGCCCATGCATACACCTTCTGCTTCAGGAAGTCGATGCGCTCTGTGACACAGGACATATACTCTGGGGGACTGATTTCAGTCCCTGAGAATGCCCGTCTCACAAAGCGCATCACTCGCGGTCGGATATTGCCCTCCCTGAAGGAAATTAATTTGCCGATGAGTACCCTGGCCCCGTCGATACGCCGTTGAATCCTGAATTGCCAGACTGGTGCAGCAGATTTTAGTCGTGTAGCGTTGTCACTATTTGGGAACTTGATGTTAGCTACACGACATGCTGCAACAGCCGCGCAATACAGAATTGAGTGCGTATCGGTCAGGTCTTCGCTGCTTTCCAAATAATTGGGGAGCAGCGAATCCAAGGTACACACCAGCGCTCTATTTTTATTATGCATGGGCAAGCGTGGCAGTTTCGGTCTGAGATCTGGTGCGGTGGTTCTGTATTCAAGAATCGCATCCTCCAGTGCACTCCTCATTATATCATTATACTGGCTACTTACAATAACAGTCCTATCATCTCCATACTGCTCACCTTGGTCGCACCGCGGCATCCTTAAATCCACTGCACACGATTGTACCGCGGTCTGTGGCAGGGGTGAGATGACACGACTGTTCTGTACTTCAGAGCGTAGCCTATCAAGTGCGGCATCATCCAATCTGTGATTGCGCTGGATGACCCGCACCTGATCCGATAGTCGTTGGGCCGAGACGTCGACGGCTGGTTCAAGCACCTGAAACAGAGAGAGCATCCTACCTCGGTACGCTGTAAGGTTAGTTCCCCCCTCTGTAGCCCCATAATATGCGCGCATGACATTTTCGTTTATGGACTGTGTCCATCGCATGCGCGACACATTTCCACCGGCGACGGGGACCCTGTTCGGGGCCGGTTGGCCTCGGGGCCCGAAGCTCGCTGGCGGCCGTCCTCTTCTCCGCCGACGCGCAGGTGGTGGTGTCGTCGGCGGCGAGAAGTACTCGTCACTCGAGCTCGACGCGACTGCAGCAGCCGGTATCTGTCGCTGTTGGGTGCCCGGCGGCTGCGAGGCGGAGCCGAGTGACGAGTCCGGGGGTGGTGGGTGTGCCTGCTGTCGTTGTCTGGCTCGAGTCAGCATTATATAATATTACTATATTCATATATAAATTGCATATTTTCTTTTATGACATATGTCAGTCTTGAAGTTTTTTCTACAAATAAGGTTTCCAAATTAGTTTCAGTTTATTATTAGAGTATAGATATTGGTTCTTCTACGATATTTTTACTATCTGCTGCATATTAATTCAATTAAAATTATTAAATGAATATAAGAATACTTGACTCTTCAGTGTTATAACTGACAACACTGAAGAGTCAAGTATTCTTATATTCATTTAATAATTTTATTATTAAATGAATATATATATATATTATTTTATTATTTAATAATTTTGTTATTATTTTTATTATTATTATTAATTATTTTGCCAAAGGTAGGTACATCGTTGCCTATATTATAGGTCCTATAATTATGTTAGATAATGTTACTTTATATTAATTCAGCTTCTTCTTATCTTATGGTACATAGCTTGGGTTCGAACCTGCGACCTTTGACTTGCCAGTCTAACGTTAAACCCTTAGACTATCATTCCTTTTTAACAGACTTTACAAAAAAGGAGGTTATCAATTCGATACGTATGTATGTAATATTATTGGAACTGCAATCACTTAATATGATAACCTATTACAGATTCTAAATAAATATACAGATTTTTATAGGTGTACTGTAACAGCGCAGTTGGCGCAGTGGTAGAGAGACCGACTACTGCGCTGCGTGTCGCAGGTTCGATTCCTGCACGGAGCAAATATGTGTACGATCTACGGTCTACGGATAATTGCTCCGGGTCTGGGTGTTTGTGTCCTTGTGAGAATATATGTCTGTAAACGCACCCACGACACAGGAAGAAATTCCAAGTGCGGGGCAACGTTTTTATATAAAAAAAAATGTATGTATGGTGCCAGCAATCGAATATAAAATTTAGTTTTAATTAATCAAAACATTGTAGGCCCCTATTTTCTATTATACCTACCTACTTTTGATTCCGTTTTCTTGATTAATTTTGTGTATTTATAAAATTTTATTTTATTTCATTATTTTGAGTTAATTTCTTATTTGCAATCTATTTTTTTATGATATTTGTTATTTGTTTGTTAAATCAATTTTTTTTTATGGAGTAAGCGGCAACCGAGCAGACGGCTCGCCTGATGGTAAGCGATTACCGCCACCCATGGACACCCGCAACCCCAGAGGAGTCTCAAGTGTGTTGCCGGCCTTTTAAAGGGTTTGGGCCTCCGGTACCCTCACACACTCGGCGAAACACAACGCAAGCGTTGTTTCACGCCGGTTTTCTGTGAGGCCGTGGTATCAATCCGGTCGAGCCGGCCCATTCGTGCCGTGCAGTGAAAAGTATTAATAAACTGTTGGTGAATAGTACTGATTAAATATAATATAGTTACATACATGTTATTTTTTTAAATTATGTCTCGTATTTTTGTATAATTACACAAATATTTCTCTAATAGATTTGCTGCGACGCTGATTATGGAAACAGAATTGCAGGTTCACTTTACTATTCCATAAAGCTATGTAAATAATTTAAGTGATGAAAATACTACCTAATCTCTCCCCATATGTACAAACACGCATATAATATGGAGGTTTCTGCAGTTTTATCTGCATATGCACTTACATATTCATTAAAACTTTCCTAGTCAACATAAACTTTAATATAAATGCTACATTCTTCATACATTTTCCAACCGACCTTGAACCGACCGAATGACTAAATTGTCCTGCGCAGTCTGCCTGAGAGTACCTACGTTTTTATTAATTTAATTAAATATTTTATTTTTGTCCATATGTGCACACTTCATAAATAATGGTTAAATTATAGACATTATCGTGATATAAATTACGTAAAGTACCAAAATGTTACGAGTAGGTGATTTTATTTTGACGTGCCGAAATTAGCATTTGACATTTCTTAATTACTTCTAAGCAATGTCTAGCTGGGCCAGATCAGAATTGATACCATTACCTATATCTTGCCAATGAATTTAGGATTGCAGTATGTTGTGAAAAGGTGACACGGTCTAGGTAGACTATTCATTCCTAAGAACTACACGGATTCAGAACTGTGCATAACCCTAGTGAATGACAATAATCTCATCTCCCCGTCTTAATAATGCTTTAAGAGTACCTCGGTTCACCGCAAAGAGGAATATATTAAGCCTCAAAACGCTTACAACGGATTTTAAGAATTCCATTGTGATCTAAAATTGATCCAGGAATAAACAGGGCCGTACCCTGAACCTTATAAAAAAAATTGATAAACCATATGATATTAATCGTATTTAACCTTTTTCGAAATTATGTACCTGAATAACAAGCTTAACTTGAAATATTTCCAAAGTTTTCCGGGTTCGTATCAATTCTTTATCTTGGTAAGGGGTTGTGTGGAGTGGGAAAAGGGACCTGTTGCTCCCCCAGCCTCCCTTATTACTTTATCTCATGTTATTCCAGGGTGTCAGCCAGTCCGCTGCCATACGGCCAGCAGAGAGGACGTGTTCCCGTTAGCGTGGATGCCGCGAAATCTTACGATCGTAAGTCGTAAATAGTACTTTTTTTGAGTAAATAAACAACGAAAAAAGAACGAACTTATGTATTGAATGTGTTTTTTTTATGTGAGTTACTAATTTTAGTTTCGGGTTGGGACAAAATAAAACAAGCAAAAATTTAGAAAAAATATTTGAATTTTTTGAGTGATGGTTTTGTATTTTAAAAGCTTATTTTTGTTATAAAAACATACGTTGTAACATATTTTTTAAATATTTTCAGTAACTGTCCTTAAAATCAGACTTGATAGAAAAATTAATTCATACATTTAAAAAACCATGTTTGAAACTTAACCAGTGCACAAACTATCACAAAAATGCATATCCTACAACTATCCAGTATATTCCTGTTTGTACCGGTTCTCTCCGGTTCCCTATCTACCCGAGTGGTGCACAAAGTGGGGGTCCTCATGGCCTCTCGCCTGGACTCGCCGTTCGACCTGGAGCGTTGCGGCCCGGCCGTTGACTTGGCCTTGGACAGCGTGAACGAAAAGTTCTTGGCACATCACGGTATTGAGTTGCAGAAGGTGCAAGGCAGGTATGTGACTGAACCTCGTGTTAAAACGCAATTATTCGCCGATTGTGTTTTTAAACAGAGAAAAAAGGAGGAGGGCCTATGTAAATTTGAAAAAACACACAAATATTTATAACTTTAAAACCCAAGTAAGGATTGGAAAATAAGGTGTGATTGATTTTTCATTCACCTGTGGACAAAAATCGTTAATAATTGGCATATATTATGGAGTTAATCTATCTTATAATGCAGACGTGAACAGTCGAACGAATTCCTTTAACGGTGTACAGCTCGCAGCTCGTGTTTGGGTTTTTAAATTAATCTTTACGAAATCTTTACACCTAGCCGAGTTATTAATATTTTAAGCATAAAAAATAAAAACTTATTAGAGAAAAATAATGTTAACGGAGCGCATAAAATTTTTCATTCACATCAGTACATTTAATTTAAAATCCTAAACAGGAATTAACATTAGTACTGCCATAATACGCATGATATTATATTAAATTGAGGTCTTAGGTATAGTCAGTTCTTAACGACTGTATTTATTCGATTCTAGCTTTCTAGCCTCCATATGAAGCTTATATTATTTATTATTCCCGTAACACAGGGATGACCTACTTCGGGAGTTAGAGACTAATATATAATTGTCATTTGGAAGTCAATAAAGTATTATCTTATCTTATCTTATCTTATATTATCTTATCTTATCTTATCCTATCTTATCTTATCCTATCTTATCTTATCTTATCTTGTTCAACTGTTAATAATACTCACGTGAATTCTTCGGGATTGCACGAATTCTTTCGAACTCGAACGGAGCCCTTAGTCATGGGCTGAGTGAGATGTGACGAGTCAAAACTAATAAGCTACACAAGCTCGCGACAATCTAAGGGGTTCGATTTCGTTTCTTTTTGAGTGTTGATTTTTTTAATATAAAGTTAAACTTGTGGTTTACGAATGATACTCGTTGTTACAGTGTATGGGTAACATAGTAATTATTTAGGAGTAAGAATTAAAATTTTCAATTTCTTACGTAGACGTCCATACAAAGGTAAAATGAGAAACTTCAAATCGGCCTTCTTAGATTATCGCGAATTTAATAACCGTTATCAATAATTAATATGACTGTGTCTCACGAGAGTTATTATACAATAGTCTTATATTTCCTATAAGTTTTCTATCGTTTTAAAAGGGGCTCAATTTGAGTTATACCTTGCTAAGTACGCTTCTATAAATCGGGTAAAGGCTGATTCGTCGATTGAATGTCTTTCAGAAAATAGTCAGTCTTTTGAGTAAACACATTATCTGTAATAGAATTCTCGTTATCGAATTTCGGTTTATTATATTATATCCAAAAGATGCGCACTTGTGTACGTGCAGGGATTGCTATTATAAATATACATAGCATCACGCCTGTATTACCCGAAGGGGTAGCCAAATTCTCAGTAGCAATAGCAAAGCCCTGAATTTGGAATTGTGCTCGGTAGACAGCAATACTATAATGGTAGGTACCAACCTATTACAACTCATCTTTAATTCAAATCCAGCGTGGCAGTGATAAAGTGTGGTAATTAGATTTAAGTTTAATTGCATCGTTAGTTGTTTTCATTCGTCTAAGTGCATCTTAAACCCTAGATTTGCGACGACACTTACTTGTAAATAGGAAGCTGCTCTTTAATCTACCACTCAACAAGAGTATTCCTTATTCCCCTTTAAGAGAATGAGCGTAAAGCTTTGAATAAATATAAAATGAACAACAAGATTAATTAATTTAAAAACTAAAAAGCACGCCTGCCATTTTGAAAATCTTACTAGACTATGTTACTCGGGACACTGTAAGGATTCTAACGATATCGGTTCAGGTATTTAGAAGTTATGGTGGAAAAAGAAACTCACAAACATACATACATACTTACATACAAACATACATACATACATACATACTTACATACATACATGAACCCTAAAAACATAACACTCCTTTTTTGGCAGTCGTGTTATTTTAAAAAGAATTTAATTTATGATGGCTTAAAGTAGTCAAACAAATTACAGACTCCATTTTACTTGTTACTAATAAGTTTTATAGAATAGGACAAAGTTTTCAATTACGGTTAATTTATTTTTTCGTGCTTCGCTTTTGTTTGATGTTGTGGTGGACATTACTACTATATAATATACTAGCGGTCCGTCCTGGCTTCGCACGCGACTATAATTTGAGATTTAAACTATCCTATCTCTCAAGTTGGATCGAACTGCACATGGTGTGCGAATTTTATTATAATCGGTTAAGTGGTTTAGGAGTCCATTGAGGACAAACATTGTGACACGAGATTTATATATATTAATATAATATATTGTTTAGTTGTCAGTAACAGAAATTTACAATTACCTAACACGCTCTAAAACTGAACCGACTTTAATGTTAAAGAATTTAATCGTATGTCATGACTTTTTGTATTTTATATATCTTACATTAATAAATTTAGAAGTGATATCAAAAATTTGCATAAAAGGAATAAAAGAATATCTTAAAACTCAATAATAAATTTGACATTTTATAACTAACTCTATTATGCTATCCTTTCACAATAAAGTGAGTTTTTCTGTTAGGAAATTCTCAGTAGCAGTCCAGAGTTTGGAATTATGCCCGGTTAATGGCAATAGGCTCACCATCTATTACATGGGACTTAATAACAGCATTGGTGAAATGTGGGTGTACAATTGTGTACACCTCTGCCTACCGCTTTTGGGAATACAGGCGTGATGCTATGTTATGATGCTATGTTATAATGGTGAGCCTATTGCCATCAACCGGGCACAATTCCAAACTCCGGCCTGCTACTGAAAAATTCCTAACAGAAAAACTCAATAACACTTTGCCCGACCCGGGAATCGAACCCGAGACCTCCTGCTCAGCAGTCGCGCTTGGGACCGCTAGACCAACGAGGCAGTTTGAAATTATACCTATCAGTAATCGAGTCGTATGTCTTGTATTACATGTTTTCTGGATACCATCATCCTCATCTCAGCCACAAGACGTCTACTGATGGACAATGGGCATAAAATTTCCCCAATCTTTGATAGTTATAGGTACTTACTATAACTCCCCCTGGCTCCGCTAAAATTCTGGCCTTCGAATTTATTCCAAAAATAATAACAATAAAACTAACACAAATGTTTTGTTCAAGGCCAAATTATTCATTATTTTCTTTTAAATGTGTTAAAGTTCGATTCCCGGTTCTGGCAATATAATATGGTTTTCTGTTAGGAAATTCTCAGTAACAATATATAGCAAAGCGCCGATTTTATACGGCCATAGACTCCCCAATCTATTACATGGAACTTACTAAAGGCATTGATGACGATTGATTGACGGCGCCAATTTCATATTGAATGTTCATAATCTTAGATGAAGTAGTTACTTATATCTTCTTCTGAGTTCTTAATATATAAATAATACGTCCTACCACAATCCTACAATCATGACACGGAATGTCAAGGGTCGCGGGTTCAAGCCCCGTTCGTATCTATAATTTTTCAATATGTCCGTGAAAAATTGTAAGTAAATACAACTTTGTACACCGCTGCCTATCTCTACGGGCAAATAGGCGTGATGCCATGCTACGTTTTACGTCAATCTACGGCCTAAGGGTAGTAAGAAAATACTCGCTTAATATCACACATTAAACTATGTAATATCAATAAAACTGGTACTTATGAAAACGACTGGAACCTTCTGACATTTTACCGACGTCTTTAAACTTTACATAGTCGTAAACTCACGTGTTCAGGGCAAGACATCTACTTGGAATTCTACTCATACAGCTTCTTTATAGTGTCTCTTACCTACAGACGTTTCAATAAACCTTTCGCTATGGAATAAATTTACGTAGATAGAGGGACTGGGTTCCTTTTGATTATGAGATGGTAAGGATAGTTTTCTTGGGTGTTATTTTCATGCATTTTTATTGAATATCTATTGCTTATGATAATATCATGCCTCTAAAGGTTAAGTAGAGGTGGAAATATACCAGGGATTGAAAACCGGTTTTGTTTTTCATTTAGGTTCTCATAAAGGATCGACCATTTGGTGCGATTCCGGTTCTGGTACCGGTTTTGGTTGGAACGTATTGGTTCCAAATACCTTTTCTTTAGTTTACGCTCCTGGCGTGCCTTTTCTTTCAGATTGTCTTCGTTGGTCACATTAGAGTGTAATGTGTCCACCTTACCGTGGAAGTTTATACTGTTAATAGTTATAGATAACGCACGAGGTATAGCCGAAGCATTCAATGAATATTTAATTACTTCAACAAATACCAAATTTGATATACGAAATACTTGCAAAACAAGTTTCTGTAGCAGTATCTTCCTAAAGCCATTTGCTCTTGAAGAAACTAAGAATGTCATTATGACTTTAAATAACACCAATGCGGAAGGTTATGACGAAATTGTGACAAAAGTTCTAAAAGCTAGCTTACCCGAAGTAACTCCAGTACTAACGCACCTAATAAATCAATCATTCTTAGAAGGCGAATTTCCTGACTCTTTGAAGTCATCCATTGTTAAGCCTCTATATAAAAAAGGGGATAGGTCAAATTTAGCCAATTATAGACCTATAACACTAATACCAGTCTTATCTAAAATATTTGAATCAGCAATGCATGACAAGTTTCATAAAAAAATATAATATATTGAGACATGAACAATACGGATTTCAAAAAGGTAAATCCACAACGTCTGCATGCTTTGATCTTGTTAGTAATGTACTAGAGAAACTATATGCTGGTAAATTGGTAACAGTAGTTTTCTTCGATATGTCGAAAGCCTTTGACTGCGTATCTCATGAACTACTGTTACAGAAGCTCGAATGTAACAGTATTCGAGGACAAGCACTAAAGTTAAAAAAATACTTGGAAAACAGAGAACAATGTGTCGCAGTTATGAATATTAACAAGAATAAAGAGTTATTAGCTTATAGATCGGCTTTTCTAACTAATAAATTTGGTGTGCCACAAGGCAGCGTTCTGGGCCCTCTTCTGTTCTTGTTGTACATTAATGACCTTCCAGATGTAACGCAAAACCCTCTTATTTTATTTGCTGACGACTTAACTTTAATCATGACATGTAATAATAACTGTGACATTAATAAATACACTCTTGACATAAATAATACCATAAAATCTATTATAGGATGGCTTAATATTAATAATTTACAAGTTAATTTCACAAAAACAAATTTTATACAATTCAGTACTTATAATAAAATTCACAAAGAGATAGACTTATTATGATGGCGACAAGATACACCAAGTAAACGAAACGACATTCTTAGGAATTACTCTAGATAAATACCTCAACTGGACAGCACATATTGGTAAAGTTTGTAATAAAATTAACAGGTTGGTCTATGTGTTGTATAAACTACGAAAGACTTCGACACGCAATACGGTGTTAGCAGCGTACCATGGACACGTGTCGTCTATCTTAAAATATGGATTTATATTATGGGGTAATTCCACAGATAGACATAGAGCTTTTTTAGCACAAAAAAAGGGTGTTAGGGCAATTGCTGGTATACCACCATGGGAATCATGTAAACCACTATTTAAAAAATATCGGTTACTTACCCTGCCCTGCATGTATATTTTCGAAGCAGCCAAGTTCGTAAAATTAAACGCTCACCTATTCCAAACGGCTAAAGATAGGTTTCCTAGAAATACGAGAGATCCAGACAGAATTGTATTAAGGAAAGTCCCTAAGACAACAATGTACTTAAAAAATTGTTATGCTATGTGTGGCCGGATATTTAACAATATTCCTGATGTATTAAAAAACATGTATGTTTGTAAATTTCGTAGAAAACTTAAACTTTGACTGATAGAAAAGTCTTTCTATTCTATTGATGATTTTATGTGTAAAAAATGGTCTCTCAAATAATATTATACATTTAAAAAGAAATAAATAGCTCTTTATAATGTTTAATTGTAAGTTTGACATTATAAATCATCTTATTACCTATTGACATTTATAGTTTTTGCTTTTGACATTTAATAGTTTTACATAAGGAAATCTAATATTTTTACTTAGTGACATTGGCGCCAATTCTAATGTAGCCAACTAAATTAAATTTAGAGCATTGCTATCTTTTACTAACCGTTACTTTAAGAGTGGGACGGGATAACGTCAAATTCAAATTTAATCATGTCAACCTAAATTGTCCATACAATTTACGTTTGACGTCTCAAATTTTAGTGGCTACCTAAAACTGTGCCTACTAAAAACGTTCGGAGAATTTAATTTGACGTGACTAAATTCAAATTTGACATCTCTTGATTTGTCCCATCTTGCTCATAAAGTCACTTTTGGTAAAAGACAGGAATGTTTTAAATTTAGTTTAGTTTGCTACATTAGAATTGACGCCATTATCAATATTTGAGTTTATTATGTTATGAATTTGCATGTCGCGCTGCGGCAAAATGTATCGGGATCCATATTTATATTTTAATTTACACCATCTGTAATATACCTACATTTTAAGCAAATAAACGATTCTATTCTATTCTATTCTGTTCAGTGTCATCGTTAAGCTGCGCTTGCCGCGGTCGGTCTGTGGATAGGTGACCATCATTTCATACCGATACCTCTCCGTGCTTCGGAGAGCACGTTAAGCCATCGGTCCCGGTTGTCAAATTAAGATCTATGGCAGCCGTTACGGGTAGTCAGAGGCCTGAAAGTCTGACAACCAGTCAAACCACGAGATATCGTTTTACCCAGTAACTGGGTTGTGGAGGTCAGATAGGCAGTCGCTCCATGTAAAATACTGTTATTAAGCTGTATCCGGTTTGACTGGAAGCCGACCCCAATGTAATTAGGAAAAGGCTAGGCAGATAGGTATCGTATGAACTCAAACAAGTTCGGACTCGCTGTGTTCTAGCCGGTAAAATAAAGTTTCCAATTTGGGTTCCGGTTCCGGTTACAGTTTTAGTAACGTAACCCTAAAATATCGGTATTTATTGTATCACATTTCACAGATGCGTTATTAGGTCCCATGTAATGGTTGGTGATAAGGCTTTTGCTATCAACCTGGTACAATTACAAACTCCGAGAATTCCTAACAGAAAAACACAATAACACAACAACAGTTTGCCCGACCAAGGATCGATTATCCAGGGAATCGATGTTATGAACCCAGGACCTCATGTTCCTTGCTTAATATACACACAATATTTTTTTCGGGTCGACCTTAGTTTTTGTATGTGTTTAACAGCCCCGGATTATATTAGGGGCCTAGCGGGGTATAAGCTCTGGGCAGCAATATCATAAGTTGAAGAAAAAAACTTGTTCCTCTAAGCGCCTAGCATCAAGCCCATGTTGTTGTCCCATAACATAGCATCATGCCTGTATTCCCCGAAGGAGTAGGCAGAGGTTTACACAGTACACATTTCAGTTGTACACATTTCACCAATGCTGTTATTAAGTCCCATGTTATAGGTGTTATAAAAATACCAATTTTTCCCTCAGCTACCCATCATGCTCTGGCGCCATCGCCCCAGGGTTGGCAGCAGACATGCACTTCAAAGATGACGTGATCGCGTTCATCGGGCCGGCCTGCGCCTTCGCCTTGGAGCCCGTGGCCAGGCTCGCGGCCTACTGGAACACGCCCATCATCACCGGGATGGGGGACCAGGTAAGGTGTAGTACACGAAAGGGTTGTAATGTATTTTTCATATTTGGCCATCCACTTGGAACGTCTCCTGTGAGCAAAAAACACTTTTTTTTTTTTTTATGGAATTTGGGGCAACCGAGCAGACGGCTCGCCTGATGGTAAGCGATTACCGTCGCACATGGACACCCGCAACCCCAGAGGAGTCGCGAGTGCGTTGCCGGCCTTTTAAAGGGTTTGGGCCTCCGGTACCCTCACTCACTCGGCGAAACACAACGCAAGCGTTGTTTTTTTTTTTTTTTTTTTTTTATGGAATAGGGGGCAACCGAGCAGACGGCTCGCCTGATGGTAAGCGATTACCGCCGCCCATGGACACCCGCAACCCCAGAGGAGTCGCGAGTGCGTTGCCTGCCTTTTAAAGGGTTTGGGCCTCCGGTACCCTCACTCACTCGGCGAAACACAACGCAAGCGTTGTTTCACGCCGGTTTTCTGTGAGGCCGTGGTATCAATCCGGTCGAGCCGGCCCATTCGTGCCGAAGCGTGGCTCTCCCACGGTTAAAACTTATACATACACACACACCCAAGCCCGAAAGAATTATTTTCAGGCCTTACAAATATTTGATTTTAATCTGATATAGTCACTAACAATATTCACGCCCAGTGACATTATTGGCTTTTAGAAAATCTCGTAGGTTTGATGACTCATTGAAATATCAGGCGAAGTGTGTGAACTAAAATGCACACCATGCAAGTAAAATGATAATAAAATAACTACATAATATTTAATATTTAAAATCGCTTCTAAATCCGTTCAAAATTCATTAGTTTCAAGAAGAACAGATAGGACCGAAGGATTTTGTGCATCATCACAACTACACTTTCTACCATAGTAGGCATGTATAGATGCTCTGCACCCACTATATTATTCAAGTAGGTGCTGGAGCCCCCGTGCACCCACGGAGTCGGCGCCCCTGCTCGCAAATATTTGTTCCGCGCGGGTGCGATCTTCTTTTTCTTTTCTTTAGTCTTGACTCTAGCTCAGGGCTTATATTAAACTTTTATATTATATTACTTGTATATTTTCGGGTGATAGCTGATTTATTGAACAGTTCTTTGTCATTAAATTTGCAAGAGTTAAGATGAAGGGAAACCATCAAACTAAATAGTGTTACTTACTAAGTGTGCTCAGATTGTTTGGACAGCAGTTATAAAATAATTAGTTAATCAACATGCAGGCATTTTTATAACCATGACTGAAATTTTCATCATTAAACCCTTTGGCTCAACCACGTACAAATACGTACTTCATAACAATACAAATCTATTGTCTGCTAATTAGCGAGCCAACTGATTACAAACGTAAGCCTTTTAGTAATAATAATTACGTCGCTCAGGATTAATTAAGTGCTTTAATCCGAATATTGGGTCAAGAACATATAAATAACTTTATTCAAGCCTCCTTAAATAAACACACTTATATTAATAACTGGCTTATCGTCAGAAAATACTAAATGCTAGACTAGCCCACACAAATAAACACTAGTGGCTTGCAGTAATATATTTTTGGAACATTTCGTGTCTCCTCGTACCGTAGGGGTGACAGTAGATATAAATAGTCGTGGCTAATCTCTCTTGGACCTCTCTATCTCTCCTAGTTTGTGAAACGAGCACCCTTAGCACAGTTCATCATTAACCTCAGCGCAAGGGAAAAGATATTTGTATAAATTTTGAAAAGAAAATATTAATACAACTCCAGTGACATGGATACCTGTTTACGTATATTACCTACAATGAATAATATTAACAAGCCCGTAGCTGTGCCATTGCAAGGCAAGCATATCTTCTTACACAAAAAAGGCACGAAATTCACGCCAAGAAAGAAGGCTTGCTCATTACCCAGATCCTTGTTAGTGCCAGCCCGCGCTGCTGATCCTGAAGCTTTAAATTCGTCCCCAAAATAATAATAATCTGAATCCCATACAGCCCGTCCCTTGCTGTCCTCCCACCAGCGACGCCCTAACCCGAGGCCCGTACCCCGCAGGGGGTGCCCTTAGCCTGTTGTCGCTTAGTATAAGTTGAATGCCCTGGCTGGGGGCCTTGATTTTCTTAAGACAACCACAAGAAAGGCCGGTTATGGAGATGCCCTACACAAAAATGCAGATCGTAGATTTCAGACCATATTTTTTATCGTATGATTGAGAAACATTAGGCATATAAGTTTAAACTCTAGGTGAGTTAAAACCATCCATAAGCCTCTGGCATGGTTTTACACATTTACATATTTCAGGGCTATAGGACCAGTTTTTTCTCTCGATGGGTTTCTATTTATTAAACCACATGTTGTGGGATCCAACTTGTGGTGTAAAAGGCGGCCAACATAACAACATTTAAGCTCTCGCACTTGCTATGAGAAACACATTTGTGAATAATGTTTTTTTTTGTATAGGGTATGCCATTGTCTGTAATCGCTTTTGCACACAGCTTAAATAAATGTAAAATATTTTAGTTCTACTATGTGGTGTAAACCACAATCTATTAATAATTCTTATATAATGAGTAGCCTAAGTAAACAGTGAGTACGTTTAACCGTTTCAATTAATGTATGTATGTAGGTACATAAGTAAGGCTCGTGGGAGACATAGGACCTTTATATGATAACGAGATTGTGAATTAGTTTTGTGTTGTGAACAACATCGTATTTTAGTAATTTTGTTGGGAACAAAACGTGTTTGTGTATAATTTGATTTGCGTGTTTTGCTTCGTAAATACAACATGCAGATAGCATTATTAAGAAAGGTGTATTCAGTACAATAATAATAGGTGTTGTCAATACTTATGTTTTTAACCGCATTATTTTTTGATATTTTAATAATTATGAGCTTCTTAATAGACACTTCTTGGTCTCTAAATATACCCAAATAATTATAATTATGTGTTTTTAGCAAAATTTATAATAAAATTAAAGAAAAAGGTACTTGAAGGAAACGCAATTAAAGTAGAAAATCATAGTCAATTAACTATTTTTTAGATTTATGTTTAGCTAACTTCTGCCCCCGTATTCGTCTACTTGGACTTGTCCTATATGTTAATTCAGGGTATAAACTATGTGTGCCAAATTTCATCCAAATTCGTTAATTAGTTATTGCGTGAAACAGTAACAAACATCTATCCATTCTCACAAAATTTCGCATTTATAATATTATTAATTAAAGTAGAATATCTCCGTTTCATTCCACTTAAAATTTCACGGAAAATTATTAATATGAACGAAAAAAATTACAAATAATGACGACACAAAAATAATCTTTTTAATTACTTAAACAAATCTCAACAGCAAGCACTCACCTCAATTAGACTTTAATTGATGTTCTCGTAGTAACATGCTACGCACGTAGCACGTAGCGTATAGCACGTAGCGCGTGGGCGTGGTTCGTAGACGAGGTTTATTAGCGTTATTATTTATCACGCGCTAATCTGTTTTTGGGTCTTATGAAGATGACAATTGATTGGATTATTAATTTTGTATAAATTACGTTTGTATTTAAAAAATAATGCTTGCCAAAATCAATTGATAAATCGATTATAAATTTATTTCATAAAATTTTGGATAACTTTTCCTTAATGCTAATTTTAATTAATATACTTTCATATAACTGCCTCGTTGGTCTAGTGGTCCCAAGCGCGATTTGATTCCCGGGTCAGGCAAAGTGTTATTGAGTTTTTCTGTTAGGAAATTCTCGTAGTTTGGAATTGTGACCAGTTGATGGCAATAGGCTCACCACCTATTACATGGGACTTAACAACAGCATTGGTGAAATGTGGGTGTAAAATTGTGTACACCTCTGCCTACCCCTTCGGGGAATACAGGCGTGACGATATATTATATGTTATGTTACTTTAATATAATGGTGAAATGATGATGTTTTACCTCTAAAGACATATCTATCTTACCTTGCCGTTTTACCTCTAAAGATATGTTTTTATTATATTAAAGTATACTAATTAAAATGATATAGTATTCTATGACATGGAAATATTATATTACATATTTTTTATTATTCTTCCGATTAACTGATATTTAAAAACATACAACAGAATATTTGACTTTGAAAGAAAGTTACACATAAATCTTCGAAAAGCATTAACGCATGCATAGCGAAAACTAAAGATGTATTTATTTAGTAATATCTTAGGTTTTCGCGATCACTACACATTATAATAAAACAACTTTTAACCGGATTAATTGTATGTCCGCCTGCGACCACGAACGCTGCAAAGTGTTCGAAATGTCAGGAAAAACAAAAATCAATAATACACGCGATTAATCCGGTTAAAAGTTGTTTTATTATATTATATTTATTTGTGGAAAAAGAATACGGTCGTGAGCAGGATTCAAACCTGCGCCTTAAAGAAAGTTGTAAGTGTAAGTAAAGTGTAAAAGTTGTAAGTAAGTGCTTGCAAGATTTAACACAATGCTTCTAATAATATAAAAATAAAGACATCACTTACTCTTCACGTCGGCACTTATATCTTTTAAAGGAAGAGCCTTTTGTAAGAGCTTCTTTCACAAGGAAAGTGAGTGGTCCGCATTTTACCGTCTCCGGCACAACGACATAAAGATATATCCATATTATGACATCAAGATATACATACGTTTTTAGTATAAACTGAGGCCTCATTGTAATACAGAAATATAATCTCGCCTGTGTTTCATTGGGGTAGGCAGAGACTTTCGATTTCCACCTGCTACAATTCTGAATCACCTCTATCGCTTAATGTACAGTCACGAGCATAAAGATGTGTACATTTGCACTTTTTAAACTCCATATAAATAGTTACCTGAATAATATAGAAGTATTAATGTATTTCTATGTGTAGAAGGAGAGGTTCTTCTATCTGTGTTACGTAACTAATTATCTTAGTAATACAAGCTAGAGATATTGTCAGTGAGTTTTTAAAGTTTGTGTTTACATGTTGGTGCTCGTGACTGTACATGTATACTGGAAATATAGTTTAGATTTTTATAAAATTATCGATGTTTAGCGTTTAATGGATGCAAATAAATATAATATCTAGCTACTTCCACAAAATTGAGGGTAGTCATGCATTACCTGTGCACCGCCCGCCCGCCCGCAAAAATATGCACATACGCAAGCGGTGAAAATTCCGACTACCACCAACTATTCTACACGTGTTTCGCCCCTCCACGGGGCATCGTCAGGAGCTGTTAGTCCGTGCAGTGTCCGCCACCGAGTCTTTGCGGGCGGGCGGGCGGTGCACAGGTAATGCATGACTACCCTCAATTTTGTGGAAGTAGCTAGATATTGTATTTATTTGCATCCATTGTAATGGACTTCCGCAAAGTAACGCCTGAATCTATTCAATGTTTAGCGTTTACTCTATATCATTGAATTCATTCAGTAAATATTCGTGAAAATATTGTATAAGATTGGCAGACCACCTCATTGGTCTAAATACAATTTGTTTTGGCTATCTAGTTTTCTTTTTTATTCATAATGAACTGCGTCTGATAATAAGTTAGTTCAATTTATGGAAAGATAGAAGGAAATATATTTATTAGACATTACAAAACCACACATAAACAATAAAGAAAATAAATATAATTTAGGTATAGTACGTAGACCGCACAAAAATGAAAGGTTAACATTAGGTAACAATGAACCAAAGAAGACGAGGTCGAGAGCTTGTCAAAAGGTATCTTCATACATCATCAATTACATAAAGATCGCTTTCAGTCTATATATATTACTGCTTCATTGGTCTAATGGTCCCAACTGCGGCGGCAAAAGTGTTATTGATTCAAGATAAATCTTTGAAAAGCATTAACGCATGCTTAGCGAACTCTAAAGTTACAATATTAAATGGATAAAAGAATACGGTCGCGAACAGGATTCGAACCTGCGCCTCCCGGATAAATACTCCAGGCGCTCTGACCACTAAGCCATCTCGACCTCTGCTCACAACCGCGAATTCATCTTCCATGTTTTAACACGTGTTATGGCGACGTCTCGTCGTATTCGCGGTCAGAGCGCCTGGAGTATCTATCCGGGAGGCGCAGGTTCGAATCCTGTTCGCGACCGTATTCTTTTTCCATTTAATATTGTAACTTTAAGTGTTATTGAGTTTTTCAGTTAGGAAATTCTTAGTAGCAGCTCACCACCATCACCATCACTTTGGACTTAATAACAGCTTTGGTGAAATCGGGCGGTTTCACCCCCCGCCCCCCCCCCCTCTACGGACATGTTTTAGTTACAATACATTAAAAATCTCGTTAAGTTGTGACTCGTCAACGTGGTTTTAGTTTTCAACAGTCCAATAGATATGTAGTGAATAAGCTTGAGAAAATCGTGTATAAACTTAATTTAACCCTAACTTATTACGCCCAAGAGTGTATTAAGTAAAGTAGAAGGACTAACACAATGTTACTTAAAGCAAACTTGTTAAATTAACAGCGCGTTCAACTGTTTGTTTTACATTTTGCGTGGAAAATTGGCTGGTGATATAGTTGATTTATTTAAAATTAGTAAAAATATAAAAGTATAATTAACGAGAAGTATACTTAAATATTTTAATTATTTCTATTTATTTCTGAACTCTATATAACGGGATATACAGTACAAAGATAAATATAAATAATTAGAAACTCCCCGTGTGTTTTTTATGAGTCATTATTCGAAACTATATCTATATACCCGTATGACCCGATAAATGTTGTCAATACCTGAATTTTCCATTGTTCCGGGCAAATTTTCCCAATGTTTCTTTCCCAAAAAAAAGTTGTTCCTATTACGTTTAAAAATGTAGCCAAATTGTGCCAGCCGTTTCTAAGTTAAGCGCTTACCAAAGAACAGCATACAAATAATACTTTATGTATAGATTTAAGATTTTTTTGACTTTTTAGAATTTTTTATTTAAAATAAGACTTTTCACTTATTGTAATATTAAACTAAGCGTAAAAGGTTCATAAAATAGGGATTTATGTTAAAAAGTTTATAGGCCGACTGCGAATAATGACGCCAATACAATCAATTGAATGATTGAGCCCCAGTCGTATATTCTGCTATCAAAAGTCGCATCAAATTACGATCGTCGAGATAGACATCGGCTGCAGGCTTACTAACGCGGCTAATAGAAACTTCATCTCGGCCTTTTTGACCCTGACCCTGTCGGCCACCCTTAACTGAGCCTTTCAAAGGGTCACTGAAAGGCCTAATGGATTTTGAAAATCAGTCAGTACAGTACAGTTTAGAATTCATTAACCTGCATTCGTCACTGTATGTTTTCAATTTCGAAGACAAAAATTGATTAAGAGATAATTTGATACGGATAAATATTTCAAACTTTAGGCGCTTAAAAATTATGTGTACGTTTTCGGGTAGTCGCATCTGTACGACATTTAAACTGCAAAGTTAGTCGTGTCGGGCCGGCCACCTGTACATGGACTGAATGGATGGTGATGACGTCATCATAAGTATTAAAATGTGAATGAAAAGAAATTGGGAATAGTGATCAGAGATCCAGATGGCGTGGTTGTTAGAGTGCCTGGAGTACCTAAATATTCGGGAGGCGCGGGTTCTAATCTAATCTGTTTATCTTTAAAATTACGTACGTTTTGTTACGCGTTTGTTTTTTTCCCACATAAGGAATCTCTTCCAGTATCGTGGGTGCGTTTTACACACATATAATCTCACGTGAACACACACCCAGACCCAGAACAATTATCCGTAGATCATACAAATATTTGCTCCGTGCAGGAATCGAACAACTTGCGACACGCGACGCATCAGCCGGTCTCTTGATCACTGCGCCAGACGCGCCATCAAGATTTATCTAGATATAAAATATTTTCATAAAGGCAACTACGAATAAAGTCTTTCAATTGAATCCAAACTTCATAATGTTTTTATAGTTCATGTTCTTGATGTATGATTTAGTACGATATTTCTAGACTCGTCACATGCAGCTTTTATTATATTATTAAAATAAAGTCCCACAAACTTGTCAAGGTTATTCCAGATTCTTTTGAAAATGTTTCTTAAGGAGGGCTTTTACAACTTAACTATGTTGTGTACGATATAATCATGAACATTCCTTAAAGGATTCGCCTTGAATCTACCTAAAGAATGTTCATCCTCAAACTCAGTCTACAAAACCCGCGTATATACTAAACGAATATATACCTTTCATACATATAAATAACGTCTAATGTCGCCAATGATGAGCCTTATTAACTTAGGATCCGAGAATTTAAAAGTAATTTCGTATAATTCAGGGTCGCGTGCCGGCCATGATTAAATTCAAAGCATTAGGTGGCGTAGCTAGTCTCATTATGTTAATTAAATTCTTCTAATGATTCGTCCCTAAGGACCATCTGAGGTTAAGGGCACGGTCATCTTGTTGAATAATTATAGTAGTTAAAAGGTTCGTGTATGCGATTTGTTAGTAATGGAGGGGACGATTAGAAATACCTCGTGGTTCGAGATTGGAGCTCTCCCTACCGCTCAACAGATTAACTAATCTTTTGACCTTACAAATCCGCGTTTGTACTTGACCTTACTGAATTGTATGAGTTCCATTAGGTAGTTTTTTGTTTTGTTATAATTAAGCAAATAGTTTTACCTGACAAGATTTGCTCTAAGCTGGGCTTGGTTATGAAAAATTACTTTGTCAGTTGGTCTATTACAGTTATTGTTTTGTTTAATCTAGAACAAAAAGCTTTGTTGTTGTTTTTTTGCGCAGCGTTTATTTACTCTGAGTCTTGGATTAAGGTGACGTTTGATGCGGATTATTTTATTAATTATTAACGATAAATAGTTACACATTTTAAAATATGGAATTTAAATTCATAATTTAATTAACTTTGAACTGATTTGGTATAAAATCAATATTGGTAGAAAATAATCCTAAAGAAACAAATAAACTAAAATATGATCGATTGGAAGTATAGTTTACTAAAAATCACGTTATGACCATTGTGTACAAACATTATGAAATTTGAACTCAGATATTTAATTAACTACTCAATCCACATCCTATTGAGTAATAATTAAATTATATTTACTTACAGTTTACCCTTTACGTGCGTATAGATAATATATAGGAAAAAAAAATAGTTCATTGTCTCCAAGGTAAATGACCGAAACCGTTGGCAGCACGATTGTACCTAATTGAATTCGAAGGAATTGTACTCGTATTATATCTTATATTACGATTGTAGTGTTTCTAAAACTGCAGAAGATATCTAGATATATATACCTACCTATTAATCTTAGTAACTAACACTTTGACAGTATCATAACCAAAAAAAAAGAAACGTAATTTATTATACCATTATGAGCTAATTGGTCTGCCCACAGCCCCACACTACTATCATTATGAGAGAAAAAAAAAAACACATCAGGCGTGATTCTTTTACTAATAACTAATAAGTTAGTATTTCTGACATTTATCCACATGTAGACTCAAAGTCATTTTGTGTCAGGTAAGGTAAACATGGCAAGAGTGTGGTGTTTCTGATATGAACTCGACAGGGCCATAATTATTTATTTTATTGAGTTTTAAGTAGAACTTAACCTTATTACTAAATTATATTTATACCACACCATCATTAAAATTTACAACACTTTTCGATTTACTTTAGTTGAAACGAAAAGTGTTGTAAATTAGATATCGTAAGCCCAAAAAGACCATGAAAGTAAAAATACCAGTCCTTTGAGTCGCAAAGCCCTTCAAATCTCCAATCAGAATAACACAAGCATCTACTTGAGCTGAACGACTCCCAATCCCCCGCCAAAATATATTATTAACTTTACTAATATAATAAAGCTGTCCGTCCGGACGGCGCATCAAAATCCGGAAGGCGCAGGTTCGAATACTGCTCGCGACCGTACACATTTTCCACAAAAATTTATAACTTTAATATAAAGGATCTATTTTCGAACAAGATTGAATTAGATAGCTACCCTTTATCGGAGTGCTTCGGGCCGCATGTCCTTATGGTCAAGGGTACAAACAAATCAATGAGAGAGCTACAGGCGAACTTGGCATTGACGCCGAATGGATTGGATGGCTATGTAATGAGCCAGCGAACAATATGTTTTAGTGCTCGGTCGACTATTGTGGGTAAGGGTTTGTGGAGTGTTTATCTTGTGTGTTTTGACTTGAGCATCGATCTACTGGACTTTGTGAGTTTTTATTGAGACCGTTTCTTGATCGGGTTGAGCTTTTATTGTGATGGTTTTAGGTCTTTACTCCTTGATTGTGATCTCTGTCTCTCACTCACAATTATTTATTTATATCGCAAACGTTGACGTTATGGTTAATGCTCTACACTATGGGGCCGTCCATTAATTACGTGAGGCTCGAAAAGGGAGGGGAGGGGGTTTGGCAAAAATCACGAAATATCCCAAGGGGGGTTTTCTGTATTTAAAGATAATATTCTAAAAATTTTAAGGTTCTTTGTAGGTAGTAAAAAATACACGTGATTTTGGGTGGGGGTGGGGGGTTAGTCTTAAACCTCACCACGTATCACCAAGGGGGAGGGGGGTTAAAACATGCTAAAAAAACCATCACGTGACTAATGGATGGCCCCTATCATGAAAATGCGTTGATATACATTAACTACATTTAGACAAATAGCCAGAACACACATCTGTATAATTTACAGATTCTAACAGTTATCCATATTTTTGTATAATAACTTTCGTGAGACACATTCATATTAATTATTGTGCGAGTGAGTTTGACTCGCGATATCGTGTTTCGCCGCGCGCTCAGCTTATGATTAAGGGCTCCGTTTTCGAGTTCGAAACTAGTCGGGAAATCCCGATAATGCACGAGAGTAATAACCGTTGAACAATAAGTTATCCACATGAATGTAGTAGGTACAATCTATTGAGCTGGCAATTTTAGTTCCTATAATAGAGTTCTATTGGCGCAGGAGCTAAGGAATTCATTCATATCAAGCAAAACTGAACTGCCTCGTTCGTCCTAGTGGTTTCAAGGGCGACTACTAAGCCTCTTGTTGTGTACTATGGCAGTGTTTACCTGTTAAAAAAATCAAAATCACTAAATCGCGATAAGACCGACGATTGTACTTATGCTTTTGTAGAGTGTTTTACATACCTATCTGTATTTGGTGTATATTAAAGTGTATTTATGTTATGTTATATTAGCGCAGGAGGCAGGGAATTCATATGTGCAAGCATGTGTCAATAAAGATTATTTTATTACACTTTACCCAAAACTAAGTGTATTCCACCATAACTTCTAAACGCCTGAACCGATTTAAATGTTGGGTATCATTAGAATGTTTACATTTTCTCGGATAAAAAGATACAAAGAATTAAAAATATATAATATCTGTGGTATACAAAAAGGAATAAAATAAAAAAAAAATGTTAAAAAATTTAATAGTACGTCTGGCGTATGTGAACTAAAAATTAAGTGAAAAAGTTAACACAATTTTTATTTGAACTTATAGACACAAAAATATGCGTTCCATGCAGAATTTGGAAACGCGACGTAAAGCGCAAAAAAAATACAGTTGCCTAGCAACCAAGCCAATTAAGCAGTTTACATTTATGATTAGTTTGTCTTACGATTTAATTAATTTTACTAAGTAATTGAAAGTCTAAAGGTATGAAGCGTAAACAATAAAACTTGTAATTAAATCATGAAAGGAGGATTATGAAGCTGTTTCAGAATAACTAACTGAATTGAAAATTAATGAAGTGAATGAATTCGTAAATATAATCTAGCCAGACAATTAAAACTGTGTTTTCAATTGTACGATAATAAGTTATGAACATCCTATTTATATGTACACAGTTCTGCACATAGTTTAAAAAGAAAAAGAAAATACACGTGGTTATAATATGGATGTACATAGTTTATATATAGTTGACATAGTATGTGAGCTCAAATACTGGTGGTATATCCAAATAGCACGTAAAAGATTAATGTAATTAATAGTATAAATATGTCGTGGTGGCCAAGTGGTTACGGGTCCGTCTGTTGAGCCACAAGTTGTGGGTTAAAAACTGGCATGTACTAATGTGACCTTTTCAATGTTCACGAGTCCATGTGGGTTAGTAGTGGTTCGTTCGTATGTGTACAATAGTTCAATGTGTGTGTAAGAATACTACTAACATAGTCAACACATAAACATGTATCTATATGTGCCTATATTAAAACCAACAAGACAGGCAGTAACGTAAGTCGGAGAACATTTTGAAAAGTTTCGGACTGGACGTAGGTTGTCTTCTGGTTATGTGATATTCTTCGGTTGCACTAAAATAATTATAATTGCAACCGACGTGTAACTTTTTTATTATGACAGATTAACTATGTGAACTCTCAAAACGAAACAGCAACATGTCGTTTACGGTTAAAATTAAGTTGGTGCAATTGAGCCTTAAATGGCCTTAATCTAAAGTGTGTCATAAGTAATCACTAACCCAAGCGAACGTACCCGCAGTGTCAGCTAATTTATGATGACCGCTACTAGGATTCTGACAGATAAGGTTGGTATTCACTAAAATGCGTAACACCTTTTCTATCAAGTCACCCCGAACGTAATATATGTGTTGCCTCTGTACCTGTTTTGGTTTTTAGATAAATGAGACAGTGAAGGGTACATTAGGTACAGGTCGGGTGCTGTGACGCAATTTCCACGCGTATTCGTAACCCGAGCGGCCTCGAGACGCTACACGACATAAGCTTTAAGAAGCGGTGTTCAAATTAAACCTGCAAACGTTTTGTTATCCAGACCATTTTAAATAATGTCAAAATTTGCATGGAGTATCATTATTTTACAGTATTAAAGGGATATGACCACGAATGATTTTTTAAACGTTTAGTCGTTTACACTTAGTGCCTGTAACGGTATCACAAATTCAAACGTCTTAAAAGTCACATCTCATCACATAACAACACGCCTATTTTCCCCGAAGGGGTAGGCAGTTGTACGCCCACATTTCACCAATGCTGTTATTAATTCCCAATTCCCATGTAATAGGTGGTGAGCCTATTGCCGTCAACTGGGCACAATTCCAAACTCCGGGCTGCTACTGAGAATTTCCTAACAGAAAAACTCAATAACACTATGCCTGACCTGGGAATCGAACCCGAGACCTTCTGTTGAGCAGTCGCGCTTGGGACCACTAGACCGACGAGGCAGTCACAAAAATGATGGTTGAAAAAGTTATAATTTTTGAGCGCGCAATGGATTGCGACCAATGTTGGCGTGGATAGATACTGTAGTGCCGCGTCGCCATGACATGCTGTTTAAAGTTTTGCGAATCAGATGATCTCGTACGTAGTAAGGTTTTAATTTTCGTTGCTTTTTTAGGTTGAATATAGTTTTTTTTTAAAATTTTTATTGGTGGACTGGATCAAATTCCAACTTATTTCAAATAGTGAATTTGAATTCATGTACTGAATAAATGGTATCAGTTTTTGTTTCACACTGTCCCTTACACGCTGTTTAAACCATAGACAACAGTTAAGCAGGTTATTCCAAAGTAGTACGGTGATTATATTATTTTGCCTGCCTCCACTAGTTAATTTAAGTGCGGTTACTCGATTAAAAACAGGAACAAACGTTAAATAAGGGACAATGGCTGTTTTATCTTTAGTAGCAGAGCAGATACTAATGGTGGGGTTACCTCTAATGAATATATTTATCAGACAGCCTATCTGAAATTGCATCGTAAATGTTGTTCACGGAAATCTGCCGTGTTTGCATATTCTCAACTGTCGCAAGTTCGGTATCTAAAAATCATCGGTCATCAAATTATGAGTGTCGTTGTAATCGTGTGTGTATGTATATTTTTAATTCAATATTCTATAATTAAACATATTTTAAAAATAGAATGAAAAATTTAATTTTTTATTCGCAGGATCTGGGAATAGCGCTTTTGTAAAACTGGAATTCGGTTGCGAGAACTTGCGACAGTTGAGAATACTGGTCTGTAATGTAGGACATGTCTATATACCTAATCTACAGATACTTAATCTTGGTCAGTGATTGTTTGTAAAGGCAACTGTGGCGACATGTAACAGAAGAAAACGTGTAGTGACTGATTAGGCACATGGTGAAGACGTTAGCATGATAGTGGGCAGAGGTAGGGATAGTTTAGTTGGCATATATAGTCGTATATTTGATTACACAATATTTTTTTTTTTTTTTTTTTTATTGCCGTACCCCCCCTTGCTACGGCCATCTGCTAATGTTATGCAAAAACGTCAGTCACAATGACACTTTTATCACTAGCAGCCTGCAGACAATAAATGTGGCTCATGAAAATCCTCCGTCGACAAATATACTTGTAATTCTAGCCATCAAATATGAATGACTTGCTAATGATGTCCAAAGAACGCATTACATACAGTCTACACGACTTGTATGGAATGCAATAGATTTGGTCATTTAGGTAATAACTATGATTGTGGAAGAAGCGTGCATATTTTTTATTTACGTAATGAAAGCCTTCAATCTCTATAAGTCTATGTATTTTTTTGATTGGATGATATTGAAAATATAAATCATAGAATTTCGTCTGTATTCTCCAAGGGGTAGGCAGAGGTGTAAATAGTTGTACACCCACATTTCACCAATGCTATTAGGCTCACTATCTATCTATGGGAGTTAATCCAATGTCATAGATGGTGAGCCTATTGCCATCTACCGGGCAAAATTCCAAACTCCGGGCTGCTAGGTACATAGAATTTCTTAACAGAAAAACTAAATAATTGCCCGGCCCGGGAATCGAACCCAGGACCTCATTCTCAGCAGTCGCGCTTTGGACTACTAGACCAACGAGGCAGACAAAAGTATGCGTGAAGTTATAAATTTTTGTGGAAAAAAAATACGGTTATGTTTTGAACGTCGCCCGGGAAGAATACTCCAGCTGCCCTCATGCGGGAGGCAGAGTTTCACATTCTGCTTATGACCGTATTCATCTAATTAAATATTTGGAGGTTAAAATAAATCAAATAATTCCTATGGCACGACATCTACTTAGTATGTTAGAATATGGTGACTTATTGCTATTTTAGAATAATATATAGGTAATCCAAACCAAATAATAATAATGTAAATAATTGTTTATTTATTATGTGATTTGGGCGAAACTTCATGGACTTATAGACTTGTGGATGAAATGCCGCGGGTTGAGCTAGTTTACATACATTTTCTTCCTATCTAAACATTATAATGATTTTTGACAACGGTTATTTTTCTGGATTGCTCGACTAGTTCCGAACTCGAACGGACCCCTGAGTCATGAGCCGAGCCCGCGGCGATGTCCCGATTCACAGTCTGACTGTTTGACGAAAGAAACAACAATACTCTTCAATAGCACTCTAGTTTTAAGCGGTTTTGCTGATGTTTTCTATATTATCTAGTTTTAAGATAAGACTTGTTTTTATGTAATATTAGTGTTGTCTTAGTTGATGGTGAATGTTGTATGTATCTATAATGGGCATACATATCAGACTTTTTATTATTGTGTATTTTTATAAACGTTTTATATGTATTGTTGTTGGTATACCATTAACCGTTGAACAATAATTGACATGACAATGGATTTGCAGACTCAAAAAGAATTATAATGTTTGGATAGGAAGAAAATTACTACTCGTAATATTATAAAGCTGAAGTTTGTTTGTTTGATTGGTTGAACGCGCTAATCTCAGGAACGACTGGAACGAAAGAAAAAATATTTTGGTGTTGGTTATTCCATTTATTGATCACGCTACTATTTCTATATGTAACATCAAGCTACAACCAACAAAAGGGGAGCATCAGTGAAAATTTTTGTAAAAACGGGAAAAAATATGCCTTTTGAGAGCTTCCGTTGCGTGCGCTGCGTAAACGGTTAAAGTCATGTAGGACAGAATTGTGTCTATCTTTTAAGGTTGACTCACTATAAACTTTTTCATTGTAATCAAATTGGTTTTAAAATAATGCATTATTTGCGAAGGTGTTTTTATAAACATGATATTAATCCTTATCCAAATAAATACGTTATTCACAATAAATACATCACAAGTATTTAATTTTGAACAAAATTTTCCTTGACATCATTTGATTTCAATGGATATCTTCGGAGATATCATAGTTTTAAAATAACTCAGCAACAAAATGATGATCAAGCATCACGCGCGCATTAATATCATGACTGTATAGTATATAATAGAATACGTATCGACTATAACAACGAGGCAGGCGCATTTATAATGTGCTAGGCGTGGTCATGAGAGGGCGCTGGTGGAATATATTTTAGTAGGTTTTTTCCTCAAACTAACGCGGTTGAAGCCGCGGGACACCGCTATAAACAATATTCACTTTGCATTGTTAAACCCACGTTAAACCGAAGACTTTCCTATGCTTAATATTTTGCCGGTTTACTCATTACGCGTGGCGTTGCGCATATGTCGTCACTTACTGAATCGCGGTTATAAAATTTTCCGCGGAATAATAACCGTCGCCCATGTGGGTGAGTAATATTTCTGTCTTGATATAATATACAATCACGAAAAATACGTTCAAAAATGTTTTATTTACTATAAAAATATATACTCTACATAGCTTAGTCCTCAGTGGCTGCTATGCATTGGGCTGAGTTAGCTGAGTATCAAAATTTTTAATGATTATGAATTTGTGTTCATACACGACATGGTGTAGATTAACGACATCCACGCGGACGGAGTCGCACGCACAGCTAGTAATTAATATGAATGTGTCTCACGAAAGTTATTATAAAAAAAGCCATTATCAGTTCTGTACCGGACTAACATTTCCCGGGTAACCGAACACGCAGCTGCATTAGCTGCAATCCCGCTGCTTGAGAAATTAAGTGGCGACAGAAACATTATTTCATTGAAATAATCTAGACTTTAAAAGTGTAAAAGAAAACAATAGTAAAAGTTAGATTAACAACAGACTGAAATCTCGGAATGGAGTTATTCAATGGTAAAGGTCGGTGGATTTGACATTTACAGTCGTATTTTGGAGCAACAACAGGGGTTACACGATATTGGTGTACAATGAAGCATTATGACTGCACACCAATATCACGGGTAATTTAATAATTTATCTCATTTCTGTGCTCCACTGAACAAGGCAGGATTGTTCACGATGCGTTAATTAAAAGGAAATATATTCATACATCTTTCATGGGCTTAAGTAACAGCCGCACAGATCTATCGATTGAGGTCAAGTTGCGCTTGCCGCGGTCGGTCTGTGGATAGGTGACCATCATTTCATACCGAGACCCCTCGGAGAGTACGTTAAGCCGTCGGTCCTGGTTGTCAAATTAAGATCTATGACAGCCGTTACGGTTAGTCAGAGGCCTGAAAGTCTGACAACCAGTCATACCACGAGATATCGTGTCCTCCACAACCCAGTATTAACTGGGTTGTGGAGGCCAGATAGGCAGTCACTCTATGTAAAATACTGGTATTAAGCTGCATCCGGTTTGACTGGAAGCCGACCCTAATGCAATTGGGAAAAGGCTAGGCAGATTGATATTGATACATCTTTCAAATATTTTAACGCGATTAGGTCCAAACACTAAAGTTATACATTATTGTGGAAAGAAAAATATGGTTATGAGCAGGATTTGAACCTGCGCCTCCTGCATATATACTCCAGGTGCTCTAATCACTAAGACATCTCAACTTCTGCTGACTACCCCGAATTCTGATTCCACATTTTAATACGTCTTTCGGTGAAGTCATTTTTATCTATTCAGTCCCAAGTCAAAAAGTATGCATCATTATTACGCAAGACAGTAACTTTAAAACGGCTGATGTCAATTAATGTACAGTCAAGACGGCGGAATCATGACCTATGTTAATGTCGACATCAGCTTGATAATAACAAGACTAACTGTATTATAGATTAATCATCGCTTCCTTAAAACGGTGTGGTGAAGGAAAGCGTCGTGAGATAAAAATTAATATGACCATGAGATATATTCTGGATTGTGGGTAAAGTCATGTCAGAAGCCTACGGGTGGCTTAAACTGAGACGCTAGGAAGCTAATCAACTATACGAAAAGACTAAGAAAGAGAATAGACAATTACAGTTGGAAGTTTCCTGACGCTGCTACATGGAAAATTCAATTTATTATTACTATTTTAAAAAGTACAGCCATTAAAAATATAATAAAGGATATTTCATGAAGGTGGGTAAAGATGGTCCATTTTCTCTACTGTACATACATAGCATATAGTGTGTTTGTCTATGTGTGTGTAAGTAACAAGCGTAGTGATTAACAAACGCAGTTATGTATGTTCACGGAAAGGTCTCGTATTATGTTCACAAACATAATCGTATCTGACTCCGAAATTAATTCAATTGCCATGCATAACGAGGAAGTAAATTTAATTTAATTAACTTATTATTCTTGGATAGAAAAATTTCAAAGCATTTTTGCGTTCGGTGGACAGGCAGTATGTAACGAAAACTGTCTAGTTTTAACAATATTGTGTTTTAACAACTCGCCTCATGGTATGCGACGGTGTGATCGAGGATGGAGCACGTATATCCAGAATAAATCTATTCACTCCTATGTAGAGTGGACAGATTTTGGGAGAACGATAGTTGGGGAGTTGATGCAACTGCCCAGACCAATCTCCCACAATGGTTGCATCGGACTACTTCCTGAAAGACGACTAGGTCGCTTCACGGAATGGCTTCGGCCGGCGGGTGGTAACCAGCCGCGGCCGAAGCCTCCCACCTGAGTTGTGTTGCCTGTTTTGCACCACCCAGGCGCCATGTGTAGGGATTCAATTTTAAGGGTTGAAAACTCATTTTTAAAAAACACCTTTATGAAAAGCACGTTAAAACTTAAAACTTTACTATGGTTTTAATTCCTGACGACGTTATAGGCCGCACCTGGGTGAGGCTGTCACAATACCTAGGAGAATGGCACAAGCAAACAGAGGCCTATACTCAGCAGTGGGTGAAATCAGGCTGCAGATGTGAACGATGACAGTTACTCTTGAAATTAATTTCAATTCCAATCCAGTGCCAGTCACACCAGCGCTTAATAATAATGCGTAATCTTAATTGTATTAATAGATTTGTCTACATCACACTTTTCTCAGTTTGGAACCATCTCATAGTAGAATCCTGCTTATTACACGACTGTCTAAAAAAGGAGTGTTATGTTTTAGTGTTCATGTACGTCTGTATGTTTGGGAGTTTCTTTATTCCACAATCATTTCTAAATGCCTGTAACATAGGCTGGTAGGATTTTGAAAAATGGTAGGTATTAAAAAAAGGGTTAAGTAAGTTAAGTAGGGTTAAGAAACAAAATAGGCACGCCTATTTTGTTTCTTAATTTCATCTTGTTTAATTATTTTTAAGCCATTTTGGCATTAATAAGTTCGAACTGACATATTCCCAATGTCAATCGAGTAGTTTGTTTTTATAGGAACGACCAAAACAGAAGACTGCTATAAATTTAACGCGTGTATTTGTATATCTGTCTATGGTATCGTAGCTCACAAATGGGTGGATCGATTTTGATTTAGTTTTTTTGCTTGAAAAGTGACCTGAGCGGAAATGTTCTTAACTATAATTCAAGAAAATCGGTTCAGCCGTTTGAAGATGATCAGCTCTTTTCTAGTTGATGAAGGGATGTGAGCAACTTCCATACGTCTGGTCGTTACGAAATTTGGTATTCAACGATATTGCCAGATCATATTGTCCTTGACCTAATGCTCTAGTTACCCAACTCTATGCTCATTGGGATGGTTTCAAAGAATATGTTATATTTATGAAGTTTAAAAACCATGAAATAACACAGTAGGGGTATATTATAGTATTTTTTCAATTATAAATTGAATTATTATTACACGCCTGCCCAAAGTATGTGTGTATGTATGTATGTCTATTTGTGAGTTAGTGAGTTTCTTTAGTCCACCATAACTTCTATATACCTGGACCTATTTCTATGTATGAGGTATCGTTAGAATCCTTACATTATTCCGGGTAATCAAGGTATCTTACCTTAAAAGAAAATGGCAGGCGTGCTTTTAAATGTTTTAATTAATTTCATCTAAGAGTAACACTATTAAATCCCGAATAACACCTTTGAAAACCCGGACGTTAACAGTTTCCTACGGTCTTTACTCAAGACACTCTGATCCTCTACCTCGCCTATACCTATAGCCTAGAATCCATGTTCTCACTTGATTTACAATGTATATCACGTTTCGTTTGTGTTGTCTCGTCGCAACTTGTTCGCAAATAAGCCTTTCTTATTGACGCTCCTTACCTTCACTCTAGTCGGGCCGTGATTAAAGGCCTTGGCTGTTCCGACGCCATTTTGTTTTGTATTTTTTTGTAAAAAGAATAGATTGTTTTTTGTTTTCCGAGCTGGTTTTCTCGAGGCGAGATTTATTTGCTTCTTATTATCTCTTTGGAAAGTCGGTGAGGAAACTGCTTTGAGTTTATTGGAACTGGTATTGTTAACCGTGATTTGTTTTCCACTTTAAAAAAGGATTTTGTGAATAAGCTGCATTTATCAACTGATCTTACCGAGGTATCTATACTTATATAATAAAGCTGAAGGGTCCGATTTTCTGTTTGAACGCGTTATTCTCTAGAACTACAAGTCGGATTGGGATAATTCTTTTTGCATTTAATAGCTCGATTTTTAAGGAAGGTTATAGTTTATTTAACATCACGTTAAGACACATAGGAACCGAGAGAAAATAAAAAAGTGGGTGAAGACATGTGGCACAGTTTTTTATCAATATATGTCAAGTAATTTCACAGCGCGGTTGGCGCAGTGGTCGAGAGATCGACTGCTGCGCTGCGTGTCGCAGGTTCGATTCCTGCACGGAGCAAACATTTGTACGATCTATAGATAATTGCTCCGGGTCTGGGTGTATGTGTGCTTGTGAAATTATGTCTGTAAACGCACCCACGATACAGGAAGAAATTCAGTGAGTGGAGCAACGTTTTAAAAAAAAAAAAAAAAAAACTAGATTGCGTATATATACCGTTATAATATTATAACTAGCAGAATGATAACATAAAGTGAACCCATACAGTTCCCCTTAACGTTACTGATTATAAGTACTTCAAATTGCAAATGATATAAAACAGCTGCTATCTTACCCTTTTTACCCAAAATAAGAGTAATAAATCATGTGGCTCTGAAAGGATAATTACCAACTTTCTCTGGAGTATTATCATTTGCTACTTTCCACTTAGCTCATACCAACTATCAAACACGATAATAATACTTTGTTAATGCAAAAATTAAAACAACATATTATAGTGTTTATACAGTTACACAAACACGTTAGATTACAAGTACGTTTTACTTAGAATCTAACTGTTGTGTAACTGAGATCCATCCATTCCATTTGGGAAGAACGCAATGGATGAACACGTAGGCGGCGTAGCGGACCGGTTAGTTGCTACGGCTGCGTAGCATTGTACGTAGTAACCGTGTAGACAGCCGGTCACTGATAATAAACGATTATATTAAGTTATTATAATCGATTACAAGTTGTGTTCATA
The DNA here is from genome assembly GCA_935421205.1 of Xylocampa areola. Lineage (NCBI taxonomy): Eukaryota > Metazoa > Arthropoda > Insecta > Lepidoptera > Noctuidae > Xylocampa > Xylocampa areola. The sequence continues at coordinate 13,430,277 of OW285218.1, read as the reverse complement.
TTATTAACACAACTTGTAATCGGATAAAAAAATAATCGTGTGCATTATAATTTTAATCGCGAAAACCTAAGATACGTCGTTGCCGGTAACAATAAGACGAGCTCAGACACCGGCAGTCTTTAAGAGGCTGGTGAAGGAGCACTACTTGTCTCTTGTCCTGTTCTGCTGTTATGCTACATATACTATATATATATATATATATATATATATATATGTATATTTATGTATGTATTTTATTTTGATATTTTAATATTGTACATATAGACTACCTATACAATCTGGATTTCCTCGTCTCCATCCTAAGGTTGCCTGGAAGAAATCGCGTTTCGTGATACCCATTGTACTTTATTTTGTAAGAAATTTAATATTAAGTACCTAATAAAATGTACAATAAAGAGTAAATAAATAAATACGTCCTTCCGACCGTATTTCGGCCACGGCGGCCTAACTCACGCGGAGATTAGCCAAGTACGCAGGAGATATTATAGTGCACAAGTGTATGCGCAAACACAGGTGCACTACCTTTTCCTTCACTCTCATATTTCGATGGGACGGCAATCCGACACGACCGGAGAGAGATCAGGCGCAGGACCGACGGCTTTACGTGCTCTCCGAGGCAGGGGGGTGTCACACCACCAACTTCCTGACTCCGGGCTGCTATTGAGAATTTCCTAACAGAAAAACCCATTAACACTTTTGCCCGACCTGGGAATCGAACCCAGGACCTCACGCTCAACAGCCGCGCTTGCGACCACTAGACCAACGAGGCAGTAAGATATTACTGTAATCATAAAGGAAAAAAAAACATGATTTATATTTCATCGATGACTTATTTTCATTTCCTCCGCCTCGTTTGTCTACTGCATCTGCTGAGCATAATGTTCTGGGTTCAATTTCCCGGATGAGTATTGTTTTGATGTTTTCTGTTACTTAACCCCGATTTTAGAATTGTGTGTGTGTGCGTGCGTGCATGCGTACGTGTGCGTGTGTGTGTGTGTGTGTGTGCGCGTGCGTGCGTGCGTGCGTGCGTGCGTGCGTGTGCGTGTGTGTGGGGTGTGTGAACCTCTGCATAATCCTTCGGGATACGAGCGTGATGCTATGTTATGTTATAATTGTCATATCAAAGACAAGTAGCAAAGGGAATGAAATGCATAAATTAAATTATGTGCAATAATATGTAATTCGTCATTAAATGCTCGAGCTAAATGTTCACGTTTTATTAACAAATGAACTTCATTTTCATTGCAATAATAATAACTGTGAAACTTAAGCGCTGTGTAAATGTTTCTGAGAGAAATGTCATCGCGAATAAAATATACAATTTAAATTTTAGATTTGATTACTTTAATTACTGACTTTTTTATTTAAGTCTTGTTTGAAGAGCCTAAGTTCGAATTTGACGTTTTTAATTTGTCGCGTGTCACTCTAATAGTAGCTAACTATTACTAAAAGTTGGCAATGCTGACATTTTAATACATTAGAATTAACGTCATTATCAACATAAATATAACATAACATAGCATCACGCCTGTATTCTCCGAAGGGGTAGGCAGTTTATCACACACATTTCACCACTGCTGTTATTATGTCCTATTGTTAGTGAGCCTTTTGCTATATAACGGACACAATTCGAAACTCTAGGCTGCTAATGAGAAATTCCTAACAAAAAAACTCAATAACAATTTGCCCGACCCGGGAATCCCAAGACCCAGGACATCATGCTCAGTAGTCGCGCTTGGGACCATTAGACCAACGGGGCAGTCAAGAAAGAAGGAAGGAAGAGTATATTATATGTATAATTCGGTCCTGCGTCTGATCTGTGTGCTCTCCGAACTATCTTCGGGCTGTTACTGAGAATTTCCTAACAGAAAAACCCAATAATACTTTGCCCGACCTGGGGATCAAACCCAGGACCTCACGCTCAGCAGCCCCGCTTCCAGCCACTAGACTAACGAGGCAGTCAAGAAAGAAGGAAGGAAGAACATTATTCAATATACGACATGTATTTTTTATAATGTACTAGATGACCCGGTGTACTTCGTATCACCTGAAACGTCAAATGTTTGACAGGAAAGTAGGTAGAACAGTTTATATGGGCAAATACACATTGGACTACGACAAACATTTCAAAACCAAAATCAGCTAAATCGGCCCAGCCGTTCTCGAGTTTTAGCGAGACAAACGAACAGCAATTGATTTTTATATTTAAAGGTATGACTTATTTACTTAATAAAATGCCTTAGATTTTTATTGTGTACACTGAGCTCCACATATTGATTATTAATTTCTCGAGCGCGGTATATACGATATTAATATGAACTTTCATTACGTGTGGATGATATTGCGAGTTCCACGAATCGTTAGCACGGGTAGTGATCGAATCAAAAGCCTTCGTGGAAGAAACTGAAACTATATTTTTAACCTTTTTTTTTATATTGATAAAGGTTACAGTACCTATTATATATTTTCCGCATCTTTTACTTATTTCCCCGCATGTACCTACTTATGGCTATTAAATTAGTATTATTAGTAGGTGTACCACACGGACCTTATAAAAATACGAACGGAGTGTTGCGTAGAACATGTGAGAAGCATGCTAAGTCGTACAAGCCTAGTCATCCAATTTCGCTTGTCATACACGAGCTAAACGCATACAAATACTTAAAACTCACCCACTCGGCGCCAGTACGCTGCGTGTGTGTGTGTGCATAATCTATGCTTCGCTAATGTCAAGGTAAGGTGTGTGTGGCACGTGTTTTGTTAATTTGATGCCGCCTGCCCACAGAGAATCGTATCTACCGACGCGTCGTAATATTGCCTCCATTTGTGCCTAATTTTTTTAACGTGTAGAAGTCATATGTCTAAGTGCCCAGAGGAAACTCCTTACGATGAGCGCCGTGTCTAAAACTACGGCCTTACGTATTAAGCCCTTGATTCATCTGTTATAACAATTTCTATTATTGTTGCAGCCCCCATCCGAGGGTGAGCTGGCTGCTCCAGCGAGCGTCGTCAGTCGCATGCATCGACTTAGAAACTTGCGGAAAGGAACTAGGGTAAGTGTCACTACAGTACTATAGTCTTTAAGTATTCCATTGAGATTCCATTCATAATATAAAAAATAAGATTTCAAAAAAATATTGATATTACTGTGTATCACGCGCTTTTCATTATAAAAAAGCATTATTATTTTTCTCCGTCCACGTCTCCGTCCGTGACATACATTTACAAAAATATATAATCAAAATGCTTGTTCCTATAGCCACAGACATTATTCAACGACAAAGGCAAATATCCGACGCTGACTCGGATGTCTTACTGTCAATGTCGGCTACCACGCGTCTTCACCAGCGTGTTCGAGCGGTTCGGATGGGCACATGTGGCTCTGCTGCTCGACAAGTCCGACCTATTCTCTCTCACTGTCGGTAAGTGACGTAGTGTTTTACTATTAATATCCAATGCTGTAACGCTGTAAGTGTATACAATGCTTTGTTTTTTAAGAAAAATTTATCTTCCTTTGCCCACCAACTCGTCTGATGATAAGCGACGGTGTGGTCGAGGAAAGAGCACGTATATCCAGAATAAATCTATTCAATCTTAAGTAGAGTGGATAGATTTTGGGAGAACGATAGTTGGGGAGTTGGTGCAACTACCCAGACTCGTGTCCCACAACGGTTGCACCGAACTACATCCCGAAACACGACTAGGTCGCTTCACGGCATGGCTTCGTCCGGTGGGTGGTAACCAGCCGAGGCCGAAGCCTCCCACCATAGTTGTGTTGCCTGTTTTACACACCAGGGATTCCAGGGATTCCATTTTAAGGGTGTACTCTTACGGACGCGGGCAACTCACCCTAGACCTATTCTGCCTCACTGTCGGTAAAGGATTTAACATATGACTGTCAGTGTCGGCAATTAGCGTGTTTGAGAGGTTTGACTGGGCATATGTCCACCATTAAGGACCACATTAAGACCACATTACCGTCATTAAGTGACATAGTATATTACTATCAGTGTCGACTACCAGCGTGTTTGAGCGGTTCGGTTGTCGGTAGGCGATACGATGGCCAACCTATGATCGCGTATTGCTGAAAAGCCATGGGGGTTAAGTTGTCGACTGATCTGTGCGGCTTTTACTTAGCCACGAGTCTCTCAGCCCCTATTCAACATCCAGGTCAATAAAAAAAGTCGTTCCTAATTCGTTATCATATAAATGAGTAGTGTAGAGAAAATATCTATGAAATCCTAAAATGAAACGTACTGTATTAAAATTCCAATATCACAAGAATACAAATCAAAATGGCTCCTTAATTGATTGGGTGCGGACTGATGAATATTATAATATCATTATCAGAACCGCTCATTCATTACTAATGAACAAGTCTCGATATTACTACATTAATATTAGGTTTACTCTGCTTACGGATTGGGCCTTCTAATAAAATATTAATTTGGGAGTTCATTTTTGTATTAACTTTGCAATGGAAGCTCAATTCAAATCAATAACAATCAAATTACGGTTGGAAAACGCTGAAGTATTATTGTTTTTCTACACCTACAACTTCTTGGATTCTTATCCAAAGTGTGATGTGTTTGCGAGTATATAATAACGAAAACTCCATCTAAATCGGATCACTAGTTTTTGAGAAAACCTCGGATGTACAAACATACGGGTCAAATAAAATACAGAAACTCCTTTTATTGATGTGGGTAAATGGATTTATATTATTTTTTTTGTACAAAATATAAATTTTTTACATAATATTGGTACACAACTACCGTGCTCTTAGCGCTGTGATATTTTTGATTGTTTTTAAACGTTAATATTATTCAGGCTAACAATAAAGTAAGAAAAATCTGATAACCTGAGCTGAAGGTCAATGACCTAGCATTCAAATGTCTTAAATCTTAATCACAATGTAAAAATGTCATTTCTGGTAGACTTAGGTACATAGTTCTGATAGTTTAGAGATGGTGGTGGTCCGTGATAGGAATCTTTAATTAATTTAACAAATAGAATTCTTCAATTCTTGTTTTCCGTTGCATTTGTTAGGATCCAATAATTGAATAGTTTTCACTGAGAATTTTCTAGTCCCAATCTGATTACATGGAAAAATTAATGAATAAGAAATATAGCTTCTCGATCAATAGTAACACGCGAGCAGATCAACTATTAATTTAATGTTTACATCTACTTTTCAACTACTGACAACTGCACACAAACATAATTAAAGGATTCACTATTTAACTTATTATTTATCAATATATTTTTTCTAACGCATTAACTCTGTTTCTCTATGTGCCCTTGGAGTACCAATTCGGGAGCACGGGCATCCACAAATATTATTTTACGAACTCTAAAGTTATTATATTAAATGGAAAAAGAATACGGTCGCGAACAGGATTCGAACCTGCGCCTCCCAAATATATACTCCAGGCGCTCTGACCACTAACCCATCTCGACCTCTGCCTACCACCGCGAATTCTTGTTCCAATGGCGACGTCATTGCTATCAATTCAGTCCCTATACAAGTGACCGAACAATATATTAATATAATAACTTTAGAGTACGCTAAGCATGCGTTAATGCTTTTCAAAGATTTATCTTGAATTATTTTACAATTTTTATTTTTATTTGTTGTACCATGCCGTTTCACCGCCTTATTTTATTTTAGCTCGGCTCCTAACGGACGTGGCGTGGTGCTAGCCTATAATCTTCCTTTAGAATTTGGCTATGAAATGCAAACAGATTTTTTCAAATCCGACTGATAATTCCAGAGATCTGCTCGTGCAAATAAAAAAGTGTTCAGCACTTTATTATATGTATTGATTTTATCTATAACATGTCGGGACCACGACCAGTCAACAAATTCACTCTTCCTTCCTATAAAATGTTTTTTTTAGTTTTATAACTATGCTAAATACTGGCAGGTAAGAGTCTGGAGTGGGGTCTACGGAAGAAGGGCGTATTGAAGGCTGTGCGGGAACTGGATGGCAACGAGCGGGAGTCCTGCGAGGCTCTTCTTAAAGACGTCAGCATGTATGCTAGAGGTAAAAATATTCAGATTATACCATGATTTTGACGTTCGACCTTTATAATAAAATACAATTTCAAGATTATTTTCATTTATTTGACAGTAATTTAGTAGTGGGCGAACGGATCTGGTGGCGGTATTTTGTAAACTATTGGTTTTAGAAATGTTTTTCACTGCGGATTACAGCTTTTTCGCATTATGCTTGTTTTGAATGGGGTGTATTTGACTATAGTATAATTTTTTAAATCTCGAGTTATTTTTTATTGATGTAATTTCTTGTTGCCATGCTGAAACATTTAACCCTTAAATTTAATTATCCTTAACAAAAGCGATTTTGAATTTGCCTGCATATAATCGTAAATTATCATCGGGATTTCATAAGTGCGCTTAAACCACAAAATTGTGTTATAATTTACCCATAATATAACTCAAATATGATACCAAAATAGCCATTAAAATTACTCCATTGTTTGATCAATCATATTGGAATGGTCTATTGAGTAATTGAGTATTCAATAACTTGTTCAATAAATGGTAGTTTCGCCATGCTTCGCAGTATGGAAGCAGAAATAATCAGAACAAACAGTCGGTGCATCTAACAATCTTTTATTGGAAAGTGCAAACCACTGGCTTCACAGACTGGCCTTCTCTTTGTGCGCAATTGGAAAACTGACAGTTATTACACTTTTTATTTTCTTCCACTTTTCTATTTTCTATTTCCAGCTAGTTAATAGACTGTTAATAAAAATAATGAAGTTTTGTTTTTACTTCTTGACTATTTCTTGTTATGGTTAAAAGTTTCAATTCTATGAGATAATTTGAAGGACATACTGGTTTAGAACGCAGCCGTGGCAATTACGTGTTAAGAGATCAAATATGTAGGTACATACGTACCTTGTACTTTCTTGAGACACATACTTATTAATAGTGATATAATACCTTCTGACTTCTATAGATATAAAAATGAATTGCTGTTCGTTAGTCTCGCTATAACTCGAGAACGGCTCGACCGATATTGATGAATTTTTTTGTGTGTGTGCCCGGATTCTTTAAATTTACAATAGGATGAAGGTTCAGGCCAGGATACCATCTCCCGGACTTACTAGTTACTGATACGTATTAGTTTCTATTTATTTTCGGAGACTTTTATAACGCGTGGCGCATGTTAGTCCCATTGTACCCTAAACTTAATATACCTAACACACGGCTAACGAAAATTAAAACTGGGCTTCTCGCTTCCGCTTGGTTTAGGTTTCTGATAAAATATGGTGAAATTTACCCAGGTCACCTGTTCTAACTTGACCATATATACAACGTGTAACGGAATATCGTGGTCTTACTTTGTGGGGGTCAATGAACCCCATGTAGGTATATGAACAACTTTTGTTATGAAAATAACTTCTAAACCGCGAAAAACACCAGATGCTCCATACGTTTTGGTCGAGTAGGTATGAATATTTCTATGGAGCAGCTCTTGAAGGAATTAGTACTGGAGTAGTTTTAGCGGGCGTACCCCACTCTCCACTGGCATATGATTGCCAATCATACCTTTTACCTGTATAGTTTCAATGATAGTACCTACACGATTTTTATAGTGTGTGACACAATTTTATGTTTGTGTTTAGTTTTTTTATGTTAATACTGTTAATGTAATGACGCGACCTGTTGTTGCTTTAGTGCAAGTTCTTTTGTGTTACCTCACCCCCCGCTAAAAGTAGCGAGCAAATTTTTAGATTTTGTTCGATATTTAGTCAGTAGCCGTCTCTCGTCTAGTCCTCTAAGGAACAGCTTATAGCAGCGTAAAAGTTGTTCATACACGTGAGTACATTGACCCCCTTAAGTATGACTACAGACTTTTGGTACACGTTGTATATAGGCCTTGAACCCAAGGCCGTAATCGGTACATTACGGTAGGTATAATATCTGGAACATTTCATGAATAGACACATAATTACTGCTTACGGGTGTTACGTATATAATTACTATGGTAAAGATATATGCCACATACATTCTAAGTACCATTTTAATGTATTTAGGCAGTAATTAAAGCCCCTTTTGATTCCGCTAGAGTTAGAATTCTGTGGGACTTTTGCGGTGCGGCATGGCAAAGAAACTGTGAGTGTGCCAAGAAATGTGTCTGAATCTCACGACGAACTTTAGGGCACCACTCACGGACCTTACAAAATACGGACGGAGCGTTGCGTACGACATGTGAGAAGCATGTCTAGTCATCCAATTTCACTTGTCATATACAACCTAATCGTATACAAATACTTAAAACTTATCCACTCGGCGTCAGTACGCTGCGTGTGTGTGTGCGTAATCTATACTTCGCTTATGATAAGGCAAGATTACATCCGTATTTTTTTCAGATCTGTGGCACCGATATAAAAAATTAAGAAGTATTTTAACAATTCTTTTATGTTGATGCAGTGGTCATTCTGAGCGTGCGCGGTTCTCTGGTGCGTGAGTTTCTACTGGCGGCGCACGCGCTCGGCATGACGCGCGGTGATTGGGCCTTCCTCGATGTGGAAATATTTCAGGTAATGATGACGACAAAATCATCGATGCAATATTAAGATCATGAGTCACTTTGAATTTTTTTTTTATGAGATTTAAAAACTTTGATATGAGAGAAAAATAAACGATATAAATAAAAATCAATGACCATTACAAAGTTTAATTAATTCTTAAGTGACACTTTTTGTTTTTATTCATTACTAGCTGTGCCCGCGACTCTGTCCGCGTGGATGTCGTAAAGTATCAAATGATCGACGTGATTCCTTAAATTGGCATAACTTTTTTATTTATGAACCGATTGACATAAAACAAACGATAAATGTTAAGTGAAGCTTACCCCAATATATTAGTGAAAACCACATCTAAATCGTTTCTGAGATTAGCGTGCACAAACGCACAGACAAACCGATAAACAGACAAACAGACAAAAAATCTAACAATAATTGTTTTGGGTGCTATTTGCATTGATAAAGGTCCCAATAATATTTTTTCTCATATATCTTCCATGTACAGACAGCCATCCGTAACATTTTTATTACATGTATAGATTGTTAAAGTCACAACAACGGAATGTTCGTATTAATTGTGCTTCGTCAATTACCTAAATTGTGTCATATGTGCATTCGGCTACACATATGACACAATTTATGGAACGAACATTCTGATTTAAGTTACCCGCTAGATTACAAGGCAGCAATTTCAAACATTGTTTTGAACAAATAATATCCATCTTACGAAAAAATTGAGTTCACGGCTTGCTTGCGTGAGAAATTACTGAATACATTGGTACATTCACGCCTGTATTACGTAAAGAGATAGGCAGAACTGTAGTATTCTAAACCCACATTTCACCGATCTTGTTATAAAGTCCCATGTGATAGGGGGGGCACACTTCCAAACTCCGGGCCGCTACTGAAAATTTCCTATCAGAAAAGCTTAATAACACTTTACCTGACCCGTGAATCGGATCCAGGACTTCATGCGTAGCAGCTGCGCTTGCGACTATTAGACCAAGGTAGTCAAATTACTTAATATATCAAGTTTATAGTGATATCAGGCTGTTGGAATGACTTACATAGTCAATCGGATGATTGATTTGCGATATTGCCACGGACTCAGCTCATGATTTAGGGCTCCGTTCGAGATCGAAACTAGTCGGGCAATCCCGAAAAATGCACGTGAGTTGTAACCGGTGAACAATAATTAATATGAACATGCCTCACGAAAGTTATTATACAAATATAGTTGCAAATATTATTTAATATTTTAAATTTTTGATAAAAATGCATTTGCACCCAATGTTTGCGATACCGTAAATAAAATTAAATATGTTGATCTCGTCCCAAGTTCATCAAGAAAACTAGTTTGAAGGTTGTATGTTTATTTAACAAAGTTACAGCGTAGGAATAATTTATAAAATAACATTGCATCACGCTTGTATTCCACAAAGGGCTAGGTAGAAGTGTTTACTCTTATTGTTTTACACCCAAATTTCACTGATGTAAAATAAAAATGCCCTATAAAATACGTGGTGAGTCTATTGCCATTTAAAGGCACAATTACACCACAAAAAATCATAAATAACTCAAAAATTTACTAACCATTTACATAGCCTCGGATTAAACATATTAGCTTCTATAACCCCCATTAATTCACCACCACGACCCTTCAATGACGTCACCGTATTCTGCACACGCCTCCTTTGATCTTTCGGAGGTAAAGCCTCGCATCCAATTGATTAGATCTTATCATGTATGTCCGTGATTTTCCTTCATCTGGGATGTTTTGGTATAATGGCGTGGTCTGATATGCATTTAAAATGGAAAATTGCTTATAACATTTATTTTGGTACATTTTCGTCATTATCGGCCTTGGTCCGTAGCCACCCTGGTGAATATAGATGGTGACCTTATGAGACTAGGTGTAGGTCTCTCTCCTTTTCCGAATAACTTTGTAAAAAACAGGAACTTAGCTTTATTTTCTTTTTAAAGTCAAGTCAAGTCAACGTATTTATTGCTTTCATATATACTTTTTTTGTAAAGATACCTCTCCATTCTGAAAGTGTGAATTGACATTCATTACCTCTTATTTTATTCATCTTCAAACAAAAACAAGCCCAAAAGGGACATGTCAGTTGAATCAGCTTTACATAAAATCGGGTTGATAGCTCATTTTATTCAATTATGTTGATCCTCGCCGCGTGAGTCTATGACGTCATGTGAACATGTGCCTCTCGAATTTAGAATTTAGTGCACATTTTACACAAATAGACATGTTGAAATGCTTCATAGTGCTGTGGTCTGATTACTAGGTTTTAAGTTCAGTATTTAGGTATCGATGGTAAAATCTTTTAGTGAAACACCATCGTGAGTTTGCTACGGGTAAGCATAATATAGAAATTGTATTTTTATGGCGTTTAGACGCGTCTAGCGTCCCTCAATGGGTTAAGTTTCTTTTAATGGGCACGCATTATATAATATAGTTAAAAAAAAAAGATTTGTCTACATTTTGTGTTGTTTTAATCCAGGGTGGGTACTGGGGCGAGACAGGCTGGGCCGCCGACGACGACCGCGACACGGCTGCACGCGCAGCCTATGAAGCATTGCTGCGTGTCTCTTTAAAGCTGCCTACAGGAGACAGGTTCGACGAGTTTGCTGATGCTGTCAGGGCGAGGGCTAAGCAGCACTATAACTATTCTTTTTCTGATGGCGAAGAGGTAAGTTTGGTTCTTATATTTATGTGTTACAAGTGTTATAGGTAAAATAACGGACAACAAGGACTGAATAGGTATATTAACTACCTAAAATCATAAAATAAGGGATTTTTTTGTCGTTTTGTTTTATTATGGCGGCGCGGTTGGAGCAGTGGTCGAGAGATCGGCTGCTGCGCGGCGCCTCGTAGATTCGATTACTGCACGGAGCAAATATTTGTATGATCTACAGATAATTTATTCGGGTCTGAATGTGGTGTGGTGTGCTTGCGAAATTATGTGTCTGTAAACGCACCCACGATACAGGAATAAATTCGACGGGTGGGGCAAAGTCAATAATAAAAAAAAAACTGGCTTTGTTGTCCGCAAAGACAGAAATGAATTTAAAATAATTAGTTTAAAATATTTTAAATGTAATCTTGCCTTTGTCTTTTTAGTGTATAGATATAAGTACCTATACTAAAAAGACAAAAACACCACTTCAGTTGTTTTTTATTTTTTGTTTTATTAGCCGCTACGTGCTGCCGTGCATAGCGAGGTTTAGAAGACACTGTTACAATCTCCCCAGGGGTGTGTCCTAACGGGAATTGCACAGGGGAAGTTCCGGACCTGGTCTCTTACGAGGAGTCGTTTTAGTGTGGTAAAAATCCTCCCCAAAGAACGGGCGCCTTTTGAAAACAAAAAAAGGTTGCAATTCTAAATCTAGATAGATAGTGCTAAGGGACCTGACTACGTAAACTTAATAAATTTCCTTCCTTTTGGGCTCCACCGCAATCCATTGAGTACAATAAAGGATCTTCATTGGACCACCCTGCATTAAAAAACTTACAGTAATTCGAGAGGCCACAACAGAGACAAGGAAAAACAGCACTATTCTTGAGCTGCCCACGGTTGATTAACAGTGAATTTGTATTATTTCTAGCTTCACTCTTTTCTTTATATAAGAAGTGTCAAAAGAATTTATTTTTTATTTGGGCTCTGATGTGAACTCTCTTTGGAATTGTTGAACAACAGCAATTCCAAACCGCCACCGATACGGTCTCCTTCTATCTAGCTATGTCATACCAAATGTTATCCATGCCCCAGGTTCTGATGTTATCCTACTATCACACTCCACTAACCGGGCTATCTTCCTATATTAATAGGTAAATTATTACGTTTTTGGGGTCGCATAATTTCCATTGATGGGATATGTTAATGACGCCATTAATGTGTAGGTCGAAGGAATTTTTAGGTGCCAGAAATACATATATAAGTTTCAGATGAGTTCATTGACGTTGATAAAAACATAAAATTAAATAACCTTTTACATTCAAAACAAAACAATAAAGGATAATAAAAAAAAAAAGAAAAATAACAAGGTTATCTGAAGTAGGTATATTATAACCACACGGTGCTATGCACACCCTCTTTGCATTAAAAAGGGAAAGGAAAAACACCCTAATGCAAGCATAAATACATTTGTGATTTACTGTTTTCAACTGAAAGGTATCCTGAAAAAGGTGTACCTACCTTTCGACCTCTTAAAATATTCACTTGATCTCACACAGAGAGGTTGGCGAATGGTTGAATTTCTAAAAATCCTCGGTTCAATAAACGCATATCTTATATACTGTAGAACAGAATTTTGTTTAAAGAAGTGCTCTGGTTAATTTTTTTTTCTTATGTCTATGTTTTGTTAAATGAAAGGAATGGATGCTAATAAATATTATATAGCTACTTCCTTAATATTCATGAGCCCTGATGCGTTTAACGTGACCTCCGAAGCCCGAAGATGCCCAAATAAAAATGCTCCTTTTTTGAGTATGAAAAATCCTTCATCGACGCTGTGCTGGACTCCTACCAACTAAAACCACACGGTCCTACTATAACCTTTACCAAGGTCGCGGGACCGGGGTAAAGGTTAGAATAGTCCGCGATCTCGGCAGGCTATGGTCCGTTGACGAGTGTCAATAAACACTCGGAGATTTGCGCAGGCTAGGTGAAACTGCTGCCCGTGTCAAGCGCTGCTTAACTTCAATAGTCGTTTACCTATGAGTTATGAGCTATGAGTGCCTGACAATAAAATTAAAACACCGTACAGACATTTCATCTATACTGTCCTTTACCGATCTTTCACAATTGTTCACAAAGTAGTAAGTAAATAATCATAGTGAGTCACATGTGACTCACGGGACAGGGAAATGGCTATCGTAGACTACAATCAATCTGCCTAGCCTTTTCCTAACTACATTAAGATCGGCTTCCAGTCTAAAGGGATGCTACACTAGTATTTTACATGGAGCGCCTGCCTATCTGACTTCAACCCAGTTAGTGGGTAACACGAAATCTCATGGCAAGACTGGTTGTCAGACTTTCAAAATTCTGACTACCTGTGACAGCTGTCATACATCTTTAAATGACAACTAGGACCGACGGTTAACGTGCTCTTCGAGGTACGGAGGGGTCTCACTATAAAATTATGGTCACCCATCCACAGACTGACCGCGCCAATAGCCACGTGCCCCTAGGCTATACTCGAACATAAACCTAGACTATAAAATAACCTTCTTGCAATGCACTGTTTGTCGTGAGAACAAATCAATCCTACTACCGTTAACTTTTTAGTTTACTTTAATATATATTATGGTGGGTAGGTGAATTTCTTCATCGGTGCGTTCTACGATGGCGTATACTTGTTGGGCATGGCGCTCAACGAGACTCTGACGGAAGGCGGCGACATCAGAGACGGCAGGAACATCACTAAGCGAATGTGGGGACGGGACTTCCATGGTAAGATTTTTTAAGAAACTAGTTGCGCCCCGCTTTTTCACTCCTAGAATTTCCCTGTTTCCCACAGACATAAAAAATATCCTGTCCTATTCCAGGAGATAAAATAACTACACCAAATATCCCGATTCGTTCAGTAGGTTTAGCGTGATTCATTAATAAACAATTCTAAATTCACAAACATCCAAACACAACATTCAGTTTTAATAAGATACCATTACGCCTGTAATCCTTGTGTGTCAACTGTTGTATTCCACAGTTTACAGATGTCATTTTGAAGTCCCATGTAATAAGGTGGCACTGGTAAATCTATTGCCATGTATCAGGCACGATACCATCTCCATATTAATATTCCGTATCAGAAAAACCTAGTAACGTTGTCCAACCGGGGATCAAACCCAAGAGCTCACGCTCAGGAACCGCGCCTGCGGCTACTAGACCAATAAGGCAATCCGTATAATTTTAGCAGGAGTAGGAATATGACGGAAAGGATGACATGCGGCCATAAATCCTCTATTATTAATATTGCCAATCTTACATTTTTTTTGTCTTTGGCCATAAAAATGTTTTAAACGAAACTAGTTTCATAATCCGAGATTTATTGAACTTGACAATCGTTTCCTGATTCCACAAATTGTTCAATTAAAGTATTCCATAACACATGAAGTTACAAGTTATGTTCACATGAAGGTATTATTCAAAAATCTTTGATTGAATCAGTATCCGACGCCGACAGTCGTGTGGGGGTCTTCCTGGCATTCTTCGTTCTTCCCTTGGTCTTTCAGTACCGTAGTTGATCTTCCTTTCTCTTTTCGTCAAATCTCCCCTTTGGGGTCGTGATACGTTTACCCATATCTTCCTCTTTCGTATTGATCTCAGTGTTAGTATTATAATTTTGCGTTCAGTAATTACCGCTTTCTTATAAAATCAACTATAGAATTGAATCGAATTTGGTATAAATCTGTTGTTCTGTGCTTTTACAATATAAACCTTAAAATAAAAGTCTTTAAAAACATTTTCATGTTTAGCAAAAATGTCACTTGTCCCTCTTCGAAATGTGTCTTCAGTTTGGATAGGTAAAAAGAATAATAGTAACGCAGCCTTTCATCTTCCTACAAAAGGTAAATGACTCGTTCTTGTTTATTGTCATTTACGTCTATGGTTTAGATATTGTTTCCAATGATAATAGCAGTTTGAGACGAAAACACTACAAACGGGGACAGGACAATGGAAAGGCAATTAAAACGAGTAGGTACGAAACAAAATGCTATTTATTTCAACAAGTTATAACATGTTTTAAATTAGTAATTTTCTGGTAATTCAAGGGACAACGATAATAATCTGTGTAGAGAAATGTGACTGGTTTTTTTTTGGTCGACCGGTTTTTAGGTCTCTGATATTTTGACTTGAGACGTTTCTTCACATGTAAAACCAACGCATCTTTTCAAGGAGTGTTTTATTTATGTATTCACATTTCTCTACGACTTTGGCCCAGAGCAAGATGGCGAACTTTACTTCAATGATTGGCAGGCTACAAAATATGAGATACATTTAAAGCTTTCCTTTTATAAAATAATACTTATATAGCGCAGTCTTCTGATTTGCATAGAGTCATAATGGCATTTTAGAACCTATCTAAGACTAATCCATAAAAAAATCATATCGTGGACCTAATCATATCACTCTTTTCAGTCTGTAAGTCTTACAGTTTATCACACACTAATTGACAACCGTATGTACATATATTTCCATTACATAAGCCACACTGCTATTTATTAAGTGACGCAAGTGTAAGTGCTTACGTTATTTATGACTATTCTGGTAAAGTTTCGCCAAATAATTTAACTTGGTGGCTATACATTTATTAACAATTAGACTTATTTACTACGTATACGTACTACTTATACATAATTACTTTCAGACTATTATAAAGATTCGGTAAAGAAATTCTTAACATCTTTCCGATTAGTCCGCCTACACTTCATAAGCCAATACAAAAGTTAAGAGAGAAACCTTATAGGCTTCTGTCAGGATTAATCAATATACCTACTACATAATATGTATTACTAAAGATAGCTTTCATACTTGTATTACTATAGGATATTACTTAACTCTATTTAATAGGTGTAATTATTTATGCAACTCAAAAGCTGGCTTACGTATTATGTAGGCTTCTTTTTAATTATAATTCCAGTTTTCATGATTATATTATTCTATTTTATAATATAATATAGATTAAAAGAAGATTCTTAAGGAATTTGTTTATACTTCTCCTATTAATATATAATTTTTTTGGTTTATATAAAATTAATATCATAAACGAGGCAGTTTTAGTTTAGAGAAGTATAAGCTTCTCTAAACTAAAACTGCCTCGTTGGTCTAGTGGTCCCAAGCGCGACTGTTGAGCAGGAGGTCTCGGGTTCGATTCCCGGGTCGGGCAAATTAATATTGAGTTTTTCTGTTATGTTATAATACGAAATTCTCAGTAATAGCCCGGAGTTTGGAACTGTGCCCAGTTGATGGCAATAAACTCACCACCTGTTACATGGGACTTAATAACAGCATTGGTGAAATGTGGGTGTACAACTGTGTAACCTATCCCTTCAGGGAATACAGGCGTGATGTTATGTTTATGATAAAGCCTATTGAGGCTTTCGGGAGTTACTTTGGGCAATTGTTTAAATGTATAGAAGTATAGATACGTATGTAGAAGCACTTTATATTTTTGGAACATATTGCGTCAGTATACAAAGTTTGATAGATTTTATCTAAAGAATCAATAATGGATAATACCAAGTCAAGTTCAAAAGCGTGTGCGCATCAAATACCTATCAAGTAATTGGTAGTTATGCCTCATATTAAGTAAGTAAATAGGTTCTAAGTCGAGTGAAAATATATATCTGGAACATTTTATAACGTTACAATATTAAATGGAAAAAGAATACGGTCGCGGACAGGATTCGAACCTGAGCCTCCCGGATAAATACTCCAATGACGTCGCCATAAGACGTGTTAAAATATGAAAGAAGAATTCGCGGTGGTGAGCAGAGGTCGAGATGGCTTAGTGGTCAGAGCGCCTGGAGTATTTATCCGGGAGGCGCAGGTTCGAATCCTGTTCGCGACCGTATTCTTCTTCCATTTAATATTGTAACTTTAGAGTTCGCTAAGCATGTAAATAGTAGTTAATTAATTTTTTCTGTATTATGATGTGCCAGCTGAAATGTATATTTAAATATATTTTTGTTATTTAATTTGTAACTTGACAGACAGAGACGTGTAGCTGGGGAGTTTGTTGCGCCGCTTCTTCTCTCCAGTGAAGCACTAGGAAGCGGTGAAGGGTGGGCGTTTTGGGGGACTGTCTTATTGTTATGTATGACGTTCAAAAAGTACCATTTCTAATGGTCTAATTTGAATAAAGATATTTTTGATTTTGATTTTTGATTTCATGCGTTAATGCTTTTCAAAGATTTATCTTGAATTTTATAACGTATTGATGCCATGTAGTACAAACTGTGTACATCTCTACCTACCTCTTCAGTGAATACAGGCGTGGTGCTGTGATTTTCTTATGCCATAGTGCGTAAACTATAGTTATTTATATTTACAAAGAGTAAGATAAAATCTGGAAACTAATAATTCTTGACATTATTCAGGTATAACTGGCCACGTTCGAATAGACGCTGTGGGCGACAGGGATGCGGACTACGCCATCTTAGACCTGGATCCAGTCACGGGAAAATTTGAGGTGAGTCTAAGGTATTTTGGACTAATAAGTAATCGACTTCAATTCTGACGAAGCCCAACTAAAATGAGATCAGTTATACATTTTTGTTTTAAGTATTTGTATTTAAATTGAAGTAAGTAAATATCTCAATTATTTTTTACTTTTTAGTTTATAATTTTTACACAGCAGAAAGATTTTTGGAGTAGGTTCTTTTTTTGTAAAAAAATTTTTTTAGTATAGTAATATCTTAGGTGTTCGCGATCACTACACAATAATAAAACAACTTTTAACCGGATTAATCATGTATTATTTGTTTTTTGTTTTTCCTGACATTTCGAACACTTAGCAGCATTCATTCACGCTGCAAAGTGTTTTAAGTATGTCTTTTGGTGACGTCATGGCTATCTATTTAGTCCCAATACAGGTGACTATTTTTCTTTCCACAAAAAATTATAACTTTAAGAGTTTGCTACGCCTGCGTTAATGCGTTTGAAAGATTTAGCTGTATGAGAGCATTGCTGTCTTTTACTAACGTTACTGTGAGAGCGGGACGGGATAAATTAAAATACGATATGTCATCCAACATTTCTATACAATTTTAGTTTCAAGTTTCTAATTTTAGTGGTCACTTAAATGTATGTAGACTAAACATGTTAGGAGTGTTTAGTTAGATATGCCTTAATACAAATTTGATGTCTTTTAATTCGGCTCGTCTTGCTCTTGCCCTAACAACGCTATATTTTTGTTTGGTTGGGTTACATCAGAACTGACATCTGGTTTTATCACTCGGTCAACTTTTATCTCAGCACTTGATAGTAGAAATTATACAAGCGTCCACAAAGGTCGATGACGGAATGATCACAAATTAGTATCTAGTATAATGTATTGATAGAGGCTACTCCAACCCGCATACCTCCATGCGGCTACCTGGGTAGCAAAACAGCGCTTGTAGTCTCTATAATCTTAAGAAGTAAAGGTTTTCGCTCGTTTGTGTGACGTCATCTGAGTAACCAACTTCTCTGTAAGTCTCTAGAGACAGGGTTGAGCCGAAGTCTTTAATTAACTGGCTTGCACTGCAAATTAAGTACGCTTAGTGCTCATGAAAATCTCTGCTATTTAAATAAATTGTACGATCTTTTATTATAATGTGTAGTGATCGCGCAAACCTAAGATATTACTATTTTATATAGCACTTTTATTTTGGTTAGGTAAGTAAGTCGGGTCCGTTAAAACAGACGCCGTTATCCTCCAGCCCTCATTTCAACTAGTTTCATCTCGGCATTGTCTTATTTTTACATTCGTTCTCATAAACACTACCTACCTATTTTATTGCAGTCGACTTCTGGAGAAGTTTCTCAAGTCGACGCTTATATTTATTTGTATATTCATCCCTGACGTTTTTATTGATTAAAATTTCGTATAACTGCTTTTTAAAGTTAGTAGGTAGTATCAACGGTCAAGCGTCTGAATAATATGCACTTAACATGTATGTAAATTAATTATTTAAATTAAAAAAAATATTAATAAGTATTAGTCGAATGGTTAGGCGAAGGGGAACAATACCAAACTTCGGCAGCTACACTAATAGAAAACCCTTTTTACCCACTTGCTTCTTAGTAGTCTTCTTGTGAACATTCAGTACTACTTGAAACCATTTTCTATCGCCTGTGTGTGTGAACATGTCAAACTGGAATGAGTCGGTTATTTACACACAGACACATCTCAACAATACCTCTAGGTGATGGGCACAATGCGATGACAAGAGAACGCGTTCTTTTAATTAACTAGGTATTGCAGGTGCAGCTATTAAAGGTAATACGCGTAATATGATTACACTGCCTACGTAAAAGATTTAATACTTATTATAAAAAAAACATTATTAGGTTTGGCGCTGCATAATATTATTATGTAAATATATTATGAGGCGAGAGTAAGTTCTGCGGGTAGTCATTAATAATAGAAGCTATTAGGTAAATGAAATGTATGATATAATTTTACCAAAATCTTGTGAAGGTGGTGGCGTTCTTCCACGGTCTCAACAGCAGCTACAAGCCAGTTGCCGGGAAGGCCATCCACTGGCCGGGGGGGCGGAGGGGCCCCCCGCCTGACACACCCCGCTGCGGCTTCCTGTGGAACGACCCCATGTGCCAGGGTGGTAAGTATTTAATTATGATAACTTAACATATTACTACAAGTGTTAACTGCCTTTTTAGGCTGCAAGCGCGGCTGCTGAGCTTGAGATCGTGAGTTCGATTCCCGTGTCGGGCAATTGTTATTATGTTTTTTTGGTAGGAAATTTCAATATCAGCCTGGAGTTAGGAAGTGATCGCTCTCCAGTCATGTCAGATTGCCATCCTATCGGAATATGCAAGTGTAGGAAGCAGGAGTGCACCTGTGTTTGCGCATACACTTGTGCACTGTAATATCTCTTGCGTACTTGGGTAATCTCCGTGAAGATAGGAAGGCGTGACCGATTATTCTGTCAGAAGTATTAATAACAAGTGTCCTTGTATTCGTCTTAAGGAGACGCCTGGCGATATTTATTTAGCAATCAATTACAATTAAAATTCAATTTACAGAGCTACTAAACTCAGTGTTACCACTTTACAGTTTTAAAGCGCCAAACAACATCCGTTTATTCTTCGGGTTTGCCCGACTAGTTTCGAACTCGAACGGAGCCCTTAGTCATGAGCTGAGTCCGAGTCAGTCTGACTCGCGACATAGCCGCGGACTCAGCTCATGACTAAGGGCTCCGTTCGAGTTCGAAACTAGTCGGGCAAACCCGAAGAATGTACGTGAGTAGTAACCGGTGAACAATAACTTATATGAACATCCGTTTAAGCCACGTTCTAGTCTATTATTTATAAATATTTTCTTAAAAAATATTAATTAACTACATGACCCAGTGTACTTCGTATAACGTTTGACAGGAAAGTAGGTAGAACAGTTTATATGGGCAAATGAAATTGTTGTTTTTACTATCTACCTTCTACCTACATTTTCTCACCGTTTAAACCTTCCCTCGACTACGACAAACATTTCAAAACCAAAATCAGCTAAATCGGCCCAGCCGATCTCGAGTTTTAGCGAGACAAACGAACAGCAATTGATTTTTATATATATAGACATAGGCATTACATGGCCTCAACATGTATATGTCATTATATATGAAAAAAAAAACAAGTAGTACAGAAGCCCTCTTCTTGACCGCCATCTCACCTGATGTTAAGCGATGGTGCGGTCGACAATGGAACACGTTTGTCCAGCAGAAACTTTATACACTCTCAAGCCTTGAAAACCATCAGAATATATCTATTGGCATGTGTGTATCTATGTATTAAATAAGTGGATTAGATTGATTATATAAACCGATTTATATTCGATTTAGGGGGAAGCACACGGTCACCGTAATTTGAAAAAAATAAAAGGAAAAAATACGTTTTGAAGCACTCTACTAAAGATACTCCCAAACGTTATTTATAAATTTTTCAATTTTAGATTCAATAAATTAATTTTAAACAAAAAATAAAAACCGCCTTCCAAAATCTACTACCTACACTAAAAAGTTTAAAATAATATCAAAATTTGCTTATAATAAAATAATTTTAAAATAACAATATATAATAATAATCTGTTAATTTTGGAGTCGGTGCCTGTACTGGGAGAGGGTTATTGTTTTCCTCTTGTTAGTCACTTATGTTCGTTGTGCTGTGGTTATGTTACCGGCCTTTGTATCTGGTTGTAAACCCCACATACATCAGGCACCGACTCCAAAATTAACAGATTATTATTATATATTGTTATTTTAAAATTATTTTATTATAAGCAAATTTTGATATTATTTTAAACTTTTTAGTGTAGGTAGTAGATTTTGGAAGGCGGTTTTTATTTTTTGTTTAAAATTAATTTATTTTAGTCTTTTTAGTTTTAAGTCTAATATATATATTGTATAGGTCATCTATAAGTTTGTATACTTCATACATAAGTTAATTTAGTTATTTAATAATATGGGTAGGCCTTCGAAAGCCGCTAGGACTTAATAACTGCATCGGTGAAATGTTTGTGTACAACAGTGGACACTTCTGCCTACCCCATCGGGCAATACAGGCATGATGCTATGTATGTATTGAGTGGCATGAACTATACATGAACATGCGATTACAGCAATTGCGAGTGATTTGCTGTGATTTATTGAAGAGTTCCATTGTCTAACTTCGAAGATCTTCATCAGATCTTCACTAAATTGAAATGGGACCACCTCTGGGGACTACTCTTTCAAACAATTATATCGACGGACATACATACAAAACAAGGTAGCTACTGTAAAACGTTGAGGAGTTCCCTTGACTGTCCTTCGTCTTCATCATCAGACCCCTAATGACAGTCACAACCATATCTAGGTGTAAAGTTCTCATCAATACAAATTAATCAAGCCCAAACACCAGGTAATTGCTGTAAATCGTTAAAGAGTTCCCTAGATCGTCTTTCGGCTCCATCATCAGATCGACTCCAGACCTTCATTAAATAGTAGTGCTTTAAAATACTTAATGAAAAAATTAACAAATGCACTAGTCGCCCCTACGATTTTCGAAGGTTTCCCTCGATTTCTCGGGGACTCATCATCAGATCCTGGTTTCCTTATCATGGTACCACCGTTGAGATATCTTCTTTCCAACAAAAAAAGAATTATCAAAATCGGTTCATAAACGACGAAGTTATCCCCGAACACACATAAAAAAAAAAAAAAAAAAAAAAAATATACGGTCGAATTGAGAAACCTCCTCCTTTTTTGGAAGTCGGTTAAAAAGATTGTGCTTAACTTAACAATTTAAAAGAAAAACAAAGCTTTGTAATAATATGGCCAAATCCGGAGATATAAGCAATAGTGAAAAACTCTCAAAGTAGTCTCGGGCACGACTTTGCTGTAAACTAAAACTCCATCATTGGATTCTAGAAAAATCTGTATTCTTAGTCTGGACCCAAACCAGCTTATTTTGAAATATGACTTTTGATAGTGTCTCTGATAAGGATCAAATTCTGGGAAGTAATTAAATATAGTATTTTAATATCAATTATAGTATAGATAGCGACAAATACATGCCTTCATATAACTTAAACGTCCATTTGTTTGATGACTTCCGTTCCATTTAACTACGGTGTTAGTCAATAACCATAAATTATTCAATTATGTTATGACGTCAACAAACCCAGTAATAACAAACAGGTGTAAAGATAACGCGATTATACAGTCTGCTTCTAATTATACCACCCGTAGTCATTACTATTACTACTGGAGCTCGTAGCGCCTACGCCGTAGCTACTATGGCGTAGCAATTTGTACTATTACGGTCCCCGTTGAGACGGTAGTAAATTTTCATTGTTCATATTTGTTCAGTGTGAAAAATGGAACGGCAGTTAAAATCTGGTTAAATGTTACTTAATTATAATGCGTAGTGATGACGAAAACCTTACCTTATCCTTACATTACTAAGTTAGATGTGTTTAACAAACACTAGAACATCATAACTTAAAAGATAAAATTAATTAAAATATTAAATAGCTTGCCTGCCATGTGTGAATTATATATAAATATTATTTATTTCACATCATTTTGTGTACTATAGACACGACATTACTATTTTTTTATATCTTACTAACTTATGTTATTATTACTTATGTTGGCCTGCGGGTGACGAACTTGGGTACTTCGTTGCCCGACCAGTGATAGGCCCGAGACGGCGGCGCGCCGCGATCTGGTGCGCACAACTTCGTGGAGCGATTAGCAGGCCAACCGTTGCCGACCTATACAGGCGATGGGGTGACGAGCCATAACCTGCCGGGGTTGCGGTGAATAGAGTCGCGATCCCGGGACCCCGGTAAAGGTTAGAGTAGGACCGGTGTGGTTTTTAGTCGGTAGGAGTCCGGCACAACGTCCATGATGGATTTTCCACATTTGAAAAAAAAAAAAAAAGGGTAAAGGTTATGTTATGTTATGTCACTAAGTAAAGTCAAGGAAGGTTTTATTTCATAAAACAAACAACAACATGTAAACAGATAAAGCCTTAACTAATATCTAAGACAACTTCATCTCAGTAACAATCGCTTCATTTCGCTGCTGTTCATTATTTATCATTTTTAATTAAGCACAAACTAGTTTAGTTGAAACTTTTAGATTGGATGAGTAAAGTTTGTGATTGTAGGTTGTGACCTAGTGCATAGTTAATGTCAAGCACTTTACGCGCTCTTTTTTGTAGAACAAAGTTACTATTATCTATGATTGCAGATTTATTAAAATAAAAATCAATATTTATATCAATGTTCGGCCCTATGCGAAAACCAGCGCTGCTTCATTTCGATGGAGTAGCTTATGCTGAGATAGGGGCCTTTTTTGGTCTCGTGCAGGTTTTTAGTATTCTTAATTTTAGTTTTATGATTTGTGTATTTGTGTTTTTTTATGTTTAACTTGCTTACGAGGTCAAAATAAATATTTACTTTCTTTCGTTCTATTTCTGGTTGGTTATCCAGACTTCTGAGGTGAATATAGAGCATATACCTATTGTACATCCTATTTTAGAATCTACAAGTTTTGATAGAAAATGTATTTATTTGTAGCATGGTCATGTAATTGGTGCTATAGTAGTTTAAATAATGGGGATGTTGTTATAATGTTCTCTAAATACCTTGATACCAACGCCACCTATAATGTTTAGGTGTAAACTTATGTACTATGGTATACGTGTCTATGAGAAAAATATATGCAACTACTTCCGTCTTGTCATTCAGCCGAGCACATTTGTTTCATTTTAAAACCTATTAAAATAATTACAGATGTTACCACATCTGGGTTAAATTAACTTCATGTGCAAAAAAAATTAATTCTTTTAGTACAGTTCAATTTATTTCATTTGCGATATATAGGGTATAAATAGATGTTACAAGAGATTTTATTATGTGTCATCATTCAGCCCTACGCAAATATACATTAATTATTATAAAGATTATTACATTATTTTTATAAATAGAAGAAAATTATTAGTTAGTAGTTTTTATTTTAAATCTCAGGTCAGTCTCTTTTAGTGGAGGATATTTTTCTTTATTTTAAATCATGGTTAAATCTATCTTTATTATGTTAGAGGTGTTTAAATAGAATTGTTATATATAGCAAAACTGTCGTGCGAGCACGGATCTGAGACGACAAACTTATCGACTCGATAAAAGTTTAAATTTATTGAATGACGACGATACCGTCTTGATCGCGTTTGTCAAATTTGACGTTTAATACCGACAAATGTGTCGATATAATGGAACCATGGTCGCAATGCTGCAATATAAGTTCGATATTTGTTCCACGCTGCCCGGACAGAGGCCCAGACTGTCATAATATATTGTTTCATCGGCCTGGCAATATTCCTAACCTTCGCCGTGACCGCCGCATGTGTCGCCTACAAGTAAGTTACTAATTTTAAAACAACACATTAGTGAATTTTAAAAGATTTTGGAAAATAGATATTACATAGCATAGCACTACGCCTGTATGTCCCGAAGGGGTAGGCAGGGGTGTACACATTTGTACACCCACCTTTCACCAATGCTGTTATTGAGTCCCATGTAATAGGTGGTGGGCCTATTCTATCTACCGGGTACAATGTGAATTTCATAATAGGAAAGCCAATAACGCTGAAAAAATAATATTGCTTTCTTAAATTATTTAACTGCTCCATTGTTATTGATATAACAATGGAGCAGTTAAATAATTTAAGAAAGTGCTATCGGTCGGAAGCGTGGCTGCTGTGCGTGAGGTCCCGAGATGGATTCCCGGGACCGCAAAGTATTTTCTATCAGCTCGGGATTTTTAATTGTGCCCGGCCGATTTAAATAGGCTCTACACCTAGTACATGTCACTCAATTACATTATTGATAAAATATGGGTTCATAACTCTGCATACCTCTGCTATTCCCTTCGGGGAATACAGGGCTGATGTTACATTATTCTATAGATATTGGTAGTATGAGGTTTCCATTGATTTTGGCATGTTGATGTCTCGGTAAAATTAATTAAATGTGTGATTTTATTACATCCTTATGTTAACAAAATCACGGATTACGTTATGTCCTTGTAATATCAAACCAACGATTTCAATTAACCTTTACTTAACCTTGACCTTTGCTTGTTTTGTTTATGTCACAAATTGTATTTAATTTAATATCTCGACTGTAATTTCCAAAGGTTTTCTATTACTAACACAACGGGTATATTGAAAGCAAAATAATTTGTAATAAAATAAAATTCTGAGCAGACATATTGAGTTTCAATCACATTATTTTATATTTTGACTTCTACATTAATATTTCAGTAGATAATTTCAATATACATATTAAAGGACTGTTTTGCTTATATTTTCTTTGAATTTATGTTGTGCTAGATTCAGAAATATTCACATTATGTAAGGGAAATTGAATAAATTACGTGAACAGATTGACTGACTACCAAGACTTGCATATTAAGTATAATTATACGATTTCGTAAACATTGAAAGAAAATAATTAACAAAAAAAAACAAAATCGAATCGAGTAGGTGAAGAATTTAACAGGGACAGTATCCAGGGAAAAGCAAGGATTCTAACGATACCCCATTAATCGGTTCAGGCATTTAGAAGTTATGGTGGAAAAAAGAAACTCACAAACATACATCTATGAACCCTGAAAACATAACACTCCTTTTTTTGGCTAGTCGTGTATAAATAATATTGAATTTGAGCGAAACACAGTCCCTTCAAGTTTTATTTATTATTTTTACTTATATCATTTTTTGTCGTATTCATCGCGTAACCGCTTTCAGTTTTCCTTCGCAAACCCTTAGTCGTCATAATCCTAATTGACATATTAGACAAAAAAATATTTGGAGAAAAAACTCAATAAACTACCCTTTCTTAATCATTTAGGGTTCAGAATCCCTTACGGAATGTCGTAGTCCCATTTAAAGTAAAAACTTCTGATTCCTTCATTAGACCATTTCTTTTTCTAAATCTGTCACGTGTTCTCCTGAACAGGCAAGCTCGTATAGACGCTGAGCTGAACAACACATCATGGAGAGTGCGGCCTGAAGAGGTGCTGGTGGAAGTAGGCACAGGTCTCGGAGCCAGCCCAGCGCTGCACAGCATCAACGAGGTGCTTAAGGTTTGTGGAATCTGCTATCGGCGATAACCATTTTCTGCTTGATTGTACGTTTAAACAGACAGAGATACTTAAGCCAAGATAAATAATTATTAATAAGCATGTGATTTGGCTTCCTGCGAAAGTCAAATTACACGTGCAAAATAGAGACCGGAACATAGTGAAGCCAAAAGCACGTGCTAAGTAATATACATATCTTACAGTTAACTATCTCTTTCTTTTTAAGTATATGCGCAAGGCACACAGTTTTTTGTTTGCCAATACACTTCGCCCGCTTATATCTACTTACCACAGTATCACTGTAGTCGGATGAATTGTACAGAAATGCATACGGCCTCCCAGAAACTTCGTAGGCGCGGTGTCATCAAAGTTTTATTGTAGTTAGATGAAACAAATGAAAATTCATTTAGATATAGGATTACATAATTATAATGTCCTTTCCCAAAATGGTCATTTCGGCAATAACCGAGATATTAATGCTTATGCCAACCGCACGTGTATACTAAGAATTGAAACCAATACTATCTTGAATTTCTCTCTCATAATATACCTAAATATATATATATATATAATATATGTACATGTGTGATAGGTGAAATGTTAAAATTAAACCTATCATGGTTTAATTTAAACATTTTAATATTATTAAAGTTCCGCAACCTTATTAAGATATTAATAAAAACAATAATATTTTATTATCCATTGAGTCAAGCTGTAATATTAGATTGATCCATGAAACCAATTAATTAATTAATACAAGTTAATAATATGACTTGTCAGAGTAATTGGATTTACGAGTATTTAATGAACTATAAAGCGAACATTAATTTTCCAATTAATTGGGCGACTATAAATATTTTTTTAATTACATGATTAAAAAGCAGCGTGACAGCTTTACATTTACTTTAAAACCTCAGCAAAGAGTTTTGATGTTTGAAAAGTCCTTGATGAGATTTAAAATTTTTGTGTGTTAAATATGACAAATAAACGTTTCGATTCTTCAAATTATTTATATTTATTATCAACAAATTACCATTAATTTGTTATTTTATTATATATTATATTATTTATTATATATTATTAAATGGAAGAATATACACTTTATTTTAAATTAATTTAAAATTTATTTTAAAGTAAAACCATAGATTGTCAAACTAAAGTTCAAGCAACTTCGTCAAGTCAAGCCTCTGCTTCTACTTGCACGTGCATAGACAACAGAACCGGCGCACAAAATTAGGCGTTTTATTATTATGTTTCCTCGCAAGTGTGTTGAAATACGTCGTATAAAACTAGTGAATATAGACATCAAAACTATTTGCTGAAAATATAAAATATTAAAACTAAAGAAATTTGATGCCATTTTAGTAATCAAAAAAATTTTTTTTTTTAACTTGAATCATTAAGGCAACCCCCAAAAAAGCCCACCCTTCACCGCTTCCTAGTGTTGGGAAAGTTGGGAAGAAGAAGCGGCACAACAAACTTCCCAGCAACACGTCTGTCTGTATCAAAATTATTTATAGATTCCATAAAATAAAAAATTGAATTTATATAAAATAATGTTATCATCTATTGAGATAAAATGTCTATAGCACATGTGAGCTCGCACGAGCCTATGCACCAACGCATAGAAATGTTAATTAATCAAGAAACAATGTGAAATTACCGAAAGCCTCCAATCTAAAACTATTCCGTGTTATGGTCGTACCCACTTACACATGCCAAAAGATACAAACTGCACATTAACTGGGACCAGCATGGCTACTTCAAGAAATATATATTAATCAAAATCAAAATAAAAAAATAACTTTATTCTAATTAGACCATTAGAAATGTTAATTTTTGAACGTCATACATAACAATAAGACAGTCCCCAAAAACGCCCACCCTTCACCGCTTCCTAGTGCTTCACTGGAGAGAAGAAGCGGCGCAACAAACTCCCCAGCTACACGTCTCTGTCTGTCAAGTAACAGATTATACAACAAAAATATATATATATATATATACATTTCAGCTGGCACATCATAATACAGAAAAAAATTATTAACTACTATTTACCTCATTGAATTTTACTCAAGCAATATCTCAATTATAATTTAGTTTAGGGCCTTCCGTTTAAATTTAATTACATCGGTTGTTATATAAGTAATGGTGTGCCCGCCTCCGTGTACAACCATGCGTCACGAATTAGAACCCGAGCCTGATGAATAAGACAAAAAATAAATAAATTATAAGTTAATTAAAAGCAGACTATCACTGGTGAGCAGGACGACCAGTCACCACAAGCAGCACCCGTCCACGAGATTGACGCAAAGATCAGCCATCACCCTCCTCGGCATTTTAGAGGGAAGTGAGCGACCCGACCCCCGACGCCACCGCGAGCAATGACATCTAAGGGAGCATGACGACCCTGCCACCAAGAGAAAGATTGAGAAATAAAAACATAACATAATCTACTCGCCGAGGTCACTATTCGCTACAATATTAGATTAAAATATCAAATTTGATATACGAGAAAAAGTATAAAAATATAATTATTATGAACACATAATAAATTAGAACTAAGGTCAGCGAGATGACCAGTCACTGCAAGCAGCACCCGTTCACGAGCATAACGCAAAAATCAGCCATCGCCTCCGCCTCCTCCATCCTTCCTCTAAAATGGTGAGCATTTTAGAGGAAAGGCGATCCTTGACGCTACCACAAGCAATGACGTCAAGGGAAGCACGACGAAATTAATTAATTAAATACAGTGTTAGATAAATTAAGACTTTTAAATTACAATACTAAAAAAAATTCCTTGTACCCGAATTAACATTAGTTTGTGTTATCAATAAAAAAAGTATTAAGTTTACTTTATTATAATATTAGGCTGTTTGGCAACTTCGTCAGTGAGTCTTTCCACCTGCGCGCAAATAGATCATAGACTAGGCGTACGAAAAAAGGAATTCGCTCGCCATCTTAATTACAAAATGTTTATTTAATAACTTTCGTAAGTCACATTCATATTATATATTACATATATTGTTCAACGGTTATTACTCACTTACTTAACTAGTCGGGCAATCCCCAAGAATGCAAGTAAGTAATAACCGTTGAACAATAATTAATAAAAATGTTTATAGTTGAATGTCTTTGCAAAATGTAATTTTATGTAAATTTATTTAATTTTTCCTCACAAGAGTCTTGAAAAACGTCGTATGAGCCGCGTGCCTTAATGCTCAATACAAGTCTCGGTAGGTTATCGGCCCTCGCCAAGGCTCGTTTAGCATTTCAACCTCAACTGTTATGACGAACTTAGGACACTTGTATCATAATGTACTATTACTAATTGGAACGTTTATTTGTCATACATACATATAACACTGTATTTAATCACGAAAATGGTAACTCTTAGCAAAGAATTTGTAGACATCAAATCTCTTTGCTTTAAAAAATATTTTTTAATCCGCAAATAGTTTTGATGTCTCAAGACAGGAAGGTCCGAGAGTACATGATCAATACTCATGAATTTCTATCGTCGATTTTCAACATACTTGCGAGGAAAAATATTTATAAAATCTAAAAAACTTATTTTGTTAATAAAGTAGCGCTCAGGCAAGGCGTTGACGAAATTGCATTATATTAAAACATGATAGGTAAAGTGATTATTCTTCAACATAGGTATAACACAAAGTCATCTTAAATATGAAGAATCAAAATGTTTGTTTCTCTAATTAAATTAGCAGTCACAAAAATGTTAAAATCTCATCAAGCAGTTTTTAAACATCAAATCATTTTTTTAGATTTAAAAGTAAATTAATCGATCACCGCTCTAATGCGGTAATATGGCGAAAAGCACGCGTACGTAATAAACCTCATTATGATCCTAAAAACATAAGGAGCAAGTGTGTAAAATAATTACTTGTTCCACTTATTAAGTGCGTGTACACCACTGTGCATCTTTCGGGGAGATACGCGTGATGCTGTGCTGTGTGTTATTTAATCTTCTGACAAATGAATAATAAATATATAATATCAAGTTAACAATGTTGCTTTACGATAAGGGTCAACAAAGTTTCACCCATGTGTGTCAATATCAATATGAAATATTTTAAATAAGCATTAGGGCTTAAAAGTAACATGGTATTTTAGTAAAAAAAAAAAATCGTCACATGAGTGAAAGGTCGTTAACCCCGATCTATCGCAACTAAAACATCGATATGTTTATATATTCTGTTACCTCTAACAATCATTCTGGTTTAGGATCGGTAAATTATACTTTGAGTCTTTTCAGAATCGAGTTACCGGTTATAGATATTACTAGGTAAATAGACAAGATACAACGAATATTCGTTCCTTGACTTTTACAAATATTCGTTCCTTGACTTTTACAGTTCCCCGTAATGGGAGTCTTTTGTGTACTTTCGGTCACCTGTATCGGTACTGAATTGATTGCAATGACGTCGCCATAAGACGTGTTAAAATATGGAAGAAGAATTCGCGGTGGTGAGCAGAGGTCGAGATGGCTAAGTGGTCAGAGCGCCTGGAGTATTTATCCGGGAGGCCCAAGTTCGAATCCTGTTCGCGACCGTATTCTTTTTCCATTTAATATTGTAACTTTAGAGTTCGCTAAGCATGCGTTAATGCTTTTCAAAGATTTATCTTGAGTCTCTTGTTTGTTATTTCTTCCGAGAAATATCTTCAGGAAATCAAACTTTGTAACAATAGTTCGGCGCTGACCTACTTCAATATTTCATTTTGCTTCCTGTAATGAAATCTCGTTTTTTCTCGAGATTTGTATCGTTTAACTTTCTTGGAAAGGTACCAATTTGATTCTAAATATTATTTGTTAGAGGTACTCAATATGGTTTGAATTATACATATAGATATGGAATCTATATTAAGAGGAGATGGAGAAGTTACATTAGCGTAGAGAGTAGATTCATGGATATTAAAATTCGAAGACAAAATGGTTATAGGGCTTGGATGATGATTATTCTATTAAAATAGAATTACGCTGTGGTCCTGGGAAGTGGTATACTATTGTAAAAACTCCCAAATTTCCCATATGATACGTTATTTAAGTTGGCGATCCTATTATCTAATTTTTATTTCTTCTGTAAAGTTATATTTTTTATTGTACTATCAACTTGGCCACCACACTGTTTTTATTTCTGTCTTTTAAGGTTTGAGTAATATGGTTTGCACATTTTATTCATTTCACTTAACTGCTCAATATTCTTTTGCTCCGATCTCACCGACTGTCGCTCTATAATTCGACCCCTAGGCCATTAGGCATATTGTCTCTTCGTAAACCCTTCAGAATTTTGCCTTCCATATATTCCAATTTAAGGGAGTAGTCACCTGTTTTTATTCCCTTAATGCGTTAACCTAATTGCATTCCTCTATTAGGTGTATTTTCCAAAGTATCTCTACAGATTGCTCTTTAGTTGATTGGATTACTTTTTTTTATATTAATAGGTAGCATGATTTTATCTGCCTCGTTGGTCTAGTGGTCCCAAGCGCGATTGCTGAGCATGAAGTCTTGGGTTCGATCCCCAGGTCGGGCAAAGTGGTATTGGGTTTTTCTGTTAAGAAATTCTCAGTAGCAGCTCGGAGTTTGGAATTGTGCCCGGTACATGGCAATAGGCTAACCACCTGTGACATGGGACTTAATAACAGCATTGGTGAAATGTGGGTGTACAATTGTGTACACCTCTGCCTACCCTTTCGGGGAACATAGGCGTGATGCTATGATTTTATCATGTGCTTTTTGTTAACAAAATTATAATATTAATACTTATATATCTGAGAAGTACTAAATATGTACCTAGTTCTAGTAGTAGACTGCCAGTTCAATACTAATGCTATATTACAACTACACTATTTAACAAAATAATTATAAATTTTATCAATACTGATGTACCTATTTATTTAATTGCTATATTATTGCTTAACTGGTATGTGACGTTCGCGATCCAATTACTGAGCAGTTCTTATTCGAGTTTCTTAATACCCCTAACGACTCTCAAAGGCATTTACAGGACCGAGGGATTAACGTGTTTTCCAAGGTATGGGGAGTCTTTAAGTGCAAAAGATGGTCACCCATTTACGAAATGACCACGGCAAGCCCAGCTTATCCTCAGATTAATCGGTTCACGCGGCAGTTATTTCGGCACAAGGCCATTCCAACCCCATTCGAGAACAGAACGACAACTAAATAATAATTATAGCTAAGAAAAGATGGGCAGTAGCGTTTATTGCCAACATTAATAATAGCCCAACGATAAAAGATCATAAAGTTACAATATTAAATGGAAAAAGAATACGGTCGCGAACAGGATTCGAACTTGCGCCTCCCGGATAGATACTCCAGGCGCTCTGACCACTAAGCCATCCCGACCTCTGCTCACCACCGCGAATTCTTCTTCCATATTTTAACACGTCTTATGGCGACGTCATTGCAATCAATTCAGTACCCATACAAGTGACCGAACCGACACGACTAACTTTGCAGTTAATACAATGTCGTAAAGAATGCAATTACCTTAATAATTCAAGATATGTCTTTGAAAAAGCATTAACGCAAGCTTAGCGAACTCTAAAGTTACAATATTAAATGGAAAAAGAAAATTCTTTACGACATTGTATTAACTGCAAAGTTAGTCGTGTCGGTTCGGTCACTTGTATGGGTACTGAATTGATTGCAATGACGTCGCCATAAGACGTGTTAAAATATGGAAGAAGAATTCGCGGTGGTGAGCAGAGGTCGGGATGGCTTAGTGGTCAGAGCGCCTGGAGTATCTATCCGGGAGGCGCAGGTTCGAATCCTGTTCGCGACCGTATTCTTTTTCCATTTAATATTGTAACTTTAGAGTTCGCTAAGCTTGCGTTAATGCTTTTTCAAAGACATCTTGAATTATTAAGGTAATTGCATTCTTTACGACATTGTATTAACTGCAAAGTTAGTCGTGTCGGTTCGGTCACTTGTATGGGTACTGAATTGATTGCAATGACGTCGCCATAAGACGTGTTAAAATATGGAAGAAGAATTCGCGGTGGTGAGCAGAGGTCGGGATGGCTTAGTGGTCAGAGCGCCTGGAGTATCTATCCGGGAGGCGCAGGTTCGAATCCTGTTCGCGACCGTATTCTTTTTCCATTTAATATTGTAACTTTAGAGTTCGCTAAGCTTGCGTTAATGCTTTTTCAAAGACATATCTTGAATTATTAAGGTAATTGCATTCTTTACGACATTGTATTAACTGCAAAGTTAGTCGTGTCGGTTCGGTCACTTGTATGGGTACTGAATTGATTGCAATGACGTCGCCATAAGACGTGTTAAAATATGGAAGAAGAATTCGCGGTGGTGAGCAGAGGTCGGGATGGCTTAGTGGTCAGAGCGCCTGGAGTATCTATCCGGGAGACGCAGGTTCGAATCCTGTTCGCGACCGTATTCTTTTTCCATTTAATATTGTAACTTTAGAGTTCGCTAAGCTTGCGTTAATGCTTTTTCAAAGACATATCTTGGATTAAAGATCATATTAATCTGTACAACGTGATGATGTTGATGATGACGAATTGATAACCCTGAGTCGTTTATACCCAGATGTAATCCCTGCTCGGTAAATAAAGTTGTGGTTAAGCAATATTAAGCAAGGTCAGTCTGTAGGTGAAGAGCGCGAGTAGTGTTTTCATCTGTTCTTTTTCAAGTTAAACGTCGGTCCCAGCTGTTTTTAATTGAGTTAGAGGCTTACCGGTGGCTTGAACAATTCTTGACATTAGTACGCGTTTCTTCAGTATAAAAAGGCTTTAATGGACCTTTTTCGATCTAATTACACTGGCCGTAGTCACGATCTTGTGTAGATTGTGTGACGGCCAGTGTAATTCGGTCGAAACGGTGGGAAACAAAAAGGTACCGTAAAAGCCTCCTACGAACACCGAAGAAGAAGTTGTCTTGTCTTTTGTCTTTATGGTAAAGTTCTATGGGGTTATCATTTTTATGGGAAGATAAATACGGTCGTGAGTGTAGGGACTGAATAGATCGCGATGACGGCACTATAAAACCTAAAAATGTGGAATATAAATTAGAAATAGTGACAAGAGTATTTTTCGGAAGGCGCAACTTCAAATCCTGCTCACGACCGTATTTATTTCCACAAAAACTTATAACTTTACAGTTCGCTACGCATGCGTTAATTCATTTGAAACATTTGTCTGTATAACTTCCATGGAGCGATTGTTTTATTATATTTGACGGAACAGATGGCGCAGTGGTCAAGAAAGTGTCTAGTGCGTAGCTTGTCGCGGGTACAATTCCCGCACAGAACAATTATTTTTATGTCCCAATTATTAGGATTTATATGTATGTCTCTCTCTTAGACTACACCATAAATCGTCTGGAATAGACGAAAACAATCCATTATACACATTGCTTTATATGTTCCCCCTATAGCTTTCTCTGGGTTGGAGTACTCGAGGCAGTACCGGAGCAGCTTCCAACCTGGGCACCCACTCCCTGACTCTCTCGTCGTTCACCGTCGGCCTCTACAAGGGCAACAGGGTTGCCGTCAAGAAAATACATAGGAAGAAATTGGATTTAAACAAAAAACTCCTGTGGGAGATCAAACAGGTGATTAATATCATTTTTTTTAATTATTATTTTACTGTTCATGTTTTATTATTGCTTTAAGAGGCTCATGGCTAAGTAACAGCCGCACAGATCGATCAATCGAAGTTAAGCTGCGCTTTTTTCTCGGTAGGAGCCCGGCACAGCGTCCATGATGGATTTTTTCCAAAAAAAAGGTAAAGCTGCGCTTGCCGCAGTCTGTCTGTGGAAGGATGGCCATAATTTCATACCGAGACCCCTCTGTGCCTCGGAGAGCACGGTGAACCGTCGGTCCCGGTTTTCTAATTAAGATCTATGACAGCTGTTACGGGTAGTCAGAGGCCTGAAAGTCTGACAACCATTTTTCTGTATCATACCACGAGAAATCGTGTTACCCAGTAATTGGGTTGCGGAGGTCAGATAGGCAGTCGCTCAATGTGAAATACTGGTATTAAGCTGCATCGGATTTAACTAGAAGCCGACCCTAATGTAATTGGGAAAATTCTAGGCAGATTGATTGTTTTATTATTGCATCATGTAAAGGAAGGAGTCCACAGACTCACATGGTACGGGGTTGTTTAAAACGATGGTATTCGTTTTTGGTAGCTGCTGGCACTGAAACTGGCATCACTGACAGGCCGATGCGAGTGGTCCGTCCACTGCGGACGCACTTGTATGACGTATTTATTATTATTACAAAAAAAGTAGGTTCCACCTACAAAGTTATAATGCCTTTTCAATCAGTCAATCAAGCAATAATTTATTGCGCCATTACGGACCAGTGATGGAGGTACCGTGTGTTTAATTCACCAGAGTCTAAATTAATGATAGCATTTCTAATGCTTTATGAGCTTTAACGTATGTAATTAAGGTACTTATTATTCTCTGTATCTAACTAGTCGTGTACACAGCCCCCGTGACGGATACATTTCCCGTCAATTGATTGATCACTAGTAATTAGGACGATGGCTCGCTTGTATACGCTAATACTGCCAATAGATAACAGGTATTTTAATTAAGATCAATAACATTTTATACTCTATCATCATCATCATCATAATCCCCCTGCCCTTATTACAATTTATTTGGGGTCGGTGCAGCATATATCTGGCACGCTACTAAAGTTTTGGCTATGTTTTATGTTTGAAACGGGAAATACCAAGCATTTTGCGAGGTTTAGGTAAAAATAAAACTGGCCAGGTTAGCTACTTTTATATAAAAGTGTTTGGTCACAGAGTTATTACTTTATTAGTTAAAGAAAACATATAGAGGAGGGCTGAATTCTGAAATTAAAAAGAAGAAGACACCATTATATGACGCCTCCATTCCTCGAAGGGTTAAGCAGAAGTGAACTTCAGTAATACAATCTCATCTCACTGACACCGATAGGTGGTTAGGTGAGGGTATTGAAATTAATAGAGCACAATTCCAAAATCCCAGCTGCTACCAGAAGCAGGAATTACAGAACAGGAACAAGGCCAATAACACTACCCAATTCTGGAATCGAAGCTACCTTTATGACCACTAGTCTAATGAGGCAGTTTTAGATAGACAAACACTATTTTAGTTAGTTATCATCCTGACAGTGAAACAACATAATATTAATGTTTTTTTCTTTAATTTAGATAGGTTGATTATTCATCTTTAATGATAACTAGCTTCTCTCCGCGCCTTCGTCTATGTTGACTTCAGAATTGGCGCGATATATTTACCTTTAAGTTGATCCAAGTTATAAACTATCTGCGTGCCAAATTTCATCCAAATCCATTCAGTAGTTATTGCGTGAAAGAGTAAAAAACATCCATTCATCCTCAAATTTGATATTTTGTAGTTATTGCGTGAAAAAGTAAAAAAGGGATGTAAATACTATCCTATATTTACATTAAAAACTAAAACTAGATGTAGGTAGGTAGAAAACTGAGGGTTGATCCTTGATCCAAACATACCCATGTCTCAAGTGATTCCAGAGCGACACTAAACAAATGGGGTGTCACATAAGTGTCACATAGTTACAGACTTGTTGTAATCCGATTTGTCCGGTATCTGGAATAAATGCCACTGGGGCTAGATTTTACTAACGTTCAAGTACAAACCTATGTTTGTGATAAAGAATTTTTGATAGGTATACCTATAAATCTCCCAAAAAATATATTAAGAGGCTTAGGGGCGCGTCTATGTAACCGCCGTCTGGACTTATCGATCGAGGTTGGTCTGTGGATGGGTGAACATCGGTTCACATCGAGACCCCTCCATGCCTCGGACAGTACGTTAAAATGTCGGTCCCGGGTGTCAAATGAACGTCTTTGAAAGTCGTTAGACAGTTAGTCGGGTCTTACCTACCACGAGATATTGTCATTTGGTATCATGATATCGTAGGAATGGTTATTTTCTGAATTGGGTTGTGCAAGTTAGATAGGCAGTTGCTCCATGTAAAATATTAGTATTAAGCTTTGTTTTTTTGCATACAGGCCCGCAATGTATCGCACGAGAACACGGCGCGTTTCATCGGCGCGTGCGTCGACTGTCCGCTGGTGTTTGTGCTCACGGAGTACTGTCCTAAGGGGTCGTTGAAGGACGTGCTCGCCAACGACGAGCTACAGCTTGACTGGAACTTCAGGACTTCGTTGGTGCATGACATTGTGCAGGTAACCGTTGCAACCCAAGTAATTTACTATACAAGTCTTGGCGATGAAATCTGACCGATTAACTTTGGCTACCTTATGAAAAAAAAAGTATATGAAGAGTTCTTCTATTCCATTTGTTTTTTTTTTATTTGGTATATTCTCCTACACCGACCTCGACTACACCGAGACAAAACATTTTCAGGGTAATACTTAACTTGTAAGGATACCTACTCAAAGGCTCTGTTCAATGGCAAAGGTATTTATAACCTTGACCAACACAATAAACAATACCAATTTATTTTTTATGTATATTCCTTTGAAGCAACTTTTTTTGCCAAATTAATATTTTTTCCTGGAATAATATCGGTACACAATCAACCTTGGATTCGAAAACTTTTCAATTCAAAAGATTATTGAGATAAGACGAATACAAAGAATATTCACAATTCCTTTTGAGTAGGTAAATAAAATAAGAAAATGTAAATCCACGTATTTACATTTACATTTTCGTACAGAAGTTGGGCAGTTGTGAAATTCATTTTATTATGTAGAAATAAGATTTGTGTAAAAAATATTTTATTCCATTTAGTTTGAAATTTCAATAGGAGTTTAGGATGTAGTAACTATTCGCAAACTAAATATCTGCCGTGTGCCTGGTGTCTGCCATCTTAAAACATCCAAAGTATTCACTATTTTATTTTTGTGTTTAGTAGAGCCTGGCGTCCAAGCAGGGACCTTTTCGACAAACTTGTCGTTTTTATGTATTGAATTTTATCGTTTTACGTTTAAAGTCGACTAACGTGTCGACGAAAAGAACCATGCTCGCACCGCTGCGCTGGTGCCGAAGGTTTTTATGTCATCCATAGACTTCTTATTAGTTTAACGACTGCTATACCTGAACAACAGCCGGTTTAACATGCCATCCGACGTATGGAAGTAATTCTAGCACTAGAATTTCATTGGTCTCGTGGTCGCAAGTGAGTGTGATGTGTGGTCCTGGGTCCAATTTTCGGGTCGGGCAAAGTGTTATTCGGGTTTTCAGAAATTCTCAGTAGCATCCCGGAGTTAAGAAGTTGGCGGTGCCCCGTGCTTCGGAGAGCACGTAAACGGCACGGTACTGCGCTTGGTTCCTCTCCGGTCACGAGAGTGAAGAAAAAGAGTGAACAAGTGTATGTAATATCTCTTCCGTACTGGGCTAATCTTCTTAGATGGACCGAAAAAGGATGGAAATCGGACAAGGAAAAGTAATAATTATGTTTATTTTATTTCTTTAGTGAGAACAACACATTAAAATAAAGACATGTGTCGACACTGTCGATAGATCACAGACGCGGGTCACTCAGTCATCTGAATAGAGTAAAAAGTTTTATTGAACAAGCGAGAAACGAGAATTAATTGAGTATGCTGAGCTAACTCGCCAACACTACTTGCAAATAGATGTCTACAAAGTACTAAACGACTACGGCTAGTAATTTGTAGACATGTATTTAATTCATTCGCAAAGCATTGTCAAGGCTTCAGCTAGTTCATCTCACAAATGAGAGCAAAAAGAAAACGTACTGAATACCTTGAACTTCAAAACTAGTTCTCTTATCGTGTGGTTGATGAACAACCTAGTATCAGAGTTTAAACCAACCGTAGGTCTCTGATATGGCCTTACACACCATCGAGAACGTCTTTCAGGTGTGCTGGTTCCCTCACCAGGTCTCCCTTCACCGTTTTTAAGCAAATTATAATTAATACAGACAATATAATTAAAGCATGCTTAGCGATCTCTAAAGTTATACATTGTTGTGGGGAATCATGCTCAAGACCATATTCTTTTTCCACAAAGATGTATAACTTTAACTTATAATTAATTTCTAATACGCTCATGACTTCAAAACGTCAGTGGTGCGTGGTTTAAGTTTAAAGCTGCGGCCTTTGACTTACCAGCCCAATAGTAATATCACTGGGCTATCACTGCTTAAAAACTACAACAAAAAGTTTATAACGTGTGACTTCCAACACTGAGAACTATTAAAGATCAATTAGCACGCGTATGCTAATCAAAGTCACAGATTGCCTTATAAAAACCGACTCCATCTTAACTCGAAAGGAAAGTTTGAGTAAAGCAAGTACGCTAATGTAGATTTCAGTGTAACTTAATAGTACTTTTTTACCATCAGAGAGAGGTACGTACGTGGTTAACGTATCGTATATGTAAATAATCATTTTTTTTTTTAAATAGCAATATAAAACGATGACTGCGTAGTTTATACACGGTATGGGGAGGGAGAAAAGGATACAGTTCGGTAAAACAAGCAAGCACACACAATAAATATAAACGTATAAATATACCTATACAATAATTTAAGCTTGGCAGTTTATTTTGATAGCAGTTTATCTGATATTGGTTATGTATTTTTAATGTCAGTGTGATTTTAATTATTGTTCAACAGTTATTACGCACGTGGATTCTTTGGGATTGCCCGACTAGTTTCGAACTCGAACGAAGGCCTTAGTAATGAGCTGAGCCCGCGGCGATGTCGCAAATCAAATTAGTCTAATATGAATATGTCTTACGAAAGTTATTATACACAAAAGAGTGTGATATTGTTTATCTGTGAATATTATCGACATCGCAACCTTTTTTCTTTTTTGATAATTTATACTGTCCTTATCTTAGGCAAAGGTATAACCAAAATTTTTTCGTAAAAAGGATTGGCCCGTACTAGCAATTTCTCCTGTAATGTTGTGGGTGCGTTTACAAACATAAATGTCACATGCACATAAACTTGGAATAATTTTCTGTAGATCCGTGCGGGATTCGAATCCATGACACGCGGCGCAGCATCTCCCATTCATCAATATTAAGGCATAAAGTTCCTAATCGCGACGCTATGTAATTTAAAAGAAAATCAGCCTTGAAATTCCCAAAGCATATTTTTTCGAGAGGCTGTGCCGAAAAATTCGTACACAAAGAATAACCAAAACTCATATTTCATAATAACAGCAGTGTATCGAAAATGTGGCCATATTTTACGTTAAGTACTGTGCTCGACGTACGAAGGGAGAATTGAATATATTTATAAAGGCCCTGCAGTGTACTTTATACCAGCTGTGTTATGTGTTTTGACATTTTCCAATTTAATTATGAAGCAATAAAGAAACTCTTTTAACAATAACATCGACGAAAAATAAAGGAGGTTGTCAAATCGACACTTATATTATAATATACATATATATCCTTCTCAATAGGAACCTAAACTTAGGGACGTGGCAAGTAGCTTCTGTCAATTAAAAGCACTTTTACATGAAATGTTAATTGTAAATGAAAAAGAAAATTACGTTTTTTAATAATTATATAATGGATCCACACAAATTATTCTTTTATCAGACGCAGTTATTACGCGATCACTACCAACATGTGACTTAATGACATTGCATTTTTTTTTTTTATGGAATATGGGGCAACTGAGCAGACGGCTCGCCTGATGGTAAGCGATTACCGCCGCCCATGGACACCCGCAACCCCAGAGGAGTCGCGAGTGCGTTGCCGGCCTTTTAAAGGGTTTGGGCCTCCGGTACCCTCACTCACTCGGCGAAACACAACGCAAGCGTTGTTTCACGCCGGTTTTCTGTGAGGCCGTGGTATCAATCCGGTCGAGCCGGCCCATTCGTGCCGAAGCGTGGCTCTCCCACGGTGAAAAATTGGTGAAATTGTGTACACTTCTGCCTAACTCTTTGGAAATTACAGGCGTGATGTTATGAGCAAAAGACACTAAAATCTGGAAACAAATATCTGTGGGTTATATTAATATTTCGTACGGGAATCACCTACAATCCGTGCCTCGGAAAGCACGTTAAGCCGTCGGTCCCGGTTATCAATTTAAGGTCTATCGACAGCCGTTACGGGTAGTCAGAGGCCTGAAAGTCTGACAACCAGTCATACCACGAGATATCGTGTTATCCAGTAACTGGGTTGTGGAGGTCAGATAGGCAGTCGCTCCATGTAAAATACTGATATTAAGCTGCAACTGGAAGCCGACCCCAATTTAATTGGGGAAAGGCTAGGCAGATGATGACGGGAATCACCTACAAATCAATCAGGGAAACAAATGAATTTCAATGGATTAATAATAAATGAAAGTTTCGCGCCAAACGCGTTCAAGGTTACAATAATAGCATACCGTCTCGCTTCTGTTTAGCCATGTTAGAGTCAAGGGCATTTTTCCAATCCCACATGTAGTTCGTTCATTTTGAGGTTGATGAACACCCTAGTGAAAGTTTTTAAATCACCCGCTATGCAAATGATGACTAATTGATATTACTCACTTGACTACGAAAGTTAGTGGTTGCCTTAGGTTCGAACCTGTGACCTTTAACTTAGCATTCCAACCATAATTGTTATTAAAACCATTGATTTATTAATTTACAATTTATATACCTACTTAATTACAAGACTTCAAAAACATACAATCATCAAACCTACCTACCGCTTATTTCATTAGAAATATTTGCCAATAAACCTCCAAAGGGACACATTTGTTAAAATTCTAAAAGACACAGTGAGGAAGAGGAAACAATAGGTGTTAACTTCAAAAGCACATCGGCACAGACTAAATTATCATTGTTCGTTGTCTAGGGCATGTGCTATCTCCATGGCGGGCTCGGCGCGCACGGCAAGCTGCGCTCTTCGAACTGCCTCATCGATGGACGCTTCGTGCTCAAGATCTCCGACTACGGGCTCAACACGTTGTGCACGCCCACCGACCTGATAAAGGACGAAACCTATTACTACAGTAATTAATGTTTATATTATAGTCGGTCCTGTTCAGTGTAAATCAAATTAGTTGCTGGGTTTGTTTGTATTTGGAGTGTATTCATTTTGATTTCTAAGAGCTGGCTGTAGGGATAGTTTTGTGGAGATTATGATACAAAATTAAATTTGTAGTTGAGAATTTTCTGTAATGTTTTCTGGTAAAAATAAATTTAATAATCTTCTTAATAATAATCTATTTAAATTAAACATGTTCAATATTCGATAACGGGAATAGAATTTGTTAATTTAATTGTCTTGTCCGTGTAGGCCATGTTTACATTTTGTTATTTTAATGAATATTATTTATACTTTGTAACCAAAACATCTCAGAAGCTACTAATCTCGTACCTATAGTTAAAAGCATTGTAGTGACATCTATCTCGCTACATGAATACGACGCGCATAACACGCTACATCGCTCAAGCAAAAGTTTGACGGCAAATCTGCACATACACAACCGCCCAACATTATCTGTCGGGCCGTGGGCTGCCAGGCAATATCACCTGCCTGGTTGGAGAATCCTGCCTTTTAAGTGGAGGAACACCACACTTCATTCCTCTATAGCATCATAACATATTTAACGCACTGTGCATTTTTTTTGTATCCTTGTGGTTAGACTGTCTGAAGACGATTTTTTTTATAGTTAGGATACAGATTTTTGTATGTATTTTCGTGCGACGATTTAGAGAGACATGATTTTAAATATTAAATTGCTTAAACAAGAATATGTGTACCAGAAACGCATATTAATTAACGTTACATTTTAGAGTTACTATGGACGGCGCCAGAGTTAGTGGCCGGTAGTATCTACCCCGGGGCGTCTGCCTCCCTTAAAGGGGATGTGTATAGCTTCGGCATCATCTTGGAGGAGATCGTACTTAGAGCCGGCCCCTTTCATCACTACACGCCTTCAATGTCACATAAAGGTAATATATTACATAGATGGTGTGTTTTATTTATTTATTTTTTATTTATTGGATGTGGCTATAGTGTCACTTAGTCCATAAAAGGTCTATTGTGATCGTTTAACTTAGCGTTTAAATTAGAGGTCATCCCTAAACCCTGCCGCTGTGATTAACTGCAGGAGTTTTTTAGGGGTGAGCTTTTTTATTTCATCCGGGCTTAAAATATT
This sequence comes from Xylocampa areola, assembly GCA_935421205.1. Lineage (NCBI taxonomy): Eukaryota > Metazoa > Arthropoda > Insecta > Lepidoptera > Noctuidae > Xylocampa > Xylocampa areola. Next base: position 13,386,204 of record OW285218.1, on the reverse strand, counting down.
AGATGGTGTGTTTAGTTATTATTATAATAAATAGAACAAATAAATACATTTTTCGTCATTATTCAAAAATACTGTGGCTGGGTCTGGGCCGAATAAATAAATATAATTGCCATTGATTAACACCATTAGTGATGAGTCCAAAAAAATTCAATTAGGTATCCCATATAGGGGCTTTCTGAGACAATAGGCTATTTGGGTTTGAAAGTGGACATCGTCTTTCAGGAGGTCTAAAGCCAAGCTTTGCCCGGCCTCTGACCGTAGCAGTGCCTAAACGTGTAGCAAGTAGTCGTGCTACGCCGTAGTAGTTAATCTACTAGCTACAGTGTATAAATAATAATAATATTTCCACCGTCAAAGCCGCGTACAAAAATACACGCTTTAGTGTATTTGGTACCTTTTAATGTTTTGGCTAAACTCATTTAAAGATTGAAGATAATGGAAAAGGATTTAAATTTAACAGAATTATGCTAATATTTAAGAAAGTTAAGTGTGTAATAGGGTGGAACAGGCATGTGAGTGAAGCTCACGGGACGGCTAGGCTGATGTTCCAGGACTGGGTTGATCATGGCAAGCCGAAAACGGGAATAATATATGATACGATGTGCGAAAGTAGAAAGATTTTTAAATCACGCTTAAAGTGGTGTCAAGATCATAAAGAACAAATTAAAATGAATAGGTTAGCGACACTGTGTACAGTTAAGAATTTCTCTACTTTTTGGAAAGACACTAGAAAATTTAACTGTAAGCCTGGCCTTCCCGTGAGTGTTGAGGGTCATTCAGACCCAAGGCACATAGCTAATAGATTTAAGGAGCACTTCCTTGTTATGTCACCACTAGGTCCGTCGGTGTCGATGCTCAATACTGGGTTCCAAGGTGTGGGGCTGAACCTTAAGATTTCTGCAAAAGTTGTGGCTCAAGCTATTCGACAAATGAGAAGAGGAAAGTCTCCTGGCCATGATGGTCTTAGTATTGAGCATCTGCAACATGCCGGACCTCACATTGCACGAGTACTAGCTATGTTTTACTCGTTATGCATAAGTCACTCTTACTTGCCTGAACAGTTAATGAAAACTATTGTAGTGCCCATAGTTAAAAATAGAACGGGAGATATCTCCGACAAAAACAATTATAGGCCAATCTCTTTAGCGACTGTGGTAGCTAAGGTGCTTGACGGCTTGCTGGATGCACAATTGGCTGAATCTATAGTTCTGCATGACAACCAATTTGGTTTTAGACCTCACTTGTCGACGGAAAGTGCCATATTGTGCATGAAGCATGCTGTCAGGTACTATACCCACAGGGGCACACCTGTGTATGCCTGTTTCCTCGATTTGAGCAAAGCTTTTGAATTAGTCAGTTACGATATTCTATGGAGAAAGTTACAAGAAGTAGGGCTACCATCTGAACTTGTGAATATTTTAAAGTACTGGTATAGCAATCAAAGTAATAATGTGCGGTGGGCGGGCACCATCTCGGAACCATATAAGTTGGAATGTGGCGTGAGACAGGGTGGCTTGAGCTCGCCCCGTCTTTTTAATTTTTATATAAATGCCCTAATCGAGGAGCTCAGCGGCCAGCGGGTTGGTTGTCGCATAGATGATATATGTGTCAATAATCTTAGCTATGCGGACGACATGGTGTTGCTGAGCGCCTCGGTTTGTGGCATGAGGAAACTGTTGAAAATCTGTGAGACTTATGCAAGTGCTCATGGCTTGATGTATAATGTGAAGAAAAGCGAGTATGTTGTCTTTAAGGCCGGTACTAAGTGTCCCGCTAGCGTGCCCCCTATAAAGTTAAATGGAGATGAGTTGGCTAGGGTACGTCAGTTCAGATACCTGGGTCATCTGATTACCGAGGACCTTAAGGACGACATGGACATTGAACGTGAACGTAGGGCACTGTCCGTGAGAGCAAACATGATTGCTCGCAGGTTTGCCGGGTGTACACATGAGGTAAAAATCACTCTCTTCAGAGCCTTCTGTACATCTTTTTACACCTGCAGCCTGTGGGCAGTCTATACTCAAAAAGCGTACGGTGCCCTACGGGTACAATATAATAACGCGCTTAGAACGATGTTGCGGCTGCCCCGTCACTGTAGTGCATCACGTATGTTTGCGGAGGCGCGCATCGATTGCTTCTACGCTACTCTGCGCAAGCGGTGCGCGTCAATGCTGAGCAGAGTACGGGCTAGTCGCAACAGCGTTTTATATATGATAGCCAGTAGACTTGATTGTCTGTACATGGGTCGATGTATTAATGCTCACATAAGTATTGATACTTCGACTCATGGGTCAGGCAGGGGGCGAGTAGCTTAATGTTGTATTACTAACACTAGTTATAAGTTATTGTACTACTAACAAATTGGATCTTAGTTATCTGAAATAAACATTTTTTTAATTAATTAATTTTAATTAATTAAGAAGGCACTTCCCTAATCTTAAATGAAAATTATTAAAGTAGGCCGCCAAAAATGACGAAACAATTTATTCAGATAATAACTTTGAAACTTAAAAATGTATTATGACTGAATCTTTTTATATTGAAGAAATCTTACATGTATATCAAACCCAAGATATAGATGTCCAGAGAAGATTGTATTGTGTTTAACAATAAAGAATTAAATCTATTTCTGTGATTCCTATAGAAGTTTTGAGAAGTTTTCTCTAAAAACGTAGCCTTTTAGCGCTTACTTTATTTCGATTACAGTAAAATTTTAATCGATCTTTCTAAAAGTAAGTCCTACGTCCTATACAGAAGAGTCACCAAGTAGTATTTCTAATGAATCTCAAACGACTTTTAACCTGTTTTCTATTAGAGATAGTAAGCCGCGTATGTGCTCGAGAGTCCCCACCATTCCGTCCCGTGGTGGGTGTGAGTGAGGTGGGGGCTGCGGGGGGCGGCGGTGGCGCTGCAGTGGAGCTGTTGGACCTAGCAGCCAGGTGCTGGGCAGAGGTGCCCGATGACAGGCCTAGCTTTGACACCGTCAACGCTAATTATATCAAGTGAGAATGTTTATGATTATGTTGTTCATGATTGATTTAGGGAGGGACGAGTAGTGGTATGCCTTCTTTGAACCAGTTTGAAATGGTAAAGGGTATTTCGGGACTTTTCTGCAATGCAAAATGCATTAATCCAAATTAATCCATTACAAAAAATCCACAAAATAAACTCAGTTTAGGTATGTATAACATCGATACCATTTCGTATCCTTTATCTTTTTTTTGTATCAAAAATGGATCTACCGTTAGCCACCAACTCATCTGATGGTAAGCAACGGTGTGGCTAAAGATGGAACACGTGGATCCAGAAGAAATCTATTCACTCTAGCCTTGAATATGCTTAGATATTATCTTAGTGGAACATCTCGTTAAAAGATTTTTAGTTGGAGTTTTTTGTTGTTAACTAGCTCAGTTAACTAACGTCATCCAACTATTATCATTATTTGCTTCATTAAAAAACAAAATAATTATTATATTTTTTAATCAGTCCAGGGGTTACTCTTGAAACTAATACCAATTCCAGTCCAATTCCAATATTAAATAGATGCCTTAAAACAACGCGTAATTTTAAAATATATTTACTTATTTATTTATTTTACCTTCATACAGTTGCCTCAATTTTAAAGCATGTTGTGTTCACATATTCCCGAATCTATAATAATTTCTAGACATTTTAGCATTTAAAAATAGGAACTGAAATATTTCCAATGTCAATCGAGCGGAATTATTTTCAAGAGTAAGCCCACAGTTTCTAGACAAGCTTGCTTTTGTCTCTACTCTAATAATTATGATATACACTCTACGTACAGGGGCTACTGTGACAACCTAATGGACGATCTTCTACGTCGCATGGAACAGTACGCGAACAACCTCGAGTCCCTGGTAGAGGAGAAGACTGAACAGCTGTCGCTGGAGAAGCGAAGATCTGAAGAGCTACTTTATCAAGTACTTCCAAGGTATCTGTTAGAATCAACAACGGCTTGCCTTTATCTTAATTTATTGGAGATCTGATAAGATCTGAAGAAACTGCCTCGTTGGTCTAGTGGTCCCAAGCGCGACTGCTGAGCATGAGGTCTCGAGTTCGATTCCCGGGTCGGGCAAATTATTATCGAGTTTTTCTGTTAGGAAATTCTCAGTAGTAGGCCGGAGTTTGGAATTGTGCCCGGTAGATGGTAATAGGCTCACCTCCTATTACTTGGGACTTAATAACTTCTTCTCCTTCTTCGTCGTTACACTCTTGGCAGAGTGGTCGTGGTCGTCACATCAGGGCTTCACAGTCCGTCGCCATTCCTCGCGTACTGAAGCTTTTCGTGCACATTCATGGAGTGTACCATTGAGAGCAGTTTTGACTTGGTCGGTCCAACGCATTGGTGATCTGCCACGCGCTCTTTTACCTTCAACTTTTCCTTGCACAGCAAGTCGTTCCTACTTTTTTCGACTTAATAACAGCATTGGTGAAATGTGGGTGTACAACTTTGTACTCCTCTACCTACCTCTTCGGGGAATACAGGCGTGATGCTATGTTAATGTACATCGACGCTATTACGTCTTTATCTTCAGCGAAATAAATGTTTTAACAGTGTGTTGTTTTTACGGTCGGGTTATCAAACTTTTACACATGTGACAGCTGATGGCATCGTCACATAGCTGAAAGTTCGTTGACCTCAACCGTAAAAGAGTTGATTTAACTTTGTATGTTTTATGCATTAATGTCACTGTTTATTTTCTTTCTACCTATATCGTTGTTATTTCTTTTCTAGGATTTTTTTAAGTGTAGAAAATCCTTCATGGATGCTATCCCGGGCTCCTACCGATTAAAAACAAAACGGTCCTATTCTAACCTTTAAAGAGGTCCCGAGTTCGCCTGGCTATTATCGTATATACGTAACATTTAAAAACGTTCTCCGATTTACTAATATTGATCATATTTATACTATAAATATTTGAGGCTTTATAGGGATAAATAATCGAGTAAAGATTGATATATTAAATTGCATTTTCGATGAATTCTGGGAAATAAAGACACAAAATCGAATAAATCTTGGAATCGATGAGTAATTTTGAAATTCTAATGTAACCTGCAGCCGATGTCTAGACTGCAAAATATATTACATTCAGTTTCATATCCAATAATAGAAGATCGTATGTGCTTCGTACATTTTTGATAAGGTGAACATTTGCCGCTATTGCCGGCGAATCCGTCCGGTTAACTGGTGGCCGATTGTATAAACTGTGTTAAACGATTTTATAGATTCTACAACAATGATCCTCTTTATATTTTAAATTAGTATTTATCGGATGTGGATAAAAAAGACACTTATGAAAGCCAAGCTAATAATGGAATAAAACCTTTTTTTTGTTTTTTATCTATTTTTTAGGGGCTTTGTCGCTAAAGCGATTATTTAATTGTATCACAAATAGTTTTTACATCTTTGGTACGATTAAAGATACTTTTTCTATCTTGCCATAATCTCATCATACTCACATACCAATGTGAACCCAGGCCCGTAGCACAACAACTGATGGCTGGCGAAGTGGTCCAGCCAGAGAGCTTTGAGTGTGTGACAGTCTACTTCAGCGACATCGTGGGCTTCACCGAGCTGTGTGCTGCGTCCACGCCGATGCAGGTGGTAGACCTACTCAACGACCTCTACAGCACTTTCGACAGGATCATCGGTTTCTATGATGTTTATAAGGTAAGCTGAAAGGTTTTAGGTCAAACCCTTAAATGCTTCAACTAATTTTCATAGATAATCGTCGTAGATATTTCTAATTTTTGGTTCCGTTGTACCTTTGGTTCCTTAGTTTAGTCGATTCAAGGCTCTAAACTCATTGTTGTGAATGACGAACGGCATGCATCATTGGTGAATGCCGCGTGCGCTGTTGTTTAAGAAATGTATAATCTTGAGACGATACAAAAATGATATTTCGTTCAAAATTTCAATTTAAAATTAAATTACATGTTGTATCTGATGACATCTTCGTTTTTAAATCTCCATTTATTCTCAATTAATTCTTTATGATTCTACTTTTTTGTATGTTATGAAGGTGGAGACAATAGGTGATGCCTATATGGTAGTATCTGGTCTTCCTGAACGTAACGGCGACCTGCACGCGCGGGAGATCTGTCTCATGGCGCTGGCCATAGTAGAGGCTGTCAGGGGATTTGTTGTGAGACACCGGCCTACACATCGATTGGAGGTAGGACAAAATAATGTCTTTCTTTTTCTTTTAGCTAAGATTTTCCCTAAGCTCATAAATTTTTCTTCATAATTATTTTAAGAGATCTATTCCTAAGAATACAAATTAATATATTAAGAATTAATCCTCAGATTATAGGTGCTAATTTATGAGGAAACACAACGTCTAGCGACGAACGTTATCATACGTTCGTTAACTATAACTGTACATACTTATAATTATATAAGTTGTGCTGCAACTTTTCCATCTTACCATCGCGAGCTCAGGCAGCGTGTCTGCATTCAACTTTTGGGATTGGCATACGATGACGTAGCGCATTCCATTTGAAAGGCCAATCGTGAGAAGTTTGCTTGTATAAAACCTAACTTCTGACAATGATCTGATAAATGATTTATTGAAACGTAATTTATATAATGCTGACACCATAACATAAGACGTCGGCACTATTTGCAGAGGTCGTGATAACAACTTAGCAGAGTGCTTGTACAGTAATTACCTATCCAAGGGGTGCTACACACTGGTTTAATAGTTCGTGGTAGTATTTTTCTATACACAAAACAATATAACTTTAGGCTGGTTTGACAGCCGTGCGAGCGATACGTACGGGCGAGTGCGCCCTTACAAGCTTCCATTGTGTAGAGACACGTAAGGTGCTAGAACATTGTTTCACGGCGACGCGGATTGCTCCGTATATAACACCCATGGGTACGTACAAAGCCGGACGGCTTCCTGCAAAAACCTGTTTAAACTGAATACATCGTTTTACACCACTACGAGCACTAACACGTGCGTATTGCCCGTATGCGGGTGATCCGTGCTCCCGGATAAATACTCCAGGAGACGCAAGATTCTGCTCGCGACCGTGTTCTTTTTCCATTTTAATATAATAACTTAATAGTTCGCTAAGCATGTCTTAATGCTTTTCAAAGATTTATGTTGAACTAATGAGTATTTTGACACAACATGTGAGAGGCTTGTACTGTGTCCAGTACTACAAAAGCCTATGTTTTGGTATGGTATGGTAAAAAATCTTTTCCATTCAGTTAAAGCCCTTTAACCTGCCTTTTAACATAGGTTCGTATCGGAGTACACTCTGGTCCGGTCTGTGCTGGTGTAGTGGGGGTTAAGATGCCTCACTACTGTCTGTTCGGAGACACCGTCAACACTGCCAGCCGTATGGAGTCTACTGGACAACGTAAGTGTAAATCAATTGCTTTCAGAATTTTCGTTAACACCATTAAATAATTATTGAATTTAAGAAATATTTATCTATCACGCAGTACAAGCTACATTAGGCTGGGCCCACATGCACGTTTTCCGGATTCGATATCCGAATTCATGCTTGTTGTAAATCGCAGATGTCAATATGACATTGAATGGATAATTTTATTTTTTGAAGGGAAAATCTGTCTTTATTGTTGACGCTCTTATTACTGGTTTACAAAAGAACATATTTCTAAACCTTTTGTTTATATACAACTTTATTTTCCTTATCCCGGTACCCGAATGAAGGCATTTCATACAATGCGTTCTACATGCCACATATTTTATTATATTTTCCGTTCCTAAACAGTTCTTGATGTTCGTTTTAGTGGCAGTAAACAATCCAAATGGAAAAAAAAGTCGTCAGCGCCAGATTCACGGAATTTCGAATATGTTTTACGTATTCGGAAACCTAACATGGTCACCGTAAATGTGTGGCAATTTTAATATTGTTGTGAAGTTTTACACTGCGATTTTATCACGTCTCAGAAAAAATAAAAGCCTAGGTGATGATGATCAGTGGACATTATGGTGGAGAAATTTGTCACACCAATCCTCAATAGTCATCAATCAATAGCCTTATACAGTATTATTCTACTAGGACTAGGAACTCAATAACGTGCGTAACGGCTGACGTCCGAAATAAGTAGTATGTTGGAATTTAGGACTCTTCCGTGGACATTGGAAATGGGAAACTTACACGTAAATATTAACTAACTTCTCTGACCCAGCGACCCAAAATGAGTCTTGGCCTGCGAAACAAGAATTCTCCACTTGGCACCATCTTGCGCGGTTTCTCGCCAGTTACTGGCTTGAATCTCTCGCAGATCAGGCTTTACCATATCACGCCATCGGTATCTGGGGCGACCCACCGGTTTTCGTCCGGAAGATCGACCCAGGTAGGCTCTCTTGACTCGTCGTTCCTCCCCCATACGTTCGACATGTCTGAGCCAGCACAGTCGATGTTATTTGACCGCGCCAATTATATTGGGCCCGTCTACGTAAATATTAATGCAGAGAAATGTAATGTGTCTATTCTCTGGTTCCTCGCTATTCCTAAAGTCCCACATACAAAGCGTTTGTTGACCTCAAGCCGGATATTTATAGTAATTAATTTACACAAGATAAGAAAATAAGATGGAACCACGATTTACGTGACAGGATAAGGCAGATTTATGTTAGAAGAAATGTTTCAACAGCCGAATTTGTTAATTTCGAACTTTGAACTCGAAGTTCCTTAACCTACAGTAATAAAGTTCGGTCAAAGGATTTAATGTTTTACTTCTTTGATTGAGTTTTATGGAAGTATTAAATATTATAATTTTCCTCATAAATATAATTGTATCTGAATTGTAATTACTGTCAATGACCCCTTTTTATTGTAATTTTTTTTATATATATTCTTATATTATTCGTATATTATCTTTTATTTTTTCAAGGAAACCCATTCGTGTTTATTATTTCTAAATGTTTCTTTAAATAAAGCTTTTTTATATTTTGCGTTCTCTGCGCTTAAAATGATGAGTCAGATTGCCGCAATATGAATCTACGACAGAATTTATATGGCAAACAGATAGTGATTCTATAGATACATAATCACGATTGTTTCACAGGCATATATTATCCTAACCAGACAGATGATATGAAGAGATTAATGAACGTTAATGAAGCGGAAGATGTGTGTTAGAATCATAGTAGGTGGAAATCGAGTCTCTGCCTACCACAGTGAATCTCTGCTTACAATCAATGCAATCGCTTACACGACACCAAACTTTTCATACTTGGCTGTTCCACTAATAATATTATGTCAATGTTTGTAAAAACTAGGTATACGTAAATTATAATAAAGATTATTTTTAAAAACTAGGACCCCACTACTATAAAATCACGCTCTGTAAAGTTGAAAATTACTCTTGTCTGACTGAATATTTGTCATCTAAATTCTAATGCCTAGACAAGTTACTCAAATATTTTCATTTAAAACATAGACATAGTGATGTTCAGAGAATAGCCGTGGTCGTATGCAATCAGGATATCCTTGGCAGAAATCATAACCCAACTTTTGGCTTCGCGGTACTCGTGTACAAAGAGACTAATTTCTTTTGAATCATTATTAAGAAAGGATGCTGATACTGTCATTTTACTCCGATAGTCCCTCAGTTTTCTCTTACGATAACCACAGTTCGGAACGGGGTGATTTATTCCATGGCATAACTAAACTTTTACATATTTCTAGCACTACGGATCCACTTGAGCGAGAACACACGAGCGCTACTGGACCAATGGGGTACCTTCGTGGTGGAACGCCGAGGAGACGTGGAACTCAAGGGTCGCGGCCGGATGCTCACACACTGGCTGCTGCACTGCTCCGACCCTGAAGCGAGACCACCCACGCAAGGACCCCAGCCTCCTCCCCAGTACCCTATACTGTTCCCCGCGTTACCACAACCGGCATTGTCTTTGCAGGTTCCTTACCTGGTGGTGGAACCCCCCACTTTAGCTGCTTGAATTATGTTGTACCTTATGTGTAGTTAAGTGTCGGTACAAAAAATACCAAAGCTGTAGAAAAGAGTGTAGATATTTTAAAGGGGAAAAATGGACTAAAAAGTTTTTATTTTTCATATAATTCATAAAATAGTATTAGTGTGTTATCTTTTAAAAATCTCATTTATATTTATTGTCCCTAATATGACAGAACGAAGGGCTTCCGACGTACATGTATAAGTCATATAATTCAATGTTGAGTGAGTAAATGTTTTATTATAATTCTCCTTAGAAACGGTTGATTCAGTGGGCTTACTCTTGAAAATAATTCCGCACGATTGACATTGGAAATATGTCAGTTCGTACTTTTAAATACAAAAATGTCAAAAGAATAATTATTGAATCAGGATACTAATAAGACAACATGCTTTAAAATTGCGGCAACAGCAATTTCGATAAATTTATTTTAATATTACGCGTTGTTTTACGGCATCTGTTTAATATTGGAATTGGATTGGAATTGGTATTAATTTCAAGAGTAACCCCACTGGTCTGTAAATTAACCTCTCGTCTATCGAACGAACTATATTATTGTATATAACAATACGTTTTCTATGTGTACTATTTAAAGGGACAAAATAATGCAGTAAATGGGCTAACCACATACCTACTTACTTTTCGTAAGAAGTTATATAATTTATTATCAAAAGATAAAATACTTCTCTTCCTATGGAGTGTACAAATAATTGATTATTACTACCACTCTATAGTATTTTGACTTTATCTTTCTCAGTCTTAACTTAGAACATACTTATTCACTTGTTTGTTCTAATTAACCGAAGCTTTGATCCAATGAGTGTAATTTAACCCTGCTCGTGATAGCTTTTGCTATTCACGAAAATTATACATATAGTTAATGCTCGCTCACTTGTATTTATAAGCTGTAAAACCGCCCACCTTGATATTATCAAAGTAACATAGTAACTAAAATTTCTAAAGTCTTGAAATTTTCTGATCCCAAAAGTTCAACTTAAACAAACTCCTAAATTACTATTAAGTAAGCCCGCTGTCGAACACACGCCGCATAAAAAAATAATATCTATGATAAATGCTGGCAATTTTTATTAAACGGACCTCTATAAAACGAAAATCTGCCATTTGCGAGTTGAACTCGAGCACTTTAAGCTTCGTACCACCAAAAATATAATAGCTTTCTATCTTATTTTTCGTATTAATTGTCAGTTATAGAGTACCTACCTATGCATTGCAATCAGTCTAACATACAAATGTGTTACCATTTTAAAGATAAAGCAGGGGCAACACCATAATTAAAAAATAAATAGTTTTTTTATATTTTTCTTATTCTCTTCTACAATCACAGCTTGGGTTTTGACGTCTTTCTTTTTTAAATGTCGAGGCTCTAGCTACCTATGACGGTTTAAAAGATACAACAACACAGATGTCGTAGGTTTAGCAATAGGGTCAGTTTGGCAATTTTTAGGTACAGTACCCTAACAAGACGAAGTAATAAACTGAAAATAGCAGCTGCGTTAGTCGAATGCTAATTTTATGAACATTTTATCCGCGTGCCACTAGTTAATGACTTGACAGTGATAACATTTACATTTTACAAGCTTCTACATCATAATGAGTGTTAAACGAGAGTATTTGCATTGTATCTACACAAGCGTAGTACATTTACAACGTATAGATGCATCCAAATTGCATTTTGGCGTCAGCAGAGACAGTAGCCCGGGCTTCATGTTTTATGTCTACGCATGATAAATTATTCAACGGGTGGTCAATTTGAAATAGAATGATAAATGAGGCGGTAATACGTTGTAAACTGGGGTGGGTAAAACGATCTTTAATTATTTTTTCTAATTCATTTATTTGCTGCTTTTAAAGATTGGTTTATGTAGGTGTTACATATATATATATGTCACCGACCGAAGGTATTTTTTAAGTTACTTTATTTTCTCTTGTTACACATTATAATTTTTTGTATATGTGAAACCCAAGAGATGGGTCAAATATTTACATTTAATAAATTGTATTAGAAATTTAAAAAATGCCTAGTGCATATTCACAAAATTACACGCACGCACAACTAATATTATATTATTAAACGGACAATAAATATGATTCGGACAAAATATAACAGTCTAATAATTATTACAATCGATTCTGTTACTGGTTCTGAAAACTTTCAAGTTTAGTATATACTAAAACGACTTTGTCTGCGTGGCAAAAGGTAGCCTATGTGCTCCTCCGAGGTCCAATCTATCTTTATACAAATATTCATAAAAATTGGTTCAGCGGTTTAGGCGTGAAAACGTTACAAGCAAACAGACTTTCGCATTTATACTAATAGTATGTTTTGTTAGGACTATTAAAGGTTTTTCTTTCTTATAAAGAAGCTTAATACAGATAATATAAGTAATAATTCTATTTAGCAAGTACACCATCATGTATTTAATCACGCAGTTACTAAGATCCTTGCTTTTCCATTAAGGGGAACGGGTCATTAAGCTGTTGGTATGTATATGAAGTTCGATTATATTGCTCGAAGTGGGCGAGTTTATAGTGTTGAATAACTTATGAGTATCGCATTCACCAGATTATACAAGGTTCTTATTCATTAGACATACCTATAACTGATAAGGACTTATATAAAGTATAATTAATTATACTAGTGGTGGCCGACTAGTCAAAATTCGATATTATTAATTAAAATTTTAAATTTGAACGTTATTATAGGTTCTATTGTTAAAGATTTTTATTTTCAATTATATGTGTGTGTGTCAAACGCATGGTGCCTAATGTATCTTTTATTGATTTTAATGGATTTCTTATGCATATTAATTTTTAATTAAACAGCTTTCTGCACTCCTTCTCCATATAAACGTTAACTGTACCAAATTTCATATTCCTCCGTGCGCGTAATTTTCGTAAAGTTTTTGCTTCACGTATTACTTAGGTAATTTTTTTATTTGTAACGGTTACAAGAGAAGTTTTCGTCTCGTTAATACTGTGACATTTACAAATAATTTGTTATTTCCATTTATAATAATAATTATTAAATCTTTTATTTACAGACTACATAGGCCCAAATTGTGTTAGTGTCTAAAAATATCTTATAAACTATGTTAGTAGATAATTAGGAAACAAAAAAAATAACATAAAGACCGTTGATAGTTTCATCAAGCCCCATGTAATACATGAAGCTTGTTAAACCTACCCATGGTAGGCCCATCCAGCCTTTCAGCGAACACCCTCAAAATACTGTTGGTGCTTCCTCCCCCTCTGCGAGTCATTGACGCCACTTTCTTACACATTATTGGAAAATAGTCGTCATTTAACTCTTAGTTTAAATATAATTATTTTAATTTGACTAAACTATAGGTCGACTAAAAGTCTAAGAATGATCACACTTGATTTATTTTCAAATAGTCTAACAATAAAGTCTGTTCACACAACTTCACATGGCATTCCTTTTTCCTCACCACAAGCTGTAGTTTTTATGTAATTTACTTCGCGCCTTTCTCCGGGGGGATAAAACCTTTTACCGTCGTAAATTACACAGCCTGTAAGCAACGGAAGCCAGCAAATGAAGGTATATGTTAAAATTATTACGTCGCATCAACGGATATGAAAACATAAAAGACCAACGTGTATTATAATTATAATTTTAATGTATCATAGGTATACGTTCTGTATTTTTATCTTTAATCCATTGAGGGGCGGTAGACGCCTATAGGCGTCATAACAATAATATATCTATTAGCTAGTCTACGGGCCGTCAATAAGTTAACTTTGCTAGTCTAAAAAAAGTGATAAATTTTTGTGGAAATAGACTTTTCAAGTTCGCTAAGCATGCGTTAATGTTTTCCAAAGATTTATCTGTATTTGCTAGTCTTTATTGACTAGGGACTCAATCTGACTACATCGATGCCCCAACTTAGCTAGTCTTTCGATATCAATTATTTTAAACGTTGTAATGCGCGTAACTTGTACAAATTGTCGTCGGTAAACGGTTGATGAGGCGCGGTCAGTATAAAGATCCTTAACCGCTTTCATGTGTGCGTCTCCATTCTCCAGAGAGCACGTTGAACCATCGGTCCCGGTAGTTGTTTAATAGTAGTCATTAACTCTTACCTATTATTACATGACTGCCCAAAATAGGAGTGTTTTAGGGTTCATGTATGTATTTATGTTTGTGAGTTTCTTTATTCCAACATAACTTCTAAACGCCTCAACCGATTTATATGTCTGGGATATCATTAGAATTCATACATTGTCACGGGTTACAAAGTATAGTATGATTAAAACAATATATAGTGGCTGTGGTGGAAAAGAGGGCGTTAATAAAAAATAAAAAGAAAACTCATGGCAAACGTTATTTTTTTTATTATTCATTTAATCTTGGTTGTAATTATATTCTATTAATCGTATGTCGCTTTTGGTCTTTGTACGTATGAATTCATACTAATTGTGCTAAGAAAACTTTAGAGTAAAAAAAAAACTGTAAAAACTAAATCATTATTTAGTTTAATGAATTAATGATCTAGGTAAAAACATATTAATATTAGACAATCTCTAAGATTTGCTAATTGTTTGAATCCGCATAATAATGATGTACAGAAAAGTTTATTTTACAGTTGATATTTTATTAATAGATGTTATTGCTATTCGTATAAAAAAAAATTCAATTAAATGTTTATGAAGGACTTAAGTATTTTTCCATATTAATATACTCGTAGTGCCAAATAGTACCTATGTATTACACTAATGTAGTCTATTCCTACCTTCGTATATCTAGCATAGACTTTATAAATAACATTATCCTTAAATGTCTATTTTTATATGAATGTTGATGACAAACATATTAATGAGAAAATATAGATGCTTTTGTTTGTTTTACGTCAATTAACTGTGAAATATGACAATTATTTTCTATGTTTGATGATAAATAAAATCCGAAAATATTTTATGTAGTTTTATTTTATTAAGCACGAGAGAGAATTTTAGACAATAAATACATAATAAATGGACTTGTTTGTGTTCAATAAGTTTGACTTATGGTAAACATTCTAGACTTGTTATTGAACTAACATAAGCAGTGACAGCCTAGTGGCATAACTGTTGGACTGACAAGTCAAAGGTCGCAAGCTCAAATTCACGGCACTCACCACTGACTTTTCGAAGTCTTGTGCGTTTTATAAATTAATTATACCTTGCTTAAAACTGTGAAGGAAAACATCGAGAGGAAACCAGCACACCTGAGGGATGTTCTCAATGGGGTGTAAAGCCATGTCAAAGACCTACGGGGGTTTAAACTCTGACACTAGGTTGTTCATCAACCATACGATAAGAAGAAGAAGATTGAACTAACAGTAAACCGTACAAAAGCAACAAGCAATGATCCTAATCGTAAAACACCAAAGCGTTTAAAAATTATTATTTAAATTATTCTCTAAAATCGACTATAACTTAACTTTCTCGCTTCATCGAGTCCATCTTACTCTTTTTCACAATAGTATAATTGGAAGTTTTCTTCCTTAATATCTCCAAAAAGAATACGATCATGGAAATAACACAACCTAAGCTGAGACAAAGAAAGCAACTAAGAGTTTGGTGCATAGTTAACGGCGAAGGATCTGAAGATATGGTCGTGACGTAACTGGTTTTCATAACGGCATCTTTTTCTAACAACCCACTTTCGATCATCCTCGGTAACCACAAAGATAGCGGTCTAAAAAACGGAGAGGACATCTTCATCCATATAACCAGTGGGACCGTCAGAATTGACTCGGGCAAAACATGACCACATTCGTTCTCTTTCTTGCCCTGAGCTAGACAATACGCAAAAGCATACTCCAAAGAAGCAGCCAACACAAACTTCTTCTTACCGTCCATTATATCACGGAATACATCATCAAATTTTACTTCGGGAATTATTTCAAAGCCATCCCTGATTAGAGGATCGAATTCAAAGTGCGTGTAAATACCAGCTCGACCACCAAACTTGTACCCGTTGTCAACTGTTTCCTTTAAGTTTGCAAAGTTGCCTATTAGGGAATCTGTCTTCAGCGCCCCTATAAGAACGCTTTGATACGCATTTCTTACTACAAAAGTAAACCACAACCACAAACCTACGATATAGAAGTCTCTGAAACGTTTCGGAGCTACCCTGACAGTCTGTCCTAACATCGCTCCCCATACTCTAAAGGCTGCTCCCTGAACTTTGTCAAAGTTCTTAAAATAATTGTTGCAAAACTTGTTAACACGCTTAAACTTTAAGAAAAAAGGAAGAGATATGACTAAAAATATTACAACTAGCAGGATTAGCCACAGATATCCATTCAGAGGGGAAAGGAGTCGCCACCACACCGGGCCTGGGGCTACTGGAGGTGCCAGCCATGCTATACGAATTCTGAAATATGGCATCGAATAATCTAGAAGACCTAGTCTATCAACTCCCAAAGGTATAGTACAAGTTGAAATATTTGCTAACCCTGCAATAACATCGTTCAGAGAATCTGACCAGTTCTTAGCTCGGTCTGAATCGATGCTTACGTAATCTCTAGCTGACACTATAGGAGTAAAATTCATGATACCTCTGAGTAGCCTTACTATTGCTTTCTTTATAATTTGGAGTGGGATCTTCCTTTCTGTGCCCTGATGGAAGATTTTATTCGTCGATATGTACAGAGGGCATTCGTGCATATTGCTCATCTTATCTGGATACATATTCTTGTAAAGCATATCTGGTGTCCAATAGTTCATCAGAACGGGTTCCGTATTCTGACAATTTAGATGATTTTTGTACGGAAAGTAAGTGTATAAAGCAACTTTTCCTTTCTTGTCTTTGGTTACAATCACTGCGTTGGTGACATAAAAGCTCCATAAAATTCTGGTAATGTGATCTAGCTTCTTCCGATTTGAGTTTAAAACTATTAAAAATTTGACAGTACCGTTGAAAAGGTTCTTGCTTCTAAGATCTGGCCTCAGCTTGCTAAGCAGTTTAAAAAAGGACTGATAGTTTTCCACAAAGATGACCACTTGCTTCGCTTGATCGTTTCCTTTACTTTCTATCATCACTGTCCCTTTGTAAGCCTTAAGGAAGTCAGTAACGAGTTTATCTTCAACATCTTTATATAGAACAATAGCTGGTTTGCGATAGTTGAAATTGTGATTCGCAACTTCTATAGCGCAGCTTATGATATCATCTCTAGTTTCTAAAGACGTTGCGATTTGAATAAAAACGACCATAAGATAAAAGAAAACTTTTGGAAAAATTCCGAACATGTTGAAAAAGTTGGATTTGAACGGTGATTTGATAAAAACTGTCTAGACTCCGCATTTCAACTGGTGTGAAAGTTAATGGACTTAGTGAATGTTTCTGACTGTCTATCGCAAGTAATAAATCATCTTTTGTGTTTAATGCTGCGGTGGTATTTGGTGCAGACATCTCACGTTCAGATTTTGATCGATGTAGCTAATGCAGTTATTACGTAGAAATAAAAGGATGAAAGAATGTGTCGATCATAATCTAGTTGATCGTAATGAGCTGATAACCTTGAATTAAAGATATAAATTCTGGAATAAAAAATACGGTCGTGAGCAGGATTTGGACCTGCGACCCCGGATAAATACTCCAGGCACTCTAATCGGGATAGCTTGGTTGGTAGAGTTTTTGTAAACAGAAATTTTGTTTATTCAACTATTTATAACTTTAAAGTTCCTTGTATTTTTTAATGCGTCTTTAAAATCTATCTGTAACCTCTGCCTATAAATACAGAATTCGTAAAAGTATATGCTATACCGTCAAATGTGTGTACCTATGGAACTACAAGACTATATTTACTCAAATCATTGAATGTGAAAGGTTTGCCAGGCCCAAAACGATGCCGTTTAGTAATTAGCTAATTTTAATGGGGTAACTTATCGCATTGTCAAATACTAGGCAAGAATCTATCAGCATCATCAATACATATAATAAAAATGTAACGTATCGCTGTCTGTACATGGAAGATATATGAGAAAAAATATTATTGGGACCTTTACGCGCAAATAGCACCCAAAACAATGGTTGTTAGTTTGTTATTTTTGTCTGTTTGTCTGTTTATCTGTTTGTCTGAGCGTTTGTGCACGCTAATCTCAGAAACGGCTTATCTTATTAAGATATGGCTTCACTTAACATTTACTGTTTGTTTCATGTCAATCGGTTCATAAATAAAAAAGTTATGCCAATTTAAAGAATCACGTCGAACATTTATTAATTATGAATTTGTGTTCATACACGACATGGTGTTAATTTACGACGTCGCTGGCACAGCTAGTATTATATAAAAAGCAATAGGGAATATGCATGTGATTCCAATTTACGATAAAATATTCTTATTCGTAATCTTTATTGCTCTAGAATGACACCTGTTCATGATTAGTTTTTTTTTTTTTTTGATGTTTTTTTTTTAATTAATTGTGTTTTAACTATGAAATTGTAAATAAATAGAATTGAGCGAGGGAAATTTAAAATATCCAAACGCACGCTATTGGTAGAGCGAAATGTGACGCCACTTTCCGCAATAACATTATCTCGAGTATGTTGTTACTGAGTGTTTATCATGTCTTGTTTGTGGTTCTAAAGTTTTAATGTTATTCTTTGAAGAAAATCCCCCGAATAAAGTGAATAAACTTATAATTATACACTCCATACTATAAAAAAAGTGAACTTATATACATATTTCGTTGTAGAATCCGCTGTTTTACAAAACTGCTAGCTATTTACAAAATAGATTCATTTTATAAAACAGTTGAACAACGTTCAGCTATATTGCCATTGCGATAGGTTTAACAAAACTGCTATCCACGTTTAGGTGTAATGCAGAATGACATATCTACCAGCCAAACAGATTTATATAATGTATAGGTATATTAAATGGACAGTCACCACTCAAGTAAAAGAAAAGATCCTGTATTCTAAATTGTCTTTTCGTGACTGGGTCGACGGAGCCCGGGCTCCTATTTTTGTGTCACAAAAATCCTAAACACGAAGGGGTTGACGGGAGGGGAGTAGTTCGCTCTTCCAACCTTACCTGTCCGTGTCGGGGTATAGGGAACTACACAATTTAATTTATTTTCTCTCATAATCCCGATTTGGTATCGATTTATGTAGATTGTAGTTTAGTATTTATGTCATTCCAAATATCCTTTTTTTTACTTCTGATTTACAATATTTGACAAAGTTAAATTATTTTTGATAAGACATACAGAGCCATGAGCGCCAAATTTTGAACTAAAATCTACAATCTGGCGTTTAATTTCACGCTGTTTTACATTGCCTCTGATCGTTGACCCACTGCATTGATAAATGCAAAACTTTTATAAAATTCTGCGTATTATAGTTCAGTAATTATGTAAAACCGCTAAACGTAGTTCAGTTGTTTTATATAACAGCACTGTCTTGTAAATCAGCTAGCAGTTTTTTAAAACAGCTGATTCTTCAATCCATCTGCGACATACTTTATATTTTATTGAGTACTTTGACGTCAGAAAAAGCGCGCCAAGATGGTGGCATTTCAAACGCCTGAAACTGAATGCTGGTTTATTTGTTAAATTGAATAATCAATAAAATTTTATTAATTTTACAAGTGAAATATTTTTTTGCGGTAATGTTCCAACAAATACAACCGAATAAAAATATTAAAAAATTACAGTATGTTTGAAAGATCATCACTTGAGAACGGCTCGAATGACTTGGCTGATATTTTTTTTGTTGTGTTCGTAATGTCAGGTGAAATCCCCTGGAAAAGTAGGAAATTTTGATGGTATTTTTGCATAAATTGCACACGTTCGACGCCGAGGCCGGTCCATAGTTTAATATAAGTAAAAACAAAACAATATTACAAACTAAATATTCGAAACTAGCATCAAAGCTGTGCATGAAAGGTATCTATTGCTTGCGTCAATTCATTATTCTAATATTTATAGCCCACCTAAAGAACATTGCAGTGCAACTGTTCTTGATTAGCAAGATGACACGAAGTTTATGAGATTCGAATTTAGCTAAAATTGTACGAAAATAGGTTGACAAGATTATATTTGAGTTTGACGTCTCTGAATTCATTCCGTCCCGCTCTTAATTTAACTGTTAGTAAAAGACAGGAATACTCTAAATTTAGTTTATTTTGCTGCATTTAAATTGACGCCATTATCTTACACGTTGATTGCAAAACGAATGAAAGAAGGGAGAATAAGTAATTCATGTACTCCATGGCTATAATGGTATTTTTTAAATACAATATAGATAACTGTAGTAAAAAAACCCAGTGAGAAGGATTCCAAATAAACTGCCCAGTTTATTGCGCGCGTGCGCCCACTCGGTTGCCATAGTTACACACATAACAACATAATCGTAAACAAAATAGCATCGCCAAATTGTGTTTCTTCCAATTAACCTAATTATTACAGACTAAGATCAAGTAACATTGCTTACGTCATACATGACGTCACTGGAAAATTTGGTCAACGATTTGTGGCAATTAATTTTAATAGGCCTATTATAATTTTGATAGGAACAGGATTATAGTGTCTGTGCCTGTGTATTTTGAATATAAATATACAATGTTTTATAAGAATCAACAATATTAAAATTCTACATTTACAAAATATATGTGTTAAAATGAAGATCAAGGAGTTACGTAATCATATTTGGTATTGCCTGGCAATGACAATAGTAAGTGCGAAGGAGTTAAAATTGCCGGACAATTGTCTGCAGGGACAGTATTATGAGCCAAGTATTCTATCCTGCATGCCATGTCCTGCTAACGCTTCCATGGTTACTTCTACTGATGGTAAGGATTACCTATCTTGTTTGCCTATTATAAGACTGATCGTATTACGTCATCAGCCCGCTGGTCGGATGACGATACGTTATTAGGTTGGAAAATCTAAATTTGAAGAGTTTGTTTGATTAAACGCGCTAATCTCTAGAAAAATATTTTTGCATTTGATAGCTCAAAAATCATCAATCGAGTCGAAAATTCGGTCGTGAACAGGATCATGTAGTTTCTTTCCACAAAAAGTTTAGAGTTCGAAACATTAAAAAACAATCAAAAAATTAAATTCAAAGTTTGATTTTCTTTAATTTTCGAAGGTTTCGGTTGCTCCTGCGCAGAGCACAGTGTGCCAGTAGGCATAGATCGTTGCAGACCGTGCAACGCTACTGAAGTGGTGTCTTCTGACGGTACCACGTGCGTTCCCCGCCGGTGCCAGAATGTCTCTGGCAGAATTGCCTGCAGGAAGTGTCCTGGGGATTACTTAACAGGTGAAGATTCATTTTTTGTAAACAGTACATCTTCCTTATACGCAGCGATGTGACTTGCGATTAGGACTTGGTTCCCGCAGGTAATTTTCTTGATTTATAACACTAGTTTGAAGGAAAGCTTTCCCCTTTTTGACACGCTTTTATTAGCGTGGTATGTATGTATGTAACGGAATCTTTGAACGTAATTTTCACTCACTTTAAACCGTCGGATTGAATTGAAACTTCGCACACTTATCAAGGACCAATCACAATACAATAATTTAAATTTGTCCGATTATCCTAATCAGGATTTTCAGGATTAACGATTTCAGGACTAAAAAGACAAAAATAAATAACATTTTTTCGTAAAAAAGCGTGGGATGCTTCTTATGATGTTTTATAATGACTTTACTTTTACCAATATCTGTCAATAAAATATTTACAACAATCGACATCTAGCATGCCACACGCTTTTTTACAATAAAATGTTTTTTTTTTATAATCGCAAATAACATAACATAGCTCAACATAGCATCACGCCTGTATTCCCCGAAAGGGTAGGCAGAGGTGTACACAATTGTACACCCACATTTCACCAATGTAGTTATTATGTCCCATGTAATAGGTGGTGAGTATATTGCCATCAACTGGGAATAATTCTAAACTCCGGGCTGTTATTGAGTTTTTCTGTCGATCCCGAGACCTCCTGCTCAGTAGTCGCGCTTGGGACCACTAGACCAACGAGGCAGTTTTTTTTTACTTGTAGAAAACTTGTGTATGTTTACTTGTACATGCGCGCTTTTTGCGAGTACTACGCACCTTTTGTTTGGAGGATATCACTAATAAGGTCAGTGTATATCCTTCTAGGGCGTCCCCTTCCGGCATTTCCACTTACACCTGCCTTGTAGATTTTTTGTAGACCTTTTGTTAACCGTCTTTCATTCATTCTCTCGATATGCCCAAACCATCTAAGCATAATCTATTAAATTTTTCGTCACTACTCAACCTTTTCTCATACCTACATTGGAATTTATTTCCTGGGTGCGTTTCCACGAACAAATCTCTCATGCACACACACGAACGCACACATATTCTATGAAACAAATATTATCAATCGAATTACTTATAAATACGTTTTATTTATACTCCGGAATAACATGTGTACCCCTTACTTACTAACACATTTAATCCGAATCTATTGATCTCATGAATAATGTAAATGAGTTTAATATAATTTCACAAACATGTAGGCAACTTCCGCAATAGGAAGTGAGATTTATTTTATCCTATTTGTGTTCATTGCAGAATAAATATGAATAAAGATGGCGTGTTTTTGTCAATCGAAGGCATCTAGGATGTAACGAACGCCGATTGTGAAATATGCCTCCGACTGCATGTTATATATGTGCTTTGCGTGTAATTTTGATTTTGAATACTGTGGCGTTGAACTTATTACACGAAAAATTATTATAATATGTGTGTACAGGAGTATATACCAGTAATCCTTCTGTTTTTATTGAAAAAATGGAAAAATTGTTATGTAAACTTTCGTATACAACAAAAAAAATTATATTATGTGGTGATTGGAATTTGGATATGCTCAAATCAAACAGAAGTTGTTTAGAACTCGTAAATCTGTTCAAAAACTTTAATATAGAAATACACATTAAGTTACCTACTAGAAAACAGGCGTGTATTGACCTGTTTGCAAGTAATGTGAAACAAACCCGCGCTGATATTCACCACTTAGGGCTCTCAGATCATGAGACAGGACAAACGCTAGTAATAAAAACTAATATTAAACGTCACAAGCTCACTTGGTACGAAGAGGTCAGAGACTTTAGTAAAGAAAATGTTGACAAATTTTGCAAATATATTTCATCATTATCTTTCTCGAATGTTTATGAGGAATCGAACCTAAATGAAGCTTTCCATAAGTTTCACAGTTTGTTTACATTGATTTTTCAGTTATGTTTTCCTATAATTAAAGTAAAAAAATGTAACAAAGTGAATAGAAGTACATGGCTGACAAAAGGGTTAAAGAAGTGTTGTATAAAAAAAGAATTCTCTATTTAAAAGGCAAACAAGTAGGGGCTGATAAAAAAAGAAATACTTGTCCCTACAAAAAATATTCTAAAATACTGAAGCAATGTATACATAAGTCGAAACAGTTAGAAAATCATAAATATATAGATAACAAAAAGAATAAATGCAAAGCAGTTTGGGAAATCATAGATCAAAATATTGGAGATATACATAACAATACACAAATAGATAAAATATCATATAATAATCAATTACACACAACTCCCGACGAAATAAGTGATTTATTTAATACATTTTATATTAATTTGACTAATGAAAATAATTTTAATTATAACAGTAACAATATTAATGAAACTCTGGACATGGATAATTTCAATTCAATTTTTTTAAGCCCGACAGAACCAATGGAGGTATTTAAAATAATTAAAAATCTCAATAACACTAACTCTGTAGGTACTGATGAAATAAACACAAAAACTATAAAGCTTTGCGCTCAGTACATATGTGAACCCTTGAGTTTTTAAATTAATATATCGTTTCAACAAGGTTCTTTTCCCAGAAGCCTTAAAAAATCCATTGTTAAGCCGTTGTTTAAAAAAGGAGATGCAACAGATATGAATAATTACCGTCCAGTTACCCTTATACCAGGAATATAAAAATTTTTTGAAAAGGCTATGCTAAAAAGACTTTTCAATTTTGTCCTAAATCAAAAAATTCTAAAAGAAGAACAGTTCGGTTTTCGTAAAAATAGTAGTACTTCACTTGCCTGCTTCAACCTGATAAAAATTATTACTGAATCAGTTAATGACAGAATACCTGTAACGGCCTTATTCCTAGACATGAGTAAAGCGTTTGATTATGTTGATCATAAATTGCTTCTTCATAAATTAGACAAATATGGAATTAGGGGAGTAGCGAAGGATTGGATAAAAAGTTACTTAATTGGCAGATATCAATGTGTAGAAATATCTAAAATCGTTAATAATGGTAAAATTACGAGTAGATCGAGTTTCAAGCTAAATAGATTTGGAGTACCACAAGGCAGTGTACTAGGACCTTTTCTATTCCTAATGTTTATCAACGACCTACCTAATATTACTCACCACAAAACAATTTTATTTGCAGACGACACGACACTCATTATCAAGTGTGACAATAAAGAAACATATGAAACTGACATAAATTTGACGCTTAATAAGACAATTGCATGGCTAAGTAATAATAATCTGAAAATTAATGTAACTAAAACACAAATAATACAATTTCAACATTATAGAAGACGACATATTGATTTAAATGTAAATTACAAAAATAATAAAATAGAAGAGGTAAGCAATGCAAAATTTTTAGGCCTGATGCTTGATAAGCACTGCAACTGGAGGGAACATGTGGAATATATTTGCAATAAACTAGATCGATTTGTATTTGCTATCAAACGTTTGCGACAGACCGTGTCAACGGATGCGGCACTTAGTGCATACCACGGATACGTATCATCGGTGCTCTCGTATGGCCTTTTGATGTGGGGTAACTCGGTTGAGATTGAAAAAGCATTCCTGGTGCAAAAGAAATGCGTGAGAGCAATATGTGGAGCGTGGTCTACAGACAGTTGTAAGCCACTATTTGCTAAGTTCCATATACTACCTCTGGTTTGCATGTATATTAGGGAACTATGTATATTTGTCAAACAGCATCCACAATATTTTAGCAAATATTCTGAAAAGCCGGGTAGGCAATGGAGATATAAATTTAAACTTCTCCGACCTAGGTGTCGTTTGGATATATATGAAAAGAATGTATATGTGAAGGCGATAGATGTGTATAATAAATTACCAGACAAATTCAAAGAACTCCAGTTTATTATGTTTAAGAAAAAACATACAGCGTGGCTTGCAGAAAAATGTTTCTACACTTTAAAGGATTTTATGACGTATAAAGAAAATGATGTTATTAATTAATGTTGACATTTATTTACCTCATTGACATTGCAACACAATAATAGAGTATTCACATTTTTTCTTTTTCTCATTACAATGTTTTCTCACGGCATAAATTTTAACATTAATTAAATAATTTAATTACGAATCAATATAGTTAAATGATCAATAAATTGTATAAATAAATATCTTCTCTAACATTGACATATTTACGCACCATTGTTATGGTAGAATGTGATAGGACTATAATTACTATAACACCATTATGTAACCACATTTCTTGTAAATAAAGGATTATTTATTTATTTATTTATAATAAAAAACTTTTACCGGATTAATCGCGTGTATTATTGGTTTTTGCTTTTCCTGACATTTCGAACACTTTACAGCGTTCGTGGTCGCAGGAGGACTGAATACGAATGCTGCTAAGTGTTATTGAATTTTTCAAGTGAGCATGGAAGGCCATATTCGAAACTATAAGGTATATTGAGATTCTCGGGCCCGATTTTATTGAAAGCTAAAAGTGAATCATAAGATATTTCCAATATCGTTAAAAAAAAGTTGATGTTGGAAAATAAAACACAACATGTATATACTTAACACCATCCAATAGTGTCGCTAATAAAGATCAAATTGTGGGAAATAATGACATAAGACTAAAAGAAAATGTTGAATATTAATAAACTGATTCATATTTTCATTTATTTCTATTTCAGTCTTTTATTTATACATCATATTTATACCTTATGTCACGTCTGCAATTCAAACTAATCTTACAATACCTCGCATGCTAGAATCCATTAAGCCATTTAGGCTAAAGAGCGTGCCAAAGTTATGGCCACACATACATACACTCGAACTACTGGTTAAAAATTAATTATACTTAATTATACATATAAATAAGTATAATTAATTTTTGGTACATACTGGCAAGGGAGCTCGTAGCTAAGTAACGGCCGCACAGATCGATCGATCGAGGTTACGCTGCGCTTGAAAAGGTCAGTCTGTGGATGAGTGACCATCATTACATACCGAGAGTCCTCCGTGCCTCGGAGAGCACGTTATGCCGTTTTTTCAGGTTTGTCAAATTAAGATCTAAGAAAGCCGTTACTACCCGTTCTGAAAGTCTCACAATCAGTCATACCACGAGATATCGTGTTACCCCGTAACTAGGTTGTGGAGGTCAGATAGTCGGTCGCTCCATGTAAAACACTGGTATTGGTATCAAGCTGCATCCGGTTTGACTGGAAGCCGACCGCAATGTAATTGGGAAAAGGCTAGGCAGATAGATATACAGATATGTACGTCAGCAAACTGCTCGATTTCCTTCAAAATAAACTTGGACAGGTAAATGCTCTGATGAAAATATGAAAGATCTCTATCAAATCGGATTAAAAATAGAAATCTCAATGACAAGTTAATCCTTTTCCTCACACAACTCTCTTTCGTATACAAAAAGATTTTCGCTCTATTTATTTGGAAAATACATTTTATTTAGGGATAAATGTTAAATGAAGAAAAATCCGGCACGAACATAGTACGGCTCCCGGAGGCATTCTTACTTATAACTTACTACCAGTTTCCGAAAATATATTTATTTTCCTCTGTTCATGTTTTTTTTTCTTGTATGTAATAACAATAGCTTACATAACATACATAAACATAGCATCACTCCTGTATTCCCCGAACGGGTAGGCAGAGGTGTACACAGTTGTATACCCACGTTTCACCAATGCATAATTCAGTCCTACGTAATACGTGGTGAGTTGGTGAACCCATTGCCATCTACCGGGCACAATTAAACACTCCAGGGTACTACTTACACTTACTTTACTTTTCCGACAGAAGAACTTAACAAATACAGATATATCTTTCAAACGCATTAAAACATCCGTAGCGAACTCCTAAGTTATAATTTTTTGTGAATAGAAAAATACGATTTGAGCAGGATTCTTATTATATATTATATAGGTATATATAATTCTATTTTTCAAAGAAACATGGAAAAAAATAATAGACAAGAACGGGGCTTGAACCCGCGACCTTTGACGTTCCGTGTCATCACTCTACCAACTGAGCTACCTTGTCGTGTTCAAACCTATTGAATTTTCAATCCTCTTTTTATACGTCTTAAGGAGACGCCTGGTGATATTTATTTATTGGGCATTACATGGCCTCAACATGTATTAAAAAAAATATAATTATATAGGTATATATAATAAGAATATATAAGAAGGATTCTTATTATATATTATATATATTATAAGAATCCTGGCGGTGGTGAGCACAGGTCGAGATGGCCTAGTGGTCAGAGCGCCTGGAGTATTCAGAGGATACCTCGAAAAAATGAATCGTCGTTTTGGGGGCGTGGCCTGTGCCGCGAGCGCCTCGGGCGAGATCTACCGCTCTCGCTTTGGTCGCTTTGTCAAGGAATCTAATTTAGCAGAAAACTATGGAGTCGACTAATAATATCTAAAATTATAGTTAATTTATTTTTGTATGTATCGGTATTATTTGTAACTGTAATGTTCATTAAGAGTCTATGTAATATATTTATGATATGTAATTAAAGTTAGTGTTATATCGATATTCTATAATATATTATTGTACATTTAATATTATGTATATAAACTGTTGTTATGTATGTATGTTATAATATTTAATTATGATGTTGTAATATTGTTGTATTTGTGTCGTTTTCTTTCTTTCGTTCCGTGAACGATCGTTTAAGTCACGGTAAAAGCAGCCGTTCAAGGAACAGTTTTCGTCTTGCTAGTACTATGTTACAAATAATTTGTTAAATCCATTTAATTCTTAGCTAAAGTGAATGTTTGACCCTTTTAAAGGAAATTACCTAATAAATTAGGACCTTATATATTTTATATACTTAAAAAAAAAATTTTGGTACAACACAAATAAGGTAATTACATAAATTTTCATTATCCTTTTGTATTTACATTGATGTAAAATCTAAAATATTGAAGATTTCGTTCGAGCCATCCCGTTCTTCTTCCAATTCCGTCTCCTTGATTTCGGCCTCATCTGCATCTTCCGTAAAATTTTCTTGTTTCTTTTTTTTTACAATGACGTAGTCAGAATCTCTTATATGTCTATTTCTAGTGTGTCGCGGATCTACAAGTTCGGGTAAAAGGCAGTCAAAATAAAAAGATAACAACTTTGGCTCCATTTTAGTTTACCAATAGTGATCGTCTTTCAAAATGACTTCTGTCTTTATTTTGTTTTCCCCATACCATACAGCCAGTAAACATTTGTCTACCTTACAAATATGCATTTGGCCTTGCACTTGTATGTACCAATCCGAATTGTAATTAATCCATACTTTTCCAGTTTTTTTGTCACAACGCCAAAAATGCATTTTACCCTGCTGGATAGCGGCATCGATTCCTATTTTAAAAGGTGCAATAGGACATTTTATTTCTATAAGCATGTTGTCAGCATCCGTTATCCCATCTGGTGAAGCCCCTAAAAAGGGATACTTTTCATCGATGAAAAGACCACATCGCTTTATTTTCAATTTATTTAGAGCAATCAGTTGTTCTAAAGCAAGATTTAATTATTTTTTCCATAACTTATAGATGATACATGGTCAATACATGGTCTATATAACATATTTTTCACAATATTTGCTATTTGCTATTTGTTTTTATTCCTTTTACAACTTTTCCGAAATTTGATGCTGTCAAAAGATTGAAAGTCTTGTGTTTTTGGATTTCAATAGCTTCACGCACTGCTCTTGAATAAAAGTGGCGATCGGATAAGAGGACTTTTGTGTGCTGAAACTCAATCCAGTGATTATTAATCACTGGATTGAGTTAGGATCGGGAGGACGGTTTTAAATTATCAGCGACGTGGAATCCAGTGATTAAAATATCAAAACCTCGCT
Source organism: Xylocampa areola (assembly GCA_935421205.1). NCBI lineage: Eukaryota > Metazoa > Arthropoda > Insecta > Lepidoptera > Noctuidae > Xylocampa > Xylocampa areola. The sequence continues at coordinate 13,357,059 of OW285218.1, read as the reverse complement.
ATTTTAAGTCGGTTAAAAATACGGACACAGTGAGTGTAGTGTGTCGCGGCCTTTATAACAATAGTGAAAACGTGGAGGTAGATGAAGAAAAATCTACCGCACCCATGACGGAGTAAACTCGCTGCATCAGTCTGCTTGTGACCACGATCAGTGCAACCTGGTCGAAACGTCAAGCGAATCGAAGGTTTTTATTGCGCGTTAATTCCTGTTAGTATATAGTAATATCATGCAACGCGATAGTTTAAAAGTTAATATTTGTGAAGATTTTTTATATTTTCTGATTTGGTATTATTTTGCAAATTGTGAAATTTTATTGCGTCACATATATATTTTCTACCTTTTAAAACACATTATTCGTTAGTATATTTCTTTGTGCAAGAGGATACTTGGTGTCATTTTTTAATCCCTGCAATTTATTGCAGAAATTCCTAAGAATATGGTTTTTGCAACCAATTTTTTTTTTCTGAAATAAAACGAATATAACATAATTATCCGTTCCCACCTACTACTGCAAGTGATTATTCGACAGCACGTTTGGCTTAGTGGTTGAACGATTTACTGCAGAGCTACGTGTCGCGGGTTCGATTCCCGTACGTAACAATTATGAACAAAATTACTATATTATTATTATTATTATTTAACCTATATTTTATGGATAATAAATATAATTTTAACAATATATCTATTTATTCTCAATAATCATGTTTAATTTAGTTACTCGTTTTTTTTATAGACTAATGACGACTCCACTCTCTAATTTTTCCTAACTCGGCTACACGTGATCGATTTGTAATTTCTGTAAGTTGTTGTTCTATCCTGGAAATGTATGATTATAAACTAGATTTTTTACATAATTCCCATCAAACAATAATATTACGTTACCGAATTACTTTTATTGGATTTGAATACTTACAACATATTATTTTTTTGGAAGGAGGAATTAGTAATTTGTTTTTTGTTGCTAGTAGTAGTTTGTTGCTGGTTATCTAGGCTTAGCAACGACTGTGACTCCACTCTACTATCAAAATTATCTATATCCGAGGATATTGTGGTCCTTGTTCTGAAATAAGTAATTCATCAAATCATTTGCTTTTTAGTTTTCCCCATTTTTTTATAGTTAATATTTACTTTATATATAAATATATATATTTATTTAGAAAAATATTATTACGATAACGCGATTTAAGCGATCGGGAACAAATAAGCATAGGTCTTACGTCGATGAAGTTCACGGACGACTGAGCTAGCTTGAGAATGACAGTGATGCAATAACATCATGTACGGAAAATATGAGACAGCTATGCTGAGCGCGCGCTCGGAAATAAACGACGTAAGCGCCAAACAACATTTTTATTTTTTTAAATAAAAGTACTTAATAGATTTAAAAAATGATTTTAGCGTACTTAGATATGATCATTTACTATATTTCAGAATTAATTCCGTTACCTAATTAGTAACAATACCGCAGTAGCAAGGAAAAATGTAAATAATTAGAGCTTACTTCATGTTTTTTTTCTATCGAGAAAATTTTATGTAATCGTGTTTTCCTTTTAAGCGATCCTAGATCATATAGTCAAATAACATATATCAAAAAATTTGGTTCATAGTCTATAAAATTAAAGAGATATGAGGTATATAAAATCAACAAAATTTCCGAGGTATCCTCTTCATCCGGGAGGCGCAGGTTCGAATCCTGTTCGCGACCGTATTCTTTTTCCATTTAATATAATAACTTTAGAGTTCGCTAAGGATGCGTTAATGCTTTTCAAAGATATATCTGTATTTGTTAAGTTCTTCTATCTGTTCATCTTGAATTTATACGGTAATTGCATTCTTTACGACATTGTATTAACTGCAAAGTTAGTCGCGTCGGTTCGGTTACCCGTACAGGGACTGAATTGATTGCAATGACGTCGCCATAAGACGTGTTAAAATATGGATGAAGAATTCGCGGTGGTGAGCAGAGGTCGAGATGGCTTAGTGGTTAGAGCGCCTGGAGTATTTATCCGTGAGGCGCAGGTTCGAATCCTGTACACGACCGTATTCTTTTTTTCCATTTAATATTGTAACTTTAGAGTTAGCTAAGCATGCGTAAGATTTATCTTGAGGATTCTTATTATTAGATATAGATTAAGAATTCAGCGTAGTGAGCAGAGCTCGAGTTGGCTTAGTGGGCAGAGCGCCAGGAGTATGTTGGATATATACTCCGGCGGAGTATGTATCCAAAATACTCCTGGCTGAGTTAATAACTCCGGAGGCGCAGCTTTGAATCCTGCTTACAGAAATAAATAACGTTGGTGGCAATAAGCTTTACTACTACCTATGCACTGAATTATGTCATCTGTGAAATGTCGGTGTATTTGAGGACACCTCTGTCTACTATTTGGGGAATACAGGCTACTTTGCCTAACCAGAATCGAACCCAAGACCTCATGCTCAGTAACCACTCTTGTGACCAATGAGGCTGTTCTGCATACTACCTAGAATCTTTATGGTCATTAGGTGTATGAGTTACTGTTTCTAGCGACTTTATTATTTTTCAAATTAATCTGCATTATTCTCATATTACCTTATTTATTACTAGCGACCCGCCCCGGCTTCGCACGGGTGCAATGCTGATACTAAATACACTACAGAAAAACTGTGAACGTTGTATATAAAAACATCGGCCCGCTCCGGCTTCGCACGGGTATAAAATATATAGCCTATGTGATTAAAATCATATTACTTTATTTATTACTAGCGACCCGCCCCGGCTTCGCACGGGTGCAATGCTGATACTAAATACACTACAGAAAAACTGTGAACGATGTATATAAAAACATCGGCCCGCTCCGGCTTCGCACGGGTATAAAATATATAGCCTATGTGATTAAAATCATATTACTTTATTTATTACTAGCGACCCGCCCCGGCTTCGCACGGGTGCAATGCTGATACTAAATACACTACAGAAAAACTGTGAACGATGTATATAAAAACATCGGCCCGCTCCGGCTTCGCACGGGTATAAAATATAGCCTATGTGATTAAAATCGATCCAGTAGTTTTGATTTATTCATTACTGCCCGTGGCCCGCACGCGTTAAATTTGGAGTAAAACAATCCCCCTTTCCCTATACCATGAAGATTTCCTGCTATCTTTGGAATATCTAAATTCATACACTACATTTTTACTTATTTACTTTTTACATTTTTAACTATTTATTTAATTTTTACAACATATTACAGAATGTTTTTATAAACAACGTTCACAACGCGTCCGATCGCTGCTAAATTCAAAGTGCTAGAGGGAAAACCGCGGCCTCAGACGCGCTATTTATAGGCACGCTCTTGCCGCACCGGGCGGCCGGCCGGTACCACCGCAAACGCTACGTCCCGCAATTTTTAAATCTGTAATATCTTCGAAAATATTCACTTAAATCATACGGTGTAAAGGGCCATATAGATCTATATTAAATGAACAATGTATTCAAGGTATTTAATTGGTTAAGGATTAATGCTGTATTGGTTAAAATCGCTTCGAAAATTAGCCATTATTTGTCGTAAAAAGTAAATGACAAAAAAAAGTTATTGTGGGTTATCCATAAGAGATAGACATATACCATCACGGACTTTACTGTAGACCTTTTCAATGTGTACAATACTTAGTACATTATTTTGATAAAACTCGTAGGGTTCAGCCTGCGTTTGCAATGTAAGCGGAAAAAATGTAATTATTTACGACATCACATTAGAAACCTCAAAAATAACAGTACTTCTCCACTATTTAATGGATGTTATTATACATATAAACCTTCCTCTTGAATCACTCTATCTATTAAAAAAAACCGCATCAAAATCCGTTGCGTAGTTTCAAAGATTTAAGCATACAAAGGGACATAGGGACAGAGAAAGCGACTTTGTTTTATACTATGTAGTGATTTTACTAATTTATTTAAATAGGGTATCTATGTAATTTATTGCCGGCTCTTCTTCATAGGATCCACGCCTTGGAACCACGCAAATAAAAATATTTTTAAGTTATTGAAAATAAATGTTTCAATTTGTGAATTATTCAGTTACCCAGAACATGGACGGCTCTCCACTCAAAGAAGTGCAGTGTGTCAAATGCGCAAGAGGATTCAAAGCAGGAAACAACGTATGCCGTCGCTGTGAGTCCTGCACCTGCACCAAGAACCAGATAATCGTCAGAGGCATCTGCATACCGAAGACCTATGTGAACTCGAGGCCTAAGTATGAAGAAAGTATTCTGCATCCACTGGCACTGTTAGATGTGGTGAAACATGAGTATCTTTGCATGGTATGTAAAGTCAAAGCATTTATCACACGACTGCCCAAAAAAAGGAGTGTTATGTATTTAGGGTTCATGTATGTATGTATGTATTTTTGTGAGTTTCTTTATTCCATCATAACTTCTAAATAGGCACTTACTCCGGACACTACTATATCTTTGGAAATATATCCCAAAGAGGATATGTTTCACTCCTTAACATTCAAAAAAATAAACATATTCATATCCGAGTAACTCTGACACCCGATAATCGACACTGACAACGGTATGGAATGCTCGGAGTGGGCGGCTGAGGGATCAGAGAGAATGCACGTGTAAAAATACCGCGAAAGTCCAACAAAACGACACGACTACCTGTAAAGTATGAAGATAAATCAATTATTAAGTTACTATGTCACTTAATCGTTCCGCGGATTTATCAAATTATATCCTGCCTCAAGAAGCCGGAGTTACCTTTCTCAGATATAACATGCAATCTAAAGTTACTTCAGTATCGGATATATTAAACTGACACAGATATGGTAATCGAATATATATATATACTTGGAATGATATATTACATATCCAATCTTTATCCGGAGTTAGTTAGGCCATGTCTACTTCTAAAAGCCTGAACCGATTTAGATGTATAGGGTATTATTAAAATCCGTACATTGTCCCGGGTAACAGGCTAGTAAGATTAAGTGGATAAGGTACACAAAAAGGAGTGACTAAAAAAAACATGCGGGGCAGTCTTTGGGGACTGCCGATAGAAGTGAAAACTAAGTAACTTGTGAATTGTATTGTACTAATAACGCACGGAGGTATATCTATGTACTTATATATACAGTATATATACATTTAGCTCATGGAAAGCGTTCGGTGACGATGACGCGGTTCCATGATTTTTGTTCACCCGAAAATTGCTCAATGCAACTAAAGAAGTAATCACACTTAAAAAAATCACATTTGGCAGTCGTGCTTATAATTTTTTTATTGTAATGAATTTCATTTTGTTCTTTCATACTTACCAGTGCAGCGACATATGAGTCGTCGCGACATAAACAACATAGAATACTGAATGGTGACATGTACGCGTCTTGAGATAACAATATATCCTACATCTCGCAAGCTCTTAAAAGGACCCTAATGATAATAGATCTCGGGTCGCGGCCCTTTACAATGAAGGAACTCGTCGCGTTACTCCGAATAAGTTCACCACTTTATGTGAGAAACGGAACTAATTAACAATGTAAAAAAATTGATATTGACAGCTGTATGATCAGGGACGAGCAGCATCCTCACAGACTGCAAATATAAGTGATGTAGTATGTAGATGGAGTTAAAATAAATCGCCTGGGCTTCACAGAAAACAGTCTTCCTTTATTTTCACAGCACACTTTTCCCGCTTGTACCTACAATATTCCTTAACCATCTGAACCTCTTCGGTGCACACCAGTGATCATTTGTACTTCCTAACTTGTTCACTCTATGGTGTATCTAAGATACAAGAATACAACTCAAAAATATTCTAATTCTATAGATACAACATAAAAAAAAATTTGCCAAAGGTTGAATAAGGATTTCGACAGTCCGAAATTAAAAAGTATTTAAGCATCCTAATTTACAGCAAAATGATCTTCGTGCCTGTCGCACCCTGGCCAATGAATGCGTCAAGAATTTCTACTCGACAGACCCAGCGGGACCCTGCAGACTTTGGATACAATTTAACTTAGCCACACCCAAAGGTAACTTCAACTGTTCAAAATTTACTCAGTCAAGGTTCTGACGAATTAAGCACACAATGGACTACAATAGGCTGAATTAATTAATTGAAGCAGTTTCAGTTTTATCGTAATACACATATTTATGAAAACCGTTGATAATATTGAAATATTTCGGAATTCATATCAAAGAGAGTAATAAATTATTGAATCTTCCCCTTGGAAAAGACAATGTTAATTAGTAAAAAGCTTCTAGCTGTAAAATGTAAGAAAACTCCAAGTGACTTGCATATTTATTATGCCATAATTACACAGCGACCCCCGGGTCCCGGAAATTATGGTGGTCGCATTTTCTTAGAAGTCTTGCTATAATATCGTTTCATTATGATGATGAGGAAACATTTCCCTTTATTTATAATATACTGCAATACTGTAAGCCCACTGTCTAAGCAGGATAATATATCGTCACGATTTTTTTATCACAGAAAATATTTAATCAGTAATTTATATGTATGTTTTTGTCAATATTTAATAGAATATTGTGTGGATATCTTTTTTTTTAATCTTTAATTTTATTTGGGGTTTTTGTCCAAGAAGGATATGTCAACCCCATCGTACCTTATTATGATATAGTATCTCTTATTAATACACAAAATAACCTTATTTTCAGTAAACATTATAACATACAATTAACTAAATTCAGATTCGACTCACGACTCACTGCTAAACGATTGTAGCCAAAGAACACATTCTTTTTGCAGCATCTGACTTTGGCCTCCCCAAAATGTCCTGAATAGGCCAAAGTACCATTAGTAGGAAACATTTCCCTTTATTTATAATATACTGCAAAACTGTCAGCCCACTGTCTAAGCAGGATAATATATCGTCACGATTTTTTATCACAAAAAATATTTAATCAGTAATTTATATGTATGTCTTTGTCAATATTTAATAGAATATTGTGTGGATATCTGCAAGATTAGCAATTTATCGTTTCTTGCAGCCTTGCCACATCTAACGGTAGAATCAACATTGGAAGACAAAAATCCAGGAGAGACTAACTTAGCACGTAAAAAGGTACGTTAATATAGAAAAGGTTAAAAGTAAAATCGACACTATATATCTCGTGAAAGTTCGAACAAAATAGAATAAGGATATAAAATTGAATAATTAACATTATTAAAGCATCCCAATAGACCTGACGGAAATATTATATCTACTGAATGGACAATGTCCAGTAGAAAGTGGTGGGACACGCTACACACTTCTTGGGAACAATGGCCGTAGAAGGCTTTAAACCGAGAGGAGTGGCAGGTATATGGTAGGAAATATATGGTAGGAAGTATTGCCCTGCATTGGGAAGATCGGGGGTGATAATAAATAATAATATGGTTAAATTAAACTACTTGGCGGAACGTTACCAGAATAATCGTTAGAAGTAACAGAACACTTTAACGTTTTTAAGATCGGGGTCATCGAACTTTTATCCATGCGATGCCAAGCGGCCGATTCACTGACATAAGGCTGCAGGTATTTATTTTAAATATTCCGTTTATTTTCAGCAGGACTACTTATTACTTGTCGCAGCAGTATACTACTCGGACGGTGGCTTCAAGTTTGTCAAGGACATGGATCAGAGGACCTCCCCGTGTCATCTGCCTTTTAAAATAAGAATTGGCCGAGATTTCTCGTGAGTCTCGAGTAAAAATATTTTTGTATGATTACACAATAGATTATGTAGATACTAAAAGCTATATGTAGAAGGTAATCCACATATTAGAATCTAATATTTCATAAGAATGGGCTAAGCAGAAGTGGGTAAAAATTCGGTTGCAAGATGTGAATCTAATATGACTCGTGAGTCTAAATAAAACCGCAAATTAAATGTTAAACGAATGGTAATTGAAGTACTAAATTAATCTATCACATTTTTTACTTTATAGTTAGGTAAAAGGTAAAGTACGAAGAATTAATTTAGTAACTTTCTTTATATTCACAATTTTGTTATTAAGAAATTGGTGGCACGTGCGTGGCGAAAAATATAATTAAGTTTTACTTTAAATCAACTTTAACAAGAAAATTTGGTGATGAAAATGTTATGCTGGCTAAGGAAAATAATGTAAAGTAAAAAATAAAATGGGTAATAATAATAAAGTAATGAATAAAAAGAGACGCAACATGTTGGACGCAGCAGCATTGAGCTGCTACAAAGGCATTTTTTTTTCTTTGGATCTATCAGTAAAAGAAAGTTGCTTATAAAGCCTACCTTGAATTGTTACAAAAACACATTATATTTGTCCTTGAATACCAATATATTGGCCATTTACAAAAGTGTTTACTAAATGATGACGCATTCGGGATATAGTGTATGCAGGGACCGTCTACGAATAAAAATAGGTACGTTTGAACCTGCCTTAAACATCATTAGAAATAATTTTGTCTGTAAGAAGAAGGAAATTCCTATCATCTCATTAAAACTAATATTTTAGAAATATTAGTACTATTATAATATATAATGCTAATATGAGCACATAATTATGTGTAAGTATTCTTTTATAATAATAAGATTTCTAACCGACTTCCAAAAATTATTTTTTTATTTTTTATGTTTGTTACCTCAGATCTCCGTTATTTATGAACCGATTTGGAAAAATATTTTTTTATTTGAAACGGAGTGTATTTATGTAGGTATGTATGTAAGTATGTTTGTGAGTTTCTTTACCTATTCCACCATAACTTCTAAATACCTGAACTGATTTCGATATATGGGGTATCGTTAGACTCCTTATACTGTCCCGTGAGTAACATACGCCAGTCAGTTTTTTTTTTAATTAATTTCATCTTGTTTTACGCAGTTTATTACTCTCTTTTGAAATAGCCTCAGATCTAGATTTCCTACTTTGATATGGATATGTCGCAGATGGATTGTAGAATAAGCTGTTTTACAAAACTGCTAGCTGATTTACAAAACAGTACTGTTATGAAAAACAGCTGAACGACGTTTAGCGGTTTTACATGATTACTGAACTATAACACGCAGAATTGAATGAACGTTTTGCGTTTATCAATGCAGCGGGTCAACGATCAGAGATTATCCTCCTGTCTGTGGAGCGACCGACAGTCGGTCGATTGGCAATATGGCGCGTGTGTGGGGCCATATGTTCACGGGTGGACAGCGTGCTACCTCCTTACGTATACATTATGATATCTTTGTTTTTTGATATGGAAAGCACTATGGTGATGTATAGAAGAATTAAAGTATATTAAATTTCCTTGAATACGGTATATAACATGATAGACAAAAAAAAAAGAAAAATACGTTAAATTTGGCGGTAAACGCAAAACATCGTAATTTTTTACCTATTTTACATTATAATACATATGAATTATCATTTTGTAACGATAAAAACTATTAATCCCGATACAGTATACCTATTTACATTAATCTATTGAATAATATTGATACCCGTACATACATTTTTATTAAATAAACACGTTATCAAAAAATAACGGCCGGCGGAGTTCGTTGCCCCGTTATGGAAAGTGGAATTCTATTTATAGAATACTCGCTCGACTGGCTATATTGTTATTGTTTTGTGAACATAAGAATATAATCTACACATTAGATAACTCATATTAATGCACAGTTATAAGGATTAGGATATTTATCGAAATTAATCTAGGTACTTACCAGTACTGGGTACCGCCCACTGTTTTTATCAAAATATACGTAATCACTAATCACTCACTCACTACACTCACTAAATCAAATACTACACTATATTACCACTGCGTTATAACAATAAAAAAGGTAGGTCATCGCTTTAAATAAAAAGATATTACGATAACAAACACGTGGCGGAGCGTCGACCTTGTACCTACTATTGCGTCATCATTACGTAATTTTGAATTACGTTATTTTTATTCTAAACTTGCACAATACAACTTTTTGTTTGTTTATATAGTTAATGTAGTTAATAATTAACACTAATAATAACACTTTTATGGAAACTAACACGTTTTACCGCGAAAATTGAGCATTTATTTACGCGTCATGCCTCGAACGCTGCAATGAGCCGACTGTCGGTTCCTCCACAGACGCGCGTTTTCAAGATGGCGGCGCCCCACTGACTAGAGGAGTAAAACAGTGTGAAATGAACTGTCAGATTGTTGATTTTAGTTCGAAATTTTGTCGCTTAAGGCTCTGTATGTGCTAACAATAATAACCTAACTTTATTTTACTTGCCAAAAGCAAAAAAAATATGAAAACTTTTAATGACGTAAATACTAAACCACTATAATAGTCGCCAATATATCGGGATTATGAAAGAAAATAAATTAAATCGATCCGTGAGCGAGCGTAGCGAGCGAACAGCCCCCGTCATCCTCTTCGTGTTTAGGTTTTTTCTAACCTTACGGACACAAAAATACTTTTTTACTTGAATGGTGACTATCCATTTAATATACCTATACAATAAACAAACCTGTCCCACCGTAGATATGTCATTCTGCATTACGTCTAAAGGTGGGTAGCAGTTTTGTTAAACGTACCGCAATGGCAATCCAGCTGAACGTTGTTCAGCTGTTTTATAAAACAGTATTGTTTTGTAAAGCAGCTAGAGATTTTGTAAAACAGCAGATTCTACAATCCATCTGCGACAGATATATATGAACAGCGCGTTGAGTAGGTCTACCCATATTCACTTCCGATAAATCAGTTATGGTACGCAAGATTCACTAAAAAGTATGAAATAAAATAATTTTTAACAAAAAAAAATAACCGACTCCAAAAATCTTTCTGTTAAGTAAAATTGCACTAAAAAGTTATAAAATAATTGCATTATTTACTTACTACAATTTATATAAAAATATTTTTTTAATTTTAGAGGATTCTGAATAAATCAATTTATTAGGACAATCATATACAATTATTATTATTTTTGGAGTCGGTGCCAGTAAAGGATAATAAACGTGTAAGTACATTCATGAAGTAGCGTATTACGTTCGCTTTAGGCAGTTGTGTTCATTTGTAAATAGGTTCAATTAGGTATAATACATTATCGTAAAAATAATTAAAGTTAATGTATCTTTAAATATACTTTGCAAATTTTAGGAAACTTCCTTAATATTTTTGTTTGTCTGGCACCGACTCCAAAAATAATAATAATTGTATATTATTGTCCTAATAAATTGATTTATTCAGAATCCTCTAAAATTAAAAAAATATTTTTATATAAATTGTAGTAAGTAAATAATGCAATTATTTTATAACTTTTTAGTGCAATTTTACTTAACAGAAAGATTTTTGGAGTCGGTTCTTTTTTGTTTCAAAAGAGACACGAATAAAAATCTTATAACATGATTCTTCTAGCATGATTTTAATTTTATAGTGTATAAATAAAGTACAAAATTATTCATACCTCGTTCAAATCATCCATCATCAAATAGGTTTTTCTGTTTAATTACCTATACTTTTCTAAAATTTAAATCCAAACTTTAGTCTATGTAGATGCAATGTTTTATTATTATCGTACAAGATAATAATAAAACATTGCATACAATAAAGGTGGTTTAGGCGTCCAAGTAACTATTCCTTCGCATCGCTGCCTACAGGTAAAGTGCAAACAGGACTGGCAGCATTGTCACGTTGCTGAATACTTGCATAAGGGGTTCTAGAAATCATAACATGAGACGACGATTGACAGACCCTTAAAAAAAACATATCAAGAACGTGTACCTGTAGTAGGGACATCCCTTATGTATGGTATGACTGGTTGTCAGACTTTCAGGCCTCTGACTACTCGTAACGGCTGTCATAGATCTTAATTTGACAACCGGGACCGTCGGCTTAACATGCTCTCCGAGGCACGGAGGGGTTCGGTATGAAATGATGGTCATCCATCCACAGTCTGACCGCGGCAAACGCAACTTAACCAAGATCGATCGATCTATGCGGCTGTTACTTAGCCACGAGCCCCTCAAATATAACATTAGACCTAAAAATATATTTTTTTCACGCTTTCGAAATGAGTTCCACACTAATAAATGGTTTACATGCGTACATCGTCCCTCAAAGTATGAGTACTGACTTTTTTGACACGTTGTATACGGGCATTTATTGCTCCGGGCGGACATTAGAGACTTGTCTCGGACAGTCCTTATTACTTATCAGATGACGAGATGTTATTTATTGACCTCTATATGGAGATAATAAAGGAAAATCTTTCGTGTAAACACGTTAGAATTTCCTTATTGCTCGTAAAGAGTACATGACATGTTTTTTTGGATATCTTTTATTTTTGGGGTACCGGAATGTACACTACGGCGAAATTAATTATTTGTATCCGTACTTATTCTGTTTAGATGTCACAGTTATGTTACACACAGAATTAAAGTTAGAGATGTAGGTGGATAGGTAGATGTTGGTAATAGAGATGTACCTATATGGGATAAAAACGCGTGCCCCTAATTGGGATAAGGGTAGGTCGGAGAATAATGATGAGGTGTTGGTGCCTTTGCCTAGTAACCGTGTTTATATCTGTGACGTCATTGAGCCAAAATACTAACAAGCACGATACCGTATATAACCGCCTAGTACTAAGCTCGAAATGGGACTTACGTAAGTTAGAATTTAGCTTTATTTCTTGTGGCTACATTGTATTTCAGGGAGAATTACGTACAAGCAATAAGCTTAGAGCCTGAAATATGTTAGTACGGCCTAAAGTTTTACTCCAACCTTACACAAATCCCATATATTCTGTTAGCACAGCGTCTCAGGCTAGGAAAACAGAATTAAGGGGACAACAAATACTGCTTGGCAAAAATAGCATTTGGAGAAAAAACATGTAGTTTAAAATACAGATAAATCTTCCAACCGCATTAACGCATCTGATCTCTTGCAACTCTAAGTTATAATTATCATATTGTATTAACCATTCTCTACAAAGGTATAAAACAGTAAATATTAAAATCCGGAAAATTCTGGAAAAACTGGTTGTGGCAAGACATAAAAGCATCTACCGAGTCTAGTGTGGTAATAAAAATAATCGTAAATTTTTAATTGCACTTTATCCTAAAGCCTCGTTGGTCTAGTGGTCCTAAGTACGACTGCTGAGCATGAGGTCCTGGGTTCGATTCCCGAGAGGGGCAAAAGTGTTATCGAGTTTTTCTGTTGGGGAAGTCTCAATAGCAGCCCGTAGTTTGGAATTGTGCTCGATAGATGGCAAAAGCTCTCCAGCTGGGACTCATAACAGCATTGGTGAAATGTGGGTATACTACGTAGTAACTTTTCACGTTGCAGCCAAGACTGCACTTTGAAGACATCGCAGCTTACAAAAGATCATCAAACGACCATCTCCCCTTATTTGTATGCAGACGGGAATCTCATACAAATCCCAGTGTACCCGAAGAAACCTAATGGATACAGTGTGCAGGTAATGCAAGATAAAAACTGTTGTTTTAAATATAGATATTCGATTAGAGTTATCGTAAAAGTGGAGTGGTTTGAACCTGTGTGGGCTCAAGGCTCGCTTGCAGTCGTATTTTTCTATCCACAAAAGATATAAGAAACTATACTTACAATTATCTTATAATTATCTTACTTTTTAGTAGCAATAATACTTACTTATAGTTAGTACAAATCCATTACTTAATTAACATACAATGACTTCAAGTTACGAAGCGAACTCTAAAGTCATACATTTTTGAAAGCAGTATTTGAACCTACGTCCACGTCAATATATTCGCCTGGTCGTCTGGAGTATTCATCCGAAGGGGTTTAGATTCAGAACCTTTTCTTTATGTGTGGAAAATCCATTCTAATGGACGCTGAGCCGGCTCCTACTGGCTAAAAGCCAGACGATTCTATATAAACCTTTACTGCAACTGCATTCACCGCATCCCTAATTGGTTATGGTCCGTTGATGTAATCGGTACTGCAGTAGTTTTAGCGGGCGTACTCCTCTCGCCTTCTTATACGCTTTTACGTGTATGGTTACAATGATAGTCCACGATTTTAAGCGTATATGACACAATTTTATGCTTGTTTAGTTTTTTTATGTGGGTTACTGTTAATGTAATGACGATAGTTATTTTTGCTTTAGTGCAAGTTCTTTTGTGTTACCTCACCCCCCGCCAATGCGGCGAGAAAATTTGTTCGATATTTAGTCAGAAGCCGTCTCCCGTCTGGTCCTCTAAGGTATCGATGGACTCCGTCATTTGTGCAGGCCGGCCACTCTTGGTCTACGGACACTCCAGATAAGCGCGCGCGTTGTAGCGCAACACGCTACCGTGTCACTGGTCAGACGACGAGCCACTCAAGTCCACCACCCGCAGACTAGGGCTCATGGTGGCCGGGGATCATTGCGTGCGATCGTATTTTTCTTTCCATAAAATTTTTACTGAATAACGCTTTATATTTTTTTCTCGAAGTTTTAATCTTTTTATATGATTACAGAGAGGAACATGGTTATCGAGCAAGTTCAAACGATATTTCATCATGGACAAATTTCTGTCGACTACTGCTAATATTACCAATACTGTTTATCTACGAACAATGGTGATAAGACTACAGTGAGTAATACAATCCGATGTAATACAATCTTAGTTAGAATCAATATTGTTCACCGGTTACTACTCACGTGCATTTTTCGGGATTGCCCGACTAGTTTCGAACTCGAACGGTTCACTTAGTCATGACCTAATCCTGCGGCGATGACGCGAGTCAAACTCGTTTATATGAATTTATATGAGTATGTCTCACGAAAGTCATTGGTCTACTGGCGTGATATCCTGGGTTCGATGACCGGGTCGGGCAGTTTATTGAGTGTTTCTGTTGGGAAATTCTCCCTTTCCTGGAAAATGGCAATGAGCTCACCACCACCGCCACATGGGAAATAATACACCTGTGCCTAACTAACTCTTCGGGAAATGCAGGCAACTCTGCGTGACGCTATGTTATGTAATATTGTTATAGGGTTGAATAAAACTATATTTCTTTTACATACATAACTATCCATACAAGCTGTTGGTCTGTAGCTGTGTCACATTAACACTAATCAATAAAAAAAAACAATACCTACTAAAAAAGTATTTATAATAAAAGTAAAAAAAAACGTAAACAATTATTTCGCCCTGTGTTCCACGCGTTGTAAAAAAACACGTGCAAAACCACAAAAACAATCGGCATAGGAATTTGTCGTCCTTCGACAATGCCAACAACTTATTCATAGAGCCTTTCGTGGTTTATTCTGAAAACCCTGCTAAAGTTCCGAAGTGAAAAATTGACTAATAAATAATTGTATATTTTTTATGATTTGCTCTTTAAATATGACATGGATACAGCTACACTGTATCGTAGCGTTTTGTAAGTTTCTCCAATAAAAAAACTATGTTAAAGTCGATAAATTGGAAATGAATTCAATTGTCTCTACCTACCCCAACGATGAACATCTGTGATTGTATGTATTTACATTGATGGTTTGTTTTCTCAATTGTTCTTTAATTTAAATCAGGATAGAACGAGACAAAACCAGCCCAAGTTCGTTACGAGTGCACATCTCGGTTGATGCGAGTTACGCTTCTAAGTCACCTCTCTCCGAGTCGGTTGTCATGACTTTGAAGGTGGTCCATATTATGCCCGAAGCTGGAGTTCATCGGGGCCTTCAGGTAAGTTTGAAAGAAATGTCACGTTAGGGATTAGGATAGAGCCCATACACGAAGCTCCTAGCGAGAACTGTACATTTTCTAATCAGTTGTTATAAGAGTCAAACTCAAATATTTATTCGTAAACCAAGTGTAGGTACTTAATAAGTCTTAGTTATGTTGGGAACATAAGACTTAGTAGCCTTTTACAGGCGTTGCAAATTATAAGGCTAAAGTATTTACGTACAGTATCTAAAATTTGTGGTCAATATAATATATTTTTAAGACACGCTCGCTTTTGTAGTAAGTTAAATTCGATTATACTAGTAATGTTAATTGTACAACTCAATACATCGTGTTGGTGAATCCAGTCTCTGTGTTGTTGATTTTTAAACATTATTTTTTGTTTCCTGTTATATATTCTATTATCTCGTACCTGTCCCTACGAAAAAACCGTAATTATTTGTTATGAGTAATTGTTTAGAAAATATACCTTCTTTTATTCAAACCTGCATGCAAGTATACCGTTTTATTTCCGTTTTAGTATATTTTTTGCTATTTAGTTTTTGCAGTCAGTCAATACAAAGCAACCAAAACAGATTTTGTTTTGAGTAAAAAATATTAAACTGTGTCAGAAAATGTTATTGAAAGCAATAAACGCGCAAGTAATAGTAAATCGGTTTTAATTAAAAAGGGTACACTATTATGTACCAATATAAGTTTATGGCACTAAAGGGAGATTTAAAAATATTGGCTGAACATAATTTTCTGTTAAATTTTTTTTTTTTTTTTTGCCTTTTTATGAATTTCAGTTTCATTAGTTACACCTTTATATCTTGATTAACTCAGTGGTGGAGTGATTGACCTAAACGTACCTACGGTCTGTTAGTTTTATTCGGCATCATCACCTTCCTGCCCTTTCCAAAATAAGTTTGAGGTCGACGCAGCATTTGTTCTTCTTCATATATATCTATCAGTCGATAATCTCGATAGTCACTCTCTTTTTAGCCTTTAAGTCATATCATCTAAAACACAATCCATCCATCGTTTCCTCGGTCTTCCTCTACGCTTATAGCCATTTACACTCAAAACTTTCCTCGTCATGATCCTCATCCCCCACAGCGTTTACCCACATGTATTTTAAATGTAAATCCAAATGCGGTACTTTTATTTGAATCTGAAGACTGGTGAAGATTTGTTCATCGTGTGGAAAATGAGACGGGAAACCCTTAATTAGTTTTATATTGCATCAGTCACTTGCAATTAATATATTGTATAGAAATATATTCTGAAATTCTTATCGTTTTTCTTAGATATGGGGCGGAGTGCTAGGCTGTCTGCTAACTTTGTACGCGATGGTGCAATGGCGAGGAGTGGTTCGCAGAGGAGCCCTGTATGCCTCTGTAGTGCCTCTATTAACTGGGGCTATTGCCGACACATTATATTTTGTAAGTAACTACGTAGATATATCTCTTTCTCTCGTGTGGGTAGACGTCAAATTTCCTGTTAGAGTTGTTGAAGGGTGGAGGTCGCTTATATTTGGCTTAACTACTGCATTTTTTAATAAATGGAAGTGATGGACGTATACATATCTGAATCAATAGATTACCCCCTACCCTAGGAGGTAACCTACGATACACAAAAATTTACTGAAGGGCACAACGGTCAATTTTTCTGGTCAGTGCATTTACATTGTTACAATTTGAAATTAATTTTTGACTATATGGATATTCGATTTTGCGAAATGGTTTGATTAATCACGGCAGAGCGAAGTAGTACTCGATATTTCACTACTTTTCAGGGACACATGACGTCTACAGATGTCATAACTGTAAAACTTCTATTGTGTACTGTTATGATCTCAAAATTACATAACATGTTTCCCTGTCGACGAAGTAAACACCATAGCTTTTTTTTCTTTAAGAACGTTACCCCGCCCTAGAATTTTTTTTCTGTATCGTGGATGCGTTTACAGACATATAACCACACATACACACTCACCCAGACCAGGAACAATTATCTGTAGATCATACAAATATTTGCTCCTTACGGGAATGGAACCCGTGACACGCGACGCAGCAGCCGGTCTCTCCACTACTGCACCAACCGCGCAGTCAAAACAATCGCCGAATATCATTGGACAGGGAAAGAGATAAGTAAGTAATTATGTAACAAATCAAAATCAATCAAATCGTGGTTTTTATTGCAGGCTGCGTGGTTTTCCACTCTTCATGCGTTGGCGGCAGAGGCTGGTACTCTAGGATTGAGATTACCGTTGTCGAGAGGAGAGGAACGCATCATCAGGGCTTTAATATATTCAGCTGTTTCATTGAAGGTCGGTTTGTGGTATATTATCTACCCTTTTTCAAAAAAACCTAAGAATAAGGTTCATAAGTTTTTACCTTTTTCAGGCAGTTAAAATTGCGTGGTTCAACTTCAACCAATGTCGATGTGACATATTCTTTTTGGACTGGTCAGAATATAACGCGCCGTTTAAAGGTAAAAAACCCAATTTTGTCTGTTTATATATAATATTTAAACTGTCTAGTATGATCGGTGTGGTTTCCAGAAGAGATTAATTAAGCAAACCCTCTTTTATCAGTGTGGGTGTCGAAAAGGCTACTAAAGGATAACGTCACCAGCTCAATATATGAGAAATGCTTTTCGTCACTGGGTGTCGAAAAGGCTACCATAAATATTTTTGGGGCTGAGTTGCTCGCGTCCGTAGGGTGTATCCGTAAAATGTATTCCCCATACGTGGCCCATGGGTGGTGCAAAATAGGCATCACAACTCTGGTGGGACGCTTCGGCCGCGGCTGGTTACTACCCACCGGACGAAGCCATGCCGTGAACCGACCAAGTCGTGTTTTGGGATGTAGTCCTGTGCAACCGTTGTGGGAGACGGGTCTGGGCAGTTGCATTAACTCCTCAACTATAATTCACTCTACTTAGAGTAAATATTTTTTTTCTGGATCTACGTGCTCCATCCTCGGCCATACCGTCGCTTACTATCAGACGAGTTGGTGGCCAAACGTAGATCCAATTTTGATATAACATCCTTTTATGCTAATAGGAACAGACTGTGATATATTTTCTCACTGACAATTATTAGAATTTGTGTCATTGCGCTAGTCGACACGCAAGCATTACTGCGGAGGATGAGGGTTCAACTCCTGGATCGGACAAAATGCTATTGAGTTTTTCTGTTTCAACATTCTCAGTAGTCACCTGGTGTTTGGTAGTGTGCTCGATAGATGGCATTAAGCTTACCACATCGTACATACCTAATATCATACATCGATCGTCCAGCTCTTGGCATATCAGCCTTAATCTGATTAAATATTATTTTCCCTAGGAACGACTACGATGGACAAATTCAGCAGCTGGAGCGTTACTTCGCTAGCCAGAGAATGGAGTAATATGCAGACCGTGAGAAGAGTGTCTCCAGGATTCACTGTTAGTCTGGCACTGCTTATTTTGCATGTAAGTTTACATTATAGATGGTAATTAAAGCTTTTTGTTTTCATCTTTTCTTTTCTCTTGTATTTGAGTTGCTTAGTGTTTGGGATGAGTTCAAAACGCTACGTTGTGAACATGTTACACTAAGCTCTGTATTTATTATTTTCTTTGGAGGAGTTAAACTGTAGCTTGAAAGCCATGGTCAGGCCATAGTCATGGCCAGGTATGAACAAAATATAAGTAACTTGAGGTATACAGTCCTCATGGCGTCCACAGTATCCGAACTGCAGATATGTATCAACTGAGTGAGAGAGACTGCCTTTTTGATCTAGTGAATGATAGCGTGGCTGTTGAATCCTAAGTTTGATTTCCGGATCAAGCAAAGCGTAACTGGGATTTTTTGGTTGGAAATTCTCAGTAGTGGCCCGGAGTCTGCAATTGTGCCAGTTTGATGGCAATGGCAATAGAAGAAATATGAGTTTACAACAATATAATCTATGGCTAACCGTACAGGGATACTACAGGCGTTGTGATAATGTATGTAATGTACAATTATAGTAACTTTAAAATACCATTAAACAGTGGAAAGGCAAGTTTAGTTTATTATTGTAATAAAAACCTTTCAGTATGGACATTTCTCGAAATACTAAAATAATTATATTTGTATTTACATAATCTAAAACTTGAATAATAAAATTAAATCTAATGAATTACAAACTACACTATACCTACATGTTGTAACATTATAATATGTTACATGTTGTTTTGTTGAACACTTATTAAAGGTAAATCTAAATTATACAATATTTACAACTAATTATACCTACTTACATTAAATATTTTCAATTTTTATTTAAAGTAAATTGCACAAAATAAACAAAAATTTTATGCTAACCTATTTACAATATTGTATTATACTATAATAAGAAATCGAATCAGAACTCCTTAAAGCTGCATTTGTCAACACGCTCGTATTAAATTAGCAACATCTTAGGCACTCAGAAATCGAGTTCTATTGTTTTCGGCGCAGGCGCACGGTGTACGTATGTACCGCTCCCGCACCTTCACACCGCGAACGGCAGAGCGATTCATACGGTCGAGGCGAACGTACGTCGGTGTTGAGCGATTCTTACGACGCACATACGCAATAAATATTCTTTCTTGCCAATAACTTTTATGTAATCAAGACGTCTCTAACGTTCCCGTAACCTATTTGATTTTGGTTTTAAGTTCACCTTATTGGCACATCAAATACCCGCTTCCGTACGGCGGACAGTAGCGAGCTCATCCGTCGACCCTGAACCTGGTGCCGTCATCCCACTGCACACCTTCATCGGCGGCCTGTGGAATCAGGAGAGTACTGGGCCAGTGAGGAAAACGAAATATTTGCTGTAAAGGCTCAACCTACCTGCTTAACCCCTACCGACTGATTAGTGGTTATTTAGTATATTAAATGTTCCGTTAAATTAATATTTCTAATTCTTTTACTCAATCTCCTCCTAGGTATACCTCCTAGGCTGGGCAAGTAGTAACACTAGTAACGGGACAATGTTTACAATAACATAAAATCGATTCTAAAATTAAAATAAAGTAAAACTCATGCGTCGAAGTATTCCTCCGCATCGCTGTCCTCCGGAAAGGTGCCCAGTAGACTAGCAGCATTGCCACGTTGGATGGCAATAAAGCCTTTAAACAGGACTTTCGCAATCGGACCCCATGACTCGAGCGTTTCGACACAGCCCGCTGAGCTAGGTAGGTGGGATGGTGCAAGAGCACACCAAAGGCCTACCCTTCTTCTATGGCAATAACGTCATACCATCTGGTCTCTTTCCATCGTCACGAACCAAGTCATTAGGTTCTAAAACAGCTGGTACGCCGGCGGTGACAGGAGCCCGGCAGATAATGTCGTTAATGCTAGCATGCCGTGCTAAGCGCCCCGCACTCCTGCTACAGGACAGGCTATGATGTCCGAGGCTGTCGACAGCTTCGCCACAGTGGCACCGATGCGGGGAAATACAAGGAGTGCCCAAACGTAAAGAAATAACGAGCCTGAAAGTATCGTCATCCAACATGGTGCCTATGTTTGGTGACGGAAGTGCTTGAAGCCAAAGGCCCGACTCCCATTCTCCCACGGCAAGGAGACGAGCACGCTCGGCAGTATTGATTGACGTATTTAACAGATTATTCCGTGTCAAGCTGCAGAGCGGCTCGTCCCACCGCCTTTGAGAAGACGGATGGACGGGCACAATTGTATTGGGACAAGCCATTTTCCAAGCGTTCACTGCATCGGACAAGCACGCTACTTCAAAATTTTCCAGTGATGGTTCTAAAATTTTCCTGGTTAATTTTTCGGTATTGTGGATCGAAGACAGGAACGCTGCTGGTAAGCTAATACTTGAAATATTGCGGACGCCGAGGCCACCAAAACGAATAGAAAGTGTGGCTTGTAGCCACGCTCGGTCGTCCAAGGTTAATATAATAATCTCGTTACAGTCAGCGACAAGATTGTATTATTTTATTTTATATGAATGTGTCTCAAAAAATACTGTACTAAAATCTACCACAAATTTGAATGAAATATTTTGATTTTAACATTACGTAGCTTTAAGAAAATATGACCTTGGTTTAAAGAACAAAAGAGGGCAAAGGTTTTTTGTGCTTTTGTTACCTTTATAAGTAAGGCGCATTATTAATTTTAGACGTCACAACAGTTAAGTTGTAAATTAGGGTAAAGTTTAATTAATTTCTATTGTTTTCTTATTTTGCTTTTACATTTTAGACATTAAAAGGGTCGTCTTTTGATTTACTGGCAAAATTAAGCCGATGTGTGCAGTAAATAGGATCTTAATTTCACTTTTCACAAAGACCTGATGTCATGTCTTTGTGACTAGCAAGTATTACATGTGCATAAACTGCCTCGTTAGTCTAGTGGTCCCAAACGCGAATGGTACTGAGCATGAGGTCTTGGGTTAGATTCCCAGGTTGGGCAAAGTGTTTTTGGGATTTACTGTTAAGAAATTCTCAGTAGCAGCCCGGAGTTTGGATTGTGCTCGGTAGATAGCAATAAGCTCACCACCAATTCCAGAAAAAAACAATAACACTGCCCGACCCTGGAATTGAACCCAGGACTAGACCGATGAGGCAGTTACACAGGTAACGGTCATACAACTAAGTTGAATACTGCCTGAAACGCTCATAATATTCCATTCTCCTTTCGTCTCAGGTCATGTCTCCCTGGCAATCTTACTTGCCTCCAAGTCTGGGGTACAGATGGGCAGTAGCCACAATAGCGTGGTGGTCTTCCTACTCCACGTTGCTGTTAGCACGATGGGTGAGCGACAGACTCCGAGGGTCACCCACCGCAAGTCTCCCGAAGATTTGCACTAGTGTTGGACTGTCTCTGTTGGTGTTCGAAGAAGATTGCTACGCTCATTATGTGCATGGAAGGTAAGAGATCTTAGATAGACAGAAAAAATTACAAATTTATATTTTTTTCTGGAAAGAATAATTTGGTCGTGATCAGGATTTGAAGTTGTTTCTTTCGGATAAATCTAGAGTAGATAAATCTTCGAAAATCATTAACGCATGCTTAGCGAACTCTAAAGTTACAATATATTTTTGTGTAAAAATAATACGAGTCGAGATGGCTTAGCGGTTACAGCGCCGAGTATTTATCTAGGAGGCGCAGGTTCGAATCCTGCTCAGGACCGTATTCCTTTTCCACAAAAAAATGATTACTCTAGAGTATATAGTTTATTTCTATGTTGTTCTATGTAATGTTAATATAGTCTGGTTTTATGTTATGTTAATATCACGGACATCACAGGAGAACACTAAAAGAAACTTAGTTAATCATTATAATAGAACAACTTTTAACCGGATTAATCGCGTTCGTGGTCGCAGGAGGACGCTAAAAAGTGTTCGAAACGTCAGGAAAAATAAACACCAATAATACACGGAATTAATCCGGTTAAAATTTGTTTTATTATAATGTGTAGTGATCGCGAAAACCTAAGATATTACTGTGACACTCGTATGTAATTTATTTATTGATTTATAAACTTCCTATATTCGATACTCCTATAAATTGTTTTTTTGTTCGTGTATCGAATTTTGTTAACCGATTCATTGCCACCCGTAGTGATATTTAGAATCTATTCTTTGGTTTAGCGATGAAAAATTATCTTAATGTCTAATCTCCCTACTCAGATTCACGGTTTTGATTATGATATAAATAATTCTTTTTCAGAAACGACGACTCGAAAGAGTTCAGATCTATGGCGGGACCACTAGCAACTTGTCGAGTAGTATGCGCGCCACAGCTGAGGTGTGTAGTCACAAAATTATACCTATTACGTTAAGATTGCATTATAATGTACAAAATCTTTGTTTGGTAATGTTTTATTTTATTTCAGGGTCGTGTATAAACAACTGTCTCACGCTACACCAGGTATGGTTGATATGGAAATAAATGTATATTTTTTAAGTATACAGCATCCCATTGATTCCCGAACGAAAATCAATTAAGTTAACTAATATTGTACAAAAGTTAAATAGTACACAATACAATTTATTATTTTATAAGCTGCTCTAGGTTTAAAGTTACAATATTAAATGGAAAAAGAATACGGTCACGAACAGGATTCGAACCTGCGCCTCCCGGATAGATACTCCAGGCGCTCTGACCAACTAAGCCATCTCGACCTCTGCTCACCACCGCGAATTCTTCTTCCATATTTTAACACGTCTTATGGCGACGTCATTGCAATCAATTCAGTACTTACAAGTGACTGAACCGACACGACTAACTTTGCAGTTAATACAATGTCGTAAAGAATGCAATTACCTTAATAATTCAAGATATGTCTTTGAAAAAGCATTAACGCATGCTTAGCGAACTCTAAAGTTACAATATTAAATGGAAAAAGAATACGGTCGCGAACAGGATTCGAACCTGCGCCTCCCGGATAGATACTCCAGGCGCTCTGACCAACTAAGCCATCTCGACCTCTGCTCACCACCGCGAATTCTTCTTCCATATTTTAACACGTCTTATGGCGACGTCATTGCAATCAATTCAGTACTTACAAGTGACTGAACCGACACGACTAACTTTGCAGTTAATACAATGTCGTAAAGAATGCAATTACCTTAATAATTCAAGATATGTCTTTGAAAAAGCATTAACGCATGCTTAGCGAACTCTAAAGTTACAATATTAAATGGAAAAAGAATAATAATCTTTTTCCATTTAATATTGTAACTTTTTTTTATATTAACGCATGCTTAGCGAACTCTAAAGTTACAATATTAAATGGAAAAAGAATAATAATCTTTTTCCATTTAATATAGTGACTTTTTTTTATATTAACGCATGCTTAGCGAACTCTAAAGTTACAATATTAAACGGAAAAAGAATAATAATCTTTTTCCATTTCATATTGTAACTTTAGAGTTCGCTAAGCATGCGTTAATGCTTTTTCAAAGACATATCTTGAATTATTAAGGTAATTGCATTCTTTACGACATTGTATTAACTGCAAAGTTAGTCGTGTCGGTTCAGTCACTTGTAAGTACTGAATTGATTGCAATGACGTCGCCATAAGACGTGTTAAAATATGGAAGAAGAATTCGCGGTGGTGAGCAGAGGTCGAGATGGCTTAGTTGGTCAGAGCGCCTGGAGTATCTATCCGGGAGGCGCAGGTTCGAATCCTGTTCGCGACCGTATTCTTTTTCCATTTAATATTGTAACTTTAGAGTTCGCTAAGCATGCGTTAATGCTTTTTCAAAGACATATCTTGAATTATTAAGGTAATTGCATTCTTTACGACATTGTATTAACTGCAAAGTTAGTCGTGTCGGTTCAGTCACTTGTAAGTACTGAATTGATTGCAATGACGTCGCCATAAGACGTGTTAAAATATGGAAGAAGAATTCGCGGTGGTGAGCAGAGGTCGAGATGGCTTAGTTGGTCAGAGCGCCTGGAGTATCTATCCGGGAGGCGCAGGTTCGAATCCTGTTCGCGACCGTATTCTTTTTCCATTTAATATTGTAACTTTAGAGTTCGCTAAGCATGCGTTAATGCTTTTTCAAAGACATATCTTGAATTATTAAGGTAATTGCATTCTTTACGACATTGTATTAACTGCAAAGTTAGTCGTGTCGGTTCAGTCACTTGTAAGTACTGAATTGATTGCAATGACGTCGCCATAAGACGTGTTAAAATATGGAAGAAGAATTCGCGGTGGTGAGCAGAGGTCGAGATGGCTTAGTTGGTCAGAGCGCCTGGAGTATCTATCCGGGAGGCGCAGGTTCGAATCCTGTTCGCGACCGTATTCTTTTTCCATTTAATATTGTAACTTTAGAGTTCGCTAAGCATGCGTTAATGCTTTTTCAAAGACATATCTTGCTCTAGGTTTATAGACATTATTATTTTTAGGTTTAGGTGAAACTGAAACTCGACAAGGATTATTATCAAGATTTTTGGCTGCGTTCTTTGAAAGGGTAAGATCTTTATATTCAATAACTTAAAATTAATTATTGCCGTATTTAGGGTAGATTTGCCAACGTCCAGAATTATATCGTTAACTGTGGAATAAATTTGAATTTTTGACATCTTCCTAAATTGCTTTCAGGTACCTAAGTCTCAAAAGTTCTATTTGATGGTAAAATCCAGCAACCCATCTGGTTTTATTGTAATCCATCCAGTACCGTTTGAAACATTATACAAATGCTGACTGTGATGACTTACCCCTCTTTTTATAAAAACTTAGGTTTTTAATATACCTTTTGAAGTAAAACATCGGGAGGAAACCAGCACACCTGAGAGATTTTCTCGATGGTGTGTAAAACCATGTTAGAGACCTACGGGTTTTTAAACTCTGACACTAGGTTCTTCATCAACCACACGATAAGAATATACCTGTCCTTGTCATTTAATTGTTATTAAAAAGGCATGAACACACATACAACAGACGATAAAACAGTTAGGTCAATATGAATTGCTGATCTGTTGCCATAATATAGAGTAGGATGCCCTCAGGCTACGTGGGAAGGCAATGGCTTGCAGGAGCTGGATAGGAGAAGCCGATGATAGAACTCGTATATTCACAGGCCCTGGACGGTCTTAGCTGGGTTGCCAGTGAGCGTACCATTCTCGAGAGGCTGTTAAATGTGGAGCTCACGACAAGGGAGGCTGGCAACACCAGTACGCTACTCTACGACCCTGATGACAATACTCCTTCGTGCTTTGCTGTTACTTGGTGCGTACAATTATCAGCAGACCAGCAAAAAAAAAACATTTTTGTAATGTATTTCTTTACAGTGTACCTATTTAATTGTGGAACGGACTCCTCTCTGGGGTGTCTATGCAGCCCACAGTGGTCGGCCTTCACAGACATTCCGTGTACCGAGTCCATACATTCAACTTACAGTGACGTACCGGTGATGCATTGAATTCAGCTGCCCCGAGTCCCGGCCTAGTGAAGGACCGTGTGGTTCTGTCGGCACAAGTCCGGCTCAAGGTTTAAGATCAATTTTCCATACATACTGTCTGCTGGAAGACGTACATTTCTTAAATATATTGTGATTTGTGATTGAACGATTGGTTCGACCCAGGAATCGAACCTAGGACGCTCAGCAGCCGAATGCAATCACTAACTTTGAGCACCGACGAGGCAGTTAACAAAGTCAAATAAATGAATAAATATGTTTTTATAAGGTGGGGAGAGGAGTGGAGCTTGGCAACATTCGACGCTATGCTGTTCAGCTGCGTGTTGGTTTCGACAGACGATGCTCTGGTGGCTGCACTGACTACCCTTATAGTTTGGCAGGTGAGAACAATTTTCCGTTTAGAGATCACTGATTGATTTGAAAGGTCTTATTTTTGTTAAATAAGATAAATTAATTAAATAAATAAATAAGAGTATTAGGTTTCAATTCGCTAAAAAATAATTAATGAAAAAGCACGACTGCTATGTGTGAAATACAAAAGGAAAACAAAGTCAGTGAAGAATTTTCATCGGAGTTGGGGGACAGTGCTGTAAAACATTTTCTTATAGGTCCCCCGACTGCGATGACCAGAACCACGGCTACTATATATCATTTTTTTAAACCTTACCCCCGCCCTCCCTTTTTTTTTGGACAGTCGTGTAAAAACATATGATTTATTATAGGTATGGTTTAGGTATGTAGATAATATCTTATTTCAATATATTATAGACAAGTATTATTATATATAAGGTCCTAATTTATTAGGTAATTTCCTTATAAGGGGTCAATGTGTAAGTGATACGGATTAATTCAAGCCATAATTAAAATTTGTACAACAGTTTTATTTTTTCCATTATGTTCGCCGTGCAAGGAGCAGTTTTCGTCTTGCTAGTACTATGTTAATGACAAATAATTTGTTATATCCATTTAATTCTTAACTTATGTGAATGTATTTGACTGATATATTACCCCTTTCAAAGGAAATTACCTAATAAATTAAGACCTTATATATCTAGAATCAGAGAAAAATTATCAAAATGATCTATTAAAGTATGAAATTATTCAGTACGGGTGTACTGCCTGTACCTACTCACGTTCATTTTATCGGTGATACCTGACTAATGCAGCCGTGGCCCCAACTAAGAGTCAATACATTTAAACGTACCTAAGACTCAACGTGAATATTATTCACGAAAGTGTAAGGTATCTACGCAGAAAAGAGAAGTTAAGTGTCAGGCCTTCTTAATTGAATGACGCAAAATAATTTGATTAATTACTTTCAGATACTGATGCAAGTTAGAAGATGGTTCGGAAATAAAAACCAAAGGCAAAAGACAGAAATCGAGATATAAGACAAACGAAACACTACAAACAATTAATTCTGTTGGTTGTAATAAGATGCGGGATCAACTCGTGTATGCTGTTGTGTGTGCAATTTTCTGTGATGTGTATTTAGTGTGTCCTCGAAAAATAAAAGAATCAAGCAAACATTTTAGTGAGGAAACAGGCGAAGATTCCAGCGACGATAGAAGCGAAGATTCAATTGGAGAAACAGACACAAGTGATAACGATTATGGAATGAGAGTGAACATACAAAGAACTGAAGATTGTGTGTCAACTGAGATAAGCACGACTACTACAATGTTTCCTTGGGTTCCACCGAAAACAGTCGTCTTGCCTCGTGGACCCTTCTTTGGTTTCCTTACAAACATTTGCAATGTTCTTATGTCCACTAAATACACACGTAAGAGAATCGGTAGATATTTTGCAATATTAAGCAAATGCCTTGCAGGGTTCGGAATAAATTATATACAAAAGCGGTTTATAAGAAGATTTCGCAAGTTACTGAGAAAATATTCTATATACAATAGATATACACTAAAGATGAAAGTTTATGATTTTTTAGTTTTCATATCTGATGGAAAGCCTGAAAAGAATGCATACTTTCGGGCGATGAATGCTATTTATACAGTGCTTGACGAAATGAAGATGGACGATTACATTTACTTTCTTAAGAATTACGGTAAAAGATTTACGGAACATATAGGACAAAAAACAAGAGATGTATTCGAGAAAATAATATTTGGCAGATATCGTAAACAACCTGAAGATGTAAAATGGGACATCGAATTGAAATTCAAATCAGCCGCTAGAGAATATTGGGAGGAAAGAATAAATTCGACTGCATATAATTACACATTGGGCCACCTGTTTAATTTCACATTCAGCAGACCGTGAAATTGACTGACTTTATGTTCTTACGTTACAAAAAAATAATTTCACAGAACTAAGAAAATATGTATTATTTACATAGATTTATATTTTTTTCTACATATTTAATTATTTTTGTAAATTCTATAGCTATACGAGGATTATATAAATCGGACACTCCTGACAGCCCGCTATTGACACTATATAATGAGGAACAAACACTCGGAATTAACAGCGAAGGTATCTTCGAAAGGTTTGTGAGGTCACTTTTGGATATTTTATCAACGGGTTTCGAAGGAAAAGAACTAATAAAATACTGTAGAATACTTAGTAACGAATTGAAAAAAATGAAATTCACATATACAGAACAATTGGCCAAACACTTAAGATACATGTCTAGAATGTTTCGAGAAGATATAAATGATGAAGTGGCGAAGTATAGAAGAGAGTACAACGAGAAGTACCGCGCCGACAAAGTTTCTTAAAAAAAATGAACGAGGCATTCACATTGCGAGAAAATCAGCAATTCGATGATTACATACGTGATTTGAAATTATTAGCAAAAGGCCAGAAACAAGATATAAGAGACGAAACAAACAGAATTTTGAACGTTATTCTGGAAAGCATTAACAAATCAATGGGCAGTAAAGATCAAAGGGAATTGGAGAAAATGCTAATAATGGCTATTAAAGAATACAATTATTAATTTTTATTAAGTTAATTTTATCTTTAACACCTAAGAGTTAATCCCGCTTTACATTATCCAATTTTTAGAGCGATGACTAAGCGTGTTAATTTTGTATTGTGTAAAGGCAGTTAAACAGAAAGTGCTTCAATCTAGTGCGATTTTATAGACTCGGATCATCTAGTGCACCAGCTAGCGTATAAGATTACATCGTGTTATTAAATTTTGCGTCACACTATATTTCTCGAGCTGAAGAAATGCCTACTACGCAAAGGACAGTATATTTCCTGAGCCCCTTTTTATTCATCACACATAGTTACTGGACTCGATACCATCATCATGGGCCTTATATTTATTATCTTAATCAGATGATTCATGCCCATGAGGCCAATGGCAAAACAAAACCCACTTTCTGATATAGGTATTGTTTTTTTTTAACTAGCACTGCGACGGTAAATTAACACTTTGCAAATTAAATAATGTGAAACTGGCATTAAATAAGTTTATTTGAATTATGTAATGTATCATAAATGTGCCTATCTTGAGAGAGTAGAATTTTAATTGCTTTTATTTATACAGTCTATCGGTACAGTCCCATTTAATTGTCGGTCACAGCGGCCTATCTCCACGGAGATTAGCCAAGTACGCAGGAGATATTATAGTGCACAATGAAGCTCCCCCCCACCCACGGGATTTTGTATGCTTAGGGACCTACTGTTGTCCATAAAAGTTAAGTTAAAGTCAGGCTACGATTTTATAATTATATTATAATACGCATTAACTTTGAAAAAACCGTGCAGCGCGGACTGTCATGCTGTATTCATGCAATAATACCGACGATTCGATACGACCGGTTAACGTTAAATGGTCTCAGTGTACATAAAAAGAAATTCAACATTATGAGATTCTTTCACGGAAGACTGAAAAGGTGAAAATTACTTTTAAAATACCTAGATGTTTAATTAAACAACTTAAATTATATATTTTATATATATGCATAGATAGTTATTTGACTAATCATAAAGCAGGATTTCCTGCGGGTTGGAGTCAGCGAGAGATATTGTGCAGTGTTCCGCAGGGTTCGGTTCTGGGTCCAGTCACCGCGCCGTCTGTGGAACATCGGCTACGACTGGGTGCTGCGCGGGGCGCTTCTCCACAGTGTCGGCGTCACCTGCTACGCTGATGACACGTTGATCACAGTACGGGGGAAGACGCCCCGGCAGGCGACCATATTGGCCACAGTCGCGCTCGCGCAGGTAGTTAGGAGGATCCGGCGGTTGGGTCTTGAGGTGGCGCTGCATAAATTCGAGGCCATTTACTTCCAGCATGGGATCCCGTGCCGTCTTCGTTGCCCCACCAGCACCAGGCTCGTGCACCACGTGCGCCACACTGGAGTAACTGTGGGGGTAACTATGGCCAGCCTGAACAAACCCTAGTGTCTTTTGACACCCTTTAACGGCCCATAACCTGCCGGGGTCGCGGTGATTTTTGCAAGGAACCTGGGACCTCGGTAAAGGTTGGAGTGGGACCGTGTTGTTTTTAGTCGGTAGGAGTCCGGCACGACCATGATCTCAGATTCAGCATATGCCCTTGTAGTTGTCGGCGATGATACGTATTTTATCTCGTCTGGTAACACCGCACATCAACTTTAGCATTTTTATTTCAGTTACTTGGAACCTTGCTGGGAACTGTAGACAGTTTATAGTAAACTAACTATTACGAGTACACTAAACGTGTTTAAAAATATATATCTAGGTATCTATAAACGTTGGCGGCCGACTGGTTACGATATTCTATACACAGATATTAAAAAAATACGGACATAATATTGCGTACGACATGTGAGAAGCATGCTAGTCATCTAATTTTGCTTGTCATACACGAGTTACACGCATACAAATACTACGTGTCACTTATGATTTTGGTACCGTACTATTTTTCATCTTTATTTATTGTATAATGTATAAATAGGTTTATCGACAAGGATAGAGCGCAAGTTTGAAATGTTAAAAGAAACTGAAAAAAAAACAAACTTACAGTTTAACCGAGTCGAACTGAACAAGCAGTACTACTATATTTTAAAACGGTAACACAGTACCTATTATTGAAATATAGTAATTAAAGCTAGTGGAATAAAAAGAAGTAGGTATGTATGTTTATGCAATTTATTACTATACAGAATGTTCTGAAATATGCTAACCATCAGGAGGACTGCGACCACGAACGCTGCAAAGTGTTCAAGACGTCATAAAAAACAAAAACCCACACAATTTATCTGGTTAAAAGTTGTTTTATTATAATGTGTAGTGATCGCGAAAACCTAAGATATTACTACATCAAGAAACTCATTAATTTGTCCAAATTCGAAACAAAACTTAGACCACCTTGACTACCTAAAAAAACACTTGGTTAAGCCCAAGATTTTACTCTACAAACAAGTTTTTTTGTCAGAAGAATTTTAAAGTTTGATAAGATGACATCATTTTCGTCTAGCTCACTATTTCCAGACCCGATCGAATGTGAAAGATTGCTGAGGACAGCCGTTTTTAGTCCAGCCACAAACTGCCCAGTAGTTGGGTTTGAATTTGACCCACAGTTACCACAGCCTAATAAATTCTCTAGTGGGTCCTGCTGGGTTTGTCTGGTTGGCTAACTTCCAATAGTTTTATGTTTTCTTTTGAAGTTTTGCCACAACCTCTCTAGCCCATTCAAAGTCCAAATCAAACCTTCTTTGGAAGGGGGAGAATTTCTGCATCCCACAAAGCATAAATATCTAAAAAAAAAACTTTATATATTTTAGATTTTTATGCAGGACACCTGTTACTTGGTATCTTTCTTATTGGTATCTTTCAAATTTATGGATTGTTCTGTCCCCCTTCTTAAGTCTGATGAAGATGCATTCACGCAATCAAATAATTTGTCTATGTTTTTCACAACATTTGCTGTGACTACAGCATGACTTGGTAATTCTCCTGTAAAATAAAAGTAAAAATTTACTACAACAATTTTTCACCATATTTAATGTATTTATACTTCATATTACACAAACGTTTTGAATTAAACTTGAAATAGATTTATCATACATAAATAAAAGAAATATTCTTTACCTTCTGATATTTTTGAGAACATTCCTGCAGCTACCGAGATGCAAACTTGAGCTGCAAGCTTAACTTTCATTTTTTGTTTAGTGTTTGCATTTAAAACTATTTGATTAATGGTGCATAGCCAAAATTGGGGTTAGTATAGTCCAGCTCAGAAAACTGTTTTATATGGCTCCATTTAGCTATGCCTGTAACAAAGATTTAGAGTATTTAAAGTGGGATTTTATCCATTTACCAACTTATAATATACAAGTATACAAGTATAGAAAAAAATACATGAAGGATAAGAAAATCTATGCCTACTTCCTTTACAAAGAATTAGAATATTTTTGCTATCACATAGAGGTCAAAAAAGTGCTACCGTTTTTTAATTTTACAGGCAGATATATTAACCTTCTCAATAATTTCTAGCAGGTTGGAGACCATATAGCCTTAAACCTATGATTTACCCTTCCTGGTTAAATGTACAAGCTCTTGGATTTCTTTTAAAATTTTGTAGTTCCCCTTGTAGTAACAATGCAAACGTTGATGAAACTATTGTGTTCAAAATTTCATTTACTGACACATCTCTGCTTATAACATTCATTTTTCAAATGTTTAATTATTTTTAGTAGTCTATAAAACTTTTTTATATTTGACTTCCAATTTTCTTTCTTTTTCATTTTGAGGATGCTTGGGTGTTATTGCAATTGACTCTAATTGCGTTTGAGGACTTGCCTGGACATGTACTGTAGAAATATTTGTCTGGTTTAGTATATTTATGTTCTCCATCAGTGGTTGTAATGGTCTTGACGGGCCCGCTACTGGTACAAATATACTGCTTGGTGGAACCGCATGGATCAAAAATTTGCCCTGAAGCCTAAAATAGAAATATAAATTTTATTCAAAGGTCACATAATGTATTAAATAAATATTTTTATCCAGAAATGTTTTTTGACTTACCTCTTCAATTCCTTCATTCGGTAGGTACTGCAGTTCGAAAGAGTTTCTGATCTACAAAACATGTATTCTTAAAATGCTTATTGCACAGCATTTTATGCTGGGAGTACAGTTTTCCTTGGAATTCTGGTGATGACCATGATCCATTTGGGAAACAGTACTTCGACCATAGTTCACATCTGAAAGTAAGAGAAAACTTTTAGTTTTATAAATATATTACTATGTGTTAAAGCCTACATTTAGGGCTTTCAAGTACTTTTCAAAGCTGAGTTATTGAAAGTTGTTAGACTTTGAGTACTAGTTGAAAAGAGCTAAGCTCGAAAGCTAAAGCGCTGTATAGTTTTCTTGCCTTCTAGGCGTTTAGAATGAGGCAAGATTCAAAATAAAGTTTCCGAGAACACTATTCAAATAATTCAATAATACTGCCTATGCCTCTAGTTTAATAAACACCTACCGAAGGCTATTCGTTCTGCCTGGTTTCGGAAAACGATGAAGTGTAATGCTGGCATCTTGAGAAGGTGAAGACCCGCACTTGATGCACTTTCTTAAATGTTCCGTCATCGTGAAACACAATTCTCACAAAGAGTCACTGACTCACAATGAAATACAGTCAATATCTCACAACACTTGATTTAAGCAAAGGAAACGGAGGAGGTTTTTATCGGCTAAATCAGAAATACATTTATTTATCGCTAGCGCAAATAATTAAACACAAGAAAAAACGACCAACCTCAACGGCAGACATTTATCTTGTGGTGTTGCAATGACAAACTTACGAAGACCATTTTTCAATTCAATGTTTCAAAAAAAAAGCTTAATTAAATATTCGTAATTTAGTTATTTATTCAATATTTGATTAACAATTGTCAAAAAAACATTATGGGATTTTTTTATGTTACCATCTTAAAGGAAAAAATGCGTCCCACATCAAAGGTCGACCCAACTTCCATGGCAATAACGTATTACCATCTGGTCTCTTTCCATCGTCACGAACCAAGCCATTAGGTTCTAAAAAAGCTGGTACGCCGGCGGTTACAAGAGCCCGGCGGATAATGTCGTTAATGCTAGCATGCCACGCTATGCGCCCCGCACTCCTGCTACAGGACAGGCCATGATGTCCGAGGCCACAGTGGCACAGATGCGAGGAAACACAAGGAGTACCCACACGTAAACAAATAGCGAGTCGGAAAGTATTATCATCCAACATGGTGCCTATGTTAGGTGACGGAAGTGCTTGAAGCTGAAGGCACGACTCCCATTCTCCCACGGCAAGGAGACGAGCACGCTCGGCAGTATTGATTGACGTATTTAACAGATTATTCCATGTCAAGCTGCAGAGCGGCTCGTCCCACCGCCTTTGAGAAGACGGATGGACGGGCACAACCGTATTGGGACAGGCCATTTTCCAAGCGTTCACTGCATCGGACAAGCACGGTACTTCAAAATTAACCAGTGATGGTTCTAAAATTTTCCTGGTTAATTTTTCGGTACTGTGGACCGACAATTTTTCCAGGTATATATATATACCTATTAACAGCAAATATTGGTATAAAATATCTAATATTGTGCACGACGTAAACAATAATGGTTAAACATAGGATAATATAGCGATAAGATTTACACCTAAGGAACAATTACTCTGTAAATATATAATGATTTTCTTTTGATACCCTTAGCTGTAAGTTTATTGTTATGTTTATGTGTTTTTATGTATTTTTATACGTAGAATAAGTGTTTAGATGTAAGTAGCTATGTAAGATTAATAAATGATTGAAACACCGTAAACAATTTCACTACCTTTAGTATAAGAAAAATCATGTTGAATAGAGTGTAAGGGATGAAAGATGTATGTATGCATAGAGGTGTGATTTGAGGTGGTTGAGGATATAAGACATTACATAACAGAGAGATGTGTCCGCCGCGACGCTCCTTGGAGATATGGGGGCCCGCGCGTGCGCACGCCGGTTATATTTATAACCTCGGTACGAAGTGTGCCGCGTGCGAGTTCGAGCGTCGCGGGGCCGGGCAGTGAGGAAATATGTACCCCTAATGAGAATCCTGTTAAGCATTAAGTATTAAGTAGAAATAAGGGTAAATTATGTACAGATTTAGCACCATAAGAGAAAAAATGAAAAATGTTACAATGTTGTAAATAAATGGGCGGGGCTTAGTGGAATCGACCTATCCTGAGCTTGTAGTCGAGACAGGGGAATGTGAAGCTATAAATATGGCGAGAATGGAAAAATACAAAAAAATACAATCATCGCCCCGATGAGCCCTACCCACTTCCCTGACAATGTAAACCACCGACCTGACATACTCGACATAGAGATTCTAAAGAACGTAAACCTCGGTTTACGTTCTATAGAGACGCTACAAGAGCTTGACTCTGATCATAGACCAGTAATCCTAGTATTAGGCCCCCGCTCAGGTCCCTCAGACCCAGATCAACCTGTCCCCACTAAAACCACCACCGATTGGGGAAGACTAGAGGAACGCCTCAAGTCAACCTCTTCTGTGCATTTAGACTCAATTCCCGATAATATAGTGTCTGTTGCCGACACGGTGACTGCGATCGACTCCCTCACCAGTCACGTGCAATCCGTAGTGAACGAATGTTCACGGCAAGTCCCGGAGGTGGATGAACACCGCTGGAAACTGCCGGATGATGTACGTGAACTGTTGACAGAGAAAAACGCAGCTATCCGTGCCTACGACAGTTTCCCCAATGAAGCTAACCGTATCCATATGCGCACCTTGCAGCGTACTGTGAGGAAGCGCATATCGGAAATGCGGGAAGCTAAATGGGACAAAATGCTCGATGATATAGAACCCACCCATCAAGCTTTCTGGCAATTGCAGCGGAAATTAAAATCCGATCAATGCGCCGCTATACCCCCGCTCAATAGACCTAATCAACGACCTGCTTTTGATGACGACGAAAAGTCAGAAGTACTAGCCGACAGTTTAGAAGCCCAATGTACGCCTAGCACTCTACCAGTAGACAACGCTCACCTGTCCAAGGTCGATGCTGAAGTCAAACGTAGAACTGCACTCCCACCCCCACACGACTCCGACGATCCCTTGCCCCCCGTCACCGTAGACGAAGTCAGAACGATCGTGAGGAACCTCAAACCCAGGAAGGCCCCAGGCTCAGACGGGATCACCAATAAAGTGATTAAATACTTTCCCGCACCTCTGATAGTACTCATGACCGCCATCTTCAATGCGGCACTGGCCAACAATATCTTCCCACAATCGTGGAAACAGGCAACAGTTATAGGTTTTCCAAAGCCCGGTAAGCTCAAGTGCGAGCCGACTAGTTATCGCCCGATCAGTCTTCTAAACGTCTTCGGAAAGATCTATGAAAGGCTAATTTATATTCGTTTAAGGGATTATGCCGAATCCAATAAGCTTCTTCCTAGCGAGCAGTTTGGCTTTCGAGCCAAACACTCATGCATCCATCAGTTGCACCGTATCGTTGAGCACATAAGCGCAGGCTTCATGGGCAAGATGAAAACGGGCGTATTATTCTTCGACGTAGCTAAAGCCTTCGACAAGGTCTGGCACAACGGCTTAATCTATAAGCTGTACCAATTCCAAGTGCCTGACCGTCTCGTACTCATCATTCGAGATTTTCTATCGAACCGTAGCTTCCGCTATCGCGTAGAGGGCGTTCTATCGTCCCCTCATCGGATCCAAGCCGGAGTCCCTCAGGGCTCTGTGCTATCACCTCTTCTCTTCGCGCTATACACCAGCGATATTCCCAAAAGTGGCAAAACCAAGTTAGCTCTTTTCGCCGATGACACGGCCATCTATTACACCGGTAAGAGTCTTGACTGTATTACCCGATATCTCCAGACCTCGGCCAACGCCTTAGGCGCTTGGTTCAGGAAATGGAGGATTGAGGTCAATCCAGATAAGAGCGCCGCCGTTCTCTTTTCGAGAACGGGCGCCGGGGAATTTCTTCCCCAGCTTCGACCCATTACAATGTTCGGCAAGCCAATCCCTTGGGAACTGCAAGCCAAATACCTGGGTGTGATTCTAGATCACAAACTGTCCTTCCGTCCGCACATTAAGACGGTACGCAACCGCGCGGCCTTCGCTGTCGGCCGTCTATTCCCCATGACAAATGCGCGCAGTAAATTGTCACTTAACCTTAAGGTTAGGCTCTATACTACGTGCATTAGACCCATTATGACGTATGCTAGCGTCGTGTTCGCACACGTTAAGTATTACAAAATCCATAGGATGCAAACCCTGCAAAATCGATTCCTTCGTAAAGCGACAGGCGCTCCATGGTTCATTAGGAACCATCAACTCCACCTCGACCTCAGAGTGCCTACCGTTAGGCAATTCATGAAAAGGGCATCGAAGAGATACTTCGAATCTGCCCCTAATCATCCGAATCCCTTAGTTGTCTCTTCCGCTGATTACAAGCCGTCCCAGATCAACAAAATCCGCCGACCACGTCACGCTCTCCTCCGTCCCGATGATAGGATCACTGTAGCTCAAGAGTCTAACAGACACACAAGCACACTCCGACGCGCTCGACCGCCTCGTTATAGACCTCACCGGCGAGGTCCGCGTCCGTCGCGAAATGTCTCATCATGTCCGCCCCGACCCTTGCTCGAGCCGGCCCGTGCCGAGCTAGTAGCTTTAAATTCGTCCCTTAATAATAAGGAAACTGATATGACCCAGCTAGTCCCTAGTTGTCCCCCCAGCAACACCCTAAGCCGAGGTTCGTGTCCCGCAGGGGACGCCCTTAGCGCTGTTGCTTAGTTTGTAGAATCTTAAAATATGCTCTGGCTGGAGGCATCAAACTGCCTCGCCTTAGATATTGTCCGGTTACGCAGACAAAACCCCTCTGGGTTTCTGCAAGAGGCCATTTAAAAAAAAAAAAAAAAAAAAAAAAAAATACAATCAGTCTGAAAATTGTTCTCACGGGAGGAAGTGCTGCGGGATATGGTCGAGAAACTGAGCGCTGCCAATGGACAAGAAATAGTTTTTTATTTCGTTTCACCCGCTCCCCGATAGAAAGCTGCGTCGAGTCAATTTAAAGCATACTTCTTGGTTCCAACCCCTGAACCAGCGAGCGGGAAATAAGGAGCTCTACTGGTTGTCGTAAACATTGGTCCTTCGAGCCGGATATCAAGATGGTGCTGACGCGCAGCCGGAGCGGTGATTCAAGACAAGCTGAGACACGACGGGACACGTCCACGGCCGCCAGAACGGAGCCCAGTGAACAAGCTACCGCAGCAGCGGTTCAGCAAGCACAGCCGAGAGCGCTACTACGCAGAGTACAAGCGTTACCCAAGAGAAGATTGAAAACAAAGCCGCCGGCTCGAACAATACATTGAAGCCCGGCGACGCTAGGTCACGTCGCTCCACGACCTCACGTAAAAGACTCCTTGCGGAGCTCGAGGCCAAAGAGCGGCTGGCAGAGATGAAAGTGAAGAAGGCCCAGGCCGAGAGCGAGCTACAAGAGCTCCGGCTACAACGAATAAGGGCCGAGGCAGAGTCCAGTGAAGAAGAAGATGTCGAGGATGAGCTCGCCTCCGTGAGAATAGGCTTGTGGCTAGCGCGACCGGCACCGCCACCGGAGAGCGAGACCCGACAGCCGCATGGTGACGTCAGCGGCGGGAGGCCTACGTACGAGTCAGCGAAGACCGCCGGCATCGAATACAACGCGCATCCACCGAAGGTCGACGAGTGCAATAGTGTACCCAAATTATCAAATCCAGTGAGTGATAAAGTGATCGACGTAAGTGTACTCGCCGCAGCGTTAGCGCAGGCCGCGCGTAGCACGCGCGAGCCGCCTAAGTATATACAGCAGCTGCCGTACTTCGATGGAAAACCCGGTGAGTGGATAGCGTTTAAGGCCGCGTATCGTGACTCACACATATATTTCTCTAGTGTTGAAAATGTTGCTAGGATCAGATTGTCAGTAAAAGGGGCAGCTAAAGAGGCCATTGGCTGTTTACTATTCAGTCAGCCTAATCCCGAAATCGTAATAGATGCGTTAGAAAGGCGTTTTGGTAGACCTGAAGCATTAGTGTTAGCCGAGTTAGATAAAGTTAAATCATTACCCCGGTTGAACGATAGCCCTAGAGACATATGTATTTTTGCCAGTCGAATAGCGAACACTGTAGGCACGGTAGAAGCACTAAATCGTGTGCAATATCTGCATAGCCCGGAGATGTCCCGTTCTATAGTAGATAAGCTGACGCCGATACTTAGGAATAAATGGTACGACTACGCCGCGAACCGGAAAGCCGAAGATGTACCTGAGTTGAAACGATTATCTACATTTCTAAACGAGGAGGCAGACAAGTGTGGCGCCTACGCACAGCCCGAGCGCGGCTATGACGACGCTAGCGGTGGCCGCCAGCGGCGCCGAGTAGAGCGCACGTTCAACGTGAATAAGGAGGCGTCGGCGCAGAGCGAGCGCTGTCCAGCCTGCAAGCAACACGGTCATAAACTACCGGATTGCAATAAGTTTAAACAATTAGAAATAGACGCTCGTTGGGAAACAGCAAAGAACAATAATATGTGTTTCAAATGTTTACGCAGCAAACATAGGAGATTTAGCTGTAAGGCTCCCGCGTGTGATGTAAAAGAGTGCCACTTAAAACACCACAGATTACTACATCAGGAGCGTAAGACTAGCGAGTCGCACAGCGTCGCGACGCCCGTTATTACACACGAAGCCGTGACGTCAGTGCATGAAGTTGTATCGGCGACCGCGTCTCATGAACGACGCGCGTATCTCAAGATAGTACCGGTGATCCTAAGAGGGCCGCGTACCACTGTAAACACATATGCGCTGTTAGACGACGGTAGTACCGTTACGTTGATAGATTCTTCGATCGCCGACGTTCTAGGACTGGAAGGGCCGAGTAAAACCATGTGGATACAGGGCCTCGGCACCGAGATGAAGCACGAGCACAGTCGAACAGTGACCCTAGAGATACAGGGTAAACATCACAACGAACGACATAAATTGGAAGCGGTTCGCACAGTGGACAAGTTAGATATTACAACGCAGTCTATAAATAATAATGACATAATAGAATGCAAACATTTATGTGAAGTGAACGAGATGTTGGTATATGAAGGGGCGAAGCCAATGATCCTGATAGGACAGGATAACTGGCATCTTTTGATATCGCAGGATACACGAGTAGGTTCGCGAGATCAACCTGTGGCGTCATACACAAAACTAGGATGGGTATTACATGGTTGTCAATACTCGGTGAACAAAATTACAGCCGTGTTCTGTGGAAATATAAAAATGAAAGATACAGAAAATGAGATAGAAGTCCAATTGAAGAATTTTTTCAAGTTAGAATCCTTAGGTATTGAACCTAGAAGGCCTAAGGACGACCCGCATCAGAGAGCACTTCAGATCCTGGAACAAACGAGTCGTAAGCTACCCGACGGCTCGTATGAGACTAGTCTACTTTGGAAACAGGAAGACGTGAAGATACCCTGAAAAGACTAGAGAACCTAGAAAGGCGTCTAGATCGAGAACCTAGCCTGAAGATTCAATACAAAGAACGGCTGGATAACTTATTCAAATCAGGGTATGCAGAGAAGGCTGATAGTACGCCCACGCCAGATAGGACATGGTACTTGCCGCACTTTCCTGTGGTCAACCCGGCCAAACCGCACAAGCCGCCAAGGCTAGTGCACGATGCAGCGGCTAGATCGGCGGGTCTGTGCCTAAACGATTTGCTTTTGTCGGGGCCCGATCTATTGTGCTCGTTACCCGGAGTGTTGATGCGTTTTCGCCAAGGTCAGGTAGCCGTGTCAGCCGATATAAAAGAAATGTTTATGAGAAATAAAATCAGAAAAGAAGATCGCGACGCATTGAGGTTCCTGTGGCGCGGCGACCGGCGGGAGGGTTCACCAAATGAATATCGCATGACGTCACTAATATTCGGAGCGACGTCCTCTCCGTGCACAGCGCTATATATAAAGGATCATAACGCTAGCGGGTACGCCGACGAATACCCCGCAGCGGTGTCAGCCATCAGAAATAATCACTATATGGATGATTACCTACAAAGCTTCCCTGACCCGGCGACAGCCCGGGAAATAGCGAAACAGGTAGATTACATACATAAGAAGGCGAACTTTCATCTGTGCGGTTGGATTTCTAACCGTTTAGATGCGATAGACAGCAACGACGCATCTAATATAGATACTAAAACATTAGGTGGCAACGATACAGAGAAAGCCCTAGGTTTAAGATGGAATACTAAACGAGACTATTTTATATTTAGAATAAATAAGAATAAAACACCGGCGATCTTATTGGAAAATAAGCGCCCTCCAACTAAACGCGAAGCACTTAGTATTATTATGGCTATATTCGACCCGCTAGGCCTAATATCACCTATCACCATACCGGCTAAACGAATATTACAGAATACATGGAAACATAAAACCGAATGGGATAAGCCGCTACCTACCGAACTTCAACCGCAATGGAATCTATGGATGGAAACGTTGCGTACCATAGAGATGTTACATATACCGCGTTGTTATGATTACGGAGAGGTCATTGACCGCGAGCTACACACGTATGTGGACGCCAGTGAGGAGGCCTACGCCGCGGCGGTATATTGGCGGACGGAGCGATCGGACGGCAGCGTGCATGTGGCTCTAGCAGCGGCAAAGAGTCGAGTGACACCGTTGAAACCTATATCCATACCTAGACTAGAACTTCAGGCTGCGGTATTAGGTGCGAGACTGGCGAATAGCGTATTACAAGAACACGAGTTTACGTTCTCAAATAAAATCTATTGGAGCGACTCCACCACCGCGCTCGCATGGATCAGAGCAGAGCCGCGAGCATTCAAAACGTTCGTAGCGCACCGTATCGCTGAAATAGAGGAACTTACGAAAAAGAACGAATGGCGATGGATACCCACGAAGTATAACGTAGCTGACGACGCGACACGCGCTACACCAACGAACTTCGGCTCTGATCACCGATGGTTTCACGGCCCTGAATACCTGTGTAAAAACAAAAGTGACTGGCCACAAGAAAAAAAATCGAATAACGCGGCTACAATGCAAAAGACCGGCGAAGAACGCGCCCAGTGTCACAATACAAAGGTCGTTGACCTCAAAAGTCACTTGCCCGATGTGATGCGCTTTTCAAAATGGAAACGGCTCATACGTGCAACAGCACGCGTCTTGCAGTTTGTAGCTAAATGTAAACCTAACAAACAGACAGTAGCGTATAAGCGAACACGCAAAAATGTACCCGAGGACCCAACGTGGGTGAAAAATAAGAAAAACAACACACCTGCAAAAACAGTAAATAAGCCACGAGTCAATAAGGCTATGAATGTACATTTACCGGTTGAGTATACCGTAGCAGCGGAAGAACAATGGGTCAAAAGCGCACAATACGATAGTTTTACAACCGAGATAAACGCTATACAAAGAAACAAAGTGCCACCGAACGACGGTAAATTAGCAGCATTAACTACATATCTCGATAAAAATAATATATTACGTTTGCGTGGTCGATTTACAGCTGCTATAGATGTGGACGAAAACATGAAAAATCCGATAATACTTGACGGTAAACATCAATATACAAAGCTATACATAAGACACGTCCATGAGAGCTTACACCACGGCGGTACAGAGATCGCAGTGAATGAACTGAGGCAACGCGTATGGATCGTACGAATAAGACCGACCGTGAAGGAAGTCATAAAAAGCTGTATACCATGTAGAATCAAGAAAGCTAAGCCAGCGAACCCATCCACTGGGAATTTGCCGTACCCACGTTTGGCACACAATGTACGACCTTTTACGTTTACCGGTTTAGATTACTTCGGACCGGTAATGGTCACAGTAGGTAGGCGTAGGGAAAAGCGTTACGGCGCGTTGTTTACTTGTCTCACGTGCCGCGCGGTGCATATTGAGATAGCTCAATCGCTCAGCGCGGACTCTGCTATCGCTGCGCTGAGGCGATTTATAGCTAGGCGGGGACAACCAAAAGAGATATGGAGTGACAATGCGACATGCTTTAAAGCAGCAGATAGGGAGTTAGGAGAAAGCGCCCTAAGCGCATTAGGTTGTGAGTCCGATGCGCGGTCGATTAAATGGCGCTATATACCACCGGCATCGCCGTTCATGGGCGGCGCCTGGGAGAGGATGGTGAGAGCCTTTAAAGAGGCACTACAAGTCACACTGCATGAGGTCTACCCAACCGAAGAGACCCTCTATACACTGCTAGTAGAAGCAGAGAACACGATTAATTCTAGACCTCTGACACACGTCAATGTGTCGCCCGACGAACCCGAAGCTCTCACACCCAATCACATTTTAATAGGCCCGAACCCACACGCACCCTCACCGGGTGAGTTCACCGAGGCAGATGTCACGGCGCGCCAACAGTGGCGGCGCGCTCAAGCCTTGGCGGATAGATTCTGGAAGAGATGGGTACGCGAGTACCTACCTATCCTACAGCACCGGCGGGAGCCCCACAGCAGTGGTAGCCCACCGAAGGTCGGAGACGTCGTGGTTATATGTGACCCTAATC
This sequence comes from Xylocampa areola, assembly GCA_935421205.1. Classification (NCBI taxonomy): domain Eukaryota; kingdom Metazoa; phylum Arthropoda; class Insecta; order Lepidoptera; family Noctuidae; genus Xylocampa; species Xylocampa areola. The sequence continues at coordinate 13,312,965 of OW285218.1, read as the reverse complement.
TCCCGCGCAACACTTGGCCCAAAGGACGGGTAACACAGGTGCTGACAGGCGCGGACGGCGAGGTTAGAGTGGTCGACATAAAAACCAAAGGTGGTCACACACTGCGGAGGCCCACGAAGCGGATCGTCGTGCTTCCAATAGAATCACCTGACGGTGACGGCGGGAGAAGTGTGCACGACGTAAACAATAATGGTTAAACATAGGATAATATAGCGATAAGATTTACACCTAAGGAACAATTACTCTGTAAATATATAATGATTTTCTTTTGATACCCTTAGCTGTAAGTTTATTGTTATGTTTATGTGTTTTTATGTATTTTTATACGTAGAATAAGTGTTTAGATGTAAGTAGCTATGTAAGATTAATAAATGATTGAAACACCGTAAACAATTTCACTACCTTTAGTATAAGAAAAATCATGTTGAATAGAGTGTAAGGGATGAAAGATGTATGTATGCATAGAGGTGTGATTTGAGGTGGTTGAGGATATAAGACATTACATAACAGAGAGATGTGTCCGCCGCGACGCTCCTTGGAGATATGGGGGCCCGCGCGTGCGCACGCCGGTTATATTTATAACCTCGGTACGAAGTGTGCCGCGTGCGAGTTCGAGCGTCGCGGGGCCGGGCAGTGAGGAAATATGTACCCCTAATGAGAATCCTGTTAAGCATTAAGTATTAAGTAGAAATTAGGGTAAATTATGTACAGATTTAGCACCATAAGAGAAAAAATGAAAAATGTTACAATGTTGTAAATAAATGGGCGGGGCTTAGTGGAATCGACCTATCCTGAGCTTGTAGTCGAGACAGGGGAATGTGAAGCTATAAATATGGCGAGAATGGAAAAATACAATCAATCCTCGCCCCGATGAGCCCTACCCACTTCCCTGATAATGTAAACCACCGACCTGACATACTCGACATAGAGATTCTAAAGAACGTAAACCTCGGTTTACGCTCTATAGGGACGCTACAAGAGCTTGACTCTGACCATAGACCAGTAATCCTAGAATTAGGCCCCCGCTCAGGTCCCTCAGACCCAGATCAACCTGTCCCCACTAAAACCACCACGGATTGGGGAAGACTAGAGGAACGCCTCAAGTCGACCTCTTCTGTGCACTTAGACTCAATTCCCGATAATATAGTGTCTGTTGCTGACACGGTGTCTGCGATCGACTCCCTCACTAGTCACGTGCAATCCGTAGTGAACGAATGTTCACGGCAAGTCCCGGAGGTGGATGAACACCGCTGGAAACTGCCGGATGATGTACGTGAACTGTTGACGGAGAAAAACGCAGCTATCCGTGCCTACGACAGTTTCCCCAATGAAGCTAATCGTATCCATATGCGCACCTTGCAGCGTACTGTGAGGAAGCGCATATCGGAAATGCGGGAAGCTAAATGGGACAAAATGCTCGATGATATAGAACCCACCCATCAAGCTTTCTGGCAATTGCAGCGGAAATTAAAATCCGATCAATGCGCCGCTATACCCCCGCTCAATCGACCTAATCAACGACCTGCTTTTGATGACGACGAAAAGTCAGAAGTACTAGCCGACAGTTTAGAAGCCCAATGTACGCCTAGCACTCTACCAGTAGACAACGCTCACCTGTCCAAGGTCGATGCTGAAGTCAAACGTAGAACTGCACTCCCACCCCCACACGACTCCGACGATCCCTTGCCCCCCGTCACCGTAGACGAAGTCAGAACGATCGTGAGGAACCTCAAACCCAGGAAGGCCCCAGGCTCAGACGGGATCACCAACAAAGTGATTAAATACTTTCCCGCACCTCTCATAGTTCTCATGACCGCCATCTTCAATGCGGCACTGAGCAACAATATCTTCCCACAATCGTGGAAACAGGCAACAGTTATAGGTTTTCCAAAGCCCGGTAAGCTCAAGTGCGAGCCGACCAGTTATCGCCCGATCAGTCTTCTCAACGTCTTCGGAAAGATCTATGAAAGGCTAATTTATATTCGTTTAAGGGATTATGCCGAATCCAATAAGCTTCTTCCTAACGAGCAGTTTGGCTTTCGAGCTAAACACTCATGTATCCATCAGTTGCACCGTATCGTTGAGCACATAAGCGCAGGCTTCATGGGCAAGATGAAAACGGGCGTATTATTCTTCGACGTAGCTAAAGCTTTCGACAAGGTCTGGCACAACGGCTTAATCTATAAGCTATATCAATTCCAAGTGCTTGACCGTCTCGTACTCATCATTCGAGATTTTCTATTGAACCGTAGCTTCCGCTATCGCGTAGAGGGCGTTCTATCGTCCCCTCATCGGATCCAAGCCGGAGTCCCTCAGGGCTCTGTGCTATCACCTCTTCTCTTCGCGCTGTACACCAGCGATATTCCCAAAAGTGGCAAAACCAAGTTAGCTCTTTTCGCTGACGATACGGCCATCTATTACACTGGTAGGAGTCTTGACTGCATTACCCGATATCTCCAGACCTCTGCCAACGCCTTAGGCGCTTGGTTCAGGAAATGGAGGATTGAGGTCAATCCAAATAAGAGCGCCGCCGTTCTCTTTTCGAGAACGGGCGCCGAGGAATTTCTTCGCCAGCTTCGACCTATTACAATGTTCGGCAAGCCAATCCCTTGGGAACTGCAAGCCAAATACCTGGGTGTGATTCTAGATCACAAACTGTCCTTCCGTCCGCACATTAAGACGGTACGCAACCGCGCGGCCTTCGCTGTCGGCCGTCTATTCCCCATGACAAATGCGCGCAGTAAATTGTCATTTAACCTTAAGATTAGGCTCTATACTATTAGACCCATTATGACGTATGCTAGCGTCGTGTTCGCACACGTTAAGTATTACAAAATCCATAGGATGCAAACCCTGCAAAATCGATTCCTTCGTAAAGCGACAGGTGCTCCATGGTTCATTAGGAACCTTCAACTCCACCTCGACCTCAGAGTGCCTACCGTTAGGCAATTTATGAAAAGGGCATCGAAGAGATACTTCGAATCTGCCCCTAATCATCCGAATCCCTTAGTTGTCTCTTCCGCTGATTACAGGCCGTCCCAGATCAACAAAATCCGCCGACCACGTCACGCTCTCCTCCGTCCCGATGATAGGATCACTGTAGCTCAAGAGTCTAACAGACACACAAGCACACTCCGACGCGCTCGACCGCCTCGTTATAGACCTCACCGGCGAGGTCCGCGTCCGTCGCGAAATGTCTCATCATGTCCACCCCGACCCTTGCTCGAGCCGGCCCGCGCCGAGCTAGTAGCTTTAAATTCGTCCCTTAATAATAAGGAAACTGATATGACCCAGCTAGTCCCTAGTTGTCCCCCCAGCAACGCCCTAAGCCGAGGTTCGTGTCCCGCAGGGGACGCCCTTAGCGCTGTTGCTTAGTTTGTAGTATCTTAAAATATGCTCTGGCTGGAGGCATCAAACTGCCTCGCCTTAGATATTGTCCGGTTACGCAGACAAAACCCCTCTGGGTTTCTGCAAGAGGCCATTTAAAAAAAAAAAAAAAAAAAAATATACAATCAGTCTGAAAATTGTTCTCACGGGAGGAAGTGCTGCGGGATATGGTCGAGAAACTGAGCGCTGCCAATGGACAAGAAATAGTTTTTTATTTCGTTTCACCCGCTCCCCGATAGAAAGCTGCGTCGAGTCAATTTAAAGCATACTTCTTGGTTCCAACCCCTGAACCAGTGAGCGGGAAATAAGGAGCTCTACTGGTTGTCGTAAACAAATATAAAGCCAGTATTGCCATGATTATGTCAAATGTCAGCTCGGCAAATTTTGCGGACGCTGAGGCCACCAAAATGAATAGGAAGTATGGCTTGTAGCCACGCTCAGTCATCCAAGGCCACATTTAAAATCGAAATTAAGGCCTTACGAATAATTTTGACTAATTTACCTAAAACTTTTGGATGCTTCCATAAAGGGGAGGACTGAAGTATTTATGTAAATTTGAGCCCAAATAACAGTATCGAATAATAGTAAAAGCCTAATGTAAATGAATTTTGTAGAGTCTTTCCGATATATCATTAAAATTTTGTATTTTTTCGTCAATGAAGGTTTAAAAGATTCCTTTTAAATTGGGTAGCCTTGGAGTTGAAGGGATTATTTTTCAATAATTTTGATGTGCAGGGCTGGTGACTGCGTTAAATTTTGATAGAGTCAATTGTCTGCTGGTGGTGTATGGTAAATATAATTCACATTTTGAAAGGTTTAGTTCGAGGCCAATGAACTTGAAATTTTATTTAAAAAAAAAGAAAGCCCAAAATGTTAAAGCTGAATTTATCTGATTTAGTAGGCAACATTTAAAAACCGTATATTTCTAAAAGTAAATGAGAACACACTATTATCCATAAACAACAACAATATATTGGCAACACCAAGATCATCGAGGAACAAATGAAATACGGCAACGTCACGCTCGTATTGAAGTTGTAGAGTGATTGTTCATTCGGCGTTCTGAAAAACTAGTAAATTTACAAATTGTAATTTTAATTCTTATAAAAAATGGCAGATAGTAAAGGGTAAGTCATACAATAAATTGTTACACCGCTCAAATATGTGTATAGTATCGCGAACAATCGATGCGGTACACCGCAAATGAATCTTCAAAAATTGGCTTGTCATCATGTCTGAGTTACAAACTCGCCTCATAGAAATCGAATTTTGCAAGTTCATTATACCAAACCAAATATAATTTGATTTCTTTTAATCAAGATCGGCAAGGTTGTTAATCAGACTTTCGATGGCGCTTGGATTTAATTAGTTCTATTAGAACGGAACGCTTTGGTTATATCGTGAGGTGTTTGATATTTTTCTTGATTGGCAGTAATCCTGATGATTTATCGACCGCGATTCTGCGCCGCAAGGACAGGCCTAACCGCCTTATCGTGGAAGAAGCCGTCAGCGATGACAACTCCGTGGTGGCACTATCACAGGTATGAGCCCTTTGTCTTTACCCGGCGGCATTACGAACTACGTTTTTTATCATAATTTCATGGTTACAATAAATATGCATTGTCACCATCATACTTATACTTGCAGTCATGCAAATGCTTCTAAGTTCTGCTGGAAACTTTTTTACCTTATTAGTTTGCATTTAATGACATGAATATGATAATCTGCTATTTCAAGGGAGTTTGGGCAGTTGTCATTATTCATAGTTCAATGACCTTGTTTGTCTAATACTTTGGTAATTTCATAAATATACTCATTTTAGTAAATATTATTTATACAATGACACATTCTAAATATAAAATTTCAGTGACATGAACCTTAAATCATAATAAAGTTAGATAATAGTAGAATAATTAATCATTTTTCTTTTGTTTAATTTACTAATGAAAACTAGGTTTTGGCTATATATTACAGTATGATAACAAAATTTATCATAACCTATAATGAAAAATATAATTCCCAAATCTTTTACTCTGTATATTTAATTAATATGGTAAAAAAAAAATATCAGTTAGATATACATAGCCATAAAGAACCATCCATATTAAGTTTTGTTCTTGGAAACCACATGATATTAACAGCACACATATTGAAATGATATGGATTCTATTGTAAACTGTATAATGAATATCTATACTGATGCCAAAAGCCATCACATTTGTGGTCTACTAACTTTCTCAAAATGATTTGTAATGATTAAAACCTGAATTCTTAACACAAAACTATAAAAAAGAAATAGGGAACCTGTCTGTCTGTAACTATGACTTAAAAAACGGTATCTATTATTGCTTAAATTTTATGCTGACTCATCCAAAAATTTAATATCTTAGTTTAAATAAATGGTGGTTCAATATTTCAAGTGAATATTCTTATTAGTCATCACTATTTCACAAGTTATAGAAACATATATTTAAATATACATACATTCCTCACAAACTTTCCCTTTGATAATAATGTGTAAAAATAAATTCATAAATTTTGTTTATAATTTTAGAGTTCACTATCATGCTCTAATCTATTTTAAAGGTTAATCTGTATTTAAACACTGTCTTCCTGCCTTCATGCCACAGTGAAAAAAATTTATTTTAATGTCATGTAGCTTCTTGGATTAACATTAAATTTTAAATCTTTTACAAGAATTGTACAGATAGCTCAATTAAGGATATACTAAAAGACAAGCAGAATTTGAGTTTAGTCACAAAAAAAAAAGAAGATAATATCTTCTTTATATCATGTATGCATAATTGATTATATTGATATGTATGTATTAAGTAACTTAGAAATAAACTTACAGTCACATAATGTTAAAAAATTAACTGAAAATTCTAACTCAGTACATACAAATAGCACCAATGAATTCAAGAGTTGAAAGTTCCACTGCACCAAAAAGAATGCAAAGTGATGATTACAAAGCTTTTATTATAAAACTACCAAACAATAATCTAACAAAACTTTCTACAGGCAAAAATGGAGCAGCTCCAACTATTCCGCGGAGACACCGTACTCCTGAAGGGCAAGCGTCGTAAAGAGACTGTGTGCATCGTGCTCTCCGACGACAACTGTCCCGACGAGAAGATTCGCATGAACCGCGTGGTGCGCAACAACCTGCGCGTGCGCTTGTCCGACGTCGTTTCTATTGCTCCGTGCCCGTCCGTTAAGTACGGGAAACGCGTGCATATATTGCCCATCGATGATTCTGTTGAAGGTTTGACTGGGTAAGTGTGTTTATGTACAGTTTTCTACAAATACTATTTTCATTAGTCTGTGAAAACATACAGATATACCTGTTATCAGGAAATATAAAGGTATAAAATATCTAATATAAAGTCATGTCAGCTCGGCAATATCAAATGGTAATTCTGATTACTAGTAAATAGGCATATGCCTTTTTTGTGCAGAAAAATGTAGAATAGAATACTAAGCAGAGGGTAAAGTCCATACAATAACCTGTGCTGCATAAATCAATTAAATTGTAACATTTTAATTTAAACTAGATACAGTTATCCAGATAGCATAAAATCTGACTAAAATTTCCCTTGTTCACAGTAACCTATTTGAGGTTTACCTGAAGCCTTACTTCATGGAAGCATACCGGCCTATCCATCGTGATGACACGTTCATGGTGCGCGGAGGCATGCGCGCCGTGGAGTTCAAGGTGGTGGAGACCGACCCGTCACCTTACTGCATTGTGGCACCAGACACCGTCATACATTGTGAGGGCGACCCCATCAAACGCGAGGTGAGTTCTCAACAATTGAAGAATTAATATCTTATGGGTAAATAAAAGAAATCCATTTAATTGCACTAAAGCGAGTAGTCACATCGTGACTAAAGACCAAGATTATTCATGATTTTTAATTAATTATTTTTTGGCGTAGCAATGTTGATACCTTTAGAAGATTAGGTAGGCTACCAAGACAAAAAAAGAGCTATTTTGAATAGTGAAAATTAGATTTGTAAGGCTCAAAACTTATTACATCATGCCTTCCATTGATTGACTACTATACAACACTGTAATAACAAAGAAATATCCTATAGAATATTTAGGTTAGTTCCAGCTATTATTTAATTGTCACCAGTTCACAACAAATGCAACAGATATAATAATGATATGAAATGAAATTGTTTGTTCTGTAAGTAGGTCTTTTAAAAACTCTTTTACAAGTCACTATGATCTGACTACCTCTGAGAAGAAACGCCGAAACAAACTCAAAGGTAACAGTAAGGTAAAAGTAGACAAATACTTAACTGCATCATAGATATAAGGTCTGTCTATGATGCTTAGATACTCAATATTCGAAGTTGAAAACAGAAACAAGATCACATAAAGCATTATTTTGGGTTTTCATCATCTTTTTGGGGGCTGAGTTGCCCGCGTCCGTAAGAGTGCACGCTTAAAATGGAATCCCTACATGAGGCCCCTGGGTGGTGCAAAACAAGCAACACAACTCTAGTGGGAAGCCTTGGGCGCGGCTGGTTACCACCCACCGGACGAAGCCATGTGAAGTGACCTAGTCGTGTTTCGGGATGTCGTCCTGTGCAACCGTTATGGGAGACAGATCGGGCAGTTGCATCAACTCCCCAACTATCATTCTCCCCAAATCTATCCATTCTACATAAAGAGTGAATAGTTAATTCTGAATCTACATGCTCCATCTTCGGCCACACCGTCACTTACCATCAGGCGAGTTGGTGGCCAAAAAATGTAGATCCATTGTTGATATAAAAAAGAAACTCCCTGCCCTTTGGGTTTTCTTATTGTTAATATTATTAGCTAAAATATTCCTCCGTGTTATAAGTCTCAACAATATTATGTCTATACAGTATTGGTACTATTTAACAAATGCATACAGATAGAACAAAAAATGTTTCCCCACAAACATGTAACTTGGTTCTCCTTATCAGTGTTGTAACAGTTTTTAATCTCGAGAGTGGTTTGATACTATGTGTACTCAACAGTTATTTCTCACAATTACTTCCATTAACAAATAGTTTCGCTATATTTGGATTTTAAAATTGTTCAAGTTTAATTTGTTTCCACCATTTCGTTTATATTTTAAAGTTATTTAGACATGTGCCATATGATTTTGATTTTTTTACTTTAAACATGGAAGGTTTGCAGTTTTTTTATTTTATTTTTTTATTAATTGAAAGCTAAGTATACTTATTGCTGATACTGTTTGAACTATACTGGCCTGCAAAACTAAGTACTACACATTTTTTTTTTTTTTTTCTAAACTGTAGAAGTTGAAATTTAAAATAAAAAACGTTTAACAGCAAATTTTATCAGCATTCTTTGTAACTAGTTAACTATACATTAGTACAATTTTTTACTTAAAAGTTAAAACTATAAAAATAGCAATTTTTAGTTAGTATACATTTTTAAAAGTGTGATACTTAGTTTTGAAGGCCAGTGTAGAAGAATGAAAAGACAAAATATAAAAAAACTTACTTAATTTAATAAATAAATAAATACTCAGATGTATATGGTGTAATTAGAAGGCTGCTATGTAGAGGTTCCAGTGAATGAATAATGTTGGGAAGATAAATAGCAGATTTTATGTATATGTCGCAGATGGATAGTAGAATCCGCTGTTTTACAAAACTGCTACCTGATTTACAAAACAGTACTATTTTATAAAACAGCTAAACAACGTTAAGCTGGATTGCCATTGCGATACGTTCAACAAAACTGCTACCCACGTTTAGACGTTATGCAGAATGATATATCTACAGTGGGACAGATTTCTTTATTCTATAGGTATATTAAATGGATAATCACCACTCAAGTAAAAAAAGGTACTGTATTCTGATTTGTCTTTCCGTGGCTGGATCGACGGAGGCTCCTATTTTTGTGTAAGGTCAGATAAAACCTAAATACGAAGAGAATGACAAGGGTAGTTCGCTCGCTACGCTCGATCACTGGCCCGTCATCCTCTTCGAACCTAACCTGTCCGTGTCGGGGTACACGAAACTCCCGAGCCCGCTTCGCTCGCTCATGGATCAATTTAATTTATTTTCTTTCTTAATCCCGATATATTGTCGACTATAATGTGGTTTAGTATTTACGTCATTCTAAATTTTCATCCTTTTTTTTTGCTACAGACTTGAAAGTAAAATAAAGTTATGTTATTGTTGTTAAGACACACAGAGCCATAGGCGACAAAATTTCGAACTAAAATCAACAATCTGACAGTTCATTTCAGTTTCAGTTCTACTTAATCTCTGATCGTTGACCTGCTGCATTGATAAACGCAAAACGTTCATACAATTCTGCGTGTTATAGTTCAGTAATTATTAAAAACCGCTAAACATCGTTCAGCTGTTTTTCATAATAGTACTGTTTTGTAAATCAGCTAGCAGTTTTATAAAACCGCTGATTCTACAATCCATCTGCGTATGATGAACATGTACACTAACAATATACATTTAAGACAAAATCATAATTTTAACTCGAAATTTTTGGTATTAATTAAACAACAATAGGTATAATAGACGTTGTAACTTTTCATTTAAAACATTAAAATTGTTGCTAAACATAGCACCATATCAACTAAGCATCAGTAACTAAGGCCATTGGTATTGGTGTAATGGCCTGGTTTCTGCAACTCCCCGCTATGGCTATTGTTTTACGTCCGGGATGGGAATGGGTTATTCAATCTACCCCAACTCCTCAACAAAGACCAGCAGGATTTTGATCTTGGCAGCGACCTCCCGGTTCCTATCTGGGTTTCCGAAGTACCTTTAGCCCTGTATGTTGCGATCGCATGGCAATTCAGCACCAAGTGCCCCGACGTCCATTATTCCTGTCACTGTCAGTCATTCTTTATTTCTTTTTGGCCTAACATACTTCAGGGTAATGTATGAGATACTTTATTTCATACATAACCCCATGTTCATACATACATTGATTCATTTTACGAACCGACCTATGCTATGTGCTGTCATAGTGTATTGTTGTCTGCTAAGTGTGAACTTCCGATTTCAATTTAAAGGATATTGGTTAAAAAATTGTAGATGGCAACATATAACATGAAGCTTAGTAATATCATCAGTAAAATCTGTGTGTACATCTCCACCTAAACCTTTGATGAACACAAGCATGATGCGAGTCCACCTGCGACCACGAACGCTGCAAAGTCAACATACACCAACACACACCGAAAATACGTTGTTTTATTATAACAATCATGATGCTTTTCTCTCTTCAACAGGAGGAAGAAGAAGCTCTGAATGCGGTGGGATACGACGATATCGGTGGGTGCCGCAAGCAGTTGGCTCAGATCAAGGAGATGGTGGAGTTGCCCCTGCGGCATCCGTCGCTGTTCAAGGCCATCGGAGTGAAGCCCCCGCGCGGTATCCTCATGTACGGACCCCCCGGTACCGGCAAGACACTCATCGCTCGTGCTGTGGCCAATGAGACTGGTAAGTGATTACATTTTCTTTATAACTATATTGTATACCAGCAATATCTTTTACTAATGTATAATTAATTACTTAATGTATACTGCCCCGTTTGTCAAGGTCCCAAGCGAAACTGCTGAGCATGAGGTCTCGGGTTCGATTCCCGGGTTGGGTTATTTGAAATTTTCTGTTAGTAAATTCTCATTAGCTACCTGGAGTTAGGAGTTGTGCTCGATAGATGGCAATAAGCTCACCACCTATTAAATGGAACTTAATATCAGCATTGATAATATTTGGGTGTACAACTGTGTACATCTCTGCCTACCCTTTTACAAGTGTTATGCTATGTAATATTTTTTGTGTAGTTGTGGGTGTGGATGGCTTATGATCATCTCAGTTGTAGGATGCTCACTGCTGAAGATTAGCCTTAGAATAGAAATAGAAATTATATAAATCAATGCTTCTATGCATGACACATGAACCAACTTGTATATCTCAACCAACATGGTTCATTACTAACTTAAAATTGAATTAAAAACTTAAACTACGGTATTGCTCGCTTGCACCAACCGAATTTATAAATCAATATATATACAAATATCAGAAATAACCTCCCATGTATCTGCAAATATTTTCTATAGTCCAACTTTTAATTGGTCAACAAGTTGTTATATATCTGCCTAGCCTTTTCCCAAATACGTTGCAGTCGGCTTCTAGTCTAACCGGATGCAGCTATACTACTATTTTACATGGAGCGACTGTCAACAACTAGTTGCCGCGTTCCAATATACGAGTTCCTATGGAGAAGATTAATGTATGCCATAATATGAGTGGATTTTTTAAATAAATATGTGTTAAAGATAAATCTTTGAAAAGCTTTAACGCATGCTTAGCGAACTCAAAATGTATAATATTAAATGGAAAAAGAATACGGTTGTGAGCAGGATTTGAACCTGCGCCTCCCGGATAAATACTCCAGGCGCTCTGGCCGCTGAGCAATCTCGACCTCTGCTCACGACCACGAATTCCTCATCCATATTTTAACACTTCTTTTGGCGACGTCATTGCTATCTATTCAGTCCCTATAGAGGTGACCGAACCGACACGACTAACTTTGCAATTAATTCAATGTCGTAAAGATGCAATTACCTTAACAATTAAAGATAAATCTTAAATGTCTGAAACATATAATATAAACATGTTATATTTTCCAACAGGCGCTTTCTTCTTCTTGATCAACGGACCCGAGATCATGTCCAAGTTGGCTGGTGAATCCGAGTCGAACTTGCGTAAGGCTTTCGAGGAGGCCGACAAGAACTCTCCGGCTATAATCTTCATTGACGAGCTGGATGCCATCGCGCCCAAGAGGGAGAAGACCCATGGTGAAGTGGAGCGCAGGATTGTGTCCCAATTGCTGACGCTTATGGATGGTAAGTTTGCATTTTATTAAAATTTTGGTAACTATATATATTAAACAGAGTATTCTTATTGGAAGCTAACAAAAGCTCTATAATGAACAACAAAATCTTTAAATCATGCTACATAATAAACATACAGATAGATATACATACAGCGGATTTGTAGGATCAATATCGAGTTTATCCATACTAATATTATAAATGCGAAAGTAACTGTGTTTGTTTGTTTGTTACCTTTTCACAACTAAAAGGCTGAACAGATTGTATTGAAATTTGGCTAGGAGATAGATTAGACCTTGGAGAAGGACATAGGCTACCTTTTGTCACGCAGACAAAGTCGCGGCACCAGTTATTTATACACGACATTTTATTTATAAATGTTTTTAAAAATTCATTCCACTACTTATTACGGTTTAAAAAAGAGAAAGAGTTGTTGGTTGTTTCTCCACTAAAAATAGTAAACAAGACATGATTTATTACCATATTTTTGTATGGTTAATCATAGAAATGTCAATATTATAAATCTACAATGTATTATTATTATTTATCTAAAGCATTTCATATGGCAGATTCCGCGTATTTTTGTATGGTTTATCATAGATTGTGGGAATGTTAATATTAGGTATAGATCTGCAATATGTTAATATTATTTATCAAAACGTTTCATATAGCAGATGCGCAGTATGCACAAAAAAATTTATCCCCTTTTATTAAATAGACTTTGTGTTATTATATAAAAGTCAAAGTTAGTGGTTGAGGAAGTCTACTTAGATTGACCCAATGTACAGGTGTTGAACTGAAAAGCTATTTGAGCACTACTTACAATGTAGTAGATTAATGCCGTGATTAAATTGAGCAAATGGCACTGCCTGATAAGTCTTATCTAACACTTATGCACAACAAGTTTTATGAGTCTGTGGACCTTACAATAATCTGGATAGCACATGACATCTATCTATATATATATAAAATCATTTGCTGTTCGTTTGTCTCGCTAAAACTCGAGAACGGCTGGGCCGATTTAGCTGATTTTGGGTTTGAAATGTTTGTCGTAGTCCAGGGAAGGTTTAAACGTTGAGAAAATGTAGAAAAATGCCGAGGAAGATAGTAAAAACAACAATTTAATTTGCCCATATAATCTGTTCTATCTACTTACCTATCAAACATTTGACGTTCTAGGTGATACGAAGTACACTGGGTCATCTAGTATACTTATAGTTTCTTACATTACTCATCTTTATAACAAATTGCTGTAATTCTGATATTATAAATGCAAATGTTCATAAGGACAGATGTTTCTCACTCAGTCACCACAATCTACTGAACGGATTTTGATGACATTTTGCAGAAGCCACTTTTATTCTTCCAGTATGTTATATTTTGTTTTTGATATTTCTAACAATACTGACTTCCAATCACGGCTGGCCCTCAGTTACATTTTACCTAGTAAAGCAATCGAAGTTTGTCCATGAGCTCAGGGCTGCTACAAATATTGATCTTCTAAATATGGAAGTTAAAATAATATATGGTCGAAACAACATAGGTTTTTTCTTACATGATATTAAAATAGGGTAGCTGACAAAGATTTAATTTGGTTATTAAGAAAATGTTACATAAAAAATTGTGAATCAAATCATACAGGGATGCTACTTGCTGATTGATATCATCTCTCTTTTGTAGTTTACTGTAATGTTCCACTAGAGTGCAATTAACAATACTTACAAGTGTGTCTAATTGTTAATTATTTACGCATATACACAATAACGATGGTAATCTCCTCCCAACAGGTATGAAGAAGTCATCTCACGTGATTGTTATGGCGGCGACCAACCGTCCGAACTCCATCGACCCGGCTCTGCGTCGCTTCGGTCGTTTCGACAGGGAAATTGACATCGGTATCCCAGATGCTACCGGTCGTCTGGAGATCTTGCGCATCCACACCAAGAACATGAAGCTGGGTGATGATGTTGATCTGGAACAGGTAAGCAACATGCGATGAAAAAAAAAATACTGATGAAAAACCTTGCATCATCATGATTCTCACTAAACTTGCTGATAATCACAATTTATCAAATAATTCATTATTTCTAATTCAATAATTAATTAATGTATAAATGGGATTTTATAATACTACTAACAGTCAATACAAAAGAACATGACAGTATAAATAAGTTTACATTTCCCACATTCTCACTACTTATATCCGTGGGACATTGGAGTCAGAATTTACTGAAGGTGCTCATTCCTAAATAATTAATTATAACGATTTTAAGAATTATAACTTTGATCAGTATCTTGAGGCTCTCTTGTTCTAATGATAGTTGCCGAATCTTAATACTTCCCATAACTTTGTTTTACAGAATTCGCGGTATTCTGACGTATGTTAAAACTTCATCTATATTATTACTTGGTTTGTTCAGATTGCGGCAGAATCTCACGGCCACGTCGGCGCTGACTTGGCTTCGCTCTGCTCGGAGGCGGCTCTGCAACAGATCCGTGAGAAGATGGACCTCATCGATCTTGAGGATGACCAGATCGATGCCGAGGTTCTCAACTCGCTCGCCGTGTCGATGGACAACTTCCGGGTAAGCTATATATATTGGTTATGGCATAGTAGAAAGGATTTATTGCACTTGTTTTTCTTATTATAAAAAGGTTAGAAATACAATTTATTATTTAACCCAAGTCTTGCTATTGCAATATTGGTTTTTGTATAATATTTATTAATGCTGAAATTACAGAGTACAATATAATTGTTTTCAGTAAATAATTATAAGACCCAAATTTAAAATTTTAATTCATTAGAGACAACTAAACTTAATCTAAGTTATTAATTCAATTGTTTTTTTACTATGTATTACCAATTGTGATGAAGACTAGACTAGATAAAGTCGGTCCCACCTCCTTATAGTGTACTTAACCAGGAAATCATAAAATATTACATTTTGTTGATGCTAAATATGCATATTTACAAAACGGCAGGGCTCCATTATAATAAGTATAATCAGAAATCTACATTTTAATCTTCCTTTCTCAGTACGCAATGACGAAGTCATCTCCGTCTGCTCTGCGCGAGACCGTGGTGGAGGTGCCCAACGTAACGTGGGGCGATATCGGTGGCCTGCAGAACGTGAAGCGCGAGCTGCAGGAGCTGGTGCAGTACCCCGTGGAGCACCCCGACAAGTTCCTCAAGTTCGGCATGCAGCCTTCCCGGGGAGTGCTGTTTTACGGACCGCCTGGTTGCGGTATGTTATAGACCACTTTATTATACATTTTTAAACGATGAATCATCTTCAATAGCCCGTGAAAGTACAAAAAGCAATTCAGGTGGCAAATCCCAAAAAAATTTGGTTACTGCAACAGCAATTGTGCCCTATTGCTGCCGAAGGTGCTATACCTACAGGGTCCGGCAGTCTGATTAGGAGGATAACCCCTACTCTCTTGATTAGAGGCTGCGAGACTTTTCGACTGGATTACCTGGGATTTTGAGGCGAGAGCCATCCCGTCTAAGTCTTGCCGGTATCGAAATCGTACGCAAGCAACAAATAACATACTATTTTAATACGCCTTATGCATTTTGTATACAAGGCACCGATAGTGAACGCCTTGGAGAAATATTAGCATATAATATTATTTTAAGATTCGATGAAACATGAATTTAAATTTGTATCTAACTGGATCTATAATATTTAAAATATTACGTTTTTTTTATCTCCTATAGGTAAAACTCTGTTGGCTAAGGCGATCGCCAACGAGTGCCAGGCCAACTTCATCTCAGTGAAGGGCCCCGAGCTACTCACCATGTGGTTCGGAGAGTCCGAGGCCAACGTGCGAGACATCTTTGACAAGGTATATTGTTTTCTTGTAAATTTCATAAAATTAACAAGTAGGTTTGTAACAAATAGAGAGTTTTAACTATATCTGTATAACTACTAGTTACGTAAATTAGGATAGGAATATAAAAACTTTCAACACAGATATTCTCATATATTCATTTAACACTATGAAGGAATAAATGAAAATAACATATTTTTTTTTTGTATAAAATCCCTAAATATGCACGTATGAGAAAAAAACTATGTTGAAAATCTCTCCGTTTTTTTCCCTATTTACAACATGTTACGTAGGGGCGAAATTCATTATGTATTTAGATTTACAGAATTTGTCCCTAGTCATATCTATATTATATCCGTTTTACTGAACGAAACATTTTTAACCTTTTCGTCGTTTTATTTTACACAGGCTCGGTCAGCGTCGCCTTGCGTGTTGTTCTTCGACGAGCTGGACTCGATCGCGAAATCTCGTGGCGGCTCTGTGTCGGACGCGGGGGGTGCCGCCGACCGCGTCATCAACCAGATCCTCACTGAGATGGACGGTATGGGAGCCAAGAAGAATGTCTTCATTATTGGTAAGTTTCACTTTCAAATTGTATGACTATTCAACTTGCTACTATGGAAGTAGGAGTAATAATAGTGATATGAAGCGTTACCAAGTAGAAAATAAAATTGCTGGCTCGTTGGCGCAGCGGTCGAGAGATCCGCCACATGTGGCGCACAGTTGTTTCGAGATGGATATGGTGTATATAAAATTTGTGTCCATTAATGCATCCATGATACAGGAAAACCATTTAGTAGGGGTAACTTTTTTATCTAACTGAATGCCTATGACTCAGAATACAAAACTGTGCATGTGATCAAATTAGTAATAAAACCACCACCTTCCCGATAATGTAGACACAGACACATCAATAGATACAGAATCAATTTTATGTTGGTGAGGAGGACAGGCTTATAGTCGATAATATGAGAGTTGTACCAGAAAGTAAACTTCATACGTTCATGCCGTCGTAGCTCTACTAAGCCATTTCCATTTTTTTTTTTGTATAAAAACTTTCGTGAGACATATTCATATCAATTAATGTTCACCGGTTACCACTCACGTGCATTTTTCGGGATTGCCCGACTAGTTTCGAACTCGAACGGAGCCCTTAGTCATGAGCTGAACCCGCGGCGATGTCGCGAGTCAAACTGGAGCTGCATCGCGCCGCGTAGCGTTTTGCACGCGCCGATGATGTACTCGGTGTCGGAAGTACTCGTGTGTTTCCGCCACTCGTCGTGTCCGAGATATTGTCTTTACTATTCATGCCGGTGCATACTGCGCTGACTGTGTCACACTCCAGGCTTAACTCACTTTCATATGACGTGGACTTCAGAGCTGGTTTCCAAGCAGGGGGCAACGTCCAACCACTGTCTCTGTTGAAGTTCGGGCGACGGCTTATTTCGATAGCTTCTCGTACTTTTCGCGGTACGAAGTATTTCTCCCTCGCTAGTACGGATGCTTTATCGAAACGTATAAAATGAGCCGCGCCCGTGCTGCAAGCGTGTTCTGCAACTGCTGACTTGTTGGTGTCCATACTCTTCATACTACGTATGTGTTCATTCAGCCTGGTTGCGATATTGCGACGAGTTTCTCCGATGTAACTCAAGCCACAGTCGCACGGTATTATGTAAACGCCGGGGACGCCTAATGGATCTTTGTCTTTCGGTGAACGTAGCAGTTGTCGTAGCTGTCCGGGTGGGCGGTAGACCGTCTTAATACGAACTCGCTCTTCCACAGAAAATAGCCACTTTTCAAGCAGTAATGTATGCACTCAATGTATCCAGTAGGTAAATTAGCACTCAGTTGCGTTGAAATAATATTTATGACCTCATCCACTGGTACATTGGTAAATAGTGAGGTGATATCAAAGCTGACCATTAACTCTGTGTCCTTTAGCTGCACGTCGCTCCACGTTGAAAAGTGGCTATTTTCTGTGGAAGAGCGAGTTCTACCTGCAAATAGATGGAGTGGCAATGGGCTCACCGATAGCGCCGGTAGTAGCCAATATATTTATGGAGTGGTTTGAAAACCAGGCCTTGGAGTCCGCTAAAACAAGACCTAGATACTGGTGGCGATACGTGGACGATATATTTGCTATTGTCGAACGTGACACGCTGGTGGAATTTACTAGGCACCTAAACGGTATACACAGGAAAATAGCTGTCACAGTAGAAGAAGAAAATAATGGGTGTCTGCCATTCTTGGATGTTCTCGTGATCCGTGGACCTAGCGGTCATGTGTCCCATACTGTCTTCAGGAAACCGACACATACTGACCGTTACCTACGAGCAGACTCTCATCACCATCCTTCACACCTATTTTCCGTACCCAGAACTCTGATAGACCGGGCGTTCAGTTTATGCGATCCTCAGTACGTGGACGCAGAACTTTGTCATTTACAAGAGGTACTGGAGCGCAACGGGTATCAGTGGCGTCGGTGTATCCGTAGTTTGAATACGGTGGACAGGGGTCGTGGACGACGGGCGGGCGCGGAACGTACTCCAGCATTTTTACCGTTCGTTCGAGGAGTTACGGAAAAGATAGGCCATATACTCAGACGTAAATATAGTATTAAGACGGTCTACCGCCCACCCGGACAGCTACGACAACTGCTACGTTCACCGAAAGACAAAGATCCATTAGGCGTCCCCGGCGTTTACATAATACCGTGCGACTGTGGCTTGAGTTACATCGGAGAAACTCGTCGCAATATCGCAACCAGGCTGAATGAACACATACGTAGTATGAAGAGTATGGACACCAACAAGTCAGCAGTTGCAGAACACGCTTGCAGCACGGGCGCGGCTCATTTTATACGTTTCGATAAAGCATCCGTACTAGCGAGGGAGAAATACTTCGTACCGCGAAAAGTACGAGAAGCTATCGAAATAAGCCGTCGCCCGAACTTCAACAGAGACAGTGGTTGGACGTTGCCCCCTGCTTGGAAACCAGCTCTGAAGTCCACGTCATATGAAAGTGAGTTAAGCCTGGAGTGTGACACAGTCAGCGCAGTATGCACCGGCATGAATAGTAAAGACAATATCTCGGACACGACGAGTGGCGGAAACACACGAGTACTTCCGACACCGAGTACATCATCGGCGCGTGCAAAACGCTACGCGGCGCGATGCAGCTCCAGTTTGACTCGCGACATCGCCGCGGGTTCAGCTCATGACTAAGGGCTCCGTTCGAGTTCGAAACTAGTCGGGCAATCCCGAAAAATGCACGTGAGTAGTAACCGGTGAACATTAATTGATATTTCCATTTTTGATTAAAAAAATGGTACGGCTAGGTGCGCGTGAACTATTCAGTCTAGTCGCTTTTTATTCTTGTAGATACGAAAGCTTCAAATAGGTAATTCAAAAATCCAACCATTTACTAGGTGCGACAAATCGTCCCGACATCATCGACCCGGCCATCCTTCGGCCCGGCCGTCTCGACCAGCTGATCTACATCCCGCTGCCCGACGAGAAGTCTCGCGAGGCCATCCTTCGCGCCAACCTGCGCAAGTCGCCCATCGCTAAGGACGTCGATCTCTCATACATCGCTAAGGTAATGTGCTTATATAATGCGACATGAATAATATAATTAATTTAGTCTCGTTAACCTGAATGTTGGAGTTCGAAAACTTGCGCCTTTATTATCTTAATTTGTGCTAATCCTTATACGTTTTAGTTTTTTGTCTTTTCCAGTGACACTTGAAAATGGTAATAGAGCAACCCTATATCCATTTCCCACGTCTGGGATACATTCTATTCTTCTGTTACAAATGTTTATTCAATCTCGGTTCAACTTAATTAATCAGTTGACTTGTTAATACACACAATAGAAATATTATGGTTATCAAGTACAATTTTGTAATTTCGCGAGTACACTGATTAATAGCCTACTTAAAAAAAAAACTCCACACCACATGACACTTGAATTGCCTGCAGGTGACACAAGGCTTCAGCGGCGCCGACCTGACGGAGATCTGCCAGCGCGCTTGCAAGCTGGCCATCCGACAAGCTATCGAGGCTGAGATACAGCGCGAGCGTACTAGGCAGCAGCAGACCGCCGCCGCTGTCATGGACGTCAGTACCTACCACTTGTTTATTATACTACAAACTGCATTTTTCTTTAAATAACACTCATCAACACATTACAAATAAATCGGTATCAATATAGAAGAATAGATGTTGTATTCTTCTATATTGATACTGATATGTTTCAGTGTTCACGTCCCGTTTTATCAACTTACTTTCCCATAGTAAAACTACTATAACCATTTGTATTTGATAGTCATCAGAGAGCTTGCACGCAATGCCTCTACACAATGAACCCCCTATATAACAGCCCGGATTCCCTGTGTAGTAGTGCTTAGTGCTTGGAATAATTTAGTGTTGTTGTCACTTGTTACACTAAAGAGAAAATGATTATAAACTTTTCAACTACTTTCCATGTAACTGGACTATTACAACATTTCGCTACCAACAGATGGACGAGGAGGACCCCGTCCCAGAGATCAGCCGCGCGCACTTCGAGGAGGCGATGAAGTTCGCGCGTCGCTCTGTGTCCGACAACGACATCCGCAAGTACGAGATGTTCGCGCAGACGCTGCAGCAGAGCAGGGGATTCGGCACCAACTTCAGGTAAATTAGTGTGTACGAGAAGGGTCCGACAGACTACGAATATAATGTTACCTTTAACATAATAATCGTTAGAAGTAAGTTAATGCATATAGCGATGTATTTTTACGATTCAACGATCTTTTATTCACGCCGGGCGGGCCATCAGCTGATTGGCGTAATAATATTGAACAAAATGTAACAAGATATGTTATCTACTGTTACTGTCAAACCGTACTATACCATTGTTGGGCAAAGTTTGCATCAGTCGGTAAAACGTGTGCATGTCTAGGGCACCCGTTGGGGGATTCTGAAACCAGAAAAGCAGAAACTTGTCATGAACATGTTTGAACTGCTTACATCTGTAATTAAGAACAAAAAAGTTATTTATTTCCAAAACAAGTTACAATTAGTATGTTTCGGAAATATTCTGTAATAAGCTCAGACATTGTTGCAGACATTGATATTTGGTTTTACATAATGAATTTCTAAAACATTTTTAAGATCTTTTAGGCTTTACTAATATGATGTATCGGTGGTCAGATTCCCGCAGAGCGGCGGCGCGGCGGGTGGAACAGGCACGTCGGGCGGGGATCAGCCCACGTTCCAGGAGGAAGGCGGCGACGACGACCTCTACAGCTAAGCGAGCCCCCACAGCGCACCGGCGGCCGCAGGTCTCTAGGACTGACCTTTACTACTTAAGATTTATCGGTTCAGTAATATGAAATGGGTGTTTCGGACTCAGGAAGCGACCGAATGGTTCCGACGGGCAGCCCCTCTCGCATTCGAGAGACCAAAAACTAATATAAAATAGGCGCGCGCCACCGTGCGCGTCGCGGTCGATTAAATTTCTACCAATCTGTGTCTAATAATATGTAAATGTATTTATTTTTAATTGAATCATTCGATAGCATTTGTTTCTGTTCCGATTTGCTTATGTTTAGTTGTAATTGAATAAATAATGTTTGTGTACGTACCGCTCGCCCCAGTGGCGGGTATGTAAGATCATATGATATAGAGTAATTGTTAACTTTACTGTATTTGCCAGATCCTGTGCGTAGGCGGTGTCGGTGGGGATGCCTCGGCAACCACGCCGACCATACACAATATTACAGTGATTTTTTTAATAAAAGATTTTTATAGACTAGACTTTTGTTTTTATTTATTTCAACAACCAAGACCCTGCAAAAAAAAAAAAACGGTAGAAGTGTCAACTGTTGGAGTACCCCTCCAGATTCGAAGATACAATATATTAATGGACTGTATTTAAAAGTAAATTCGTTCGACTGGCATTGAAGGTATCGTTCTTTTTATAATGCCAAATTGGCATTATATCTCTGTATGTGAGTTTCTTTACCTATTCCACCATAACTTCAAAATGCCTGAACTGATTTCGATCTATGGGGTATCGTTAGAATCCTTACATTGTCCCGTGAGTAACATAGGCTAGTCAGGTTTTAATTTAATATTTTAGGTCTAAGGAAATGCGGGGCTAGGCGATGCGCACAACAACTTTCTATTCCAACCCACAACTCTGCAGCATTTAGAGGTAGTTTTCGTTATGCAGCATCAAAAATTTGGAATAACATACCACCCCCTTTGCGACAAATAAACAATTTATTCACTTTTAAAAAACGACTAAGGCGGTACTTTATTAATGCGCAGTATGAATTGGGTAACGTGAATGTAAATTTATCGGTTGTTGTGGGTATGAACATCTAGAACCTTAACTATCG
This sequence comes from Xylocampa areola, assembly GCA_935421205.1. Classification (NCBI taxonomy): domain Eukaryota; kingdom Metazoa; phylum Arthropoda; class Insecta; order Lepidoptera; family Noctuidae; genus Xylocampa; species Xylocampa areola. The sequence goes on along the minus strand of OW285218.1, from coordinate 13,290,474 downwards.
GGCATACCTTTCGTGGACTTAAATTAAATTTATCTGAAATACGTTATTAATTTTATTTATATAGTTAATTAATATATTGTTGATTGATTTGTAGGGGTATAATTAATTTAATGTTATTCATAATTTTATTAGTTATTTATTACTAATTAATAATTAATTTTATATATATATAGTCGTTAGAATACACACAATTTGAAACAATACACACATATACACACACTTTGAGTACACCATCCACTGTTGGCATCCGTGGAGCATTTTGTACAGGTTCCAGACGAAAACCAGCGCCTAGTAGGTAGATCCTCCTACTTGGCATTAAGCTGATCTGGATACCTATTTGGTCCAGCCGTGAGAGACACACTCATGCAACTTAGTTAATTTTTTATTTTATTTTTTATAAATTTTTGTTTATGTCCCCATTATATTATATTTAGTATTTTTAAGGTTATGTAGGTTGTAGGGTTAAGTATTTTTAAGTTTTTTTGCATATATTATTTTATACCGTGTCTCTTGAGCTGTGGCTAAATAAATGTTTCTTTCTTTCTTTCTTTCTTTCAGATACACTCTTTTTTTGGGCAGTCGTGTAAAAAGAGACGTTTGAGAATGCGGGCTTACACTAAAAAGTATTACATAACAAAAAAAAAATACGGAGTTCCGGTGCTTATCTTCCGGTTTCATCATCATCATCTGATGATGAAGCTGGAAAATAGGCAGTTCAGTTCACTAGAACTATGCTAGTATGCAAGAAAGCAAAATACACCATTTTGTTTACTTGGACCACGTATTATTTTTCAGTTATTTTGATATAAATACCAAAATACCGAACCAATTTTCATAAAATTTAAATGGGACCAATCTGAAAGCATATCCTTTCAAATAAAAATATTTTTCCAAATCGGTTCATAAATGACGGAGTTCTGAGGTAACAAAAAAAAAAACAACCGAATTGATAACCTCCTTTTTGGAAGTCGGTTAAAAAGGATTAGATTTCTAACCCAAGTAGTTGCCGAGTTCTCCATGGCCGCGCAATCCTCCACGTTACGTTCGCGCGGCCAACTTTAAACCCTTAGGTATATAACTTCTTTATTTTCTACATTGACAAATTTTTGGTTTGTTCCTTTCGATTTTGAAAAACCGTTTTTTTGTGTTTGGTTATCTTGACGGGGCAATCGTAACGCACACAACTATCGTTCTCCCAAAATCTATCTACTCTACTTTGAGTGAATAAATTTCTTCTGGATCTACGTGCTACATCCTCGGCCACACCGTCGCTTACCATCAGGCGAGTTGGTGGCCAAACGTAGACCCATTGTTGGAAAAAAAAGGAGTAAACATATGCGTTTTAAATAAATTTTAATAGTGCATTTGTCTACATTCGGCTCTTTTGGTTGACAAGGTTGCCGACCACTGGTCTAGGTATTTATTACTAGCGGATACCCGGCGTGTGCTATTACTTTTTTTTATTTTATTATTCAAGTTGTTTAAAACCATCTTCGCATCCATCCATCCATCGATTCTAAGGAAACCGGTTTGGGTCACGTCGGTTGGATGGTCTATATAGGATATAGGTAGATTTTTTTTTGTGTTTTAAATAAATATATATATAAAAATAATATATATATGTATACTAGCTGTGACCGCAACTCCGTCCGCGTGGATGTCGTAAATTAACACCATGTTGTGTATGAACACAAATTCATAATAATTAAAAATGTTGATACTCAGCTAACTCAGCCCAATGCAAAGCAGCTGATAGTCCTCAGCGTTAACAAACATTTTTAAACCTACTTTATTGTTTTTTTTAATTATAGCTGTACCCCGCGGTTTCACCCGCGTTAATTTGAGGAAAAAATCTACCAAAATACATTCCCCCCTCATGACCGCACATCATAAATGCGCCTGCCTCGTTGGTCTAGTGGTCCCAAGCGCGACTGCTGAGCTGTCTCGGGTTCGATTTCCGGGTCGGGCAAAGTTTTATTGAGTTTTTCGACTATAAAATTCTCAGAAGCAGCCCGGAGTTTTGAATTATGCCTGGTAGATGGCAATAGGCTCACTTCCTATTACGTGGGACTTAATAACAGCATTGGTGAAATGTGGGTGTATGACACAGGTGTGTACACACCTGCCTACCCCTTCGGGGAATAAAGACGTGATGCTATGTTTTGTCCATTTAATATTGTAACTTTATGTTTTGTTATGTTATACAGTGGTGGTCATATAAATAAAAACGCCTATTTAAAAACGAGCCTTTTTCAAAGTTATGAGAATATCACTTATTGCATTTTCTTTTTGCATCACTCGGTATCGCAAAACTGTTCCACACTACCGTTGCATACAGTTATTACATGATTAATTCAATAATATATAGATAAACTTTTTACATTGAACCTTAACTATTATAGCAAACTTACTGGCTGGCCACATAATTATGAACGCTGGATAGTTCATTTTTTAATAGCGAACATTCTGAAACAAGGCCACTAAAGCGTAATTTTGAAGCCATATAATGCTGTAAAAGTCAAGAAGTTGATTGTTTCATATAAAAACAATGGGGAAAAATAAAAATTGTGATGAATCTACAAGGGAAGTGATAATAAAACTTTGCGATAAGAATTGGTCATATAAAAAGATAGCCGATCTTCTGCAGTGCTCAAAAACGATGATATTCCACGCTGTGAAGCGTTTTATCATTGTATCAAACGACTTCAAATATTCCGCGTGTACCTAAACAAAGAGTCATCTCGGCGAGACTATCGAAATATCGTGCATTTGGCAAAACAATACCTTGTCTTGTGTCTAACGAGTTGAGAAAAGAATATTTTGATGAAAACAACTCTTTAGCGATCCCAGCGCGCACTATCCGAAGGCGATTGGTAGAAGCGAAGTTGAACGGAAGAAAGGTACCCATGTTGAAACGGTGTCATAGGCAAACCCGGCTTGCATTTGCTAGGAGGTATGAAAGCTGGACATTATGACAGTGGAATAATGATCTTTTCTCTGACGAGACAAAAATTAACAGAGTATGCTCTGGTAGGATATGTTCGACGCCCTCCGAATACAACATTCGACCCCAAGTACACAAAAGTGACATTAAAGCATGGTGGTGGAAATGAGAAAATTTGGGGGTGCTTCTCTGTTCATGGTGTTGGACCTGGTAGACTAATAGATGGAAACATGGATCAATTATTATTCCAGTACAAACATATAATAGAAGAAACAATGTTACCATATGCTGAATAAAATGTATTAAATTGCATTTAATGTGATTTTTTAACTTAAGTGTAGATACTCTAAACAACTCTCGAGCAGTTTAAGAATCGTTCTTAATTATTTTTCCAGCTTTATTACTATTTGAATTTGTAAGTAACATAACATAGCATCACGCCTGTATTCCCCGCAGGGGTGGCAGAGGTGTACACAATTGTACACCCACATTTCACCAATGCTGTTATTAAGTCCCATGTATACCATCCCAAAAGGTGGTGAGCCTATTGCAATCAACAGGGCACATTTCTAAACTCCGGGCTGCTACTGAGAATTTCCTAACAGAAAAACTCAATAACACTTTGCCCGACCCGGGAATCGAACCCGAGACCTCCTGCTCAGCAGTCGCGCTACGGACCACTAAACCAACGAGGCAGTTTTGAATTTGTAAGTATCGATACTAAATTAAAACTGTAAGAAAATTGATTTTAATATTACTAAATATTAAAATCAATTTTCTTACAGTTTTAATTACTTACCTAATCATGTTTATTCTATCCATAAATAGCTACATCTATTTCATAACAAAACTAATTACTTTTAAGAAGGAACATAAATAACGTAATAATAAGCAAATATTACATTGGTTTTAAAAAAAAGTCATCGTTCTTATTTTTATATGACTACCACTGTATATGCGCGCGTGGTACTTGTTATTTTTTTGTTGCCAAATTACTTTAAAACTATGATATCTCCTAAGATATTAAAGAGCAATTTTGTTCAAAATTAAATACTTGTGATGAATAACGTACCTATTTATTTGGATAAAGATTAATACCATGCTATAAGAAAAATCTTCGAAAATAATACATTATTTTAGAACCAATTTGATAACCACAAAAAAGGTTCCGCGGTGTCGCGGACCTTTGGAACTTTTAAGGGAACATTTATGTCATACACAGCGCATGCAAAGGAAGCTCTCAATTTGAATATTTTTTGTTATTGCAACATTTTTCATTGATGCTCCGCTCCTATTGGTCGTAGCGTGATGTTATATTGTTAGTTGTAGATTAAACGTGCCCGGTAACTACCTTGGTCATTGTCGCAGTCGCCGACATAAACTATTCGCGCAGCCGGCATGTCGTACTGTGGCTAGAGCTGAGTCCCCGGTATGTCGTACCCTAGAGGTGCTAAACGCCCTCCTGGCTGTCAATCCGGTATGTGATGTGTTTGCGGATAGATGGGGAGAAATTATGGGAGTATGTTTGGCGTTCTGCGAGTAGTTTTTAATTAGTTTAAGTATTAATATATTATTGTGTCGCTATGTTATTTAATGTAATTGGTAGTTTTCCGTGTTATATATCTGCCTAGCCTTTTCCCAATTACATTGGGGTCGGCTTCCAGCCAAAGCGGATGCAGCTTAATACCAGTGTTTTACATGGAGCGACTGCCTATCTGACCTCCACAACCCAGTAACTGGGTAACACGATATCTCGTGGTATGACTGGTTGTCAGATTTTCAGGCCTCTGACTACCTGTAACGGCTGTCATGGATCTTAATTTGACAACCGGGACCGACGGCTTAACGTGCTCTCAGAGGCACGGAGGTAGTTTTCCGTGTTAATTAACTATAAATAAATAAATATATAGCCAATAGCCTTCCTCAATAAATGGACTATCTAACACAAATAATTTTTCAATTCGAACCAGTGTTTCCTGAGATTAACGAGGTCAACCAAACAAACAAACTCTTCAGCTTTATAATATTAGTTTTTTTTTTTTTATAAATACTGAATTGGTCGGCTCGACCTCGATTTCGCTTTGACATCTTATTTCTAAGAAAGACCTTATGTCTACCTAAATTGGACATTATTTTAGGGCAAAAGTTGAAATAAGGTTTACCTGTAAAGTTAAGACCGGTATTCTTAAGTAAAAAAACTACAGAATTCAATGTACAATTTGGTCAACAAAACGCTTGCTTTATCTTCTCTTCTCCGTCAACGTATTACGAATTTTGAAGGCGCGGTTAGTGCAATGGTTGAAGAGATCGACTGTGGGTTCGACTCCCGAGAATATATTTTTATGTTCTACAGATAACTGGGATGTGTGTACATACGAAAACGTGCCTTGAACCTTCACTAGTACGAATTCGTTACGGTATCGCTACAATGAGCAGCACTGTTTATTTACATAAATACCAGCAAGTAACTCCATAGACATTCTTTTAAATTAGCACTAGCGACCGTGATAAGCGATTAGGTAACTTCAGGCATAATCAACAAAAATAAATAACCAAAAATAAAATGTATTAAAATTTGAACATTTACAATACAACAAATAAAGTGTATATTTTATATAATTGTTATATTGAGACCTCAGTTAAATATGTTACCGGCCAAGCCCGATTTTAGGATCAACTTTTACCTGGCCATACCGTTTGCCGTCCTATTCCGTTTAGGACTAGTTTGTCCCAAAATTGGTTAGGCTGGTAACAATTTGGTATTAACATCGTAGTAACACACAGTCCCCTCACAGTCGTATCACTGAAGAGGAACACGAATAAAAAATATATTTTAAATACATTATAAAATAAGTAAAAATTTCAAATTAATAACAATATATTATTCTACAATAAAATAATACTAAGAACAATAAATATAATAATAATAAATCCTTTAAGCATACATTTTAAAGGAAAACGTATTTGTTAACAGTTAATTGAATATTGAATAAATATAAAAAAACTTATTTTAATCGAATGTTTTTTTTTTTTTTTTTTTGATAGTGGCATCTCGCAGGTCAACCTAGGAGGTTGTCGGCTGCTTAACCGGGCTTTCCTGTGGATGCCCTAATAATAAACTATTATTAAGGCCTCCAGCCAGGGGCTTACGAATTAAACTAAATCTAAAGCGACCACGCTAAGGGCACCCCCTGCGGGGTACGAGCCTCGGCTTAGGGCGTCGCTTGAGGGAGGACAGCAAGGGACTGGCTGGATCGAACAAGAATTATTATTATCAGGGGAATTTAAAGCTACAGGCTCAGCGGCTACGCGGGCTGGCACGAGCAAGGGTCGGGGAGGTGATGCATTAGGTGCATTACGGGGACGTCGCGACGGGCCTCGGCGGCGAGGCCTAAATGACGGCGGTCTGTGTCTGTGTACTGTGCTGGTGGCCCTACGGCTCTCTTGGAGCAGGGTTATAGCGTCATCGGGGTACAATAGTGAATGCCTAGGACGGCGAATTCTACTTATCTGGGAGGGGGTGTATCGGGCGGCAGCCGCGATGAGAGGGTTGGGGTGCTTTTCAGCAGACTCGAAATAACGCTTGCAAATGCGTTTTATAAACTGTTGGATAGTGGGAATCTTGAGGTCGAGATGGAGGTTTTCGTTTCTAACGTAGAGGGGGGCTCCCGTGACCTTACGTAAGGCACGGTTTTGGAGGGTCTGCATCTTATGGAGGCGGTACGATTTCGCGTGTGGGAACACTACGCAGGCGTAGGTCATGATGGGGCGTATGCACGTGGTGTAAATGCGCAGTTTGCACTTAAGGGACAATCTGCTGCGTGCGTTCATGATGAAGTGAAGCCTACCCAGAGCGAAGGCGGCGCGCGAGCGCACCGTCCTTATGTGCTCACCGAAGGTCAAGTGTCTATCTAGGATGACTCCTAAGTACTTGGCTTGCTTCTCCCAAGGGATCGGCTTGCCGAACATGGTTATCGGTTTGGGGTCGGGGGGTCTGATCCTACGCTTTTTCGCGAAGAGTACGGCTTGACTCTTATCGGGGTTAACTTCTATTCTCCATTTCCTGAACCAAGCGCCTAGTACGTTGGCGGAAGTTTGGAGAGTGCTAGCTATGCGGTCGCGCACGATACCGGAGTAGAAAATGGCAGTGTCGTCTGCGAAGAGAGCTAACTTTGCCTGTCTATTTTTGGGGATGTCGCTAGTGAAGAGCGTGAACAGGAGGGGCGAGAGCACGGAGCCCTGGGGGACACCGGCGCGGATAGAGTGGGGGGCGGATAGTGCGCCCTCTATGCGATAGCGGAAAGTACGATTCGAGAGAAAGTCCCGTAGGATGAGCACGAGACGGTCGGGCACGCCGAGTTGGTACAGCTTGTATAATAAGCCGTTGTGCCAGACTTTGTCGAAAGCCTTCGCTATGTCGAAAAAGAGCGCGCCTGTCATCGTGCCGCGCTGAAAACCGGCGCTTATGTGCTCGACGATGCGGTGGACCTGTTGTACGCACGAGTGTTGGGTACGAAAACCGAACTGTTCGTTGGGGATGAGGCTCTTCGCATCGGCAAAGTCCTTGAGTCGCTTATAAATAAGCTTCTCGTAGATTTTACAGAGTACGTTGAGGAGGCTGATCGGTCGGTAGCTGGTGGGTTCGTTCGCGGGTTTTCCCGGCTTAGGGATACCTATGACGGTGGCTTCTTTCCACGATTGAGGGAAGACGTTGTGACTCATGGCGCCATTGAAGATGGCGGTCATGAGTATAATGAAAGGGGCGGGGAGGAGTTTCATTACTTTGTTAGTGATGCCGTCTATGCCGGGGGCTTTGCGGGGTTTGAGATTTTTAATGACCTCTTGCACCTCGTCGGGAGTGACGGGGGGCAGGGGGTCGTCGGGGTCTTCGAACGGCGGGAGTGAGGCTCTGCGTTCTACTTCTGCGTCTACCTTGAGGAGGTGCGCTCGGTCGACCGGTTGGGTGCTAGGAGTGCATTGCGCTTCTAGACTGTCGGCCAGGCACTCGGCCTTTTCGATGTCGTCGAAGGCTATGCTCTTATCGGGGCGGATGAGAGGGGGCATGGTGGCCACTCCATCGGATTGGAGTCTCCTTTGAAGCTGCCAGAATGCTTGGTGAGTGGGCTCTAAGTCGCTCAGCGTCTTATCCCAGTGCGCGTTACGCTGCTCATCGATGCGTTTCTTTACAGCACGCTGCAAATAGCGCATGTGAGCTTTGTTCGCGTCACAGGGAAACGCGCTGTAGGCACGTACGGATGCGTTCTTTTCCGTTACCAATTCGCGTACGTCCGCCGGTAGTTTCCAGTGATGGTTGTCCATCAATGGAACTTCCCGTGAACAACTGTTCAAAACGGATTGTACGTGACCGGTGAACGAATCGATCGCATTCGTAGTGTCAGTGACCGAGGCGATGACGTCGGGAATAGAGTCTAACTGAGGGGAGCTGGTCGATTGTAGGCTTTCGCTTACTTTCTTCCAGTCCGTGATCGTTTGGGTGGGAGGGGGTCGGGAGGGATCAGAGGGCCCCGAGCGAGGTGCCAGTGCCATGATCACGGGACGATGGTCGGAGTTGAGCTCGTGTAGCGTCTCTATAGACTGTAAACGAAGGTTTACGTTCTTTAGAAGCGCCACATCGAGAATATCGGGAAGGTGCGCGGTGTTGTGCGGATAGTGGGTGGGATGCATCGGAGCAATAATGTCGAAGTTGAGAGTGGCACACAGGCCGAACAGTTGCCTGCCTCTCGCGGTCGTCGTATTACTGTTCCAAGCGGGATGTTTGGCATTGAGATCGCCCGCTATGATAACGGAGTCACTCAAGCCGAGGAGGGCAGTAAGGTCGTGGGATAGGATTTCGCGTTTTTCCCCCACATCGGTGGCGGCGGGAGGGATGTAGGAAGAGACGATAGTGATGGGTTGGTGACCGGTCATGGCTAGCCGACAGATCGATACCTCGAAAAGTGAGAGAGGAGGTGGGTCTAACGGGATGCAGTGGAGCGTTTTGCGGTAATAAATAAGGGTGCCGCCCATGTGACATCTAGTTCTATCGTTCCTAACTATACGGTAGTTGGCGATATTCGGGTCCCGACGGTGAGGTTTTAAGAACGTTTCCTGTACGAGGAGAACGTCTAATTGGTGGTCGCGGAGGAACGTGGTTATTTCGTCGCGTTGTTTGGTGATGCCGTTAGCGTTGAAGAAACCTATTTTTAGGGAGCGCGGTTTGGTTCTACATAGGTTCCTATTATCCATTAAAGATTTTTAATTTTATTTATTGTGAGCTAGATTGCGCAGGGCTTGCGTAATCTTGGGAAAGGTGTTGTACACCATGAGTAGCTTCATAGGGTCGCCTTTGCAGGCGATGATGTCCCTGGCCATAGCGTGAGCGTTATCCGAAGAGAATACGCTGAATGTGCTGAGGATGACGACCGCGGGGTCAAACGCGAGGTCGTCGTTTACGACCGGTAGAGAGGCGGCGGCGTTAGCCGGTACGGACGCGTTAGTCGGAGGCGATAGAGAGGGGGGCGCAGGTATGGGCGAGGCCATTAGGGCTGCGATCGTGGGCGTAGAGGTGGTTTTGAGAGCTGGGAAAGCTCGTTGTTGCTGGAGGTTGTTGAGGGGAGCCCACGGACTGGGTCTCTGAGGGCTGAGGCGGGCGGGGAGTTGAGAAGAGGGGATCGCCACCGAAGGGCTTTCCCTTTGTTGACGGGCGTTGGCCCGCTTCACGAGCTTGGGCGAGGTTGATTTCGGTGCCTTAGGGCAGCCGCGATAGTTTGCGGGGTGACCGGCTTCGCCGCAGAGCACACAACTGGGAGGGTCGGTGCAGAGTGCGCGATCTTTGGGTCGGGGACAGTCTACGGTGCCGTGGTCACCTAGACACTTGACGCATCTAGGTGTGGCGAAACAGTTGGTCTGAGCGTGACCGTATAATTGGCAACGGTGACATTGCCCTATTACGCCTGTTTTATAAGGCTTCTCTATAATGATGCCGGAAAGGCTACAGATCGCTTTGACCTGGAAGATAGGGTGGTGTCCTTCGGTAGGATCGCATACGACTAGCACCATGTCGTAGGCGGCCCCACCTCTGGGTCGGTGCATCCGGTGCACCTGGGATACTGGGACTCTCTGCGACTGAAGGTCGCTGAGGATGTCCTCTGTTGGGATTTCTTTCGGGATGCGTCTTATGACGACCCTGGTAGATTTCTCCTCGGGGAGAGAGTACGTGTGAAACGACACGTCCCTGGCCTTAAGGGCCTTGGTGAGTTCCCTATAATCGGTTGTGGAGGGGACTTTGACTTTAATGCCTTGCTGAGTAGCACAGGCACTGGTGTAGTTGATCCTGCGATCAACACACATCTTTGAGATGGCAGTCCATTTGGACTTGTCATGAATGTAGAGCGGGGGAGGGGATTTAAGCTTCTTAGAGCTCGAAGTGGCGCCGGAGGGGCTGAGGGGGGGGTTGGTCTGAGAGGGGGCGGGGGAGAGGGGTGCGATAGTCGCGGGGGAGGGGGGGGCGGGGGTGGCGGTAGTCGCGGGGGCGGGGGAGGGGGCGGGGGACGGGGCGGGGGGCGCTACAGGTTTTTTGGCCTTGCTGGCCGGGGCGGAAGTTTTCCCCTTCTTCCTCTTGCCTCCTTTGCCGACCTGGATGTAGTCGTCTTCGGAGGAGGAGGAGGAGGGAGAGGACGAGCTAGTCTCGGAGTCGGAGGCAGTGGCATCCGAGAGACAGGGAGAGGGGTTGACGCACACGTCCATGTCTTCCGAGACAGTGACGGCGGTCGTAGGAGGCGCGATGGCCGAAGTAGAGGGAGCCTCTACGAGAGGGTCGATGATGGGCAAGGATGCGAGGCATGGTATACCTATTTTAGCGGGCGGCGGAGAGAGAGGGCTATCTGCGCAAATTATTGCGGGGTTGACATGCTGCAGGTCGGCAATTTGGGTACCGTACCGACGTTGAATGTCGGGGTCCCTGACTATAATTTTAACGAACGCGAGAAGCGCGTCCATATTAGAAAGAAATTAATTTAACTATATCACTATAACTCTAATTTTCGCCTAACAGGCCTAACTCCCCGGGAGGATAGCCCGGGGATGCGTAACCCTCCCCGCCGGGTATAGGCAGGGAGGTGAGTGACCTAATGGTGAGCCCTAAGCTTGCTTTTTACCCGTCGCCAGTCTTAATGTGCGTACGGGGCCCTGAACCAGTCTAGTGCGAAGGGTGTAGACACACCCGACCGACACTAGGTGTGTTGCTGTAAGGGAAACCAGAGCTAGAGTCGACTAGGAGATCCCCCAAGGCCGGTTGTTCTAGCTCCCGTCCGATTTGTAGCTTAACCCTGAAGGGGCTTCAGCTGGGTGTATCGGGTCCACACCCTCTCGGTTTCGTTGACACCGTGAGGTTTCCACCGAGAACCACGAAACTGTGGATTTTCCCAGAAGGGGAATTTACACAACACACGTTTTGACTGTACTTTGAAAAAGACAGATATCAGCCGCCGCCTCGAAAGAGGCAACTTTTGAATTGTAGTGGCGTAGCTAGCGAGCAGCTACGGAGAATGCTACGGCAGAGCGTAGCGACAACGATCACTGACACAACACGAGCGAATTACGCGGAGTAACACGTCCGTGCGCGGCGAGCGTTGATGCGAGAATTCGACGTGTTTAATCGAATGTTCTGCCTGATGCCTTAAATATTTCTTTAAGTACAACTGAATCTCCCACTACAGATCTCACCGAATGCGCTCTGCCCCGTACTAACGAAGCTTCCGGCTGAGTCCATTCCGTGGGTGATGCAGAACTGTCTATCACGTCAAAATTATCTTCAATTCTTGATGGATGGTACATTTGAGTACCAGTTATTGGTATTCTTAAGAAACCTATTTCATCATCAGAAAAGCAATTGCATATGGCATCGAATTGCAGATCAGAATATTGAGTGGCAATGTCTCTAGTCTTTGACACACTCTGTGCTGGCGGGGGCGTATTACCACCACCCCTCGCCAGTTTCACCAGGTTCTTTAGAGTAGCGAGCGAACATTTTTCATAGTTCGGCAACTTAGGTGTATCATATACTGACTCACATCGCATATAAGCCGGCAAATTAGCAACCATATCTTTTTTAGCTCTTTTGGTACATGTACACTTTTTAGATTCAACGTACTTTATATAGCTGTCCCATTTTGGTTCTCTTTGGTGAACCAACTCAGCTTCTCTTGTATCAATCTTTTTACTGGGTAGCATTGCATGAGAATGCGTTTGTTCTATTTTAGTTTTTACCTGTGTGTCCATAGATGTTCTTGCAGTGTCTGCACTGTCACAGAAGCAATGAGGCGTTTTGCAAATGTTGCACTCAATGGGAATTTCTCTTATATTTGGTACTTCTTGTTGCAATAGTTGTAACAGAGAACTTTTTAACTTTAGTTCTAATAATTGTTGCGATGATGTATATTTGACCGGCACATAATCGCCATAGTGTTCGTCTTTGATATCAGTATCATCTCCACGTTTGCCGTGAATGAAATCCTTAATTTTGTTAGTAAACTGCTCGAAATTATCACAAGCAGCATACATGCACCGCTTATTAATAACTATTACAGGCATTTGTGATGCAGACGTACAGTGCTTCGGACATAGATCTTTTTCTATGGTAGTTTCGCGTTCGTGACTTTTATCGCAGAAAAGATAAAAAGGATGTGGTGTAGGTCTGGGACCTTCATATTGTTCCTCTTCAACTTCGATGATGCTCTCAGCACTCGGGTTATCTAGAACTTCGTTAAGCTGCAAGAGCATTACTTTTTCTATATTGATGAAAAACTCTGCATGTTCCGGGAGCATATTCAAACAATACAAAATAATTTTTTGGAATGTTTTCACGATATGCAAAATTTTATTTTGCCATATTTCGGAGAACTTTTCTCGCTTCTTATCTTTTTGTACTTGTCTTATAATATCTAAATTTTTCAGCACGATGTCGTCTGCCAATGTTTTAACTTTTTTCTTGTGCAAATGTTTGGACCGATCTATTTCATTTTTACATATGTCTCTCTCTTTCAATGCTACATAAATTTGACAAGCTAGAGTTTGGTATTCCAGATATTTTCTCAGTTTTTCAATAGCTGCATGTTTATCTAGATTTATATCATGTATTTTTTGTCCTAATTCTGTACGGTGTACCGATAGCTTCTCAACAAATTCGTCTTTCAGACGAGACTTTTCCGCCATCATTTTATTTGTGTATGTATCGTATAATGTAACTGCTTGCTGTTTTATTAATACAATATATTTATCATTCATTGACTGGAAAGCCGCATTTCGTATTTTTACTATTTCATTACTGGCTGCATCAAAAAGCGCATTCTCAATAGAACTTATAGACGTTCCATATAAACGAGTAAATTCATCAAAGGCATTTTTAATTCGTTCTGTATTTCTCTTTGCTGCATCTTCAGAAGAGTTTTCGAAAAACTGCTGACACTCTACTTCTACCACAGCTTTCCATTTCTCATCATTTTCTGAAATTATTTTATCTCTTTCCATTTTCATGCGTTTGAGGCGCAATTTGAGCATTTTTATACCAATTGAGTCGATTCCAAAATAGTTTAATTTAGACAAACATTCTTTTTTTAGAGGTTTTAAGACGCTTCTTCCCTCTAAGAGATCTTTTGGTGGGACGTACCAATCGCCACCGCCGCCTTTTAAGGAAGGTTCCAAACCTGCCATAACTTTAAGTTTCGGGCTCATTGACTTGAAATATACAGCTGCAAGTGGCGGAGACATCTTTTTCCTAATAAGGCTTTGAGTGGGTACATCATTGGATTTTAAGAAGTGTTTCCTGAGGTGATAGTTATCACTTAAGTGGTTGGTACCCATTACAGATTAAGTGCTTATTTGTATAAATATTATAAAAGTAGTCTAAAAGTTAAAAACAAATATTCAAAAAATATATATACTAAAGTAAGCAGTCCTGTCAAAACTTCTGTAAGAAATGTCATTTACAAAACAAGAGCTGGTGATGGCTGGTGACAATCGTATTCAAAATTAAAATAGGTTTTATTTCCCTTACATTTTAATAAAATATAACGTCTCCCTCTGAGAAAATGTATAGGTAGGTACATAATATAGATAAGTAGGATTTCACTAATCTGGCACTATTAAAAACTAGGGGGTACCGGCGGATTATTGGAATGTTCAGATTATTGGATTCTTATGATCGTGTATCTGTATAGCACGCCCAACTCCATAGTCTTTTGCCAATTTGCACATGTTTTCTCCACTATCTAACTTCTTTAAATATCCATTTTATATTTCAAATGCACATAGCTCAGTAAGCAGACACGGTAAGCTTGCCCCCAGGGGTTCCACCTTGTCGTGGTGGGGGGGGCTCTAGTAGCCTTGGCTTGGTCACCCACGGTGAAGCTAACGGAACCCGAGGAGGGCCGCTCCTCAGGGCTTTGCCTTCAAGCCCATGTTGGAGCGGCGCCGGCGTAGGTTGCGGGCCTTATGGGGGGTGCCGCAACTGAGGTGGGCTGCGGCGTCGTATGGGCGGCACCGCAGCTGAGGGATGGGGGGCGCGGTGGGAGAGGAGTGCCGGTATGTCGATGCGCCGGTCTCCCTACCTGTCGCGGCCTTGATGGGGCTGCCACCGTTGGACGGCGGACGCGGTGGGGCCGCAGGGGAAGAGGAGTGCCGGTATTGCGAGGCGCCGCTCTCCCTATCCTCTGCGGCCGTAGTGGCAGGCGTCGGGGCCACAGACCTGACCCGTCGCAGGAGACCTTGGGCGTCCAGACACGGGGTCGTCTGGCGCCCATTGCACATGGTCTCCGAGGTGGTTGCGGCACGCCATTAGTCTGGTGTGCCGTAGCGGGGGGGGTGCAATACCCAACCCCGTGAGGGAGTCCAGCAACGGACGGCTGCAGGCGGGTTCGCGGTTGTGTGCGAGAGCGTTCCCGCGTCCCGCCCTCAAGCAGCTGAGGAGGTATACTGTGGAGTTTTAGTGGGTTCGAGTCCCACATAACCGCTGTCTCCCCGTGTCAGAGCGGCATGCGAGGGCATTTCTCCACATAAAAAAAAAGAAAAAGACGGTAAGCTTAATTTCTATTTTTAAAGGAATATTAACATTAATAATATTATTAGGTATTATTAAATTATGCTTAGTTTAATTATTCATTGTATTAATTTTAAACAAAAAATGAAAACCGCCTTCAAAAATCTACTACACTAAAAAGTTTAAAATAATATCAAAATTTGCTTATAATAAAATGCTTTTTAAAAGAACAATATATAATAATAATCTGTTAATTTTGGAGTCGGTGCCTGTACTGGGAGAGGGTTATTGTTTTCCTCTTGTTACTCACTTATGTTCGTTGTGCTGTGGTTATGTTACCGGCCTTTGTATCTGGTTGTAAACCCCACATACATCAGGCACCGACTCTAAAATTAACAGATTATTATTATATATTGTTCTTTTAAAATGATTTTATTATAAGCAAATTTTGATATTATTTTAAACTTTTTAGTGTAGTAGATTTAAGAAGGCGGTTTTCATTTTTTGTTTAAAATTAATTTATTTTAGTCTTTTTAGTTTTAAGTGTAATGTATATACATTGTATAGGTCATATATGAGTTTGTATACTTCATAAATTAATTAATTTAGTAATTTAATAATATGGGTAGGCTTTCGAAAGCCGCTAGGACTTAATTACTGCATCGGTGAAATGTTTGTGTACAACATTGAAAACTTCTGCCTACCCCATCGGGCAATACAGGCATGATGCTATGCATGTATTGAGTGGCATGAACTAAACATGAACATGCGATTACAGTAATTGAGAGTGATTTGCTGTAATTCATTGAAGAGTTCCGTTGTCTAACTTCGAAGGTCTTCATCAGATCTTTACTGGATGGTATGGGATGGGACCACATCTGGGGACTACTCTTTCAAACAAAGATATCGACGGACATACATAACAAAACATGGTAGCTACTGTAAAACGTTGAGGAGTTCCCTTGACTGCCCTTCGTCTTCATCATCAGACCCCTAATTACAGTCACAACCCATCTAGGTGTAAAGTTGTCATCAATACAAATTAATCAAGCCCAAACACCAGCTAATTGCTGTAAACTTTAAAGAGTTCCCTCGACTGTCTTTCAGCTTCATCATCAGATCGACTCCACACCTTCATTAAATAGTAGTGCTTTAAAATACTTAATGAAAAAATTAACAAATGCACTAGTCGCCCCTACAATTTTTGAAGGTTTCCCTCGATATCTCGGGGATCCATCGTCAGATCCTGGTTTCCTTATCATGGTACCACCGTTGAGATATCTTCTTTCCAACAAAAAAAGAATTATCAAAATCGGTTCATAAACGACGAAGTTATCCCCGAACACACATAAAAAAAAAAAAAAAAAAAAATATATATACGGTCGAATTGAGAAACCTCCTCCTTTTTTGAAGTCGGTTAAAAATAAATCTAATTCCTTTTTTAACTCCACTAATGAATGATTGAATGATAACATATTGAAGAAATGTTTATGTTGACCATACGACAATGTTTGTAGATAGCATCAATACCGTTCTTCGAACACAGTCCACAGGCACAGTCCTATTAGCAAAAAAATCTGACTATTGTACAATAAATAAACGGAATAATCCTACTAATATTAAAAATTCAAAAGTCTGTGAGGATAGATGGATGTTTGTTATGGTTTCACGCAATAACTAAAGGCTGGTCCCACTTCTAAAGTCCACGTAGACAAAGTAGCGGGCAGCGCATGTCATCAATGTTTTTTTTAATGTCCTCGTACACGTAGGTATCTGTGTTAATTATCGATAAAATAAACCTATTGAATTTTCAATCCTCAAAATTGCAATGACGTCACCATAAGACGTATTAAAAAATTTCAAATTCAATAGGTTTGTACACGACAAGGTAGCTCAGTTGGTAGAGTGATGACACGGAACGTCAAAGGTCGCGGGTTCAAGCCCCGTTCTTGTCTATTATTTTTTCAATGTTTCTTTGAAAAATAGAAATTAAGTAAGTTGTAAGTTTATTGATGTGCATTATTTCTGCATTCCGCTTTTTGCATCCTGGTCCCGAAATTTAGAAAAAAAACCTGGCAACGTTAATAATAACTGTTAAGTATTTACCATTTATACCTATGTATAAAAATTCTCGACAGGTCAAGCCGAATCAGAGTGAAACCTAGATATATAAGCCTTTTTTTATTAAGGTACCTTTATTATGTAGGGTAACTTATCAATAAATTGTATCCTCATGGATACAATTTATTGATAAGTTTTCAAGCTTTAGATCTAAAATTATCACAAGTAACTCACTACACATTATAAAAAAAAATACAACCGAATTGATAACCTCCTCCTTTTTGGAAGTCGGTTAAAAACAAAGTCCTCCGTCGCGTTTTTGAGTTTACCGCGAACAGACACCGCTGCACCTATTTTCATGCTGTTTTCACCAATGGATAGGTTCTCGAGGAAGGTTTAAGTATATAATTTGTAGTTTTTGTATACATTGGCTAAAATATAATGATATTGGTTGGAGGTGTCGGAAAAATAAGCCGTCTGGGAGCTTTCAACGAAAACGTTGTCTAAACCTTTTAGATATAACAAAATGATTTATGGGGGAATAGTGTATCTTATATAGGTCTACAAAAAAGTCCGCGATGGCATATGTCTATTTCTTAAGGATAACTTAATATATCCATTTTAATACTAAAAATGGGCAATTATAAAGCGGTAAAGTTACAATATTATATGGAAAAAGAATACGGTCGCGAACAGGATTCGAACCTGCGCCGCCCGGATAAATACTCCAGGCGCTCTGACCACTAAGCCATCTCGACCTCTGCTCACCACCGCGAATTCTTCTTCCATATTTTAATACGTCTTATGGCGACGTCATTGCAATCAATTCAGTACCTATACAGGTGACCGAACCGACACGACCAACTTTGCAGCCAATACAATGTCGTAAAGAATGCAATTACCTTAATAATTCAAGATAAATCTTTCAAAAGCATTAACGCATGCTTGAGTTAAGTTACAATATTAAATGGAAAAAGAATACGGTCGCGAACAGGATTCGAACCTGCGCCTCCCGGATAAATACTCCAGGCGCTCTGACCACTAAGCCATCTCGACCTCTGCTCACCACCGCGAATTCTTCTTCCATATTTTAATACGTCTCATGGCGACGTCATTGCAATCAATTCAGTACCTATACACGTATTTATCCGGGAGGCGCAGGTTCGAATCCTGTTCGCGACCGTATTCTTTTTCCATTTAATATTGTAACTTTAGAGTTCGCTAAGCATGCGTTAATGCTTTTCAAAGATTTATCTTGAATTATAAAGCGGTAATTGGAAAGCGGGAACGGGATCAAAATTTCATGATTACTTTTGGCCGCGATAACCGACATCCACGCGGGCGAAGCCGCGGGCATCAGCTAGTTGGGTATATATGTTCCCGAATCCCTTTAAAATTACATTGTTTCAAAATACAGTTTTATTATGCGTTTATGTATAAGGGTGCTGATTAGACGGAAAAGAAAAGGAAAATATATTTTTAACAATTGCTCGCAAGTCAGCAATTTTTATTTTTAGCGAAAAGTTCTATCAGTTCAGGTATGTCCTTGATCAAATTCCTTAAAGAATGGACTCTATCTGTTGCAAACTCACTCGCCTTCTTTGTCATGTATGAAGGTGAATCAGCTTCTAAGTAGAACTGATCAGCAGTTCTCGCGTGTCCGGCTATTTTATAAAGATCTGTTTCGGCCTCTTCCTTGATAGCGGCACAAATTAGGAATGGGCATTTGCAAAAGAAATCAAACTCTCGATCTGAATATTGGGTGCTCGCTTCTTTGGTATTGGGTGGAGATTTTAAAATTGGGGGAATGGTTTGTCCTCCCTTCGCCTCTTTAACTAACTTCTTCAAAGTTGCAGTTGAACACATTTTATAGTTGGGTAATTTTGGAGCTTCAAACCTAGACATATTTCTCATATACGCAGGTAAATGTTCTTCTAGATGTTTCATAGCCCTCTTGCTACATGTACACTTTCTGGACTCAATATATTTTATATACCTCTCCATTTTAGGTTCTCTTTCGTGCTCCAATCGTGATATACTTGTTGCCGAGTTTGTTGACAGGGATTCTTGTACAACGATGTTCTCATTGGTAGCAATCGACTTTTCTGTATCCTGATGCGATGTACAGAAACAATAAGGTAATTTGCATGCCCCACACTCTAATGGCACTTCCTTGATATTGGGCATCTCTTGTTGTAAAAGTTGTAATAAAGAACTTTCTAATTTGAGTTCTGACAGCTGTTGTGACGATGTATATTTCACTGGCACAAAATGCTCATAGATGAGTTCATCGTTGATATCAGTGTCAGTGCCGTGAATAACATCCTTAATTTTATCGGCAAACTGTTCCAAATTATCACAAGCTGCGTAAAGACATCGCTTGTTGATAATAATGACAGGTAACTGCGAAGAGCTTCCGCGTTTTGGACATCGATTTTGATCAACGGTTGGCTTGTAACCTTTGTCACAGAACAGATAAAATGGTTTGGGTTTAGTTACAGGTATTTGAAATTTTTCCTCTTCTAATACAAAAATGCTTTCAGCTGTTGAGTTTTCAAGCGCTTCGCTAATCTGTAACAGCATCAATTTTTCCATGTTTATAAAGAACTCTGCATGATCCGGTAGCATTTCAAGACAATATAACACAAACGTTTGGAACTTTTTCACAAACAGGCAAATTTTCTTTAGCCATATTGAATCCAAAACTTGTTGCCTCTTTTTTTTCTGTTCTGCGAGGCGAATTTCAATGTCTTGTAATGCTATGTATTCTGTCAAGGGCTTTACCTTTTTCTTGTGTTTATATTCAGATGTTTTAGTTCCTCTTAGATACGCTTCTCGCTCTTTCAAAGAAACATAAATTTGACAAGCTAGATTTTGACATTCAAGATATTTTCGCAGTTGTCCTATCGCTACATGTTTGTCAACATTCAGATCATGAATTTTATTAGCCATGTTAGTGCGATTTAATTCTAATTGTTCAATAAATTGAGCTTTTAGTCTAGCCTTTTCCAGACCAAGTTTTGCTTTAAACTCATCAGTTAATAGAATCGCTTGAGTTTTTAGTAAGGTTGCATAGCGGTTCTGCATTTTTAAAAGAGCCTGTTTCCGCGTTTTATTAAGTTCCTTTATGGATTCTTCGTGTACCATATTTTCTATGTTACTTAAGTTTGTCCGATATATACTAGAAAATGAATCAAATGCATTATTTATGTAAGCTGTGTTATTTTTTTCGTTTAACGTAACGCAATCCTCCCAAAACTTTTTGGTGGCGATTGCAACATTTTGTTTCCAAACCTTATCAGATTCGAGCAGCTTTTTATTTTTTTCTGCATCCAGATCTTTGTGGTGATTCATAAGCATTCTTGGTCCACGCTGAACTATTATGGAATGGTTTAATTTGTTCAAATATTTATTTTTGAGAGGTTTCAAAACCGCTCTGCTGTTTACAAGGACTTCTTTTGGAGACACGTACCAATCACTTCCACCTCCTTTCAGCGGCGGTTCAATACCCGCAATTAACTTAAGCTTCGGAGTCATGGAACTGAACAATAAAGCTGCCAGATTGGCAGACATTTTTTGCTTCATCATACTTTGAGTAGGTACCTGATCATGATGCAAGTAGTATTTTCTTAAGTGATAGTTGTCGCTGAAATTAGTCATTGCTACTAATTGTCTAAAATATATTTATATAAAAAATAAAAATCCTATAAAAATTAAAGACATAACAAAAATGTAAACATTGATAGTCTTGTCAGCCTACCATATTTTTGTTTTGACAGTTACATCGCTGACATTATTTGAAGCAACAACAAAAAAGTTACCATTGCCGTTCAATAATCCCAGAATAATCGTTATGTTCACGCCATAAAAGGAAGAAAAAAATATTCACGATTACATTGGGGTATCTTATTTTTCTTTAGGTACCATATAGTTGTCGTAGAGGGGCTTGTGGCTAAGTAACAGCCGCACAGATCGATCGATCGAGGTTAAGCTGCGCTTGCCGCGGTCGGTCTGTGGATGGGTCACCATCATTTCATACCGAGACCCCTCCGTGCCTCGGAGAGCACGTTAAGCCGTTGGTCCCGGTTGTCAAATTAAGATCTATGACAGCCGCTACGGGTAATCAGAGGCCTGAAAGTCTGACGACCAGTCATACCACGAGATATCGTGTTACCCAGTTACTGGGTTGTAGAGGTCAGATAGGCAGTCGCTCCATGTAATATACTGGTATTAAGCTGCATCCGGTTTGACTGGAAGCCGACCCATGTTATTGGGAAAAGGCTAGGCAGATATATATGTCGTAGATGGATTGTAGAATCCGCTGTTTTACAAAACAGATCCGTTTTATAAAACAGCTAAACAACGTCCAGCTGGATTACCTTTGCGATACGTTAAACAAAACTGCTACCCACCTTTAGACGTAATGCAGAATGATATATCAACAGTCAGAAAGATTTATTTATTGTATAGGTATATTAAATGGACAGTTACCACTTAAGTAAGTGAAAAGATACTGTATTCTAAATTGTCTTTCCGTTGCTGGCTCGGACTATATTTGGGTCTTTAAGGTCAGATAAAACCTAAACACGAAGCGGATGACGGGGGTTGTTGGCTCGCTCACTGGCCCTCGTCATCCTATTCGAACCTAACCAGTCCTTGTCGGGGTACACGGAACTCCCGAGCTCGCTTCGCTCGCTCATGCATTAATTTAATTTTAGTCCGGTTTAGTATCGATTAGTATTAGCAGTTTAGTATTTATGTCATTCTAAATTCCCGTTTTTTTTTTGGTACAAAGCTATATACAAAGTTTAATAAAGTTAAATTATTGTTGATAAGACACACAGAGCCATGAGCGACAAAATTTAACAAAAAAAAAACGGCTCATTTCAAAAACATTTTCGGATTTTTTTCTTTACTTCTGACCTTTAGACCTGGATTCTGGCTAAATTTCTTAATTCCAGATCAACGGAAATACCCCATAGGTTTTGATTTATTATCGAGTGTTAATGCGGCATAAATGACCGTATTTTTTTTATTGCGTAGACTTGGAAACTTGATTTTTACAGCTCCAAAGGAGTCCTGGACGTATTTCATATTAATTTCAACTTTATCCTTTACCTTCACGCGTACGTAAGAAAAGGGTCTTCACAGACAGACGGACAACTAAGCGATCTTATAAGGGTTCCTTTTTTCCTCGGAAACGGAACCTTAAAATGTAGGTATTCTGTTGGTACCTCCGGCAATTATATTAGTTACTAGGGGCTCGCTCCGGCTTCGCACGAGTAGGTATAAATTAGAAAAAATAGAAGAATGTTTTATTCTTCGGCGACTAATAACGGTGTTAACATTTTTTTTTTTCGCCTTACAAATAACTTAGGCTTTGTTATATGTACATATAAACCATCTGTGAAAAATTTTCTAAACGATGGTGACAACCGCATCAAAATCCGTTGCGTGGTTAAGTTGAGGAGTTAGCGGATAAACAGGCGGAAAGCGACTTTGTTTTATACTATGTAGAGATACAGGAGGATCTTCTGCGACCACAAACGCTGCAGTGTTCGAAACGTTAGGAAAAATCATAACCATAATACACGTGATTAATACGATTAAAAGTTGTTTTATTACAATGTGTAGTGATTGCGAAAACCTAAGATATTACCACTAGAGAGTACCTGTAGAGATTTTCTTAGTAGACGTACCTACCTAAATAAACATAATAATATTATTTATCGTCTGTCCCGAATAATTTATTTCAAAATCAATACGTATTTCTTGCCCAGACGTTTACCAAATCAGTTGGTAAGTAGATTTAGAACTTGAATTTGACGTTGCTCCACACTAATAAAGAAAGTTCTTCTGTAGCTAACGTGGGTGCGTTTACAGACACAAATTAATTTCAAACGCACACAAGTAAACAATATTGGTCTAGGCTTTGTATAGGTATATCTACGCTATTTGTATCACTGATCAGAACTTTGGTAGAAGGTATATCCTTCTCCACAATAATGTAGGTACCTATCACAACTTTTACCCTATAATACTAGTGCGGACGTTGTTTCATATGTACCTATGGCCAAAAATATTATTTTCGATTATTAATAATGGTCTATAGACTGCGATTTACTAACTGCGACAATATTTAAAACAAACTTTGGTTACTACTTAAATCTTTATTACAGTTAAATTAAAATATGAAAATCCTAGGATAAACTTACCCCCTCTAAACTTTAAGAAAAATAATGAAAAGAAATATATTGTATAGCTATTCGAATGCGCAATCTTTTTTCATGAATATTTCTTGAAGGTCCGGTAAATCATCGACAAGATTCCTCAAAGAACAAGCTCTGGCTGTTGCGAACGAACTCGCTCGTTGTGTCATATACTTCAGCGATATGTTATCATGTACATCTTTTATTTTATATTCATCTGTCTTCGACGAATTCAACAATGTAGTATCTATTTTAAAATCACCTAGCTTAAGATCTACTTCATAATCAGAGAAACAAGTACACAGCAACTCAAATTCCGGATCAAAATACTGAGTACTCATGTCTTTGGTCTTAGATGGGATTATTGCTACAGGCGTCGTGGCCTTCTCTTTTCTAGCTTCTTTCACCAGTGCTTTTAGCGTTGTGACCGGACACACTTCATAGTCTGGTATATCGGGTGGCCCATAAGTCACATGTTTCATATACGGTGGGAAATTTTCTTCTAACTGTTTCTTTGCTCTCTTACCACATGCACATTTTTTGGGCTCGACATATGCAAAGAAACTCTCCCATTTAGGTTCTCTTTCGTGCTCCAATTCTATGTATTTATTCATCGATGAATGTGTAAGGCCCGGCGGCCCAGAACCCGTCGCTATTAACGGATGTTCTTGTTTGGTTCTTCCGCTCTCTTTTATGGGTACAGAAGAGCATATACACTGAGGCAATCGGCAAAAGTTACACTTATCTGTTATTTCAGCTATGGGCATAAATTCCATTTCTTGATTCAGTAATTGTAACAAAGAACTTTCTATTTTGATTTCTAACTGTTGTTGTGACGATGTAGACTTCACTGGCACAAAATGCTCATAGACCAGGTCATCTTTAAAATCGGCGTCGTTTCCACGCTTACCTAAATAGAAATCTTTAATCTTGTTTGTAAACTGTTCGAAATTATCGCAAGCTGCATATAGGCATCGCTTGTTAATAATTATCACAGGCAATTGGGAACCCCTAGATGCAGTACGTTTTGGACATAGATCCTGATCAATGTCAGGCTTGTAACCCCTGTCACAGAATAGATAGAAAGGCTCAGGTTGGGGTATAGGAGTAGTGAAAGTTTCCCTTTCTACTTCAATAATGCTTTCCGCATTTGGCTCTTCAAGAGCTTCATTGACCTGTAATAGCAATAATTTCTCCATGTTTATAAAGAATTCTGCGTGATCCGGTAACATATTTAGACAGTACGATACAAAAGTTTGGAATCTTTTCACGACATGGCAGACTTTCTTTTTCCATATGTTATAGAACTCTTGTCGCCTTCTTTCTTTCTGCTCCGCGAGAAGAACTTCCAGTTGTTTAAACGCCATCTCATCACCCAATATTTTACTTATTTTCTGGTGCTTGTGTTTGGACTCTTCAATTTCTTTTAAACACTCTTCTCTTTCTTTTAGTGCAACATAAATTCTACAAGCTAAGTTTTGACATTCAAGAAGCTGTCTTAATTTTTCTATAGCCTTGAATTTATCAACATTCAGATCATGAATTTTGTCGGCCATATCAGTGCGACAATTTTCTATATTTACTATAAACTCTTCTTTAAGTCTGTTCTTTTCTTTCATTAGTTTATTTGTATAATCATCATAGCATGTTATTGCTTGCGTTTTTAAAGCGACTTCGTACTTGCTCTGCATTTCTAAAATGGCATTTTCTCTAGTTTTCTTAATTTCTGCTATGGCTGATTCGTGAAATAGGGTTTCGATTTTGTTTAAAGAATTTCTGTATAAATAAACGAAAAAATTAAAATCATTATTCATGTGTTCAGCATTTTTCTTTATCGCAATATCAGAAAGATCTTCCCATTCCTGGCTACAAGTTCTTGCGACATTATTTCTCCAGTTTAAGTCGGATTCAAAAAGTACGTCATTTATGTTAGTGTCCATCGCTTCACGATGCTGCTTGAATAATTTCATTCCAATGATATCGATTCCGTCATGGTTTAATTTAGCCAGCAGTTCTCCTTTAGGTGGCTTCAATACTGATCGGCCTTCTAGTAATTCTTTTGGAGGAACATACCAATCGGATCCTCCACCTTTAAGGGGAGGTTCGAGACCCGCAATTTCTTTGAGCCTTGGGGTCATAGACTTGAAGTAGATGGCTGCAAGAGGTGGACTCATTTTCTTCTTCATCATACTCTGCGTCGGTACCTGCTCTTGTTCTATATAGCATTTTCTTAGATAATAGTTTTCGCTCAAATTGGACATTGCGAATAGGTATTTATTTAATATATTTCTGTTTATTTTTTTATGAAATACTTAATAAAAATCTAAAACGTTACTTAGCAACATGATACAAATTGTTACTTAATGTTGACTTAATGAAGTTATGACCAGTCAAAACCTACCATCGATTATAATAGAAAAGTATTAAAATTTAAATAAGAAAAATATGTTTATTGTTCATTATATTTAAACCTTATTTTGGGGTTTCATGTTTTTTATAAGTGATCGTAGGGTTTCATATTAAATCGTAAACCGTGAGAAAGTCGTGGTAGGTACCTAGTTATTTTAAATCTATTTGTGAAGAAGCTATGCATGTGTCAAACGCATGGTAGTTTATATGGTGTATTTTAATGTATTTCTAGTGCCTCAAGCAGACTGTTCAGTACATGTTCAGTACTACACAAATAGGAAAACGCCAATTTATGCCTTAAAGAGAATTGTGACATTGAGAGGGAACGTAGGTCGCTGGCTGTGCGCTGTAACATGTTGGCCCTCAGGTTTGCCAGCGTAATGTTCGTAAAAACATAACGCTGACGGAGGAGTACCAAGTAATTGCTACACGTACTTATTAATAATTAACAAGTTTTCATTACCGAAAATTTTATGACCTAGCTACCTACTGTTTTGGTTAGGTACCACTTTTTTTTAGGATGGAACACATTAAAACTTCATAAACATGTTTCAATTGAAAGACGTGGGATTCCAATAATGTTAAAAAACTTACCGAGGTTCTCCTTTCATCCATCACACAATAACCTTAGTCCGTAGGACGCTAGTTTAGAGGGAAATTCGTATGTCCACACACAACATTCTAATTATTCTAAAGAAAACCCGACACTTCAACCGATAGTTAACATATTTAATGGCCCGCGCGTTCGACTAGAATTGTTCTACTAAACAGTTCCACCGTAGAACTAATAGGATTCTTTTTCTCACTAGTCCTACGATTTAATGTGTCACAAAACAGAAGAACTAGTGAGACTCTTCATTCGCACTTGTTCTATTGTATATTTACAAATTTAAATGGTTTAACAGGAATTAACGCGCAATAAATGCCTTATGATACGCTTTACGTTTCGACCGGGTTGCACTGATCGTGGTCACAAGCACACTGATGCAGCGACTTTACTCCGTCATTGGTGTGATAGATTTTTCTTCATCTACCTCCACATTTTCACTATTATTATAATGGTCGCGACCCACTACACTCACTGTGTAAATTATTATGTAATAATTTTCCTCCAGACCGATCTTTTACGCAGAAGATATTATAGTGCACAAGTTATTGCGCAAACACAGATGCGGAGTGCACCTCTTCCTTCACGCTCACAGTCCGATGGGACGGCAATCCGACACGATCGGAGAGTTCAGGCGCAGGACCGACGGATTCTGTGCTCTCCGAAGCACGGGGGTATACACCAACAACTTCCTAACCCCGGGCTGCTACTGAGAATTTCCTAACAGAAAAAACCAATAACGCTTTGCCCGACCTGGGAATCGAACCTAGGACCTCATGGTCAGCAGCCGCGCTTGGACTACTAGACCAACGAGGCAGTAAATTATTATTTAGTAAGTAATTAGTAGAACAACTGCAAACAAACCAAATTCTTTGTCCTAGCATTCTGGTGTTCAGTGTGCGCTGACCTTAACACTGAGGTTGTGCAGTAAAACGTGTGTCTGGCAGTAAAACAAAAACAAAAGTTAAAAATAAATTTTATTTTTACAAAATTATAAATACTTCTTTTGCTTAATTATTAAATTCAGTTCTCCTTAAAACTAAGTAACTTCACTAACAGCCATCTGTTGTAACAACGTCATGACGTGACAAAATCTCTCTTTTATTTCCGTGGTGGACCGGTGCGGGAGTAATTCTCTGATGCGACCGAACACCTGTTCAGAGCCAGGTTCTCCTTTAAGAACTTGTAACATAGTTTTGTCCTCTTCTCTCGTCCAACTGCTACTTCTCACCTTCTTATCGAGTTTCTTAGGTTCTATGCTCATTCTCACCACCGTTTCTATCTTCGCCTGTTTTGCCTTCGAGCCTTCATCTTTTTTCTGTGTCGTGTGTGTCTTACTGTCTTTTCTCTCTCGTTTCTGCAAGCTATCCGCTTTGTTCTCTGGCTCTTTTTTACTAGACTTATTTCTATTGATATTTTGCGACTTTTTGGTTGGTTTAGGGCTCATAATGTTAACAGCGTCTTTATGCTTAGTGTTGTCGTTGACGTCCTTGATGTTTTTCATGGGGGACTTGAGTTGTTTTTTGGGCTTTTTGGGTGGGATCTTGGAGTTGTTTTTTGAGTTTCGTTTGGGGGAGGATCGTTCTTCCTCCGAGTCAGGAGGGGAGAGGTGGCAGTGCGGGGGAGCGAGGCGGCGCGCGTGCACCCGGTAGGGCTCCTTGCTGTAGGGGTACGTGACGCTGGCGGAGCGCAGCAGCCGCCCGTGCTGGAGGAACACCCGCCCATGTAGATACTGAAATAACACCATTTTATGTATTCAGGTTTCGATTATTCTTCGCCATATAAATGTAAGGGGTGTTAGGTTGACGAGACAAGTTTTTCTTCTGTTTTCATTTTAGGACAGATGCTAAGTTAATATTAAAGCGTGATTCTTGATTCCTTACTAAGTGGGAAAGAATATATAAAATCTTCGCAAACAAATCTAAGGTATACATTTTTATGGAAAGAAAAATACTGTCGTGGATTCGCACCTGCGCCTCCTGGATAAAGGGACTGAACAGATAGCAATGACGTCACCAAAAGACGTGTTTAAATGTGGAAGATTTCAGGTAAAGCAGGTCGAGTGGGCTTAATGGTCAGAGCAGGTCGAGTGGGCTTAATGGTCAGAGCTCCTGCAGTATTTAAACGAGAGGCACAGGTCCGAATCCTGCGCACAATCGTATTTTTCTTACCACAATAATGTATAACTTCAAAGTTCACTCCGCATGCATGGTTTGAAAGGTTTATCGGCAAAGAGAATCTGTTAAATACGAATGTTCCTCGAATGGCGAAATATTATATTACTAATCTATGCATTAAATCACAACTCACCACTGTATCCAAGCTCTCCTTGGCGCCGAGTTTCCTCTTGTTGTCGCCCTCCTCTTCAAACTCCCACACGTCGTACCCTTTGTCGCTGGTGAGGAAGCTCTCGTTTATGACGTCGATGCCCGATTCGTATGCACTGCAGCAAGAAAGCAGAATTTCAGGACTAGTTAAATATAAAACCTCGTCGCAATAGACTTATACGTATTCATCATCATCACCCCCCTGCCCTTATCCCAATTTATTTGGGGTCGGCGCAGCATGTATTCTTCGTCCATACATCTCTAGGGACCATCCATAAAGTACGTCACACATGAAGGGGGGGGAGGAGGTCGACGAAGTGTGACATTATGTGACAAGGGGTGGGAGGGGTCCCAAGTTTCGTGACGTCATATTTCTAAATCTAATACATCCAAGTTTGATTTGATGATGATTATATTAAAATAATTTTAATGGAAATAAAACTAATTTCGGACCTGATGTTTCAATTTAATAATTTCTAGGTGTAAAATTGTAAAATATGTGACGTGACACTAGGGAGGGGGGGGGTCTCACAAGAGTGATCAACTGTGACAAGGACGGGGGAGGGGTCAAAAAATCACGAAATTACTTTATGGATGACCCCCTATTAGCAGTCATATCGTCAGTCACTCCTTTTCTACCCATATCATCTTTAACACAATCCATCCATCGCTTCATCGGTCTTCCTACGTATTATGACATAACATAAATGTATTATGTACCTACTGCTCTGCTTACACTCAATTTTGTGTGCCTATCCTTTTCTAGGAAAATAGAGTGTCAGCATCACACTCCATTTTAGAGGCTAAGGCCTCCAGTCTAACCGGATGCAGCTTAATACCAGTATTTTACATGGATCGGCTGTTATCTGACTTCCACAACACAGTTAATGGGTCGCACGATATCTCGTGGACAAATAAATAAATAAGATCGGTTGTCAGATTTTCAGTCATCTGACTATCCATAACGACTGTCAGAGATCTTCACATGACTCAACAGTTTAACGTGCTCTCCGAGGCACAGAGGGGTATCGATACGAAATGATGGTCACCCATCCACAGACCGACCGCCGCAACTAAACTTCAACACTTACTCCTTTACTTAGCTATGCCCACACTGTCTGACTTTATTGAATACAATGTGCTGCAACGCCGAAGCGTTATACTCGGGCATAATGTTATGTAAGATTTATTTATTGATACATAAAACGCTGAGCGAAACCACGGCAAACCAAGGCGAAGATGGAGGGACGAGCTTGACTCTTACAGAAAGAACTGTCTCTCATTAGCGGGGAACAGAAGCGTGTGGAAAAACGAAAGGGAGGCTTTTACTCTCATTCTTAATTGTAGCCAAACACGTTGCGATATACGTGCCCAAATATATCGCACTCTGGTAGTGACCACAGACGACTCAAGTATACTTGAACGGTATCATTTCTGGCGTGATGTGTTCCGACAGTAAAGGTATCAATCCGCTTCGGCAATACTTGCTTAATTATAATACTCCCAACCGAATTTTAGTACACGGCGGCCTATATTCACGGAGATTAGCCAAGTATGTGAATAATTGTGCTTTGTAGCTTGTATATTGTGGCCCGGTTAGTGGAGTGTGATAGTAGGATAGCATCAGAACCTGGCGCATGCATAACATTTGGTATGACATAGCTAGATAGGAGGAGACCGTATCGGTGGCGGTTAACACCAACAACAGCATTCCCAATGAGGGTTGACATCAGGCAGGTGACCGGTCATAAAACTTACTTTACGTTACGTTACTGAGAATTACGTAACAGATTGACTTTTGACTGGATGATGGATTTCCAATCAAATTTTAAAGTGGGTGAAAATCACGTTCAAACATTCCGGTGCATAGACACATACATACCAATCTAATAAAATCGTGATAAAAAAGGCATACTTTTATTAACTTTATTAGGTAAAGTACAATAAAGACTTAGAATTGAAAATATTTTGTATACAAACAGTACGATGGACTCTTACTTGCATAGATTTAGAGTTCAATATTGCATTGTGAATTTGTGACTGACTCGCTCACTACGTATTGGTTTCGTTCACTTTTCACTGGACTATACTAAATAAATCAAACGAGCTAGTGAAGTAAAGGAATAAAATAATCCAGTGAATCAAATTAGTATGTACTCCTCCCGAACGTATTTCGGTCACGGTGGCCTATCTCCACGGAGATAAGCCAAGTACGCAGGAGATATTATAGTTCACAAGTGTATGCGCAAACACAGGTGAACTCCCTCATTCTTCACTCCCATAGTCCAATGGGACGGCAATCCGACACGACTGGAGAGAGATCAGGCGCAGTATCAAATTAGTAATTGAGCCAAAGGAGCTGGATGAGCCGAATGAGCCAAAAGAGCTCAAGGAGCCAATGGAGCCGAATGAGCCAAAGGAGCTAAAAGAATAATTAAGATGAATCGTTTCCGGAGCCAGGGTTGGAATGAGTAAATCAATTCACTTTGTGGAACAAAGTTTACCCACCGCAATACTTGCGCAAGTCTTATGCGTGGTTATCGTAATGTACGGAAATAATACAAGAAATAAAAAATATGGACCTGCACAAGAAATTACGAAGTACAAAAAAAAATTGACACAAAAAGCAGGGTCTTTTTGTGTCAATTTTTTTTTGCAAGTTAAAAAAAAGCCCATATTTCAGCATACTGCTGCAATACTTGAAATCAGCTAACATAACTTCTTGTATTCATATATCTTAGGTTTTCGCGATCACTACACATAATAATTAAGCAACTTTTAACAGCAGCATACAGAAACGTCAGGAAAAACAAAAACCAATAATACACACTATTAATCCGGTTAAAAGTTGTTTTATTATATTAACTTCTTGTCTTTACCTCTCTTCCTTTTGTTGAGCAACTCTGCTATGGTCCTAGAACATAACACAGTCACTATCTGTTCTAAAGCATCTCACCTGTCTGGTGGTTTCTCATCGGGGAACAGTGCTTTGAACATAGTGGCGAGGCGTGGGTTAGAGCGCAAGTGCGGTAGCACGCGCGCGCGCATCTCATCGCTGCTGCCGCTATTGATGCCGCTAGTGATCGCACGCAGGACCTTGCGCAAGACCGTCGGTTTGCGCGACAAGGTGTTCTGGAAATAAAATATACAAAGTGATATGTGCTGGTAATATGTGATGATTTCTGTTAGATGGACATACAGATTCAGAGGTTTTAACATATGGCAGTATGGCAACCCAAATTTTTTAGGGTAGGTATTTATGATGGAATTTTTCAAAAATTACAATTCAACTTGACACATTGGCCATTGCCATTACCAATGCCGACCCAACTGGAAAAACCCATATCACACAACACTTGTAATCTTAAAATGAAAGGGTTTCCAAGTTACTCTTTCCATACTTATAGGCTTTCCCTTATATAGGGGATAGCAACCCACAGTATGCATCATCAAAACCCATAATAAAATACTGAATATAGTGATATAATATGTTCTATATCTTAGTGTGCATTTTAATAAATTGGCTTGTATCTGAAGTAAATTATTGTACCAGTGACTAAATATACACACATAAAGTCACTTAATGTCTCAGATAACGAAATTAGTAAAAAAAAATCATAGACAATATTATAAAATGTAGAAAGAAAAATTTTATTACTACATGTCAGTTTTTGATTTGGTAAAAAATATCAAAATGGACATATTATTATTCATGATCTGATATGAATGTAATGTAGGTACTTTTATTGTGATAATAAATATGAATTTCAATAAAGAGTGACAACCATAGCAGTCAGACTACATACCAAAACCTACATTAATAAAACAAGTATTAATATTGCAAGTACAGAAAAGAAAGAGAAGGGAATACTAGTAGCTATTCGCATAGCATCAAAATATTATTACTTTACATACTTACTTGCAATAGTTCTATGAAAGCAGTCATTTGCACTAACAAGAAACGGTCCATAAATCGTCCTATCTCAGCAGCGTGTCCAGGCTTTAGGAATAATAGGAATTCTTCCACAATGTCCTTGTGTTCTTCCCCAAATATATCTTCTATTTTCTTATACAAATCAACAGGGGTCTCTTTTGTAGGGTCAAATGACTTCAATATACTTTGAAACTGTACAAACTTATTGGTAGGCACCGATGTGTTGGAAGAAAATCTTGATTGTACTTTTGTATAGTATGATCTAACTAAAGCTGAAAAAAATATTTATTGTGTATAACAAATCACAAATTAGATGGACATTAATATCTTAACCTTTCGGCTCAGTAACGTACAGATCTGTATGTTGTAACAATAAAAATCTATTGTGTCTGCTAATGACTGACGCAACAGCTTAAGCACTGAATGAGAATAGACAGCAAGAATCATAAATGAATTGTGAAAGTTTGTAGTGCCATATCAGCCATATTTAATTATTTGATTCAAGATTAGGTCTTCTAATCAAACTTCTGATGGCATACTTAATGGACAAGTCTTTAATTAGTTTCTTGACCTAAATTATGACTTCAAATATCTAAATCTACATTAAAAGATTACATAAGAGGAAACCCTGCTAAATAGAGTGTCATACACTGTGATGTTTACCTGTCTCTAGAACATTGTCATCAATTTTAGGCGGATCAACTTTTTTCTTAGCATTTGTTTTGCTCTTTGATTCCTTCTGTGCTACTTTCGTAACCTCCTGCGCAACCTTCTGTGGTGGCGGCTGAAACAACAACAATATTATAAGGTCATGTAAACAGATAATTTGTGTTATAAATATGGCGACACATTTATATGTCGTCCTTCGTGCAGATATTCCACCTCATAATGATTATTCTGTGCTACAATATGATAAATATAAATCGAGAATTCTCTGAAAATAATTCCTAATGGTAATTTTGACGTGAAACGTACAATAACTTAGAGAAATTACACAAAATCATCAGCTACGTTCTCTGACTCACCTCTGGCTTGATAACAGGTTTTGGAAAAGAATTAGGATTGAAAAAGCTTGTGCTTGGTTCAATTTTGTTCCCGAAAGCATCCTGACTTTCTCTAGTAAACAGAATGGGCATAGAAGGCAGCATCTGGAAGTTCTGCGATCTACTCGCGCAACGAAATCTCAACAGCACCACGGATACGCAGAACCTTTACATGATAATAACACACAAACTAAACACAATAAATACACAATAACAACAGCACTATAAACAAAAAGAATTTAGGAATTATTTGATGTATTATACATTATTGTTTTGAATTTATCCAAACAACACAAGCCATCGAAAGAATGGAAACATTTTTGACAGAACGAGGACGCGAAATCGGGCGGGCGGAGCGCGCGCACGTTTCATTTTATGAAAATCTACACAAACTTTAAAATATAAATTAAGTTTATTTTTGGACAAAAAATAATACAGGGATCTCTATTTTAGGTAATCAATGGTAGGTTTATTTTTTCATACAATAATAAACTTAAAGTAACCAAGTATTAAAGACGAATAGTCTTTAAAGATGTTTAACAAGTTTCGCTCTTTACTTTGCACCAAGTTTGCACCGCAATTTGCGACATTCATAGAATTATAAATAAACCATCAAGATAAATATAAATATTGTATAGTCCTCTGTATGTCCAGAAGCGCAATTGGTATTTAATATAAAAAGTGATATAAAACAACAGAATTTTATAATGTTTTTACCCATTAGCCTTTTCTCTTCGCATTTAAATATTGAAGATGATTTTGTCTTAAAAATTCGCCGCATTGTGGTTGTTCAAGTACCATTTTATTGACAGAAAAAATTTTCAAACGCAATAGGTACTTAATCCATGCCTAGCGAACTCTAAAGTTATAAGTTTTAGTGGACAAAAAATACGGTCGTGAGCAGGATTCGAACCTGCGCCTCCCAGATAAATATGCTAGACGCTTTGAACACTAAGCTACCATATCGACTTCTGCTCACTACTTCTCCTTCCACATTTTAATACGTCTTTTGGTGACGTCATTGCTATGCACAGAAATGAGAAAAGTGTTCTTCCTTTTGATACCTTTGTTGCTATCTATTTAGTGCCTGCACAGGTGACTGAACTTTCAGTTCGCAGGTTCGAATCCTGTTTATTTCGTATTTTTCCATCCAAAATATTATCAAAAAAAAAAAAAAATTATAACTTTACCATTTCCCTATTTTAAATGCAAATCTTACCTATATTCAGATAACCAATTGGTCAATCAAGTTATGCCATGAGAAGGACGATGATATTCCGTTATTGTATAACACAAGGCTTTGACTACCAACACATAAATTAGGTATTGGCATTAATGGTGGTGGTCTGCATGAACTTGTGGCCCCACCAGTAATGACTTATAGGTATGTAGGTACCTACGCGTCAGCAAAAATCATCAAGACTGAGACAGAATTTGAGGAATCGATCCCAGTAACTCCAGATTAGCGGTCTCCTATTCGAGGCAGCAGTTCATTAGATGGTCATAGTTTCACGCCTGTATTCCCCGAGGGAGTAGTCAGAGGTGCTACCAATGCTATTAGTGAGTCCCATTTCCATGTGGTGGTGCGCTTATTGCCATCTGCCGAGCAGAATTCCAAACTCCAGGCTGCTACTGAGATTTTCCTAACAGAAAAGCCCAAAAACACTTTGCCCGACCTGGGAATTGAACCCAGGACCTCATGTTCAGCAGTCATGCTTGGGACCACTAGGCCAAAGAGGCAGCCAATAATAAAGCGGCGCTTAATTCAGTTCAGGTATTCAGAAACTATAATTTTTACAATTAAAAAGTGCACTCATTTAGGGATTTGTAAACATATCAATGAATGTTCACCGGTTACTACTCACGTGCATTTTTCGGGATTGCCCGACTAGTTTCGAACGCGGCGATGTCAAGAGTCAAACACACGTGAATAGTGACCGGTGAACATTAATTGATCGATATGAATATGTTTCACGAAAGGTTTTATATAAAAATATGTAATCATGTTCTGAAAGACTTAAATAGTCTTAGCCTAGATCGATTAAATTAATTACGACACGCGACACCAGCGGTGCCCCGGGCCGCGGATACACCCACCACGTTAAAAAGTTTTTTACTTAATTTTAGTGATAGAAAATATGATAAATTGGAATTTCAATATGATGTCAAAAGAACAACTTCTTATATCTTCTTTGTTTTGATTGTAATACTAAACTCTCATAATAAACGTATTCGCAATAAGTAGATATTATATCCAATATCTTAGACCTTAGATTAGGAGGCAGCTTTGAAAGTTTTTGAAACTGACGTCATGACCCAAAGTATTACCTAATTTAGCCGTTTTACTTTACCGGAATGGTTAACCTAATCATTAACCTGCATAATCACTGTATCCCCTTTTTTTTTGAGTTTGGAACATCCATTGTGGACGCTGTGCCGGACTCCTACCGACTAAAAACCACACGGTACCACTCTAACCTTTACCGAGGTCCCGGGTTCGTTACAGCAATCGCCGCGAGCCCGGCAGGATCATTGTATCCCATAAGATCAGGAGGATATTCTCATACGGGTGTTGGAAGGGAAATATATATATCTCTCTATCTCCTATTGTGTTTCATTAAAAAAGGTATCTATATAACAAATTATCCCTATTTAGTAATTTTTAACATGAGTATATATGGCAGGTTTCTTTAATACTTATAATAACGTACTACGAAAGAATTACAACAAACATTGCGTGAACAGATTATCAATGTGTTTTAATGTTTCAACAAAGTATCGTGAACTCATAGTAACTACTCTAGACCTTCAAAACTAAATCCAACTATCACCTAACTTTTATATTCCAAGTAAATATATACCTACGTCATTGTTACCCATACAACAGCCAATAGCTGTTGTGTCAACCGTTGTCAGGTAAACGCCATCGATTTATTTAGTAGTTTTCGTAGACAGCTAATAAAAAAAAAACGCAGAGATAAAGACTGTGTAAAAGATCATTTGTTTTTTTTTCTATTATAATTATGGTTATGAATAGTTGATAGTGGTCAAAGAGGATCCTTTGGAGCCATGGCTGCAATACTGCCGACCGGATTGAGAAATGGGGTGAGTTTTCCTATGTGATTGCTTTCTGTTGCATGTTCTTTGTTTAGGAATCCAGTAGCAGTAAGTTATTACTGTTATTATATAAGGTCCTAATTTATTAGGTAATTTCCTTTTAAGGGGTGAATGTGTAAGTGATAAGGATTCATTTAAGCCATAATTCAAATTTTTACAACAATTTTATATTTTTCTTAATGTTCGCCGTTCATGGAGCAGTTTTCGTCTAGCTAGTACTATGTTAATTACAAATAATTTGTTATATCCATTTAATTCTTAGCTTAAGTGAATGTATTTGACTTATATATTACCCCTTTCAAAGGAAATTACCTAATAAATTAGGACCTTATATATACAACAGTGTTATGTTTTGAATGTACTTAGATAAATTATGTGTAGGTACATACTACCTAGCCTATGAGTGCATTCAAGTTTAAAAATTTTGTTACGTTCAATTAGATCTCTCATAAGTTTCTCTCTCAGTACTTCACTAGTCAGTCATCAGTTATAATACTTAATTGAGTAGGTGACCTACCTAGAGTTCAGATAATTTTGTGATTTGAAATATTTTTCCAATAAAGTAACACGACATAAATCGTAACCGCCGTACGTACCTACCTATTTGCAATACCTAAGTAGGTACTTATACAAAAACGTATTAATTAAGTTCTTATATTAAAATTATAATGATGAATTACTGCAATTAAATAAGTATAAACAAATGAAATAATGAGGCATATTTAAGTAGTGGATTTGGCTTTGCAGCCTTGCATCAAGGATGCAAAAAAACAAGTGATTTCCGCCCGCAGTTTCCGGACATCGACCTGATTAGATTGTTTCATTACAGTTTCATGATGTTCAACATTCCCATAGCTTTAAATATCATTATAAAGAAACCGGAAAATATAATAAAAATCTATTTTCACTTACTTTGTATTAAGTATGAAAAATACGGAAATACGAAAGGAAACGCTTTGTTATGTAACTTTAGTTAGGTAGGTGTCTAAAAAAGAGTTTTAGATCGTATTAATTATCTAAAGAGTGCATAGTACGCATATAGGGGTACCAAAAAAATAAATATGGATTGTATGAATGATTAAAGGGCTAGAAAGGGTGTGAAATTAGAAGAAACAGAAATGGTACGCCGATCCCAAATCAATTAGAATACGGGCAAAGGGATGATGATGATGATAGTCACTGTATCTGGAGACTTTCGATTAATTCAGTAGGACTTCTAAATCCATCAACGTTTGAACTGGTCAAACCAGTGCTTGATTAGACCTCAAACTATTGGCTTGATACCTTGACCAACATGAATAGATGATGAGGCTGTAACTGATATTGTTATCGATTGTCAAACGAACTTGTGAAGGTCAAAGTATTTACGTAAACAACGCATATTAATTAAGTATAAGAAATCGAATTTCATGAAACAGCTGTTGAACCTAATGATTCATAAAATCGACCGTCCAGAGTCGATTGATCACAGATGCCTGATAGTCGATATCCTTAAATTACTTAAAATATCTCTTGAATGTGTTTCTAAGGAGCTAAATACAGCCTATTGATCAAATGTCTGTTCATCTGGCCTTGTTTGGAGGAAATACCAAATAATCTACGGTTTCTTACAATCGTTGTTTAGTACCAGTAGCAATACGCACGCGATCTTCGCAGCACTTCAAAATTGATCGTTTTGTGTTGAGTTATTTTTTAATTAAAATGGAGGAGGGCAGCAAAGACAATTGTGGCAGTGATCAAAACGGTGATGAGATTGTGACCAAGGAACAGGATGCCTCCACTGACATCGTGTGCGATGAAGTAAATATTGTTTTAAACATGCCTGAAATAATTTAGAATTTTTAATTAGTAAACAATGTGTAATGTACTAAAATCGATACAGTTGGTATAAAAGACCATTAAACCAAAAGTGGTCACATAATATTTAAGAAAAATTAAATGTAATTCACATCATCATCCTCCTAATTTAATTCATTTATTTTCTGATGGTTTTGGAGAAAATGCTTTACTAAGTAAAAAAAAAGAAAAACATTAAAGACCAGCACCACACGGTAAATCGATTCAAAACATTAAACATTAGAACGAACATAATAATTCCTAGCTGAACTTTTTGTCTCGGAAAGACTAGTTGGTTTTTAGAGGTCCATAATTCGGACATCCAGATATATGCTTGCCTCTTTATGAACTTTCTTGACAAAATTCGAAATTCTACAGTTCAACCTGAATGTCTAATTTTACCTTTGGGGCTTAAGTTCTAACTGCATTGTACTTTCTCCAGATCAAGGGCCTGGACGCGAACCGGTATGCGACGAAGAAGACGGTGGCGCAGGGCATGCTCGACATTGCCCTGCTGACCTCCAACGCGTCACAGCTGAAATACGTCCTGCAAGTGGGGCCCAAACACGAGTTCTATACGCTGCTTGTTGTGCTCATCTCCATATCGATTGTTCTTCAGGTGAGAGTTGAAATGTTCAATAGTTTAGTTTACTGTGAATTTATGAAGACAATTATGAAGTGGGCAAGCGTCCTGCTGTCCGGGTTTCGTTCCTTCAAAATGGCGGCGCTTCCCCTTCCACCGCGCGCGATGCGCTACTGTCCTAATATAATTACTTTAAGTACTTTCCTCACTCAACTTAACGAATTGATCCTTTAGATTGGTGTAATTAAAATTTGGATGCTACAGCACCAAACGATTTTGTTATCATCAGTTTTTTGGATTGCCTTTCACTATGGAAATCATCGATGCCAAAAGTAGCAAGTCTGCGAAGACTGAGGGAATGTAATCTATCTATTAATGCATCTAGTTATTTAAAATTATGTAAGTAGGTACTTAGGTTACACATCTGTAATTAAGTAACTATTACCTGGATAATATGTAGGTTTATTATAAGTTCCTTTCGGCTCAGCAATGTACAGAATTATACGTTGTAACAATAAAAATCTATTGTCTATCTGTTATCTATTACGATGTCATGGATATTAATTAATGGACTAGTTAGTATAGAAAGCGATTAAAACCAATTCTACAAATAAGCCCGGAAAATGTAATTAGGAAGTAAAAACTTTGTAGATAACAATCATTTCCCTAGAAATATAAAATAATGTAACTGTCACCTTCTTATTTTTTCGTAGGTTTCTCCGGAACTAAGATGATGGCTACTTATATTTTTTTTCATGTATAGATTCTAGACCTCGTACAGTCGCGAGTACAACTCTATTAAAATAGTACCTACCCATATACAGTCAGGGAAATTTACTTCGGCAAGAGGAACAGCGACAGTGGTGTAGCTAGTGCATAAGGGGCCCTATATCAAAATTAATTAACTCGGGCCCCTTTTTTAACAATTTGCGATTTTTTGACGTTGGGGCCTTTGTGGCCGTATCATTGCTACCGCTGATACGGCGGTAGCTACGCCTCTGAACAGTGATAACATAATTTAACCTGTCCTACCTTTTTTTAACGAGCGATAACATAATTAATTAAATAAGCCTGTTTCTTTGGATTTTTTTCGTTCGTCGATGCGTTTATAAACACTTTGTCATAATCTCATATGCACACACACAACATAAAACTGCCTCATTGGTCTAGTGGCCGCAAGCTCGGCTGCCGAACGTGAGGTCGTGGTTCTAGGACCGCCAGTTTTATTGTTAGAAGCAGCCCGAAATTAGGAAGTTGGCGGTGTGATACCCTTTGTTCTTGACATTATTTAGGTTATAAGATAAATACCTTATTGATAGTGATGTATTACTTACGAAGTCTTTTTTCCAAGAGGGTAAAAAATATATCAAATAAGCAATTATATTCATACGAGCACC
This sequence comes from Xylocampa areola, assembly GCA_935421205.1. NCBI lineage: Eukaryota > Metazoa > Arthropoda > Insecta > Lepidoptera > Noctuidae > Xylocampa > Xylocampa areola. The sequence continues at coordinate 13,249,973 of OW285218.1, read as the reverse complement.
TATAGGGTATTAGAATTTTGGGAAACACCTGGGCTCATCGCAAGGGTAGGCAGTGCACTGCGTTTCTTTCTTCTTTTATATTTCATTAGAAATAGGCAATAGGTCATAGCCTATTGTACAGTTCGTTAATGTCAATTTTAAAACTAAGAACATTAATTTTATCGATTGCTAACTTCTATCTTTGCTTACGCAGGCAAGCGCGGGAGTCCTGGCTCTAATCATATCCTTCTTGGACGGGGAAGCGAACCACAAACATAAGAAGATCGCTGACTGGCTGTACCACACGTCAGTCGCTATGATGACCGGGGTAGTGTTCTGTGACGTCATCAAAATGACCTTTGGCCTAGACCCCGCGCTTTCCCTGCAAGACTATCTTGGGAATAAGACTTCTAGTTTATATGATACGTTCTTTCTTGTTAATAATCATACTCGTTAGTTGTTTAGTTGGTTAGATCTTTGTAAGTAGGTATTTAGTTAGATTGGTTAGATTAAGTGCCATGATATTTTTAATTATGATTGAATTAGTAGTTACCTAGGTAATTTTAAAGTCACTAGCGGATTTACCTACCAGCAGGCGGCAGCTTTTAGGGAGCGGCAAATTTGACTTACCACGTCTTGTAAGTAGTACATGATTGAGCTTTTCTCAGGTCAGAACTATAGCCAAATACTTTTCTTGTGTAATCTTCACTAAATCGTGGATTGTAAAAATAATCTAGTAACAGACATTTCGATCCCTTACTACACAATTACACTAATATCGGGAAAAAGTTGATGTAATGACGACGATAATGTAATAAACAAAATTACAATGTTATTGACATTTTTTTGTAAATTAATACACGAAAAAGTGAATGGTCTCGTTTTTTTTTTAATTTTGGCAAATGTATATATCCGCCACTGCTTAAAGTTTATTAGTATGTTGGATGCAGTGTGTATAAAATTCGTTTCATGTATTTATTAGCAATTTATTTACTAATTCAGATGCATTAAGCTCATTTTTTGTCACGCTGCGTGTTGTAGAGCTAATAAGCATGACCTCTTGCTTATTAGCTCTTCAGAAAAAAAAAGAATGACTACTTACCTGAGCTCTGTGCTCGTCTATTTATGTAGTCTGAATAATCATATAACATTTATCACACCATTGCTTATTTCTTTCAGTCGTCACCGTTTGAAATTCCGTAAAAAAGATGATACGCATAATTTTCAGAATTCTTTATTTTTGTTTGCTTTTAATTTTATTGCGTTTTGTCTGCCGTATGTCTGTGCTGTTTACCGTCTGCTTATTATAATTTATTTATTTTGTTTTCGTTTTTCATTCATAGGTGATATCAGCGGTAGTCGCCGTAGTGCTCAGCTTCATTTTCAACATCAATCACCAACCAGACCATCGTAAAGCCGAATTGTTAAACAACATAAGTTTGGTGTTCAAAGTATTTAGTATCACTGTAAACATTATTATAAGCATATTTTATTCAATGCAAATCGATATTGATGCACGTTTACTAACACAGTAACATGGAAAAAATATAAAGTAATTGGGCTCACGAGCGGCACTTTGCCGACGGCAGCCGTTGTCGGTCATCTCATCACTCGAGTCGATGCATAGTTCATACATTTAAGAGCGTCACCGCAACCCTGGCGGAGGGCCTTAATTTTCTTAAGGCAACCATAGGAAAGCCCGGTTAAGCAGTCGACAACCTCCTAGGTAGAACTGCGAGATGTCCTACAACAAAAAAAAGTCAACACAAGTGTCCGAGCGTGGTCGACGGCAGCCGCGACCCACAACACGCGACAACGACTGTCGTGGGCAAAACGCCGCTCGTCTGTAAGAGCACCATTTTTAGACGGCTACCCAAAAAAAAGTGTGTTAATTAGGTATATATTTGGGCTTGCTGTTAGATGTGAGGATGAAACAAAGCCATTCCCAACATCCCGTAGAAGAGAAAAAACGTGCCGATGAAAAGCAGCATGGCCGATATCTGTAATCAACACGAAATAAAAAAAGCATGCCTGCCATTTGTGAATTGTTTAATTTTTATTTTACACTTTTTTGTGTGCCGTAGTCACAATAGGTATGACAATTTTTTTTTTAAGTACTATTAATTACAATTAATTAATTTCTGATGTTCTTGATTTGATTAACGTCTCAAAATGGATTGCAAATCATGGGGGTCTCGAATAGTAGTCATATTTCAAATTCTACACGAAAAAAATATTAAGCACGTATGTACTTTAGATAGGTAGTAGGTAGACTGCGAGCGGGATAAGTAGGATACCGAGTTAGAGACTTAGAGTCGACACCACGAAAGAAGTCCCTTAAGCGCGACGCTAGTGTCTTTACCGTTGCTTAATTTTACAACAAAAATTTAGTCGTGAAGTCGTTGTAAATAGTGTAATAACTACGGTGACGTCTACCTCCCGATGATAGGATCACTGTAGCTCAAGAGTCTAACAGACAAACAAGCACACTCCGACGCGCTCGACCGCCTCGTTATAGACCTCACCGGCGAGGTCCACGTCCGTCGCGAAATGTCTCATCATGTCCGCCCCGACCCTTGTTCGAGCCGGCCCGCGCCGAGCTAGTAGCTTTAAATTCGTCCCTTAATAATAAGGAAACTGATATGACACAGCTAGTCCCTAGTTGTCCCCCCAGCAACGCCCTAAGCCGAGGTTCGTGTCCCGCAGGGGACGCCCTTAGCGCTGTTGCTTAGTTTGTAGTATCTTAAAATATGCTCTGGCTAGAGGCATCAAACTGCCTCGCCTTAGATATTGTCCAATTACGCAAACAAAACCCCTCTGGGTTAGAGGCCATTTCAAAAAATAAAATAAAAAATAAAGGTGACGTCTACCAAACAAGTCAGTCTAGGTTGGCCTACGCGCCCGTTAAAAGTAGTTACTTCGCGCCTAACGCGGTCGTAAATGGAATTAACACAGTGCGACCTTTATTACAATTTTAACTTTAAAACTACCCGATTTTAGATGTTAGGTTTAGTGTGACAAAATATGTAAAAATATGTCATTCACTGCATTTCACAAAAAAAATTAAACACCAACTCTTCATCCACAGAATTCAACATCAAGTCTTTACTAGGTATATTGAGAATTAATTTCATTTTTGGCAGAATAGGTATTCTTCAACAATTTGGGTTAGAGCTTCTTAAAAACGTGCATAATATTGTATAAATTATTACTTAGTAGGTACGTTTATTAAAAACATCATTCAGCTCAATCAAAATATTATTTATTTATTAATATACCGCTAATTACATATTATTAAACCGCGAATTTAACTACACTTTATGTAGTTGAATTAATTGATTTCTAATACAATACACTGGGTCATTCTTCAAGTTGAATTACTTGCGTCATTTTCCTCGATTTAATATTTTTATGAAAATAACTTCAACATGTTATAATTTTCATTAATATAAGTTCATGGATATACAATCAGCTTGTATTAATGAAAATTCTATTATTTCGAAGTTAGTTTCATAAAAATATTAAAGCGAGGAAAATGACGCAAAGGATCCAACTTGAAGAATGACGCACCTACCCTGTACTGTACCATTAGTTTGCATATTTTCAATAAGGTAACATTTATAGTATTGCACGCAGACTTATCTGGCGATCACTCTAGATGAAAGCATCCATTTTTCCAATATTATTATAATTAATATAAAACTTTAAAAACTCTGTTGTTTTATTTTTACCAATGATTTGGGTACTTCAGCCAGGACCATGGAAAATATAAGAGGAGTGTGGTTTTTAGTCTGCTTAACCACAACGTCTATGATGGATTTCAGTAAAAAAATATAGAGCATAAAATTAAAAACGGTGGTGTTAAAATCGCAGTAATATCCTAGTAGTATGACCGTTGGACTGACAAGTCAAAGGTAACCACTGAATTTTCGAAGTCATGTGTGTATTATAAATTAATTATCACTTGCTTTAAACGGTGAAGGAAAACATCGTGAGGAAACCAGCACACCTGAGAGATGTTCTCGATGGTTTGTAAAGCCATGCCGAAGACCTACGTGTGGTTTAAACTCTGACACTAGGTTGTTCATCAACCACACGATAAGAAGAAGGTGGTGTTATTATTAGCTAGATACCAGTACCTTACAAAATTCAATGCATTTTACATGCATGTTTCTAGACAGCTTTATAACAAAAAAATTACACCTGCTTGAGTCACGAGACAAACTCAAACATTTATGAGAGGATACCACTATATACTTAGGATGCCAGTGCTTTTATTTGTTTACCTTTGCCCGCTTTCTTCGCTTGCTCTGTTTGTAAGAGATTCTTGCTAAAAACCATTAGAGGCCAGTTATTACCCTAAACTTTTTTTTCGTTATTCAGTCAATTTGTCTATGTTAGATGTTATAAAGCTACTTTGGTGTCAAAACTAAAAGTTTTGTCAAAAATAATTGGCACTGATCAATATTCTGCAATATTTGTATTTGAAGTTGGATCACAGTTGATAAAAACATCCTAATATTTGTTTCCTAACCCTTACCCTAATATCGGTTTTTGTCCAAGACGACTCACTGAACGTTCGTTTCTGTGCTGTGGTGTGCTGTGATGGCCAGCAGAAAGATCGTTGTTTATGGTGGACGAGGCGCTCTTGGAGCCGAATGCGTCAACCACTTCAAATCAGCTAAATGGTTGGTCACGAATGTTGACTTATCCCCTAATGACAAAGCTGATTATAATATTACTGTACCCAAAGACGCTTCGTTGGTTCAGCAAGAAAAACACGTTGTGAACGAGCTAGCTACAGCCCTGCAAGGTCAGAAACTGAATGCAGTTATTTGTGTGGCTGGCGGTTGGGCCGGTGGAAACGCTGCAAAGGACCTAAGTAAGCAGGCGGATCTAATGTGGCGCCAGTCTGTATGGAGTTCCTCTATTGCAGCTACTGTAGCATCGAAATATCTCTCTGCTGGAGGCTTACTGGCCTTGACTGGTGCTAAAGCTGCCTTGGAAGGCACTCCTGGTATGATTGGCTATGGTATGGCCAAAGCTGCTGTTCATCAACTCACAAAATCTCTTGGTGCTAAAGATTCTGGGCTGCCAGAAAACTCCTTGGCTGTTGCCATACTTCCTGTAACATTGGACACAGAAATGAACAGGAAATGGATGCCCAAAGCTGACTTTGGCACATGGACTCCACTGTCCTTTGTGGCCCAGCTGTTTGAGAAGTGGATCAAGGGTGAGGAGCGTCCACCCAATGGCAGTCTAGTTGCTCTCGTTACAAAAGACAATATGACGGACGTAATCTTGCTATCATCAGAAGAAATATTAAGTAAACAATATATTTTAAGTGCGTAGAATTTTATTGCAAAGTTAATGTCCTAAAAAAATTAAAATAATAAGCATATAAAAATTCAAATGAATTCTCAGACTTAATATATCAATTTAAATTGTTATGGGTAGATAAACTGGCTATATAACGCGAAGAGAGAAGACGTGCATTAAGAGATTACTCTTTATTCTATTGTTGCTTTTTTATAAAACTTAGCAAATTTTATTTACACTCTTTAATACTGTGACGGCTACTGCGCCCCCAGTGTACTTAATCCTAACTGTCAATTTTATGTTATTACATAAAATTGTACTGTACTGTCGTTTTAAAAAGGACGTAATTCGTCTATTTCTTTATCCATTGACGGCTTCCTGTCCTTAACTTATTATATTTAAAAAATACTTTTAGTCGTTTTTGTTTTAAAGGAGTTTGTTTAAAAACAATTTAGCAATAGAATTATGATTCAAATTTCATAAAAATATTACAATAGTTTTTTGAAATTAATAATCCATGCGATATAACGAAAGTTTGGTGCTACTAGTTAAAAATAAGGGGATAATAATACTGTTTTATTTCTACGAAGTTCGTAGTCGATTATGCAACAGGTATTAGTCTTAATTTTTACAGCTGTCAAAAGTGTCAAAATAACTACTATAGGATTAGGGTATAGGATTAGGAAGAATTTTAAAAACAAAATCATATTTTAATAGCAGTTCGTTGTTTTGATTAATTATCGCCTATTTTTTTTTTGTAATAGTGTACATAATTACCTAACCCAGAAATCATTGTCCTTCATTATTATATCGAACGACAAAAAGTAAGAGCCGACTTGCCGAGGTTATCGTGCGTCGCGCAAGTTACAGCCTTATAACTAGTATAGCTCTAGCTAGCATTACTTTTACCAGCAGGGTTATTCATTGTTCATTCAGTTTGTTCTGCGCTGTCATACTGGTCAGACGTTATTAATAATGGCCAGCGGAAAGATCGTTGTATACGGTGGACGAGGCGCACTTGGAGCTGCGTGCGTCAATCACTTCAAATCAGCGAACTGGTGGGTCGCGAATATTGACTTAAACCCTAATGATAAAGCTGATTTTAATATCACTGTACCCAAAGACGCTTCGTGGGTTCAGCAAGAGGAACACGTTGTGAACGAGCTAGCTACAGCCCTGCAAGGTCAGAAAGTGAATGCTGTTATTTGTGTGGCTGGCGGTTGGGCCGGTGGAAACGCTGCCAAGGACCTAAGTAAGCAGGCGGATCTAATGTGGCGCCAGTCTGTGTGGAGTTCCTCTATTGCAGCTACTGTAGCATCTAAATATCTCTCTGCTGGAGGCTTGCTGGCCTTGACTGGTGCTAAAGCTGCCTTGGAAGGCACTCCTGGCATGATTGGCTATGGTATGGCCAAAGCTGCTGTTCATCAACTCACAAAATCTCTTGGTGCTAAAGATTCTGGTCTGCCAGAAAACTCCTTGGCTGTTGCCATACTTCCTGTAACATTGGACACAGAAATGAACAGGAAATGGATGCCCAAAGCTGACTTTGGCACATGGACTCCACTGACTTTTGTGGCTCAAACATTCGACAAGTGGATCAAGGGTGAGGAGAGGCCGCCCAGTGGCAGTCTAGTTGCCCTCATCACTAAGGACAATGTCACTGAACTCACTGTCCAGTAAACTTGCCAACAATAGATATAAGTGAATGTAATGTCTCAAATATGTAGTGCATAAGGGAACCCTATAAATTATTGCTCTGTTGTATGAATCCATGTATAAGTAGTAAATGTGCATTTTTATCTCCATTTTGTTTTGTTATGCTATTATAATTTATGAAGTTAACCTTTCGGCTCAGTAACGTACAGATCTGTACGTTGTAACAATAAAAATCTATTGTGTCTGCTAATGACTGACGCAACAGCTTAATCAGTGCAAAAGACTGTAATTATAGAGCAAATAATTTCTTTATAATTGCATTTAAATGCTTTTCTTCACAGAAGTAATGAGAATTTGATTTTAAAACTTAGTAATAAAAGACAATAAGTTAGTAATCTCAAAGTGTAAATGTGTAGTTGTCATGTAAAACATGTGAAATATATCCAGAGTATATCAATGTGATATTTTAAAAGAAATTGTAATTAAATGTTGAAGCATTGAACTTGTTTTTTATTAATTAATGTCTGATGTAACGGTTCGCACTGATTATGGAGGTCAGCAAGACAAGTTATCTACCTAGTAAATTATACTTTATTGATAATGAATATTAAAAAATTTCAACATGCCACAAGTACCTTTTATCTTAACAGAGTTCTTTGTTTTTCACTGTAATCTGGTAGTTTCTATTGAAATATGTATAATATGGGACATTCAAGATATGTCTTTGAAAAAGCATTAACGCATGCTTAGCGAACTCTAAAGCTACAATATTAGAGGTCGAGATGGCTTAGTGGTCAGAGCGCCTGGAGTATCTATCCGGGAGGCGCAGGTTCGAATCCTGTTCGCGACCGTATTCTTTTTCCATTTAATATTGTAGCTATATGGGACATTGTTTTTATAGACTTCAAGAGAGAAGTGCAAGTACCATATATATATTTATATAAATATTTTCACCTAAAACCCTTCAACTCAGCCACATACAAAATTATACTTCTATATCTACTTATAATTCTACTTCTACAATAATATAAAATATATTGTGTCTGCTAATTAGCGAGCCAATGGTTATAGAATTGGATTTTCTGTTCTAAATTGTTGTATATTCAATTTAGTTTATAATTTAAATATGATGACACTAATATTACCAGTCTCACAAAAACACTTACTAAAAATGAGTCAGGTGAATCCCACATCACGCATGATTAGTTTTGAATGAATCAGCTTACCCATAGTGGTATTTCCCATGTCGGGTAAACAATTATCTTTTCCTGTTAGTTACATGTATACGAAATAAAATAACAAGAAAATGTAATAACCAAATCTTAAAACTGGTTTTGAAAAGAAACCTGTTTTAAGTTTTATTAATAACTAAGCAAATACTTAGAAATTGTTGGATTTCCCACTATGGTTTAATTTTTTATACCTATTATAATTTTAATGCTTATCTACTTAAAATAAATTACTGAAATATTTTTAGGCTTATTAGAATATTTCTCTCTTAATTAGGAAGATGATCCTGGATGTTTCACCCACGACCGGATAAAGTGGTGAAATGTGTCGGCACGGGCTTGAATCGTGATGCATCTGTGTGACAGGAGTAGACGATTTATATTCGATTCATTGCTTGATCAACCCTTATAATAATAGGTAGGTCTGTAAGTATTACCTAACTATTGAAAAGTTGATGTTACGTAAACATGATTCAACTCACTAAGTGTACAGATCCAGTTCGGAGTTACTAGCGAAACTACTTTCACTAACGAGCCCAGTTTATTTGGAAAGTTAGCACTTAGGCCGAATTTATCACTGTAATAACTGCTGGTGAAAAATAGACTAAGCCTAAGCCAAAAGGTACAGTTCTGAGGCTTCATTTTGAAATAGCTCGTGCATAATATTATGGGGGGTATTTATTCGTGATAACAGTCACACCTACCTGCATATGCAGAATAATTTTAAATTCACAATCTAAATATACTACATTACATATATTGTGTTAGTAAGCCTTATTAACTAAGTTAGTCGCCCATTCATAAACGCATAAATTGGTTCTGGATTGGGCAATCCGCACAAGACAATCATCCTCAGGATACTTACTGTTGCTACTGTCTCGCACTCGCTGCCGGGGACAACTTTTTTGCGTATGATTGCATGAGAGCCATCCGTTCGCGCCTCAACAAACATCGCAGACGCATGACTGCAGTAGCGACGCATTTTGTGAAGTGTGTTTTTCATTTGAGTAAGTAGGTAGGTATTACTTACCAAGGGGTGTCCCCCTTGAGATTAGATAGTGAATAAGTACCTAGGTATAGAAAAGTCCTGAGGCGAGTGCGATATCTTAAAAACAGCAGATATTCTGTGTTAACTGACAATCTATGAAAACTTATGAAATCTATAAGCGCCTTACACAAAAGTTTAGCAATTACGTGTCGATGTGTAGTAATCTTGTAATTTTTGATATCATCACAAGACTTCATTATTACAACCTGCAAACATATTCAAGAAGAGTTTCGTTAAAGATTTTTTTACAGTAACACAAATTTGTTATAAGATTAGATCGCAAAAATCATTTCACTTCATACACCCGATTCTGTGATTGTGTGTCATGTTACTATAAAACGTGCAGGCGTCATGTTGAATGTTTCAGCATAAAACTTTTTATAGTCTGGCTTTGTTAATTCTTCGTAGTCCCTGGTTACTTTGTAGAATACCCATTGGAGGGCTCGATGTTTAATCTTCTTCTCGGGTGGTTGATGGACACGTTAAAACAAAGTTTAGGTACCTACCTACACTACACGTAGGCCACTGACATGGTTTTATACACAATCGAGAACATCTTTCAGGTGCAGATAAATCTTTGAAAAGCATTAACGGATGCATAACGATCTCTAAAGTTTTTTTTTTTGTGGAAATGTAATGGTTAACGCTGGTTCCAATCCTGCTTACTCGCACAGCATATTTTACTATCCACAAAAAATTCTTTAGAGTTCGCTATGCATGCGTTAATGCTTTTCAAAGATTTATCTGTATTTGATAAGGTAATTGCATCTAAACGTCAATGTATTAACTGCAAAGTTAGTCGTGTCGGTTCAGTTTCCTGTAAAGGGACTGTCAGTCCCGGACTGAATAGATGGCAATGACGTCACCAAAAGTCGTATTAAATATGTGGAAAAATAATTCATGGTAGTGTGTATAGGTCGAGATGGCTTAGCGGTCAGAGCGCCTGGAGTATTTATACGGAAGCGCAGGTTCGAATCCTGCACACGACCAAATGTTTCATTCCACAAAAAAATACCATACAGGTAAAAATAAAATTGAGGGGAAACTTCCTCGTTCACCGTTTTTATTAAGCCTAGTGAATATTATGATAATGAATTTCTGAGACGTGCAATGAGCAGTGATAGCCAGCCTACTTGGATTTTTATTAACTTTTGTCAGATTAATGAAGTCAAACACTCAACAGCCAACAAGAGTTTGACTTCTATAATCTGACATAGTTTAACTATAACAAGTATAACTGTTGATACTATAAATATTCAGATTGTAACAGGTATTGCTATAATCACTGTCTCATAATCTAGTGATCGTAAATGCGTCTGCTGAGCATGAGGACCTGGGTTCGATTCCCGAAGGGGGTAGAGTTTATAGAGTTTTTCAGTTACAGCCCGGAGAATGAAATTTTGCATGTTAGATGGTAATAGGCTCAACACCATCGCACATGGCACTTAATAACAGCATTGGTGAAGTGTACATGTACAATTGTGTGTACTTGACATAAATCTGCGTACCCCTTCGGTGGTACAGATGTTATGCTATGTTATTGCGATAATTACTACCCTAAACTTGGAAGATTAGTTTATCTTATTTTTATTTTAGTTATCATAACAATACCTACATTGTAATTATCGGGAAGAATTACGCTGCTGCTCATAAAATCATCCTTTAGGTAGACATAAGTTATTTTCGGACTCCACGACCCGAGTGTTTCAATCCCAAACGGCTCAAAAATATAATTACTAATAAAGTTATTATATTTTCGCCGTTTGAGCGTCTCCGCAGCCGTAGCAGCAGCACTAGCACAGCCCGCCGAGCTGGAAATATGGGATGGCGCAAGGGTATCGACTGATATATAAAGAGATCGTAAGGCGATTGGTCGACACTTCACGTGACCTAAGGGCTGGTCTCTATTTCGCTCAAAGAATAAATTTTGCCATTCAACGTGGCAATGCTGCCAGCCTTTTGGGTACACTCCCAGTTGACAGCGACGCGGACGAATTTTTCGATGGCCTCCTCTAGTTTTAATTTAGTTTATAGTTTAAATTTTTATTATATTAGATTTATAAACTGTATATAACATATTATCGTGCAAATAACTGTATGAGCTTAAATAAAACAGTTACTTTTAGGACATCCGTCTGTGTAATGTGGGTGGACTTTTCGTTGTAGGTAACTCACGACTTATATAATGATCCAAACCACTCATCATAAAAACAATTAATTTATAAATAAAAAGCATTTATTAAGTCACATTTTGACTTACAATATAAAATCTTATAGCACAATCACAATATGTAATTAGCTTATTTACTTAAGCACAATATCGACCTAAATATAAATAATTTAACACTTAAAAATAATGACAAATTAAGCTAAACTCGCGACAATCTAAGAAGTCCGATTTGACGTTTCTCATTTTACCTTTGTATGAACGACTTCGTAAAAAATTTAAAATCTAATTCATAATCCTAAATAATTACTATGTTATCCATACACTATAATAACGAGTATCATTCGTAAACCACAGGTTTAATTTTATAATGAAAAAATGCACTCAAAAAAGGAACGTCAAATCGGACTTCTTAGATTGTCGCGAGTATAGGCCTAAGATAGATTATAATTATTTTCTACATACATCACACTTACTTAATGTAGTATAATTACTTATTAATTATAATCTCACAGTGAATTGGCTGTATCTACTTAAGGAAAATAATTTTGACTTTATCGCCAAAATTTGATTTTATTTCTACTACGAAGCGATGACCTCTTATGGGACAAGGTGAAAGATTAAAAATTTTGGTGTCGCTTTATTATAGACAACTAAGTTAATGTTAATAAGCTAATCATTGTTACTAGACACTGGTAATATTTAATTCATTAAAATATTTATGCGAATAAATACAGCCTTTTTAGATTAATTTACCATTGATATGTAAAATCAACTTAAATAAAATTTTGATTCCAAAATGCGTCACTGAATTATCAATGACAGTAAAATCTCTTGACACTTTCGAGCAATGTTGTTTTCCACTGTCATTCTACCGACCGACGACAGCCCTTACTGTATTCCTTAGTAAATCGGTGACAAGTTCTGTGGTCCTGATTATTTTGTAGCCAATCTGGTCGATGAGTGTGATTGCTGTAGAATAAGGAGGCGGGATGTCTGATGTGGGGCGCAGTGGAAAACGGGTCGGCTGTGTATTTGATGCTGCGCCGGCCCATGTCATCATTGTTGGTCTGGAAAGATTGAAACATTTATATTTAAAACCTATTACTATCGACAACTGTTAACTGATTTTACAATATGATAATAAGTAGTGTATTTAGATACTGCTTCACTACTTGCTTTGATTTCTGGAGTTTTACTGATAGGAAATTTTCAGTAGCAGCCCAAAGTTTGGATTAATGCCCAACGGCAATAATCTCTGCACTTATTACATGCGACTTCATAACGATATTGGTGCAATGTTCTAAAGCGGTTGTATAGGTACGCAACCGCCAAGCCCTTAGTGGAATATACACGTTTGAAGCTATACCTAAGTTGAACGTACCTCATGACGTCACCTAAGATTTACGGTTTCCTCATTACACAATTATTATTCCTCTACAATGTATTAAATATCATTTGCACATGCATAGGCATGTGAATCACAATATAATTAAATGGAAAATGAATTTAAAAATCACGATGCTAATGCAGCATAGGTGCATCACAATAATTGTTATGGTGACTTCATTCTATGTGCTATATGTAGTATAAAAAATAGTAGAATAATGGAACCCATAAATAAGTGGTCTTATCAACATGTTATTGCAATTAAATAGTTACAAATGGTTTGACGCACAGTTGCTTATTTATAATTTATAGAAAATTAACTAAAGGCAATTCATGTACCTACTACCTAGTTAACAACTTGATCATCAACATGTGAATATGTTTACGTTGTCAAAAGTTCTAAATTGTTTCGGGTTTAAACAAAACGAAGTTGATGTCTAAATAATGTTATTAATGGAGCTTCCACGCCCACTTGTAGATCCGCAAACAACGCTCATTAAGCAGATCATCACTCATAGCATCAACTAGTTATTATGACAGTCCCAATATAATAAATAATAAATCGTTCTTAATGTCTTGGTTCCGCCTACAATGGTTACACAAGTAAGTAGCTCAGTAGGTACTAGCACTATGTAGGTACATTCAGTAAAGATTTGCCACACCTAATGCAAAGCATTAACTGATAAACGTGAGTTTAAAAGTTAGCTGCAAAGTTAATTGAAAGCTGTGAAGCACTTGGAAACTATGTTATTGTTTAGTATAGTAGTTAACCTCTTCTTGGAACTTATTAAAAAACCCTTTTAACATAACGCTAATATTAAAATCGATTCTACTCATAACAGAGTTTTATTTTTATCAGAATTTTGTGATAAATTATTAATTGGGTCAGTTTAAGAGTGGCTGCATTTTATTAGTTTGGTCTACGCACCAAACAGCAGCCACTTTCACCTTATGTACAAACAATACATAATAGAGTAAAATATCAAGAATCGCAATAGTTGAGTGAATTGAACGATATCGTTGGTCGAATTATCAAAATTCGTAACTTAGAAGAAAAACGCGTGAGTCCATTTTCTGAGTAGAAGAATATTTTTATATCCCTAAAAATGAATCGATTTTCCAAGCTGTTTCTCATTTGTAAATCTTTTTCTCATATACTGATAAAGCACTGGCTTTAACCATTTATTACAAAACAAAATTGTTCTTCCTCCCATCTGAAAAAATTACCCGAATTCTGATAATTTGTACCTAAACTGGGCTCAGAAAAAGATTTGGGCTAATTAGGAGCTGTCATCGTCGCCATTTATAATACCTAAAGACAGGCCATTGCCAAAGGAGCATTCTTCAAATATTTCAACAGTTCAGCGTCATTTTTCATTTCATTCATTACGTTTTATAATATTGTAATACCTATGATTAATTAAGTGTTTGATAGATACTTAACGGCAGCCGCTGCGTTGCGCCTCATTAACTTAATGATGCTACAATTATAATCAACTATCAATTACTCAAATATTTTGTATTAATCATCGCTAAATACGCGTGTCGGCAATACGCACCTTAACCTTTACAATTAGTGAGTTTTCAATCGTTTAATTGTGGTTTTACAGTGCCATTATTGGGTGGAGTTGAGGACCACGCCGACGTATGTTTTGAGATTGCCAAGTGAATTTATTTTATGATCTTCATAAGGTACAAAATTTAAACTTTAACCGAAGAAAATAGTTCAATATTAAACTACACATTTAACTCTACTAAAATTATAAACCTACCTACTTAAATCATACATATTCTTTTGTGGTCCTTTATACAAAGATAAGTTTAAGTATATATATATAGAAAGTAGTCTTAATTTTTAGATTACGAGCACAATCATCTCGTTCCGACTGATTTGATTTCAAATATTCTAGTTTCATTCATTACCACTTTTAAACAGTCTCAGAACGAAAACTAAAACTGTAGATACCAATAAAAAAAAATTGTGTGCCTATAATTTTAAAATAAATGCCAACAATTTTGTGAAAACTGCTATTTAAACAATGCTTAATCATAAATAACCGTTGTTAATTTTTCAACGTAAGTTGAAACGGGTCAACGTATTTAAGTGAACATTTTTGGGATTAAAACAGGAATTTCAACTTAAATTTTCGTAAATCTCATTTCGATATCTTGCAAGGTTCAGAAGATAAGAATAGAAAGTATTAATTGTCTCAAGTATTCAAACTATTATCAAATAATTTGTGTAAATGTAAACTCAAAACCTACCTTTTTAAAAATTATAACTATAATTTCTTTAAGTCTACCTACCCAGTCAAAAGAACAACATAGAACAATAATATTTACCTTGGCGATATAGGTCTCGTGCTACCCGGCCTCGTCGTGGTCGTAGGCTTGGTGGTGGCCTGTGTCATCGGCTTGGGCGTCATGCCGGCTGACGACGGACTGCCCATCATCAGTTCGCCTTCGTCTCCGAACCTGCAAGGGAAGGAAATATGGGTTAGGGTGACTAATATCTACGAATGAAAGTGAAATTAACTGCCTTATTGGTCAAATGCAGTGCTTCCTCAGATTTGGGGGGTCCGCGGATGCAGGTTTTAGCTCAAAATGTTGACTTCCCAAGGGTCACACATAGAAAGAATAATATTTAAATAAACACACGAGGTGTTTCCATTAAATAATACCTACGAGTAGTCGCCCTCTGGCTGAATTTCGACCATCATTCATTAAAATTTTAAATACGAACGTTAATAAGGTTCTATTGTCAAAGATGTGTGTTTCATACTCCACCGTCCGCGTAATTTTCGTAAAAAGGAGTACATTATAATGAAACAACTTTTAACCGGATTAATCCTCGGACCCTCCTGTGAGTGAGTCCTCCTGCGACCACGAACGCTGCAGTGTTCGAAACGTCAGGAGAAACAAAACCATATACGCTATTAATTCGATTAAAAGTTGTTTTGTTAGAATGTGTAGTGATCGCGAAAACCTAAGATATTACTAAAAGGAGTACAGTTGTTGCCAAGAAGGTTATATATAAAAGGATTTTTCATAAAATTATTCTTTCTGGTAAAGTCAGTTGAAGATTGTTTTTGAAAATAATAAAATATAAATTTATACTTTTTATTGACAGAAAATAATAGTCCATAGACACAAATCCATAACAGTAACTCTGTTTGATGTCCCACAGGGTAGCGTCCTTGGGTCACTCTTTTCTTAATCTATTTAAATGATCTGCCAAATGTGACTCAACATCAAATGGTGATGTTTGCAGACGACAGTACTGCTATAGTTAAATGTATTGATCAAAATATTTATCAAATTGACATAAATAATACACTTTCGGACGTAATCAATTGGCTTAGTAAAAATAATTTAGTTATTAACTTAAAGAAAACCAAAATAATGCACTTTTACCAAAGAACTAAAGTACCAAAAGTAAATATTAGACATAGTAACTGTGACATTGAAGAAGTTAAAGTAGCAAAATTCTTAGGTTTAATCGTTGATAATCAGCTTAACTGGAAAGCCCACATAGACGACCTGAGTAAGAAAATAAATAAATCAGCATACGCACTTTTCCAAATTGCTAGAAAAGTTAGCTTGGATGCGCTACTAGTCGTATATCACGGCCTAGTAGCCTCAATTTTGCGATATGGTATTGTTTTTTGGGGCAATTCTACTGATAAAGATATCGTTTTTAAGGCACAAAAAAGGTGCATAAGATCGATGTGTGGTCTGAAAACTGATGATAGCTGTGTACCATTCTTTAAATCGCTGAAAATACTTACCTTACCTTCATTATATATTTTTGATATTAGTGTTTTCGTCAAAACAAACATGAGGTTGTTCGAAAAAGTGTCAACTTTACGAGCGGTTGCGATTCGTAGTCAATACGCAAACTCTTTGAGCAATCAGCGTTGTAAGACTGCGTTAGTGAGGAAGAGCGTTTTAGGTATGGCACCGCGTATTTACAATAAATTACCAGATGTAATAAAAAATTTGAATGTCACACAATTCAAAAGAAAATTAAAACTGTTATTAATTGAAAAATGCTATTATACGATTGATGATTTTTTTAATGATAAATTGTAGACTTATGTATTAATTGACTGGAGAATACACACAATAGACAATTTCTAATTGATATTGAGACTAATGCTAATTTATGATTAATTATTTGAATATTGACTGTAGAAATTACTTCATATTGTGACATTTTTTCATTATTGTTTTTATTTATTTATCATCATTCTATCTATTTTGACATATCTACCAAATAATTTGTGTTTACCTCTCGCATTATTAATATTTATTTTTATTTCGCATACAACCATATATTTGTACGCCTCTTGGCATAACATAGCGACCTATGATCTTTAATATGAACTGTATTCACTACCTATGTTACACAAATAAAATTGATTTTTATTTTGATTTTGTTCGTTTGTTCCCTTTCCACGATGAAACGGCTGAGCAGATCGTCATGAAATTATTAGGCTACCTTTAGTCGCACAGACTAAGTCGCGGGTACCAGCTAGTTATTAATAATTATTTTAGGTAAAGTTTGGATTGCGGTGAACACAACTGTGAGCCCGAACGCTGGTGAAGATTAATATTATTTATTTTTAGTGGTAAGGAATCCGACACAGTTCATGACGGATATACTTCCAAAAAGAAACGCTTATTTTTTTGATAATATATAAGGTGTTACGTAGAAAGCGAGACACAAACGAATTTTGCCAAAAACTACGGAATAAACGAAGCATTACAACGGGTCTCTCGTCATTGATGTCAAGTGCTCATTACCATGTTTAGATAGTACTTAAGATTTGAGAAGTCTAATGATGGTATCGTAAAACGAAGTAACTAAGCCCACTTAAGTACCGCTTACTTTCTTCAACCGTACATACTTGACAACCAAAAACTAACAAATAACGGAGTTACGGATACGAAAAGTTATATCAAAACAACTGCTAACTTAGCCTGTGATTCAAGTGAGACTAAAAAGAAAAGAAAAATTGGGAACAAATGAACTAAAGCAGACTGAACTGCTGAATGAACAGAGGCTTTGTGGTGGACATATACAGCTGTGAATTCAGGAGCCACGTTAAAGGCAAGTATCTACTAATACAGTAAGGCAGATATATGCGCCAAATTGAGAACCTTCTCCTTTTCATAGTCCTTTATAAGATACAGATAATTCTTAGAAACACGTAAAACATAAATCTTTGAAAAGCATTAACTTCGAAATTATTTATCCGGGAGGCGCACGATCGAATCCTGCTCGCAAGCGTATTCTTTTTCCATTTAATATTATAACTTTAGAGTTCGCTATGCATACGTTAATGCTTTTCAACGATTTATCTTTCATTGTTACGGTAATTGCATCTTTACGACATTGTATTAACTGCAAAAATAGTCGTGTCGGTTCGCTTACCTGTATAGGGACTGAATAGATAGCAATGACGCCACCAAAAGACTACTGTTAAAATGTGGAAGAAGAATTTACGGTAGTGACCAGGGGTCCAGATAGCTTAGCTTTCAGAGTGCCTGGAGTATTTATCCGAAAGGCGCAGGTTCGAATCCTGCTCACGATCGTATTTTTCTTTTTATAAAAATTTACTTACTCTCAATCTTAATAAAGTTATTTAAATTATATTTGTTATCTTCAATCATATCAAAATACTCCAGGCGCTCTGACCTAGTTAGTGGTCTTGGATTTATCTTGGAGGCGCAGCTTCGAATCCTGCTCGCGACCGTATTCTTTTTCAATTTAACTCTTTGAAACACATTAACGCATTCGTGGCAAACTCTAAGGTTATAAATATTTGTGGAAAGAATAATACCGTTGTGAGCTGAATTTGAACCTAGGCCTCCCGGATAAATACTCCAGGCGCTCTGACCACTAAGCCATCTCGATCTCTAGGTAGAGGTCTGGGCCTAGAGGTCGAGATGGTTTTCCACAAAATAATATAACTTCGGATAAAAGAGTAGAGGACCGAATGCTTTGTGCTACTTACCAAAGTCCTGTGTCCAATGGGCAGAAGATTGAAGATAAAAAAATATAATTTAAATACCTTTATTATGGTTGGGCGTACAGAAGTTCTACATTTTTGTAGAAAGAAAAATACGATCGTGAGCAGGATTCGAACCTGCGCTTCCCGGATAAATACTCCTGGCGCTCTGACCGCTAAGCCATCTCGACCTCTGCTCACTACCTAGACTTTTTTTCACAGGATGATGAAATTTATAACTTTAAAGTTCGCTATGCATGCGTTAATGATTTGTAAAGATTTATCTGTACAGTATATATATATACAGTTTTTTTGATAGTTAAAATATTGAAAATAGTAAGAAGCCAATGCACACAGATTTATGTGATTGAGACGAACTTATGCAACAACAATTTATAATAGAAAAAAGAAAACGATTTAGACAGCGCAGCGTGTGATTGTGAAGCCATGAAAGAGGTACTAGAATAATCTAAAATGGCCTTATGACCTAAAGTTTATGACCCTGTGAACTCTTTTCTTGAATGCTTAACACGGATTAGCTCAAATGCCGTTACAAATTAGGTGTCTAGCCAATAATGGACATGACCAATTTTGTCGAAACACTATTTATAAAATATTAACATTTCAAGGTGCCGATGCCGTTGCACTATTCCTAGCCTTGATGATTTTACAATTTAAATGTTTCAGTGACATTTGAACACCGAAAATGTAGTTATAGATTTTATGTATCTGTTGAAATCTCATGATAATAAAACGTTCTTGGAAGAGCGCCCTCTAATGTTTTATGAAAGTATTGTCTTCATAACCACAGATGCAAAAACACTGGTTATAAGTTTGAAGTCTATGTTAGTCACTGTCTATCTCTGTCTCATAGCTTCCAAATAGATGGACAGATTTCATCTGTATTTTCTACAACACAAAAATTATCACTAAACGTCAGATTAATGTTTGTATAGCAAAATCTCTGTAGTTAATCAGATATCTTAATCCGTATGCATGGGAAAGTTGTCGTTGCTATCTGTATTGTTACAGAAGATTAGTCTTATGATGATGCTGCAATTAAAGCGTTACTAGAAAAACAATTAGAAGGCTCATGCGATAATAAATGGTTGTACTAAGTGGACTATAATATATAGCTCTTTCGCGTTTTCTTTAATTTGATCCTCCATTGTTGCTATTCATTATGTGGTTGGCACGTCATTAATATTATGCTTCTATTGATTTTCAACGAAGTTATTAATAAGCTTATTTATAGTAGTAGTATTTATCTGTTTTATTTATGAAAGCCGGAAACAAATAATAAAAACGGAAGATACGTTTCAAGATTATGTAGCTGTAGTCATTTGAGAGTTTCTTTAGATCAACCATTTTCATATAAATCAAATAAAACTTCGCTAGTTTAGGGAATTTCATATTTTGTTTTAAAACAACATATTCATGATCACTTAATAATAATAAAATTGGGAGAGTATAAAGAGTGTTCTCTTAACAATCCGGGATTTTTAGTGATTCTTCAACCTAGAATTGAATTTCGTCAAACTTTGGTAGATCGATTACCATAATATACATTGCAACACACGTTACCGATTGTTACCGAGTAATTAATTCTGCAATCAGGTCTCACCGAACCAGTCCATCGGAAACCGTGTTCATAGTTACCGAAACAACGATTATATTATTTGTGTGAACACGCAAACCGCGAGATTTAATAAATGTTCCGTGTGACGTAATTTGGCACAATACCTTTGTTGGCACTGTTTAGATTTTATGTAAGTTATGTGAATTGTAATAATAGATAGAAATTTTTGAGATGTTTGGAAGGCGAAATGGGAGAGCCGTGCTCGGCAGTATGCACCGAACAACTTAAGCATCAAAGGCTTCTCTAAGATGCGAGGACAGAAATTACAAACAGCTTGTTTATGAGAAACTTTTTTGAGTGAGGGGGACGGTTGCACTAACAGTTATGTATTTAGAAATGGTTAATCACATCATTACGTTAATTTCACCGAATTATATCCAAAACTAGCGGAAACTTATGGTCCAGTTGTAATTAAGAAAGTGTATGGAGAAGGAAAATGTATCCTAGGTTATTTTATTTATGTAGGTTTCGAATTGTCGATGGAATTGTAAAATGCTGCGACTTTTAGGAGTATTAGAATAAACGGATAGAAATATGTTTAAGGGAGAACTTTGGCGTGTAATGCAAGCCAAGCCTAATCACTTTTAACTAAAATAATGGTGTAGCTTACCTGTTTAGTACAATAGGTCTCGGCGGCGTGGGTTCAGTAGGGTTGGTGACAGTCGGCGGGATGGCGGGCAGTCGAGGTGGTACCAGCGGCGGTGATGTGGGGATCTCGTTGCCTGTCGAAAACCAAAAAACATTCTTTAAGTTATTTAGTAAGTGGAAATCGATGTTCGTTCATACTTTTCCAATTTACTGTTATTTGATTTTGTTGCGGGTTTTTAAAACGGCTATAAAAATGTTTCCCTTTCTACACGTTGGACTTCATTGTTTTTTCGTATTTCCGGTCAGACACTTCTGTAGATCCAAGCTTCTGACTCTTTGACTAATTATTATTTAGATTCTAAAATTACTGTTTCAAAATTGCCTTGAGGTCCTTCACCTCCCAAATACAGAAATATCCAGAATTATAAATTAGGTGCAATATTATTCGATAAATTCTTATGGGGTTAATTTTCATGACTTACCTAGACCTACGAGTATATCTAATCAATCATCAATCATCAATCCATGATTTCAAATTCATCAAATCTACATAAGCTTGAGCTCTTGGGTTGACCTACACAACGGCCGATTCATGCATGACATCTGTCAATACGTCTACCAAAAACTGTTAAGCTCATAGCTATTTTGAAAAGGCCTTGCCAACCGATCTACTTTCTTCATCTATTCCGTATCATAATCTACTAAATCTTTGTTTTCGTCAGAGGTCGCCGGATAAGAAACACCGGTCTTATCCAGCAATAAATCACAATTAATGAAGATACTTTGATCATTTAATTAAATCAAAAGTTTAATGCTTCGTTGATATGTGACCTTTCATTTCTAACTTGTATTTATGTTTCAAGTCTTTACAACGGATCAATGCAAGTCGTGCACAATGATTATTTATACTCCGATACAGGTGCCTAGGCTACGTCAAGGGTAACCACGCTAAACCCCGGTTTTAACAATAGATTTGTTTGACAAATCTTATTCACAAATGTCCCCTGCAAATAAATACAATCTATTCAGACATTGAATCGCAGCCATTAGAATAAAAGGAATAAAGTTTAAATCTTATTTCTTTAGCTGTATTAGGAAGTAACAACAAAAAACCTTAGGCAAAAGTTTTGAAACTCGTATTTGTATAATCTCAGTTAAAATCTTTTGTTTTTGCTAGAATTGTCTTTTTATATTTAAAAGTATTCTTTCGTAGTTTTTGTTCCTTATGTTAGGTTTCTAATAATACTTTCTTGAGGCCAAAACTTGATTTTTCATTGTGTAATCGTTCATATCTAACGAAAATATCCTAATAAAATGTATGTAACATCTTCCGGTCAGAAAAAGAGGAAAGTTTCTTTCAGTACCTGATCCAGGAATGGTGTTGAAGCTTTCTTTAGCGAGGAACTCTTCAAAGTATCTGGTGAAGTCTCCGGTGGGGTCCCAGCGGGAGGATAGCTTGGCCCACTCGTCCGGGTATTCGTACTTCAGCCGTTTGATCACCTTCACCGCTGTTCTCTTCTGCGTCTCAGTGCAGCGGATACATTTCGTTCTTAATGCTTCTGGAAGTATTCCTGGAAAGAAGCGATAAATTGTAATAAGAAAATGGCATCTATCATCTATCATCAATTAAAGAAAAGAAGTGCTATATAATAGTCAATTTAATCGAGTTACAAATTCATTCCACGTGAATTTGAGTAAATGGCGATGACTTTCGTTAATTATTAAGTATGAGCAATATTTTTTTATTGATATTTATAGTATCTATAAAAAAATCTAAATATTAATAGATATCAAGAAATTTGCTAATACTAATGTTCAGCTTTATCGTTCCCGTGTGTGTTAGTTCTTTAAAAGTGTTTCAAATATCAATCTACTTAATTTCGCAATAATAAAAACATTTAAAGGTTAGAGTGGTAAAAATATATATTTATAAATTTGTAATGGATAGAGCGGACACGATCCGCCCCTTCACTTTGTTAATTTCCGTTCCATGTCTTACATATGCGTATTTATGTTTATTAATTTCATACGTGACACTGTCAATTTTCCAATTTCATGTAACCATTGTATTATCACGGGAATTCAGTCGAACAAGATGGTGATGTCCATTGTATTATAGCGATGAAGGACGCCCTTCACTTTCGACCACTCAACCAATGTTTACCCCAGTGGTTCTTATTATGTTACGACTATTTAAGTACGTAAGATTACAGAAAGCTGTGGTAATAAAGTAAAATACCCCGTTCATAAGCTACAGTAAAGTAAAATACCTAAGTGTAAAATACAAGGTCTGAGTAGACTGGAAGCCCTCACATACTCAATGGGTTTAATGCACCCTCAAGTATTTTAAAAAGGTGTTACAATAAGTAAACAAGAATCATGTGTAGACCCTGTCGGGCACGGCAAAAAGTAGATAGAAAAGATATGCAGATTTGATTGACTTTTAAGAGAGAGAGATAATGCGACACATTCAATTCCCATACCTTTATTTTGTCATTTTAAGAAGGGCTTTGTATTATAGCGACGTGATATTTTACTATCACGAAAACGGGACAAGACCGCGGTGTTAGGAGAGCTATTTGGGTCAACTGATAGGGCGACGCGCGACACTCCGTGGGTAGATCTAGATAGGGTTATATAGATAGAGTCTGATTTTTGGGAGTGTCTAGCTGGGATCTTGGCGTTCGTATCAGAGACACAAATTCATTTTTGGAAACTTGTCTCTCACAGGACTCTGGTCTTTTTGGTCACACTACATTATTAGCGTGTTTGCAGAAATAAACGCCCCGAACATGTAAAGTGACCAAAGAGGGTGCAATAGGCATTAAACTACGTTAAACGTCAAACCCTTAATTGATTTCACAAAACAAGTCTGCATATATGGAACTTATTTTTTTTTTACACTCCATATTCACTTCTGATTTCAGAATCTTTTTATAGCTAAAAAGATGAAATAATATTAAGCGCATTCGCTTCGTTCTTACTGAGTAGGTTATTTTTTGCTGAAGCTCTTAGTACCTACATATTTTTTATCACTAGTATAGAGAAACATGTAAAACCTAATTACTGTTTTTCGAAATGTAGGTACCGACTTGTTTGAGGTGCATAATCAAATGTATTTTATGAGTAAAGATTACCATGTTGAATATTTTTTAAAGCATTTTGGTACCCAAATGTGCAATTAAGAAACAGTGCATGAGAATAATAAGTAGGTACTATATTTCAAAAAATGGTTATCATTATACCGTTATTTTGATTGCTTATCTTGAAAACTGGCTTTTGGGCTCGAATTGATCCTGGGTTGATAATAACGGTAAATATTAAATGTTTTCTAAATGTGTGCTGTTCGTTAATACCTATATTTAAAATGAAAATTATAACTGTGTAGGTAATTGATTAATTCAGACTGTGTTTCATTTATAACATTATTTCAAGACTGTCAGAGACAGTACTGGCTAAGTAAGTCTACCAAAGAATAAAAAAAAGGTCTGATGTATTTCTGTGCATCCTGGTTGAGGAATATTACTTTGTTTACGTACAGGGCAACGAAACCTGATATTTATTTTAAGAATGTTCATAACTGATAAATTTACTTAGCTATCTGCTATTAGATAATATTATACTCTGTATGTGATTGTAGGTACTTCCAAACGCGAACCACCAGAGCCGGATTAACTTAGAGGCAAACTAGGCAACTGTCTATAGGCTCTGGGACATTTAAGAGCTCCATAGCTTGTGAAAAATGGCTATATAAATATGTTATTTTACATGATGCTTTAGTTTTACAAAGCGTAATTTTCTAAACTAATAAGCAGTGTTAGCTTAGTGGTATGACCGTTACACTGGTAGGTCAAAGGTCGCAATTTCAAATCCAAAGCACGCCGCTTATTCTTACTACGAAGCGAATGTGTGAACGTGCGAATTAGACATTAATTATCATTTGCTTAAAACGGTGAAGGAAACAACATCGTGATGAAACCAGCACTTCTGAGAGATGTTCTCGATGGTGTTTAAACCCGTGTCAGAGGCCTATGGGTGGTTTAAACTCTGACACTAGGTTGTTCAACAATCAAACACATGATAGGAATAAGAAGATTCTTAAAGTCGATGTTATTAAATTCTAAACTCATATAATTTTATTTATTCAAAATTTAATGCATAACAAAAATATATATGCGTCGACTTGAAAACCTTGAGAAAGCTGTTTTAAGATAAAGGTTTGAGACTTGCATTGCCTAGACGCCTTCACATGTCTTAATCCGGCCCTGGATGTAACCAGAAGCCAATTTAAACGATAGTTTTATAGTTCTATGAATTTTGGACGTGAATGAGCGCAACGTCATTTTACTGGAGAATCGTGATTTCCGCATGCTTGTGGGACCAGTATGACTTGGTATGTGACAAATTATATGTAGAACTAAATTAAAAAACAACAAAAAAAATTGTCTATGCCAGTAGCGCCGTTATGAAGTATCAAGATATACTGGGAATGGACAAATTTTACTAATGTGTACATCTTCCACAGATAATAAAGAATGTTAACATAATACTCGATTTGTATTCAGGGTGGACTGCATTCATTCGATCACGTTCGCTTGATGACGCCACGTAGATACTAATAATTTCCTTGTTTATAATAAACAAAAGAGAAACATAGGTACTTGTTGTGAAGAGCAAAGTTGAGATTCTTAACTATTTAGTTCGAGTTGCTTAGAAGCATTTCAGCTACTTTTATAGAAAAATAATTATTTTTTACCGTTTTTATAAAATATTTCAACCAAATAAATTCACTTTACGTTACATACCTACGCAGTAATTATAAATGGAAATTATTACGTTTATTGTGATGTAATAACAATTACAACGTAATAGTTTTCCAATAATATAAAACAACTTCACGTAGGTACGTAGTACCTACAGTTACAGTGCTTGCATGAATTTAATAACTAATCTATACTAAAATATTTTGGCGCTCAAACTGCAATCGTTCTTTTTATAAACACGCAGAGTGCGACGACCTTAAACCCAAACCGACCAATGCCATGCCAGTATACGAACTAAAAAAGGTTACATCTCCGATAAAAAAGCAAACGGTGGCTTTTGAAAATTTATGTAACCTTAATTTAATAATAAATAATGGGATGTCATGGGTTATTGGAAACATTTTTCAATTTCTTTTTCTGTAAGGAGATCCAGATGTTCATCAGAAACAAGATATTAGCGAGAAATAGGTAGGTACTTTCACACGCCATGGCTTACGTTAGTAGCAGTAGGCAGTTGGTAACAGTACATAGTAATATAATTTTTTATTCTGTGGAGTAAGGAATTTTAGAATTGTATCCGAATAAATATTTTGTCTGACTAAAAGACTGGGCAGGGCACCCAATCCATGTGCGTAGATTACTGCATGAAGATCTTTTTTTATTGATTACAGAAAGGACAAAAAGCATGACAATAAATCATAAAACTGTTGTATTATGTAATGACAGTAAAACTACGCACATGCTCGTATAATAGCCAGTATTATTTAATGACGGCATTAGCGTGGTAAACAATCTCTACAAGAAAGCATTGTATTAAAATTAGTCGCGATGCGCCTGCGCCGCTAAAATGCCCATTGTTGTTAATGGCTGATTTTCCATTGATGTCTGTAGTTAATGCTATAGCTTAACCACCTTATGTGAATAAGTAGTCCGTGAAATACGGAATTACATTTACAGGTTAGAGTTAAATTGGTGCAATTGAGCCATAGATTCTATATCTAAGCTTGGATTACTACAAAATTTGCATTATCAAAAGAATATCAGTGACAATCAGCGCTCATGCGGGCTGCTATAGAGTGGTGGATCTCTTATCTAACTACTAGTAAACGGTATAAATTTTTACTATAGATTGTTATTCAACCATGGTGAAAAGAAGGGTAAAAAGATTATCTAATAAGTATTGTGAATATGTAAGTTTGTTTGTTCATTTGTACTGTACTTATGTTTAATGTGGAAAATTTTTTTCGGAATTAAGTCGTTATTTTTTACAAACTTTCGAAAGTCTTAATGGGTTTGGAAAGTTTCTCAAGTAGGTTTAAAATTACAACGTTTGACATCTACACTGCGCTAAATAGCTAGACTTCGAAAGCGAGATAATAAAATTTTAAGCTACATTTTGCTTGTTATTTGATTAAATACATATATTAATTAACATAGTTTATTTGTTTTGTATTTTTGTTTCGTACTCAAGTGCGTATTATAAATTAAAATCACTCAAAACTGTGAAGGAAAACATCATGAGGAAACCAGCACACCTGAGAGATGTTCTCGATGGTGTGTTAAGCCACGTCGGAGGCCTACGGGCGGTTTAAACTCTGACACTAGGTTGTTCATCAATCATACCATAAGAATAACCCGTATCCACGCCATTCTGAGTAAGTACAGGTCTGCTCCATATCATGCTACTGTACCTAAATACGAATTATAGAAAAAAAAAAAAAAACAAATTCCACGATATATCACACCTATCATGAAGGTATTAAGCACATGTTCGAAAGCAAGGGTAACGACAACTTATTGTGTCAGTTTACACTTTACAGCATTAATTTAACGTTCAATATTGAACATGACCCACAATTAGCTGTCACTAGATAAATTCTGAGTAGGTAGTAATGAATACAGATAAATCTTACAAATGCATTAATGCATGCGGAGCTTAATACCAGTATTTTACATGGACTGACTGTTTATCTGACTATCTCGTGGTTTGACTGGTTGTCAGTTTTTCAGGCCTCTGACTTCCAGTAAGGGCTGTCATAGATCTTAATTTGACATCGGGATCGACGGCTTAACGTGCTCTCCGAGTAGGGTTGCCATATTTAAAATCTGTTAACCAGGGCAAGAAGTGTGAAAACCCGGATTTTGGCACTTTAAACCTGGACATATCAACAGTTTTTTTTAGGTACTCAGTACAATTAATAGTTATCAACTAGCAGTTTTGCATGTTAGGCGTAATTTCGGCTGCATATTTACGGTAGATGTGTATAGCAACCTAAAACCCGGACTATAAATGGAACTCCGCCCGGACGCTCCCCGGACGCCCTCTAATCTAGGACAAATCCGGGGAAACCCGGACGGATGACAACTTTATCTCCGAGGCACATTTGTAGAAAAAAAGTAAATATGGAGTATTTATCCGGGTACAACATCGAATCCTGCTTTTTCTTTTCACAAAAATGTATAACTTTAGGAAGTAACGTTTCTCTTTTTGGCCAGTCTTATCTTTTTTTTCACTTCCATGAAGATCCTTCTGTCCTTTTTAGCATAGGTACTTAGTTTCTCGATAGATACGTCCCGGTTTTTATCGATAAATTAGGCCAGAAAATGTGAAATATAAATAAATTGGTAACATTGACATCGAAATTATCTTCAGATAGTGTCGTAGGGAAAACCTAGGTGCAACGATATTATTAGCTATGGACTAATTTATAGCTTGCTACATTTGCGTGATAAACCTTACAATATCGCAATAGCAACCATAGGAAACCACAGATTGCCTATTGTAGGGTCAAATAAGTACTAATGTTTATATAGAGTCAGCAAATAACATAAGTGTTTCAGTATCAGCAGAAAATATCATCAGAGTTATATTTGAAACTGATTTACATAGATATAAATGAAATTTAAGTACGTACAACAGACCAAACTTCCGTAATCGTAAAATGAACTCTATGTAACTACTTGAAATGAATGACGAGATCGCTAATAAAAAAATCCAATGACACCTTAATAGCTCGACCCGGGAATCGAATCCATGAGCCTAATGTTCACCAGCCGCTCTTTTAACTGCGAACCAACGAGACAGCATTATTTTTTAACGTTAAAATAATGATTATATTTTAGGGATCACCCCTATTTCATGAGAAATATCTGCAATATTTATTTTCTTAATTATTTCCTTGTTTATTATGCTCACTGTAGGTACTCAGATTACCGCAAATATTGCTTCCATTCTAATTGCGTTATCAATACAATACTTAACTGACATTACCTACCCGTTACCTTGAGACCGAGCAAGGTTTAAAAATAACTTTACGCATTCAACAATAATATTAATTATTATTACAAGATGCAGTAAAATAAGTAATTATTGACTTTATAAATTTCCTGATGTTTTAAATATTTTGAATCATTTGTGGTTTCACTTCGCAGGTTAACTGGAATGAAAAAAGAAAGAAAGAAAGAGTTTATTTATTTTAGTCTCAATGCAGAATAATAACTTAAACTAAAACAGATGTAAAATTAAAAATATTATTATAAAAAAAAGTACAGGACTTACATAACTAGATGCTACATTTTGCTACCTGCACGAGACCAAAAAAGGGTCCCTATCTCAGCATAAATGGACAAATCAAAATGTGGCGGCGCTGATTTTCCGACAGGTCCTGATTAAATGGTGAAATCACGGGCGACGACTGCCCGGCGCAGCGTACGTAAATATGCAAACTAATGGTGAGTAATTATGGTAATAATATTAAAATAAAAAAAGTGCTTTAAAAAAAAAAGCCTCACGCGATACATTCTGTTAAAAGTTGTAATGTATTGTAAACGCAAAAACCTAAGATTATTATTAAGTACAAGTTTTTCAAATACAGTGGCCGGTAACAATAGGCTTCGTGTGTCCAGTGAAAGAGGTAAAAAAAACAAAAATCCTCAAGCTCACTAAGACATACCTACATTTTTTTTTGCACGTAATCTCATAATGCATATTTCCAAACATTTCGTATTCGTTAAAATAAATATATGCCTAGCCTTTTCCCAATTACATTTGGGTCGGCTTCAAGTCAAACCGGATGAAGCTTAATACCAGTACATTTTTTAAATGGGGCGACTGCCTATTTGACCTCTACAGCCCAGTTACTGGGTAACACGCTATCTCGTGGTTGTCAGACTTTCAGGCCTCTGACTACCCGTAACGGCTGTCATAGATCTTAATTTGACAAAATAGATATCATCATAATAATGTTTGTAGCCATATTGCGAGCTTCGAAGCACACATTAAACCGTGGCGTCGCCGTCGGTCCGGTTGTCAACCATCTATGACAGTCGCACTCGTTGCTCGCCTGAAACTTCGTTAGTCTTGTGATCCCAAGTGCGATTGCTGAGCAAGTCTCGGGTTCGATTCCTAGGTCGGGCAAAGTGTTACTGGGTTTTTCTCTTAGGAAATTCTTAGTAGCAGGCCGGAGTTTGGAATTGTGCCCGGTTGATGAGACTCACGATCTATTTACATGGGAATTAATAACAGCATTGGCGAAATGTGGGTGTACAACTGTGTACACATCTGCCTACCCCATCAGGAAATACACGACATGACAGTCGTTATGCGTTGTCAGTTGCCTGGCCGGTCTGATTACCAGATAACCACGAGATATCGCGTTACCCAGTAATTGGGTTGTGGAGGTCATATAGGCAGTTGCGACATGTAAAAAGAAGCTACACTGGTAACGGGAAAAGGCTAGGCAGAGAGAGTCTTCTAGCCTTATCTATAAAAGTGATTATCTAGCCTATCGATCGGAGTTGTGTCTTTAATCATTGTAATTGGTCTCAAACTATTGTCATCGAAGTAAAAGATATAAATAATCGATGATAGAGTCATTGATGATATTAAGTGTTCTGTTAATAAAAAAAAAAGTTGTAAAAGCCCATGAGGTATTGATGTTAGTAACTAGAAGGCGCCACAGGGTTTTACAACAAAACTGCGATCCCGACACCCCGGTAAAGGTTAGTGGAGGAACGTGTGGTATTTAGTCGGTAGAATTCGGGCACAGCGTTCGAGCGAAAGTCACAAGTGATAAAAAGGGCTGTCATCAAAATCATTTCAAAGGTATTTTAAACGTTATGCTATTAAAGTAGTTCCCATACTAACATGTTCTTCCAACTTAATTAATATCAGCTAAGCAATGTTGACAGCTGACCACAGACTATTTATAGCGCAACCACAGAATGCGCACGAGCGACCGCGAAACCAGAACAATAATATTGGCAACACTTAATAAAGTGTTAATATAAACATGAACCACCACATTTGTCATAATTTATTCAAGTGTTAATGATAATCCTTATTTGTTGTTAGTTATTAAACTTCTTTTTGTCACAAACTCGGAAGTAATTTATCACTTGGTGATAATAATATAATAACTTTGATTATTATATTCTTTAGGTATATAGTTATACGGACTCTTTTAGAAGAATTATGAATACATGCACACCGGAAATTTTATGGATGTAAGAGATGAACCGACTCCTGACAGGATATCCTAGTGTAGGAGTACCCCTACGCGCCATATGAATGTAGGTACTGTGTAATAAACGTTTTTTTTTCTTATTTTATAATAAACGCTTAGGTATGTTGTAAGTAGTAGCTATGGCCTTTATTTGAATAACAATATGGTCTCAACATGGCTCCTGATAGCCAGCGCCTAGGGTAAGATTAGAAATTTTCCACAATCCCAAATATTTAACTAAAAGGGTGTTTTTCACTAGCTTAAAACATGATTTAGAAAAAATGCATACGATTTAGAAAAAATCGGTTTAGCGAGCCTTGAGAAACAGCCTTTGGAGATGCTTATAGACTGACAGCACCCAGGGTTGCATAATCACAACGTCCGTAATCGATCAGAGTTTGCAACGAGCTGTGAACGCATCATTATAATAACTGTTCACTAGAACAACTGCATAAAATACTGACCGGTCAAAATAAAGCCCCTCGGCATTCCACGGACAGAACTATCTATGCACGAACACCAGAGAGACAGAGACAGAGTCTTAACTTGGAAAGATTTGTGTCACAAAACTAAAAAAGGGGTTTGCCTTATTTTGTGACTATACAGGTACAGTACAGACATGGTCCGCTGAAGGTTTGTTGGCTAAATAAATACTCAAAAGAAACGCATGTAGCCACTACACGACTCCGTTTCGGGCCAATTGATGGTCATGGTCACATTCTGTCACCTGCAGGTAGTGTTGCCAGGTGTCCCGATTTGGGCGGGACGACTCGATTTTCAAGGGTCTGTGAACGCGTCCCGATTACCATTGATTGTGACGCCCAATGTCCAGTTTTAAAGCAATCTCTAATTCTGAGGAGAATTATTTTAAGTTGGTTATAAAGATCGAACATCCGTCGCGTTTATTTGCTGACCCCATTTTAAAATCTAAATTCCAATATTTTTAAACACCTGTCCCGAAATTTGGCATAATCAACCTGGCAACACTAATTGTAGGCCATCATTTCCACCTTGTCTAGCAGAGCTGAAAGAAAAAAGTATCTCTCTTCCTTCTAAAGGAGGCGAGCATCCAATCATGACCGAAGAGAGATCAACCAGCTAAACCAGTAATTATCAGTAGAAATACAAATACAAAATACATAATGTATGCAATATGCACATCTTATTTTTGAGCGCCAGAGATAATAGAAAGACAATATAATGCTCACAGATTTCGTAATTCCTTAATTAGTTTCCTCGAAGTTGGTAATTTCAGTAATTTCCTGCGAAACTTGAGCTATTATTTAAGAATACCTATGACGTAATATTTCCTCAAATCTAGCAGCCGAAATATAAATTTAATTTGCATATTATTTAACGATTTGGGTGAGAGGTCATCTATTTTTTTTAGTTTAGCTTTTAGCTGATTGGTTATTACAATCTTTTAATGCAATTATGTAAGCGATGACCTTCGTTTTTTCGGGTTACCTAAATACCAGGATTAAGACGATTGACGTACGTATTTGAATTCTACTAAACTATGATGTTTAGTTAATAGGTGCATAATTAAATAAGGAGAACGGCATTTCTAAATGTAATATAATTGATGAATATTTTTACTAACAAATTGATGTGACGTCTTATCGTCACGGCGCCAGTCATACATGATATTCAAATTAAGTTTTTGACAAGGTAAAATACCGGTGAAAAGATAGAGCCGAAGTGTAATTAGAAGTTGCAAAGATACAGAGTTTTTAGTGTTTTCAAGAAATTGTTACTGAAAGCAAAATATAGGGAGTTTAGAATAATATTAATTATTGTTCAACTCATTAGATAAGAACTCGAACGGAGCCCTTAGTCATGAGCTGAGCCCGCGGCGATGTTGGCAGTTTGACTCGCGAATAATATGTATGGGTTTCACGAAAGTTATTATACATAAAAATACAGAATAATATACAACTAGAATTGGAAGGAAGAGAAGATGCAAACGAAGCGTTAACGAAACAGCGCGTGCGTAACGAGGTACTCAAGCGCTGGTTAAGAAAGTTGAAAGTTACGATTGAACTGATCACTGGCATCACATGTCTTCTGCGATGCCATAAACATACATTTAAACAGTATATTCATATATTAGTGTGTCATTCCTGTGTAGGTACTTTATGTACCTGACGAGCATACATAGGTACATACATTTTTGTCACCTTGTTTTTCCTTATATGTAGTACTGAACTTCCGACACTATGTGCATAGGAACTGCTTGATACATATCTACGTTATCAGAATTGATAATGTATAAAAATATTTAATATTCAGCCATGTATGACTGACCTTACAAAAGAAGTTAGTAATTGTTCTTTATTCAAAATTTTGAAGCAAGAACACAGGATAAATAGGTAATGGTTAATTTTATGCAGTTAATCATTATTAAAAGACAAAAAGTTTTTTTTTTTCATTTAATAAAAAAACACATCTACCGCCTTTTTTCTTCTAGATTTTATACAAATTACGTGAAATACCTACATGCCAATAACTCTTGCAATTAAACTATCTGACCTACCTGCAGAACATCTGTGATATCAATATGTGCTGATCAGAAACATCAGATGAAGAATAATCTATGTAATAGACCCTATCTTTATATTAGTACCTAATGGCTAGTAATTGAGTAAGAAAGGTCAAAGCTATCCCTAACAACCCCCTATAATAGGTAAGAAAATTACCCGGGAGGAATAGATTTATTGAAGTGTTATACTATTAGGTATAGTCAAGGTATAGTTCCACAAACACATATTTACCGATTTATTTTCCTTAGTTGAAAACTAAAGCAAATGAGTCACCCTAGTTTAAATACTTTGGTTTGCAGATAGCACAACATAAAAAAACGGTCATTATCTATTATAATACTTAAATGTAACATGTAGTTGTTATGTACGTAACAATAGACACAATCTGTGGCGGGTGGCGGACACTGCACGGTCTAACAGCTCCTGATGATGCCCCGTGGAGGGGCGAAACACGTGTAGAGTAGTTGGTGGTAGTCGGAATTTTCACCGCTTGCGTATGTGCATATATTTGCGGGCGGGCGGGCGGTGCACAGGTAATGCATGACTACCCTCAATTTTGTGGAAGTAGCTAGATATTGTATTTATTTGCATCCATTGTAATGGACTTCCGCAAAGTAACGCCTGAATCTATTCAAGACACAATCTGTTTATTAATTTGAAGCTCTTTTATTTAACGCGTATTAAAACGTGGATGGAAAATCCGGCTTTGCAAGCGGTACCGTGACAAAACACTTCGAATAGGGATAAAAAATAAACTTTAATGTTCGCCTCGCACGCATTTAAAGCGTTAAAAAAATAAGTTAAAACTGTTTTATTAATATTGTCTTTAGTTTATTTGTTTTTTTTTTCTCTGTCATGAGAAGCCTTAGAATTCCTTCATTATTATCTTAGTCTTTACTTTTTTCAACTTTGTCTATATATGTCTCGGGACCTCTGTCCCCTCTTCTTGAAGTTTTAAATTAAGGCTATTGTCTATTTCACCTGTAGATATTTTGTCAAACTAATAAGATTGTAAAAGCCTATTGAAGAAAGTACAGAACCAGAGCAAATGAGACTTGAGTTGATTCTAAGGGATTTTTCAGAAAATATCTGGAACATAAAATAAGCAAGCGTTGATTCAGAATATCACTTTTGTTATAAACAGTTTATGTTATTACATTTCCATTAAATTCATTGTAAAAATATGATACAAATGATTCTCGTGAAAAAAAAATGTAGTGCAATGAATAGACATAATAAATAAATAGCAGTGCCATTTCCATGAAATTAAAATGGTGTTAATATTCACACTGTGCTTATCTTTGCGGGATTTCTTTGCATTACCGTTAAGGTAGTGTGATTCAATCGATTCAGACTTACGTGACCTATTATACAAATATTCAGCGTTTCCGGTGTATTGGAGATATGCACAATATGAGAAGTGGCTTTAGCATAACATATGCTATTTGTACCATCGGTCATTAGCCATTTAGTCGACTTTTGGAAACCGCGATACAGCGCTCTACACTCCGTATACTAATGATTTGAGAAAGAATGATTGAGTCATTCTCAATATTTGATTGAATGACTCAATCAGTTAATTCTAAAATCATTTCACATTTCATTCTACAATAATTTGATTCTACAATTATTTCATACTTGCTACTGCGGTTACTTAAAGAAGAATGTGAAATACAGATATCATTCCCTTTATGGGTCTGGTAGTTGAAAATAGGAACTCCTGTGTGGTTTCAGTTCATAAGAGTCAAGATATCAAAGCACTCGACCTTCTTCAGGAAGGGAGTATCAACAAAAACTCCCAGATGTAAGCCATTAGCTAAGACAGAGGTAACTTTGAAACCTAGCTGACTTGGATACGAGATAGACCAAACGTTAAAAATGGGATTAAAAACCCATTTCAGTAATGGACTGCGATAGGTTATTAGTATAGGTAACTATGTGAAGATTAAGTATGTAATAGCTTGTAATAATAGGCTGGATTATGTAAGTTTAAGTTATTCAATCGCCACGCCGCCGATCGTGTTAATCATTTGATTTCCTTAATCGAACTGGCACTCTCGAAGCGTGTAATTGTAAATGTCGGTGTTTGTCTATGTCCTGTCTCCGATTGTATTCCGATTGTCTCACACCAATTAATTCTAGCTACTTCCTCAGACTGCCTCGTTGGTATAGAGGTTCCGAGCGCGACTGCTAAACATGAGGTCCTGAGTTCGATTTCCAAGCCAGGCATAGTGTAATTAGATTTAAAAATAAACTTGGTAGCAGTCCGGAGTTTGGTATTGTGCCCGATTGATGGCAATAGGCTCACCACCTATGGGACTACATGGGACTTAACAGCATTGATGAAATGTGGGCGTCCAATTGTGTCCACCGCTTGCCCTCTCGGGGAATACAGGGTGATGCTATGTATGTATGTATGTAATTGTACCTACAATAGGGGGCACTACTAAGATCCACTTGAGTTATCTGTGTCACCCAATTTAAGTGCCTTGTAGTTTTTTCGTTTGGCTACCAACTATTCTTATGGTAAGCGACGTTAGCTGAGGATGGAGCCCGTAGATACAGAGGAAAACTATTTTGAGACTGTATTTTAAGGAAACACGCAAGACGGCAGTGAATTCCATTCATCCATACTCTACATCCAACAAATCTGTTGTTTTCTGGCTAGTTGCAATACAGTAGAGAACTAGTTGGGAAACCGCGAAAATGCACATCTTTTTAATCTTCTATGTAAATAAGAATGAATCGCCGAA
The DNA here is from genome assembly GCA_935421205.1 of Xylocampa areola. Lineage (NCBI taxonomy): Eukaryota > Metazoa > Arthropoda > Insecta > Lepidoptera > Noctuidae > Xylocampa > Xylocampa areola. The sequence goes on along the minus strand of OW285218.1, from coordinate 13,213,382 downwards.
ATGTATGTACGCGCATAACGTCCGAACGACTGCACCGAATTGGATAATTCTTTTTTTTTGTGATCGTTATTGTCAGGACAAGGTTTGTATAAACATACCTTAAAAAAAAGAACAGATAAAAATGCGGTACGAAGTTCGCTGGGTCAGATATTCTGTAATAACTATAAACATTAATTGCGATAAGTTTTTAAATTCAAAATCAGTAAACTCTTTTAACTATCATTTCCCGTTATGAATAAGGCATAAACATAATAAATTACTTTTTCAAGACAGTCTAAAATTTAAGACGCTAGTTTTCTTATTTAACATAACTGGTTTTGTGTCATACCGACAGAAGTAAAGTAGGTAACACACGATACTGTTATTATCGATGATGTTATCACGATACTGTCAATCAACATCAAATTATTAATTCATTACTTTTTATTCATCACAACATAGACAGCTAGGTAATTTATCTATTAAATCTAATTTTACAGTTTGCCGAATTTATGGTTATGCTAATTATATTTTATTTAATATTTTATAATATTTAGAGAATAGTTTCTGCCTACCTCCATGGGAGAATGTATTAAATTTATTATTCACGTTTGTTGCCGATTGCTAAATAACTGGTTTGATTGCTCGATTTGCTTTTGTTTATGAATCTAATTGATGCGGGATTAAAAGTGTGCCATGTCATATATATCTCAACCTATATACATTTTTAATCAAAATTGAATAGACCATTAATGTAACAAAATGTTTAAATTGTAATTTGCTGTTATTATGTATAATGCAATTTGCCATAAAACCACAAAAATAGACAACGATTTTATTTTTATTTGAAACTTGAAAATATCGATACTAAAACTTTTGATTAATTTTAATATCAGTCATATTTAATTGTATTGCATTACTTTATTTATATTTCGCATCGTCATATTTAATTGTATTGCATTACTTTATTTATTTTTATTTACGCATTTCTATACCGTCGTATGTTCAACTTGCTATTGATCAATAACATCCGGGCTGTTATTAATCCACGGCAGTTAAAACAAGTCAAAGGCAACTTTAACAACAACGTCTTGAACAACACTTGACACTTAATAAATACGTGACAAAATAAAAAAATATTCAATAGATTTAGGCGCTAGCTTGCGGAAGAACATTACAATGGATGCAAATAAATACAATATCTAGCTACTTCCACTACATTACTAGGCAATTACCTGTGCACTCTGCACGGCCCTCCCGCCCTCTAATATCTATAAGTCCTTACCCATATGAAAGAATAAATTTTCCTAAAAATATTATTAATATTATAGTTACAGGTAATCTATTCATTCATAATCAAACCTCTTAGAGCCAATTTAGTTGTTTGGCGCAGGTCAAACGGGGTAGATAATAGGGGTTATTTAAGTAATGCTAACCAAACCGCTAATGAAGCGCTGTACTTTGTGTCTTTCTTATTTGTATTTCAAGGATTACTACATTCTATTTGCTTAGTATTTTCTGTTTGATTATGTATTAAAATCTATGTTTACGTATAAAAATGCCTGTAGTATTTGGATGCATCGACGTCTGTTAGGCGACGATAATCCATCACTTCCACGCGATAATAAGAAAAGGTTTAATAACAAAAGTTAAATACCCCTTTTCAGCTGTAGGGAAATAGGATTTTCAACCACTCTTAATCGTCCTGTAGGCGTCATAAAAATACAAAAACGCGTCACATCATGCGCAGTTTACAACTCTATATATATGTTCGACTCGTTAGACTATTTCAACTCATACTAATATCACAGCTATATAGTGCAATATCTCACATTTGACTGGAATTTCTAATTAAGTTGTGCAAAATCTAAATGTTAAAACCTAGACATAAACAATTTTCGGCTATAAAGACTTGTGGTTAGCCTTCAGTCTTTGACTTGAAGAAGACTTGTATCGTATGTATGTAAATTAAGAGTACCTAATACTTGTAACTGGGCAGAGATTTGATTAAAAATAACAGTGCAGATATAAGCATCCTTTTTGCTAAAGTTATAATATTAAATGGAAAAAGAATGCGGTCGTGAGCAGGATTGGAACCTGCGCCTCCCGGACAAATAATCAAGGCGCTCTGACTACTAAGCCATCTCGACCTCTGCTCACCTCCACGAATTCTTTATCCACATTTTTAACACGTCTTTTGGCGACGTCATTGCTATCTATTCATTCAGAGCACCTGGAGTATTTAACCGCGAGGCGCAGGTTCGAATCCTGCTCACGACCGTATTCTTTTTCCATCTAATATTATAACTTTAGAGTTCGCTAAGCATGTGTTAATGCTTTTCAAAGATTTATCTTTAATCCTTTTTGCTGTGAATCCTTGCCCTAGTTTTGTTGGAAAAGCCGGTTGTACTAAGGACAATCGCTTAAAGCGAATGAAATTATCTATGTCGGACATACTTAGGTACTTTTGTGTCAAAATGAAGACAAACACGCATGACAGGCTTACATCCTATTCAAGGAACAAATACTCAAATAAAAGTTGGTGATGACCAACTTGTCGTCAAAGTTGCTGAGCATCGTCGTAAAGTAGCATATTTGTCTATTTTCTATCGGATACATTTCAAGAGCTTCCAATAGAGCAATAGATTTCTTCTTCTTTTTTTGGTCTTAGGGTAGACCCAGAAGAAATCTACTGTCTCGGGCCTCGGCCACACCGTAAAAATATATTATCAATTTTTTTCCTAGTCCAACTTGATTTTCCTAATCATTGTTGTTTGCAGCCAGTTTTAGAGCCATATGCGGGTGGTTATCAGTTTTTTTTTCACACAGCAATTGTCACTCACTCCGAGAACCACGGCCTCGTCTGCTTATATTATGATCGATAAATAGGTAAAATGAAATTGCAATATTGTTAAAGAATAAATATTTTAGCCAACGCTGGAAAGTTATAAAAAGTAAAAATGTAAAAAAAACAACATACATTAAGTTTTACCCGAGTAGTTTATGTAGTATTTTATTTTGTATTACCGTATAAATTTACGTAATAGTGCCTACCTCGTGCATTTAAGAGTTTATGACAAATTCAATTCAACGTTTTATCAAAACAAATCTATTTATTAAGTTCACTTTTTTTGTTAAACATAAAGGTAAAAATTGTTTATCAATTATTTATACTAATAAATAATTGATAAACAATTTTTTCATAAATGTCGAAAACATTCGAACCCATTAATTTTGCATGATAAAAAACTACAACTCATTCAAATTATTGTCCAATTAAATCGTTTCAGATAACTTTTATGCGAATGTAAACAAATCGTTGTTATTTTTACATTTAATACATTTAATTACTATATATATAAGATACCTTCAAGAATAGTTGTTTTTGCCTGTTATACCTACCCTTATTGAAATATAAGACAGGTATCAATTATAATAAAAACAGGTTATTATAAAGTCAAATACGTAATTATCTGAATACCTTTCACAGAATGTCAACACGACCAAAACATTCGAGAGACCTTGGCTCATTATATTTTTTCCTGTGCTCACGATCTAGGTACCTGTTACATTTTACTTGTCTATGACACTAAAGCGGTGTGCACAAAAGGTCAAATCAACATAAGAAAATACCTGTTTGTCCTGGCAACCTTTTTTAGTAAATAAATATGTATGGATATATAATTATAAAAACTTATTTAACCATCATGGGTTTTTTGTTTAAATAAAGCCCATTTAATATTATATCAAGATTTCTGTTTAAGTATGCCACTTTATGTACCTCTCAATTCAGTATGCCTACTCTAGCTGCTTCTACTGTATTCAATCAGTGTGTTCTAGAACTATGTAATAAGATCAGTAAGGCATGTATCATAGATAGAGCAGGAAGATCGTGACAACGTATTCGTGATGATTTTCTTAAAGAATACCATTTAGATCATTGCGATTCTTGTAGCTTAAGTCTAGTTTTTGCAACTAGCAATAACTAAAATAGAGATAGATCCATCTCATGAGAAAATTGGAAGATGTTGAACTTGGAAGCCCCAATACCTACGAGATAGTGACTTAATCCGGATTCTTGAGAAGTTATTGCCTTATTGGTCTAGTGGCTGCAAGCGCGGCTACTGAGCGTGAGGTCCTGGGTTCGATTACCGGGTTTGGGCAGTGTTATTGGGTTTTTCTGTTAGGAAATTTTCAGTAGCAGCCCGAAGTTGGTGGTGTAACACAGCCGTGCTTTGGAGAGCACGTGAGCCGGTCCTGCACCTGATCTCTCTCCGGTCGTGTATGTTGGCGTGACCAAAAATATATTGTTGCGGGAGTAGGTTATCTTAATTGCTTGCTACATTTACAGTTGTACAGTGCTTCGTACGTTTCTGTTTGCCATGACCTTTTACCAAAGGCGAGCTAATCCCATATTGAGATTGAGAGTGGAGGGCATCGCCCGCGTGACTCACCTGTCAAAATTGGTCAAACAAACTGTCGAAGTGTCACAAGTGTTAGGGCTGTCAATAGTTTTAATAATAACTAAGTGTATATATTATTTTAAGTCCATCATTAAATAAAATAAATAAAAGCTTATTGCTAGTATTTATGATATGAAAGTCACTAAAAGATTATAATTTTTTCGGACATAATATAATTCTCGATAATATATAGTGAGGGCAAATCTCTTAGAGAAGCATGTCATAGATTGCCCGAACTGCTCTCTTCTGTAGAATGAGGATAGATACTACTTCAGCGGCCGATCCCTATAACAGAATATCTTCATAGATGAAATCATTATTTTCATGCCCCTATCCCAATTTATTTATTTATTTTGTAACCCCTAATAAATTGGGATAAGCGCATGAAAAATTGTTAATAAATTATTATAATTTATGTGCTGTGCAATTCGATATAAAAATAATAAATATGAACAATAATTAAGTAACTTATCATATTGTAAAATATTTACTTTTATTGGTGTATAATCCAGCCAGCATAACTCAATTGAAATAGCTTGTAATGAATTATTATCTAAGATTTTAATTTGTGTTTGAACAGAACACGTACTATTGAGTACGTAATAAATAATATTAATTAGCAATAAAATATTTTTATTGATGTGTTAATTAATATACAGTTATACAGTTAAACGAGTATTTGTTTCATCCTGGTTTATTTCGAACATAATCAAGGTTATGCACTTTTTGAATAGGATGAGGTTTCAGAACCCCATCCTCTTCAAAAAGTGTATCAACTGTTTATTTTTTGTTTGTCTTCCTGTTGTAAACCTGTTTTTAATGATTTTGGTTTAAAATTATAGGGGTTTTATTCAACTTGATCCTTTAACTTTATGAAACGGTTCCGAAGACAGTGAGTTAAGCGAATGTAACGTTACATTGAAAAACCTATTGAAGGCACCGTCTTCGGAACCCGTGAAACAGCCTAAAGTTATACAAAATGTTTTATTTTTCTTTTGCGTTTAACAAACAAGACCTACAGTAGCTACAGTAGTACATATTGACGACGGTATTGCTCTGTTACTGCAACGAGCCAAGAATTAGTCCTCTTGACAAGAATATACTTGAATCCGGTAAAAGTGACTTGCTTGCCTACATCCGCGTAAATATGGCGAGCTGCCAATAGGATACACTTTCCATTGCACACTTGCCATGTTAGAAAATGAACTCCTAAGGCACGTTTTCATATTGACTTCACTTTCGTATTGTATAGAAAATGTTGACTATACAACTGTTGGTCTGTACGTGCCTTAACTAAGGAGGTGACTATACCGTTGATATTGAATATGAATCAATAAAAAAATCTATAACTTTTTTTATTTATTAATTTAATTATAAAAACAAGCCAATTCACCCGTGTGCTTCGCGCGATTATATACAACCCTTACAAAACCACCAAAAAATAGGCATAGGGATTCGCTGTGTTTTAACAATGCCAAAAATATTATTCGAGACGGAGGTTTATGGTAAAAACTCGCCAAAATTTCTAAGTGAAAATTTAGCTATTATTTCTTTCGTGATGAACAAGCATATTTGTTTTAAATATGGCAAGGGTACAGTTTTTATTAGAATTGATACTTATATTTTTAAGCGTTTCCGATATTAATTTAAACGTTATTATACGGACTGAGAAAGACCTAAAAAACTATGGGTTCAGTTGAAGATATGCTTCGAAAGAGTGACTTCTGGTGATGACGGCTGATAAAGACGGGTGAAAGAAAAAGACGTGCACGACGCACTGTCTCCTGTGGAAAATGATTTAGAATCTAGAAAAAGGGTAGGAGAATGATGACGATGATACATACCAACATTTAATTAGAGGGATACTAGCTGGTGCACGCTACATTGTTTGCGCGACATTAGAGGTAGCCACAACGGTAGCCTTGTCCTTCTCCAAGGTCCAATCTATCTCTATACCAAACAACTACATCAGTACAGCCGTTTTTGCGTGATTGAGTAACAAACACATAAAAAGTTTCACATATTAGTGGGATTAATTATTTTTAGGATTTTTCTGGTGGGAGGCTTCGGCCGCGGTTGGTTTCCACCCACCAGATGAAGCCATGCCGTGAAGCGACCTAGTCGTGTTTCGGGATATAGTCCGGTGCAACCGTTGTGGGAGACGGGTCTGGGCAGTGGTCTCCAACTATCGTTTTCCCCAAATCTATCCACTCTACTTAAGAGTGAATAGATTTATTCTGGATATACGTGCTCCATCCTCGGCCACACCGTCGCTTACAATCAGGCGAGTTGGTGGCATAGGTAATAAAACTTTGCGTGTCGCGCCTTGGTTTGTAACGGTAGTATTAGTAAATAGTAGATGAGAATAGCTAATTAGTTATCTCGCTACTCAGGTTCACAGTTATAGAGGCGACCTTGTAGACACATTCTTAGTCTAAGGATATATTTTAGATCGCTAGCAGGGATATCCTAGTGATATGACCGTTGGACTGACAATTCAAAGGTCGCAAGTTCAAATCCAAGGCACGCACCACTGTCTTTTCGAAGTCATGTGCGAATTATAAATTAATTATCACTTGCATAAAACGGTGAAGGAAAACATGGTGCGGAAACCAGCACACCGGAGAGATGTTCTCGATGCTGTGTAAAGCCATGTCAGAGACCTAAGGGTGCTTTAAACTCTGACACTAGGTTGTTCATCAGTCACACGATAAGAAGAAGAAGATCGCTATATCAAAACAGCGCTCTATTTTACCTGGCATGGATTTGTAAAGACCTCGTGATTTTGACAGTTTTTTTGTATACTACAAAAAAACTGTATCACATAGATACCTTTTTCTCTTCGAATGGGAGAAGTATAAAGTTATACTTCATAACAATAGAAATCTATTGTGTCTGCTAATAGCGAGCCAACAGATTAAGTGGAGAATCTGTCACGATTGTGCGGCGTCTCCAATCGACTCAAACCGGTAGGAGAGATATTGCGCTTATTGGTAAGTAGGTGTCGCAGGAACGGTGACTAGGTATTCTTATTACAGATTTCGTTATAATATTTTGTAGAAATAAAGTTCTTAGAAAAAAAAAACAAATAAAATAGACATGACAGGCCTGCTTTTTAATTTATTACTTTATATTTAATTAAAATTATTTTGCGTACTACAGCTTCTATAATCTATATTTTTTTAATCTTACTAGAGTCTGAACCAACACGACTAACTTTGCAGTTATAACAATGTCGTACAGATGCAATTAGTTCAGTTTCCTGTAAAGGGACTGAATAGATGGCAATGATGTCACCAAAAGACTTATTAAAATATGGAAGAAGAATTCGCGATAGTGAGCAGAGGTCGAGATGGCTTAGTGGCGAATCCTGCTTGCGACCGTATACTTTTTACACAAAAAATCATAACTTTAGAGTTCGAAAAGCATGCGTTAATGCTTTTCAAAGATTTATCTGTCTTACTACGAATCAGAAACTCACAAACATACATACATGAACCCTAAAAACATAACACTTCTTTTTTTTGACAGTCGTGTAAAAATAACAATTCCTAATACAAAAAACATTATTATGTTATCAGCTGACGCACCACCGTTTCGAACAATGACTCTGCGACATTCCACAAACCAAAGCAAAATTAGCTTAAAAATTACCATAAACAGTATTTACACAACCTAAATCATAAAATAAATTATAGTAGTTACTACGACCTACATCTTCCGGCGATGGCAAGTGGCAGCCCTAATCTAATAACACATTTTACATTGCGCCCGCGATCAATGATCGGCTCCAATGATCGGGCGGCATGGCGCGCATGCGTAACACGCTCGACCTTACGCACAACTGTGTCAGCCAACGGTCGGTAGTCGCCTTATGATTGTATGAAAGTAAACAAAGGCTTTATTGACATATTTAGATGTCAGAGATACTCGTCATCAATACGGTATGTGACATTAGCTGTCGTTTCCCGATTTGTTTTGAACTGTATTCATATTCAACACTGAATTTTAACCGACAAAAAAAAGAGGCGGTTCTCAAGACGACGTGTGTATATTTTTGAATGTATTGTTAAATGATCTTATGTCTCAGATAAATCTTTGAAAAGCATTAACGCATGCTTAACGAACCTTAAAGTTAAAAATTTTGGTGGAAGAAGAATACGGTTGCGAGCATTATTCGAGACCACTGAGCCATTTCAATCTCTACTCACCACCGCGAATTCTTCGTCCACATTTCAATACGTCTTTTGAAAACGGCATTGCAATGACGACACAAAAATTCATAACTTTAAGATCCTATGTCTCGATAACTTTAAGTAAGTGCAAAGTGGAAATTTTATTCGTAGATTCGCGCGGCTCGGGATCCACTGCAAGAGGCGCTAAATTTTATTAGACTTAAGTATAAGCGAATCTCACTTATGACGATTTTGTTCGAACACGCAATGCCATTGTGTGTTTATTTGACTGATTGTCTGTGACCTGTCACGTAACCTACGGTAGTTGTGGTGGAAGAAATTTCAGAAGTAGCTTGCGAACAGCGGCCTGATTTGTCGGCCGATTTCTCTTTGCGAAAATTCGCAGCACTGCGATGGCACACTGTCGTTCAAAATAAGGTGCGTATACGCTTGAGGCATGTCATTTTTTGACTTGGAATTCGATATTTTCTCTTATTATTTTTGCGCTGTTCTAGATTCTTTATTAAGTTTACATAACATAACATAGCATCACGCCTATATTTCCCGAAGGGATCGGCAGAGGTGTCCACAGCTGTAAAGCCACATTTCACCAATGCTGTTATTAAGTCCGATGTGAGGTGGTGAGCCTATTGCCATCTACCGGGTACAATTCCAAACTCCGGGCTGCTACTGAGAATTTTCTAACAGAAAAACTCAATAACACTTTGCCCGACCCGGGAATCGCACCCGAGACCTCATGCTCAGCAGTCGCGCTTGGGACCACTAGGCCAACGAGGCAGTTTATTCTTTATTAAGTTTACGTAAGATTTGTGTGGCCTTTGAGTGTTCTGTTTTTACAACGGACGTCTAATATAGTAAAGGAAATCATAAATCAACATTTCATTTACAAAGCGCAAAGATGATGCATATGCCAAGTTTTAGTACCTATACTTTGTGCGAGTAAAATGTTCACTATCGGTAACGGTAAAGTAAACGATACGAACATCTTACTACATTTTAGTAATAAAAACAGGTTTTGAACTTTAAATGGTGTACAATGATTATTACTGTAGTGGACTGTATAAATGAAAAACGTGGTTTTTTCACAACTTGTATGTTTATTTATCTTCCTTAATTATAATTCCTATTTCTTCCAGTTCCTTGTTCTTGCTTTGGATGCCGAGGATCGAATGAATTAACATGGATTTTCACCCTCCTTTTATAGAGGTCCGCAACCATTGGTAGTGCGTACACGGTACTAAACTACTTGGGCTCGACCAATCCGGTTGTTTCAAATTTGCACACGGCTCTAAAGTGTTCGTTGTATGGGGAATTTGTTTGGTTCGATATCCATGTTATTACACTCGTTACAATGTTCTAACTATTTTACATTGGTAGTTCTCACTTAGGTTTGTCTAAATACACTAAACTATATTGATAAAACCTATGTTTAGATCCTAAAAATAGAGAAATATCGATTTGGCTCTCGCTACAGTAAAGTTTCGCAGTACTTAAACATATGGGCTTTATACAAGTGGCGCCCTCATGCTTCTGGAAGGTAAGTTAATAATTCTTACATATTACGAGTTTGATTATCACTTAGATTATTAACTTAAACTAATCTTGCAGGCTCGGCGTCCGCTACAGCTCTCCCCCCGGCGCAGCTTGCGTAGCCTCTTCCTTCTTCAGCAGGACGACGAGCTTGCTCACCGGGCGTCGGAAGGTTCCGGTTTTGGTCCGAACTTCAGCTACACGAACGCTGCCGTCAGTTGCAGGGTATGCATGCTCCACTATCCCCATCGGCCATGTGTTCCGGGGCAACGTGTTGTCGACTATCAGGACCACGTCGCCAATTTGTAGTGGCCGCGCGTTGTTCCGTGACTCGCCGCGGGGTACTAATGTGGGCAGATACTCTCGTAGCCAGCGCCGCCAGAAGTGGTCGGCGAGCGCTTGACTAGCTCGCCACGTCCGTCGATCGTCCTCTTCGCATGGTCCCGTTGCAGGTAGGCCGTTCGAAGACCCCAACAGGAAGTGGTTAGGGGTCAAGGCTTCGGGGTCGTTTGGGTCCACGCTGACGTGGGTTAGTGGTCGCGCGTTCACGGAGAATTCTGCCTCAACTAGGAGGGTGTTGAGGACTTCTTCTGGAGGCGCCTTCTCTCTCAGGGTCACCTTGAGGGCCGTCTTCACGGAGCGCACCATCCTTTCCCATGCGCCGCCTTGATTGGGCGCGCCAGGAGGTATAAAGCGCCATTCCATTCGATGCTGCAGCCCTTCGTTGTCTAGGGCAGGCAGCCATTCGGCGTAGGCGGTGCGAAGTTCTTGATCAGCTCCGTGGAAATTGGTCGCGTTATCCGAATACTTGAGTTGTGGCCATCCCCTGCGCGCAGCCATCCTCCTTAATGCCATTATTGCAGAGTCCGTCGAGAGTGATGCGACTAGCTCGATATGTATGGCGCGGGTCGTGAGACACGTAAACAGTGCCCCCCACCTTTTCTCACGGCGGCGGCCTATCTTGACCATCATTGGTCCAAAATAATCCACACCGCTATTGGTGAACGGCCGGTGGAAAGAATCCAGGCGGGCGTGCGGCAGGTCTCCCGTGGCCGGCGTCTGTGGCGTTCCCTTTAATCTCTTGCAATAAGCACAGTTTCTTTCGATTGTGCGTACGGTGGGTCGCAGATGTATGACCCAGTATCGTTGACGTAGGTCGTTGGTCACGCGTTCACGGTTGGCGTGGCCTGCAGCGCAGTGTTCACGTAGTACCAGTAGCTTCGTTATTTGGTGACGGCCATCCAAAATAATCGGTCGTTTCGTCTCTTGAGGTGCGTTGGATGCTTCAATACGACCTCGTACCCGCAGGAGGCCATCTTCGAAGACTGGATCCAGTGGGTAGAGCCTGCTCGTCCTAGGAAGGGGTCGAGCCGACTGCACCCGCTTTATTTCTTCGCCGAAGCTTTCCTGTTGTGCTCGCTGCAGGAGCTCTTGCTCGGCGCGCTGAATGTGTCTGAGTTCCAGTCTCGTGGCGGCGCGTCGACACATGTCGATGAACGCTAGTGTTCTCGCCGTGGTCCTTACTAGCGTTTCGTACTTAGAGAAGCGGGTGGGGTCGGGCAGCCAGCTGTCTCGTGGACCCTCGACGATGTGCAGGACTTCTTGTTCGTCGTCCTCGGCGGGCGTCGCTTTCCCAGGCCATTGCTCCTCAAGTAGGTGTAAGAAACTAGGCCCCTGGAACCATCTATCGGTCGCGCTGATTGGCGTGTTAGTGAGCCGGGTGGCATCGTCAGCTACATTGTGCTCGGTTGGTAGCCAACGCCATTCTTCTTTGGAGGTGAGCTCGGCGATTTCTCCCAGCCGGTGCGCGACGAATGGCGTGTATCGTCGCATGTCGTTCTTTATCCAATGCACGACAGTGGAGGAGTCCGTCCAGTATACTGTTCTGCTGACCTCAATACGGTGTTCCTTTCTGACGGTGTCAGCAAGCCTGGCCCCTATGACTGCCGCTTGTAGTTCCAGCCTAGGAATAGTTTGCGTTCGTCGTGGTGCCACCTTAGCTTTGGCAACCACCAGTACGATGCTCACGGTACCGTCGCAGTTTTGTATTCTCCAGTATGCTACAGCGGCGTAGGCTTGTTCACTCGCGTCGCACAGGACATGCAGCTCTATGTCCTCGTATTTCATTGACAAGTATCTTCTAGGTAGGCGGAGTTGGGCGATGTCGGTGAGCTGAGCGAGCCAAGCCGCAAAAAGTTCATTCTCATTTTCTGGTATCGGCTCGTCCCACGTTATCTGAAGGCGCCACAGACTTTGTAACACAATTTTCGCCCTTATCGTGAAGTGGCTCAGCAGTCCTAATGGGTCGTAGATGGACATCACCGCGCTGAGTGCTTCCCTCTTTGTTGGTGTGCGCGTTCTTTGCCGTACCGGAGTGGGAACTCGGTTCATTGAGGTATTGAATCCGAGTTCGTCTCGTTCGGGACTCCAGTACAGCCCGAGTATTTTATTCGTGGACTTCCCTCCTCCCAACTGTGTAAGTTTGGTGGCATGCAGTTCCTTAGGTACATCCCGCAGCACTGTGTCGTCATTCGAATTCCATTCACGCAGCGTAAACCCTGCGACCGCGTGCACCTGCCTGACTTCTTCTATTGTCTTCAGGGCTTCGTTTTGGTTGTCGTAACTCGCCACCAGATCATCCATATAGTGGCTGTTTTTTATTGCGTCTAATGCACGTGGGTATTCTTGTCCGTGTATGTCCGCATTGTGATTGCGGACATAATGAGCCATATATGGCGAGCTGGCTGCGCCGAAAATCATGCTCTTCATCTTGTAGCGGCGCGGAGAATTTGATCGGTCGCTGCCTCTCCACAGGAATTGCTGCGCCGGCTGGTCCTCGGTTCTGATTTTAATGCGTAGGAACATTTCTTGAATGTCCGCGGTGATGGCTATCGCCTTTTCCCTGAAGCGGAATATAATTCCCGGTAGCGATAGCAAAAGATCCGGGCCCTCCAGTAGTTTGTCGTTCAGACTCACGCCGTGACTCCTTGCCGCTGCGTCGAACACCAATCTCTGCTTCCCTGGCTTATTCGGGTTCTGCACGGCAAAGTGGGGCAAGTACCAGCAGACGTCGCTTGTTTGTTCTGTGCCGTCGCATGGTACGGCATATCCCTTCTCCAGTAGGTTGTTTATCTGAGCGCTATACTGGTCAGCGAAGTCAGGTGAGGCGTCCATTTTCTGCTCGATCTTTCGTAATCGGCGAAGTGCTGCGCCGTAGCTCGGTGGCATGGTGACGTCATCGTGTCGCCATGGCAGTCCGACTTCGTAGCCACCGTCGATCTTTTTTGTCGTTCTTTCAACGATGGCCACCGCGCGTTGGTCAGTGTCACTAACGCGTGGCTCTCGTGCGATGCTCAGCGCTTCGATCTTGAAGTGAGCTTCCACTAAGTCATGAAGCCGCTGGTTGTCGTGTTTTCGTCTTTCGCTTTCGTATAGATGTAATACGTTGTCTTCATTCATGATGACGCTTCGTGGTGCAGTGCCGTGCACTACCCAGCCGAGCTGTGTGCGTGAAGCAGCGGGCTGATTAGGGCCGCCGACTCTGAGTTCTCTTGATACGATACACTCCCAGTGGTCTGTCCCCACTAGGAGTCCGGGGCGCGTTGGCTCGTAACACACCTCTTTCCTTGGAAGGTTGCGCAAGTGTTCATACTCCAGTACAGTGTCTGGAATTGACTGCTGGTGCAGCTTCAGGTCTTTCATGGTTCTCGCCTGAAGCTTATGCGGTGCGCTGTCCTTGCTGATCCCTCTCACTTGCACTGTGACGATCTTGCTGTCTTGTTCTCGTGAAGACATGTTGACGCCGTGAATGTGTAGTGGTTGTGACATCCCTTTTACCCCAATGCTCTCAGCCAGGTGTTCATCAATAAGGGTGATGGTGGCTCCCTCGTCAAAGAGCGCGTGTGTCTGCACCTCTCCTCGTGGACCTGCGATGATCACGGGGCACATCTTGAGTAGGACTGCCTTCGGGCCGGTGGCTGTTCGGGTAGCCACTGTCATGACCGCTTCTCCTTTTGTTGGTTCATCAGACTTATTTTCAGTCGCTGACTTTTCTTCGGGCGACTCTCTTCTTTCTTGATGCAATGTGGCGTGGTGAGGCCGGCGGCACTGATTCACACCGCACGGCTTCGCCTTACACATGATGCGCCTGTGTTTCTTCTGGGCGCACTTAAAGCATATCTTCTGCTCTTTCACTAACTCCCAGCGTTGGTCCACGGTCATTGCCTTATATTTCGGGCACTGTGTCAACACGTGACTCTGCTTGCAGCTGGGGCACTGGTCTTCTTCGTTTTCTTCGACCGTGGCGTACACTGTGTTGGGCTTCCGTTTCAGAGTTATGGCGGGCTTGATTTCTTTCTTCTGGCTTGTCATCGTGGTGCTTGTTGGCGGGGTGTATGTGTATCGCAGCGCCCTGTCTGCTTCACGCATCAAGAAATGAGATAACGTGACGATTTCTGGCTCTGTTGTCCCTTCGTTGTCACAGGCGAAGTCGCACCATCGGGATCGGAGATGGGGACTTAATTTTTCTAGTATTTCTCTTGTCAGCAAGGGATTGTAGAGGTATCCCCTTCGGTCGATTGTTTTCAGCACGCAGATTGTGTTCTGGATCTTGATTGCGAAGTTATTCAGGTCGCTAGCTGAGGCACTCGGTTTCGGCATCTTCTTCAAGTCTTCCAGTGCTTTGTCTATTATCACTTCCGGTCGGCCAAAGCACTGCTCTAATGTCTTCATGACAGCGTCCGGTTCTATGGCCGCATGCAAAAGAGCCGCCACTGCATCTCGTGCTTCGCCTCTGAGGCAACTTCTTAGTCGCTGGAGATTCTCTGCTGGTGACACGTTATACATGTTAGTCGTGTCGTAGTAGGATGCCTTGAATGGTAGCCACTCGCTGACGGTACCGGAGAAAACCGGCAAGTCGGTGTGCCGAAGACGTGGTCTGGCCATCTTCTCTAGGGTTGCAGCCAGTTGGTCAATGCCGTTTCTGGTTCTTGTCGGCGTCAGCGATCTTCTTCTGATTTCAAAGCGTTTCTGCTTCGGATCTTCTTTAGCTTCTGCGTTTCCTCCCCCCTCCCCCCGTGTACTGAGGGGGTTGGTGCGTAGCCACTGATCCACCTTCTGGTGCTGTTGTTCCTCTTGAAGTAGATCTTCATGGATGCTTTCCTGGTCATCTTGAATCACGGAGACCTCGGCAGCCAATCTCTTCTTCACTAGATCTGCTTCTAGCGACAGCTCCTTTCGTCGAATGGCCGCTAGTTTCTCTGCTGCTTCAAGTTCGGCCAGTCGTAGCCGCGTAGTCACGCTTGTGGTCGACCTTACTGATCGCGGCGGCGATCTCATTTGCCGTTGTTCTGACGACGGTCCTGCGGTAGCGAGGTCCGCGGCGGTAGTCGGCCCGACCATACTCTCAACCTGAGGTGATGCCGGTGGGTCAAGAGATAGTCGTCTCAGCCGCTCTTGTTCAATTCGTTCTGCTTCCCGGCGACGCACTGACACCAACAATTCTCCTTCCCTTCGTTCAAGGGCCCGCCTCTGTTCTTCCAATTCTGCCAAGTCACTTTGACTACGGGTGACGACCATCGCGTTCGGTTGACGGCGCACAGTAACTTGGTAGATTGTTCGGCGGAGATATGCAGGTAGGTTGTCACCGGTTCGGACTTGCTTCTTCTTCCAAGCCGTGGATTCTTCCTTCGTCGGATCCGGCTCGAAGGACCAGACTGTAGTGGACTGTATAAATGAAAAACGTGGTTTTTTCACAACTTGTATGTTTATTTATCTTCCTTAATTATAATTCCTATTTCTTCCAGTTCCTTGTTCTTGCTTTGGATGCCGAGGATCGAATGAATTAACATGGATTTTCACCCTCCTTTTATAGAGGTCCGCAACCATTGGTAGTGCGTACACGGTACTAAACTACTTGGGCTCGACCAATCCGGTTGTTTCAAATTTGCACACGGCTCTAAAGTGTTCGTTGTATGGGGAATTTGTTTGGTTCGATATCCATGTTATTACACTCGTTACAATGTTCTAACTATTTTACATTGGTAGTTCTCACTTAGGTTTGTCTAAATACACTAAACTATATTGATAAAACCTATGTTTAGATCCTAAAAATAGAGAAATATCGATTTGGCTCTCGCTACAGTAAAGTTTCGCAGTACTTAAACATATGGGCTTTATACAAGTGGCGCCCTCATGCTTCTGGAAGGTAAGTTAATAATTCTTACATATTACGAGTTTGATTATCACTTAGATTATTAACTTAAACTAATCTTGCAGGCTCGGCGTCCGCTACAATTACTAAAATGAAACCACCACAACTAAAACAGAAAGTGGGAATCGTGTTGTAGCAAGAGGTCAAAATAAACGCAGAGAATAGAGAGTAGCGGTGACGGGTCAGTCAACTAGAGCTGTCAATGAGTCCTTAAATTTAATAAATAATCATTGATATGGAGGGTTAAAATTTCAGCCTCTGTAGCGAGCTTCCCAAAGTTCTAAAGAGAGCAATGTTCGAATTTTAGTCTAGTTAGCCACCTCAGATTTGTTGCCTGAATCGCTGATTGGTGATATTAAAAGCACGCTAATGACGACAAATTGCGAACGACATCATGTTAGACACGGGAAACAGTTTACTTATGTTCAATCAAAACTGTAATTCTCAGTAACGACGAAAGTTTTTGCTGTAGTTTTTTTACGTGATTTGTAACTGATATTTATACTAAATATAGAGGCAGAAAGATTAAATAGTTTGTAGTGTTGTTTAACGGAAATTGGATCTATCAATTTACATAATTATGGCAGTAAAATTTGCTCTGATTTTTTAAGTTCGGGCACGCATAACTTTTGACGTCTAACTAATTCACATTTTTTTTCATCTTGTTTTTTTGTTGTCTCTAACGATAATTTATTAAGATTTAATAATCAAGAATTAAAGTGGGTTGTAAATAAATTATTTTTGTTAAAATTACGACATAAGAATAGTTACCTACCTATACAATTAGGTCATATGGATATTCACATTTATTTATTATTCATTAAATAGAACAGCCAAAACCAACAACACTATGTAAGAGAAATAAACAAAACTAACTCTTAATAATTACATTCATGCATGAATGATGATCTCCGACCACCGTGACTTGGACTGCGGGCAGCGGACATGAGTCGTTCGTCGCCTGACCAGGGGAATGTCCCACACGGCCGCGCTTCAGCAAATTCGCCACGGTAAAGTGTCTCTGCAAGCTAACTGCGGCCAGCCTGCACAATTCCCGGAGTGTCTGGTGACACTCGTCAACGGACCGTAACCTGCCGGGTTCGCGGACCCGGGACCTCCTATTCCTATTAGGTACTACCTATCTAATATGAAAAAATCTCGTGTCACAGAAAATTTATATGGCAGAACAACGTTTGCGGGGCACAGCTAGTATTTCTATAAAATAATACATTATTTTTCTAACATATCTGTTACAACATTATTCATTTAGATGGGTACGCTTTTTTTTAAACCTCTGAGTTATCGGTTGGCTAATAAAGTGATTTAATAATTAAATAATAAATATTTTATGAATTCAATTATAATCAACCAGCTATTATTTAGTTTAGATTTAGACGGATATTAATAGAATTTTATTAAAGAACCGTATTATTGTTATTAACTATGTTATAAAACTACATTTTTTTATCAAGCAATATCACAGCAAATTAATGTCAGCGTTAGAATTTATATAACACCATTTTATTAACAACATTTAAATGCACTTAACTGAGGTATCTACAAGGTAGGTGTAAGTGGCAGTGTTGGAAGGGGACCTAGAAGGATATATATAGACCTTAATAGTGATATCCTCCAAAAAGGTTAGGTAATTAGTACTCACAAGCGACGTGTATGTGTGAAAAAGAAGTATGTAAGGATCGTAGCAGATGACGTTCTATAGTTTCTGCCTACCCAAATGGGAATAAGGATGAAAAAGGCGTGAGTTTATAAGCAATTAAAACAGTATTAATTAAATCATTATTAGGATTAATTATATTTTTAAAGAAGTCTTTTTTTGTGTTATTGACGTAAATCCTAAAGTGTTTATGACAGTTAACGCAGAAAAAAAATTAAGGCTTTGTACGTATTTTATTAAAATAAGTAGGCATACATACATTTGACAGCGCGGTTGGCGCAGTGGTCGAGAGACCGACTGCTACGCTGCGTGTCGCAGGTTCGATTCCTGCACGGAGCAAATATTTGTACGATCTATAAATAATTGCTCCGGGTCTGGGTGTATGTATGCTTGTGAGATTATATGTCTGTAAACGCACCCACGATACAGGAAGAAATTCTTAGTGTGGAGCAAAATTTTTTTTAAAAGAAAAAAGAATACATACACACGACAACATCAAGCTAAACAATTTTCATGAATATATAAACATAGAAAAAAAAACAAAATTGCCCGAGTATCAATAAACGGAATGGAAAAATACACTTCACATTATCCTTGAATTTAAAACACGCTAGTTTGTTTTCGTTGTGCCAAAATTGCAAATAATTAACACGTAGTCTTAGAAATAATAATATCATAATTTTAATGGTGAGGTTTTTCATGTAACTTATGTCAAGTGACTAATTAACGGGATTTGCGTTTATTTATAACTAGCTGTGCCCCGAGATTTCAACCGCGTACCTATAATTAGTCATCTACCTGCCAGTAAAATCTTATCAGAATCGGTCCAGCCGTTTCAAAGATTACCCGGAACAAATAGACTGAAAGACAGACAAAATTCTTAAAAACAGATTTTAGACATATGTATCGTGTGTAATAAACTATATGAGCTTAATTAAAAAAAAACTATTACTTTGTCATTACAAAGAGACACTTCAATTTTATTTATTTGCATTGATGATGTATTCAAAGTGCAAACGAATTCGTGCAATTCCCTTGAACCACGTGTTAATTATTTAGACCATGTTACTCTACTATACCAATTCCAATATTAAATCAATACCATAAAACAAATTTTAATGTTAAAATAAATTTACCTACATCATAGTTATCTTAATTTTAAAGCACGTCGGTTTATTAGTATCCCGATTCTTTAATTATTTTTAAGACATTTTTGCATTTAAAAGTATGAATTGACACATTGCCAATGTCAAACGAGCGGTTTTATTTAAAAAAATAAGCCTTCATGCGACGATTTTATCTCAATTAATGATTAATAAGGAATTTGGTGCTGGCTATTCACCAGCACCAAATTCCTTATCATTATCCTTCGTGAAAGAAGAGTCAATGTATGGGAGGGTATTTTTGGTTTTAACGTTAGTCAACCAAATTTCTTTTTTGATCCTTTTAATGCCAATTTTGCTCATTAGTAGAACACGCGGTAGGTACACGAATTCGCTTACATCCTGAATAATTCGCGATATTGTCTTAAGATTTTTATACGGTTAACATAGATTCAGATGCAGCATATTTCAGGCTGCCATACATACATAAAATCTGATTCTGATAACCATAAGTATTTAAAATTATTATTTATTTCGATTTTTATTTGGAACATTTTTTCATATTGTTAATATACACCAATAAATAATTGTTATCTATACGAAAATACTATGGTAATGGTGTGCGGGTAATACCACCATAAGTTTTCGTAAATGACTTAATAATTTATTCACGATAATAACAGGTAACACCTATATTTATGCAGACAGAATTTAATATTCATGTTTTCTAATAAAAGGTATTTATGTCAGGCTTTATTATACCTACGTTTATAACTTTGTTTGACTGCCTCACTGATTCAGTTGTCGCTGGCGCGACTGCTGAGTGTAAGGTCTTGGGTTCGATTCCCGGGACCGGTAGAGTTATTACTAAGAAATTTCTCAGTCGGGATTTGGAATTGTGTCTGGTAGATGGCAAAAGGCTCACCACCTACACCTTACGTGGGACTTAACGGCAGCTGTGTCTGTCTAACAATTCGGATGGTACAGGTAGGGTTACCAGCTCCTGCCTTCTCTTTTAGAGGATTTGTTACGATAAAATAAAAGACCAAAGATGAAAATAAGGGGCAATATTTTAACAAAAATACGACGAATTTAGTTACGTTACACACGATGTAATAAAATTTAAATTTCTTGTTATTCTGTGGGTACTAAGTAGAACTAAGCGTTATTAAAAACATAGAGCTTCCGAACAATGGCGTCAAATCTGATGTCTTACTAAACTAAAATTAGAGCATTGCTATTTCTCATTTACTGTATTGTGAGCGAGATGGGACGAGTTTTGAGCACATCATGCTAAACTTCCGACCATAATCAACTTGAAATATAATTCAAGATATGTCTTTGAAAAAGCATTAACGCATGCTTAGCGAACTCTAAAGTTACAATATTAAATGGAAAAAGAATACGGTCGCGAACAGGATTCGAACCTGCGCCTCCCGGATAGATACTCCAGGCGCTCTGACCACTAAGCCATCTCGACCTCTGCTCACCACCGCGAATTCCTCTTCCATATTTTTAACACGTCTTATGGCGACGTCATTGCAATCAATTCAGTACCTATACAAAATCTTTGAAAAGCATTAACGCATGCTTAGCGAACTCTAAAGTTTTTATATTAAATGGAAAAAGAATACGGTCGCGAACAGGATTCGAACCTGCGCCTCCCGGATTGAATTAGGGTATTCCAGACGAGAAACTAAAAGGTATGGATATTTTAGTTGACATAATGTATTGGGCGTCTTTTAATTCAGTCCGTACAGTGGGCTTACTCTTGAAATTAATTCCGCTCGATTGACATTGGAAATATGTCAGTTCGTACTTTTAAATGCCAAAATGTCTAATAAATAATTATAGATTCAGGATATTATGAAGGCAACATGCTTTAAAATTGAGGCAACTATAATGTAGGTAAATTTATTTTAAAATTACGTGTTGTTTTAAGGCGTCAATTTAATATTGGAATTCGATTGGAATTGGTATTAGTTTCAAGAGTAACCCCACAGGTCATAATAAATTACATAAAATAACTGTAACATCCATTCTCTGATTTTAGTTTGGCTAGAGGCTGGGTACATCACAATTGAAGTTATTAGCATTTTCTTTCCCATGTTATGAACTTTAGCCCAAAAATGATGTTCCATTTTTAAAATATTTATTTTGAATTTAGAACGTCCTCTTACCATTTATGTCACGTACCCCAGTTAGTGACGCCCTCGAATATAAAATACCGGTTTTACGTTTTTTCTTGTTGTTAATCTACAAATAGGTACTTAAGGTATTTTTAGACGATTTTAACTATGTATATTTTCCGATGACGTGTGTGCGATTTAATTGTTAGTTACGATATCAATTTTGGTTTTATTTTAAACACGATGCTTATCGCAGTGTTAATTCAAGGTTGTTCTCGAACATGTTGTAGAACATTAATTAGTTTGGCCTACACCCGGTCATTGACAACATTGCAAATAAAAGAACTTCCTTTTTTAAGTCGGTTAAAATAGTAGTATAAATAAAGTATCTGCCATCAATCAAAAGCATTTAATTTTGATCGCAGTACCTACTTCTGACTAACCTAATCGTATATTTTTTGCTACATTAAATAATTATGTGACTTTGAAGTTATATTTTTTGTGAATACTAAAATACAACCACGATTCATCAGGGATTTAACCTGCACCACTTGGATCGATACTCTAAGAGGCTTGTCAAAGTACTGCATTCGGAATTTCTCAAAATTCTTGTAGCATTGGGTAATCTAAAACTCGGGTACCAAATGGAATTACGAAAAATTGCCTAAAGCAACGAAATCTGAATTAAAATCAACAATGTTCTTAATTGGAGGAGGCAAGAATAGTAAGCTTTACCTAATAATAGAATTCCATTGTCCGGAGGTGTGTTCGTGGTCACGACTGCAACTAAATAATATGTCGTGCATGTATTTGTAAACAGTTATAATATTAATTTCACAACACTTATAGCTTAGAGCCTTTGCAGAATCGCTGCCTGTAGCATCGGTGATCAGCGATTGAATTGCTTTTAAGGTTTTATATTGAATCGCTTCTGAAGGTCCATACAGCGTCTGAACTCAAATTGGCTAAAACAACAAAACGCAGAGTCACCAAAACGCTAAGTAGCATTGAAAGTGGCTACCACTACAGAACGCAAATTGCCTACCACTACAGAACGCAAATTACCTACCACGACAGAACGCAAATTGTCTACCACGACAGAACGCAATGTGCGGCAAATTGAAAGATCGGAAAGATTAGGTACCCTGCCAGTCGTTCATTCGTTCAGGCAGATTAGAAACTTCAAGCTGCTTGACTATCTCTGACACCAGGTCGAATTCTTACTACACAAGATCGATTTGAAGTAAATACAAACAGGTATCAAAACAACATTAATAATGACTCGATACGGTCACAGCAACATACGAGACAAATAGTCGCGATACTGATTACGCCTATTATGTCTTCATAGAAACTTACAAACACGTAGGCTTGTATTGCAGGATACGTACTAGTGTGACTAATCGCTAATTCTTGTAGGCATTACGTTGAACTTGGTCCCTACTTATGTTCGACAAAAAGTTGTTGACGATTGTAGATTGAGATACCAAATTTCTAAATGTTAATATTATTTCGTCCACGCGAGTTTTGCAGTTGGTGATTGACCTATTTCACGAGATTCTTATAGAAACTTCTATCTATCTACGATACTGTTTGTCTCTCTGTCTATCCGTCTGTCTGTCCGCCCATCTGTCTGTCTGCCTGTTTGTTCCGGGTAATCTTCAAAACGACTGGAGCGATTCTGATATGATTTTACTGGCAGGTAGCTGACTATATAAGGAGTAACTTAGGCTTATTTTCTAGCCAAGAATATTTACGGGTTCCAAAACAAAAGATTTTATTTAATATCAAATTCCACACGAACGAAGTCGCGGATGTCAGCTAGTATATAATAATTGGACGTTGCCTTATTACGACACACGGTGGGATTCACATTCAGATTATCAAAGCTAATTCCTCTCTAGGATCATCTGCATTCCTATATGGATTTATGGAGTAAAAATCACTGTGTTAGCGACTCACACGACCACCACTTAACCTTTACTGGGGTTCCGGGATGAAACATTAATCGAAACCATGGATTTGTCCGACGAGGGTGTCACCAGAACTTGTCACTCTTTGCAACCCAGCCACAGTTGGCCTGTAGTTGTACTAAAGGATATTGTGACATCCCTCATACAGGAAACAGAGTCTTCCACTTCCATCTTTCCATCATTCACACTTCTTCTGTATGAGGACACTGACTTGACAGGACGAGAAACTGTAATTACACAATTAGTGTGTTACAGTAGTTCTGTCAAGTCAGTGTATAATATGCAGCAGGAGGATGATAGGAGACGAAAGAAAAACATATTTGGACACAAAACAAAGTGACACCATGTATAGGTGTATGCGTTAGTCACGTTAAACACGTATATTTGCCAGTATAGCTGTTTATATACTGTCTACAATAGGTTTAATTACATAATATACTAGCACCTCTACATTATATTTATATTAGTTTTTTCTGTGTAGAAAATTACCTAACTACCTGTGATTGTAACGGTAGTACTAGTAAACGAGGTGTACCGTAGTCTTTTATCAATAATCATTTTTATCAATGGACGCCTGAGTTATAATAATAAGTTTGATGAACTTGTTAACCACAATAGTTGCATATGTATTTTAATCTGTATTTATTCTAGACGCCATTGTTAGCCGGATGATTTTTTAAACACAGCAGTGACGTCAGACTTTCTTTAATTAATAAGAGTTCTTTTAATATTCGTTATTTAGAAATAGGAAAAATATATGTTATATTGGGCCATCATAATAATAAAAAGAAATGCCATGTTTTAAATTTGTTACCACTTAACCCTTTTTATTTTAAATTACAATGGGGAGCTAATATGGTTTCCATCACTTGTAGCTATGAACCATGATAAAAATTGTCTCTGTACCTGTGTCTATTAATAGCTTAACAAGCAAATTACCATACAACAGATCGCAATATCGGAAGTCTATCATTATACTATTACGCCGTCTCAGCGTGCTAATGCCTACAGGCTACATGCTGCTGGGTACCTGTTTTATTTTAAAGTTTTAACACAATTTCCTGACTAAGTTAGAGATCCACGGATCAACGGATTGAGGTTAAGTTGCAGTTGCCGTAGTGGGTTTGCGGATGGGTCACCATAATTTCATATCCGTACTCCTCCGTGCCTCGGAGACCGTCGGGCCCAGTTGTCAAAAGAAGGTCTTATTATAGGCAGGCGTCTGAAAGTCTGACAACAGGTGAAATCGTGTTACCCCGTAACTGGGTTGTAGAGGTCAGCTAGGTAGTCGCTTCATAAAAATACTGGGTTTAAGCTGCGTCCAGTTAGACTGGGAGCCACCCCAATACTTGGGGAAAGGCTAGGTAAAAAACAAAATAAGATATTTTGCTTTCTTGTCCAAAATTCGTAGGTATCTACACTTTTATTCATGTTATTCTAACAAGTTTTCCGCTAAGTAACTCTTGGCCTGTTATTTTGGTACTTATTTCTAAAGCATAAGTCAAGGTAATTCCTTTACTAAAACCTTCGTGCAATAAACTCTGGGAAGGCAAGACTAAAAACAAAGTCCTCCACTACCTTATACCGGGACTCTGGGATCACAGTTACATACAACCTCGACAGAACAACTTGGATTGTTATGAGTGAGCAAGCCTTCTCTGTACTAGGATATACCTTTAGGTATATAAAGGCTAATATTATCTATAAACTAGTCTATAAAACTTGATTCTTCATATAAAAACTTTCATTCCTCCACATAAAAATTTTCATTCATTAAAGTCTCTTTTCCTGTCCCAAAATAATTTTTTGTCGCCCATTATAGCTTTTCCGCTTTAATTAAGTTTGAATGTATACTTATCTACTATGTTATATTCAGAGGTCAGAAACTGCAAACAAATTCACTGATGCTTCATAGTCATAAATCTACTTCTTGCTTTCTCTGTATGAGAGGACGCCCTCGCCCTGCAGTTGGACAATAACGGGCTGGCATATGTTTTCTTATGAAATGATATTATCAAGCCAATACATAAATTACCTTTTCACAGTACAGTTCATCTAACACACTCAGAAAGTGCCTAAGCCACTGTAATATAATATCGGTGAAGGGAGCCGTGGCAATGAGGTCTCGGCCGAGCTATTCCGGCCCTTTGATATACAACCGGAATACAGACTGTTGAGAAAATTGCACATTTACTGCAAAGAGGTTGCATTTAAAAGAAGTTACGAACTGTATACATATCTAATACCTTATCATCATCCCCCTGCCGTTATCCCAATTTATTTGGGGTCAGCGCAACATGTATTCTTCTTCCACTTACTAATTGTTGTTAAAATTGCATGCTGCTCAAGTTTTGATAATGTTTTATGACTGGTCGCCTACCTGATGTCAACCCTCATTGGGAATGCTGTTGTTCATGGTTACTGCCATCGATACGGTCTCCTTCTATCTAGCTATGTCACACCAAATTTTACCCATCCGCCAGGTTGGATAACATAAATATAATACCTTATTACCTAACAGAGACAAATATATTGGTAGAAGAAAGAAAGTATGACACAACTATATATAGTATTCTTCCGATCCTAAACAGAATAAGGTCGTAAATCATTCATCATCAATCATTGTCACAGTAAAAAAACAGTAAATAGTTACACAATTAATTCTGTAGTGGTACAAAAAACTCTTCTCTCGCGAAAGGCTTTATGCTTTTAGGATTTAGGCAAAGGAATCGACCAGCGCCATGCCCGCGATGGCCACGCGCGTGCGCCATACTCACGGAGTACTTTTTTATATATAGCCAAACTGCAGCCGCAGTGTGCAGGCTGGCCACAGTTAGCCTGCAATGAACATATTAGGCACAGGGTAGAGACCGACCAACGATAGACGGCGATTTCCGTCTCGTACTCGCACTGTTGCTCCTGCGTCATTATTAACAAAGATACGAAAAGGCAGATAAAGCATTTGAAAGTAAGTTAGGTACTCCCCTAAAGTCAATGCAAACTGGTTACTGACATTTAGCCAGCAGACAAATCAGGAAAATACGTTATTGAATCTCAAATTTATTGCATAACTCGAGTCGTTAATAGGTATATTTAGTATAAAATTAAATAATAGTCATTATACATATATGTATGCGGTTGCGTTCCGACGAACACCTGCATACTTTGCAGGTGTAGGATATTTATTTATGCACATAAGTTATTTTATTTCAATAAAAACATCGAAATTAACGAGGATAATATGAAGTAGGTACCTTCACACATTATCATAATTACCCATAAGTAGACGCGAGTAGGTACATAACTTCTTTGTTTACATGGAAGTACATTCATAAAGTTAGGTATCTACTTGTAAGGCCCTGTACATAGCACGCACGCTTTCATTGAACGTTGCGCAGAAAGTACGACGTAAACGCGGACAAACGCGGTTTTTGGTAAGTGCTATGTTAATCTTGACTAAAAATTTGATGAAATATGACTATGACTGCAGGTTTTCGAATAAATAGGAGAAAGACGATACGGCAATAGATATACTTCCTTCGCGGGGTAACATAACTCCTTATATTCCCTACAGTCTGTGCCTGTGTCAATCACACCAGCAAGTAACGATTACTATCTCAGTTTATTTTTCAGAAAATATTGTTTCGAAATTTCTAAAATAACATACACAGAAAAATTAAAAACCATTTATTTAGCCACACACATGAGGCATTTTCTATTAAGAATAAAACTTTTTTTTTACTAAGGTTACCGTGGAGCGATTGACAATATGTTAATTAACATTTTAGGTTCGATTTCCGCCTTCAAACGTATATTGTAATAATAATCGGCAACGGTATAGTAAGGAAAATCCTTATAAAGGCATAAATGGTGACTGTAAATTTTAACACCAAATAAATTTGGTCCCTCTCAGTTACGGTTGGACTACGAATTTCTCAATTTCTCATGACTGGACCAATGTGTCTTTTTTATTTATTTATTTTCCTACAGTGAAAGCTTGCTAGAGGCTATTGTTAGCATTTTCACACGGGAAAGTTGAAATAGCTCTCAAATTAAAGAAGATAAAGTTATGATTATATGAAACCTCTCACCGGTTCTGGTAGAAAAGTGGCGTCGTATAGTCAGTATAGCGCGTTTATTTTCTTACGTAAATAATAAGTGTTATATGTCCTAGGTATGGGAAGATTCATAAAGATCGTTGTGATTTAATAAACTAAGCCTATACCCGTACGGCGTACGTATGTTACAATATTTTAATGAGAAACCGTTAGTAACATGGTGACTTATGCCACAGAGAACAAGAAAAGTAGAGTATGTTTAGATAGTAACCTTCCCACGCGCTCAAGAAATGAATTATAAGAATGTTACCACGCAGTCGCGTACTAGTGACCCGGCACTTAAGCACTATTTCATTATACATTTATGAATATTAACTATTTGGGTACTTGAATTATTGATTTAAACTGGCAAGTTTTGTAGGTGACTTGGTCGGGTGCTTCACAGATACCGCTTATGCCCCGTGCATGTTGCTTTTTACTATAAAACTACATACATAAAATATAACTAGCCCATTAATTGTCTTACTATAGGGCAAGGGCTTCTTATCATACTGAGCAGACACGAGCATTAATCACCCTGCTAGCTCACTGCGGGTAGGCGATTTCAGACTATTGAATCCTCACGATATTTTCTTTCACCGTAAGTTAGTGATGTCTAAGGAAGTAACTATATATAAACATTCCAAACACGCCAGGTTTGTACCCACAACCTGTGTAGCTCAAAAGGCGGCCCGCAATAACTCAGCCATCACGACATGCTACGACATTTTTTTTAGATGCACGCATTTATTCATACAAATATTCCGATATGATTAATTAATACTTTGGTCACATCGGTGATTTCTTTTAACTCTAGAGGCCTAAGAACATGAAACTCACAATCTGTCTAAAGACTTTAGGAATCCAAGCCGTGCATTAACATGGGACTTAATATTGTCGTTAGTCAAATGTAAAAGTAAGTACGCCTTTGCATAACCCTTCGGGCTGATGCTATGGCCTATATATTAATTAAAAAAAGTTAATCTACTTACCGACTTAGTTTAAACTGATACACACATTCACGCTCATAAACTCACCTAAAAACTACATGTATTCACACACAAATACACATACACTCACATTTACACTATTCACTTCACATATTTACCTACACATGCACTTGATGTATACTTACTATTCATATATGGCTAAAAACTGTATAACTTTTTGGAGGGGAAGAGCTGCATCTTGAGATACAGGTGTAAACCTAGTTCGAGTGCAGACGTTCCTATGTTACGAAGTACCACTAGCCTTTTAACTTGATTACTTTTTTGTTATCGTCTCTAGTGCTTTGTAATAATGTGTTTAATATTTTTTGTGTAAAATAATAATAAATAAAAATAAAATAAAAATGGCCTATATATTTCTATGCAATAAATCATGGAGTCTTCAAAGTGCACTGATGAGATTAATGTAGGGATTTGTGTCTTATGTGGAAGAAGAATACATGCTACGCCGACCCCAAATAAATTTGGATAAGGGATGATGATGATGACTTATGTATAACGTCATTCATTATTAATCCAAAATATTTATAAAAGTATAACTAGCCCATTATCTGTAATAGGTTGTACTAAAGATGCTTTGTAGAAAAAAACAAAAACCATTTATCATTTTTTTACATCTTAGCTTAAATAACCCTAAGAATGTTTGTTTCCATATAACCAATGCTCTATGAGTAACGCGCGACATTCATTGGACAATCATTAGTTTGTGCCAGGGCCGTCTCTGATGCTCGCCGTTCTAGTTCTTCGTC
Source organism: Xylocampa areola (assembly GCA_935421205.1). Taxonomy (NCBI): domain Eukaryota; kingdom Metazoa; phylum Arthropoda; class Insecta; order Lepidoptera; family Noctuidae; genus Xylocampa; species Xylocampa areola. Next base: position 13,184,270 of record OW285218.1, on the reverse strand, counting down.
TTTCTCTCTTACTATCATAACAGTTGAAAGTATTTTTTTTTAAATTTATTTAGTTATTAAAAGCCAACAGAAAAATAATAAATTTTATATTTGATGTACGTGTTAAATTCATAATTCCTCCCTTATCCCAATTTATTTGGGGTCAGCGCAGCATGTCTTCTGCCATACATATCTATTAGCCCGGTGTTGTTGGACCCGATGTTTGTCCGATGTAGAAAATCCCCATAAAAGAAAAATACCCGAAATTTGTCAAAAGACAAATATAAAAAACATAAACATATTTAAAGGTCCTGTTTACATTATAAGATTAATAGGTTAATACAATAACAAGTTTGTATTATCAACTTATTATTATAATATAACGAGAGGTCAAACTTTATTATGCCGACAAACTATAGTGGTTAAATAATAATTGTGCATAATATTTTTCGGTAGTTATATACTTAGGAATCTGTTTATCAGCGTTCTTGTAAAGTTAGCGAATATTTTGTTTGGCAGTAATTATATTAAATTTATGTAGGAAAATTGTAGTTTATATTTTTCTTGTCTCTACTAAGTATATAAGCATTAACGTTAACTAGTTATTTAAATTATGAAATATTTTTTTATATAATTAAATTAACATTATACGATTTGTGTATTATGTAGATCTGCCTGATTTATTTATAATAGATTATTCGGGAAAAAAATACTCAATATGCATAAAAAAACAACAACCTTCTGTTATACATATTTTTCTTAATCGTTGCTTGAATCAAATCTGTTTTCTGGCGTAGCACTAAAATTGCTAATTTCACCTTGTAATAATAATTATTAAAGTAATCATTTCGACTTTAACTACATTCATTTGATTGGCCTTTCGTTGTATTGCATAATGCTAAGGTTCCTAGTTGCTTGCATTACTTTGTCTATGATAAAATATATTTTTTATATAAAGGAGTTAGGACTTTGTTTCTTCTCTGTGTTACTGACTGGTTTTGAAAATATTGTAGCATTTTTTTTCTATATATTTATGGTACTTACTTTTCAAAGCTTTTCCTTCTGGCGTGCACCTTACAGCATTAATCAAACAATCCACATAGTTCCTGATTAGTCTCTTATTAGTGAAAATCGCGTCCACGTCCAGGTAGTCATACCTCTGGTCGTATTTAGGCATATTCACCATATCATTGCCGTCTTGAGCCACCACTCCATACACAAACACAAATATTAACAACACTGCACGCATTTTTAAAAGATCTTTTACTAAGAACTGTTAAAAAATATATTTTTTTCACTTAATAAGTCGGAGAAAAATTGCGCGAATACGTTCGGCTACAGCGTGCGCTCGCGCCGCCCAAGTGCGTTGTTGTGCTCCGCGCGTGTGAACCGCAGCGGTTATAAGGTAAAGTTGCGCACGCGATCTAGAGACGCTTTCTTTAGTGCACTTCTGAAACAAACGAGTTCTTTTCAAGGGTATGTAAGAAGATTATGGAATTGATATTTTGAGAAAATTTGTTTCGGATCATATGGTTTTTGACAGAGAACCTCTCTTTATCAATGCGTGACAAGGAGTCAGTGATAAAAAAACGTATGTCTAGGCTACCAATAGGGACCACCGTAGTAAACTAGTTAGACTAACCAGTCCATTTTCAACCATTCGGGCCGTTTCATAGTAAGTATCAACAATGTGTCACAGAATAAACGTCATTCCTGAAAGGTTAAATGGACTCGCAGTGTTCCGCGGTACACTGGTATACCGTGGTCATTATTTGGTGTGCCTCGGAAAAATAAGGTTATCTCTTAAAATTAAATAGACAGATGGAAGAAAAATATCTACTTTTAAACAGATGTTTATGTGAATTAGGATTTTCAACTCTTACCACAATAAAAACGAAAAAAGGTACGCCTCAGGACGATCAACGAAGGGATGACAACGATTATTCCAAATTTGGACCGCTTATGCTCAGTTCAACAAGCTCATGCATGTTTCGCATTAAATACTTTATCTGCAATATAAAGTTTAGGTTTGTTGATTAATAATAAATATTGTTATGTTGAATATTAATAAATGTTGATTGATATTATGTAAAAATAGATTTTTCATTTATGTTTATACTGCCAAAACTATCCGATTTCCTAGATGTACCTTGAACGCAAAAAGTTTGCGGAACACTGGATAGAGCATACTCAGGTATATAAAATTATCGTTAAAAATATTTTTTAACAAAAAGAATGCACCGACTCCCAAAATCTTTCTGTTAAGTAAAAATGCACTAAAAAGTAAAAAATAATTGCATTATTTACTTACTTCAATTTACATACAAATATTTTTTTTTTATCTAGAGGATTCTGAATTAAATCAATTTATTAGGAGAATAATATACAATTATTATTTATTTATAGGTACTTGATAAATCTTCCTCTGATTGGATACTGTGTCTTTTTGTTGTGTTTTGTTTTTGTACTCATGTGTGTATAAGTGTTACTAACATAGTTTTTAAGTTTAGTTTGTTAATACTAACACGCTATGGGCCTTTGACGCCTGAAAATAAACGATTTTTATTTTTTTATTTTATTTATTTATTATTATTTTTGGAGTAAGTATATCCTTATATACTTACTCCAAAAATAATAATAATTGTATATTATTCTCCTAATAAATTGATGTAATTTTATTTGAATGGTTAAATAAAAAAAAACCAAAGCGGATGATAAATGACGGAGTTCTGAGGTAAGAAACATAAAAAAAACAAACAACCGAATTGATAACCTCCTCCTTTTTGGAAGTCGGTTAATAATATAAATACATTACCTAATTTATTTATATTTGAAAATGCCATAATTAACACAATAAGTACAAAATGCAAATAAAAAAGGTCAATAAATAAAGATTTCTCCTTTTTCTGAGTATTGAAGATAAAAGAATAACGTCTACCGCCGGTAATGTTATTTAGAAAACAGTAAAAAAGTCGCATCTCTTTGTTAATTTATTTCAAAGAATACGGTTTAATGTCTTGGTAATTTTTTTATGGTAGATGGTAGAGTAAGCTTATAATAAATGTTTACTTAATAATTGGGGGCACTATCACTTTTAACTTATTACTGATGTTTATATACTGTACCTACAGTTAATTTGCAATTTCTTTTTTGGAAGTAAACATAAGCAGCTACGATATTATATTCATGATTTCACAGAGTCAGTTTTTTTGATTGCTAATTACTATGTTGTCACATTTTTGTTAATTTCAAGACAGGTTTTGGACCTTTAAATCGTTTTAGGTCTCTCTTTAGATGATTATTATTATATACAGTCATGACTTTTGGCTATCGGGCTAAGTATAAAATAGTGATTTCCACCTACAACTCTGATACACCTCTTTCCTAATTGCTACAATTCTGACCCACCTCTTTCCCACTTGATACAATTCTGGCCCACTTCTTTCCCACTTGATACAATTCTGGCCCACTTCTTTTCCACTTGATACAATTCTGGCCCACCATGATATCCAAAAATGTTGTTCCCAAGTGTAGGTCAACATTTCAAAGTACTTAATTAAGTAGGCGGATATGAATAAAAACTTGAAAGTTTTCAATTTTTTTTTGTGCTAAATTGTGATAGGTAATGGCAATTTAATACATTTTTAATAACGAAGTGTGCGAATCACGTGGAGTTAATTCGTGCTTCAGACACTGCGGTCTGCCGGACTCCCCGACTAAAAACTATATAATCAATCGCTCTTACCGGGGTACTGGATTTACGGATGCAATCACCGCAACGGAGGAAAAGACTTGCTGCACCGACCCCAAATAAATTGGGATAAGTACAGAAGAATGATGAATGAGAACTTTTAAAAATTATATGGAAAATAATGAAATTTTAAACTGATGTTGCTTACTGTACTGTATACGTCAATCACTCTTTTAACGACAGCACATCAAAAATGATTGCTTCGGTCCAATCTCTGATCATTTATCGTTGAATCGCAGTTGCGTTCGCGCATCGTTTTGAAAACACTTAGACAAGGAAGTCCCATTGTCCGCGGTCAACGGTTCGGAACTCGCATATATTTACATAAATTAGGCTACCTTACGGCCTGCCTACCTTGTTTCGACAGAATTTATTGTGAAATCTAGTATCGTGGTTGTGAATGGAACTGTCTCTTAGCTTATTGAGGTTGCAGTGTGCCTAATCGGGCCCCCGTCTGTCGGTCCATCCGTCTGTCTGTCAAAAGACTGTATCTTTTAAACCGGAATAGGTAACCAGGTGATATTTATACAGAACCTGTAAGAAAATTCTGTGAAAAGTCATTGGTGTCTGCCTTAGGTTCGAACTTGCCACTTTTTATTTGCCAGCCCAACAGTCATACTATGTACTACTGTTGGCAAGTCCTTAAGAAAATCAAGCCTGTCAGATTTGATGTCCCTTCATTAAATTCAAAATAGCACTATCCCGTTCACTGTTCAATGAACGATGATCAGATGTGGTACATGTCGATTATTTAACTATTATGTCTGCTTCGTGGACACGGAATTTATTGTGCCATAATATCTCACTATCAAAATAGTGGAAGGAAGACTGATCTTAGCAGCGTAAAAGTTGGCTTGCGGTGAATGTAGTTATGATCCCGGGACTCCGGCAAGGGTTTGGGTGGACCGTGTGGTTTTAAGTCGGTTGAAGTCACATGATGGATTTTCGACACATAAAACACATGGAGCTGAGTTGCCCGCGTCCGTAAGAGTGCACCTTTAAGATATAATCCCTACACGTGTCCCTTGGGTGATGCAAAACAGGCAACACAACTCTGGTGGGAGGCTTCGGCCGCGGCTGGTTACCACCCACCCGAAGCCATGCCGTGGAGCGACCTAGTCGTGTTTCGGGATGTAGTCCGTTGCAACCGTTGTGGGAGACGGTTCTGGGCAGTTGCATTAACTCCCCAACTACCGTTCTCCCCAAATCTATTTACTCTACTTAAGAGTGAATAGATTTATGCTGGATATACGTGCTCTTTCGGCCACACCGTCGCTTACCATCAGGCGAGTTGGTGGCCTTTTGATAATAAAAATAAAACAATGTTGGCGCATTGCGCATACTTTGAGGCGAATACTGACACGCAAAATAATTATACTTGCGCTATATAGTTTAATCTATATCTCTGAGCCTATGACTGCTTAAGGTTAGTAAGTATCTATTAAATGAAGTATAGAACAAAACTGTCTGTTTCATGCTTCACGTGTCAGTGAGTTCATCATTTGCCCTGCATTTCTTTTCTAGCAACTTTACAAGTCAATAATATAACTGAGCCTGCAATGTCATTTTTTGGTTTGAGTACTTGTCACTAATTTAGTTTAACAACTACGACCATTAATCTTGATACTCGTACTTACGTGACAAAAAATAAAAGCTTGTCTAACATCTTACGGTTTTAGTTTCATACAATGACAAAAGAAGGTTTTTAACCACGTTTTATCATTATCTTTTTTACCAAAGTAGTAACGTTTCCCACTGCTTTTAATATGCCCGTTATAAATTTGAGGTATATTAGTTCTTAATTTATATAGCAAAGGAAGTTATTTGTTAAAAAGTTCTATATGATAGGGAAGGTCATTTAGGGTTAAGGGGGAAGGATTAATAAAGTATATCAGACAAATACATTCAATTCAACACAAGATATTTGTTTATAACTACCACAACACCATGGAAAAATCTTGCACTAAAGTCAATAATTTTTTCTATATTTATATTTAGTCGTAAACAATACAAAGCTAAACCTCGACAGTAATAGCATAAAAAGGCTGATACGTACAGTCCCTCATGTATAATACTCAAGGCTCTACTCAAGTTAGATCAGATCGAAAAATCGAAATGAGATAATGGCTTTTAAGCTTAAATAAAACTGTATCCGAAAAATCAATCAATCAATGATTGGTACTTTCTTTTATAAATTACTTATCAAAAAAAAAAATACATCCATCGCGTCGCATTCACTTGGAGTGTTCAGTTCAATGTTTTACTAGGTGTGGCAGTTCCATTAGTAATCTTAATTACTTTTGATAATAATAGAGACTTTCACTTGCAAGCTCCATATTTTAGACACCCGTACAAGTTTTCTATTTTGTCATTGAATTACTTTTACTTACAAGCAAAGGCGATAAATCCACTGCTTACAAGTCTTTTTCGCTATTTACTTACGTATTGAGAATATTTAATGTAATATATTTTAGTGCCTTCACTAATCATGTAGGACCATAAAGAAATAACAAGTAAGATATAAAATAATATTTTAAAATGGTAAAAAAACATCGAATGCTTATGATAATAACGTTCTTATATGATTGAAACGGAATTAAAATCGTATAATGTAGCCGCCCCTTAATTTTTTTTTGTCACGTTGTTGCATGTACGAATATCAAAATCAATGGGCGTAGTACCTATATGTCAATCTAAATTAGTATTAAATACCTTCTACGAAAAATATTAGCAAACTCTAGTTTCAATTCTGTCTATTTTTTTGACTTTTGGTTAAATAAGGTACGTGAAAAATCAAACACCAGATGTATTAGTACTATAAAGTAGCACTATATAACATTTTTTTAAACTAACGACGATTTATGAACTTAATACATAACCGGAGGTAGAGTTTTTGATTGTCTAAGTTTACATAACCCTATTCGGTCCGAAACTAGTCAAGCAAACTATAATGTACAAATGAATAATAATTTTCTCGACCTCGGTCCTCCTGCGACCACAAAGGCTGCGAAGTGTTCGAAACGTCAGGAAAAACAAAAACCAATAATACACGCAAACCGGATTACGGTTAAAAGTTGTTTTATTATAATGTGTAGTGATCGCGAAAACCTAAGATATTACTGTGAATAATAGTTATTAACATCTTCATTCCTTTTGTGTGCCCCTTAATAATAATTATTACCATCAACATTTCTTGTGTCCCATAAAACGGATGAATAAAAGACAACTGCATGAAGCTGAGATGAGAATGTTAAGAGAGACCTGTGGTGGGACGCGTATGGATAGAATTAAAAATGAGTATTTATGAAGAAATCTGGTAGCAGTACCGGTGGCCGAGAAGTTGTGTGGAAATCGTTTGTGGACGACGAAAGTTTTGAGTATGAGCGTGGATAGCTATAAGAGTAGAGGAAGACCGAGGAATCGATGTATGGATTGTGTTAAAGATGATATGGCTAAAAAAGGAGTGACAACTGAGATGACGGCTGACAGAGATGTATGAATATTATATGAAATTGGGATATGGGCAGGGGGGTAATTATGATGGATTCTCATACCCTTATCCCAATTTATTTGGGGTAAACGTTTAATCTCTTCTTCTTCCATATATTTCTATCAGCCGTCATCTCGGTAGCAGGTATCCCCTTTCTAACTACATCATCTTTCACACCATCCATCGATACCTCGCTTAACATGATTATCACTCACCGCAGTCACTCAATCACAAATTAATATGTAAAAAGTATGTCTTATGACGTCACCACACTTTTAGTAACAGTTATTTATTAATTATATCATCTTCGGTCGTTATTATAATAAGACTATTATTATCGATGACGTCTGGGTGTTCCCCGAAGTATTTTCTTCCAACTAACTTTAAATCTTTTCCCGGATAAATACTCCAAGCGCTCTGACCGCTAAGCCATCTCGACCTCTGCTCACCACCGCGAATTCTTCTTCCACATTTTAACAAGTCTTTTGGCGACGTCATTGCTATTTATTCAGTCCCTATACAGGAATACACTTACTTTGTATATTTGTCCCATCTTTTTATTTAATGCATTACCCTAATATTAAACAAAATTATATTATAATTTAAATATCAATAAAGTTGATATTTATTGATATTTAAAGCAACATCTCGTTTGACTGGAAATATGATGAAATGAGTAAATCCTCTGATATAATCATTTTAATTTTAATTTTGTATGTCATTGGTCTAGTGGTCGCAAGAACGACTACCTGCCTGAGGACCTGGGATAAATACCCGGGTTCTCTTAGAAAATTCTTAGTAACCGCCCGGAGTTTGGAATTGTGCTCGGTTCATGGTAATAGCTCAGGGTGATAGGTTCACCACGTAATTAACGGGACTTCATAACAGCATAGATGAAATGTGGGCTTACAACTGTGTAAACCTCTTCCTACCCCCTCGGTGACGTAATCCATTATGACTGTTCTGTATATAAATTTTGTGTTTAATAACTGTAATAAAAAAAGAATAATTATGTTTCATCAAATAAGTCCGAAATAATAACTTACCTTAGACTTTTTTTTTATTCGGTGTATGATTCGTACTTGACATTTTGCACAAAGCCGTCTGCGCCAGCAATATTTAGCACGTGGTCGTAAATGTAGAATTCCGTTCTTTAGAAAGTTGGTGACATGCGACAAGGCAGGTTTGTTTACTAAAATATTTATAGCGGTCTCAATTCTTTCATTTACTTTGTCTTTGTATGAGATTTAATTTGTAGAATTATAATCGTGGATCGGTGTAATAAATTTCGATAGTCCATAGTGTGTAGAGGATTAAATCCTTGCAAACTTTTTCGTTGCAAGTAGGTAGCAAGCTTTGTTGCAAGAGCAAAAAAGTACTTACCTAATGCTGGCCATTCACGGTCTAAATAATGACATAATGCATTTTCTTCTTTTGTTTTAATATCTTCTATTTTTTTTCTTCTAGTCAATTTATAGGCTTTGTTCGACCAACGTGCAACTGAACAATGTTAACCGTGGGATGATTTTATGACATCTACATATATATATATATATTGGTATGATAACGTCACCTTACGTTGGTATATTATAATTATGTATCCAATAATCCAATAAATTATGTTTATAGGTGTTCATTTCCCCTAAACATACTTAGCATTTTCTTTGATATTTTCGCTACTGTATATTCAATAATAGTGCTGTTTGGTGCATTTTTTGGTTTTGCCCGACTAGATTTCATAAGGGCTTGTGACGGGCCCGACACAAATCGGACAATCACAAAAAAAAGCACGGGAGTAAAACGTGGTAAAACCGTAAACAATCATGAATAAGAACAAGTTTACTGCGATGTTGTTGTGTGTTATTTTTACTTTAGCCAACCCGATATGTAAATTTATGGACACATGCCACCCACTTAAAAAAACTTAAAGAGGAGAATGCAAACAGCCTTTTTTATTTTCGAATCATAAGATATTTGGATCAATGTACTTTCGAGTCATAAATCATGAGTGAGTTCTTCTTTTAAATAATGATAAATTATTACTTACATACCTTCATAAGTATAAGAATTAAGCGTCAATATAAAAGTGACACCGTATCCTCCTATGGGTTCCGTACTCAAAAGGATATATGTAATCTATTACTGAGCATATGCCTTACCGCCGTCTGTTTGTATGTCTATCACAGGACTGTATCTCTTAAACCGTAACAACTAAACTAAAACCTTAAATTTCCACAGAATATGTGCTATTTATTATGGCCTTATCCTGGCAAATAATAAAACAACATTCAAGGGAGCCCTAAATGCGCGGGTCCAACTCGCAGCTTGTCCGCTTTTTTATTGAACTGACAGAATTCGCTTAGTACATACCTCAAATTATTTTTAACAGTTTTATATATTATATAATTTACAACGCGTCGTTACAGTTATTGACCGTTTTTTATGTGAGTGCATAAACATTTGGATTTTCCCTCGGTAGCTAATAATAATAAAGTAATAATTCGACTTCGTTTTTTTTTACATTTAGATAATAATAGGATGTCTTTTAAATGTCTGCTGCTTCTCAGTATTAAGACGTTTATTTCTTTTGTGTAGTAGGTAATTATTGATCGTTAATTAAATTAAAATTATATAATGTTATCTGAAAAAATATTAATTATTTTTCCTTTAACGATTATTATTTAATTTTATAATAGTAAATTACGTATTTTATCAAAGATTCTATTTAAAGTCTAAGCTAGCATTCAAAGTTTATTTCAATCACTTAGACCATTTACATGCCCTTTTCTCCATAATTTTGTAATATGTATCTATAACATAGCATCATGCCTCTATTTCCCAAAGGGGTAGGCAGAGGTGTACACAATTGTATACCCACATTTCACCAATGCTGTTCCCGTGTAATAGGTGGTGAGCCTTAATGCCATTAACCGGGCACAATTCCAAACTCCGGGCTTCTACTAAGAATTTCCTAACAGAAAAACTCAATAACACTTTGCCTGACCCGGGAATCGAACCCGAGACTTCCTGCTCAGCAGTCGCGCTTGGGACCACTAGACCAACGAGGCATCAATACCTACGTCTTTGATGAAGGAAGTTCTTCAGAGGTCACGTTGGGGCGGGTGGCAAATGCTATTTTATTACTATTTTAAACTCATAGCCATAAATAAGTTAAAATAAATTAAAATAGAGTCGAATAGGGGCAGATTTTAATAAGTTAAACTAATTATGATTTACTTTTTAAATGTGGTTGAAAATCGATTACTTGGCACGATGGCCAGTTACCTATAGCTACGAGTATCTATCTAACTACGAGCATAGTATTTTTTATCATGTTTATTAAGTAGGACACATGATTTAAAGGAATAAGCATGATGAAAGATTCTGAAATCTCTTTTTATAATGTAGGTACACGTCTTTTATATCCTTTAAACATTATTTCCGCAATAAACTAAGTTTCAACGCAAATTATTGTATTTTAATCTATCTAATTTGATTTAACCGCGAAAACGCTGCTGGGTGTCTTGGCGTATGCATAGGAAGATAGAAGTCACAGTAGAAGAGGAGAACAATGGAGTCCTGCCATTCTTGGACGTTCTCGTCTCATCCGAGAACCCAGCGGTCGTGTGTCACACACTGTCTACAGAAAACCGACACACACTGACCGCTATTTACGCGCAGACTCCCACCACCATCCCTCACACCTATCTTCCGTACCCAGATCGCTGCTTAACCGAGCGCTCAGTCTGTGCGATCCTCAGTACGTGGACGCAGAGTTGAGCCATTTACGAGACGTACTGGAGAGCAACGGTTACCAGTGGCGAAGATGCACTCGTAACTAAAATACGGCAGACACGATTCGTGGTAGACCGGCGGGTGTAGAACGTACTCCAGCGTTCCTACCTTATGTGCGTGGAGTCACTGATAAGATAGGACATATACTACGCAGAAAATACAGCATCAAGACGGTCTATCGTCCGCCCGGACAGCTGCGACAATTATTACGGTCGCCGAGGATCCGCTAGGCGTTCCCGGGGTGTACATGATACCGTGCGACTGTGGCCTAAGTTACATTGGAGAAACTCGTCGCAACATCGCAACCAGACTCACTGAACACATACGTAGTATGAAGAGCATGGATACCAACAGGTCGGCAGTTGCAGAACACGCATGCAGCACGGGCGCGGCTCATTTCATACGGTTTGATAAAGCATCCGTACTAGCGAGGGAGAAATACTTCGTTCCACGAAAAGTACGTGAAGCTATCGAAATAAGCCGTCGCCAGAACTTCAACAGAGACGGTGGTTGGACACTGCCTCCTGCCTGGAAGCCAGCTCTGAAGTCTACATCATACAGAAGCGAGTCAAGTCTGGACTGCGACACAGTTAGCGCGGTATGCGCAATGGACAACACGGACACGACGAATGACAGGAACACACAAACACTCCCGACGCCGGCACCGAGTAGGTACATCATCGGCCCGCGCGCAGCGCTATGCGATGCGGTGCAGCGCCAGTCTGACTCGCGACCACAGAGTACTTTTTAATATAGGAAATAGAGGCCTCTCTCTCGTTCAATTTAGGAAACAGGGCACACAGACGCCATCTATAGTTTTACGAATGCACTACTGCCACGGCGCAGGACACCGCGAGGGCACGCGGTACGAGGTACCGATGACGGCCGCGCTGACAACCGCGGAGCCTGAAGGGTGCATGGGGGCGAGAAGTGACGCGGCGGCTGCCGCTTTTTCCCCGTTTTGGCGCGCAATACTTCTCCACAACGATTTTCCGCGGCGGTCACGTAGTACGATCGGGCGCCGGCGCCGTTTGATCTATCTTGGTTTTTTATTATACTCTTTATTTATACATACCGCTCTTTTGCTATTGCTGTAAACGATTGGACCCCGACATGCATATACATTTGTTTAAATAGATACGGGTGCATTGGTATGGTAGATATAAAAATACGTGATTCAACCGATTCCAATTTATATTCTTCGGTTCATTTTGTTATTGCTCATACATCATAAGAATAATTTGGAAGAATATAATGAAATTAAATTAATGGTTTTCAAAGATTTATTTTTAATCACTTAATACATATTTTTATTGCCTTTAATTTATTGCTGTCCTTATCATCGTCACATCCTTCTTGCCGCATAATATATTATTTAAATTTTTGCAATAATGGTGAATAAAAAATAGGGATGACAAATTAATCTTAAATCTATCAAGTTTTCTATATGGATTTGGCAATGCAGGTAGTTGAAACTAATGTGTACAAATATTAATACTTTTATTTATAAATTGTTTTAAATTATTTAATGTTATATTTGTTTTTAATAATTATGTCATCATAAATGTCTTGTAATTCGGATATGCATTTTATTAATGAGTAACTGGGACTGCGACTGGGACTCCCGATATTTAATAAATTCAAGTTCACTTTTACAAATAAGTCTTCCTTACATATCTGAGATATCTGTTGCAAAATAGCATTAAGCGCCATCTATTGTTTTACGAAGGTAAAAAATATTAATATAACCCTACCAAATTGCAAAAGAATGATTGCTACGACAATGAATGTATAAATGAGCTACTTTATTTTGTCGATTTATAATTGTCCAGTTTCCTACTCATTTGTTCGAAGATTGTACACCCTGCTCGCGACATAGCCGCGGACTCAGCTCATGACTGAGGGCTCCGTTCGAGTTCGAAACTAGTCGGGCAAACCCGAAGAATGTACGTGAGTAGTAACCGGTGAACCATAACTAATATGAATATGCCTGACGAAAGTTATTATACAAATATGGCGCCGTTTTGACGTCATGCCTCAGCATATTTGACATAAGTCGAAGTCATAATGTACGGCGATGATTGACATTTGACTGACGCGTGATGTCATTCGCTGTGATTGACGTTTCAGTTAACATGGCCGATTGCAGCATTTTATACTTTTATTTTATTAAAAATCTTATTCATCTTAATGTTTTTAACAAAACTAGGTAATTTTTTAGAATCATTTGTGCCTATATTTACCTCTAAAACCATTTATTATTTGGTTCTTTAATACTGTCATCATGCCTATTATAGTAATTTATTTACATACTGTGTAAATTGATTATTGTTTACGGTTTTTCCTCGTGCATTTTTCGGGATTGCCCGACTAGTCTCCTTTCGACTCGCGCGACCTCGAAATGTTGTCGAATTTAATATTTTTTGCTTATATTTATTTGTAAAACCAGTCCTGAGCAGTTTTAGTCATCAGTCATTTTATATCGATGATGATGCCTTTAGGCAACGAAGAGCCATAATTGCAGTTCAAAAATATATACCTACTTCCCTATGATATGGACAGGCTTTTGTTCCGTTAGTATTAATCAAAACAAACTTTCAATTTGTCAATTTAATATTAGGTATGTCTTAAAACTATTTAGAACAAAATTTGACTATAGGTTGTGCTTATTTAAAAGTTTTAATTTAAAGTTATTATATTAAATGGAAAAAGAATACGGTCGCGAGCAGGATTCGAACCTGCGCCTCCCGGATAAATACTCCAGGCGCTCTGACCACTATAAGCCATCACGACCTCTGCTCACCACCGTGAATTCTGCTTCCACATTTTAACACGTCTTTTGGCGACGTCATTGCTATCTATTCAGTCCCTATACAGAGTTCGCTAAGCATGCGTTAATGCTTTTCAAAGAATTATCTTTAGTTGTAATTTAATTAAACGCTGGTGTTGTTATCCTAAAAATACCGATTATACTTAATGATATTACCTGAAGACCTGTTTCGTCCAGATACACATTTTTTACGTATGGTGTAGTCTAAGGAGAGCCCACATGTACGTTTTTTAATTTCGAGAGGTTAAAAATCTTTGATCTTATTTTACAGAATGTAGGCAAATGACATTGAGATGGAGTTGAAAACTACATGTTTGTACATGGTTACTTCTTATTTGAAACGGATATAACAGTAAAGTGCAAGAGAATCCCAACGCATAGAAACTATTCTTCGAAATCTGAGCACCTTTGAATAAGTAGTTACTTCAAAATCTAAACACAGCTGATTTTCCTTATTTAGACGTTTTATTTATTTTTTCCTTCGAATGTACTTATTATTTAACTAGCGACCCGCCCCGGCTTGGCACATGTGCATTTTATACAAAAATACTATCCAAAGTTCTGACTTTTCCGGTGGATTTCCACAATTTTGCTATTTTTTTATTCATAAAAACCTGCCAATTCGGTCGAGCCGCTCTCAAGTGATGATTTTTCATATATAAGGCCGTGCATGAGGCAATGAGAATAGATTTTTTTTCATAAGGGATTAAATTTAAGGGACATTTATAACGCACAGCAACTGTCAGTCCCATCGTACAATAAATGACATGCTTACATCAAATAAATAATCAATAAATCAAGGCCATGAACTAAAACAGTTTTCTCGCATCTTCACTATTTGGATTAGCCATAACTTGGTGAAATAAACCTATATAATTCCTGTTCAACTTCAAGGCCCTGTGTAACTTAATTCTATCAGCCTCATATCGTTCACATTCCATCAACAAATGGTGCAGGTCCTCAACAGAGAATTGTAATTGAGAAAATGAGTATTGAAATTGGTATAATATTAACTCGTTGCTTTAATGTGGCTGGAGAAATTAAAATTTGGTTTGTTATAAGTAGCGCTCAACATGACGTGAAATTAAACAATTGACGCTACAGATGCCCGTAACACGGTGTTAGGTAAAAGCTCAGTCATATATTGATTGTAATACAAAAGAGGTATGGAAGGAAAGTTGCTAAGTGTTGCTAAAATAAACACATTCAAAAAACAAACATCCTTCGGCAGTACTTACTCTGTTGAAGAATGTGTTATTATCTTTTATTATTGCGAGTGAATGACCTGCGTGCAGAAATGTGCATCAAATTGCTCTCGGCTAAAATTTTGCACAAAAACGCCACAAAATAACAAGGGTTAATAACAAAACTTAAAGAATCATCGTCCTATCCAACTCGGCCAACACGTCCTATCCAATATCCGGTGTGTCCTGTCCAACAATACAATGATAAATTCATTATACTTATGAGTATTGAAATTTACTAATATTTTACATGACCTTAGTCCACACACAAATTAGGTATAATATTATAACTTTGTATCATCTTTCTTACATAACCACAAATTGAATAAAATAATTGCCAACTACAAAAGTTCTACATAATTCAGAAAATACTTGCCGATTAGTGCCAAAAAATTAAATACAAGCCATTAATAAAGAAGAATAAATTAATAAAAAAGAAAACACTAATGGCATCACATCATGATTTTGACCGCAAATGACCAGCTATGAGTGATTTAAAAATAAATGAAGTCAATCTACCAAAAAGTTTGCAAGTATGACGTAATTATTTATAGGTAAATATGTAATCATAGTTAAAGGATAGGCTTTTAGTCCATATTCTAAGTAGGTAATAAAATAAAATAAGTTTTTAATGTCAGCTATAAGTACCTACTTAATTAAATCAGAGACAGGATAGAACTTTTTCTTCCATTTTTGGGAAATCAAGAAGATAGATAGGCACCTATCTATGAAAAGTACTGTGTCTTTTTACTGTGGAAAATCCAAGATTGGCGTTGCCGGACTCAATTACCTTTACAAATCGCAGCTGCATTTACCGGGGCCGAGATTCTAACAAGTATCATCATAACCACAATATATAATCCGACGTATTTAACTAGGTACCAGACCTTTGTGTTTTTATTAATTGCGTAATAATTCACATTAATAGAAAAGGATTGTCATTGTTCAAGAACTCAGGAATTTTAATGAAGAACTATATAATGTATGAAAAGCTTACAATGCATATTTGAATGCAATCTAAAAAATAAGTACAGATTAACTGCAATTGTTTTGCCTGCTACTACAATAATTAGGTATCTCTAGTAGAAGTAAGAAGGAATTATTAACTACATACAACCACGCAATATTTAACCTCAGTAGATACGTTTCTTACATTACATAAATCTACCCCAGTTTGCTACCGTTGTGGATTAACGGTCAATAGACATATTGTAACAGATCACATTGTTAATAAATAACCCTAAATTAGTCTATCCATTTTTACGACATATCCAATGCGTAAATTTTATTGTTGACAACAGCGAGCAGCGGTTTATTGGTCTTAGGTTGACAAGCTATGTACCTATAAGGAAATGCTGTTAAAAATTAAAATCTCTCTCTCTCTAATTTTGAAAAAAGGAACTTCAATTTTACATGTTTTTTCGATATATCGCCACTCAGTGATTTATAAATATGTAATGATTAGACGAAGCGCAAAATTCGTTAACTTGCAACGTCATATAAAAAACACATAATATGCACTCTTATAGGTACATACGCAATAGCAATCATGTTTCCGTAATTATAATGTTGCGAAAACGTAATCATTTATACCTTATAATTATGTAGAAATGGCAAATGCTATTTTCAATCTCTTTTCTTTATAAGTTTTTTTTTTTATAAATTATTATTTACTTACACGTAATGTTTTTATTAAAGAAGAACATCGTTGCATTACGTTCCTCTGTGTAATATTTTTATAAAGTTACAATATTAAATGGAAAAAGAATACGGTCGCGAACAGGATTCGAACCTGCGCCTCCCGGATAGATACTCCAGGCGCTCTGACCACTAAGCCATCTCGACCTCTGCTCACCACCGCGAATTCTTCTTCCATATTTTAACACGTCTTATGGCGACGTCATTGCAATCAATTCAGTACCTATACAAGTGACCGAACCGACACGACTAACTTTGCAGTTAATACAATGTCGTAAAGAATGCAATTACCTTAATAATTCAAGATATGTCTTTGAAAAAGCATTAACGCATGCGTTAATGCTTTTTCAAAGACATATCTTGAATTAAAATTTTTATTCCATTATTCGATGTGTTTTCCCATTTGACTTGATTTAGTAGGTAATAAAACTATCACACGATTGCGATGAGATTTATGAGATTTAATTACAGAAGGCGAGGTGCCTTCAGTAATTAAATCACATATGACTTGACTGCACACCTAAGATTTCTGTGAAATATCTACGTGAAATATGATGCAGTTTATCATTTTTATGTTGACACATGAGATCTTTTGCTTCTAAACGCTCAGAGACACTGTCAAAACTATAGTTTTAGCGGTTGAATTCAATTTTCATCTATGCTAACATTCTTCTTCGGGCACGTTAAACCGTTGGTCTCAGCTGAAACCTTAGCGAGCAAATAAAGTACTTAGGTGGGATTTTACCAAAGAAAGAATAACATCAGGTACTTACCCGTTATTCTACAAGTCTTCAGATCAAATGGTTTTGGAGACTCAAGTATATTGAGTATTATGAAAAGTTTTGAGTCAAACGCATTAATAGTTCCAACTCCCAACATAGCTAGACCTCAATCAAGTGCAAACAAAATCACAACCAAATTTCAATTAATTAAAAACATTAATAAATCTCTCTATAAGATTTCCGCTACGATACTGAACTGTATGAACTTGAAGTGGCCAACACGATGGACGGAAGCGGTGATTTGTTAACATAATCGCCATGCTGGCGTCACCCGCCATGTTGCCTAGCAATTTATTATGGTTCCACCGCAATCAACTTGTTTAGTGACGTCACTATTAACTTATGCAGTGTTATCGCATTATTTGTTAGTTTTTAGTAGGAACAATGTTTTTTTTTTTGAATTTGAAATGTCTTTGAGTCACATGTATACATTTGCACTTTTTAAACTCCATATAAATAATTATCTGAATAATATAGAAGTATTAAAGTATGTCTATATGTAGAAGGAATGTTTCTTCTATCTGTTACATACCTAATTTTCGACCTAATAAACCCTAGAGATATTCTCGAAGAGTTTTTATAAGTTTGTGTTTACATGTTGGTGCTCCTGACTGTACGTGAAGTCTATAGACTTAGAGAAAATATATTAAAAATGGCTAAGGTGTAATCTTAGTAGGTGGCTAAAGATACTTGTTTTTAGTTTAATGGTTTCATAAAGGCAAATCAGATTGCAACTTCAAATTAAGGAAAATAGGTGCCTGATTGCTTCAGGTGACGCATTTTCCCATTTACCGTCAAAACTATAAGGTAAGATGAAGGAACAAAAACGTCTTGGTTTTCCCAGATAGTTCGGTTAAATAGGTAAAATGCCTCTTTGATTCAATTGACGTATTTACCGTAAAAAGTATAAGGTAAGTTAATAATTAATTGTTGAGACTAAAATGAATTGGTTTTTCCAGATGCCAGATGTGTTTGCCAAACATTCTTCAGCGTCTTTTATTTAATACTAGCTGGTGCCCGCGACTTCGTCTGCGCAATTAAAGGTAGCCTATGTCCTTCCCCAAGATACAATCTATTAGATATTCCTTGCCAAATTTCTTTACGATCCGTATAGCCGTTTAGTCGTGAAAAGGTAACAAAAAAACAAATAGAGCTACTTTCGCATTTATAATATTAGTATGGATAGTATGGACGAGGTAACAGGTGCGTAAAAGTCGGAATAGGCCGACCTCAACCTCGCAATCAAATTGCGGACGTTCTCATAAAAGGACAGGTCAGAAACCACCTAAATCGACGAGCATGCATGAAGAGGTTAATGAACATAGATGAAGCGAAAGAGGTGTGTCAGAATCGTAACAAGTGGAAATCGATAGTCTCTGCCTACCCCATTGGGAAACAGGCGTGATTGTATGTATTTATTGATGTAACAGATGCCTTATTCTATAATGTGTGTCTAAATGTGGCCGGCTTGTTTAAATGACGGGATTTATCGCCGCATTCAGCGGATCATAATCTGCCGGGGATGCGGCGAATGCAACTGCGCTCGCGGAACTCCGTTAAGGGTAAGGGGCCCGCGTGGTTTTTGTCGGTAGAAGTCCAGCACATCGTCCATGATTATTTGACGAGTATACACTCAAAAATGGTATTAAACCTTTCACTGTCACAATGAACCACATGTGGTACACAGCGATTGTTTAACTGTTGTGTCTGGGTCGTGGACAGGGAACGTGTTAACTGATGGCATGTGTGTGCTTAGCGCTCACTTGAACCTGGCGCCCCTAAAACCGGTACTGGACCTCTGCTAATGAGCTTGGTCCAGCTAGGTACTCCTCCTATCGGTCATCTTCTTTATGACAAGAGGCTTTCACCCTGTAGATGGACAGTTATAGGCTACTTATGTTGTGTAACATCATTTTTATCTATATTCTTTTATAAAAATATAACAGCATCATCATAGCATCACGCCTGTATTCCCCGAAGGGGTAGGCACAGTTATACACTCCCATTTCACCAATGCTGTTATTAATCCCACGTTAGGCCCGGTTGATGACAATAGGTAGTGAGCTTATTGGCATAAGGCCTGCTACTGAGAATTTCCTAACAGAAAAACTCGATAACACTTAGCCAGACCCCGGAATCGAACCCCCCGACCCTCGACCTCATGCTCGGCAATCACCCTTGCGAAAACTAAACCAGTGAGGCAGTTAATAGGCAAAAATATAAATTTTGCAGCATTACGTAAACATTTGACGAGTTCCCATCGAGTTACACAATATTCGCGATGTCAACTAGCCATGTCGCCATTTTCGAAAGTCGTGCGAAAGTTTATTTTTATTACACTTATATAAATTCATTAATTTCTTTAACGGAAAGTAAGTTAAAAATTAAACAATCAAGCACTTATTATTTTGAAGGTATGAATACCTTAAAAATATTACAAGATTCTTGGAATAAAAGTCAAGGGTCCATTCATAACTGACGTTTTTTTGTGCACAACGTTCATTAGTTCATTCATAAAATTAAACGTGTCACTGTCACATAAATGTTAGTAGAAAGAGATGACAATAAACAATATTTTACGGACGATTACGAATAAAATACTTATAAAAACATACCTAACCAAAATGCACTTTCGTTGTGTCTTGCGACATTTTTCAATAAGAAGTCGTCGCACTAATGCAGTGTTTGGGGTCGACAACTTCGCAAAATTGTATTCGTGGTCATGGGCTCTCCCACTCTCTCCCTATAACGTTTACTTTAAAGTTAATTAAGATCATAGTTTAAATGATCAGTGACTTTCGCAATATATTAATATTAATAATCGTTCCTAATATTTTAATATTAACAAATATTATACCTATATATTTAGGCAAATTCTTCGCAAAATAAATTATAAGTAATAGTTAGTACCGTTAACATAAAGTAGTGATGGGTGGGTATTTTTGGAGTCCTGTCTAAAACAGTGTCGACATTCAAAAAGCAGTAAGATATTAGTTCTTTTTGAATAAAGGTTTTTTTTTCTATGATTATACGATGATTATATTATGATTGACTTACGCCTTTTATTATCAAGGTGTACCGTAGTTTACTTTTTCCTTTATTCCTCTAATATCATTTAGTATTTTCAACTCTATACGGTAGGATTATATTTTTATATACTTGGTTGTAATAAAATGTTGACTGGTGTTATTAGTATTTAAAAAATAAAATAAAATATAATCTAAGCAATAATTAAAATAATAATAATAATTGTGGGATGAAAATCCTATTTAAAAATGACTTAAGTATCTTCATGCATAACAAATTAAAGTACTGCAGATGTCAGGGAACTCAATATTTCTTAGAATATAAGTCGTTATAATAACACTTTTGTAAGGCGATGAAAATGCCTTTTTTTGTGTGGAAATTCGTCATGGACGTTGTGCCGGACTCGTACCGACTAAAACCACACGGTCCTTTACCGGGTTCCGGGTGCGTAGCTGCATTCACCATCAGCCCCGGCAAATAATGAGCCGTCAAGATCCCATCATGTGCAGGCTGTACACAGGCGACGAAAATGCCTGTGCGCATGCATTTCAGTGACGTCAGTCCTAACGGCGAATCGGGATGATTAAATAAATGTTCGCGGTCTAAACCTGCATCCGCTTTAAAAGAGTTCAGTCAATCTTTCATAAATCAAAAAGCGGTCACACCGAAGCCATTGTTAAATCCCATATGGTGGCCCACTTCCAAACTCTGGGCTCCTATTAAGAAATTTCTAACAGCAAAACCTAACACTGCCCTACCCAGCAATCGAACCAGGACCCTCTCACTGAGCAGTCGCGCTTGCGTTCTTTAGATCAATACTCAACCGTTTATTGCATGATGATGATCAATGAAGGGCATGTACTACTACTTCATGTACACTGAACATAAACTTGTAAACAGAATTAAACACAAACAAGGACGGTACAATTGCGTCGTGTCCGACCTGGGAATCGAACCCAGGACCTCACGCTCAGCAGCCGCGCTTGCGACCACTAGACCAACGAGGCAGTTGCTTTCTATGTAGGTAGGTCTCTAGAAGGAAAGAAATGATAAACTAGACTAATTTTATATTATTTTATTTAGTCACTGTTTAAAATTATTTATTGATGACTCTGCCCTGGGGTGTAAATGTGGTGTTGCCCCACAAACGATGGGACACTTCATATCGTGTCCTGCCTGTCCTGGTGGTCGCACATCAGAGGAGTTGATGGACGCTACTGAAAGTGCCAAACCCGTTGCCAAATTTTGGGCTAACTCAATTTAAATTGTCATCGACACTATAAGAAGAAGAAGAAGAAGAAGGGACTGAATAGAAGTGATGACGTCACTATAAGACGTACCTATTTATACATGGAAGAAACGTTCGGAATAATTAATAAGCAGGATAAATACTTAGTTGGCAGAGCGTCTGGAGTGTTTATCCGGGAGACGTGGGTTCAAATCCTGCTTACGACCGTATTTTTCTCTTTGTACAAAGATTTTATTTTCTTTAAAACACCTTTTAGTTAATAATTTGATAAAATTGTAAAATTGTATCTCTAAATTTAAAACGACTGTGACCTCTGAGTTTGTTTCGGTATTTCTTCTCAGGGATAGTCTTAGGAAATACAGTCGCGATTTAGTTTTAAATATGTATCGGACAAAAACTAATTTTATGAATTTTATCAGTTATATGTACGGTAGACTGAAATAATTTTAAATAAACTGTTGAGACGCCTGACACCTTAGTCCTCCTGCGACCACGAACGCTGCAAAGTGCTGAAACGTCAGGAAAAACAAAAACCAATAATACACGCGATTATTCCGGTTAAAAGTTCTTTTATTATAATTTTATTTCCTGATAATAATTCATCAATAAATAGATCCAAGACACAAAAACATTTTTAAAGATAATAAGGACATGCTTAATGTTTGCCAAATATTTATAGTGAAAGCGGAATTAAAATACCATCCGTTTCTATTTTGGTCAATTAAGATGCATAATTCAAAAGTATTTTTAAATTTATTACTAATAAATTTTAGTGATAATAATTTATTATTAGTGATAGTAATAAATGATCACAATCTATATTTATTTATTATTTGCAATTTAAAAAATATATAATTAATTTTCAATTAATTAGAACGTTAATTTTTTAATGTACTTCCTTATTTATTGTAAAATATCACAGATATACAGCGACGGAAAATATTGTGAAGAAACTTCTACTTTATGGTCTGTAATCTCCAACCCGCATTGAGCTAGCGTGGTAATCGATGCTCATGCCTTCTTTGTATGAGAAGAGGCCTTGCCTTGAGACAGTTATGGACTAGTTATGGACTAGTTATCTTGGGTTATGTTAATATATTATTGTTCAACGGTTATTACTTACTTGCATTCTTCGGGATTGCCCGACTAGTTTCGAACTCGAAAGGAGCCCTTAGTCACGAGCTGAGCCCGCGGCGATGTCGCGAGTCAAACTCATTCATGACTAAGGGCTCCGTTCGAGTTCAAAACTAGTCGGGCAATCCCGAAAAATGCAAGTGAGTAATTAATATGAATGAACTAACCGTTGAACAATAATTAATATGAATGAGTGTCACGCAAGTAATTATATGTTAATTAAAAATAGAATTGAGAATAACTCAATCCCATTCCTCTTAAAAAACGTGTAGTTCAATTAAAAAATCTACAACCGTGTTGATGTTTCCCTTAACTTTATAAATAAAATATCATTATGTCATTGATGATCGTTTATTAATAATACGTAATAGATAATAGGAGATGATTTAGCATAAAATTCGAATACAATCATATAACACGCACCATCACGTAACGCGAAACTATTCAAAAGGATGAACCATAAGCCAGACCATTAGAGATAGTTACCTTACTTTTATTGCCTACTCGTGTCAACATTATAATTTTGCAAAGGTGTATCAGCTGTATATCATAGCATAATCTATACCAATAAATAAAAACGAAGTTGCTGTCTGTGAGTTAAAATAAAATGCCAAAATGTTAGTGATAACTAATTCCGTAATATTTATTTTACATTTTGAAAATGATAATAAATGTAAAATATATAACGTAAAACAAAACGTAATAACGTGATCTTTTTAGTGATAACTGTTATACACAATGCGAATAAATGACTGTTTATATAAATTTTGTCTCCAATAGGCTCTTGAATGATTTTAGGGACTATTTTACTTAAAATTTTACTTAAAATTTTGTGTACGTTTCATTTCGATATGTTGGTCATAATCAGTTGAACGAACTGTAAAAAATATTTATTTAAATGTCTAATATTATTTCAAACGTAGTGATCGTAGACTATAGTATTTTATATTAACTTCAATTTGATACCACTCAACCTGCCTAGTCTCTTGTCAATTGGTGCATTAGTTAGTCAAATCGGATGCAGTTTAATACCAGATTTTACATGGAGTGACGGTTTATGTGACCTCAACAACCCAGTTACTGGGTAATATGATATCTCGTGGTATGGACTGGTTGTCAGGGTTTCAGCCCACTGACTACCCGTAACGGTTGTCAGATTTTAATTTGACAACCATTACCGACAGGTTAACGTGCTCTCCAAGGCACGGTTAATTTTAATTTGATACCATTTTTGAGAAAAAAAAAAACGGACGGGCAAAAAATGTGTGATCCTTTATGGGTTCCGGTTTCGTATTATGTACCAAACCCTAAAATTACCCCTATTTCAGCTTAAGCTAGCCACATGGAAATGTTGACAGACTGATTTACAGATAGGTGCAAAAGTAATAGAAGATACTATGTTCATCTTATGCTAGTGTAAGATGCTGATCTGTTCGAGCGCACACAAACGTACCTACTTTCCCGTGTGTCCGATATGGCGTATTAATTATCCACTAACTCGCTAACCTACAAACGATTATCTAACTTATATCCGTGTAATAGTGACTATGGCATTCATTCAAAAGTCTAAATTATTGTTATGCAACATGTTTTTTGTTTGGTTTCCGACCTAGTGGAAAACAATTTATGTTTATTATTTACATGAGTTTTTATATACTAGATTCATCTAGAAATAAAAATTATATCTTATGATTGATCCTGTTTGATCTGTAGTTATAGAACCGTTTGTCTTTATAAAGGCCTATATTTTCTAGTACCTTAAGTCCTCTCCTTTTTCCCTCTAAACCTCGATATCTTACGCGATATTTGAGCGTACCTGTCTAGGAAATTGGTTTTGTCTAAGTCGTCTCGTCATCTACGCCGCCGCCACCGTCGTCGACGGCGATGTCAGGCGCCCAGTGCATGGCAATCTGTGCCCATGTTTCCGGGTGCATTCGAGCGACATGCCCAGCCCACTCTCGCTTTAGCCTGGCTGCTTTCCCTCAACTTCCTACACGAAGCTATGGAGCGCAGCGTGGTGTTTCTAAAACAGTCTGTAAGCTTGAAGCCCAGTATGCTGCACTCCTTCCTGGACTCTAGTTTGGACTTTTGTTCTTCTACTGAACAACAAGTTTGTCAACAAGTGACCAAGTTTAAGCACCATAGGACTGTCTTTTATAGACTAGGGTTTACTCATAACAGTGGGTCTTCCGTGTTTCCTGAGAAATATAATGTAGGCATATTCTAGGCTGGAATTAATAGAATTTACCTCTATCCTTGCTAATGGCGGGGTCTGACGATGCTTTCGACGGAGCATAGCTTGCTGGGGTTGATTCCGAGACCCCGGTAAAGTTAGTGAAGGTTTTTAGTTGGTAGAAGTCTGATGGATTTTCCACATACTTTGACTTTGACTTTATTATTTAAACCCTTGAGACTCCGATTACCCCGAAATGTCACGAAAATGCGACACCCATACCTATACACAACTAGGATACCTACAAGACATACTTGGACTTATAATAAGTGAGTAAAAACTTCGGTAAAAATTGCCATACTTAATATACTTAATTGGTACACAGTAAGAACTATTACGACTAACTGTGTAGTGTCTGGTATGAAATGAATACTTATCTAATTATAGGTACATAATTGCTCTGAGCAGTAGGAACAGCGCAGTTTTTATTCGATCGCGGAAAACCAAATCGGTGCAAGACATGCATAATATATCTACTTCATAATAATTGGCTAATGGCTAACCACATTTCTACTTTCTAAGTTTTATAACTTAGTTATACGGAAATGTGACATTGGGCCTTCGCAATGGGAAAGGCTAGAAAGTCTTGAGGAGAGGTCTATGAGGAGTCGTGTCGGTCTGAGTTTGGTCACAGTATAATAAAGTAACAGTACGTAGTCTCGGCAGTGTCCTTGAAATAATTACCTTCGGTCGGTCGGTAGATAAACACGCACAAGGGCTGCGCACTGACTGTATCTCTTGGGTTACGTATTTCATAATTCTTCTTCAGTCGTTCACTCTTGACAGAGTGGCCGTGGTTTCATGACTCCCACTACAAGTAATAGTTCGCTCTATGCGTCTCCACTTGCTTCTGTTTTTGGCATCACGAGAACATTGTACAATGGAAGATTGTGTGACATTTTTTATAAGGTCTGTCCAGCGTGTGGGTGATCTACCACGCGATCGCTTTCCCTCTACGTGCCCTGTAGTCCTACAAGACGCTCTATTTAGTTCTCGTTACGGATGACGTGACCAAAATATTTGAGTATTCGTATTTGAACAATCGACGATAATCTCATACTACGTATACTATATAAAATTGACATAATATCCATTCATTAAATAAATAATGTAACTAAAAATTTTGTAAGTCCTTTTAATATTTCTATTCGAATTATTTCTAGTATAAAAAGTGCAATACGGCTATATCACTTTATAACTGCTAATCTGCTTTATTTATTTAACTACGTTTGAATAAACGGATGGCAGTAAATGAGAACTGGCTCAATTTGATCGTGACGTTCGTCTTGCCTTTCATGGTCGACTTGAATAGCCCTAAGACTGACCTAGACGAGAAGCCCCTAAAACAAATTATATAAAATTATTTTTACTTTTTAAATAATCTTATAATTGCAAATTAATGCGATCTCATATCGATTCTAAATTTAACTTCTACGGATCGGACACGGTTTTTGTTTTAATTTAGCTGACTCGAGTCCAAAATTAACTCTAAATCCGCGCTGAAAGATCTTTTAATATATCTTGTAATTTAAATGCCGGCAGGATAAAATGGACTGGTCCTTCCAATATACAGTATCATGACCTCAATATGTTGACCGTATACCGTGGTAGACCTTTAAGAAAATATGCTCACATATTTGACCGAGAAAGTTAAAACCTTATCTATGTAGGACGCAGGAACTAAAGTAAGATGGCGGAACGTGCCCAAGGTACTGACTACGCAGATTAGCATCAATTGAGGACAGGACTGAGAGAAAACCAGAAGAAATACGTACCAACAACTTACTTTGATGTCAGGAATTGAAGTATATCATAAACCTTTAAATGAAGAATACGTATTTTGTGTGTGGTGCCTAAACGCGTTGTCGAATATCATGATCGTCTCAATCATAACACGAATTTCGCTATGTGATCTTTCTCTGTTTGCTACAACGCATCACAGACGTTTTTATATATTGATTTTTTAGTATTTATTTATTCAATTCTTTATTGTACACCAATCACGACCTTATCACGAATTTCACGATGTGGATGTTTTACAGAAACCACAACTCTTTGTGAGCTGTATTTTCGTTCAATTAAGATTTTTACCCTTTAAGAGTAAACATATAAATAGATTTGTACTGTTAATAAAGTGCTACATTGCTGTTATCTCAAGGATTTCTGACGGGCAAGGCGACAAATGAAATAGTTAAGGAATTAATCAGTATAGGTATATGTCGGAAATGGCAACACTGTTTTGCATTGATGGTGAGGTGGCGCTGAGCGCTGCAGGCAATCGGCGACTGTGGCGAGTGGGGGGGCACTCTCTTGCGAGCCACCGTGGCGAACGGATCTCTGCGCCCTGACTTGTCTGGACCTCTGATTTCTTGATATTTGTATGCCTACATTGTACATTGTAGTGTGAAGTGACTCACTACTGGTTAGTGACCAGTAGTGAGTCACCAAGATAAATGTGCTCTCAGTGGCGGAGAGCCTTAATGTTGGTTTTATTGACGATTACCTTTGAAATCCTGACAGAAATAGAGACCACCGACCCTAGTCTTCAAACCATTCCCCGAAATATAAGTAAATAAAATACTCGCAGGCAGTACTTTGATAACATCAAGCGGACATCGCGGTAACATGCTATGCGCTTTTTATTTATTTTATTTTACGGTTGATGAACACTAGGGTGCAAGAGCTTAAACCTAAGGTCTGTAGGTCACACTATTGAGAACATCTCTGGGATGTGCTGATTCCTTACAATTTTTCCGTTCACATTGATAAATTTTTTCAATTTATTTTTATTTATTTTTACTTAGTTCAATAATACGCACATCACTGAAACGTCA
The DNA here is from genome assembly GCA_935421205.1 of Xylocampa areola. Lineage (NCBI taxonomy): Eukaryota > Metazoa > Arthropoda > Insecta > Lepidoptera > Noctuidae > Xylocampa > Xylocampa areola. Next base: position 13,156,224 of record OW285218.1, on the reverse strand, counting down.
GTGGTGCGTATCTGGGATTCGAACTTGCAACCTTTGACTCGTCAGTCAAACAACAAACCACAAGGCAATCACTGCTTTGTTATGCGTTATATGCTATACATAAAATTTTACTATTATTAATTAATTCTAATCAAATTCCCGTTTTATTAGATTAATAAGCTCACCAAGTCCAGTTAGTTGACCGATTAAATTGTCTTGTTATGCGAAATGTGGTTTTAAAATATCAAGACTTGTTCCAAACGTAACAACATGTTATTCGGTTTTTATTATTGCTTTAAGTCGGTAATCAAATCAGCTTATAAAATTACTTTCAAAATAAAACTACTGATATTCAGGTCTAAAGGTACGTTAAATAACTACGTTAATTATTGGAAAACATGTTTGATTATTTCGACCAATTTTACGAATAATAACAAATCCATTAAAAAATATCTCGATTAATTTTAACGCATTTAAATCATAACCAGTTCATAAAATAAACTGTGGGCTTACTCTTGAAAATAATTCCGCTCGATTGACATTGGAAATATGTCAGTTCGTACGTTTAAATGCCAAGATGTCAAAAAAAATTATTATAGATTCCGGATTATTATGAAGACAACATGCTTTAAAATTGAGACAATTGTAATGTAGGTAATTTTATTTCGAAATTACGCGTTGTTTTAGGACGTCAATTTAATATTGGAATTGGATTGGTACTGGTATTGATTTAAAGAGTAACCCCAATGTTCGAATTTTAAATTAATATTACCCGCGCCTCTACATGCTTATTTTATTAACACGCTTTTTTTTATCTGTGGTTATGATCGCGTGAAAAGAAAATTATCCGATTATTGTTTCTTTTTTTATTGCTACAATTTTATAATTACTTCATTCTTTGTATCTATTTTGTGTCCAGGTACCAATATGATTATAGGAAGTTCAGTACAATAAATTTCCTGGTTTGACTCTTAATTATTTTAATTGTTGCATTACTAACAACTTATGGATTGTTGCAGAATTACAAACGCTGTAAGTAATTAGTAGCTAGCTACATCCAAAAGTATACCTAAGTGTAACAATTGATGTCTAATTTACTTACTGCTTTTTTGACATCCTAATATCTATTTTAAATGCGAAAGTAACTCTGTTTGTTTGTTTTTTACCTTTTCACGACTAAATGGCTGTACGGAACGTAATGAAATTTGGCAAGGAGATAGATTGGACCTTGGGGAAGGACATAGACTACCTTTTGTTACGCAGACGATGTCGCGGGCACCAGATAGTGTTAAATAATTTTAAAAGGCATTATAAAGATAAAATTTCGGCTTAGAATTGCTTATGGATTTGGTAGGAATGCCCGACCAGAGAGATCACATTTCGCGAAACATATTTTATTAAACACTGGTCATAGATTATCGGAAGGGCATTCCTATAAAGTCTTACATACTTGTAGTAAAGGTCTAATGCTGAGCGTGTTGGAAATGTTAGAGATTATCAAACATAGCGTTGATGGGGCCATACTAAATAAGCAGCTTAATGTTTCCTCCTCCCCACTGTTGCGTATTTTTACATCAAAAACCAATTAAAATACCTCTTACATATTTTACTTTTAATTATTTCATTACATATTTGCTTACATAAATTTTTCTTTTTTAAAATAATTTATTACAGATAAAAAACCAATATACTGAATCTTGTTTAAAAACATTCCGTAGTTTTCCGTTGCAACTGGTGGGGAGGAGAAATCATAAATAGAGGTGTGGGGTGCAATTTTGCGCAGACTACAGGCCGTCTTAGATTAGTAAAGTCCGACGACCACGTCACGCTCTCCTCCGTCCAGATGATAGGATCACTGTAGTTCAAGAGTTTAACAGACACGCAAGCACACTCCGAAGTTCTCGACCGCCTCGTTATAGACACCGGCGAGGACCGCGTCCGTCGCGAAATATCTCATCATGTCCGCCCCGACCATTGCTAGACGAGCCAGTAGCTTTAAATTCGTCCCTTAATTATGAGGAAACTGATCTGATCCAGCTAGTCCCTAATTGCCCCCCAGCAACGCCCTAAGCCTAGGCTCGTGCCCCGCAGGGGACGCCCTTAGTGCTGCATTTTAATGGACATCCGCAAAGTTGGTAACGCCTGAATCTATTCAATATTAAATTAAAGGTTTGCCTATTGTTAAACACTTATATACGAGTATACTGTACTCTTGAAAATAAATCGGTTCAACTGACATTGGAAATATCGTACTTTTAGATGCCAAAATGTCTTAAAAATAATTAATTAATCGGGATACTAATAAGCTAACACACATTGAGATAACTGTGATGTAGGTAAATTTTAACAATTTTATGAGTAACCGTACTGGTTACCTGAATAATTAATTCGGAAATAAAACAAAATTGCATAATTTTTTGCCAATATTATTAAATGCATTACACGTCCATTGAGCTTGATTTGGAGATTTCAAAGAAACGTTTTTAAAGTCATTTTTCTTAACAACTATCCGATTTTCATTTTTATTATAGTACGAAATCGTAATGATAGGTACTACCCAAGTAGGTAACCTTTCTGATATACCTTATATTTGTATATCTAAATAAGTATTTATCTGATTGAGATGTAAAGTGCCTTACTTTTCGTAACGGGCCATAGCCTAAATCAGACTTGATTCCGATCATATTTCTTCTTGATTCCGTAACATTCCTGATTCCCTAGTACCTATACTTACTAACATACAGCGCGCAATAGTTATGATTACATAGGTATGTAGCATATAAAATACAATAAACAATGCACTTTAAGCTTTCTTCCGCCACTTTTACGTCGAGGAAGCAAATAAAAACACGTAACTTATTGATTCCTTACCGGTAACAAGATACAGGTAACTAAAAACATGTATAAAACGTAAACATATTCTCGCTCGTAGCAAAATAAAATAAAATTAAAGCAATTTTATTATAGTCGATGGGAGAATCTTAAAAGCTTAAGTGTTGATGGGAGAATCCTGTATATTCCTGAAGAGATTTTACTTCAAGATATGTTTTTGAAAAAGCATTAACGCATGCTTAGCGAACTCTAAAGTTACAATATTAAATGGAAAAAGAATACGGTCGCGAACAGGAGTCGAACCTGCGCCTCCCGGATAGATACTCAGGCGCTCTGACCACTAAGCCATCTCGACCTCTGCTCACCACCGCGAATTCTTCTTCCATATTTTTCCAGGTTCGAATCCTGTTCGCGACCGTATTCTTTTTCCATTTAATATTGTAACTTTAGATTTTACTTCTGCGGACTGATCCGCATTAAGAGAAATAAGAAGTTCTTTTCGGGTATGTTAGAGTCACAAAACTCAGCCCAACGCCAGCCATATAGATTTCATCTGATATCATTATGGCCCAAGTTCATAATTGATTTATTCAAATCCATAGCCATGCAATATAATTTACTAAAATTAATTTAATAAATTAAATAAAAATTTACATACAAGGTATTTTTTGTGGTACTCTAACAGGATCTGCTGACCTCCAAACTAGGAAGTAGGTACCTATAACTTGGAAGTCAGAAGGTTTCCTATTCATATTTACAGCCCTAAGGTTCTCTGATTCTCACGCTTATAACTACGACTAGTTTACAATGTATAAACCAATCTTTGATCTGCGATAATCGCGTGGGATTGTCTTTAAGATTAACAGTAGACTTACAATATAATACAAACAAATCTTTCAAAACGTATGTGTAGTGAACTCTACAAGTCATACATTTTTTATTTAATTTTTATCAAGAATGGATCTACGTTTGGCCACCGTCAACCGTCGCCTGATGGTAAGCGACGGTGTGGCCGAGGATGGAACACGTATATCCAGAATAAATCTATTTACTCATAGTAAGAGTGGATAGATTTTGGGAGAACGATAGTTGGGGAGTTGATGCCCAGTGCCCAGAACTGTCCCACAATGGTTGCACCGGACTGCGTCCCAAAACACGACTAGATCGCTTCACGACATGGCTTCGTTCGGTTGGTGGTCACCAGCCACGGCCAAAATTGTGTTGCCTGTTTTTCACCATCCAGGGGCCACGTGTAGGGATTCCATTTTAAGGGTGCACTCCTACGGACGGGGGCAACTCAGCCCCCAAAATACATTTTTACACATAATTTTTGTGATAAGAATAATAAATCGTGAGCAGGATTTGAACTTGCGTCTCCGGATAATAAGCGCTTGGAGTACCTAATCATACGACGCAGGATAAAATCCTTATCACAACCGTATTTTTCTTTCCATAAAAACATATTCCTAGGAATGTCTCGTCCTGTAATTTTTGTCTGTAAACTGAAATAGTATTTACAAATAAAAATATCAAATTCACACACCTGGAACATCTATTTATTGATCATACAAATCATAGTTCCGCGTGGGATTTGAACCCGCAAGTACACGGTACCGAAACCGGTCCCTTAACCACTGCGGTAACCGTGCCGCCAATAATATGAGCAGTGATTCTAATGAGCCTAATTTTATGACCGTTGGACTGACAAGTCAAAAGTCGCAAGTTTCAATCCAAAGCACGCTCCACTGTCTTTTCGATGTCATGTGCATATTATAAATTAATTATCACTTGCTTAAAACGGTGAAGGAAAACGTCTCAGGACGTTAGGAAACCTGTCGACCTGAGAGATGTTGTCGATGGTGGGTGTGTAAAGCTATGTCAGAGACCTAGGGGTGGTTTAAACTCTGAAACTAGGTTTTGCATCAACCACAGAAGAACACAGATAAGGAGATTAAGAAGAATCATATTTATATAGTATTCTGAACACCTGCATTAAGTTGTACGCACAACCTATTGTTTTATTTATTAGATATAAAATGGTATATGATCATTTGTTTGTACCTATAATAACTACTATCTGGACCATAAAACTGATTCATCCAGGCAGTACGTATCTAAGTAGTCTCTAACTCATAGTTTCCTGCTAACGGTCACGTAAGCACATTTTGGAAATAATTAAGAAATTCTTTTTCTAAATAAATACCTTTATAGGATGTAATTTACATAAATTTTAATAATATATTTTTATGGAAAACAATATGGTCGTAAGCAGTATTCGAACTTGCGCCTCCCGAATAAATACTCTAGGCGCTCTGACCGCTAAGCCATATCGACCTCTTAGCGGTCAGAGCAGCTGAAGTACATGAACGTATTCCTTTTCCACAAAAATTTATAACTTTAGAGTTCGCTAAGCATGCGTTAATGCCTTTCAAAGATTTATCTGTATAAATTTAAATAAAATAAAATTTAGTTTTACTTTATAATATTTTATTCCATGTGCTGTAGCTGTAAAACAATAAATATTCTTTCTTCTTCTCTCTATATATATTTTAAAACCACATTGTGTATTTTAGAACCTGCTGGTCGCAAAAATTTGAGATTCGAAGAAGTAACATAATTTTCTGTCAAATTCTTTATAGCGAGTACGACTTGTAGTGGACATTGGTCAACAGGTCAACATCCTGTACATCTACAGACTTATTATCTCCTTTTCTTCTCATACTTTAAATGATTTTCATTAAAGCTCGGTTTTATTACATTTTCCCTAGTTTCCATGCTAGAAAAGTTAATCTGATCCGGTAGCAGCTAATGATTCTGAAGTAATATAGCAATCTTTACGCTTATAAGGAGAATATTAACCTGTTTCTACTCAAAATGTATTACCACATACATAATGTATCGTGTAGTTTACGGTAAACAGACCCCATAAGACTTATCTTTCTTTACATCTAAATATATTTAGTAACACGCTTAGTTTTACATATAATCGTACTTATTTTAAAATAATTACGGAGTATTTTATTACTACACTATAAAAGGTGCTTACTGTTAGAAAGAACAGCAGTAGTTCCAGCTGATAAGTCAAAGCAAATAAATCAAAACTCATTTCTGGTCCAATAAGAACAACCTTATTATGAGCATAAACACAATTATGGTGCCTATATTTTTAAGCTACTTTAAGCCAAAGTGAATTGTGTAAACTTGTTTTTTTGGTCTAATAAACTTATTATTATTATTGAATAGATTCAGGCGTTACTTTGCGGAAGTCCATTACAATGGATGCAAATAAATACAATATCTAGCTACTTCCACAAAATTGAGGGTAGTCATGCATTACCTGTGCACCGCCCGCCCGCCCGCAAATATATGCACATACGCAAGCGGTGAAAATTCCGACTACCACCAACTACTCTACACGTGTTTCGCCCCTCCACGGGGCATCCTCAGGAGCTGTTAGACCGAGCAGTGTCCGCCACCGAGTGGCGGACACTGCACGGTCACTGCACCGAGTGGCGGACCGTGCAGTGACCACTCGGTGCAGTGACCGTGCAGTGTCCGCCACTCGGTGGCGGACACTGCTCGGTCTAACAGCTCCTGAGGATGCCCCGTGGAGGGGCGAAACACGTGTAGAGTAGTTGGTGGTAGTCGGAATTTTCACCGCTTGCGTATGTGCATATATTTGCGGGCGGGCGGGCGGTGCACAGGTAATGCATGACTACCCTCAATTTTGTGGAAGTAGCTAGATATTGTATTTATTTGCATCCATTATTATTATTATTTATATCTCTATCAAATCTCAGCATTTCCTCCATTGGGAAGAAATCCGGTCCTTTGGAGGGCTTGCCCGGAGACAAAGGTCGAACACGCAGAGCCCTTATCAGAGTTTTAATCTAAATTGAGTTGGGACACCAACCGGAGACTCCATGATTAAACTATAGGTATAAAGCCATGGAGAGTTCCCGACAGATGCAGAAATATTGAGATTGGAAAAATTACATAAAAAAATGGTCTATTGCTGTGTTGTGCTATATGGACTATTTAAAATTCGGTTGCCGGAATTAAAAACGGTGTCCGGCTTTCAATGCTTAAACATTAAAATTTGTTGGCAGACGGTGACTTGCCAGCTCACAATATGGGCCCCTCAAACGCCGCCTTGATACAGGCAGAAGGGGCAAACATGGGTGTGAGAGCACAATTCAAAAGCGCCTGTGAATGGTCTAATTGCAATACAATTGAGTTTGACTTTACCACTTGCCTATAACATACACCAGCACACTTGAGAGATATTCTCGATGATGTGTAAAGCCATATCAGAAACTTCTTCATCTTTCCATTATATTCAGAAACCATGGTTCTCCACCAATTGAGCACCACATGACTAGGAACAAACTCAGGCGCATTGTATGTAGTTAGTATAATCACTTAATTATCAGATTCTGAATGCGGTTTAGTTTTTGCCTTATCAAGAGTGAAGGCCGTACAATAAAACAAATGTACACATTAAGCGTAATTATGTCTGGATTGCATAAAACCTCATCGTGTAATGTAATAAAAACTAAAAAAAAAAAGTTAGTCCAAAATTTAAAAATAGCTTTATATGACTTATGTATGATGGAAAATTTTCAATTTGTTCGTGATTTTGTTGGTGACCGACTTCAATATTAAATTTGTTGCTTATGTAATATAATAAAATAAAATGTAGGAACCTAATTAATCTCCAGATGGGCAGCGGCAAGATGGGTCGATGACATCGTGGACGAGGCTGGCACAAGACCGAGGAGAATGCCACAAGTAATAAATATCAATATATCAATCATTTATTTATTTATTACATTTTCTGTATTACATGATCACAATTTTTATACATTTAGAACCACCAAAATGGGATTGGACGGCAATCCGACACAACGGAAGAGAGATCAGGTGCAGGACCGACGGCTTTACGTGCTCTCCGAGTGGTGGGGTATCATAACACCAACTTCCAAGCTCCGGGCTACTACTGAGAATTTCCTAACAGGAAAACCCAATAAAATTTTGCCCGACCTGGGAATCGAACCCAGGACCTCACGCTCACTAGCCGCGCTTGCGACCAAAAGACCAACGAGGCAGTCATGCCACAAGTAAAGAGAGGCCTATACAACAGTGGGGGGAGTCAGGCTGCAGATGATGATGATGATGATGAATTAATCTCAAATTGATCGATTGAAAAGACGATTCGACACGAATAATGTCCCTACTTACTTAAATCTGTTTACATGTGTCTCTACCTTGTGATTGAGAGTATTTTTGTAGTACCTACCTATAAGTATGTTTAAAGAAATCTAGTGTTAACATCACTATCGCCATAGTGGAAAGAAGAGGTACAAGAACAAGAGAGTACAAATAACAGCGATCCAGGTGGAATTCAACCAATTGGAGAGAAATAATATTAAAACCAGGTTATAGGATCACTGTTACTTCATATACCAAATTATTCATTAAAAAAAACACTGGGACACACCATAGACAAAAATAAAGCCATTGTCGGACACGACAAGGAGGATGAGTCTCTAATCAGTATTTTACATCCCAAATAATAGTCTCCAAATCCACCCAGCACATCCAGCTTTTAACTTATCTGACATTTTTATTATCTGTGGAAAATTCTCAGCCTGCTTGTGACCACGATCAGTGCAACCTAGCCTAAACGTCAAGCGGTTCGAAGGTATTTATTGCGCGTTAATTCCTGTTAGACTATAGTCAAATTAGTAGTATATAGTCCTTTTTTACCAAGCAAGTAACACGTGGAACATTTAATCAAAGTGTACATCACAAAATGCGAAAACAACTTACTCTGCGAAATTCGCAATGTAAATATTCACAGTGAAAGTACAGAGGCGTGCGGGCACTCAACCGGGACTCTCTGTTCCGGTTGACGTGCGCAGAGGCACATCAGTGCAATCACACTGCATATCGGAAATTCCTTGAATAGTATTCAATGAATTTCGATTTTTAATAGACAAATGTTATTATAGTTTTAAAAGATTATCTTAATGATGTTAAATAGGATTAATTCCTAAATCCTGACATAGTTATTGTTATTTGAATTTATAATTGATTGTGCCTTTAAATTTTTTTACTTACTGTTTTATAGTGTTACGTAAAAACTATTGTATGACATCATGGCGGGTCATAGCTGTATACTATTTCGAGAACATGTAACATCTTAATAATTACCTATGTACCACAATAAAGACTATTTGTATTTGTAGTATCTCCTTAGTTGGTTTGCTTGTTTTGTTGTAGTTTCAAGTACCTTCTTATACTTAAATGGTAAGAAAGATTTCATTAATGGATGGGTATTCTCCTTGATAACATATTGTAAAAGTGTTCGCCCATATAAAAGTCTAAATGTCTTAAAAATAAATGTTTCAGTCGTAATTCGTGACACCTGAGTTTTTGCGCTCGAATACATCGTGTCCGAAATTAGTGTGACCCTATCAATCAAATCACATTGAGAATAAATATACTATAATAATTAGCATTTTCTAGATCTGTCTAAAGCTTTTTTGTACCTACTAAAATAACGAATAACTTTGGATTATCCTTCATAATTACCTAAGCGTGAATTTACCAGTTTTTACACGAGCTTTAATTAAACTATTATTACTTATAATTAGTGTTACATAGTTAACATATTAATTATACCAATCCTCATTAAATGAAACAATCCGAGCTTTTTATTCACGGTGGTAAATAATTAATTAAACACAGACGTATTTAATTATTGAATAATATGGAAACAAGGAAACTCCTGCGCATATTTTAACATGACATTTGCAACAAGTCATAAATACTCGTTGACAAACATTATGCACATACGATAATAATAATAGAGTTTTTTTTTAATAGAACACGATGTTTATCGAGAAGATGCGCATGCGCAACTTGACTATAATGCATCAGTTTCCTTATGAACTAGTTATTTTATTTGTTATTTTATACCAACAACATAACGATTGATATATTAATGTATATTCTAATTGAATTACCTGTCGGATTTATTCTAGAAGAAATAGAATATACACGTATTGGTTTTATTTTGGATTCGATTTTTAAATAATTTTGATCTTGTTATATTGCATGCGTTATTGCTTTTCAAAGATTTATCTTTTATTTTGAATTTACTTTCTGACGTGCCAATATCATTCAGTCGGACGTGTTAGGTATCAATCGTTGTTATTAGGTACAGGCAGCGTCAAAAGTAGATAATCAAAATGTTCAATTTAATTCATAGTTGTATGATTATCATTGTCTTATTTTATACCAACAACATAACGATTGATATATTAATGTATATTCTAATTGAATTACCTGTCGGATTTATTCTAGAAGAAATAGAATATACACGTATTGGTTTTATTTTGGATAGAACCGAGAATCATCGATAATAAATAGATAATTATTCACTAGATTGTTTTATGGTAATTATCAAATCAATCTACACAGTTTAATTTTGTAAAAAGTACCTAGTTATATCTTTAAATAAGTTTGTGATATTTATGTTCGACAACATGGTTAAATTAATTAAAAACTTTATAAACAAACTCACAAATATACATACATACATACATGCCTCGTTCGGACTGCCTCGTTGGTCTAGTGGCCCCAAGTGCGACTGCTGAGCATGAGGTTTTGGGTTCGATTCCCGGGTCGGGGAAAGTGTTATTGGATTTTTGTATTAGGAAATTCTCGATAGCAGCCCGGAGTTTGGAATTGTGCCCGGTAGATGGCAATAGGCTCACCACCTATTACATGGGACTTAATAACAGCATTGGTGAAATTTGGGTGTACAACATATACACCTCTGCCTTGCCGTGATGTTATTTATACATACATATATTCATGAACCCTAAAACATAGCACTCTTTTTTTGGGCAATCGTGTAAAAAGCACGCCTGCTATTTTTAAATCTTACTAGCCTATATTACCCTGGACAATGTAAGGATTCTGACGATACCCCATACATTTAAATCTGTTCAGGCTTTTAGAAGTTTGGTTGATTAAAGAAACTCACAAACATTTAATCATCCATGAACACTAAAAACGTAATTATCACTCATTTTTTTGGCAGACGTGTAATAAGCTTCGGTACCAGTAATAGTTTATGATCTAGGTATCCTATGATAGACTAGTTTTATATTTTTATACCTAGGTTCTAGATCATATCTCATGATTGACAGGGCACTTAACATATCCGTGTCGTAACTATTTACGTCCACTGGTGTTTTGAACAAAAACATTGAGACATTAAGCGAGGTCGAACTATTTTGAAATCCTCGCATTCGATTTTTAAATAATTTTGATCTTGTTATATTGCATGCGTTATTGCTTTTCAAAGATTTATCTTTTATTTTGAATTTACTTTCTGACGTGCCAATATCATTCAGTCGGACGTGTTAGGTATCAATCGTTGTTATTAGGTACAGGCAGCGTCAAAAGTAGATAATCAAAATCTTCAATTTAATTCATAGTTGTATGATTATCATTGTCTGTATTCACCGAAGATAATTTAAAAAAAAGTATTTTATGTGGATTATAAACAGTACCTACATACGAATGTAATGTTGTAAATCCATATTTCACTGAAACAGTTATTAGGCCTCAAGTAATGTACTGAGCTAATTGACATCAACTGGGCAGAATTCCAAACTCTGGCCTGCTACTGAGAATTTCCTAACAGAAAAACCCTATAATACACTTGGCCGACCTGGAAATAGAACCCTGGGCCTCATGCTCAGCTATCGCGCTTAGCACCACTAGACTAACAAGGCAGTATTAAAGTGAGATTATTGCCATCTACTGGGCAGAATTCCAAACTCCGGCCTGCTACTGTGAATTTCCTATTGAATTTCCTAACAGAAAAACTCTATAACACACTTGCTCAAGCTGAGAATAGAACCCTTGACCGCATGCTCAGTAGTCGCGCTCGGGACCACTAGATCAACGAGGCAGATTTAATAAATATTTATTATTAAATGATACCACTATCAAATAATAATTATGCTTATGAAATATACAATATATTACAATACCTACAAAGTTACGTAAACAGAGGTCTGGAAGTTTCCTCTTAGTTAACATTCCACGTACTTACTTGCAGTTAAACGCTATAAAAGAATCTTAACCATTAATTAAATTAATTTATATTATACTAGAACTAGAAATAAATACTGCTGCTATAATTAATGTTTACAATTCTATGTTGAAAATAATAATGTCTGTTGTTTAGCAATAATGAAATACTTACATTTTTATTATTGGAACCGATTTCAGACGGTAAACAAAAAATTTTAATGGTGATTTCAAGAAACATCTGTTATCATTTTATGATCATGTTTTAAGGATAATTCGTCTTAATTAACAGTAGGATAAACATAACAAAGTCATTTAAGGTTAAAAGTGGGTAATCATTTTAATCTTAGTTTCTAGACCAATCTCGTGATTAAATACCAGTAAAATAATTAATCTGCAAGGTAAGTACTGTATTAACTACATACACATTTAAAGCTGTATTATAAACATAACATAACATCACACCTGTATTCCCAGAAAGAGTAGGCAGAGGTGTACATAATAATATACTCCTTCCGACCGTATTTCGGTCACGGCGGCTTATTTCCACTGAGATTAGCCAAGTACGCAGGAGATTTTATAGTGCACAAGTGTATGCGCAAACACAGGTGCACTCCCTCTTCCTTCACTCTCATATTCCGATGGGACGGAAATCCGACACGACCAGAGAGAGATTATTGTGTATTTATTTTTTGTATTTAAAAATAATATTCTAAAAATTTTAAGATTCTTTGTAGGTACTAAATAATACACGTGATTTTGGGTGGGGGTGGGGGGTTAGTCTTAAACCTCACCACGTATCACCAAGGGCGAGGGGGGGGGTTAAAAAATGTTAAATAAAGATCACGTGATTAATGGATGGCCCCTAAGACGAATACAAGGAAGCTTGAAATTTAACAGTATTGAACAACGACATGATAGCTTAGTGGAAGAATGATGACACGGAATGTCAAAAGTCGCGGGTTCAAGTCCCGTTCGTTTTTTTTTTAATGTTGTCTGTGAAAACATTTATGTAGGTACCTAATAACTTTATGCTTAACGATTTATTATTGAATATTGATAATCATTTTTCTTAAACATTTTTAATATAATTTATTAGTGGCAAAACACAGTTGGATGTTACAGATTAATAACGAAAAATCTTAAATTAACATGACCAAATATATAACCCACACCATAAAATAAAAGCTTTCCTAATATAAATATAAGGAAATTCTCAATATAAAGTTATTATAATAAAGAAATTAAATAGAAAATTGAGGCGCGATTAGCTTAACTGTTGACGTCACGTGTAAAAGGTATGATTCCCGACAAAAAAAAAACTTTAGATAAATAAAATTGTTCATGTCTGGCTGTGTATATGTATGTAAGCTATATTATGTCTGTTCACGCAACATTATGTTCATTACAAGAAACTCCAAAAGTGTGAAACAACGTTTTACTAAAAACAGTTCCAACCTTCCAATTAAAAATAGGAGGATAAATTGTTGATAAAGTCAAAATAAAAGGTTCTTTTATATTGACTTTTAGTGGGAACCAAACAGAAAAACTATGTAATTTTTTGAAATCGTTTAATATTAGGTAGGTACTTTATTTTCCTTGGACTAACGGCAATTTTTAATCATTTATTGAATAATTAGTGATTCAAGTTAAATTATAAGTCCATGTATTAATTAATTATTGTTCACCGGTTACAACTAACGTGCATTCTTCGGGTTTTCGGACAAGTCAAGGACTCAGCTCATGACTAAGGGCTCCGTTCGAGCTCGAAACTAGTCAGGCAAACCCGAAATATGCACGTGAGTAGTACCCGGTGAACAATTACTAATAAATAAATATTTTTAATACCTCCAAGTACGTAGGTAGGGATATAGAAATAAATTTTAGTTTAAAACAAATAGTCGTAAAGAAGGAAGGAAAGTATTTATTTCAGTGTCGTGGCTGAACTCATAAGAAAAAAGTAAAAATATGATTAAATGCAAGACTTACTAAAATCCCCCTGCACGAGACCAAAAAGGCCCTTAATTCAGCATGAGGCGGCAACACCGAAATGTTGCCGCAATTTACAAATAGGTTCCAAAAACATACGCCGTACATTTATGTTGTGTCATAATTATGTTTTTTTATTGTTAGAGCGTGGAAATCCTACATGCACATCGTGCTGGACTTCTATCGACTAAAACCAACGGTTCTCCACTAAACTTACTTACCGGGCTTCCGGGATTATAGCTGCATCAGCAAGCTTCCACTTTTGTGACATTTTATAGGTACAAGGTAGGGCTACCTATATCCTAATTTATTTGAGGTCGACGCAGCATGTCTTCTTCTTCCATACTCTCAGCCGTCATCTCAATAGTCACTTATCTAAGAGTAACCACTTTTCTAGCCATACCATCTCTCACACAATCCATCCATCCATTTTGTGACAATTTATTTATTCTTGAAACTATTTATTGTATTTTTCCGTCCTATTTTAATAATTCTTTGTAGGTGTACACAGGAACTTGGTTTTTCCGAAGGTTTTTCGATCGTTCAAGAAAAACATTATATATATCTATCAAGAATCAGCAATACGAGTAATTAAAATGGCTCAGTGAAAGTTGTAAATATGGCATGAAGCCTATAACTACTGACTCAGGTAGTGCCTTGGAACTGGCTTCATATTCAAAACCAGCTTAACCTGTAGCTTAATCGTATATCAACATGAGGAAGGTTTCCTCAAATTGATATTTAGTCAAGTTTTGGAGCAAAGAACACCTTCTGTTTATCGGTTCACAAAAGCTCTGACGTAATTTGCGCATAATTGCAAAACTTGTTCAGAGAATATAAATGAACTTATTGATATAAATGAGAAAATGTATTTAAAAGTCATGAATGATTGCACAGTACCTAGGCAGTTATAGCCTATCACCTAGCCTGATCGCCTATTGGCATAACCGTTGGACTGGCAAGTCAAAGGTCGCAAGTTCAAACCCAAGGCACGCACCACAAACTTTTCGATGTCATATGCTTATTATAAATTAATCACCATTTACAAGAATCGGAAGGACAACATTTTGAGCAAACCAGCCCACCTAAAAGAGGTTCTCGACGATGTATAAAGCCACGTCAGAGGCCTACGGGTAGTTTAAACTCTATTACTTGGGTATTCATCAATCACACGATAAGAAGAAGAAGGTGAAAGAATAATAACTATGCAGCTACTTGGGTTACAAAACACACTCCGGTGGCAAATCAAATCTTCGTTTATTTATCATAAAATCTATTAGAATTACTTTAAAACAATCCACCCATAAAAACATTTCTAGCTATCGTCAAATAGAATCGTCCCTATTAAAAAAAAATATAATGCTTTAATTAGGGCTAATCGGGACTCCATGTAGATAAATAAGGTACATAAAAGTCCACACTCAAAAACAATTTTAGTTAATCCAAAGTCTCCTACTGGTCAAACCATTAGGAATAGTTAGGAGCCAAGTTTCACCTTTTTTAATTAATGAGTAAAATTGACGGCTTACTATATAAATTTAAAGTTAAGTTAAATCCCCATTATCAAAACATGTCTCATTGTAAATGCTAAACGCGATACATTGATATTAACTTTCCGATCAGAGGCACCACAGATAAAGCCAACAGATGTGCAACTCTCTGCAAGTGTTGCTACAGTAATAGAACAGTTGCATCATTGGTTCATATTATGTTGAGACAATTTAACTACAGTAAGAACATACGACATCTTCTGGGAAGATCTGAAAACCTGGTAAACGTACATTCATATAATCACGCCTGTTTCCCATTACGGTAGGCACTATCGATTTCCATTTGCTTCGACTCTGACACACCTCTTTTGTATCATCTATGTACATGAACCTCTTCATGCATGCTTGACGGTTTAGATGGTGAACAACCAAAACAAAAACTTGTCTTTTTTGATCCCGCTTGATACGCTTTAAACTTAGTGGTAGATTTGTCAAAATACCAAACAAAACGCATTTAGGAAGCCGCTTAGTAGTAGCAAGCTAGTTTGGTTCCTTGTAAGCCAAGTCAAAGTTCTCCAGGTGGCTAGAACAACTCTGAGACCAGGATAAATCTAACCACACACGTGAGAGAAGTCCCTGTGTTTCCGTTGTACAAACCCAATGACATCGACGATATGGGCTCTTAAAATGAAAACTCGATAACATATCGCGTCTTCGCATATAGTATATAATCTTAAAATTTACTTATTTCACAGGAGGTAATTATTTTTATATTTCACGCCATAGCCCCTATATTTCTTTTTTTTTAAATCTTACTTGCCTATGTTACGCTTAATCGGTCTAGACATTTAGAAGTTATAGTGCAATAAAGAAACTCACAAACATACATACGTACATACATGAACCCTAAAAACATAACACAGTTTTTTTTTTTCGATAGTCTTGTACCTAAATATAAAATTATTTGTATTTTTTTGCAACTGTACAAACAAAAATTATCAAAAAAATGCATTTCTGTATACATATCTTGATTTTGTAGATTTGAGATTATACACTTTTTATATATATATATATATATCTTTGCGATAAATTATATTTCTATAGTGAGCCTTTATACCATGAACGTTTAATGAAAATTTAAAATCTGTCAAAAAATTTTGTTTAACATTTCAATATAGAGTCCACGGATCTTCAAAAAATACGGACGCAGGGTTGCGTACGAAATCCAATTTCACTTGTCATACACGAGCTAAACGCATACAAATACTTAAAACTCATCCACTCGGCGCAAGTACGCTGCGTGCGTGTGTGCGTAATCTATGCTTAGATTACGCAGGCAAGGTTACATCCGATTTTTTTTCATATCCGTGATAGTATCAAGAAGAATTTACTTATAATTTGGTGTTCGCTACCAATATAAATGAACCATCCCTCACCTCACTCAGAAGTACTCAGAACTCATCAATTTAACTAACATACTATTAATCTTTACATATTTTGCACAATAACCTATTGAATAATTTTAACCTGAAATGTCTTAACTTACATATAATTAAGATTGATAGCACTCGTTTAGTGAACTCGACGAATGGTTTTATTTTTTGCTTATGTTCCTTTTTCTTAGTATAAAATAATTGAAGAAGCCATCATGCCTGAAGTCTCATGTTTGTAAGAAGGACAAACCAATCAACAAAAATCATAAAAATTAAAAATTTCCCGCGCATATTGTTTCAAAACAGAAGGAAAAGAAACCATTGTCTATGTTTATATGATATGTTAAGGTTTGATATGATGTATTGTGGGCATTTCTGCCCTTCAAGAATAAAATGTCTTATTCTTATTATTTAAATCGAATTGTCTTACTTACCTTCAAGTTATTTACCATTACCTACCATATCATATACAACCGTGGGACTAAAATATAACAATAGTGTGTTTACATCATTAAAATTATAAGTCGCATTAATTACCTAGTAACATGTAACATAAATCTAAAAGTAACTAAGCCAATGTCGCACTTACATTAGGTACATCTTAGGGTATTTTATCTATTAAAGCCTCAAACTGAAGTGTGTAGAAATTACGCTATTCGTATTTGATTTCAAACTTATCAACTATCATAATGAGGTAAAACTTGCTAATAAGGCCGGTACAAAATGAAAATTATCTACATACTCAAGCATTAAATGAATATGTTCAATTTATGGTCCTCGAACTACTCAAATCCCTAGAGAAGTACATCAATAATTTTTGTTTAAGTAAAAGATATACGGCCAAGTCCGACGATACCAGTCAACCCTAAGGGTTCAAACTTTAAGTGAAACATTTTACGGATTTTCCCTTTACTTTTGCTGCGTTGCTTCTTCCCAAATTTCATGATTCTAGGTTCACGAGATGTACCCAATAGGTTTTTAATTACCGACGAGTATCAAAATATGCTGCATAAATGGCCGTATTTTTTATTGCGTTGACTTTGAAACTTTTTTTACAGCTGCAAGGAACCCACAGATCATAGAATACTATACTAGCCTAGACCTAAGTATAATTTCAAGTTGGTGCCTCCACGTGTTTCTGAGAAAAAAGGTCTTGACAGACAGACAGACGGACACCGGAATGATCTTTCTTATAAATACGATATAAAAACGTGAAGTCAGTGAACTTGTTATTTGCAAGAATTAAGATGGTTATAGGTAAGAGTATGTAGTTAAAAGTACCTAGCATATCTGTTTCCCGCTTGCTCTATGCCTGCAACAAGGTATCTAGTCGGTCTAGTCTTTCGGCACGACGGCATCAAGGCAAACTGCAATGTACACTGGTTTCAATCCATACACTTACTGTTTCTTGCTGAAGGATATGCCCTCGAAATTTACCTACTTAACAAAATATTAAAATAGCATTTTATCAATCCACCAAAAGTGAAGAGGCTCCAAAGATATTATTCAAATGTATAGAAAAAGCACGGGCTCCTTTTTATTTACTGGTTAATCATTTGTGAAAATATTTTTGTTCGGTCGCTGTATAGTAAAATCTTCAAGAAAAATCTTTGAAAGGCATGCTTAACAAACTCAAAGTTATTATATTAAATGGAATGGTCTTGTTCATTTTAAAATATTTTAACAAAGAATTTAAGTATGTAATGTATTAAAACAGTGCTGTCTTGCAGCCGTTACAAGAAGTAGTTAATTCAAATGAATGTAATTTAGCATGCAGATAAAAAAGTACTTATATGTACCTAAAGATTAAAATTCTTGCAGATACACCTGACAGCTCTGCATATCACAATAAAATACCTGTCTTTAATAGTTCACGCACCGACTAATAGTCCTCTTTTTGCTCTATCTGTCCACAAACAATCAGGTTGACATTTAGCAACGTCCAACACCTTCCTGCACCAGCGGAATGAGAATCTAAATAAATAAAAATAAATTGAACGTGTGAAACATCGTCACTTGAGAACGGCTCCACCGATTTCGCTGTTTTTTTTTTTAGTTGTATCTGTGTTATTGTAAGAACTGCGTTTATATGAAAGAAAACTATACAAATATGTAACAAAGAAATTTTACCACTACTGGCAAAAAATTCAATAAGAATCATAGTGATAGCAATGGGTTCCTCGATGTCTCGATTTTCGACACATAATATATACAGATACATTTTTGAAAAGCATTATCGCATGCTTAGCGAACCTTAAAGTTATAAATTTTTGTGGATAAAGAATACGGTCGCGAGCAGGGTGCGAACCTGCGCCTCCTGGTTAAATACTCCAGGCGCTCTGACCACTAAGCCATGTCGACATATAATATACTTACAACAATAAAAAAAATGTTTACTTTGTAAGTTAATAATAATAACACTTGGCCCGCTCCCGGCATTTTTGTTAGGTATTTTAAAATGTACCTAATCTTGTAATTTTAAGTTAAATGAATAATTGATACTTATGAAAAATAAATGTCATCAACCAGAAATTTTTGAAAAAAATGGCCTTAAAAATGGAAATTTCTAGAACAACTGGAAGTGCTTTTTGCAGAGGGATTTTGGATAGCATGTCTCCGACAGACAGTCAGCTTGATGAATATAAAATGCTCGTGATTTTTTCTAAATAGCATTCTCCATTCTCACTTGCCGTGGGTGTAGCAGGAAATGGCTAAGAGATATTATAGTTACTACGGTATTAAGACAGTTACTTGTCGTGCTCTTGCAGATTAATATGCTTGCACATCACAGTCATTGTCATATTTTATCAATGAGATTTTACATATAGAGACGTCATACCCGAGCATTATATATCTCGTGGTATGACTGGTCGTCAGACTTTCAGGCCTCTGACTACCCGTAACGGCTGTCATAGACCTTAATTTGACAAACCGGGATCAACGCCTTAACGTGCTCTCCGAGGCACGGAGGGGTCTCGGTATGAAATGATGGTCACCCATCCACAGACCGACCGCGGCAAGCGCACCTTAACCTTGATTGATCGATCTGTGCGGCTGTTACTTAGCCACAAACCCCTCATCATCCTACTTTTCCCCTTATCATACCCGAACATTAGTGCATTAAAAATCAGCGCTAACTTCGATATAGCTACCTAGCAATACATACAGAAAATGAAAGAAATGAGGAGAGGAGATGGAATTTGAAGCAGGAGATTTTCAGATGCGCGAAGGTTACGGTTATGGGAACTGCCCAAAATTTGTCAGGAGTGTCAGGATCGTTTATAACAGAGAAGAGCATACACAGAGATCGGAGGGACCTTCTTTGACGGATTGGGAGCTATTTAATCTGAACATGAAATAAGGATATGATGTGATCGAACTTCCGAAGCCCAAAGATGAAGCGGATACAGTTGTTGAGTAGTCGATCCAATTTGTTGAGAAGTTCTTAGGAAAAATCAGAGTAACAAACATCTGCATAGTCAATAATAGGAAGCACAAGGGACCGGACAAGAAGCAATTTGGTGTTGGACGGGAGAAAATGTTTAAAACTATAGAGAGATCGCAGCGTGGCCGCCACACACTTACTGACCCGAGTGACCTGTGTATCCCAACTTAGCTTGTCATCAATATACAGACCTAGATCCTTTACGTGATGCGACAATGGTATGATCATATTATTGAACATAATAGGGCCCAGGTTCTGCACATTCTGACTTTTCAAGTAGAACGGGCTACCAATGACAATGGCTTGACACTTGCCAACATTTACTGTAACACCATGTTTAATTGACCAGTCTTCAACCATACGCAAGTCAGCATTGAGCCTGGTTATACAGCTATCTGAATTGCTGATATCGGCTTGAGTATATAGTTGCAAGTCTGATGACTTGCAACCATATACTATATGCTGATGCATAAAGATGGTAAAAGCATTTGAGGTTTTTAGTTATGGAGTTTATAAAAACTGAAAATAAAAGAGGAGAAAGTATACCGCCTTGCGGAACGCCAGTTATCAAATCGCACCAGTCGGAGAAAACCTTTCCGGCACGCACAGCTTGCTGGCGACCACGAAGATAAGACGAGAACCAACCCCGAGATGACGACGACATCCCTATTTGTTCGAGAACGGCAAGGAGAATATCATAATCAACAGTATTGAAAGCATTGGAGAAGTCTATTCAAAGTCAAAGTCAAAGCATTTATTTCAATTAGACCGTTTACAGGCACTTTTGAATTGTCAAAAAAAATAAACTAGTTGCCACGTTCCAAAGTGTAGATTCCTGTGGAGAAGAACGGGCAAGAAACTCCACGGTTACTCTTTTTCATCAAACAATTACAATATTTTGGTTACATTGTGTTTATAGTATAGAAATCATATGTGAGAACAATGTATATTAGAACTAACACCATGAGCTTCGAGTTCTCCATGCCAGACCGAATGTCTTCCGTGACTTTGAACAAGGCAGTAGATGTGCTAAAGGGAGATAACAACAAATTCTTAAAAACTAGAGAGTTGTTTATGGACTACTGCTTCTAAAGCATTGTATTTTATTATAGATTTTATTATATTCCTTCTGAAAATCTGTATTTAGGATTTTAGAAATGACCTTTACTTTTTGACACAACTACCTTTTTAGGGGACAAATTACGGAAAGTAAGATAAACAGCGATAGGAACAGGGTAATAAGAAAATTATACTGGATTGATAATATAAAAAATATGTTGAAATAATACCAATTAATTTTTGAAGAACAATCAGTTTCGGACAGCATGTTTAGCCGCCATAAGTCATATGTGTGATAATCCTAGGTGCACAAAAGCCAAACGACATTCAACCGACGAATTTACTACAATAATTACGCGCTACTGACTACGTCAAATAAATAAATAACAAATTAGGCAGAAACTATAGAACGGCACCTGCTACGATTCTTACACACTCCTTTTGCTTTGTCCATGATCACACTCGCGCGCTGGTTGTGACTGCTACGCAAGTACACACCTGAGTTTTTTGGTGATGTCCTACATCTTTTAATAAGTATAATTAATTAATACCTGAATCCTAATACATGATGCATTTTTTACTTTCAGCCCCAACTGGTTCGGTTGCATGGTGCGACGGCCCTTGTTGTCTGATCATCCTTTAGCGACCTTAAAGTTCAGGTATTTTTTGCCCCAAGAACTTAATTATATATATAGGTAAGAGTACCTTCTGGAAATTCCAATAAGCAAAAACCTCTACCGGGCAAACCATGACTTAAAAATAATACTAGTTTTTTGGACAGTCTCACAAAATATTTTTGCTAGTTTTTGGTCAATAAACAAACGAAAATAAATTTTATAATACGGGTGATTGCCCCTTAAACTTATATATTTTTTCTCACAGCGATTAAAGATCAATTAGGTTTTTACAGAAGTTTTTTAGCAAAACAGTGCGCACTCCTAAAACACATACATCTGCAAATCCTTTTACAAACATAATTATAACTTGCCAACATACCCAATTTGTGTAAAGTCAATAAAAAACTTTAAATTACAAAAATGATTGATCGAATTTAAAAAAGTGGAAATAATTGTGAGTAAAGTGTTTATGATGTGGTTTACATTGCGAGCTTCTGTTTTCAACAAAATTTTATAAAAGTCCGTTTCAACATAGTATATAACTACTTCACTTACTTTACGATTTACCTAAGTACTCTTATGCTCCAAAGTTATTGCCTCAAATACATACATTCATGCCTTTAGAATTAAGGACAAATAACGTTGTTTATTATGGGTCATCCCTGTTTGAATACTATATAATACCATAAAATACCTGGATGATACAGTTGATATCCGATTAATGATATCACTAATTCTTATATTGTATTAGTATTTAGCGCGATACTCTCTGATGGACTCCTCATTGAAAAGGACTACACGATCCAGGATTTCCTTAGTTCAATAATAACATATATTTTGGTAATACCTATTAATATTATAAAAATTGTATTATATTAATTAATTATTATACTTAATGATGACAGTATATCAACAATTCGAAAATTTTATGTTATTTGTTAATTTGTGAAATTTTGTTTTCATTATGTTTTAATATTGTATCCCGAAAAGGCGGATATACCTATTTGGACAAGAGTTTTTATTGTTTTATACCACCTGTATTTTGACCTATATCCACAATAAATTTATTTGATTTGATTTGATTCGATGGAACTGGAGCCCTTTTAGTGGAAAACAGCTAGAACTTTACCATATCTGTTTAGCCATCTTGTTTAAGCTGTCCGTAGACTTCGACTTAATGACTGCTTTTAATTAACAACTGCAGGTACTGGGGATCAACAGTTCGTTTATGTGGAACCTCAGACGCCTGGAGACGTACAGTTAATAATGCTCCTCGCAGTCATCCACCTCCAAATTAACCGCACCAAGTTATTTAAATCTTTTTAAGTAATTTAATCGAGTCTCTAAAGTTACAGATTTTTCTGGAAAGAAGAACCTCAACATATCATAATATATCGCTATGGCCCTACAGGTACGAACTACAAGTAAAAAGTCAATAGCATTCAATAAAATTTTATTTTCAACATGTATAGTCAATACACGATTTATAAATATTTATTCTGCATTATGATAAACAGTAAACACAAAACCAAACAGAATTTTAAATCGGGTAGCACAGCTAGAATCACAAAAGACAGCAAGAATCACGAAAGACAGCAAGAATCACGACAGACAGCAAGAATCACGAAAGATATTCACAGATGTCATTATAGTATAATTAGATTCCTGTTCTACAAGTAACAATACCATAATCCTTTCCGGCGCCTGATCTCCCTCCAATCCTGTCAGACTGCGGTCCCATCGGACTATGAGAGTGAAGGAAGAGGGCGGGCACCTGTGTTTGCGCATACACTTGAGCACTATAATATCTCCAACGCACTTAACCGCCGTGACCGAAATCTCGGTGTGGAGTATATTATAATCTAGTTAAGTATAGTGTTCTATTTATCCTCTCATGAAAGATAATTTCCTTCCTTATACTTAACTTGTTCTACCAAATTCAATTCAGACTGTGCTTTATATGGTTAACGAACTCCATTCAAAAAATTACGATCAACGGAACCAAATTCTCGTACATAAATTCGTGTACTTTGTAACATTCTACGATTTTTCAAATTGTACTTCCATTGGTTTGACTTTGAGTTTCTTGGCTAACGCGGCACTGGATTCGAGCTGCTGCTTCACGTATGACACTGTTCCTTTAGCGTCAGTCTCAGCTGCTGCTTTCTTCTCTTTGTCTCCTAGAGCCAGCACTGGGAGGCAGGGGTCCGCCTGGAATTTGTGAAAAAGGTTTTAAGCCCGTTACTCTAGTCAACATTCAATACGTAACTATAGTTATAGAAATTGATCTTGTAAAGTTGTTTTATTCTCGCTGTGCCCAGATGTAGAAAAAAAAATTGATTATTTTTACATTATCTGACGTTTCTAAATTTGAGCGTTTTGCACGACTTCCCAAAAAAGGAGTGTTATCTTTTAAGGTTCATGTATCTAAGTATGTATGTATGTTTGTGAGTTACGTTAATCCACCATAACTTCTAAACGCTTGAACAGATTTAGATGTATGGAATAACGTTAGAATCCTTACATAATCCCGGGTATTACATAGGCTAGTAAGATTAAATATAATAAAAAAAAAATGTAACATCTTCGCGATGGTAAAGAAAAACATGTAAAATAAAAAATAAAACACACCGCCAGCGTGTTTTAATTTTTGTTCTTTTAAAATAAGTAGTAGATAATAATTGTAAAAAGTGATGTGTGTTTCAATTTAATTAAGAGAACCTTAAAGTTACAATATTAAATGGAAAAAGAAGATCTATAGATGAGATCGCTAAGCATGCGTCAATGCTTTTTCAAAGACATATCTTGAATTAAGAGAACCTTATTGGAGATTTTAGAATTGTGTTTCAAGGTCGTCGAGGAAAAAATAAAAGAGACCACAAAAAAGACGGAGCGATAACATCATCTTAAAATTGATAGGTCATCAATATCACAATTACAACAAAAATTAGAGCAAAGAGACATATAATAATGAAAAACTAACATACCGGTTCCAACTGCCGCCAATGTTGTATGCAGTCGGTGAGGCGGTCTCCGAAGCCAGGGGCGAAGCACTCAGGGTTGATGGCGACGAAACAGTGTCCCAGGTTGGCCGGCCCGCGGTGACTATCCTTCCACGAGCGCACATGGTGGCCGTAGTTGGCACCTGAATCGTATTTAAAGTTGAGATGTTAGAAGGAAGGAATACTTAATCTAGTCTTACTGTTTTTTTACAGTATGGCTTTGATTTATGGCCTTCCAAGACTCGCCAAATTCAGCAAGGTTTGTGGACTTTTGTGAACTGAATGTATTTAAACAATGGACCTAAAGAAGGTAACTAGTGCTGGCCTTAGCTGTTTTATTATTAAATATAAGGTAGCTTATGTCCTTTTCAAAGGTGCACTATATCTTTATACCAAATTTAATCCAAATCCGTTCACCCATATTTGTTAAGTCGCAAACATCTAAACATACAACCTCTCACATTTTTATTTTTAGTAGGACGGCAAAGGAGCTGGCTGTCTTTCATTTGTGTTACCACTAATGATGAGCTGTATCAGATGCATTATTATTATTAGTAGAGGGGCTCTTTTAAGTGGCTCTTTTATTTAGTCAAGTCAATTAAACAAAAACACAGATAGAAAAAAAAACAAATACTTGTTCCAAATATAATAACACCAGCATGACGAATATGATTTCCCCTAAAATTGAGAACCCTTTTTTATCGATATACTGAATTTTAATTCACGCTTCTCTTATATACAATGACCTCTTCAAAAGACCTTCACTAATAGAGACGTACATGAATTTTTTTTTCATAAATAATTACCTAATCACAATTCAAGAATCGAAGTTTGTCATAAATGTCACTATGAAAAGCATGAATTTCTTTTCTATCTGTATATACTCGTTAAATGATTGCTTCATTACTCATACATTTACCACACATTGTTAGACCCTTAGATTATGACTATCATGATGTCTACACTTTAATTTAAAACTACTTTTTCATCTATCAGGTAAGGAGCCACCTTAGTTCCGAATTGTTCACAAAATCAAAATCAAAATCATTTATTTCAAATAAACCATTTACTACTACTCTTTAATTGTCAGCAGTTTGTTGCCACGTTCCAAAGTGTAGATTCCTATGGAGAAGAACGGGTAAGAAACTCCACGGTTACTCTTTTTCATCATATAGGTTTTTACAATAGTATTGGTTAGACTGTTTTTGTTGCAAAATAGTATGTGAGAACAATGTAAGAGTGTTTACAAAAATACTACCACCGAAACTTTCTAACCTACCACCACAGCCACCGGAAGCTTCTGACTTGGCTTAAATACGTAAAATGAATGACAATTTGTATTGTGCTAACCTGATAATATCCCACAGAACAACTCCACCACAGCTGATAATCCATATCCTTTGTATCCTGAATTCAACTCGCTACCACCCAGGGGCATCAAACACCCAGATTTGAAAGCCTAAGAAATCGAGAATATGGCTAAATATTATAAGGTTTACTTTGCAATAAGAAGCCGTAACTCTAGGGGTCTAGTAGTCTTTCCCTAAAACGAAATAGCTTTTTAATTTTGAGTTGCTTTGAAAGAGTTACCATGAATTGCCGGTCCCCTGGGATCGATGATCGAGCTACGGGTTTGTTTTCGCTTGTTGGTAGACTTCCATGAGTCTTGTTTTAAATATGCTCATCATGCTACATAATATATACTTTGATTTTCAGTAGTAGATGTATTGTAATCTTTATGGGTTGGATAATTACTGACAATCAAAGTCATGCTGCTGCGACCACTTTCATGCCACAATTACAAAGGCATTCAGAGCAGTTTTTTTAATCTTTGAAATCGACATCATGGATGGCATGATCTAGTAATGGTTCTATGGAACATATTCCGTGTTCCTATCTCAACATTTTAAGATTTGTCCACATCGACCCGTCTCAATAAATAACTCCGTAAATATTTTTAAACATATTATCTATTTTTTTATGTAACGCACCTGATCTCCGTCTAAAGTTTCTTTTCCATCGGATCCTTGAGCCCAGCCACTCGGCAATGGCTGACCTTTTTGACGCTGTATCTCAATCTGGCGAGAGATTTCACTGTTATATTTTTAATCTCCTTTTTATACCTAATAGTTTGATAGATCACTCTTTTTTCTCTAGGTTATTGGTTCTTTTGTTCGAAGGTTTTGGTTGGTCTTTACAAATTATTGTAATTTGTAGTCACCGAAAATAAGTTAGTAATCATTCTTCTAAGATTTAATTACTTGTGCAATGTTAATGCCATCAGTATTTACCTTCCCAAAAGCAACTGCAGTAGTCGCCATGTCCAGGTAGAATGATTCATTCTGAGAAGCCGGTGCCACTACTGATAAAGGATTAGTGCCCAACGCCGCCTGGGATATAAAAAGGAGTCAAAGAATAAATAATCAACTGTAAACAGCAAAATTTACTTCAAACATATTATTATGGAAAGGTATGACGTAACTTAGAATGAAAAACACATTGTCAAAAATTTACTTTTCTTCCGATTCGAAACGGAAACTCGTAATCCTACTTTAAGTGATCTAAGATCGTCTACTTACATCAACGATTATCAATAGCCGGTGTTAGGAAAGCTGTATACAGTGAACGCCGAAATGAGAGATGTAGCTACTACTACCGACGCCTTGCATTGCAGTCGGCAAATCGCCGATACTAACCAATGTAGTAAGTTTGCTAAGACCCTAAGAATTGAAAGATCCAGGAACCATTACTTTATCACATACGAACTGACCTGTTTACTCCTGGTGGGTGCTAGAAGCGGTGAAGTGTTAGTAAAAGCCAAGCCTATCAGACCTTTATTTGCAGCTTTTTGGGACCAGAAACCAGCCATGCCATTATGATTGGACCCTGGAATATTAACCACCTTACATTTAAATCAATGTATCTGATGCTGTATGTAACAGTAGTAGATTTGTTACCTTTAACTGAGGCCCATCCCACTCCTGTCGTCTGAGCCTTCTTGATGGCGATGTCCATGGTGAAGTGACTGGCAGTAGCGCCCAACACGTTGTTCGCATCGATCCAGGCCGTGGACGGAGTCTCCTTCAGCACCTTCGGCTCATTGTTTGGCTTACAAGCGCCGGCTATAATGTCGTTCACGTACATTTCTGGAAATTGTTAATAGTTAAATGCGTCTGGAAGGAATGATAAAATGATAAATGATAAATGATTTTATTTCTGTAAATAGATCTGTTGAAGACACTTTTACAAGTCATTTTTTAAACTAGATGGCGCCGGCGTTTCCTATCTGACTGTCTCTGAGAAGAAACGCCGAAACAAACTCAGAGGTCAACGTCTCTTTTAAAGTCCAGACATAATACTATATCTATGTGAGTGTAACGATGCAGGGATCGTCTGGAATGGCCTTTTGAGGAAAGAGCCATAGCAGCTTCGAGGTGACCTGTCCTGTCTGACGGCACGTATGCATCAGTCATCGTGTAGCTCAACCATAACTAAGGGAGCTCAACGACCCGTCACAAGACGATACCAGATCAATGTCCTCCACATTTGCGTAGGTCACATAAAACGACTCAAAACCGCCAGACAGTCTATGAGGTTCATGTATGAATGAATTTCTGGCCCACATCGTACTCACATTCACATTGCAAATAGTGTCTAATAGAATAACAATATTATCATAATAATAGGAAGACGCCCGCTCCTAAGAACGTCACGTTTTTCTCCTAACATAAATGTGTCTAGGAAGTTCAGACCTCTATTACTCGCTTATTTTAAGCTAGTAAATAATAATTTTAGTAATTGTAATTTTTTTAGTCTTCTGCGAGTACAATAGATTTTTATTGTTATGAAGTATAATTTTGTACTTCTTCCATTCGAAGAGTTCATTGTCTGATTCTCTACAATGCATAAAATAAGCCAAAGATTAGGGATAGTAGGTATTTCTAAATTAGCCAATCCTGCTTTTGAGAGTATTGTTCAACATAATCTAATCTAAAGTAGAGATATTTACCTGTACTAATTTAATTATAGTATTTATCTGGAAGGCGCTGGTTCGGATCCTACTCATGAGAGTATTTTTCATTCCACAAAACCTTTGATTTCGCTACGCATGCGTTAATGCGTTTGAAATATTTATATTTTGTAATGATGAAATGGAATTTAATCTAATGCTAATTGCTGTGGAGATAGGCCGCCGTGACTGAAAATTCGGTTGGAAAGAATATATCTATGAATGATAGGCATCTACTCTGACTAGTCCTTTGGCCACACTATGTTTACTCACCTAACCTATTAAGGCCATGACTGGGATGTCCGAACCTGTCGGCCTGTATCAGTAGCGCGGCCTGCTGTTCAGCCGGCTTGTTGGCGGTACCAACAGCCTTCAGGCAATCAATCATGAACCGCATAGCCTCCAAAGTCGTCACCTTGCCAATAAGTGCTGGATATGAAACCATGTATTATCAAAATTTTATGTAGAACAAATTGTAAGACAAAATAATTGTAGGTTAGCAAAAATCGAAGTACTTAACCTACGACTAATGAATAACGTCGCTGCGATGAGCAATAACCACTTCACCCAACGCAGAAGTCCATTTCCGTAAAAGTACATACATATACCGAATGTTTTACGTTTGTTCATGTCGTAAAAAAGAGTTCATGATTAATTTATTTTTTTAAACTTGCTAAATGCGCATGTTTTCAGCCCAAATCTGCTTTGGGCTGGCTGCTTTTCGAGTAAAGGATTTTTTTTCTTGACGTGGATTAAGTAGCAGTACTGAGTCGATTTGTAACAATTATTTATTTATTAGATGCGTATTTAATTTTCTTACCCATATTCCTAACGTGTAGTTCAGGGCTATGTTCTGGCGAAGCTGGTTTGTCGGTGAGGGGTTCCCTCGTATTTTCTTTGCATGCTGAGATAGTGGTTTTTAAATTTCTAAATATCACTGTTTTAAACGAGCGACCGATCCCATTTGACAGCCGCAATATAATTTCTCGGGAATATCGATTTACTCTAACTCCAAATTTTGATTTCACAATATTTTTCATTTCCCAATAGAGCTGATTGTTTTAAGCGTAGAATTTTCTGAATATAATGAAAAGTCAATGGTACCAGCCAAATAACCACTGTCATAGACTCGTGCTAAAAGAGGTTTATCGTTCTTTACGAAACTGGGGGTCTGAAGATGAACGTCGAAATGGAGGGAGTATCAGTCCATGATTTACCGTCCTCGAGTGAGTACGAATTAAAACTGTGTCAGGTTAAAACGGTGAAAAAACATCCTGAGAAAACCAACACCTTACCCTACCTTAGAGATGTTCTCGATGGTTTTTAAACGCCATGCCTACGAGTTTAAATTGTTTAAAAATTAGGTTGTTCATCAACCACACGATGAGAAGATGTTTATGTTTTTAAATTGTCTGTAAGAGAAGTGAACTAAAAAAGTATTTCTAAATCTGCAACCCTTGTTAATGCAGAAATACTTTATATATATACGTAATCATTAATGTGATTAAAAACATTAAAAATCGAATAAAAAAATTCAAAATACATGCACATACTCTTAGCGTTAATTTTTAAATTATATCGGGTAGAATTAACAATAACAAACAGTCGTACATAATAAAAATTTATTTCAACATTAACAATCATAGTATAATCATGAGACGATTTTGTAAATTTTCATTCTTATATCTTGATTTTATATACTTATACAGTAAGCACAAAAAACTACACAACAATTTCCAAATGTTACATGACTTAGATATCACAACTGTACGGTCCCATTTAGACAACATAAAAAAAACCGAGCACCGGGAAGGATAGTAACTGATATCATAAAAAATATTTCCACTTCATTTGAAATAATATTGTTCATTTAAAAATTCCACTTTTACAGTGTGCTTAATTGATTTAGTATTCTAATGCGTAGGTATAAGGATGAATTTGGAAGAAAAAACGGAGACACTCAAAGTTATTGCAAACTGCAGTCGGTAAATGTTGAGGCCAAGCATTAAGCAAAACAGCGGTGCGAGCATGATTCTTTTTGTCGACACGTTGGTCGATTTTAAACGTCAAATTTTACATAAAGTGTTGTTAGAACGATCAAATTCAATACATACAATCTTTGATCGAGTCGACAAGTTTGTCGAAACGATCCGTGCTCGGACGCCTGAGCTTGCAGCATTAACATCTTAGTTTCTCCATGCTTCGAAGCAAAAGGGCCGACAATATCATTCTGAGGGAGGCGCATCTGCATCCATATTATTGACAACGTGTTGTAGTATTTTGTACACAGTGACTTAAGTAAAAGTAAGACATCAACATTTTCTTGCGTAAACTTTCATAAATTTCAAAAGTGTACCCACTTGCACCCCTCCCCTGGCGCCCAAGCTTCGGAGAACACGTGAACCCGCACTCACGGTTGTTAATAGCGGTCGATATTCCAAGGCAGAGGCTTGAACAACTCCAAGGCGCTAGGTATTTATTTGGGAGGAGGGGTTTAACCTCAGAAATTCAATTCGGGGGGGGGGGGGGGAGGGGCGTACCCTTAGGAATTTATTTCAAGGAAGGGCTGCCCCTTTTTCCGTTATGGAATGTGTGTAAACATCAATATCATTAGTAATCTAATTCTCGCCCAAAACGGCCTGGCTACGAGGGGGGTTTTGGGTGAGATGGCCATAAAAAACACCGACACTAAGTTGGATACCAGAAACCTAAGCCTAAACACAAGAAAGAAAAGACAAAACATATTTACAATAGCAATTTGAAAGTTGCAGATGCAGCAGTCGCCTACGCAACAGAAGTCAAGATCGTTGGCACGAAATACTGTAAAGATGGTTTATTCAAATGTCTAAAGTTATTTCAAAAGGCTCGTTAATAAAACGACAGATTTATAATTATACTCTCCAAGGGGAGTCGCCCCCGTTTGCCCCGTGTCAAGTTCTGATTGTAGGTACTTCAGTTGATTTATCAATACCTAATAAACAGTATCGCAATAAAAATTACTTAAAAAAATATATATTCTTATCCATATCTCATTCTCGTACATTATTCTCTACTGGGAATCTTTCTTCTTCTGTCTGCTACAATTTCTCAAATTGTACTTCCATTGGTTTGACTTTGAGTCTCTTGGCTAACGCGGCACTGGATTCCAGCTGCTGCTTCACGTATGGCACTGTTCCTTTGGCGTCAGTCTCAGCTGCTGCTTTCTTCTCCTTGTCTCCTGGCGCCAGCACTGGTAGGCTCGGGTCCGTCTGGAAAATTTGATTTAAGATTTCCAGATATTTAGCAGCATTCAAGTACAAGTAGAGAGTATGTATGGAAGAAGAATACATGCTGCGCCGACCCCAAATAAATAGGGCTAGGGGATGATGATTTCGCTACAGAAAAGTCTTATTTGCGAGTAGCGTTTTTACTGTTTAGATTGTCATTTGTATTTGAAGAAGAAGAAGCAGGAAGAAGTCATCTACTTCCAAGGGGTTTCGTCTTCTTACTGCAGCATCAGTAGGGACCTACTGCTGCTGGTCCTAGATAGGTACATTTAGATTCAAATGGATTTTGAGCCTTCGTAAAAAAAAAAGAAAATAGACTGCTCCGAATACTGATCCATAAATGTTAACAACAAATCATTTATCATTCATACTTACATAGAACTGTGAAATTTGCAGAACCACCGAAAATATTTTTAAGAAAAAAATACGAATTTAATTACTGTAGTGGTAAACATATCATAACATTACGCATGTATTCCACGAAGGGGTAGGCAGAGGTGTACAATTACCCATGTAATAGGTGGTGAGCCTATTGCCATCTACCTAAACTAACCTAACAGAAAAACCCAATAACACTTTGCCCGACCTGGGAATCGAACCCAAAACCTCATGCTCAGCAGTCACGCTTGGGGCCACTAGACCAACGAGGCAGTTGTTGTAGGGGTAAACATCACATAACAGACTTAAAACAATGAAACAGTAACGTACAGGCTCCAGCTGTCTCCAATGCTGTATGCAGTCAGTGAGACGGTCTCCGAAGCCAGGGGCGAAGCACTCAGGGTCGATGGCGACGAAGCAATGCCCCAGGTTGGCCGGCCCACCGTCCCCACTGTGTGACCACGAGCGTACGTGGTGCCCGTAGTTAGCACCTGACCAGAATTTGTGAGGATTGAGAAAGAAGAAAGGTAAATAGTTTATTCTCACTAACACAATACAGCAATAGACGAAGGAGGAAGATATTCGTGGTCAATGAAAGCCCCAATGTCAACGATATGGGCTATCAAGTTCAGTAAATTAGTATCATTGAAGAAGGTAACTTAATATTTTTCTATTGTCGGTATGGACAACACGTTTTAACATGTCACCTTTTAGTATTATTATTATTACTAGCCTATTTTGTCCCACTGCTGGGCAAAGGCCTCCCTCCATTTCTTCCATCCGTCCCGGTTTTGTGCTGCGTCTTGCCAATTCGCAAGAAAGTCATCCATTTCGTCCCGCCATCTCCTTCGCGGTCTGCCGCGGCCCCGTCTCGCTGTCTCGGGGTTCCAGTCCTGTGCTATACGGGCCCACAGCTGATGAGGCATACGGCATACATGTCCTGCCCAGTCCCACTTCAGCTGGGCGGCTTTTAGGGCCACGTCAGCGATTTGAGTCTTGGAGCGCAGTATCGTGTTTCGAACATGATCCGTTAATTTAACACCAAGTATACTACGCTCCATCGCTCTTTGGCAAACCTTCAGTTTGGACTTTTGAATGTTAGTCAAAGACCAAGTCTGTGCGCCATATGTCAAGATGGGGAGAATGCACATGTCCATGAGCTTTCGCTTAAGTGACATGGGCAATTTGCCTTTGAACTGCTCTTTCATAGACCAGTAGCTCTTCCAGGCGTTTTCGGTACGTCTTGTGATTTCTTTATCTTGCCTGGTCTGGAAAGAGACTACTTGGCCTAAGTATATGTAGTCTTCGACATACTGTATTTTCTCCCCATCTACCTGTATATTGCACTTGGCAGAGTTTGTCATAAGCTTAGTCTTCGACATGTTCATCCTCAGTCCAACCTCAAGGCTCGCATTGCTTAGGTCTTGTAGCATCTGCTCCAGCTGTGTAGGTGTGGAAGAAAATAGGACAATGTCATCGGCAAAACGAAGGTTGGTTAATCTTGTTTCGCCGAGGGCGATGCCCACGTTCTCCCATTTGGTGGTCAGCGTTTTAAAAATCTCTTCTAGAGTACAGGTGAACAGTTTAGGTGATAGCGGGTCTCCTTGTTTGACTCCTCTTAATATATTAAATTTTGGACCTATCTTTTCTAATTTTATGGCAGCTGTACTATGTGTATATACTTTTTTTAAAAGATTAATGTAAGTTGCATCGATTTGTTGATTATTTAGAGCCTTGAATATTGCAGAGTGGGAGATGCTATCAAAAGCCTTAGAGTAGTCTACAAAGGAAAGATAAAGCGGAATTTTAAATTCTTGGTGTTTTTCTATTATTTGATTAACTGTATGTAAATGATCAGTGGTAGATAGGCCTGGACGAAAGCCTGCTTGTTCAGGTGGTTGTTGTTCATCCAGTTTACCAGATATACGGTTTTCTATGACCTTGATAAAAGTTTTGTATAAATGGGAAATCAAACTGATGGGTCTATAATTATTTATCTCGGACTTGTCTCCTTTCTTGTGAATTAAAATTATATTAGAGTGACAAAAATTTGAAGGAAAGTTACCTGTATGAAGAATGTCATTAAATAATCTAGTAATATGGGGAGAAGGGTAGGTTCGCCAATCTTAAGAGCTTCAGTACTAATTCCATCTTCGCCACATGATCGGTTGTATTTCATTTTGAGAAGCGCGAAATGTACTTCACTATTGGATATGGGTGGTATATTTTCGGAACAAATATAATTTACGGGTATCGTTTGTATTTGAGCAATATTAGAATAAAGGCACTCATAAAATTTTGTTCAAATTTTTAAAATATTTCCGCGATTTATTAGCTTTTTACCATTTTCATCTTTTAAACATGTAATCCATGATTTACTATTACTTATTCCTTGTTTAGCTATTTTAAGTGATCGGTTCTTTTCTAGTGCGTTTTGGATCATTTTCATATTATAGTTTCTTATGTCTTTTCTAATGCTACGTTTTACTTCCTTGTCTTTTATTCTGTATTGGAAATCTCGTTTTCCTT
This sequence comes from Xylocampa areola, assembly GCA_935421205.1. Taxonomy (NCBI): domain Eukaryota; kingdom Metazoa; phylum Arthropoda; class Insecta; order Lepidoptera; family Noctuidae; genus Xylocampa; species Xylocampa areola. The sequence continues at coordinate 13,121,082 of OW285218.1, read as the reverse complement.
TATCCAGAGCCTGTCTTTCTTCTATAAGTGTCTGGGTTTCATTGGTTAACTTTCCTGTTTTAGTTTTACTTGATCTTAGTTTTTTACTAGCTTTCGTTACACTATTTAATATATCATGATACTGTTGATCCACGTCCCTGTCTTCATTTTCTGTGTCGATGAGATCAAAACTATTTTTAAGCTCTAAATTAAATTCTTTTTTACTGATAATAAGTGTTTCCTTGTTCAGTTTTTTAATTTTGTTTTTAAATAACTTTTCACGATGAATTTTTGTGCTAAATTTCATGGTTGCTCTTAAGGGTCTATGGTCTGAACTAAATTTAAATTGATTTATGGTCTGTATGTTTCTAATAATTTCTTTATCTGAAGTGAGTATATAATCTATTTCATTTTTTGTCTCATTATTTGGAAAAATCCATGTCCATCGCCTTTGAGGTTTTTTGTAGTAAAAACTATTTCCCACATGCAAATGTTGTCCAATTGCGAACTGGATAAGGCGAGTACCGCGTTCATTTCGGTTTCAAAGACAATGTGGTCCTACAATGTTGACATCGTCCAAGCTTTGCCTTCGATCAATTTTTGCGTTGAAATCACCTAAAATAATATTCCAGGTGCTTCGATGTTCGTCGCATGCTTTGTTAAGTAGGTCATAAAATTCTTCTACTTCGTCATCAGAATGTGACGACGTAGGTGCGTAAACTTGGACGATGGTTAACGTTTTAATGCTCGAAATTTGAAATTTTAAAACTGCTATACGATCCGAATACGATACAAATAAAAAATCTTGTATATTATTTTGCCATCTTTTGGCTACCAAGAACCCAACACCGTAAAGTCCACCGCTATGTTCATTATAATAAAATATGTTACTTTCTCTTTCTATTGTGTCCTCTCCACTTCTTCTTACTTCGGATAAACCTACTATGTCCCAATGGACCTCACTCAAAGCATTTTCAAGCTCGAGTAAGCGATCTTCTGTTCTTAACGTGCGAGTATTGTAAGTTATAATATGTAATCGTTTTTCAAGGTCCGATTTACACTTTGCTCGAGTCGTTAAACGGGGTATCGATCTCACCCGGGGATTCTTAGCACCCCCGGCCTCAGGGCGATTCTGCCTACCGTCATCAACAGCACCATCCCTGGGGCCACCGGGCACTTGGGGCCTATTTCTGTTAATTTTCTTCATATTTAAGGAGGGGATTAGACATTTAACCCATCGCGCTTGTCTAGTGCGAGTTGATGGGTGAACAGTAAACCAGCTTACTCGGTTCGTGGATGCTGCCGTTGACATTGGAACAATGTTCTTCCGCCACCACCCTAAATTGACGTCCTGTTCTTACGCCAATTGTCCAACTAGGCCATATTGCAAATCATTCCTTCGCATGCCCTAGGTTGGCTTTCTGGTGTTTACTACTAGTTAGTAAAAATTGTAAACATCGGTATTCCTTAAGTCGCCTCATACGACACCCACAGGAGGAAAAGGGGTGGTCTATTCTAGGCCGGATACCACACGGCTTTAGTATTAAAAGTCATTAACTGTTACGGCTCGAGAGAGGGTATGCGAGGGCGGAGGTGCGAAGCCCCCAATAGGAAAAGAGCGGCCTAACTTTATTTATCCAGCTTTCTACATTACACTGCAAACACTTACCAAATACCCTCTAAAGAAGATACGATAAAAAAAGTTATAAGAATACGGTCGCGAACAGCATTCGAACCTGCGCCTCCCGGATGAATACTTCAGGCGCGCTGACCACTAAGCCGTCTCGACTCGAGTATTCATCCGGGAGGCGCAGGTTCGAATCCTGTTCACGACCGTGTTCTTTTTCTATTAAATATAATAATTTTAGAGTTCGCTAAACAAGCGTTAATGCTTTTCAAAGATTTATCTTGAATACGATAAAAAAGTTTAAGTTCAACTTGTGACCATAGAAGAAAAAATTGCGGTATAGTAAAATATTGGTATGTATTGTGCTAACCTGATAATATTCCACAGAAAAGCTCCACCATAGCTGACAGTCCATATCCTTTATATCCTGAAGTCAACTCCCCACCGCCCAAGGGCATCAGACACCCAGTTTTGAAGGCCTGTAAATCGAGTAGAAATACGATCATGGCTATATTCGCGTGTGTAGCTACTATCGCGGACTTTTACGCCCACTTAATTTTTTTGGCTAATTCCTGCGCCGGCGCCATGCCATGCCCCCTTAAAGTGTTCACCTATTAGGAAAGTGAGAACGTAATTAGTTGCAATCTGCACTGCGCAGCTTAGTGACGAATCACGTGTACTCCTTTTTGTGAATTTTAAGGACGATCTAATTTGACCTTGGCGGAGCTTAAATTTTTTGAGTGCAAGCGAAAATGAACTTAGTAGTGGTCGGGCGGGAGTGTCCGCGATAGTACTTTCTTTGAATTAAGATGCTGTACATCCCGTATGTTTGTATACTATATGTTGGATAAACGGCATGTTTTTGCATTCGGTAATTCTTCCAAAGATCAACCTTCATTCGCGATGGTTTCCTGCATATCGGAAACCTATTTGGTGGTTTTGTTAATACAACATGTTTATAGATTGACAATAGACTCTTTGTGTCTTGTATAAGCCTATAAAAACTTGTTCAAACACACAATTGCAGTCACTGTCGGGGTCTTGGCACTGTCGTCGTGGCCATCGTTACCATGACGAAAATGCCAAGCAAATAGATTGGTGTTACTCATCTTCTTGCTAGCTGTTCAAGCTTTGCTTGGTGGAGTAGGCAACCGCTTCTTTTCTCTATATGTTTGGGTATATTGTACTTATTTTTAAAAGCTACTTGGAATATTAAAGTTATAATTCTAAATGGAAAAAGAATACGGCCGAAGAATTCTTCTTCCACATTTTAACACGTCTTTTGGTGACGTCATTGCTATCTATTCAGTCCCTATACAGGTGACCGTGAAAGAATTCACGGTAGTGAGTAGAGGGCGAGATGGCTTAGTGGTCAGAGCGCCTGGAGTATTTATCCGGGAGGCGCAGGTTCGAATCCTGCTCGCGACCGTATTCTTTTTCCATTTAATATTATAACTTTAGAGTTCGCTAAGCATGCGCTAATGCTTTTCAAAGATTTATCTTTACTTGAAATTTTATTCGAAACCCACCAGATCTCCATCTAGCGTTTCCTTTCCGTCTGGTCCTTGAGCCCAGCCACACGGCAACGGTTCACATTTCCGACGCTGCATCTCAATCTGAAAGAATAATTTATTAAAAACTTATTATTTTAAGCATTTAGTACAGCTTTAATAAAATCTATAATGTACCATAACACATGTTTCATAATATAATAAAACAACTATTAAACGGATTAATCACGTGCTATTATTGGTATTATTGGTTTTTCCTGACGCGATTAATCCGGTTAAAAGTTGTTTTATTATAATGTGTAGTGACCGTGAAAATCTAAGATATTACTACGTGTTTCTTATTGCCTTTAAGAGACCTTAGTAAAAGGACATTTGCCGGCACGGTTGGCGAGAGGTTGACTGTTTTTCCGAGTGTCCCGAGTTCCGAGGACGTAAATATAAAATTTAGGTTTGTAAGATGCACCCACGACACAAGTGAAATTTCTAGTGCGGGGAAACGTTTTAAAAACCCCAACCTTTTGAATTGCCAGCATAAAATACTTTTGATAAGTTCAACAGAAAGATTCTAGTGAGATAGTGTCCGTTGCGAATTTTAACTTAAGCCCCTGCAAATCAGTTGACTATTATTGTTGAAGGATTTGTTACTTGTGGTTAATAACTATAAAGCTTAGTATTATTTGCAGGTTACCTTTCCAACAGCAACCGCAGTAGTCGCCATGTCGAGGTAGAAGGATTCGTTCTGAGAAGCTGGGGCTACTACCGACAAGGGATTTGTGCCCAACGCCGCCTGGAACGAAAATTACATGCTTTGTAACGTATTTTGATCTTAGTTTTTAAGACTGTACATTTATATCGAGTATTAAAAACTATCAAATATGTGAAAACAATAATTAAGGTCACAAATTACTAATGATAACGCAAGAGCCACAAGAGCCCAAATAACAGAAAAAGCTAGAAAAAAAGAGCGGACATAATGTCAACGGTACGATGCTGTATTAATTATTAACACAATATAGCATCACGCCTGTATTCCTCGATGGGATAGGCCGAGGTGTATACAGGTGTACACCCATATTTTCGAACTCCGGCCTCCTATTGAGAATTTTCTTACAAAAACTCAATAACACTTTGCTCGACCTGGGAATCGAACCCAGACTTGGCACCATTAGAACAACAACACCGTTTTTAATACCAAGAAAAATTTGCCGTAACTAAGATCAACGTGTGACTTATCCACACAAATCATATTGCCAAATATTTACTTGTCTACCGGTTTGAACGAGAAATTCCAAACCCGCTTTGACGGATCTATGAGTCGAATGACCTCGTAAGCTTTGTTATTTTTTTTACGAACTGACCTGTTTACTTCTGGTGGGTGCTAGAAGTGGTGAGGTGTTGGTAAAAGCCATACCTATCAGACCTTTATCTGCAGCTTTTTGGGACCAGAAACCAGCCATGCCATTGTGATTAGACCCTGGAACATTGAATCAAAAATTTGCATCTATTGTCCTTCTGGTATAAATTCGACCGGAATTTTAAGAAACAAATATTTCGAATGCTGAGTGAAATGACCAAGGTAAATGTTTGTGATAAAGATTGGTACAGTTCCAAGGCGTAAATAAGGAAAATCTTGAAAGTATTTCAAGGTAGGTCATTAGGTAAGTACCAGACTCAGTTTCTCTCTATCATCACTCGACGGTTCAGCCTGTGTACCATAATCATTATCGAAATAAAAGAAAAATTATGTCCCATTTTCGTTTAACGCTCTCGCTCACGCATCATAAGCTGTCCTGTAATTTTTGCTTAAAACGGTGAAGGAAAACATCGTGAGGAAACCAGCACATCTGACTAATGTTCTCAGTGGTGTATAAAGCCATGTCACTCTGATTTGGCTTAACACACTATCAAGAACACCTACGGGTGGTTTATATTCTAACACTAGGTTATTCATCAACCGTACGATAAGAAGAAGAACAAATCACTTAGTAACTATCAGAATATTCAGATAAATAACTATTCTATACCATCTTCAATGCATTTCAGTGCTTCTTTTGTGAATTCCATCTGGCTACAATGAAATATATCAGTGTCTCTAGAGATCTGGTTAATCATTCCTATGGCACGTGGATGTAAATCGATCGAATTAAAATCAACTAAGGAAAATGAAAGTGTTTTTAAAGAATGGTCTTGGAACCCACAATGAACTTAATCAGGAAAGGTTTTGAAGAAGTTTTGGTTAGTTACCTTTCACTGATACCCATCCCACTCCTGTCTCCTTAGCCTTCTTGATAGCGATATCCATGGCGAAATGACTGGCAGTAGCTCCCAACACGTTGTTAGCATCAACCCAAGCCGTGGACTGCGTCTCCTTCAGCACTTTCGGCTCATTATTAGGCTTACAGGCACCGCTTATAATGTCATTCACGTACATTTCTGGAAATTGAGTTGACTGAATTTATAGATACTGGTGTGTAGAAAATTTTGATAGGTGACCAAAGAGTGGAACAATGAAAGAGTTTGGGATCTATGTATATCTGAGATCTATGTTTACGAGGGATAGGATGCATGTGAAGGACATAGAAAGGAGAGTGACAGCTGGTAACCAGGTGAATGGGCCTCTACACAATTTCATGGATAGCCGGAATGTGTTTATAAAGGCGCGGCTGGCCGTTCATGGAGGGGTGTCAGTGCCATCTCTTACGTATTGTAGTGAAAGTTGGGTGTGGCAGAAGAAACATGAAAGTAGAATTAATGCAGTAGAGATGAGAGCTTTGAGAAGTATGGGTGGCGTAACTTTGAAAGATAAAGTGAGGAACAGCGTGATAAGGGAACGTTGTGGAGTGAAAGAGGATGTAGTGACAAAGATTCAGAAGGGTATGCTAAGATGGTTTGGGCATGTAGAAAAGATGGATGAAAGGCGATTGACTAAACTAGTACATGAGGCGAGAGTGGATGGAAGAGTTGGGGCAGGACGACCTCGAGGAACGTACCGCAATCAAATTGCGAACGTTGTCAAAAAAGGATGGGTCACGGCCCCCTAAATCGGCAAGTATGAATGAAGAGGTTAATGAGCATAGATGAAGCGAACAAGGTGTGTCAGAATCGTAGCAAATGGAAATCAATGGTCTCCGCCTACCCCCTATGGGAAACAGGCGTAATTGTATGTATGCATGTATATAGTTTTTTTTTTATTATCATAAACAAACTAAATTTGGCCAAGATAATCAACATTGAGTAAGTCATTTATTGGAATAAAAATCATTGTTTTATTTGATTTGTAGTTAATCGCAGCTAGTAGCGCCCAACTTCAAAACGAGTGACAGCATCAAAAGGCAGAGAATCATAAACTCATTAAACGAGGGGTTTCTCACAGTTTTTCTTCACGTAATTTTTCTGTATTTACAACTTTATTTCTACTAAGGTAAGATCTACATTCAAAATTTGACTATAATAGTGGAACTTAGTTGTCATATTTTGGAAGACTAACTGAGTCGAAGAATATCCAATATCTCCGACTACTACCTGCAGTCCCTTTCACCCTCTTCTCGTCTACTCACCTAACCTATTAAGTCCATGACTGGGATGTCCGAACCTGTCGGCCTGTATCAGAAGCTCGGCCTGCTGCTCAGCTGGCCTGCTGGCAGTACCAACAGCCTTCAGGCAGTCCGTCATGAAACGCAGCGCCTCAACTGTCGCCACCTTGCCCATGATTGCTGGATCTGGAATCAATGGATTATTGATGATATTAGTGTTATATAATATTTTTACAAATATTTTTACAATCTGAGATAATTATTTGTAGTAGTCACAATGACTGATTTAATTACCCATTTTGGCATATACCTAGTTTATGTACTAGAGAACAGTGTAGGTAAGAATTAATATCGATACAGCGATGTTAAACAAACATTGATTATATGATTTCAAAACAAACCCGTACTTATCCGTTTGTTTATATTAACAATGATTACAATAGTGGCTATCAATTCAAAGAATATTTATCAATAAATTACTTAAACTTAATACTTGAAATGAACGAATCCTAAATCAATAATTTTAATTTAGTTTTACATAACCATTTTTAAGGAAGAACAAATTATGTTTACTGTTATTTGGTACTTAAAATTATACTGTTGCAGATTGAGATTATTTATGACGGAAAAAATATGTAGGTATTTATATGGTACCCGTAGATATAACAAAGATAGATTAAAGAAACAGCTACTTTTCAACCAAACTACAAGGTCGTGCGAAATGCGATAACACTTAAGTAATTTTTTTTAAGTTTCACCTTTCTGTCAATCCACTGGTAAATACAAGGCATGGAAAATAAATGATCCCAATAGTTTGATTTCAATTATGATTTACAATACAAAAATAACAATAAATTGAGGAAATTATTTGCTGTAAACAATAATAGGTGCATTGACAGTGTAGGTCTATCAATATGAACAGGAGGGAAAATTTTGTAGTAAGTCATTGTAATTAAAAATTATAATGATATCACACATGAAATGTTATCAGTTTATCACCTATGTGTGGATAATGTGGTCCGGGGAAGTCGAGGGCTCAGTTGTATTCTTGCTAACCAAACGCCAAGCTAAAAACTAATGAATGATATTCTTGCTTATACCAGATCGGCGGTCGGAATACCAGATACCGATACTGGGACCGCGGAATTCTCTCCTGCCACCGTGATTGCGGCAACACCAAGACAAGTATCTGGAAAGCATACGCCTCTCTACTCTACTATAATTTGGAGCCATAATTTTACCTTTTATTGCAGGACTGTATTCTGAAGAAGCTGATTCGTGAATGAGTTATCATTATAGACATGTTGAGACACCTTTTGTATCTAGCTTTTCAAATACCACTATTTTAAATTCCATCAATCAGCCGCAATAAAAAAAATTGTGAATAAATTTCTATAAACTGTAAATTTTGCGAGATTTTGCACTTAAGAAACTACGTGTTGAAATTTTGTCACACTTTGAAGTTTCCGATTATCCATAGCAACTGTCTTAGAAACGTAAAAAAGAGGTTTTACCTTGCTCTATAAAACACGGATATCATACATGGGGATCCCCAATTTTTTTTATCGTCTCAACTATATTTTTTTAACCCCAATTTTTTTATCGGGTCATCCATATGAAGCAGATTCCCCAATATTTTTTCTCGAGATTGCTATTCGGACGATAATCTAAACAAAGTATCGCTAATGAAATATAAGCTCAACAACAGCATTACGCCGCGATGCCACGCGCATAACGCATCGGTGAATATCGCATATTAACTTCGTGCTCGTTGCGATCTGTGGTCGGTAAACGGTCTTTTAGGTTAAGCAACGCTTGGTGCGGTCAATCTGCAGATAGATCTGCTAAGAGCCTTTTTCATTTGCATTTCTAGGGACTATTGCGTACCATCGACTCCAGACCGCAGTGGGACGATGTAATCTCAATATGAGCAAGTAAGGCTATATTAACGAAAAAGCCACGGGATGTAAGTGTGGAATCGGCCCACGAACAATGGGCACAAAGAGCACAATCTACCGTTGTGCTCTTTGTGCCCTAACTACTGTTCACTGCCATTAATAACACCATCGACGTGAAAAAAATTTGGACATACCAAGTGTCTAGAAAGAATCTAGGGAACCGAATACAACAATTTGATTGTACCATCGACACGAAGAAGAAGGTTTATTGGGCCAGGCCCAAGTATTGATTTAGCAGCTAAATTTAAAGGCTTGTACAACTGTAGAACTAAGTTAGCTCTTAACCACACGAAATGGGAAGCAGAAATGCAGACATTGGAAAAATGTGTTGTACACCTGTTTCTGAGCTCGTAATTTAATCTAATTAAGCTGCCCCATTTATCTGAACAAATATTAAATAAATACCTAATTACCATTGGCTTTAGTGTGTTGAAGTTATTAGATAATGAGCTATGCAAGCTAGGAATGCAGTTACAAGTGACACGCTGAAGACAATTAGTGGCATATAAAAAATAATATTAGCGACCGGTTCCAAAACTTGCAACCTAGCAATACTGTGACCGCGCAGTGAGGTTTTTTCTTTTTTTTAGTCAAAAGTAAAGTTGTAGAGTAGACTTTTAGTGTTGAACAAGCTACCCGGACCCCAAGCGGCACTGGAACGACGGCAACCGTCGTCGCGTGTCGGCTGCAGTCGTCGACGTCCTGACCAGCGTCAGCTCCAGTACAGCGTCGACGGCAACCGACCAAAGATTGCAATGCCTTTTATTAATGTCTAGCAGGTTCATCTTCTAATTATAAAAGTTTGAGAATGCAAAGGAAAGCATGATCTGAGTTCACTGCTGTTTCGTATGTAGAGGAACAAACAGGCAAACCCAAAAGATTTGTCTACAAGTAGATTAGACAAATATTTTTGTTCTGTGAGAAAAAACTCACGACCTGTGTAGCATTAATCCTACTTATTTACTTACTTAGGTATTTATTCCGTACCGTATTTTTTTAATTTACAAGAGTTTTCGTTTGACCGGTACTTCACCTGTTAGTAGGTAAAGAACTATGCGCATGAGGATGGTGCACCAAAGTGGTGCACCCAGCAAAAACTTATTCACTAGAACCTTGATTACTACCAGAGTTATAGATATGTTAAATTTCTGCATTTAGTTACTTCGTTAATAATATAAATAATTAAATAAATTGTTATAGGTATGTTGGTAATACACCAATCATACAATTCAATGACGCCGTTTATCCTTACGAATACAAATTGCACGTTACTCAGAGAGACTTTATTCTTAACTGCATATCTTCAAGGTAACATTGGTAGAGCTGGCTGAAAAATCAATATAAATCAAAATCGTCTGTTATCAATATTTTAACTAAAGTTGACTTTGAATAGCACGTACAAAGACAGGCCCCGCCAAAACACATTATAATGATAATAATATTATGGTTTATGGACTAAGTGTTATTTACCAACAAAATATGCCCTTCTAACCTAATTGTCACTTGAAAGTGAATAATTTGCATACTTACGTAACTAAGCGGTTTCTGTCTTCAAAATAAACTTGTTGCTATCGTTTTTAATGCTTTGTTTTTTATTACACAACATGTATACGAACTCTTTTATCGTCACAGATAATATATGACGTGCGTTCGCGTCGGCGCGGGCCGGTATACTGAGTTTAGCGGCCAGGGCCAGTACGATAGATAATATAATTTGTTTGCAGAATTTAAAGCATTAATAATAAAATTGGTGTACGTTCGCGTGGGCACATACTGAATTATTCCTGGAATTGGTGACTTTTCCATTGAAACAATGTTTTCCATTTAAGCAGTTTATTTTCCAATTAATATTGTAGAAGTGACAAGCGCTTTACGAGCTCTCACGCCTATTTTTATTTACATTTATTCACTCTACACTTAGAGCTTACGTCAATGCTCTATATTCCAAATCTTCTTCTTCATATCGTGTTATTGATGTACGACCTAGACAGAGTTTCAAACCGGCAAACCATTGAGACCATCTCTTGGGTGTGCAGGTTTCCTCAAGATGTTCTCTTCTACAGTTTTAACTTTTCAAAAAATAAATTATACCTAAAATCGAAATATCTTTATTCGGATTAGACCATTAGAAATGGTACTTTTTGAACGTCATACATAACAATAAGACAGTCCCCAAAAACGCCTACCCTTCACCGCTTCCTAGTGCTTCACTGGAGAGAAGAAGCGGCGCAACAAACTCCCCAGCTACACGTTACTATCTCTCAAGTTACAATAGAATAAAAATAAAAATATACATTTCAGCTGGGACTCACAGACATAATAAAATAAATACTATTTACCTCATTGAATTACTTCCGTTTAAATTTTATTTAATCGGTAGTTATTTAAATAATGATGGACCCCCCTTCGTGTACTATATATCACGAATTAGAACCCGAGCCCGATGTTTAATAAATATAAGACAAAAAATAAATAAATTATAGGTTAATTAAAAGCAGACTATCACTGGTGAGCAGGACGAACAGTCACCACAAGCAGCACCCATTCATGAGCTTGACGTAAAGATCAGCCATCACCCTCCTCGCCATTTTAGAGGGAAGTGAGCGACCCGACCCCTAACGCAACCGCGAGCAATAACATCTAAGGGAGCATGACGAACCTGCCACCAAAAGAAAGACTGAGAATTGTAAACATAACATAATCTAGTTGCCGAGGTCACTAATTCGCTACAATATAGAATATAATAAAAAACTTGATATATGAAAAACAAATGTATAAAAATATAATTATTATGAACATGTCATAAGATAAATTTGATCTTTAAATATGAATGAATGAACTGATAATTCATTACTAATACGCACATTATCATCTCCAACCTTTGACATGCCACTAGGCTATTACTGCAAAGTTTTGCTTTTAGTGAAACTCTACCTTAATTAGGAGTCTTTGTATCTAAATTGAACAACAAATGTCCATTAAGTACTCTTGAAAATAATTCCTCTCAATTGACATTGGAAATATATTTATTATTATTTTTAATGGTAAAATGTCAAAAAATAATTATACGTTCGGGATATTATGAAGACAACATGCTTTAAATTTGAGGCAACTGTAATGTTGGTAAATTTATTTTAAAATTACGCGTTGTTTTAAGCTAATACTTTTAACGACTTATATTTACTTTTACGATTAATATTGGAATTATATTGGGATTGGTATTAGTTTCAAGAGTAACCCCACAGGTCATTGCAAATTAGACCATGTCATACTATTTAACATTGAAATAACTATTAATTAACACAAGCTCTAGTACTCTACCTTCGGTGTTAATTTACGTAGATAATCACTTCAATAAAGTTACCCACAGCTCTATAGCACGGTCTGCGGGTAAAACAATATTATGAGGATAATAACAACCATAGGTCATTATCATTTACAAGAATAATAATATGTATATTGGTATATCTGCCTAGCCTTTCCCCAAATATATTGATTTTACCTTCCCGTCTGACCGGATGCAGCTTAATACCAGTATTTTTATTAAGAGTTAGTTTATTGATAATAAATACATTATTATTTATATTCGTACTATGACTTGGGTACTTATTGAATTTATTTCAGGAATATTAAAATATCATGATCAAAATAACTCGAAAATTATCGCACTTGTATATATAAAATCAAGCTTGTTTTCCATTGGGTAGGCAGACACTATCGATTTCCACTTGCTACGATTCTAACACATTTTCGCACTTCTAACACATTTTCGCACTTCTATCACATTTTCGCACTTCTAAAAGGTAATAAAGTAATATGAAAAGCAATGTAGCAAGCGAGCAAGTCACAAAAGATAGTTACGCCTTCTTTTCTAAGTTACTATATTTGTGACATAATTATTTGTTATGTTATTTGAATAGTTACACAAAATGGAAAAAATAACTGTTCAAACACTTTTGAAAAAGTTGAGAAAGGCTTAGAAGAATATCTGAGACGAATAAAATGATGGCCAGTGAGTTTATTTTTTATAAGATGTGACACTTTAGTTCTTCAGTTAATGATGTTAGTGATTTTAATTGAAACCTGAATTGTCTGATAACAAGTAATTTTGTCATTACAAGTAAAACGGTAACTTTAATTACCTACTTATCAGTTAAACTTGTATTTAATGATAATATTATAATAAATTAAATAAATATTAACGCACTGTGTATATTTACCGCTGTACATGCACACTTGATATTTATTTGAACTTGGAATTCTGTAGGTAACTTTTCTCCACTAACTAAAGAAATAGTGAACTGTGATTTGATAAAAAAGTGAAAAATCTATTAGTGTTTTTCCCGAACCAGCATTAAAAAGGTATTGTTTAAATCAAATTCAAGTTTCGAATTCTATCTTTGAATCTATTTGAAAAGGGATAGTTCACATTTTGGGATTCTCTATATTTTTTTGTGTTTCCACAATGTCATTTAATTCGTTTAATTTCAAATCGTCGTTAATTTATCTTCTAAATATTTAGGATTTTCCTCTCTTTTTCATTTAGTTTATTTGTGAAGGCTTCTTCTTCTTCTACATAACGGGGCTATTATGAGTAGATACTATGCTATACTAAAACCGACATAATAGTTATATATCCGACTGACGATCACGTAGTTACACGCGTAGGTATAAATAGCGTCGACATTCGCATTGAGATTCAAGGTCCAATCTGCTACATTGACAATGAACTTCAACTTTTTTTTTGTTTTACCCAGTCAAACCATTTACTGAGACTTGTTTTCTGAAAAGAGCAGACAAGTAGAATTACACCTTGTTTTGATTTCAAGGATAATATTCGTTTTGAAGTTTCTAGTAATAACTTAAAATCAGTCATTTAAAAAGTCCCTATTCTGCATGAAGGTAACTGTGATGTTAGTAAAAGCGATGTTTTTTTTACATATCCATGCTTGAACTATCTTCGCTTAACTTCACTAATGTCGAAGCGTCCCCACAGCACAGCCTTATAAACCTATAGAAGTGCTAATCAAGGTAATCACTATGGCAAAGATTTACGTTTCAATGTTAAACTATTCAGTTATTCAATTAATGTACCTATATCTGTCTCATTCACACTCCTTACTTCTATATGAGAGCCATGAGGCAGGTTATTGCCCTCCTACAATGAACATGTTATTTCAACTGTCAGGTCACCTTTGGCAAATGGTATGTTGTTTTTAAGGCAGTTGTCATACTTGTGGAAAGACATACGGTCGTGACCAGGATTTGAACCTATGCTCCTCGGATGAATACTCTAGGCACTCTGCCAAGTGAGCTACCCCGACCTTCGCTTACTATTTCTTAAATTTCTCTTCCACACTTACGTGACCTCATCGCCAGTCAGTCTATACCTAAGTATAAAGTGACTGAATCGACACGACTAACGACGAAAATTTCAACATATAAAACAACTAGCTGTACCCGCGACTCTGTCCGCGTGGATGTCGTAAACTAACACCATGTCGTGTATGAACACAAATTCATAATTAACAAAAGTTGGACGTGATTTTTTATATTGGCATAACTTGTTTTATTTATGAACGGATTGACATGAAACAAACACATCATGTTAAGTGAAGCTTAGCACAATAACTTAGTGCAAACCACATCGAAATCGAATAAGCCGTTTCTGAGATATTAGTGCACAAACGCACAGACAAACAGTCAAAAATTCTAACAATCATTGATTTGGGTGCTATTTGCGTTGATTAAGGTCCCAATAATATTTTTTATCATATATCTTCCATGTACAGACAGCGATCCGTTACATTTTTATTATATGTATTGATGATATCTGCAATCTTGCGCCTGACAAAGCATAACACCACGCCTGTGTTCCCCGAAACAATTACACCCACATTTAAACGAATTTGAGACCTCGTACTCAACAGTCGCGCTTGTGACCAGCGCCTGACTACGTGACTATTTTTCGTTTGACTAAAAGGGACTGGGAACCAACCCAGGTGTTAGAGAGCACTTGGCTTTGAAACTGCCATTTATAATACGTCGATACATTCAAAATTGTTTGTTACTGACTTAGTATTTTATGTAAATAGTAAATAGTTTATGCAAAAATTCAGCTTCAGCTTCAGCTTCTTCAGCTTTCAGATTTTATAATTACCTTTTTGACTTAAAATATTTAAAAAAAAATTACGTCATGGTTGCATAACTCCAGTCTCCAGGCGGAAGTGGAAAGTCTGGGAATTTCCGAAAATAATCAGAAAACCTTATAATTGCCTGATTCCATCGAACCCAGGACACCACGCTAATCAGTCGCGCTTGGGCCGCTACACCGCGATCCAATCAAAAATACGAGTATACATGTTTATAATATTTAACGACATTTTAATGACTTCATTATTATTGGTGGTTGTGTGAAGACGACCCATATAATGGACATAATTGTCTCAAGATACGCTCTGATGTAACATTGTGATAAAATTTACACTGCAGGAGCGAATTATTGTAACACCAAAAAGAAATTGGAATCCATAATTTGGACCACCACCTCTCTAACCATGGGCCATTTAAGGCACTAAAGGAATTGCATGCGGAGTATACAATATAATTCAAATCGCACATAATTACGAAAACATATTCCACTTAGAGGTGCGCGTTTTAATGGCATTAAACAAAATTATCCGGTACATAGAAAAAGGGGCCATCAGCTCAACCAGTACTACTCTACTATCTTGCGCAGATTTTTAGCTGCGGCTTTCTTTTGCACCAATTTATAAAAAAAACTAATGGGAAATACTGAAATTTCATACGCAACTATTTGGATCCACGTTCATGACTAGAGTGAAAGGATTTCTTCTTGATCTATGTGCTTCATCCTCGGCCACACCATTGCTTACTGCCAGGCGAGTTTGTGGCCAAACGTAGATTCAATTTTTGATAAAATAAATACTTTTTTTGGTAGAATGTGTAATAGGTATACATTACTGAAAAGCGCCTCATAATGATTGCAGATAATTAACATTATCTTCAAACATAAAACTGGTACTTCAATATTGAAACTGATAATAAACTAAGTGAGGTTATATTAAGTAGTTGTTTCAGAATTTTTATTTAGGTCGTCTTATTCGCAACTATTCGCATAGTTAGGTAAGATACTATTTTCGTTGATATTTTTTTTTTTAATTTATAATTTGATGTTTTTGTTATAATTTTGTTATAATTATAAATATGTTGTTTCTGTGAGGGACTTCTTAATAGGAACTCGGTGTTTGGATTTGTGCCTGGTTGATCTCAAAAGGGTGACATGTCTACCAGATAAGACATAATAACGGTATTAGTGGGTGTACTGTGTTGGGTAGGCACTATTTAACCCTTTGAGATACTGGCGTGATGCTAGAATAAGTAAAATCAAGCAATTGTAGATCCAGGCTTCCAGGACCTTTTTGAACAGCCCAAATGTCATGTTAATTTAAACAAGTGAAGGTTGAATCTAATAACGAATGAAAAAAAATACTATTATCTACAGTGCAATCATTGATTGTTTTTCTGTGTACAATTTTTTTTCCAGCCAGCCATTTTGCCGGTTGAATGCAGAATCCCGTACTCTTTCCGTGTTTTCTCGTTCAATATATAAAAGAGTCGGTCTTTCTGTTCATAGTTCAGTTTCCTGGTATCTTGAGGGTTTCAAGTTACTGTTTCCGTGGTCAGTTGAAATATCATCTCATATCACATTAAATAAAGGGTGTTGGAAAAGAAAAAGTGCGGGAAAGTTGTTCACTTTAAAGTAAGATTGGTTAGTATGATAAAAATATAATAATAATTTTTTTGGGCAGTCGTGTAAAGAGAAATAGTTTTGGAAAGTAAAAGCTTTTACTTTAATTATAAATTATTTTTTTTTTTTTTTTTAAATGCATAGTTTGGGTACCAACTTGCCTGATGGTAGGCGACGGTGTGGCCAAGGAGCACGTAGATCCAGAAGAAATCTATTCACTCTGAGTAGATTTGGGGATTGTAAATTTTGGGAAAATGATAGTTGGGGAGTTGATGCAACTGCCCAGACCCGTCTCCCACAACGGTTGCACGAGACTACACTACTCCCGAAACATGACTAGTCGCTTCACGGTATGGCTTCGACCGGTGGGTTACCACCAGCCGCGGCCGAAGCCACCCACCAGAGTTGTGGTTTCTGTTTTGCACCACCCCGGGGCCACGAGTAGGGATTCCATTTTAAGGGTGCACTCCTACGGACGAGGGTAACTCAGCCCCCAATATAGATTCATAAATGAGTTTTTATCGAGCAGTTAATGATAATTTAAATGCTATCACATAAAACAACTTTTGTATGGGCCAGATTGAATTTTTACTTAATTGACTCTTGACCTTTCGCTCATAATACCATATAAAGAGCTGTTTATTGACACCGGCGAAACGTAAATGCTTAAAAAGATAAAAACGTAAATCAAAAAACGAGTAAAATAAAAGTTTATTTTAATAGCTAACCGTTATTGTCCTATAAGTAAGTGTAAGTTGATTGTAAACCTTTCAAACTAACCAAAAAAAACATAAATAAATAATTGGTTAAAACACACATACTTGTACATATCTACATATAATCCCCGAAGAGGTAGGCAGAGGTGTACAGTACAAAGATATACACCCATATTTCATCAATGCTGTTATTAAGCTCCATGTCATGGGTAGTAGACAACAATCATCTACCGGGTAAAATTCGAAACTCCGAGCTGGTACTGAGTTCTTCTATCAGGAAAACCCAAAAACAATGCTCGACCTAGGAATCGAACCCAGGACCACATAGTCAGTAGTCGCGCTTAGGACCACAAAGGCAACGAGGCAGTTTTAGTTTATTATAACACGCACCCTATATAAGCCTTAACCAATACAGCCTTTAAAGTACTAGCATCACCTCCACTTTCTATTGTCCACCACAAATACTTGGCAGTACTCCCTCCAGAGACTAACCACCACTCCTCTATAAAATAAATGTTCACCTCTAACAAATACAATGTCAATTGTAACTTCTTCACATTTCTTCGGAAGTCGTGAAGCTTAGATTGTAGGCTTAGCTACTGTATGTTTGATATTGTTGGTTGTATTGTTCATTTACTACATGCATCACAAAAAGATAACAGGTAGGTACCTAATGATAGTAGCTGGCATTGTTAGTTTTAGAGTGCAATAAATCCGTTGGTTCTTGCACCCAACATTCTTGAAAATAATTCCGCTCGATTGACATTGGAAATATGTCAGTTCGTACTTATAAATGCCAAAATGTCTAAAAATAATTATAGATTCGGGATAATATGAAGACAAAATGCTTAATGATTGAGGCAACTGTAATGTAGGTAAATTTATATTAACATTACGCGTTGTTTTAAGACGTCTTTTTAATATTGGAATTTGATTGGAATTGGTATTAGTTTCAAGTGTCACCCCACAGTTTTTTAGTATCCCGCTGACGGCGGTATTCCCAACACGAGTTTATTCGTTTTTTAAACTTTAAATCTGTTGAGTCGGTAATTAACATACACAATAGAAATATTATTTTTATCAAGTACAATTTTGTACCTTCGCGAGCAGCGTGATTATGGGGTTTTTATCCACAACGTTAACGGACCCTGTTGCTTAAAATACATATCACAAACAGTTTGCATCTGTTTCTATTTCTTATAAAAGAAATAGTAAAGGAAAATTACTGATCTGACAACCAACCTCATATAACACGAATTAGGAATACTAGGCATCTTATGAAAGCCGTCAATAAAATTATTCTTTGTGAAATTCTAATTATTCTATGAAAAAAATGCATTCTAAAGATATTTTATTAACCAATTTATCATTTCCAGGTGAAGTCATGCCTGCGGTGAAGCTGGATGAGGTGCGTCGTTTCATGGAGGACAGCCTCATGGCTGTTGGGGCTCCGGAGTCGGAAGCAAAGGCCCAGGCTGACCTGCTGATGCACGCTGACACCGTGGGTCATTATAGTCACGGACTGAACCGACTTGGTGAGTTCTGCAGTTATTTTGATAACACGAAACAACATTTAAAAACTATAACTAGAACTGCTTCATAAAATCTAGATAAGGTTGTCGTAAAACAGAGAAGAATGGCATGAAAGGTATAATTACTTGTGTCCTTTTTATTCGATGTGTGGAAATACCTACGTCATCGACGCTACCGACTAAACCACGTGATCTGCCACTTTACCGACGTCTTAGGATCGCAATTGTATTCGCCACCGGTTACGGTGGAAATGCACAGGCAAAGCAGGGGGGGGGGGCAGATGGATCTGGCCCACCCTAGAACGAAGTTTACTAAGAAATAACAAAATAATATGAATGTGTAGTGATCGCGCAAACCTAAGATATTACTATAATAACAAGATAAATCTACAATATTTAAAAAAAGTTGCCCCTTTAGTAAAAATCGTTGTTACGCCTATGTCGAAATGTGTAAATAAAACTTCTAAATGACAATGATGTTTAGCCTTGAAGATTTGCTAATAGCCCTAACAATATTAATTATTACACAACCAATCTAATTAATTAACCATCAAATACACAACCCAACTCATAAATAATTCTCGCAAAGAATTCGTATTTATTGCGTTGCATACTAACCGATCCAGGGGGCCTAGACAAAATCCCTTTTCTGTAAACGTTAACGCCAACGGAAAGATCGAATTGTATGGAGTTGACATTTGCTTTAGAGATGTCACGTGACTGCTGCTAAATTGGTAGACAAAGCGTTATTTCTCATGCGGAAAGGAACGTCGAAACGAGCGTGAGCGTGAGCGCGACACGTTATTGACGAAAATGTTCCAAAATGGTAGACAAAAGCCACTTTTGGCAATCGCAAACGCTATTTTGACGTTTCCACAACACGCTTCATTAGCGGTAGCTCGGACCCTCACGCTAACCGTAGAAAAGAGTTAATAGTGTAATTTTTGCGTGTGATTAATTAATTAAAATACATCGTTTGAGATTATTATGGGCAGCTAATACCAAAGAAGCATTGCAAAGACGTCAAACAAGAAGAAATAGTCGTAAAATAGAGTAAATGATGGAGATGCCGGAATTGAAACTTTTTAATCTTATTACCCTTTTCCATTTGTCTGCAGTTTTGTTTACACCACCAACCACCCAATGAGTTTAAAATTTCAGCTAATTCTTCCACAGACCTTCATTTTTTATCTTGCCTTGAAGGCCACGTCGTGGCCTTGAAAGATTACCATGGCTAAAAATAGTATTCATGATATGAATGTACTATGAACAAGAAGCCAGTAAACATAAATTTTGGTACAGGCATTCTAATACTCTATCAATGTAACAAGTATTAAGGTTTGAATTCACATTTATTAATAAAAGAATAACAAATGAAGCACCACAATCATCTAAGAGCACCATTGTAGGGTCGTTGTTTACATTATGCATTCCATAATTTCAAGTACTTCCAAGTTCATAACAAATGGGAAAGACATTTATGAATAAATGACAAAATATTGGATAAACCCTCAAAGATATTAGTTATTATTTATTCTAAGGATAAACCTGCCTTTCCATGAATTCTATCAGCAAATTAAAAAGCTCGGTACTCACACGTAGTCTAGGCTCCACCTAAATTTATTTTTTAATAAAAATTACACACTCCTATGAGAACTTTATTGTTTGTTAAATTAACTGTATTTATATTGAACTTTTTTAAAGATAATTAGTTTGTCTAGGCCCCCTGGGCGCCATAGAATATGTACCTTATGCCTATTTAATGTCGCCCGTAATCCCTTCCTACTCCAAAAATAGCCTTTATTTATTAAAAGCTTTAACACTGTCCTCGGTCTTGTGTTTATCCTGTTTATAGATATTTAAGACTTATGAGGTCACCACTATAAAACACTTGGGATAACACTGGACACTGACGTCATCGGGACTGTGTTGACAGCAGTCGTAAATTGATCTTGATAATGTTGATTTTGGTTTAAGTCGTTGGAGATATAAGGATTAAATAACTTTGGTTACCTGTCTGATTTTTTAAGCAAACAATGGTTAAAAATTTCAAGAAAAAAAAAATGCGTCATTGGTCTAGTGTGGCTGCTGAGCTTGAGGTTCTGGGGTCGATTCCCGGGTCGGGCTAAGTGTTATTGGGTTTTTTTGTTAGGAAATTCTCAGTAACAACCCAGAGCTAGAAAGTCGGTATGACACTCCCATACTTCGTAGAGTACCTACGTATAGCCCCGACGGCTCCTGCGTCTGGTCTCTCTCCGGTCGTGTCGGATTGCTGTCTATATGAGAGTGTATGCGAGTGAAAGAATAGGGCAAACACCTGTGTTTGCGTACTATAATATCTCCTGCGTACTTGGCTAGTCTCCTGTGGAAATAGGCCGCCGTGATCGAAAACTCGGTCAGGAGTATTATTATATTTTATTGTACGGTCGTTTCATTGCATTCCTGGAGTTATGGCCTTACATACTGTCAATTTTATTTATTGTTATTGCTTTTATTTTCTTCTTTTTGGGTCAGCGAACACATTTTTAAACAAAAGGTGTGCACTCCTACAATGCTAAAACTATTAGATAGTTCAACTATCTATAATATAACTTGACTTTGTGTGCACAACTAATGTTCAATTTAAAAAAACCTCTCCTTGCGTTTTAGTAGTAGGAAGGTATTTCAACAGACAAATGTCCTAAAATCTCTATTGTATTACAGAGTTTTATATTAACGACTGCCAGGCTGGATCGTGCGTGCCGACAGCCAAGCCCAAGATCCTGAAGGAGTCGGGCGCCACTGCCTGGGTGGATGGGGGTGACGCGCTTGGAGCTACCGTCGGCAACTTCTGTATGGACATCGCCATCCAGAAGGCTAAAGAGTCCGGCGTGGGATGGGTGGCTGCGAAGCGTAAGTGACATTTTATTTAAATACACTTTGTGAGCTATAAAGAAACGCCTATAAAAATCATTATAATATGATGTACCTATGTATGTTATTACCTAATTAATAACCAGTTTTTTTTGAGATATGATACATCAAAACGTTCGCATGCAGAGGCTCACGTAGACACGACATAAAATATAAGATCTGAGTCTGTTAGCACGATTACATTTTTGGCAACAATTTTCCTCAAAGCATGTGTGATGTGTCATAGATAACTTACTATCCAAACGCAATCCGGGACACTTAACTCGTCACCAAACTGCTTATTGAGCTTCCAGAAGTGGATTTTTGTTAGATATAGCATCACGCTTGTATTCCCTGAAGGGGTAGGCAGAGATGTACACAATTGTGCACCCACATTTCACCAATGCTGTTATCAAAGTCCCATGTAATGGGTGGTGAGCCTATTGCTATTTGCACAATTCCGGTCAACTACTGAGAATTTCTTAACAGAAAAACCCAATAAAACTGCCCGAACTAGGAATCTAACACAGGACCTCACGCTCAACAGTTGCGCTTGGGACTACTACAACAACGAGGTAGTTATAATAAGTAATTTGTAAGCAGTTCAGTGTAACGTCTTAATTATTTTGTTTTTCCAACTCTTATAATAAACAAACACTCTTCAAAAGCACATCCTAGGCATACAAAAATAAATTAACATTCTAATAAAAATGTTTACGTATCGCAGGAAGCAATCACTTTGGCATGGCTGGCTATTGGGCGCTGCAGGTGGAACGCGAAGGACTTATCGGCCTGGCCTTCACCAACTCATCACCTATCATGGTCCCCACTAGGTCCAAGCAAGTGAGTTCGTAGGGTACATAATATTGTGTATTAATTGATTTAGATTTTATGAAGGTTCTTCGACGCTGGTCGTCGCTTCCTGTCTGACCTTTTTCGAAGACTGTCTTTGACATTTCTAATACTTGTCTGTTTCAGAGGGCCCTGGGTACGAATCCTATTGCAATGGCTGCTCCAGCGGCTGATGGTGACAAGCTTGTGGTAGACATGGCTACAACCACTGTTGCTATGGGCAAGGTAAATAAAACTATTTAAAATGTCGATTTAAAATTATATTACACTTTGTAAAGCTAGGTAAGTTGACATCTGTCATCATCCCCCTGCCTTTATCTCAATTAATTTGGGGTCGGTGCAGCATACATATATTTGGCATGCTGCTAAACTTTTGGCTATGTTTTATGACCGGCCGCCTGTATGACATAAACCCTGATGTGACAACTGTTCACCACTGAATTAGCTGCAGTTAATCATGTTGATTGACGCCGATGTTACCATACTAATAATGTAATAGAAGAATTGGGATAGTGAGCAGGGATCGGGATGGCGTTCTTCGTAGAGCAAATGACAATCGCTCAGGCGAATCTTCATTGTATTATTAAAACAATCACTTTTCAGGTTGAAGTACAAATTCACAGAGAAGAACCTCTGCCCCAAGGTTGGGCTCTAGGACCCGATGGCAAGCCCACCAGTGACGCTAAGGCGGTAAGTTGACGGTTCCTGAACTTTGACTTATAGCAATCAGATTCGTAGATGCGACTACGTTATCAACGCAACAAGGCTTAGAAATATTTTATTATTTTATACGAAATATCCAACTTTTTGAAAAAACTGTAATAATTTTGTTTGTCTACATACCAATTTAGTATGCAGAGCGGTTACAATAAATAATCGGGATTTTTAACCAATATTGTAATTTGTGGTGCTATCCGACCCAGCACTTGAAGTACATACCTAATCCTTCAAGACCCATTTTTTTTCCTATTAACTATTTAACATTGTTTGGTGGTTTAAAACGGAATAATTACAATGTATATTAATTATTTTAATTATATTTGTTTCCTACTAACTACAAAGACAATATTATGTATTCGAAGATTTTTATAATGTAACATTCTTTGGCAGGCGTTCGAAGCCGGTAAACTTATGCCATTGGGTGGTGATGAGAAGTCTAGTGGTTACAAAGGATATGCGCTCAGCGCTATGGTGGAGACCTTCTGCAGTGGACTGTCAGGTAAGCGTGCAAACATGTCGGGTAAAGATTTGCTTCATTATAAAAAAGTAGATCTGTTACATAACATAGCTTGACGTCTCTATTCCCAACATGTTTAATATAGTACCGTTATTAAGTTATATGTAATGGATGCTGAGCTTATAGCCATTAACCGGGCACAATTCTAAATTGCTACTAAGAAGGTATTAAACGAAAATACCTTGCTGAGCAGTCGTGCTTGTGCGCACTATATATAATACCACCAAATATAATTCAGTATTGCCTTCCTTAATAATAAATTATATTACCATCTTGCGACATTCACAAATAATCTATTTAAAATGCAAATCTGGCAGTTCCAAAGTTTCTCACTCACCACTCTATGCATATTTAAAGTATCTATGTACCTGCCTAAAGTGTAGAGATTCGTTACTCTACAAACAAATCGTTACAGGATCCAAGGCGACACACAACATCCGCGGTTGGGACCTAGCTAGTAGCTCGACCCCGCCAGATCTAGGCCACTGCTTCGCAGCCATCAACCCTGAATGCTTCGCGCCTGGCTTTGCCGAGCGCATCGCTGACTGTCTTAACACCTGGAGGAACTTAGAACCGGTATGTGGAACATATAATAATAAATTTTATGCTGTAATTACGCATGCTTATAAAAATGTGTTAGGAGAATTTGTTAAGGTTGTCCCATTTGTGCGACAATAGCAAAGTTAGTCGTATAAGTAGTACAGGCATATTCTGTATAGTTAATGTGAGTCGTTGAATACAAACGGCTAATAATAATCGTGTGCTGTCTCTATGGGGAGCCCTATCTTCAGCATTGGATATTTTATACCGTCTCTTTCTCTCTGTCTCTAGAGTGTGGCTAGATCCAGCATTGGTCTCGAAATAGAATAGATTAATACAGATTATTTTCGTGAAACCCTTAAACAAATTCCTTTTCACAGGTTGACCCATCATTACCAGTATTGGCTCCTGGGGATAAGGAACAGAAGACTGGCGAGAAAACACTGGCCGACGGCACCGTCACCTACCCCCCAAGACAAGTAGAAGCCATGAATGCTATGGCTAAGAGAATCGGTGTTAAACCCTTACAAACTGTGTCATCCTAGATCGAAGTAAAGTCTACTAAAATACTGTCTAAAGTCCTTGACCACACATTAAATTAGAGATTATACTACTGTCTACTTGAAGGAACTAGTACTGGAATAGTTTTAGTGGGTGTACCACCAACATATGATTCCCAATCAAATATCATTATATCTTTTACCTGTATGGTTACAATGATAGTACAAGATTTCAATTGTTTGTGACACAATTTTATGTTTATGTTTAGTTTTTTTTGTGTTAATACTGATAATGTAATGATGGTAATGACGAAAGCTATTATTGCATAAGTGCAAGTTCTTTTGTGCTTGTGTGTTACCTCACCCCCCGCCAAAAGTGGTGAGCAAATGTGTTCGATATTTAGTCAGAAGCCGTCTCCCGTCTGGTCCTCTAAGACCGTCTACCATTATTATTGTGTATTGTGTGTAGGCTCTATGTAATTATTAATTTACTATTTAAGAAGTATAAAACGAATGAGTAGTATGTACCTTACTATGTATTTAAGAATTAGTATTTCATCAGAAAATAAATGTATGTGAACATTCCTATAAACTTATTGGTTGTTGAAGTAACCTCCCCGTACACCTCATATTAATTGATGCGATCGTATAATTAAATGGGTAAGTAATTTCCAAATTGAATAAGATATTAACATGAGATTTGAATTATATTAAAAGAAAAACAATCGCATACTTACTTTTTTTGCTAAGAGTGTATAAATAAAAATATATTCTATTTTATGTTAAGTTTTATGTAGGTAAACTTTATTTCAATGGTTTGGTAATAGGTTCACCAAGTCTCCGCTTATATTTCAGGGTGGCGCTACTATCTATGGTATAATTTGTTTAAAGCTTATACTCCGAAATCTCTAGGGTATAATCATAATTTTTTCTCTTTTCTCAAATATGAATTCTATTTACTAAATATTCCAACGAGTTCAAGACTAATAACAGTGCTTCGGAGATTAATATTGTGGACGTTCACGGTTGATGTAATATCAGGTAGTAATTATTTATGATTGATACATTGATACTTATGAACAAATGCTTATCTAGTAAGACCAATGACAAAATGTATGTAATAGACATTGTTCTTCTTCCTATCAATTATTAACTAGTAATATTAGGACGTCAAATCACTACAGCAAGCCTAACAATGGGATGACGAATAAAATTTATTCGTCATCCCATTGTTTAATAATTATCAAGCGGATTTGTTATGAGAATAAGAGTCAACATTTTTATTCGGTAAGCAATTGATGATCAAGGCTAAGAAAAAATAGACATAATTTTTTTATTTATTTTAATTAACTTTGCTATTGAGTTGTTGAGCATCTCGTCGAGGGAAACAAAATATTCGTTCAAGATAAATCTTTGCAAAAAAGCATTAACGCATGCTTAGCATGCGTTAATGCTTATTAAAAATATTCGTTCCCATAAATTCCTATAGTTCATCATATTCTAAAATTTAAGAATAGAATTTAAAAATATTTATTTGCTAGAAACATGGTTAACTAGGTCTTACGTAGATATTTAGATAACGTTCAAACATGTTTCGCCGTGCACACGGCATGCAAATGTTGGTAGGTACATTATCAGGCATTAAAATATTACAAGGTGTAACAGTCGTGAACGAAATTTAAAAATTAATTATATTTTTATGGTAATTAGTTTTATTTTATTTATTATAAAATCATGAGTTCAACAGAGTTCAATTACTTCATGTTTTTGGATCTCTTTTAGGAAATCTTCATAAATAATAGCATTATTTAAGAATACATGCTACAAATGAAAATTTTGTAAATACACTGCGCACTCTCAATTATCCCCTCAATATTCTTGTTTGGGCTATAATGTCATAATGCCGACACAGACAAAATGAAAAACTAAAACAACAAAAGGTCTAGATTATTGAAAAATAGGATGCTCGCAAAACGAAGGGCCAGTAAATGTAGACGTGATCACAAAAATACTAAAATCGAGGTTAGGAAGTATCATAATAAGCATTGTGTACCACATTATGTAATTATTTTAGTTTTGCTTTTCCTTCTTAAATCATATTGGCAATACCGTGTTAGTTTCGGTGTTAGCCGTGCGCAGATTTATCTGGCGCGTAGTAAATTGCAATGATTCAATATTGTCAAGAATTTTTTATTTTGTCTATACAACAGAACAATAGGGTTATTAACGAAATTTCACAAAGGGCCTAAATTTAAAGAATATGGTATACATTACCTAAAAAAAATATTTTGCAATATTTTGTGTACCTATTGATTAAATAACAGCTATTTAAAATTCAAATTTCAAAGGTCGTGCCAAAAGGCGCGATAATGACGATCGCCATTTTGTGACGTCATTACGCAACAGAACTTTTGTAAACAAAGGAAATTATTTGGTAAATCATAACATTAGTGCGTAGTATACCAATACTTCGAAAATTGAACTGAAATACGAAGAAAGTGGTTACATCTTGCTTCCCAAATATCAACAAATTCGTCAATTTATTTTGTGTCATGTGTCAAAGTGACTGCAAATTGACAATCAATCGTCTGAGTAGTGACGTCACGCAGTCATAGGTGTTTCGAGTCACGTGACACATAGATTAAAAATTATGAATTTGTTTATCGAATTAAATGTATTTACGAGTTATTATTATTATTTTCAAAAATACCAAAGAGTCAAATAAAATACATTCTATCATTATAGCTAAGTTTCATATTTTATTTCCATCAGTGTCAAATACCCTATTGTCTGAATACAACAGTTTCACCAGTTTTTAATTAATTAAGGGGGCTCACTAGGTTGTTAGAAAACGGTCCGGTCGACCAAAAGTCACCTACATTCTGCAAGGAAATTGCGTCAAATATGAAGTGAACCTGTAATCTTGTGTTTTAATAGTTGAACAAAATGCATTGCGTTGTTCTTTGAAGTCAAAAAATGGATTTCTAAATCAGACAGTGAAAAGGAACGAACTGTCAAAACATAACCTATTGGCAAATGAGTTTTACGACTCCACTGCCTGCCAAAGAGAATATCTATACTAATATTATAAAGCTGAAGAGTTTGTTTGTTTGTTTGGTTGAACGCGCTAATCTCAGGAGCTACTGATTCGAATTAAAAGTTTATTTTTGTGTTGGGTAGTCCATTTATCGGGGAAGGCTATAGGCTGTATAACATCACGCTATGACAAATAGGAGCGGAGCATCAATGAGAAATGTTGCAAATACAGGACAAAAATATTCCTTTTAAGAGCTTCCGTTGCGAACGCTGCGTAAACGGTTAAAGTTACGCAAAAATCATGTAAGACAGAATTGTTCATCTTTAAAAGTTCAAAAAAAAAGTCCGCGATGTGTCTATCTTTTTGACTCACTATAACCATTTTTATGGTTATCAAATTGGTTCTAAAATAAAGCATTATTTGTGAATGTGTTTTTATAAACATGATATTAATCCTTAACCAAATAAATACGTTATTCATCACAAGTATTTAATTTTGGACAAAATTTCAATAAATATCTTCGGAGATATCGTAGTTTTAAAATAACTCGGCAACAAAATAATGATCAAGTACCACGCGCGTATTTATAACATTACATTATTACGCCTGTATTCCCCGGAGGATAGGCAGAGGTGTACACAGTCGTACACCCCCCACATTTCACCAATGCTGTTATTAAGTCCAATGTTATAGGTGGTGAGCCTATTGCCATCTACCGGGCACAATTCCAAACTACAGGATACTACTGAGACTTCCCTAACAGAAAACCTCAATAACACTTTGCCCGACCCGGGAATCGAACCCGAGAGCTCATGAATATATTTTAGTAAGTTTTTTCTCAAATTAACGGGGTGAAACCGAATTACGGTTCCACAGGCTGAGTGTTCGTTTCCGACATCCACGCGGACGAAGTTGCGGGCACTAGCTGTGCTGTGTAAATAATAAGAGACGGCACTTCGAAGAAAATTATGAAAAAGTTAAATGTATGGATTTTATTAGAAATGTCATGCCAACATTTTAACAAGAAAGTAATTATTTCTGTTAAGTTGTCTATTGTGCTATTTGACATAAACTAGGGAAGTGAGCTAATAGTTCAGAAATATATTATTATCGATACTAGTGACGCGACAGTGAGTAAAACTATCGATATCGACTTTTAACACTGCGTAGGTCTCTTCTAAATCAAAAATTATTTTGTTGATAGACATGACCAATTATTTTAGCTTTGAATTGGACACGTTAAATTTTTCGTAAGAAAATAAAGACAACTGGAAGATTACAAGTATTTTATTTTGAATAATCTACATTACGTGTGGTTAAGAGAAAACCTAGACAGAAAATGCTCACTCTAAAGTTTTTTTCCATAAAAATGCACTCAACTTCTGTTAGCCGATTGTCATCATTTAGCCTTGCCCTGCTGTTGAGCCTTCTTTACAGTATCTGCCAAGCTTTCTTCTTGCAAAGCCATCCCCTGATTCAGTCTTTGGCATTGGCGTCTTATCAATAACTGCCCCAATAAAATGTAAATTCGATTAAAAATTAAATTATCCTTGTGGAGTGGACATTTAAACCATGTATTATTACATTGTGTCATAAATACTGTCACAGCCAATTTGCAAATATTACGTCTGTAAAGAACTGGACAGATTTCATTCTCCATTAAGGCAGTTGCATTTTGCACTAACATACAGAAATTTTTGGAGGGATTTGTCAGGGAAGTTTCGATCTTCCACCATTCTCTCAAACTAATATAATTGTAAGTGGGATCCAATAGTTTTTCGGGATCGACTTCAATTAAAGAAATATGGCAATCTTGACATTGGTGGTTTTTAATTATTTTAGATGTCAAATATCCACTAATATAAACTACTGGCTGCTCGGATACTTCAGCTAAATTGTTTTCCACTTCAATATCCTCTTCCGTCAGGCTCAAAACTGGAATATCATCTGCAACATAATTACTATAGTTACAAACAAAGTCTGGAGTATTTTCTGCGTCAGTCACACTCTTCAGCCTCGTTTGTGTTACTACCAAACACAAGTTTATGGAAATCCGTCAGTAACACATTATCATCTTTCTGACAGTTAGATCCTCGACTATGTGGCGCGGTGTGACCTGTCACAACAGCTGTCTTCAAGGCGGCCATAAAATGTGCACATGTAGGGTTTGTGTTCGTAGGGCTGTGCTGTCGTATGATACCAAATAAATTTTCTAGGGCATCTTGATTAAGTTGGCGTAAGTTTAAGTATTTAAAACCTAATTTTTGCACTTCAGTCCAAATGCCTCTTAGGGATTTTAAGGATGTAATATATCCCTGTACGCATTTTATAGGTATTTACTACAACAGTACCAGTACTATTGATAAATTTCATTTTCTGTAGTTTCTTTTAAAATTTCGCCCACTCTTCTAAGTGGTTAGATTTATCTGACACATTATATCGCAAGCCCCTTTTGATATCGTCTCCACATGAAGGCCCATTCGTATAATCGAATAAGTGGTCTAACTCTTCAATCACTAGAGCTGTAGCCATCAATTCTGCTGCCAGTGTTTCATTTTTTTCTGCTTCAGACATAAGTTTGAGTACTGCTGAAACAGTATTGCTAGCAAGTTGTGCAGTATACTTTACCCTTATTTTTGCTCTATATTTTGGAGCGACATGACTGGGACAAATGGAAATGGGAAATTTTGGACAAAAATAGAAAGTTCCTATTTTTTTCTTCAACCTTCACCAGATGAGACCATTTAGCTGTTTTGCCATCAAAAATCAAACTTCCATTTTTTTTTAAGTTATTTCTTATCGACTTGTAGAGGTGCGGTATATCGTACATTATATATATCACTCGATTATTTAAGAAAAATGAATTTTCGGGTATATTTATTGCAGTGTGAGAAGGATACGAAAACTGTTTTAAAAGTTTAATAGCACCCAAATTTGTGGGGCCCTGGTCACATACTGTGGGTCAAAATAGTGAAGCCTGTTGCAGACACTGCATTTATTATTTCTGTTATTGTAGCTGCCAGTTTTTCTGAAGAGATTGTTCCCTTTACAATTAAGCAATTGGTTGCTTGAACTTTTTGTAAATGCCTTGTAACAAATAGACAAGAGAATGGTCAGCTATTACATTTGACAGTTTTCAGTCATCTTGTGTAGTTCCCAGATCTTGATACCCGTCTATGAGGTCAATGGCTGGATTATAAATTAATCGTGCCTTTAAGGCTATCTCATCAAAGAGTAATGCACATAAATTTTTGTCAAGTCTTCTTGTTGGCCTGCAACAGTGGTTAAATGCTGCAAGACCGACTTATTAATTCCAGGCTTCATGGGGACTTTTTTCAAAACATTTTGTAATGTTTTAACACTTGGAAGTGGAATGATGTGCCTTAAATATCTGTATGTTTTTGCAGATCGTTTTAATAGTCACAAATATGCTATTTTATGTTTCGTCGTCCATCTTCGACCTGGTTGCCTTTCGACTTTGGTTTTTACATGCCGACATTTTAGTGAAATATGAAAATGTCTCTAAAGGTGTTGTTTAAAAGTATATTTTTTAAAGCACACTAATTACACTTGAACCAAATAGCCTTTCACCCGTCGATGTAATTACCATATTTTTTATATTTAATTACTATTCATATTGATATTAATAAAAAAGAAACAGACCTGTATTTATATCCAATTTTTTCTTATCATTTTGGGTTGATTCTACTACAAAATCTTCATGTAAGCCAGTTGGATTGCTGAAGTGACCAAGCATTTCCCTGTGACGGTCGTCTGCAACATATTTGAGATATTCCATAAAATCTGGAAATTGTATTTAGTTCCATTAAACATTGTGTTGTTATTATTTGAATGACATTATGATTATCGAATTGACACAATAATTAATTAACATAATCATCAAAATCACAATTAAATAAGTTATATCAATGAATTTTATTATAATAACCATTGTTTAGCTGCCTACTGCATAATCTAACATTTTAATTAATAAATTGACATAATGACTATTTATTTCATATAATGTATAAACTGAAAATGATATAATAAGAATGTAATATCTACTTTTAATTTTGACAAGAATTTGCAAATGATATAATGAGAATGTAATAATTATCAACTATATTATTTTGTAAAAATTGGTTTAAAAAAAAGCAAAGGTTAACTTAAGCTTTTGGCAATTACCTGCATTTTTGTTCAGTTTTCTCTTTTTACATTCAGTTGGTTTAGTTTCCAAATTTTCTTGCAAATTATTTAGGTCGCCGAAGTTTCAACTGTAAGATGTGTATGCGATTAATCAATGTTAGTATTCAAATAAGGTGAATTTTTATGCAATATATATATATAATAAATGACAGCAACTTATGCAACTTACATTGCATATAGAGGTTTTATACCTATCTTTAACAAAGAAATGAAATACACAAAGTTATGCATATAATTATACTCTAATAAACGGTGGATCTAAATTTTGATGTTTCATACATGCCTTTTAAATTTTCATGTCTGGGTGATTGGAAGCTGGGTGTCCTTAGCCCTTTATTAAAGTAAATAATAATATTGGTATATTATAATTACCATCTTTTAGATGTAAAATTATAGGAGTTTATGAAGTTTGACTTGTTGAAGCACCTTCATCTGGTATTTGTTCTGGAAAAAAATCTAATATATAAAATTCTCGTGTCACAGTTTTCGTTGCCATACTCCTCCGAAACGGCTTGACCGATTTTGATGAAATTTTTTGTGCTTATCCGGTATTTATGAGAATCGGCCAACATCTATTTTTCATCCCCCTAAATGTTAGGGGTAGTCCACCCCAATTTTTTTTATTTATATGGCAAAACAACGTTTGCCGGGTCAGCTAGTTATAACATAAATGTATTTGCTTCCTGTTAACTATGCCTAAAAAGCCTATTAAAAATAATAATAATAAAAAACAATTATATGGTATTTTGGGGGGTTTGGCTATTCAAAGCTCTCCCACTGGCTATAGCCATGCTAATGCAAGAGCATCAGAAGTGCAGTTATTATTACTATTTGTTGCTCACAGTTCTGTTGTCTCTTGATACATTTGTTAACTCTTATTCTATTTATAACATAACATAGCATAACGCCTGTATTCCCCGAAGGGGTAGACAGAGGTGTACATACACAGTTGTAAACCCACATTTCACCAATGCTGTTATTAAGTCCCATGTAGTAGGTGGTGAGTCTATTTACATGAACCAGGCACAGTTCCAAACTTCAGGCGGCTACTGAGAATTTTCTGACAAAGAAAACCTCAGTAACACATTGCCCGACCCGGGAATCAAACCCGAGACCTCCTGCTCAGCAGTCGTGCTTGTGACCACTGGACCAACGAGGCAGTTTTATTTATTTATAATCTTAATATAGATTTAAGAAATTACCAACCTTTTCTATAACTATACACATGTGAAGGAAACTCAATTAATTGGTCTTCAGTTAGTGGTGGTGCTGTTAAGTTTAATGAGGGAATTGCAGTTTTCTTAAGACAACTTCGTTTCCTGTTAAAACTTTTCTTGTCAAAATGATCACCACATTATCGAATCTTGTTCAATTTTTCTATAGGCAAAAATACGAGTTCCTGAATTCCCACAAATTTAATCCATCTTTGCATCTGAAATCAAATAAAAAAAATATTTTAGGATAATTTAAATAATTCCTGTTCTAATCATTAACAATGAGGTGTAATTGAGAATTTCTCAAGGTGTAATGTTGGTTGCCATGTAGTAGACATAATAGCAAATTAAAATGTAAAATAACAAGTCATTATAAGACTGATAAAGCTAATGTTCACAACCACCTCAATCAATTGTAATAACACAACTATTTTTACAGATAAATTTTTTAAACCATGCAAAGTGAACTCTAAACTTCAGAGCACCTGGAGTATTTAACTGAGAGGCAGAGGTTTGAATCCTGCATGTGACCATATATTTAATTACACTTTTTTTTTAACATACAATATTTTTACTAAATATTTTCTTCTTATGTGAGAAAATACTGCTGTTTGAATATCCTCCAATCTCATAGGTTGCCTTGTTTATTTGACAATGGAGAAATGCAGTGCACTGCAGTGGTATTGGATCTATAGTAGAAAATTAGAAATGGATTACGACACTTTACCGTTTTTCCTCCAATGGAAATGTTGCGAAAAAGGGCTTTTCATCACCACTCTTATACTCTTGTTTTTTACAAATTAAACATTGCCTACATTTTCGCGACATGGTGTCAACAATTTACAACAAAATTACACAAAGTCACTGTCCCAAAAAATATAACACTAACAAACTAACGAAAAATGTCTTTTTCAAATACACAATAGTGAACTTGCGTAAGATAGTCGGCCTGAAACACAAAATGTATAATTCTTCCTTTACGAAACACATTAAATAGAGTCAGTTTCTCAACAACGTACAAAGAGCCTTCACAAGATATAGGCACAGTCTAAAACACAATAAATAGAGTCACTTTCTCAACAACGTACAAAGAGCCTTCGCAAAATATAGTCACTGTCTCACACAAATAAAATTAAAATAGCTCAAGAATACTTTTTTTTCTCCATAGGGCGAAGTATACTTTTGGGGCACAAGAAACTTTATAAAGTTTCATCCGTTTCGATGACAACAAACAAATTGTCAAGTCAAGTGTCAACCATGTTTGACAGTAAGATAAGGTTTTTATTTTTTAAATGTTGGCTGTACGATGTTAAACTACAATGTTCTTATGTTGGTATACGATTTCTAATAAATCCCAAATATCATTTTGTGTAAGGCAAGTTACGCCCCAAGTGCTGCCTGCCTGCCGCAGGCGATGAATGAAATAACTACTAATTGTTAAAGCTAACTCATCTAACCACAATCTTAGCATTGGACATGCCTGTTAACTGTCGTCACAGAATATTTAATAGCACACAGTCGTCCCCAACGTGTCACTGAGCTCATGACCTGTGCTCAAAAAGCAAGGGTTTCTTCTTTTGCTATGCAACGGTTTTCCTAACAATAAATTTAATTGTAATAATATAAATAATGTTATTGTTTGAACCAAAAACCGAAACATTTGTATATTTTTTAGTAAATTCTTACCTACGGACCATGCCTAAGAACTAAATCGCAAAACCATCTATCCAGCCCCCAAAAAAAGTTGTGGTCAGGGCTACCCGAAAATCAGCCAAGTACGAAAGGTGAAAGTTCATACTTGAACTTGAACGACTTGGACTTGAAGATTCGTACTTGGCTGATGTTCGGGTAGCCCTGACCACAACCTTTACGTACATTGGTACATTACATTTCTACAAAAGAAATATTTATAAAATGTATGACTCCGGACCGCAAATGCATTCCCTACAGATTATGGTTGAAAATGTTGGGAGTTCCCGTCACTTTGTGCAGGCTAGCTACATTTAGCGTGCACAGACACATCAACCTCGCGGTCGCGTAAGTTGTTGCTTCCATTTGGTCATTAAGATACATCTTAATGACTTTTCCAAATTTGTCGTGGCACTGGTTGATTACTAATACTAGTTATTATCGAATAATGGAATCACCACACTTCCGATAGTTTCGGCTTTTCGCCTAACTATCCTGGATGGAAATCTTTCCAAATGGCTCGAAGGGATCTTAAGGCATCTCCCAATTAGCCTGGCGGCCACTTTTTTGCAGCATTGCGATGTTGCAGGCCCGTTATCCGTCCAGAATAACACCCTATCAAACATTTGCGTATTATAAATTACTTATTATTACTTGCTTAAAAAACGGTGAAGAAAAACATCTTAAACAAACCAGCACAACTGAGAGATGTTCTCAATGGCATGTAAAGCCATGTCAGAGACCTACGGATGGTTTAAAACCATGCGACTCCGTAAAACCTTCGGCAGGAGCGTCAGACTCTCCCAGTTCGGCAGCCACGTAAGCGCTGCGGGACAACCTTCAGTTTTGAAAATGACCCCAAAGCCATAGTCGCAGACAATCCCTGTATGACATAGTCCATCTAAAAAGTTGACGGATCTCGTCACTCTGTCTTACTCACGGTTGCGCAAGTTGTTGATTCCATTTGCCCTAAGATTAACCGCGCCACCACTTTTTATGGCACTGGTGTTGCACTTAGATCTACCACCATCTCGCCGCTGTTCTGAGAGGTTTTCGCTCAAGTTCCTAGGTAATTTCAAATCAACTAGTTGCCAAGGTGGCGAATCCTTCTCACCCCTGCCGGAGAAAACATGCTAGGTATCAGAGGTAACTCAATGATCTCCGGGCACTGTGAGCCGTAGTCTGCGGGTGACGGGCTTGGAGAGGAGAACTTATGTGGCCGTAGGCAGAGCACGCTATAATTGCGGCGGCCCAGGCGAGGTGACATGGTCTTCTCGGATTCGGAAAAAATTACCCCTGCTGCCCTAGAAGGCGGGCCAGGCGCCGGAGGACGCTCAGTGATCTCCGGCCACCGTGAGACGTGGCCTGCGGGTGACGGACTCTAGGAATTCGTTGCTCGATTAGCAACAAGGCCGAGACGGTGACGCACAGCACCTGCGCCCGTTTCTTTGGTGTCTGCGCAGGCCAAATATGTACGGCCTGCAAATGAAGTGATCTTGACGGATCATAATGTGCTAGGGCTTGCGGTGAATGCAGCTGCGTACCCTGAACCCGGTAAAGGTTGGAGGCGACTCGTGTGGTTTTAGTCGGTACGAGTCTGGCACAACGTCCATGATGTATAAACACACATAAAAAAAATCTCTCGCTTCCAGTTGTGAGCAGAAACATGGTCACGGGCAAGAGTGTTCGGCATCACATCTAGACTGAAAACTTGATCAAATTTTAGATCTAAAAAGTATACATTTTTACACTGGAAAATG
Organism: Xylocampa areola; assembly: GCA_935421205.1. NCBI lineage: Eukaryota > Metazoa > Arthropoda > Insecta > Lepidoptera > Noctuidae > Xylocampa > Xylocampa areola. The sequence continues at coordinate 13,084,528 of OW285218.1, read as the reverse complement.
CGTGTGCTACTCTGCGTTCGCTTTTTTTTTTTCGTTACATTACTCAATTATGGTTGTGGGCATGCCCGCCGTGCCCACAATAGTGTATCCGTTCCTGGTGATGAGGAGCTACCTATACAAATAAATAAAATTGAAGTGTTTGTAATCTCAAAATAATAATATTTTTTTAAACTCATACAGTTATTTGCACGATACCTGTCAAAAATCTGTTTTAAAAATTGTTATCTGTCTGTTCCGGCTAGTCTTCGAAACAGCTGGACCGATTTTGATACGATTTTACTGCCAGGTAGCCTAGGACTATATAAGGAGTAACTTAGGCTAATTTATAGTTAAATTATACGTGGGTGAAACCGCGGGGCACAGCGAGTTTAAAATAAGGAGTAAATTAGGATAATTATAATAAAATTATACGCGGATGAAACCGTGGCGCACAGCTAGTTTAGAATAAGACAGTGTAGTCTGAATATTTTAATAACATTGACCGACACAATAATTACTCATGTAGCGTTTTTAATAAGTGGTCAGTAGCATAAATTTCTTTAGATATTGGATGGTAGTTACAAAATAATGTTGTTTGTATTTTTTATTATTTCGATCCTTATTGTTTTGTCCGCTAGGCGCCAATAGTCCTGACGATTTGAGTGAGTCTAGTCTGTCTGGCTGACGACTTCGTGTGATCTTGTTTTTCTGTCTCGTTCCTTCCCAAAGGCAACTCGCAGGCACAAACTCTGACACTACGCAAAAAAAAATTGTGTATCGCCGATTGGATTGCGCTCGCGTGCGCGTAACTAGTTAGTACTTGTATATTTAGCTTCTTGTTCAATCGTTTTATAAATTGTTTAAATTCTGTTTTATGTGAAAACTGTTTTGTATACCTAAATATTTAACAGAGCTAATTACGTATACTGTATGTAATAAAATTATAATTATATCGTTTTCCTTTCACATTTCCAACGAAGTAATATAGTTGGTGTTGGTGGATGGATCGTCTGTCAAGTGTCAAAGCCTATTTTTGTTGTTTTTTACTACGAGCGTGATTTTTTATTTTGATTTTTAATAATGAAATCATATAAATCCAAATTTGTGATGCCCCAGTGTCTAAATTTAAATTCGATGTAAATATATTATATATAAAAACAAGTGAAAATTGGTGCAAAATTTGATGTCAATGCGAGTTCCAAATTATTACAGCAATATTTAAAATAAAGTGTGTATCGTTCGTCTCCTGTTTCTTATTAATCCACTTGTGTAGGTGTAGATATTCAAGTGCCTGTGATTGTTTGACTATCAAAGTAACGAGTTCTGCGGATTTTATAAACTATATGTATGGTAAGTTGGAGTTAACATTTTTATATTCTAATAATATATCGCTTGATAAATACAAAAGCGTAGATAAATAGTAGTTTAAATTCCTTGAACTGTCAAATGATTGTTCTTATCTTTCAGGATTTAATCTTGTTGAACTTACAGTGTCAAGGGAAATCACTATTCATTTGTACTCAGTTATCAGTAACATAAAGAAAGTACAGCATTGATCATTTACCTTCAAGAAGCTATTTGAAGAATGTTTCCACATCATTAGAATTATCCCAATATGGTTTGTCGAATACAATAGTTAATTATGGTTGGAAAAAATATATAATTAGGAATATGTAGCCTTTGAAACATACATTAAATTGGATGTTGAATGATTAGAACTTACTACATGGCTCCCTATCAACACTTCTTTTAAAAAAAAAAAATTTAGAACACATAGTAAGAAAAATACAGAAATGTTAAATGTAGATTGACTTATATAATATAATCAAGATTTTGTAACTTGTTCTAGTAAACTTTATTATCGAATCCAGATTTCTTAAAATCTGAGATCCTTTATGTTATATTCAATGCAATAGGTAACTTTTAAACCTGTACTTTTCTAAAGTTAATGAAGGATTACTATAGTTACATTGTATTCTTTATTTTTTATTCTTATCAGTTGCAAAGACTGTAATAGTATGCTGCAAAGTAAATTGTCTTTATGTAATATTTTTTTCTGTGTCAAAATGGTTGAACAAGGCGGGAACAAGTAGGTATCTAGCAAAATTTTAAATCTATGGGAGTTGTTTTAGAAACTACAATATAGATTATATTGCTTTGAAGAACATACTAATAACTTCCTGTGCAGTCAATAATATTATTGAAACTGGATCTGAAAAAACAAATATGTGACCCAGATATCTTGAAATTATGCCAAATGTATTTACATAACTTAACATGGCAACACCATGTTATTAAACCAAACCTATTTACAGTCGGAAGACAATGGTCCTCCATCTCAAGATCAAGGCCAGAGCGGCCACAAGCTAACAAATTATCATCGACTATGTTTATTAACACATTATATAATTTTTATTGTAATAATATTGTATATTTTCATTTATTCATCTCATAGCAATCCAATTCATCTCATTCATTAACCCAATATAACAGAAACTATCATTGTTAGTCATGAAATCTTTGTATGGTAAGTGAACTGTGACATTTGTCAACAGTAAATGGGTAGATGGGTAAAGACTAAACCGGAATACCTATTAACCCATACATTGCTTGACTACCATACAGATTGTTTTCGGTATTTATTACCGATTGAATTTGAAAAAACAATACGGGAAAGTATATATGCCTAGTAAGTATGATTATTGAACCCTTTGGCTCAGCCACATAAAAATTCATAATAATAGAAATCTATTGTGTCTGCTAATTAGCGAGCCAACAGATAAGTTAATACATAAAATTCAGTCATATTTTTTTGGCTAACTCCTTTATAATGCATTTAATAGACTTCAATCTTGAGTTTTATCAAACAAAATTAGGAATAAGTAAAGTGTATGCATGTTGCTGGCTAACACAACAACTAACTCAATCTATTACAGTCCACTGTTTTGAATCTCACATATTTTTGCCACTAACTATATACCTATTTGTTGAAAATATCTTGGTTTATTATTGAAGTAAATGTAAATTAAAATAAATCAATTATTATAAGCATTATGAAGAAATTTTTAAAGTTATTACAGGTTATTTGTTAAACAACTTTAGCTTGCTGAGTTTGTGACGTTTGACAGGAACTAACTGAGGTAGCACCTCACCAAAAAATATTATAAATATGGTTTACGATGTTTTCTTTTTATTATACAAAATAGATGGCTTCATGTAAAAAATAAGACCGCCGATATTCTATAAAAAAATTACCAAAAAATACGAACCAAAGAAGTGTCTGTATCTTAGCTGACTAACACAACAACCAACTCAAACTAGCTGTTTGAAGTCAGTTGTATGTATTTTCTAACCTAACTATTTCTTGAAAATATATTTGGTGTTAAAAACATTGGTGGTTTTACGTGAGAGTGAGTGAGAATGAGTTCGGCCCTGTTCAACCCTTTTAATAGGGCCGAACTCAGATAAGCAAAAAGATCTTTTATATTTAAACATGAATTCTAGTTGACTGCTGTCCTATAAAAACTATCCAAAAAAATATGAGAACACAATAACCAACACTCGGTCTATTGCAGTCAGTGAGTTTAAAGCCCCTCGTACTTTTGTTACGTTAGATTCGTTACCACGAATATCGGATCTAAAATTCCCAGCAGCAACCTATTCACTAGGCGTTGTCGTCTTTCGTTTGTCTCTCCAGCTTAGGGACTTTCCTCGTATTCCAAATTTTGTAGACAGCCTGCATACTGTCATTTCAACATACTGACTGCAAGTTTTATCGGTGACGGCGACACCGGTTGACGACTTTCGTCTTAAATAGCTAAAAGTTTGATAAAGCGTTTAAACGGAATAGTGCTATGGTACTAGCTTTGTTAAAGCAATAATTACGATAATTCAAGAAGAATACATTGGACACTATATAGGTAGATAATTCATTCAAAGGTTGTCCTGTCCATACTTAGTGTAAAGTAACATCCCACTACTGAGCAAAAGCTCTCCCTCGACTTAACTTCCAAAGTGTACATTTTCCAAGCTTTACGGTATTTATTTCCAGTTCGTATTTGTTCATCTGATTCCGGAATCGTTTTCTTGGTGCATCTCGAAGTCGTCGCTTCGTTGTCGTCAGTAAATATTTTGGCCCACAGGTCAGTCGACATCCGACAGACAGGGCTAGACTATTCGACCACAGGATTTTTGTCGAGTTATATTTGTCTGGCCGAAGTAGATCATCATTCTCCTGGACAATCGATATTATATTTCTTTACATTTCACTTCCAACCTACTCTCGAAATGATAAGTCATCAGTTGTCAAGGCTTCGATCAGCGACTTACTGTAACAACAAGTTCTGCAGCTGGTGATGAAAGCAGGACAATATCATTGGCAAAGCAAAGGTTGGTTAACCCTGCTTCGCTAACGGCCAGACCATTTTCTACACAGCTAACGTCTAAATTACGTATAAAATATAAGGTCACTTAGCTTTTTGTATCAATCCATAAAATGCCTACAAGCATTAAACTATTCGATTAATTCCTATTTCAGTAACTAGGTAGGTATGTAACCTAATCAAAAGTATTTACGAAAAACTCATTAATTAGAAGTATTTCACATCAACGTTATACATAAATCATATTTTAGCAGTTATTAAAACAAAACCTTTTATCGTTAACCTTGTAATAACTAAGAAAACAATAAAACCCTTCAATAGCAGCCTCTGTAACCGGCTAACTACTTTAAGGGGCGTAACGCCAAAACATGTAACACGCAATGAGACATTCAAATTTTAATATATTTTTTTAATTTTTAATCATGCGAAGCGTGTTCAAGAGGTTTGATCGTATTTTTTGGTGACAATATATTACTATATGACTATGCCAGTTAATAAATAACATTACCCCTTCAAATATAATATTTAAAAAATCCGTTGGTAATCCTTAGTGGAAAGCCTAACCTTACCAACATAAAACCATACGGTGAAATATACCGACTGGGGAATGCCCATGCGCATCGCTATAAAAATACATACCTATTGGATTCTTATTGTATACGGAAGCAGAGGTACATAATTAAACATGTAAAGTATAATAATCATGCATACATAACAATGTGTTATTAAGATAATGTAATAATACACTGTTTGGAATAAAACTGTAACAATTAGTTTAAATTTTAATATTACATTATTTTTAATGTGTTTCCGTAGTTCTAGCAGGATGTCAGCCGATATCTCGCTCGTTTGCATCTAGCTAGCAGGCCAGCTAGTTGCGATACGCGCGAAGCGAACTCCTTCCTGCTTCACACGCTTGTTGAAGTTATTCGACACCAAATTCGATGCCGCCGTGTTTAAATACACACCGCTTGATAATTACATTTATGACTCAGTGCCGAGATTGTTAGTGCAAAAATAGCTTCCACTCGAATACAACTATTGCAGTGTTTGAAACCGATAGTTTTGTGTGAAAATTGTTTTTTTACTATTTGACGTTGAAATAAAAAGTAACAGTTAATTGTGGGTGATCTTAAGGACATCGAGATATAAGCACGTACTGTAACGGTACTTCATTGGAACTCAAGTGAGTAATAACTGGCTCGTTTTCATGCTAATGTCGCGTTAATTAGCAAACCTTATTCACCAGACGCAACTTCGACCTGCTTACGAAGGTTCAATATGCCTGTCATAAAAGTTGAGTACTGTTTTAGACGTTTTCCATCTTTAACTTACTTACATTTGATTTTTCTTGTGTTGTGTAAAAAGGACCAATAGGTACACTTTTATTTAAAGTCTTTGCTATTCACAAACCCGTTTCGAATTAAATCAATATCATTGAAGCGAAAATAGTGCACTGGGATGGGTTTGTTGCGTGTTTATCTACACTTAATTAAGTCTGACGCAAGGTTGACATGTTTAGTCTACCCATCAGTAGTTCCGCGATCGATCGAATAAGTTAGAATAGTGTGAATTTTATGGCGGTTATTTTACATCAGCGCTTGAACATTTTAAAAACTTTAAACAATCCAAACGTTAAAAAAAACTGTTATCGTATGCATACACAAAAACCTAGAACTAGTTACTGAATAAATGCCGTTTTTGATGTCATAATATCAAATCATATCATTTATTTTGCATATTATGGGTGTTTAAAAACAGTGCATCAGCATTATTTATGGAATTATGAAATTGGCATTACCTACTGCATTTTTGTTATGTTTCGATTTTTTTTCCAGCCTTTTGCTCTCCTCAACACCGTGGATAGTATCACTCCTAACTTTGACCATAATACATACTTGTTCAATGACAAATATGTTCGCAAGTATAATTAAAACTAATCTCATTTTAAAGGAACGATAAAAACATATAATCTGACCACTTTTACGTCGTTCAAGTGGCAAATCAACGCGTTTTATCGACATAGTTGCCATGTGGGTCACCACTGCTGTCGCGAGTCCTACCGGAGATAATTATCAGCTATTTAATGTACGAACAGTAGTTAATTGCCTGCTATCGTCGACGTGGCCATCACACGAGTGACTCTCATGCAGATACAGTACTTATCGAGTTTATCTCGGTGCAGCTTCACGTCACTTAGGCACGCACGCGATTAACTAGTGTCACAATTCTCGTTAAATCTTAATATACCTATAAAATTCTCGTGTCACAGTTTTCGTTGCCATACTCCTCCGAAACGGCTTGACCGATTTTGATGAATTTTTTTGTGCTTATCCGGTATCTATGAGAATCGGCCAACATCTATTTTTCATCCCCCTAAATGTTAGGGGTAGTCCACCGCAAAAATGTATTTTTTATTTTTTAGACAAAATTTTTAATTTCTATTTTTTTATGATGCAACATACAAAAATACATACAATCCTCAATTTTCACCCTTCTACGATCAACCCTTATTTTAGGAAATTATTTATATGGCAAAACAACGTTTGCCGGGTCAGCTAGTCTAATATATAAAATTCTCGTGTCACAGTTTTCGTTGCCATACTCCTCCGAAACGGCTTGACCGATTTTGATGAAATTTTTTATGCTTATCCGGTATCTATGAGAATCGGCCAACATCTATTTTTCATCCCCCTAAATGTTAGGGGTAGTCCACCCCTAAATTTTTTATTTATATGGCAAAACAACGTTTGCCAGGTCAGCTAGTATGACTATAAAGTTAAGAGTCTGTAGGATGAATTGTAAAATTAATCAAAATGTTTCAAACAGTTTCACGTCGTGTCAACTTGGAATGATAGCCTTCTAATACAATCTAATGGCAATAAGGGTTAACGAAAATACTTTAGAAAAATTCTCGAATCATGTTAATTATAATCATGAGGACTGAATTACAAGTACTGTAACATGTTATGCAGTCCTCGTGAAACTGCGTTTCATCCCCATGCTGATACCTCACATATAGATAAACTGCATTTTGAGTCTTAAATAAATCTTTTCTCCTGACTGGAATTAACCTTAGGGCTGATTTGTCAATCGTCAGATAATTATCAGAAGAAATATTTAGACTTGTGACACCATTACCATGATATATCTGAGACGAAAGGAGAAGCTATTGGCCCTTTAGTCACTGCTACCTTTGGGGACAAGACCGGGGTGTGTGGTACCGGGTAGTTTTACCTCACTAAAACTACCCGGTAGTCACCATCAACACATGAAGGTGGGCACTGGGTCCTCTTAGCAGACCAGCTCCAGAACCCCCCGCCGTTCAACACCTATTAGGGCACATCCTTGGGGAGACTGTAAAGGGGTCTCCCCTGAGCCGCGCTGTACACGGCAGCACGTGATCGTGTCTTCTCGAGGAACACTTAATTGGTGGACAGAGTCCCCTTTCTGCACACCCGTGATCCCAAGGCTGCTACCTGCAAATATCTATAAATCCCTAGGTTTACAGGAATTCTCCTAGTTACACGAGGCAGGCAGAGAAATTCTAAGAAAACTACTTTAAAAATCATAACCATTAACCTCACTCCTTAAACTTAGCTACTCTAATTATGGAGTCATAAAATACGATTGCCATTTAATAAAATCATGTTTGCCATTTGTTTTTAATAAATAATTTTACTAGTAATATTATAGTCAAGTGTGATAAATCGTACTGAATCGATTTACCACACTAGCTTTCCGGACAAGGTTTTGCAACTCACGCAGTCACGACCTATATTGTCAGTCATGTGAGTGAGCCCCTCTTGATGCCATTGTCGCTTTTATTTACTAGCTACGTATGGCAAAATAATGACAAACAAACCAACAGTAACCACAATTGTGTTTCCCAGTCCCATTGTTAAGTTTGTGCTTGTCTCGATATTGTTGATATGCCTTGACATCTATTATGAAAGATTACTTAGTTCTTTTTGTTGTGCATGTTGGCAGCACACTCTCTAAAATTAAGGTTAATTTCAGCTTAACTACAGTAATAACTATAAAGTATCTTAACAGATCACATTTTGGAACTTTTAACCGGCCTTAATTTTGGAAGTCACTGTTTTAATACTATTTTATCTCCTGGGCGATATTTTTATGAATCCGATATTTTAGTGTTGTTTTATTTGCATAATAACAGCGTATCGAGCTCATTTAGTAAAATTGGTTATCGTTTTAAATACAATAAAATGTAAATAAACAGATACTTGTTAAATTAATGGTACACGTTTATGTCACTATTGTTACTTCAAGTACTACATAATATAGTATATTTTAATGTACATAATATCTTAAGTATCACTTAAAACCATGTAATTGCAAGCAATTAAAATAAACTTTGCTTGTTTCGTTAAATATGTGTCGCAGATGGATTGTAGAATCCGCTGTATTACAAAACTGCTTGCTGATTTACAAAACAGTACTGTTTTATAAAACAGCTGAACGACGTTCAGCTGGATTGCCATTGCGATTCGTTTAACAAAACAGTTACCCACCTTTAGACGTAATGCAGAATGACATATCTATTGTGGGACAGGTTTGTTTATTGTACAGGTATATTAAATGGATAGTCACCACTCAAGTAAAAAAAGATACTGTATTGTAATTTGACTTTTCGTGGCTGGCGGGGCTCCTATTTTTGTGTCTGTAAAGTTAGAAAAAACCTAAACACGAAGAGGATGACGGGGGTAGTTATCCTCTTCGAACCTAACCTGTCCGTGTCGGGATACACGAAATTCCCGAGCTCGCTTCGCTTGCTCATGGATCAATTTCGTTTATTTTCTTTCATAATCCCGATATATTGTCGACTATTATAGTGGTTTAGTATTTACGTCATTCAAAATTTTCATCTTTTTTTTGCTATTGACAAGTAAAATAAAGTTAGGTTATTATTGTTAAGACATACAGAGCCATATGCGACAAAATTTCGAACTAAAATCAACAATCTGACAGTTCATTTCACACTGTTTTACATAATCTCTGATCGTTGACCCGCTGCATTGATAAACGCAAAACGTTCATTCAATTCTGCGTGTTCAGTAATTATGTAAAACCGCTAAACATCGTTCAGCTGTTTTTCATAACAGTACTGTTTTGTAAATCAGCTAGCAGTTTTGTAAAACAGCTGGTTCTACAATCCATCTGCGACATATGTATAGTCTTAGTGTTATATATTTTTTACGACGCCATTATTTAGATTAATATATCCGATATTAAACCTAGATGCAATTAGGTAGTTATTTACAGCAATTAATGTAATTTTCCTAATATTTTTTAAGTTGTATATAATGGCAGCATTCTGTGGGACAATTTCACGGGACAGCGCCATCTGTACGCGATTTTCTGGAATGTCAACGTCGAAGGGTAGTAAGCGGAGGTTTACAAAAAGCTCGCGTCTACAGTCTACTTTAGTTCACTTCAAGTTAAAGCTTAGGGCTGACGTCACTGGGTGGCGCTATATGTTTCTTTCATAGACATTATATGGCCTAGTGAGATATGGCCCTAAATAATGTTACCTGTATTTAAATAATTATTAATAGCTAACGTAAATACAACAATCGATCAATATTATTCACAGCAGTCGACCGAATGTCGCAAATCACATTTCGAATCGTAAGTCGTTTCTTCTCAATACTCTGAAAAACTTAATAGATGTTTTTTTGTTCTTAGAGAAGATTATTAAACAACAGTATTATAATTAAACGTACGTAACTACATACATATGATATAGCAATCCTTTCGGTTCTAAACTCGCTTCCTATTACAATCCATTGAAGTAAGAGACGACAATAATAACTGTTTCCCTGTGCAGTGCCCCACATTTGTGGCACGGAGATTTTCTTAACTTCCCGTAGCGGCTGTCGAAGTTCTTAATTTGACAACCAGGACCGACGGCTTAACGTGCTCTCCGAGGCACGTGGTTGGTATGAAATGATCGTCACCCATCCACAGACCGACCTCGGCAAGCGCAACTTAACCTTAATCGATCCATCTGTGCGGCTGTTACTTACTTAGCCACGAGCCCCTCAAATAGAAAGGATATACGCCGTACAATTTAAAATACAAGTGTCTCGTAAATTTATTTTCTAAACGTTCCATCATAACACTATATTTCGCTTCATGTGGATCCCATATGACTGCACTATGTTTGAGGTGACTCCTTACTAGCACATCATAAAACACCTTTAAATATTGGTAAAATTTTTGAACTCCTTAGAACGAACCCAAGTTTTCTATAACATACCTTAATGACATGTTCACGAAAAGTTAAATCTGGCGTGATCCCCTGGCTCACGGCTCCTAGATCACGTGGCTGGATTTTAAATAAGAAAAAAAGAACGACTGACGAGAGCCAAAAAAGAAAAAAAAATTTAGACAGGCATAATTCATAAATGTACCCATATGTATAGCGCGAACACTTCCCTTTTCTAATTTAACTTTAACAGCGTTCCCATGTTGTTGTGACGTTTAATGAGAATTGCGGGCAGTTGCCATCTAGCCTAAACTAAAAGTAGCGGCGCGATGTGACCGCAAATTATAAAACTTGTTTTGAGCGCAGTTTCGACGATTTGCGGTTTAGTGTCAATGGGAAAGTGACCATTGTCGAATATAAGGCTGCATTGAATATTAATTAAAGAGGCGCCACTTTGCAACAAGAATGAGTTCAAGATATATGGATTCAAAGTACCATAGTACCAGGCTACCTTTATTTACTAAAGTGTTTATTTGGTTGATATCAGATATACTCAACTTAAATTTAGTCGTTTACATAAAGCATTAGTATGCGAAATAAAAATAATCTTAATTCAAAACGGGTACTAAAACACGTGCTAACATATCTGCCAATGTGTAAACGTATTGTTTAGAGAATTCTGCATCAAAATTTGCAATTTCACATTTGCTTAGTAAACAATTTTAGAGAACACTTCGTACAGTATGTACTAATATTCATTTTCCTTTGCCCGGCCGCAGCTTATATTAAATACGTCGCTCAACACTTTACCACGTCATGATTATTCAAATACTTGGCCCACGCTTAAAGTAAAGGCGATTAAATCATTTCCATAATGTAAAGTTATTTCCATTAAACTACGATTTTGCACTTTTTATAGTAGGTATAAGTAACTGCCTACCGCAGCAAATGTCTACCCCAACTCATAGGTACGTGTAGTACACGTTAACATATGTAACACAGCATCCATAGATTTTCTACATATAAAAAGAATACATAAAGTATACAGATATGTTATCGATAGGCAACAACGTCCTTCAGATCCTACTGTAAACAAAACAGTCATCAATATAGTCTATCTGCGAAATCAACATTACTAAGCATATGGCATCTCTTAGCAATGTTCCCGTCCCTATCTTGCACTTTATTGTGCGCCAGTGCCAGGAATAATGCTAAGCGAAAGCTAGTGCTAAACAAATTTATCTTGGTTTTAATGTTTATGTAATTTCCCGTTCAAATGATTAGTTTTTCGTTCCGGACTGTCACAGACTGCTACTACAGTCCGGATGACCCCTTTTGAGCAGATACTTTGGCGACCAATACATATATTGAAGATAACTGCATAAAACATGTGGAATGATGCCATTATTTGAAATTAACCGTTTACACGAAACTCTGTGTACTTTGAATCTAAGAAAGACTTCAAAGAAGCAAAAGATCTAAATTTTCAATTTCATACTCTTTATATCCTCACCTGACAGTCTAAATCACACTAAAAAAACACTTGGAAGTGTAAAATATTACGTGCTTGTCCCAAAAGACTTAACACCTCTTTATAAACCTATAAAGTTACGTAATTATAAACAAAGCATAATTGTTAGATAATTTTGTCTCATGAGAATGACCTGTCACAACAAAGCAGGATTCATGGCAGAATGCATGCTTTTTGCTAAGAGAAAGAAAGAGTAACTCTTTATTAAGTTAATTAAATATTTAACTCACGACAGCTATTTATTATACTGGATGGACTAAGTTACGACTACTTTCTGCCTAACGTAAACTTGGATCTTTTTTACACGTAGTTATAGTTTTTTATAGACCAGACCTATACAAGATTTTCTGCTATATTAACCACTGTCTTTTATGTACCTGAAGAATGCATGACTGATTGCATTTTGCCATACAGTAGATATGCCAATAACAAACGGTTGCAAGTGCAATAGTTTCTTATTATATTGGCACTTAAGTAAGTGCAGTCAAACCTTCGTGCAACAAATTAAAAAAGAGAGATTACATTTGAAACTCAACAAATTTGCTGCTTGTGCATTTCTTATATTTTTATGATAAGAATATGTACCTTTCTAGGTACATATTCATAAAGTGCTATATGAAAGACATAAGCAGATTAATTTTTCGGTTTTATTACTGCTCGTAATATCCGGTTGCTCGCGATAGCAAATACGGCTCTTCAAATATAATAAAATATGCCATCTGCGCGGCGTGATGTATGTCATAATATTATGTAAGTATTTCACAGCCTAGGCAATAACCTAAATATGTCTGCAGCGAGATATTTGTATAAATACATTGTATTACAGCATTCCTTTTATTATTTTAAAGTTCGAGTCGGAATGAATAAAAAGCGAATTTCCTTAAAAAAATATAGACTGTTAATGAAGTTTAAATAGCCTGTTGTATCTTCTGTATCTATCAGCCAGTAAAGAATGTAGAACATCAGTTTTTTGTTTTTTAGTACTGTATTTCATTGACCCCTATAACGTAAGGTAAATCCCAACACAAAGTGTGTTGACAGTTATTCTTGCAGGAGTTACAGCGTTATGGTTTAAAACCAATTCACGTATTTTGTAGGTTCTTGATTTAATCCTCGGTTCTATACCCTTGATTTAATCAAATGGTATTTTATACTTTATATGTAGATACAACATAATGAAAATGATCTACAATATAATAAGTATCATGTAATATAAGAAATCATGTAAATGTAAATCAATAGATGAACTGGATTTTTATTAATAAGTTAATTTAAAGACTAATATTTACAAATAAACACATATAGTGTTTATTTGTAAATATTAGTCTATATATACCTATAAAAAAAATACTATTCTAAATCTAAAAACTTTACTCAGGCGTCAAAGTATTCCTCCGCGTCGCTGTCTTCTGAATTGGATAAAAATATTTTTAATTTTAATTTATATACTAATTTTAAACTGCGAATTTACTTATTCTTTTGCAGTTTGCAGGGTTTATAATTGGATAAAATTAATAGCAAATTAAACCATTTGTGACGGACTGATTATAGTGTTTTTATTAATTATAGAAAGAATGCCGTACACATAGACAATAATTACAAACTCTGAAGAAGTAAAGAAGACACTCTTATTGTATCTATTATTGCAAATTATCTGTGGTCATCGCGGGAGATAAATGAAATGTCTCTTCACACGGTACTCTGCTTCGCGCCATATTTCATACGGGCTGACCCTTCCAGCTCACGGCGTCGGTTAATAAGACCGCACCACATTTTATTATCTGCACAAAATTAACGATTTATGCTCCAGGCTGTAGAAGATATTTTGGGCATATTTCCAGCATGGAATGTATGAAATGTCACTCGCTTGAAGCTAGGCCCATAAACAGATGATTCATACTTACATTTTGCCTAATCTTGCTGTATGATGATCTCCCTAAACTGAAACATGTTTCAATTATTTGTACCTATTCTAAAGCTATAACTAATTTATCAAATAATTATCACATATCAACGACATAATTCACGAAGGGAAATTAGCTCGACGAACATTTATTAGGATGGCGCCGAGACGGCAGCAATCGGGCCTCAGGAACTGCGAACGACGGTTAAAACTTTTAATGACTAATTAACTAGATAACTATCTAGCTACTTATCAGCGTTCTATACCTAGTGAAACATCCCATTTCCTATTTTTAACTATATTTTACTGGCAAATGATAAAATGCGCGACGGCGGCGCGTGAAAACTTTAAAAAGCTTTGGAACTTACTTTTACTTCGCTGTGCTGGAAGTTGGAACGTCATATCTTACAAAGTTTGGTGTGTTTATAAACACAACTTGATATTCGTCTTTTTAGGTGATCTTCATTTCTAGTTTCGTTTAAACCAAGATTTTCGGATTGCAATAATATATGCTACGAATTTCCATTACACATACGTGTACACACATTAACTGCAGCTTGTATAGACTATTTAATGAGAACGTGCGCGTTAATTACTTATGTAATCATGTTACTCATCACTGCAATTTTTATAATACCACGAATAGTTACCACCAACAATGACATGCGCCACAATGTGACAACAATGATGCGTGACAGCGCGGTTGGCGCATTGGTCGAGAGACCGACTGCTGCGCTGCGTGTCGCGGGTTCGATTCCTGCACGGAGCAAATATTTGTACGATCGATAGATAATTGCTCCGGGTCTGGGTGTGTGTGTGTGAGATTATATGTCTGTAACCGCACCCGCGATACAAGAAGAAATTCCTAGTGTGGGGCAATGATTAAAAAAAAAACAGTGAGTCTACAATTTTTTTCAAAATTGTGGCCATCCTCAATCGGCAGCTTATAACTTCTTTTATTAAATCATTGTTCCAGCATATTCCATTTTTTTTTTCATAAATATTCAAGTGTTCGAGAAACCTCCAGGTCCATTATTTCATTTTTGGTATGTAGGCCATCTCTTGTTTTCCAAAGTCGTTACATTGTATAAACCAATGAAATGAATTGCTTTCTCTACATTAGTAATTTTAAATCATACAATGAAAGCAGAGCATAAGCAGTTATCTGGCCGAAAACCTAATGAAGTGTTCTCAAACAGCGGGAATATTAGCTTAATTATCAATCTCGGTTTGGCTCGTCGGCAAGTACCTACTGTGCTTGAATTGAATACATTTTCTCTTTTTTTTCGAATTTCGTGGCTAGGGCCCTCCAGCGTTCCGCCCCTTGATTTGCGAATGGGCTGTCAAGAGGCCACGGCCGGATGCCCAGCCTCTATAGCTATTTATTCGTGCAATCTCCCACATTTATTCACGATCGACATCAGCCTGTAAACTGCGTTGATAATTCGAACGAGATTCAACTATGCTATCTCTCACTTTTTAATTATTGCTTATCTAATCAATTTAAACCAGCAATATTTTTTAATGAATTTTCTATTTATTATACGCGGCCCATCTGGTGTTTCAATTTTGCACTAAGTAATACGTTCCGAGTCATAAGGTCATATAACTTTGGCCAATTAATTGCTTATAAGATTTAACTCACAAGTTTGAGTTGAAGATCTTTCATCGTATCGAGCTCGCAACGGCGAGACAGACTTTTTTTTATTCATCTGCTTTTAAACGTAACATGGCGATGCCTCGGAAACTTTGCAATAGCTAGATAAATATTGATATATTTGAGTGTTGATGATGTTGATTGATAATCCGGGGGATGCTGATTCACTTCCGGCTCACGAAGTCACGACCGTGATTTTCTTACTAAATAATAATAATAATATAGTAATTTTAGAAATATTTGTAGAAAGAAAAGTACGGTTGTGAGCAGGATTCGAACCTGCGCCTCCGGGATAAATACTCCAAGGATGTGCATTCGGGCGGTACCTACGAATTCTGCACACGACCGTATTTTTCTTTCCACAATCATTTCTAGCTTTTCAATTCACTACTGATAATAGTTAATACGTTTGAAAGATTGATCTATATTTATAGAAAAGTGCGGGAGGAGTCATTTTGAAACACAGACATTCCTCATCTCAACAATATGTGCAATCTGTATGCACAGTATTCTAAATGAGCACTGCGTTTATTCCGATTCACGTTATTAACTAAACAAACTAAAACAACCCGTTGTTTGTAATAGATAATTGTAATTGGTCGCCTATTTAACGAGTTCCTGTATACCCATAACTGAGCGTTGGCCTCTTCCTAATATGGAATTCACTATACAAACACAATAATGAGCGTTTCCACCAGAGCATGCGCCGAAATGAATCATGAATGTGATTATACTAAGATGGTTTACGTAATGGTAATTTAAATGTCTGGTAGTTCGTACAATCAATTACTTCATTATTCTTAGACATTATTTTACAAAGTACCTACTCAATTTAAACCGTTACTGTATGACTCGGCTAACAATAATACCTTTAGAAAATACTTCCATCTATTTATGATATTTAGTGCCTACTAAGTACCTAGTTACCTGAATAACAGGCTGACACATCAACGTCAGTGAGGCTGCCAACGGCATTTGAAGAATTAATTAATGTTTTTCGTAAATAAAAGTATGTACCTAGAATTTAAAGTATTCCTATTTGCATAACTGTAAAATTTTTTAGAAGTGTGTCATTCATTTATTATTTTTCTTGCAATATAACTTTTCAGACGTATAATTATTAAGTACACAGCCAGAAACTTTATTACACGTTTGGTAACCCCTAACATCAAGAAGGGAAGTTCTTCTCAAAGGCATTTTTTGTGTGCACGCGAGCAAGAAACATGGTAACCTCATGACTTACAAAAACATACATCTAACATTTACAGTTCTCAGAATTGTTAGATATTTGCGTTGTAATTAGCTTCTAGCGAGACTGTTACGAACTGTTTGCAGTGAAAAATATACAGCCGGGTAATTGTCTGATGACGTTTTTATCTATGGGAAGGCAATGGTTAAAAAGCAATCACGTCATTTCTGTATATAAAAGGTATTATTCAGAATATGCTAATGCTTGTTGTCACTATTGCGATAAGTCTAATCGAGGTTTAATCCTTCGATTAATTACCCAATCAATATAATTCACAAACAAACAGTCATCGTGATTGCTTGTCTTATACAGTGCTATACAACTGATAAGGGAATAAAATTGATACTATTTAGTAGAATGGTAATTCTAATCTAATAAATTATCTTTTTTTACCACTCACACCAATTTATACTCGTGTATGGATTGGTGTAAGTGGTTTCAAAGGCCAGACCGTCTATGAGGTTAATACCACATAGACTGTCTGGTGGTTTTGTCGGTCTGGTAGTTTGTTGTTGAGTCCTTTTATGTGACCCACGCAAATGTCCTCTTGATCTGGTATCGTCTTGTGACGGGTTGTTGAGCTCCCTTAGTTATGGTTGAGCTACACGATGACTGATGCATACGTGTTGTGGCTCTTACCTCAGACGATCCCTGCATGGTTACACTCGCATAGATATATGTACCATTGTGTCTGGACTTTGATGAAACGTTGACCTCTTAGTTTGTTTCGGCGTTTCTTCTCACAGATAAATCGGATATACACTAACGCTGGCGCCATCTAGTAAAATGACTTCAAATCAATCATCTACATATATATAGACTATTTGAAGTCATTTTTTAAGAAATAAAATTCATTTACCTATCACTAAGCTGGCAAACAAACGTCCAGCCCACATGATGGTAAGCGGTTACCGTAGTTACGTACCCTATGTTCTTTCCAACACCGAGTGTATTTAACTATCACTCGCACGATGCCGACCTGTCACTTGAATTTTTACACTCAACCTCATGCTGTAATTTTTGGGCAAAAACCTCGGTAGGGAGCTGATTCTAAAACCTGAGCGTGCGTGGGAAAATTCCTCCTTTGAAATTCCACAATACTACATCATTGTGGCTAGAGTATGTGGATAGACTTCCGCCGATGGTGAAAGGTGCAATAGTAAAAAGTAGCAATCATCACAATTTCAAACAATTCCTCACTAAGCTTTATTTACTTATTATGTACTTACTTACGTCATAATAATGCAATGTGTTTCGTCGTCAATCCAATCTCCAACTAGTAACTTGATATTCAGAATGTATACTAAGCAAACTAGCTTTGCATCGTGGATATATTACATAATTATTTTAATGAGGTAGAGGTCATTACGAAGCAGCTCCTAGATGGACCGAACCAAAGACCATTAAACCCTAGATGCTCGCTGGACCAAACATAAAACGAATCTAGTAGTAATTACTTTAAGATTAAGATAATTATAATAGGTTTCGCCTAGGTTTTTTATAGTAGACAGTTAAGATTTATGCTGAATTATAAAAAAAACTGTCCAGCCGATAACTACTTCACTATTGTAGGTAATTAGGTATAGCTTAGAACTTGTGTCCTGTACCCTACCAGTTTGACAAGTAACCATAGTTTCACTACTTGCCTACTAGTTTTCAATAAGTACTACAACATTTTGCTTTCTACACAACGACTGTTTCACAAAACGCTTGTAGCTAAGAATCAAGATCTCTATATAATATGTATAGATAACTGGACAGTTAGGTTCCCTAAAACAAAAAGTAATTAACAACCATTTTAAATGAAATGCAGAAATTAAATAACGGAGCACGTGTACCTATCTATTAACCGAACAGCAAAAGGGGGTGTGTCGGAAGCGAAAGTAGTCGCGTCTGCCAGAGTTTGCATGTAAATAAGGATGCTTTAAAACACAATGGATGCCCGAGACTGCCCCGGGCGTACTACGGTCATTACCCGGCCGAAGATCATGTTATTTTTTGATTCAGAATGGCACACACTGGTGCATACCAGTATTTTTTCCGAATATTTGTCGACTAATATACCGATATTCGAATTATTTCATATGAAATTGCAGATGAACGATAAAATGGCAGTGTTGGTTGACGACCTTCCTATGCCAATGGACGCCGTGTAACGGAAATAATTGTCATTATAAATAATGAACAACGAGAACACAATACAATCTCTCCATTGTATGTTGTTTTCTATTAAATATGCGAAAGTTAATAGGAAATGGAAATGGTAAAAATTGTTCTTACGTACCTACTTAACTCTTGTTTAGGATGTTCCAAGTTTAATTTTGAAACCATAAACTTACATTAGTTATTGAGATTTTAAATCGCGTATCGATCCAGTTCAGGCAAAAAACCCCATAAGTCATGACCGTCGCTTCATTCATACTCTGCTGAACGCATAAACTACGCCAGTCGTATTTAAAATACATCCCCTATTATTTAGCTCCTGTTATTTGCCTTTTTTTTATTTACCTTTATATTGTTCAATACCGTCACTTTACAACTTAAAAAATATTCGTCCCGTATTGTATGCACTAGTCTCGGATCAGACGCTTATTGCCAATTTTCTATACCGATGCACCGGAGATACCGGACAACGGACATCGGATCGAAAATTGAGAATAGCTTTTATATTGTGTAAACAAAAAGTATATTATGCCGTTTTGGCATGATGAACATTATGATTTATAAATATTAGTTACAAGTGGCTTAATAAGTTTGTATTAGTATTTTTTACTAACCAATCTCATCATCGAGGTTGTTCTAAAGTGTCGATCTCATATCAGTTGAGATGCTGGTTCAAAAGAAGAATATAATTTTAATAGGGAAATATAGGTATAAAATTAGGCCTGAGTAGAGGCCAGCCTGCCAAATGATTTATTTAGTTACAAGCTCGACCGAACCTTGCAATAATGAGAAAAAGGTGATGAAGTGACACAACAAACGCGACTATTGCTATCTAACTCCGGGATAATGTGTAAGTACAGTGAGACATTAATGATGCCACGATGTCATATTAAAAATCAGACATTAGAAGAATGAAAGAACCTAAATTTCCACTTAGTTATTTCTATAACCCATAATAAATTTACAAGATCAAAAAGCTGCATTTTCAGATGGGTAAAACAATTTTTGAAATTTAAGTGCCTACATACGGTTTTTGGGAGATTTAAAAATGCGAACCATTAATATCATTATTACCTATGTAATAGATCACGATGTTATATATATATATATAATATCCTTCGTACCCTATCTAATAACCTACTTAGGAACTAATCATTAAATATATTTTTCATTGATCATATCTATCTGACATATCCATGTAAATATTGAATTCACATTAATGAAAAATTGTAAAGGAAACGTAAATCACCAAACATTTCAATAGCTCCATGTTTTGATAACGTAATCGCCTCGTAAATCACACAATATTACCTGTGTGATAACATTTTGTTAATAGCTGCTTAATCGTATGTGAATTAAGTGATTGGCCTATAATCGATTACTCAGATAGTCTTATTATGAACGAAAATGTGACCGGATGTTTTATAAAATACCTAAACTAGAAATCTGAATAAGATGTATCAGATTAGTTTCCTTCAATTCAGAGTTTAGCGATATGGAAATTTAAGCATCACGCCTGTATTCCCCGATAAAGCAGGCAGAGGCGTATTACAGTTGTACTCGAACTGTAACTGTTTAGGTGAACTAGAAGGTAATCTAGCTTCCGATCCTATCTCTTAGATTAGACAAAGTGCGGTGAATATGCTTGGGCAATAGTTCCGAGTCGGGTTAATATACCTTACAACAAATAGGGAAAATCTGACTTTTCAATCAACGCTGAGCCGATAAGACTCATAATTTTTGAGGTAGATCTACCTCACACCACAGTTCCAATAACTGCCTAACATTAAGCATGATGCAAATTTAATACATACCTGTACCGGAATCGTTACACATTACAAAAGAAAATGTAAATATTACAACCATAACAGATTCTTGTATTGATTCAATCTCGTGAATCGTGATTACATTTCGTTGAGTTTACGTTTATTTGATAAACTTGCAAATTGCTTATATCCTCCATAGTTTCCGGCGTACGGAATCGCTTCCAGGGGATCTCTCGAAATTGAGGCAACCTTACTTTTCTATTTATAAAATAACCTTTAACTGAAACGATCGGGTGAATATTATTACCTGACGGTATGTAAATGTCAAGTTACTACATTACTGAAAGGTTTCAGTATGTTATAAATTAATTGTCGTTGCTCCTAAAGGACAATATAGACGAGGACTAAGTTTTTCTCTGTAAACTACGATAGGTATTCAGCGGTAATCGCAGTAAAGTAATAACTTTGGACTGGCAGGGCAATGATCGTAGGTTAGAGCTTGAGCCAGAGACCTCGCCGCTTGAAACTGACGGAAAATCAGAACCAGCTCACTTAAAATATGTTCTCGATGGTGTCAGTGTGCGAAGTCATGTCAAAGCACATCGCTTTGAGGAGGAAAAGCCTACCTGTTCAAACTCTGACACTAGGTTGTTCGTAAACCATAAAGAACTGCAAGTTTTTAAAGTCAATATAGCGATACGCTTGCTGCAAATCTTGTATTCGTTAATTGACTGCTAATTTATTAAACTTCATTCATAAGGAAACTACCCTCGTCTAAATTAGCCTGTAGTAATGTTGGCAAGAATGTAATTATCTTGATGTAAAATTAAAATGATGTGGGTAATGTTTTACAGAATGTATCCTTGATAAGATTATATTTAGCCTACATTCCATGTAGGAAATATGCAACTGTAGAGAATTCAGAGAATGCTTATCGTATCAGTGTATTTTGCAATGGTTGGTTAATATAAATAACATTAGAATAACTTGAAAGTAGACGAAACCAGCTGTACTATTATTTTTGATGGAACACGTCAAATTTATAGAATTTTTGAAGTGCGTAGGTATATTGTTCGTTGGAAAAAAAACTTTGTAAGAACCTCCTCCTTTTTGAAGTAATTGGTTGCCTACTCTAGATAGGTATATATCATGGACAATATGATGTGGAGTTTTCAAATTAATTACGTGGATGTGTTCGGTTTCGTGGTTTGCCTTATTATTGACCTACTTTGATTTTACGATGTGCTATGTGAATTGCAACCCAGTGTCATTCTTAATTGTAAATCCTGCGGGGTTACTCTCTTGAAATTAATTCCAATTCCAATGTTATATTAACACTTTAAAACAATGTGTAATGTAAAATAAATTTACCTGCATTACAATTATCATAATTTAAATGGCATGTTGGCTTATTTAATATTCATTTTGGCATTGAAAAGTACGAATTGAAATGGTATTTCAAAATCAATCGAACGGATTTATTGTCAAGAGTAAGATTTACATTGAGTTCCACTATCAATCAAGAAATAATTTTGATTTGTTAATGTTTCTTGTCTCGTACACACACGCTTCCTAATTTCACCATTGACATTGGCAGAATTGCCATCTTGACTAGTCGGCAGGCTGGCCATATTGAAGAATTGAATTGAAGAGTAACCCCAATGGACTGACTAAAGTAAAATTAGAGAATTGCTTCTAGAAACAATGTGTTTTCGGCGCTGAAGTGGCCACTAACTATGTTCGGGAATTTTTACGTAAAAACTGCTCACATTTACGCCTGTTGGGAAAATATATAATATATGTAATTTTAATTTAGTAGGTGTACAATCAGTTTGATAACACGATTATCTGTAAAACTTATATAGAAATTACTACAGCGGAGTATGTAGTTTCCCATTTGGAGTAACAAAAGGCCGTGGGTTTGCTAGCTACACTTGTATTTACAATACAACGTGTAATAATTAATTGTTCTGACAAAGCGGCCTTGTAAAATATCCACACGCAGTCTGCTTGGATCGGGACACAAGACATGTTATTTTAGGCTTTCAAAATATAGTTCTATCCCATACCCCGTCATCCCAGTCGACCCCGTCCCAGTATCCACTGTTTATTCACCAACTAGTTAACCGGAATATACCAATTTGAACCGGTTATTTGCCTTAAAGGCTTTGATGCCAAACGAATTCTTGAAGCAGCTTCGCTGAGCTTCCGGGCTGGTATGTTTCCAAACATCGCCGGAGCTAAATAGCGCGTGACTAGTAATTTTTTCTGTAAATATGCGGTAGTTAATCATAATCACAAAACTTCATTTCAGGCTACCTTTTTTATAACCAAATTTTTTATGCATGCTTTATTTTAATAATACAGTGGTTATTTTATTTTATCATTAATTTTAGATATCACTGTTGGTCCGCCCGGCTTCGCACGGGTAACACTAATATATACACCCGGATAACTTTATTTATGTTTTTTGCGACTTCTTCAACTATCATCGTCATGTTTCAGCCAATTAACTCACAAATTATATACTTAAACCTTCCTCATGAACCACTCTTGTCTAATGGTGAAAACTGCATGAAAATCCATTCAGTATTACTATATACTAACAGGAATTAACGCGCAATAAATACCTTCGATTCGCTTGACGTTTCGACCAGGTTGCACTGATCGTGGTCACAAGCAGACAGTCTGCTTGGCACCACGATCAGTGCAACCTGGTAGTATTCCTGTTAGTATATAGTAATATCATGCAACGCGATAGTTTAAAAGTTAATAATCCATTCAGTAGTTTTTGAGTTTATTGCGGACAGACAGACGCGGCTAGGGACTTTGTTTTATAATATGTAGTGATTTACCCATTATTTAAACTAATACTTTCGATTCGATTGCGTCTATAGACTGATATACAGCAAGTATACGAACAACCTTTACTATGGAACCAACTTCATCATGGGAATGATCCCCTGCCCTTATCCCAATTTATTCAGGGTCGCCGCAGCATGTATTCTTCTTCCATACATACTCTCTACTTGTACAGGAATGCTGCTAAAGTTTTGGCTTTGTTTTATGACCGGCCGCCTGCCTGACGTCGACCCACATTGGGAATGCTGCTGTTAGTGGTAACCGCCACCGATACGGTCTCCTTCCAAATGTTATTCATGCCCCAGGTTCTAATTGTATCTATCCTACTATCACACTCCACTAACCGACTATGGAACCAACGGTGCGGAAAAGAATTGTTCCATAGAGTGTTCATACTTACCAACTTGACCAAAATGTATGGAGCCGTTGATTATTTTGGCGCTTTTGAAGTTATTTCTATGGTAAAAGTTATTCGTAAACGTGGGTTCATTTTCCCCTCATAGTATGACCAAGAACTTCAGTTACATATTTTACATATATTTTTGGAATCATACAGATTATTACAGCTGTCAATATCAAATTAACTGGTTCCCTGGCTACGCATCAGCCAATAGTTAAACAATCGACATGTATCATAACTCACATGTGAGTCATCGGACAGTGAACGGGTTAAGTACCATTATTAATTAGTTCCGTATGTCACCGACTGCTCCCAATATCCTATCATTGTATCATTTTAACACGCACTTACGAGGGAATTGAATAATTTTATGTAACAAAAATATTCGCTAAAAATAGCTCTATAAGACTGATATTTTCATTTATAGTTCGATTTTTTATTGTAAGCCGCCCGTCGCAGAGTTTCCTTTTGTGTACATTGTGAAGAATATAAATTGATGCTATATTTTAATAGAAAGCAATAAAGCATACAATAGAATAACCTGAATAATGTCTTTGGTACTACAAAAGTTAAGTGACAAAATATTCGGTTTCGTATTGTATCCATCGGCGTTTTTACTTGAACATTTCGCGGGCACTTCTAAAGTAATGTCACAACGTATTAAAGAGGTAAACTAAATGTCATATTCTGTATGTACCCAGTAGATGGCGCGATGTTTAAAGCAATAACCTTTTTATCTTCAGGGAAAATGTTTAACGGCATCAGATACATATTCGGTTTGAAACGAGCGATATTTATTTTCAGTATTCAAAACCGACTCGCGACGTTGTAGTATTTCTTTTACTAGGAATAGCATAAAATTTGAATGTACTTTATGGTGGTGAATTGATTTGCGGGATACAAAGAACGATTTTATTGTACTGTTTATTTTAGTTTTCCTTTCAAACTTTATTAATATGCAATAGATTGAAACAGTGTCCTTTGATGTTTTACATTTCCGTTTTATCCTGTACGTGTATCTTGATTATTATGTTTTCTTTGATTTTAGGTATCCTTGAGATGAACGGCGACAGGCAAATTTTGTTACAAACATAAACATAGTAAGTATTTTATTTTTTAATAATATTAACGTTGACTTTCTTATAAATATCGATTCGAGAGGTCCAAAACTCAACGTCCAAAGCTCCTTGGCAGTGACACAAGTCAATAATTAGAGAAGGAAATTAAATTAGTAAGAAACAAGCCCATAGATAGAACTTGTAACTATCGCCGTGACCTCTTGCAGGTCCTTGCAGGGCAAGGACCTCTTCTGATATCTACAGAGAAGGCACGAGTATTTCAAATCATCTGTATACTCGCGAAACTACAAAATTGTACTTGATAAGGATAATATTTCTATTATCTGGTAATTAGCGACTCATACCTGTGATGAAAAAAGCACTTATAACATAGCAAAATTCACATTGGTACAGCCAGCTACAAAAGTTGATTGACACGCACTGAAACTGCAACAACTTCAGTGCTGATTATTGTGAATTATGGTGAAATTACTTTTTGCATTTTCTGTATTTATATGATGACAAGATTGTTATGGTTTGTACTGCAGACATTTTGATGGATGGTTTTCGACGTAGACATTCAATACATTTGGAATGACATT
The DNA here is from genome assembly GCA_935421205.1 of Xylocampa areola. Lineage (NCBI taxonomy): Eukaryota > Metazoa > Arthropoda > Insecta > Lepidoptera > Noctuidae > Xylocampa > Xylocampa areola. Next base: position 13,058,744 of record OW285218.1, on the reverse strand, counting down.
AATGTTAGATTTAAACTCGCAACCCGCAAGAAACTGCGCCAACAAGCCCGCAACCACTCCGTCACTACGACAATAAAAACTATCCTGAAGGAACGTACCTATACTATTTTTTTATGATTCTCTGATGAACATTATCATCACCCTCCCGCACCGTAAAGTGCCCCACCCGGTTACACTTGAACAGTCGTAAGTTTCAAGTCCACTTCAACGTAACGAAGGGCCGAATTCGTAGATTTAATGCTTACAAAACTGGACGAAGGGTTCGGCATTGCGAGGAAACATGGCGGTAGCTTGTATTTGGCAGAGAACTTGAAGTACTGATCTAAGGGGTGCAGGTTGAATTCCAACGCGCAATCGTCTGTATCTGTTCAACAAAAGTTTATTGTACTTTGCGCATGATTTAGGCGTTCTAAAAATATTCAAACGGTTAAAAAAAATACCAACCGAATTGAGAACCTCCTCCTTTTTGAAGTCGGTTAAAAATAGACGACTTCTGAACCGATAGCGACAGTGACTTAAGTATTTAGGGTTGAAAGTATTTTCTTTTTCTTTTGGAAAACGAAATTCTTTAGTGAAAGCAATGTCGCTTCTAGACGCCTGTGGAGGAAACTAGGAAATCCTCACGATGTTTTCCCCCGTTTCGTCCTATCGGTTTATTTTTGTAAGTGATACTTAATTAATTTCTAATACACACATGATTACAAAAAGGCAGTGGTGAGTGCCTTGGATACGAATCTTCGACCTTTGACTAGCCAGTCCAACGGTCATACCACTATGCTATCATATTACGATAGGAGATACTGATATAATATGGTTTCAAGTGCCACTTGCCTAATCTTGCGATCTCGAAATTTTATTAAAATGGCAACACAATTTACTAAGTATAAGGTACATACGTACATAGCATCACGCCCTGAGGCCTTCCCTGAGGGGGTTGTTAGAGATGTACACAATTGTATCATTTTTACCCATATTTTTATTAAGTCCCATGTAGTTGAGCACTTATTGCTATCAACCGGGTTATCCAGACTCCGCACTCAGAATTTTCTAAAACCCCAATATCACTTTAACAGACCTGGGAATCAAACCCAGGTCCTCACGCTCAGCAGTGGCGATCGGGACCACTAGACAAACGAGGTATAAGGTAAATCATAACATCATAAACAGTTATTATTTAATGAAATAAGACAATGTCGTGCCTAGAGTAAATATTTAATATGGTATTCTATTTAACCAGTTGTCGGTTGGCTGTTTAACTAAGGAACAGCTGTGTTTTGATTATTTATTAGCATAGCTCTGATGACACAATAATTCTTATTGTTGTTTTATTGATAGCACAGTTGGCGCAGCGGCCGAGAAATTGGCTACTGCGCCTCGTGTGGCGTGTTTGATTCCCGTTAATCTTTAGTCTGGCAGTAATAGTATAATCTATAATAGTCTTGCAATGTGATGTGTGTTTGTAAACACACCCATCATAACAAATATTTTAATGTAGGGAAAAGTTTTTATTTTTAGAAATTGCAAACTAAAATGTTTACTATCTTTAAAAAAACGTAATGGACAACAAGTTTATGTTTTAAATATCGATTACTAAGAAATTAATATTCATAAGAGTCGTTTGCGACACCATCGTTATTCCTCAACATAGCTAATTAAAACTGACAGACTGTACTCTGCACTCGGCATGCTCAAAATGCAAACTCACACTTTACAGAAGTGCTCAACCTTTTTCTTTTGACGCTGATTATTAGTGTTTTTGTTACATAAAGTATGTCATTCTTACTATAAATTTAATTATCTAGCTCGGAGCTGTTCCAGCACGGCCCGTGGCTTATGTTTGTGCGGCTTGCGACATAATAGGATAATTTTAAATAGAAAAAGAATACGGTCGTGAGCAGGATTCGAACCTGCGCCTCCCGGATAAATACTCCAGGGATAATCCGGGGGAATATCCGGGAGGCGCAGGTTCGAATCCGCTATTCAGGGTTCGCTAAGCATGCGTTAATACTTTTCAAAGATTTATCTGTATAATAATAAGGTCTTTATGAAAAGTTTTATTAATCGTAATATTTTGGCTATTATGTTTGGATGTATCTTTGCCATTTTAAATGGTAGTGCATTGATTTAGACGTTTTATAGAAATTCTGGGGACGGGAACAGATCTTGAAAAGTGTTTGTCATGGACACAATGCTTCGGATTTGAATTTACTCATGTAAAGAGTTATCTAAACTCCGAAAAAAATAACTAAGTTAATGTAAGGTCTAGCGCATACGATGGGCCGCATAGAAAACCAATAACAGTCAATGGCCTCAGTATTTTACTTGAAGCGACTGCTGATCTGCCCCGTGGATGTAACATGATATTTCGTGGTAAGACTGGTTGTCAGACATTAGGCCTCTGACTACCCGTAACGGCTGTCATAGATCTTCATTTCATAACCCGTGCTCTCCGAGGCACGGACAAAAGTTCTGCGAAGTGCCCTAAAATAAAAAAACTGGCTAGCCAAATGTTGAGTACCTCTGCAACAGTCATGAAGTGTAATTCATTTAAACAAGTACAATCGTGTGGCCGTTAAATTGACGCCATATTTTTACAGTTCTCTAATCATTAGAACAAACGGAAGTCTGCTAACCAGTAGTACAGTATGACATCTGTTAATTATATCAGTTTTTATTTAAATGTGAGCTAATTCTACAGAGCTACATGAAATAAATTACTTTACGGAATCGTGTCATTAAAGTGGATAGTTTGCTAGTTATTACATACATAATATATCATCACCCCTGTATCGCCTAAGGGATATGCAGAGAAGTATTACTGTTGTACGAATGCTCAACTATATTTTACCGATGCAATTATGATGCTGTGGTGAATGGTGGTGGGCCTATAGCCATCACTCGGGCACAATTCCGAACTCTGTGATGCTATTGAGCAATTCCTAATTTTGCCCGACCTGGGAATTGAACCCAGAACCTCACGCTCGCAACCTCACAACAACTAGACCAAAATATATATTATGACCTTTTTTTAAAGCTACTTTTGATTTTATGGCTATTCACTTCGCTTTCTTAGTCGGAGATTGTCCGTTTATCAAGATCGCATCGTTTCTAATTGCGTCCATTGGGAGCAGTCCAGGTCTAGCATTTAGGCATGACAAGGACATGTCTCAACTGTCAAATCATGTCGGTTTTAAACAGTTGGTTTCCATATTATGCTTATTACAGTTAACGGCAATAAAAAAACGGTTAAACAAAGTCTTAGTAACGGTTACAGATAAATCTTAGAAAAACATTAACGCATGCTTAGCGAACTCTAAAGTTATAAACTTTTGTGGAAAAAGAAACGAACCTGTGCCTCCAGGATAAATATTCCAGGCGCCGGTCACCTGTATAGGGACTGAACAGATAGCAATAACGTCACCAAAAGTCGTATTTAAAAGTGGAAGAAGAATTCGTGGTAGTGAGCAGAGGTCGAGATAGCTTAGCGCCTGGAGTATTTCGCCATTATTTATCCGGGAGGCACAGGTTCGAATACTGCTCGCGACTGTTTTTTTTTTTCAACAAAAATGTGTAACTTTCGAAGTAACGGTGCCCAAAATGGCACTAAAACGGCCGTAAGGTGTAAAAAGGTCAAAAAGTATTTTACAAGTAGGCACCCTTGAATGTTTCGCAAGCTATGGCGAATCTTGAGCACTTTGCGCCAATCCGAGTGGAATGCAGTGGAGCCAACCATCCAATCGATACTGATATAATCGAGAACCTCTTAAATTTGTATCGGGTCAGGTATTGGCAGAGACATGGATTTTAAAAATTCTGCACAACTTTATTGTATTGATATTTTCATCTATTTAGGTACATCGCGGCACATCTCCCAAAAAAAATCGAAACTAAGTTGTTTGTTTATGGTGAAATTGATGAAATATTCTCAATCAAATCGCTAGACGACTAGAGACTATAGAATAGGAATAATTGCCATAACACGTTCACTGACAGGAGACATACTATCACGCCTCCATCGCGAATGGTTAGGTAGAGATGTACTGTTGAAGTTACATCCAAATTTCGCCGATGCAGTTATTATGTCACACTTTGCCCGACTCGGATGTCGAATCCAGGGCCTCATACTCAGTAGTCGACCACTAGAGTAATGAGGCAGTCCTAGTATTTGTTACTTACTTCATATATTATTATATACAGTGGCGGACAGTTCTTTACTGAGATGTTAACTTTACATGAAACTTAATACTAAAGTACTAATATTATCACCAACTACAATTGAGTTACTATTATCAATCACTACATATTATAAAACATAGTCCACCGCCGCGTCTGTCTGTTCGCGATAAACTCAAAAACGACTGTACCGATTTTCATGCTGTTTTCACCAATGGATAGAGTGGTTCTCAAGGAAGGTTTTAGTATATAATTGGTAAATTTTTTGTGTACATTGGCTAAAATATAATAATATTTGTTGGAGGTGTCGGAAAAAATAAGCTGTCTGGGAGCTTTCAACGAAAACGCTGCCTTAAACCCTTTGAGGTATAACAAAATGATGTATGTTGGAACGTATATAGGTCTAAAGAAAAGTCCGTGATGACATATGTCTATCTCTTAAGGATAACATACTATATCCATTTTAATACTTTAAAAAATGGGCAATTATAAAGCGGTAATTGGATAGCGGGAACGGGATCAAAATTTCACGATTACTTTTGGTTGCGATAACCGACATCCACGCGGGCGAAGCCGCGGGCAGCAGCTAGTATATAACAATATTATATATATATTGACCCTACTTAGGAGTAGATCATTCACTAACCACATTCACAACCAATGCTGGAAATAATATGTAACTTAATAAAATGTGGTCGGGAGCCGCATAATTATTGTCGTATTATTTACATTATAGAATTAAAAATTACAATGTAATTATTTCCCCTTGTTAAAATATTAAAATCTTGCAGTTATGTGGTTTATGGCAATTCAAAATATATATATTTGAATTCATATAAGTAATATTAGTAGTAGTATTAGTTAGGGAATGAATGAAAGACAACTGCATGCAGCTGAGATGAGAATGTTAAGAGGGATGTGTGGTATGAAGTCTGAAAGTGGCACCGGTGACTGAGAAGTGGTGTAGAAATCGTTTAGCATGGTATGGGCATGTGATGCGGAGGGATGAGGGTCATGACAAGGAAAGTTTTGAGATGGCTATAAGAGTAGAGGAAGACTGGGGAAGCGATGGATGGATTCTGTTAAAGATGATATGGCTAGAAAAGGAGTGACTGACGATATGAAAGCTAATAAAGATGTATGGAAAAAGAATACATGCTGCGTCGACCCCAAATAAATTGGGATTAGGGCAGGGGGATGATGATGATGAATAAGTTAAGTAATATTGTCACTGCCAGTTGTCAAATCAAGATTTAAGACAGTTGTACCTAACTCCGAAGAAGAACAGCAGAATATATTAATAGCATAATAAGATGCCTCAAAGTCTGTCTAACAGTCTTTCTTACCACTAAATGTCGTTACCGAGTAACTGGGTTATGGAGGTGACATAACCAGTCGCTCTATGTAGGTACACCAATACTGGTAGCTAACCCCAACTTACACAGATAAAACCGTTTTTTTTTTTTCAACAAAGTTTTTATTTCTTTAACCACAACTTAGTTGGGAAAAGGGTATGCAGAAAGAGATTTTTTAATATGAAATTAATAGTTGATAATGATAATCAGCATTTGAGGATTCTTAATAAGAGGGTTTCTAAATATTTAAAGATTACCACTCAGTAATAAAAACTGGTAAAATAAATGTAGATAAAAAAAACCTGACGTTCTTTAAACGCTTCTTTAATTATTTCTGTCTACCATTTCAATGACAATATTAAAAGACGACACCAGACAGAAATATATTTTAGGCACGATCATGAACTAGGGGGTATATTTGTAACAAAAATAACTAATGTGATGTTAATAATTAATTAAAACGGGTTTCTTAGGAAATTTTGAATTTTCATTACGTTGGTTTCGTATTTTACAAACTACGGACATGCCGAAAAAAGGGTAAAATTGATCTAGTTATTCTTCTACGACCGGTCGTGCAATTATTTCCCCTTTGCTAGTATTACTATAAAAAATACAGCATTATTTAGATTCACATATAGTTATGCTGAGAGATGACTCGGCTCATTTTCAACTAGGTAGATTGGTGTCGCGCTCATAAAAATAGCAAACTGACGGACTGAATTCCTTTAGATTGTATACATTTATACTGATCCTAGAACTCATTATTAAACGTCACGAAATATCAAAGCCTTCCTACGGCTGGTTGTGTGTATTGGGTCATGATCGAACCTTACACAGTGGTCTTGTCATCCGGCATGAATAGCTACGAGTACTGTCGAGAAAATCGAATCAAGACCCACCCACCTACACAATATTTGGTTTGATACTGTCAAAGTATGTACTAGGAGTACATACTTTGATAATAATAATAAATCTTCGTCGATACGGCACGCATTTTGAGGAGGTTCCTTTCTCTGGAGCCCTAACCACCGGTAGCTTGGAACCTGTTCCCGATGCCGGTGGCCTACAATATTTTATATTTTTAAATTATGTATTTTTATATATATATTTTAAAAATGTAATTTATATGTAATTAAATGGTACTGGACATAATAAATCCTAATATGTTTCTAAAAGCACTTACACTTTTAAAATAAAACACGTATAAATAAAGGCGATAAGTAAACTTTTGACTGACGTTTATTACGGTTGACAATTGTTTATTTCTCATAAGAATAACAAAATTATGTATTTACTTATATGAGAAACTAAACAAGTAACAAGATTAAATTTATATAAAAAATTAAAAGCACGCCTGCCATGTGCGAATTGTATTTTTATTTCACACCTTTTTGTGTATCGTGTCCTTTTGGCCAATTCAGTTTAGCAAACAATGCACCAAACATCCTGTTGCCCGGGAAAATGTAAGGATTCTAACGCTACCCCATACATCTAAATCGGTTTAGGCGTATAGAAGTTATGGTGGAATAAAAAACTCATAATCATACATCACATACATACCTACATGAACCCTAAAAACATAACACTCCTTTTTTGGGCAGTCGTGTAAAAACTAAGCATACTATTAGAATCATAATCATTCTTCTTCCTTTATCTCAATTCATTATGACCGGCATGACACGTTTTTTTCTTTATGTCAAAATATAAGAACACAATTTGACCTACAAGAACACAAATATTTTTATACTTTCTGCGCTCTGTAACCTCGAAGGATTAAAAGACCTACACAACATTAGAGCTAAGGTACTTGAATCATTATTCCGTTTCATCTACTGTACCTACGTACAGTGTCGGATCAACTCCGTATCCCAGCACCTCTTGTCCCGTATTGTGTAGTTTCCCAACAGTGTTGCGAACTCCGATGGCCATGTGGCCTCCGAAACGGATTAGTATCCATGTACTGCCAAATGGGACCGTGTAGTCTATTTTCTTTTCAATTTTGGCTGTAACTGTGGCCTTTGGTATAGAGATAAAGTTTTTTTTTATCATGTCCTACTTTCATGCTACCTTGTGAGAACTGTGGTTTTTAGTAGGTCGGACGGCGGCACATGGTCCATGACTAATTTTATGAACAGAAAAAAAATGCAGTTTTAAATGTTGGTGTAACATTAATTATAAAATATATATGAGAAGTAAGCACAATAAAAAAATACAAAGTATTTTAAAAAGTACATAAAATAAAACCAAATGTTATAGTTATATATATATATTTAATAATATGTATAATAGTAGCCACAATTTAAAAAATGTATGGAGTATTAGTATTAGTACCTAGTTCCTTCTTTTTCTGGAGTGAGAAGAAAACCCTTTATGGATATCCAAACTCCTACCGACTAGTCCTGCCACTTCAGCTTATGTCAATTATAAATACGATGTCATGAGTACCTAAATACCATATCTTTTTAGATTGACTGTAGGTATGACAATTAAGGCGGGTCACAGTACATACCACAACTTATTGTATTTATTTTTAGATGACTTTATTATTACCACAATACTTTGAATTAATTGAATTGAAAAACTGTAAAGTTATATTTTTCTGTGGATAAAAAAATGCGAGCGGTATTTGGACCTGTACCTCCTGGATCGGTACGCCAAGTGCCAATAAAATAAATTAACTATTGTGGGTTATGTTTGACATTTGAAGGTATAAACCGACGGGAAGGCGGATGTCTGTTCTAAATTTACTCCTAGTTATATAGGAATAAAAAAGTTTGAAAAGCGCCCCTAAAGCTAGTACCACACGCTGAAAGTCAGAAGCCTTCCTATTCTCGAGGCGTGCTCGACGCTGGAGTAGTTCGAGAGGGATCGAGCCCTGCCACTCACCGCTACTGTCATTGTACCTACCTACCACCCCCTATTTATCAAAAGACTTCTAAATTCTGTGACAATGTAAAGAAAAATAATATGTTTTCGCTAAAAAGTTCTTCAATTCTTTAAATAAAGATTTCAGAGGTTTTCATTGATTTCGTTTAGTTTAGAAAGAAAGAAAACATTTATTTCCACACAGAGCAATGAGGATACATAAACTTAAACTAGATGAAATAAATATACAATCCTATTTTAAATCCCTACAACGCAACTGTGCGAAAAATGGTCGCCACTCAGCCTAATGCTGATGTGTCACCTTTATGGCAACCCAACCACCGCTGATATTCTGTGGCAACCATATTGACGTGTGGCGTCTTACAGTCGTCTGACAGTATAATATAAGAAAAAATAAAAATAATTATTTAGAACGTTATCACACTATAATATCATGGTGGTCTTGTGGTTACGGGTCCGCCTCTCGAGCGATAAGTTCAAATCTAGCATGTACCAATGTGATTTTGTTAAATTACCTAATTATGTACTTTCTTAGTGGTAAAGGATATCAAACAACAGTTCCGCAAAACCAAAGATACGCAAAACCCACGTAGGCTAGGCAAACGGTGAAGGAAATCATCGTGAGAAAATGTAGACGGGATGGTCTGAAATCGCCAACCCGCAGTGAGCTAGCGTGGTTATCAATAACCGTGCATACTCTGTATGAGAAGAGACCCTTGTCCTGCAGTGGGACAGTTATGGCATATACTTTGTCACGATTTCGTATTTTGGTATCTTTGAACAAATACTACCTACCTTTATTCCAAGATTATTTATTCAGCCTTTTACAGACAAGTATCCCTTTTCAGAATATATCTAATATTCTGAAAAGGGATACTTGTCCGTGGGGAACTTTTTGGCCCGGAAAATTAAAAACTTACGGAGTCGTAGACAACAGCCACTATCCAACAAATACTTTTATTAAATTATTTCTTACATACAAAATGCTGAGTTAAACAACAAGAATAATAAAAACTAATTAAGTTTAATAGCAAGGAATTTTCAAACTAAAGTACCTAACAATTTGTAAGCGCAGTTTTTGCACGCATTTATAATAAGTACTGGTAAGTGGTGACCGACAACAGCTGATTCGTATTCACGGTACATTACAAAAGTGGTCTATTTTACGTCGGCGGAACGTGCGTAGCACACTTTCGTACTATTTTTATTTCTAAACATTAAGGCTACTTCAATACCACATTTGGGATGCAAGTCATGCAAGATACCAGTTACCTATTTGGCAGAAAAATATAATTGTGTTTCCGTCTCGATGTTTGTGAAATGAAGAATTACTGTATTACTTTTCAAGGAAACTGCTATCACTCACGGTGACACTTATAACTAGCCCAATGTTATTACTTCTCTATCCTAAGGAAAGCGTTAAGGCCACCTATTGTACATCTGTATATTCGCGAAAGTACAAAATTGTACTTGATAACAATAATATTTCTATTGCATTTGGTAAAAGTGTTTCCTTCTTACTTGATTTGGTGTACAATAAATAATATATTATATCCACTACGCCATCTCGACCTCTGCTCACCACCGCGAATTCTTCATCCACATTTTAAGACGTCTTTTGGCGACGTCATTGCTATCTATTCAGTCCCTATACATTGGCGGTGGTGAGCAGAGATTGAGACGGCTTAGTGGTCAGAGCAGAGAGTGGAGTAACTATCCGGGAGGCGCAGGTTCGAATCCTAGTATTTTTTTCCATTTAATATTATAACTTTGAGTTCGCTAAGCATGCGTTAATGTTTTCAAAGATTTATCTATAATAGTAATTACTCTTCGTATAAATATATGATGAAAAGGTCCAAATTGTTTTGTAATCAATTCAGTAAGATGGGTATGTCGCCAAACTGCTTGCGCGATGCAGAATTCGTGTCGTTATCTGTTATGCACTTAGTACTCATGTAGCATAATAAATACTTATGGCTGCTGAAATAACTGCCGCATTGGTCTAGTAGCCGCAAGGGTTTGATTTCTAGGCAAAGTGTTATTTGGGTTTTCTGCAAGGAAATTCTCAGTTGCAGCCCGAACTTAGGAAGTCGGCCGTGTAACATCCCCGTGCTTTGGAGAGCACGTAAAGCCGTCGGTCCTGTTTCCAGTCGTATCGGATTGCCACCACATCGGACTATAAGAGTGAAGAAAGGAAGACGAAGTGCACCTGTGTTTGCGCATACACTTGTGCACTATAATATCTCCTGCGTACTTGGCTAATCTCCGTGGACGTAGGCCGCCGGGGCCGAAAATTCGGTCGGGCGTATATTATTTAATACCAAGTGAGACGTACGATCAGCGACAAAAGTAGCTGAACACATCTGTCGATGCGTATCGATCATAGGTCTCTCTTGGTATTGCATATCTCTTGTATGTAAGGGTGACCACTTTCAGCCGTGTCAGAGGTCTACGGGTGGCCTACTCTGACATTAGGTTGTTTATCAGCCACACGATAAGAAAAAAAAGCACGCCTGCAATGTGTGATCTTTTTGAATACCATATGTCACTATATTACTAATTTTTAAATATTACTAACATATGTTACCCGGGACAATGTAAGGATTCTAACGATACCCCATACATCTAAATCGGTTCAGGCTTTTAGAAGTTATGGTGGAATAAAGAAACTCACAAACGTGCATACATACATCAACCCTAAAAACATTACACTCCTTCAAGATATGTCTTTGAAAAAGCATTAACGCATGCTTAGCGAACTCTAAAGTTACAAATTTAAAATGGAAAAAGAATACGGTCGCGAACAGGATTCGAACCTGCGCCTCCCGGATAGATACTCCAGGCGCTCTGACCAACTAAGCCATCTCGACCTCTGCTCACCACCGCGAATTCTTCTTCCATATTTTAACACGTCTTATGGCGACGTCATTGCAATCAATTCAGTACTTACAAGTGACCGAACCGACACGACTAACTTTGCAGTTAATACAATGTCGTAAAGAATGCAATTACCTTAATAATTCAAGATATGTCTTACACTCCTATACTATATATATATTACACTCCTTTTTTTGAACAATCGTTGAAAAAGATCATGAGCTAAATATTTGCATAAAAAATGTGCAACATGACATTCTACTATCATGAAATAAAAACCGCTAAATCGTAATGTTATCGTCATAACTTGATAAGATAACAGTTTCAAGGTTAATCTCTAGTTTAGATTATGTCAGTTGATAATAGAGATCATAAAGAACATTAAAGTGAAAGTCAAGGAAAACTTTACTGAAAACTACCGCAATAAGTTCTATCCTTGACTCCAATCAGGAAAGGAATGTGTTTACTGATAAATGGAAGGTTCTTCGGAGAAGGTTAGGGGCCAATCTGGTGTCAAGAGTTCTAGTCGCCCGTATGTCCCTAATCAGTCTAAAGGGAAGGTTATCTTCGTATGTGTTGTAAAAGTACCTCTATATATCTGCCTAGCCTTTTCCCAATTATATTGGGGTCGGCTTCCAGTCAAACCGGATGCAGCTTAATACCAGTATTTTACATGGAGCGACTGCCTATCTGACCTCCACAACCCAGTTACTGGGTAACACGATATCTCGTGGTATGACTGGTTTTTAGACTTTCAGGCCTCTAACTACCCGTAACGACTGTCATAGATCTTAAATTGACAACCGGGACCGACGGCTTAACGTACTCTCCGAGGCACGGAGAGGTCTCGGTATGAAATTATGGTCACCCATCCACAGACCGACCGCGGCAAGCGCAGCTTAACCTCGATCGATCAATCTGTGCGGCTATTACTTAGCCACGAGCCTCTCTGTAAAAGTACCTCTATGATTTATTAATTTATTGATGTACATAATTGGCTTTGTCGTGAACCGTGTTATATAAATTTGGGTCGGTACTTACCTACCTATAAGTTAAAAGCCAGTCAGTAAAGTGGCAATCGAAATGCTGATATTAATATACTGGATGTACCATAGACGATTCTATTAATCGATTCGAAGGATATGATCGGAAATACGAAAGTTCGCCATTCCCGTAATACTGTATTCAGTATTTATATAAAAGCATTGAAAATTGAAATATTGCTTCTAAAATATTCAATTCGTAAATTGCTATGCGGTACCTACGTTTTTATGAAAACATTTTTTTTTAAGTTTTATATCAATATTGTATTGGAAAAGTTACGACACGTGTGAAAATTGTTATCGACACATAGTTAATTGAAATATACAGGCGATATAACGCTGGTGTAGATTAATTTGTAAGCAATACCTAGGTATATATATATATATTTGTTGAGTATTTTTTTGTATATTGTGCCGAAGGGGGTCCGAAAAGCGGTGCAGTATGAGGTATTCACTGAAGCTGAGTGTGGGTGCAGCAGATGAAATAACACGAGGCGTCGATAGGTGTTCTTACGTTTCATAGCAAAAGTGTGCCCGAATAACCGTTACACGTTATTTTATAACTATTTTAAATCAGTGTTACCAACGTTAAATATTTCTACTCGATATTACTGCTGAAATACTGTATACAATACATGAAATTAAGCTCTAAATAACAGTAATCTAATGTCTCTTTAGAATATTTAAACAATAATAATCAATTAATCAGCTGTATACATATTATTATTTATTTATTATTATTTTTAAGCATAGGTTTTTTTTCCCGTATTGTGGGTCAATGGGTGCGTGTACAGACATATAATCTTACGCACACACACGCCCAGACTCGGAGCAATGATCAACTCGTATAGATCGTACAAATATTTGCTCCCTGCAGGAATCGAACCTGCGACCCGCGGCGCAGCAGTCGGTCTTAATCTATTAAAATGCCGTATAGTGACGTCATTGTTTGAGGTCTTGACTGTACGATATTGTATTGTATATCTCTATAATGCATAAGATTGTCTATATTATAATATAATTTCGGTTTAAGCTAAAACACTATAAAATTTCATCAATATCCGTTTAGTAGTTTTTGTGTAGTGGTAAAACATAATATTTAAGTACAATTTTACATCTATTTCCACAAACTTTCTCCTTTGTAGGTAATAATCCTACCAATATTATAAACGCGAAAGTTTGTATGTGTAATGTTTGTTACTCTTTCACGCAACAACTACTTTACGGAATTGGATGAAATTTGGCATATATATAGTTTATAGCCTAGATTAACACATAGGGTATTTTTTATCCCGGCTGGATCTAATTCTGAAGTCCACGCGGGCTAGTAATAAGATATTTCAGTACAACATTTTGATATCAGATTATTAGTACAAGATTTTTTATTATAACATAGCTTAATGTTAGTTTTACAGAAACTTCAGTCCTAAATATGTTAAATACCTTGTCACATAAACTAAAAAATCAGGTGTTCTCAGGAGTTGTTCGATGAACCGTTCGTTTTAGTTAGGTAGTGCGTTCTAAACGTGGTTAGCTTATTTTCACATAATATAATTGATGTAAACTCGACAAGTTAACACCAAATATGCGAACGCACACGCTATGAATAGAACTTGGGGTCAGTGTCATCAAAATATATCTACTACCATTTTCGCATACATAAATCTGTAATTTTATCAAATACTTTTTAAGAAGTAGATTCGTTAACGGCACAATATATATTAAGTGATGAAACCTGCCACCGCAAATCATATTAAACATGATACATTTGATTTTTACAAACTAAACAGCTTCCCTCGTCCCATCATCTGTACACACTTTTTAGTAACTTCATCCTCTGGTTAAACCAATTTATTTTGCATCGGAGGACCGTCTTCCTTGTCTGGTACATCTCTATCAGCAGTCTTGCCAGTATCCTTGGTTCCTTCTCCTCTATTCCACGCATACGAGTGAGGCGTCTCACACGTACCCCACGAGTAGTATAATCTTCCTTGATTATACTATCTGCGATAGACGAAATTGATTCGGTTTCGCGTACATTGCGTCGTATCGCGTAGCGTGTTATGTACACTCCATGTAACTCTTAACAACTTCTCGCCATATTGTAAAATGTAAGAATACCAACGCTCCCAGATGGTCATAGCCCACGTCTCAACTTTTATCTATGCATATAATTAATACTCAAAAACTTCCGCATTACCGTAGGTATAATGTACTAGTTTCTGTCTGCGACTGCGTCTGCGTGTATTAGAATTGGGCCCAACCGAGATAAAAGTATCCTGTGTATTCAAGATATGTCTTTGAAAAAGCATTAACGCATGCTTACCGAACTCTAAAGTTACAATATTAAATGGAAAAAGAATACGGTCGCGAACAGGATTCGAACCTGCGCCTCCCGGATAGATACTCCAGGCGCTCTGACCACTAAGCCATCTCGACCTCTGAGAGAGTCCAGAGGTCGAGATGGCTTAGTGGTCAGAGCGCCTGGAGTATCTATCCGGGAGGCGCAGGTTCGAATTCTGTTCGCGACCGTATTCTTTTTCCATTTAATATTGTAACTATCCTGTGTATTATAATAAAAGAACTTTTAACCGGATTAATCGCGTGTATTATTTATGGGTTTTTGTTTTATCTGATGTTTCGAACACTTTGCAGCGTTCGTAGTCGTAGGGGGACTCTATAGTATCCTATGTGTTAATCCAGGTTATAAACTTTGTGTCAAATTTTATTCTAAATCCGTTCTGTAGTTATGTCGTGAAAGAGTAACAAACATCCATCCATACTCACAAACTTTCGTATTTTTATTATTAGTAGGATTATTAATAGGATTAGGTAGGTATGATTTCAACCACCTATAATACTTACACTATTGGAAAAAGCCCTCATAAGCGAGAGTGTTGAACACATACTAACCTCATCGGAGCACATAAGGGATAGCATTAGTAAATTAAACGCAGCGCATTCAATATTGTACTGGCATCGACTGCGGCTAAACAAGCATACATATAGAATTCCTGACGCAGTTTTATTAAGTGGGGCTACGCTGGCTGGCTGGGCAGGAGAGACTATTGTTGGGAAATAAATTAATTATTATAACATACGCCTATATTTCTCGGCGGGGTAAGCAGCCACGTTTCACCAATGCTGTTATTAAGTCCCATGTGGTGGTGAACCTATTACCATCTACCGAGCACAATTCCAAACACCGAGCTACTATCGAGAATTTGCTAATAGCAAAACCCGATATAACATTTTTCCTGACCCGAGAGTTGTATCGAGGACGACATGCTCAATAGTCGCACTACACCAAAGAGATAGCCACTTAATTATTATTATAAGTTTATTTATACAGCTATTAACTTCAAAATTCTGTGTGTGTGCTGTGCTTACCTAAATCCTATTTTTGTGTATTGATAAACTGCAGCAAGTATTACTTATAGACCACCAGCATCACGCCAGTGTGTTCCCTATGGGGATAGGCAAAGGTGTACACTGTTGCATAAATGTACACCCACACTTCACGGATACCTACCGGTATCTAGTCCCATGTCAAACTTTGGGCTGCTATTTTGTATTTTCCCACAGAATAACACAATAAAAGTTCCCGACCTGGGACTCGAACCCAGGGCGTTACGCTCACCATCTATTTACTCCCACTAGACCAATTTATTTATTTATTTACACACACATAATATGAAAGTAAAATTGAGCACAAAGGTACTGCTTATTTCATAAAGAAATTTCTTCCAGTAGACCTGAGACTGGAGAGTTTAATAGAAGAAAGACGCAGACACAGCGTGTAAACGAAAATTACATATTAAGAAAGTAGAATAGGTAACCATAATTAAATATACTACATACATACATAGAATATACCTATATATATGTCGCAGATGGATTGTAGAATCCGCTGTTTTACAAAACTGCTAGCTGATTTACAAAACAGTACTGTTTTATAAAACAGCTGAACGACGTTCAGCTGGATTGCCATTGCGATACGTTTAACAAAACAGCTACCCACCTTTAGACGTAATGCAGAATGATATATCTACTGTGGGACAGGTTTGTTTATTGTATAGGTATATTAAATGGATAGTCACCACTCAAGTAAAAAAAAGATACTGTATTCTGATTGACTTTCCGTGGCTGGGTCGAAGGAGCCCCGCTTCGCAGGGCTTCTATTATTGTGTCTGTAAGGTTAGAATTAACCTAAACACGAAGAGGATGACGGGGTTTGTTCGCTCGCTTCGCTCGCTCACTGGCCCCCGTCATCATCATCTAGAACCTAACCTGTCCGTGTCGGGATACACGAAACTTCCGAGCTCGCTTCGCTCGCTCATGGATCAATTTCGTTTATTTTCATTCATAATCCCGATATATTGTCGACTATTATAGTGGTTTAGTATTTACGTCATTCTAAATTTTCATCTTCTTTTTGCTATTGACAAGTAAAATAAATAATTATTGAATTCAAACGGGACTTAATCACGCTAAAAGTATAATATTTATTTACCTCGACGTTAAAAGTTAGGTTATTATTGTTAAGACATACAGAGCCATATGCGACAAAATTTCGAACTAAAATCAACAATCTGCAGTTCATTTCACACTGTTTTACATAAGCTCTGATCGTTGACCCACTGTATTGATAAACGCAAAACGTTCATTCAATTCTGCGTGTTATAGTTCAGCAATTATGTAAAACCGCTAAACGTCGTTCAGCTGTTTTTCATAACAGTACTTTTTTGTAAATCAGCTAGCAGTTTTGTAAAACAGCTTATTCTACAATCCATCTGCGACATATACACAAGGGCAATCAAAGTAATGTAGAGAAATAGTGCTCTTTGACACGTTTCTTAAAGATGGAACCGGTTCTAAAATCGCGAATGCTAGGCGGCAGTGAGTTCCACAAAAATGAGACACCCAAAGTTAAAATGGTTATCAAAAGATACATATCAGAGGTGTCTCATCTCTCACATGCTAACTCCATATTCCACATCTAAATCTGCAAGATTATACCCAAAGTTGTCTAATTCTCTACGCTCACACTACCTTAAAACTATGCCCGCTTATATAAAGTATATATACATATAATTATATTGTTAAATTCTCCAGCATAATCAGCTTAATTGGCGAATCACGCGTGAGTAACTAAATACCAACAGTGCCTATTGAGTGCTCGCCATGCGAATATTATGCCCACTTCATTAATTACGGAGCTTATGAGCCAATTAATACTATCAGCAGTCGGTGTACTGTTGCAGTCTTGCAGGGTAAAGACCTATTGGTGCAGAGGCTTTTAGAAAATCTGGTAGGCACTCATTTTATGAGTTGTCTAACATAAATGAAGATGTGTTAGAACAAGATGAAAATAATTAAAAAATTAAAAAGCACGTCTGCCATGTGTACCATAGCTACCATATTTCATTTTTTTTTATCTTAACCGGGACAATGTAAGTATTCTAACGAGATGACATACATCTAAATCGGTTCAGGCGTTTAGAAGTTATGGTGGAGTAAAGAAACGCACAAACATACATGCAAATATAACTCTCCTTTTTTGGGCAGTCGTGTAACAAAAAGGTCTGATATTAGAGTTAGAACCTGTAATTTGCTTTTGACTACCTCGATATGTTATCTTTGGTACATAAACACTCAATAAAAAAAACACTTGTACTACGAAAATCGTCCTTACTGCTACGACATAAAGGCAATGCTAATGTCAAATTATTACCATGAACGTGCCTTTAGGTACTTACAAAAAAAACATTGAAAACCAACCCACATTAAAATAAACTGTAAAGTGACATGTAACCACAATTGTAAAATAACATGTTGTTTTAATTCAAGATAAATCTTTGAAAAGCATTAACGCATGCTTAGCGAACTCTAAAGTTACAATATGTGTGTTATAATGTTGTTTTAATTTAATTACCCGGAATTAATTATTTACATTACTTTACATTACCAATGTTACCTTCTTTACGTTTAGTAGGTACGATAGTTATCTACCAACAATTGCGTTTTGCAAATGCACTGTCGAAATACACACAGTGAGCATTTTATTTGGATAAAGTGTTGTGATAAAATTATTTAATAAATAATAATATGTATTTAATAACTGACTGGTCTGGTATACAAAGATATTATGACCTGTCATTTGTTACCTATTATTTGTTGAAGAATAGTAAATTTCTTCTTGTCGTATGGGTATTTAAACCACCCGCAGGTCTCTGACATGGCTTTACACACCATCGAAAACATCTCTCAAATGTGCTGATTTCCTCACGATGATTTCCTTCACCGTTTTAGGCAAGTGATAATTCATTTTGAATACACATAAGATTACAAAAACTCAGTGGCTTGCCAGTCTAAAGGTCACTGATTACCTTACCCTGCTTTTTATAATCAATACAAATAAATACAATTAATTTGTCTGTTTGTAATGTCAAAATAATAGTTTATTTAGCCCATACAGTTATGTGCACGATACCTATGCCTAAAATACAGTTTTTTTAATTTTTGTGTGTCTGTTTGTTCCGACTAATCTTCGTAACGGCTGGACCGATTCTGACAAGATTTTACTGTCAGGTCGCTGATTATGTAAGGAGTTACTCAATTATAATATAATTATACGCAGGTGAACTGCGGGGCACAGCTAGTTACTAAGTAAAGTAAATAGTTACTTATTGATACTGTTTGTAGAAAGTTAGTGGTTTAATTTTCCGCGGCGCTATGGTGACCTCAGAGCTTTATGATAGGTTTAGTAAGAGTTAAAAGTCTTGTTTAGCTAAAGAATATCAATAATCGTTTATAAGATAATATACTAAATTACAGCAAAAGTAGAATAACACTGACGATATTTAACTATGATCAAATAATTGGTAAAATGGTAAAACTGGTAAAACTGGTAAAAAATTGTAAAATGGTTTGGTAATGGTATTAAGCACGCGGTGTCTCACCGAGAATCGATCGCGAACCGCCCTAAAATAATGTTTAATGGCTAATGTGCATATTTGCATTATAATTATTAATTATATAATAATAAAATTAAAATTATTCATAAATATAGCTTTTGCTCCGTGAATCAAACACAAATCAACTTTTTAATGCATAAATATTTATTGAAATAATTAAGAAAACTGGTCATTGGAATATTATATTGTAGTATGTTACGTTTAACAATCAAAATAATGTACGGGGGTACATTATTTGTTTAGTGATGCCACTTCAATGATACGGCATACAAATTGACAAAAAATTGTAAAATATTCGCTCTGGAGTCTAAACCACATAAAAAAAAACAATTAAGATAGGCATAAAACTTTCCCAATTATCAAATAAAAAAAAACATTTCAGTTCTCTTTATTTTATATTAGTTTTAATTACTTACCATTTTATCAATGTATTAAAGCAATTAGTGCCTGTATTGCAAAAATCTCGATATAAATTGCCTTTCAGTCTAAATTAACGCACAAAATTGCTCAATTTGCCGTATCGATAACTGCAACCTGTTTGCGTTAAAGGGCTCTTTAACGCAAAAGGAGTGCAGTTTTCGATATGGCTGCATATCGATAAGTAGCATCACTAAATAACCTATCGTACATTCTTTAGGAATAAGCTTTGGCTTAGTATTATTTAGTCACACACGCACACACACACAGTCGAACTAAAAGTAAATAAAACAAAATAGAGACAGAAACATAGCACGTGCTTTGGCGTGCTGAATATGTATGTGTATATTTATGTAAACTTATCTTGCCTAAAACAACATTTAGGGACAAATAAATAAATAAATTACACATAAAAATAACGCACACAATTGACTTAAATCATTGCTTTTGGACACAAAATAATAATTAAAATGTCTTTACTTTCTGGTCGATAAATACTTAAAGTATTTTTCTTAGCCCTAATTTACAATTTATACTAAGTATTTAAGGATTGCGTTACATGTACTACAAATTCGTATTTTTATTTTTTACATTTAAGTGCTGTATAAAATATACTTACTTAATTTTCATTTTATTTAAAATTATAACTACGACCTAGAAGTGCAAAGCAGATAATGTGAAGAAAATTATCGATAAGAATAAATTAAAAATTTAAGGTATATATATTGTAAGCGTGATCTTTTGGCCGTGAGCCCTTTATTGAAAGGACCATGTAATGGCTGAGTTTACAATTATTTTAATATTACCGAACAAAAACATCAAAACATTAGATGACATACTATTCGTAAAAACATAGATTTTGATCTATAAATCTGGTTATATAGTTAAGTATATATACATTTTACTGCATTATTTAACACGTTGACTGTCCAATGATATGGATGTAATGCACGCCAAGTTTGGAACTATTCTGTGCTCCACGGAGAGTAAAAGTGTTAATTAAACAACTTTTTTTTTTCATTGGGGTTACGTGAAGATACAGTGGTACTCGACAAACGTAAAAATATTCAAATAAATTCACTATTCTATAATATATTTTATGCTTATCCTATTCATAAGACACCGTCTGAACATGACACATACTGGTACAATAAGGCTTATATTTAGACCGTGTGAATTTATTTACTGTTGTTATTTTTTTGTCATAGTTAGATAAGAGTCGAGCCACACGCCATTTTAAATTTGATATATAATAAAATAATTAAAATAACAGGACAGTCACGACACGAATAACATCGCTAATTATTAATACTAAAATAAAAGAGTACCCACTAATGAAAGAGCAGGCATGTAGATCGGCCTTTATTAAAAAAATAATAATCCCATATTTCTTTGTTTATTTTTCTAAATTGAAATATGAACTCATTTTTTGTATTCTGAAAGCAATAAGTCCAATGTTGATTATTGGAAAATTCATTGAATTTTACAAATATTTATCATAATATTATTTATATATTAATTCTTACAGCTTCCTATAAGTATTGTGTTATACTAACATGTTATAAGGGTTTTCACACAGACGCAGCGGTTTTTTTTACTCACAGTGAAACTTTTTTTGTCTGTCTTTATAACTATTTGAGACATTAAAATTGATTGCAATATTTTTGGGGAATATAATACCAGCATAGTTAATTAAAAGCACGAGGAATCGTAAAGTTTCCATATATTACAATAAAATTGAGATAATAAACACAATTGTTATTCTAGTGTAGTAACAGTCTACTCGACTCAACTTTGGTTCACAGCTCAATATAATTATATCCAACATTAAAACGTAAAACGTAAATAACAATATACACGAATCCTTTTTCAAATAAAGTAGCTTACTGAAACGCACGTGCCGTCACCAGTTCATTCTCCTACTCCCCATGTATGATCAGACTTCTAATCTCAAATCTCAATTCTACACTTTTGTTGAATAGCATTCACTGCCCGACAAAGAAGGATAAGTCATAAGGCTGACGTTGAGAAGTATCATCACCCATCGTCCTACGTGACAGTGCTAAAATATAGCGATGCGATATAGAATGTCAAACAGTATTAATAATATATTTGTATGGTGGCCACAAGGAAAAAATCTTTCGTATTTTTTATACTTCTAAAGTGGTACGAAGCGTACGGTCCGCTTAATGGTCATCGGTCCTCATAGGCCATGAACGACAATACCTTGGGTATCGCTAGTGCGATGTCGCCATTTTGAGAGGAATGACTGCACCGAGAATGGCGGGAACAAAAACGCCCCCCTACAGCCAACACAGAGGTTCCTGAGAGCCTTGCTCACCGTTAGGAACACAACACTATAAAAGAGCTAAATATGCTTTGATTAAATATCGATACTTTGTCGATGGAATGATTTTAGGCATTTGATATTCTGCTGGTTAAATAAGACCAGTGGACTTCTGATGACTTTTTTTTTTTGCTCGACATGTCGAGATGACATTGAAGTATTGCAAACTACACATTCAGTCACAATTGTAATCATAATTGGAGTCATATGGCGCTTGGATGACAAATGCATGTCATTTTATATTAATTAGCAGACTCAAGCCCGTGGTTGACACCACTAACGTAGCTTGTTCCCCTTATCATTTGCGTCGCATGTGCCATCTAGGACAACGGCTAAAATGCCAACTGAGCTGTGAGAACATTCTTTGAACTGAACGCGAAAGATTTTTTTCATTCCTCTACAACGGTACTAATTAGCAACAATCACGTCGCATTTTAAACCTTATGGTGCCACAAGTGTGCATAATTCAATTTCAGATAAGTTTAAATTAACAGTTTATCTATCATAACGGTTATATTATGTGGATAAACTGAGATGGATACTACTTTAAAAACACGATCGATTATTAGAATATTATCGTACATTTTCAACGCAAGACATAAATATCACATTGTTTTTTTTTCTTAAAGTTGGCGGTAGACACTCTGTTTAAGTAATTTTAAATAACGAGCAATGACTCACTAATCACAAACACAGTTTGATCAAATATTACAACTATTGAAAACTAATTTTCCATTCAAAATTAATTAGGTTAATTCCGATGACACGGTTGGGTTCCTAGTGAACGCTTATAGATTACACATTATCATTCAATAAATGATTTTATACATTGTAACTAAACTGGCGATATTCCATTGTAAAAAAAAGGAAACAAAGTCATGATCTAAAAAAGTTCAAGGCTCTATTCAATTCGACTCTTATCACTATTTCGGTGGGATTATAACAAACTACTTAGTGAGTAAGAGAGCCCTGTACGGCGCAGGATCTTCTTCCTCAAGGCAATAATCTTGGTGCTTCTTCAAGGCATACAACTATGTATATGGTGCAGGTGGTTCCTAAGAGCATTATAACTTGGTGTCCCGAAGAAGGACGGCGGCCTCGTACGAGGGCAGGCCGCTGTCGCAACGCACTCCTGCCTGGCACTGGGCACAGGGCTCCGTCACCACCTCCTGCAATATTACGAGTTTATTATTAATAACAAATAACTTTAGTATTTTATAATAACTTTCTTGAGGACATGTTCATGTTAATTATTGTTCATCGGTTATTACTAGGACTAGTTTCGAACTCGAAAGGAAGCTCCGTTCGAGGTAGCAGTAGCCTTAGTAGTTAGTCATGAGCAATCCCGCGGCGATGTCGCGAGTCAAACTAGTCGGGCAATCCCGAAAAATGCACGTAACTACTACCTAATGTATTAGGTAACTTCCTTTTAAGGGGTGAATGTATAAGTGATAAGGACTCATTAAAACCTTATTTAAACACTACCTAAATATAGCTTTTTTTTTTCATAATGGTTGCCACGATAGGAGCAGTTTTCCTCTTTGCTTCTATGGTAATTACAAATTTGTTATTTCTATGTAATTCTTGGCTTTACTTGGCTTATTAATGACGTTCATATGTCGGGATTGTCCGACTACTTCGAATTCAGGTCCTCAAGCATGAGCTAATAAAACAGCCAGGTCGCGTTTTTTAAGTAAGTAAAACTGTTAACAATAATTAATCGGTTCGGATAATCCATTTCATCATTTCGTTTAGCATACTGAAGAAGCGACTACACTATATGAAATAGGTACTTGTTTTGTGAGAACGGCATGGCTTTCCTGATTGGTCGACGCGAACTGAACTAATTATTATAGGGAACGGATATGTCGCGAGAAATGCTAACTTGACAACGAACAGTTACACTGACATAGACAATGCATAACGAGCTAGCAATCATCAGCAAGTTAAGATTACCTGTAGTAATATCATATAGCCTGTATTCCCCGCAGGGGTAAGCAGAGGTCTTCATTGCTATATACAAACATCTAACCATTTCCGTAATTCGGTCCCATGTGCTGAGCTATTTACCAGGTGCATTTCCAAACTCTGGGCTGCTACTTATAATTTCCTAAGCCTAGAATTACGCAGGACCTTACACTCAGCTGCAGCCTTATAACTAGACCAGTGAGACAATTTAGTAACACACGACAACTTATTTCAGTGATTTTATAGAAATAGAAGTTTAGTGAAGAAACACATTGATATATTCCCTCATTTCGAAGATATGAGAAACAATAAAGAACCAATAATATGCGAGTGGGAGTAAGTACATGATTTTTATTTGTTCTAAATTGTACTGAACCGACAAGAAAATGCAAAATATAGAACATGTCAATACACAAATTACAAAGCGCATTGAGTCATGAACAAGTCGTTCAGAACCGAGTTATTATACAAACTATAACATGCATTTACGGCGAAGTCTTTATGAGTCTCGTACTTCCAAGCGTGGGTAACACATTATTATTCAAAGTGATATTGCATTTTCTCTTAGGAAATTCTCAGTAGTAGCCCAGAGTTAGGGAGTTGGCGGTGTGACACTGCCGTGCTTAAAGCCGTGGGTCTTGCGTCTGATCTCTCTCCGGTCGTGTCGGATTGCCGTCCTACCTAACTATGACACTGAAGGAAGATGGAGTAGGCTTTTGTTTGCGTATACACTTGTGCATTATAATATCTCCGTGCAGCAGCATCAGATATGATATGTCATCATCATCCCCCTGTCCTTATCTTCTAAGTGTCGATCTGTTAAGACTTGAAATTGTACAATGTTGAAGTTGTTGCTATTTGAAATAAGCATAGCTTCTGCAAAGAGATGGGCTTACTACGGACCTATCCACAGGCTGTTTTATACAGTGGCGAACTAGAAGGAGTGGCTAAATAGATTATGATCATAATGTATAACATATTTTTTTTTTGCATATACTATTTCGTCGGTGTTTTAGCAGACATCGCATCTTAGACGTAGTACACCAAAACATCTAAGATAAACGCTATAAATATATTATCAAACGAATAGGGCACTTACCTCTTTTTTATTATTATGTTATAATAGTTTTTTTTATAATAAAACCATTGCTGTTAAATGACATACCCACATATACTAACCGTTGGTTCCGGAAAAGCATAGACCACCCCATCTCTGCCCAAGAATATCGTAAGCGACTACGGGATACAAAATAGGGGATTCCCCAAAATAAGTAATAAATCCTAAACTCTGCCTATCGTACTGGTTTGCTAGCCCATTGGACCACTGGGAGTAGGACGAGAGAGTGGGCTTGCACCAGCGCAACCGCTTGTCCACTTTAACTTTGCGCCGATGACCTTAGCTATTCATTCTGGTTATTTAAAACCAACTTCGGTCTAGCGAGTCTTATAAGGGGAAATAACTGTTGGGGTCACCGCTATCGAAACCGATTAGGAAGACTATATAATTACTAACATATTATTATAAAGAGTTTAAGGATGAAAAGCTCCATTATTATCACGTGTGTTTTGGCAACAGATTACAACGCTACTCTACGTCACTACTTAGTATTGTATCATCGTCTAAAACTGTACTGTTTCAATGAAAGCTAATTACTAGTGCCAAGACATCGACTTCTGAACTCGACCGCGGGAATATAGGTCACAGAAATACGATCCTGTCGTTAACATTATTGGAACAAAACAGTTTAAATTATGTTTTTAACCAATCAGAACCTCAATAGATGTTGTCGAGTGAGATAAGGTATACATAAAAAAAAAACTATACACCTTACATATTCATAGCTTTGTTTTTTACAGCTGAATTTTGAACTGCATTCTCCTGGCAAAACCTTTTAATTTATTGTTTCATAACTTATAAGTGCAACGACATTAATAGTTTTATTAAAATATCGTGTCCATAAGAAATTAGGTCATGGACTGCCATAAAAAGCACAAGTTCAGAACTTTCCGTGACCTGCACCATTTGTTTTAGAATGACGTATAACCTCGTAATCTATACCTCTAATCAATGACGTCAAAAATCCCCTATATAGCGAAATTTTCGGCGGTCTACAACACAGGAGTGATACTTTATTCTGGTATTGCAAGTGTCTATATGCTACAGTTTAGTCAGACCGTAAGCTTCTGTGCAGTACAAAAAATAATCCTTTATACTAAAAATAAATTCTAATAAAAGCCACATCAAAGTCGCTACTTCATTCACGTCGTCATTTTGGCGCGCATTTCACCATATTATGACGAGTATACTGATTGATCGAATGGATTCGATTCGTTCGAATTTCATGGACATTATACGTGGGAACTTATTCGGCCTTTAGCTAACTGTAGAAAACATTTAATAGCTTGCGATTATAGTTACAAAGTTTATTGAACTTATTTTGACACTGACAATGTATTAATCCAATACACATCATATTGTACAATCGCGGCCTTTTCCGCCTGACTACTTAAATATTTTTTTGTCTAAATCCTGCGCTGGCGCCATGCCACGCCAAGTAAATTGTTCGTGAAAACGAGAACGTAATTAGTTGCAATCTGCACTGCGCAGCTTAGTGACGCATCACGTGTACTCCCTTTTGTGAATTTTAAGGATGATCTAATTTGACCTTGGCGAATACAGGGCGCTAAAATTTTTTTAGTGCAAGCAAAAATGTCTTAGTGGTGGTCAGGCGGGAGTGTCCACGATAGCACATAATACCGTGTACTCGACCGATTAAACTGTAGGTGTGTCTGTTTTGAAACACAACAATGTCCGAAATAATTACGTTCTAGCCGCTGTAGGACTGGTCTTTTTCATTAAAAAATGTTAATTATTCGGAGCGGCTCCGTTTGAGTTCGAAACTAGTCGGGTAATCCCGAAGAATGCACGTGAGTAATAACCGTTGAACAATAATTCATGTGAACGTGTCTCATGAAAGCTATTATAAAAAAAAACAAGATGAAATTAATAAAACAATTAAAAAGCCAGCCCGCTACTTTTTTAAATCTTCCTAGCCTATGGGACAATGTAAGGATTTTAACAGTACCCCATACATCGAAATCGGTCCAGGCATTTGGAAGTTATGGTGGAATAAAGAAACTGACAAACATACATGTACGTATACATAAAACACCTTTTTTATTGAGCAGAGGTGTAATTATAAAAAATGTGTCCTTCACAGACCACGAAGACTGTTTAAGGCAATTTGATGAAAATAACCTAAACTTCAAGGAATTAGTAATACACATAGAACGGATGAAACCTTCTTCGTAAGTCCCAGAATCTAACACTGTTTTAACACGGAACCGCAAAAATGTATAAGATTTTTTGAATTAACACTTTGTTAGGATATTCATATCATGTTTATCATTCTAGTATATCAGAGGGAGGTGTTATGCACTCTATATAATATCCTAGTAACGTTGATAATCTACCTCAACCAATGACGATCTCTCTTGATTAAACTAAAACTGTAAAGAAAACCGCGAACTGTTGGGTTACTCTTGAAACTAATACCAATTCCAATCCAATTCCAATATTAAATAGACACCTTAAAGCAACGCGTAATTTTAAAATAAATTTACCAACATTAAAGTTGCCACAATTTTAAAGCGTTGTCATAAATATTATCCCGAATCTATAATAATTTTTTAGTCATTTTGGCATTTAAAAGTACGAAATGACATATTTCCAATGTGAATCGAGCGGAATTATTTTCAAGAGTAAGCCCACTGGTATTGGTTCACCCAGATTAGTACTCCAAGTGCACTAAAATACTATCTTCAAACAAATCAAAATTCTTAAATGAACATTGGACCAGCGGGCATATTAGATATCTCGGTTTTCATCAATATTATAGTCACTTTGTAGTACATTGCGTCATTTATGCGTTAATTATTGTTTAGTTATAGACAAAACATACCACGCAAAAACAAAGTGACCATCATTTTGATGTCAACCAAGGTAGCCAAAACACCAGCTGGAGAGTAAACTAACCTGTAATGTGTCGTCCTTAGGTATGGGGGGTTCATCAACAACAGTCTCGTAGGCAGGCGGTGGACCCGGCAGCTCCATTTGCTCCTGTACAACAAAGTTTTATTTATTACATAACATAACATCACGCCTGTATTCCCCGAACGGGTAGGCAGAAGTGTACATTGTAATTGTACACCCACATTTCACCAATGCTGTTATTAAGTCCCATGTAATAGGTGGTGAGCCTATTGCCATCTACCAGGCACTATTCCAAACTCCGACTTCTATAGATAATTTCCTAATAGAAAAATCCATTAACACTTTGTCCGGCCCGGGATCGAGCCCAGGACCTCAGCAGTTGCGCTTGGGACCACTAGACGCAGTTTATTTATTAGAACTTCAAATCTTATTAAGAACAAAATTGATTTATTCAAATAACACAAAAAAAACGCCTTTTGCATATCAAACATTAAGACCCCAAAAAGCATCAACGCTTCTATACATTAAATACACGTAACTGTAGTTTAATGTCATTGAATATGTGGTGGCCGGTGTGAATACATCTACAACTAAATGAAGAGTGACAACTCTGCAGTTAGTTGTAATAATCTGTGAAAAATTTCCAGCGCGTCCGTACCGATTAAAATCACATGGTCCACTACGAACTTATACCGGGAATATATTTAAAAGGATCACAGCTGTCCTTACGAGAACCAAAAAGTTATCAACTTTCGACAACTTTGTATATTCGATATATCATCATCATTCTCTTGCCTATATCCCAATTTATGTGCAGCATATATTTTTTTCCATACATATCTGTATAAGTCATCTCATTATTCACTCCTTTTTAAGCCA
Source organism: Xylocampa areola (assembly GCA_935421205.1). Classification (NCBI taxonomy): domain Eukaryota; kingdom Metazoa; phylum Arthropoda; class Insecta; order Lepidoptera; family Noctuidae; genus Xylocampa; species Xylocampa areola. The sequence continues at coordinate 13,029,828 of OW285218.1, read as the reverse complement.
TATAATGTTTTACGCAATCCACCATATTTTAATATACTCTATTATCCATATTTAAATTAATGTTCCTCTACACTCTATTAATTAACCGCAATATAAAATTAATACACAAAAAAAAAAGATTAATAATTACATATTAGTGTCGGCCAATGATGACGACAATAATAATATCAAATCTTAAGCTAAAGCATAAATGCTTTTTGCATTTATTCAAATTAAGTTATTTACTTAACTACGATTATCTCACTTTAAAAATTAAGAGACAGTCCTTCAAATGAGAATGTAGTGGTAGTAACATTAAGTATATCTAAAGTAAGTAAAGTACCAAGAATATTAATAAAAAGAAAAAAATATGCATATTTACCTAATAGGTAGTTTTTTCCCGGAATAAATACCAAAAAAAAAACGAAAAACAAAGCATAATTCAAACAACAAATACGGATGGAACCTTGCCTTGTCATAAGCGAAGCATAGATTACGCACACACACACGCGGCGTACTGGCGCCGAATGGATGAGTTTTAAGTATTATATGCGTTTAGCTCGTGTATGACAAGCGAAATTGGATGACTAGGCATGCTTCTCACTTGTCGTACGCAACGCTCCGTCCGTATTTTTTTAAGGTCCGTGGCATCATTTAACAAAAATACATACGTACAAAGAAACCATGGAAACCATAACAATTCTAGTGTACTTTGAGGACAAAACATGGGAATTAATTACATAATGAAAACATAAGGATCGAAGCCTTAAAATAATAGTGGACAAATTGAACGGCCACAACCAACACTACCATTGTTTATACAACGTCGTAAGTTTACAGACGTTACAGGTGAAACTTTTTCATACAATCCCCGCCCGTTTCACCTAAGTTATGTTGCCATGGTAATGGTGAAATTGTTTTCTAACAATATGTGGTGTTTTTGTTTATGGTCGTGCTTGCTTTTGAAAAAAGGAAGACGGAAGAAAAGAGATAAATATACAATTGATTAATTGTGGAAAGATTGTACTATCATTTTGGTAACTCTTCATAAAAAAAGCAAAGCTCTCCGCGAAAAAATTACTCGGTGATAAATTAGAGATTTTTTATAGAATCTGTTTTAATTACAATATTTCACGCACAACTGAGTATAAGGTTTCAAAAAACAAGAATGACATTTATTCAAAATTAACCAATGCTGTTATTAAATCCATGTGGTGGAGGTGATCTAATAGATGGTGAGCCTATTGCCATCTACCGAGCACAATTCCAAACTCCGACCTGCATCTCAGAATGTCCTAACAAAAACACTCATTAACACTGCCCGACCCGGGAATCTAACTGAGACCTCACGCTCAGCAGTCGTGCTTGGGACCACTAGACCAAAGAGACAGACTGGTCTTTTGTACCGGGTTTTCTTCGAATCCTACAAGAACCAGCAAGTGGTAAAAAAAAATATGTTTCCTTATTGTAACAATTCTTTTTCTTTTTCAGATGCGCAATCACGTGTGAAGACTGTCCTCAGGCCGCATTGATGTTGTATGATATAAATGTAATGGTAAGTTGTTACAATAAACAAATAATACAAAACCTAACAATTCATTAACAAATTTAAAATAAATAATTTTAAATAGTGCTGAGAATCTGGTGATTTTCTACAGAAATAAAACAAACAGATAAATATTAACAAGTAAATAATAAATACAGTAATAACAGATGACATTGGGCTAGCATACATTAATAAACTGCCGCAGCGAATTAATCGATTATAAATGAAATAATTATAACATGGTCTGTGGTTGTTTTGTGAAGTGGTTTTGGACGAAAGCCTTTATCAATAAATACCTATATAGGTATAATATCCGTCACCTTTGACTTCAGTTGGGCAAGAGGGCTCTGCTAAATCAGAAAACATTAAATTATATCGAATTTCTTCTACTGAACTCTTTCGCCATGTTACTTTACGTTGCTGGTTGAATAACGAGTTCTGGTCCTAATGAACTAAAAAGCGAAAGACTACAATATCTAAAGTTATTATATTAAATGGAAAAAGAATACGGTCGCGAACAGGATTCGAACCTGCGCCTCCCGGATGAATACTCCAGGCGCTCTGACCGCTAAGCCATCTCGACCTCTGCTCACCGCCGCGAATTCTTCTTCCATATTTTAACGCGTCTTATGGCGAGTTTGCTAAGCATGCGTTAATGCTTTTCAAAGATTTATCTTGGACTACAATATCATTCATCAAAATTATTATTAATACAAATATGTCGTATTCTTGAAATGAAATGAACGACTGTTGAATATCATCTAACGTTTTTATCTTTATTATGTCATGAACATTATTAATAATAATCCTTCTTGAGTTTTTGTGAAAAACACCAAATAAACAGCAGGTACCGGCTTTGGATTCTTCCAGTCACTGTCACACAATTCACAAACTACAATGTTGCTAATCGCTACTACGTCACTACACCCTAAGTTGAAGCAAAATTTAGTGGTTCACACTTCAATAACTTCACGGTAGAGTAAACACGTACATAAATAGACTTCACGAGTTTTTGACTAAGGGAACAATATGATCGACGATGACGCACATCATTTAATACAATTGGAACCTGATATAGTAAAGTTATTTGTGAACGCATTAATGTTCGTTGGGTCGTGAAATATTCCTAATATTGTGGCCCCACGTTTTCAGTAATGGAGTGTTGAGTCTGTGACAGTCATTGATTAATTTGTTAATGTATTTTGTATGTTGCTGATGTATTTAAAATTAGCGACGACGTTGTTATTAATACACGTCCTATTAATGTGATCAATTATAATTTCGTCTGAACTTAAAAGTAACCAGAAGTAATTCGCGTCAATTCCTTTTGAGACAAATTAATACTGTTTATTTAAATACATGAACGCTAAAAACATTACACTCCTTTTTGGGCAGAAAACATACATAATATTCCATGTCTAGCAAACAAAAATTTTCCTTCGTCGCCAATATCGATTGGCGCAATCGATACTGCCGACTGGAGCTCAACTCGAGTTGTATGGAATGTCGTAATCGAATGGAGCTGGAGCTTGGCATTCGTTGGAACTAGCTCAAGTCTCTCAACAGCATGTAAGCCGTAGGTTCTAATTATTCCCACTACGTTAGCCTTCAGGATTGGAAAACGAGCGGTATTTGCAGTTAATTGAGCCTGCATCTCGAAAGGTGAATGCTGCCGTAATCGTACTCAGCAATCAGTATTCGACAAACATCGTAATCTTTGTCGAATATTTAGGGACTTTCAGTGAGACAAATCGTACCAAGTTCTAAGACGTTCAATAACTATATGCGTACAGGAATCCTGGATAATATTCAGTCTCTTATTTTCGATAGTTTTCCTGAATTCTGCAAACACAAAAAAACAACATCTATCGAATAGAAAATCAGACACGATCGCTCATTTAGCTAGTCGAGCATGTAAAACCGCGCTCGGTTCGGCTCGCCGGCCCGAAACCAATTATCGCAAATGCGATTTTTATATCTAGCCAGTCGACGTCGACCATTAAATCCGGTGCGAACGAATCTTTAGTCCCATGGGGTCGCTCTTCCACGCCCGCAATTGTTATTTGGTACAAAACAGAAGACACATCGATGTCATGTGATTTTTGGCGTTATGGCGACCAATGAGGGTATAAATATTTTATAGTTATTTATGTTACGGGAAAAGGCCCTAGGGTGTAGGACTCAGGAGAATGTCTGTGTTTTAAGAGCAGACGTGATATTTCGATACGTAAGTGTAGGTAGAGTTTAGTTCTTTGATGTATGTTTTAGAGGAACTGCGACAACATGCCAAATACTCTTAAGATACCACCATATTCACCATGTTTCATGCAAATAAAGAATTTCAATTTCAAATGGATGAAATTCGACTGAGAAACAAAACTCCACGGTGTCTTGAGACGCTTTTAGGTCAAAGTTTTTTTTAGAGCCAGTGCACACCCTGACTTCACTTATTTTCTATTAAAACTGATGCAGGAACAAATTTACAAGTGTATGCTGCACCGCTTTTTTACCGGAAAAGTTCGAATAACTTTAACTTTTCACAGAGTTGTAGAAAAGATTTGTTTTTGTTTCATTAAAACATACCACATTGAGTATACAATACTGTGTATTATATCTTAAATTATTTTAACCACTACTTTTTTATGTGTTCATAGTTAATTAGGTTCAGTACTAGAACCCACTAATTACGTAGTAGATTGAAATGCACATACTTTGTAACTTAGCCACAGATATGTATAATTTGCTGATTGCTATCAGATGTCTTTTTTTTCTTATTACTATAGTTTTATAATAATTACAGATATTTACATGAAGCAACCGATGCTATATACGTTCTGAAAATTCACTTGTACTAAACAAACTAACTAAAGTAAATCTTGAAACTGTAAATGCGAACTTAAATCCGAGTCAAATAGCAAATAGCTTAGAGTTAAAACGCTTTCGGTGTGACCATCCAATCTGGCAACTGTTTATTTGCTTACGCTTATATGGTTGACAGTTTAACTGCCACCCTTACTGACGGCACAGCTTAGCCATTTTACATAATGGCTGATTCTGAGTAACGATTCAAATAGTGTGATTTTGATTTAAGCTTTCGCGATTTGTACTCACTTTAGAAGTATATTTAATCGGGTCTAGATCATGTCTACCTGTGACCACGGCCGGTCTAATTTGGTGGAAACATCCGGAAACGAAAGGGTACCGTAAAGCCTTTTTTATACTAAATTAAAGCGATGTATGCCATATTAAATCTATTTCTGAAATAAATGTTTACTCAATACTCAATACGTTTATTGCACTTCACAAGTATTACCAAAGTATGTACAAAGAATTGGGTGACATACACCGATTAACAAATAAATCTTTCCAAGTCGTTAACGCATGCGTAGCGAACTCTAAAGATTTTTTTTTGTGGAAAGAAAAATGCTGTAGTAAATACTAGGTATACCACAGGCAATAGGTAAAATTAAGCATATGTTATCTCAAAAAATACCAAATATTACCTTGGGGGGTTACTTTTGAAGATTCCAATATTAAATCAGTGCCATAAAACAATTTTTAATGTTAGTGCAGGCCAGGTGTTAGAATAAATTTACCTTGATCATAGTTATATTATTTTAAAGCATGTCGGTTTATTAGTGCTCCGATTATTTAATTAATTTTAAGACATATTTGCATTTAAAAGTATGAACTGACATGTTTCCAAAGTCAACTTTTTTTTTTTTTGAACCCGTCCATCTTTGTAACAACGGATTCGGATTAAAAAAATCGTTTTCTTTTTGCATTTGATAGCCCAATTCTTGATTTAGTTTATAGGCCATCACGCTACGACACTAAGGAGCCGGAAAAAAATGCGGATGTAACCGCGGGGCACAGCTGATATTTAATATAGTTATTTTTATCCACTTAATTTAGCTCTAGTACCTACCTAAGATATTTAATTTTCCTTATTTCGATAAGCTTGTTAATTAAAGTGTTTTTTTCTTTTGTTGTTTTCTAAAATATAACGAAGGGAATTAGATAAGCTACTTACGTCATTTAACGTTATCTGGCGTTGGTAAATCCAGCCTTAACAAATACATATAATATTCAATAAGAGGTGACACATAAACACGTGCCGATCTGTACAGAGACATTTATGGAAATAGATTAAAATAAATGTACGGACTTTATCATGTTTCTAGGAATAACAACACTAGGGCGTGTTTGTAGCGCACTAACGTATAATCACCGCAGCCTGCATGTAATAATTACATTTCTTTGAATGGAGTTGTTATGTTAATACATACAGACAGGTATATATATTATATACATTATGTATTTACACTTGCAACGGGTTCGGTAGAGTTAAACATACAACAAATTTCAAAATAGTAACACCATTACCGGTCTAAAAAGTGTTAAGTATATCGTTGTCACTAAGTACTGTTTATAAAAATTATGAATTAAAATAAAAACTGTAAATATACGGTTTGAGGTAACAATTTTGTATGGACAGCCTTTTATCCACTATTTATAGAAATATCTATCAATCTTCCGATATTTGCGCCAAATATGTCTAAGAGAATGGACCCCCGAAGTGTGCCGAGATATCATCTCGCAATAATCATTACAATAACATGCTCATTACGCGTTGAGTTCGGATACGTGCTGAATATCAAATCTGAATCTGTGTAAAAAAAGCCTGACTCATGTGAATCAATCATCAAGACAGAATCAAGCCCTAGAGAGAAGATTGACCATCAAAAACACTTTTATTGTAGTATGGGAAATTCCCGTTGGGAACCCTCCCATACTACACTAAAACTGTTTTTGATGGTCTGTCATTGTGATACCCATCACAACTTGACAGACCACATGATGTACTTTGCATCAGAATCCCTATTATGTGAAGTATTACTAACTTTTACTTAGAAGTATTACTAAGTTTTCATAGATTTTAAAACATAAATATAGTATTACAAAGAACATACCAATGCATGGTGAGAGTTGGCAGTAGGTAAGAAGCTTTTAATGTCAATACATATTTTGATTAACATGGCATGTGGCGTGGGCTTCGCTGAACTGCGGTTCTACAAAAATGTTGGTTGGTTTTACAAAAATAAACCAGAATAAATTCTAGCTCAATGAAAAAAACACCTTAATCCGCAGACTTTACAGTTCGCTGAGTATTTAAGTATATTCGTGCATAACTAAATCCAGATATAATGCAGTACGAAAACCGCGCGACGACAACGCAACAGACGCGCAAAGGAATATGTTTGGAATGTCATATTGATGCGGTGAATTATCATCTCATCACCTGGGCAGGCCGTAACCAGGAATTGATTTGGGGGGGGGTGAACACCCCCTAAACTCCCCCACCCCGGCTACGGCCATGTCCCGTGGTATTTCAAGCTATCTGTGATGAATGAAAGGATCACTAACTTAGTAGGACTACACCTTAATACGTGCTATTTGATTTGATAGCATACGATCACGGTCAGATTATGGCTTCCTAATGTGGGAGTGTGGAGGCGTTAAAATTACCAACCATCACATTTACTGTTTATATTTTTAGATTGACGTCATATCAAGGGTTTTTTATAAGATTTTAGACACAAATAATACCTTTTTTGTTGTATAAAGTACTATTAGTACTGGCCTGTATATTTTATTGGGATTTTAGTGTCAGGCACGCTTAAATTGTGCAGTGGCCTCTAAGCTAAGGTCGCCGGTCCGCTTAAAAATAAATATATGTACATAAAATTTGTCGGTTACATAAGAAATTATATTTGAGCAACGTTATTATGTAAGAAGTCTTTCGAAACTACTCGTTAAATCCGTGTATAAAACCGTTAACAATCAAACACTCATAAAATCCTATTTATTTTTCTTTCGTGTAGGAGCCAACTTAATGTTATAGTTCAAGCTGCCTGGCTTTTGACTCAGTGACTCCGTATTAATAATAATAAACAACTGTTTAACCTGCCCTCCGAAGCACGAAGACTAGACGCTCTGAAGCTGAAAATGCTCCTACTATTGCCTATCGATAATTCGATAGTTGACAGCGCGCCTTATCGAGGTCGCAGCGTCATCAAAATATGTACATTTTAAGACTGTACAATAATCAACAACAAAACGATAGTATCGATAGTATTGGTCCCTTTTAGTGAATATTATATCGATAGTTTTGTGTAAAACTAGCAATAGTATCAAAACTTTGAATAATATCTATAGCTTTTACACAAAACTATCGATAGTACTACTCATTATCAGTAGTATTGATCGTGAGGAAACCAACACACCTGACAGATGTTCTCGATGGTGTGAAAAGTCATGTCAGGGACCTACGGGTGGTTAAAACTCTGACACTAGGTTGTTCATCAACCACACGATAAGAAGAAGTAGTATTGATGTATCTTCCGCTATCGACACAACAAAAGGCCTATCGATAGCTCGATACTAAATACTTCTACTACTACACGTCTATTCCGACCGCGGCAAGCTTAAACTATCGCTTAGCAACCACAGTTTAGAACAGCCTATACGCGCTTCTACCCCGTCCTAAATACCCTAAAACAATGATCAGTGAACCAATTATTCTGGTTAACCGAGGCATCCAGTATGCTGCAGTCAAAGTTGCCAGGTGATGCCAAGTTGCAATCCGTCGGCTACGACGTAAATACGTAAACAGATTAACACTGCCAGAATGGTGAGCGTTTTGACGGAATTATGGGCTTTGTGGCATAACTTGAACTCCGGGGTAACATGATAGTTATGAGACTGAGTGTTACACAATACCTAGGTCTATTGAGCGATAAAATGGACAATTTGACAGCGCGACAGCGTATAATATTCATTGATTTTATACACTACTGAAAAATTTTGCATAATTACTATAAAACAGCATAACTTAGTCGAGAAATCCATATTGTCCAATCTATCAATCATTTTTTATATCTAAAAAAACAATACGATCTAAATATATCAAATGAAACATGAGAATGTGTAAGTGTATTGGCAGTAAGCCCCGCATTAAACAGAGTTTAGTTATAAACGACATTATTTTGAACGCATTAATTTACCCATAAAGTAAACAGCAGATATGGAATCGTAAGTTTTTTTAAAATATATTATCATATATAACAATTGTTGTTCACAATTGATGACTTTTTAACGGTATTCAAAATCAAAATTAACAAGATTTTCCGTCAAATTTATAAGTGCGTTTCCCAAGGCCAAGCGTCTCATGACAGCTGACAGACAATAAGTCCGATGGGGGGAGGGGTTTACACTGCAGTTAAGGACATTAAATGCCCGAACAAAACCTGGACCATACTGAACGACTACGACGGCATTAAAGTCCTTATACATAATTTTATTACGGGTGCTTTTTGTTCTTCTCGTGTTTTTAAGGCATTTATGTTTTCTTATGAGAGTCTTCATTGTCGTGCAAATTATAATATGTATTAAATTAAAATGTCTTTTGTTTTTAAAAACACTTTGTATTCCTATCACATTTGCATCAGATCTAAGCTTTTGTAACATACAATTCCTGTCTGTGGCAGACATATTTACTCTTAAACGCATAACTGGTGTATTTGACGCTAAGTTAAAATAACAAATCTAAAGATAAAATAACTTAATTATATTGTTAGTTATTTACATATTATCTTAGATTGCACCGACGAGGCCAAACTCTTACCCATACCACGAAAGCCTTCAACAATAAAGCCCTTCATTCAAATTCACTGACCTTAACAAAAATAGTTTATGTGCTACGAACATGCTACGAGCTACGAAATCACACCTCTTTTGCTACGGAGAAACGATTCTACCCATGTTCCCTCAATAAATATCTTACTACATGTAAATGCCTGTAAATCTCAGATTTACTATTGGGTGTAATAATTTAGAGCAATTTATTAGCAATAATATAGATGTGAAACATCTCTGGTATATAAAGGGGTTATTACACAAGGCACGTATCTAGAAAATATCGCGCGAGAGAGTTACCGCCCAACTGAAACGTTCTTATTGCCATCGAAAAAAAACTAATGTGTTATGGAGATTCAATAAAAGAACGGACTTAGAACAACATTAAAGAAGGTTTTTACGGAATTGTTGAACCCGAGTTTTTTTAACTGCTATTTTTGCAACGAATATGGACGAATTTTGTTGTTAATTTTTTTGAACCTACCTGTTCAAATAAACACGTACCTATAGAAATAAAACAACTTTTTAACCGGACTAATTGCGTGCATTATTGGTTTTTTGTTTTTCTGACGTTTCGAACACTGCACAGTTCGTGGTCGCAGCAGCAATAATACACACGATTAATCCGGTTAAAAGTTGTTTTATTATAATGTGTAGTGATCGCGGAAACTACTACCTATATAAGATATTACTACGTACCTATAGGTTCTAAATCTAGACTGTCTTCGTATAACTATTTTAAGCAAACAGATGCAACATGTTTTTGTTCATAATAATAAATGTATTTTAATGGGAAACACAATTTTAATTCTACATCATTTGCTATTCCAAGGATGAAGAAGAAGGTTTTAAAGTTAGCATTAACCTTTCGGCTCAGTAACGTACAGATCTGTACGTTGTAACAATAAAAATCTATTGTGTCTGCTAATGACTGACGCAACAGCTTAAAACAGATACAGATAAATCTTTGAAAAGCATTAACGCATGCTTAACGAACTTTTAAGTAATACATTTTTGTGGAAAAAGAATACGGTCGCGAGCAGGATTGGAACCTGCCGAATAAATACTCCAAGCGCTCTGACCAATAAGCCATGTCGGCCTCTGCTCACCACCGCGGATTCTTCTTCCACATTTTAATATTTCTTTTGGTTATTGCTATCTATTCAAACGACGTATTAGAATGTGGAAGAAGAATTCGCGGTGGTGTAGTATTTATCCAGGAGGCGCAGGTTCGAATCCTGCTCGCGACCGTATTCTTTTTCCACAAAAATGTAAAACATTAAAAGAGATTTTATTTATTTCAATCCTTTCTGAGTCCAATAGTCAAGGAACTTTTAAAACAAATTGACTGACTGTCGGGCATGCGTCTATAAGGCTAGTGAAGCAGTCAGTCGATTGTATTCGCAATTTGTTCTATATCTTACTAGTCTTTTAGCTGCAGGGGCGGTTACTAAGCGTTAAGTACCAAGTTTGACCCCCGGATCGGGCGAAGTGTGATACTACATCACACTGGCTGACCCGTGAATTGAATTTTCAGATTTGAAATTCTAATATTTTTTAGCTGATCTGAGTAAGGAATTGTGCTCAATTGGTGGATGGCATTAAACTCACCAGCTAAAATGTTCAACATTGGGTACTCTTCTGCCTAATCCTTCGAGGAATACAAGCGTGATACTATAAATACAAGTTCTTTACTATCCTAGAATCTGAATGCCTCAGTTCAATCGTATGGAAATTGACAGAGCGTATTACATTGTACCTACTTCAATTACAAACTTTCTTCTCGATTGTAACCATCCATTGTTCGGTTTATAGACAATTTGACACAGTTCCAAACTAATTACAAGATTTTATAAACTTCTTGATTGCTAAATTAATCCAACCAACAACGTCTTGTTTATTTATAGTGGTAACTGAATATTTCTGAATACTAAACTCTAAACTTTTTTGTTGTTGTAAAGATTTCTATCATAAAGAAAGGGAATACCTATTCTAGATAAATCTTTCAAAAGCATTAACGCATGCTTAGCGAACTCTATTTTTTTGTCGAAAAAGAACACGGTCGCGAGCAGTATTCCAACCTGCGCCTCCCGGATAAATGTCAATTTTCCACAAAAAACAAAACAATAAAAAAAAAAAAATGACTTCAAACCTGTTCCATTGATCTTGCCTCGTTGGTCTAGTGGTCCCAACTGCGACTGCTGAGCATGAGGTCTTTAGTTCGATTCCCAGGTCGGGCAAAGTGTTATTGGGATTTTCTGTTCGGAAATTCTCAGTAGTAGCCCAGAGTTTGGAGTTTTGCCTGGTAGGTGGCAATAGGCTCACTACATGGGACCTAATAACGGCATTGATAAAATTTGGGTGTACAACTGTGTACACCTCTGCCTACCCCTTCGGGGAATAAAGGCCTGGTGCTATGATGATGACAATATCCCATTGAGCACCAATTACTTTCACTGAGTATGGAGAACTTCCTCATGATTAAATAGCATCACGCCTGTATATCCTTAAGGGTTAAACAGGGGTGTAATATAATACACCCACAGTTAACTGCAACCTACTAGAGGTTACTCAGAATTCTAACATAAAACCCAATAAAACTGTCTGACCCGGGACCGAACCTGAGGTGTGAGCCGCGACGGCTAGACCGACGCGGCAGTCTATTTCCTCAACAAGCGGGAATACCATCGGTAAAACCACGGAGGAAAAACGATAAGATACAGCGCACACTGTTATTGTATCCCACACCAGTAACAATAACTATCATGTTAGATTTCCCCAGACAAACGATAATTCGCGCCGGCAGCCTCGCGGGATACGATTATCTGCGCAGAATCGCTGATAAAAATCGCATTAGCCTTAATTGGCCCAGCTGCGATTAGTCGGACACTCGTGGGTAGTTTCGGTCGTTCACGCATTTTATGGACAATCTTTATTGTATCGCAAACACAATAAACGTACGCAAGTACATGAAAATAATCTACTTTTATATCCAGAAAGATCAACAGATGACAAATTAAATGAGTGTCGTAAACTCAGTATGTGAAAATGTCAATTTCGACCTCGAAATCGCACAAAATTCAATTACCCTCGTGGCTTTTAATGTTCGTATAAAACGATAAGTATTTTTCTTTATTACATTATCATAAATTGATGTAGATGCTTATAGATTCAGTTACCTTTTGAATGGGCATTCAGCACATTATTTACGTAGTAACTATTATATAATCTGTGACAATGGCGTCAATTCTGATGTAGATCACCTGAACAAAATTTAGAGCATTGCTGTATTTTACTGGCCGTTACTATAGGAGCAAGACGGGATGAATCAAGAGACGAGAAATTTGAATTTATGCAAGTCATTCCTATATCTGCGAAAAAATTTTGTCGGCACACTTTTAAGTGGGACCACTAAAATAAGAACGTCTTACTAAAATTGTATGGAAGTTTAGGATTGCCTCTATTAAATTTGCATGTGACGTCTCTTAATTTATCATATCCTGCTCACATATGTAGTAACTGTTAGAAAAAGACAACAATGCTCTAATTTTAATGTAAATAAGAATAGACGCCATTATTTCGCAACTATTTTCCCATCACAAAATTAACCTTCACAAAACTGACCAACAATGCCATTAAATTGACCAAAAAAGGTAATTGAAGCCGTCAGTGTGTATTGTGTCCATCAGGTAGTGGTGGAACAAATGGCGTGACACTGTGTGCTTGTGGGCGGAGCACGCACCTTGTCACGTCACATGAGTGAGTGCCCGAAAACATGCGACTGGACTTACGAAGTTAGGAACAGTGGATCGAAACCTGTACAGTGTTGTTTAGATAGATATAGTTTTTTTTTTGTGGACCGTAAAGTACAACCGCGTATGGTGATGCAATGTGGCACGTAGCAGTGTTGCCAGATCTGTTTCTCTAAATGTCGGGAATTAAGTGGAAATAAAGTGCGACTGGAATGTATAAATCGGGGCGCTGAAAAATGCAAATCAATAAACTTAAAAATCTTTATTTTATGACTAAGTATATCAGATTATATTTTAGTATATAATCAACGAAATATTAGAAACTAGCTGTGCCAGCGACTCCGTCCGCGTGGATTTCGTAAATTAACACCATATCGTGTATGAACACAAATTCATAATAATTAACAAATGTTGGACGTGATTCTATAATAAACACTAAATGTTAAATGAAGCTTGCCACAATATATTAGTGAAAACCACATCCAAATCGGATAAGCCGTTTCTGAGATTAGCGTGCACAAACGCACAGACAAACAAACAAACAGACAAACTCATTGTTTTGGGTTCTATTTGCGTTGGTAAAGGTCCCAATAATATTTTTTCTCATATTGCTTCCATGTACAGACAGCGATCCGTAACATTTTTATTATATGTATTGATAAACACAAATAAGTAGGTACATTAAAGTTTATATTGGATCTAAGCCTAATCGACAACATGAATTATTATTATGGTAAGTGGATGTGGTGAAAATAGTACCATCATAACGCAAAAATTACTCATTGAAAAGTAACACTAATGGCGTCAAACCGGAACTGAACTTGTCAACAACAATTAGCCATTTTTCGTTACAAATCGATTATAATTATCGATGCATTTTAGTTACACGAATTGAGTTATTGAGTAGGCGACAACTGGTCAAAAGCCCATAAATACACCCACGCTTGTATTCCTCGAAGGGTTAAGCAGAAGTACTGCCTTACACCCACATTTCACCCAAGTATAGGTGGAGAGCCTAACGCTATCAACAGGCAAAGATTCCAAACTCCAATCTGCTACTAAGCATTTCCTAGCAAAATCACAACACTTAATTCGTGTATAATTAACACGGTACTATAGTCCGTATTATAGAAACAGACTTAATTTATAAGTTAAATAAATTTTACTTTAAATAAATTGCAGAAGCTCCGTCCTTTTAAAAATGACTTCTGATCGGAAATCAAAAATTTCACACATTTTAGCATCTCAAGTAATATCATGTTTACACTTATGCCAAGATAATAAAAATTACTTTAATTGCTTTGACTTAGTTATGAGCCCGTCTCTATCTTTCACTTGCAATTTTACCGGTGTGTGAGAGAGACCGATTATAATGTATAATAACTTTCGTAAGACACATAATCTCTATCTTTTACTTGCAATTTTACCGGTGTGTGAGAGAGACCGGTTATAATGTATAATAACTTTCGTAAGACACATAATAATGATTGTTCACCAGTTATTACGCACGTGCATTTGCCGGTTTTACCCGACTAGTTTCAAACTCGCAGCGATGTCGCGAATCAAACTTGTCGCATTTTGACTCACAACATCGCCGCGGGCTCAGATCATGATTAAGGGCTCCGGTCGAATTCGAAATTAGTCGAGAAATACCGAAAAATGCGCGGTTGTAACCGGTTAATTAAAGTAACAGGAATAATGCTAATCCAAAGTACATGCCAAGTAATATTTATTGGCCTTAAGACAAGCTCACACATGAGATTTGATTATTAATGTGGGTCTAAGTAATCACAGAACTACTATAATCAGGCCTTATGGTACAATAAATCGTCAACAGTAATGTATGGTTATTGTCGCTTACGAATTACTATATGTTCCCGAAGATCTGTCTCCATTTCTAGGTAACTCCTGAGCTATATTGTAATCTACGCAATGGAAACACGAACATCTTTGAGGAATAGTAGTCACTTAATTATACTATCGACTTGTAAGGACTGATGTCCGAACAAGAAAGAAAAATATCATTACATAATAATAATAATACCAGTTATTAGTTGCTTTACATAGTGTATACGGATAATAACACATAAATAATTGCTATTTCAATAATAAGGTACCCACTTACCTCGTAATTACATAAAAAGAGAATACCTATAAAATATATATCAGAAAGGACGCTTCCTCAATCTATTTTATTCAGTATTAGGATAAAAATAGTTTTCTAATCAATACAAATATGGCCCTTTAACAAAAGCATGTGACCGGTGGGGTGGCACACTTCGGAACAAAGATGGCCAACCAATAAATAATAAATTAGCTTCAAACAAACTTCTAGCATATTCTCTATTTATTAACCGGTGTTAATAAATAGAAAATATGGCAGAAGTTTGTTTCTATGTATAAGTGTAAAGTAGACTTATGTATTTGTTGTTATACCTTGAATTGAGGGATCATTTAAACAAAAATGATTGCCCCAAAATATAAAAATAAAGAAATATTTCATACCTGCTAGGTATGAACACGCCTGTATTCCCCGAACCACTATTCACCAATGCTATTATTAAGTCCCATATAGGTAATAGGTGGTGAGCCTATTGCCATCAACCGGGCACAATTCCAAACTCCGGACTGCTTCTGAGAATTTCCTAGCAGAAAATGCCAATAACACTTTACCCGACTTGGAAATCGAACTCAAGACCGCTCAGCAGTCGCGCTTGGTACCACTAGACCAACGAAGCAGTATTTCATAAAAGTATATATTTGTGTATTTAGCCCTAAACTAGACAAACACGTATACAGTGTGTCACAAAAGTCTGTCGTCATACTTAAGGGGGTCAATGTACTTTATATAAACAACTTTTACTATAGAAACTTCGGAAGTGCAAAATGAGCTGTTCCATAGAAATGTACATACCTACTCGACCAAAATAAGAATTTATGGAACAGCTAATTCTTATTTCGCGCTGTTAAAGTTGGTTCTATAGTAAACGTTATTCTTACAATAAATCCAATTGTACTATTATTTGGTTTGACACTTGGGTATGTAAATTTACATATCGATTTTATAACTGCTAGTATCGAACCTACTAGTTTTAAATTAACATTATCATTTTCTTTATGAAATTTTCCATAATATATACCTTTGTAAAATGTGAGCATCATGTGGACATTAATGTTAGTTTTAATCTAATATTACATACATATTGCCTATTGTTAGGCATTACGAGTTTGTCATGCTCGCTAAAATGTCCTGCTGATGGTGGCGTCGTACATCGGGTCGTCGAGTTCCCTACAAAATGGTTGAGCTAAGCGAGGCTGATGTGCGCGTCATGCTCGTGAACGGGTGCTGTCTGTCGGGACAGGGGGCCTAGACAAAATCCAAGCGTTTTCTGTTCACGCGTTTTCCTTTCACGCTAAGGAGTTAACGTTAGCGTGAACAGTATGGTAGACAAGTTACACAAGGAACACGAAACGCATATTCCGCAGCGTCGCACGAAACACTCTATATTTAGTCTATGGAATAGTGTGTAGCAGATATCAAACAAGTGTCAAACAAAAGCCCGCTAACAATTTAAAAGTGCTGTAGTGTGTTCAAAAGAGTTGGAAGTGATTACTAATTATCTTTAAAAAAGTTCAATATAAATACAGTTAATTTAACAAACAATAAAGTTCTCATTGGAGTGTGTAATTTTTATTAAAAAATAAATTTAGGTGGAGCCTAGACTACGTGTGAGTACCGAGCTTTTTAATTTGCTGATAGAATTCATGGAAAGGCAGGTTTATCCTTAGAATAAATAATAACTAATATCTTTGAGGGTTTATCCAATATTTTGTCATTTATTCATAAATGTCTTTCCCATTTGTTATGAACTTGGAAGTACTTGAAATTATGGAATGCATAATGTAAACAACGACCCTACAATGGTGCTCTTAGATGATTGTGGTGCTTCATTTGTTATTCTTTTATTAATAAATGTGAATTCAAACCTTAATACTTGTTACATTGATAGAGTATTAGAATGCCAGTACCAAAATGTATGTTTACTGGCTTCTTGTTCATAGTACATTCATATCATGAATACTATTTTTAGCCATGGTAATCTTTCAAGGCCACGACGTGGCCTTCAAGGCAAGATAAAAAATGAAGGTCTGTGGAAGAAGTTAGCTGAAATTTTAAACTCATTGGGTGGTGGTGTAAACAAAACCGCAGACAAATGGAAAAGGGTAATAAGATTAAAAAGTTTCAATTTTGGCATCTCCATCATTTACTCTATTTTACGACGATTTCTTCTTGTTTGACGTCTTTGCAATGCTTCTTTGTTATTAGCTGCCCATAATAATCTCAAACGATGTATTTTAATTAATTAATCACACGCAAAAATTACACCATTAACTCTTTTCTACGGTTAGCGTGAGGGTCCGAGCTACCGCTAATGAAGCGTGTTGTGGAAACGTCAGAATAGCGTTTGCGATTGCCAAAAGTGGCTTTTGTCTACCATTTTGGAACATTTTCGTCAATAACGTGTCGCGCTCACGCTCACGCTCGTTTCGACGTTCCTTTCCGCATGAGGAATAACGCTTTGTCTACGAATTTAGCAGCAGTCACGTGACATCTCTAAAGCAAATGTCAACTCCATACAATTCGATCTTTCCGTTGGCGTTAACGTTTACAGAAAAGGGATTTTGTCTAGGCCCCCAGGGGGCCTAGACAAAATCCAAGCGTTTTCTGTTCACGCGTTTTACTTTCACGCTAAGGAGTTAACGTTAGCGTGAACAGTATGGTAGACAAGTTACACAAGGAACACGAAACGCATATTCCGCAGCGTCGCACGAAACACTCTATATTTAGTCTATGGAATAGTGTGTAGCAGATATCAAACAAGTGTCAAACAAAAGCCCGCTAACAATTTAAAAGTGCTGTAGTGTGTTCAACAGAGTTGGAAGTGATTAAAGTATTAAATCAAAATACAAAGAAACTAAGCAAACGGCTTTAAATAATTATTTAAGTTATTACTAAGAACTCTTAACTAATTATCTTTAAAAAAGTTCAATATAAATACAGTTAATTTAACAAACAATAAAGTTCTCATAGGAGTGTGTAATTTTTATTAAAAAATAAATTTATATAATATACTAATATAATAAAGCTGAAGAGTTTGTTTGTTTGGTTGATCGCGCTAATCTCAGGAGCTACCGACGAACCTAGAAACTGCGGGGCACAGCTATTATATTATAATTACTAGAAACTGCGGGGCACAGCTATTATATTATAAGTTACTCCGAATTAGAGTTCCACAGGCTGAGTGTCAGTTTCCGATATCCACGCGGAGGATGTTGCGGGCACAGCTAGTATTTAATAAAGCCCAATTACGTTTTTTTGTAAGTGGAAAAAAATAATATTTGCAACCAAGTCGCCGCAAAATAAATTTACATGGCTTACGTAGGCTAAACATAACTTCACTCTTTTTTTCTAATTTATACTCGCACGGGTATAAATTATAAAAAAAGCCGAGGCGAGCGCTATTATATATATAGATTGTATAGATAATATGGAAACTAACATCGGTCACATCAATGATATTATATCTCATTATAATTAGTATCGTATGTGGTTGAAAATATCAAAATACATTCAAATTGGCTACAAATCGATTTTGTAGATAATGTACTGCGGGTTGTGGTCATGTCATGTCGGCCATAGTTTGACGTTTTAGGCACTACGTTCGATAAACATAATTACTAGGCTATTAAAGACCGCTCAGTAAACTAATTAAGTAACGTGACAGTCGACGGACAACGAGATTGTATCTCTTTACTAACAATGAGTCGGACGCTTTAACTTGTAACTAGCACAATGTAGAAAAATTCACACATTGTTGGAGAACACGTGTTGTATCACTAAATTAGTATAATAAAAAAAAAAAACGTACACAAATACAATAGCTACTTCCAAAATATTTTGGGTAATCATACAATAACCTAAGAAGAAGAATTAAGAATTAAAGCTTTTATTGGTTTTAACACATCATACAAAATAATTAAACCCACCAAACTGTGTGTCAGTTTGTCGGCGGGAATAGCGCTCAATATACATCTGGTTTAGGTTAACATAACATAGAACATAGTTTAATTGGTAGCAACATAAAAGGTAAATCTACAGTCGTTATCAATTTAAATTTATACTGGAATTGATAAGTAACATATTTTTTAACTTATTTTTTAAGGTTATTTTACTTGTTTTATTTGTGATTTTCCTTAGCCAATCATTACTATTGTATAACGTAGGGATCATATACTTACCTATGCAAGCATATCCAAGGATTATTTTTCCGAGCGTAGGTTCGAACCCTGCTCACGTAACTTTACAATTCTCTACGCAAAGACCTAATGTTTTTCAAAGAACGCGGTAAAAGAATCCTTATTAACAAAATATTGAACAAATCTAAACCGCTTAGCTTTGCAATGAGAATGTTTAAGTAAAAGTGGCTTTTATCGAAGGGCCTATTGACAGTGCGGCGCGGTCCGGAATCGGAACCGGAACAACAATCCCGCGCCGGAAGCGCCGTCGGCTAAACCTGTTACGAACCGAACCGCGTCTTGCCATTCACTGCTCTCTAGTATTAAGTCCACCTATTTGCGTTGTTTCACGCCGGTTTTCTGTGAGGCCCATTCGTGCCTAAGCATGGCTCTCCCACGGCATATATTATATATATACTTAGCTAGTCGGTTTTATTTTCACTTGCGTTACGTTTCTACTTGTTTTTCAGTTTACCGGTAAAAGTAAGGGCGTCCAAAGTATTTCGTTATGCTCATATAACATTAGTGACTTAGTAATGCGATAAATACACCATTATTTACAAGCAAAATTAACTTCTTCTTATCGTGTGGTTGATGTGCCAACCTAGTGTCAAAGTTTGAACCGCCCGCATGCCTCTGACAATTGACTGACATGACAATTTGACTCGCGACATCGCCGCGGGCTCAGCTCATGACTAAGGGCTCCGTTCGAGTTCCAAACTAGTCGGGCAATCCCGAAAAATGCACGTGAGTAGTAGCCGGTGAACAATAATTGATATGAGAGATGAGATTTCTCTTGAGAGATGTCCTCGATGGTGTGTAAAGCCATGTCAGAGGCCTATGGGTGGTTTTAACTCTCACAATAATTTGTTCATCGACCACACAATAAGAAGAACTTACAAAATGAAATAAAATAATATGAAGTCGAGTTACGATAAACTAGATGACAAATACTATGTAAATAAAATTGTTACAGTTTAAAAACTGTACAAACTTCAATAAATATGCAATGAAACTGGCATGTCGTACTTGTCTCCAAACCATTCCGATCTGTCACATCCTCGTTACGGCAATATTACTCCGACATGCCAAGGAATACTCTCTACAGTTTCACGGCAAAATAAATTCATCATATCATTTTCTAATACATTATTAAGACTTGAAGTAACCCTTCAGAAAAGACAATAATCTACGTTTAGGATCATATTCACATAATGCTTTGAGAAGAAGGAACTTGTGCAACTGACTCACCAGTACGAGCTCCAAAAATATTTACTATGATAATATGGTAAGTTCCCCCAAAATCCCAGATAATAAGTGAAATTATTTTTAATATAAATCTTAATATTTTTAATAATCTAAATTCCTGGCCTTAGTTTCCCAAATGGTATCATCCAGCGCTTAGCCCTTTACGGTCTTGTACACAGATTAGGTATCCCATTTTTGTTTTATAATAATTATTTTCTACCACAAATTACAAAGTGATACACTATGACAAAAAATCTGTAGAAGACTGGTGGCTACACTAAGAGAAGTTTGTGCCTGTGCAATCCAAATAAAATATTCGTTTCTTTCTCAACATAATCCGTCTATTATATATCTACACTAGAACTGAACGATGGCTACCCAAGTACGTATACATTGAGTTGTCAGAACGTATTGTTGTGTTGATCTCGCATACACTGCTGGCATTCAACTGCGAATGCATTGGCTTCGGGGTTCACCTCAATCTATGCCGGAGAAACGGATCACAAAGGAATTGCTGGCGGTAGCTTGTGGTAATAATAGAGGCAGAGGGGAAGCCGTCTGTGAATTACGTTGTTTGTACGATATTAAAATTTATTATTGCATTTAAATAAGTTGTTTGTATAAATATTTAGAAGATATTATTACTTTAAAATATTACTAAATTGCCACGCGATTCTACCAGCTTTGTTTTTATTTTTGCGCGGTTCCCAAGGCTCCTAGCGTGATATTAAACATCCTACAACCTTCCTCAAGAATTTGGCTATCAAATGCATAAAGAATTATTGAAATCCGACTGATAGGTTAGTTGTTCCAGAGATTAGCGCGTTTAAACAAACAAACTCTTGACCTTTATTAAATTAGTATAGATTATATATATTCTTAAATTATTTGCTACATAAACCCTTCTGTGTACGTCATAAGGATTCATTTGAAAAGAGATCGAGGTGTTTTTTTCTAAATGCCCGCCGTTGATGGTATAGTTTTCGTCATGTTATTGTTAAATAACCGTTATAAATAACTTTAATTAACAATAACTTTAACAAGAACCATTTTTTTCAAGAACTGCTTTCTGCTATAAATGTGTAAATACTGTCATTGTAAAAACTCACATAAGTAGGTACGGAAAACTTTCACGTAACAGAATAAAACTTCTCAGAAATTAATATTCAAATCGATCAATGTTATTTGCCGCTATAATTTCAAACGGAGCTTTCGCGGGTCTCGGTATTTCTCAGCTGTAGTTAAATACATGGATACAATCACGCCTGTTTCCCATTGGGGTAGGCAAAGTAATGAATTTCATTTGCTACATTTGTGACACACCTCTTTCACTCAATCTATGTTCAATAACCTCATATATGAATGCTTGTCGGGTAAGGTTGGGCTGTATTGTATCTCGGTTTTATATTGGAAACTCGTAAATAGTTAAGAAATAAGTAGTTAAAACATTGTAAAGTTGCCAAGGCATGTTAAGGTGTTAAAACTTTATTTAAAAGGACTTTAAAGAAAAGAAGTTAGTTTTACAGTCGTAGTTTACGGTCCGGGGTTTACCGTAAGCTTACAAAGCGACAAACAGTTATAGTGTTTGTTTATAATTTAATATCAAATACATATATAATGATTCTTTGAAAAAAAATATTACCTAGTTTATAAATTATAAGAAACCGATAAAAGAGATCATCGTAGTAAAGAATATCAAGAAAACAGTTGATGTCGATACAATTTAACTTTACAAACGTGTGCGTAAATCAAGAATATCGAGAAACTCCTCTTAGACTTATTTATGGGGGAATCCTTTTGTGTCAACAGTGCCTAGTGCACACATATGCCCTCACACCCTTAACAAATCCCGTGTAATAAAGCGATGAACTTTTGGCCACCAACATGACACATTTCAAAACATCAGTTGTAACTGATCATTTCCTAGGAAAATATCGAATAATATTTTGCCTGACCTAGGAGTCGAACTGAGGACGCTCACTAGCCGCGTTTGCGACCAATGAGGCAGTTAGCTCAATACATTAGGAATAATGGACGGACAGGTCTCTTTGTATAAAACCCAAAATTTATTAATGACGACGCCGTCGTCGGCATTCGTATCTCTAATACACAAATGTGGCCACTGACCTGCAGCAACCTGGAGTCCCCGCTGACGGTGTACACTCCTCGGCAATCGACGTCCTCCGGCTTGTCGGAGGCCGGTGACCGTCGCCAGCAAGCCGCACAGACTGCCACCAACACGCCGCATAGCGTTATACTGTCAAATAAAAAATATTCATGGTATAAAAAGCTAAAGGTAAATAGGTAGGTATAGGTAAATTTATAACCACTACGTAATATTAAAATTGGATTGTACCAATGAAACAGAGCATTCCCCAAAAAAATTGCGTCGTAAGACAGAAAAAACACGTTCCATACAAAAAACCTTATTGGAAGAAGCATAACATAACATAGCATCACACTTGCATTCTCCGAAGGAGTAGGCAGAGGTGTACCCACATTTCACCAGTGAATTTATTAAAACAAATAAAAGGTGGTGAGCCTATTGCCATCTACCGGGCACACAGGCATTCCAAACACCGAGCTGCTACTGAGAAAATTCTAACAAAAAAAAACCCAATAACACTTTGCCCGACCCAAGACCTCATGCTCAGCAATCGCGCTTGGGACCACTAGACATTTCCCGTTCATAATATAAATTTACACTGTATTAGCATCCGTCAAAATTTATCTGTTACACCAACATCAGCTAGTTATCCTTGTATAAGAACTTACAAAACCTGTAAAATTGTTTAAGACATAATGACGCTGACATTCGTAAAATCTACCCATGTAAAATAATATACTAAAATGTAATAATGACTATAGAGACAAATCCGTCTCCTTTATACAAACTGTTCTGTCTCGAGTTGCAATTGTTGACTTTACAGACTGTATAATTGTACAAGTAGACATGACTTACAAGTAGACAGGACTAGGGAACTAACACTTTGTGAGTACCTACGTATACGCTGTGGCTTTAATACGAAACAAATACAGTGAAACCGGATAATAATATGGGTTTAAAAAACTTATTATATACAAAAGTAAATGTCTTAAAAATACCCGAGCCTCTGTATTTAACTCAAACGTTCACTGATAGAGAATGCTCCATGAGTCATGACAGACGAGTCACCTCAATCATTGTACATCCTACTTATCTTCTTCTAATCTTATAATATACTAGCTGACCCGGCAAACGATGTTTTGCCATATAAATAAAAAAAATTGGGGTGGACTACCCCTAACATTTAGGGAGATGAAAAATAGATGTTGGCCGATTCTCATAGATACCGGATAAGCACAAAAAATTTCATCAAAATCGGTCAAGCCGTTTTGGAGGAGTATGGCAACGAAAACTGTGACACGAGAATTTTATATATTAGATAAAAATCTCGTGTCACAGTGTTTGTTATCGAACTCCTCCGAAACGGCTGACCGACTTAATGTTTCTTTTTTGTGTATATTAAATTAAATCTGAGATTAGGTCGTAGGCTAATTTTTATACCCCTAGGTGATAAGGGTGGCCCTATCCAGAAAAAATATATGGCAGAACAACGTTTGCGGGGCAAAGCTAGTTATATTATAAATGTGAAAGTTTGTGAGGATGGATGGATGTTTGTTACTCTTTCACGCAATAACTACTGAAAGGATTTGGATGAAATTTTGCACATATATAGCTTATATCTGGAACACATAGGAACTTTTTATCCCGGCTGAACACAATTCTGAAGTTCATGCAAACGAAGTCGCGGACATAACCTAGTAAGGAATAAATAAATATCCTATAAGAGAGGTGTTAAGAAAATTCCAAATAGCTCTGCAAAGATCCAAGCAGCGGATACAAAAGCCTTCGCAAGAATAAAATATGTCTCAGCTTCTAGCACAACTTATCGTGACTTCAACCCGAAATTCGTTCCGCGAACTTGAACGTATTGTATAAAGTGGGTCACAGATTAAATATTTTGTTTGCTTTCAAGTCCCTCCCCCCATCACCCCTCTAGTTTACGATCTTCGCGACTGCTCATTACTGTAAGCATGATAAGCTTTGATAACTCAATAGAGGTAGGTGACTTATTAATACGAGCTAAAATTTTACACAATCACAATAATAATATATACATACATAAATAAGTGGTAGATTGTAGATTTCTGTACTCTTTGTTTTGGATATTACTTGTATTGTTTATACACACGAATGATGGGAATGTTTGTGTAATTTCAACTAGGTAGAGTCGCTGGTAAAACGATTTAGACCTCAACAACCCAAGAAAAAGTGTTTTTAAATCAAAAGAAGCTGTTTTCAAGGTACATATTATGTTTATTACTTCATAATTTATAATGAATGTTTAATATATAATTTATATTGTATATCTGTCTTGTTAGTGTATAACAATTTATGTAGAGAAGTAATTTATTTATATTTATATTATATTCTAGTCATTTTAATTGAACATAGTACCTACAATTAATAGGAGCGGTGCGGTGAAGGGTGGGCGTTTTTCGGGACTGACTTATTGCAATGTATGACGTTAAAAAAGTACCATTTCAAATGGTCTAATTAGTATAAAGATATTTTAGATTTTTTGATGCAATAAATTAACAATTTTGTCTTTAAAACTACCATGGCTTGTCATATAATAACGGTGTAACCATATTAATTATAATATCCGACATTACAACAATTATATCACAACAGATAATATTAAAAGGTTTTTGTTTGTAACATGCCAGTTTATTTTTAAAAAGGTAATTAGATAGTTCTTAAAATAAAGAAATCGGGGTTTATGAGTTTATAAAAATTATAACTTACAATAAATTTTAAACACGTTAAGGCCATCTAACTATTATATTTTTTACGTAGATGTAATTTAGTGTTGTCAATTATACTTACATAAATAATAACACCATTTAAATATCCAAAACACGAATAGGACGAAACAATAAATACTTTTTGGCTTATATTTTCTACGAAACTAAATCACTCCGAACATCACGTACAAATAAAACAGCGTCATAATTAGAGACGCGAAATGAAATTTTTCACCGTATCTCGGTTGGTAAATTAATTCCGTCATCGGCGTAGATTACAGGAGATAAATCCGGCGCGATCAGCTCCGCGATAGCTTAATTAACGTCACTATCTAAACTATATAGGTAGTATGTGTAATATCCGTGGATGCCGGATACTTTTCGCCCAGATTGCTGATAGTGTTAAAAATGTCTATGGTACTATCGAATTCTACACTTTTTTTTACGCGACTATATAGAATAAATTCGAAGGCTCAGTTGCACCAAGTTAACTTAAACCATAACCGACATATTACTCTGTCACTTTTGACAGAATTTACATAGAAACGCTGTCAAAATAATAAAGAAGACGTCGGATAAAGTTAAATAAAGTTGGTGCCGAGCCTTTAAAAAGTGGAAAAATAAGTTATTTCTATCCATTTACTGGCCACGCAAAAACAACTAACGACTTTCTGTACAAAAGCGATTAAATGCAAGTGAGATAATCATATGGGAAACCATAAAGATTTTTTCGTCTTACGACCCTTGTTTCTTAGGGAAAGTTATTCAGCTTCATTGGTAAAATCCTCAATAAAAACTGTAAAATGTATAGTATCTTGGTAACGAATAGTGTTCATTTTTTTTAAACGTGGCCCCGCTCTCGGAATTTCTTCCTGTATCGCGGGTGCATTTACAAATACATAATCTCACATAAACACACACCAAGACCTGGAACGATTATATGTAAATCATACAAATATTTGCTCCGTGCAGGAATCTAACTGCAACACGCGGCGCAGCTGCCGGTCTCTTAACCAACGTGTCAATCGCCCCGTCAAAGTCCATAGTTCTGGTTCTAAGCGTCTTTTAGAACATCTGTTTTGCTATGAGAGTTTAGGGTTAGGGATATATTCAACAGCCATTATATTTAAGTATACTTTAAGTGTTTGGTTTAACTGAATACTTGAATAGATATTAAGTATCAATAAATCTTATCAATATTCAAACGTAACCTACTAACAGTTCGAAAGTACTATATTAATGTAAACTTTATTGTAGAAGTTGTACAAGTTTCTGAACCCATTTTTTTCCTAATATGAGCTTCTCAAATTCACACGCACACATACAAATTACAATACACATAATTATGTATGTGTCATTTTAAACTTTTTGAATTATAATTATGTTATTACAAGTTACAACATAAGCATGAGAATAATATACTACCTACCTATATAATTATTTAAAATAATGATTACAAGTTACACAACACAACCTAGACCTAGTTCTGCAGTTATAATAATTGTCTATGCATTTATTTAGGTATATAATATTTATATTAAACATATTTTGTAATAAAGATAAAAGAACCGACCATGTTGGGTTCCGTACCACCTAAACTTGAAAGTTTGTTGTTTGTTTTTTAACGATAGAGTATGTACTACAATCGGAAAATTCGACGGTGGTATGCATTACCGTTTTCAAGATGGAACAGAAATAGAAAAATCAAATTTTTCGGCATTTCTTGCATGAGGACTTCCCTTGGATTTTGATGTTTTATTAGGTATTTACCAAAATAGGGGCCATAATAACACATATTCTAAATATCCACTGCCTAGCTATTACGGTTCAAAATATCCAGCCGTGACCGACAGATAGACAAGCCGACAGAGATGAGCGCGAGGTAGGCTCAGTTATAGGGTCCCGTTGGGAACCCTGGATACGGTACCCTAAAAACGGTCCGACTATTTATTTACTGCATTTCGTTGTAGAGTGTACACACTATGGAAAAACTTAAGCCTTTAACTATAAATGCCAATGATAAGAATCTCTTTCGTATTAAAACTTTTTCTCACAAAAATATCTACATACTAACAAATGTGATGCAGTGCACCAGAGCAGATATCAGAAACCTTGCTTTAACTTATACACCTAGCATTTTGCATAGCCAACTGTCTATTAATATTTTTATTATACTAGCTGTGCCCCGCGGTTTCATCCGCGTATAATTATATTATAATTAAAGTAAAATCTTATCAGAATCGATCCAGCCGCTTCGAAGATTAGTCGGAAAAAACAAACAGAAAGACAAAAATTTCAAAAACTGATTTTAATGCTTAGGTGTTGTGTTTAACTGTATGAGCTTAAAAAAAACTATTATTTTGACATTACAAACAGTTTAGTTTCAATTTATTTCATTGTCCATGCACTTCAAAGTACAAAGGCGGCGATAACGTCATTTAACATATATACACACCAAAGGCTCAGTAACATCCGCACAGATCGATTGAGGTTAAGCTGCGCTTGCCGCGGTCAGTCTGTGGATGAGTGACCATCACTTCACACAGAGACCCGTCCGTGCCTCGGAGAGCACATTAAGCCGTCGGTCCCGGTTATCAAATTAAGATCTATGACAGCCGTTACGGGTAGTCAGAGGCCTGAAAATCTGACATCTAGTCGTATCACGAGATATCGTATTACCCAGTAATTATGTTGTGGAGGTCAGATAGGCAGTCGCTCCATGTAAAATACTGGTATTAACCTGCATCCGGTTTGACTGGAAGCCGACCCCAATGTAATCAGGAAAAGGTTAGGCAGATGACACACCAAAGACAATAAAACCACTACAATTACCCCTATTTCCTATTGGGGTAGGCAGAAACCATTGATTTCCACCTGCTACTATTATCTTTTGCCTTATCTATGTTCACATCTCTTTCTCTTTATCTGTGTTCATCATCTTCTTGATCACTAGGTTTATCATCATCATAATCATAGCATCACGCCTGTATTCCCCAAATGGGTAGGCAGAGGTGTACAGCCACATTTTATCAATATTATTAAGCTCCATGTAATAGGGGGCACAATTCCACACTCCGGGCTGCTACTGAGTTTTTTTTTAACAGAAAACCCCAATAACTCGTTGCCCGACCTGGGAATCGAACCCAAGATGCTCATGCTCAACGGTCACGCTTTGGACCACAAGATCAACGATGCAGTTCGGTTCAATTCGTAGGTTTAGGTTCCTCTTGATCTGTTTATCTTTTCTGTGGCATCCATACTAATATTATAAATGCGAAAGTAACTCTGTTTGTTACCTCTTCACGACAAACGGCTGAACGGATCGTCATGAAATTTGTCAAGGAGATAGATTGGACCTTGGAGAAGGACATAGGCTACCTTTTGCCATGCAGACGAAGTCTCGGGCACCAGCTAGTTTTATACGTATATATATCTAATATATAGTAATCTCGTGTCACAGTGTTTGTTATCGAGCTCCTTCGGAATTTTTTATGTAGGCCTGAGAATAGGTCGTAGGCTATTTTCTATACCGCTAAGTGATAAGGGTGGCCCTATCCATAATATTTATTTGGCAGAACAACGTTTGCGGGCCACAGCTAGTTTTTTTATTAAGTTTTAAGACTGTTATTGACCATCGTAACCCGCAAAGAATGTTACTTAATTCAAATAATGAACTTATGCCTAACAAATATGCCAAAATAGTTTCATAAAAGTATTAGTTATTATTAAACGGAACTGGGAACAATGCTGAAACTCAGAAGTATTCAGTTTAGGAGGCCTTCCTTGCTATCCCGAAATAACTTTTGGCTCAGTTTTGGCTATGACCTTGTCCTATGTGTATATATGTATATATATATATATATATATATTGCAACATTTCTGCGAGAAACTTAGTAAAAGAAGTTGAAAGTAAGGAATACCGCGGAAAGTCTTGTCTCTATGATGTTAGTACTTCACTTATAGCCCCATATTATCAAACTAATCTATTAAGCGTAGGTACTTGTCCTAAGTGTCGATCTAATATAACTTGAGATGCTAAAATGTATGTAGATAATTTCAAGTGCAAAGTTGCAAGTGCTGAGTAGGCGCTGCTTCTGAAATGAAATTGGTCCTTAGAAACGCATTATTACTAGTTCCTTTTAATATTTTCTGTACTCATTGTAAATATAAGTCTTCAATTGCTTCTGCCACAGTTCTATAAATACTCCCATTTACCGCTCAAGAAATACAGTAGCGTTTTGCGTTTCATTGTATTAAATGATACGAATTAATTGTTACAATTATCCTCGTAACGTCTCTAATAAATTCCTGCTATTAGCGCCCGAAGCCGGGAAACTCCAAATGAATCCTTTCAGCACACAACATACGTAGATCCTTATCGCTTTTATAGCCGTTTACGCAAAAATAAAAAAGTATACGTTTTATTTTTCGACTTTTAGCTTAAACTCTAATATGTATTGGGAGATTAAGTACATACATGTCAAATATACGGACCCCACAACACATTCTCAAACGTATATTATTATATTTTAATGCCTATCCTTTTTATAATTATTTACAACACATGCGTGTTACGATTTACTAGCGACTCACAGTAAAATATTAATGTATGACACAAACTATGCTCTAGCGTCTAGACTAGAAAATCTTTAAATGATGCTGAAACCGCATCAAAATCCGGAAGAAGTTATCGAAGAAACCGACACATGTAAAAGAAATTTGTATTGTATTTAGAGATTTTTTAATGTTTCGCAATTGTAAATCCTAAAATAACTTCGGATAGCGGTCACGTGTTTTGACAGTTGTTTCCCAAACTGGGTCTTAATTGGGTCAAGTTATAAAAATGATCTTTATTTAAAATAATCGAATTTTTGTGCGCCATCTTATAAGAAGCCCTAACGAACCGATCAATTTGATAAATTAAGAAACCAATTAAAAGCCGATTATGGGGCCTCATCACGAAATTCATCCATAACAAATAGCAGCATGAAATTAAATTAAATAACGTATAAATTGAAAGAAACCATTTTTATAAATAAACCGGTCGTAATAAGGTTTCGTATCGGTTGGTATCAAATCAAGTTGCTATTTACGTTCTGAAGTGTCCAATATATTAGGTATCACTTGTCAAATTAGCGGTTAACGTCGGATACGAACTGGAACTAAGTTTGAGAGGTAATCCCTTCTGCGACACATGAGCGGTACTGGGGACGCGTGGAACTTATATAGACTGTAAATCATATTCATTTTAGTTATTCGCTTCTAAATGATGAGTCCTCAAATTTACATGTATAGTTGCTTAGGAAATCTTGCTAAAACGCGGTATGATTCTTTCGGAGTACGAAGAGTGTAAAATGTGAATTAATGTTCATATTATTAAAAGGTCCCCGTTTAACAGATACGATTTAAACAGTATTTTAAAATAATTTTATTCGTCACAGCTTTATCTATCTACATTTCTATCTTCTCTACATAGTGAAAAACAAAGTCGTCTGCCGCGTCTGTCTGTTTTTCCAAGTTTTCTCTGTAATTGTCGGACGTAGGTTATCAGGATTTTTGCTTATGAATGTTTCAAGGAGGGTTTTACAATTTGTGGACATTTTCAAAAATATTTGTGTATATTTTGAATATCTTTTGCGAAGCCCCAAAAAAATCTATCTACAAAGGTTTCTTATTCTTAACACGTTCAAGGACAAATCGAAGTGATCTAGTGGTGACATAAAAGTAATGTAGATAGGTACATGACATCGAGACGCATTTCATTGAAAGGGTTTCACATAATTAAACACGGTGCAAAAAACGGAAATAATGTGTACCATAAATATACCAGAAGTACTTTACGAAACCCGCGGCGCGCTATGAATCGTGAAAAAGTCCTCTTAATCCAAAAAAAAACTCTTGAATTTAAAGTATAATTCTGAAAGGTCGCGGGCCCACCTGGCGGATCACATCAAAATGATACAGAATTATCCCCACTTACCCTTTCGCTTGAGCCTTCCATAAATCCTGAATTACAGTTTAGAAAGTTCGTTCAACTTATAATCACGATTTAAATTAATTTAATTTCAGTATACATACTTACGTACGCAATTTAAGGAAACTATTGTAAATCGGTTTTAAGTAATTAAAACTACGGATAGACGTAATGTTTTTTATTATTATTTTTAGTTCGTCCTAGTATACGCGTCATATGGCTATAACAAAGTCGATATAATTTCGATATGAGTGAATCTGAAAACCCTAGTGCAGACATAAAAGTTTTAAAGATGACCAGTCGTTATCGGAGATTGAAATATGGTGGTGAAGTCTCGTTATCACCATAAACCGGTTACGACGTACTTGTAACCCCGGCTTTACTACTCATATACACGTTATAGTTTTAAATTACGGTTCAATCAAGATGAGTGTAGAACCTCGCTTTTATGAGCTTAACATTTATTACACAATGTTATTCCAACATCTCTCTTATAGGATTTAAAATTAAAGCAGTTTGAATTTTAGTTAAGATAGGCGGTTTCTATTTGACATCATTAAGTGACAGCATTGAATATTCTGTGTGATTCACCCAAGTCGCGTGTACTCCATTAGCTACTAAAATTACTTTAGTTGATCACTGTAATGTGTTTAACTGAACCTACCTGACGAAGAATATATTGATATTGTACGAGGAGGGCTCGGTCGTCGTGACGTCAGGTTGCGTGTGATTGTAATAGTGTCTCGCGTGTGAGACAGCCGCTACTGCGGCTAGCCGTTGGCCGCTGCCCATGGCCCAGCCGAGCGGGCTGCGCTGAGCGCTAGCAGCACCCGCGCCCGCCACCAGCCACCAGCGGCGCCACCGAGCCACCACCGCACCACACGGCGCCGCCTGCGCGACACCCGCCACTAATCGCGTGCGTTCTTTTTTCAAACACCTTATTGTTTTCTGTTGTCTTTTCTGGCACTCAGTATGCGGTCTACACCATTCAATTTTCAGCCAGCACTCATTAAATTTAAAATGTTTTATCATCTGAGTATTTGTTTAGAAAACGTATGGCCTTGGCGCATCTGAAACAATACTGTTATTTAGATCCTATATTCTATCCAAAACACAAATACTATAACTTCTGAGCAAGTTTAATACCATTGGTAAAACATTTTACACAAAGAATTGTAAACTTAATTCAGTATTGAATTGTGCGTGACCAGAGCGAGTTCTATTGAATTTGCAGCGTCTCTGTGTTCCGAAGATAAACAAAAACTGTAAAATAACCATTGCGTCACTGTTCAATCGTAATTTCAGACATAAATGAGAAAATATTGTAGCTCTATAAACCCGGTACGTTTATCATTCATAAAATATTTACAATATAAATAAGCGGTTTTTATGAATTTCAGTTAAATAGTTAATTCCGTAGTTATTTACATGCAAGCTACGAAATGTTGAGTGTCTACGAGCTACGGCGTCTGGCGTAGCGTTTGTAACAGACACAGAAACGAATAATTAATGTTTGCGCTAAATATTGCAATTCATTTCTTTGTCTTAGAAATTGTTAATGTCAATCGATAAAAAAGTTTTATGCAGTTTTTTTCTTTATTCTAAATAATTATCATTGATGTAATCCGTGGTTTCATGCACATTCTTATCTTGTCTCGTTTACGTTTCTATCATAGGAAGTATTTATGTTTTAACAAAGTTTACTAAATTGCCATTATTTTGTTATATCTTAGTTTTAGTTTACAAAACACGTGCTGAAAGATTTCTTGAGCAGTCAACTAAAAAAAAAAATAGTAGCAGCAATTATTTCTTCTAACTTACTTGCAACTTATTTACTTTTATCAAGTCAAACAATAAACAAAACATAGGTACCTTACAAAGTTCGTGAAACTTCCGCTTACCATCAACGTAATCGAATCGAGTATCGAATACGAGTTGTTTATCAATTACACTGCAGTTTAGTACACAATAATTTAATTGAAACACTGTTCACTACATCGGCATCGATCGCGAGAGAAGTTTGTCCGTACGAGCGAACGCGACGCGCACCCCCGACGTGATCACGTAGAATGAAGGGAGGTTCCGCCGTCCGCCCCAGTTCCAACATTGGCCATACACGCCAGCATTAGCCCTGTGCTGGCCAAAACTTCCCCAACTGTTATTATTGGTTTTCCAACTACATCTGTGTGCGGTTGTTTGCAGTGAAAATAGCCTTTAGTAACATAATAGTCTTTAGTGTTGTGCTACGTTAATTTTGTATGGTGGATTGAGGATACTCAAGACGGTTTTGATAAAGTATAAACAGGTACGTTTTTTTCATTTTCAGTTAAACAATAATTTAACTTTAAGTATTATTTTATTGTGTCTGTCACACATATAGATCTTTTAAAACTCGCAATATTATTATATAAACTATTTAATATATATAAACTCGATTAGAAATATAATAAACATAACTGAACATCATAGAAAAACGTCTAATCGTAACACTAAAAAAATTTATAAAAAAAAAGTATATTTTGTTTTTAATTTCACCACTAATACCATTCAAACCATATCGCAACGTACGATATCGATAAAACGTAATTGAATTTGTAAACATAAACTTAGATTAACACGCGACGAAACATATTTAAACAAAACAATCCAAATGCCAATTAAGACCAACGTTGGATCAAACACCAATGACATTAGCGGTCCAATATTGGGTCTTTCCCGTCACTCCCTCGACCGTGTCCGTCCTGTCACGCCGCCAACAGGTTCGTACATTTTCATTTATTGTTATTTGTCAAGCAAATTTACACCTTAAGTTAAACGTTTTTAATTTTAGAAGACCACTCGTCGACGTTTCATTTTTGTTTATTTATTATCTGTACTTCAGCGCGGGAAACGAAATGTT
This sequence comes from Xylocampa areola, assembly GCA_935421205.1. Taxonomy (NCBI): domain Eukaryota; kingdom Metazoa; phylum Arthropoda; class Insecta; order Lepidoptera; family Noctuidae; genus Xylocampa; species Xylocampa areola. The sequence goes on along the minus strand of OW285218.1, from coordinate 12,995,584 downwards.
CGGACCATAGATATTTAACTATCGATCTACTGCTTGGACGATTCCATAATATAAATGATGGATTGATAAAATACTACTTCTTGAAAATTCAACGGATAAATATTCATGTAACATATACCTATAGAACATCAAAACTTTTGCTTTATTAGTGTAATTAATATTTTAAATACCTGTGTATCCGTCTACAATTATACCGATCTATGCGTATATTTTTTCATATTTTTTTTTAACTTTTTTTTGTCTTCGTCTTAACCCAAAAAAAAAACATGAGATTCTTTTGTCAAAAATCCAAATAGTAAATTAAACCACGAGTTAACAAGTCCAAATTAAAACATAAGAGACCTATCTGTAATTTTCAGACAGTTTAAAAAGATAAAATTTGCAAGTACGATAGCGTGTCAATAGTTTTTGTCGACTTTTTAAGGAAACTACATAACCTACATGAGACGATCGCGATGACAATAACTGTGACTATATGTACCTACTACATAGGCGTTCTAATCTTGGATGTTTATCTATGGTTAGTTCCGTTTCGATCACCCAAGTTATTTGTTTAAAAAAAGCCTTTGACACAGTCTCTGTTCCCACCCTTCTCCGCAGGTTGGAGTGCATAGGTATTCGTGGCACGCCACTTAGGCTCTTTAAGTCATACCTTGAAAATCGAAGGTTGACTGTTAAAATTGACACACTCTATAGTGACGAGGAAACTGTCTCATGTGGCATCCCTCAAGGTAGCATAATCGGTCCAACACTCTTCCAGGTGTATATTAATAGTTTATGCACACTGACACTACATAAATCAAAGATATATACCTATGCTGACGATACAGCGATTGTGACCTATGGAGACAATTGGACAGAAGTTAAAAATAATGCGGAGGAATCCCTAATCTTAATTTTAAAATGGCTCCATCAAAATTTACTTACCTTGAACCTAACTAAAACAAATTACATTCCCTTTACAATGAGCCATAAAAACAAAGCACCACCAGATTTTAAAATAATAATACATCACTGCCACGATTGTAGTACATGCGTATGCGGGCCTCTAGCCCGTGTTGATCATACCAAATACCTGGGTGTAGTGATCGATGACGGACTGCATTGGCACCACCAAATAGATAACACTGCCTCAAAAGTCAGAAAACTTATTTACATCTTTAAATCTTTGAGAGAATGTGCAGACAAAAATATTTTAAAAATGGTGTATCAGGCCCTGTGTCAGTCAGTTATCGCTTACTGCATCCCGGTGTGGGGAGGTGCCGCAAAAACTAAGCTTATCAAATTGGAGCGCGCACAAAGGGCAGTGCTTAAGGTCTTATTCTCCAAACCGTATAGATATCCTACAATTAAACTATATAACGAATGTAGACTGCTGACAGTGAGGCAACTATATATACTCCGTGCCACTCTTAGGATCCATAAGTCTGTTCCTCTTCCAGACACAACAAAACGTAAAACTGGAATTATCTGTTCCTCAGTAAAACATAAAACTACGTTTGCCAGTCGTCAATATTACGTCATGAGTGCCTTTATTTATAACAAGCTATCTAAATACTTACAAATTGCTGAGCTAAGGAAGCATGAAATAAAAACTAAGCTACAAAATTGGTTGCTAGACCAAGACTATGCACAAACAGAAGAACTACTTCACCGAATACAGTGACAGTAAGTAGAAGGGGTAACCTCACAAACAGAATAACATCCAGAGATAATTATAATATGCACTTCACACACACTAAAACCGCTTACATACCACTCGCACACATACACCCCAACACACTCCCCATACACACACCCCCACACACTCCCCTAAACACATACACACACACACACACACACACACACACACACACACACACATTCCCCTTAACAATCACACACACAAACGCACGGTTAACCACTAGGATAAGCTCTTTATTCATTTATTATCTTGTTAAATTATATTTTATCATAAAATGTTAAAATAATCTTACTTTTATTTAGTAACTTAAGTTCAATATCTAAAATAAATAAAATAATAGTACGTACCTCACATACATATTCTAAAGGGTTATTATTGTTGATACAGTGACAGCAGAACACTGACTCCTGAGTCACAGGATTACCTAGTTTAGGAGTCAGGGTCTACCTATGTGCTCAACCTTTTTATTATATAAAAGTCTAATTTAATCATATACTTTTGTAAAAGGTTTGTGTATGAATAAAGATATTTTATTTATTTATTATTTATTTTCGCAATTGGCTGGATGATTTTTATACAAAAATATATTCTGGTAAATGAAAATCAATAAAAAAGAATCATAAATCCATTTTGCTCTTGCCCTGAGTATGACCGTTGCTCTTTCCTAAAAAACTTTTATCCCTCCGGAGTCCATTCCCTACTTCTATTTTATCACTACTTTGTACAAATAATTGTTTAGTGTATAAATATTTAGCTACATACATTTCTGTAAATAATATTAAACTTTAATATGTATTATTATTGCTTGTTCATATGTATATAACAGTTTAGTAGAGGTATTATATTGAACCTGATCCTAACCAATTGTATATTCCAAATTCCGCTTCCTAATTTACCCAAATCCTATAATTACCTGGTTTCCCCATTTTGTATGTGGCAATGCGCAAATCTCGACTAGCCAATATAAAAAAAAAAACCTTTTGACAATTTTTCTGCTATCGATTCATCCATCGAACTGCCTACGTTGCTTTACGTGGTAAACTTATTTGATCGTCAAAGGACATAAATATTGGTCTCTCTCGATTTTTTACGCATTTCACCTTTACTTTCCCTGTATCTTTAAATATTATTTATTTACATATTGGGTATTGAAGGATGTGCCTGAAATTTTTCACGTAACTCATTTTGCTGGCAGCGAACTTACATTTACTAGGGAAGCAAGACTCCCCAGAGATGTAAGGAAACCTTAGATCCACGCAAGTGAAATTATATACAGACCCTACGTACCTATATGCATGTGTACATGCGTATTGCATACATGTCTTCTCTCATAGTCTATAAATAACATTGACAGAAAAAAAATCAGTTTTTTCTATAACGTATTTGTTAAATTCGGTCATACAATAACAGTTTGAATCAGCACGTTGCAGATATTAATATTATATCTATATTAATAAACTGTAAATTCTTTACTTTGTAACAATTACGGTTAAAAAATTAAAGAAAATTATAAAATTTAATTAAATAAACAATAATCTGAACGCGGTCCTTAAGAAAATACGGACGTACCGTTGCGTACGACATGTTAGAAGCAGGCATGCTGTCAGCAGTCATCCAATTTTGCTGGGCATACAGGAGCTAAACGCATACAAATACTTAAAATTATCCACTCGACGCCAGTACGCTGCGTGTGTGTGTGTGCGTAGTCTATGCTTCACTTATGACAAGGCAAGGTTACATCCGTGTTTTTTGCAGATCCGTGAATCTGAATTGTACATTTTGTTGTCCATTCACTATCTGTCGTCAGTGTATAACCTGACCAGTTTAATAAAACTGTATCAACTTTAAATTTCTTCAGTACACTTCTTCGGTAACATAACTACTTAAAAAAAAATTAAGAAGAATTAATTTATTTTTCAATTGAAACTTCTTTGCAAAAAACACTCGGTCGTTTGGGAGACCTACGTTTGCATTTGGGCCCAGCATGCAAAGTTCAATGATCAATCAATGAATTTGTTTCAAATGTAAAAATTCGCATTTTTTTAACGGGCAACGTTTAGAAAAATACCTAGGATTTTCGCTTGTATCATAATTATATTCGACCCATATCTGTAGATCATACAAATATTTATTTACTACGAAATCGGAAGCGTGACTCGCGGCGCAGCAGTCGATCTCTTAACCACTCCGCCAACAGCGCCGTCGAATATCTAAACTCTTTGAAGAGATCCTCTTAGCAACTCTTAGTAACATATTCAAGGAGGTAACTGTACCGCTGATATTGAACACGAATCAAATAAATAAATCAATACAAGTTTTTATTTTTATTTGTGTATAGTTAATAACTTTCGTGAGGCATATTCATATCAATTATTATTCACCAAAAAAAATTCATCCCGTGTACTGTGCGTGACAAAAACCAACCTATACAAAACCACAACAAAAATGGCACAGGAATTCTCTACCATTTGACAATGACTGACAACAAATTTATTTTTAGTGCCGTTCGGCGTTTCGGTTCGTCTTATTACTAAAACCGGCTAAGTTTCGAAGTAGTAAAAATTTCGCTATTAAATAACCGTAGATTTTTCAAAGTAATTTTACATTATTTTGCTATATAAATATGGCATGGGTCCACAAGCTTGTATGGTACCTAGAAAGAAATATTGAAAAACATTATATTGTCAGTCGGCTCATCTCCGCTTAACATAAAAATTAAAAATCAGGCTGGTAGTTAAATGCGGGTAGCTAACCTTTGGCCAGTTTTGGCTATTCTCTCTCCTTCTTCTTATCCTGTGATTGATGAACAACCTAGTTCCAGAATATAGACATGGCTTTACACACTATCAAAAACAATCAATAACATCGCTCAATCTCTTAGTTATGCCGGCTTCCTCACGATGTTTATTTTATGCAAGTGATAATTAATTTATGTATTCGATAATACAGTGCCTTTGATAATTCTAACCCGGATTTGACTCGTGAATCTAATGGTCATACCAGTAGGCTATGACTGTTTTTTATATCCTGTAGTGCAATCAAATCTTTTATTTGTATGAATATGAATGTTGATAAATGAAGAGAGAGACCAAAGAAAAGACTGACAGATTGTGTAAGAAGGATATGAATAAAAAAGTAATTAATAAAGTTATTATATTAAATGGAAAAAGAATACGGTCGCGAACAGGATTCGAACCTGCGCCTCCCGGATGAATACTCCAGGCGCTCTGACCACTAAGCCATCTCGACCTCTGCTCACCACCGCGAATTCTTCTTCCATATTTTAACACGTCTTATGGCGACGTCATTGCTATCAATTCAGTCCTTAAACAAGTGACCGAACCGACACGACTAACTTTGCAGTTAATACAATGTCGTAAAGAATGCAATTACCTTAATAATTCAAGATAAATCTTTGAAAAGCATTAACGCATGCTTAGTGAACTCTAAAGTTATTATATTAAATGGAAAAAGAATACGGTCGCGAACAGGATTCGAACCTGCGCCTCCCGGATGAATACTCCAGGCGCTCTGACCACTAAGCCATCTCGACCTCTGCTCACCACCGCGAATTCATCTTCCATATTTTAACACGTCTTATGGCGACGTCATTGCTATCACTTCAGTCCTTAAGGACTGAATTGATAGCAATGACGTCGAATTCGCGGTGGTGAGCAGAGGTCGAGATGGCTTAGTGGTCAGAGCGCCTGGAGTATTCATCCGGGAGGCGCAGATTCGAATCCTGTTCGCGACCGTATTCTTTTTCCATTTAATATAATACCCCTAATAACTTCCGACTTGGGCAGTAAGAAGTAGAGTGCAATCACATATTTTGTTTACCCTTCGAAATTTAGTCGCATTTGTTAAATAACGAGCATTTCGTGTAAATCAATTGATTATATTCTATACTATTCATGTATATGTAAGGCTAAGATTCTAAGGCAGCCCTATTCTTCTACATACAAAAACAATGTCATTCACTATATTCTAATAAAGAGCGTCCTAAATATGGTAAGAAAATGGCGTCCATTCAGCGTCGGTACCGGTCAGTCTTATGTTAATTGTAACGTGAAACCTCAACGTATTCATTAACGCACAAAAGATCGCTACGGACACCCATACGCATTAACCCTTCGTTGCTAATGACGCGGAGAATGCGTTGGATTGCATGTTTTGTACTCACTACTGCACGGTTGATGTTACAATTGTAAATTGTACGTGAATTTTACTGTCTTCACATAACGTAACATTGCATCATTGAAATTGAAATAGTATATTCTGTTAATAGATCTTTTCAAACTCTTTTATATGTCACTATGATCTAGAAGATATTTTCAATCTGACTACCTTTGAGAAGATATACCGAAACAAACTCAGGTCAAGATCTCTTTTAAAGTCATTATATACCTATGCGAGCGTAACCGTGGGGTACGCGGAATAACCTTTTGAAGAAAGAGCCATAGCAGTTTCTAGTTGACCTATAGTCATAGTCATATTTATTGATAACTGAGGTTACACTGACGGCACATATCATTCATTACCTTTGAGAAGAAATGCCGAAACAAACTCAGGTCAAGGTCTCTTTCAAAGTCCAGACGTCATTATATACCTATGCGAGCGTAACCGTGGGGTACCCGGAATAACCTTTTGAAGAAAGAGCCATAGCAGTTTCTAGTTGACCTATAGTCATAGTCATATTTATTGATAACTGAGGTTACACTGACGGCACATATCATTCATTACCTTTGAGAAGAAATGCCGAAACAAACTCAGGTCAAGGTCTCTTTTAAAGTCATTATATACCTATGCGAGCGTAACCGTGGGGTACGCGGAATAACCTTTTGAAGAAAGAGCCATAGCAGTTTCTAGTTGACCTATAGTCATAGTTATATTTATTGATAACTGGGGTTACACTGACGGCACATATCATTCATCGTGTAGCTAAACCATGTTACTGGGACTGGGTGGACGCTCTACGAGCCTGAATTCCTGAAGGGTTCTGCAACGGTTTTTGCAACGGCTTTTTTCACCCACAGTTCACCGAGGCATTCATTAAGTACCGTATGGTGAGCCTTTTGCCTTCAACCGGGCACAATTCCAAATTCTGAGCTGCTACTGAGAAAACCCCAGTATAACACTTTGCCCGAGCCGGGAATCGAATCCAGGATCTCACGCTCCCTAACCGCATTTACGACGCCTAGACCAAGGAGACAGAACTGTCTTCGTGTTCTAAAACAGAACTTGCTTCTGAATATGTACGATAGAAACAGTTTTTTTTGTTATCAAAGAATAAATATAAGTATTAAGTAAAGCTATAAACTCCACCTGAAATAATAATGCAATTACTATATAACACAAAATACATTATATCGATAATGTACCAATCTGGATCCAATCAATTCAGCATGCTAGGTTCTCTTAACTTATCAGAGAATAAAGAATATGACACAAAATGCGAGAAAAAGATATAAAATGATGAAATATGCTGTAACTTTCTGTATGATTGCTTCATAGAAGTTCTTATGACACTCGTGAACAATGACGGTCTATTTATCAACAGTGCCTCTATGTAGCCACATTGTAGCCAAAATTCCAACTAAACTCATCTATATGACGGCATTTGTCATCTCCTAGGCTCACACCCGTATTTCATAAGACAACAAATTACAGAAGTTATCTGTTTTCTGTTATGTTTTTTTTATTAGCCTCATTGTATCCCTCTTCTGGGCAAGTTCTGCCCTATTTTCTTTCTGCCCTCTCTGACGCTTGCTAAATCTAGCCACCTCTGTTCTGCAAACCTATTCGGCTCGTCTCACCGCTTTCGCTGCGGTACTTAAGTTACGGAGCGCAGGGTGATGTTTGTAACTGGATCTAACAATTATTTGAGTGTCTGTAAGTGATTAGGATTCATATAAACAATTCCATTTTGCAATTCTATCTTTATGTTTACCGTTATATTATAGACAAATCATTCTCATTTAATTCTTAAGTAAATGTACTTAAGGAGTTATCTAATAAATATATTACGACCTATTAAGGTTCAAGACCTTAAACAAATATATATCAACATTAAAGATAAATAAAAAATACAAATATATTTAATTGCCGATTGCAAGAGCTATAGAGAGTTGCTTAGGACGGCGTCTCTGTGAGGATACTTTTTTAAAAGTCGACCTTCTGCGCTGTATTTGTTAAGTGTCACAGGGAGCCTGTGAACTGTGCTTATAATGTTATATGTGTCGACACGACGAACACAAAGACTCACCAGTGATGTGATACATAAATCTGGAATTACCCACAATCGACGCAAAGATAATGTAACAACAGGTTTAAAACCGGCGCTGCCCAAATTAGGGGTGCTATTTTGTTCTACACATTTAAACTATTAACTTTAATATTTTGCCTTAACTAAAACTATTTGACTATTTGTTTTACCTTTCTGTATTTTTTATAATAAACGTTATTAAATTTTTATCTCGTTTTCCCTTAACTGATCGAAATCAAATGTTTCACGCACATCACACACACGTGGTTATGGTTAATATTTACAATATTAATAAAAGCTTTCGTTTTTATTAATAAATTTATTAAATTCCAACACCATATATTGTAACAAGTTAACGACTCAGAACATACTGAAGTATTATTAAAAAAAGATTGATGTCTATGATGGCCGTTTAATATATAAAAATCTCGTGTCACAGTGTTTGTTATCGAACTCCTCCGAAACGGCTTGACCGATTTTTATGTATTTTTTTTTTTGTGTATATTTGGTCTACCAAATATATACAAAAACAATCATAAAAATGTAAAAATAGCGCTATGTTTATTTAAAAAAATTCGGTCTGAAGATAGGTCGTAGGCTATTTTTTGTGATAAGGGTGGCCCTATCCAAAACAATTGAATGACAGGACAACGTTTGCGGGGCACAGCTAGTAAACAATAAAATTATCTATCTTAGATAGGATGATGATGTGTACAGAAAAGAATTCCAAAACCAATAAAAATCGTCTGATACAACGGTATTTGCTGACGCCGCTCCTAAATTAAGGTTTTGTTGATCTTCATTTTAATATTTAACACAGTTCCGAGGCGATAACAATGCTAACAAGTATGGAAATATACAGAATACAGGTTGGACTGTCAAAAATCACTACACAGTGTATTATTAGTACTATATTATATATGGAATGTAGTAGTGTGTAGTACCAACTAACAAAGGGCAACGACACGCACATCAATTTGCTACGGTTCATTCAGGGTTGCTAGGCTTAGGAGTTTTAGCTAGGATTTAATATGTTAGCAACTTAACACGTATACTAGTTGCAGGCCTTTGTAATTCTGAGGAGAAAATTGCGGAAAATGGCGTGAAAGAGAAAGAATATTCAACAACGTAATTTTAACATTTTTAAACCGTTTTCTCGTTTCGAGGCACGCGGCGCTCTTGGTATGAAATCATAGTCACCCATTCACATCCCAACGTACATTGTATGTCACATATCAATACAAATTAATAAAATTGAAGTGTCTGTTTGTAATGTCAAAATGCCTTTAAATCAGTTATAAAAACTTTTGTCTGTCGGTCTGTTTGTTCCAGCTAATCTTTGAAACGGCTGGACGGATTCTGCGGTGCGAGCATGGTTCTATTTGTCTACGCGTTTGTCGATTGTAAACGTAAAATTTGACACGAAGTGTTGATAAAAAGATAAAATTCAATACATAAAAACTTATACCGAGTCGAAAAGATCCGTGCTAAGTCCCCGCGACATCAGCTAGTAATACATAATTCGATTTTCTGACACTCGTGTGTGTGTTACGCACGACCATGTGTTCTCTGGAGCATTTACAAGACAATAATGACATAGTATTTTAAAACTAATTTGTATTATACCATTCTGAATATACAAACAACAGAACAAATTTTGTAAAAGCTAACAAAAATAATGCGATGACTTCATTCGTAGCGTACACGAGTAATTTACTGTTTCATTCTAAATTAGCTTTTATTCATGCTTATGCCAACCAAAATACATTGTTTGTCTGAATAACCCGTAACGCTTCATTAGATATACACGGAAGATGCGTTTGTCAGTCTAAGTTAGCTTTGACTGTTGCAAAGAACCCGGGACGTCGGTAAACGCTATAGTGGGCCCGTGTTGTTTTTACTTTGACTCATTTATAGTCTAGACACTATCCGCACTCAAAAAAAAAGCCTAGCGCGCACTTCGACTATTTATTTCGCTATAAATAAATAAGGCAGCGATTTTAATATTGCAAAATTCCTGATATTTTTTACACGTAACTACATCCACAAGGTTAAAAATAAGTCAGTCCCCATAAATGCCTACACTTCCTGGTGCTTTATTGAAAAGAAAAATGATATAAAGCTATATATCAAAGATGTATCTTTAACTATGATATAGTCTTGACATTAAGCATTTACGCTTCAAACTAACGAAAAATAATGATGCCGGCATCAAAAGCAACTTCGTCACTCAAACACATAGTAAGAGAGAAAGATTTTGTTAAACTTCAAAGCCTAAAATAACTCAGAAGTGCCGGAAGCCCTGTAATAGGGACCTTAACGAGATACGACGATAAAAAGGGGTGGAAGTAGAATCACATACGTCATCAACTTACTTTGAATAACCCATAGAGAGTTGTCCAAAGGGAATTTAGATAAGGAGTAAGTAAGAACGTAAATAACAAACTACGTTTCTCCGATTTTTAGAAGCTTTCAGTCAAAATTTCTGTCCAACATTTGCCAATAAACAAATCGCACTTCGTTTGACTGCGACCCTCTTGTATCTGCACGGCGGTGTTTACGTCTGTATAATATGTTCACGAATGTATGTTAGTTTTTGCTCATGACCATTACTGCTACCTTAACTTGTACTTAATCTCAATGTCTTGACAAGACACAAGGGGCTCACAACATAGGTCTTGCCACCAAAGAAATGTTTTGTGAACTAAGTATCTATCTATTCTAAACCGTAGTCAAAATTAACCTGGAGTTTCTTGCCGTTTCTCCATCATGGAAATTGCTTTTTGTAATATAGCCTAACATTTTGATTTCCTGACACCACTATGCACAGATTAGTAATATATGTATCTTACGATACCACTATGTAAGGTAGGTATATGCCAATATTGCATGGTGGCAATAAAAACTATCTCATTACGCATTTGATTCCCCAAAGTGTTTGGACTAGTGTACACCCACATTTGTAGTTTCGACTAACATTTAATTGATAAAGGCAATAGTGTGATTCTGTGTGATGTTACCTTTACTTAAAAAAGCAACATCAAGTAGCGATGAATGAATGTATGACGTAGTAGAAGCTAGGGCTTGGCACTTGATCGATTTCATTGAATTATAAAAGAGTCGGCGGCGATGAAGCCCGTTGGGCCACGTTCTTCTGACGTAGCGACCAGTCGTCGCAACACACGATTGACGCCGCACACATGCAACCCCGTGCGTAATTATTTAATACCACGAAGTAGTAGTTAATCTGACCTTCAAATAATCAATTTTATAAGTTTTGATTAGGTACTACTTTACTAGTATCATAGTACGTTTTACGCGTCTTAATACAGCTATGTTAAATTCCGAAATTTAGAGTTTAAGCTAGTCTATAACGTGTTATGAATGTTATTGACCGTGCATTCGAAACAAACTGAGGTTTAATGGACTTTGCTTCATTATATTCTGGGTATATAGTCTAACTTCTAACAAGTTTGGTAGTATTCCCTGTAAACTAAAACAAGCGTTTGATTATATTGACTGGCAGTGTCAGAGCAGGTGGTGGTTCTCTAGAGACAACCCAGGCTGTCTCCCTGCGTCACTGCTAGACGCCGTTAATAAAATAATCATGCATTATACAACGGCACGACGTGGCAACGGCTCAACCTCTATACGTATACCAATTATGCGATCCTGGTAATTGAAGCTTTTATATTATAAAAATGAAAATCGATTGGAAAACGGCAAATGGTTAACTGTTGTTTTAACTTCACATATTAATAACAATAAGTACCTAGGTTTACTACAAAAAAATAATCTTTCTTTCTTTCTTTCTATGATTGACTTCATTTAAATCTACAACAACTTTCAACTAAATATATGTTTAGAAAAAGTGCTACTTACGTTCAAATGAATTATACATAGCCCAATAAATAAGCGTATCTATAATACTAAATTTTCTATGTGAACCAAGACATATCTACATATTCTATGACCTACATCACAACATAGGTACTACTTGTGAAACTTACCTTCCTGCTACCGTTGCATACTTTATGCACGCCTGGTAACTTTCTCACAAAAACCTATGAATACCCCATTATAATAGGGAATGAAAGGGGTTGATGTATTCATGGAAAGTTTAACTTAAAAGAGTCTTTAGTCCCACAGTTCCCAAAAACAACAAGTAACACACACTTTGAAAGGAATACTTTGAATATTTAGATGGTGAAGGCGTGTGTCAGGTTTTCAAAGATATCCATATAGAAAACGGTAAATTAAACGGTAATTTTTTATCGAATTAAGTATGAGACTTAATTATAACAACGAAAATAGCAGACTTCACGAATAAACTTAATAATGTCCATTCTGTATATAATTTCGTTCAGATTATTTCCCTATTACAGGAAATTGAATTAAGTGCTGTAAACGTATGCCAGACATTGCATAAAGTGATCCTTACTGAAATGGCATAAGGTTGAGGTTTCGGTGCATAGTTGGTGTTTGTAAGTTGGCAGAGTAGCCGGCGTACTGGCCGGGGTCAGTGAATTCGGATATCAAATATGCAACTTCGTAGACTCTCCCAAACCACTTACACCAATTGCAAATGTTGAAAATGTTGGGTTTCACTGAAAGTTGTAATAGTTGATGGAATATATTCTGAAGACAGCTAAATATATAACATGCAATCATCATTTGCGATGGCAGTATATCTATTCTGCCTAGCCCTTTCGCAATCACATTGGGGTCGGCTTCCAGTCAAACCAAACGAAGCTTAATTCCAGTATTGACGTGGAGCGGCTGCCTATCTGACCTCCAGAACCCAGTTACTGGGTAACACAATATATCGTGGTATGACTGGTTATCAGACTTTCAGGCCTCTGACTACCCGTAACGCCTCGGCTGTCATTGAACTTAATTTGACAACCGGGTCCAAAGTGATGATTATTTTGGAGAGGAACAGGCAAGAAACTCCATTAGAGTTGTTGAGGCCCCCTATAAGCTGTCATACTTCTGCTACTGCTTAAAAACCGGGACCGAAGGCGATGGTTTAACGCGCAACCCGATGAATGCTTCAAGCGGTCAAGCATCTACAGTGCGACGGCGAAGTGTTGCTTAACCTCAACGATCGTTTACCGACCATTTTGCAGGGGACTGAACTAAGGACCTCTATAAAAATAACTCAGTTTTCAATTTTTTTTAAATCTATGTTGATAAATCTTTCAAACGTCATCACATCATCATATGCGTAGCGAACTATAAATATACAAATATTTTATGCGAAGAAAAATACGGTCGTGAGCACGATTTGAACCCGAGCCTTCCGAACAAATACTCCAAGAGCTCCGCCAATTAAGCCATCCCAACCTCTGCTCACTACTCAGAATAGGCACGATGACTGATTTGAAATCTCCTTTTATAATAAAGGTGCATGTTCCGAAATCACATTATTTCAGGAACAAACTTAGTTTTAACGCAAATAATTGCATTTTTATCTATCTACTTTAAATTAAGCGCTTGTGGGTGCATGACGTCTATTGTGATGTAAACATTTTATGTGTCTATGGTGAACGAAGAAATTCATCAAATTAATACGTATTTAAATGCATTCCAAAGTTTATTTTTACAACAAAAGTTCAAGCAGCACGTACGGTGGTGATTGACATTCACTGGGGCGTGACGTCATTCGCTGTGTTTGGTGTTTCAATTAACACGGCCGATTGCAGTATTTTATACTTTTATTTTCTTTAAATTTTATTAATCTTAATGTTTATATTAAAACCAGCTCATTTTTTTTAATCCTGTGTACATATATTTTTCTCTCAAAACCATTTATTCTTTGATTCTTTAATACTTTCATCATGCCCATTCTAAAATCCAGTTACGTAAGAACATCTTATTATCTCAGCTTCGTAATTATAACAATAGATGCAACCCGGTCGGTAATTGTTGAAGTTGTTTCTTTATACTCGCGAAAGTACAAAATTGTTATTTAATAACATTAATATTTCTATTGTGTCTAGTAATTAGCGACTAAAAGAAAAGCAACACATATAACATTCATCCAAATTGGTTCAGGCGTTTAGAAGTTATGGTGGAATAAAGAAACCCACAAACATACATACATACATGAACCCTAAAAATATGACACTCCTTTTCTGGGCAGTCGTGTAAAATGTTAAATCTCTGAAAGGAGTTTCTTAAACAGCAAAACTCCCTACTGAGATTTTTTTAAATAATGTAAATATACAGATAAGTCTTTCAAACGCGTGGTGAACTCTAAAGTAATACGGTCGTAGGTTGGAATCTTGTTCACGACTCTATTTTTTATTTCTTTCCACAAAGATTTATAACTTGTTACGCTATTTCTTCTTAGGTGACTGCACTAATGCGGTAATCTTAAGTGAAAAACACGCGTGCTTCATAAATAAGCTGCATTATCAACCTAAAACCGGAGCGATAAGAGTAAAATTACGAGAGAGACTGTTAAAAATAATAGTTAAAAAAAAATACGTCTATAGTAAACCTCGTTGCGGAACTAGCACGACTGAAAAGCATTTACTCGTAATATAGATTCTCCAGGAACGCAGAGTCTAATTAACCGCAGTGAAGTGTTGTGTAATTACATACTGTGACGGCGCTCGAAACGTTACAACTGTTTTTAACTTAAAGGTTAATCATAGTAAAGAACTCGAGGGGAAAATACTGATTTGGTCTACAAGAATTGGTCCAGCCGTTTCGAAGACTTGCCGGTACAAACAAACACTTCAATTTTATTTATTTGTATTGATGAAGCTCGGTTTACATTCGGCTTTTGTTGGTTGAGTTTTGTATTCCTGTTTATTTTTAATATTTAATTACGTCATCGGTCTAGACTTTTTCCAAGTAGGTACCTATTGGGTCGGCTTGCACTTCAGCAGAAGGTTACTCTCCAAAATAATTCTGCGGGGTTACTTTTGAAGTTAATAACAATTCCAATCCGATTCCAATATTAAATCAGTGCCATAAAACAATTTTTAATGCTAAAATAAATTTAGTAATCTTAATTTTAAAGCATGTCGGTTTATTAGTATCGCGATTCTTTAATTATTTTTGAGACATTTTTGTATTTAAAAGTATGTACCGACATATTTACAATTTCAATCGAGCGGTTTTATTTTCAAGAGTAATCCTACTGATCCTTATGATTCTTACTTTTGAATGCCAAATTGGTACAGTAGATAATGGTAAAAGTATCTAATAGGTTCCAATATGTTTTCTTTCTTTCTTTCTTTCAATAGGAAAAGTAAAAAATTGTGATGAGAGTATTTTGGGAAATTTATTACAAGATCACTCATTGTTTGAAAATTGGAATTGGGTTAAAATGTGTAATTAATTTCAGGACACGTCAAAAGAAACAACATATCAATTAGTACGCAACATTCAGCATTTTACTGAACACCTAATTACCTACTGGGAGAACCAATATACCTCAATTTTTTTTAAAAGTAATCTATAAAATAAACAAACATGTTATTTTGAGTTTATATTGTGACGTAATAACTTCAATTATTGAATGATTCAATGTGTATTGTGAACTCGTCATTCGTGAGTTAACGCATCGTTGTTTGTCAAAATATTTTGGCTAGGCACAACAACATGCTTCTATTTATGTAAAGGATTATATCACACTACGAGTTATACATATACTATAAATGAATAATTGATATTTATTCAGTAATTTAGTTATTAGAAACACTTACTGTCAAACTAAATTTGCTACGAAATATGCTACGCTGCCTGGCTACGCACAATTTTTAAAATTACCTGCAATAAGAATTTGTCTTTTCCCATTCTTTGTAGCATGCAAAGAGGTTGTATGTAATTCATACAACATGTAAAACATATATATAGCTTTAATGTCCTTATGTCTATATGATTAAAACTAGCATGAACTTTATACCATTATACATATTGATAACATAAGCAGATTAATTTAATCTGAAATCAGCTTTGCACTATGCCTGTCTTCAAATAAAGGGCACTTCAAAGAAATGTTAAACATTTATCATTAGCTGCGAGTTATTTCTGGAGAAGCATACCATCCATACATGTGTAGAGGTACCTACGTAGGTATTACCCGAAGTCTTAGGGGCCCTAGAGACAGCGTCGTTCTAACACTAGCGTCTTGTAGTCCAAAAGCACGTAGAGGGAAAACGATCGCGTGGTATCACCCACACGCTGGACAGACCTTATAAAAAATGTCACATTAAATTCCATTGTACAATGTTCTCGTGATGGCAACAACATAAGCAAGTGGAGACGCATAAAGCAAACTATTACTTGTAGTGGGAGTCATGAAACCACGACCACTCTGTCAAGAGTGAAGAAGAAGAATTGAACATAACAATGTATAGGCTGGAGACACTGAACACTTAGATTCATAAAAGCGATCTAGTCTATCAATTGATATACTCAAAACAGTATCTCCTAAAGTGCTTATAACTAACTACGAAATACTAATTTAAGCAATGAATAAGTCAATATTAAATGGAAAAAGACACTGAGATTGTAACTTTAGAGTTCGCTAAGCATGCGTTAATGCTTTTTCAAAGACATATCTTGAATTATTAAGGTAATTGCATTCTTTACGACATTGTATTAACTGCAAAGTTAGTCGTGTCGGTTCGGTCACTTGTAAGTACTGAATTGATTGCAATAACGTCGCCATAAGACGTGTTAAAATATGGAAGAATTCGCGGTGGTGAGCAGAGGTCGAGATGGCTTAGTTGGTCAGAGCGCCTGGAGTATCTATCCGGGAGGCGCAGGTTCGAATCCTGTTCGCGACCGTATTCTTTTTCCATTTAATATTGTAACTTTAGAGTTCGCTAAGCATGCGTTAATGCTTTTTCAAAGACATATCTTGAATGAATAAGTCTTTTGTTCTTTAGTCAAGATCTTTGAAGAATTGTCATATCTCATTTTCTGGTGCTGCGTTATTTATCTGCGCTTTGAGCAGTGATTTTACCCTGTACCTACTAAATATTGGTGATTATATTACCACATCTAAACATACATATTTATGCCTTCTTCATAGATGTCGGTACTCAATATCAACAGCACCTAATATTCGTGCAGTTTAAACTTAAAATTATGAAGTGTAAAGAATTTTAGTTTAGTATGATGAAAACGGTTCCCTATCCATTTGCATAATTTTTTAATACATAATATAACATGCCATACTTTTGTTTATCCTAATAATATAAACGCATAACATTATTTACGCATAACAGCTTACACATAATTTTTTAAAGCGTCATTAAGATTATTATGCTTAGAGAAAGCATAATTATCTTTAAGCATAACATTCTAAAGCATAAATGATGTCGACGTCGAACCTAACCTATCCGTGTCGGGGTGCATGGGGTTCCCGAGCTCACTTCGCTCGAAGATTTGAACAAACATCATTAGTTCATTAGTTACTAGGAGTAGCTAACCATAGTCTCTATTTTATATTCAAATATACAATCAAATTAGTCATTATAAACCATCTCGACCTCTTAGTGGTCAGAGCGCCTGGAGTATTTACGCAGGTTCGAATCCTGTTCGCGACCGTATTCTTTTTCCATTTAATATTGTAACTTTAGAGTCCGCTAAGCATGCGTTAGTGCTTTTTAAAAAATAATCTTGAACATATAAATTGATTGACATCCAAAGTTTTATATGTGGTTTCTGCATAAAATCCCCGTATTAGAATTTTTGGGGAAAAAATATGATTCAGAGAAATGAGGATCATGTGATCACGAGGAAAGTTTTAAGTATGAATCTCAATGACTTCACGAGTGGAGGAAGACTGAGGACACAATAATATTCAATATTCTTTGTGTCGTGTGCGAGTGTGCTAGTATATATTTTTATTTTATTTCACTATCCTCCTTCTGTCTAAATCGGTTCAGGCATTTAGAAATTAAGGTGGAATAAAGAAACTTACAAACATACATAAATACACTTCTTGTTTGTTTACGAAATATCAATCTAATTACATAATAATAATCACCGTAATTATAAAGTCTGAAAGTCCCGTTTTAATGTGTAACAAAATATTAGAATCGTAAATACAGCTCGTAAACAAACAAGGCCCTGTATAAGCGCCCCAGAGTGAAGTGACCTAAAAGCCGAACGTCTGGCGCCTTTTAACTCGTCTCGCTTTGGAAATAGACACCTCGCTGTCTCGTAAAGCGAATGCCGATGCCGGCGAGGTCTGTTTTAACTGCATCAACTAGTTTACGACTGCTATTGTTATTCTTCTTCATGGATTAAAGAAAAGTTTAAAACTTGCAACGTTCAATCTGAGGGAAAGTGGGGCAGATAATTTTACCTTTACGACTATAAGCTATGTTCATGATTCTATGATTTATCAATGTAATATACTGGCTTTAAACTCCTATTATATTCTGAGATCAAAAGCATTAAAAATTATGCAGTATGCGCTAATGCGACCTGACAATCCGAGAGGTTTGTTGGTTTTGCCGAAAAAATATGCAGTACGCAGTATATCCGAGAGGTTTGTTGGTTTGCCGTTTTTTTTAATTGGTACCCTTTGCAGATCTTCAGAAGCAAAAGCTAAATAAATAGCACGGTCTTGCATTCTTTCCGAGACAGAGCAAGTATTTGGATGAGCATATAACTGACAGCTCGATACCAGAAATCACATTAGATTTGACGGTGCCAAAATATTTTCTGTTAACGAATATGGCAAGTGCCTCTCAACTTACTTACTTTGCCGACAACACAATATTATATTTGATAGCTAGTTTAACTACCAACATCAAAAAAATATAATTAAGTATCAGTTAATTGTATTGTTATTTTGTTTTCCAGGTGCGTAGATAGCCATCGCGATGAAGTGGTGGGGCGAGACTCTGGGGCGCGGCACGTCGGCGCAGCTATCGCGCGTGGGGCGCATGCGCCGCGCCATGCTGCTGCTGGCGGCGGCAGCATGCACGGCCGCGGCGCTGCTGTACTGGCGCCAGCAGAGTGACGACCGCGCACACCGCCCGCTACACACACTCTACACGTAAGTCATAAATGCTGCCACGCTACGAGTAGGACTGCGTCCCTGTTTCAAGTCCTGAAGCAAATCAACACGGCAACAAACCGCATTAAGTGCAACATTAACAGCAAGTTATTCGCCGTCGTCTGTATTAGGCGATGTGTCCAGATTCTTCTAATGAGTAATTATACCAAAAACTCCAAGATGTTAAGATACTTTTAGTCATAATTCCTTTATTTCTTCCACAGAGGCGTCGTACCACAATGGTCTTGGGTCTGCCGCAACTATCGCTGCGAGCGTCTCCTCGCTTCGGAGACGGCGACATTGCAGTCACTACCGACGTGCAACATGCTGTGCGATTCCACACAGCTGTGGCCGCAGCCCACGGGACCCGTCAGCCTCGCTACCGCAGTGCAAGCCGTACGCGCCGACGGCTTCAAAATTCAGATAGTATCATCACCTTCACGCGACGTCTCTGATCACCTCGCGGAGGCCTTCGAACTCATGAAGGAAGACATGCGAGTATTAGAACGAAGCGCTGGCGCCGACTCGCGACCCGCAGACTACGGTTCTCCTCGCGAAGTACTCGTGCGCGTCGCAATTAACGGTAGTGGCGACCCGCGTATGCGCCTTGACACCGACGAGAGCTACAAACTGGCTCTCAGGCCCGCCAGAAAGTCATTAATGGTTGACATCACCGCACACTCATTTTGCGGTGCTCGTCACGGTTTCGAGACCCTGTCTCAGATAGTATGGATGGACCCTTACGCTGGTTCTCTACTCATATTAGAGGCTGCTACCGTTGTGGATGCGCCGCGCTTTCCCTACCGCGGGCTCCTGCTTGATACAGCTCGTAACTTTTTTCCTACGGGTGAAATATTGCGTACGATAGACGCGATGGCCGCCTGCAAGATGAACACTTTTCACTGGCACGTGAGCGACTCGCAGTCATTCCCACTGCGCTTGGATAGTGCGCCGCAGTTGGCGCAGCACGGTGCGTACGGGCCTGGCGCCGTTTACAACCCTGATGACGTGAAAGCCATCGTGCGCCACGCCAAGCTCCGCGGCATCCGTGTGCTCATGGAGGTGGACGCGCCCGCGCACGTAGGCCGCGCCTGGGGCTGGGGACCCGGCGCCGGCCTAGGACACCTCGCGCACTGCATCGAGGCTGAGCCCTGGAGCGCCTACTGCGGAGAGCCGCCCTGTGGACAACTCAACCCGAGGAACCCTCACGTGTACGACCTGCTCCAGCGGATATATACCGAAATCATACAGTTGACGGAGGTCGACGATCTGTTCCACCTGGGCGGCGACGAAGTGTCCGAACGCTGTTGGGCACAGCACTTCAATGACACAGACCCGATGGACCTGTGGCTGGAGTTTACGCGGCGCGCCATGCACGCGCTTGAGCAAGCCAACGGCGGGCGCGCACCCGAGTTGACGCTGCTATGGTCGTCGCGCCTCACGCGCTCGCCGTACCTGGAGCGACTGGACACGCGGCGCCTGGGCGTGCAGGTGTGGGGCTCCTCGCACTGGCCAGAGTCGCGCGCCGTGCTGGACGCCGGCTTCCGCACGGTCATCTCGCACGTGGACGCGTGGTACCTGGACTGCGGCTTCGGCTCGTGGCGCGACAGCTCGGACGGGCACTGCGGGCCCTACCGCTCGTGGCAGCAGGTGTACGAGCACCGGCCGTGGACGGAGGAGAGCGCGGCGCCGCCGGCGTCGGGCTCGGGCGGCGGCGGCGCGGCGGCGGCGTGGCGCGTGGAGGGCGGCGCGGCGTGCCAGTGGACGGAGCAGCTGGCGCCGGGCGGGCTGGACGCGCGTGTGTGGCCGCGCTCGGCGGCGCTGGCGGAGCGCCTGTGGTCGGACCGCGCGGAGGGCGCGGCGGCGGACGTGTACCTGCGCCTGGACACGCAGCGCGCGCGGCTGGTGGCGCGCGGGGTGCGCGCGGCGCCGCTGTGGCCGCGCTGGTGCTCGCACAACCCGCACGCCTGCCTCTAGCCGCCGGAGTAGCCGCGCAGTAGCCGGCACGCACCGGCTAGTTCACGAATGAGATTCATTGCACGAGTTACTTGTATGCGCGATCCTGGAGGAACGTCTGTTGTACATAGTAGTATATAATCGTTATTGTAGCCGAGTAGGTAGTAATTGTACAGCGCTTTTTGTTATCGTTTTAATTAGTTAGCTCGCCAACTTAATTCGCCGACGACGCTCGACAGCTCGGTCGCAGCCAGAATACGTATTAATACGATTGTTGTCATTACCGCGACGAGAGTTACTGCCATTGAGTCACAAGTATTCGATCATTAATGTTCGTAATTTATATAAGTAGTTACATAATAAAACGTGTTACATAGCTAGGCTGATGATGTATGTGATAAGAGACTATAACTTATTAAATAAACGGCGAAATATGTAACGAGTGTTCGCGAAAACTCGTAGCCTGAAAGATCTGTTACCTGAATGGGGTCCTAATTTAGAAACACTAATTTAAATTAAAGCGCATTTTATAACGTGTTGAGCTTTCACTTTTAATATTAACGAATCTAAAAAAGTTGCTTTATTTCTGTAATCAATCGTTTTATAATAAAATTAGATTTTTGTCGTTAAATCTTAAGACCGACTATTGAAGTAAATAATTGAAATTATTATTCATAAGTTATAGATGAATTTATAATGTTTTGGCCAGGGCTATATGTTACTGTTAGTGGATTAGGTGTCGAAACTTTTATTGTGTAATTGCGCAGCCCTGTTATATTTCTTTCTAACTCCATTAGCGTGTTAAAAGGCTACACTAATATTATGGTAGATCCTACCATTTATCGAGGAGTTAATATGTTTCTAACGTTTACAATTTTAATTCCATTATAAAAAAGTATTTTTTCTTTAGTACCTAGCCTGGTTTGATTGGCTTTTAATACCTAGTAATAGAGTATCAGAATAACATCAGGTTATAATATAAACGGGACATGATTTTCGCTCCTTCGAAAATAAATTTGAGGATTTACTATGATGGCACCGATTAAAATGTAGCCCAAATACGCTAAAATGAGATCCTTGCTGTCATTCGCCAACCAACGGCAGAGAGCAAGACGGGATAAGAGATGTCAAATTCGAAGTTGGGCACTTCAAGCTAATATTTCCGAACTAGTGATGTTGCAATAGCGATAGTTTCACTATCGATAGTTGACCTTGAAAAACACTGAATAGACCTACCGAAAATATCGAAATTTTGGAATACTAACAATACTATCGATAGTTTTGATAATGAAAATTAGGCGATACTGTTGAACTTTGTCGATACTATCTATTATATGGATGCTATCGAGATACGATACTATTGATAGTATCGATACGATCGATAGTATAGTGTCAAAATATTCGATAATATCGATACTATCTATGATCTATCGCCGTATTTCGATAGTATCGATAGTTTTGTTTTAGTAACTATGGCCGTAATTTCAATACTATCGACTGGGAATAAAACGACACTTGGTTGGTAACACAGCGACACAAATATGCGGCATATGATTTATTTTTTGCGAACGATAATACCAACACTGTGTAATCACCAGCTATATTATACCTTATTAGCAAGCAATACTATAGTACAATGTTTGACTATCAATAGGGCATTGCCATCAATACTATCGATAGTTCGTTACTATCGAAACGTATTCTATTGATAGTATCGATACTATTGATCTTTAGCAAGTATTACTTATTTGTATCAATCAATACTATTGATACTGTCGATAGTATCATCAAAGGTCGATAGTTTCGATAGGACTATCGATAGTGTGACTGATTTTCAAGGCCACGATAGTATCACGATACTATCGATAGACTATTGCTATCGCAACAACACTACTCGGAACATATATAGCCCGGTTAGTGGAGTGTGATAGTAGAATAACGTCAGAATCTGGCGCATGGATAACATTTGGTGTGACATAGCTAGATAGAAGGAGACCGTATCGGTGGCGGTTACCACCAACAACAGCATTCCCAAAGAGAGTTGACGTCAGGCAGGCGGCCGGTCATACAACATAGCCAAAACTTTAGCAGCATGACAGATAAAGGTATGCTGCGCCTACCCCAAATAAATTGGGATAAGGGCAGTGGGATGATGAATATGAATATGATTTATAGTCAATTGGCAAACTTCTAGGTGATCCTTAATCGATTCGCATTGCAACAAAATAGTAGATCTTGCATAACATTTAATCCATCCTCAAAAATGTTAAGTTTATATAACACTGAATGTGACGTCTCTTATTTCAACCCGTCTCGCTTCATAAAACAATTTAGTAAAAGACAGCAATGTTCTAAATTAAATTTTAGTTTGATACGTCCGAACTGGAGCCTTTTTACTTGACATTGGCTAAAATGCAAGAGTAGTGCGAAGCCAGAAGAAAAAATAACTGGTACCAATATTAACGAACTGTTGCCAATTCTTCGAGTAGGTACCAATGAACAATAACATCTATTATGTGTCATATATCTTCTTTACAGGACAAGCAAGGCTTTCAAAAATTATAATATTTTGATGTGATACCAATTTTATGAAACGACGTAAACGCAAATTTTTTTGTTATCAATCGTTATGTACTGAACATTGTTTAATTCTAGTATCTTAATAGATATATAGGAAGACTAATACTTTGGAAGAACGTTTGTGTTATTTGTGCGAGTTTATAGAAATTTGAGAATATGTGGTTTAGTAGGTAGGAAATGCCAATATATTTATAGGAGACCCGAAAGTCTACGACGAAAATTTAGTGTTGCATTAAATCGCTATGACTAACTTCAGTATTATAGTGATCTGTGATCTATTTTCAAATTAAAACGAAATTCAGTTACCATTTTAGTTTAAATAAAATGTTAGGTCTATTGTCGACTCTAGGATTAAAAGGGTCAAGATTGGTGATGAATTATATTTAATCATCTGAAATATTTATGAAAGTTAAGCTTGAGCAGGTATACTAATTTTAATCACATTTATAATTAATTTTTCTAAGCAATAATGTACCTACTACAAATACATGAAATGTGACCAGCACTACTTACGAATGCATGAAGCGATATTCTGTATCAGTATTTTTTTGTCGTGATGTTTCGGTTAAATGAGAGCACAGAGCACTAACCAATCTGCTAATCACGTTCATACAAAGTAGTTAATGCTCAAGCTCATCATAAATCAACAATATTATACAATCACACATAAATTTATTTTATTTTTGTAATTCCTATAATACAGCATATTTTTAATTTCCTATTGAGATTTTTTTTTGTAAATAAAGCGGTTATTTTGTATATTACGCATCGATTATATTTATGATTTTATTTATTGTGTAGTTTAAGTTAAAAGTTCGTTGTTTTAATGGAAATTGTTATCATGAACCTGTAGTCAGACTAGCTCGTTTACATCGTGCGTGGCTGAAGAGATAGGCTGCGTGAGCGATGGTGGCGCGTGAACCGTTACGTTACAGAAACATGAACCTGCAGCTTTATGTGACACAGTCGAATTCGGAAAATTCGCTGTTTTAGCTATTTATTAATGTAGGGCAATAAATATCTATTGCTCAAATATCAATTAAAACTCAAGGCTTTACGAGTGTTATTTAATTTAGTGGCTTTTCACACAGTTCTGTATTCAACGCACAATCAAGCGCCGAGGTCGCGACCTAAAAGCCTACCACGCAAATTGTTAGTAAAATTAACAAACTAGATGAATTTTGAAGTACCTAACTTTACTTAATAAAGTAAGTTTGCTAGACGTATTCCTGATATAGGAAAATAGCTCGCATACGAGATAGTTAATAAGTTTAACGCATTGTGTTGATGAGCTAGAAGTCATTCCCCCGATAAATGTGATGAGTAAACTGGCACAATTTTGTACATTTTGTATGTAATGTTTGGTGCTATAGTGATTTCCGTGGTGTACTTCTATGAATTAAAGAAAATATGAAAAGAAAGACGATTTTGATTTACCCCAGAAATGTGTCTAAATAAGAGACTTAGTTAAAAAAGCAATAAATTAATTTATTTATTAACAATTTCGTTTCACAAATCAAATTCATAAAAATAAAACTACTTCTTTCTAAAAATGTTACTCAACCTTCTGCTTCGTGGGGTTCCCTGTAATAAATAAACGTTATGCATTAGTAACCATTACATTGTATCAATACAATAGGTAATATTAAAATAAGTATAAACAGAATGGCTGCAACTTGAAGGCAGTCTGCACAACTGGCTTTTCAACTGACTATTTGAAGGGTAAAGTTATATATATATATGTCTTTTTAATGGGTAAAGGTAGCATGTTGGTGGTGTTTTGTAGTCCAATTATATCTTTTGTACAGTCGGCAAAAGTATGCACATTGAAGCAGCTATGCCGGCAGACTGCTATAGTAAATAAACATTATTATTATTCTTTATTGTACACACAAAACATAGTTAACAAACAGTATTGTTTATTGTTTATTATTGTTTTATAGTGATAAAGAAAATTGATGTAAATGTGAAAATTTTAAATCCTTGGCTTTGTATTTTCGTTACTTGAAGTTTTCCATGGATTGTGGGCTGCCTTTCAACGTTGAAAAATATAAATAGGTACTGAAGTAGATTTAGTAGGAACTCACTTCGGCGGTATCGTTTCGGGAGGATCGGAACAGTGAGCGAAGGCGGGACGGAGTACTAGTCTTGCGGGACGGCTGCGGCTCGGCCTCGACTCGCAGAGATTCGCGCAGCTCAGAGTCCTATATAAAACATAGCTCTTTAAAGCATTCGAAATAAACTAGCACACATGTAACAAAATGAAATTAATAAAAAAAAAAAAAAGCACACCTGTAATTTTTATCAAAATCATACTAGCCTATGTTATCCGGGATAATGTAAGGATTCTAACGATACCACAAACATCGAAATCGATCTAGGCATTTGGCAGTTATAGTGGAATAAAGAAACCCACAAACATACATACATATATGAACCCTAAAAACATAGCTCTCTTTTTTTGGGTGGTTGTGTAAAAAGGAGAGAAAGGGGAAAAAACAAAATTCTGCAACTAAGTCAAACATACATAGACAAAATCAAATGTTAAATAAGAAAAGTCAATGCTGGGTTTACAGTTCCAAGAAGTTGATTTTGGAGAAGAACCGGCAAGAAACTCCAGACAAACTTCAAAAAGTATTGAAATACTCACAGTAGCAGAGAGTCTCCCAGCTTGCTTGCTAGGAGTGGGTGGTCCAGGCTTCTTGTAGGCGGTGATGCCGACCTCCTTGCGCTGCGATTTGACACCAGCAGCGCCTGCTGCGCCCACGCACTAGACAATACATTAATAATTATTATCTGACTCGTTGTTCTAGTTTCTATAACTATGTACATTTTATGTAAAACCTTTATATGTTTCTGAAAAATAAAAAAAGTTATTCTTATTCCCAATCGCGACTGCTGGTCCTCGGTTCGAGTTCCGGTCGGGCCGTGTTACTGGACTTTTCTGTAACGAAATTCTGAGCAGCTAAAAACTAACACAAGTGTACAACTAACGCCCTTCTGCCCTTGTACCTACGGTCCTTCGGGGAATACAAGTGTGATGCTATGCTGAGTATGTTTGATTAAAATTGATGTTAATAAATTATTCTGAAAAAGTATTGGAGAAAGATAAGTCGTGAGAATGATAGCGCGCGATACTTTAGTTGCAACATAGTACTACGGTAACTATTAACTAAGATAGAACGCACATACAAAGGTGCGAGGGTAAGCGACCTATATTCAATCGGACAAAACCTACTAAATAACCTTACCAAGATAAAAAACCTATGAAATTTTATAAATAGTTTCAAGTACAGAAGTCGTAATATAACTGTGTTGGAAAAAGAATTGGCGGTAGTGAGATGGCTTAGCGGCCAGACCGCCTAGAGTATTTATCCGGGAGGCGCAGGTTCGAATACTGTATTCTTTTTGCACGAAAATTTATAACTTTTGTCAAATGTTTAACGAGGCGTGACGTCACAAGTGGCGCCATGACACCCTTGAGCGTTATCGCGCTTATTTCAAATTAAATAGATGCAATAATTTGCGTGAAAACTCAGTTTATTGCTGAAATAATGTGTTTTTCAGATATAGTAGACGTTTATCTGCATTATAAAATATTTAAAAATTTGACATCATGCCTATTGACAAGTTTACAGGGTTCTCACATATTCAAAATGTTGAAGCAAATATTGAGCCGAACCACCTAGTAGGTAAAGCCAACCACACCGTCCATGTTACTATTTGTACTGTGACTGAATTGAATTGAATTTATGTCATAGCAGTAAGGACCATTTTCGTAGTTCAAAATCGTACCTTAATATCTTCTTCGTCGACGGCTTGTGCGAACTGCGTCTCAGCAGGGTAGGAGCTCTTGAGATGCGGCGGACACAGCGAGTTGCGCCAGCGCAGCTCGGACAGGCGCTGCCCCGGCGCAGGCTCCCGGCGCGGGGTGGCGAGCTCCTTGAGCCAGCGGTTGTCGAACACCTCGCCTTCCTCGTCCGACATGTGTAATGCACGACCCTCTACGCAGATATTATAACGTCACTATTGCGAAACGTGCACCTTCTAAAAGATTTTTATTTACATAGCTTAGGGCATCTAACGAAACACTTGGCGCACTAGGAAGTGGTGTGTTAAGTTCCATCTTAGCTTAGTTTTATCGTTAATTTTCAAAAAGCTCTATAAAAGACCAATAAATAAATATGCATTGTTTTTTTATTTTAATAATGGTTAAATTGCAAACAACTACTAGATAAACCCAACAAAAAAAAATTTGGACTACTAAACTCGCGACAATCTAAGAAAGACAATCCGATTTGACGTTTCTCATTTTTCCTTTGTATGAACGACTACGGCAGAAATTGAAAAATCTAATTCATAATCCTAAATAATTACTATGTTACCGATACACTATAAAAACGAGTATCATTCGTAAACCACAAGTTTAACTTTATATTGAGAAAATGCATACAAAAAAGAAACGTCAAATCGGACTTCTTAGATTGTCACGAGTATATATAGTAAAAGTCTTGGAAGTTAATAAGTTACCTCGTCTGTTGTCATTGTTGTTGACAGGCAGAGACCGAAGGGAGTGTGAATCCGATGGACGGGAGGGCTCCTCTTGGGCCGGGACGAGGCCAGACTGTGAACAAATAATGTTAAGGACCAATAAAACTACATCTCATTAAAATCAAAAAGCTCATTTAAAACCGACTAGAATATAAAAAATACTAATGTATTATTAATAAACAAATAGTGTATTAAAAAATATTTTCTACCTACATTATTTTTTTATACATACTGAGCTAACATCTGATAGAGATCTATGGAAGAAAAAAACATATCGATTAAAGGGCAGGGTGCCGCAGTACATACGGAGTGCACGTGCTGTAGCGACATGAGCGAGCCGGAGCGCTGCTTGCGGCGCAGCCACTCGGCCTCGTCCTTCTGTATGAGGAACTTCTCGCCCACGCTCCACAGCTCGGACGTCAGGCCGCGGATGTGCTGCTCGTAGGCGCGCGACGACGCCGCCAGCTTGTCGCGCGCCGCGCCCAGCTCGCGCTCCAGCTGCTGGATCTCCGAGCGCTGCTTCTCCTTGAACACCGCGATCTGCTCCGTGTACAGTTGTTTCTGCAAACGTTTCATCCTTTACCGCGTGTTCGGCTTCCGAGACATGCATACGATATCGAGGCGTGCGACGGGCCATGCATACATAAATATATACAAATATATTACCTTTGGAATCAGCTTCTAATTATAATATCTACACTACTAAAAAAATGTTTTAATGAACACTCTGAAGCATAAAAAAAAAACAAATCTAGAAATAAAACAAAAGCATCCATTAAAACAATTTATTTGAAAACAACAATAAATAAATTGACTTCACAAGTCATAACGGTCAAACGCAAGCCACACACTCAGTGATCCATCGACAGGTAGCACCACCACACGACCTGGTATAGCAATATCAACAACAGTACGGGGAGGATACTGACCATTTTAGCCTTCATTCGGTTGAGTTTGTCCTCGTACTCGGCGCGGACCTCCATGACGGTGAGCGCCTGCGCGTCGCGGGCGCCGTCTCCCTTCTGTGCGCGAGCCACGTCCTCCAGAAGCTTCTGGAAAGACTTCTCCAGCTCGTCGAGCTGAACCTCGAGGCCGGCGTTCTGGAAGCTGGCCGTGGCGAGCGACGTGCGCTCGCTGTCGCTGAGGAAGGCCTGCTGGAGCTTCTCCGCGGAGATGGTGCGCGCGATGCAGCGCTCCACCCAGCGCTCCAGGCTCAGCGCGCACTCGGCCAGGTCCTGCACGGCGGCCGCGTGGCCGCGCTCCAGCCTGCCCATAGCCGCGTCCGTGATGTGCCCGTCCAGGTTCAGTATCTCGCGCCTCACCGTCCGTTGGACCGATATCACTCTGCTCAGCTTCTGTGCATACAGATCTTTGACGGAACTGAAGGTTTGGAAGCTGACGGACAGCTCTGTCAAAAACTTTTTCAGATTTATGATCTCTGAATCGTTGATCCTGTTCACTTCGGCCAGTCTGTCTCGTTCCTTTTGCAGAGTGAGTTGCTTCTCTGAACATTTCCTCAGATGCCTGTCTGTAGTCTCGAGGAAGTTTTCTAGGTCTTCCATAGTAATAGATCCCGCGTTCAGGCTCCGTTTCACTTCGTTATCATAGCTGTTAGAGTTACCGAAGTTAGTCAGCTCTTTGAGCACAGTGTTAGTCTTTATTTCCGCGATCCTTTTGAGTATTATCGCCTGGTACTTGGCGGACACTTTGATGATTTGCGTGGCTCTATTTTCGTTGACGCTCATTTTGGTTACTTGTTTTTTGAGGTCGGCAATTTCCTCATTTTTCTGGTGTACTATTTTCTTTAGTTGACTAGATAGTTGGTGACAGTTCTCTTTGCACACCTCGAGTTCTTTCATAACGTCTAAGAGCTTTGTTTCAGACTCCGCCATCAATGTTTTGAGGTAGGTGACGTCACTGTTCAGCGTAGTTATCGTGCGGTTCTTGTCGTTTATGATCTTTTCTAAGTCAGAGATGGTCTTTAAGCTCTCCATGGATGAGTATGTGATGTCTGAAGATGTGTTATCTACCTGATGGTGGAGGTCACGGAGTTCCTTTTCCGCTGCACCAGAATGTTTGTGCTTGTGGCTCGAGCTCCTTTCTTGACTTTTTTGTGCTGCAACTGTGAATTAAGAAAATGACATTTTGTTTATACAATTAAAACGAAATATACAGATTGATAGCTATCCCAGGTGAATTTGATACATTCAAACATTGATTATTACTCCTTTAACATGCCTCAATTAAATGTTCTACATACATGTATCTCTAAGTCCGACAGCCTTGATCAGTTCTTCGTTTTCCTTCCTTAAAATGTGCAATGCCTCTCTCTCATTATTAATGTCATCCAAATTGTGTTTCAGTTCACTAATGGTCGCAATCTTCTCCTCTATTTCTTTCTCATACTTTTCTTTAGTTGCCTTTTCCTCTTGGAGTTGTTTGTTAATAGCATTTATGATGGCATCTTTTTCCTTACTCATTTTTGATATGATTGCATCCTTAGCTCTGGACTCTTGTTCACATAACTCTACTTTAGACTGCAAGGTTTCCAGTTCTTTCTTTAGAGATATTATGTCTTTTTGTCTTTCTTCAAGTTCTATCTCAGCTTTATCGTGATATTCCTGTAAGATCGCGCATTTGTTGATCAGATTTAATTTGTCATTGTTGGTGTCTTCAGAGAGCTTCTTATTCTGCTGCTGAGCCTCTTTGAGCTGTTGTTCCAGATTCGATATCACTGAAAAGCAAATATTTATCTTAAAATTTCGTTTTTTAAAGCATTTTAGGATGACAGTGCCCTCAGGCTATCTTAAAAGTAAACTATGCAATATAATTTGACTTACCAGTTTTGTTTTCGTCAATCATTTTAACATAATTTGAATTATCATTGTTCAAATGAGCAATGTTTTCAGTGTAAGTCGTAATATTGGAATCCAAATAACAAATGTTAGCTATGTACCCTTTATTCTCGCTTAACAAAGCATTTTTCTCTGCCTCTAATATATGTTTGTCTTGTTCCAGCACATTTATTTGTTCATGAAGTAACTTGGCCTTTTCCTGCATTTCCTTTATATTTTCGGATTTTTCTTTGAGTGTACATTCTAAGTTTTTATTACTTTCCGTTCGTTCTTGTAACGCTTTTGTTAATTTATCGATTTCGTTGTGTAGGTGTATTTCAATGACGTCCTCTTTAACTTTAAGGTCACTATTTACTTTTTCTAATGAGTCCAGATCTAAAATTGAAAATAAAAATATAAACTGACTAAATTCGAAAAACGTGTTAAGCCAAATTTAAAAAAAAAAACAAATTTTCATAGCAATTTTTCTCTTTGAAAAATTATGTATGTATTAATGTTGTTAGTCATAAATTTTTGTGGAAAGACAAATATGGTCGTGAGCAGGATTCAAACTTGCGCCGCGGCAATAATTTAGATATACAGTTCGCTATGCATGCGATAATGCTTTTCAAAAATGTATCTATGTACCTAGGCTCTGAACGTCTTCGCCATTGTCGCACTTACCATCTTTATACTTTCGTAATGTAGTTGCCAGATTTTTATTCTCCTCTTGCAATCTCTCCGTTTCAGCCATTTTTTTCTGCAACTCTGCTTTCATTGATCTTATTTCCTTAACTAAGTTTTCTTTTTTCGGTTCAACCTCATTCTCCGATTTTAGTTCAGCTATCTCTTTCAAAAGTGATATAAGCATATCTTCTAAATTCTTTCTCTCATTTGCAACTAATTCTCGTTGAACTGTTACTTCCTTTTCAATCTTATCTTTTTCGAGTCTCTCTTTTGCTATTTCTTTAAGTAATGATTCGAGTGATGTATCTTTTTCTTTTAATTTTAATTCAAAATCTTTCCTTTCGTTCTCGACCAGTTCTTTGGTAGTTTTGTTCTCTACTTGTAAGATCTCATTGGCTCTTACATGTTCTGATATTATATTGTTAAGAGTTACTTTCTGGTCTTCCATAATAGATTCTGTCACTGTCACCATGTTTTTAAGAACTTGCCTTTCCGATTCGAAATCGGTCATCAATTTTTCTTGGTTTTGCATCTCAGATTTCACTTCCTCTTCCAAAGCTTTTATAGCTGTAAATTAATTCTTATAAATTCAAGATTCTAAAATTTTTTTTAATAACTCATAGATTTGAAGAAGAGAGTGAAGTCTTTGGCCGTCTGTTTTCAAATTAAAGTACATAAACTTCAACACTAAACATCAGATAAAATAAATTGACATACTTGCAACAGAAAGGGTCCGATTATAGAACCCTGAGGAATCCTCAATGATCACTATTATAATAACAATTAACTCAATACTTTTATGCTGACGGTATTTTAGCTGAATTTTCTTAATAACATAACATTAATTTTACTTACAGGAAATTGATGATAAGACTAAATGATATTACCTCGATTGTTGTCTTCAATTGTTTGCAGCGCCCGCTCTTTCTCTTTCCTGGCTGTTTCTACCTCCATAGTCTTGTCTTTCAAATAATTCGTCAACTTAGTAATCATGACATTCAAATTATCTATTTGGCATTCATAGGTCCTCTTCAGTTTATCAGTCAAATTCTCGTTGTCAATAAGTTTCTCTTTAAGAGAATGAACTTTGATCTCCAATTGTAGTCTTACATCATTCAAATCATTAGTGAGAGATTGATTGTCTTGTTGCAATGCGTGCATTTCTCTCGTCTTGTTCTCTAACGCCGTATTGTAAGTCTCAGTTCGCTTTGATAGTTCTACAAATAAATATAATGCTAACATTATGGAGAGGATAAGCGGACCAAACTTTAGCAAAGTAGAAAACTGATTATAAGCAAAGCTAACCCTGATAACAGGCAGGGTAAAGGCTAGGTTGAAGTAGATAAATGATGATCAGAAAGAAAGTTTGAAGAGTTTTAGTATCCAGTTGTATGTAAGGTCTACGAAGTCGCATAGGACTGTTAAATCAGTGCATGTAAACCTTTAAGAACATTGCAGTCCTCACGAGAATGATCTGCAAATATTAGCTCTGCAAAAGTTCATGAAGAATTACTATAAATTACATATTCTAGCAGATGACATGCTCTAAATAAGAAGATGGGGTAACCAGTTCTTGGATTATCTCGAGAGTATGCAACAGCAAAATGGATCTATGTATTAGTTTGAAACACAAGATGTTTTTTTTCTATTAAATGGGACGATAAAAATAAAACAATAGGTATAAGAAACATACAGAGAGAAACATAAAAGGTAAGAGGCTGATATTTTTTTTTTTTTTTGCCTTTATAAAATATGATACACTCACCAATCTTATTTTCATTGACGACTTGTTGAAGCCGTTTGATCTCTGTCTGTAACTCAAACAACTGCATTTCTTTTTGATTCAAAACTTCTCTCAATTCTGCCAATGAGCTATTACCATGCTCTAGAGCTTTCTCCAAATTCTGCCTCATTACCAATTCAGTGGTTAATGCATTAGCTACGTTTATAAGCAAGTCACACTTGTCACTAACAGGAATGTCTACATTTGCAGGTTCTAGTAACTTTTGTAATACTTCGTTGTCAATTCCCTCCTTCTGAAGCCCTTGCACAAGTTTCTCCAAGCCATCACTTATGCTTGCGCTGATTTGGTTGTTAATTTTTTCTTGATCTAAAAAAAGAAAATAGTTTTATTTGCGTTTCTTAAGGCCATAATTAACATAATTCATCTGAATCTACAGATACATCTTTTAGACGCATTAACACAAGCGTGGCGAACTATAAATTATACATTTTTGTGGAAAAAGAATGAAATAGCAACGATGTCCCCAAAAGACGTATTAAAATGTGGAAGAAGAATTCGGAGTAGGTGCGTGGAGTATTTATTCGGGAGGCGCAGGTTCGAATCCTGGTCACGACCGTATTTTCTATCTGAAACTGTTAGAACATATGCTTATATCAGGCAGATTTATACAATAGTCTTTGTACCTTTAAAATCCCTTCGTAAATTATTCATATTTTCCGTAATCTTGTCGATCTCAGCTTGCGCACTATTAGCTTTAGTTGCATAGTTCTCATTCAAATTGCACAACTTAGTAATTAACTGATCTTTCTCAGTTTCAATTTCATCATGAGCTGATTTTTCAACCCCTAATGATTTCACAAGTCCTTCTTTTTCAACGAGTAATAACTCTTTGTCAGTTATAAGAACTTCTTGAACGGTTTTATTTTCAAGCAGGTCATGTTTAAGGGATTCATTTTGACTAATTAAACACTCATATTCTTTAAGAAGTATATCTTTAGACGACTTCTCTTCTGTTATGTCTTGAAGTAGCTTATTCTTTTCTTCTTTCAATATCTCATTAACAGCTTTCTCTTTCAAGCATTGTTGGTCCAAAAGGCTAAGCTTTTCAATTAAATGATCTATTTCTTTACACATTTCTTCTTTATTGTTTTCTACTTCTGTTATCTTCTGTTCTATGAGATGTTTCTCTAAGAGAAGGTTTTCCTTTTCCTTCTCTGCAAGTTCTTTCGCAGATTTTTCTTCAATAAGCTGTTGTGTAAGGCATTCTTTATCTTCTAGTAGAGTTTCTGTCATTGCCACTTGTTTTAATAACTTCCTCTCAATTGTTGCCTTTTCAGATACAAGTGCATTCCTTTCTTCCTCATAAAGCTTCCTACAAGATCTTTCTTCCGCAAGATGCTGCGTTAGTATAATCTTTTCATTAAGCAGCTCGTTTTTATCTGCAACAAGAATCTTGATGTCTTCGTTTTGATGTTTCTTTTCCGTTTGTAGACCATCTCTAGCAGCCTTTTCTTCCATCAGCTGGTTCTGTAAAACCTGCCTCTCCTTCATATTCACGGAGTTTATCATTTCTGCGTGAGCTAGTGATTCTGCAAGTTTAAGTACTTCATCTTTATTCCTTATCTCAACATCTCTCATTTCTTTAGTCATCTCTTCCAGTTTTTTGGTCATTGCATCTCTTTCACTTTTAACTTCAGAAAGATTTTGCTGTAGCAATACAATTTCCTGTGAAAATTTCTTGATTTGTTCTTCTTTCGCTTCAAGATTTTCTTTAGTCTCTACCTTGTATTTCTCCCAACTCAAAGTTATATTTTCATAATCTTTCCTGATAGATTCTAACTGAACAGTGTTAACTTTAAGTTGCCTTTCTAAATTGTCAATAATACAGTCCTTTTCTTTCAATATAACTTCATGACTACTATTATCCTCTTCAATAGCAAAATGCAACTGTTCATTTTCCTTTTGCAATGCTTCTATTGCTTGTTTTTTACAATCGTAGACCTTCTTAACCTCTTGTTCCAACCCACAGTTTAATGATTGCAGATCTCTAAGCTTCTTTTGTAAATCGTTGGCCTCTACAGTTTTCTGGTGAGCCAATTCTCTGATTAATTGATCTTCTTTTGTCAGACGTTCTCCCAATATACGGATTTCTAAAAGAAGACAAATGTTAGTTTTGATTTCATGTTGAACCTTACATAAGAAAATGTTATATGAAAGCGATAATAACCTTTACATTTCCCTTCGACCGTTTTCATAGCTAATTCGAGTTCCATTTTTAATGTTATGATTTCATCATTTTTGTTAGATATTTCCTCATTCATTTGAGAAGTCATACGTTCCAGTTGTTTACACTGATTTTGATATTCTTTTTCAATTTTGTTCTTGTATGATATTTCTTCATTCAACTTTTGACTCAAAGCTTCTCTCTCCTTGTGCAGTAAACTCATATTTTCTTTATCAATATCTAAGGCCCTTTTAAGGTTTTCAATTTCATTATTAAGTGTGTGTATTTGATGTTCTTTGTTTTTAATAGCTTTTCTAGAACTACAGCTTAGTTCTTTAATGGTTTTTTCAGTATCATTTAGTTTCGCCATCAGTTTAGACATTTCCGAATCAAAGCTTTTCTCAAGTGCTGCATATTTCTGTTTTTCTTTAGTCATGTTCTGATCTAAACTTCGAATTGCTGAAATTGAATAAGCTTTTCATTAGATCTAGACAAAACATTTAAAAACATAAATAATATAAAAAATACTGACCTTTCTTATTTTCATCAATGGTTTTGGACATTCTTTCACAGTCTGCCTGCAGTTGTGATATCTGTTTACATTTTGCGACCAATTCGTGGTCTAATTTAGTCTTTTCCATATTCAATGACTCTATTTTGCTCTGTAATGCCTCTTTCTTAGCAATCATATTAGCTAGTTTATGATTATTATAATCAATAGCTTCATTCTTATCAGCAAGCTCATCTTCGTAAGACTTCTTAGCAGTTTCGAGAGCATTTTTAAGTGTTTCTATATTCTTATTTTTGTCAGAAATATCATTAGACAGTTTCATCAAATCCTGATTTAGTTTTTCATTATCAGCCTTTAACTTTTCATTTGTATTTTTCTCCTCTTTTAAGCACATATCCATCGACTCAATAGTCCTATCTTTGCCGGTCAACTCTATCTTTAATTTCGAGTACTCCACGTTAAGTTTGTTTAAATCCTCCGATAGACCAACTTTAGCTGCCTGCAATTTCTGCAGTTCCTCTTGTAATCCAATCTTAAAATGTATTTCGTCTTGCAAATGTGTCTGTAGTGTATTAATTGTCGCGTTTCTTTCATCTAAATCAAATTTAAGTTTCTCAACCTCCTCTCTGTATACATTTTTAAGATTTTCCGAATCCTTAAGTAATTCTTCAAATCTAGTTGTTTGGGTGTTTATTTCAGCCTCCAACTGCATTTTGCATTGTTCTAAATCCCTGCAATGATCTTGCAAGTTAGCTACTGATGTTTTAAAATCATCAATTTCTTTCAATATAGTTGTGATATTTTGTTCCAGACTTTGTTGCATTGCATTCATTTCTTCAGTTTTATTTTGTAGTTTGTTTTCAACTTCACGTTTTTGTTCGTCCAGGTGTCGTACGTTAGTATGATATTTGTTGGAGAGCTCTTTTTCCTTTCTCAAATCCATTTGTAGCGTTTCTATCATTTCACCCTTTCCAAAAACATTGTTTTGGAGTTCAACTAGTTCATTGTTTCTGTTCAACACCTTTTCATTTAACTTCATTAACTGATTTTCGTAGCAGTTCCTCATATTTAACCTTGCCTGCTTTTCTGAATCAATTTCTGCTTTTAATCCTGTTATTATATTTTCCAATTTGGTAGTTTCATTAGAAAGACTTTGTAGAAGGGAGAGCTTCTCTTCCTGCAGTGTTTTAATTTCTTGCATCTTCTTATCAATAATCAGTCGCGAATTGTCATTGTTATCCTTAATCTTTTGCTCAAGTTCATTAATCTCGTTATTTAATTTGCTAATGTCATCATTGTACTGGGACTTTAAATTATTTTTCTCTTCAATTTCCTCATTAATGCGATGTTTGAGATTAAAAATGTCATTTTCTTGTTCAGATAGTACTTTTTGTAAAGAATGTTTTTCACTTTCATTTTTTATATTCAGTTCATACATGTCATCCTACAATAAAAATGCTTTGTCAGTAATGCCTTCATGAACTGAGTTATCAGCTAAACTGTCAGCTACCACACTATCAAAATCTGACCATACCGTAGTGTTTACAAGAAAATACATTGTTACACATAAAAATAATTGGTTACCTGTAATCTTTGAAGTTGTTGTTTAAGAGCTTCAACCTTAGCTCTTTCTTCACCGAGTTGCACCTCAACGACGTTTGCGCAAGCCTCGCTACAAACAGCTACAAGACGAAACATCAATTACCTTATATAACAACATATAAACGAAATTGTTATTTTGAGAATAAAATCCCCAAAATCGATTCTTAACAATGTTGTCCTGAAAGGACTCTTATAATAAAACTCACACAAATTATGCTGAAGAGACTGTATGCTAGCATCAGGGTCATCACACTCCAGTTGGCTGGAATCCAGTCCATTGAGTCTGTTGTGCTGTCTGAGCTCTGTCACCAGATCCCTCAGAGAATGCAGGTGACGCCGCTCCGTCTCCAACTCTTCAGTCAGTTGGATTACACGTGCACTTTCTTGCTGACTGAGCGAGAGCCATTTGTCGCGGTCCTGTTTTAGCTCGTCAACCTAGATGATTGATGGATTTTTCAAAGATGTGTTACAATTATTTCAACATAACACAAAGTAGATCAAAGATAATTAAAATATAAGCTTTGTATGATGATAAATGATTTTATTTCTGTAAATAGATCTGTTGAAGACACTTTTACAAGTCATTTCGTAAGTAAAAAATCGTGTTTCAAAGTTGCACTTTAATTTTAAAATACATGGCAGTAGACAACGGCAACGCGCATGCATACACATTATACGTCGTGTATTGGGTTTACGTTGATTTGATTATAGGCTCTCTCAGACAGATGCGACGCAACATTGCGACACAAATATGCGCACAGTTGCAGACAACGCTGCGACGTAACTCGACGCAGTTTTGTATTGAATTCAATCAAAAATAAAATAATCAAATAAAAATATCCCAAAGACGTATTGCATTGTCGCTACACACCAGTGTACAGCGTAAGAGAGCCTATTAAGTGCGACTTAAAAAAAAACAGTTTTTCCTACCTTAGCTTTATAAGTGTCTCTCTCATAGACAGTGTCATCGAGCATCTCCTGCGTGCGGACAAGACGTTCCTCCAGGTCCTGCAGCTGGCGCAGCAGCTTGGCAGAGGACTCGGCCTCGGCCTCTGACCCACGGGAGTCCTGTTCCTGCCCGCAACACATCGATATCTTCGCCTTAAGATTTACTATGTCCAGCTTGTATTGTTCTTTGTCCTTTGCTGTGAACAAAACTTTTAGTGTAATGCTAATCACATACAGCATAACGCCTGTATTACCCGAAGGGTTAGGCGGAGATGTAGGTACACTCACATGACTTACAGTAAATAGTCAAGTACCTAGCAGTAGCATTATTTAAAGCAACCAAACTAAGGATACCCAGTTAATAACTGACTAGCCGTGCCCCGCGGTTTCCCCCGCATATAATTATATAATAATTAGCCTAAGTTACTCCTTATGTAGTCAGCTACCTGCCAGTAAAATCTTATCAGAATCGGCCCAGCCGGAACAAACAGACTGACATAAATTATAAAAACAGATTTTTAGGCATAGGTATCGAACAACTGTATGAGCTTAAAAAAACTACTATTTTGACAATACAAACAGACACTAGAATTTTATTTAAGTATTTGCATTGATATAACCATCTGTGAAAAATTATCTAAACAATTGTGAAAACCGCATCAAAATCCGTTGCGTGGTTTAGGAGGAGTAAGCGAATAAACAGACAGACAAACGCGGAAAGCTACTTTGTTTTATACTAAGTATGTAAAGATTAATTATTAGTAATCATAACCCACGACCACATAATGAGTGCAGGATTATAAGATGATTTTTGAGTTTTTTGTATAGATTTTTGATGCATTTACAAATTTACAATTTACGTAGATTGCAAACATTTAAAATGTAGTGCTAATATTATATATATATAAAGTTATGAACTTTTGTGGAATGACAAATACGGTCGTTAGCGAGACGAACCTGCGCCTCCCGGATAAATACTCCAGGCAAATATGCATGCGTTAATGCTTTTGAAAGATATATTTAGTGATTAGAATTTTCGAAGTGATACCTTTCCACGGCGAATATTTGTTAAAAACCAAACGTGGAATCGTTTAGAATTTGCTACGCGCAGAACGCGCTTGCTCCAAATCTATGACTAAGATTAGCGACTAAATTAACAAAACAAAGCACCGCGGTTTTTACAAGATTATACTTCTGAGTCATGCGCACGTCGCAAAGTAGCCATACTTTAACATGGAAATATCGAGGACAAACAAACGACGCAACCAGAATTTAAATATGTTTAAGAACATAATTCAAAGGTTAGCCAGGGCAATCGACTCTATCTTTGACAAAAAATATATTCAATGTTACATTTATAGAGTAGTAGCAGCAATCTATGTCCAACTGCAAGATTCAATCTATGTCTATAACAAAATTCATCAAAATTGGATCAGAAGTTGAGGCATGAAAACGGAACAAACAAACAGAATTAAGTTCGCTTTTATAATATTGATTATTTATATGGGTATGGTAGGGTATAGATATTTGAAAAAAAAAACGACATGGACCATCTATGGTGCCATGTTTTCCTTACTAGAATAGTCGGCCACCTGATAGAACTATGTCAAAACTATTTAAATTCAAGTCTGGTATAAAAATAAATAAAAAATGTCTGTTGACATTGAAAAAGGAAATAAGGCAGGAAACCAGTAGGCTTAGAATGTACCTTTACAATAAACAAAGGAGGTACACATTACAAAGAACACACAATATAATTCATTATTCATGAAACCCTATACCCCAGTTATTTGTTTAGATTTAGACCAATACTTATAAACGTAAATAAAGATTCATTGTTACATGAAATATGTTTATGTATTATTAGTCCTAGCATGGTATGAAGGTATAAAATACCCAAAGGATGTGCTCACTCTATAATGTTATTAAATTAGTAAGTATTTGAAATTTTTATTTTTCAGTATTTATAACTAGCTGTGGTTTCCCTAGCGTTAATTTGAAGAAAAAACCTACTCAAATATATTCCACCAGCGCAGCTCATAAATGCGCGCATGGGCCTTGATCATTATTTTGTTGGGTAGTTATTTTAAAATTATGATATATCAAAAAACTGCCTCTTTGGTCTAGTGGGCCCAAGCGTGACAGCTGAGCAGGAGGTCCCGGGTTCGATTCCCGGGTCGGCCGTGTTACAGAGTTGTTCTGTTAGAAAATTCTCAGTAGCAGCCCAGAGTTTAGAAATAAGTTTTCACACATTTATCACAACACTAGCTGTGCCCTGCAGCTTCACCCGTTAATTTGAGAAAAGAATCTACTAACATAAATTTCACTAGTGCCATTGG
Organism: Xylocampa areola; assembly: GCA_935421205.1. Taxonomy (NCBI): domain Eukaryota; kingdom Metazoa; phylum Arthropoda; class Insecta; order Lepidoptera; family Noctuidae; genus Xylocampa; species Xylocampa areola. The sequence goes on along the minus strand of OW285218.1, from coordinate 12,954,624 downwards.
CATCCCCCCTCATGACCACCCGCCTTACAAGCTGCACATCATAATTGCGCGCGTGGTACTTGATAATTATTTTGTTACGGAGCTACTTTGAAACTATAATCGAGAGATCATAATCATGACCTCAGATATTCATTGAAAGCAAATGATGTCAAGGGCAATTTTGTTCAAAATGAAATACTTGTGATGAATAACATATTTATTACGATAAGGATTAATATCATGTTAATAAAAACACCTTCGCGAATAATGCATTACTTTAGAACCAATTTGATAACTATAAAAAAGGTTATAGTGAGTCAACCTTAGAAGATAGACATATGATGTTGTGGACTTTTTTTTTGAACTTTTAAAGGGGAGCAATTCTGTCATACATGGTTTTTGCGTAACTAAACTCAAAAAGAATATTTTTCTCCCGCTTTTGCAACATGTTTCATTGATGGTCCACTTTTATTGGTTGTAGTGTGATGTTATATAGCCTATAGCCTTCCTTGATAAATGGACTATTCAACACAAAATATTTTTTTCCATTTGAATCAGTAGTTCCTGAGATTAGCACATTCAAACAAACAAACTCTTCAGCTTTATAATATTAGTATAAATATGAGGGATATAGAGAAATTTCCATAATAGAAATATGAAGTATGTTCCATATGTTCTAAATTCAAATAAAAATATACAATAAAACAACTTACATAATTTTTCTAGCCTTGAGTTAGTTCTAGCCAGTTCTTCCTGCAGATAATTACGGTCAAACCGCTCAGCGTCCAGAGCAGCTTGCAGTCTCCGTACTTCTCCATGCAACGAGCGTAGTGCTGGAGGCGTCTCTGCCACTTTCACATGTCCAGAAGACATGTCTAAACCACATGCCTCTGTAACAGTAAAAAAAAATTTGTAATCTGTTGATTAGTTACCAGACAATTGATTTTTATTGTTATAAAGTATAATTTTATACTTCTCCCATTTGAAGAGTTAAAGATACAGACTGTAAATGGAATTCCAAGGGCTAATCTATTCAAGATATGTCTTTGAAAAAGCATTAACGCATGCTTAGCGAACTCTAAAGTTACAATATTAAATGGAAAAAGAATACGGTCGCGAACAGGATTCGAACCTGCGCCTCCCGGATAGATACTCCAGGCGCTCTGACCACTAAGCCATCTCGACCTCTCAAGAGGTCTTGAACTTTGGCTAATCTATTTTCAAAGAAGTACAAGATAATAGTTTAGTGAAACCACAAATCTTAACAAAATATACAGAATGAACTTCCTTTGTCTCATATGTTGTTCTCCCAGACAACAGCTGTTACTTTCAACTAAGCAGCTGTTACATCATTAACATAAAAATAAATTTAATTATTATTATTGCCCTCACCACATCATAATAATACTTACCTTATAACTGTGGGAGAATTATTTTCTACCTCTACTACTATTAATTAGTAATAATACCCAGTTACCTGCTATAGCTGCCTGTACGTCCCTACATGTGATAGGGGAGCAGTCCAAGAGGCTCTTACTGAATTTCAGTATGATCTCTTGGTCATCGCCACTCAGCTTACTGCACATTGCATTCTTTATGTCCACATCCTTAGAATTCACGCAAACAAAGAAAAGCAGCAATGATGCCACAAGGTATATCTCATCCTCATTGGTTGCCTCAACTGTTCCATTTTCAAATTTAAATTCCGGATACTTCTCCAAAACGAACTCTTGCACGGTATGCGCTTCTAGCTTGGATGACTTGGATTCGTCCAAGTTCAGGTTCTCACGCAAATGAGATATTATGTTCAGTAGCGATTCTATATTAACGGTACGTTCATCTTGGTTGTTTTCAATGAAATAACAGTTTATCTAAAAGACAAGAGCAAAACAAACAGTCTATAAATAAGATACGAAACAATAATGTTCAAAGACATTAGAAAAACATCTGCTACTTACCCAGTTGCTAATAATATGCTTCCATTTTTGTAACATGGTACACAAACTATTTTATTTTTACCACTTTATTATTTTTAATATACCCAACTTTTAATCCCATGAGAATGTAACGAAAATACTAATAAACAAACAATTTCATAACAGTCGTTTCAATGAAATGTTGTTATTCACCGTTGCAGTTTGAATTCTTAATTTTTTTTTTCAAACGTTTATATTCGTGTTGTCAATTTCAGTATTGTCAGCGTAGATTCAGTTAAATGAAATAAAAATTAATAAATATGTACACGAAATCAGAATAAATAATTTTAATTGAATAATATTTAAAAAAAAAATACACTTATCCAATGTGTTTTACTAATTATATGAATGTAAAAAAAATACATTCAGTAAAAGTTAAGTGTATAATCTAGACGAATAAACATCTGTTAAAAAAATTAAACATTACAGCATTAGCATTGCCTTGCCAGAATACAAAATTATTAATAGATCTACGGATATAGTTAAATTGATACAAAATCAACGAATTCCAATGCGTCTATTCCCTATTTATTATATATGTATACTTTCATTATATAAATAATATCCTAATAAATAAAATATATAATAATAAATATTTTATTAATTAGGATATTATTCCCTATATATATAATAATAATACCCATAATTTTATGGGTTCTATGAACTGTGATGAGAAAGCGTAAATAAAATAATGTTGAAAGCTTATTTTTTCAATTAGTAATCCAATCCGACCTATGTGATCTATTAAAATATACTTTTTGTGTAATATAACTACAAATTAACGGTTCTTGGATATTTCCTGTACTTTCACTGTGAGATATTGCCAAAGGACCATGCCAGGATTTGTAGAAAAATAAATTAAGATAAAATCGAATAATTTTACTTTTATAATAGAACAACTTTTATCCGGATTAATCGCGAGTATTACTGCTTTTTATTTTCCTTTCGAACACTCCTGGGTCGCAGGAGGACAATAATACACGCGGTTAATCCGGTTATAAGTTAATATAATTTATAGTGATCGCGAACCTAAGAATTTTGTTCTCCCTTGTCAGGTTTTTCACTTATGCTTGGAAACGTATAAAATTGTAATTAATAACAATAATAATCAATTGTGTCTGGTAATTAATGAGCCAACAGATTACGTTAATATAAACTTAAATCAAACCATACGTCCAAAGCCTCAGAGAGCTTTAATAAAGTCCATAATTCTAAGATTTTATCTAGAGGATCTTTTTTTAATAGGTTATGGCAATACTTTGTTTAGGTGACATTTGAAATTTTGAAGTTTGACTTTGACTAATTGACATAAAGTTTCTATATTTTTAGGCAAAAATATTTTTTGTTTTTGTTTAAATTCTAATTTAGCAGTGTCAATAATTAAAAACTGTGATATTACGCCTATAAATATTAAATTTGTTTTTCATACAACAATGTCACCAACACGTGCTGCTGGGATAGTTATCTTTAGGAATGTGAATCAAGCTGTACAGTTTCTGATGTTACAAACATCATATGGAGAACATCACTGGACTCCACCAAAAGGTAGTTGATACTTATAGCTCAAAATTTTTAATTTCCGACATTAATTTATAAAACACTTCAAGCCGGCTTATTTTTCGATAGGTATCATTTAACTGACTGGGCAAAATTTATTGCTGTCTAACATTTAACAATTTTATTTTAGGTCATGTTGATCCTGGGGAATCGGACTGGATAACAGCTTTGAGAGAGACAAAGGAAGAAGCTGGCTTATCAGAAGATGAATTAGAAGTAAGGCAACCACATGTAATTTTAACCACTTGAAGCTTTATTAATATTTATTATTTTTATTTCAGGTTTATAAAGATGTTTCCAAAATATTGAATTATCAGGTAAAGGGTAAACCAAAAGTTGTTGTGTACTGGCTTGCAAAGTTAAGGAATCCAGAGACAAAGGTAAAGCTGTCTGATGAGCACCAAGATCTAAGATGGCTGCCACTGCAAGAAGCTCAAGAAATATCAGGATATAATGACATGAAACAACTTCTATCAGAGTTTGAAGAAAAAGCTAAAGCATTACTATAGATGTAGATAGTTATCTGTAATAATAATAAGCATTGTAAAATAATTGTAAATGGAAAATAAATATCAAAAGAATATTTATCTTTTTATGCCGACTACCCTTCACAACAACATAGACAATTATTTTTATAAAAAAATAATTAAATGATACATGAACCAAAGCAAATTGAAAAAAATATCTTCAGGTATTTGAAACACTAGGATTTGCACAGTAGTTTTTCAATGTAAGTACTAAAAAATGTTAAATGTTTAGACTGTTTTAGAACTTATAAATATTCATTTTTTTTATAGTCCTCAAATGTCGCTACAGGCTACAGCAGCAGCTTTTTCTAACGCGTAATAAACCGACGCGGTAAAGTTGCAACGCGCTGGTATACAGTCGCCATTATTTCCATCGCTTAACTGCACATTTCGGAGCCCATTCATTTATTGTGGCAAGTAGTAACTAGTTTTATAGAGCTTCATACATGTAGCCGTATAATCTATACTAATACTAGCTGATGCCCGCGTGGATTCCGGTTATCGCGACCAAAAGTAATCATGAAATTTTGATCCTTTTTAATTGCCCATTTTTTTAAGTATTAAAATGGGTATTATTATACCCATTGTTATCCTTATGAGATAGAAATATGCCATCGCGGATTTTTCTGTTGATATAAGATACACAATTCCACCATATATCATTTTGTTATATCTCAAAGGGGTTAGGCAGCGTTTTCGTTGAAAGCTCCCAGATGGCTTATTTTTTTCCGACACCTCCAACAAATATCATTATATTTTTAACCGACTTCCAAAAAGGAGGAGGTTATCAATTCGGTTGTATTTTTTTTTTTTTTTTTTTTTTTTTTTTTTTTTAATGTTTGTTACCTCAGAACTCCGTCATTTATGAACCGATTTGGAAAATTATTTTTTTATTTGATAGGGTTTACTTTCAGATTGGTCCCATTTAAATTTTATGAAAATTGGTTTAGTAGTTTGGTATTTAAATCAAAATAGCTGAAAAATAATACGTCGTCGAAGTAAACGAAATGGTGTATTTTGCTTTCTTGTGACTTTCCGGTGGTGTTTACGGTCTCTAGAATAGTTCTAATGAACTGCCTATTTTCCAGCTTCATCATCAGATGATGATGATGATGATGAAACCGGAAGATAAGCACCGGAAATCCGTAATTTTTTTTTTTTGCTATTTAATATTAAGTATGTACGAGTATGTATGTAAGTATGTTTGTGAGTTTCTTTACCTATTCCACCATAACTTCTAAATACCTGAATTGATTTCGATATATGGGGTATCGTTAGAATCCTTACACTGTCCCGTGAGTAACATACGCTAGTCAGTTTCTTATTTAATTTTTTATTAATTTCATCTTGTTTTACGCAGTTTATTACTCTCTTTTGAAATAGCCTCAGATCTAGATTTCCTACTTTGATATGGATATGTCGCAGATGGATTGTAGAATAAGCTGTTTTACAAAACTGCTAGCTGATTTACAAAACAGTACTGTTATGAAAAACAGCTGAACGACGTTTAGCGGTTTTACATAATTATTGCACTATAACACGCAGAATTGAATGAACATTTTGCGTTTATCAATGCAGCGGGTCAACGATCAGAGATTATGTAAAACAGTGTGAAATGAACTGTCAGATTGGTGATATTAGCTCGAAATTTTGTCCCATATGGCTCTCTATGTCTTAACAATATTAACCTAACTTTATTTTACTTGTCAATAGAAAAATAAAAGATGAAAATTTTGAAATACTAAATCTCTATAATAGTCGACTATATATCGGGATTATGAAAGAAAATAAATTGATCCATGAGCGAGCGAAGCGAGCTCGGGAGTTTCGTGTATCCCGACACGGACAGGTTAGGTTCGAAGAGGATGACGGGGGCCCGTGAGCGAGCGTAGCGAGCGAACAGCCCCCGTCATCCTCTTCGTGTTTAGGTTTTTTCTAACCTTACGTACACTAAAATAGGAGCCCCGCTGAGCGGGGCTCCGTCGACCCATCCACGGAAAGTCAAATCAGAATACAGTATCGCTTTTTTACTTGAGTGGTGACTATCCATATAACATACCTATTCAATAAACAAACCTGTCCCACTGTAGATATGTCATTCTGCATTACGTTTAAAGGTGGGTAGCAGTATTAATACTTTTAATACTTTACTTTATTCAAAAAACATAAAGCGCATGTACATATATAAAAACCCAATTATAATACATCAAAATTAACTTAAAATTATGCTTAGTGTAGTACATAGGTATAAAAATAATTATATTACGACGACAGATAAAAACATTCGGTAGCATGTCCTGATTTTGTAGCTTAGTTGCCTGAACTAGGTTAAAACCTGTGTTTCAGGCTATTTTGCCCAATAAAAAGTGACTGCAAGTAATATGAATAATGAGTCATCTTAATTATTACCATACATGAACTGTAAACATTAAACAATACTTAAGAAAACAAAATTTACTAAAACTATTACAATTTATAGAGACTAATCAATTTTGTTATTTTACAACAATAAGCAAATTTTCCGTATCAGAGTAGGTCAGTGATTTTAAGTGCTTAGTTAACATTATACTACATTGTTTTTTACTTATGCTATATATATCTAAAATCTTATTTAATTTATTGTACAGAAAAGGTCCTAAGAATAAGAAAAACCTGTTTACATAGGCATGCTTGCCTTGTAGTTTTGGACAGACTAGGTCTTTCCGTCTCTTGTTCGGGGGAAGTGGTATGAAAGGGAGCAAGATATGTTGTATTAGTACGGTGTTTAGAATAAATAATTGGCGAACAGTTAGGACATCAGTAGACTGATATAAGTCATAGGTATTGTTAAACGTATCGCAATGGCAATCCAGCTGAACGTTGTTCAGCTGTTTTATAAAACAGTACTGTTTTGTAAAGCAGCTAGAGATTTTGTAAAACAGCGGATTCTACAATCCATCTGCGACAGATATATATGGACAGTGCGTTGAATAGGTCTGCCCATATTCACTTCCGATAAATCAGTTATGGTACGCAAGATTCACTAAAAAGTAAGAAATAAAATAATTTTTAACAAAAAAAAGAACCGACTCCAAAAATCTATCTGATAAGTAAAATTGCACTAAAAAGTTATAAAATAATTTCATTATTTACTTACTACAATTTATATAAAAATATTTTTTTAATTTTAGAGGATTCTGAATAAAATCAATTTATTAGGACAATAATATACAATTATTATTATTTTTGGAGTCGGTGCCAGTAAAGGATAATAAACGTGTAAGTACATTCATGAAGTAGCGTATTACGTTCGCTTTAGGCAGTTGTTGTGTTCATTTGTAAATAGATTCAATAGGTACCTATAGTACATTATCGTAAAAATAATGATGGTTAATGTACCTTTAAATATACTTTGCAAATTTTAGGAAACTTCCTAAATATTTTTAAAGTTTGTCTGGCACCGACTCCAAAAATAATAATAATTGTATATTATTGTCCTAATAAATTGATTTTATTCAGAATCCTCTAAAATTAAAAAAATATTTTTATATAAATTGTAGTAAGTAAATAATGAAATTATTTTATAACTTTTTAGTGCAATTTTACTTATCAGATAGATTTTTGGAGTCGGTTCTTTTTTTTGTTAAAAATTATAGCTAATGTATACAAACACATGACAAATTATACACTAAAACCTTCCTCGAGAACCACTCTATCCATTGGTGAAAAAAAGCATGAAAATCGGTGCAGTAGTTTCTGAGTTTATCGCGAACAGACAGACGCGGTGGAGGACCTTGTTTTATAAAATTTTGTGATGATTAAGCATAAGAGTTTGTTTGTTTGGTTGAACGCGCTAATCTCAGGAACTACCGGATCGAATTAAAAAATATTTTTGTGTTGGATAGTCCATTTATTGAGGAAGGCTATAGGCTATTTAACATCACGCTACTATCAATAGGAGCGGAGCATCAATGAAAAATGTTACATAAACAGAAAAAAAAATTGAGAGCTTCCGTGGCGTGCACTGCCTAAACGGCTAAAGTTACATGCCTTAGCATCATTAAGTAGTCTGTGAGTTACGCAAAAATCATGTATTAAAATTGTTACCATTTAAAGGTTCAAAAAAAAAAGTCCGCGACAGAATATTACATATGTCTATCCTTTATGATTGACTCACTATACCTAACCATTTTTATGGTAATCAACTTTGTTCTAAAATATGTACATTATTTGCAAAGGTGTTTTTATAAATATGATATTTATAAAATATCATATTTATACCTTATACCTTATCCAAATAAATAAGTTATTCATCACAAGTATTTAATTTTGAACAAAATTGCCCTTGACAACATTTGATTTCAATGAATATTATGTTTCAAAATAACTCCGTAACAAAATAATGATCAAGTACCACACGCATTTATGATGTGCAACTTGTAAGGCGGTCATTGGGGATGCTAATAGCGCTAATGAAATTTATTTGAATAGGTTTTTTCCTCAAATTAACGGGTGAAACTGCAGGGCACAGCTAGTGTTTTCATAAATGTGTGATATCCCTCGACTCGTCCGTTGTCTGGTTGGCCTAATAAAGATCTAGCGTATTGAAATATAAAATTATTTGATTACAGTGAGGCAAGAAAAAGCAAGGGCGGTCCGCCCGGGGTGTAAAGCACCAACGTGGTGACAACTCACGCGCTCAGCTGAGTAGCTAGCCATGCATAGATAATACACTATATGTAGCCATGGTCCTATAGCTTAGAACAATAGTAGGGTAGCATGATCCGGATGGTTTGGAAAGGCCTCCGCTTAGAAAGATGTACCATTTAACTCATGAACTTTCAAAATTAGTCGCATAGCAATATTTGGTGTTTTACTTTGGGAATGCTCAATAGAAAACTGCCCCGGGTGCCAACCCATGCTACGCCGCCACTAAGCCAGTGGAACTTCGAATTCCAAAAGTCATGGTTGCTGGATCCAGAGTAGCTCTGACACCTCCAGCCGTACACGGGTGTCGTACGGTCCATGGTACTACTATACGAGGCCCCAGTTTGGGCGATTTTGAGGTGAGCAAGAGCCGTTGCGTCGTTGTATAAGTGGCGCGGTGTTCGACCGCTACCACGGAATGCGTAGCTTCAATGAAGTTCTATGGATCCTACTGGCGTAATGGAGGGGCGTCATTCTTCGAGTTGGATCCTTTGCGTCATTATCCTCGCTTTTATGAAAATATTTCTGAATTTTTTTATGAAAATAACTTCATAATGTTATAATTTTCATTAATATAAGTTCATGGATATACAATCAGCTTGTATTAATGAAAAAAATATTATTTCGTAGTTAGTTTCATAAAAATATTAAAAGCGAGGATAATGACGCAAAGGATCCAACTCGAAGAATGACCCAGGGACTTGTGCGAAGCGGGTGCGGCACGCAGTAATAGCGGTGGTAAGGCATGTTAAGGCCAGTAATGGAAAAGGAGAGGCGAGGTGATTGCTGCAACAAACCGGGGATCTCGGTAAAGATTAAATACAGCATACATCCCATACAGCGTCCACGATTAATTTACCCCTACATTAAACATAAAAACTTTCTGATTTATATTATATCCAAGGACCGGACAACCCCGCTTAAGGATTATGCCTTTTGATAGGGTAAACCTTTTGTTCGAGCTACCTACATCCTCGAAACCCAGCGAAATGGCTTTATTATGGTAACTACGTAAAGAGGTGAACCCCTTCAATGACTTAAGCCTTTGAAGAGGTTACCTTCACGAAAAGCTTTTATTCGTGTTACCCTGAATTACCTAATAAACTTGAGCTGCATGTAGAGGATACTTGCCCCCGAGCGGCGGCGCGGCGGCGGCGTCTCATTGCCTACTGTACCTACTGTAGTTAAACAAGCAAAATTGAACTGTAAGTTCATATAGACAATAATTACTATTCCAAGCTCGGTATATGCAATAATGACGCCGCCGGGCGGTAAGATTTCACGTACGGTCGTGCTTATGCAATTTTCAAACTAATGTCGATTACATAAAGTGCATATTACAATGTCTTGGATTGGAATGGTATACCCTGTTACAGTGTTACAGGGTATTCAAAGGGTAACCTGTTCGGAAGGGGTTACATTACACCCGTTCGAGGGTGTAACATGTATCATAGGGTTCCTACCGACTCCGGCCGGTCCCTGATTAGATCATAGCTGACATACGGTAGCATCTCTTAGTAGTATATATCTGTGGCACTCTGTGGTCTGTGAGCTGACAGAATGGATGGGCAAGGGAGAAAAATATATCGATATTTATCGTAGCGACACATTATCGATAATTATCAAGTGAAAATATGGATATATTTTCAGTTTATTATTCATATATATTGATATTCCCAAAGCATTCAACATTCGTAAAAAAGAATAGACATGAAGAAAATTGTATTTTTTAGGCATAATGTCTGATTTTGTAATTTCCTTTTATAATATGAAACACGTCTACTATTTCCGGCGGTGATTGACATTCATTTAGGCGTGATGTCATTCGCTGTTATTGGCGTTTCAGTGAACATGGATGATTGCAGTATTTTATACTTTTATTTTATTGAACATCTTATTAATTATATTAAAACAAGGTCATTTTTTTGATTCGTGTGTACATATATTTTTCCCTAAAACCATTTATTCTTTGATTCTGATGACTGTCATCATGCTTAACATAGGCTGACTTTTTTACCATGAAAAATATAGGGAGGAATAGAACTAGCCTATGACGTAGATATTTCTGAATTTATATTTTTTTATAAACATGGAATTAAAATTGATCTATCAAGAAATTAGTCATCAGATATGGACATTAGAAGCACCCTCTGTTTGAAGTTTGCTCGCCTGTCAAGCGGCATCTATTGTCGGATACTGTGAGATTCACGGCTGATTGCTTCAGCCGTGAAATGTTGGTAATTGATGCAAAATTTTAATGGATCAGATTTTCTCTCACGGTGACGTTGATCGAGGTATTGTTTTAGCTCATTGGGCACAGAGCCAGAGCTCGGAAACTCGGCCACAGTTGTTGACGACAGTATAATAACTTTTCATGCCTAGAGTTTTTTTGTGCTCGTGTCATAGGTCATATAATTAGGGCATGAACAATTGTTTGGACAACTTGTTCCAGTTGTTCACTTTCATTCATTAACCACGAAACGAGAGATGCGTTAAAAAATATATCGATATTGATACGATTGATACTCTAAAATAAATATCGAATATCAATATATCATGATTAAAAATATTGACGATATATTTTATTGATAATTGTATGGAAAAATATCGATATTTACAGCCTATCTACAGCAGTAAGGAGCACTTGCTTGAAGTTTATATATTATCTATCAAAGAGTATATATATATATTATTTATGTTATCTATGCTTGAAGTCTTGAACAGATGTCATTCTATGCTTTGTTTTCATTTTGTGGAAATAATGATTAAAAATGGATAAAAATGAAGAAAGTAGTAAATCTGTAACAAATGAAAATGTTGGTTCTAGCAAAGAAAGTACATCTACGAAGAGTAAAGCAAAGAACCGCGGAAAAAAACGAAAACGGTAATACACATTCATAACATCTATGTTTCGATTATACTGGTTGTTAAACATTATTTTATGGAGTATTGTACACCTTTTGTTATTCTAATTCACTTTACTCATATATTTTTTTAGACAATATAACATAACAGCGTGACGCCTATATTCCCTGAAGGGGTAGGCAGAAGTGTACACAGTTGTACACCCACATTTCACCAATGCTGTTATTAAGTCCCATGTAATAGGTGTTGAGCCTATTGCCATCTACTGGGCACAATTCCAAACTCCGGGCTGCTACTGAGAATTTCCTAACAGAAAAACTCAATAACACTTTGCCCAACCCAGGAATCAAACCCGAGATCTCATGCTTAGCAGTCGCACTTGGGACCACTAAACCAATGAGGCAGTAATTTTTTTTAGTATTGGATTTACTGAACCTTTAAAGATTACCCTTACTGATAACTTAATTGATAATAATTATGTCATAGGTCTAACGGCTACTAATGTAAACATATAATTTAAACAATATAATCATTCCGTAAAAGTTTTAGCTAATTAGTTTTAAAACAATTTTTATCTGGATTAACCACATGAATTATTGGTTTTTGTATTATTTTAGTCTACCATACACATAATTGATATAATTCCTATAATTTGACTTTGAGCCGTTTGGGGTCGAAACGCTCGGGTCATGGGGTCCCAGTGCACGCCAGCTTTTCAAAGAAATTTCTGGCAGATTGGTTGACGCTTCGCGTGACCAGATGGCTAGCCTGTTTCTTGGTCAGAGAATTAGCATTGCCATTCAACGTGGCAATGCTGCCAGTCTTCTGGGCACATTACCGGACGACAGCGATGCGGAGGAATACTTCGACGCCTAAACAACGCTTGGTTTTTATGTTATATATTTTACTTTTATTATAATTTTCTTGTACATAGTTAAGTAATTTAATTTGTTTGTTTTTTTATATTAAATTAGAACTATAGCCTCAATATTATAAATAAAAATATTATAAAAAAATTCCTATAATTACTTATGTCTCTGACCCATTTCTTAAAAACATTTTGAAAGGTAAGATATATTAACCTTTCGGCTCAGCAACATACAGATCTGTACGTTGTAACAATAAAAATCTATTGTGTCTGCTAATGACTGAGGCAACAGCTTAAAACCAATAATACATGTGATTCATCCGGTTAAAAGTTGAGTTATATAATGTGAAGTGATTGTGAAGATATTATCATAGTCTTAAGTCCTGATTTTGCATATTGTAAAATTTTTGAGTTTAAGTTAATACTTTATTGTCAATTTCAACAGTCTTTTACTCCTGAAACTCTTTCTTGTGTTATTTTTATTGTTTTCCTTTCTCTCCCAGTGTTATAATATATTGGATTACAGTGTGTCTCTTGGTAAAGGCCTTCTGTAATGATTTCCATTGCTTACTTGTTTTAGCAACTTCTCCGGTTTGGACCTGCTGTGAGCTTGAGTTCCTCTTCCCATCTTTTACATTGTCAACCTCTGTTTCATTTATCATTTCTAGGGTACCATTCTGTAGGGATTTTTCTCAATTTAGCCTGGGAGCTCCGTAACATATACTTTAATTATCACTAATTAATATTATAATAAATTTTGTCTTCTATTTTTTATTTAAATTTCAGACTAAACAGTGAAAGTAGCAGTGATAATGAAGATATTTTTCCGGATAATTCTGCGGCTGTGGACAGGAGTCTCCATGCAAAAGCCATTAAAAATAATTTAGATGAAACCAGTGTTAGAAAGATTATAAAGGTTGTATATTATTAAATTATTATTTTTATTTCATACTCAAAAGTATGGGACACTAGGATGGCTCTAAAATTGTAAGGAAAGCCAATAATGACTATACAGGCTTATTCTTAGGAAATAATGAACCTAACATATTTTCATTTATAGAACCAATATTAAAGAAATGTATACTGAAAACTCACATTGTTTTGTAGCCTCCTTGTCATCCCATAAATATGCTCACCGCCTTACATTCATTAATAACCTAACACACTGAACTGTTGTAAGTACTGTAGTGATAACATTTTCCATCACACATGCAGGCTTTAAACCCTCATAATGGTCAATTGTAGATATCATGTACCTATGTACTTTTTCGCAAGTACAAATAGAAATGTTTACAGAAAAGCATCTTCGCGTGCTTAAAAAGATCATCAAAAATATTTACAAAAAAAAAAAACTCCCTTCTTCACTGCAACGTCGTTATTATTATTTACATGTGCACTATTTACACATGAAACAATATGAGAACGCGGGTGCAAGTTAATGGCAATGTTATGTTATGTTAGAGTCGTGCGTTTTTGTTTGTAGTGGGTTCATGTTTTTTGTGTTCACTTCAGCTTTATCTCAGTTTACCAATTAATATGTTCTGTGTCATTATACATTATTTTCTGTTTTCTTTTTTATTTATTTTTTAGGACCACTTTGATTTCACACCCTCAAACAATTTGTTGAATAATGTACCCCCCAAAAATAACCCTCGTACATCTTGATTCCTCCTACATTTGGGGTGAAAACCCCTAAGTGCCAAAGCCTAACTGTGCGTTGGCGTGGGGACAGCGTGGGGCCAGCGCGAGTTCATGCACTGCGACCACTGCGACCGTACCGACATGGTACTCAATCAGCTGGTCCGTGTACCTACTGTGTCCAACTTAAAGAATTTTTTAAACATCATTTCGTCAAAATATAATATGGTGTAAACATTATTACAATCGATTCTATAACTGATTCTGAACAAACTAGTTTCAGGTTTCGTATATTTATTTATTTATTTAGAGTTACCAACATTTGCTTACACTACTATTATGTTCTAATACAATAAAGGGCGTAAAAACTAAATGTAACAAACAATTATAGGTAACTACAACATTTTCTAATACGAGCAATAATCATAAAATATTTATAATAATAATAAACAAAGAACAAATACAGGGCGTATTTGAATAATGAATCAAATGAAAGTAATTACTACCCGATATTTTCATCTAAGTTAGAGACTTTAATGTACAATTTAGCAACTCAATAGTAGTTAAAGGCTGTTTCACCATCATGCAAATGCAAATACATATCTGAGTGACTTCTAGTGTAATGCTACATAAACTCACTTTATCTATGTGGTTCCTCTTAATAAAATACTGTGACATGTGCTTAGTGCTTAACAATAAGATGGGCAAGATAGGAGCTTCTTTCATTTTATTATATTTATGCATTCTTTTATGGTACAGAGGAGGAACGGGATTAAACAAATGGAGTGTGCTTTTTTGTGGACATATTACGTACATGAGCATCAAAACGGCCTCATAATGGCGGTGCTTCCCCTTCCACCGCTTGCGATACGTCGCAGTCCTCACGTAACAAATTCTTTGGTCCTTTATCAAGTGGTGTAGTGTCAAGTAGGTGTGAAGTTGCAACACCAAAATCATCAGTTTTCTGAATTGCCTCCCAAAATGGAAGCAAATTTAAAGACGTCCTCACGTCAAAGAAACTGTGATCAGTTTCAGTCTTCAAGCAAAACAATTTCAAATAAGTAATATACATGACATAGCATAGCATTACGCCTGTATTCCCCAATGGGGTAGGCAGAGGTGTATACAAACATTTTACGAATGCTGGTAATAAGTCCCATGTAATAGTGGTGAGCCATCAACTCGACACAATTCGGATCTCCAGACAGCAGCCCATATTCTCTGTAGCAGCTTAGTATATCCTACCAGAAAAACCCAATAGCAATTTGCCTGACCTTGAAATCACACCCAGGATAGCATGCTTAGCAACCGCGCTTGCTATTAGAGCCATGAGACAGCATACATTTTACTAAAACTTTACTGTCTTTTTGTATTATTTTTAAATAATACTAGCTGTGCCCCGCAAACGTTGTTGTGCCATATAAATTTTGGATAGGGCCACCCTTGTCATCTAGGGGTATAAGAACAGCCCACGACCTATTCTCAGACCTACTAAATATACAAAAACAAATTCATAAAAATCGCTGAAGCCGTTTCGGAGGAGTTCGATAACACACACTGTGACACCAGATTTTCATATATTAGAAGATATAGTTTTTAATTGTATGTAGTACATGCAATATTTACCGCTTATTTTACACAATATCTTCTGTTAACGCTAGCCACTCATTTACCTAACTGGTTCCTTATATGACACATCACTTTAATACTTCTCCTATAAGGTCTTATAAATATGCCTTAATATTGCAGAAAGTGGTGACAAACGACCGTGTGTTGGCACTAGTTAAAATGAGAGAAGAGGAAGACTCTGGGCCCGAAGAGGACAGCCTAAGGCCAAAGCTTACAAGAGCTAAAGTCAAGTTAGTAAAATTATTTATACTAATAATGGAGGGTTGAATGGCTGTTTAAAGAAATTAAAATGGCTAAATGTTAACTGTATTTATGTGGTGACATCATGAAAAGAAACCTTCTAAATAGTAAAAGAATAGTATAGCCCATGCGGATCAAAATAAGGGCAAATACTGCCCGTATTTGCCCTTATTTTGATCCGCATGGTTGACGTGATGCATCGTTGCGTCGAGGCATCGTGTAGGTCTAGGTTGATTACTTGTATTAAAAAAAAATTGTTGTGCAAGGTGCAAGTTAGTTTTACACGCCGTCAAAGTTTCAGTCCTTAAAAAATATTGTCTGTTCAATCTACGAAGACTCGCTCAACCCATGTAGGCTGTGCGCGTCTTCATGGATTGAATAGGATATTCCTACTATGCGTTATTGTGGTTTAAAATATAAATTGGAAAAGTTTTATTCAGATATCGGTTACGTAACGGATATTAAGTTTTCATATCGATATGAAAAATCGTTTTTTGATAACGATATGGAGCAGGATACGCTAATACGGTTGGAAACCGAAAAATGCTGTCGCGGAACGATATTTGCTACCGCTGCAACCGGTAACGTCATGAGTTGGACTGAGAGGCAGCTAATATCTCAGCCCAACTGATATGAATATGACAAGTTACGTTAGCTAGTCGAACGGTTATATCTAAGTTACGATATCTGAGTGTGTTTCGATTAGGTCGATATGAGTTGAGCGTTATTGGAAAAACCGTTTTCTGTTTGTGGCATATCGATATGTTATGTTATATATTTGTATATCAGTTTTTAGATACGTTTTGATATATCGGACTAATGTCTAGAAATTTAGCTAAATTAATTTTAATCAATTTAGTTGGAAGGAGGCGATCACATCATGGCCGTAGCCGGGGGACGGGGGGTTCAAACCCCTCCCCGAAATCCCAGATAAGAAGTGGAATATATATAACCCCTGTAGGCGACGCGTAATTAATTTGCTTGTTTGTTCGCAAATAATATGATTTTATGTGTTTTATAATTAAATAAAAAGCGGAAGCGGGAAAGTAGTTAGCGCGCAATTTAAATTTGGTATTTCGCGGATGGCGGGCACACAGGGGCGCGGGGGGTAATGGGCGGGGCGCCGCTAGCGCCAACGGGCCACGCGACGCACTTCCGCGCGCACTAAAGCAGTCTACTTTATACTTATCGCAGGGACGCACGGCGCTCGCTACTTTCACCCGCTTACCCATTTTCGCACATATCAGTACTTTTACTAGTCCACCCTCAATATCGGGGGATGGGGGGTTGCCCTATCCCCCCCCAATCAATTGGCCTTGGATCACATAGTCATTCGTCTGGCGAGATTATGTTTTTTTTGTTATCTGCACTTTGTAGATTTAAATAACTATATAAATTTTATTTTTACTCTTTATATCATATCTTCTGCAAGCCGGTCCCAATGTAATTGGGAAAAGTCTAGGCAGATATATCATATTTTCTCCTATAACAAACCATTTTACAGGGAGCTAATGAAAGTGTCTCCTAAGACCACAGCATGGAACTTGGACAATTTGGAGCTGACTCCCATCAAACACATTCCAGTGAAGACCAGACCTGAAGTGAAAGCTCTCATTGCCCAGGAGTTGCCTGAGGATGAAGACGACGAGGAGTATGAGCCTACAAATGATGATGTACCGGTTTGTAGCTTAAATTAATAACTTTTGAAGTTTGCTGTTTCTTGTAATGCTTCCCACGTTTTAAGAGTTTCATTAAAAAAAAATTTAAGGCACTATTTCAGTTGAGTAATAATAAATTGTAAACAATTGAACTATATTAGATATGAGCAGGACTCTCACGCGCGTCCCTTGACGTACCGTGTCATGGCTCTACATACGGTACGTCAAGAGTTGCGGGTTCGAGTCCTGCTCGTGTCTATTATTTTTCAATGTTTCCCTAGGAAAAAATAATTAATATAGGCATTACGTGGCCTAAACATGTATAAAAATCATTTACAAAAGTTTATAATCAATTGTTTACGAATACAGATGAATCTTTCAAACGCATTATGGTAGCATTCCCTAAAGCTATACATTTTTTTGGAAATAAAAATACGGTCGTGACCAGGAATTGAACTCTGAAAAGCAGAAGTCGGGTTGGCTATCTAGTTGATAGACCGCCTAGAGTATTTAGCCGGGAGGTGCAGATTCAAATCCTGCCGTAACCGTATTTTACTTTTTACCTAAATGTATTACTTTTAATTGTTTACCATTAATTACTCTGAATATATGTTTCATAAAGGTTATAAAACCACGACCTATTTAACATGATCTAAGGTTATAAATATTTAACTATGAATGCCAAACATTGACATAGAAAATTCTATAAAATTCAGAGCGATGATGACCAAGGCCTGGAGTCGTGCAGTGACCTGGATTCCCAGCCTCGGACCCCAGCCACTCCTCAGAGCCTGCACTCCACCAGTCCTAAGGTGGTTAAAGACGGGCCCTTCAAAGTGCCACAGGTATGTTAAACCGGGTTCTTCTTCCTTTCGTATTGAGTTTTCTCGTGACTACTTAAGTGAGTAGCATAATGCCTTGTAATACGTTCGTTGTATATTCAAATACGTGTTTTAATTTTTTTTATCACTTGCCACTATATGTTCTAGAAGTCATCGGCATTTCATATCCGAATACTTGTGAGAAGAAACGCCGAAAGAAATTAAGAGGTCATTGTCTATTTTAAAGCCCCGAAATCCATTGTACATTCGTTAACTGATTTGATTATTGCCTTGTGTCAAATAAATGACAATGTGTCAATTATTTGACAGGATGTTTCAACGCCTACGAGACGAAAGCTAGACCTTGAGGAAGACGCGACGATAGCCCTCCGCACTCGCTCCAAGCTGAGTCTCTCTGCCACTTCCATAGAGCATATTGAGAGTACGTTTGTCCCCCCCGACGATATTCCGATGCCAGCAGTCGATGATCTATGGAACCAGTTCTTGAACGAGTGCCTCAACCCTGCTTCCACTTCGAAGAATGAAGATGACGATGAAACGGATCCCGAGTATAATGTGGCAGCTGATCAAGATGCGCGTGAGTTTATTTTGATTGTAACTAGAGATGGTGGACAGTCTTGTCACCCAACTTGAGAGAGGCTTAAGTCTAGACCAGGGATCATCAATTAATTAATGTAATTGGGGGTCCGTTTTTACAAATAATTCGACTGTTGCGGTCCGTTTGGTAGACGAATAGTAGCAACTAAAGTCTGCACAAAATATTTCAGCAGTCCGGATTCAGATCGCGGCCCGCCATTAGGTGACTTCTGGTCTAGATTGTTCGATATATTGATTCCATGATGCCAATTTTGCTATTTTTTTTCGTTATCAGACGATGAAGACGAAGAAGCGCTTGGCAATAGTATCATAAAGATATCTAAGAAGGAGCTCAACGATCTAGTGACTGAGTTGTTCAATATCATGCCTGAGGCGGCGGCCGAAGAGACACTCTTATCAGACAACCTAGCCAACAGCGTGCTTACTGATCAAAGTCAGACTGAGGTCAGTTTCCACTTGATTATCGGTTTTTAAAGATTTAGACCTAATTTAATAGATCATTCAGCTTGGGGTATTCCGTACCTGGCGCAAAAACTAAAATTTGAAATTACGTGTAAAATATGATCGAAAATTAGAAAGACGCGCAAATTCGCATATTATACAGGCGCCATTTTGAAAACGGAGGACATAAGATTGGTTAATTACAAAGCTATTACTAAAACGATGACTACGCGTAACGGTTGTCATAAATCTTCATTTGACGACCGGGATCGACAGTTTAACGTGCTCTCCGAGACAACGGTTTCGATATGGAATTATGATCAATATCGACAGGCGCAGCTTAATCTAAATCGATCCATCTGTACGGCTATTACTTATCCATGAGCCCCTCTTCTTATATCTAAACACAAATGTTATTAAAGATAAATCTTTGAAAAGCATTAACGCATGCTTAGCGAATTCTAAAGTTATTATGTTAAATGGAAAAAGAATACGGTCGCGACTTGTCGGTTGGTCCTGTCGGTTCGGTCACATGTATAGGGACTGAATAGATAGCAATGACGTCGCCAAAAGACGTGTTAAAATATGGATGAAGAATTCGCGGTGGTGAGCAGAGGTCGAGATGGCTTAGTGGTCAGAGCGCCTGGAATATTTATCCGGGAAGCGCAGGTTCGAATCCAGCTCGCGTCCGTATTCTTTTTCCATTTAATATAATAGCTTTAATTTATTAATAATGTATTATATAATTTGATTCATATAATATGCTAGACTTTTTATTTATACCAGGTATCCACTCGATGGGAAGGTAAGCAAGAGCCACTTTCAGACGAAGAAAAAGGAGACAAGAAAAAGCTTTCTGACAGACTGACATTTGAGAAGAAGAATTATTCGGCTGTCTCTATCGGAAAAACTGAACCAGTCGATACAGAGCGTAAAAGAGTGAGGGAAACAGAAGAGCCCGAGAAGGACGTCAATAAAGAAAGTAAAAAGGAAACAGTAGCTGAGGTTAGGTTAGTAAAACATTTTTGAAGAACCGTTCTAGGAGGATGTTTCTTCAACTAGAAAGCCTTTTCCTTTTATAAACATTATGGGCCAAAATATATACTTTTGATAATATAATAAAGCTGAAAAGTTTTTTTGATTGAACGCGCTAATTTCTAGTCTATCTGTCGGATTTCAGGTATTCTCTTTGCATTTTATAGCTCAATTCTTGAGTATTGTATTTAACATCTCGCTACGACCCTTAAGAGCCGAGCAAAAAGATAAAAGTGGATGAAACCGCGGAGTGTAGCTCGTCATTTATGTACTATCAAGGCGATTGCATGGCACTGGAAAATCAGAGTGAAGTTATCAGACATGACATGATAATCGAGTTACATAACGTAACGAGCCCATAACTGTTCCACTACAGGGCAAGGGCCTCTTCTCATACAGAGAAGGCACGAGCATTGATCACCACGCTAGCTCACTGCGGGTTGGCGATTTCAGACTACCAAGTCCAGGTTTCCTCACGATGTTTTCCTTCACCGTATGTCTGTGATGTCTTAGATTAACTAACTTATGACATTGAAAAAGTCACATTGGTACATGCCAGATTTAAACCCACAACCTGTGGCTCAAGAGGCGGTCCCATAACCACTCGGCCACCACGATAGTTAATGATGTGCCAATCGAGTTAATGATGCAGTACTGTCAGCAGGAAGAATGAAACTCCAGCAGTTGTGAACGTGGCGGTAGAAGAGCAAGTTAACTCGAATGGGGTACAGATGGCGCCACCGCTATTACAGCAGCATCTGAAGCCCGTGCGCACCGAACTAGTGCGGATACAAGTCAACCAAGCCGCATCTTGTGTGAGTACCTAGCAGTAATCTATGACAATAATACAATTGAAGTGCCTGTCTGATTTCAGAATAAATTCCAAAGCAGATATTTCAATTTTGGCCACTACTATGTAGAGTACAAAAAAAATAAAAAATTGGGGATTTTAATAAAAATACAAATAATTTGAAGAAAAAATATAGTCGTACTGAAATTATTATTTTGGCGAGTTTTTATGTGTTAACCATTTTTCTCTGACAGCCAAGACAGTTTTGACAACTGTCTTGGCTGTCAGACATTTCACAAAATTTCGATCCACCATATTTTTCTGAAATAATAGACTCTGAAACGGCCCCACGGAATTAAATGAAATTTTAGGTTAATTAATAATAATACTCAAAACTCAATCGTTTATTGTATTCCACAATGTTTATGCTTAGGTGGTAAGAAAATATAAAAGTAACAATGTTGGACCCAGTCGGGCACAGCAGACATATTTGAAGGATATAAATAATAGGATTGCTCGAGCAGTTAAACTCGCGGGCTCAGCTCACGTCTAAAGGCTTCGTTCGAGTTCGAATCTAGTCGGGTAATTCCGAAAAACATGCACCTGAGTAGTACCTGGTGAACAATAATTAATATGAACATGCCTCACGAAAGTTATTGTACGAAAATGTTAGGGATTAAAACAGGAGTTTTAACTCAAAATTACTTTTACGCTCCATTTTGATATCTTGCAGGGTTAATCAATTTGTCCAAGTCCCGCGCGAGCGTTGGCGCGGACACAGCTTGTAACACATAACAAACATAACAATAAATAAAAGCGCTTTAAAAAAAGGTTTACAAAGAGGTTGTCGCTGAACCGAAATCAACTACGAATTCTGACTAGGACCCTTCCTCGCCACTGCAAACTTAACACCTTCACAGAATGGGTCTAAGTGATACAACAGTCTGCAGATATTGACGCGAAAAAGATGAAACGCTCATGAACATCCTATGCGAATGTGAGGCGGTACACCTCACAAGAAACCAGCACCTTGGGGTACACACCATCTCGCTAGGAAAGATCAAATCCTCCAACCCTAGGGTTGTAAACAGATTAAAAGACATTAAGGTGTCACAAATTCACTATAGATCTTTGCGTCGCGTTAACTAAGGGGCATATAGCCGCTTCCTCTACTCTCAAATATATACATTCAATCACTGCAATATCATAAAAATTAGGTCCAGCTGGGACAAAAAGTATGCTATGTATTAATCCAAGTTATAAACTATCTGTGTGCCAAATTTCATCTAGAATCCGTTCAATAGTAATTGAGTGAAAGTAACAAATTAACTATCCATCCACACAAACAAAATTTATAATATTAAGTAGTATGTGTTAACTATAAATGGAATTATACTGTACTGAACTAACAAATCATCTGCATTTTGCCCTAATACCCTTTTATAAACATGGAAGCAAACGGAGTTTATCGCTTATGTTGCATTATTAATAGTTATACTAACAGTACGTAATGGGAAGGAGTGTATTTATTTTCGTGCAGATACTGCCGGAACAGCTGCAGATCCTGCAGCAGCAGCTGAGGCAGCACGTACAGCTGGCGACGTCCTCCTACCTGCAGCTGTATGTGCACCCGATACACTGGAGCTATGCGTCTACGTATAGGGAGTTCTTGGTAAGTCGTATACTTTATTTATATGTTGTTTTTATACAAGCTTGTATCATATGGCATAATACATACAAATATTGCAAGCAAGATTTGAACTACTTCCCAGTGTCCGTTTGAGCTAAATTTACATAACTCCCAAATTAGTTTTATACCTGAGAATTCGAATTGACCCTGAGGTTACGGGTTCGTTCGCATGCATTGATTCGTTTGAAAAATGTGTATTCATTAAGATAATCCCTGTCTGTACGGTACGACATCGAATTAATTGCAAAACTGATTATTAATTTTTATATTAATTGAAAAATATGTGGAAGGAAAATTCGGTATAATGAGCAGAGGTCGAGATAGCTTAGTGGGCACGTGCCAGGTTCAAATCCTGAGTCACGACCGTACTTTTGTATCCATATCTTTGTTATACTAATGCTTTATTTAGGACGCCTTCATGAAAATGGTGGAAGCGAAGCCGAATTCAGTAGCGAACGTTTGCAACCTGAAGCCGGCCGCAGAGCTGGTCAGCACTTGGGAGAAGACCGTCTCCGCTAACACGCCGGAGAACACTGCGATGGTTGAGTAAGTTAAATACATCGATTCATTTTAACGAAACTCAGACACATTTACAGATTTTTTTTAATGTAGTTATTTTATCTAGGTTTGTGTGTAAATTAGAACCAATTTTTGCCAAGAAAGAGATCGAAATTTCGCCTTTAACAACATCCGTAATAGGAAACCAATACTTTGAACATTTGTGAAATTTACGTTCTTATATTTTTCTCAGATTCATTCAGAAGGAAGCGGATAGATGGTAAGTGCATTATCATCAATTTAAATAAAACGTTTTTATTCATTTTTGATGTACGACATTAAATATTTTGACATTGTTAGCCAGCGTCGTGGCCAAAACAAGAACTTATATCTGGGTGAATTCCACGAGATATTCAAGAAGGTAGTGGCCAACAGTACCGTGTTCCTGTACCCTTACTTACTGCCGTCCATGCCTTTCCGAGGAGACAATCCGCGCCGATTCTGCTACCTACAGTCTGAAGACGAGTGAGTATAGTGCGATATTTAATATTGTTATAATAATATACGTAAGTGAGGTGTTTTTGTATCTTTCTTACTGCCGTCCTTTATGTTCAAACCAAGTAGAACCTCGTTAATTTTTTTTTTTTTAAAGTAACTAGAACCCCTTCGATGGAGTGAAGAAAACAATATATTAGATATTATACGATTGCAACAATCTCGGGTCTTTTACTGTTAGTTATTGAAGAGTTCCATTGTCTATCTCCGAAGATCTTCATCAAATCCTAACCTAGTACATATATACTAAAACCTTCCGTGAAAAATATGTATTTAAATAACGAAAACTTCATGCAAAGCGGATCAGTAGTTTTTGACATTGGGTCGGATACAGAACCTCCTTTTTTGAAGTCGGTTAATGATTTAGTTAGTAGGTAGTTAGATATTGTTCGCAACTACATCAGTTAATTTATCTGCTTATGTATGTTTTTATTTGTAATTTTGATGTGCGTGTCTACTGACGCAATAAGATTTAAATATTTATTCTAATAATTAATTAAATTATATCATCTCATCTGCATTTAGACTAATAGCATTAGGCCTGGACCAGTTCTGGCAGTACGTGGCCGCCAACCCATCCATTTACAAGCCTCGGCCAGTGCAGAACCCGCGCCACCGCTGGGGGCTCGGTGTAACGGTGGAGCTGGTGGCCAAGCACATGTTCCCCTGGATGTCCGTCAAGATCCTCATGGGCCATATACAGAATGTCAGGAAGACTGGTGACTGGGAGAATCCTATTTTTGTATGTATTATTTTTGTTTCATATTTATATTTTGTTGATGCGAACGTAACTTTCTTTGTCTGTTTGTTGCCCGTATATGAGTATACTTATTTCAATATAATTTAGTTGCGTAATTTAATTAAATTACATAGGATTTGGGGGCTGAGATGCCCGCGTCCGTAGGTGTGCACCATTAAAATGGAATCCCTACACGTGCCCCTGGGTGGTGCAAAACAGGCAACACAACTATGGTGGGAGGCTTCGGCCGCGGCTGGTTACCACCCACCTGACGAAGCCATGCCGTGAAGCGACCTAGTAGTGTTTCGGGATGTAGTCCGGTGCAACCGTTTTGAAAGACGGGTCTGGGCAGTTGAATCAACTCCCCAACTATCGTTCTCCCCAAATCTATCCATTCTACTTGGAGTGAATAGATTTCTTCTGGATCTACGTGTTCCATCCTCGGCCACAACATCGCTTACCACCAGGCGAGTTGGTGGCCAAATGTAGATCCATTATACATAAAAAAGTCATCAATACAAATCGACCATGAAAATATAAATATAAGACGCGAGTGGGACTGCACACATGCAATAACTGCTTTCAATGAGTCAAAACGGTTACATTTCTGTGTACATTTTATTTTTCAACTTTTATCTTCTAATATATAAAATTCTCGTGTCACAGTTTTCGTTGCCATACTCCTCCGAAACGGCTTGACCGATTTTGATGAAATTTTTTGTGCTTATCCGGTATCTATGAGAATCGGCCAACATCTATTTTTCATCCCCCTAAATGTTAGGGGTAGTCCACCCCTAAATTTTTATTTTTATTTTTTAGACAAAATTTTTAATTTCTATTTTTTTATGATAGAACATACAAAAATACATACAATCCTCAATTTTCACCCTTCTACGGTCAACCCTTATTTTAGGAAATTATTTATATGGCAAAACAACGTTTGCCGGGTCAGCTAGTACTATTCTAAATACATATATTCATATACACAATTCTTTATACTATTCTCCAGACTATTGTCATAAAAAATATTTCTAGAAATACTTCGAGAGACGAGCTGTGGAGCCAGTAAAGCACAAACTATTGCCGTACAACCCGAAGCTGACGCTGTACGAGCAGCCGGAACACGAGGTGCCGCGCATATGGGTGCGCTACCTCGCTAACACCAGCAAGCGGTTTCGGGTGAGAATACTATGTGCAATCACAGTTAGACTACCTGCAACACGCGGTTGATGCTGCATGAGCAGCCGGAACATCAAAGAGAGTTATCATCAATATTTTACCCGAATACTTGAGATATAAGAGGGCCTAGAATAGAATCCTGTAGTAAACCCATTTCTTATATATATCTATATATATACCTTGATGATGTTACAGTAATGCCAACTTTTTCTTGTTTTATACGTATTTTTAAAGATAGGTCAATACAACCTCAACTAGCTTGACTTTGTATCCCGTAATACATAGTGGTTTAATTTAAGAATAAACGACAATGAACGTAGTCAAAAGCTTATGACGGATTACTAAAAATCTAATGCGACTTCTCTCCCCTTCCGCCAGCTTAGTGCTATCGTCAACGTGACACAGGCTACTGAAGTCACCAATAATAGTTTCACTGCTAGACAAAGACCTCTCATATATCAGCCCACACATGTACTGCTTGAAATTAAGCCTCTGACCTCAAATACTTTAGAAAATAATAATATTTATTTTACAGAACTTCTTGATGAAACGCACAAACAAGACAGGTGTGGCGCCCAACGGGGTAGATGTAGAATTTGGGAAAGCAGTGGTCGAGCCTACCAAAGTGCCACTGCCCATCGACTTCACCAAAAAAATCCGCAGCCACTGGCCTACGCCACCAAAACCACCACCGCTCGTTGACAAGTTCGACATACAAATCACAAACAAACATACAGAAACACCGGTCCAAAACTTATATAGATTCGTCGAAACCAGTACCGGAGCATACCTCCTACCCTTAAATAGTGTCACAATGACTGTGAACGCGAACACCGCCCCTATTACAACCCCAGTAGAATTAAACACTATAATTGCAAACAATCTCCCAGAAACCTCGAAAACTACGCAAGAAGTTAAGCAAAATCAAAACAATTCTGAACACTGCACCTGCTGTGTTTTACTACGCAAGATTTGTAGACAAAGACAGACTGTAATCACAGAGTTTTTTGGCACTAAAAAAGAAAAGGTACCTAATTGTGGATGTAGAGAGAAAATGTACCCGAAGGTATCTAATAGGTTAAGGTTGTTAGTAAATAATTATAAGAATTATTATAAGAGTGCGTTGCAAGAACTTCAGAACAAGATAAAACTAGTAAAAGAGAGCAAAGATATTACAAGACTTAATGATAATAGAGATAGTGAATTAGAAGATGTAGGTGAGTGTTGCTTAATCTTTTAAATAACGTGGTAAATACGGTGTTGCCGTCAATATTTTGTTATATCAGACTCTTACAACTTGACTGCCTCGTTGGTCTAGTGGTCGCAAGCGCGGCTGCTGAGCGCGAGGTCCTGGGTTCGATTCACAGGTCGGGCAAAGAGTTTTTTTTTTTTCTCTTTATAAATTCTCAATAGTAGCCCGGAGTTAGGAAGTTGGTGATGTGACACCCCCGTGCTACGCAGAGCACATAAAGCCGTTGGTCCGGCGCCTGATCTCTCTCCGGTCGTGACGGATAGCCGTCCCATCGGACTATGAGAGTGAAGGAAGAGGGAGTGCACCTGTGTTTGCGCATACACTTGTGCACTATAATATCTCCTGCGTACTTGGCTTATTTCCTCGGAGATAGGCTGCCGTGACTGAAAATAAAGTCTGGAGGAGTATTATTATATCAGACTCTTAACTTGTATTTGACCCAAGATTTTGATCCATGCCTATGGCAATTATATTTCATGAATAAATTTTTTAGTTACTCCGATTTTCTTGTCCCCATGAATAATGCTTAATGTATCTTTAATTGAATTGCTCTGGCGAGCGCAGTTTGATTTGCCCTCAATTTATATTAATTCCTGTTTATGGTTATCATTCAAGTCCATTTTTTGGTATTGCCTCTCTAGTGAATATCTCGTTGGTTTAGTGGTCCCAAGCACGACTACTGAGCGTTAGGTCTTGGGTTCGACTCTCAGGCCAGGCAGTGTTTTTATGTGAGAAAATTTTCAGTAGCAGGTTGAAATTGTGCCCGGATGATGATGGTAATAGGCTCATCATCCTGAGACTTAATGACAGTATTGGTGAAATAAAGACGTGACAATTCCGTTTTAGTTTCTAGCTCTAATCGGGCGTTTTATCTCCGTAAGCTCAGCCCAAGATTTGACGCCGAAAAATAATTAATTAATTTCTTGCAGCTTACGTAACCAAGTTCCACCTGAGACTCCTCACAAAAACGACTATAGCAAATAATGTTAACGTTAAGAGGAAAGTCCACACCCTCCTTTCTAATTTCGATCCGCACGATAACGATCCACTGACTTTAGCGGCTCAACTGGACCAGGCTTTTGGACATGATCTCGTCGATGTGTACAAGGAATTCCTAGGCTGTTTGACACCTGAACAGGCGGACAAAATTGACCGCTTCAAAGATTATTTTACTAGAAATTGTGTCACAGATCTGGTCAAGAAAGTTGAAGTGAGTATCGGTAATGATGCTATGTTTTTTTTTTTAATTATTTTCTTTTTTACAAAAATATCAAGTTTGTGGTGACCACTTGATTCACCACATAGGTACAATTTGTACGTATTAATTACCGCTTTTAGGTTTTTTATTTTTTATTTTTATCATATATGGATCTACGGTTAGCCACCAACTCGCCTGGTATGCGACGGTGTGGCCGTGGATGCAATACGTAATTACGTATGTCCGGTAGAAATCTATTCACTCTAGCCTATGAGTATTATTTGTAATCAGACATTGTATTTAGTGCTTCAAGTACGTATATTGTAGGCGTGCAATAAAACACTTTTTCGAATCGATAGGGAATCGAATCGAAGGGATAGCAAACATTTTTGAGGTTAATATTTTATAACAAAACTTTAGATCTAACAATACCTAAATTTTTTTTGTGGAATTATAATGCGGTCTTGAGCTAGATTCGAACCTAGGCGTCTCGGAGTCCAGGCACTCCGACCACTAGGTCATCTCGACGTCTTAAGAGGTCTCTTTCTCCCAAATCTTTAGCCGAAATTTTTATATGTAGAGTTCGCCACGCATGCATTAATGCTTTTAAAAGATTTATCTGTAACTAGCGGTTACCCGGCGTGAGCTACTAAGTTTTTGTTTTTCATAATTTTTGTGGTCTAAAACCATTTTCGCACTATTGCTATTCTAATGAAACCAGTTTGGGGCACATCGGTGGGATGGTCTATAACGGACATAGGTAGAAACAATTTTTGTGTTTCATATTCCTTAACTTTCAGGAACAAGTGACAGACACAGAAAAGAGGTGTAAAATCCTAAGTGAATTACACAATGTGTTTACGAAGAACCTGGCGACGGCATGCGAGATTTGCACTGGCATACTGTCTTCTCTTGAGGGGTATCCGTCACTGGCGCAATATGTACACTCCCTGTTCCCACATAGGAAGGAAACAAGGTAATTTTAAGGGGGAAACGCAAGAACGCAGGGCATTTTAGTCCTACTTAGAAATAAAATAAATTTGTAGTATGCTATGGTAAAACATATTCTCAATACATATATTTTTTTTTTTTAATACATGTTGAGGCCATGTAATGCCTATATTAATTACTATTTTTCAAAGAAACATTGAAAAAATAATATTCTCTATACTCAATACGTTTCTTGCACTCCACAAGTATTAAATAAAGGTTTTCATTAAGGAAACAAGAATCATATCGATGGTTGAAAGGATAATTGATTTGAGCGACATTTTTGTGTAATATTAAAATGTCTCTAAAGGCTGTTATTTGAACGTTATTTTTTTTAAACCACAGTAAATACACTTGATCCAAATAGCCTTTCAACCGTCGATGTGTGGGCCCCGTTGGGCACGACAAAACGGTAGAAAAGAGAACGAATTATATTTTTATATTTTCTTACAATACTTAAAATTGTACTCATTTGCATCTTTGTAAGAATATAAGGAAGAAATTGAGTACTTGGCGTGTTGTCTGTAAAAAAAAAAACAATTAATAAGATAAGTCTTTATTTGCCTTAAACATGGTATGAAGATGTTACAATCTGGTATAATGTCCACATGTTCAGCTATACCGATTAAGTAAGTGCATGCAAAGGTAATAAAAAAAATAAAAAAAAGTCACAGATTAATTGGTTAGTGATAGGTAATAAAAAATTTTATTCATATAAGTACTTAGTTAATAACCCATGATTTATTTCGGGTTAGACGTTAGTGCCCAAAAATACCGTGTGATATTCATATAGCAATTTTGTAACACGTAATCCTTAAACCGGGACTGCATAGGCATTTTTTCTTTTAATTCATTATCACATACGTACATACAATCACGGCTGTTTCCCATTGAGGTATGCAGAGACTACCGATTTCCATTTGCCACGATTCTGACACACCTCGCTTCATCTATGTTCATTAACCTCTTCACGCATACTCGTCGATTTCGGTGGTTCCTGACCTGTCCTTTTATGAGAACGTCCGCAAATTGATTGCGGTACGTTCGTGGAGGTTGTCCTGCCCCGACTCTTCCATCCACTCTCGCCTCATATACTAATTTAGTCAATCGCCTTTCATCCATCCTTTCTACACGCCCAAACCATCTTAGCATACCTTTCTAATTCTCGTCACTACATCCTCTTTCACTCCACAACGTTCCCTTAACACGCTGTTCCTGTTAATTATCACGCAAATTTTAAGTATTGTTACTATATTAATATCGTGCGGTACCTTTTTACATTGCGGCCTTTCCTGACTACAAGTTAGTCTTTTATTTTTGTATAATAACTTTCGTGAAACACATTGATATTCATTATTGTTTAACGGTTATTACTCACGCGCATTCTTCGGGATTGCCCGACTACTTTCGAATTCGAACCTAGGCTGAGCCCGCGGCGATGTCGCGAGTTAAACTAGTTCTGTTGTGGAGTTTGACTCGCACCGTTAAACAATAATGAATACAAGTTAGCCGTTATAACTGTTTTTGCTTGTCTGCCATAGCCCGGAACAGATAGTTGTACCTCCGGCACCAGAACAGGACATATCACAACCAACACAACCAGTATTAGATGAGACAGCGCCGGGCGTGGAAACCACTGTGATGGGGACCACCATAGATTATGAAGCTGACCAGTCTATGAGGTGCGTTCATATCATCTATAAAGGATTACAAATTAGAAAGAAAGAAAGAAAAACTTAGTCGCGTGAAATAACGCACATATATAAAATTATATAAAGTAAACTTGTTAAACTACCCCATAGGTATAGTAGTTGCAAGCACGGCAACTAAATTTGAGGATTAAAGATGATACCATTTTAATGTTTCATAATAAATCTTAATCAGTTTGCTGTATAATAAATCTTTAATCATAAGTGAATTTGATACTGACTGTGTTTTTAATTTCACTAATCGTTTATTTTTTACGCCAATCGATCTTGTGTGTTTTCACGTTCCAAACTATCGGAACAAGTTTTTCCTGATTTTCAGTATTACAATTTGTTACTTATTGTAGTTTGGAAGTCAAGAGTCCGTTTGGAGTGCAACTATGTATTTATGTGCCAAAATACTTTTCTTTTTGGGAATAATTCCTACGAATTTCATGAAAATTCTCCATGCTGTATTTATTTCTATAATTATTATTTTTCATTTAGTGTTTTTTTGCTTTACTTGCAGTGAGACAGAAGACAACGTTAGAAGCAAGAGTAATTCTGAGTCAGATAATAATGATGACTGTGGTCGACCTATTAAACTCGTACGTATCTACTTTTATTTATATCACAATATCTTTATCCACTGTTACCTTAAGATTCCCGAAAAACTATAGAGTTGTGGGGGCTATATTCAGTAAAAAAAAAACTATTTAGATAATGATATCTATTCAATTAATCAGTACCTATACAAAGTCTATTTTAAGGTGCATTCATGATTTGAATATCGAAACCGAACCGAAAAAATATTAATGAATATATCCATATTATCACTTAAATAATGATGTCATATAATTCCAGGAAAATGTAAGTGTAGAGGATGTAGCACCAACATCTGAGAATGTCACACTTATGGTAACAGTAAGCAAAACTGAACTACAAGACTTCAGCGAATGCTCCAACACATCCTTGAAGATCATGTTCGAAGACGAAATGGTCAAAATTGAGAGCCCCGATTGGAAAAGGAACGAGGATAAACTTATATTGGAAATGTTAAAAGAACACCTAACTCCTGAGGAACTACAGGACAAAACTATTCTGGAAACTATAGACGAGAAAAATATTATCGGCATGATCTCCGATAGTTTAGCACATAAATCGAAAAATGACATCAAAACACGCATTTTGTATCTATTACAAATCTGTTAGGAATTAGCCGGGTCCACACTAGATTTAATCACAAAATGTAATCCCGAATAAGTAAATGTTTGTTAATTTGATTTATATAGATGGTGAACCAGATAGCAGAAATATGCCTGCCTGCGTTGCCGCTTGTGTGCACCCGGCAATAACATTATAGTTTTGGTATTATTTATAATGTAAATAAAGCTTTAATTAGTTTTCAATTGTTTCATTTAAGTATGAAACCGAAATTGTTGAAATTATCTATGTTACTAGCTGACCCGGCAAACGTTGTTTTGCCATATAAATAAAAAAAAATGGGGTGGACTACCCCTAACATTTAGGGGGATGAAAAATAGATGTTGGCCGATTCTCATAGATACCGGATAAGCACAAAAAATTTCATCAAAATCAGTCAAGCCGTTTCGGAGGAGTATGGCAACGAAAACTGTGACACGAGAATTTTATATATTAGATAAACAAACAACTTATGAGACAAAAGGAAAGTTCATAATTCTTTAGAAATCATAACAATACACGTACCAAGTCATCAACAATGAATAGCTTATTTTGATGGTTAATATACCTAATCGCAATTCATTTTCTACAGCGTTAAGTTTTTCTGAGTAAATTCTCAGTAGCAGCCTGGAGTTTGGCCTTATGCCCGGTAGATAGCAATAGCTCATATTACATAGGCCTTAATAACAGTATTGTTGAAATTGGTGTTTAACTGTGTACATCTCTGCCTACCCCTATGTCATATATATATTTTTATTGGTATATCCTACGATAGGTACTGTTGAAGAGGGCCTATTTTAAAAATCCCGCCGTCTACTACTGCAACTCCATACCAGACCTGTTTAAATGCAAGTCGGTTATTTCTGAACTGATCAAAAGACGTCAAAGTCAACATTTCTGATTACGTTCCAAGTCACAGGTTTTATTTTCTGTTTTGTTTTGCATTTGTAGTTTGCTCCATTTCTATCACACCCGTAGGAAAGACTTGGAACCCGAATAATGTCAAAAAATCAAAGCTGTAATTCTGAACGATTCAAACGGAACGCCGAACGGATATAAATCTTTAGGCGGGTCAGTTATTTTACTTTTTTGGAGGGTGGAGATATCTATTTATATTTTCAAAATTATTAAGTGATTATTATTTGTTGCTTCGCAATGGCTCGTAATAGTAACGAGAATGATGAGGACAATATTGATCCCGCGTCTGTAACATCTAATGTGAAGAACACTCTAAAACAAGTAGGTTCTACGCATTTGTTTTCATTTGTATTATATTAATTAAAACTACCTACTTAGAATTAATAACATTTGATTGCATACATAATTATAAAATCCTTTTATTCTAAGAATTTTGTTTTAATAACATTTGTGTTCAGGCGTTTCCTTTTTAATTAATGTGTAAATGTATACATTTTGAAGTTTCATACAATAGATGAAAAATGTAAATAAATAAACGCAACATTTATTTCTTTATGTCATCAATTTTCAGGAAGTAATTAAAGAGCTTCTGAATGGTTCATTCCAAGACAATAAAACAAAGCTGGGCAATGATGCATTGTCTCTGGTGGTGGAAGTGGCCAAATGTCTGGTGACCGAGACCTGCCTGCGCGCCTCCAACCACGCACTGGGTGAGGGTTGCGACAGAGTTGACATTGAACACATTGAGAAATGCCTGCCACAGTTGGTAAGGATCCTTGCATATCTACAGTTACTTACTTGTACTTCATTGCACTGGCGAGTCTGAGGTTGCAACAACGTTAGGCATGCACCACAGACTTTTTGCAATCATGAAGGAAAACATCATGCATCTGCCTTGTTGGTGTAGAGGTCTCAAGTGCAACTGCTGACCATAAGGCCTTGGGTTTGATTCAGCAGCATATTAGGCTTTCCATTAGAAAATTCTCAGTAGCAGCCCGGAGTTAGGAATTCTGCCCCATAAATGGCAATAGGCTCACCACCCATTCCACATAGGACTTAATTGGTGAAATGTGGGTATTCCACTATGTACACCATTGTATAGCCCTTCGGGGAATACAGGCATAATGCTTTCTTATCACTAGCTTTTATGAAATAGTAATGTTATACCAGAATCAATTTTATTTACAGATGCTGGACTTCCCTTAAAGAAAATGATATAGGAGATGTGGACCCTACTTTTATTTATAAAGATCATGAAGTCATGCCATTGTTGTACAAGTATTATTTCCAATACCTTGCTTGCTATGACACAAGCAACTTTGTCCATTCCTACCGCCAAAGTATTAGCTTCATCATGCATTAATACATTGAAAAAGAATATATTTTTTTAATATTTCTTCAAAGTTGTTCATTAGATATATAAATTGTAATTGAGGAATATATTAGGAACAAGGCTAATGCTATCGTTCAAATAATTTGGTTCTTATGAATTGATGAAAAGCAATAAACGTATTTTAACCTATACTATATTTATTTGTGTTCAAATTAGGAACAAACCATTTTTACCAGACTGACCCAGGACAGTTATGTTTTGCGAGTGTATGTATGTATGTCTATTTCTTTGGCACAAATGGCTTGATGGATTTTAACATATGAGGTGCCATTCGATTCTTCTCAATTATAGAAGAGTCATAAGCAATAAAAATATTGAAATACTAGCTGTGCCCGGCGACTATGTCCGCGTGGATGTCGTAAATAACAAATGTTCGACGTGATTCTTTAAATTGGCATAATTTTTTTATTTATGAACCGATTGACATAAAACAAACACTTAATGTTAAATTAAGCTTACCACAATATAGTATATTAGTTAAAACTACATCCAAATCGGATAAGCCGTTTCTAAGATTAGCGTGTACAAACGCACAGATAAACAGACAAAAATTCTAACAATCATGGGTCCTATTTGCGTTGATAAAGGTCCCAATAATATTTTTTTTCATATATTATCTTACATGTACAAACAGCGATACGTTTCATTTTAAAAGCTTTTATTTAACTTGCAATGTATGTATGTATGTTTGTTCTGGTGGAATCTCGTTACTCAATTTTGAAGCAGATATCTTCAACAGATTGAGCTGAAATTTTGTATACACGTTTAGTTTGGATAACAATCACGATAAGCTGTGTGACCGGTGACGTCATTCTAAATCCAATATGGTGGAATAGTTATTTTTAACGCATTTCTACAATATAGGTATCAAATGAAAGGGCTTGTTGAGAGTAACTCGAAAAATAATGAGACGTCATTCTAAATCCAAAGTGGCGTAATAGTTATTTTTTATGCACTTCTGGAATATGGGTATCAAATGAAAGGGCTTGCCGAGAATAATTAGGAAATAACCAAACAGTAAAAAATAAAAGCAAAAAAACATTTAAAATAAAATAAAAGCTTTTTTTAAATGATATTTTTGCTTTTAATCTTTATTATATATATAGATGATGTCTACTGTATATTTTGAGTATACACTGGGGCTAATCGAACTCCAATAAAACTTAAATTTGGTATAATGTAAAAAAATCGTGCGTACAGTTAGAAGGTCGTCGTAGAAATAGAACGATGACATGCAATTCATCAGTGACGTAAGCAAACGCCTACAAAAATACAATAGCAACAGGACACCGGAACATAACTATCCACGTAGCAGCCTGTAAGGCGTTTCGCCGCAACATATTCCCGGCCGTTGAAAGCCTGCTTTCAACCTATCAACTCTTCAGCGGTAGGCAGCGGGCAGAGCCGAGTAAACGGTCGCCGTGAACAGCCTTTCGAAGTTTTAATCTCTGCGACTCTGGCCACTCCATCTGGTCCGGGAAATAGGCGCAGAACACGCCCTAAACGCCAGTTAAGTGGAGGTGTATTGTCCTCCGCTAGCAACACCATGTCTCCAAGCTTGAGCTGAGCATTGCCTTTACGCCACTTTGTTCTTTGCTGAAGCTCTGACAGGTACTCCTTCTGCCATCTTTGCCAAAAGTGATGCCTTATCCTCTCAAGATGTTCATATCTTCTTCGGTGGCTGGTGTCATGTTTCTCTTCTAGGGCTGGCGAGGGTAACGCAGTTAACGGCCGCCCGATGATAAAGTGCCCTGGGGATAAGGAAAGGAGGTCATCAGGACAGGATGATAAAGGGCACAAGGGACGACTATTGAGAATCGCCTCCACTTGTGCAAACAAAGTTGTGATTTCTTCAAAAGTTAAATGGCTATTGCCAATAACTCGTTTGATATGATATTTAGCCGATTTGACACCGGCTTCCCAAATGCCACCGAAGTGAGGAGCGTAAGCAGGGATGAAATTGAACTTAATGCCCAGCTGACCTGCAAAATCAGATACAGGTTCCCTATTTTGTTTAAGAAAAGCTCCTATTTCATTCGCGGCGGCGACAAAATTACGACCGTTGTCGCTAAATATTTCCGTTGGTTTCCCTCTACGAGCAATAAATCGTCTGAGAGTCATAACAAATGCATCTTTAGTTAAATCGCTAACCGCCTCCAAATGTATGCATTTATAACGTAAACACACAAAAATACACATATAACACTTTACTAAGCGACTTCCGCGCCCTTTGCGGTTTAAAATGGAAAATGGTCCAGCAAAATCCAAACCAACGGACAAGAACGGAAAATCCGGATTCACGCGCTGTGAAGGTAAGTTACCCATTTTTGGGCACAATGTTCTACCGCTCAGCCGTCTGCATCGCACACAGTTATTTACGGTACGCCTTGCAAGATGTCTGCCATTAACAGGCCAAACTATTTCCCTAATAGTTGCTAATAATAATTGCGGACCTGCATGTAGATTTACATGATGCTCTTTTATAAAATATAATTTTGTTAATTTATGCGTGGCGTGTAAAAGTATCGGATGTCTTTTCTCAAAATCGCATGCAGACGCATCTATACGTCCACCGACACGAATTAACTTATCTTTATCTAAGAACGGAGATAATGACAAAATTTTACACCTAGCCGGTAATTGTTTACCTGCCGTAAGCAAATCGTATTCAATAGAAAATGACTCACGTTGTGCGATAAGACACAACGAACGAAATGACCCTAACAATTCTTCGGTTGTAAATATACCTACTCGTTTATTATGAGGATGCTTCATATTAAATACAAACCTTCGAACGTATGCAACAACGTTGCGAAGTTTATTAAACGATGAAAAATTTTCAAACTTTATAAAATTATCACTATTTACTGACGAATGTGATTTTG
The DNA here is from genome assembly GCA_935421205.1 of Xylocampa areola. Taxonomy (NCBI): domain Eukaryota; kingdom Metazoa; phylum Arthropoda; class Insecta; order Lepidoptera; family Noctuidae; genus Xylocampa; species Xylocampa areola. Next base: position 12,917,111 of record OW285218.1, on the reverse strand, counting down.
TCTCTGGTAAGTCGTCTACCTTAGATAACTGTAATATTGGCCAATGGGATTCATTTTTATGTAGAAAAGAAGGACCTGACCACCATAACTCCATGGAAAGTAAACGTTTAGCATCTATTCCCCTAGAAATCAAATCCGCCGGGTTCATTGCTGTAGGAACGTAACGCCATGAAGATGCTTGAGTTATTTCAACTATTTCACAGACGCGATTAGCTGCGAACATTTTTAATTTAGTTGTATCAGTATTTATCCAACTCAAAACCACACTAGAATCACACCAATGTATTATTCTTTCCGGTTTGTACCGAAGAGAATCCGTAACCGATTTACAAAGTTTAGCTGCTAATAATGCTGCACATAGCTCAAGACGCGGTATTGTGGTCGGTTTTAAAGGCGACACCTTTGACTTGGCGCATAGTAGCTTGATAGTGCTAGTACCGTAACAGTTTACTGATTTTAAATAAATACATGCACCATAAGCACATTGAGACGCATCACTAAATGAATGTAATTCTATCAATATCGGTTTGTCACATAGAACCAATCTAGGAATTTGAAACTTAATTAACCATTTTAAATTGTCAGTAAATTTTAACCAGTCGTCTCTTAACTCCTTAGTGACCGGCTCGTCCCAATCAAATTTTTGTTGCCACATTTTTTGTAATAATATTTTAGGCTGAATTATGACCGGACTTAAGATACCTAACGGGTCAAATATTTTAAATGAATTGGACATAACAAATCGTTTTGTTATGATGACATCTTTGTTTAGATTAAAATTTTTAATTGGAAAATATAATTTATCACAGGATGGAATCCACCCTAAACCTAGAGTACTTGAAGATTCACTAATCATTAAATGGTCTTGTTGGTTTAGGTTTAAATGTTTAAAGATTGATGGGTTGTTACTTTTATATTTTCTTAAATTAAAACAGCCATTTTTTAGAGTTTCAGATACGGTTTTTTGAATATAAAGCAATTCCTGCTCATCATTTGCTCCCGTTATAAGATCGTCAACAAAAAAATCATTTTGTACTATATTTTTAATGAATTCGTCGTTCTGTTCCTCACCTAGCTGCCATAGGCAACGCGTGCTAAGATAACTCGCACTGGCAGTACCATAAGTGAGTGTATTTAACTCGTACGTTTTAATGGGTTCAGTTTCGCTCTCTCGCCATAAAATACGTTGCAAACCGCGGTCGTCCTTGTTAACTAAAACTTGCCGGTACATTTTTTCAATGTCCCCAGTTAACAAGAACTTATATTGCCTGGCACGTATTAGTATAGCAAACAGTGAATCTTGAAGGGTTGGACCTACCATTAAAATATCATTTAGCGCATAACCTGACGTCGAACTTGCAGACCCATCAAAAACTACGCGCAGCTTAGTAGACTCACTCTCTTGTTTTAGTACTGCATGATGACAAAGATAATACGTTATGCTTCGCTCGTCTTTAGCTAACGAGAGATGCCCTAATTCGGAGTATTCATTAATGAATTTACTGTATTCACACTTTAATAGTGGATTTTTTCTAAAACGTTTTTCTAAATAACACAACCGTTTTTTGGCTAATTTATAGGTGTCCCCCAGACAGTCTGGAGTGTCCTTAAGTGGCAGTTTTACAGAAAACCTACCGGTGATTTCTCTGCGAGTATGAGTGATGAAATGTTTTTCGCAAGCCCTTTCACTTTCACTCATTAAGCGTTTTGTGGGAACTTCTTCCAATTCCCAGAATTTTACGATTGACCTTTCAATATCGCCTTGGTTTGATACGACATCTATACTTACTTGATTACATTTTGTAGTTAGATTACTAATATTTGAATACATAGGACCAGATATTATCCAGCCTAGATGAGTATTTCTTAACTTTGGATTATGTGGGCCAAGGGAACGCTGTTCGTTACCCAAGAGGTCCCAAAATAAATCAGAGCCTATTAAGACGTCTATGGGCGCTGGCTGATTAAAAGTAGGATCAGCTAGCACAATGTCTTTAGGTAAATTCAGTGCATTAATATTGACCGGGTACCTTGGGATTAAACCAGTTATTTCGGTTAAGACAAGACATGAACATAGGGCACTGTATTTGGTTTTAACGGCGTTTATTTTAATATTACAACTTTCGGATATATGATTTGAAACTGAATTACCTATCCCTATAACCTTTAGCGAGTCAATAGGGTACGCCTTTAATGAAATTTTATCCTTTAATGCCTTCGAAATAAAGGATGACTGGCTGCCACAGTCTAGCAGGGCTCGAACCTTCGCCTTTTGCTGGGTCAATGGATTCGAGACTTCAATTATGGCCGTTGACAAAAGAATTTGGCTTGAACTTCGTTTAGAGAAGCTAGCAATAGTTTCTTTATCATTATCACTAGGTTCATCTACTGCTACAAGATTATTCATATTACTCGATGAAGCGGGGCGGTGCAACAAGGTGTGATGCCTTTTATTGCACTCCCGGCACGGTCCCATGCGACATGAACTTAAGTGATGCCCCTGCCTAAGACAATTAACACACAATTTATATTTATTTACTTCCTTCATCCTTTCATCGATCCCCTTTGCCTTAAAAGTGGGACAATCAAAAATCCTATGATTTTCATTACAAACAACACACAAATATGCATTATTGTGATTACTATCTTTATTTATTTTGTTAGTAGAAGCAAACGATTTCGTGTAACTATTTTGACCATGTTTATGACTATTATTTGTGACGGAACTACTGCGCGTACTAGGTATTAGCGACTTAGACATAGTACTATCGTGTTTATTACGATTTATTGACTCCAGTACGTCCGCGCGGTCAGTCATGAATTTATAAAACTGCTCTAGTGTTGGGGTATCACTGTCTAAACTATTTCGGTGTTCTTCCCATTTTGTTAAAGTATTGCCGTCCAACTTTGCTGACAACATGAAAATAATCAGCACATCCCACCTGTCCGTCGGTTGTCCTAAACTGGCCAAGGCACGCAAGTTTTTTGTGACATGATCTACTAAAAATCTCAAAGATTTCTCTGATTCACGTGAAATCTGCTTTACATTAAATAGTGAATTTAAATGGTGATTTATTAAAATTCTTTTATTGTTATAACGATTACAAAGTAAGCTCCATGCTTCAGAATAATTTGCGGACGACACCTCAAGATTTGAAATAATTCTCGCGGCATCACCTTCTAAATATGACATTAGATAATGAAACTTATGTATCGGTGTTATACGTTCATTCTTGTGAATTAAACTCTCAAAAGTATCGCGGAATTCCAACCAACGGAAATAAGCACCGTCAAACTTGGCAATTTGGATCTGAGGCAATTTTAAACCAGTCGCTTGCTGATCAGAACAACATGAACTGTCATGAATAGAAATACGTCTGTGCTCACATTCGATCTTAGAGAATTTATTTAGCAAAGTCTTTGCCGTGGCTATGTTTACGATGATCTCGTGCTCAATGCTATCGCGTTCATCAATTTCGGAAGATAAATTTTCTGAGTTTAAAACCTCGATCTCATTCTGCAAGTCATCAACCCGTACTGACAATGCCTCGAATTTTGCTAGTTTCAAACTCAATTCGGTTAACTGTATATTATTCAACACCGTGACAGTCGCAATAGTATTTAAATAATTCTTAAATTTTGTTATTTGCCCTTTTGCAGATGATCTTTTAGTATTTAAATCTTTCAAACGATGTTTATCTACCGATTCGTTAGGCATTGTGAACAAGCTACGATATCAAGTTCAATATAGTTATAAAATAAACTTTAAACAACAATGACTAATCTATTTAGGTAGGTAATTAAATAATGGCTCACGCTCCTCGACCAATGACACCTGGCAAACCGGTTCCACCCGCACAGCTGATTGCAGGTAGGTAGTCGGTGCCGAGAACAACCTGAAATTATCGGCGTTTACACTTAAGTATTCGCATCAAATGAGGAATGGCATGAGCAGCCCTTTAATTAAGTAACTTCTGCCTTTCTGCCTTAGACTTAAGGATAATTTTCCTTTGCGACTGTATACCAACCTAGTGACCTGTTAAGTAGGTGTTCAAACTAATTAAAATATTTTTAAAGTTATTATATTTGAATATAAACAATTGATGATTAAGATTTGTGTTAGAAGAAATAATCTTATGAATAGATTGATCTATTGAACAAAGAAAATAATTTGTCTGGACCTGTAGGTAGGTTGACAAAATTAAAAATAATTATTTGCAATTTTCTTAATGAATTTATAGCCTTTAATTCTTGATTTGCACAAATGAATGCTACTCTCAATATCTGGAACAATATTTTTAGGAGTCTGGATGAGATATTAGGAAGATTAGGAAAATTTTGAAGGAAAGGGCACTTATCTGTTTCTGTGGTCGTCTGATGCGCGATGTGAAACTTTCGCGGAATCACTGCTCGCCTCAGCCCGAATTCGTAGATGATCCTGACTGCTCCCACGTTTTGAACCCCTTTCTCCAATCTTCAATCACGCCAACGTTAACCGCTCATCAACCGGCCGGTCCCTTCTTGACGAGATTTTCACCCAGTTTTTTCTTGTATTTTCTTCGTGCATGGATTAATTCCCCTCATGGGCCACCATTATGTATATTTTGAGTATACACTGGGGCTAATCGAACTCCAATAAAACTTAAATTTGGTATAATGTAAAAAAATCGTGCGTACAGTTAGAAGGTCGTCGTAGAAATAGAACGATGACATGCAATTCATCAGTGACGTAAGCAAACGCCTACAAAAATACAATAGCAACAGGACACCGGAACATAACTATCCACGTAGCAGCCTGTAAGGCGTTTCGCCGCAACAAATAAAAAAAGAGGGGGAGAATAAAAAATATTTTGTGTTTTAACAATATTGGTATCAAATAAAAGCTAGTACATAGCCGATTTCGAATATAATAATTTACATTATAACACTGTAATGCCATTTTTAACACAAACTACAAGAAATCACGTTAAACTATGTTGAATTCAACTATAAAAAGAGTAAGTTAAAGTATTATGAAACAAAAAATCCGACTGCACTGTAATAATGTATTTGTTGTGCAGACAGCTATAGAGTATTTACTAATTATTTTTTCAATTACCTTATTAATTTGCCCTGTATGGTGGGTGCGTTCAGAGACACCATTTTACATACACACCAAGACCCGGAAAATGATATAAATTGTCGCTCCGTACTGGAATCAAACCCATGACATGCAGCCGATATCTTGACCAGTGCGAGTAACACATCAATTATTATAGTTCACCGTTTACTACTCACGTGCATTTTTCGGGATTGCGAGTCTGTTTGACTGAAAAATGCACGGTCAACAATAGGTAGTTGATTAAGAATATTATCCTCCAAGTTTTGATACAAAAACATTACATGGTTGTATTAACTATTCAGAAATGGGATAATAAATTATACAAAGCATTTTATAATCAATTTTATTATACAAATTATTTTTGCGTCCGTCTATCAGTAACATCCAGATAACTGTACATTTTCCAACATCACAACACTTCAAAGCATCTTATCTTCATTGTAAAAAAGACAGTCAGTACATTTCAAGAACCTCAATCGCACAGACCCACACAATCAATATTTTGGCGATACATACATATTATTGATGTTAAACACAATTCTTAATATACATAAGTGTTACCGAACAGTTAGACCAACAAGATTCAACACTATCATACATGTATTACCTATTTCTTCATTCTGATTTGCATAGATCATGCCCAACTTTAGTCCACTTTATATAAAATACTTGTGGTCAACCTGTAACTTACTCAAGTACCTATAGTACTTATATTACGAGGCAACGGATGCACTAGCACTACCAAGAAGTCCAGCAATATGATAATTAAATAAAAACACTCCCGATATTGATAGCCCTAAGAAAAGTAAGCTATTTATTGTCTACTTCTACAGCTATCATACAGCCCAGTTCATGAACCACAGACAATTGGTTTAGTAACAAAAATAATTTTATAGGCGGATATGAACACCATAATGCCCAGGTTTTATATTTATTTATACATAATTTTATATTAACAATTGCTTAAGTATGCATTTTAAATTTGCTATAGCTTAGTAACCAATTCCTCCATCGTTTTTGAGATCAAAGATAAATAAAGTTTAATAAATATTTCATACAGGATAGAAAGCCAAATGGAATAATCAAGATAGCATAATTCCTATGTAAGGAAAGTTCACACAAAATCATGCATGTAATATCACGTAACTAATGGTTAGGGGCCATTCAAGTTTTACGTAAGCACTAAAAGGGGGGTGAGAGGGTCTTTGCTTTGCTTATTTTTGATGACATGGGGGATGGGGGGGTCTGGGTAGTGATTACATCAGCAATATTAATGTTTTTCGATTTTAGTTTGAACACATGGCACTTGCCTATGCTTGAAAATGAAACACATTTTCAATGATTCGAATTCCGAAGATAATGGATACGTTTACTCGCTAAGAACCATACATCGGAACACATTAAAAAATTCATGTACCAATGTTTACGTAAGCATGGGACGTGGGGGTAAGAGCTTTGCTTACTTTTGCTGACGAGGGGGAGGTGGGGGTTCATAATTGCAAAAGATCTGCTTACGTAATACTTGAACGGCCCCTTATAGCCTCAACCCCATTTACATTACTAATAGAATATAGTATTAAAATGCTCTACAATTTACCGAAATGAAGGCATTGGATCTATTTAAGAATCTAGGGAATACATGCATTACACTTTCGAAAAAAAATTACACTGCCTACATTAAAATAGCGGTTAATCGTCCATCCATATTGAACAAAATCAAGAATTTTAATGATTATTTGGGTAATCATTGTTTGCCACTCAACTGCATGAGTTTCAGATATTTTTCAAGAAACTTCTTTATTTTATTGGTGTTAGATAGAAGTCATATATATTTTAATACTGTGTTCACGTGTTATCTAATTACTTGATTAGGTATCGTAGATCAATTTTTATTTAGAATTCCATTTATAACAAAGCTACTCGTTAAATGGGCTTTTCAAGTGTAGTTTCGAATCGTCGAGAATATTTATTTATAGGCAAGAAGAGAACAACTCAAGAATCATAAATAAATATTGATAAATCACCATGTGATACAATTAACTCGCTAATTGATAAGGTATCTATACTCTACACTTTAAAATCTAATAACAATAATGTTGTATTGCTAAACGCTTGTGTTTTTGTGTGCTTGAAGTGTATCGCGAAAAATCTAAAAATAAGGTGATACGAATTTGCAAAAATAGTATATATTTTCTATTGCCTCAATAGAAAAGTCCAAAATTAAAACGATTCGCGTAACAACTGACGTCACATGAGAGAAGAAAGTATCGAAAAGTTGTCTTACTCGAATATCAGAATTCGGTAATACTGTGCTATTTGTTGGCTGATATAATTATTCCCAAACACTCAAACGGTTGTGGTTGTTCTTTTTATATTTTAAAATGTTTCCTGCACCATTACTAGACATAGCAAACCCCTGTAGTTTCAGAGTCAAGTAATACATAATTATGTTTAAAAATTGGCAGTTTTACATTCTTACAGCTAGTACAAAAGTTTTTATAAAGCTGCCATGTGTTTGTATATGTATCAATCAAACAGCAGGCATGAAGAGTCTGTCTATCTGACTGTCTTGAGGAGGGTATCTCAATTCCATTATCTTTTAAATCTGAGGCCGCACTACTAGGAATAACCGACACAGTCACATAAAGGAGCTCACTTCATTTGCAACCGTTAGCAGTGTGGCCCCAGCTTTAAATGACAATTTAAATAAACTGTAAAGTGCGTTCATTGTGTAAAAGTGCTTCTTCAACTGGCTGGTCATACATGGTTTTCACCTAACATGTAAAACTAGATCAAATTAGCTATAGAGCTTTGAAATTCATACATAATTGTCTAATACTATGGGTAGCTGTATCGTGTCTATAGTTACTATTTGTGTATTAATAATTCTATACTTCCTGTGATAAAAATAGAATTGCTATGTGTATGTATGATCTACAAAAAAACTTGATAATCCGCCGTTTTTACAGTAACAAATGCATAACATCTAAAATCTTAAATAATTTATTTATTCGCCCTAGGAATCAAACAGAGATTTACAAATGGGGCAAGGAGACGAGCACCAGGCAGTCTCATCGAGAGACAAACACAGCCGGACACGAGCGAACATGCAGTGCACTCGTACTTACCGAGTAAGTGTTTATTCGAGTACAGGACTTTGGATTTGCCGGCGACCTTAACTTAAACTGGCGGTTCTCTGGAACTAACGCGGGTCCGTTCGCAGGACGTCGGTGTATTTAGAAGAGGTCCATATCGTCGTTGCACATAACCTCGAGGAAATCGTCGTCTTCATAGTCGTGCAGGGGACGTTGGTCGTCCCTGCTGGTGCCGGTGACGTCAGCGAGGGCGGGGAGGGCGGGCGGCGGGGAGGGGGCGCGCGCAGGGGACGCGGGCACGTCCGTGTGCGCGTCAGTGTCGCTCGAACAATCGCGTGCGTCGGTCGCGGGTGACGGCGGCGGGTTCGAACCGTGCTCCGACTGTACTGTCGCCTCACCACGTGATAGCAGCGAAGGTAGTTCCGAATCTAAAAATAATTTAAGTAGTTTAAAAAATGTAATTCCAATTCGAACAGATTACACTTTAACCTTTCGGCTCAGTAACGTACAGATTTGTACGTTGTAACAATAAAAATCTATTGTGTCTGCTAATGACTGACGCAACAGCTTAAGGTAGTGTTGGGAATCGACAATCGATATTGTATGACAAATCAATAGTAGCGATAGGCTATCCATACTTTTGATAATAGTGATAGTAAGTGTGGACACTATGAGCGACTATACTCTCGATAATCTTTTATCTTCTACACATTCTATACAAAATTACCAATGACTATGTTCAACACTATTTATTCATAACATAGTCACTATAATATTACTGTCCAACATTTTTGAGGGACTTGTGGCTAAGTAACAGCCCTACTGATCGATCGATCGAGGTTAAGCTGGGCTTGCCGCGGTCGATCTGTGGATGGATGACCATAATTTTATACAGAGATGGAGGCCTCGGAGAGCACGTTATTTTGCCAGTCCAGGTCGTCAAATTAAGATCGATGACAGCCATTACGGGGTATTCAGAGACCTGAATGCCTTACAATCAGTCGTACCACGAGATATTGAGTTACGTAGTAACTAGGTTATGGAGGTCAGATAGGCAATCATTCCATGTAAAATACTGGTATCTGGTTTGACTGGATGCCAACCCCAATATATATATATCTGCCTAGCCTTTTCCCAATAACATTGAGGTCGGCTTCCAGTCAAACTGGATGCAGCTTAGTATCAGTATTTTACATGGAGCGACTGCCTATCTGACCTCCACTACCCAGTAACTGGGTAACACGATATCTCGTGGTATGAGTGGTCGTCAGATTTTCAGGCTTCTGACTATCCGTAACGGCTGTCATAGATCTTAATTTGACAACCGGGACCTACGGCTTAACGTGCTCTCCGATCCCAATGTATTTGGGAAAAAAGTTAGGCAGATTGATTATCGATAGTATTGCCATGTCTCATGTCTCAAACTATTCCTTTTAATAGTGTAACTGAAACAACCCTACATTGAAGACTCTTAATTAACATTTGGTTCAATAAATGGTTAGTTAGTCCAAATTAATGACCCATGTTCAGATTTATATGCTGATATACCTGTAAGACTCTGTTTGAGCTGTTCCATGACTGTCTGGCGGCTCTTGGCCCGCGCCCGCTTCACCTTACGCTGCGTCTCCTTGCGGTCCTCCGTGAAGATTTGGTTGACCATCTCCTGAGAAACGTCGCCGTCGCGCTTTAGAAGGAAGAAGTAGATACCACCCGGAGTCCGGCGACGCGTGCCGTTCTGATGATAAATTAAATATTTATTAGAAATGGCCCAGCTACATGCTGAGTAGAATGTAGTTTTATGCATTATTAGCTAAGCCTCGCGGTTTCACCCGCGTTATATTGCTTTATATGCCTGTAAAAATGTGTTTGGATGAAACTTGGAATTTATTTTTAACACACGAAATATGTAGTAATTTGTTGACTTTCTTCGTTCAGCATAGACACAATGCAATGTTTACCTAGGCATGACATCACAATGTCTGCCATTACACCCACGATCGTTTTCGCACTTAATTTAATTAAAGTAGATAGACTAAAGTGCAATTATTTGCATTAAAACTAAGTTTATTGCTGAAATAATGTGTTTTTCGAAAATAGTAGATACAATACCTATATTATACAAGGAGATTTCAAAATCAGTCATCATGCCTGTTACTATTCTCTATTATTTATATTTCATTTTAAGTTCCTTGTCAGTTATTGTTTGTTGCACTAATATTTTACAAAAGCTTTAAAGAAAAAAAAAAGATTTTTACACTTACCATGACAAGCATGCCCCCTTCAGCCTCCACTTTTTGTGTTTCTTTGTATATTTCTATTGCTTTGTTAACACCTACAACATCTACAATTCGGCCTGAAAATAGAAGACAGCAGTCATTATGGATACTATAACAAAATAAGTGTATATGTGTAATATGTAATCAAGTAAGGTGGCAGTCAAATGCAAGCCCAGAATAAGAAATTAATTTAAAGAATCGGTTTGTGGCTGTTTGGTTTGTGTATGGACACGGTCATGTATTTTAAGGTAATAAAAAAATTCAGAAACAAAATGATCTCATAATGTCTACAGGTCCCCCTCTGCCGCGCGCATTCGCATCACAGCCCAGTTGAGTCATTTGCTATTAAGTGGTGTAATTAAAATTTGGATGTAGCTGCACACTAAACTGTATCTCCTGATTATCATCAGTTTTCTGAATTGCCTCCCACTATGGAAGAAAAATTTAAAGAGATATTCACGTCAACAAGAAATGTAGAAATCAAGTCAGCTTTCCTTCTCTATTAGAGGGACATGAAAACTATATCTGATTAAATATGTGAAATGGGATATAGGTAGCAGGAATTTTACTATATGACAAAATCTGTAATAAATAAGAAATATACTTATGTATTACAAACCTACTAATTCCGTTTTATCTTCTGAGAGCTTTACTGCAATATCAGCTGCTATATTCTCTACAGTATCATCGGCACTCACTAACAGATCACTGAGGATTCTTGGCTTCAGTTTGTCATTGCAATGGTGATTATTAACCCTTTTCCCCAACCTTAACTTCACATTTGACCGTTCCGCATGCCTCCGTTTATTGGACAAACGTTCACTATCATTATAATCATCATTATTGGTAAAAACCTTCTTAGATATATAGTTATCATCTAATCTATACTTAATAGTATAATCATAAGATTCAACGCCATATCTGCTCTTCTTTGACACATCACAGCTGACCATGTCTTCTGTTAACAAGTCCTCCTTAAAAAAGTAATATAATTATTAAAGTTTTCACCATACTTTTTATTACATTAATATTACACATGAAATTTCTCTGCATAATAAATATATTTTTCATAAATTTAACGAGTTTAAAAGAGTACTTCTTTGGTAATATTAATCTGTTGGTATTTACTGCTACAATTTTATTCCACAGTTGCCTTACTAGCTTTAGGTTACCTGTAAAGCTTTACACCAAATGTTGTACTTGTCCTTCTTGTCAGGTTGTTGGAACGGCCGACGCGGCCTGAGCTTTGTGCGTTTGGCGCGACGTCTCGGCTCATCGTCGGACTCCGATCCAGAAGACTCCTGCGCCGACGCTTCGTCACTTTGCTCGTCCTGTATCTGCATATGCACTAATGAAGGAGGGTTGAACGCGTCCGGCCGTGCCAGAGGGATGTACGTGCCCTCTTCCACATCTGAATCTTCCAACTGCAACGCAATAAAATCTCCGGATAACGAGTACGCCCTAATACGTTGTATGGCCACTTAGTGTAATATTTTGCATTTTATTAACTTTAAGGTACTTTATCCCTGGATTTTACGTACAGCGGAAACTATCTGGTATCAATCACAAGCCACAACCGTAACAAAAACTAAGTGATTACGAAAAAGTGCTCCAAGTAAAAGTTCATACTAACCTCCCCGTCTTCCCGTTCAAGGGGAACTTCAAAGTCCAACTCGCCTTCTGTCGTTGACATCATACTCAAGACTTCTGTTTGTAGAAAAATAAAAAGGATTGTAACGAAATACACCAAATATTCCACCTTTTAGCTATCTCCACTGGTTGCTGTCATTTTTAATAATAGACAAAGAAGAGTTGAGTAGTAATAACTGTCAATATCCTACGTATTTACGAAGTAAGCTATTTAAAAGATTACTTAGGTTAATATGTTTAATTATTCGTAGTGTTATGTAGAAAGAAGATAAGTAGAATTAAGTCCGCCTTTGTAACTTTAATGTTTCATAAAGTTTAAATAAATAAAAGAAAAATACGGTCGTGAGTAGGATTTAAATCTACGCTTCCTTGCCAATAAACAATCCCGACCTCCGCTCACTATTTCGAATTCTTCTTCCACATTTTGTAGAGGTTAAATTATCATTACTATGTACAAATATAAATATACTTTTCTCTAAACTAAGTTGATATTAATAAATCTTCGAAAAGCATTAACGCATGCATAGCGAACTCTAAGGTTATAATTTTTTGTGGAAACAGATTCGAACCTGTGCCTCCCGGATAAATACCTACTCGAGGTGTTCTGACCGTTCTGGCCATCTCGACCTTAGCTCACTACCGCGAATTCTTCTTCCACATTTTAATACGTCTTTTGTTTGATATTATAATAAACTACCTAAACAATATACTTAGATCATATATAATTATATTTTTTTAATACATGTTGAGGCCATGTAATGCCTATATTAATTCTATTTTTCAAAGAAACATTGAAAAAATAATAGACAAGAACGGGGCTTGAACCCGCGACCTTTGACGTTCCGTGTCATCACTCTACCAACTGAGCTACCTTGTCGTGTTCAAACCTATTGAATTTTCAATCCTCTTTGTATACGTCTTAAGGAGACGCCTGGTGATATTTATCTAGTAATCATTTACAGATTTACTTTGAAAAATAGAATTAATATACTTAGAACTAAAAATTATAATTATATATATATATACTATAGAGCGTCGAAAAATTCATCCGCATCGCTATCAACTGGTAACGTGCCCAAAAGGCTGGCAGCATTGCCACGTTGAATGGCAATGCTGATTCTCTGTGCGAAGAATAGACCAGCCTTCAGGTCACGTGAACTGTCGACCAATCGCCTTGCAATCTCTTTAAAAAGAAGTCGAGCGCTCGGACCCCACGACCCGAGTGTTTCAACCCCAAACGGCTCGAAAATATAATTACTGGTAAGACTGTCATATTTTCGCCGTTTGAGGGTCTCTGCAGCTGAAGCAGCAGCACCAGCACAGGACGCTGAACTAGAAATATGAGATGGCGCAAGGGTATCGACGCAGGTTGCGTCCCACACCAGAGGCCTACCAAATATATTATTGATAATTTATAAATCTGAAAGAATGCATTTCATAGCATAGGCACAAGTTGAACTTAATTAAACTAAGGTAGGAGGGAATTGTGGGAAATAGACCGTTATATCAACGCCAAGCGATACACTAATGACCCTTCAATCTATACTAATATTATAAAGCTATTAATATATTTATTATTTGTTTGTTTGTTTAAACGCGATAATCTCTGGACTACCAGGCGGGTTTGAAAAAATCTTTTTGCATATGATAGCCAGATTCATGAGAAATACTATAGGCTATCTATATCTAATATTGGCCTTAAATATAGATATTTGTTAAGTAAGTCGGAAGAAAAAACGTTGCTCTTCCTCGTTATGCGCGTGCGCTGGCGTAATGGTTAGTGATATGTATGTAAATATAATGTTCTACAAAAATATTGGAGAGAGTAGTTACATTAAAAAATCCGATGTACCTACCATATGCGTATCTTTTATACATAAGCCACAACAAGGCATTCTGTGACTTTTTTTTTAATTAACCTTAGATAGCTAACCTTCCCAGATACCCCATTAAAGCTAACCATCCGTCGAAGTGACGGGTATAAACAAAAAGTGAATTTTAAGCTTATTTATGTTTATGAGGTAAATCATATTTAAGGTATATAACAGTAGAAGGCTTTAATAAATAAACCATGATATTTTTTTTTATTAACTGGTGTTGGTGGTGCTACATAACAACATTGTAAAGCCTAGAAAATTATGAGATCAATTTGCTTCATAGAATATAAACATGCTTAATCAGCATAAAAACGGAAAATAGACTCGTTTTTTGATAAACATATTGTATGTTGCAAAATAGCAATTATTTTTATATTCAAATTAAATTAAATTTCTTTTCGCAAGTAATTTTTTTGCAAAAATCAACCTTATGCTCGCCACAAATTGCTGTCCAGCGCATTCATTTCCACACATATTAGAGTTGAATATTTCCTCCGTTGTCAAATGGTTATATTTGAGAATTGCAGATTTAGATCACCCACTAAGGATTTACCTTCTACAATATTGGTATGCTTGAGTGGCCGTTATATTCTCGTAGTTAGCTCGTTTTACACATATTTCGCCAGCACGTTCGTCCACTTGACAATTACTTCAAAAATTTTTGATTCAATCTTCTGATTCTGATTCTGATTCTTCAATCTTCTGATGAGATCATCAGTTAAAAATTTCCCAAAACACCAGTCAATTCTCTGCTTAATCGTGTTGGACCTTTCGAATTACATACCATGTTCCTCACCGAGGTTCTTGATGAGGTTTGTCTCTTTGTGGTTGCCCACAAATGTCAATTTTTACCTATGATTGTTGACTCATGGCAACTGAATTGTCTGACATCTTAGTCATGTGTTACGACTTGTTGGACTTGTAGAATTTTATGGTTCATTTAATTACTGGATCCTCAGTATCAGAAGGTTCATAGTTGTTAACTTTTTACTACAAACTTGTTAACATCTGCGTTCTCCACAAAGTCTAGCAGAATTACCCTTTGGGGTGCCAGTTTTAACTTCTTGGTATATGTATATGTGATATTTCCTCAATATATGATACTCTCACTATGTAAGATATTGTTAAAATTTACAAAAACAAAACATACATAAAATACATGCACACACTATATAATTAAAACTCACGTTAAAGCTATATATATCCGTCGAAACGACGGATAAGGCGTGCTTAACTCCAAATCTGAGCTACTTACCTATCCGACTCTTGCACCACTGCAACGAACTCGTCACCTACATAGTTGGTTAGGCGCGGCATACTGATCCTGTGCACCGTCAAAAAGTATCAGTGACATTACGTTGCGGTACCCGTCGAATCAACGGAGGTTAGCTTTCTAGGGTTAAAAAGTGATTTATGAGCATTATTATTAGGTACTTTCGTTAGTAAGGAATGCCAATTCCTTACTAAGGAAAGTTACTTCATCATCAATACAATTTTATGAATTGGCATTCCTTACTAACGAAAGTTACTTCATCATCAATACAATTTTATGAACATAAACTTTTACAGCATGTTATTTGGACGCATAGTTTAGGAGATCATGGAAAATGAAAATAACATACAATAAACACACCCGCGTGAGCGAGCCGTGTCACGCACCATAAACCCCGCCCGACGGGAACCGAACATGCCAAGAAGAGATGAAGTGTGAATTATTTTCTATTTGTTGGCTAGTAATAAATAGGTAAAATATAATTAAACACGAGTGAAACCGCGGGGCACAGCTAATAAACAAATAAAATTTGCCTACGATTAAATTATTTTACTTTGGTATACATATGTAATTAGAAATAAACACATATCTTTATATGAAGTATAGTTACATACATACAAGTATAATAAGAATAGCGTCCTAGAACAGGATGTAGAAGTGTTGGTCGGGATGGGCGGACGATATTGTTACTATCGCTGGGATAACCTGGATGAGACTAGTATAGGAGCGTAGAGATTGGCACAAGCATAAAGAGGCCAACTCGCTTCTGATACATTTTATTGTAAGGTTACATACTCTTCGATATATTTGTTTGTATTTTTATTATTATTCTGTGGGCATGTCATTTGATTGCCCATTTTATTGTTATTCCAAGGATAACAAAGGATATTTTATTGTTTGTTTTAGGAGCTTAGATCGTACTTAACAAATGTAATAACACTATTTTATTATCCATGACATTTCTGTCCTATATTCTTGTCACTAAATTCTAATAATTGACTTAATCATTGCAGGGCGGCATTTGAGAGAGTCAGCAAATTGCAAATTAAACCACAGGACTTTGAAGAACAAATAGACGTCAGAAAAGCTAGATTACCTAGTGTGAGACCTCCTCCGGGTGACTATGATCCCCTGGAACATAGAGTAACCACAACCCCAATTAAGTAAATTAATTATTTTATTATTATTTTTTGTTTTATATTATGTATGTTTATATACCACTTTTGTTAGTGATATAATTAAGAGGTCATGATCTGGATATCTTGTAACCTATAAATTACCGGTGATCTACTCACCTCGGGTATTACCACCCGAGGTGAGTAGATCATGAATTCTTGACTCATGAGAACATGAGTCATGCATTTATGATCATAATTTTTCAGCACATTAATATTTCATCATGATGACATATTGGTATGAGCCCTTTATGCGTTCACTACTTATTATAGGTCTTTCTCCCCTATAGACTTCCACTATATATGAACGGCTTTGAGCCGTTTGCATCAAAGCGCTCTCTGAAACCCTTATAGATCATCGTTCTATCTAGTGGGTAGCCGCCCTACACACCACTTCCAAATTCGTGTTCACCATTCTAAACTCTTATGTCCCTGGCGTTTGTTGCTTCAACATGCTAATTCTACGAGATCTCTCGACTACCTAATTTTCAGGAGTCTGTTTGGAGGTCATTGTCATTTACTATCTTTCTTAAATGATAATTCTGAATTTGGATGAGATTAACTTAATGAAATACGAATAGAATGAGGTAATCATCGCGAGTTAGAGATTTACAAGCATCTTGGAGTGTAGGTAACTCTATCGTCTCTATCAGACAACCGCAAACGTTTTACACAGAATTTGACCACGATAGACGTTCCAAACTTTCAAAGCTCGTCACGATTATACATGTGCGTTACTATGGTATAATATTTTGTGTTCACCCTTGCCCCTCGTAACGATTAACCACACCTTTCCACGTCACATTTAATTATTATTAGGCAATAAGTTTCATTTACAAAACTAATAATTCTATTACGTATAACTAATAAAAGTGTGCGTTACGATTGCTCCGCCAAGTTATCCAAACAAAAAAGAAATTCGCCAAAAACATTGTCGGAATTTGACAAAATCTAAAGGAACAAACCAAAAATTTGTCTAAGTAGAAATAAAGTAGTTATAAGGGTTTAAAGCTGGCCGCGCGAACGTAACGAGGAGGATTGCGCGGCCACGGAGATCTCAGCAACTACTTGGGTTAGAGATCTAATCCTTTTCGTCAATTGAAGACTGCATTTGTCCAAAATTTTTGAGTAAAGAATTATAAGCTCTAGATCAATATTTCAGGAAATATTTACCTTGGAGTTATGGACGCGTAATTCTTCACTTCTTATAACTTTATTTCTACTTTGACAAATTTTTGGTTTGTTAACTTGGCGGAGCAATCGTAACGCACACTAATATAATAGTATAATTTAATTTTGACATACGATGACATTGTGCAGGCCTTGGATGGCGTACTTCAATATTTTGCGGACGCTTTTTGGCCCCGGCTTGCTTATAATGCCTCTTGCTATCAGCCAGGCTGGCCTCATCTTGGGACCGATCTTAGCATTAATTTATGGATTACTCCTTATTCACACGCACATAATGTTGGTATGTATTTGATTGATATTTAGGTAAGGCATGTAGATGATATGAGTATAACTCTGTGGGCCGAGTTGAGATTACGGATTGCCTTCTAGAAACGATGAGGTTTTGCTTTAATTAAGTCTGGTACATACTAAAGTAGTTGAAACTCTGTTTACTGTATGTATTTTTTTGTACTTAAACATTATTGTCATACGGTGCAGCAAAACATCGAGAGAGTATCTTGGACTGGGACAGCTGCAGGTTATTCTTGTTAATCTGGCCTAGCATTCTCCCAATTATGTTGGATTCGACTTCCAATCCAACCAGTATTTTACATAAAGCCTATCTGACTTCCACAGTCCAGTTATTGGGTAACACAATATCTTGTGGTGAGGATGGACGTTACATTTTCAGGCACCTGGGCTGAATAGATTTATTTATTTAGATGGCAATGACGTCACCAAAAAGACGTATTAAAATTTGGCAGAAGAATTCGAGGTAGTAGCAGAGGTCGAGATGGCTTAGTGATCAGACCGCATGGAGAATTTGGGTTTGAGCGCAGGTTCGAATCCTGCTCACGACCGTAATTTTTTTCCACAATTTATTTTAACTTTGTTGCAATCTTATTACGTCTTGGTATTCATATTTGCTGATTTATAAGACACTTTATAATTTTTAGCTTAACTGTCTGACCGAGATCAGTCGGCAGTTGAGAGTACCCTACATATCGTATCGGTATGGATTCCGTCTAGCTGTACTCCATGGTCCACGATTCGTCCATACTATAGGAAACCATGGGCCGTAAGTATTTTATACATGTTGTAAATGTAAAATATTAGTAAACTAAGCTTGTATGTTCTTTCGAATAAATACATATCTGAATATTTAATTACTTCTTCTGGTCTCTTTGTCTAAACTGCTATTATAGCTTTTTAAGTATCATTTAAATACATTTTGTTTTTATTTTTGCAGCCAGATTATAGCTACGTTTATGTTTATGAGCCAACTTGGGATATGTACAATTTTTGTTATATTGAGTTCGGATAGTTTGCGAGATGTTAGTATTGCATTAATTATTTATTTGTTATCTCGCTTTCTCAGCCACCTCCACTCTCACAGAATACTCTAAAATGAAGGTAGAACTCTGTCTGTAGTAAATACTCTTTTTTTTATACCAATGCTATAGTACCTTGCCCTGGTTCTCCTGGCCTTGTTATCTCTTATTTATCTTAAGAATTAACTTAATATTAAAGCCAGCCTACGCCCTAAAAATCTGGGTTATCAAGTTTGTTTTGTTTTTAGCTGATGGATTGGCAAAGCAACGATGAAGCTCTCTTAGCAATGATTGGACCATATTTAATTTTAGAGTTTTTCATGAAAACTCTGTCGGTTGTCAGCTATGTGTCCTTTGTCGGTGATTTATTTTATTTTATTTTTGTAATTTCTAGTTTCAAGATAAGTAAATTGTAGTAAACAATCGTGTTCTATAGAAAATGATATACAGTTATATATAAATATATGCAAGGGCTGCGTCTGGGAAAAATAAACGTCTAAAAGTCAGTAAATTGTACCTAGGCCAAATATAGCAGTCCTGCAAAAAGCCGTCGACACCTCCGACGGATGCCACCACAGTGGTTGTGGGTAATGCAGATGCGCTCCTGCAACCACTTATAAAAGTTAATGTAGGACTGTGTGGATTTAGTCGGTAGGCCGCAACGATGCGGCGTTCTAAAAAACTCTCGGACAACAACAAATAGATATTATCATTAATTACATCCTTAAATTACAGGTAATTTCTTAAATTTGATAGGATTATTCTTAGTGATCTATCAAATATTCAGTGACCCTGCGAAGGTGTACATATATGCAGCCACAGAGCTGATGCCCTTACTTTTTGCTTGTGGAGCGTTTTTGTGTAACCTGAGTGCAGTCGGTGTGGTGAGATTAATTTGTATATTAATTATTATGTATGATAAGTATACTATCATGTGCCCTCTTCAATGCCACATGGAGGAAAAATACATTATATCGTGAATAATAGTTTTAGAGCGTACTGGGAGTTGCTTTCTTCTATACCATGTGTAACAGAAGCCCATGATCATACTTGAGGGTCAATGTAATGTATATTAACAAAGTTTACTATAAAACTAACTTCGAAAGTGCGAAACAAAAATCTGCGGCTCCATACATTTTGGTCGAGTAAGTATGAACATTTCTAAGGAGCAGCAGATTTTCGAAGTTGATTCAATAGTAAAAGTTGTTGTACCCAAAAAAAAAAGGAGAGATTCTGAGAGATTAATACCTACTATAACGCTTTGATAGCATTCGTTTCTTCGTACAATTACAATACAATCATTCTGCCCCATGTAGATACGCCCCCATGTGATTTGTACGCTGTGCGTACGGTGCCCCCCCTCCAGAAATAAATCCTGGATCCGCCGCTGTGTGCTGTACAGAAATATTTGTGTTTAGAATAGATGATACTTTAACTTTTTGCAAACTTTTTAATGACTCAGAAGATAGCAGAATTAACTTATAATAAAAATCGTCATCATGTTTATGGTGGAACGCTGTGTGGTGTTCCTCCATTGAAAAGGGAGGATCCTCCAACCAGGCGGGTGATATTGCCTGGCGGGCCACGGCCCATGTTGGGAGGTCGTATATATACACACTCGTCGTCAAACTTTGATTGCGCGATGCAGAGTGTTGTGCGCGTAGTTACTATGTAGCGAGATAGATGTCGCTACATGTTTATTTAAAATCTTTCATTATGTATTCTAGATTTTGTCTTTAGACAAATGTTTGGAAAAGCCAAAAATAATGACGGCAAAATTCGGCGTGATCAGCATGGGCATGATATTTCCGACGTTGGTGTGCATGATAGTCGGTACTCTCGGATATTGGTCCTTTGGAACTATGGAAGAAAATGTCCTCAGAGTTTTGCCACTTGATGAAATGTAATTATATTTAAACATAATCGAAGTTACGTGCTCGTAAAGACGACATGCGACAAGACGTAGCGTAGGAATACCCTCATTGGGTGGACTGACGGTGACGTCCTGGTAAAGAAGCTACACTTGCGGGGAGCCATTGAATCTAATTTGCTATAGCTGCTTGTTGTGGCGTTCAATGAAAGAAGACTTGGGATTTCCAATATTGCCTGCTGATTTTATATAGTAGCAGTTTTTTTTCTTGTAGAATAGGTTGTCTTTTATGTAAATTGGAAAATCATAATTGACGCAAATTCATAGTTTAAGAGAGAGAAAAAAACCTGAAGCTTAAGCCTACATTATTCGAAATGTAAAAAATTACGAATTTTAAACAGATCGGTTCTGGCGTTCGCCGGCCACTGCCGCGGTACCACTCGTTCCGCTCGCTCGGCTCGTGCGTAGTTTGGTCACAGTTCTAACGTAACCTAACCTATTCTATGGTTGTGTTTCAAATTTCTTTGTTGTTTTATGCGGGGGGCATCGTTCTTCGAACCTTTTTGCGCGCGCTCTACCTTCCTGGTTACGGCTTCTTCTCTCACACCTATTCATTCGACTCCTGTTTATACACACGTAAAACGAAACGTTGATAAAGCCATGTGAACCTCATATTCAGCAGGCTATATTGGAAAGTTGAACCGAGGGCTTTGTTCAGTGGCAAATGATGGCATGCAGACGCTGGCCGCTGCTACAGCCACGCTATTGGTCCAAGACAAGGCTTAATATATTTTTCTGGCTGGCTTAGTTACATCTTCAGCATTGCGTGCTTTATAAAAGAGTCTTTGTGCATCTAGGTTCATAAATACTTTGGTTGCACAGTAACATAAATAATCGACTTTGACATACTTCTCTGTTTTATTTTTAGAACATCGCTGATGATTCTCTCTGTCTACCTGATATCTGTGACATTCGCTTACCCGATCCAGTGCTACCCAGCCATAGCAGTGATCGTTGAAGTTATCAAGTACTACGATCCGAACACCGCCCCAGACCAGAATACCCTCAAAAGGCTGGAGACATTCGGCCGGCCGTTGTTTGTGTTATTGACGTGTTAGTATATTTCTGCTTCGTTGGTCTAGTGGTCCCAAGCGGGACTGCTGAGTAGGAGGTCTCGGGTTCGATTCCCGGGTCGGGCAAAGTGATATTGAGTTTTTCTGTTAGGGAATTCTCAATAGCAGCCCGGAGTTTGGAATTGTGCCCGGTTGATGGCAATAGGCTCACCACCTATTACATGGAACTTAATAACAGCATCGGTGAAATGTGGGTGTACAACTGTGTACACCTCTGCCTACCCCTACGGGGAATACAGGCGTGATGTTATGTTATGTTATGTTAGTATATTTCGTAACCTTACCTTAAACACAATTCTTAGAAACCCTTCTCTTTCCTGGTTGGAAGCTTAGAAGCCAAATCACCAGTACGAAAGATATAAGATAATCCGGAATCCTTTCCAGAATCCGGAGGCTCAAAGGCCTCCGGATTTTTTTCTTTGGTTCCAGGATCATTAACGTCCCCTTCGAAACTTACAAATGCTCAAATGAAAACACTCCTAGCGGGTATCCGATATGAGTGCTCCTGTGTTTGCGCATACACTTGTGCACTATAAAATCTCCTGTGTACTTGCAGCTGTGACCGAAATACGGTCGGGAGGAGTATATAAAAAATATATAATATACTGTCAGTCCCTCTATAGAGACTGATTAAGTGACGATGCCACTGTCGCCATATTAATGTGGAAGAAGAATTCAGATTTTGAGCAGAGGTCAGAAGTATTCATCCAGGGCGCGCAGGTTCAAATCCTACTCACCAAATCATGACCGTATTTTTCTTTCCACAAAAATGAAAATGTTTTGTACATTTCAGTTTTAATCTGCTACTTCGTGCCATTCCAAGCACCCTTCGTAGCGTTTACGGGGAATCTGTGCACTTCTATGATGTCGCTTTTCTTTCCGGCTTTAATGGACACCTGCCTGAGGTATCCTGATGATTATGGGAAATATGATGTGCATCTCATAAAGAACGTAATCATCATGTTCATTGGAATTGTCGATTGGATCGTTGGTGCAATTTTGTGCGGGTATATCATTCATGTACGTATTCAGTCAAGAGCTTCGCCGAACAGCTACGGATATTATTAATATTTTGTTTTGAATTTACTTATTTAATATTGTTATTTTTATTTTAGACCTTAATTTAATTTTATAAAATGTATACTTATAAATTAAATCTTTTATAATATTATTAGTGGAGTTTTATTTACGGATAATATCCATTAGCGTATTCAGCATCTTCTACCACAACATCAGAATTCTACGCCGCTCAAAGGCTCAAAATAGTATGCCTGAAGTATGCCGCGAAGCCATATGCCTGACTCGTAATTATACAAACGCCACAATAAAGTATTTTGTGCCAAAAAAATATTAAAAGCGTGATTTATGAGCATTATTTTATTAGGCATGTCTTATTAATCCTTACGAAAGAAAGTTATTTTAAACTTTGCCCTGTATAGCATGTTATTTCGACGCATAGTTTAGGAGATAAATTAAAATGAAAATATTTCAACACCCGCGCGAATAAGCCGTGTGACGTATAAACCTAGCCGCCCGATGATTGGCAACTGAGCATTGGCGAGAAGAGACAAACTGTGAATTATTTTCTATTTGTGACGATATTATATAATTAAAATTATAATAATTTTGAAGAATTAATATTAAAAATTAGCGGTGCTTGGTGATAGCGATAGAGTGATGATAGTAATATCTTAGGTTTTCGCGATCCCTACACATTATAATAAAACAACTTTTAACCGGATTAATCGCTTGTATTATTGGTTTTTGTTTTTCCTGACGTTTCGAACACTTTGCAGCGTTCATGCTCGTAGGAGGACTCATACGGTCTAGTAAAAGTTTCTTCTAAATCGGTTTATTCTTTAACCGATTATCCATTAACTATCCAGAAACATGTTGCTCTCCTCAAAATATATTGCTACAACTTGGTAAGTTCACAAAACAAGTAAAAAAAATCTATTATGATTAATTTATTAGGAACCATGTAACCCGTGTGGTGGTGTACCTAATACCACGGGTTATACGGTCGAGCACAGTTTCAATCCTTGGGCTGCCACTAAGAATTTCCTAACAGAAAAACCCATTCACAATAACTCGGAAATTAAACCAAACCTCACACTCACCAGCCACGATGTACTTACTTTAACGATGTTAATATTGTTATGTTATGATAAACTAAAAAATAAAGACATATTGGCTGATCAATATCACTAGAAAGTAGTCAACTAATCCAAAGAGAATGCCAAGCGTTACGTACACTAGGTAGATACAGAAATGGTCCTAGTATTGGCTCTTGCGGTACGACAACTGCAGAATATATGTTAAATAAAGCCTCTTTGCTGTCTTTTGAAATTGAATCAGGTCTCGTTGGCATATTCAATAAGAAAATCTGCGCTATAACATCAGATTTATGATATTAGCTATTATAGATATTATATTTACCTGGATATCAGTAAGATATGGAAAGTATCTGAATAAAAACTTTTTCACCAAAAATTTTACCGCCGAAAAAGGAAACTGAAAGGTCCACGAAGATCAATAAATTTAAGTTATTTATTTAATTAGGTCTACCCGCAGATCCTGCATAAATTATAACTAAATGCAACACGGAATGCCTAGTGATTATATTTGGATTGCATAGAATAACAAGTACCTATAGCAACAGAGTAACAACTGTATCTAGAGAATTATCTAGAGACACTTAAATAACTGTATCCAGCAGTTCTGATTCTTCTGGTATCTATAGGTGAAGATTTCAAATAACCTATATAATTCGTAGATGTTTTTTTAATATGATTGCTAGTTTATGGGTTTATGCTAGCCCTCCGAATAATAACTAATATCCTTGCTAATACCATTGACCTGTATTTAAATACTCGAAGGCTAATACCCATTTTCCTGCTAATATCTTATCAAACTTCAGGCTAAATATGCCAAGCTATAGGCTGTCAATTCTAATAGATGTCAATATACGTAGCGATTTTAGTCTCTATGTTGACATGAAGTTGACATCCACTAGTATTATTTATTATGAATAATTTATTAATCGTATCCCAATTTTCTAGTCTTATGTATCATTCACATTTATAGAACTGTAGAACAATGTAATAAAAGAAGAAGAAGAAGAATGTAATTTTGCTATCGCTAAAATTTCTTGTGTGATACCTCCCTGATGATACGGAAGCTCAGGAGAATTTTTGCCATTTGATATATAAGAAGACAGAACTAAAATGTATGGTCATTTATTTATTTATTATTATCAGGTAGCTAGGAGAAGTACATATGCTGAATGGACTTCAATGAATTGCATAATCACCACCCTTGGTGAACGTAGTGCTGGTCGCAGTGCTTAGACATTTGCGTAAGTATCCATTTCATGACAAGGGTATATGGGGTTATGTCTAATTCCATGAGTGTTTTGGTGAGTACTGCGACCGAGAGGATTATTCGTTTTCATCAAAATAATACCTTTTGATTACGTGTCCAAAACTGTTACAGGGCAGCGTTCGAACAAGTCAGCAAATTGACCTTCCATCCTTACCAGTCGGAGTCATTGGTTGACTTCAGGAGAACTCGATTACTTTCTATAAGACCGGAAGAAAGAAATTATGAACCCAGAGACCACAGGGAACCTGTACGCCCTATCAGGTTTGTAATTAGGACAATCAATTGTAATTAGGTCATGAATCCACTTTCTCGACTGTGCTGATATTACGACTACCCCGTGAACTGTAGACTGTGACCTCTGAGTTTGTTTCGGCTTTTCTTCTCAGAGGTAGTCAGACAGGAAAAGCCGGCGCCTTCTAGTTTTTAATTTGACATGTAAAAGAGTTCCAAAAAATCCTATTTACAGAATAAATGATTTGAATTTGAATTTTGAATTTGAACTTATACGAAGAGACTGGGCAGTGAGAGAGAATAGGTACTTAGGTAGTGAGGGCAGGATGTCAAGTCATGCAAAAAAAAAATAGATATAAAGTTTAAATTCTGTAACAGTCGAAGTATACAGGTAAAACTGTACTAATATATCCTGTTTTTTTCCTCGCTTTTGTTACCTTGGTTGATTAAGAACGTAACGCCATGGTTGCGATACTCTATGGTTGCAGAGCATGCTGAGCGTGTCAGACCCAGTCAGGAAAACCGTATTTTCGTGGTTTATTTGTGGGGCCCTTGTGAAAACTAGCGCTGTAGCTCATTAAAACTGGAGCGCAGAGCTGAGATTATGGCCTTTCCTAGGGTCGACATCGCATTGGATGACAAAAATATATCTTTATTTTATTAGAACCATTCTTTTTTAATTTCTAGAGATAGCTAACGCTTGCATTGTGTTTCGCCGAGTGATCGAGGGTACCGGAGGCCCAAACCCTTTAAAAGGCCGGCAACGCACTTGCGACTCTTCTGGAGTTGCGGGTGTCCATGGGCGGCGGTAATTGCTTACCATCAGGCGAACCGTCTGCTAGTTCGCCCCGTACTTCATAAAAAAAAACTAGCTTGTTTTCATTTTTTGCTTTGTGTGTAACTATTTAAACAGATAATATTTTTCAAGATAAATCTTTGAAAAGCATTAACGCATGCTTAGCGAACTCCAAAGTTACAATATTAAATGGAAAAAGAATACGGTCGCGAACAGGATTCGAACCTGCGCCTCCCGGATGAATACTCCAGGCGCTCTGACCACTAAGCCATCTCGACCTCTGCTCACGACCGCGTATTCTTCTTCTATATTTTAACACGTCTTATGGCGACGTCATTGCAGAATTAGCGGTCGTGAGCAGAGGTCGAGATGGCTTAGTGGTCAGAGCGCCTGGAGTATTCATCCGGGAGGCGCAGGTTCGAATCCTGTTCGCGACCGTATTCATTTTCCATTTAATATTGTAACTTTAGAGTTCGCTAAGCATGCGTTAATGCTTTTCAAAGATTTATCTTGAATTATTAAGGTAATTGCATTCTTTACGACATTGTATTAGCTGCAAAGTTAGTCGTGTCGGTTCGGTCACCTGTATAGGTACTGAATTGATTGCAATGAAGTCGCCATAAGACGTGTTAAAATATGGAAGAAGAATTCGCGGTCATGAGCAGAGGTCGAGATGGCTTAGTGGTCAGAGCGCCTGGAGTATTCATCCGGGAGGCGCAGGTTCGAATCCTGTTCGCGACCGTATTCTTTTTCCATTTAATATTGTAACTTTAGATAATATTTTTCTTGTGTGTTACAAAAAATATATAAAGGTTTCAAATAGTAATACATTATTTTGGACTCCAGACTTCCAACCTCTAAGTAAGACTTAAAACTACATAAGTATTTTTCTCTAAAAACTTTGTAACGTTACTTACGTCATGCATGAATGAACCTTTGTCTTTACTCCAGGCAGAGGGTAGAGGTTCCACACCAGCCAAAAAAAAAAACAGGTTAAATCAAGTTTTGGTGTCCTATTTTTCTGCTCACGTCGTTTCCTTCAATGCTGAGGATCGTAACCCCCGTCAAGGATCACTTTTTTTCTAATGATGTTGCACCATCCGCGTCTGTTTCCAGCAGCATGTATGGCTTTGTGCATGTAGAGTCCTGTGTCGTGCGAATGTGGTGAAACTAACGCATTGAGCTACAACCTTGTGGTCTCTTTCCTGGAATTTTGCCTGCGACAGTCAGTTTACGTGATCTTCCTTTAAAATATTCTAGAACCTGTTGAAGGTAGATGGATAGGATGATAGTCGTCATTTTTCATTCCTTGAGTATGGACACATTCGTCCTTTTTGCTGTCCAGGTCATGTGTTACATCCTCCAGCAGCTCATCTCGATAGCATTTACACGTCTGAGGTTTTTTGCCATGAGCATCCAAGAGTCTGCACCGTAGAGGAATATGGAAAATAAGGCTTCGAACGTGTCTTACCTTACTGGTGTCTGACTTTTCTGTCTTTCCATATGACTGCCAGCGGGCCCATATCGTTTTTGAAATTGTGTCCTGTAATAATAGCTTATCGTAATGTACAGGCTCTGGATGGCATACTTCAACCTTCTACGAACTATGTGCGGCGCTGGTATGCTGGGCATGCCTCTCATTATAAGTCAGACTGGCATAATTCTAGGACCAATCATGACCCTATGTACGGGTGCCCTCATTACTCACACACACTTTATGCTGGTATGTTGTCATTTAATTATGTAATTAATATTAAAATATTCCGGATCCCATTTCAATTCCACACGGAGCAAAAGTACTTATTATTTCTTGAATAATAAAATTACTGAGTACTTACCCTCGATTTTCTATTTAAAAAAGTCTCTTGCTTAGGCCTGGAACCAGATCGAAATAATGTCGCATAAAGCACCCAGTTTTTTTTTTCGTGGCACCAAACTTCATCTAACTTACTGACTACTTTAAGATTTACAATAACAACTTTTTTTTAATATTACGTAGTGGTTGAAAAATTTATCTTAATATATATAAATCTCGTGTCACAATGTTTGTCCTCAATGGACTCCTAAACCACTTAACCGATTATAATAAAATTCGCACACCATGTGCAGTTCGATCCAACTTGAGAGACAGGATAGTTTAAATCTCAAATTATAGTCGCGTGCGAAGCCGGGACGGACCGCTAGTAGTGATATAAATACCGGTAAATCTATAATAATATTATAAAGCGGAAGAGTTTTTTTTATTTGTTTGTTTAAACGCGCTAAAAATACGAGCCAAATTTGAAAAATCTTTTTGTATGTTATAGCCAGATTCATGAGATTTTTAAGTTAGTCGGAAGAAATGGCGCTCTCGAACTGCTTTCTCCGCGCGCGCTGGCGTTATGGTTAGTAATACGTAGAGACATGTTCTTCAATAACATTGGCCGTTAGTACTTATAAAAAACAATCGTGATGCCATATTCCTATCTCTTATACATAAGCCACAATAAGGTATTTTGTGACAAAAAATATTCAAAAATAAAAGTGAAATTACTTATATTTTTGATGAATTGAATGATAAAATGAGCATTATTATGTCATTCATCACAATTTTATGAAGGTAAACTTTGCGCATGATATAAAAGCATTTTATTTGGATGCATAGTTTAGGAGATAACGAAAAATAAAAATATTTTTACACTTGCGCAAATAAGCCGTATGAATGACGCATAACGGTATAACCCTGGCCGTCCGATGGGAACTGAGCATTGGTGAAAAGAGAGGAACCGTGAATTATTTTCTATTTGTTAGTTAGTACTAAGTAGGTAATTATAATATAATTATACACGAGTGAAACCGCGGGGCACAGCTAATATTAAAATAATCTTAAATGCCAGGAAGTGAATGAAACCTTTGCACGACCCGAGAATCGAACCCTCAGCAGCCGCTCTTGCGACCAATAGACCAACGAGGCATTTTTGAAATATAATTTATAGTATTTTCTTTTATGTTTTTTTTTAGTTAAACAGCCTTAATGAGATTAGTCGGCAATTGAGAACACCCTACGTTTCATATAGGTATGGGTTCCGCCTAGCTGTACTTCATGGCCCCCCTATGTTTCGTTGGTTGGGAAAACGCGGTCCGTAAGTAAATAAACAAATATTAATAATTAAAATGGTGAGATTAACCTATTCATTTCTATTGTTCTATTTTAAAACTCGGGGTTTGAGTCAACTTCTATTGTAACCAGATGCAGCTTAATACCAGTATTATTATTATATTATATTATATAAAACTACCTAAAAAAATTAATTAAGTGGTCTTAATTGTTCTTTGCAGACAAGTCATATGTACGTTTATGGTTTTGAGCCAGCTTGGAATATGCACAGTGTTTGTAATATTTACAACGGACAGTTTGCGAGATGTCAGTATCTAATATTATTTATTCACCCCAAAGTATAATTTTGGTCATAAAACCTGTTTTTGCAAATGTTATTTATACGATACACGCTACTGTTACCATCTGTTAGCGGCGGTTTTACTTTATCGTTGTCTAAATCGCGTTTGTCGTTCGATCGCGATATCCATCAAATCGCACGTTTCAGCGATTGATTGCCTTGATGTTGCATCAAGTCTGGTGTTCTGTGGCTCTATCGAACTTCTGAAATGCGATTAAATCGTTGGTCTCTGATGCTAAAAGTAAAAGTTGATGTGTCATAATGCCCTTACATCTGTCACTGTACGTAGATGCGTAAAGTATTATCATTCCTTCCAAGTGGCATTTCGTAGTAGGCGTAGTAGTCACATAGCGTAGCAGTGACAGCATAGCAGACCGAGCAGTGATATAGCGTGGCAAACGTAGCAGTAACATTACGTAGCAAAAGAAGCAGTGACATAGCGTAGCAGACGTAGCAGTGACAACGTAGTAATTGGAGCAGAGACATGGCGTAGCAGACGTTGCAGAGACATAACTAGCAGGTACGTGGTAGTGAAAAAGCGTAGCAGACGTAGTATTGACATAGCGTGGCAGACGTTGCACTGACATAGCGTAGCAGACATTACACTGGCATAGCGTAGCAGATGTAGCAGTGACATAGCTAGCAGACGTGGCAGTGATAAAGCGTAGCAGTCGTAGCAGTGACGTAGAGTAGCTACTAAGGCGCGAGGACATGTTGACGCATAACGGCATAAGGTAGTAACTATAATTTTATTCTGTGACCAGTTCCCCAAAGGTAAAGGTGGGCTTGATCAGGGCACGCCCACGCCGGTTATAGGTGACCTCATTTTTGTTGTTTCTTTCAGGTAAGTAGGTAATGATTTTAATATCATATTTTGACTTTAAAATAAAGGTACCTGGCAATTTTTTTAGCAGGGTCTAAACTCCCTTGTAGCGCAACAGTTCTACCGCTTAAATATGAAATATGGTCTATTTCATGTTCTAGTTAATGGATTGGCAAAGCAGTCAGCCAGCTCTCTTATGCCTACTATTTCCCTATCTCATAATGCAATATCTTATGAAGAGTTTAAGTATTGTGAGCTATGTCGCCATGTTTGGTAAGGTTTTTTTATTCATTAATACTTTTACTTTTCTACTTGCATTTCACATTTGAGTTCGCACGTGCTACACAAAAATAATCTACAGACAGCACAATAAGCATTTCCACCTCAGCCAAGCTGAAGATTTAACATTTTACATTACTGTAACTGTTAGCTTGAACTATCCCATTGTTGGGCAAAGGTCACCTCCCATGAATGCCCATTGTTACGCTCTAGCTTCATGTAGAAAGTTTTTCATAAAGGCTTTAATTCTCCCCGCTATCTTCAGCGCGGTCTGCCGCCTCACCTTATCATTGTGTCAGAGCCTTAGTTGGTGATGATTTTTACTCACGAGTTAAGCTTATCTTGGTAGCCTTCTCTCTCATATCCATGATATTAATTAGACTTTTGAATGTTCATTAAATACTAAGTCTGTGCATATTTTGACGATGTGAACAGTGCGCTCACACAGGTTACGCACTGTATGACAAATAACCTGGTACTCAATACCAAGAAAAATAAATGCATTAAATTTACTATGCCCAATGTAAAAAATCTCGGAACAAACATTGTTCTTAATAGAGAGGTACTTCAGGCAGTAGAATCCACAGTGTTTTTAGGTTTAACGGTTGACACCAAACTTCAGTGGGGTTCTCAAATATCCAATCTCGCGGGAAAGCTCAGTTCTGCAGCTTACGCTGTCAAAAAAGTCAGGCAATTAACTGATGTAGACACAGCTCGATTAGGCTAATTCAGTTAATTTCATAGCGTTATGTCCTATGGCATTCTGTTATGGGGCAAAGCTGCAGATATTGAAAGTATATTTGTTTTACAAAAAAGAGCAGTTCGATCCATATATCAGTTAGGAGCTAGAGATTCACTTAGAAATTATTTTAAAAACATTAGTATCCTCACTGTTGCTTCGCAATTTATTTTGCCAACATTATTCACATTAGGCAAAATATTAATTTATTTGTTAAAAAGAGGGATGTCCACAACATCAACACAAGGAATAAGCACAAACTTTGCGCACCTATTCATAGACTTCACAAGGTGCATGAATCGATTGTTAGAAATGCCATTCAATGCATTTAAATTAACAGTTAAATACAACCTTTCCCAAAGGGCATACTATACTCAATATTAATGACTATTTAAACGATAATGAGTAGTTGGTTGCTGTGTTGAATGCAAGACAATCCTATTTCTTTTTCCAATGTTTATTTGGTTTTATATTGACAACATTATTTTTCAGTTGTTTAACTTCATGACATAAACGATGATAATAATTTTATTGTAATGTCTGTAATGACTAATAATATGTTAAAAAACACATTGCCGTAAACTGGTGACCTCGGCTATTTAGTAATGGTTTTATTTTTATTCTTATAACAGGCAACGAGTTCGTCATGCTCCCCTTGACGTCATTGCTAGCGGTAGCGTCATGGATCGGGTCGCCACCTTCCCTCTAAAATGGCGAGGGAGGCGATGGCTGATCTTTGCGTTTTGCACGTGAACGGGTGCTGCTTGCGGTGACTGGTCGTCTTGCTGATCGTAGTTCCTAATTTATTAAAATGCATTAATTGAATTAACCGAGCTGGTCCTAGTTAATGTGCAGTTTCTATCTTTTGGCATGTGTAAGTGGGTACGAACTTCATACGAAATAAATATTTTCTTTCTTTCTTTCTTTCTTAAATAGTGTAAAATTGGAGGCTTTCGGTAATTTTGCATTGTTTCTTGATTAATTTAACATTTCTATGCGTTGGTACATAGGCTCGTGTTAGCTAACATGTGCCCAAGATATTTTATCTCAATAGACACAATTATTTTTTAAATTGAATATACACACATCAACACGGTCTAGGGATATTTCATACTCAATTAAATAACTCGAAAAGTACTGGCCGCATTGGAATCTTTTATACACCGATTTGTTTGTAATTTATCTCAGACTAATTCCAAATTCAAATTTTTGAAAATTCTTTTATTTCGGTGGCATAAAAATGTCTTGATGTGTAGGAGAGGGAATTTTCATTTGTGCGAAATTTAGAAAACAATACGAATTACATTTAGTTACAGTTTTTTTTCATTTTTAAACAAAAGATAAAGTTAAAATTGAGGTAATGTAGCCATGCAACGCCAACATTTGACGAGGGCGGAGATGTTACGAGCTGTGGGAATGCTGGAAGCTGGGTCTGTTCAGCGTAATGTTGCTGAGGCCATAGGGACCCACCAAAATGTAATTTCAAGATTGTGGACACGCTATCGTGCCACAGGTGAAGTAGCGGAGAGGCACCGGGGGCCAAGTCGCATCACTACCCCCAGACAAGACCGATTTTTGCAAATTACTGCGCGAGCTCAACCAAATGCAACGGCGGCTCAATTGGTCCAAAGGCTGCGAGTGGAACACCAAGTGCTTGTGAGTGACCAAACTGTAAGAAGGCGACTGCATGAAAGCAATCTACGCTCTCGTAGACCACTCCGGGTCCCACCTTTACGGAGAGGCAATCGTGGACGACGATTAGAATGGGTTCGGAACCACGTGGACTGGGGCCGTGAATAATGGTCCAATGTGCTGTTCACGGATGAATCCAGGTTCGGCTTCCATCCAGATTCACGAAGGACGCGTGTTTGGCGAGTTCCTGGACGATGGAGCCGTCTTCAGAACCCTCAGGAAGTTCACCCATACCAAGGAGGAACAATTATGGTTTGGGCAGGAATTCGTCTTGGAGGACGGACGGATCTCGTTTGGGTGCGGGGCAATATGACGGCAGAACGATACGTCCAACAGGTGCTGGGGCCCGTAATCTTGCCCCACAGAATACAAATGGGGCAAGATTTCCTGCTCATGCACGACAATGCCCGGGCACACACGGCGAGAACGGTAGCAGCTTGGTTACATACACACAATGTTAGGGCCTTAGACTGGCCTACTCAATCACCAGATCTAAATCCCATTGAGCATGCGTGGGATATGCTGCAAAGAAGAGCTCTGAAGGAAGTTCCTGAAAATCTGGCTACAGAAGATCAACTTTTTGCGCACCTCAGAAGGACATGGGACAATATTCCGCAGCAAGACATTGACAACCTTGTTCTGAGCATGCCGAATCGTTGCCGATGTGTTATGAACATCATGGGCGCTTTCTCAGACTACTAACTTCAAGTTTATAAACACAAATTAAATGATTTTTCTATTTTTTTCACTTTTTACTCATAAATTAAAAGTTAATTCATATACGGTTTCCGTCTATGCTTTATTTTTTTTCCATAAAATCCTGAAATTTTAATCGAAGTACCTTAACCATTACTAGAAAATGGTAGAATATTAAATAACGTATCTTTTAAATATATACATGTCATATAAATAATTAACATATTGATAGTAATTCGCTTTTTTAAAAATATCCCTAGACCGTGTTGATGTGTTTATATTCAATTTTAGATTTATATAGAATCTATAAATAATTTTGATACCGACAGACGTGTTGCAGGGAAGTTTGTTGCGCCGCTTCTTCTTTCCAGCTAAAACACTAGGAAGCGGTGAAGGGTGGGCTTTTTTGGGGGCTGTCTTAATGTTTGACGTTCAAAAAGCGCTAATTTTTTGCCTAATTTGAATAAAGATATTTCGATTTTGATTTTTGATCTTTGCCTTGTCTGGCCTGAAAATATATTATTTAGCCGCGATAGATACACTCATCAACAATAGTGCATCACTTTACCAGTGTAAGAGGTATACGGTTGAATAGGTCATAACTTTGGTCTTCAACGTGATTCAAACTCAAGCTTTGCCTTGATCAAATCTTCGAGCATAGTACGTAGTCCAATGATTGTTGTGGCAAAAAAAAAACACTGCCGTCGGTGAAAGCAATATTTATCAACCTTGCTTCGCCAACTTCAATGTCCTTACTCTCCCAGCTACTTAGCTTTCTAAAAACCTTTTCAAGAATGCCGCAACACATCCCTTCTTACTTGGGGCTTATTTCATCATTGTCAGACTTCTATCCGAGAACTAGAAATCAAAAATTCGAAGTATGTTTCGGCTAACTTATACGGCGTTAGCAAATTCAGCCAAAGCCAGACTTCTAAACACAAATTGAGACCAATCGATAGTATGAACTTACTAACCTTGGAAGAACGAAACTAGAAATTAAATAAGCTAGTTTTTAAAATATTGCAATGTTTTTTTCCAGGGAATATATTAAATTTAGTAGGAATTGGTTTAGTTTTTGAACACATATTAAACGATCCTGATGGGGAAGTCATAAAAGCAGCTACAGATGTAGTGGCGGTTCTGTTTGGTTTTGGATCATTGCTGTTCAACCTGAGCGCAGTCGGAGTGGTAAGAGCATTAACAAGGTCATAGTCAGTACTGACAAATCTGAAACTATTAGGGATACAAAGAACAATAAGCAGCATAATGCTGAGCTAAGATCGTTTCCTGCCTCTCATTTAAGATTAGTTTTGAAGGCAACTAATTACGCAAATATGATTGTGTTTTTATTCTTATTTTTCATGCCAGTCTTCTAAGGAATCATGTCTAGAGATAAGAAAACCAAAACAGTTCCTTAGCACAAATTTCCCTAGCTAGTCTTGTGGTTCTCCTTCTCAGTATAATCATACTTATCAATGTGAAATATCAGCTCGGAGAAATGTTATCTGAGAACTTTAGTAAATCTTATGCTTTGTAATGGGTACCTAATAGAATCAGGAATTATGCACCTTATGACCTTATCTCACATTGTCAAAAGTATAAAAATTAATAGAAAGGACGTAGGTACCACAGTCCTTACGTGGAAGCTCCGCCATCATAAGTGATGGTGAGGTGTTCATGCTTGCAAAGGAGGCGGTGGCAATGAAGAGAGAAGCGTACCCCTGTCGTACAAGAGAGCGCTCAATAATGTCCAGCCACTATGAGCTGCGGTAGCCAGAGACAGGCCTGACGGTGAGGCCAGGTGACGGTGCAGAATGTTTTTCTTACAATCTAAGTGCAAATATTATACTTCGGCAATATGTTCGTATTTAAGCCGATACTTCTAAAACCCGTCTATCACTACATGAATGTAGAGTATTGACATTGCAGGTCCTATCAGTTGATAAGGCGCTGGAGGAGCCAAAACGAATGATCAGTAAATTTGGCGTGCTCAACATCGGTATAGGTGTACCTACATTGATCTCTATCATATTCGGCAGTCTAGGGTACTGGGCCTTTGGAACTATGGAAGAAAATATTCTCAGATCTTTGCCATTCGACGAAAAGTGAGTACTTACTGCAGTTTTGCAGAAACTTACCCATGAAAATAATAAGTAGGTAGACGTAGTCAAAGGTGGGGTGGACCTTTCTAGTCCAACTTACAACATTTTTTACGAAGAAAAAAATGGATATATCTACAATAATCTCTATTAGGTAATTTATGATTAGCCATCGTATAAATAGCAGTTATCACATACATTTCAACATTTATTTTAAAATTTCAGACATATACTTCATTATTATATTAAATGGAAAAATAATACGGTCGCGAGCAGGATTCGAACCTGCGCCTCCCGGATAAATACTCCAGGCGCTCTGACGACTAAG
Source organism: Xylocampa areola (assembly GCA_935421205.1). NCBI lineage: Eukaryota > Metazoa > Arthropoda > Insecta > Lepidoptera > Noctuidae > Xylocampa > Xylocampa areola. The sequence continues at coordinate 12,880,656 of OW285218.1, read as the reverse complement.
CCATCTCGACCTCTGCTCACCACCGCAAATTGTGTACCTACATATATTTTTCTCTAAAACCATTTTAGAGTTCTCTTTTCATCGAGTTTATTCTACTTGCACAGCAAAATCTACTAGTTTCGAGCAACTGCAATTAACATCTCAACAGTTAACTTAATCTCTGGTCTGGGGTGGTCCCAGTGTCTGAGACACTCCACGTCCAGATTCCAAGGAAATCAAGGCTTTATTTTTCAGCACTTCGATGACAGCTATCGGGTTGTACCTTGTCGCAATAGCGTTCGCCTACCCATTGCAATGCTTCCCCGCCATAGCGGCAGTGATTGAAACAATAAAGTACCACGATCCCATGTCTACGCCCAAGGAAGAAACGCTAAAAATTATTGATGCTATCGGCAGGCCTTTGTTCGTCTTGTTATCGTGTTAGTACATTAATATACCTATTTCACTTTATACTAAAGGAATTAGGTAAATCCAGACGACGGACAGTCCGAAGGGGAACTTTTTGATAAGCTACATTTTAAAATAAATGAAAATAGTTCCATTTTGCCAATATGTTTATAAATACTAGTATACGTTAGTCTAGATCTTCCCAAAATTATTACAGTGAAGCCTTTGGGAGTTCACAATTTTTTGGGAACCTATGGGCAAAACTAAATAGGTACGTGGTAATAAAAATAAACGAGAAGTCATCCATACGTGTAATATTATAGTTGCGTAGATATTATAGCCTCGTTGGTTTAGTGGTCCGTAGCGCGACTGCTGAGCAGGAGGTCTCGGGTTCGATTCCCGGGTCGGGCAAAGAGTTATTGAGTTTTTCTGTTAGGAAATTCTCAGTAGCAGCCCGGAGTTTGGAAATGTGCCCGGTTGATGGCAATAGGCTCACCACCTATTACATGGGACTTAATAACAGCATTGGTGAAATGTGGGTGTACAATTGTGTACACCTCTGCCTACCCCTTCGGGGAATACAGGCGTGATGCTATGTTATGATGATGCTATGTTATGTAGATATTATAGAACTAGCTTCTTTAACGTTTTATTTACCTATTTTCCAGTTTTGATTGCCTACCTGGTGCCTTTCCAAGGGCCCTTCGTAGCGTTTGTGGGAAATTTGTGTACTTCTATGTTGGCACTGGTCTTTCCGGCGTTAATGGACATCTGCCTGAGGTATCCCTACTATTACGGCCGCCGCAAATACCACCTCGTCAAGGACATCTTCATCATGACCCTGGGATTGATCGCTGGTATTTTTGGTGTATTTTTTTGTGGTCATCTAATTCGTATACGTATTCTGGCAAAATTTTCACCAAACAATTATGGATTTTTTTGAATTAAAATTTTTTACCTGTTTTGTTTAATACGTACTTCATAAGTTCATAACAATAAAAATCTATTGTGGCTGCTAATTAGCGAGCCAACAGTTTACAAAGTATATTTGGATATAAAGCGCCTGTGATGCTTTAGGTACCTACGTTGTTTTATTTACACAGTAGTAGTACCTATTATGAAGTATGTTACAATACATTGTACAGGCCCGGACATATGGGCAAATCGGACAGATGCCCGATGGGCCGAATGTATGGACATGATTCTCTTTTGATAGTAAATAAAAAAGTACGAACTGAAATCTATATATCGTAAAGGTGGATCCAATCTCGAGTAGTTGATTTATAGAGTGGATCAAAATGCTCTGTTTTTTTCAATGTGCTTAGCATTTTCTGCAACTTCTGGTACCAGCACACATCCGTTTTTACAAGCAATCAAAGATATGAGACATATTCACATTCAAGTCGAGGGTACACAAAAACCTGAAATGCTTGTGCGGAAGCTTACTTTTTAAGTTGCAACAACACAGATTTACAACATGAACAAAACATCTAAGTATACTCTTTTAACTTTTGCCATTACATCTTCTTTTTAACTGCAACGTTGTCTTATCGCGTCATTCTTCAATCTATCGTTCATAGTTACACCATACATACTTCGCAAGAACGCATTTATTATATGTTTATGTCGCCGAACCCAACATTTCCTACATAACCGTAGGTATGAGCACACAATTGACAGCTATTCGAGCCTTCTTGGACATCGACTGATTGGCCACACCAGTCTATTACCCGCATGTAAGTACTCTCCTTTCTACATCTTCATTTTTTTTCTAGCTCTTGTAAACAGACTTCTCATACACTAAACTCGTTGATAAAAGTGTGGAACAAGAAGTCCACACTTTTATCCTCAATCTTCACAGAGATACATACTCTTCTCTTTCAAACATCATAACTCTTGTGTTGTTCACATTTATATTGATCCCCTTCATGTTATATTATGCTTCATTCATCATTCATTACCAACTGTTCCGATACGATCTCTTAAACTCTCTCTCCAAACTTTATCATACGCGTAAAAAAAGACATTTGACAGGCAGCTCATTCATAATCAACCCACATTCATTCTCTTATACAACTATCCATGTATACCTAAGTTCACCATGGCTGTTAACATTTCTCTTTAAATCAACCATTAATAAGAATATTATTTTATCCAATCGATCGATGAACTTGTAGCGACATCTATCTCGCTACATGAATACTAAGCGCATAACAGATGACGTCAAGAATCCTGCGTCGCACAAGCAGAATTTGGCGACAAACTTACATAAATTATATATGAACACCCGACTCTAACCGTTGGGCCTTGGCTCTCCAGGCAATATCACCCGCCTGGTTGGAAGATCCTCCCTTTTCAATGGAAGAACACCACACCTGGTTCCTCCATAAACTCATAGCAAGAAATATTAGAATGGAAGTAAAAGCAGCTGGTATATTTTCTTTACAATTTGATACAACACAAGATAATTCATGCTATGAAGTTATCATTGTGCATCTATGAGCATGAATCGCTGTTGTCTCGCAAATGGTAAAAAAGGCACTTGTGCGCTGATTTCTCGGGTCCAAAAAGTTTCCCTGACATATAATAAACTTCAATCCAGTGACCTATATAAGTTATGCAGGCCCTTATTGAAGTTTGATAAGACAGCTACAGTTACAATATTAAATGGAAAAAGAATACGGTTGCGAACAGGATTCGAACCTGCGCCTCCAGGATGAATACTCCAGGCGCTCTGACCACTAAGCCATCTCGACCTCTGCTCACCACCGTGAATTCTTCATCCATATTTTTAATACGTCTTTTTGGCGACGTCATTGCTATCTATTCAGTACCTATACAAGTGACCGAACCAACACGACTAACTTTGCAGTTAATACAATGTCGTAAAGAATGCAATTACCTTAATAATTCAAGATAAATCTCCCGGATAGGGAGGCGCAGGTTCGCATCCTGTTCGGGACCATATTCTTTTTCCATTTAATATTGTATCTTTAGAGTTCGCTAAGCATGCGTTAATGCTTTTCAAAGATTTATCTTGAATTATTAAGGTAGTTGCATTCTTTACGACATTGTATTAACTGCAAAGTTAGTCGTGTCGGTAACCGTACTAAAGCCCAGTATTTTTGTGGTACATTATATTTACGTATCACTAATCATTACGCCAGCGCACGCGGAGAAAGCAGTTAGGGAGCGCTTTTTCTTCCGATTTGCTTAACAAAAATCAATATTTAAGGCTAGCTCAAAGCTATAGCTCATCAAACCGCCTGGTAGTTTCAGAGATTAGCGCGTTCAAATTAACAAACAAATAAAAAATCTCTTCTGCTTAAAAATATTAAATTTTGTGGAAAAGAATACGGTCGCGAGCAGGATTCGAGCCTCCCGGATTAATACTCCAGGCGCTCTGACCACTAAACCATCTCGACAATATCCGCCATATCCGGGAGGTGCAGGTTCGAATACTGCTCGTGACTGTACTTCTTTTCCACAAAAATGTATAATTTAAAAGATCGCTAAGCATGCGTTAATGCTTTTCAAAGATTTATATGTAAAGTTATAATATATTCCTAAAATCTAAAGGCAGCGAAGGTAACGACGCAATGCGTTTTGAACATACATGTTCAAAAATTGCGACATTAATTGCTGCTTCAAAGTTTGCATAAGTTTATTTATTTATTTATTGCACATGGTACACTTAAATCTAGTTAAAAATCAAATTAATTTATATTATTGACTAACCTAATATGCACATGACCCTGTTAGGGTGCTGAAAGTAATAATTAAGTAGGTATGTTGTATATTTATATAATGCAAATATGGCAATTAGTTTATACCTGAGGTTTATACAATACTATACAATATTATTCTTATATTCTATTATGTAATATTGGGTTGCGGTGTCCATGGGTGGCGGTAATCGCTTACCATCAGGCGAGCCGTCTGCTCGGTTGCCCCCTATTCCATATAAAAAAAATAAAAAAAATAATAATAATTTACACTTTTCATTCATAAATTCTTTTACATCGTAATAACATTTTTATATTAACATTCGCCTAAGTTTAGCCTTAAAAATACTGTTCGTTTTAGTGTTAATTATACTATCCGGTAACTTATTATATATTTGTATACTGCGGTATTGTGGGCTATTTCTATACATTTCTATTCTGGGTATCGGTTTGTTTTAACGACGTTCATTTTTATCGAAATTCAATAATTGTATATTGTACGTTACTATGTCTATGTCAAGTTGCTTGTAAAATATTTTTTCTACTCTAAATTTATTAAATATAGCATGAGGAGGCTTATCCTGAGATGATTTAATTTTTTTCATGATAATGGCGGTAGAAAAACATATATTGATGAATTTAGATAGCGACGACATAATTGATTACTTATGTAGCCGAGAAAAATGATATTCTTTGGAAGTCATTGACTCAATAATTAAAGTTTTTGAAATTGAAAGTATGGATCAAAATTTTGTTTTCCTTTCTCTTTGAAAGTGAAGGGCCGAACGCCTCTTTAATGACCGGGCTTATTTTAGGTCCCAGTCCGGGCTTGAAATTGTATAAAACTCAGTGAAGACAATGGACGCAAGAATATTTAGTATAATAAACTTCTTTCAGTAAGTATTTCATGTATTGTGGGCGTACTTCCGGCTGTGATCAGATAATTACCTAATCGGGAGCGAGAGTGCTTCAGTCTTCGAACTTTATTTCGCAAAGATGCGACTTTAATTTGTTGGGTAGTGCAGCACATTTCTTTTTGTAGGTTTTTAACTTTACTCAACAGATGTCGCTACTATTACTAACCTATCCCTATCAATTTATAGTCGTGCTACTCTCCAACAATGCCACCTTAATTGATAACTATATATCTATCACTTCTTGGCAGCTAGAGTGACTTAAACAATTACTTTTATTATGGCAGCTTCAAACTCAATAAAAACCGTTTAGTATCTACAAAATTTCATCTATAGGTACCTAATGATCTCAAATGGGATTGTTGGCGTTGATTCTAGCGACATCCAGTTCACGGATTAAACTGGCATCAACACGGTGTGCTCAATAAGGAAAGGCGGTGCTTCACAGCGGGGCAAACACTGCTTCTTTAAAGTCAAAGTCAAATCATTTATTTCAATTAGACCCTTTATAGGCACTTTTGAATTGTCAGAAGCTAGTTGTCACGTTCCAAAGTGTAGATTCCTATGGAGAAGAACGGGCAAGAAACTCCATGGTTACTCTTTTTATAAAATAGGTTTCCACAATAGCAGGTATTGGTTACACTGATTCTGTTGCAAAAAAAAGAATTTAAATATGTGAGAACAATGTAAGAAGATACTAAAAGAGTGTAGTCAATTCAAATTTCCTGTCATGACAGTCTAGAGATGACCAGTCCCAACTGACGGCGCCCGGTCACGAACATGACGCATGCGTCAGCATCACCCAACTCGACCATGTTGTAGGGAATCGAATGACCCAACACACACGCCACCATCAGCGAGACATTTTAGTGAGCATGACATACTCCCAACTGCCAGACAACAAACAAAATCGAAAGTGTCGTAAAATGGTTACGTAGCACTCACATTTACAATATTTATATTTAGGTACTAGTTTATTGTTATTTATTATAAAATGAATTAACCAGAGCAAGTTAATTTTAAAATTAAAATACCATTAAATTTGGTCGTATTAATTTACAAATCAATTAATATTATGGCATATTATTTTTAATATCAGCGATATAGTCAGGATTCATCAGGAGCATGTATTTAATGGAATGTCCGATTTAATACTAATTACAATATATATATTTAGTCTGATTTTTACAAATTCTTTAGTTAGGGTTATTGTGGAGCAGGACCAGCATTGTGCCAAGCATTTTATCAACAATATAGTCTTCTAACTAGTCTTATAATATTCTCGATTGCATAGTGTGTGTTTTATGCAAGTTTTGAATTGTGTTTCGTTTAATTGAAGTATATTTATTATAACATTTTATACAGTACCCCATAAACTGTGGCTGAACTAGTTTGTTTCTATCTCTAGTAGTATAGTTATGTTTTTCACATCTTTTATTAAATAGATGTAAATTTTTCCTTTAAAGATCGCAAATCCGAAATTGAGATCTTCTGCCTCTTTTGAAAGAGAGAAACAACTCTTAATTTTTTTATGAGACTCCTAACTTCTTTATTGTAAATGTGAGCACCATGCAGCCATTAACATTATTCTAGTAACGTGACTTGAGGTCTGGTAGTTTGAGATGTCATACTCACCTAAATGTCTTACTGTGGTGGCGTATGTGTTGGTCATTCTGTTCCCTTAAATATGGTTGAGCTGAGCGATGCGATGGATATGCGTGATACTCGTGAACGGGTGCCACAAGTTGGGACTGGTCAGCTCTAAACTACCAAGACTTGTAACTATTGTTAGAATTTTGTATCCTCTATTGTACCTACGTGTACAACTATATCTGCATCGTTATCACATAATGTCTTTTTATCAATAAATGTACCAAAATTATTGTAACACAACATTTTAAAAGAGTAACCATGAAGTTTCTTGCCCGTTCTTCTCCATAGGAATCTACATTTTGGAACGTGGCATTTCTTGACTTTCAAAAGTACCTTTATATGGTCTAATTGGAATAAATGATTTTGACTTTGACTTTTAGACGGAGATACCTGTATACCCGATTTGACTCTTTGACTTGGTCCATAGACGTCCTGTTAAGAGTATCGACGACACCAAACTCTTAAGCTGCAGAGGAAAAGAGACTTTGCCTCCTTGTGTTCTACCGCTTGTGCAATGGACAGTATTTCCAGGAATTGTTTGATATGATGCCAATGAACGGCTATTTTTTACCATCGCACCTCTCGCCATCGTCGACAAGGAGTTTATCCACATAACTTAAATCCACAATGGTCTCATATCAATAGGTTTCAAAGAAGTTTACTAACACGCACTCTCAGGTTATGGAATCATCAATCTTCAAAAATATTTTATCTGGGGTAGGTAGTCGGGTAAAAAAGTCCTAAATGGGGACATCAACTAACCTGTTTAAAGTTTGTGAAGTATTTGTCACAACTACTGTCATTGATCCAAAATCGCAAATCGCAATTTTTGATTAATGTAATGTGTAATGTCAAACGTGGAGTCAAAGGAAGGGAATTTTTCATCAATTTATAAGACTCCGCTACATTTTCATGGATTATTTCAAAGCAAAACATAAATTAAGAAGTAATGTTTCTGATTATCCAAGATATACCAGACAATTTCCTACTTCTCTTGTGTCTACTAGTTCTTAGGACAGATATTTGCCAGACACTTACTTTAAAGTGAGCTACTTACAAATTGCATGGTGATATTACGCTATAAATACCTATATAAAATACACTAACTTCAATAAAATTAATATGTTTATTTTCGCAGAAACACGTTGCCGTTATGGAATTGGGAATGTATAAATGAGAAATGTTTGCCATTGAAAGCAACACATGTATCAAAATTACAATCCCTGGAAACATGTAATATGCTATGCTCATCTATGCAAATTTGGCCACAACCAACCGGATTAGTTAGCTTGTCTACCACTGCAGTGCCGGTGCGCGCAGACCTTTTTCAGCTACAGTTGCTACAGGCCCCATCGAGAATAGTTCATGAACATCTTCAGGATGCATTTGGGATGTTCCGTGATGATTTACGACGATTAGAACACGGATCCCGTACCTTTGAAGAGTGGCGTAGTGTATCCGTACGCATAGTCGTTAACGAAAGTGCAGATCCACGAATGCATATCGACACTGATGAAAGTTACAGTCTATCATTACGACCAGTTGCAGGAACTGGTGTTGCACTGATGGCTGATATTTCTGCACGCTCATATTGTGGTGCTCGACATGCGTTGGAAACGCTCTTGCAGCTAGTATGGCTGGATTCCTATTTAGGTTCCCTTTTGATACTTGAAGCAGCTAGAGTAGATGATGCACCAAGATTTCGATATCGTGGATTACTTGTAGACACCGCGCGCAATTTCTTTCCTATTCAAGAACTTATGATGAATATAGACGCTATGGCCGCTTCTAAATTAAATACATTTCATTGGCACATAAGCGACTCACAGGCATTTCCTCTACATACGAATAGTGTTCCGGAATTTTCAAATTATGGCGCGCACACTCCCGGTGACGTCTATACTGCAGATGATGTGCGGACACTCGTGCGAAGGGCAAGGTTACGCGGGATCCGAGTCTTAATAGAAATAGACGCACCAGCGCATGTTGGCCACGCTTGGAATTGGGGATCAGCCGCAGGACTAGGTGAACTAATATTTTGCCTGGATGTTGACGACTGGAGTAAATACTGCAATGAGCCACCCTGTGGACAATTAAACCCGTATAATCCACGTGTGTACGACTTGTTTGAACGGTTATTTATTGAAATCATCCAACTCACAGGTGTTGAAGATATTTTTCATCTCGGAGGAAACGACATTTCTGAGCGATGTTGGGAAGATCAATTTCATCATACTTACAACACTAGCATGAACCTATGGCTCCACTTCACACGCTCTATTTTGAAGCGCCTCGAAGCACAGACCGGAAATATACCCAACCTTACTATATTTTGGATGTCTAATCTTAGTGAACGATTTAAAGCTGATATGAGAGATTACATTCAAAATATAGGTCTTCAAGTAAGAAACCTTGCATGGACTCAAAAATATGTCAGTGGTATTCGAACAATAATGTCTCACGAAGATGCATGGGACTTGAATACAGGAAATGGAGCGTGGTATGAAGAGAATAGTGGAGCGCCATACAATTCATGGCAACGTGTATACGAACATCGTCCATGGCTCAAATTCCCCTCAGGAATCGTAGAAGGCGGTGAGGCAACTGTGTGGTCGTCAGTGCTTAGTGAAGGAGGTCTCATCTCACGTGCTTGGCCACGTGCTGCGGCATTAGCCGAGCGCCTGTGGACTGATCGGCCAGAGGGTGCCACCCGACCAGTACACGCTCGACTCGATGTCCACCGGTCCCGACTTGTCTCACGCGGTATTCAAGCTTCCCCGATATGGTCTATGTGGTGCACACAAAATACATATACCTGCGGGTAAATTTTATGGCTAGTTGGATAACATCTTATGCCAAATACATCCGATAGAAATGTCCAAATGTAATAATGTGTCTGAGATTTATTATTCCGTTAGGAATTCATTCATTTATTAGCACAACTTCTGATTGTAGATGAGTAGCTATTTATTACATATACAATCTGAGAAGTACTCACAATCAAGTGTGAGTAATGTATTAAAAAAATACTTTATATACGTGAAGAACGATAGCAATGGATTAATTTTCTCTAAGCAAAAGAAAAATATTTTTTCGCATAAAATCGAGACATTAGTCTCAATTTCAACATACAACACATTCTGGCCAACTGATTACTTACACGAAAGCTAAGATAAAAGTAATTATGAGATGAGAATTTATATTTTAACCCATCTATGTTTATTGTATTTTTTTATATACAAAATGGTTTTTATATTTTAACTGTGATTAAAAAATTATATAATAATGTAGTTTTCACAACAAAGTCGCCTACAAAGAATGACGTGCTATTGGGAAATTGCTTTGCATTTTTACTAAAGTTAACCGTGAATACATGGTCATATACATAACAGCAAACAAATTGTGGTTAAGGAAAATGAGCGCATAAAATTGCACTTGTAGAATAGTTAAACAAGCAAGGAACAGCAAATAAAATTAGGAAACGGAAACGCATCGTAAATGTTACTTCCGCTTCCAAGAAGAGTCCACATAACGTGCGTTCTGAAAAAAAAATCCTAATACCATTAGATAGCCTAAGTAAATGGAATTAAAGTTTTTACTATCATAAAATTCTGAAACTCTAATCTTTTTTTGAGTATTTGTTTAAATTATATAATATTATGATTATTAAAACCTTGAAAGAATGAGTACGTTAAAATAAAATTTATATATTCAATGGAGGTTTTCGAACAGTCCACGTTCGGATACATAAAATGAGTTTGAATTCTAGAACCTACAATAGAAACTGTTCCCAGTCTGTGTGTTTAACGTAAACATAAATAATACAATAATGTCCTGCTATAGTACTCGGAATTCTGAGTGAAATTGTTTTTATCAAATTCGATTAAAAAAACAGATTAAGTAACAGTGAATCAACGATGAACGCGCTGAACCTCCTTTTTTAACTGTACACACTACCGGGAGGTCTTCTGTTAAAGATTTATAAAACTTGTTAAAAAACGGACGTTTATACCTTACGCTCATTTATATTTTTTTATAAATTCATTGACGGCTTCGATATCAGAAATATCCGAACAAAATAATTGCACAGCATGCAAAGTTAGGAAAAGGAAATTACGCACTATTTTTAATGGTCTCTCTAGTGTGTTCTCAGATTTACAATTATTCGTTACTTTTTGTTCTTACGCATCAGATAAAGCTGAACATATTTCTGATTTATATTCATGTTTTCCTTAGCTTTATTTTCTATTACAAATGACTGATATGATTACAACCTCTAGTGGTAGAAATATTTCAAGTAAAACTAATTAAAACGTAGAATTTTTAATAAAGCTAGTACACATGACAGGTAAATATATTTAGTCTATGGCCAACGTGGCGGCCGTGTAGTTGTAAGCGTCAAGTTATGGCGTTTCGTGAAAAACACGTAAATAATTTTTAATAGTAAATAAATGTCAGTATAACTTTTATAAATTAAAATTAACATGAGCAGATATTACGATTACGGTAATGCGATATCATGGTGAGTAAACTTTAATTTCGAGTGGTGACAACCATATTGTTTAAATTTTGTGTACGTTTTATTTTTAGGATTTATCGTTGTAAATACTCAATTATTTAATGAAATCTATTTAAAATACGTTGTACCAATTTGTACTTAAAATTGTGGGCCTTCTCGGAGTAGTCTGATATATACCGGGATTTTTAAATTTAACAGAGTTCCCAACCTACGTTTAACGTGGTTTTTGCCTTCAAAATGCAGTTGAAGGTTTTTATAAACCATTGAATCTATCACCTGCAAGTATATTTCATTATCATTCTAAATTAGGACGTTTATGAAGTAAAATATTAACTCTTTAATGATTGTAATGCGTTGGCTATTATCGATTTATAGGTACCTACCGAGGTAATGTATCTTGGTACTAAGCAGTATTGGAAGTTCAAAAAATAAAATAATATTTTTACCACCGCATTGAAACGAAATAATTCATGCCTTGGTTTGTTGATAAACACTTCAGTGGAAGAAATGTCCACAAACAACTAATAGGAATTGCAATGCCTATCTAATGTTAGAAATTCAATTTAAAATTATAGTATTTGTGTCTTCATCTCTCTCATCGTTATTAACCTTTTGAATACTACGGACTTGAGTTTTTTCATGTTTATAAAAAGTTTGGTCTAATAATAGGTGTCTTGTAGTGGTCAAAAGGTTAATGCAGGAAATGTTCTAGTATTAGATATTATGGTATGTTACTCAACACAATGTCACTCTTCGGCATAAACATTTGTTTTTATTTAAAAAAATACATCTGATAATCCAACTTTTCATTTAGGCAATGATGTCCCGTTAACAAGACTAGTTTTTTTTTAATGTATTTTTTATTGTGTTGAGTTAACAGAAGTGGTGCATTTTTTTAAACAATGGCACAAATTGGAGTGGTCCTGTTTCCTCTTTTCTTTTAATATTATTCAATAATATTTGCTGTCAATATTCTGGAAAATTTCATAAACAGGACACCCCTTATTTCTCTTACCAATCAATACCTGCCTCCCCATTATTTGTGGGTTTCTCTTGTTAACATATTGTTAATGTACTTTTCTCTCCCTAGCGAAGCTCCTTCACAGCTGCAGTGGAATAATTTCTCAAATTATAAACTAAAGGATCACCAACATTTAATTGATTTAAAACAAAATCTTAGTTTAAGTTCTGTTATGGTTTATCTAGTTGTTAAATTAAAGCTGTAAGACATGTTTTAACCATTGATGACTAAAATGGATAATTATTCAATTGCAGATGTTCAATAGTTATTGCCCCTCTCCCTGTCAGTTTCCAGTCTGTTACGTAAGAGAAATAAGGAGTCCGCGTGGTGCCATTTCACAAGATAGAAGAAATTTTCCAGAAATCTCTTAAGTTTAATACAGTTAATTGATGATAGTTTGTCCATTTATGGACTCATGAATTTCAGTTGACATGAGATGGTCGTTCGTCAACAATGGTTAAAACACGATCTTCAGCGAGGGTAGGAAGCGCGGCCGCCAGTGCGCCCGCCGAAAATGGAACTTCTTCCGAACTTAGATCGCGGCTCAAAACCACTGAGAACGGTCACCGCTCACAAAGGCCCTACAATCAAACTAGGCAAGTTCCAGTTCTTGTCGCGTTTGCCTCAACATAGCTGCTAGCATGACATGTGTCCAACAGTCAACATTGTCGTTTCTGTTTGCTACTGCAGTCTTAGCTGTGGAGAGTGGAAGACAGTTGAAGCATGAGTCTTGGGGCTTTGGGTGATGGTTCTTGTTTTGAAAGGAGGAATTAAGAAATACAACAGTCAGGAAACAAAGTGAAGTCTTCTGTTGCATGATATTCTATAGTTATTCAGTCCCTGATATATACTATCCTAATGTAGGTAACTGTTAAGGCTCTCCCACTCTGCGTCGTATCGCATCTAGGGTTGCCAGGCCCCAACCTGTAATGCTGGACATTGTGGAACAAAGGCTGACACATCCTGAACATACTTTATATATTTTCAATTTAGAGTTTGACAAGCCGAACATGTCTGGCTTTATCATCTACTTATAAATTCGCCACTATCGCGTTATATTGCGTCTGTTTGGGAGAGCCTTGAAAATAAAATATTTTTTGTTATAAAATTTTTCGTAATTATGTAGGAACAATCAGGCCCTGCCGTCAGGTGGCGTGGGTCCGGGCAGCGGGTCACAGGGCAAGGACCCGCTGGCGCCCGCGCTGACTGGCTCGCGTACAATGTACCAGCACCCTGCCGTCACCGGCTACAACCCGCAAGACTCGCGCGCACAATCGATGCCCGTCACGGTAATATTACAGCTATGCGACTTACAAACTAGCCCATAAGAAAGTGATTAAAATGTTACAATATAACAATATTTATTTATTGCCATAGCAAGTCGTTTGAATTATTTTTCCTCAGGAAAGTACAATATGATTAATTTCAGTCAGTAATCAACATAGTTGGAGGTGAGGGCGTAAAGTAGGCGTAAGTTGAGTAGCCTCTTGTCAGAGGCCTATAGCCTGTCGGCTATTCAACTGAAGTTGACTAGCCTGTCAGAGGTTACTCTATGAACTGTATGACTAGCTCTCATTCTTAGGTATTGTTAAGTATTTGGCGAGTCGCTTCCTGGTAATGCCTATAACTGCCGCTTTCTGTAAACGTGTTAAAAACACAATAGTTGTTTGCAGGCTCGGCAGAATCCAATATACCCGAGCAGCATGTACCACGGGTACGGCGGGGGTGGCGGCGCAGCGCTGGCTCCGATGCCTTCGCCCTCGCCCACGGCGCCGCTAGCGCCCTTCCCGGTACACCCCGACGTTAAATTTAAGAAGTAAGTACTCTCCTGGTCTTTGGAACTATGGTTCTCCTATTGTAGCCATTGATGGAGAAAGCTTCTCTGAAGTTATTTTATAATACCACTGCTATAAACAGGAATCTAACTATGTCTGTAATGTGCTGTATACAACAGAGTTCAGGAACAACCAGAAAAAAATCAATAGGTTATGATCTAATCCTTGGTTCTTGCAGTTGAGGTACATAGTCAAAAATTTGGTTAACAATTTCGTGTTATGTTGATAAAGGGCATTTCTTCTCCTAGGCTACCTTTCTACGATGTGCTAGCAGAACTGATGAAGCCTTCTACAATGATGCCGATGCAGGCAGGTCGGATGCAAGAGGGTACTTACGTATTCCACCTCACGCCACAACAGGCCACAGAGATTGCATCAGGAAAGGACATTGTTGGAACTAGTAACAAACTCGATTATGTCATACAAGTAGGTTATTTTACATTGACACTTCATACTCTTTTCAAAATTGGCCACTATTATGGTTCTTAAAAAGAAATTGGTCGCTATTCTAATTAAAAGTGGCAAATTTCTTCGAATTCCTTCAAATATACCACAATAAACAGAAAAAGAAGTAAGGTTTAGGTTTGTCTTATGTCTCTCTATATACAATAATAATAATTGTTTATTTAGAAAAAAGTTCAATACAGTTTACAAATTATCTTACAATCAAAATTAAGTACAAATTGCATAATTGCCTGAACTCGGTAGATACCTGTGACTCAGGCTATGTAGTGCATGCTTGCAGTTTTATAAATTAACAATAAAACTAACTTAAAGAAAAGTAGCATAGTGATTACAAATTATTATATTATAGTAGTGATAAGTAATTTATTACATTATGAAAGCAATTTATTTGCAAACTACTATTAAGTCTTCTGTCTGCTCATAGGAAATGCTTTGCAAATATTGACCTATAACTTTTTTACAGCTAAAATAGTCTAATCTATAAATACTTAGTTCTCTATTTAGCCTATTGTACAAAAATGGGCCCAAGAAGGTAAAAAATCTCCTTATAAATACATATTTTAAGGTGCAGACAATATCATTCCATCTTGTTAGTAATGTCAGCATGGTGTGTTGTTTTAATATTAAGTGCATAATGAAAAGTTGACGAACAGTTAACACACTGCAGGATTTATATAACAGATGTGTAGGGAAGAAAAAGGGATGGAAGTTAGCTACTTTTAAGATTCCTCTCTGGCCCCGTTCAAGAGGAAGAATATTAGTTTTTGGTGCACTGCCCCATAAAATAATACAATATTGGAGAATAGATTGACATAGAGCTAAATAAACTTGTATTATTATTTTTTTATCTCCATATGAACGTAGTTTTTTAAATACATATATAAATTTACGCATTCTTTTAATCAGATTGTCGATGTGTAATAATAATAACAATAACAAAAATAGAACAATAGTTTTAACCAAGTATTTTTATTGATTTCCATATTAATGATCTGTCTCTATGTCATTGGTTATGCACAATAAACAAACATTACTTAGCAAGTGTATAGTACATTAGCTTAGCTAGTTTCCATCTCTATCTTGCCCTTGAAGTTTGACAGTTGTGTGACAGTGAAAGGAATAAGTTAAAGCCCATGCTAAGTAATGTTTAATTATGAGTCTAACCATGACTTTATTAGAAGACAAATGTTTTGTGCTCTCTCATACAAATCCTTAGTGATAAAAGGTTTAAGAACATAACATAGCGTCAGGCTTGTATTCCCCGAAGCGGTAGGCAGAGGTGTACGAATACTCAATTTTACAGTCGCATTTCACCGATGCTATTATTAAGTCCCATGTAATAGATGGTGAGCCTATTGCCACCTTCCAGGAACAATTCCAAACTCCAGGATGCTATTAAGAAATAATCCCAACAATACTTTACCCGACCTGGGTACCCCAGACGCTCAGCAGTCACACTTAGGACCACTAGACAAACAAGGCATGTTTAAGGCATTATCCATTTTAAATTTTACTGTGCAGCAGTATTAAAAAAGCATGGAGCTACAACATAGTGCACCCATGAAATTTTAAAGACTGATAACAAAACAGCGCTTGACGGCGCGGTTCACGCAGTGGTAGAGAGATCGGCTGCTGCACCGCGTTTCGCAGGTTCAGTTACTGCACGAAGCAAATAATTGTATTATATACAAATAACTGTTCCGTGTCTGGATGTGTTGTGCATGTGAGATAATGTGTAAACACACTCACGATACAGGAATAAATTCCAAGTGTGGGCAATGTTCAAAAAATGCATATATAAATATACTTAGACCATTTATTTTTGTCCACAGGCACAACTCAGGTTTTGTCTCCTAGAAACTTCATGTGAACAAGAGGACCACTTCCCACCTAGTGTTAATGTCAAAGTTAATAACAAAATGTGTCCATTACCAGTGAGTATATTATATTAAATCCAAATCCAATAATGTGATTGGGTCTGACTTTAGCTATCTATGTAACAATCCGATCTTATTGATCTCTGGCTAAGCCTACCCAACTCCAGAATTGAACCAGCAATTTCACGTTCAGCAGCCAAGCGTCCACTAGATCTTCGTTTTTTTTTTTTGTGTAGGGTGTCTCATCAATCAACCTAGGAGTTTGTCGACTGCACAATAGAGCTTTCCTGTAGTTGGCTTAACAAAATTAAGGCCCGCAGCCAGAGCATTTTAAGTTATAAACTAAGCTACAACACGCTAACGGCATCCACTGCGTGGTGCAGGGCTCGGCTTAGGGCGTCGCTGGTGGGAGAACAGCAGGGTGTACTGACTAGATTTGATTCCGATTATTATTATTTAGGGATGAATTTAAAGCTACAGGCTCAGCGGCGCGGACTGGCACGAGCAAGGGTCGGGTTGGATTCATCTCATAATAACATAATACAATCTCCAAACATTTGCACCTAATTACTGTTATATTTTAGTATTCAATTTACCTATACAGAATCCAATACCAACGAACAAGCCAACACCAGAACCAAAGCGGCCACCGCGCCCAGTGAACATCTCTTCCCTAGTAAAACTATCGCCTACTGTCGCGAACACCATCCAAGTTACGTGGGCGGCTGATTTCACGCGAGCATACGTGCTTAGTGTGTTCATGGTACGAAAACTGACCTCGGCTGAGCTACTGCAAAGGCTCAAGAACAAAGGCACCAAGAATCCTGACTACACGCGGTCACTGAGTAAGTCAAATTGGCTGTAAGTTTTTGATTACAATGTATTTGGAAAATGGATCCCCAAAATTGGTCTATTTAAAAAAATCACGACTTGTATGGTGTCACCTCATCACTCGCCATGGATGAAATATGACACAACTCAGTGATAGACCTTCAAACTTGCTTCAATAGCGCAGCCATGTCTCTGCCACGAATTTACACAAATTCTTTATTTCTAAGTAAACTTGCCTCTCTCACTTAAAGAAAAAATACCCTAACGATTTTCGATTTCGAAACTGTAAACAAACAACACAAAAAAATGCATTTGTGCTAGTTAAACTGTTATCTTCTTTCAACAGTTAAAGAAAAGCTGTCAGAGGACTACGACAGCGAGATCGCGACAACATCGCTCCGCGTATCACTGATGTGTCCTTTAGGCAAGATGCGTATGTCTTGCCCATGTCGGCCAGCTAACTGCCCGCATCTGCAGTGCTTCGACGCCTCGCTGTTCCTGCAGATGAACGAGCGGAAACCCACGTGGCTGTGTCCTGTCTGCGACCGACCTGCGCCATATGACTCCCTGGTAGTTGACGGGTAAGAGATATTAGAATATACAATCTTGTACTGATTTATATTATCTATAATATAAAAATGAATCGCTGAACGTGTTGCTAAGCGCAAATCTCGAGAGTAGCTGAACCGACTTCGCTAATTCTTTTTTATAATATTCCTTGAAGGAGGCGGGTCTTAGAGAAAACTTTAAAAAATTGCATGAAAAAACATATATTAAAGAAACGACTGTTAGGCGGTACGAAGTTCGCCGGGTCAGCTAGTTTCTGAATAAATATTGATGAAGCAGGCAAATATATCAGCTGACTTTGTTTCAACTTTGATCAACTTCTCCGGATCGATGAAGGGATTCTTAGAATAGACAAAGTCAAAGTCAAAAGGTTTTTATTTCAAATAGGCAAATTACATGCACTTAAGAAACGTCAAATGATTCTAGTTGCTCGGTTCCAAAAGGTTGATCATATGGAGAAGAGCCAGCAAGAAACTCCATAGACAATCTTTTTAAATAAATAATAAGTACAGTCTTGCTTTGTTACATTTTTGTGTTCAGAAATATCCGAGAGCAATGTAGGTTAATGCGTGAAATAATATAAAAATATAAATATATACTGAGCAAACCGATACTAAGAATGCCATCTGCGATAGAAACACAGGTTAACACAATTTCTTCAGAGACTCAAGTTCTAGAACATTAATGACTACATTAAGCTCGCATTTATAATATGGTGATGTTGGAACGACTATCTTTACTAATAAATTTAGATACAATGTCAGTGCAATGGTGCTATAATGGAAATGTCAAACTTGTAAATTCAAGCGAATAATTGATATTATTGTCAAGACAAGTCAATAAAACATTTAATAAGATCTTAACCTTCACCTTGACTGTATAACCACAACCGTTATATTATAAAAGTGAAGGACAACAAATTTAGTATGATCAAAAGCCTTATTAATGCTCGAGATGTTGCTTATCAGATTTTGCTAGTCCCCTACCACCATCAAATCTGTCTGTATGATCCTCGTTTGACAGGTACTTCCAAGAGGTGCTAACATCACAGCGGCTGTCTAGCGACTGCAACGAGATCCAACTGCACGCAGACGGCAACTGGTCTGCGCATGCGCCGCCCGTCAGAGCGCCGCAGCAGGTGCAACCCACAACTGAACCTGTGACGCTCATATCAGATGACCTAGGTCAGTTCTTCTTTTATGAGGTTTTCCAGGACCAACGGCTTAACATGCTCTCCAAAAGTACGAAGATGTTCCGATGAAAATGTTTCCAGCGTTACTTATCTTATCGACTGAATCCAAGCATTTCGTGTCCTCAATAATTGTTTCCGACCACAGTTTCCAATGATCTATGAGTGCCTTAAATTTGTTTGTTATACAGAAGTGATACCGGTGGACAGCGGGGTGGGCGGTGGTAAGCGTGCCGCAGTGGGTGAGGCCCGCGCTCCTCGCTCCGCTGACGTCATGGTGGACCTGACCTCGGACTCTGATGACGAACTGCCACTCAAACGCAAGGTTCCGCAGCCCAAGCCCACACCGCCGGCGTCAGAGTCTAGCGTTAAGAGTGACGATAACTATTCCTCGTCTAGTGGTGAGTATCTATAACCTTTTTTTTTTTCACAATAGAACTGTAAATAAATAAGTCAAAAACCAAGATCATGATAAACATTCTTGAGGCGAAAAATCACTAAAAGAAGTTGTCGATGATTCAGAGCCTGTTCGAGACAAACTTTCGGACAGACAAATAAAAATACTAAAAACGGCCATTTATGGTTAGGCATCACATAAATAGCAAGATTTACTTAATTTTACGCATTTATTTTAAATCACAGCCAGATATTTAAATTTTATGTGTTTTTATCATAGAAATAAGAATGGACGAGAAATGTTAAGTGGGCGTGTCCGCGCGATCGCGATAAGAGCAATTTGCGCACGTCGGGAAAAATTGCCGTTTCAATAGATCAGTTCACATTTGGCCACGTTCGTGAAATGTTGTGAAAATGCCGTGTTGTACGGTGATATACTGCAAAAATCTAAGTGATTTTAATACCTTTACGAAGGAAGGCATCACGTTTAATATATAAGTACACGAATTTTATTGTATTTAACTATATTAACAATAAATTAAAAATTCTTGTTAATTTTACTAAGTTACATTTGCTTTGATGGAAAAAGGCGACATTCTTATTTTTTTGTACGAAATACATTGCTTCTTATCTACTAATTAAACTAGCAATCGATCAATAAAAAACGTAATATAAAGAACAGCGACCGATACTCTCAATAATCACACGCGTCGCGTGGTACAATCGTTATTTTGAAAATTTGAATAGTGAATGTGATCGAGCAGACTGCAGACGGTAATACATTTATAGATAAATAATCTACATATATATAGATAGTAATCGTAGAATATTGATGATATGTATTACTTTTTTATGAATAAGTTGTATTAATCTACTACTAATATTATAAAGCGGAAGAGTGTTTCTGTTTGTTTGTGTAAGAGCGCTAATCTCTGGAACTGCCCGTCGGATGTCAAAAAAATCTTTTTGTACATTATAGCTAGATTTGTGAGAAATAGTATAAGCTATCTAACATTCGGATACACCTCTCAGCTAGTCTTAAATATCTGTTAAGTAAGTCGGAAGAAAAAGCGCTGCTGAACTGCTTTCTCCGCGTGCGCTGGCGTAATTGTTTAGTGATACGTAAATATAATTTCTACAAAAATATCGGTATTTAGCAAATTTAAATAATGTTAAATAGAATATCGATAAAAATTATCGACAATTACACGGTCTATTTGAATTAAATATTTTCACGTTGGCATTGCCTACGATCGGCATGATTGGCTACTAACATTGTGGATTTCGTTTATTAAGCGTGAGTAGCCAATTATAACGCTGTGCTCATTGTATGGAGGGGCAAAAGTGGATCGCTAGGTTCTCGTACATTTTGAAACACACAACATATCTCCTTCCTTCTAATATCTTTGGTTTTTATAGATTATAATTCTGAATAAAAGTGCCTTGAATACGAAACTCAAGCTTGTTTAGTTATAAGTCAACTCCTCAACTCCTAGTTGAAGCTGATTAATATTTGTTTGTATCTCCAGCAGCGGAGGCAGTATCATCGAGCGGCTACCGGTCGCCGGGCGTGCCGGGCGCGGCGGGCGGCTGCGGCGGCGCCGTCATCTCACTCGACAGCCCCTCCCCGCCCGCGCCCGCCTCCCCGCCGCCCGCGCCCGACGCGCTGCCCGAGCGCCCGCACCTGTCCATCACGCCCGTCGCGCCGCCGCCCGCCACCAACCCGCACCACATAGGTACGTACACACACACACTATACTGTCGCCGCTGCCCGAGCGCCCGCACCTGTCCATCACGCCCGTCGCGCCGCCGCCCGCCGCCAACCCGCACCACATAGGTACGTACACACACACACACACACACTATACTGTCGCCGCTGCCCGAGCGCCCGCACCTGTCCATCACGCCCGTCGCGCCGCCGCCCGCCACCAACCCGCACCACATAGGTACGTACACACACACACTATACTGTCGCCGCTGCCCGAGCGCCCGCACCTGTCCATCACGCCCGTCGCGCCGCCGCCCGCCGCCAACCCGCACCACATAGGTACGTACACACACACACACACACACACACTATACTGTCGCCGCTGCCCGAGCGCCCGCACCTGTCCATCACGCCCGTCGCGCCGCCGCCCGCCACCAACCCGCACCACATAGGTACGTACACACACACACTATACTGTCGCCGCTGCCCGAGCGCCCGCACCTGTCCATCACGCCCGTCGCGCCGCCGCCCGCCGCCAACCCGCACCACATAGGTACGTACACACACACACACACACACACACTATACTGTCGCCGCTGCCCGAGCGCCCGCACCTGTCCATCACGCCCGTCGCGCCGCCGCCCGCCGCCAACCCGCACCACATTGGTACGTACACACACACACACTATACTGTCGCCGCTGCCCGAGCGCCCGCACCTGTCCATCACGCCCGTCGCGCCGCCGCCCGCCGCCAACCCGCACCACATTGGTACGTACACACACACACACTATACTGTCGCCGCTGCCCGAGCGCCCGCACCTGTCCATCACGCCCGTCGCGCCGCCGCCCGCCGCCAACCCGCACCACATAGGTACGTACACACACACACACACACACACACACACACTATACTGTCGCCGCTGCCCGAGCGCCCGCACCTGTCCATCACGCCCGTCGCGCCGCCGCCCGCCGCCAACCCGCACCACATTGGTACGTACACACACACACACTATACTGTCGCCGCTGCCCGAGCGCCCGCACCTGTCCATCACGCCCGTCGCGCCGCCGCCCACCATCAACCCGCACCACAGAAGTAGGTACACAAAAACACACACCCTAAACATAATTTTCCAAAATTTGTTTGACTAATTATAACGTTTGAACCCTGACTTCAAACTAGATGCCTTACCTGTCTGTGCCTTTAGAGGTCAGTGTCCTTGACGTTTCAACTTATTGGCAAACTAAATTTGAGAGACTGAAAGTCGAACAAACAGCATTTATCGTTATGAAATACACAATACCTGGCCCACCCAAACCCTTTCAGAACTGCTGTCCTTCCTGCCGCACTTGAGTCAATATTGGTAATCTTAAATAATCACTTAACTAACCCACTGAAACCTGCTTGTACCACTGCTGATACTTATTGACCTTGCTATTTTCCCCTTGCTACCTTGCCGTCGCCGCTGCAGTGCAACACGACGTCATGACGGATGGGCCGCATCTCTCTATCACTCCCGTTACGACAACTACGACGTCGGCGCATCACATAGGTAATTATAATAATCAACGCAACGTTCGTTATTAAGGCATTGATTAACTTTATGCTACCTTCTACAAAAAAACTCCATGCAATGGTTGTTTGAAAGATGTTGCTTTTAGTGATAAGACCGCGATTTGTACTGTTCTTGTTTATGTTAATTTTTGTTTATTATTTTTGTTCAGTGTACAATAAAGAAAAATCTATCTATGAATTATTTTGTTGTTATGTTACATTCTCAAAAAAACTTGATATCACTTATAGGAGTTCAAAGTATCTATATAAAGATCGGACAAAAAAAACAAATGCATATATTAATATATGTAGTTGATGACTACATGGTGAGCTTTTGATAGTACATGTCCCATTCAGTTAATCATCTGATGATCATAGCTACTAAAATACGTTTTAGTTAGCTATTAAAGTCGGTACCTAGTTATCCTTCTTCTAGTGCCTCTCCTAAAACTAGTAAACTAACTATCAGTTCAGCGACATTTTTTCAATGACGTGTATAGTGAATCCGATTGCCACATGTAATTTCTGTTTAACTCTTGGTGTCATCCATGCTCGACATCATCATGTGACCAAGACTTGTTATATCGGAAACTGTTTCCATAATTACTATCTGCGATAAAAGGTATATCTTAAACATGGCTTAAATAGGCAGTCCTCCCATTCTGGTTAGTCTTCAAAAGATGCGTTCTTCCCGCGGCATACGTCATTGGTGGTGTGATCCACCCTTGCTGCTTCAGTTTATGTAACATTTACCTTGTGTAGACTGCCTAGTCTAGTGGTACCAAACGCGACTGCTGAGCATGAGGTCTCTGGTTCGATTCCCGGGTCGAGCTAAGTGTTATTGAGTTTTTCTATTTGTAAATTCTCAGTAGCAGCCCGGAGTTTGGAATTGTGCCTGGTTGATGGCAATAGGCTCTCCACCTATTATATGGAACTTAATGGCATTGGTCAAATGTGGGTGTACAACTGACTGTGTACACCTCTACCTATCCCTTCGGGGAATTCAGGCGTGATGCTATGCTATGTATGTCATGTTGCCTTAAAATAAGTGTATCAGTATAAAATGCGTAAACTCAGTCAAAAGAATAAGTTATTCGATAAACCGATTAACTTTTTTTGTTTGGCAACATTGCATATAACTGTTAATGAAGAAATTAATACATAAACTTTTAGGTTTATATCATATCTTCCTACTAATATTATAAAGGCTAAAGTTTGTATGTATGGATGTTTGTTACTCTTTCAAAATTTAAATTGGCACACATTTAATTTATAACCTGAATTAACACATAGGATATTAGATTTTTATCCCGACTGGAGACAATATTGGAAGTCCACGCAGACAAAGTCGCGGGCAGAAGCTAGTATTCCATATCTAAACAACTGAATATTTCGCTATTGATGTCAACAAATCTAAAAAGAAATATTGATAACCTTCCATTTCTGTAACGTTAAGCGCAGATTCGCCCGTCTCCTTTAGTCTATACCCAAACCGCATTTACCTACATAGCTTATTAAGGTAGTGAATTGTTATTCCTTAAAAAAAAATGTGATTAGGACAAAAATTCGACAAGCCAGTCATCGAGGAGCGTGATTGTCGTAAGCAATTACAATGCATTGTTATAAATCGTAAAATTTTCTATAATTTCATGTAGTTATATTCGTGAGAGTTAGTAAAAAAGTTTTGATATGACTATACAGAAAATATACAAACCCTTGTTCGCTACAAAAAAATTAAAGTTGTATTAAGAAATGTAGTGACCCAATATTATCGTTTCATAGAAACTGTAGTACTTCGGACTATTAACCGTTTAAAGAAACGTTTGAAGAAAAATAACTGATACAATGAATACCGATATCTAATCAAAGCTATTCTCCATTTGAAGATAACACATTTAAATAAACCATTTTACTTTCCGTACAACCGATTTTGGACGAGGTAGGCAGACATAACATTATTTTTTTTTTTCACTTTTTCCCACTACTAATTAATTCCTGTATTGTGGGTCCGTTTACACACACATAATATCACATGCACACACACCCAGACGAGAAACAATTATCTGTAGATCATCCAAATATTTGCACCGTGCAGAAATGGATCCTGAGACACACGGCGCATCAACCGATATTTCGACCACTGCGCCAACTGCGCCGCCAAATGGTTCGAAACTGATTCGATTAGCTTTAATTGAAAAAGATTAGACAGAGTTTTAGAGCCCCGCCAGTGATTTAGTTTTAACTAAATAAGTTGCCAAGTTATTAGTGCTGAATGATTTAACATGAAAATATATTGACGATAGAAAATGCCGAGTTGAATGAATTTCGTCATAAAAGATGTCTGGACGTGCTTTCAGTAAATTTTCTTATCTACGTAATGAGCGACCTCTGTTAAAATAATAATATATATAATAATAAAATAATGCAAAACTGTTTAATGTCATGTAGCGACATCTAATGAAATATTCTGCCTACAGCTTGACAACATTGATAAAATAACGACTATGTCGGTAATTATAATATGATAGTATGTGTGTGATATGAATAAAAGAAGAAATTGCTTGATGGTTCGTGAATTTTACAGGCTAGAATACTAGATAGTATGAACTTACGTGTTACGAGTATGACGATTGATTCATTTTGTTTATGTAGTAATAGATAGAGGTAGTGTAGGTTGTTTGGTTTGTATTTTGTACATTACTAATTAATTTATACAGATATAGTAAACTGTGATTATGGGTTGAATTTAGGTAATTTTTTGAGGTAGGCACTGCTTATTTGACTATATGCAATGCACGCCACTGCCTGTAGTCCGCATTAGATCCTTCTGGGAACTGGCTATGGGACATAGCGGACAGAACAACAGGTGTGACAGCGTTTTCGTCGGAGCTCCACAGTCACTGCTGGTTTTCGATATTTCAGTGAATTTTTATTGTCAACAACCTCGCTAGATTGTTTTTGCAGCAACCAACTTGTCCGTAGGCGATTATTGAATTTCCAAATTCGCCACTGCAACCCATCACCATGAGGTAATTTTTCGGTTGGTTTAATAAAACCAGATGGTGGAGAACGTTTCGCTCGCCATGCATGACACCTAGCTTGGACTTTGTTCGGGATGGTTATTAGCCTCATGATACATTTGCGGCTTTTCAAATGGGATGAAGGTAACGCTGGAGGAGGTTTTTCCGAGAGCACAGTTACTTTGTCTTATAACAATGTTATATTTATTTACATGCTGTCTACATTTCTTGTTATAAATTCTCTTCTCATAGGTGGAAGAGGTTACTTATAGAAATAAGTAGGTTTGTACATTATATTCCATACTCCTGATCTTTTACTTTTGTGTGTACATAAATAAATGATGTCGATACGTTAAAGCTCCATCTAGTGCTAGTTCCAAATGTATAGATGACGGTTGTGTTCAATCTTAACGAGTTAGATCGGAAGGCATTTCGGTTATAGTAATCTGCGAGTGTATCCAAGGCCTTAGAGAATTTCTTCGCCTTCGAAGAACCCCTGCGTCTAGGTCGATAGTACCAGATCATCTGCGTTTTAGAAACGCTGCGTGTGAGAGGCGCTGGGTTGACCGTTGGTATTACATAAAGTGAGAGTGGGTGCCAACACACTTCCTTGTGGTAGTCAGTTATTTGAGCAATAACAACCAATTGGTGGAATTGATTTCGGGGTGGGGGACGGAGTTCTGCCTTCAGGAAGATTGTATAAAATTTCTTAGTATACGTACAAAACCTTAATCATGAGTGAGGTAGTCGACTTTTAGTTTAGTCAGCAACAGTTATTAAATGTTGACCGTGTCATATGCTACTGACAAGTCAATGAGCACAATACCAGTTACCTTATTTTACTAAAATAAGGTAACTGTCTTCAATTAATTCAGTCAGATTTGATTGGAGGATTTTCCGGGTCTAAACTTTAGAACCCTCTTATACCAATGATTTTAGCTCTCCTATTTATGTATCTTAAATTCTTTCACGCAATATTATAGAGACTAAAGAGCTAAACATCGCTATCATTGCCAGAGATAATCACCGATCCTCTGGTCTCATTATGGAACTGTACTCTTCAGTTTTTAAAATATTATGTTATTAAAAATCATTATCATTCATCAACATGGAATCTGTATAATTTTCCAATAGGTAATTTTTCTTCTGCTATAGTAGTACTAATTTTGATCGATTCAAAGTTGTTGTACTGGTTTTTGTGTTCGTCCTGTCATTTCTGTTTCAGCCAGTTGTTTCGTGCATATCGAACTTGGCATCGTATTGTAAGGTCTATACTCTTGTATTAGATTTCGTCAAGGAGTTTTATATTTTATTTTATCATTCTTTGCTTCGTTTTCCTTTCTATTGGTTTGATATTTGGTGTTACTTATTTTATTTTTGCCAGGCATCTTGAACCTCTTACTTGTTCCTTTTTGATAGTCAATCATTTCAAGTGTTGGGCAAAGGTCTCATAATTTTTTTATACTACATACTTGCGAAGCATTCAAATGGTACCGTGAGCGCCGGACCTGTATATTTTATATATAATAAAAAATACTACTTTATAAGTCTGTCCACTGTCGCTAGTGCAGCTGCAGAATGCGAGGTCCTGGGATCGATACCTGGACTGGGCAAAGCGTGATTGTGTTTTTCTGTTAGAAACTTCTCAATTAGCAGCCTAGAGTTTGGAATTGTGCCCGTTTGATGGCAATAAGCTCACAACCAATTATTAATAACAGCATTGGTGATTGTGGGTGTACAACTGTGTACACCTCTGCCTACCCCCATAGGGAATAAATTTTACGATATGTAACATAAAATAATGTATATACAATTATTTGTTTAGGCTCCAGCACGGGCACAGATCGCGATGATGGTGAAGCGGCGCCCGCGCACTGGGCGCCCTACGCTGACTCTGAAAGAGATGATAACTTTAGAAAGTAAGTATTTTATCATATAGCTGTAGTGAGTTAGAAGTGGATATATCGTATGTATTCTTGTGATTTAGTATTTAGTGGCATACTTTACATAAGACTCTGTTAAATATATTACTTTAGCTCTGTGGAACGCTCAAGTGATTATGATGTACTTTATAATAATTAACCTCGTTAAATCCTTCGTTCTAAACTGCGTTTGTTAGCTACAGTTTCTAATTAATAAGCAAACTAAACATACTTTTCGTTCACAATGTATCTAAAAGAAATTACAATTCATCCAGATACTGACTGAGGGAAAAGAGTGGCCGCACTTCATATACCAGCGGTCATTCTTCAGAGGAAGAACCGGAGGCGTCGTACCCAGAGGTGCCGCTGCTGCCGCCGTCCTAAAGCGCCGCAGCACACCCCGACGTCACAATGGCATACCGTACTCTCATCCGGCGCAAACACTCACAATGCGCGGATTTTAACAGAATGTTCGTACATATTGGCGCCAGCAGCTGCCTCCTCGGATTTCAGCCAAAGTAAATCTTCCAGTAGGATGCACACACAGGCTGCTATCTCCAAACTTTGTACATATACTTAGTTGACTGACGCTCGAGTATTACTGCGTGAGTCACATTCCAGACGACTTCTGCTCAAAACTTTCATGGACCGTGTACTACAATCAAGATATCACACTTAAATACTGTGACTAACGTGCATTTTTGTTCGCCAAATATGTCTAGTTTTGTGAAATAAATCTTTGAGTATTGCAGAATACGCTAGCGAGATCAAATATTTTAGTTTATAAGGTCCTTGGTTTGACAAGATTCATGTCACGTTTTACATGTCTGAAGAACATATGTGTATTATAAAATCATTTTTACCAGATATCGTTATTAAATATATGATCTGTATGTATCTAATGAGTCATACAAGTATAAAAATGATGTGATTTTTAAAGTGAGAATGAGATCAGTTGTATAATAGTTTTAAAATTTAAATAGATGGTCCTTAAGATTCAAACTTGAATGCGGCATGTATTTCGTAATTTTGTATTGTTTTAGATAATTACGTACGTCTGTCGTCTAACAAGTATTCATTTTTTGAAATAACAAATTTCCATTGCTTTCCTCATCGCACAGAAAACAATATCATAAACGATTTCCATAATTTAATGAAATATTAACAGCAAGTATTTTAAAATCATACAAAGCAGTACAATTTTGTTTGTATTGTAAATTTATATAAAGATTATGAAGCAAGATGATTATAAGCTTAATGATGATACACATTTACTGAAAAATATATTACTATAAAGAAACGAATCCTAGAATAATTTGCAATGACAATCTGATGTCAGTATTTGATTCTTATTGATGATATATGGAGTTGTGGACATATTAAAACCCTTTGACTCACTAATTAGCAGACACAATAGATTTTAATTGTTATGACGTACATAGTTATACGTCTGTGAGTCAGTGTGTTAAGGATGCTGGATGACTGACAAAAAATATTTGTGCCCAGTAGTGTGAGTCGATCGTCGTTCCACTTGTATATAGCATCATTAATTTAGCCTAGATGTTGAACTGAGTTTTGTCTCTTAGATTGATGTGAGATTAGTATAAACTATTGTTATTATTTAATTTGCACTCGCCTGCACCAATTCATTTTGTAATCGATTGTTATAAAAAGTGGATTAAAATGATAACTCAAATTTATGTAAGGTACTCCTCCATATCGCTAGCTGTTCAAGACGATGCTTGAAAATTGAAATGTAAATAATACCAAATTTTTAGTTTAAATTATTAGCAATACCGCTTGAATGTTGCCAGAGGCCGGAATAAGAACTCTTTATTACTGCAGTCTATTAATTTAACATAATATTTTTGCTAACAATGTCGCCACTATGATACGACACTCTGTTAGATACAAATGCAAAGGTAACTCTTTTATTGCATTGTTTAGTTATTAACTTTGATAAGCGGCAATCTTCTCTGTGAATATTGCTTAATTTGTACCTTGGCGATCATAATGGTGGTATTTCTTTAGAAGACAGTATTACTGATCTTTTAAACATTATATTAAATTATAATAGATGAAAAAATGCAGTCTTTATGCTTAATGTATTGAAAGTTTTCATTTCGATCTATCACCTTGAGAGACAATACTACTACAGGATAAATTTTTTTTCTTACTTCAGTCGCAGAATGTTCTAATTTATTTGTTACTAAGGTGTAGTATAATATGTGTAATTGTATTATATTGATGTGGATCGACATTGTTGACTTCAATGCGATACAAAATGTTAGAATAAGATATTGTCATTCAATAATAAATGTAAATATTGTCTTACTGCATTTTAATATATTATTAATACCTGCTCTTTGACATTAATTTTGACTACATACATGTTTGTATGCGAAGACATAAATGACTTATTATATTCATTGAAACGAATTATATCTCCATATATAAGTTTTTTTACAAGGGAAGCAAGAAATAAACAAAAGTAGTACTAGTCTAGTCGGCCAAATAGCGGCGGATATAGTAACAGAATGAAGCGGCAACGACCTCCGTCGCAATGTTTAATTGTCCGGCAATTATTGTAATGAATGGGGCGGCTGTGACGATGCCGCTTCAAACGCTACAACAATAATTATCATTCTATTCACTCGGTGGATCAATCCAAGATAGCAGTTAGCAGTAGCCTGTGGCGGGCGGTGGCGACGCTGATCTTAACTCTGTTCTGTATGTATGCGCCCTTCTCACATTTTTATGCCGCCCGCCTCATAAAACGTGCATGCTCCCTCTCGAACTTACACGCGCTCACACTGTGCGTCTCGCTTGCTCGCACACCTCGCTCAGGGGGGACACGTAGCGTTGCTCGCCCGAAGCCAGTTCCGCGGTCGTCCGCCGACTCTTAGCGGCGCTGACGTGCGTTACGCTCTTAGATTACGACAATTTTTTGTTTCTACTGTGAAATCCCAGTGTTATTTGTTTATATTTTATAACATAGCCCATGGATTGAACTACATCGCTCACTGGATCTGCCGTTTGCAGTGTAGTGTACTGTACGTGATAGTGTAAGGCCCGAAGCGAATACTATTGTGAAACGGGTCGGCCGTGTTCGTTTATGTGCTGAATGGTGATTAAAAGTAATTTACTTTGCTTTTACGGTGTTGAGGGTCGGTGCGTATCGATCGTATATTGAAAGACAAAGCGGTGGATTGTTATTGTGGCGTGGAGGAGGCCGGTGCAGCGATAGGTGAGTGCTACGGTGTTTTGGATACGTTGTGGCAATCGCCAGTAAGTTAACGTAATCGCCCGGCCCGAGGATACAGTGGCACGGCCAAGTGCCAACACCGAGCCACAGACTAGCAATAACAAGTTGTAACTAACGTGTAAAGGCATATATCTATTGTATATACATAGTTTTCTCAGTTGCAAGAACATTAGAACACTTTTTTAATATTAGTATTTATCATGTTATAAAGATATGAGTTGTTAGTAGGATTCCCCTTAGATAAAGAGCACGTGCTTACAAGCATTTTGGTGTTAAATTCAATACTCAAAGACACAATAAAATAACTAGATAGGTAGGTACCTAATTATCTAGGTCTTTTGAGAACACTCAATACAGAATTTTCAAGATATACCTTGTACTCTCTTATAGCCAAACCGACTCGTAGGTTATCTATTTGATAATAGGCGATTAACATAGCTAGTAGGTATCGACGTAACCAAGTTGAATTGAAACTACACACATGTTCATACTAATAAAACTTAAATTAACCCAACGTTACATATGCACCTACTTAATATAATTAAGTTCCTACTGATTACTCGTTATTAATTTATCCGTCATAAGTTCATAACCTAAATACCTAGGTACGTACCTTCCTG
Source organism: Xylocampa areola (assembly GCA_935421205.1). Lineage (NCBI taxonomy): Eukaryota > Metazoa > Arthropoda > Insecta > Lepidoptera > Noctuidae > Xylocampa > Xylocampa areola. Next base: position 12,849,189 of record OW285218.1, on the reverse strand, counting down.
TTATTGCTAAGTACCATTGACATATATATTACTAGCGTATGAAATCATTGCTAAGTACCTAATGTTTTATTACGAACAATAGGTACTGTATGTGTACTATAGGTATTCTGCAAACGCTTTACGATACAACTATTTTTCATAAATGCCTATGAATGACTAATTACAATAAATACATAACTATTTAATTAGTTTCAAATTCTAGCAGGTAGTTAGGTATCTAACTCTGTTAAAAAATAAAAATCCCCAGTGGGTATGTACCTATCCCTAAAAATTCTTATAAATTTCGGATGTTTACGTATATACATATGTGTATATATGGTATGTATCGATTTACCTGATGACAACCTGATGATGTAAAACATCACTAAAAGCTTTACACAAATCGTTTCCTTTGTATCTATAGCAAAACAAGTAGGTACTTTCTAGTAGGTTAAACTTTACCAAAATCTACTTAATAGTGTGGTAACTAACTATGAATCTGTTGAATACTAATTCCAATCCCGTACAATACCTATTGTACATCATAAAATTGACGTAGGCTTTTGATATGAATAGCGTCGAACTCGAAGCAGCCAACTACCACTGATATGTTGTCGTGTAGGTAGGCACGGCAATGTGAACACCGGCTAATAGCTTCACATTCTGAGTGAGTAATGCCCTTCCCTAATGGGATAATGGCAGGCCGCTGCTCGCCGCGTTCGAAATATTTATAAAGCGGCCGAATCGCGTCGTGTCAACAACCATCCAACTGTTTGCTTTCCCATTTAGACGCGCTGGTTGGCGCGAGGGTGCCGATAAGGCGAGCTCCGACAGTCTACAATCACAAATGGCTTAGAATTGTACGTTAGGAGACAAGGGACATGCGGGCCCTTTATTTTCCTTCTAAGGCTCACATTTACTAAACCAATACAATAACGTTAAACACATCAATATACAGAATGATTTATTATGGAGATGGGTCAGTATGGAGCATAGGTTAAAGATTTAAATGGCAGAACAACGTTTGCGGGGCACAGCTAGAAATTTCATAAAGTTTAATGTTGCTGAAATTATGACACACAGAGCCTTAAGCGACAAAATTTAGAATCTACGACCTGACGTTTCATTTCACGCGGTTTGTCATAATCTCTGATCGTTGAACTGCTGCATAGACGCAAAAAGTTTAAACAATTTTTCGTGTTTTAGTTCAGTTATTACGAAAAACCGCTAAACGTGGTTCAGCTGTTTAGCGAACACATCAGACACAGATACATGAAGCCCATTTCTTACTAATAACATTTTTGTTACATATATTTCATGGACATTCTTCCATTTAATATACAATATTGCTGGGTACGAAATTATTCTTATCAAAGACCCTAACAATTGTTGCCATTAACCAACTCAGGCGTTGTTTATAGAATCTAAATATATATATTCAAAAAAAAAAAACTCAATACTATAAATGTAGTTTTTTATATTTCCAAAATTAAAGATATGGTTCCTTGGAACAATTAAATCTAGGTGCTCTATACTCGTCGCTTACCATCAGGCGAGTTGGTGGCCAAATGTAGATCGATTATTATAGATAAATAAAAAAAACCTTGTAAAAAATATTTATGGCGGTTTTGAAAAGCATAGTTAAGAAAAAATTACCTAGAGAATAGAACAACAGATAGAAACCTATAGTAGTACTTTGTATATATTAAAAAATATTGTACCTATCATAACAGCAAGGTATGTACCGTACAAAATCCTCATAAAACATTAAAAGCGACGACTCACAAAGGGCCATTGGAGTGTTTCGAGGGCCCTAAACCACGTTGTCGAGCTCAATGGCACTTAAGAATGATAAGTAAACATCCACCACCTACCTTCTTGAAAAATGTAACAAAACAGATTTATGTAAACAGACATTTACGTGTTTTCAACCCCACTCAATGGGGTTATGAATTACAAGGGTGTGACGGGTGGCGCTGACGACAGACTGACCGGACACGCGGCATGCTATACGCGGCCCGCATACCCAACTAAAGTTTTCTCATTTCCTTTTACATTAAACAGGCTTCACCGCAGCACTTAACATAGCCATCAAAACCCGATATCCCGACTTTTATTTTGCACAAATCTGAGCTAAATAATCGAACGGAACCAAGCGAAAACCAATTGAATCATTCTTTCTAAAACAAGACTGCAATTATGTAATTCAATATAACTTTAGTTTATAGCTGCTATACCTGGCTCAACATTTCAGTATCGTTTACAATCAAACAAAACTAATGACAAATTGCTTCTCAAAGCGTGTTTTACGAAGTCGCGCGCGTGCTCGCTAATGCTAATAGAAAACCGGATTTATTATGACCATAATACCACTATCTGTGTTTGCCGACTCTAGTAAGGGCAATAGCTTAGAGTTGAGTAACCAAACACACCCAACCGTGACACCCAACTAGTAATTTCTGTTTGTATATTTAGCAATAATATTTAAAATATAATATTTTATATAACAACGACGTTAGTAAGCGCAGCAGCTAGTAACACGTCATCTTTTTAGCTATTAGTAGAACATAAATCAAAGTCAGTAGTGGCATGCCAACAAACTTACCCTAATAACTATGTGGAAAAGATATTATACATTGAATTATTCACAAAGCAAATCTAAAGGTATTATCTATATTATATATAAAAATTAATCCCTATTTCCCTTGGTTACGCCATAACTTGAGAATGACTGCACCAAATTGAATAATTCTTTTTTGTTGTGTTCGTCATTCAGGGCAAGATTTTTCCATAAGTTTTTTTTTTAAATCGTACGGAATGGTTTTTAACGGGGCGGGTGAAACCGCGGGGCGCAACTAGTATTTTATATATTACACTTGGAAAAGGTCTAACAGTACAGTCTCATTTCCACGGTTGTAACAAAGTATTTGGAACAATGAGCTAGCTATACAAGACGAGGCAAGTGGCAAGTTGAGCGAATGTTTTAAACATTGTCGCTCGTTAGTGGTGTTCGTGGCATGCTCTTCGCGTCCAATTTGTAAGTTTTTTGGACGCTTGCAGCGCCGCGGGAGCCGCTGCGGGCGGTCCGTGAAACATTGCTCGCTTTGTGCACGAACTACGTTGTTCCCTTTCATGGCATTGGTTATTGTACACCGTACTTATTGCCTTGCTCTTTGTGGCGCGGATGTTGTTCAGGAATAGAATTGCGATAGCTCGCGGGCTATTTCCACAACCTTTATTTGTTCATCGCTTTTCTAACACTCGTATCTACACTATTTAGAGACTTTGAAATCTTACATTTTTAGGCTCTACAGAAACCAATATTATTTTCTTCGTAAATCAGTTTTAACGATCTTGAACGAGATTTGGTAGAGATAACTATCAGCTTCGGACTATGCAGGTATTAATTTAATAAATTGTTAACAAAACCGTTATCTATTCTCTTGTCAATCGTGGCAAGCCGCGCGAGCTGCTGCTTGTTCGATCAAAGCAGCACTCTATTAAAATCACACTTGATTAGATCTCAGCGCGGTTTAATTGAACACTCCAGTCGAGGTATGCACGCCTGGTACACTGCACAACACAAACCGGCGGCTGCCGAGTGCCGAGCGAACGCTCCGAGACGTCTTTATTTCTTTTTGTGCTTATTTCTTCTTTCGTCCGATTCTTTTTCGTATTTTTTCCTTTGTCCCTTTTGTTGTATTTTTCATATCCTTCTGTTTTCCGGATGGATTAATCTTAATTTTAATGCAAAGACTTCCTAAATATTTGTGGATTTTATTTCTTTATTTTTTTGGTTTATTCTGGCTTCCAATCTATGCTGTGGTACGGCTATGATGGTCGGATGTAGTTTTTTATAAAATACCAGTTTCTTACATATAGTAAGTATAGGTACTGCCTTAGCTTCACCAGGATATCTTGTGGTAAGAATAGTTGCCAGACTTCCAGGTAGCCTACTGACGAACCGAAACAACTGTCACAGATCTTCGATGTGAAATGATAATCAGACGGATTTATGCAGACCACAATTCACGAGCCCCTGGAAATTATCAGAAATGTTGAACTTTATAAATCAGGTTTAGTATTCTTTTTTCGTGTTGGAACGAAAGTACACGATCTTACACGATAGATAGAATATTTATCGTTGGGGTCGCGGGATCACGGTGCGCCGCCGCCCACTAGCAATTTGCCGTCTGCCCGCGGCGCGCCGCGCTCGCAGCTCGCCTGTAAGACATGTTCTCAAACTAAACGCTATGCTAATGTAATGGGGCTCCATTTGATCACGGCCCACGGCTAATTTCAAATTTTCAATGAGACGTCTGTGGCAGCAACTTTATTAGGTAATTAGTTTTATTATTAAAGCGATTTAATCACAGGAAGATTTAATGTTGCGGCATATTAATAGGTGGTCTTACTTGAACATGATTTTAATCAACAAACATGATAAGATTTTTTTTTTATCTTGACACCTTTTAGTGAATGAATGATAAAATATTCGGTTTATGAGTCACTCTAGCTATACGATGCCTTTGATTTTGGTTGAAACTACCTGCGGAAACATTAATGGATCTTCCCGGAAACACCGCTCCTACTCGTCATACCTACATGCCATTGACTAAGTCATTGTGAGTTGTGTCGTAATTTAAGATAATTCATTATGAAAGCTTGACCTTACGCATTGCATATTAATTTATAGCAAATTGGTTTCTGAGAGACCGGAAGGATTTAAGATATTCAAGTTAGGGATAATACACCGCCAAGCACTAGTGTTTATTACAATCACGATTGCGCGCCATTTTGTATGACAGCCGATCAACCGACAATCTTGTTTATGTTTAACCATTTATGCAACGTCTCAACTGGCATGTTTAACACTCAATTCACGTCTGTTTCTCAACCAGGTCTTTTCGCTCGGTAAAACCGGTATAATGTAAGTCGGAGTGAGACTCGCATGTGTGGAGTAGGTAGCCGGATCGTAAATCACTGAACGCGGCGGTAATGCGTAGATAAGAGCTCTCTCATTTGTTTTCCCATTTCCCCAGAGAAATTTCTTTGCGACATTACCGCGAGGCGTATGACGTAACGAGCAATTACCCGTCTCCACGAGAATTTTTAGTAAGTACTCCTACATTTCCATAAAATTCCGCAACCATGTTATTTTATACAAAAAATCGTTTTTTTTTGTCATATCTAATATCGCTAATAAAAATCGGACACGCAGTTTTTTTAATCATATATAAAATAGGCAATATTTACGAAATCTGAAATACCTATCAGACGTGAAATACAATTAATACAAATTGAGTGAAATAAAAATAATTCAATAATTACCGGTACAATTGGTTGAACATAGCACTGACACCGGAGCTGAGGTGCACGCCATCTCGCTTGATTAAGGCCAATTATAGTCTTCACGCGATTATACTGTCGCGATTTACGGATAACCCCGCCATTTGGAGAGAGACGCCTCTTTCATTATCATGCCATGAATTGGCAAGCCAATTCCATGTTCGAAAGCTTAATGACCACGGGATGTAGGTACCTATGAAATATAATCGTCGAGTCGCATGATGAGTACTGACTTCAGCAAATTACAAAACAAAATATTGCATCTGCTTCATCTCAGAAGTTGTTCAATACCCGTTTTAATATATTGTAAATTAAGATCGGTAGATAATTATCAATACCACGTCTACGTACGTTGTTCTTTAGTTATTATTATGTAGCTAAGCTAAGCAAGAAAGACTTATCTAGTCATTGCAGTTTACTAGCCGCGTTAACTTCAGTTCGAAACAATTCTTTGGAATTCAGTCAAGGAAGACGCTACTAGACTTCGGACACTAAAGTAAAAAAAAACTTCATTTTGATATTTGTTTCCTGTTTATTTATTAAATTTAATATTATTAATAGCGGCATTACAACTGCCAGCTGGCATAACAGAAAAACTCTATCTACTACAATTATACTACATAAATATATACTTATACTACGTATATATATATATATATATATATATATACTTATACTATTACTAACATTAAATTAAACAATATTTTTACTATTGATGCGACTAAATATTAAATTTGTTCCCCACTTTTAGGGGCGGGTGAGGTAACACACAAGCACAAAAGAACTTACACTAAAGCAACAATAGCTCTCGTCATTACAATAACAGTATTAACACACATTAAAAAAAACAAAACACAAACATAAAATTGTGTCACACACGATTAAAATCCCTTACTATCATTGTAATGTAACCATACAAAGCCATTTGATTGGGAATCATATGCGAGTGGCGAGAGGGGTACGCCCGCTAAAACTACTCCAGTACTAATTCCTTCAAGGGTATAAGGTATGTAAGTACAGCAGTACAACGCTGACGACGACGCGGCGATAGATAGCTACATCATTTTCCACATATTTAAAAATGTTTACATTCTCTTGGACAAGTTTATCTAATTCTAGTAAACTTTCAAAATAATCGACAGGTAATATAAAACCGCTAGCGATAAGTTTCCGATCGAATTGTAATAAAATCGAATCAAAATCAATCAAGCTCAGCGTTCGGCGGTACTAAGGCAGCATAGGCGCGTAGAGCGAGACGACACGAGCGAAGGTCGGCTTTGAAACCAGTTTAGCTGGACGCGGCCGCAAGGTGCCGCGGGCCAGGTTAAGTGCACTGCATTAGCATCATCGCCCGCCCTTTCATGTCTGCTTATCTCCTAGTCTAGGCGATCTAAATAGGCCTATTGAATTTAGTCGTCAGCACGCACCGGATGGCTATTTTATAAAATGTACCTGCAATACTTGCAAGGCTCTGAAGAAAAAATAACACACAAGACTATTAATATGATTTGTTTTTGTTTGGCTCCGTCCAAGATTTTCTGCTATCGTAATTATTTATAAACGAAAATCTAATCAACTATACAATTTATTCGTTATCATTTATTTAATTTTTAATCATTATAAAGACGATGATATTGGATCACATAAACACTGTCTGAAGTAACTATAAAGTTTATTCCCATTTTTTTCAACCCTCGTCATCTCAACTCGTCGTATAAAATAGTTGTAACATTAATTCATGAGTGTGAAATTGTTACTAAAAATAATATTAATATTATCATGTACCTAGTTAGTCAAGTAGCTGCTTATTTAGTGGCTCTACGCGTCCCATACCGTTTAACAAGATAACGACTCGACAAATTATACTATTTTTGCAAAAAAAAAAACAAATTCGTATTAAAATGTTTTATTTCATATAGACCAATATTTAGTTTCTACTATACTTAACTTATAATAGTTATACTACTTGTGTTTAATAAGTATGTATGTATTTGTGATGTGAAGTAAACTTCTCATGTATTTTCTTTATGTACTTTTTAAACGAAGTGTACCAATGACGTAGAGCTATCGTTAAAAAATGGAACAGTTATGTTACACAATGTTATTTAATTGTATTGATGAGTTCGTTATATTTCTGTCCCAGAACTGATTGAGTAGGCGAAATGCTCAAGTAACAAAAGGGTGTCTGTCAAATATCTATATATTCTATTGTGTAAAAACTACAGTAGTATTTTTCAGATTCTTAGTGATCGTAAATTGTCTGTCTGTAAACGACGTAGTTCATGTTACGTAAGCAATTTCAAACGTTTATTCTTTTTACACTTCACAGAAAATAACGCTTTATTTCACACAATACTGCTTTATTATGTTTACAAAGTAACCGTACATAACATATGTCATTGGTGCTTATTTATTTGTACTTACATTACATAACAAAGGCACGTTACGTTCTCAGTTCTCATATAACTTGGCTATTTATGTGTTTAACATAAATACGTGCGTGTGTAGCAGTGTACGCCAGTTAACTATTTATTACACTCATTAAGAGCTGTTCAGAGGTTCAGTCATTCAAATTGAATACTCACATACCCTCAGTAATGAAGATACTACTCACTAATTTCCTAATAATATCAAAGCTATTGCTAATATAAGATTTACCTACTAAGGAACGTCAGCCTGAATATTGTAATATGTTTTTTAACATAAATCTAATTATCTAAAATACGTAGAGTACCTGAAAATAATATAGGTGATCTCCTTTGTTTAATTTACCGGTACGACCGACGAAATCTGGAGGCGCGCGGGTAGCTACGGTTTCCATAACAACACGCGCCTGGTGGTTATCCCCCTGCCTCGCTCCGACCCCCCCCCCCCCCCACGCGGTATCGATCCCAGCGCCCCTCACTGCCCCGCTCCACTCCAAATCAAATTACAGGAGCACGAGCAGGCGAACGGTGAGCGGAGCGGAGCGAGCGAGTGCCGGCCGCACGCTCTCCTCCACTGAATCAACTTTGTATTGCCGTAATAGTATTTTAATTCTATTGGCGCGCTTTTGACTGCGGCCCTCTATAATAGCTTGTTTGCAAATTGGTACCTACACGTTACAACTTACAACGTTGGTGGACAATTTAGCACGTTTTGATCGAACAATATAATTTGGAAATTAGAACAACCTTTGTGGCTAGTCTTGCAACTTTAGCACTTCAGCATGTATATGTAGGTAGTATGTACCTGTGTAAATCAGGGTAGGTTGTGAACCTACTAAAGTACCCACGAATGTACATTATCTGACTGCTTAGGTTACGAAGCGAGATAATATATTAAAGATAATCTAATCACTGTTATTTCGGCAGATAGAACGAGAACCTTTACGACTCACGTACGTATATATAGGTATCGTGAATTCTTCGTGTCTGACAAAAGGTGTCAATTGCCTATAATTGTCTAAGTTTAATCCTTACTTAGGAGCGTAGGTATTATAAAGATTTTTTTATGTAATAACCAAGTATTAATAAGTAAGTATAACTTCTAGAAAAAAAGGATCAACAACCTTCTGGATATAAACAAAATTCTATTTCAATCGAATGGCAGCAATACGTTCGACGTCAATTGGTTCCGCTTTACACAACAATCGGACATTGATTCTAAAAGTTCTCGCTCGTATTACCATCAAATTAGAGCTGATATTCACTTTACCACCGGCGATGAATAACTCACTATTTAAATAGTACAGTGATTGATTCGCGACGTGGAATGTGTGACAGAACTAAAACAAATACGTTGAGAAATTTTATAGCGATCGGCTATAAAATCGATTATCGAATCGAATCACTCGCGACCGAGGGGACCGCACTCGCTCGGGGACATTTTAATGAGGGAATGCCGTGATGCCGAGTCGAGTAAACCGAACGGGACATTTGTCTCCCTCCGAATAATGGAAAAGCGCTGAAAGGATATTTATCAAAACCGACGTAGCTCTTCGATGGTTTATTTTATTTGCGGTATTTCGTCAATTGTTAAAATTGACAATAAACGTGGCGGATTGTGAGCATTTGCGAGAGGTTTATCCACTTTTAATACTTACATGAGAATAGAAGCAGACCGTTCACTATTTTATGATAAAATACGACATCATACATTGGCTCGTTGAGAATAGTGAATAGCTATCGTGATGGGTACTTTCTGTGACACAGTAAATTTGTCGTTATATGATGTCGGCGTGTTGCGTGATTGTGATGAGCGTGTTCTTGGATCGTAGCCAGTTATGCTACAGACACTTCCACAAACATTCTTAAGAAAACGATTTTACGCGACACGAGGTGATTCACTTCTGTTTCATTTATTACCTTGTACCGATGTCAAACAATCAACCATTTATTTACTTGTTGTTTAATAAAATAGAGATTCGTTCGCCTACCGCAAAACTTCGAATAACGTTTTAAATTGTTCATGCAGTTACAGTAAATCAGAATTGTAAATGACGTTGGATTTCCGCCAAAGTTACTTTGTTTCCAACTATCCAAGTATTCATAACTGCCTTAATCGAAATATGGTTTCGGTATCTTGCTCGTAGACTTGCGAGGTGGCACTCCATACTGAGAATAGTTAATTTTAACAATGGTACTACGTACAGCTAAGTAATTATGTAAATCGAATTGAACGGTCCGAAAGTGAAACTAAGATTAGAAAGTTTTAGTGTTTTGGAGTTAAATAATTGGGTCATAAATCGTAATTGTGATAGCAGTACGGTCGTGGGAGCACGTGTCGGCGGGAATTCGTGATCAGTGAAACGATATCGAGTGACCTCAGAGGGTCGCGGGGTGAGCCGGCAACCACTAGCCGGCTCCACCGACCGTGTTCACGATAGCCCGGTACACGTTCGTATTAACATAGCTAGAGGGCGCTAATAAACACCTACGACGCTACGCACGTACAAAGCCACTTCGTGCGGACACAAATTGCTTTTGTTCGGCGAGAAACGTGCTGTGATGGAACCAGCTAGAATTATAGCCCTCTTATTGTGGTTCGCTGCTGATGGACTTACAATGAACAACATCTCTCGGCTAATTACTTGTAACTTTTGCCTTTTCTAGTTGTATTAACTTATAACGAAGGTGACGTGCCCTGAAGATTACTCTGACAGTATACAACATGGAAATTATCAATTGAGCACCAAAAGCGCTGTCAGATTAGGACCCATGCTTTAAGGCTAGAATACATACTTAAATAACTAATTGCTATTTACTCGGCTGTACCAATTTGGTTGTTCTGGTAAGCTGGGGGAAAGTGCCTTGTGCTTCATATCAATGTCCAACTACAAATGAGGCATCATGCAAGTCATCAATAACGCAATAAATGCACTGCACTCAATTACGTCGGTGATAACAAAGACACTTAATAAATAATAAGCCAGATATATGTTGTAGATAAGAACGATCACTATCCCTTTTATGAGATGCTGTAAAACATGCAATCTCAGATAAAAATTATCCTTTATAAAGCTAGATATCTAATCTTATTGAAATAGAAAAAGAACAAGGTTACATATTAAACATGCGAGCTCGTTTCTTATTTTATTTTATCTGTGTCGAGATAGACTATATTTATGTGTGTTATCTGTGTGCCGCTGTCGCATCTATTAGCTGGGTACACGGCGAGCATAAAACTAAAGAGAACGATTTGGCTTAATAATGTCGTTTTGGGTCCCTTGACGCGCGTGGGGTGCACTCAGCGTAACTACCTGTGTATACATAATTTTGCTGTCAAAGGATCGCTTTCTTACCAATATTCTTATTATAGATTGGGAATGCATTCGAAATTTGAGACATTTTAAAATAACGAAAAAAAGATACTTTGTAGAGAAGCCAGAAGAAATACTTAAATGTCATATATAGTAGTGTAGGCATATATTAAGATTATTTTTTTTGTTGGAGCGGCTGCCCTACAATCTTAATCTTATGTAGTGCAGAATTATACCTCTAAAAATTTCTCACGTTCACTGTCCGCTATGAAAGTACCTAAGCATCGTATAAAATAAACGCTATAAAAACTAAACAGCCACTCACATAAATAAAGTGAGATTTAAGTTGAGGCGAATTCGTGATTATTCAAGTTTGGTAGCCGAACGGGGACCACCGACACCGACCGTCTCGGATAAAGGGGCTTCTAACTCGCTCTCGTATTTCATTTTACTCAAAATGGGTTCAGCTCACAGGCAAAAAATATTTATATTATATCAAAAGAAAGATCAAAAGTGTACGCGAATATGAGAGAACGACCGCGAACAACTCGAAAGAGTGAGTAGGGGGGAAAGGGACCGGTGAAGGATTTTTATCGAGTTCCCGCATTGATGTTATGAGTTGACTTATACGATATAGCGTCGCGGCGGAAATATTGTAATCTAACATGAATACAGAATTCAAATATAGGTAATACGTTTTATGACGCCTCCGGACGAAATAGCGTGGGAGTTTTTACGTCGGCGCTCTGTCATATTTATGGAAAATTGTTTCTTTTTTTTTAACAAATTAACATTAGCGGACGTTGCTGTCATTATTGTGACTGTTTTAGGTTAACTGGCATGATTAATGCAAACATCTAATGTTAAATGTTTCCGGGTCAGTATAAATAATTCAAACGACATTAAGATATCTATGAATCTTAATTCCATTACCATAATAGTAGGTGCTAGCTGTATTTAATAACTTTGTATTGTTTTTATATACCTAAGGTATTTAATTAAATAAAAACAGTCATAAAGTCGTAATAAAAAACGTATCTACGAGATGTCATGAGAAAATTAGAGTTATAAATAATTGTGCTGTATCTTTTCGAGGCTAGCGTAAATGATTATGAACGTGAATAACAGTGTAGGTTGAAACCTACCTAGTCATTTCAAATAATCAAAAGAGGGGAATGTTTATGTGTGTACGAAACATCGTTATTTTTTACGCGGTAATAAATGGAGTAACGAGCGACTTACATGCAATGTGCACGCGCGTACTCACGGCCACTAGCGGTACCAGGGTAGCATTAACATGGTGCAGGTGACATTTTGTAACTTAAAATTTATTTTTGCTGATGTATGCGGTTTCTTTTTTCATAGCAACCAACGGTACTCACCAGATCTTGATACCATCTAAAATATTATGGTTTTGTTATCGGTTGTTTTTTACCGCTACAGCACATTCAAGACAAAATGTTCTTTTTACTGACTTCAACACCAACACAATCAAATCCTAAAGAATATATTATCTAAAGTGATCCGTTCTCAAATATAATCCAAGATAACAATTTCATATAATCATTTTATCAATAAAGTAACTTCAAATTCCAGTAAGCAAACGTAGAGTTGAAATAAAATATCTTTCTTGTATAACAAAGAGAAATAACATTGTGAAAGCGATTATATTGATTAAGTTGTACGCGAGAAGCTCAAAGGCCGTACGTTATAGTCAGCAAAGCTTTTACTGAGTTTTAGTATTTGTTTTGTACCGAGACCGGGGAAAACGTTGTATACCTCTTCTCGAGCCTCCATCTTCAAATGGTATGGCCAAATATATTAGCTATTTACCTTGTCTTGTACTAACAATCAGTTTGGGGGATGATATGATTGTTATTTAAATTATAGAGTGAATGGTTTCTGCGACTAATCAGCGTATTGTTATCGACCATTGATTTTATCATACATAAGGTTGGTTCACTAATTGTAAAGATATGTTGTATTCATTGAAAATAAAAGCTCATACATTATAAATTATCCGAGCACCTACCACAAAACTTGTATGAAAATTCACAGTTTTAATTGATCACCATAATAAGCGAAACGCACTATGTTATAAATTCAAAATCAGACACAAACACGATCCTAATCGGAGTTGTTGCTTTTGTTCATTGAATCGATTATCCCACGCGCTCGCATTATTTCTTGTTACCTACATACTTATCTCCGCTCCGATCTTATCAAATATGAATATCGATTCATCGATGCTAATGGCATATGTTAAATGTATAAAGAGATTATAGACCAGTATATAAATATTTGCTAAATGATTATAAACATGCCAGAATGATCTACTGTTGGTGCTGTTTTATATAACAAAGACATTAAATTCAAAGAAGTTTCAACATTTTACATTACACAGAGAACAAAAGAATCGAGGAGATACAACGAGCGATTCCCGCAGGTCGGAGCGCAATGTTTGTGCAAGTTATTAACTAAGGCCCGCAGTGTTATCTCCCGTGGAAATTTATGCAACAATCTCATCGAGGCGGCCGCGAGTTCGGGGTGCCAGCGATAACATGAAATTGACACCGTGCCATCAATCACTTTGGAGTGAGTGGGCTGGCCGAGTGTACGGGTGTCGCGTTGCAGTTGTGGTTATCGGCTACAAATTGCTGTCGCTTTACTGATTAACAATGTACAACTCGTACGATAAACACGAATGAATAAAAACACAAAGTAGATTTAACAATCACACAACCGAATGAATAAAATGGACGTAACGCTCGTGGAGCGGCAACATAATACCCGGTGTAACAATAACGCATAAAGAATTATAAATCGTTAAATAAAATCGAATCGCACAATCCAAGCTCAGGTCGCAACCAATCAGAGCGTAGGCACTCGAATAAAAGTTGATAATAACGATCGAGTTAGTAACTTAGTACCATGTGGACAGGTTTACAAGTGAAAAAGGAAGTGACAATCCCGCGTTTAAAAGTAAGCCCATATCGATTATAGTTTCCGGTATCTCTTACGTTCCATTGTGTGTATTGTTGTCGGCCGGGGTTGTGAAAGCTTGGTTTCACCCGTAGCTATAAGGTTGGTTCTCGGAATAAGCCAGCTGGCATGTCGTTCCCAACGCTCCCTGTCTCGCCGGGTTAAGATTACAATGTCAATAGACGTTTCGGCTATTGAATAGCTCGCTTGCTTGGGAACTTACGTCTTTTTCAACAACATTCTTTAGATAACGCGTAGTTAGCCATTTTCTCAACATGCTAACGAATATCCACGAATTTTCGTGCATCATGTTTTTACACGAATCAGAACACCCAGAAATCTTTATATTAAATAGTAGCGTTAATGGTTTTGTAATAATTTTAAGCAGATCATATTCTAGTGTATACTGCAAAAAATAAAATGGAACTACATATAAAATATACAATCTTTGTATTTTATTATCAATAAAATAGTCTTCACCATCGTTATCCGTATTTATATCAGTTCAAAGTTCTGTAGTTAAGAATCTCAAAGTATTCCAGTAGCGAGAGCGACTTTTGAATAATGCTTCAGTTTTTCTTATTCAGTAAGTCTTCCTATAACTCAAACAACAAAGAGCCGACTGGAGAGATCCTAACAAAAGAATATGAGAAATATCTTCGCCTCTACAATCCGAACCGCATCACTACTTCTGTTATATTGGAAAATATTTCTTGCTTTTCGAATTCCTGTTAAAATCTGTACCTATTTTATCAAAGGCTGAGGCATGAATGTAAATGTGATATCGAAGCCGAACCCAAATAATACCGTTTTGTAAACTCTCTTGAGTTCTATACGGAATATTTTATCTAATCCGCTAGTTTGTCATATGTTTAGTTTGAACTTTTGAAGATAGACGAATCCCATTCATAATTTAAGTCTCAAATTGCTCTGATTAAATTTCTTCCGCTTCAGAGGTCTCTTTGTTGTCGGTAACTTCTATTGCGACACAAAAGCTCTCGTCTACGGCAAGATAATTTATTTTAAAGAGTCCTCTGTCTTAAGGAGACTTTTTCGACTTATTACACTGAATTGTACTTTAAAGATTGTTTTCGTCGTAAAATATGCTTCGTCGTTTTTTAATTTTTTTATACTTCTGAACTTATTGTAACCATTTGAAAATTTTATGCCTATACTTGAATATATATATAATTTATGTCTATGCTAATTAATTGATGGGTCAGATACTATGCTTAAATTGATTTATGGTTATTGTTGTTCATTGATAGATACATTTTCGATATTTCGTTTTAAAACGGCCTTAGGCATTGAATTGGATTTGATTCGTGTAAACCACAAATTAATTTCGAGGAAAGCCGTAACGTCAGCGAGGCTATCTAAATTTTGATTATTTAGAGCCAATTCAATGAAATAAATTATTCGTTTCCAACGAGCGCTGTAACTCGCCATAAAACGCTATGTAATTATCCGTTTGTTTAAAGAATGTATTACACAAATAAACTTTACGATTCCAACGTTTAAACATAACTTTTTATTATCTCACATGTTTTCTTGAACGCACACACAGGAAAAATGTTTTATCACCACCTACCGCGCGCTCGTGAACGAGCACGCGGTCTCATTACATGGTGTTCAATAATTTGTCCATTAAGGCAGTCAGTGGTCGACGTGATCCATCATTATAATACAGTAGGTATGTATGTATAAATCAGAGCGGCATAATAGCGTCGGTATTTTGTTATCCCTTCATGCATAAATGTTTTTGTAATATTTTGGAAGCGGTTTTCCAACGTGGCCCCTTTCGCCCCTCGCCTCTCGTGCCACGTTGCATTGCACGGTTTCATATTTCTCTTTCTAACTTTAGTTTTGTGAATACGGTGCGCTGCTTGCTAGTGACGCCGGGTTCATCACATTCTTTATACGGAAACTTTACGAGCGTGTTTCTCGCACTTCTATTGGATATCTCGGCATGAGGTTTGAAATATTGCCACAAATCACAGCACTGATTAAAATTGGAAAACTTTGTCATATGTTGTCGTAAATAAATGTTAGTATATTCGTTTGATTTTACACTTTATTCTTCCACTTAGTGGAGTGTGAAATGATTGTGGCTGCACGCTGAACATCACGATTTGAATTCCGCAGTCGGGCGCGCGGTCGGCGGTCGCTGCTAGCTGCTAGTGCCTGCCCGTCAGTATTCGTGTAGCGTGCGGTTACGACGCCCGTCTGTTTGTCGTCGCACGAACTGTCGCTTGTATCGGGTGACTACAAAATTCATGTTTTGGTGTGCAGTGTGTGCTGATAGCTTCCTTTGTCTCTCCATAGGTGTGTCGAGCACGGAGCGCGCCGCCAGTCTCGTGCAAGGATCGCTACCGGGATGCCAGCGTGTCTAGTGATAGTGCATTGAGGTCGTGCCGGTACCTACCTAGCGTAGTGTTAGTGTTACTATAGTGCATCAAAGTGCTGATCGGATTGTGTCTCTTTTGGATTGCCATCGAGAGTCGTCGATAGATCAACTTGGGAACGGTGAGATTCCATTAAGTATGACAACCACGACAACTTTACTTGTTCAGATAAGAGTACCTACCGATAACATACATACTTAATGTATTTAATTATTTTATTTGTTTACGACTTAAATGTCATAAAGTTATATTTTATTTGAACAATGATTACTTGCCGATTGTGAAGATAATCTAGATTGTAACAGATAGATAATTAATTAACCTTTGAAACGTTAGGTAAATAATATTGGTACTTATTACCTATTAGCAGATAACACTATAGATAGGTTATCTACAGTCAGAATCAAAAGGTTTAAAAGAGCAAGTCGGTCAAATTCAACTTTATTTAATAAATATGCAAATGCACTATAATTGTAACTTAATTCAAGTCTTAGAAGAATTTATTGTAAACATGAGGGCATTTTTTATTGAAAATGTTCCCTAAATTATGATCAAACATTTTAGTGCTGTTGAATCTGACTGTTCCTACATAAATATAAATAACAACTATGTACCTACCTGCATCGACGTATCAATAAAGTCCTACAACGTTAATAGCTATTAAATACTTACATATATGGTAAGAAGTAAATAAATGATTTGATTGATTGAAGATACTTATCAAACATCCTGCTTGTTATCTCTAACAAAACGTAATATTTAGTTACCAAGTTATAATCTTGACAATAAGTTTAGATGTGCTATATTCTTGGGTTAAGCTTGGTTATACGACCGTCTATTTGTCGATTTAACGGGGCCTCAAAAGGTACAACACGCCATTAAGCTTAGAAATAAAAGCGAGAAAATTATTGTCAAAAGCCGTTTTAAACCCCTACATTATGCGTACTTGGTGCAAAAGCTATCGTAACCCACAATACAATGAGACTAATTTTAATGACTTTCACAACGAAAATAGTACGACAATGTTGGCGGTAGTACCTTTACCATCAAAATCCCTTGAACGGCTCGCGCTATTCACTCGTGCTTACCGCGACGTTTAGACGTTTCATGCTAGGGATTTTAACCTTAGTGGACCGACCACCAACATTTTCGACTGTACTTACGTCGCGTAGCAAAAATGAACAACCAAAGAGAATAACATTATACTAAAACAACTATCAATATCTATTTACATTTACACAATACAAAATTAAATAAAGAACATTATAAATTTAAAGTTTTTAATTTTATTCTTATCCGCCAGGCCAGCCTCCTTGCTTGGATTAATCACTATATGTAGTTGAACTAAACGCTCTGAAAAAAATTGTGTGGTTAATAAGACAATAATTTATTGTACTACACAAAGTTAGTTAATAAGCAATTCATTGAGGGCCAAGTCCCTAAAGGCCTAAATAAAGTAAAATTTTTTTCATGTGCATTTTTTTTTACTAAATCTGTCCACGCATTATGATGCAAAGGACATCAAACTGGCCAGTATAGTGCAGTCTATGACTCATCATAGTCACATGATACATAAGATATGGCCCATTGTGTAAAAGGAACCCTATTAATCGGGCAATAGATAACAAAATACATACACGCGTCGACTTGAGAACCTCCTCCCTTTTTCGTCGGTTGAAAATAAATGTTACAAGACGTGTACAAATAATAGGTATAATATTCAATTTACGCTCGTTGCATTTGCAAATAGCTATAGTTTGACAAAGCATCTCAGATGCTTTGATAAATAATCCTAAAAGACGACTCAATGTAGCCAATGTGCTTCTATAAACATGAAAAGCTAAGACAGTGCATTGGTCTCCAAATACTATCTGCTTGAAATACACCAGATTAGTCTGATTAAAAAATTTACGCTCAAAATGTTTAAAGGCATGTCACAAATCACAATTGAGTAACATTAAGACATCCACGTATACAAAAACATGACAACACAAATATTTGACATCGGCTCCAGTAGGTGTTTTAAAGCCGGGAGCTAATAAAACTTGCACATAAAAAGCTTACTTATAAAAACTTTTCGTCGCCGGAACGTCAACAGCGGCGGACCCCTTTTGTTTATTTTGAGACATCAACGAGGGTCGGGCCCATTATGGTTTAGTGTATGGCGTCGTGAAAGGGCAGTATGGCTTATTGAAAAGGAAAAGCACCACGACGAAGTGGAAATGCCTAAATTGATCAAGTAACAAGATTTTCGCCGGTACGCCTACTTTTTTTAATGTCTGAGTCATACCTATTAAAGCGGTTTGTTTTGAGAATCTCTTTTATTACGATTCGCAGAGTTTGAATATAGAACGACTATAATAAATAAAATTATTCTTTCATTCTTATTAATTCATATTATTATTTGTAGGTAGGTACTTTAGTAAGCCACAAGTACTCAAACTTTACAGTCGATAATAAATTACATGTAAGTGAAGTGATTGAACCTGTATTTTTGTTTTACAGTCTACACCGATATTAAAATAATCATTTCAATATAGCGTGTTCGCTACAACTTAAATTATGATTATATACCTAAATATTATTTCTATTATACAAACGAAATCCGAAATCTGGGTGCAAAAGTGCACTAGTCAAAACCAGCAAAAAAAAGCTTTGTCATAATTATCAACTTAGTCGGTCTTTATGATTATTTTTAATAATATAAACGTTGGTTGTGTAAATAAGTATTTATATTACTGCACTAAATAACGCTTAACTGCAGACAAATTTCGGAAACATCATAAAAACTTAGGATTCAGTTTCATAACGCTTAAGCCTAACGTAATGTTCGTTTAACACGCACTTGGCCATTTTTTTACAAAACACTATTTATGTAGCAGAACGTGCGTTCGGCATACCATACCGATGTAAAATAAATAATGTTCTATTCTAGTAATGAAATATGTGTGTACATACTTACCTTCACGTAAGCAGTTGTAAAGAGAAAAAAATAAACATGTACACGTTATTTACAGAGAGTATCGACATTAAATACTGATTTACGTTGGTACTGTCAATCATTTTAGATTGTACGGAAATAACTGTAACCAAGTAGGCAGCTGGAACTGTCCGGTAGAACCTAAAACCTTTTTTGGAAGCTTACAGCTCTATTGTTTTAAACGTGAATGTTGATTTTATTTAAAATATCCAGTGGGGGAAAAGCATATGACTAGTTACTAACAAATGATAGGAAAAAAAACAAACTGTTCATTAGATAAATATAAATGAAACCGATCGCGATATTTTTTTCAATTTCCTTAGTTCGTGGTATAACACCACGTGTAGTAATATGTAATAAAGGTAGGTAGGTAATATACATAAAAATAAAAAATCTACATTATGTGATTTTGATGTATTTGCGAATTTTGACGGCGCGGTGGCGTTAGTGGTTGAGAGACCGGCTGCTGCGCCGCGGGTTCGAATCCGTATACAATCGTATTCGATATCCGAATCGTAACAAATATTTGTATGATCTACAGATAATTGTTCCGGGTCTAGGTGTGTGTGCATGTGAGGTTATGTGCCCGTAAACTTACCCTCATTACAGTAGAAATTCCTAGTATCATGCATTTTTTTTAAAGAGAAAAAAAAAGAAACGTAAAAATATTTGGTAAATATGTTTTACTTTAAATTTTGTTATTTGTGCAACAGTTGTTTCAGATTACAAAACCAGTGTGATAATGCACGATAATCTAAATAATCACCCGTTGACTAATATAGTAAACGTTATTAAATTTATGTAGCACATACTTAAATTTATGCATTTTATGTCGATTTTGTGCCACTTTAAGGTGCTCACGCAAATAAAGGGAAAATGAAGACAAATATGCATTTAGACTGATTGCTGTTTACCACAAGCGAATTCATCAAACATATTCCATTCCAGTTTTATGTTGGTAAACTGTGGTAAACGTATTCATCATAATTATAATCGTCGTGTATTCATTGTGAATGCACTGATGGTTTGAGAATCACTTTCAGATTACAGTACCTACTTACGTAGGTTATTTGTATTCGGAAATTAAGTACCTATATAAATGGAATCACAGTCTACAATAAAATTTTGTCATAATAATGCAATACATTTCGACAGTCTAAATTCTAGAAATAATTTCACTTCTGCGGCTTGTCACAAATAAAAAAGCAAACAGAAATATTTATAATACCTTTTTATCTATTATTCGAAGTTCTACTAAAGCTTCAACTCCGTAAGACCCGAGTAAGAAAATGGTTCCTCAAGGGAAATTGTAGCACAAACGTTTCTCTTATTTGCTTGTATTACGAGTTAAACTTGAAATAACCTCTACAAAACTACGTGCCCTTACTCGAGTAATTCGCTACGTCTATTCTACAGAGAATTGATTGAGAACCATTCGAGTTCAACCGCTCGAGTGATCCAATCGAGTCGGCCAAAAAAATGTTATTCAAACGATTTATGTTTTGGCGTGGCACCGAATCTCTTGTTCAAATTAAAATATTTCAGAATCATCAGACGAAAACTGTTAATAGTCGATGGGTATTAAGTTTATGAGTGATTTAATCAATTATTAGATAATGGATTTGATTGTGAATCTAATGGCCTCAGTTGTAGTGGAGTACGACTTATTTTATCGTCCATAAATATCTTCTAAATGACAATAGAACATTAGTGGTCCCCACGGCTACCAGAGACTGTTACGTTCTTACTAAGTGGGAAGGACCCGATGAAACAGTGATTTAAAAGCTATTCACTTGTCATACTATACGTAATAATAACTCGATCTATTTCTACTCTTTTTTCTATACCGATGGTTTCTTATAGTTATTACTTACTACGTAAATCGTTGCAAGGCTAGTATTTTTATTCTATTATCGTATTCCATTCAACGTATTACATTACAATATTTTCCTGGTAGATTATTATTACAGTTTGTATTATAAATGAGCGGTTGAAGGTTTTAAATTCTGTGAAATATGAGCGTTATAAATAAAAAGATTAAAGGCTCCCTAATATCCGACGTTAATGCGATATTTTTAAAATTGTTAAGCACGTATATTTTTATATTTGGGTTCTTTTAATGCCTGACTTATTATTAGCATCAGCTTACAAGGTGACGGATCCAATCAATCTAAATCAATTTACGTTCACCTTTCAAAGAAAATACTCGGGCCTGCGGGCGTTATCTCATATAGTCCTTTCTCTTTTATACCTGTGAAATGAAAAGGGATGGGTATAATTTATTACACCTTTTAGATTCGACTGGTTTTCGTATAAAAACGTTATGTGAATAGAGTTTTCAATATGTGCTCGATAATCCTAAGGTGCTTACGGTGGTGGGATTATGTGCTCATCACTCATTTTGTAATCTGAGTCTTGTCATTTTGTTTGTTGTGTGTTAAGTACGTTCTGTAAATATGATGCGATAACTTGATAAGCGGTGTAGTATGTAATTTAAATATGAATTACTTGAGTAGAACAAGTTGACTACATTTTAAGAAAAATAACCTGCCTACTATGTTTTTATGTACTGGGGGTCGATTGTACTAATGTATGTGTGTACATCATCCTTTTATTACACTACTAATTAGGTACAGCGATGAATTTGAGGCACTATATTATAAGTAATATAAACTGAATTTTAATGTGTCCATGCCATTATTTCGGTTGGACATGCGCGTTTCGTTATAAATTTATTGAAACGTTGAACATTAGTGGAATCAGCTTCTCGGCATTTTTATGACGCGTTATTTGACTGACTCGTTGATGTAATGGTCCCAAGCGCGACCGCTGAGCATGAGGTCCTGGGTTCGATTCCCGGGTCGGGCTGTGTTATTGGTTTTTCTATAAGGAAATTCTCAATAGCAGCTCGGGATTTGGAATTGTGTCCGGTAGATGGCAATAGGCTCGCAACCTATTACAAGGGCCTTAATAACAGCAGAAGTGAAATGTGGGTTACCCCATGGGTTACACCTCTGCGTACCCCATCGGGGGATAGGGATATAGGCGTGATGCTGTCATGTTTCAACATAATTGCAGTCGTTTTTACATCTAAGTACCTCTGTTACTATTTATCTTCCCTCCCACTTACGTATTCAAGTCTATAATTAGTACAATGGACCGCTACATGCTAACATGTGTCTATTGGAATATTCTCACACTTGAGCAACAGGCTTTACATAACAGAATAGACGAATAACTAACACAGCTATTAATTGCCCGAAGCCGTAGATTGTAGTCGAATCAATTAACTAACTAACAAAATTGCCCGTGCAAAAATACCTGCGTAATTACAAAATAGTAATAAAGGCCATATAATAGTAATAAATATTAATTAAGAAGCAACGACTGTAAGATTTATTGGGTCGTAAGCAGTCGACTGATTAAAATTATCATCTGTGGTTTTAAGGCCTGCCTGGCTGTCATTGTCAAGCATAGAGTAAAATCTTTTTTTTTATGTGCTGATAAAAATCTCTACATGAGCCTTGTTGCAATCTGTGTTAACGTTATTATGCAAGATAAAATTATCTTTATTTTATACGTAAAAAGTAAGATAAATTATCTTTTAGACCGTCACTCCTCATATGAGTCACATTACTCACAAAAGCCCGCATCAGTGGCATTACGTACAAGGTTCGTAAATGGTAAAGCTTCATTACAAAAGGTCTATTGAAGTAATTTGTCATTTATCGAATGGTTGATGAAGTATAACTGTCCCAATAATGAATAAACAAAATAGATAGACCCTTAACCACTTATTACAAAACAACGTACTATCTGTGGTCCAGTATTCCTTCGAGTCAGTTTTCTTACATCTATACAGAGCGTCACTTGATTTTGCTAATGGTACATAGTAGTCATATTTTGTATTATGAATCTTTAATACTTGGTCTAAATAAACTGTAAAATACGAAAACTGAATCGTAGGAAAATCTGTGGACCTATATAATAGATCTCGTTTTATAATTATTATGAGTGAATTAATAAATATTGATATGTAAAAATAAAATAACATGTAGTGCCAACTTTGCAAATTTGTTAAAACGAAGAGAAGATGATGTTTGACAGCTTATTTATTATCTAGTCACAATTTGCTTTTAAACTACGAAATATGTTGTCACAGTCCAATTCTTTACTTTATGACGCGACGTACGAAAATACTTGTTGGGCGATTGAACAGCCTTGTTAAATCGAGAGTGGCAAATATTTATTATCTATCAAAATACCACTTATTAATTAAATATGAAAACTTAATAATAAGTCGTAAATTGAAGTGGAGGAAATAAAGCCCGCTTCGATTACAAAACTAACAGGAAAACATAATTAGCACTTATATCAACGCTTATGTTAATGATCACAGTTGGAGACATATTTTTTTCCTTGAAACCTGTAATCTGACTTGTGGTTGTAGACTTGTAGAGAGTGCGTTTATTTATGTAACTAGTAACATTATTTACGTAACCAATAGTCGATTGTTTTATTTTTATGTCTCTAATTTAGTTTTTGGCATAGTTTCTATTGTGTTTTAAGTAAACACGATTTTTAATGATCACCAAAACAGAATAAATTGCTACTATTAGACAGGTTTCTCTTTGCTTTTATGGCGCTATATTACATCTGTCAAAATGAAGTGTATTCATATTACAACATATAGAACGCAGATCTTAATTATGTTGATCTTTTGAACCATGATGTCACCCGACGCGCCGTTAGGAGATAATCGGTTTTAAACGAAATACTAATTACATATTCATCATAAAGAGTCGGCTAGACATAGTTTATATCTGTATTAATTAATTGAATACATCAGTGTATCATGAATATTTCTTACTCCTCAGTTAAAACATCTTTAAAATATGAATGTTTATTAACTCGGCGGTTCCAAAGCATCACAATAAATAAGATTTATGTTACGTGTTCATTGAATTTAATAATAAATCAATTGGCACATTAATTTGATACTATGTGGTACCCAAAGCGTTGACAATAAATTTGGAGCGTCTATTTTTTGAAGGCTGACTATCTGTAGATCTGAGTTGTTTCAGTAAATTATTTCGAGGTATGTCGTGTTCCGTCAAATGTTTGGAGCACGCGAGCGACACGACAGCCGCTGTACTTTAATAATATCATTACCGTTGAAAATGTTTAACACGATGATGCACAGGGGCCATTACCACCACTCATTATTGCTTCGTATAAACCACCGCAATTTAGACGCGCAACAATTTTACTTGTAGGAATAGTTACGCCATTAAGCATGGTCGTGAGATTATCTCTAGAAGATAGGGCTGCTAATCCGTCTTGGAAGTAATCTTACAAATTAAATTGTTGAGTGTTCTTTATAGGCTAAATCCAATTGGTAATTTCATTTCGGTTTCGGGCCCTGAAAGTGCCGTTAAGTAGTATACTTAGTTAAATGTTTCTATTTCGAAAGCTTGCGTTAAACAATACCTACTTTCTTCTGTTGAAGCGAGATGCGTACGTATTTTTTGTATTTGGTTAATTTTATTATTTGATACGTATTACCTCATTGTTGATTCAATAAACTTAAAGGTTAAAAATAAATACCTTATGGTACGATTTTTTATATCAGGTCGTAAATCTCGGATACATTATCTTATAAACGTATAAAATTTCTATTAAATACGTCGTGAAAGTCAAATATAAATCTTAGTGCTTAACTGTAGTTAAAGCACTTAAGTGCTATGTAGTTAGTTCTGATTTGTTAGCCGGTAACCCTACATGACTGATATTAACGTTACACATCGTGATTCATGTCAGATTAACTTGAGTCCTGTTATTTCTCGTCATGTGGCAACATTGGGGTAGCTTCGTAAGATCGTGTAGTGTCAGTTTAAAATTTATAGGATCTTCTGACTCTATTTTGTCGCAAAGACATATTATAGTTTATTCGGTAAGTGTTGATAACTTTGACAAGAAATATGTTCTCATTTTGTTCCTAATCTTCAGTATCTACCTACATTTATAAATTGGTATTCTAAAGCAATATACATTAAATAAGTTCATGTTTTTCTTGTAATAAGATTGTAATTTATGTGTGAATTCTATATAGATCGATATAACATGAATGATGTTTTTTTTATTATTTTTCAAGACTTACGATATGATAATGCGGCATTTATATTCCCTTAGTTTTATATTTATCTTGTCGAGAATGCTTTAAACGCCCTTGTCTCCGAAACAACTGTATATCACGAAAATAGATTTTAAATAATTTCGTAAATATCAATTATGTGCAGTTAGTAGCAGGCATAGATAATAAAGTAATAACTCATAGAGCTACATTAGCGCCGTTGATATTATTCCAGTGGCAAATTTACATCTTTAATCTATAAGCTAAAAGGTAATTATGATCAAGCGGTGTGTTATTATTCATGAATGTAGATTAAATTCAAACTACAAATTACTTATTTGCATGTAAGATTAATGTTGTGAGTAACTAGGTCTGTAGTCACCTATTACTTTAATTAATAACTAAGAAGTGAGAACAACTTTAGTCAAATGAATTCAGTATCAAAGTCGTCCAAATATGGACAAGACTTTGATGACTTATAAATACTCGTTTTCCATTTTAATAAACAGTATCTGCATACTGAATGTGGAAAAAAAGCTTTACCTATATTATTATATACGTGAAGCATAATTTGTTTGAGAATGTTAGTAATGGCGAATAAAGGTTGCCAACCTGACGTTTTGACGGTAACATATTATTTGCTTCAGAGTCTGACGATCCTATATATTTTGGCTTATCTTTAAAAACAAGAGATATTTTTATGTCAATTTACTCACATTGAACCTTTTATACGCGAATGGTAAATATTTTCCCAGGCAGCTTTACGGATTTACGTATAGAATGTAGGTAATCATTTTGATTTCAACTCAAATAAGCTATGTCGGGTATATTGCAAGCGTATTTCCGGCCAACAAGCAATTTTTCTCCGAGTAAAGTGCACCTCTGGTCCGGGTTCGATGCTCGGGCAGCGCGCCAAGTAGCGCGGCGGGTCGGTAAATCACCCGCGCGTACCAGGCTCGCAGCGTGTCGAGGAGCTCCCAATCAGCCGCCCTATTGACAAACATACGGCTGGAGTATAATGGAATCCGTCGCGATTTATCTACCACTGAGCAATTCATCTTTTTCCTTTGAAAACGTGCTCTTAATTTAAGTTGACGCCTATTATTAAACTGAAATAGGTTTATTTATGGGTTCGATAATCAGAAACAGAGTGATTATTGTTTGAAATTCTTTTCATTTCAACACTTTTTGTCTTAGTTGTATATCGTTCGGAGTTTGTTTAATCTCTTTTTGTTATTGAAGTTTATTATGGATCTGCTCATGCGTTAAAGCCATTAAGCTGAAATAAAAATCTAATAGTAGAAAGCAAATATGTATCTTTCAATATAGCGTGACTTTTGATTAGTAGTAAATGTTTGTGGGGCAGGTAAACCGCTAGTAGCTGTAATTGTAAGTCATTCGCTGATTGAAAGACACGTGATCCTGTCAACTAAATTATAGTTGCAATCTCAGAATCAATCGATTACTATAACGCGATAGCGACGTTAGAAACGTTCGGTATTATAGAATAGAGATATGAGCTCTATTTTCATTCCACACATTCCACTATAGTAATAATCCTAATATCCTATGATATCCTAATAAATACTATGTTAGTTCAATTTGTTTTACATTCAAGATATTTCCTTAAAAATGCAAAAAAATGTGAACGTTTAAGTGATAAATAAAGTAGTTTCTTAACTCATCGTAAAACTGGTTTTAATTATCTTTAG
Organism: Xylocampa areola; assembly: GCA_935421205.1. NCBI lineage: Eukaryota > Metazoa > Arthropoda > Insecta > Lepidoptera > Noctuidae > Xylocampa > Xylocampa areola. The sequence goes on along the minus strand of OW285218.1, from coordinate 12,821,909 downwards.
TAAAAGACCGTGACTGTGCGTAATGAAAAAGTGACGTTTGTTATCGAATAAAAATCCATTCATATCGTATTTAATATTTATTTATATTATCATTATGTATATTGTAATTACTTAGTAAGTAAAAAAACTCAGTTTGATACTAATAATCGTAAATAGTTACTGTGCAATTTGGAGACCCAATTTGGAGAGATTACGTAGGTATTTAAGCACTGATGACGCCTCTAAAAAAATGCCTCTTTGGTATTTTCCACTTCCCTCCCTTTCTCGGCTTATTAAATAGACTTTAATAAGCCGAGAAAGGGAGGGAAGTGGAAAATGTTTAGTTCTGTGGTTTTTAGTAGTAGTTCGTTATAATGTTAAAATGGGTCATCATGCTATGATTTGGACTTTTTTCACGTTAATATATCTGGAGTTTGAAGAAATATTGGCTATTCACGCAAATTCTTAGCCTTAGCTTTGTAGGCCTTTCAACGGTTATTACTCACTTACATTTTTCGGGATTGCCGGACTAGTTTCGAACTCGAGCTGAGCCATTTGTCATTAGCCGAACCCGCAGCGATGTCGCGATGCTTTTTATGTGCACAAATAAATAATATTACGAGTACTTTTCATTGACTCTCATAATATTGGAACGGTTAATCGCATTAAATGCTTTTATTTATATAGGCAAGTCTCGTGAAATGAGATTATTGTTCATTGCAACAACATCGTGGGTAAGCGGATTACTTGTATTCAATTTGGATCGTCAATATCTTTATTCAACTCCATCGCACAATATTGTTGTCGGTAGTCGGTACTTCGAAGGTATGCACCATGCGACGGGTTATTACGGAATTTCCCCACGATTCGAGCGCTTTTCATCGTTTATGAACGAAGGGGATCTTGTTTGAAACCCCCGCGATTAACACGTAAAAAGTGCTATAATCGACCAGAAATGCGCAAAATAACAGTATTGTTAACGTTTCTGATTATATTTATTAAAAAATTATCCACAGCTAGGTTCTTATCACTATTTTCAACCCGCCTAACAAATATCGGCATTCGCACAGCTGTATATTTATACTATTTGATTACTACAGCTTGGTAAAATAAATAGAATACCTCTATAACTATTAAAGTGACAATGCACACACAAGAGACCATTTTTTAGTTCCAAGAAGTACAAATAAGTATTAAAAGTTCGCCTCTGGAACCCCCAATGAAGTGCCAGTGTAATTGGTTCGGGTATTAAGTAAATTGCAAGTGTTACTTGCTACACCATTTGAATCGCCGTAATGTCTTGCGGCTAGTAGGTACTTACACTTTAAAAACCAGTTTAAAAATTTCTAGTAACGATTAAATTATTTATTTGTACGTTCAATGCGCTTTTTATTGTTAAAAACGTTGAAGTATTGGTACTGAGAATTTTGAAGGTGATATAAATATTTCTTTTTGTTAAACAGGTAGAATTTTATATGGTTACTGTGTTAATGAAAACATAATACTAATGAACTGTGAATTCTAGGAAACAAAAGTTAATTTCGAACAGCCTGTTGGTTGGTTGTATTAAAAAATTATATATCGTCCAAGTATGATGTTATTTGTACTCGTGGTATATCCGATTTCTACTGTAAACTTGCGTTAAATAAATATCTCCAAATACTAGCTTATATCCGCTTATTGCGGATTTCGTAGCTCATGAGGAAGAAATAAAAGTTCCATTAAAATACTCCTATTAACCTATTAAATAAAAGTAAATTTGCTAAAAGGTAGCGGGTTGGTCGTCTATAGCAGTAGCTAATTGGGGTAGGGAATTGAACTCACTAAGACCCCTCATTTTAATGCTTTTTTATTCACAACGCTATCGGTGACTGCAGAGAGGGTATAAAAAATAAACGGGAACCGATTTAAAGGATTAAATTGATGTTTTCTCCGCTATCATTGACAGAAACTATTGGCATAGTATAAAAAGTATTATAAATAGTTTTGTCTCATAATAAAAAAAAACAAAAACGTTTAGGATGTTTTCTAAGATTGTTTTTCATGTACGGCATGGTACTTCTCGAGTAAATGCTGAAGCGTTTGTACCAGGCTCGCATAAGCACGCGCGTCATAAAAAAGTTACGAGGAGTTATCAAAAGGGCGTAGTAAACCCGGCATCGTCGCCAGTGCTATAAACTGCCCGGTATATGTAGGGTTGGCAGCCATATATAAACTTTTCCACACTACTTAGAACTTTTGAAAGTGCTTGGGGACATACCGATATCGTTGAGAAAAAACGTTGGCAAAGAAATCTTTGGTGCTAACTGTACTTACATATTCAAACTTACACGTGTGACTTGACTTGTTTATAATATAACTTATGATTATATCCAGGTTTTTGCTAATCAATATCTCACAAAATTCCGATATTAACGTATAGCATGATTATAAATATTGTGAAAAAGGGCTCATACATTACCATAAACTTTATACAAATTTCGTCAACCCTGAATAAATAACACCCCTGTTGCGCTGTTTTCCTATTAAATTAGAAACTACTCCATTCAAGCATAAAGAGAACCATGTTTTTAACCATATAAATTATATGCCTCAACCATTAAATTATTGTAATTATCAAATTGCACTTTACTGGGGAAAATTACCTGTTGGTGAACAATTGAATTATTTATCGATCAAATTATATCTAAAGAACGAGGTACACACACAACCCAATTTTACTCTATGACCAAGTAATATGCTAGTCTATTTAGTTATTCAAATAAGACATTTAGACAATATAGTCGCCTCGTTATTCATGACAACAATTTATCGTCATTGTGGTCTAGTTATGTTTGTTTCGTGTATTCATCATAGCGAACCATAAAATTTTGAGTTCGGGTGTTGGAAGGGTGTGTGATAAAATAAAACATTCCCAGTCCTATAGATAACACGATAATGGATTTCTAAATGGCACGCTGGCACGAAACGTACATTTCGTTTCGTTTTAAAAATTCTTGTCGTAAACTATTAGGTTTAAATAGCAGGGCTCTGCGTAAATTTGAAATGTTTTAGTCATAAGCGCGGTACAAACGCTAATCCCTCGGCATTTTGCATCTTCTATTAATCTAATGCTCACAGTTGTAAATTGCAATAAATACGCATAGCCGTGGCACTAAGTACGCACCTAGTCCGGGTTTATGTTACGCTTTGTGAGAGTAACCGGGCTTATCTACGCTGTTTTATGACTATTTTACGATTATTGCCCCTTTGAATTGGTTATAACTTCGTACGATATGAATTTTCTATAAAGGAATAAGTTTAAATGGACATGTTCATTTAAGTGGTTTTTACGGCGCTGTATTAATGTTTATAGCCCAAGAGCCTGTGAGCTCGATATGCTGTTATTTAGATTTCATCTTCTATCGCAGGATCACAAACATGACATCGATTATTTAATTAAAAATAACCTTGATCAATCGTTGCTTTATTGTCAAAACTATATAAATACATCGATAATTATAGATTCCCTGGTAGTATAATTAACATATTTCTTATTTATCTTCTTGAATCTATCTTGAAAGTCGCAGAGTTGAGAATGAAATTCTGGATCACTTAGTATTTTCTTGTTGTGGAAGAGTGGATGAGATGATGATATTGTTCCAGGGCTACAATGGTGTGTGCGTGTGCGGGGCAGCGGGGGGCGGGCGCGGGCAGCCGGCGCGCATGGCGGCGCCAATGAGGGAGGGCGCGCCGGCCGGCGGAGCTCGCCCCGCGCCCCACGCGCACCCCGCCAATTTCGAGTACGATGACAATGAGTGGGACATCGGCATCGGCGACCTTATCATAGACCTCGATGCCGACATAGAGAAGACAGACGAGGCGGGCGGCATGGCGGCGCGCGCCGAACCCGACGCACAGCGCAGCGCGCTCAAGATGAAGATCAAGCGCACCACCAAGCCTGGCACCAAGAGCTCCGAAGCCAAGCACGAAATCGTCAAGTCGAACGAGATGAACGGCGAACCAAAGCCATCGGTGCCCGCGCAAGCCGCGCCGCCCGCCGCCGCCAAGCGCGGCTCCGGGGGACACCGGAGAGACAAGGCCCGCGACAAGCACCACCACCCTCACCCGCCACACGACGTTAACGGCGTGGCCCGCGTGCCACCGCCGCCGAATGCGCCCGGGCCGCCCGCGCCGCCGCCGTCGTCGCACCCTTCCGCGCCGCATGCGCCCCACGCCCCTCACGCCGCGCCGGCCAAACCGGAACCGCGGCCCGCGCCCGCGCCGCGACTTGAAAATAAGCCACCAGCGCCGACGCCGCCGGCTCCGGCGGCGCCCGCGCCTGCGCCTGTTCCGCCGGCCCCGGCGCCCGCGCAACATCCGCCAAACGCGCACCATACCTCGCATGCGACGCATGCACCCCCCACACCTTCCAAACCCGAACCTGATGACTCACGGCAAGAAACGCACAGTTCGCAGCCACCAGCCAAGAAACAAAAAACAGACTCTAAGGTACCAATACAACTTTTAATTGACTTTAGATGTAAATGAACGACCTTTTAATCAATATTATATAAGTAGATACTCAAATGGTAAATTATCGGTCGTTTAAATTCGCGAACAAATCGCTGTTGTTGATGTTAATTTCTCCAGTGCAAATATTATAAACCGACATCTGGTGCGAGATATATCTCGCTCAAGTTGATCACTCACATCTCAGTCCACCTTGTCAACTCTGTATGCTGAATCCTCAAAATACATAAACCTAACTCTCTAGTTCTCTATACGTAATTTCCATAAAATACCAGTATGTAAACTAACCACAACATTTGTCGTGTAAAACTAAACGCACTCGTAAAACCAACTTCGTGGATATATAATAATATATTTTGTAATTAGATCTCCAAAGCCTTGTCAAGATGACTCAATCGTTTCTATATAAACTTGACTAACTGTTTTTAGGATAGCAAGAAAATCATAATAAATTATTTATATAAAATAGTGAAGTGAAGTCACTTTGTTGTATAAATCTCTCGATCAACCATCGTCGTTGATAACGATAATCGCGCACTAATCGTCCGATTGTTCTTATCGCGTGTGTATCCGATTGTTTCGGACCAGTGTATTTAATTGTCCGGGCTTAGGGCTGTTTGCGAGCTTGATTGAGTGCAAACGTTCGTGGGGTGTAATCCGCGCCTGTCGCCTGCCGCATCGGTTCATTAAATCACCCCAGAGCGGGCCACCCCCGCCTCCCGCTCTTAGTCGACGTCACAATACTCGCTGCACTCCACAAATTAATGCGATTGTGGCCTCCGTGGCAAATAAGGCTGTGTATCTTCGATGCATAATTGCTAAAGCCGAATTATACAGTACAAATGCTACCAAACTTGAATTCACAGTCGAGCATTGTTCCGCAATTTCGTGTACATTCAAGATAATGTAACTTATTATTCGAATTGTTAACTATTCTGTGTTCATTCTGATTTAAAAAGTCTTGTTTCTCTTCTGCTTTCCCAGTTTCTTTACACGAAAATGAACAAGTTATTGGATACACGTGATCGTATAAAAATGCAAATCCGGGTGTATATTGTGAATTAAAAGTGGTTGCAAGTTTGTCATGCGCGGTACACATAGAGAACAGTATAAGTAATGAGGATCGGCTCGTTAACTCTTGGTAATCACCGGCCGCTTTCCCTGCCTCCTATAAAATAGTTAAGTTACACCGTTAATAAAATACCTCCAGTGAAGAATCCTCGTCGGCTTGTGCACCTGCATGCAATGAACATCTTTCACAATGCCTAAGCGAATGCACGACACGCATCATTAATCATGGCGACGTGACTCCGAGCTATTGCCAAAGGTTTATGCAAACCGCGCGTCTCGTATGAACTCATCACGCTCAACCACATCGAATTATGGTTAGTTTGTTACATTAAAGTTTTATCAACGACAGCTGCTTGAGCAATACCATGTCCGCAATATTTTATGACACAAGCGAAATTACTGTGCCGCATAAATGTATAGGGTGAATCTAAGATGGAGGGTGCCGCTCCCTTTTGCTTTCTTGTTATGATTCGCTCGAGGGTTGCGAACACATCGCAGTCTCCGAAATTCCATTCATTAATCACTGTCAAGGGCTCTAAAAATTTCTAAAGTGCCTGTGGAATCAATTTAACGTTCGCCCCCTAACTGGGAAAGTTTGTGAGCGTGATAATTAAAGACGAGATATCAATTTTGAAGTCTTTACTTAAGTTCAAAGATTTAATCCACTTAAAGCAATAAATATCATAGCTAAATATATCTAAACGTAACAAAAACTATAATGAGATATCTGAATTTGTTTTATTTTCCAATTTCGTTTGATGTCTTTTTCGCAAACAACGATTAAATTTATTTCAAAGTAAACGTTATCTTTATTTTACGCAGGGTTCTTGAATGTATATGACATATATATTACACCAAGAAAATTTAGGCATTCATAATTCGAATCACACGACGATATATTAATGCAGACATGTGAATCGGTGTGTTCAGTCAATTCTCTTTATTTGCTTATACAGTATCTGTGTTCCCCTGACCATTGTCTGCTCCCGTGGTACTTAAACTGTCGTATAATATACTATTATTACGACCGAGCTTCGAATGAGGGGTGATACCCTCGTCAATAATATTCAATTCGTTCGTTTCAAACACGTTTGCTGCCTTAATGTGCCTTTGAATCTGACAAAACGCATTTCAATTCGAATCATAAATTCCGATACCTTTAATGTATAACAATACAAAGTAATCATTATTAAGGTGTGCTAAAACCTAACACTATCAATCAATAGGTCTGTGTAATCTTTATCGATTAAAATTATACTTACTACATTTTTTTTTCAAAACTATGATTACGATTAATAATAAAAAAGAGATCAGAAGGATTAATTTATAACTGTGGCAGACATGATAAATTAATATAATTTCTATCAAAGTGACCAGGGGAGTATGATATTTAACATGTATATGTCGTCACAAATGAGGTTAATAGCACCGCAGCGCTCGATTATACCGATCGCTCTGAATAAATTTACATGTTGATTGCCGGCTGATCAGTGTTCTCACTAAACTAACTGCTAACAGGCTGCCAAGCTCACCTCCTACATTATTTAAATATGTTAGAGCTTGTGCCTCATGTCACGCCAATTCTAAAATCAATTTCTGTGTTGCCACTGATTGCACCTTTTGAAGAGTTTATGTTCATGTGCATCTACTCGTATTAACGCTATATCAGCCGGTATAGATATGCATCTCATCATCATGTTAATAACCATGGCATAAAACGGGGCTTAATATCCGAGTGCTATATAATTAATCTGCCGGTATGTAAATATCCAAAAGAGCAGCGACGGGCGATAGTGCATGATTTATTTTTTATATCGAGTGAAATCAGCAAAATTAAACAGTCACTGACGTGAGTGATAAATTCCAATAAATTTTGTGCTTCAACAACTTTATTTATACGTCGAACGCAAGTATCGCGTTACCTGCCCCGGGCGTATCATCGTTCATTTAAAAAAGCGTTATTGCTTCAGCCAGACGCCATGACTTCATGCCATGAATTAAAATTTTAATAACCTATACACGAAGTAATTGATTGATGCGATAAAATAAATGGGCTATCGGACCCCGCCATAACTCCCTCGTAGAGGCCGCGGAACGAATCGCAATAATTACTATAAATGCACCACCATAATTATTTTACTCTCCACAGTGATCGTGTCGGTATGATACGGAATGAGCTAGCCAACTAGCAATGTTATAAACTTATACAGGTCCTACTTGATACAGTTAACAGTACTAGACACCGGTAAATGGTGACATGATGTGAACTAGACATGTAATAGATATTTTTCTGTGTTGGGGAAGTTCAACAAGCTATTGATAAAGATAGCAGCAGGCGCGAGGAGGTAGTTCGCCAGCTGCGGGCGGCTACTGTGTAATTATTATTGGCGTAATTAGGATGTGAGGCCGGGCAAGGCCCGCGGCGCCGACAGCGTGCTCCACTCTAACAAATGCCATTATTATTTCCGCTTCGTATTATACCCGGCTGCGGTTTGTTACGTCCTCGTTTATTATGTCATGAACAATTGAAAAGATAATAAATATTCGCTTCTGTAAAGCAAATTGATTCAACATTAATTGCAGTGATCTGTAAGTTATCACGATTCACGCGCCGCTCGCTTCCACTCCGTTCTCGGCGTGCACAGTTTATGTTTACAGTTACTTATTGAACGGTTTTGCAACTTGGCTGAGTAACTGAATATTATTACATTCGAAATGTTGGCGGGCCAATTGTCAGCTGCCATATCGGACGCAGCGCGTCGACTATCCCCTATTATTACTTCAATTAACACAAAACTACATCTGTCATCACTAGAATAACACGTTGCGATCGCTCTTTAATAATTTCCCCCGTCTAGTTGTCATAAAACCATTTAAGTTAGCTATACGGTGTTCTGGTTGTAGGATCGTGTTGGGTTGACTGTGGAATCGTTTCATATTTAGTCGACCGAATCCAGGATCGAGTCGATGGTTTGGTCGGTCACGGCAGTTATCCGCAGCTGGCGTTTACCTGCGCGTCTCTTTGTTCGATGGAAAGTTTTGCTGGGACCTGGCTGCGACAGACACGATGAACGGATTTTTCGCACCACACCACTTTAACTTGCTTATCGACTAGCGACATAAGATGTCTCAAATATATTGTTACAACAAGGTTAGCATTGCGAGCGAGGTGTCTGCATCACTTCAGAAATGTTTATACCTACAGTTTTCTTTGTTTCTATAGATTATTTGTTCAATAAAAATTTAAGTCTCTACCGTACGGCGCGGCGGCTTCGGCAGGAATTCAACTATGAAAACCATTAATCCCAATAAAACTACAGGATTTCGAAGTTGTGCGAACAAATCGGATCGCTCGACTAGTTCGTCAACTAATAAAACCTTCACAAACAAAATATAGGGGAGCTTGGGATCAAAAGCCGATTTTTTGTTACTTTTTTTATAAGCCGCTATTTTGCCCTCTTTTGTGCCCGTGTTGTTTACTAATGGTTTCTGTTGGGTTCGACTTAAGATAATAACTCGGGTTTTTTCTCGCCCATGTGTCGTAGCGAGTAAGTTTTTGCCGCCGGAAATGCGAGAATGCTCTTGGGTCGGATTAAAATATATATTTGTTGATTTTTCGGCTTAATCTGTAAATGGGTGACTGCCGCGAGCAAGCCCGTGGCGTTTTGTTTTATTTTTGTTCCAGGCCGATTACGGGCTTTTTGACTCACTTTCATTTTGATGTCAGCGTTTGACTTGATTTTTTAAAACCAATTCTGTTTTATTGAATGTCACTCGAAGCGCCCCTTTTCTCCCTTCATTTTTCATTTAACCTCCGCAATATACGTTATCGGTGGTTAATCAATCACCGCTCTCGTTTAATTCCCCAATATCCTGCGGTATCCAACTAACAATTACATGTGAGGGTCCCGTATCACCGGTGGCCGGCGGGCATCGCGGTGCCAATAACATAAATTGTCACGGGTGGTCGGAAGTGCCCCACGCCCCTCCGCGTCCCGGCGCGCTCCTCGCATCTTTTCGCGTCTCCTCGACGAGAGCTCGAGATTGCTGTCGACTCGACAATCGATATTCAATCTCTTTTGACGTTTTATTCGCTCCCTACTTTCTTACTTTGTGTCGGCGTTTAGGGTAGATGATTGGGATTGAAGCGAGCATTTCCCTTTTCTTTAATCGATGTCTGGCATCTCGTCTTTTCATATTGTGCCTGTGTCTTCGCACTTGCAGGTAATATCATTTTTATATTCATGTTCATTATTTTGGTACATTACTGTAGACGGTTATTATAAATTTTAATGTTTTTTTCTAAGAAAGATGTGCACTTTGCAGCGTTCGAAACGTCAGGAAAAACAAAAACTAATAATACACGCAATTAATCCTGTGTATGAATGTGTAGTGATCGCGAAAACTATTTGATCTTGATCATATCGTTTAAGATAAAAGCATTTATTATAAATTATAACAAATGCTTTTATTAAACAGCTCAATGATATTAGCATTTGCATCAATCAATTATCCTTGAACTTTACTACTATTTATTTATTCATCGTTAAAGAGCCGAAACATCCTTCACACGTAATTTGCGGTTATGACTTCGCCAATAAATTACTTGGCACTAATTAAGAAAACTCAACAATATAATACGTCGTGTGTTGACTGAGTGAGCTAAAAGCTTTTAATACCGTTTACGATTTCACAGAGCTCGTAATTACGACATAGTTGAACTAATTAGTGAATTCCGAGCGCGGAGCAGCCATCGGTCGGAGGTAATTACAAATCCAACCCGCGTCGCTTATCCTACCAAGTTATAATTGAAAGCTCGGTGGCCCAGAAGCCGAGCGCCTCGTGTATCGCGTTATTAGGTGCGCATACGTAATTTGTTTGTTAAAGACGGCACGCAGTTATACCCGCTGTGAATAATTTAAATTCATCCCCTCGATGGGACGCAGGGTGGCGGCCTCCCGTATCGATTTTGTGCTTTGTTCCGGTGTGTGTGCGTGTGTGTGTATTTGTGATGTGCACTCCGTACTTTCGGCGGTGCTCTGTTCCCCTAGTATTAAGTGAGCACGGATTCTCGGCTCGTTCGGTCGGTGTGCCGCAAAGCCGGGCTATCAGTTGACACAGAGACTAGGGTTACCGAAAGTAATCTGCCCGTCAGATGCGCAGTTTTATAGACACCGGGGAATACTTTAAATATACAGTGGTCCGCCGTCATCCTTTTCATCACGTAAACGCTATAAAAATTAAAAGTTTTTTATGTTTCATGTCGTAAATAATTCATGAGCAACCACCACCACTCTTACTTGTGATGGTAATTTCATTCTAATTTCGATAATTGTATTCAAAACATGTAACATCATCAAATGAAAAAGTTTGAAGTTGAACCTTTTATTGTAGGTACATACTGTATGAATAGGCAACCCTAGAATGAAGGGATTTATTTTGATGCCTACGTACCAGTTGTGGTCTAGGAGCGTGGGTAAATATTTGAGTGTATCAATTTACGTTGTAGAAAACATTTCAATTGAAATGTTGTTGATTTAGAATTCGGGCGTCGTGTTTACATATTTATCGTAAACAAAACGACACGTTGACAGCTCTGGGTATTAAGGGAAAATATATTATTAAAGTACAAATTCCACTTAATCTCTGTGGCTAATTTGGAATGTTTGTATCCATAATATTTAGATGCGATGTCGCCCACGCAACAGCGGACGTCTATTTGTACACCAGCGAGTTTTCATGATGAGCGACACTAGTTTCTATTTCCATTGTATAAAGTATAATTTGGCTCTCGAACGATGTAAACTACATTATTTTGTTGACAAGAAAACTGTATGCCAACATTGAAATATATGATCCATTTAGATTTTTCAGCGGTCGTTAGTAGGTACCACGACAACATCGACACGAAAGATTGCGTACCTATCTAAAACTGTACAACATTTGACGTTCCTCCCACTTGCTGTCACTAACAATAAACGACATTGATGTTAGTTTTGGAGGCTAATTGAGATAACACGATATACTCGTAAATCTTACATTACGTTTAGAAATCCGTAAATGTAGGACAATATATCGTTATGTAGGACACTCGTAGCTGCCTTATTATGACATCGGCAGAATACGCTCTGGCAGCGAGCTTGGGAATCTGTTTAAGTAAAATACTTGCACGACTTCGTACATAATTTCACAGAATGGTATACGTTTCAATCGAGATGCAGAGCTAAAGTTTTGGTATAGTATTGTACGCATAAGAGAACTAAGTACATACTGTTGCCGATATGCTTTCTTATATTAAGTATACTTAATTGCTTTTTAACTTTTTCAGTTCTGAATAAATAAATAAATTCAATCCACATTTGATTGACACTAGCGGACTGTTGTAGATCTTTCGTTGAAATAAAAACATCGCGGTGGCGTAGTGTGTAAATGTGCCATTCGTATTACGTCCACGGATGAAAATAAACCGGCATTTTATTTTTATCAAGCGTGCAACGCGAAATGTGACGGGTTATCCGATAAATACATGAAATATAACAGCTTTCTCTACGAATTGCGATGAAGCAAATTGAGTTAATTGCATAGATATTTTATATTATATCAGCAGTTTTAAGGAAACTATTATTTATTTTCTTAATTATTTCCTGTTAACTCTCGAAATACTTAATTCGAGCATTGTGTTTCTGAAGTAGGTAATGAGCCTTGAATTTTTTGATGAAAATACATTTATATCAAAAAATTATGCTCTATATAAATATGGCACGGGTATTGATCACCAATATGTATTAGATAAAATATCAGAACATAAAACCGTTGGTTTTATTAATTAATAATTCCTATGATAACACCAAAAGAGTCATACAGCGTAATAGGTACCAGGGCTCTGGCGAGCCGAGATGTTAGTCAAATGGCGCGCAATACGCGGCTTGGCTGAGAATAATTTCCTCAGCCATCACGGCTGGCGGCGAAGCGACAACTGAATAAAGTTTTGTACCGCGTTAATTGCCACCAGGGGCTCAGTCGAATGGCACGTCTTTAATGAGACGGCTTCTTTAATGAAAATACCAAGTGAACAGGGTTGTCATTTCACTATTTACAAGAATCAGGCTTTGTAAACGTGCAAATTGGAATAGCTCAAATTCAGGCATCGTTAAGTTGCATAATTGTGAACTCTTTGGGCATTATCTCCGCTCTTTATAACGTTAGCATTGTTAGGAAATACTGCAATATTTCTGTTTAAATCACGCCACGAATTTAGATGAAAAAGAGCGTACTCAACTAATTATCTATTTGAATTAGATGCGCGTATAAAGATGTTTTTTAAATAACATTAAAAAGCATATTGCTTGATGCATTTTTTACCTGGGAACGCGTAAAAATAGCTAATACATATATATATATTAATAACTCGAGTGCACAAAAAGGTTTCGGCTTTGATGCCGGAATACTAAAGTTAAAGGCCTAATAATATGAGTATTAGGTACAATAACAATAATATCGTTTCAACTGTACTAGGTTACCACAACAAATACAAAGTTATGATAATACCTATTTATAAAGTTCATGGTCCATGAAGTGAGGTAGGCACCATAAAGAAAACCACACAAAGATGACACAAAAATAGAAAGTACAAATAACATCGTTATGTAATAATAATCCATGGTGCTGGTAATAGTAATAAGTACGTATACATAATTACCTATTATTAAATTCTAATCATATGATTCATTAGCAGAAAAAAATATACAAAAGACAGAGCTAAAACATTTTTTTGTCTTTTTATTTATCTCAAGCTATCAGATTTTTAAATCGTACACAACGTAATCTAAGCAAAGGGTGACCCTACCCTACCAGCTAATACGCGTAATTCCGCAACATCAGGCGGTTCTCATGGCTCGACACGGCGAACATAAACACATAGGAGGTTTTTATAACACGCCCGTAATAATAATTATACAGATTGGCATACAGATAATTGAAATCGCGTGAATAATCGGCTAAGATGCGGCAACACCGGCAACTGGCCGCCAACACGTCATATCGCGTGCAACGATCAACTATACAAAAAATAAATAAGTTATCGAAACATGACATGTGCTTCTCAGAACCGATAGATAGGTTAGGAAGTTTTCCATAAAAATGACAACTCGATATAAATGGCACGGTCGTTAAATCGAAAAAAAAAACGTTCAAAAAGCAACATGAGAAAAGACTAATTTAAATTTTATATGTGTTTATTGCTAATTTCGATTAACCAGGTCCTGATCAAAATCGACTGAACAATTTGTTAAGTTACGTACTAGCAACAAAGGTCGTGAAATTAAAATGGGAATGCAAAAAAAATAAAATTTTTCTTCGCAAAAAAACGCAATCGAATGAATAAAAGTTAAGTAAGATAAATGTTTATTGGCGTTTTTATAGCGTTACAAAAAATTGTTAAATCAAAATAAAGCCGTTCGGATAGTGGCGTGTTGTATGCAGGTTTATTTTCTTGTAGTTAACAAAGTTCGATATTATTAATTTATTATTTATGAAACAAACTATGCGATTAATGCCTGTGGTCACATTAACCAATTAGCCAAAATGAAAGAGATGATCTATATGCAGATATTTTATCACTATACACGGGCCAACCGAAGCTAAAAGTTATTTTTAATATAAACGATAACTGGTTTATTCAATTTATAAATTTAAGTGCTAAAACGTCTAGTCCAATGTTATCTAACCTCATCTTAATTATAATGTTACAATTTTATTATTTAATGGTTATAAAAGTTTTAAGTATTCAAACATTTACATATAAATTATCGTTTAAACTTTGATTATAGACTAATGTTATGCGAGTTATGCGATCATGGATACTAATCGTATATTTTATTTTATCAACCACAGTTAACGGAAATATATAAATTGCGGGCAACTTAATATCTTTTATCTTATCTTAGTCCGATGGTGGTGTTAAATGATAAAATTAGGGTGCGATAAAATCACATATTGTTAACGAAATTCAATTCATCGGTGTCTTTCATGAAGTATATATAACTAATTTTGCTTTTGTTCCTGAAAAACAGATTGGATCGTGGAACGCAACATTATTAGATTATGTCTAGGTATCTGTTATTCTGATATTAAATCTTAATTATTGATAACAAAAACGAGTTTTCGAACCATGAGCGATCCATTAATTTATTTATGTTTCGTCTGACAGAAATCTATAAATTCAATATGAGCCTCAACTCTTTCGGCATTCCCTAGTAAGTATATATGGACGATTTATGAATAAATCATAATATTTTATGTGTTTTGAATGTTCTTCCCTCTTATCGTGTACGCTTATCATAAACTGATATCTAACTTATGGTGTGCATGGCGCATAAATCGATATACGAGGTAATTTTATTTACAGTTACGCACAGTAATAATTACGTACAGTTTACTGGGCATTGCACGATTATTTATTTCCTGTGAAGTTCATACACTCGCTTACGACTCGGTTTCGTATAAAAAACCGGTTTGCTCCGTTAATTTATAAATTGAACACTTAATTATATCTAGTTGCTCATTTACGCCCGCGGCCACTCAGATAAAAACTAATAGCAGGTAGTTGTATTGATAATTATACATAATTTAAAGTTACTGTATAAAGCGGTCACTGGAATCCACTGTATCCCACGATATCATTGATTGAGTATCAGGTTACGTAACCAAATGATAACCTGTCTAATGTCAGATTAAATCATCATAATGCGTTTATTGATTGACGAACGAACATAAATATACATATACAACTTCAATCTATCGACACATCAACAGATTACGCAATTAGATGCTAACAAATCTTTAAACATCGTTTTTTTGCCAACGTTTAATATTTGTGTAGGGAGTGTTTAATAAAATACTCATTAGTCAGCAATCGAGCCGTCCCGAGGCATTTAAACAATGTAGGCGTCGGCGTCGAGTCCGCGATTGGCCATTATACCATAAATCAGCGTTGACGCGCCGCAGTAATTGGCTCGGTGACCGCGGCCCCGCGGCCCGCCGCTACGTCCGACTAGATTGCCTCTCCGTTTGATGGACCCCTGGTACGTACAGTTTCGACACTAATGGCTATGCTCTTCTACCGCCTAGTCTAAACGATTGATTGATTTTGGTTTGACGCGGTTAACAATACACAGATTGCTCATTTAACTTTGTTTCTAAACTTGGTTACCTTGAAGTTTGGATTGCAATTTCTTAATATTATGTAAAAATATATTGGTTTTACTAAGCATGAATATATTAGAAATGTTTTTAAAACAAAAACTTTCTACACACATCGTAGATAACGGTATTCAAAAACAATGGATCTACGCTACGTACCTATTTGTATACATTATACGATATTGACGGCCTACAAGAATATTTAATAGACTTTGTTTCTCAATAAATTGTCAGCGCAAAAAAAGTTCCGTGTAGGGTGATGTCGTTAACTGTTTACCTAAAAAGTATATTGTTATGTAAGAAACACTATCTTGCAATCAGTCATAAATTGTAGTTTTTCTGTTGGTCAAATTGTCACGCATGCTTTTTACGGTTTAGTCAAGAAATTGTTGATTCTACAAACGACTAAGTACATAGTTTTAAAATGACTCATTCTACAATCCAACGACCAATTCTTGAAATTACCTATTCTATTATTGACTGATCCTATTAATGCCAAAGGACTTATTCAAGTGACAAATTTTAGGTATGAGGATAATATTAGAATGACAAGATCATTAGGAAAAAAGGTAAGTTTGTTCGCATGATACTATCTTTCTTTGCATGATACTTTCAAGTGTTTAAACATAAATAAAAAAAGAACAAGTATATTTATTTGAGATTGTTGTTTCTTCGTAAATATACAAAGATCTTCCAAAGAGTATCGTAGTAACAGCTGCTTCAGAAACAGATATATTTATCTACTCTCATATAATTTTAATTATTTGAATAACAACATTAATATCGACCTTGATTAACTAGATAACACGATAAAGTAGTTAAATTTTATAGCAGACTATTATATTAACTGTGTACTCACAGCCAGCCGTTTATAGGTTAAGAGCCAACTATGTCGTCTTTATAACCACAATATTTTTCGCGAGGGAAGTCACGAGTCGCAGTTGGTTATTACCATAACATATTATATACATATGACATTACTAAACGTGGTTTCCCATTGAAATGTATTATAAATAATGTATTTTCTTCTTCTTATAGTCGTTAATAGGTTAGTTCAGTCAAGTATGAGATAAACACTTGGATGGGTCTAGGGCATGCAACTCGGTTAACCGGAAACCGAAAAAATCGATTAACCGACAGAATTTGAAAATCGGTTTTTTCTAGTTATAAAGCCGGGTTTTTCGGTGTTTTCGGTTTTTCTCTACGATTTTACTTTATTCTAACTAAAACATGCTCCTTTAATTATAAATGCTATAATAAAAATAAATATAATTTTAATATATTATATATAATTTTCATGTGATATTTATAGTAAATATACAGTATTTACTATAAATATCACATGAAAATTATTCTAAGGAAAGCATAAACGTAGGATAGAAAAAGACCAACTAAGCCTACTATGGGAATGGAATCTCTTACGGAAATATCACATGTTAGAAAGAGAAAGCATATTTAGGTTCAGTCAGCACTATTGGCAGATGTTGTTTTCTCCAGTGTCACTGTCAAAAATCACGCTAACTTATATTTGCTGTATTGTCAGTGAATCCTGTATATTTTAAACAGTTTTAAAATTTATAAGCAATGCCTACGTGTTGATAAGATAAGATAAGATAAGATATCATTTATTTGCTTGAAATATGGTACAAAAGTTGTTAAATAATAATACAGAACATGACATATTTCACCCTGATACGGGCATGCAAACAGTTGTGTTGGTGACTGCGATGTTTCTTATAAAAATAATCCAGAAAAATATTCATTTCACAGGTAAATTGTCAACAACAGCATATATTTTCATAGCCATATTTTGGAAAAATCTGTTTTTATAAAATTTATTTTGAAAACCAAATCCTATCAAGAAAATAGTGAATTTTCTCTATAGTAAAAAACAATGGTCATAAAAGCAATATGGAGAACGTTGTTTTATTATAAATTTTCATTTCATGTATACAAAATAGTGACTTGTCAGTGTCGACTATTGTGTCGATGAAATTTTAGAACAATATTCTAATTCTATGAAGGAAAGTATTATGGAACGCACTTCTGAAGCCATAGGCACGTATAATGGAACGCACATATTGAGTTGACGTGAACGCGGCCGCCATTTTCTTTGGTTAGTCTCTATCAAGTAACGCAGTGAATCACGCGCGTACGTTACGCGCTTAACTTCACATTTACTTCTTTTTTTTTAAACTTACATATTTTATTTGGCTAAACAGCGAATTTTATATTAAAGGTAAGTTTGTTTATATATATGTCTGTCATTAAATTATAATTCTACGCCTTATATTCAAAGAAAGGAAATAATAACGGCAAAGTTGTTATTGTTGCTTGGTGAAAGATGGTTTAAATTGAAAGATAAGAGAGGCAGGTAGTGAATTACATATTTTTCTCAGAATGGCATTATGTTACCCAGTAGTTTTATACCTAACCTAGGGTAGGTTAGGTATAAAAGTACTGGGTAACTACTGGGCTTTACTTTTAAATATATTTGGCCAAGAATGAGGGTTATGCTTTTTGAGTGTATTTTATGTGTGTTTATATTTATAGTAAGACTGCCTCATTGATCCCGCGGCATAAAGCGCACGCGATCGTGAAGTCCCTGGTTAGAATCCCAGATGGAGCAGTGTTATTGGGT
This sequence comes from Xylocampa areola, assembly GCA_935421205.1. Lineage (NCBI taxonomy): Eukaryota > Metazoa > Arthropoda > Insecta > Lepidoptera > Noctuidae > Xylocampa > Xylocampa areola. The sequence continues at coordinate 12,803,506 of OW285218.1, read as the reverse complement.
TTTTTCACTAGGAAATTCTCAGTAGCATCATGAAAACTGGAAATATGCTCGGTAAACGGTAATAGGCTTCCCCTCTATTACGAAAAACATTTGTAGCGAAACGTGGCTGTAGTAATTCACCTCTGCCTACCCCTACGGGGATAGAGGCGTGTGATTATATATGTATGTAAAATACATAAATACATAATCATTCCGCCTCACGCTTGTATCCCCGAAGGGGTAGGCACTAGCCACTAGGTGTTTTACTACAACTACATTTCACCAGCTGTTTTAGATCCCATCAAGTGCCATGTAACAGAGGGCGAGCCTATTGCCGCCTATTGGGCACATTTCCTGACTCCGTACTCCGTGTATGTAAACTAGAACATGAAAGAAAATAAAAAATATCTACTATTTTCAGCATTTTTATTTACCCACAAAAGTCAACCCGAAAAACCCGAAAAAAACGGTTTAGCCGGATTTTTAAAAATAAAAACCGAAAAACTCGGTTCTCCAAAACCACCCGGTTTTTGCATGCCCTAGATGGGTCGTATAACTCGTATGCTTGGATCATTAACATGCTTTCGCACACAATGAGTGACGTTGACACACGACCATAAATTACACATCAAAAGACGCCAACTTTCTTTAACAATTCATAGACAATTGTAACAAAGTTTTACACAACGGCAAGCACAGTAATTTTTAAACATTCCAACAGAGGGGTCTTATTTGTAAGGTCAATTGGATTTCTCCTTTTATAACCTGAGAGATGGAGTTTCTAATTATTGTGAATTGGTATAATATTGAGAAATATTTATCAGTAATAACTCGCTCTCTTCCTGACTGTTAATACCATCATCTTTTTTAAATTCTCACCTCCAATTCGCTCTACATTTGCGTTGGAAACGTCACACGTCACCGTATCGCACTACATCTATCCACCTGGTTTTGGGTCTCCACGGGATTTCTTACCCTGGACGGACAGTTTTATAAATAGAGTTATTATAATGATACCTTTTAAAAAAAAGGAACTGTCATTAAAGATAAAATAAGTAAGCAAGTATTATTATAATAAAGGTTAATGAGGAGTGATTGATTGTTTATTCCATTTCTACACACTGATTCACAATAATGGTTTTATCGATATCCTCTAAGTGGCTGGCATTTCAGTTATTTGGTCGGCAAAAATACGTATGTTTCATATCCAGTTTGCTTTTGTTGTTTCTGAAGCGACATTTCATTTGTGTCACGTTTGCCTCGTAAACCGCGCTGGAGACTAATGTACGGAACCCAAACGTAAAACGAACATAACACGCCTAGCATAAGTGCCGATAAATCTTCCGTTTTCAAAGTGACAGCTGCTAACTTTGCTCTTCAATACGTATTCACAGAGTTATAAAGACTTCACTGTAATACATTCGTAGTATTACATACTTACCTGTTTCACGACAACAAGCCATTACTATAAATTGAGATAAACATAACGTATTTTGTCATAGTCATTACATTTGTTCAGAACATCAGACTAAAAAATAAGTACTACAGTTAGATATAAAACGCAAATAAGACTCCTAAAGTAGCTATATTTGTGTTTTATTCAGTTGGAATTGCTCCAACAACCGTCAAATCTAGTAGATGACGTCACGATACAGCATTTCGAAAATTCGGATCTTGAGTGCAGTCTGAAAGAAAACTCATCGATACTATAAATGATAAGAATTGTCTTGTGGAATATAAAATAATGGTTCCCGTGCGCTCGTTGGTTTAGTAGTAATTTTCCAAAAAAGTTTAATAGTGCACGGGTAGGGGCAAATCGTGCCGGGTGACAAAAGCACTGTACTAACAGCGGTCCATTTGTCGGCGAGCACGGAAGGCGCCGCGTTCCCCTTTATTTCTACTGCTCTAGAGCACCGCTATGCCCGATCGCAATATCCTGGACGCTATGCAAATGGCGGCCCAACTACCGCTGGCTACTCGTTTTTATGCTCGCCTGGTACTCTGCTTTTGTTTAAAATTTATTAAAACTTTTTTATTGCGCTACATCTTCATTTAATTAATTAACCTCATAGAATCTTAATGAGATAATAAATTTGTATAATTTGTGACGTGTGATCACCATGTGTCAACGTTAAGGTGACTGAGAGACTGGGAACAAATGGAGGTAGGTGTGGTATAAGGATAAGTGCTACATAGTGTAGTAAGCGTTTATTGAATAGAATTACTATGATTAGTCAAACGATAAGAAAGGCACATTAATGTGCGCACTGCGCATGCCGCCGCGCGGGTGCGCTTTAGAAGACAAATGTTTAAAATATTTCACACTTATATTCACTAACTGTATATTTTATCTGTTGCAGGTAAGACAGAACTGGCCTGGCAGGTGAGTTTTATTTATTCTCTTTGCGGTTCCCGGGCGACATGTGTGAACTTTATTATGGCCGCCTTTATTGTCCACGGACAAACGACGCGGGGCGACCACATTCCGCCACCACTGCTCTTGCTGAAACCTCACGAAAATCTTCAGTTTAAACAGTAAACACGATTGTTTGATGATAAACCTTCGAAAACTGTAAAAACACCTACAAAATTTATAAAGTACCTATTTCACGAGCAAGCGACAAGCGACATTCTTATTTACACAAGTACTTATGTTATCGCAAAGCAAATTTACACGCTTGAGCAACGGTTCCGCGGTAGTAAATTTATTATAAATTACGGGTTGTGGTGTAAAAAAGTTATACCGTCTCATTGTTTGTGGAGTCGACGATGCGTGTGAACTTTAATGTCCGCGCCATTGTCGCGGTGGTCTCGCTAAACGACTTACATCAGCGTCCATTCAGCTGAACACAGCCGCGCATTAGGCTGGCATTAAAGCTGACTTAGCGCATTAGCACTCATAACAATAACAGCCGACTGAGGCGAATTACTATTTATTGCTGCTATTTTGAAACGACATTAAATTACAGCCGGCACAAGGCGACGTGAGATACATCCTTATCTCGAACGTTATTGTCGCTCTGACCTATTCGACGCGGCTAATAGCCGACTCGAATTGTTTGTAAGTGTACTAGGAGTAGGTGTAGATATCCCGACGGAGCTCGCAGAGGTGTCGGTGCGTAATGATCGCAGATAGAATCTGTGATTTCATCGGTCCAATATTAACACGAGGCGATAAACTGAAAGTAAACCGTTGATGGCTGATTGATTCATTTTAGTGTAGATAAAGTCACGTGAGGCGACAAGTTTTATTGACGAAGATTTTATTGTCTCTTCTCGTCGAGGGTATAAAGAGGTCGGTCGCTGCTACGCGCCACGCGACGACGCTTATTCGCCTAATGGATTAAGCAATATTTATTGCTCTAATTTAAAATAAAATAAATCTGTGGTAGATGTATCGTTTATTTTAAATGATAAAAGTTTAATTTATCGTCTCTTGTTGTTGCATTCTATGAGGTTGAAGAAGTATTCAATTCGCTGCGATAATATTTTGAAGAAACCAGTCTGCAGTGCCGTTTGATTAAACGAGGTACTAAAATAAACACGAGGAGGTAATTTGGTTAGAGAGAAGTCGGCCATTTGCATTTCAGCTCGTCCAGGAAATTGCTAGTAGAGCCGCGTGGCTATGCAGTCGGTGTATTAAGTACTCTCTGATTATCATCAGCCACCGTGACGGTAATTACTGCCGACTTCCATCCTACGGGACATTCATTAATGTCGCACTTAATACTTATTTATTACGCAAACCATTATTACCGGTACAAAAACTGAAAACTAATAATGTGGCTGTAAGCATTTCATAATGTCCAGCTGTCAACAAACACAAGTGCAAATGTGTAATCACGGTGTACGCGATAAAACACGATAATTTCTGAAATTAAAACATAGTTACAAAACGCAATTAGTTAAATCCGAACTGATAAAATCCATCTGATCTATTAGTTTGGTTTTATCTCATGAAATTATCTCCGTTGAATAGCGAATGGAGTTATTTCTTAAATTCGTGTTTTATCTTAGCGGTGGTCCGGCTCACGGGCGAGCGGAAAAATAAATCATTACTCTACTACATTCCGTTTCGCTTTTGTTTTCTATCGACCACAACATTCTGGTTTATTTGGAAAGCAACGATATGGAATGAAAATAACAGTAATTTACTGAAGAAAGAATGTTGGTACCTTATATGTAATATATAACTGAGTGGCATAATACAGCATATCAATGTAAGTAAGTCCTTCCAATTGGATAAGCTGTAAGTAATGTTAATATTACAATATACTCGTAACTTTAACGTCTACAAATCTTTCAATGCTTTTGTTTTTATTCAACTCTCAATAATTGTCATTTGTTACACGAGTCGCCCGTTTTTGGTGTATGTGTGTTGTTTTTCTCATTTATTGTCCGAAGGCTCTACCTTCGGACAATAAATGAGAAACCTCGTAAATACTCAGTCTAGTAAGATGAACTCGGGAGTGAGGGTCTTCGAGAGGAGGTGCTTCGGTCGCAACTTATATATATAGTTGTTGTGCGTCCAAGTCCTGCACAAAAAGCCAATTATTTAATAATGTAAAAAATCAGGGTGCGGTATCTCCTTTCTCCTGTAAAGTTGCCTCATTCGGGTATACGAGGTTTTTATTTTAAGGCGATGATACATTAATGTGCCATGGATTGTTTATGGGCATTATAGGACAATTCACACTTTTCCTAAAAATCGATACCATAAATAATTAATAATAATAATAAACTTTATTTAAACACCAGAAAATGGACAGAATAAACATAAAACCATTGCTTGCACCAAAACATCATCTAAAACCATTGCTTGCGTACATTTCTGTCTAATTTAACATTATACATACAAAAACGTCGTGTGTTGGTATTGAAAAGTTAACACTAATACCTATAGTTATAATTTTCAAGTAGGTACTTAGCGATTACATACTGCTACAACATAAAGGCACTGTTGTTGTCAAATTGTTACCACTGACGTGCGGTTGTCTGTACCAAATAATGTATCAAAGCCATTTTGGTACCTATTTTCAGATAATATAATTAATATTTACATAATAATTAGTATAATTGGTTAATACAGGTCATACATGTTGTATGTTTATTAGCACTGTCATTAGTAGATTACAGTAATGCGTACACTTCATACACACAAATAACATTAACTGCCATCCATTTGTCTATTTTGTTGAGTACTTACTGCTTATATAATCTCGTCATGGTACACAAAGTTTTATACAATCTGGCGTAGCTCGGAAAGAACATAGTAAATGTTTTATGATACAGCCGGCCCAGCACTAAAACAACAATGTACAACAAGCTAAAGCATTTATAATAGTGGTTTTAAATTTTTAATACTGTAATTTGCGAGCTGCGAAACGTTCGTGCCTTCCTACTATTGTAACACGAACATTTTGTTGTGAAGTGATGTAATTCACTTTGCAGCCGTTACCTAGCGGCTAGCGGTGTTTGTTTTCTATGAGTTTTTCCACGGTGCCACGTTAAAACGGCTATTAGCGTGAGTGCACATGAGTAGTACGTTTTAATTATTTAATGAAGGCGGCGCAGCGCGTCGAGTCCGACACATGGCCGCCCGCAGCCGGGCAGCCCCACCAAATGTGCTTCTAATTACACAGCCCTACTTTTAACTAATAACTCGCTAGTGGGTATAAATCGCTCGGTTTATTTTCAGTTACCACATACATTACAACTAGCCCACGTTCGATTCACTGCTACTCGTTTAATAATTTAAACGCAAATTACTCTAAGCAATTCACTTGCACTCTGTCTGTTTACTAAGTGGATTAAAACCAAATCTTTTGTTTTGTCCAGTATTCTCATCTGAATACTCTGAATCGGGTTTCGGGCAGGCCGACTTTGAAGTTTTATCTCTGTATAAATTGTATTAGTAAAATTTTCTTAACTTCGGCAACGTAACCGTTTCTACGAATTGAAGTTTCTTCGAAGATTCTTTGTGAAATTAATAAAGTTTTAATTGAGTTTTGTTGAAAAGCAATTTTTGGTGGATGTCAACTCGAATCCATCTGAGCTTTTGCTGTTTAAAGAGAGCATTATAATTAAAACAAAACAATAATTAATTGTAATGGCTGTGCTGTGGGCGTGGGTTTGTCGCTCTCGGTTGGTCACGTGTCCACAATTCCTTTGTCCGTGTGACAGCAATTCTCGGAGCTTTGTGATCCGTCACGCTATCTCAGCTGAGAAATCCCGCCGAGGATTTCTTGCTAAATTAGCAATATGCGTTCATTTCTTGGAATATTTTAAATTGTACTTAAGTACAAAGTTGTGTGCATTCGTGTTTACCCAGCATATAAAACTAGCTGAGACTATAGGTATAGGTACCATTACTTATTAATGCCTGTGGAAGTAATAAACCAAGTTAGCAGCGCGTTCAATCCCGTCACGAGTGACGCGAACGTCGGTAAATCAGAGTTAACGCTTTCTTTGCTCGGGCGGATTTATGGCGGAAGGCTCGACACCTCGCTCGTGTATCTTCCGTAGCTTCATGCTCTCCTGGTACTGGTCCGCATTTGCGAACCACTGCGCAGCGATCGAGAGTTCGAGTCGCAGTTTACGTTGCATTTTATTTCAATAAACTCACATTCGACTCGACTCGAGAGATAAAATAAACAGCGCTGATGTTTATAATACTTCACGTCCTCTTATAAAAACATACGTATCTTTTTAACGCAGCAAATTCCTCGAGCAAAATAAAAACGCTTTGAATATGACAGGAATAAATGAGACGTCTTGTACTTGAAATAGTGCGACGATAGTGAAAGCAATCGATCACAGGAACTTGCACGAATTGCAACATTTATATAGATCCGTCCCGAGCTTTCCCACTTTTATCCCAGCGGGAGATTTATATTCACGCGCGACACCTCTACGCCCTTTGAAGTTGTTAGATGAGGGGGAATAAATTCTTACCGCGCTTCTTCGTTGTTTTTAATTAAAACTCCATAAAGTTTTACACTTTATTATGTTTAGAACTGAAATGATAATAACGAAGAAAATAATGTTGAATTTACAAACACATCGTAATAAATCAGAAGGGTAAACACATAAAAGATGGTGTAAATGTTGAAAGCCATTACCGGAAGCCATTGTCCGAGTGGTGAGTCAGGGCTCGAGTGTGATCTCCACTTAATCCGGTGTACGCGGATAACAACGCTAACAATGTGATAAAGCGGCTCCGGACACGTCGCACTCGCTCGCAATAACTATAAACTATCAACCGCAAACGTCTGCCATCTTGTAGCTGGAGTCGATGAAATATCCACCTCTCCCTCACACCTCAACATAAAGCGGGAGTTCTGTCTCCCTCCGCCACCCTCAAGGCTCGAGCACACGAGCGTCATAAACGCAGCGTCATCTTGCCACTTGAAAATTCACATCTCGTACACAGATTTGATTAGAATGGTAAAAACAAATAAATGGAATGGATGTTTTCTCTCTAATTCACAAACTTTTAAGATTTCACACGTGTTTTCTTTATCCTTTTGCATTCCAGATGTATTTCCCGTTGATAATATGTTACATACTTACGTGGTACTCGTCTGTGCAGTGTACAGGCAGTTTCACGTCGTCGTCGTCGGCGAGCTGAATTCCCACTCAGTATTGTATTCTCTTGGTATTGGAGTTTAAATTACACGAATTAATCCAGACGGCTACTCCGACTACCCTTGGGATAAATGTGTTTACAGACCACATCTCATATGATATTTTTCTTAACCGACGATTTCAAGCAGCTGTTTCTGTTAAGGATTAAATCCGTATTTAGAAAAAAAAAACATTTTCACGCCGTTCTGTGAAACTAAATCCAATATACTTCCTAAACAATGATGTTTCCAGTGTACTAGATGTTGCTACAAACATATGTTTCATGTTTATTATTTCAGGGATTGACGTGAACGTTTCATAAGTATATTTGTGGGTTTTATGTCTATTCTTTGTTGTTTCGTTCGATGGAGCTAAAGTTATCTATTACCTACTTTACTAATAAATCCCAGCAATGAACATGTATTGTCATTATGAAAGTACATATACTATATTGAATCGACGAGTATCACAAAGAAATGTTTTAGTGATTCAATAGTTGAATTAGTATGGCGATCACAGAGCACTTTCTCAATGGCGCGATGTCGCATGAATTATTGATGTAGGGTGGAGCAGGCACCGAGGCAGACGCGGCCGAACGCGACATCTCCGCACACCATTTTATTGTTATAAATTATTCTTTTTCTTTCCGACCACTTTTATTACTACATCACACAATTCGCTGACTTTATTGCCTCTCATCATATATTTGAATGCCTATACATTGTTATTTATATGTGCTAATTTACTGTTTTACACGTAATTGTAATTTTTAATATGCTTAAGCATTTTATTTTTATTTATTCTAGCTATAAAATTGAAATCTTGCCAAGGAACGCATAAAACGTGCATTTAAAATTTGGACTCAGAGTTGTTAGGTTTGAACAATAAAACGCACAAGACATGCATTTGCGACGTGTAATTAAAGTCCATTAATAAAATAACAGTAATTCCGACCGACTGAATGTAACTTGAAACTTCGCTTCGCATCGTTTATTATGTTATACTTATAAGTTATAACTGGATGTGAAATGATATGCATTTATTAAGATTTTAAAACGCTCAACGAAGCTTGGCGAAGGGATGTTTGTTGAGCGGCGCGTCCGTCAACTAGTCGTCAACAGGTTCTCAAACTGTTAATCAATTACACACACCGTTGGTTCGCGCGCTTTTTCCTCAGCGTAATGGATACCGCAGTCCGCAACACACGTACTGGTAATAAGTACGTAGCCATGTATGTACACAACGAGCAGCGAGTCGGTTGGGTTCACGCACGAATGCCTCGTCGAGTGCGAGGGTAAGCTGAGCGGCCGACTCTAGCTACACGCTGTTGTGCTCGTGTGCGGTTGGCTGTTTTTTATTCGTGCATGTGTGGCAGCTTTATACTGGTCGTGGGGCGAGGATGGCATGGTGGCGCGTCGCGTGTGTGCTGCTGCTATTTTTCGAGAGCCCCGCTTGCGTGTACGGTGTCGTTTTTGCGCTCTCTTTGTTTTATTGTTTTCCTTTGCGACTACAAAAATGAGCGGTGCCGTCGTTATTGTTCACTCGGCTCTTGTCTTGTACTGCCGTTTCGAACGATTTCTTGGAGCCGCTTTAGTTATATAGATATAATGGCATTATTAAACGCTGTAATAGACAACAGTTTTTGCCTTGTTAACGCTCTATTCATGTCTACTTTTTGTCCGTTTCTTAGACAACTAGACATAAAAGATTATTCTCTTAACTCGTAGCTTTTTGTAGAAAAATAACACGGTAAGTGATTTAAAAGGGCTATTCAAACAATAGAAGTTTTAAGATACGGCTATCGGGAAAGCTCGGGGCCTCTCATTTACATAAGGACGTAGAGTTAACGTCCGCGGCCCAAATAAAGACGGAACGTAATTTGCATATGCAAATATCTTGTCGTTTTCATGCAAATACTTACTTGGTGTATTACAGACGGCTTAATGGTACTTATACAGCCTCTAAGATCCGCAGGGCGCTTCGGATATTGTGTAGACTTACTCTATTTGTCTCCTGATGTAATAAAATGATACAGATATTTAATAACTATCGTAATATGAGAAGAAACTTCTACAAATTCCATAATTATTCTTTACATCCAATGGTTAACTGGAAGAAGTCGTTTTTAGTGATAAGACCGTCATTTGTATTATTTTCTGTTCAGGTGTAGGTACAGTTAAGTATCATCAATCTATGAATCTATGAAGATAACATACGATGGAAGTTACAACATTATAATGACGGACTCATAATGTCGTAACCACAAAAAACCTCGTTTTAAATATCTTACTAATAAAAAGCGTAAAAGTTGTCTGCCTGTCGACAGTTGTGTTAATATTATGTGTTACTGTATATAGTACCACAACCAAAAAGCTTTTGAAGCTCTAAACAGGTTTTCTATATGAGGCATCAGAAATGTCAATCATCCTATTCAGTCGAGAGATATTTTTTGCGCCCGAGCTCATCTTGTTTGAGCGATGATAATAACACTTCTTGAGCACCTAATTGTGGTGTCATTACCTTTTAAGCAACTTGTTGTATTAGCATAAACACTTACCGTTGTTTTTAATGACATATTTATGTTTCATTTAAGTAATTACTATTAACTTTTATTTTGAAATTAGTGGTTGGATAGTTACATCGTGTATTTTTATGTGTCAAATTTATTTTAAAATTTGTACTTATATTTTAATAGGAATACTTAGGGTATATTTAAAAACATAATGTTTACATTGTAAATTTGATGAATGGTACTAAGATCTCAGCGTATGTAAACAAAGTTTTAAAACTTGTAATGTAATGGTGTATTGTAACTGTCATGTAAATTTACCGTCGCAATAGTAATAGGTTTATTATTTAGGTATAAACGATGATTTGTCAAATGGTTGCGTTTGTTGGAACTATTTATTAAACAATTTCGCTTTAATGAAAGAGCGCAGGACAGCTCGTCTGATTTTCAATTACTTTGTAATGTCAAATTTCACATTTTCATTGTTGTTCATTGTTGAATTCTAAGGGTCCTTTACACATGAGCGGATGAGCTTAAAAAACGAAGCCTATAAAAATATGTGAACACGCAGATCGATATACCTATACTATTTAAGGATAAAAAAACACATAATAAAATAAGTTTATTTATAAATAAAGACTAAACTGCCAAAACAAACTGTTAAACGAACATTAGGTAACACGGAAGATACGACACATGTTAAAGCTAAAGTGTATTCAAATCGTTTAGTTGCCTGGAATTATTCTGTGTAGACAATAAAATGTCCGTGTCGGTCTCGCAGCCGCAGCCTCCGCCGATAACATCTCCTCTCGCTATACAAATAGCGCTATTAACCTTAACACCGCTAAACGCGACATGTTGGGAAACGCTGGCCCTTCCGTCCCTTTCACGCGTCTCATGAAATCCTGCTATCTCGTTCTAACATAAGCATTAGGAGCATGGCGTGTTTTAAAATAAAGGGCAAGATGAATTAAACTGATAAAGCGGAGTGTACGACTCCATACGTGACATAATGTGTGGTAATTGATGAAATAAACATTAGCTTGCGAGGCACTAGTTTTATAGTCAGATACGATCTCAGAAGACTTGATAGTTTTGTTTAAAAATCAATGTGTAGCATTGGCATTGACAATCTTCGGTTTATTTAAACTGTAGACTTTGTTACACTAATATTTAATACGATAGAACTTCGCACGTATTTTTATAGTGTTGGAATACTGGTTGAATTTACTGTCAGGCGTATTTTCACTAAAAGGCGAAATATACATATTTTATTATGTAATCCCATGTTTTTTTATTGGAGTGTGGAACTGGAAATATTTCATGGACGTATCGTCGCGTCGTGCGGCCCGGTCTCAAAGTTAGGGATAATTTTTTAAATTAATTAATGTGAAGTATTAAAATGCGGTTGTAAAAGAAGTGCGTAGTGTGTTTATCAGTGTAATTGTGTGAAGTGTATTGTGCTTATTAAGACGTTTAATTGTACAACTTCCTTAAATCAAAACATAGTCATGCTAAATGATTGATGTCAAAAGTGGGATCACAGTCACACGATGCGACGGAGATGAGGCTGTGGTGATTTACGAAATTTTAAATAATCACGACCGGCGACCGGAGCAGTGGAAAGTAACAGCATGGCACTAGGAGGACTACGTACACCGTATTAATAAAACGAAAACACTGGCAATATGCAAGACATGTGTGCCACACGTCATTTTTCTAGAATAACTATTCGGCTTTTTTGTATTTTTAAACATACGTTTTGCATCAGCAATTCAGCATACAATTCGCAATAAATATTTAACGCAATATTATTAAATCAATTGCTCTTATATACAAATATATATCTGGACTGTTTTTATTGGCTCAAGTCAAAAGACCGGATGCTAAATCGATAAAATAAAAATCAATCTTCGAGTTGACAAATACTGTGTGTAGTTTCAACGGACTTTTCCTCAAAACTGGTCCTAACAGTGATAAAGACTGACATCGAAAAATAATATGTAGTAGGTACATTATTATACAAGTGGCCTAAGTTGGTCTGGAGTCTTAGTGAGGGTAGCAATGACCGACCGAGACTTGTATTGACCAAAATTACATTTTGCAAAGACATTCCAACTACACATACATATAATTATACAATGTGTCATTATAATTTTGTTAATATGACGCGCGGTTTTCTTTTTGTGCGCCGGGTCAATGGTCTATTGCACGCGCAAGTAGAAGCAGAGGCTTGACTTGACGAAGTTGCTTGAACTCATGGAACTAATATGTTGAACAACCATATTAGTTCCTTGCTTGAACTTAGTTTGACAATCTATGGTTTTACGTCTTAATATATTTTATAATAATTTAAAATATTCTTCCATTTATAACACAAATTAATGTTAATTTGTTGATAAAACGATATAATTTGAAGAATCGAAATGTTTATTTGTCATATTTTAATTAGCACAGTCACAAAAATCACAGATTAGTATCTCAAAAATGTTAAATCTCATCAAGGAGTTTTCAAACATCAAAACTCTTTGCTTAAAAGTAAATATAAAGCTATTACTCTATTTAAGCCTATCAATGTAGTAATTTCTCCTACATAAAATAGATTTATTATTCCTCATTAATAATTAATTAGCCTTTTTTCCTTCTTTTCAATTTAATATTTTCTGTGCTCTACCAGGATCCCAGCGGTTAGAAGAATAATCCGTAGTCTCTAGAGCCTCCCACTGAGTTTATTTTAACGCTGAACTAATAATTTTACAACTGACCGACTTTAATTACTGTCCGTTTATAGCATTGCGTAGCGTACAATTTACGGATTTACGAAATGGCAGATGCACGTAGGTAGTAGGGCATGCAACTCGGTTAACCGGAAACCGAAAAAATCGATTAACCGACAGAATTTGAAAATCGGTTTTTTCTAGTTATAAAGCCGGGTTTTTCGGTGTTTTCGGTTTTTCTCTACGATTTTACTTTATTCTAACTAAAACATGCTCCTTTAATTATAAATGCTATAATAAAAATAAATATAATTTTAATATATTATATATAATTTTCATGTGATATTTATAGTAAATATACAGTATTTACTATAAATATCACATGAAAATTATTCTAAGGAAAGCATAAACGTAGGATAGAAAAAGACCAACTAAGCCTACTATGGGAATGGAATCTCTTACGGAAATATCACATGTTAGAAAGAGAAAGCATATTTAGGTTCAGTCAGCACTATTGGCAGATGTTGTTTTCTCCAGTGTCACTGTCAAAAATCACGCTAACTTATATTTGCTGTATTGTCAGTGAATCCTGTATATTTTAAACAGTTTTAAAATTTATAAGCAATGCCTACGTGTTGATAAGATAAGATAAGATAAGATATCATTTATTTGCTTGAAATATGGTACAAAAGTTGTTAAATAATAATACAGAACATGACATATTTCACCCTGATACGGGCATGCAAACAGTTGTGTTGGTGACTGCGATGTTTCTTATAAAAATAATCCAGAAAAATATTCATTTCACAGGTAAATTGTCAACAACAGCATATATTTTCATAGCCATATTTTGGAAAAATCTGTTTTTATAAAATTTATTTTGAAAACCAAATCCTATCAAGAAAATAGTGAATTTTCTCTATAGTAAAAAACAATGGTCATAAAAGCAATATGGAGAACGTTGTTTTATTATAAATTTTCATTTCATGTATACAAAATAGTGACTTGTCAGTGTCGACTATTGTGTCGATGAAATTTTAGAACAATATTCTAATTCTATGAAGGAAAGTATTATGGAACGCACTTCTGAAGCCATAGGCACGTATAATGGAACGCACATATTGAGTTGACGTGAACGCGGCCGCCATTTTCTTTGGTTAGTCTCTATCAAGTAACGCAGTGAATCACGCGCGTACGTTACGCGCTTAACTTCACATTTACTTCTTTTTTTTTAAACTTACATATTTTATTTGGCTAAACAGCGAATTTTATATTAAAGGTAAGTTTGTTTATATATATGTCTGTCATTAAATTATAATTCTACGCCTTATATTCAAAGAAAGGAAATAATAACGGCAAAGTTGTTATTGTTGCTTGGTGAAAGATGGTTTAAATTGAAAGATAAGAGAGGCAGGTAGTGAATTACATATTTTTCTCAGAATGGCATTATGTTACCCAGTAGTTTTATACCTAACCTAGGGTAGGTTAGGTATAAAAGTACTGGGTAACTACTGGGCTTTACTTTTAAATATATTTGGCCAAGAATGAGGGTTATGCTTTTTGAGTGTATTTTATGTGTGTTTATATTTATAGTAAGACTGCCTCATTGATCCCGCGGCATAAAGCGCACGCGATCGTGAAGTCCCTGGTTAGAATCCCAGATGGAGCAGTGTTATTGGGTTTTTTCACTAGGAAATTCTCAGTAGCATCATGAAAACTGGAAATATGCTCGGTAAACGGTAATAGGCTTCCCCTCTATTACGAAAAACATTTGTAGCGAAACGTGGCTGTAGTAATTCACCTCTGCCTACCCCTACGGGGATAGAGGCGTGTGATTATATATGTATGTAAAATACATAAATACATAATCATTCCGCCTCACGCTTGTATCCCCGAAGGGGTAGGCACTAGCCACTAGGTGTTTTACTACAACTACATTTCACCAGCTGTTTTAGATCCCATCAAGTGCCATGTAACAGAGGGCGAGCCTATTGCCGCCTATTGGGCACATTTCCTGACTCCGTACTCCGTGTATGTAAACTAGAACATGAAAGAAAATAAAAAATATCTACTATTTTCAGCATTTTTATTTACCCACAAAAGTCAACCCGAAAAACCCGAAAAAAACGGTTTAGCCGGATTTTTAAAAATAAAAACCGAAAAACTCGGTTCTCCAAAACCACCCGGTTTTTGCATGCCCTAGTAGGTAGGTACACCCTAAAAACAGACGAAATTAAACTCGTGACAATCTAAGAAGTCCGATTTGACGTTTCTAATTTTATCTTTGTATGAACGTCTACGTATGTTTTTTTTTATTCATAATCCTAAATAATTACTGTTACCCTAATTGTTTAACTGACATCGATTTAACTAATTCCGAATTTATCATACTAAATAGCATTACATACTCACCTATCTAAACGCAATGAATAAATAAATACTAAATTCATCAAATGCCAGCATTTCAATATAAGGTTTGATTTAAAATACTTATGAACAAACGCCCTAAATCGGGGAAGCTAATGCAATACATATTATGCATGGGGTAGCCGCGGGCAATACAGCATATGCCAGTAATTTAGAGGCGCAGGCCATAGACGCCCAACGCCCGTGACATCAAAGGGTTCTCTCGATTTAATCACAATTTGATTACATTGGAATTGATGCTTAATGAGCTTTGTGTGATCGCATCGAACCTAATTACCTTGACTGATGGTTGAGATGCGATTACTCCAATACGAATTCCTACCATGTTCAATAACGAGATCACTAACGAGATCACGAACGAGATTTACACTTTCATAAATCTTTTCAACAGAAGTGTATTGCTTAACTCGATCGAAATATATTATAAACTCATTAGAGAGTGACCACAGACCTAAAGAATAAACTAGTATTATTTCAAAAATATTATCCATTTTATAATTCCACCCCAACATTTTGTTCTGAATCTCGTTCGCTCGTAAAAGCTGCACAAGAAAAAATTAGAGATGTCATGCCCGCTTTCTTTGCGCGGCTACGGTCATAATTTCATTTTCTTCGTCGGGGTAACATGAGGCAACGGAGCTCATTTCATAAACCCATAATGCGGTCGCTGCATCCCGCTCCCACTCCGCACGAGTAAGCAGGAAAGGCAGAGTTATAAAAGTGTTCCTCATCGAAGTTTGAGCTCTACGACACTCTGTGTAGACACAGTTTTCGGTTAGATAAGTTGGCGGGTGATGTCTTCCGCCCTCGACAAACAGCACACTACACAAGTAGAAGTTTTCTGCTTCATTTATTAGGAGGCGAATGTCGACGTCGAGCCAATAAACCGGCGTACTCGCCACCCTCTCCAGACGATTTATGAGTGAAAGTCGTACTAATTCCACTAACAGCGCTCCCCCAATTTGAATGTTAATTTTTAACAATTTAAGACTGTTTAGTGACTTTGTTATGAGTTGAAGCGCGTCTGGTGAATTCGTAATATCCGTCTGTAGCTCATTCATTTCAGATTTACGCTCCGAATGGCAGTTGTAAAGGTTGACGTTGTAATGCGATTTTACGATTATTATATACTGTAAGCACTCGTGTACTGTGAATTAATGCGATTCTAACAAATCCAGTCTCGTCATAATATTATACAAAATTAATTTACCGAAATAATATAAAACAAGAATTCGCAGAATGAAACTTGAACCAATATTCCCTTTGTGAATACAAATATCTCGTTTATCAAATTTACTGAGCATGAATAACGTTTTATTATAGTTCTTTATTCTTTACAGGTAAGCAAAGGAACTCGCAAGGTTCGTCACAATGTGGAGGTTGTACCAATAGGGTATATGCATGTATTTTTTTTATATTTTTAATCGATTGTCTACGTTAGCACATTAACGTAAAAAAAATATCTCTTGAGAAATATCAATATTGACTCTTAAATTAAATAAATAAAACTGCCATTAATTTCGTGAAGTTTAAACGCCATCCATTTTGGCGCGCTTCTCCTATGACGTCAGTTTACATAACAACACAATTCTGACACTTCACAATTCAGACGTCGTGTGGAGTGTTATGTTTTTTTCTCGGATTTTCAATATTATGAAGTTCATTTACTTATTTAAACATGGAAAAGGACAGGAAACTATTATACAAATACTGTGTTGTACCTATGTGCAAAAATAAAATGAGAAATGCGCCTGTTTAGACCCTAAGAAAACATTGGTGTATCTATGAGAAGAGAAGATGTATCTCCAACGAGTTGTTTATATTGTTGTGAAGATCCCTTTATTGTGAGTACAAAGTTATTATTTTATACAACTACGTACTTGATTTTAAACATAACCTAATTGTAGAAGTTTACCCAAGTGATAAAAATTTGCTATACTGTACTTAATATGTTTTCCCAAGATTTCAAATTAAGCGTAGGTACATACATAACTTATTTACAATTCTTCGTATTTAGCCGTGAGTTTCATATATTAATCACTATAATGTCTTGTTTGCAGATTGAACATGGTTCAGAGAATTATATTCAATATAAGATAATGGCTTTACAAGAAGGGCAAAAAATTACACCAAGATTAAAGAAAGGTGTTGGCCCACATCTATTCCAATGTCAGAAAGATAAGCCATCACGGTGCTATAAAAAGTAAAAGAAAAGCTCTTATTGAAGAAGCTTTATCTGAGTCAGCCTTTAACCAACATGACACTCATAAAATTGGTGAATCTTCACCACATGATTATTATGAATACAACATGAAGTCTCTTACTTGGTCACAGTACAAGAAGTGCAACTAAAATCAATTAATGTTTCATAAGTGCATGTAATTTTGCCTATTTGAAATAAAAACCGTTGACTTTGTAATACTTTATTTAATTTCTTGTACCCCAGATGGTCTTGTTAATTATATCTCTGATGGATATGGTGGCAGAGCAGAACAGATGACATGATAGTAGAAGACTCTGGTTTCCTTGATTACTTACCTACTTCCTAAGAAAGCCATTACAGCAGACAGAGGTTTTAATGGTCTATCATATTTGTTAGGAACCAAGAATTGTACCCTTGTAAGTCTGTATCCAACTCCACCCCAATTACAAAAGATGTTAAGCAATCTAAGCAAATAGCAGCATTATGGATTCATATAGAACATGTTTTAAGTAGAATAAGAGAGTTTCATATGTTACTGCCTCATGTGTGTGTTGATCACAACTTGATCCCTGTTATAGACGAAATTATAATAGTGGCTTGTTGATTAATTAATATACAAGATTGTTAATAAAAAAGATTTTTTCTAAAAAAACAAATTTATTTAAATAAAAAAGAAAATATAGCATTGCACCAAAACGGAGTGCATTTATCTAAAATATTTTCACACAACTCCTTGTCATACTCAACTGCATAAACTCTTGAGCATTTGCTGGTTTGCTATGGCCACACTCACTAAATAGTGAATGGATAACTTATCTATGTTACTTGGTTCTTTATAATACTTGGTTAGTTGATTATATGTACAACCAAAAGTGTAGCATTCATTTTTAAAAATTGATAAAATTCATTAAAAAACTTTTTATTTGGGTCCGTTCAGCCCCAATACTTCTTTTAGATATTTCCTTAGCTTTGACAAATTTAAGGCTTTTCCCAACTGATGTCAATTTAAACTTTTTCCAATAGCAGTCAACACTTGTTGATGGTGGATCTTTACTGCATCTATGCAACCAGGCTAAGAAGGGAATAGCAGGCATACAGCCACCTAAAACAAAAAAATATTCTTATTTTATTATTAATATTACCAGCAGAATAAAGGTAAATATATTATATGTAATCTACTAGTTCTTATTACCAGACACAATAGATTTTTATTGTAACAAAATATAATTTTATGTCTCCTGTAATCTTAAACAATCAGAATTTCACTACTTTTGACTGTATATCTCTTACCTATGTGTGTTGCACAATCCTCACACTCCACAGTTATGATGCATCCTTCAGTCTCATTACAAGTAGCTGTAATGTTATAACATTTCTGTCGAACATTATGCTCCGTTGTAATACGAGCCTTGACAACGCATAGGTTCTTCTCTCGTTTAACTTGGACATATCCAACTGCTGAATCGCCATACGATTCTCGTTCCGATCTGTCACAAAGAATATGCATGTAAATTATTTAGATTCTCCACTTGAATCATTAAAACAGTCAGTGGGTCTTCGAGTTTAATTGTATGGTAAAAGGATAGCATTATTTTCTATGAAATATAATATCACTGCATACATTATAGGTTATGTTATGTGCTCATCTGATGCATTAAAAATTAACTTAAGCATAAAAAGCAAATGAATATTTGTATTTTGCAATGAAAATTTTACAAATATCTATAACATATTTACCTTGCAGCTTTTACTTCTCTTAGTTCAGCAGACGTAAAATCAGATTTTGATGCAAAATATGTAAGCATCTATTTTCGGAAGATTATCCGACTGTGCTTTCACAAATCCACTTTCAGTCATAGTTGTAACAGTCATAAGAGTACTGTTCTCCAACAAGAAGTCAATAATTATTTAATGCAAAGCAATCATGATAAAACCGAAGAGCAACCATAAAAAAAATTGAAAATAACGCCATGTTCATGTTGAGTTGTTGACACTTGATACTTCACCGTGTTAACTTATCACAGTAGTGCTTGACTCGATTCAACTTTATTCGAGTGAAAATTTTAAATATCACATTCAAGTCTGCTCGTATTAGGTTAAATGCGTTGTTTGCTGAACGATATCTACGTTTATATAAAGTAGAAACTTAAATCATATCAATAAAAAAACATTTTTTGTTTGATAACATGAGATAAGTAATCGATCTTAGTGATCGAGTTACTCGAGAATCACTCGAGTGGTATTCGATTAAAATTATTAGATGACTTGGGAGCTAAAATCAGTCTCGAGTCACAGCACTTATTCAAGAAATGTGACGTCATGTTTTGTTGCCTCCAATAGCGTTACGTTTTGAGATTTTAAATTTCCCTCGCATATTTTCGACTTTTTATTATTTTATTTCTAATATTATCACTGAATTAATTGAAAAAATAAAGGTGTAGGTGTGATTCAGTAGTAATAAGGATTACAAAAAAAAATATTTTACTCATATTTAAATCACATGCATATTCCCTATTATGGGTAATTTTCCTCCCACGTAAAGTAAGTGCAAATAAAGCAAAAAAATAAATAATTGGAGAACAAGTAATATTTGGAAATCTGCTTATTAATATTCATGAAGGCATTAACACTAACATCGTAGGTTGGCTTTGCATAATTAAATGTTTTCAGTAACCTTTGAAAGTGAAGGCATCTGTGATTATGCTAAATGATGGATTATGTCAGGCTCCCATCAAGTGTCATTAGCCGAGTGTGAGAGGAATATGTTATTGATGCGTTATTAGCTGTGATCCGAGGTTATTAAATATTATGTAAGGTAGGCTTATCAATTTATAAGTTTTCTGTGGGAATTTCACATTAGATACTTAGTATTAGTTTCGTGTGTTTTGTGAAGGTGTTGGTGTGTATTATTATCTCGAGTTTCTCCTTAATAGGTAGTAGGGTAGGTACATTTTTATATAATTACAATTTGTCAAAAAAATGCCAATCTAACTGTCATGTCCATGCCAATCTTGTGTCCCACGATAATGGAATTTCCACTTTGTAACCGTATTTACTAAACTTTAGTAAAGATGGGTATGCTATTGTTGTTTTGCAACTATTACAGAAATCTTTAATGAATACCAAATCATTTTAAAATAATAAAAACACAATTTAATTATATATTTTTTCACGTTTTTCCATTTTGTAACCGGGACAATTTCTTACGGAAATGCCCAGATACATATCTTATTCCACTGTTGTATACGGTGAGTAACAGAAATCCGAAATAATACTTCAGGGGCAAATGAGGTGTCTGTATACAATCCATGGGCCATTGATGTAGGAATCGAATCCATAACAGGAACTACTGAAAACGAATAAATAAAAAAAAAAGTATTTGAGAACAAACACATTCGCCCGTGTGCTGCGAGCGACATAAACCAACACGTGCAAAATCACAAAAAATAAAATAAAAAAAAGAGCCATAGGAATTTGCCGGCCTTTGACAATGCCAAACTTCTTAGAGCCGTTCGGGGGGCTTATTCTCAAAACCCCGCAAATATTTCGAAGTGAAAATTTGGCTATTAAATAACCGTATCATTTTTACAGTAACATGATTATGCATATTTTTTTATCATCTCTATGAATTTGGCACGGATATAGATCTTCAGTATTATTTCGGACTTTAGTTATACGATGTACTCGTATCATCATCGTCCCCCTGTCCTTATCTAATAATACTTTCAAACGAGCGATTCTTGTATATTGTCGTGTCTTGTATAATTATAATCTGAATCTCGGAAACGAATCTCGGAAACGGCTCCAACGATTTACATGAAATTTTGTATGCAGGGAGTTTCGGGGGCGATAAATCGAACTAGCTAAGTTACATTTTTAGAAAACGTCGTTTTACCAAAAAAATACTTCGTCATCCAGGTACTCCCAATTTATTTGGGGTCGGCGAAGCATGTATTCTTCTTCCATACATCTCTATTAGCAGTCATATCGTCAGTCACTCCTTTTCTAGCCATATCATCTCACAACACAATCCATACATCGCTTCCTCGGTCTTCCTCTACTCTTATAGACATTCATACTCAAAACTTGTACGATGTACTTGTATAACAGTCGCAATTGATTTATATCCATATATTATCCTATGTTTTGTTTACCTATATCCTTCTTATACATACGTGGAACTTTATCATAATATACAGTATACACGCACATAAATTGACATAGCATCACGCCTGTATTCCTTAAAGGGTTAAGCAGAGGTGTATTTGAAGCAATATAAGTAATATGCCAAAAACTTTGGCGGTCGACCCCGACTAAGGCTAAAATCGCTTGCACGAAACGTGCAAACGCAATCGTAGGTCGTGGAAAGTAGCGCGAGCCGTTCACGGGATTTTATTGAAGAAATGTACTACCTGCCAATATTTTCAACGGTATACTATCTCGTCTAGCTGGAATCATGTGTACTTATAATAGGCACTTATGTGTTTTTGTTCATCTTACAAATTACTTATTTCAAATAGTTATTTGAATTTCATTTCGCGCTAGCTAGGCCTGTAGTTACAGCTGGATCACATCACTAGTAGCCAAACTACCCTCAACCTACAGTACCTATCTGTATAAAATATTTGATGAAATTTTAAACATACAAGAAGGATAAACCCAAGATATAAGTGTATTTTCTTGTCACACAGTTACAACACAGCTTTATAGTTGTTA
This sequence comes from Xylocampa areola, assembly GCA_935421205.1. NCBI lineage: Eukaryota > Metazoa > Arthropoda > Insecta > Lepidoptera > Noctuidae > Xylocampa > Xylocampa areola. Next base: position 12,781,329 of record OW285218.1, on the reverse strand, counting down.
TGAAACAGGGAGAAAGTACTTATTTATTTTATCACAATATCAATCTGTTGTCACGGAGATTTGAAATATTGATTTGATTTGTACAATATGATGGAGGGAGGACTTGTTACATTCTGTAATAATGCCAAGTCAAATACCTATAAATTTTTTGTAGACCAACAGTATTCCTTATTTTAAGCAAGATTATTGAAAACAGAGGCTTTGTAAACCACAATCTACATTCACTAATAGGTAATATCTCCGAAACAGTCAAACTGGACATAAATACGGACGACCGATTTGGGGAGTAATAGACCAAAGATTTCCCTTTCTAGGTAGTTTAAAATAAATAAAGCCTAAATAGATACGTAGAAACTCACGTTTCCTAGCCGACATCCATACCTGCCTTATCGACTCCCAAGAGCGTACGTTCCGAGTTATTGCCCCATAATTGTCGCTATTAACCCAGCTCCTCGCTAGTTCCGTTCATTAAATAATTAATTTGGATTGAGGTAAACCATGTCAATACCGCTACCCAACAGGTATATTGTAACCTTAGCAAATACCCAAATCCGGCGCGAGACTGCTATATTATTTACCCGAGGGTAAATTCTCTCCTTTGATCTCCTCCCTCCCGACATTTTCTTATACCCTCCGCTTTAATTATTTTGCCTTTGAGCCTCCCTCGGAGCTCGTGGAGTGAATTTTAAGAGGCTGTCACAAAATGGACTCTTAATTACGAGCCGACCAAGTTTTATTTGTAATAATTAATAAGTTTCCTTTAATACTACGTTATGAATGTTATTGCGTTAAATAAAAGATAAGATGAAGCAATTATAAATGATAACCTTGATATAAATTATAAATATTTTGGTTAGTCTACGTCGAGTAATATTCCAATTAGAGTGTTGACTGTTGACCCAAGTAGACCTTTTATCGTCTCTGTAAAATTAAAGGTTGGCTTTCATAAAAAGCAGTTTCTGCTCTTGTTAAGAAATTAATCATTCCATTTTGTCAGCGTGTGCGAATTAAAAAAATGATTACAAGGTAAATACTTCAAAGTAAAAAGCTATTGTGTTCGCGTCATTACTTCAAAAACTCGACAAGTTTTATTAAATTTTCAACTACGTCACCCAGAATTTCATTATCATTCAAAGCATTTTTTTTCGATTCAAATAACTTGGCAGTTTTGCCGACTTTCTCGGCACCCTTACCTATTTACTTGGATATTTATTTTATACCCCAAAACATTCGAGAATAACTTGATCTTTTCACATATGAAAAAGAAAATGAGATTGGAACTCTATTTCGTTACATTTGTTGTCCTTGTTTGTCCTCATTCAATAATAATGCTGTTTTAGATATAAAGGACAATCGTTTGATGCCACTTCAATCCGTCTGCCAAGGTCGATTCATTCGATATTTGTCGCAAGAGGTCTGTCAATAAAATTTAGAAGTAACAAGAAGAAATAAGATAAAGCGTAAAAAGAAACACGGTGATAATTTATTACGAATACAGAAATACCATAATCATTTAATATATATCTTGTGGTATAGCTCATTTCTCAAAGGTATCCTAGTTTGTATCCATGATATAGGCGATGACAGAGAATAATTTTATTGAGGAAGTTACCCCAGGTCGGTCGTTAAACGCCGACTGTGGCGATCAAGTTAATCCATTACGATTTTATATTGTCGTAAATGTTTCATGACTCCCGTCAACGGTTAAAAGTTTATTTGCCATAATTATAAAATTAAAATTCTCAATTGACTTGGGAAGTTTTGAAGATAAAACGAAGAAAGATTTGGGAGCATTAAACTGAATAGTGTTGTGATTCGATCGAGCATTCAATTAACTTTGATTGCATATTTGAGTAGCCGAGTCTAATATTTAATGTTATTAATCCATGGGGCGATAGTAAAAAAATCTTTCATCTGAATTATTTTTTGATCGAACCCTCGTGTTTACACGCTATCAGCAAAGAACATTAACTTTCACCCGGGTCGCGCGATAAAACATTTAAAAATTTTGAGCTCATAGGTATTTCTTTGATATTAATATTTGATCAAAACGAAATGATTATGTGGTGGTGGTACTGAACTAATTTCAATAGAATATAATACGGTAATAATCCAGTATTCAAACGGACCAATTATCACGTTCTATCCACGTGTGATGTAGCATACGTTTTTAGCTTATTGGAACATGGACAGAGCTTTGTTAATAATACATAATTATTGAACCCGTGGGCATGTTAAAACAAATTACTTACGAGTAAAATTAGTGTTCGAGTTTATATAATCAGGTATTTTCAGGACTGATTGACTTCTAAAATAATATAAACTCACTCTATCACGTTTCTTTAGTAAGTGAATATCAAGAGAATTACTAGGAGAGCATAATCGTGTCGAAGTGTGGCGTGTGGGAAGTTAGCGTGCGAATTAGCCGGTAACAACACGGGAGGGCGCGTTAATCCTGTTATCGACTATCCGTAGTATCCGTAACGCGGGCCGGGTTCGAGGTCGAAACTACAACTTTTACCAGCCACAACTACTTATCCCCTGGTACTTACTACACTATACTTGATTGCTCTTCTTTGTTACTTACTACAAAGAAGAACAATTAGCTCGTAAGAACGAATTTTTAACCATAACATAGAACAGGATAATGTTAACACAACCACAAATATTTGTTTATCGCATTTATAATAAAGTTGTTACAATTCTTTATTCCCATCCTATTTAGGTGTAAAGCATCAAGATAAATCAAAATTTTCACTGAGTTCCAGTGGAAGCAATTTGTTTCTGTACAGTAAGCAGCGGAACAAAGGAAAGCTCGGAAAACCTTGTTAACTTTTTAAAGCATTCGTTGGCTTCTCATGCATTATTCAGAACAACCGGTGGGTATACACACGCATCCGTATGATGTTGTGTGTTTGTCACGGCCGCGTACATGTGTCCGCTACTACCAGGATAACATCGGCGGGTCCGCTCGCTACCCTCCTCACAATTGACATTTCGCAAAGAGCCCAACCCTTTTGTTGCTCGGATGAAATGTGAATTTCAATGAAAACGAGGTTAAAATTGCTCGGCCCCGACATAGCCGTGAGCCGTAAAAAAGAGATTTCATTACGGTCCATTGTTGCGTTATGATTTTCACGTTCCATTTTATTTTTAAGAATTGCTAAAGCACAAACACTTTTTCATGCAGTTTAACGTTTGTATTACAGTGTAGCGTCTCGAAAAGCTTTTAGAATGCTTTGTCGGGAGGGCAATTAACTCGGAGGGTTGTTATTGTGTTTTTCGCTTGCTTTTACTCAATTAAAAATAATTTGAAATAATAGAAACGGCACAAAGACAAGAGCCGAGACGTGGCTGGAATAATTTAAGCTTCAGGCGCGCCCCACCCCACCGAGTTAGCATCTTGTTTCATTAACGTGCCGAGTGTCTGCAGTAATATTTATATGAGTCGCGGATCATGAATATTTACACTGCGGCAAGGTTTTTAAAAAGAACAAATTTTGACAGAGGTTCTCTCGCTGTTAATAAAATACAAAAAATATTCAGTGGAGTGGCTGCGTAACGTTATTTAATTTAATAGTTTTATTTGCGGTGGGTGAATGAAATACACGCACACAAAGCCGGCGAACGTTAAGCTTCTTTTATCTCTCCCCGAGGCGGGATGAAAATCGAGCGTCGATATTGTGCTCGTAAAGGGCGTTTGGACGGCGATAAATAACACGTCGTCGGGCCGCGGCCGTGGCGTGCGGAGCTGAACAGGGTTTACTTGCGAACTGCACTCGTTACTGCGCTCCTAGTACACTTTTGTGTCAACAGATATTATTTTGTAATTACTTTGTTAGTTTATTATAACAGCAGTTTTAATTAATAAAAAAGGCCGTTATAATAAAAAAAGGGTATGTATACCATTTGAGTATTGATCCATGTTGATTTTTAAAAGGAAGAATAAAATTTAAAAGGGACATCAGTTTCAAAGTTATCTATATCGCTCGGAGTTCTCTACAATACATCCCCCAAGGCAAAGGAGGGTGAACAACAAACATTTGTGTATCCATTCATCCATTGTATCGAATTAGCAGCATTATGTGCAAGTGTGTTGTATGCTTCGAGCATTTTTAGCTTCGATACAATATTCGCCTTTTAATTTTTCAATATTAACCAAGATAAGAATCAAATACATAAATAATGCATTCAAGTCCGAACACAAAAACACGGTCTGGTCTAAAAATGCTGTTGATATTTTATATTTAAAATGCAAATTTATGTAAAATTTACTACTTTAGGAACAGAAGAAAGGTTTATAAATATAAAAAAACCTAACAACTATAAAACATCGTTAAATAGAAAGAAGCACTTAACTGAATTTGCGTATTTTTGAACAAATTACGTTGGCTAGTGTGAAACAGCGAATAAAGAAGAATAACGGCCTAGAGATATAAATCAGATTATGCTCTCCCGGCCCACTGTGCTTAAATTAAATGGCTTTGAACAAAAATTACGATGTTTTCCAAATGCTTTTATTTTGTTGTTCACCCGTCTGTGGAAATTTACGAATAACTGGTGTTGAATAAACAACATAAGCATACTAGACTATTCATTAACTAATCAAATGCTGTGCTTAAAACGTTTGCGTGGTAAATAACTAACAATACGAATAACATAGGCAGTATTTATATAATTGATATGTCAACTTATTTATGTGTAAAGAGTAAGAAATGTTCTACCTCCAATACGAACAATTGCAAAAATGCTTGCTCCAATGCGAAGCATGTTGATGAAATTTAAATTGAGTAAACATCGATTGTTAACCATAAATTCTTATTTTAGAGTCTTCTTGTTTCAAAAGAGATCATAGAAATAAACCAGTTGTATACAAATGTGTGCTGAGTGTGCCCACGCACGCTATGATAATATTGAACGATGAATTCAATTATCTTCTTGTATTGTGTGGATTTGCTTCAACAAATCAACAAACATAATTGGTTTTAAGGCTTCAATTAGTTTCATACACAGCTCAGCCAGTTCGCAGTTATATATTATTTTATAAACCATTAACCTCCAAATATAAGCGGCGAGCAAATCACGATCCCTTCTTTTTTATCGCTTTATTCTTCGTGATATTTTATTTGATTGCTTTTTGAGAACCGGTCGTGTTATTCACTGAGCGCCGATTTAATATTGAATTAAATATTTGATGTATGTCTATGTTTAAATGTTAATTCCTATCGTGTTAAATGATTATACTTCGAGACTTTAATATATTGACTCTAGTGTTTTATGAGCTCATTAGGCGCTTCCGTTACATGTAAATTATATAAGATATTTCTCTGAGCAAATATGTTAACACCATGTTTTATTCAACACTGTAAGTTATTATTTATTTGCTCACGGTTTCAAGTGCGATTACCGAATAAACAGTTACTACGCTATAGCTATCAAAGAGAACGAACACATTTATTTCAGTGAATTTCATTTCCATACATACCAGGAATCCAGGCACGCTCAGAGGTGGGAAATATAAAAGTCCCTTTGGCAACGATAAAGGCGTTCCAGATTCAATGCAATTTCGTCGTGTGTCAGTGTCGCTATTCCGTGTCACATCCTGCGCTTCCTCCAGCCAAGGCGAGGCTGGGCTTTACGCGTTTCGCTTCTCATTTATAAATGCCGCCTTGGAACAAAGTTGCATTCTTTTAGTCGTGGCAGTTCCCGACAAGAATCGCTGCACAACCCTACTTAGGTTTTTACTGGGTCTTTTGTAATGAATAAACTCTTTGTTTTGAGAGAAGCGAGCACGGCCCGATTAGCATTTCATTTTCGTTTCACTTAAATTTATCTCTTAAAAGGTAATTTATGCAAATCTTTTCGTCTGAATGGTAGTCGGTTTAACATTTTGGTTTTTATGTTATGACTGAGTTTGTTGCCTAATAATCATGATGTTGAATTATTTATCATATTGACATGTTTTCTTGTCATAAAAGCCGTAGATATTATTATTTGTGTCACTACACTTGTCGTCGGGTACCGGATCGGTTCTGTAAACGCTCTATTTACGGCCAGAGCGCTGCCTTCCTATTTCATAAATCTATGGCTCCTTTTATATTCCTATTTAGGTAGGAAGTTCCCCCCTTGAATAAAAGAGAGCGTTTCAAAGCGCCGCCCGGTATATTAAAAAATATTTTCCTTGCATTTTTCTTTGCACAAAGTTTATTTATTTACGAGCTCGGTACTTGTGCGCATTTGTTTTGTAATTTTTCTTTTTCAAGGATCACTTTTTATCAATCAGTGGGAATCTGAGGTTGTGTTATTGTGTATAAGCCATATGACTCTTGTTTATCTTTATTTACATTATTGTCATATTCTGTGACTTGTAACTTGAATAAACACTGTTCATGGATTATCTTAGGTCATAGGTTAGAGATTAAAAGTCCACGCGACTGATTGATACGTGAAATTATTTAAACAAAACAAGATATGATATTTATGATAACACATTTAGCGAATATTATTATGCGAATTATAGGTATCATATACTACGTGTTATATGTTTACCGCTAAGTAAAATTTGTGCAATAATAAAATATAATTGTGTAATTAAGTTTAAAGTAAGTTGTTTGCTTGCCACGATACCAAATTCAAAAGCTTATTAGAGGGGCTTTTATTAAGGGTACAAGGTACCCGCCAATGAAGTTGTAAAAACTAAAATACGGAGATTCAAAGTACATTAAAACCCATCTTTCAGCGTTAACTGTAATTGAAACTTGAATTTCGTTTTCATTTATTCCTGTTTTAATTACGGACTCGGGGTGACGGGGAGACTTTATTTTTAATTAATCTCGTTCGTATTTCCGAGTGAGAGCGTGGCTGTATGAAAATACCAGTGATTGTTTTTCTATACCACTTCGGGTTTTAAACGTCGGTGTCAATCTGCCATTGTTCTTTGCTTGAATATAATCCGTGAAGTGTTTTTTCTTAATTCTTGTGTTAGGCAAAATGTATAATTTTATATGATCGAAGGCTTTAAAAACACATAGGCGTTAATATGATATTTTATTAATAATTCTAATGCAAATATCTCTCTCGCACTCTATCAAACATAAACCCGAGGGTAATAGAAGGTGGACCATAGCATCCCGGCTCATGGTGAATGCAGTTATGATCCTGGGATCCCGGTTAAGGTTAGTGGAGGTTTTTAGTCGGGAGGAGGAGTCCGGCTCAGGGTCGATGATGGATATCCAAAAAACTAAAAGCGGTTTCGTCAGTGTATGCAAAGCATCACGTTATTTAATTTATTAGTAAGGCACCTACTGGCATACATGATATATGTATAATAATAAAAATTAAATAAAAACCGCGAGCGTAAATGTAGACAACACAATTTTTTATGAGTTTTTTTTTTCATCTTGACATGTACCTGGTCTGTAGTTGCCTAAGCAAACCAGTTGATAGTATCTGAATCCTGTGATTAACCTTATCAGATGCGTAAAACATGCCAGGCGTGAAGCTTTTTTTTATGAGGTCGTTATTGTGTCTAGTAATCTAAATAATGAGTGGTAATACCGACGGTGTTACCTATTTTTTGGGATATTTGGGATTCAAAATACGTTTATTTCGAAAACCGGTTTCATAACTCCTGAAAATTCAGTAACAAACGTTAATTTGACTGAGAATATTTTTTTACTACATAACAGGATTATTATTTTTAATTACTCTTACGTGAGAGCAATTAAGACTGATTACCTAGTAAATAGCCAGTATCTTAATTATAATTTATATATCTTTGTTAAAATTACTTCATTATATGTTTTTGAGTTGCTTAAGTAATAAGTCTGGTAAATACTTAATAACCTTTTCATTTATAAAGTTATAATATTAAATGGAAAAAAGACTAACTAAGCTAAGCATACGTTAATGCTTTTCAAAGATTTATTTCTAACTTTTTATTTATCTTAAACAAAACACAACAGATGCTTACAATGAGTATGGTACAATGAGGTATGCAATGAGTAGATGAGTAGGTAGGTGTTACCTCTTCCTTTGTTGAGTAGGGAAATAATTTGGTTACACAGCACAGCATTTCGTTTGTAACCTTTCTTCTAATTATCTAACTATTCTCTAAACTAGTAGAGCGTTTTTAAAGTAAATTAACCAAACTTACTACTAAACGTATGTTTTATATACAGAGCGTAGAATAAACGTCTGTGCATGTGTGAAAAAAATATTCTAATTCTATGTACAGACGATGTTATTTTTATTTAAAAAAAAGTATGTATTACCATCTAAACGTACGCTTTTGACAGTTCCAAAATAATGAATAAATTATAAAAGTTTGCAAACAAAGTGGGCTGAGCGCGTGAATATTGAAACAGTTGCGCATCAAATCGAATTGTACAAAGTTAATTACGCAGTGTCAGCCCTGAGTAGGGTATCCACGACCCTCCGCTACGCGCGGACAGTCCGTCCGGCCCCGTGCCTGATTGTGTTGCCTAATTATTATTTATAACTCGTTACCGCTCCTGATACGCTACTGGAACTATCCATAAGCTTTTTATAACATGTGATGGCATAAAAAAGGAAATTATATATGCTAACAACTTATTGTTCACGGTTTATAAATTTTCTTTTATTTCGGTAAGTATATGAATTTGAAATAAGCACACATTATTCGACCGAGGTTATTTAAATAATTTGTCTCAAATATTTTAATCTTTGATTAGATTAATTGATTGAAAACACGATGCCTCAAAGGAGAACATGAGAAAAACGGTATGATAATTATCGCCGTTTTCTTTACCTTTGAAAGTTCATTTAGATGATAATTTCCTCTGCTAAGAGGGTTAAGGCGTTGCAGATTTCCTCACGGTTCTCGGTCCAATTAGCCTTATCCGTAATTTCCTTAGCTTATTTTTTTGTTAAAGTTCTAACCCTACCGGTGTGTTCTAGCCCATTAGCTGACACGAACACTCCTTGTCGCCACTTATTTCACATAGCAGAAAATTAATGTTCCATCTCGGGTAGGTGGTGTATAAACAAGATGGTGGGTGGCTCCGCCTCGGTATTTATTGCTTCTGGCACGCCGCGAGCGGCCCATCCACCAAGCTGCCATAAACGCGAGCACTAAAACGTGCCATTTCCCTAAATTATTTTAATGACGTATGTTCCCTCGGTTTAGTGGATTGTAATTCGGTTACACTGTTGAGAATCGTTTTCCGTGCTCTAGTGGACGTATCCCTTGCCAAATATTCTGTAGTTCGGAGATTAAGCCGCGATTTGTCGCAGTCGACCGCCCGGAAACCACATTGTTTCAATTTTTGGAAACGATACTGTTATGAGTCAGTGAGCGGGCAGACGGGACATTATTTCAAGTCATTAGGCATGTAGGATGGTGCCGCTTGTCGGAACGCTTTCCTTTTGCGGTATGAGTCAGCGGCACGACTACAAATTAGTTCCTGCGAAGCCGCAATGGAACATCTTCAAACGACTCCCTTCGGAGTCTTAATCGTACTCGGGCATGCCGACGCGCTCATTACACTCTACGCTCAGAACGCTCTTCTGTTCCTGTCGGTTGTGAATTGATTTACTCGCTATTGTGTGTTTCAGCCATACCGGCATCGGTATGTCACACCGTCTCCGCGCACCAGAGCACCATACCGCCGCTATAATTCTGACTGTTGTTTGAGTATGATATGCCGGTTAGCTTGCGATTCTCCTAGCTTTTATTGAAATGTGAATTCCTAGTCGTGGTAATAAAGTATTATTTCAAAGTTTCTGCTGGTAACGCGAGTTCGTTTGTCGAGATAAAACAGCAGCTGGTCGGGCCCGTCCCCTCTTGTTTGCAGTCAACTAGCGGGAGAGCATTGAGCCACCGTTCATAACTTCGGTCGGGCGACCCCTTCGAGTTGCGCACAATACAATGCGTCCTTCTCGACTGGCTCAAACATGTAACGTTCACGCCGTCATCTAAAGGATTTAGCGGGGTGTCAAAATATTAATAATATGTTTGTGGATACTGGCATTATCGTTTTAAACTAGTATAGGCGTTCGCGCGCTGCGGTCGATTACCACCGCACCGGTAGGCGTAAGACTATCGCACATTTGTCATTCGACTAACAATAAAGCGTTTAATTTTATTTATGGGCGTCGCGTGGGTATGATTTAATCGATTATTTGCTGTTATCGCAGTTGAGATATTCAGACGGATGACTTCATCATGGAAGATCGCATTATATTAGTGAGAAATAGTGGCATTTTAAACGTCTACCACTTTTGACAGTCAACTTAAGTATCGCGTAACTATAAACTGAGGATTTCGCAGATTACAAATGTCTACTGTATTGTTATTGGCGCGTATTGATACAATCCACTTCGTCATTGTAAGAAACTGAAACGTGATAAGATTATTGCTCGGCTATAATATCTGTCGATTCTCGTAAAATTTTGTTATTTTTCCAAAAGTACTCTTCGAAACGACATCTCTCGGATTCAACGCCGGAGTGCTTTAGTTCGCAATTTGTGATGCCATTAACCGTGTGCGTGAGGGAGAGATGAGATGGTGTTGCACTGCTCTCATATCGGGCGCTGAATGTAAATGGCTTCATTTGATTATGTTCTACGCCGTAAACGCTCTTTGAATTTATGCAATCCCGGCGACTTGGTGCCGCGGTTGACTTGACAAACCTAACGATTTTCCGGGAGAGATCAGTGAGAAAAATTATAATATCCGGAGGCTCGAATTTTGTTTATCGTACCTACCTCTGTAACTCGTTCGATACTAAGCTGACTAGGAATAATTTAATCATTTTAGAGAACTGTGTAATATCCATAAACATAAATAAAATTTATACACATTAACATTCAAACTTTAATATTTTTCTAGAACGATAATAAAGTAGATCTAAATAAAATTGCACATATAAAAAATGCAGACCAGCATTTCAAGTATATAGTAATTTAAAATGCTGAACTGCATATTTTATACTGACTACGATGTTAGTATTACATTACGGGTTCTATCTGCAATGCAATTTTAAGTTAAACTACAAGTAGATATTAATTCGTACCTACGAGCATTACCATTATCTGTGCAAACAAGCTATAAACATTTTAATTACACATGTATTTACCTCAGCAGTAACATTAATAAAGTAATTTCAACATCATTTGTGCGAACAGAATCAAATTAATATAACGGGAACAATAAGTTTTAATTAATAACACTTGGTTCGACTGTTTTGTGGTACGGCGTGGAGCGCTGTTATACGATATCAAATTGATTAATTAATACGGCATGGCTAACATGTGATTATCTTTGCGATACTTGTCTGTAACCTTTACAATGATATTGTATTTCTACTAACCTTTGCAGAGTAAACTTTTTATACACTATAAGTCCTTATTTTGTTTTTCATTTTGTACTTGATATCTTTTGTTGTTTGTAACCGTTTGCCGAAGACAATTAAAAACTAGTACGTAACAAGTTTACATATTTTAGTAACACAAAATTTAATGTTGAACACAAAATCAATATCAATAGCTTGTTATTACAGTTACGTTCAGTCATTCATTGATTGTTTATCGTTGACGTTGTTGAGCGGGCGGGAAATCTGTAAATGGGGAGTCTAGAGAACATATTCCACTGTATCACACTGTATAGACTGTAATATTTGTATTAGTAAATATTATGTATTATGTTCAACATACAAAAATGATCCTGAGGGTGACTTATTTATAATACATAGTTTATTATGATTTTAGACAAATTGGTAAACAACAAAGTATCAACATAGTCATAAAACATTAGCAGCATGTAATACCAATTACAATTAGAAAGTGGAAGAAGAATTCATGCTGTGCCGGATGATGATGATGCCATCATCATATCATATTACTATTAATACAACAAAGAAGAATTAAGAATTTATAACCAATAAAAATTTGTATTGAGTCTTTTAAACTTATTAATTCTCTTAAATGATTCGTTTATGCTATTAAGTAGCCACTAGCGTCTACCATTAACGAAATGTCAACTATGGATTGATTTAATTACTTACCTATAAGTATGTAAGTAATGAAATCAATCCATAGTTAGTCGTCGCCTACTTTCACCACATTTTATCGGTTCGCTATGCTAACAGTTTTTTTTTAATTTTAGCTTTTAATTGACATTAACATTCCTTGAATTCAAAGTTAAAACTGCAATTATTTACTAATTTTTCCGTAAAATATCAATAACTTTTTTATACCTACTTAATGTGAGAAAAAGTCTCATAATTGTCCCATATTTCTCCAAAATAAGAGACACTGACAAATTCATGGCTGACAAACGGGATACCTTCCGTTCACTAATAAAAAGCTTACGTACTAACATAAGAATTTAAAAATAAGTATTGACAACCTACCAAAAACATACGGTAGATACCGTGCCAAGTTCGTTACAAAGAACAAGTGGTTTGTGTCAGTCGGCTAACATGATAAGAGAATGGATATCAAAGTGGATGCCATGTTATGTATAGCTTTCTAAGAAATTACACACAATATTTTGCAACTCTTATGTAATACAAGACCCGCCCCGCCCCGCACTTTGATCGGCGGTATGTCATTTTTCCCGTAGGTTTCCTATTCCTGAACCTAAAGTACGAGTAGATACACCAAATTTCACCCAATTCCGTTCAGTAGTTTTGCATGATTGATTAACAAACAACCAAATTCACAAATGTCCTAACTTTCACATTTATAATATTAGTAGGATGTTTATGGATTGGCTGATACGTTGTTTGATGAAAATAATTTACATCGGCTCTCATATTTTACAACGCTTTGCATTCAATTTGATCAATCAATTAATTGAATTGCTGTTTAATATCGTAGTGGAAACAATCTGCGTCCCCAGCCAACAGAATGTATTGCCAATGGTAATTAGTATAACTGAGCCGTAGTTTACAATACGCATATAAATTATACGAAACTAATTGACAGAACATGATTATCAATATATATATTCAGTTGATATTTCGCAGGGCATCCGATTTCCCTTATTATCCAGTTTAAGTTTAATTGAATGCGGTCGGACGAAAATTGGATATTAAACCCTATTTCTCTATATTTATACGCTTCGTGAAATGAATGCGCAGCCAATAAATTAACGTTTTTAAAAATGTTAACATGTTTGCGGTTGCAATATTATTATTATTTCGAGTGGGACGTTCGTTATAATGTTTAATATATTGTAGGCTATGTTTTTTTTTGTACTAGTTTGAATTGTTTCACTCCTGTTTTCATATTGACGATAGAATAAGAACACTTAAGATTTATATGGATGTTGATTATAAACGTATTGACTATTGAAGTTCGTTAGCTGTAAGCCACTGTAAACACTAAACACATTAGTATATCGTGACATTTAATCCGAAGTTTACACAACTATGTAATGCTAACAACACGACATTTAAATATACTACAAATACAAAATTTCTAGATAACAAGAAGGAATTCATGGTTTTTATGTTTTGTCTGCAGGAAACTGCTGAAGTGTGCGTGGGCACGTCGGTGGGCACCATCACGGAGCCGGACTGCCTCGGCCCCTGCGAGCCTGGTACCTCGGTCACGTTGGAGGGCATCGTGTGGCATGAGACGGAAGGTGGTGAGTTGTTACTAGCGCACGAACGCAACGCACCGTAGCGCGCCATCCCATACACTCTGCACGCTTATGCACGCCTGGTATACGTTCAAGCTTTGCCGTACATCAATACCATGTTTATTTTTGATACAATCGTTATTTAAATATAATAGACAATAGAATCGTGAAATGAATAGTGCTAGGTATTTTATATAAAACCCGTTTACACAAAAGTGTAGATATCAGTGGTACAGTTTTTTCAACTTCTATCTAGGTATTTAATCGCACCGTTGCGTTGCCATCGGTATCGGTTTTAGCTCTAACATTTATTTAGTTTTTATTCAAGCTTTGAATAAAGAGTTATTTTATTTAGCTTAAAGACCAATGATAGTGGAATCTATTATAATTTATATAATTTTTTCTAAGTTCTTGGCTTCTTGACGAAGGTTTAAAATTAATAACATAATACCCAAAGGAATTATGAACATATAAAAAAATTCAACTTAGTAAAAATCTATCTAACTTATAATAATTATGAGGACTGAGCAATCGATGTAAGATTCAAACATGGGTTGATGTGGGAGCAAGAGCCATAATCAATTCGAAGAAATAGGGTTTCGTAATAAATAACGTTGAATATTTAGGCCAGCAATAAATATTTATGTGTTTCCTGTTATATGAATAACGAACGATTATTTTGTGTCAATTTGGATTTTGGAGATAAATTCGTGTTATTAATTTAATTTCTTTTTAAACTAATTTGTAGACAAATTGCAGATTTTTCTGCAACAGAGTGAAATTATAACATTTTCGTTTTGTGCGTCTTTAGTCACTCATTATTTAGCATAACCTAAGCATTACCGTCAATATAACATCCAACAAAAGCCGTAAAACATAAATTAAGAAATCCACTTACTAACGCAATATTAATTTTAATTTATTTACAAGTTTATAACACCTGTTCGGCTGGTTATGATTACTGATTGTATGGCCATTTCTTTTGTCACTCGTCATCTGAATTTCAAGCGACCATTATTATTATAATCTCGCTCTTTCCCAGTGTTTTATATTTATTTATATTGTAACGCACAATTCTGAACTCGCTCGATTAATATTAATATATTCATGGCGCATATAAAACAGTGGAGTCAATGAGACTCCCCACATAATTACTGGGCGCTTATTAGCCGGAGATAGCATCACGGAATATTTAATAACCCCGCCGAGCCAATACGAGAGAGCCTTTACACCTTTTATGTTCTCCTGGTAATAAAATGCCCCGCAACTCTTTAGGGTAAGTAAATAAATTCCAGAATGGCCGGTAATCTCATTTACATAAATTATTATTATGTTTGCGATGAAATCAATTCTCGCGAGTTATTTATTTCTTATTTTATTTTTGGTACCTACTAATTCAGACTTAATTCTAATGGTTTTCCATATTTAAGATGTGGTCGTCCATCATTAAGATGAAAATAGAACAGAACAATATAATACGAGAGCACACGTCCCGAACGCTATTAGAGGGCCCGACCACGCGCAACACAATGCCGCTCCCCGTACCCGCTCGTAATTATTATAAAACACGATAATAAATCACCATCTGCTCGCTTCTGTTGCCACTTTCCAAATTTATCCGGCCGATGGACGCGCTCGGGGAGCGCGGCCCGCGGGGGAGGCAATTCACGCCCTTCCTCTTCAAGCTTATTTATTTTCGGCTAATGGCGCCGACGAGCTTACGGAAATTAAATACTGTTTACTGTGCGACTCCAACCGCGTTATAATTTTATCACGGGTTCATTCACGTTCAAAATAAGTATGCTATGAAGTTTCCCCGATTAAAAATAAATGCCCGTCTAGTCTAAAAGACCGAGCCAAATCAAGCGGCGTCTGGTGCTCCGGCTACCGCTTAAAAAATGTCCCTCAGGACAGGTTTACGAGACTCTCTTGTACCACTCTGTACGTGCTAACAATTAAGCGGACGCTACCCAGTACACACCGCGTTGCATTCCACTCAACTAATTAGTGGCCGTATTTTAATAATTTATGCTTCGTTTTCGGTTTATGTCTCTTTTATGAAGCTTATTACGGAGCATTTTGTATGATATGACACATAATAATCAAAATGCTTTGTGTGCAAGAAATGTATGTAACCAGTTTTATCACTCGTCATATGTTTGTGAGAACTACCGTTTTAAGAGGGCTAAGTTTACTTTATCAATTCGGCAGCATCGAGTGGACGTTAATGAAATCGCCGGAACTTCTCCGTGTGGGAAACAATGGGCAAACCTGATTAATACTCGCATCAACAACGCCGCACAGTGTCCCAACGCCCACTAGACTATTTGTGTTATATTATAAACTCAATCGATTTAGTCAAGACAAGAATGCTGGAGGCAAAAAAAACAAAACAATCAAGTTTGGGTTTTTTGTTCGTACACGCCTACAGGGCACGCGATATTAAATATTGCGTGTATAAATAACATTGTATAGAGTTTTACTCGAAGTTTAAGATTAACTTTATACAGCGTGAATTATACAAATATTGACGTAGGTAGAGATTTCTGAGCGAGGAAGTTAGCGAGGGTGTCGTGAACAAAGCGGGCGGGCGGGAGCAGGGTGGGGTCGAGGGCACGACAACTATTAGGCTGTTGATTACTGCGGCCGAGGTGTAATTAGCACCACCTAAATGAACCTATTCCAGCCCGCCGCTTTCCTGGTAAAATGATCAGCGACTTAATCAAACGATAGCCGGCTAATCTGTGGTTTTAAATTTAGACTGGAAATGTTTGTGTTATTTTTATTATGAACTTGACTGATTTAAAGTCTTAACAAAAAATGTCGATCGGGAGTATGAAATGGCTTATTTCAAAAGTTTTTCTTTTGTACTGTCCAATAATTTTCCAATTTTTAAAACTTTTGTTTCGTCAGTTAGTAAAAAGCATACTTATAGGAATGTATTATATCATTGATTTTTATACAGTATGTAAAACTGAAGATTATTTTTGTTAATAACAACAAATAATGTCACTTCTAGGCAAACACAATAAACGGTTTAATAATAACTACGGTTTCCGTTATTGATATAACAGGATAATAGAGACTATTATTACTAAACTACGTTATTCTTTAACAAAGCTATCGTTATCGCGTGCTCAAATCCGTTACTTTCATGCACAAAGGTAAAAGTATGACAAAAATATTGATGAACTAGCTATTTTAACTTGAAAATGTTTCCCCCTGTCGTGAACAGCCTAACAAGTAGGTAGGCAAAGGAAACACGCGGTTGAGCCATTAGTGACGTTCCAACAAATCGAAACGATTACACGCGGGCAAACAGTGGACCGACGATCTCTAATTTAACTTTTCCGTGACCGGTCGGCCGTATTAACAATTTACAAGGGGATTTCACCCCTAAATAATAAAAGTACGGAGCGCGCCCAACGATTTCCTCTAGGAAGTACCGAGCACCATCTGCGCGCAGCTACTTTTTAAATATTTCTGACAACCTAGTAGGTATTCGTTTTATTAGTTGGCTGCCTACTATGGTTTCCGTATTTGTTCTTTCTTTATGGCCCGTGTTTTATATTCAGTGTTCACATTGCGATTTTTTTACTTACAAAGAAATTTATATGCGTACACGTAGCGTGTGAACGTTAAAAATGATTTACACGTTCACAATAGAAAGCAAACACGAGATTTTAAACACAAATAACAGTAGACAAAGTGGTAACATAGCGCGGTTGTTCAATAATAAACTAATCATCGCCTCCATTGTCTCATTAGTCACAGATCACGTCTCCTTGTTACAATAACTCCACCATTTTATGCTAATGGCTTATAGAGAAATGCTTTATGTGTTCATTGTTTTGTGGAACAATAAATAATAACTACGAGTTATGGAGATATTGTAGCCACATTATACGGGTCACTTATCTATCAATCTTTTTATATTTTATTTAGATTTGTTTTTCCACGAAACAACTTTATTATTGAAGCTAGCTATCAATTTATTTGGGATAATGTTTTGGAAATAAATGGAGTGTTTCTTGTTATAATAATATTCGGATTAATTAGAGTGAAACTGTATTCGTCACTGTTTACTTTGGGAAATTCAATTAATTGAGGTAGTTAATTAACAACGCTTATTTATTTTATTTACACACACATTATTTTGTCCGCGACCAGCGGACGGGTCATGTCAGTAATCGTCATGACTAAAAATGTGCCACCAGTATTAGTGTGAGGTCATGCAAATACAAAAATGGCCGCTTCATGCCAGCCGCAATAGCGCCTGTTGCCGTGGCAGTGCACATTTAGCCTGAAATAGTCGACCAGACTGCCACCGCTACTCTCGTAAATCAGATTTCCCAGTCATTTACTAACAATGGCATTTTACGCGTCACAAATTAAAATATTTACCACAAACGCGATTAACGTTTGCGGTGCACGTCAGTTTTACCCAAATATATTGAAAGCGAGCTACGGATGTATGTATAGTAGAATAGTTGTTTACTACTGTTAGCGTAGTTGTGTATGTTTATCATGTGTCTCTGTCAGTAGACTAATGTAAACTTCTTCAGTGTACATCATAAATTCCTCCAGCGCGCGCGGCCATGCTATAAAAATGTATTAATATGCTGCAAACAATGTTAGTAGTATGTGAGATCATAACTTATGAGACGCGCACTGTGCGGATACTATGAAATTGTTGTTGGCAGCCGAGAAATATGGCGCACCGCTGTAATGGAACACACTTTACGATATTAAATAGAACATGTGAAAACATACGAACACATGTCAGCGTACGACCCACAAAATCTCATTATACGTACTACTTTGTCATTTAAAAAGATACACCTATTTACAATTCAACGAGACCGCTACATAAAATCAAGTCAACGAAAAAGCTCGCCAGGGATTAAAAAGGGATTGTCCGGGCTCTCACTTTTATCTCAATTTGTTACTCTTGTTTACGAAAAACATTTTGAGGACAAAGAGAAGATTAAATCGCTCTGAATTACAATACGGTCTTAAAAAGCGTTAGGTGACATTATAAATTTACAATGAGCCGTCGTCGGTTTGTACAATAAAAATTGCGATAACGGAATGTCGAAAATTATTATAGTAATTAAATGCGAAATAGTGTCGCGAATAGAGGGGTGAAATTGATTAATTAAATTTGCATAAGTTGGCACGCTAGCGCGATAAGCGAGCGAGGTAAAACGGGCGCGGCGCCTTGAGGCACGGTACGGCAAAGTCACGTCCGCGCCGCTCCTGCATCCCCAATATGCAAATGAGTGCTCCCGCGTGACAAATTGGATCCGTGGCTGCCGTCGCCGCCGATAACTTCACTGCACCAATTTCGTTAAAGCCGTATCTTCCAACACAGTTTAAAACTAATCCCATTACACGATCGACAGGACACGTATACAAGAAGCCATATATTTATAGTTTCGTGATATTGTTACAGGTGTACTTGTAGTGAATGTGACGTGGCGAGGGAAGACTTACGTAGGAACATTACTGGACTGCACGCGACACGACTGGGCGCCGCCGCGGTTAGTATTTATGCGAGTGTGCGTTCAAAATCTAATGTAGATGGAGAGAGAATACTAATGCGGGCGGGAATACCGCGCTGCGAGCTCACAAGAAGTGCCTCAATCTGTTACGGTGCTGTGTAATGGACGTGCTTGGTCACGTATGTCTAAAATGAGTCACAAAAACGTGAACAGAAATTCCTGAATATAGAAACAACAGGAATATGTTTATGTAAATAATGACGCCATTAATATTCATGGGTTACTAGAGTTTGGCGGCTTGTTCGTCACAAAGCGCAATAGTAAATATGTCTTGTGAAGTTTTATATTATATGTCCATAGGTTTTGCGACTCTCCAACGGAGGAGTTGGATGCACGGACGCCCAAGGGTAGAGCGAAACGTGGCCGCGGCGCCGCGCCAACCGACATGACAAACTTTACGGAGACGCGGTCTTCCGTGCATAGCAAGCTACGCAACGGTGGTGCTAAAGGACGAAGAGCATTGCCTTCTCCTACACCGTTTACTCCTCCCAGACCTGACTCAAAAAGAAAACGTACTTCGGAAGCAGAGGAACGTCCTCCAACGCCGAAGGCTAAACGTCCGCCTCCCACACCGTCTTCCCCTCCACCTGATCCCGTCCTCCTTGAATGTCCAGAGCCGAACTGCTCAAAGAAATACAAGCACGCAAACGGGCTTAAATATCACCGGTCACATGCGCACGGCTCTCCTGACGACGATGATAAGGACGGCTCGAGTTCCGAACAAGAGGAACCGACGACAGAGCCCGCTTCGCCAGCCCGGCCACCATCCGCACCAGCGACGCCAGCTACACCCGTCAAGTCTCCGACTCCAGCCAAGTCGCCCGAAACGAAGGTTGACAAGTCACCGGAGAAATCTCCAGAGAAACCTGAAGTAGATGCGGAGTCGCCGCAGCAGCCTCGGTTCGCTGAAGAGTTTGTGACGGCGTCAGAGCCACCCGCGCAGGTGGACCGGCCGCAGACACCACCCCAGCCCCCAGCCACACCGCCTGATGCACTGCCCACGCTACAACCTACACAGTTTAAGGTAAACATGGACTGCTGCTTCTGAAACTGTATACGAGCGGGTAAAGTACTTATCGACTTCATTTAAGCATAACAAATCCACTGAGAGAGACAGAAAAAACTTTAACAACAAAGACATACCAAAATAAAGGCAGTTCTTCATAAAGGAAAACCTCTCAAATTGATAATCTCGTTGGTTCTTTTATAGGTAAAGCCTCGCTCAGCATTAATGGCTGAGGAGCGGAAGTCAACGGAGTCCCCTGCAGAGGAGTCTCCGGGCAAGCGGCGCGCACGGCGGTCGCCGACTCCGGGAGTGCGGTCGCCTGCCTACTCCGACATATCGGATGACACCGCGCCGCCCGACGTGCCACCGGACGACCCGGCACATAGACCCTTCCCAGTGTATCACCAGGTAGGTTTGACGTTTACTTCTCATGTTAAAACTCTTAGCTCATCTCTACTTCATGTATGCGTTGCTGTAACAGTGGTTTTAATCAACTATGAGTAACGTTGTCAGTTAATCAGTTCCAAAGAAACCTCTGTAAACATTCCTTCTACCTTGAAACGTTAACGTAAGATAATTCAAAACTTAACGGACTCTTTGAAGAGTCTAGACACATTGGTGCGTATAGCTTATGCAATATACAAACTGTTTCTTTTTCTGGTATTTTACTTTGTGTTTTCGTTTCAGTTCTACGGCCAGCCGTCGTACATGCCTCCTTCACACCCTCCCCCTGTACCTCCTCAGTCTTCTGACAAGGGCAAGGAGGACCTCTCCAAAGGCGACCCCAAGGGAGACCTCAAAGTAAGTCTTTCATGAATGTGGCCAGCATGTGGCAATGATTTGTAATATTGTTATGGTCTAAGAATGAGTTAAAAGTAATTGATCTCTTTGATTTTCTGCATTCAGTACATACATTTTGATAGCCAATTTAAGTACTATTTTTGTTGTCATTTATCTAATATCTTTGAAAGCATTTCAATTATTTGTCCGACACAACGTAATTAACTTAAATTTTTCTTCTAGGACGGTAAACCTGACAACGGACCTCAAAAAGTGTTACCCCAGCACTTTTATCCTTATAATTACGTTCCGAACTTCCCTTACAACGTGGAGCCCGGTGGCCCACCACCTGGGCCACCTTTAGAAGACAAGAGTAAAGACGACCGGAGTGACAGGTCCAAGACAACTCCGAGCCCCCTAGATAAGAACAAACAACAGCGTCCGCCTGATGGCAAGGAGAATCCAGCGCGACCTAATGATAACCACCAAATTTTGAAAGAGAGTATAGAAATGAAGGCGCAGATGGGACCCTACGCCTTCCAGAGACCCCCTCATGCGAGGGAAGAGGAATTGAGAAGGTTTGTCTCATTATTATATGGAACTTATGTGCGTAATAGTTTTAGTAGGACTAAGTAGGAAAAACTTAGTTATGGGAATACCCCTAACGTGAAAATTATCACTGAGAAATATTTGAACCTTTATGAAATAAAAAATAAATTATGCTTACAATTCTATTAGAAAAAAAATTACCGATTTCTATCAGTGAAAGTACCTAATATTTTGTTGCAATGTCATGTATGGTGTCAATGTTGGTTTTTGAACCATAATATTTAATTCACACTAAGCCACACCGACCAGTAACGTAATTTTTTTTTCCAGATATTACATGAGTTTGGATCAAAGAAGAAAAGAGGGGGGCAGTGAATCAAAGCCCCCCGGGTTGCCGGCGGCGAGCGGGGGGCCAGGGGGTCGCCCGCCGCCGCAACCCGCACACAAGCAGCCCCCCAAAGACAAAGAAGATAAGCCTAAGGAGGAGGTTAAGGTGGGTACACTGTTCACTAACGTTTTATGATGGAGCAAAATTGTAGGATATCCAATATACCCAGATTTTACGGTATTTAAACGCTTGAAAATACAATAAAACGGGTATTTTCATCAATGGGAATAGTAAGTATAAATTAATGTCGAAACTAACTTTTGTAATGTCCAGTATACCAAGACAGTTTGGCAATATCAAATTACAAATTATTGTATTTAATTAAACTCGTAACAATTTAACATATAATGAAGCGGATCTGTTCATCAATACAATTCCCATTGGTATACAATGTTAGCCCCATTAACTTAGCTTTGGCTTCTTACCAGTTTTATTAAGAGAGAAAACTTTAAGCTTTGCACTAGGAAGCAGTAATGGGTGGGCTAATAGTTTAAGCTTTTATGAATTCTGCCGTTCAAAACAACTAATTCGTAGTCTTATTTGAATACCAACCTCTTATCATAAAATCGTCGATTGAATTCAAGCATAACACAGTTTGGCTAGCCTTGTTCCAACCTGGTTGGAAGTCGGCTTCCTGCTAACCTAACCTTATTTTAGACGGAGCAACAGCCACCAGAGCTGCCCTACCCGATTTATGGAAGAAACCGATATCCTAAGGTTAGAACAGACCGACTTTTAGATTGACTTTGCGTGACGACGAGGGACCTCGATGTGGAATTAGTACTTACTAAGGTTGTGGTTTTGCGATAGCGGCCCTTGCATAGTTTATGTCGTTGCATTGAACATATTTATGCAGTTCCATAGAATGGTAGAACTTTGCATGCGCCGTGTCGTATAAACGTCTAAACAATCACAAATTCGAGATTTGATCGCCAGAAAGCTGCTAAAGTTTAATCGATTATCGGTAACCACGAGCCCCTCAACCTCTCGAAATGTTACAATGTACGTCCGTAATGGTCCGATATGCATATAATTTTAGGATAAAAATGAGTCGTTACTCTATTCCAGGTGAAGCAAGAAGGTCAGAAGCCAACAACGGAGACGCAGGGTCCTCCACCACCTCCGACTTCCCAATACTACCTGCCTCCGTACATGCAGCCCCCGCACTACGGGGGCCTGCCTTTCGACCCCGTGTACCGCGCGCCGCTGAGCCCGATGCTGGTGAGCGGGTTCGGCGGCGGCTGGACCGTGCCGCGCTACCACGCGCCTGAGGACCTGTCGCGGCCCGGCGGCGCTGGCAAGCTGGACCTCATGCCCGGGGTTGGCGGCCCACCCGGCGGACACGGTCCCAACTTCGCGTATGGCGGCGCTCCCCACAAGATCCATGAGTTGCAGGTAAGGAAATTACTAAACTAATTAACTAGCTCGTGCCAGTATTTCGGACAAAGATTCATTCATCATGATTAAAGTTTTTTATAAAAATATCTTATACTTCTTCTTATCGTGTGATTGATGAACAATCTGGTGTTAGAGTTTAAACCGTCCGTAGGTTTGTGTCATGGCACAACACACCATCGAGAATATTCCTCAGGAGTGCTGGTGCTGGTTCCATGCGATGTTTCCAAGTTCATATTCGGATATCTAAATTCGCGTAAAAATATTTATAACATGCAACGTTTTTTTGTCAAGCAGTTGAATGACGCATTCGCGATAATTTTATTAACTGTGTATTGATGGTTAATATACCTAACATCACGCCTGTATTACCCGAAGGGGCAGGCAGAGGTGTACACAGTTATAGGCCCAAAACGTCACAAATGCTGTTATTAAGTCCCATGTAGGTGGTGAGCCTATTGCCAACTACCGGACACAATTCCAAACACCGGGCTGCCACTACGAATTTGCTAACAGAGAAATTCATTAACACTGCCCGACCCGGGACCTCATGCTCAGCAGTCGCGCTTGGGAACACTGGACCTTAAGATTAATATATCTTTACATTAAAGTATATATTATCTTAGCTATGTGTGACTCCCTTAATGACGGTGTGATCTATTGCAGGAGCACGCGAAGTCTCCGCAGAACAAGCCCCGCGCCGACGCGCCCAAGGAGCCGGCGCCGTCCCCGCGCTCCCCGCGCTCGCCGCCGCCGCAGCGCCACGTGCACACACACCACCACACGCACGTGGGGCTCGGCTACCCGCTCTACCCGCCGCCATACCCCGGTAACATATACGGTCACCTTATTTATACCGTCTAAACTATGATCAAAAATTTCAATATTTTTTATTTTTATTTTATTATTTTCAAATACAATAATTGTAATAAAATGGGATAATTATGAATAATGAAATAAAAAGTTATACTCATTGAGATTTTAGTTTATAATATCATTGGTTATACCACACACGCACAATTGCACATGCAACGCGATGCTTACCTAAAAGCACTCAATGCATACTAGCGGTTATGCTTTTAATAACACTTACTTTACAAACAGTTAATCTTATTTTCCTATCAATCCTTTATAAGTTTGTTTATTTTAAGTTTATCGTATCCGTATTTCGATTACGTCCACTCTACACCCCACGGCCTAGCGACCGACTCGGTCGCTAATAATGTGATGTGCTTGGTTGCAGGGGCCCGATAGCATACGACGGACGAGCGGGCGAGCCCCGCCCGACCCGTGTAGCTATCCGTAGAGAGATGATAGTCGAGGCGTTACAAACTAAAACAGAGACAGTAATGGAAGGTTGTGTTTTGCAGCGGCGGCCGTGCTCGCCAGCACGCAGGCCGTAGTCAACTCGTTCCCGACGCCGCCCAAATGAGAGACGCGCCGGCACGTGCAGTGAATTACCGCGGCCGCGCACACTGCGCGCGCGCACTGACACTGACCGGGACGATACAAACTTATCTCTATGCCAGTAGCCATAATTTAAACACTGTGATCTCGCGTAACCCACAAATGTGTATGTGATGTGCGCTTTGAATGTTATAGAATGTGTCCGGACCGATAGTTACCTTTATAGTTGAAGAGTGTTGTGTTATCGAAGACTCCTCGATGGATGTTGTGAACGTTGTGTACGTTGTGTAGCGGAGCGCGCGTGGACCTGCGCGCCCGCTAGTGTCTACTTTGTTTTATATGTTACTAGTGGAAGCACAAACTAGTTTTGTACATATTAGTGTTATGTGTAAAGTACCCTACGATTGTTAGTGTTCCATAAGGGTTATGTAATATAAACATCGAATTTTCCGATTCTCCCTCTGGGCATTGTACTGATGTTTGAAGCCCCGTGTCTAAAATTTATATCATTGCGAATACAGCCTAGTAAGATCTTTATTTATGATATCTGCATTCCACAAAACGAAAGCGAGCGTATCTAGTTTTAAAGTTTAATATTAATTAAAATTTAAGTAATATTAGTGTAAGTTTAAAGGCGTCAATGTGATCATTACAATATGAGTCGTAGCGTGCACAAATCGTACTGTCTCGATATAGGGAAGAATGACTTATTATTATATAACGTAGAGGGCATCTTATAGATTCGTGGAGTGTTTGAACATCGCTGTGCGTGTATGTATGTCAGGCTTTTAATCATAACTATAAAAATCTCATAGTCCGATATTCTCAGATGCAAGGGATTACACTTTCTGTACTGCACAATAGATAAGTGGTATTCTCCTTTGATATAACAAAATAATTTCTATGCATTTAAAATACCATACTTCCTACTAGAATAACTCAACGGGAATGTAATCTATTGTTTCTTAAAGTTGTCTTCCAATTGGTTAACGAGCAAATCTTAATTGTGTTGATGCATCTATTTTGTACTTTATATAAACTGACGATATGATTGTTATTTAATTTGTAACTGTACACAGCGTGTATCGTGTGCGGTGTACGACGACTCGAGTGCGGGTGAACGAGAACATGTCGATTGCATTTCAAGTTTAGTAGAAAAAACATTTATAAAACATTTTAGAGAATTACATTTAATATTTGTAGTAATATGGTATTATTTTCATGACTTTTAGTCAATGTACGCGCGTACCTGTTTTATTATGAATTAACATAAACAATATTTTGTAGAAAATGCGGGGCCTAAATACCTATGTTTATATGGTATAAACAAGTGATCAAGTCTGTGACCAGCAATGTTGGATAACCAGTGACTTTTAAACTCTTGTTATTAGATAACTTGCTTTGAAGCAAATATCTACTTAATTATTATTAATTGCAACTGCATAAATTGATACGGGACTTAATGGCAGTTGATTGTGATTTATCAACAATATGTGAATCATAACAGGTTAATAATAACAAATTTTATGTGCATAAACAAATATAACTAAGTTTATGTTGAAAATCATGGTCAATCATAATTAGGACTCTTATTGAATAATTCAGTAGGAAAACATTTTGGTACAACAGCCATTTACATGATAAATTTATAAGAATAATAATGTGTTGGAGTTTAAAATTTCGCAAGTTGATAAAACTTGAAAATAATTATACCTCAAAGGAAGGAAGATTCAGTTATGTGAAAACAATAAATTAAATAAAACACGAGCAATAGGTTTTCTGAAGTGTGGGCCTGCTAGCAACGACATTTTAAAAGCAATCATAATACAATCGTGATAACCAGCTGTGATTAACGCTATATTATCTAAATATCGAGCGTTGTCAATATCGAGCGTTATGTTGATTTTAAACCATCCATGTGCAGAGGCTCTTGCACTTATTATGACCGCTCTAGTATTCGGTTAGGGCTTTGTAGCAATATGCGGTATGTCGCGATACGATGCAATACATGGCAAGTATTTGGATTATAACCGGGATGCGATCGTTTAGTTAATTGAGCAGACATGCGATGCACTACATTGTACGCGAGGATGCGTAACAATGTAATTAGAAATGTCGGTTTGATGCCGCACTCGTGCACCTTGCGGCGTGGAGCCGTGCTCAGTGCCCGCGCCGCTGGCGGGAGCACGGCCAGGCCGGAGCTAACATGATCTCATGCGCGAAGCGCTCGGTGCATAGTCGACGGACGCATAGACTGATCGATCTTTTGTTTTAACCCCGTTCGACCACGGACATTAATTATTACGCTTTCTTTCATTTTATACCCGTCGCGACTTGGTATAAAACATGATCATTGTATTTATAATGTATCAATATATATAAATGAACATTTGTGTATTTTTTTGATGTAACTAAAGCCAAGTTTGATTTTACTTAGAAAAGAATTCGAGACGTTGAAAAAAGGAATAATAAAGATAAATTATTTCTTAAACAAAATGTGTTTTATTTCCTGCTAAAAATGTCAGTAAAATTAATGTTATAAGAAGAGCTTATTGTCATGATTAATACATTATGCTTAAAAGTTACTGTATTAATGACTAGGAACACAGAATACAGCGCTAAAATATACGTATGTTATGCTTATTTATACAGGTACTACTAGGCAATATAAAATGCAACTTAATATCAAATTAAAACAGTGTGAGACATACAAGTGCAGTGTGGTAACTTAAATAATGCACGAACCATAAATTGTTAAAGCTACTTATAATAACGAATAAATTATTCAAAATACTGATTACTTATGTAAATCTAAAATTATGCGAATATGTGAAATAATAATTTATGTGGACCCATAAAAACGTCAGTGTAGTCAACTTGTTGAGTTATAGTAACTATATCTTATAATAGACTATTGTTTAGTTGGTTTTAAGGTGGAGCCAACAGTTATGCGGAATCCTATTATTCTGTACCAACATAAATGTTATTTGGATACATTAAATATTAAAGCTACTATAAGCATGTATACAATATACATATAAACATATTCTAAACATTTATAAACGTTTGGAGTAGGTAGTATTTAACCATATACCAAAATATTACTGTTACTTAATGCACATACAACCTAACTTACTCTCTTACATTTTCGACGAGGTATTTATGTCTCAATGCATAGATGATTCGTTAAGAAATTTTGCACTTCAGTATATTATGTATCGAAGTCATTATTTTAGATATCTCTGGTCGGTAATCCAGACTTCTGAA
This sequence comes from Xylocampa areola, assembly GCA_935421205.1. Taxonomy (NCBI): domain Eukaryota; kingdom Metazoa; phylum Arthropoda; class Insecta; order Lepidoptera; family Noctuidae; genus Xylocampa; species Xylocampa areola. Next base: position 12,753,343 of record OW285218.1, on the reverse strand, counting down.
GTGAACACGGAAAATAAATATAGTCCTCATTTTTTAAACATTTTTGGTTTTACAAGTTTTGATAGACAATTAGTTGATTTGTAGCATTGTCATATAATGGGTGCTATAGTACCGTTTGCTATAGTTACGTTTTAATGATGTTTGGAGATTGCACATGTGCATTATTTATTTTGATACTTAATAAAATAAACGTTTTTAGTCCATGTTTGAAGTAGTCTTAGTAAGTACCGAGTGGATTTTAATATTGTAGTATTGTTAGCTACCTACCTTATTTATTATACCAAGTGTTACAAAATATAGTTTCTAGATATAACTGGTAGCTCCATCACATTCAAGAATAATTCTTTGGTCTCTGGTTTATAACAGTACTAAATTCTAAACTGTTGAAAAAGCTATACATACTGCAGTACACGTAAAAATACAAAATTTACATCACATTAGATAACTCTAAAATAAATATTATCAAAATTTGTTTAATGCAAGAATTTCATTTTATATAAAAATATTGTAGGTACCGTCGTACCACATCAGTCTAAATCGTCAGGTCTCAGTTGTCTCTCTCCTTCACTGAAGAAGATGTGCATAGCTTTGTAAAGGAGGTATTGTCCCAGCATTCGTCTTTCTTTTAGTGGCCAAGATGACACTATACCATAATAATTACCAATTTTGAGGTTCTTCAAGCTCGTTACCCCTAAGGCGTCGATCATTGCCGCTTCGTAGGTATAAGCCTCCGCTGGTATAACATTCTGAAATACGTGAAGACATATAACACCCACTTTGTTGGACCAAATGTCTAGGATGTGCTGGACTTTTTTGTCTTTGGATGTATTGAAGTCTTTTTTCCATAGTGTTAGTGCTTGGTATAAATGAGAGTATGGCCTGGAACGTTTTCCTGGAAAAATAATAATTATTTAAGTTTATTAGGAAGGGATGGATATGTAGGAAGTATATACCATAATAGGAAGATCGAGATGAAAGCAGGGGTGCTCATACAAAATTAAATCATCATCACAATTAAAATGAATACAACATATCAGTTTAGGAGTAAATAATTACGTCAGTGAATAATTAATTGCAGACAGGCAGACACAACAGAAAATAATTTTATTTGTCCTTTATTTTATTTTTTGTTATTCTTGAAACCAAATCTGCAGGGCAATTTTATCTAAAGCGAAGCCAAGTCTAAGGCCTACGGGCGTTCAAAAAATTCTGACACCAAATTGGCTCCTATTCACACGAAAGAAAGAGGAATCTACAAAGTTTTAGTATTACAAATAATAATTACCTTTGCCTACATAAAATATGGAGTTAACAAAAGTAACCCAAGACGCGTGTTCGCTCTGCTTCCCTGCTTTGGCTGGCAGATTGTTAGTGAGTCTAGGGTCTAGAAGCAAATACGTGAAAGATGTCTTGGCGGTGCCTTCCCGCCAGTTTTTGCTGCTATCCGTGAAGTTGGCGCGGGCTCTGGTCTCCAAATCCATGTATAAAGTGAGATCATTAAACCAGTCCGGATTGCGCAAGGATTTTTCTATTTCTATGCTGTATGCTGGAAATCATAGTGTACGTTAGTCTTCAGATTGTAGCATTTATTTAAGGTAAGTATTTGATAGTAATTCGTTTTTGTCATTAATATGTGATTGCCTTTGGATAGTTCAAGAAGTCTGACGGCCGACCTAACCTTGGGATTTCAATGATATCATTATGTGAGCTGCGGAGATTAACTTATAGTCACGAATAGTATTTAGTTCGGCTGAAATTCAGCTTGATTTTAATATACTGAAAATCTAGTTAAATAATGAGTACAAATCATGTTTAATTAAATATTTCATTTTATTAGCTATTCTGGACATTTAGATAGCATATGTTTCACTTTTATATATACGTGAATAAAAATTGCACCCAGAAAGACCGCTAGCCCGAAGATCACTAGAAGACAAATATTTATGATCTTATAACCTTTCTTCAGGAATATCTTAGCTGCATCCTTACTAGGTAATTTTAATTTCAAAACCATTATAAAAATAAATGGAACTAAAATAAAAACCCTGAGAAAATATTCATGTATATTCTTAGTAAACTCTTTGACGTGACTATTGTCATGTTGAAGTATTGGGATGTATGTTATTTGTTTTAAAAACTAGTAATATCAACAAGTTTCAATACCTTAATGTTGTTGCCTATTTTCGATACTACAACTTTGTTTAGTATAATACTAAACCCGAGAGTAGTTTGTTCAGAATGATTAATTGATTGCAATAAATTTCACACCATGTTATATTTGAAAAAATAAAGAAAATAAATTAATTCTTTGGCACAGACAGAGACGGTTAATTTTATGGGTAAAAATGTATTTTGGCGAAATAATAGCTATTCACAACATAGTTCGTCTTGGAACTTTGTGGGGATTCATTAGACATTTTTTAAAATGTTAGTTACAAGTTCTTTACTTGGATGAAGTATAGGTTCTATAATTTAATATATTTGACATGTATATGTACTCTGGTTTCGTATATACTTAAAATAATGTTGTTTAATAACCCGATTAATACTTGTGTGTACTTATTACTGTTAAGAGCATCTTAACAGTAATAAATTTAATAAAAATTAAACGTAAATGTTATTTTATAGTATCAATTAATACTCACTTTTCTTTTGTATATTATTAACTCTCAGAGCTTGCAGATTGTCGCTGAGTGTGTCCACATCGTTTCTTGTCCGTTTTTTCTTGAGAGCTTGCAATTTCTTCAAGTATAAGTTTCTTGTGGTGGTATCTTGTATGGGTCCTGGGCTAAAGCCGAGCCGTAGTAGCTCAGCTCTGAGGGTTCTGTCATCGTACTGTACGGAGGCTGGGAGAGAAGACGCTACTGACACTATCGTCTGGTCAGGGGTTATAGACTCCAACCAGTCTTCCACTGGAAGCCTGCAATAATATTGGTTTATATATTGGTACATTATGATATAAGTTTTTAAGTCCTGCGCTAAGCGACGTTTGTACTCAGAGTCGGGATATATGTGACTGCACATTGAAACTGATAATGGGTGATTCATTAAGTAATTTGGTACATTATGATTATTCTGGGAGCATTTTCTTATCTGCCGGTAATGATCATTATGTAAATGAATCCTACAATAAGTAAACTGACCAATAATATAATGCTAATTTCTATGAAATACGTTTTTTATCTGGTTTTATTAATTACGAGTACATTATAGAATACCACGTTAATTTATGTATAGGTCGTAGCACAGTATATCATATTATAATATGTATTATTTTTATTTCACATTACATCAGCACATAAATGAGACATAAGGTATATTGCCAACAATATTTGGCCATCCAATGACAGTATTCAGTATCAATACATACATACATCGCGTCTGTATTCTTCGGGGTAAGCAGAGGTATAGTGTACACAGTTGTGCCCCCACATTTCACCAGTGCTGTTATTAAGTCCCAATAAGCAGAACCAATAACACTTTGCCCAATCCGGGAATCGAATCCAGGACCTCACGCTTAGTACCCGCTTTGGCGACCATTAGACCAATAAGGCAGTTTAAATATTGTAATAGAGAAATTACATTGTCATTCTCCATGGGATTTGCAGGAAAAGATACGGTTTTCAAAGTTATGAACAAATACTTACACAACAGGCGACACAAGAAGTCTTTTCTCAATCAATACAACATTCTCCTCTTTGTCTTCATACTTATACTCTTCATGTACATTCGCTATCACAATACTGCCGCCTGAGTAGTTGCTGCTTACACCACTGCTGGCTGATGATCTCCTGGTATTACCAGCATCGTCACCTTTACTCGTACACAACCATTCATTTGTCTTATTCTGAATCACAGCCAGAACTTTGTCTAAACCTTGCGAGGAATCCTTTGAGATCAAACTACTTGTATTACTATTGTTATTTTTATTCCTTTGTTTTTTCAAACTACTCTTGGTATTGTAGTTTTTATGAGTAATATTACTTGGTGAACCAGGCAGTGAAAAGTTTTCATAAACACTCATCCGTTGATTCAAAACATTTGAATTGTCACTAGTATGTCTAGTCTCGTCTGATGTTAATTCTAAATGTTGTATACCACTTATTTGTACTTCGGATAATTTCTTGGACATGCATGACTTAAAACTAGTGTTTGTTTCACTTGAGATCCTGTTTTTAGTGAGATCAAGGGTGATATTATCTGTGAAATCTAGAAAGGTACTTTTCCATGGAGCAGATTCGTTTTCTAATAAATATGTTTCGCTTATAATAGTAGGGTAGAGCTTGTTTATGGCTAAACTGTTCCTTTCACACCATTCGTTAATCAATTCTGATTTCCGAACAATGGGAGCGTTTTCTTGCGCGTTCTCGTCGACAATGGGTCCATATTCAGCTACAACATGGTCTGTTGTCAATAATACTCTTTCTGAAAAGTGAAAGCGTCTAATTGCAGATTTATTTATCAAACTTAATTAACATAGATGATGAAATAACACAGATGGATATTGATAATTTCTAAGACATGTGTGTGCGCAAGTTTTGTAAATTACGACACGGTATAACATTTATGTATTAGTTGTAGCACAGTAATTTTCTATCCTATAATAATATAAGTATGTGTAAAAATATAAACATAACACAGCATTATACTTCTAAGGTAGTGATATACTTTTAAGTATAAATAACAAATAATAACTTGCTGTTGTATTAATAAATCTTTCAGGGAAAAGTTTTTTACAGAAATTCAAGATGACATTATAAAAGATGAAAATTGAAATTATTATTTTGACATTCACCAAGAATACAGAAGGCACTCTAAAATAGACTTTAAAAATAACTTAAGACATGGATTACCTAAGTCCAAAGTATAGGCACATTTATGGCCAACCGAGTCATCAGTTTGGTCTACAACATTATGTAGATAGTCAAACACCTCCCATTGCTCTTCTCTTGTAGCATAGTCAAATGCGGAGTGTCCGTCCAGGTCCCGTTGTGATGGGTCCCCACCACACCCTATCAGGAGTTTCAGGTTGTCCACACGACCCCATATTGCAGCTATATGGACCGGTGTAACTCCATCGTCATTCCTAAAATAATACAGGAATATTGGTGAGATTGTAAGAGAAGTTGTAAGACAAACCTTTAAAAATTACATAAAAAAAAGTAAAAGCCTTGAAATGTTATCATTACATTGTTAGTCTGCAACTCACAATGAATATTAAGAAATTAATTCAATTTTGGAATACAGTCACTCATTCAAAGTTCACTTTCAAAACCAATGCAATGGTATGAGCATGAGTCACAACTACATATTGTAAATATTTATTATTTAAAGCATGCATCCAGCTGTCAAGTATCAATTGTTTATTTTTTCAAATAACATAGCTAGCTTACTACTCATTAGGCCATACAAAATTTTAAAGCTAACACACTAACATTAATTTAATTAATGATTAATGCATATTGTCTATGTGCTGTGACTAAGCACCGGTATTATTTAATTGACCCTTATTAGCCTCAATCTGAATAAGCCTATAGCATGGACATTGATCACTATATGTTATGGTGTTAATGCCATACCCTAAATTGGGATCTCCTCCATGCTTCAGGAGCAACTCAGTGCATTTCTTGGACTTTTCTTCCGGCTCTATACCCACAGCTAAGTGTAGAACTCCAATACCCTTACAGGGTATTATCTGATTGATCTGTATTGAGGTTTCTCTAAGGAAGCTCTCTAGAGACCTGGAATTGATAATTTTACTATTACTTATTTTAATTGATACAATTACTACTTATTCAGTTGGCTCAGTGACCCAAAATTAGTCTTGGCCTCTGACTGATACAATTAATTAATTTTTAATAAACAAAACAGTAAAACCAAACAATTGTAAGTTTATACCCAGTACATTAATATTTTCCAAGTTCTCAATAGTAATTATTGTGCAATGGTGAGGAAGGAAAAATAAATAACAAGAATAAAAAATATTGTGCAATTTTGATTCTCAGTGGGGGGTAGCACAAATTGCAAATTGATGTATGTACTGTTATTATTAGATTCAAATAGAAACTGATATTAGTTAAATGACGGACAGATGTAAACACAAGTGTATTAAAAACTCACCTCAAATCACCTCTAAATTCTGGTTTCTGCAAACGGCAGGTGTACACAAAGAAATTGCAGCGAAAAGGAACTTATACCTTAATTACTAAAATAATGTAACATACCTCTCAGTGCCATTCAGAATTATATCGTATAGCTTGAATAGCTCTTTGTACGTCGTACCCATGATTTTTGAAAGCGAACGGTATATTAGTCATCAACTTCCTAACTTGTATTCATTTCCTTTGGTGTTTCCTGCCTTCACTTCGTAACAAGTTGTAATAGATTGACATTGAAATAACTGATAATACTAACAACGATAATGATTATTCTCATATTAACAAGGTTCTAAAAGGCGCACTTATCACTTGTTTTGTTTTTCTAAAATAATTTAAAATAACGTCAAGCTAACTCGTAATATTTTGTTTACGTTTTGTTTGGTAGGCGTTCCTTTTTACGTAAAAAGTTATGCGACAAGTTACGTTCCGTATGACCTAGAATAGAAGATTTATAAATGATTTAGAAATATTCAAGCGTGAATGTAAAATGAATAAAAATATGCATACCTTAAAGACATTTTTATATTAATCAACGTATCTATGTAAAATATTGTATATGAACGACACGTTTATAAAAATCGTGACATTGTTAATCACTGTGTAGTTTAAAGAAGTTAAATCATAGATGGCGCTGTGTGTTGGAGTCTAGTACTACATAATTTAAGGGTGGTTCCTTTCCCTTGACCCTCGGGAATGGAAAGTCGCTGTGGAATGGACAATGACAATAAAATAATGATAACGGTCACATTTAATATCGGATACGTATTGGCCCAATGCTTTTTTTTCGTGGGTACATGGATGGGTTTGTCCCTTTGAGTATAAATATTAAGTAGGTAGGTATGTTTGTCCTCACAAACCTTCTCTATAGATTTGCCAGTCTTCTTGCTAGTACATATAATTCCGAGTTGCTTTTCTCTTCTCGGTGTGTCAGTGGAAAATATGGGTAGGTAGTCAGTGGCGCCGGTTTTAAGTAAATCTTGTGGGCGCTCGTGCCCGTTTGATGATTCGTACCCTTCCCGCTCAACCACGTACAAATACGTACTTCATAACAATAAAAATCTATTATGTCTGCTAATTAGCGAGCCAACGGCTTAAAATAACTGGTGAAGTGCGTGAAGTAATACGCTCACGCAATCTGGTCAGTTTTAATGCCTTTGACCACGTGTGTTCTGCACCTACTACTTTCCTCCCGTGGAGCCCTAGAGTACCCTCGGAGTCTGCGCTGCTGTAGGTAGTGGTATCATTTTTGTTTTTCTAATTTGAAGCCAACCAGTGTGCTGAGTTTGTAATAGGTAGGTATAATAAAACTATTTGCATTTTTGAAATTAATTTAATTGGATCGTCGAAGTGGAGTGAACTTATAAAATTTAACACCTGAAAATAAAAGTAAAATAAATCTACATATCTATTGTAATTAAAATATAAATCAACATTGTTATTAATTACTGACCCGTTGGGTTTATACGAAGCGATAAATTCTCGTTTGCTCGTAAAACCCGCTCGTTCTCAATGCCATAGAGGTCCTGAAAATTATGTTTCAAATAATAGTACCAAATATTATTATTAATATGTATACGGTAATTCTAGATCAAAATAATGAAACAATGAGAGTCTATTAAGAACTATTAAGCTTACCTTCATGGTATAGTCCAGTTGTGGTAACTTCATGTCATCGTGTGTAAACGTGATTTCCAAAACTCGGGTGTGACAGTTCACGAACGCCAGCGCCCGTGCATTATTTGACAACTCTCTGTGCCAGATCTCTCGGTGTCGCCACTAGAAATAACAAAGCGTTTTTTTTTAAAGAAATTACTGTCCTTTCTTCAGGATACGTTTATTTATCATAAGGATAATTCAACACGAAGCAATTTTTCCGCAACAAGTTACTAAAATATACTCACCTTACCAAAGAATCCGCTTCTGTAAACCCTCAACCCTTGTTTGCCAAGTTTGTCTTGGTTCACGGCAATGATGTCACGATTGAGTAGGATCCGCTTGAACTCCGGCTCTATCTGTGCTAGGTCTACGCTAATCATCAGAGGAGCTGCCAGGATTGACCAGATTGCCATCTGCACTTGTGCTTGGTCGACTGTCAACCCAGAATTGCCTATTACCAACTGAAAATGTTGATGCCTTTGATGTAGATATGAATTCAAAACAAAATCTATCTCAAAAATCAACTCAATCTTTGAACTATACCATATCAGGATCGTTCCAATGTCCCGGTCCTGCGTACGGAGCCAGTCGATCCTGGTTATCACCGATCCAGGTCATCACGCTAAGGACGGAAGACCAGGAATTCTGAATGTCATACCAGTTACGCCATATGTTGCAGCTCTTAGCCACAGCACTGTAGTTTGTCTAAGTATGAACCATAAGTACAATTAGTATGGGTAGGTACCTTAATAAAATGAGCATTTTAACAAGGATTACGAAGATATTTTTTTCCGACATCCGCATATTATTCCCTGGCAGAAGTAATTTTGACTTTTACTCGATTTGATAACTTATGGAAGGTTATCAATACAGTAAAAGTAAAAAAAAAAAATTACAATGTTAATGACAAGCACATTTCATGATTATTCTTCTCAATTGTTGCCTTACCACAAAAATTTCATAAATCCTTTTTATGGATATGCGCTTAATTATTTCCAAATTAAATTATTGTATAATAAAACAACTTTTAGCCGGATTAATCGCGTGTATTATTGTTTTTTTTCCTGACGTTTCGAACACTGCAGCGTTCGTGGTCGCAGGAGTCCTCCTGTATATAAAAATAATATAATAATACACGCGATTAATCCGTTTAAAAGTTGTTTTTTATTATAATCTATATTGATCGCGAAAACCTAAGATATTACTAAATTATGGTATCATTAGATAGGTACTAACGTGGACACTGTGGACTTCTTGGAAGAATGGCCAACTGCAAGCATATAGGATAGGTTGACCTGTCGCGTTCAGTAACTTCCCAAACAGAGGATACCCTGTAATAAAGACCAACGGCTTAAAATAACGGCATAATTGCCAATCAACAACATTTTAGTTTTCAAATAATAAAAAGGCAATAATAGCTATTGAACGAGTTCCAGGGAGCCCTCCGCGACTTGAGATCGTTAGATCGTTGGTTACGATTTTAAAACGAAGGGGTGATATCAGGACATAAGGGTAGTCGATGCCAAAAGTTTGACGACCGTCTTACCACTTAGATAACGTATTAGCCTCTTGAAGAAAGTGTTATATTTTCTTCAAGTGTTAGGTACCAGTAACCGGATTGTGGAGTGTGGCAGTCGCTTCATGTAACTACTGGTTTTATATAGACGGTAAAAATTAACCAGATTTTAGAATACCTTCACTCATTCCGTTAATATCCGCGTAGCAGCCATCCAGCTTGAGATAGTCAATGCCCCAGCCAGCCAGAGTATCAGCGTCGAACAGCTCGTACCCCTCGATCCCAGGGTACCTCTCGCATGTCTTGGAGCCGATGTCTTCGTACATGCCGAACTTTAAGCCTTTGCTGTGGGCCTAATTAAAACGATCGTACAGTCGCTTCCCTCTCTTACTTGATTTCTCTGATACAGGGCTTCAGGGAATAAAGGGACTGTACTAGGTACTTGATTCCCGGTTTTTCACAACCGAAACGCAAAAAATGAAATTTTTCGCGCGTTTGTTGTTAAAAATATGCTGATGTGTATCATTTTCTGCGCGTGCATGTTTGGTGTTTTTGTATATTTTGTTCGAAGCAATAGTGACTAAGAAAATAGGCCATCTTTAATAATGGATATGAAATATAAATTAACTTACCTTCGGGGGGTTAAAGAACTAGAAGAATTTCGCAGGAATATCCGAAGTATTTAATATCTTTACTCACATAGTCAGCAAGTGCTCTCATTCCACTAGGGAGCCGCTTCTTATCTGGCACCAGGAGGCCATCTGGCCCACGTTTCTTCTCCAGCCAGCAGTCGTCAATCGTGATATACTGGTACCCGGCTTCCAAGTAACCTTCGCTTACTATTAGATCAACAGTTCTTCGTATTAGGTTTTCGCTAGAAAATTAATAGTTCAATTCTAAACAGGTTTTAATGTTAGTGTCTTACTCTGGCAGATAATAATGTTTGTGATGCCTTAAAAAATAAGTTAAGATAATTTGACAGGCATTTGACAGGATTACTAGCGGGAAAATAAAATTGATTACTTACTTAAAAAGCATTAAAAATCTTCTTAACCTTTAACGAGTATCATCAGTCAATATTTCTCAAATAAAATTACTTGAACTACTATTTTTCAGTTCGACCAGATATGTACAAACGTATTCACCTGATGCATTCCGCGGGTTTGGCGTCACAGTCGATGGTACAGCCGAACCGGAGCCAGGACAGCCAGCCCATGGGAGGTGTCAGCGCCAGTCCATTGTCCAAGCCAAGGGTGGACGCCAACAGTCCACAGACGAGAACACATTGCGCAGGTAAGGACATCTATACACAACAATTACACCCGTATTCATAATTATATCCAATTGACACTCATTATGCGGCTAATGCTAAATGTCTTGTTCACTTAATTATACCTGTCAGTGGAAAGAGTTGACATGACTACAAACTTAAGAGATATTTTGGTTATTTGAATACAAATAAGATTGCTGATGAGAAATGAGATGCAGTTCCAACTGGAGGCATCAAATAGCACCATAGGTGAATTACGGACCGGAGGAGGGCGCTACAAGAAGAATGACTTCGTCAAGGTGGAGAATAAACCTCCTTGTCGGAATCAACATGCTGCTGCGTCCAGCGATACCTACGTCGCAGCTGTATGTTGTCACGTCTAGATTACTGCACGAAAGTTCAGGAGCTCGTGGAGTATATTCGAGTGAAGACCAATAGGATTTTGAGGGTCAAGAAATAGTATTCACGCCACGACACAAACATCAAATCGTTTGTGGGGCGGTTTCCAACCCAATGTCTTGGGATCTTCTTCAAGGAACAGTTTCGGCAGAAGAACTTCGTTTACCGACGTTTTCGCAGCCGGTGACGCGACACCAGTCAGTGAAACACGACGTCGCCGCGCCGTCACTTCGTATGCAATAGTTTATAAGTTTTATTTTATTGTATGGGCCAAAGTTGCCTGCAGTAAAGGAAATAATTATACTATTCTGGTTCGCTTTTTCCTTTCGACACAGGAACAAGAACTTAATTAAAATAAAATAATAAATCTTATAATAATATTTCAACTAAATGATTTCTACTATAATAAAACTAACTTAACAAGAAGTACCTAAAATTTCTGTACATAATAATTTTAAATGATGTTTACGTAATACTGTTGATACAGAAGCCGAAACCACAATTTTTGGAAACGTTGCCTGTGACACGTTGTTGCCAGCGCTTATAACTTAAGGACCAGTGGCCCAATTTTTGTGTGGTTCTCACTGTAGCATACCCTAGGGCCCCAGAAATCAGAATAAACATATTTCATCACGCTATTACTTATGGGCGCTGAGAAAAGTAACACATTGTTTTGTATTTTTATAGATGATATATACCTACAGTTGAAGCCAAACTTAATTTAATTAGATTATAAGTTCTCTGTCTTTTCTGTAAAATAATAATTAAGTATGTTAGATTCACATGTAGTAGATGGCAATCAAATATGTTAAGTTTTATTTCTTCTACAATGTTCGTGAGACTATACATCACTTTTGTTCATACAGGCTACTGGCAAGGCAACGCAACGAAGTGGTTTATTTATATAATACGTTTTTAATACAAATATAGCTTGTATACAGTATGTTAAAAATGTCCTAGTGTGAAACGAAAGGGGTATTACAAATACCATATTTGAAATTTAATCACTTACCGTAAAGCCCGAGGTCTAAATGCGACAAACAAATTATTTTATTTATTATAATAAATACATAATAACCTTCACTATTTTATTTTATATTATATAATTTGGGATAATATTGGTAATAGGCGCACTCTCGTAACAGACTCATTAGCTAATGGTTAGTACCAAGTAAGAAATAATTAATAATAGTTAAACATTCGATAACCTTAGAGAGCGACGCGTCGCGTGACGTATGTATTATTATAATTGATATTTTAATAACAGTTCGGAGTACTCAAAAATTCTTTTTTACCGACTTCTGACTTCAAAAAAGGAGGTTCTGTAGTCGATTCGTATGTATGCATGTTTGTATGTCCGGGATTTTCTCAAAATCTACTGATTCGATTTGGATGGGGTTTTTCGTTATTAGAATACATTTTTTTTCAGGGACATAATAACATATAATATAATACAATAATCTGATGAAGATTTTCGGAGATAGACAATAGAACTCTTTAATAACTAACAGCAAATGACCCAATGATTGTTGCAATCGTATGTCTATGTATTGTTTTCACAATTTCAATAAAGGCGGCTCTAAATTCTATGAAAAAAAAAACTTAATAGGCTCCTTATTCTAACCTACGAAATTCCCCATCATAGTGTTTTGGACCACCGAGGGTTAGCTCAGATCTCTAAAGGTTGAAAAGTGCCACCCCTTTCTTGTTATCTAAACACGGTCGCTATAACACACACCCATACGAAACCTCATTTTAGAGAAAGAAAAACCTTATGGATAGAGTTATTATATTAAATACCACTAAGCCATCTCGTCTGAGATGGCTTAGTGGTCAGATCGCCTGGAGTATTCATCCGGGAGGCGCAGGTTCGAATCCTGTTCGCGACCGTATTCTTTTTCCATTTAATATAATAACTTTAGAGTTCGCTAAGCATGCGTTAATGCTTTTCAAAGATTTATCTTGACTTATGGATAGATTTATAATCACCGAGTGCTTTTTATAGTTCAGGTTCCCTCACGATATTTTCCTTCATACTATACATATATCTGCCTAGCCTTTTCCCAATTATATTGGGGTCGGCTTCCAGTCAAACCGGATGCAGCTTAATACCAGTATTTTACATGGAGTGACTGCCTATCTGACCTCCACAACCCAGTTACTGGGTAACACGATATCTCGTGGTATGACTGGTTTTCAGACTTTCAGGCCTCTAACTACCCGTAACGACTGTCATAGATCTTAATTTGACAACCGGGACCGACGGCTTAACGTACTCTCCGAGGCACGGAGAGGTCTCGGTATGAAATTATGGTCACCCATCCACAGACCGACCGCGGCAAGCGCAGCTTAACCTCGATCGATCGATCTGTGCGGCTATTACTTAGCCACGAGCCTCTCTATTTCTATTTTCCTTCATACATATCTAACCATAATGTTTGGACCCTCTCTGTATGTGAGAAGATGTTGCTCAACAATGGGATATTGCACAAAATTACACTTACTACCATGCAAAGGATGGTAACAGGTTCCATCGTAGCATCCTTAATTATTCTATTCCTATTATTAGAGCGAACTTACCTAGTAATTTTTTTCAAGGCCATGGATCATATTGGGTGATCGATGTTGGAGTATCTGTGCAGGCCAACTGTTGCCGCCCTGCACGATATGACCGAATCCGTCGGGCGTGGAAATCTTCGATGAAACTAATGCTACTGAGGTTGCGGTAAATCCAGCTGCCATTCTGGAACCCCGGTAAGGGTTAGTGGAGGACTGTGTGATTTTAGTTGGTTAGAGTCCATGGATTTCTCTTTATTTATTGACTATCGCAATTTCCATGTTCTTCCTCATAGTCGCTCGCACACCACGACTGATTTGTCGGGCTGATGGCAATGATTTTGGATGTTGATCTTTAAGATCAAATTGAGGGCAGTAGTCAAATAAGACTTTTTTCTGTTTTCTATCCTGAATGTTTTACTTTTCCACACCAACTACCTGTAGCAACGGGTGTTTGTAAAGATTTTAACAAAATGCCAAGGCAAGTGACAGTGTCAGCAGACCACGGGCATGGTGCAGCAGCTCTCCGTAGTTCATGTACCTACCTACATAATTTTTAATAAGTTTTGTCAAACAACGTCTAACGATTGTGTATCATTATATAACTTTCGTCCTACTTAGATTCCTAGGAACCATAATAAAACATTTTATCTGAAATGTATACAATTTTTTAAACACCTACATAATATGTAAATCCTTGTTATCATTTCGCCTCGTGGTTTAACGTAAATCAATCAATACTAACATTCTTTTAACATCATGAGCTTGACACAAATGTTTTACATTGTAGTGTTTTGTATAAAAGGTCTTCTTTACTTAGTTACCGCCCTGTTGTGTTAACTTGACCTACCTAGATTTTTTGATAAAGGTAGATAAACCAAAAAGTCGATTTGTTTCGATCCACAAGGGGAAAAAAATACGCTTTCAAGGAGAAAAATAATATTATCGTTAAAATTTATGACTTTTTACTATTAACTCGGTCTTTCCTAGCTTTGTTTGGTCGACTTTTACTACATTTTTCACGGTCTTGTCTTCTACAGCTAAATTCATGAACAACTAGATATTTAAAAGGGAATAACCGCGCAACTTTTGTAACTTTGCATCCTCAGATGTTTATACCAGAATTGGGTATTTTCTTCTGTGGGTTGGTAATATCCAGTCATGCTTTGGACAATGGACTAGCGTTGACGCCTCCGATGGGCTGGCTCTCTTGGCTTAGATTTGGATGCATCACTGATTGTAAGAACCAGCCGAACGAATGTATAAGGTATGTATTTTTTGGTAAATGTTCGCAATTTAAATATAAACTGCTTTCATGGAAGTGCTGTAATAAATAACATAGGTAAATAAAGTTTAAATGGACAGGATGGGAATGAACGTGTGTTAATTAATTCCAAAAAAATGCTCTACGCTCATAGTAGAAAATTGTGACGCCAGAACCCTTTTTCTTCAGTGAAAACTTGATAAAAAGAACAGCAGATGCCATGGCCAGTGAAGGCTACCTGGAAGCAGGGTACCAGTACGTGACCATCGACGACTGCTGGCCAGAGATGGAGCGCGACTCTGAAGGACGCCTGGTGGCTGATAGGAATCGCTTCCCAAGTGGGATTAAGGCACTATCTCGTTATGTAGGTACTTTTACTGGTTTATATAATAATTGCCTACTTTAAATTTTAATGGATTACTGGTCAGGGGTTTGTTGGTGGACTGCTTTATCTCCCTGTGCCACAGATAACTATGAGCTAAAATGTGTAACACTTATAACCGACTTTGAATGAACTAGTAGATCTGATCATAATGAATCGTTCATACCATGACATTTGATGAACTCAAGATTAGATTTGGCTGTCGAGGTGACGTTCCAATCAGCCAAGATGTTATTAATTGATAGTATTATTAGTAGTTTAGGATACTTTCTGATTCTTTTTCTTCTGTGGTTGATAAACAACCTAGTGTCAGAGTTTACCATCGAGAATATCTTAGGTTAGGTTAGTTGCTGGTTTCCTCACTATGTTTTCCTTCACCTTTATAAGCAAGTGATAATTAATTTATAATACGCACATGACTTCAAAAAGTCAGTGGTGCGTGCCTTGGATTCGAACTTGCGACCTTTGACTTGTCTGTCCAACGGTCATACCACTAGGCGATCACTGCTAATTAATTACACTTTCTGATTAATATTTCCTTTATTTTTTCTGTAAATATTGCTAAGCTTACGTCTGTGTAAGTTTTAGTATCACCAGATATCTTAAAGTATGAATGTAACAGGTCCAAAGCAAGGGTTTGAAGTTCGGCATTTACGAGGACTACGGAGAAAAGACATGTGCTGGTTACCCTGGCGTCCTAGGCCATGAAGAGACGGATGTTGCCACGTTTGCCGAGTGGGAAGTCGACTATGTCAAACTAGATGGTTGTGGTTCTCCTGATTCTGATACAGGTAGTATTTGGTATCTGCTACAGAATGGGTACTCTCATGCAATATTATGACAAATCGGAATCCTCTTCGCAGTTTAGAATCAGAATATTTATTTGCAAAAATACTCTGACAAATAGTGTTATAAAGAAATATAAGATACAAGTATTTTGACCAAAATATAGCGGCATGCAAAACATCAAGCACACAAAATCATAATAAATATTTAAGTAGAACAGTATAAATAATTAATTAGACTTCATAAAAGAGAAAATGATAACAAGTCAAGTATTAATATTCATATTATAAAATGAAAATAAATTATTACATAAATTATCATTTTAGTTAAATACTAGCTTAGGGGCCGTCCATTAATCACGTGAGGCTCGAAAGGGGGGAGGGAGTTTGGCAAAAATCACGAAATATCACAAGGAGGAGAGGGGTGCAGTAAGATATCACGTGTATTTATTTTCTGTATTTAAATATAATATTCAAAAAAAATTAATGTTCTTTGTTTTTTTTTTTTTTTTTTTATTTATTTATTATATTTCACTTACAAAGGAATATTACATAAACACCACGGAACTCAATCCAATTACTGGTTTATATGCCCGTGGTGGGGCCGCTCTAATTTAAACTTAATATAAATATATATTATACAACACAATGCACTTTAATTATTTATACATTTTGGGTAACTAGTTTTTTTTTATAATATGTTTGTTGTTACTAAACAATACACGTGATTTTGTGTGGGGGTGGGGGGTTAGTCTTAAACCTCACCACGTATCACCAAGGGGGATACTTGGTGAGTATTGATTTTATTTTTGATTCTGTTATTTTGCAAGTGGCTCTTTCTTATCCTTGCATGGCATGTCAGCCTCATCTTAACATATACTTAGTGATTATTCCAAAATTTACACGATAAATACAGATAAATCTTACAAATACAAAACGATCTAAAGTTATAATTTTTACAAGTAATTAACGTTTTTGGTCTCTAAAATCTCACTTGCGTTAGATATTTGAGTTGTCCAAAAACATCTATAGTTATACATGTACTTATTGTTAATCCCAGACTCCCAGATACACTCTTAAATTTCAGCAGTATTTATATGATAAAAATTATTAATCTCATAATACACGGAGGTGGTAAACACGGTTCACATTCTATTACAAGCAAGGGAGTACTTTTAATAAAGCATTCCATTGTTCTTGTCACCTGGTTTTATATTATGTCGAATATAAATAAATTAAAATTAACACTATTCGGTACTACCGTGCACAAAGTACCCGCAGTCCAGATTATTTCCTATCAAAGAAATTCATTAGATTTTTTTTTTTACTTATTTCCAAGGTTATCCAATGTTTGGGAAACTCCTGAATGAAACTGGACGGCCCATGGTATACTCATGCAGTTGGCCAGCTTACGAAAGTCATGTAAGTTATACCAGATCGGGTAAGCTTATATGTGTTGACATATTTAACGTCTTACCGAAAATTCTCCAAACTTTGCCCATTTTCAGTACCTTAGTTAGATGTCAGATAGCCTAGTTGATCTTATGGAATTGAAACATTAATGTTAACTGTTCACCATAATCATATTATTAGAAGGACAGGCTAAGTAATCTTAGCTAAGGAAATTGCATGCTACATTAAAGATTACTCAAAACCAGATGAACCAGTTTAGAATAAGTCTCCAAAAAATACGGTGGTTAATGGGTCTTAAGTGGGTTGCAAAAAGTGTTAAAACTTAAATACATTTGTATTTTCCAGCCCAACTATTCGGCTATAGCAAAAACCTGCAACATTTGGCGGAACTGGGGTGACATACAGGATAATTGGAAATCTATAGTGAATATCATGACATGGTTCGGAGACAATCAGGACGAGTTCGCCAAATTCGCTGCCCCGGGAAGCTTCAACGACCCTGACATGGTAATTATAATAGATACTTTGTTACGGTAATAAACTACAATGAATAATGGTACAACGTGATATCCCATCAGAAAGAATATAACGACCACAGCTCATGTACGTCTGCTTAGAATTAAATTATAGGTCTGTCTACTAGCTGATTCCTTAAAAATTGAGATGACTGTGATGTGCATTTATGAGTAGGTATGCATTTATTTTTAGCGTTCAAACTAATTTCTAGAGTATAAAACTTAAATATTCAAATTATGTTATTGGCTTCGGCCGTTCTATTTAATGATTAAATAAATACATAATTGAGAGAGGCTCTAAGTAACAGCCGCACAGATCTATCGATTGAGGTTATGCTGCGTTTGCCGCGGTCGGCCTGTGGATGGGTGACCATCATCAATGTAGATATATACAAAAACACAATATGAATTTTAGTGGTCATTGTGTTCCTCACGGCTGCGCCAAAAAAGTCCGCCTAAAACTTTAAATCGTTTCAGCTGGTCATAGGTAACTCCGGGCTAACAGTAGACCAAGCTCGGGTGCAAATGGCCATATGGTCGATTTTGGCAGCTCCCCTCATCATGAGCGTGGATCTGTCTACCATAAAGCATGAGTTCAAGGAGATTTTACTCAATAAGGAGGTGATAGCTGTGAATCAGGACAAATTAGGGAAACAGGGCCTGAGGATTTGGGTGGACGATGACAAGGACCAAGGAAGAAAGGAGGTGAGTAAAAATACCTGAAAAGCAGTGTCTACTAGTAATGCATTAATCCTCAAATAAATATTTAATAACTACTTACTGTTTTAATGTTCTTATCTTGAATTCTTAAATCAGTTACCGTCTGTATGAGATTTTATTAAACTTTTGTGATGAGAAATGTCTAATCTATCTGAATGAAAGAGTCAGGAGACTAACTTCTTGAATAGTAGGTAATATTAGATTTATATATATTGTCTCACTATCTAATTCCCTGTTTCACGATAATTAAAATAATTTGATTAAAGATCCCCGACCTTAGAGAATAGCATGGAAATGGTAAACCATCGGTCCCATCTGATGTTGATTAAGCACGTTTGCAGTGGATTCAATGCTTGCGAGCGGCCTAAACAATACTAAATATACAGATTTAACGAATTATACGACCAAAGATAAACATGTTGTCTAGAAGTCTATTTCAATACTATCTCCATCAGATTTGGCACCGTGAATTGTCAGATGGAACACGGGCGCTGGCGTTCGTGAACCTCGGGAAACATAGTGCTGACGCCTCATACTCGCACAAACAAATGAAGCTGCCACAACAGGACTATGTTGTACAGGTTCGTTTAAAGGTTACATATCCCTGAAACTATCACACTGCTGAAAAAGGGCCACTCTTCAAACAGATAAATCGTTCTTGGTCATCACGCTAGTCCTGCCGATTGTCAATTTAAGACCATTCCACCACAACAGCACAATGTTTTTTTTTATCGTGTCTGTGATGTTCTATAATGACTTTGATTTCACATAATATTGCTTCTAATTTCGAATCTGCCAAGGTTAGCATTAGAGGACCAGACGGTAGAGGCTTCTGACTAAATATCGAAAATATTTGCTCGCCACTTTTGGCGGGGGCTGAGGTTACACACAAGCACAAAAGAACTTGCAATTATGCAACAATAGCCTTCCTAATTACATTAATCGTATTAACATACATAAAAAAACGAATCACAAACAATAAATTGTGAACAGGTGAAATTTATAAAGGTTTGATTGGGAATCATATGACAGTGGCGAGAGGGGTACGCCCGCTAAAACTACTCCAGTAGTAATTCCTTCAAGCCGTATACCCAAGAAGGGGGACACAACGATATTCAAGGTATGTTCGTCGCCCTGTGGACAGGGAGCTGATACTTGACCAAGATTATAAATTGTACATTATAACAATAAAGATGTATTTTTTCTGGTAATTAATTTAATGAACCAACACAGTAATACAGAAAAAATACGAAATTACTATCCATTCGAAAGTTAGGTTATAGTTATAATAAGATATAACTGGTATAATAAGATAGTTATAATAAGTTATAATAATTCAAGATATGTCTTTGAAAAAGCATTAACGCATGCTTAGCGAACTCTAAAGTTACAATATTAAATGGAAAAAGAATACGGTCGTGAACAGGATTCGAACCTGCGCCTCCCGGATAGATACTCCAGGCGCTCTGACCACTAAGCCATCTCGACCGAGTCGGGAGATCGTATTCTTTTTCCATTTAATATTGTAAGTTATAATAAGATATAGCTGGTCACAATCACAAACGACATATTAGTAAACTGTTCTGATTCCACCAAAATGAGGGACATAAATTGACTTTTATGTGTTACAGGATCTTTATAAGGAAGAAACCGAAAGGACGCTGAGTGCTGGTGACGATTTTAAAGTCAAAATCAATGCCACGGGTTTGTATATTAACGTTTGATATTACTTTAAAGGAATAAGGATAGGTCACTCAAATTTTTTTTTGTCTTAATATTCATATAAATAGAATTTTATTCCTCTCTAATCTTTTCACGTTGAGGTCGGTGTCCAATCTAACCCGTACCAGTATTTTACATGGAGCGACTGCTTATCTGATGGTACCCATAAATAGACTAATCGTAGCAAACAAAGCGCTCGATCGACTTTGAGGTTTTTACATTACAAGGGTTTTTTTATTTCTTGAGGCGATCATTAATTAATGTGAATAAGTAGAACGAAAGAGTAGGTACATTCATTGTCATGTCCAACATGTGTGGTCTCGTGAGTCCAGACGAGATTATAAAATTCCACACTTTTTAATTCCTGGGTAGTACGGAACCCCCAAGGAATTCAAAATTATTTGATTTAATTGTAGAGTTGCTAACTTTTCTAGAGCAATTTGATTATTTGAACATTTAAGGAAACTATATTTCACTTAAAAAGTTCATTATTTATTAATTATACATTTTTGTGGATAAAGAATAGTTACGGTCGTGAGCAGGATTCGAACCTGCGCCTTTGGTGCCTCCCGGATAAATACTCCAGGCGCTCTGACCGCTAATCCATCTCGAGCCCGCTCGCTACCGCGAAATTCTTTTTCCTTTTAATACGTCTGTTGGTGACGTCATTGCTATCTATTCAGTTCCTTTACAGGAAAACTTATAACTTTAGAGTTCGCTACTAATAATAATATAATGCGGTAATGCTTTTCAAAGATTTATCTGTTGTTTTTACGTTATTTAGTTATATTTTATGTTTGTTTCCTAGGTGTTAAATTCTACAAGTTTATTCCGAAAAATGCTGAAAATGACAAATCCTGTAAAAACTTTATTTAATAAAGTTATATTCAAATTATGTGTTTTTATTCGAGTTTTCGTTGAATATTTCAACCATCCCATGAATTTTAAAACAATGAATGTAATAAAACAAAAATGACAGAATTCCAGATAGTCATAGTTATTATAAATCAGCTATTTAAATGCGGGCTGATTAGTTTAATTATTTATGGTTATTCTTGTCATTACATTTTTGTCGTTCGGTTATTTATTTTTATTATGAGCAACATGCACTCATGCATTTTCAATACATAAAATATTCATATTAGTATCTTCGAGTATAGAATATAAATAATGCCCATTAATTGTAAACATTGTATACGTAGATCTAAAAAAAACTAATAAAAATACAATCATTTTGACCACTGAGCAGCGAGATTCTAGCTCCAAACTCCAAATGGACGACGAAGCGAGCCGAGGCAATTTATCAATAATCCAATCTAATCGTGAAACCCGTCGGGGTTAACGTTCTGCCAGTGATTTGTTACAGAACAGGCTGCTACCTCATACCGTTAAAGTATAATTAATTTGTAATAATTACAAGAGTGTCCACAACACAGACTGGAGAAATGAATATAGTTGTAGCTCATCACCTCATAAAAGAGATCTCTTTTAATGTCTTTGAGTGTTAAAGAAGGTAGTACCGATAATGTGAAGATATACATGTCGCATGTCTGTTCATATCGTCTAGGGCATATTGTCAAAGCAGGAGTGGATGATAGGTAAATAACTAATATTATAATAACCGTTGATGAAGCTTATCTGTCAAGAGACACCTTAATACTTTATACGTATAGTGATTACATATCGAAATACCTACATAGGGAATTACTATCGAGGGAATTATAAGAGAGTTTATGAGGATGGATGTATGAATGGAGGTTTGTTACACAGTGACGTAAGCTTTAATGAGTTCCAAATTAATCACCACTTCCTAAAACTTGGTAGTTTATAGCTCTGACACTAATTTGTTTATCAAGAAAAGGTGAATATTCCGCGGGCGAAACCCCGGGGTGCAGGTTATACAAAATCAGTTAACAATTTTTATACATCATAAGTATTGTGACGTGCGTTATAGCGCGTGTATAGATTTTCAAAAGGCAAAAATTCAGATTACTTAAAAAGGTTTATTTTTTAAAGGTAGATAAGATAAACCAAATACCTACTTAATTTGTATGGATGTCAAGTATCGATAATCGTTACAGATTATTTAACCAGGTTAAGTGTTTAGTGTTGAATGTACAACGATAAAAATGTAAGTGCTTAGGAGTGTTTTTCACTGTCAAAATTGATAATAATACATATCTATTATATTCTGTTTCAAAGCGAGCTTAATCCTATAGCTAATACATTTGGATTAATCATCTACATTTAACGCTAAATTCCTTTCCTCCTTGTCTGCTGTAATGACGATGCAGTTTCACATATCATGACTACTAGGAAAATGAACACAATTATGATTACAAATAAATAATAAGTAGTCATTAAAATAACGGTTTAGTTATAACTTTGTACAGGATACACGGAAATAGGCTGGGTTGATAACAATGGCCGAACAGGCTATATTAATTTTGTTGACAATAAAAAAAAAACGGTGAACCCCTGCTTTGTGGTTTTCTGTATTCGGATTTCAAATTTTTTTATTGTAGTTAAATATTTTTATCACAGGCTAACTGTCAATGCGGCTCAACAATGATTGACATTAAGCCCATAAAAAAAAACTATGTTTTTTATCTATATGACTTAAACATCATCTCGGCGCAAGTGGTCCACTGTTGAACATATGCCTCTCCATGGACTGGTTGGAAACAGGCTGTATCTAGCGGCTCCCTTAATAATTCCTTCTAATAAGTAAATATAATAAGAAACCAATGGGAAACTACTGGTACCTAAGTTCTCTGTTGCTGTCACCATGTTGTGTAATGAAACAAGAGAGTTCAGATGA
This sequence comes from Xylocampa areola, assembly GCA_935421205.1. NCBI lineage: Eukaryota > Metazoa > Arthropoda > Insecta > Lepidoptera > Noctuidae > Xylocampa > Xylocampa areola. The sequence goes on along the minus strand of OW285218.1, from coordinate 12,730,166 downwards.
CAACTGCTTTATTCATAAAAATGACACTTAAATCAAATCTAAATAAAACCTTTATACAACAGTCAACGTTAATATAAATAAGCAATCCAAATTTAAATAATTTACTCATACACACATTAATCGATAATAATGTGGCTTAAGTCACGGATCTGAAAAAAATATTATATATGGATAATTAATTTTAAACTTATGTCATTATTTTAAGTATTTGCCAAAGTATGCAATTAGTACTAACGAGTCTACTTAGATTAACATTCGATTTAAAGATAATCCATACTTCCATACTAATATTATAAAAGCGAAAGTAACTCTGATTGTTACCCGCCTACGGCAAAGCCAAAAGGAAAGGTTATAATTTGTTTGTTTGTTACCTTTTCACTAGGTACTAAACGGCTCAACGGATCTTAATGAAATTTGGCAAGGAGATAGATTGGACCTTGGAGAAGTACATAGGGTACCTTTAATCTGTTGACTCGCTAATTAGCAGACACAATAGAATGTTATTGACAGCGCGGTTGGCGCAGTGGTCGAGAGACCGACTGCTGCGCTGCGTGTCGCAGGTTCGATTCCTGCACGGAGCAAATATTTGTACGATCTACGGATAATTGCTCCGGGTCTGGGTGTTAGTGTGCTTGTGAGATTATATGTCTGTAAACGCACCCACGACACAGGAAGAAATTCCTAGTGTGGGGCAACGTTTATTTTAATAAAAAAAAAAAAAATTGTTTTGAAGTACAATTTTGTACTCTACTACTCTAAATGCCTCTTTGGTCTAGTGGTCCCAAGCGCGTCTGCTGAGCATGCCCCAAGGGAGTAGGCAGAGGTGTAGAGACTTATACATCCACATTTCACGAATTGTCATCAACCGGGCACTGCACAAACTCCGGGCTGCTACTGATAATTTCCTAACAGAAAACCCAATAACACTGCTCGACCCTGGAATTAAACTTACATGCTCACCAGCCGCGCTTACGACCACAAGACCAATTACGCAGTTTCTATATTCACATTATTACATTTACGAATACATAAACAGAAACAAATTGAAAATTGATTCTTTTCTGTCTTCTCTGTATTGTAATCATTTGTATTTATTGTCTTTTAGACCTTGTAACACTTTATGAACAAAAGTCATTTTTTTTCCTTCTCTTTAACAACCGATCTGTTTATGAACTTTGTTATTTTAATGTAATGAGAATGTTATAATACTGTGCTATGCATTCAATTTTAAAGTTATGATAACAGGTAAGCGCGCAGAGTTGATTGCCTTGACAACAAACTACAACGAGCTTTATCATTTCGCGCCCAAACGCTGTTGGGTGCGGAGTTTGTTTTGCCTGTGGTCGTACGTTCAGCCAGTGATATTTTAAGTTATTAGTTGAAGTGTTGCTTTAATTAATATCAGTTATATTCGAAGTTTGAATTTTTGGCGGTAAGTACGAAGATTGAAAAAATCAGTACGGTTTTTTAGATTTGTTGTTTAAAATTAGTTAATTTACGTATTTAATTTAACACATTTTCTAAGAAGGTGCCAGTGATTTACCTGTATCTACCTCCCCTATTTGTTGATTTTAAGATTACTCTATTAGCTGCTGATTTTGTAAGTATAAAATCGTAAAGTTAGTAAGTTTTGTAAGTACACCTCCTGCCAGTGTAACCTCCACCCGTTTTATTGCCACCAAACAAGGTGGTTACTTAGTAAATAAAACGAGCGTGTTCTATATTATATATATTATTAATTACAAAATAAAAAAGAACATCAGCGGAGGCAACACAAATTTGTGGGTGGCTTAGTATCGTCTGCTGTTACTTATGCAGGGATAGGTACTCCCCTGCAGTATCAGAAGAATCCCTTGTCCGGAGATGGTAGTAGGCCAGAAATTTACATGTGCAGCAGAAATTGTACGGCGTGGCTTCAAAAATTGTTCAGCGACGTGAACCGGTTTGTGCTGGCTGGCTGGTAAATCTTGCCGTAGCAAGTTTGTACTGTATTTATTATACGAAAGATTATCTTTCGGTTTTAATATTCCGGACCGCATACAATAGATTTTTATTGATATGGTGTTTAATTTTATACTTCTCTCATTCGAAGAGTAAGGTATCTATTCGATGATTTTCCAGAATTACCGACATATTTTATATCCTTCCATTGTGGGCACCCTATTTTAATGTTGCGCATTTGTTAGTGTAGGCACGGGTGTAGTTAAGCACGATCATATTATAGTTCAGCGAAAGTTGTAAATCGAGTAGAAATAAGATGTGATGTATTAAATTTTTAACATATGTATAAAACTGCGTAGGTAAGTTAAAAAAAAAAAATATTACTTCCGCCTATAATCAACCTGCTGCTAATAAATTTCCTGTTAATATTAAATAAATATATATAATACAAAAAAAAGTTTATTTCCCATACAATAACTGTAACGCAAGTAAGATATGGGTGGTATTTTTTTTTAAACGGCATATATGATATTTATTTATTTTATTTATAGGAACCAGCAAACAGTTTCTTTGAATGAAAGAAGTTTCTCAGAATACAACTGAACGAAGTTCGAGAAGTGCATTTAATAGAAATTAAGTGCTTCTCTCTCCTCACTGATCTTATAGCGTAGTAGTCACTATTATTTATTCTGTGCTTAGTGGTCGGCGCGCGGCTTTTGAGGATCAGGTCGGTTCGATTCCGGAAATGGACAAGGTGTTATTGGGTTTTTCTAGTAGAAAATTTCAGTAGCAGCTCAGGGTTTGGAAATGTGCCTGGTTGATAGCCAAAGGTTCACCCACCACTCATGTTTTGGGACTCAATACCTAACTGCATTGGTGAATGGGTCTACAATACTACAAGTTTCTCTTGTCTGTTTAGTAATATGTGGATAACGTTTTGAGTAGTGTATTTGTTACCGCTATTATTAAGTTATAACCTATGTCTACTTACCTATTATTACACTGCTGTTTGTTGTCTCTAATTAAATAAACCCTTCCAGGATAGAGGCGTGGTGATATGTTATGCAATGTATCTGTGGTGATCATATTATCTAAATTAATGTCACGAAATTGATGCGACCCCTCGTCTAACAACCAAAGGCGCGCGAGCGGGTTGCGCGTTGAGTCGCCCGGCTGGCCGGCAAGCAACTACCTAAGTTTCGTTATAATCGTTCCTGTCGGATAACGCTTCTCATTTCTGTATCTTCACTGCATCATAATTAAAGTTCTGGTAGAACAATATTAATTTAGGGACTATGACTCTAAACAACATCAGTACGCTTACTCTTGAAAACAAAACCGCTGGATTGACTATGGAAATATGTCATCTTACTTTTAAATGCAAAAATGACTTAAAAATAATTAAAGAATCCGGATACTTATAAACCGACATGCTTTAAAATTAAGATTACTATGATGTAGGTAAGTAAATTTATTTAAACATTAAAAATAGTTTTATGGTCCTGATTCAATATTGGAATTGGATTGGAATTGGTATTAACTTCAAGAGTAACCCCCCTGGTGGGCGGCTTGTATAAATGGAATTCTGTAAATCTTAAGGCGATTGACGAAGATCCCCTATCATTGTCTATAACGTTAAATCACGTAGGTCCTTCCCCTTAATGAGGTGTGTAACTCCACACGAATGCCGCCTCCATTGTTAAGACTTCGGGATAAGGTCGCAATGCTGTTGCTACGTGAGCTTGTTTTACGAAAGTGATTGGCCGAAAATATTGACCGTATAACAATTAATATCCGAGGTTAGAATTACCTGGCACTTATCCAGACATATGTTATCTCTGTATGTATCTAAAATTATATACCTTAACTATGTGTGGAAGTCCATTATGGGCGTTGTCCCGGATATTTACGGACTAGAACCTTTACCGGTGTTCCGGGATCGCAGTTGTATAACATAATATAGCATCACGCCTGTATTCCCCGAAGGGGTAGGCCGAGGTGTACACAGTTATACACCCACATTTCAGCAGTGCTGTTATTATCTGCCGAGCACAATTCCAAACTCCAGGCTACTACTGAGAAATTCCCAACAGAAAGCCCCAATAACACTTTGTCCGACCTGGAAATCGAACCCAAGACTTCATGCTCAGCAGTTGCGCTTGGGACTACTAGAACTACCAAGAATATTTTTATTCATATCGTTTATTTGCATACATTAATATACATAGGATGGTAAAATTAAATAAAAGTGGAATCATTACGGACCCTGTACAACAAAAGTAGGACAGAGGAGGACATATTTATTAATTACACTTGTGTAGTGTCTATAAGTATTGTAAAATGTTATTTATATATAAAGAAAATTTTTATATTCAAATAGTTGTCTTTATTTCTTGTAATATAATTTATACCTTAAGTTATATCTACTCTTATGCTCGCTGTTCATACTCAAACAGAGCACCACCAAATAGGGGTAAGTTAATGAATAATTCAAAATCCGTTTAGAAGACCGCAATTTTTCTGTAAGTGAATTAATTTGATTATAGTGCAACATAGCACTGACTGGTTGTAGATCTAAATTCTGTGGGTATCATCAGCTTGGCAGAATTGAAACCACATTTTATTAATAGGAACCTTATAATTTGAAGAAAGATTATGTAATTTTGTTTTGAACTGCTCAATTCTGCACAAAATATGTGTGACAACAAAATAATTGCAAGAAAGAACACAGAAGTACACTAGCCCTCAAACCACCAATCATTTGCGTTTTTAGTCAGTCATCTTCACGGAAGACTTATTCCTTCCCCATGGTTCGCTACGATTGTCGCCTATGACCGACTCGCTTGACGGACATTCATGGATGCAATAATGTCGCTGCAGATTTAACCAGTAAATTAATTAATGTATGATATGACTTCATTTGTAATTATGGAAATGCCTCTGAATGCGTAATGTATGTTCGGTAAAATTTTGTGCAAATGTAAAATGCTTTATTGGTGAATTTACTTTTCTCTTTTTCTGCAGCGAACAAGCTCGGAATAAATTATTAAAGATAGATTCTTTAAACACAAGAAATGCAAAATTCCCGTTAGAAATATACATAAAATGGTTGCGTTTATTTGAATACTGGTTGTTTAGCTAGCGGCAGACCCATCTGTTCCAATACATTGGGGTCGATGACTTTGAACGGGATCAATATAGTGTTATCAGATGTTTACAAGAGCATTTCAGATAGTGCTATGTGTTATTGTTAGTATGTGATTGTGTGGGCAATATCGATGTTTAGACAGATTAGCACATTAATAGTTTAGAATAGAAACCTTTCATGAATGATAGACCGTTGTCACTTAAATGAACTTATTTATTTTCAAAAGTTGGTCACACCATTTAAAAGCACCGTCGTAAGCATCAGCGGTTTTACTGGCACTGCGATGACAATAACTTTAAAGTAAGTAGGTATACAAATGATTTCTTAGTAAAATGTTAGCGCACAAAAGTAACAGTAAATTTAGGTTCTGTTTATTTACTGATTTAGCTTTATGGACTTCACCAGACCGATTTATAAATTTGCGTGCCTTTAAGTCGTCGGTCCCAGCTATCGACCCAAGATGTATAAGTTCTATAACAGTTTTTATAGGTAGTCAACTGCCCAAAAGTCTGACAATCAGTCATAAGACGTGATATTGTATTATCTAATAACTGGGAGGTGGAGGTAAAAGATACGCAGTCGCTTCATGTAAAATACTGGTATTAGGCTGCAGCTGGCTAGACTTGGAGCAGACACCAATTTGTGTAGTTGGAAAATGACTATACCTATTTTAATTTTCTTCATAAGATGTAGGTGACTATGACTATAAATAAATACATTTACACATAGGTTAATTAGTTATCTTTAACTTTACTTACTTAAGATGGCGACAACAGCTGTTTAAAAGTAAATAATGTAATTATTCAGATGCTGGTGATATTCATCTTGCTAGCGGGGGCGTCTTCGACGTTGGCGCTCGACAATGGCTTAGCACTGACCCCACCTATGGGCTGGCTCACTTGGGAGCGGTTCCGGTGCATCACTGATTGCAAGAAGTATCCTAATGAATGTATAAGGTGAGGCAAAAGCATTATTATTAACGTCACATTATTGGCACAGTGTTTGTGAGAGTGGTTACTGCACTGCCTGTTGCGGTTTCAAATCCCGCACGAAATAGATATTTGTATGAACTACAGATAATTAATTGTTCTTATTCTAATATGTGTGTATGCATGTGAATTTGAGTCTGAAAACGCTCCCATGTCCAAATAATTCAATTGATATTATTTATTTTTTAACATACAACAATTTGTACGCTTTAAAAATAATGGCAATGATTTGACTATTTAATTAATGTTCTACCCATTTAATTATTTCTAGCTCTGTATGCTTCACCGTAAAACATAGACACGCTTTATAAACACAATCCTCACATCCCATGTTACTATTTCACATATTTTTTTTCTGATTGTTTATCGTCTATCGAAGATACCTCATATATTATGAAACGTGGGGAATCCCTCAAGTATGTACGTTTAAAAATTGCATGATATTTATTAAAAGAAAAGTAAGTAATATTGCGCGAATTTCAAAGTGCAGGCCTCTCAGAATAAATCTCAGTAGAATATAGATTCGATTTATTGTATTCTACTCGCCTTTTAATATGGTTCAGTACCATTACGACTCGGTGCCAGTTTCTAATTTTAAATATTTTAGAGCTAGTTCTTAATGGATTCCATCTACAGTTATGTTAAATGTTTATGTATGTTCTGGTCTTCCAATACCGTTGCCCGTTATCTACATTTTATATTCATCACGTTGCGTGGATGCTCAGCACTGGACGAAGTTGCGAATACATTCTTACTATACTGATTTGTAAATGAGATTTGCTTAATTTAGTTTTACATAAATACTTAAGCTAGATTTTACCAATGTCGTCGTCAGATAACTGCCTCGTTGGTCTAGTGGTGCCAAGCGCGACTGCTGAGCTCATGTCTTGGGTTCGATTAACGGGTCGGGCATTTGGGTTTTTCTGTTAGATTATTGTCAGAAGCCCGGAGTTCGGAATTATGCCCAGTAGATGCCATTATGCTCTCGACAAATTACATGGGACTTAACAATAACATTGATGAAATGTGGGTGTATGACTGTGTAGGTAAACTTCTGCCCATCTCTTCGGGGATGCTATGTTGTGTTACTGTCGGATATTTAACGTTAAAATTTTTGCTAGTCAAAAATTCATTATGATTTTATTTCCATTTTTAGTTCTGTATAGTGATCTTTTAACACTTAATTATATCTAATGCATCCGACATTTTTTTTACCTAGGCTTAAGTTCACCGACAATAAAACAAACGTAGTCGTAAGCACGTATTAGACATACAATTTTTTTATATGAGTAAACAGCCGTTTAATTTTAAACATCTGCTAAATTTGTGAACATATCACTCAGATGACAAAAAGAAAATATTATAATGTTTTTCATTCTATCATTTATCGTCCAACTGTTATACAGGGGCCCGAATGTACTAATTTACTAATGCTTTAATTGTATTGGTTTTCTCCATAGTAAACGACTTTTTAGAACCGTGCACCTAAATTCTGACCTCTATTATGTGGCTTTGTATGGGTTACATAAAATAAAAACCTTTGACTTTAAAATGTCGATAGTGAGTCGATGGAATGATTTAAGGTATTTGGTTTTCTGTTAGGTCATCCAATGACTTTCCCCTGGACCTTCATTCAACGTTCGTTGATTTATTTTTTAGTTATTCTGCAGTGTAATCTCAATGGTATAATTCTTAGTATTATTACTGGTAGTTATTTCACATTTCTGGCGATGGTCTCTCAATTTTTTTTTGCAAGGAACTACAACTGAATCTTACAGACTACCTTTGTCCCAATTATAATGTATGCAATGTAGTATTTGCATGTCAATAGCAGACTTCGGTCCCTGGTCAATACCTCTAACCACATTTGCAGTGAAAACCTCATAAAGCGGACCGCTGACCTCATGGTGACTGACGGTTACCTGGACGCTGGGTACGAATACCTGGGCATCGACGACTGCTGGCTGGAGAAGAAGCGGGGCCCGGACGGACGCATAGTTCCTGATAAGGAACGGTTCCCTAATGGAATGAAGGCTATTGCAGATTATGTAAGTAGTTTTACTTAAATATAAACGGTTTATGGTTATTGGTATAGGGGTCCCCAGGTAAATTTTCGCTGAAGCCCGACTAATTTCGAACTTGAACGGAGCCCTTACTCACGAGTTGAGCCTGCGACAAATGTGTCGACAACATTTGTCGAATTTAAACGTTGAACTTAGATGTTGGTAAAATGATAAAATTCTATATTTTTATTATACTTACAACGATTCGACAAGTTTTACGACAAAGATTCGAACTCGGACGCCTGCAGCGATGTCGTGAGTCAGTGTCTGTCTAGGTTCAGTTCGAGTTCAAAACTAGTCGAGCACAGGATGTGAGTGATTACCGTAAAAATAAATTATTTATTTATAAGGTTGATCCGCTTTCTGAAACACATGTACCTACTCATCCAATTTCCTCAGAATCGGCAGATTAATATGGTTATACGGGTGGAAGATTCAAAGATTATTGCAAAATATGTTGAACTCCTAGTCTCCCACTACTATACAAAACCCGTACCACCGCAAGTAAGAATTTGATACGGGATATCAATTTCTTTTATCTGATGACTTCGTTTCTTAGGCATAGTTGTATAGTTACATTGGTAGAATCCATCTTTAACAAATTCGACTCTGTTTTATATACTGCCAAATATTATTTATACCATCTTTATGAAAGTAAAGATTTTTAACTTCTCCCAATTCCAGATCCACAGTAAAGGCCTCAAGTTCGGCATGTACGAGGACTATGGAAACCAGACGTGTGCTGGCTACCCAGGAGTGCTGGGTAACGAGCAGCTTGACATACAGACCTTCGTGGATTGGGAGATAGACTACCTCAAGTTGGACGGCTGCTACATTGATCCCAAGGAAATGGATGCGGGTAGGTTAACTAATACTGTGTTCAGTATAATATTACCCATAGCTGATGTATGCGTGCCGGAAATAAAATTAGGACAGGACATTAGGTTGTTCATAAGGTCTAAACACCCTATATCAATGTTATAATAAACCATGTCATTGCCCTATATGGTTACCGCTCACATTTATTTATTTATTTAATAATTTATTCGCATAATCTAGTGCAATGATGTTTGGACTTTAAAACATCACTTGACCACTGAATTTGCTTCGGCGTTTCTTCTTAGAGGTACCTAGGGGCCATCCATTACTCACATGATGTTTTTTTTAGCATTTTTTTAACCCCTCCCTCCCCGTGGTGATACATGGTGAGGTTTAAGACTAACCCCCACCCAAAACCACGTGTATTTTTTAGTACCTACAAAGAATCTTAAATACCTTGTGATATTTCGTGATTTTTGCTAAATCCCCTCTCCCCCTTTCGTGCCTCACGTGATTAATGGACGGCTCCCTAGTTATGAAATGCCGGCGGCAGCTAGAATAGCCATAAAGTGACATGATACAATAGTTTTTTTGAATATCTGCTTAGTATCGAAGAGCGACGGCTTTCTTCTTTCTTTCTTTCTGTTCTACTTAGCCTTTTTCACCTAGCAGATATATGGTTTATGGTTTAAGACATTTATTTCTCTACCTATATACCTTAGTCCAGGTGGTTGACTTTCATTATTGTGCTAATGCGATTTAAAGAGTAACCATATGTTTAGACTTTAAATCGATCGTATTAAATGTCATATCAGTATTTTACAACATCGTGCTGCGATGTCCATAATTTCAACAAATTATTCGGCTTGGCGCACCTTGCGCACCTTGTCATATAATAAGTAGGTAGGTATTGCAATCACAAGTGTATGACAAATAGGGACAAACACACAGCCTTCTTTATCTTGCTACTATAGATATGGCCTTACATGAACATGTTACCTATTTCAGGATACCCATCTTTCGGGAAACTGCTGAATGAAACCGGTCGATCCATACTATACTCCTGCAGTTGGCCGGCTTATCAAGAAGACGCTAAAATGCTTGTAAGTAAAAGTTTTGTAAGGGTACCCTACAGTGGGAGATAAATTAAATTCATAAATAACGTTGAAAGGCACTTCGCCGTATTTGTTTAAACATAAAAATTACTTATTCCGAGACTCATTCCCTACTCTAAGCTAACACACCTTTTTCTTGTTTCATTGACTTCCCGATCTTCAAGCGTTCAGTTCTTCAGGGGTTCAGTTCTTGTTGATGTTCTGTAGAGCCACAGGAGTGAGTCCCCGATGCACTGAAACAGTGCTTCTTATGTGCGCATTTTGAGTTGCGCAAGTAGTGACGACCCTACCCTGGTCATCGTTCTGAGTTATCAGTTGCAGACTTGTTTACTACTTTACATGTCGGATGACTCATCGCTATAGTATGCAAGAGAGGATAACTCCTAATCCTTAACAGTTTAATTGAAACGATTTAGTTTTTCCAGAGCGACTTCCTTGTGTCGGGTACTATGTACTGTTCGTCTCCCAGGAAAATATAGGCAAGGTCTTTAATCACGTTCACCTTGTTCATGCTCGGCACTGCACGTGTCGTGGTTGCAAAAATTGTGAATTTAACCTTCGTTGTCGTTTTTTTGAATGCAACTCTGTCATTGACGTCGTGCTGGACTGCTATCGACTAACACCATAGAGCCTTTAACTTTTATCAGAGTTCCAGGAACAAAGGTGATTGGAAACTGGATTCACTGTTATCCGGTGTTCTTATACTAACTAGCTGTTGACCGTGGCTCCGCATTGTTATTTTAATTATTTCGCTTAATTATCACAGCTATGAGTTGAATAATTTGTTCCCGTATATGTTGTATCAGCCGATATAACATATGGACTTTCTCGTTGCGTCTAGCGGTCGCAAGCGCGGCTGCTGAATGTGAGGTCTTGGGTTCGATTCCCAGATCGGTCAAAAAGTGTTATTGGATTATAATAAAACAACTTTTAAGCGGATTAATCGCGTGTATTATTGGTTTTTGTTTTTCCTGACGTTTCGAACACTGCAGCGTTCGTGGTCGCAGTCCTCCTGCGATGTTATAATCTCCTCCTCTTTTTATTATAATGTATTGTGATTGCGAAAACCTTAGATATTACTAGTGTTATTGGATTTTTCTGTTAGGAAATTCCCAGTACCAGCCCAGAGTCAGGAAGTTGGTGGTGTGACACCCCCATGATTCGGAGAGCACGTAAAGCCGTCGGTCCTGCGCCTGATCTCTGTCCGGTTGTGTCGGATTACCGTCCCATCGGAATATGAGAGTGAAGGAAGAGGGAGTGCATCAGTGTTTTGCTAATACGCTTGTGCACTATAATATCTCCTGCGTACTTTGCTAATCTCCCCTCTCTGATCGAAATACGGGAGGAGTATTATATCAGAGGATGCGCTGTCTGCACTGTTGTCCAGCAAGCTTATACATCTAATAGGCAAACACGTGTAGAAGTAGTTGGTGGTAGATGGAACTTTTCATCAAAATAAATCAGAAATTTTTCATGACTACCCGCAATATATATTTTCGAAGTAGCTAGATATTGTACCTATTTATTTGTACCTTTCCATTGTAATGGATTTCCGCAAAGTAACGCCCGAATCTATTTAATATTAGGTTGAACATAAATATTTTTATCTTACGTTATTTCTGGATATACCTACCCTTATAATTATATTTTTTGTTTCATAGCCAAACTACGCTTCGATAGCGGAACACTGCAACTTGTGGCGTAACTGGGATGACATCGAGGACTCGTGGGCCTCCCTCACCAAGATCATGGACTGGTTTGGAGACAACCAGGACAGGCTGGCCAAACACGCCGGGCCTGGACACTGGAATGACCCGGATATGGTATAAGAAATATTATTTTTATATAACATATCATCAAGCCTCTGTACGTAAAGAGTTGGGCAGAGGTGTACCCACATTTCTCCGATGACCATACAATTCTGTGTGGTGGTAAAGCTAATGCCATCTACCGGCCGGGTATAATTTTGAATTTACAATAGCAAAATCCAATAATACTTTCTCGGACCCGGAAATCTAACCAGACCAGACAAATCAATGAGGCTTTTGTACTACTATGTCAGTTTTCAGAGTTGAAACGATACATATGAGATGAGAACACACCCACGATATAGGGCAAATCTATACTAACGAATATAATAAAGCTGAAGGCTTTGTTTAAAAGCGGTAATCTCTGGAACTAACAGTAGGATTTCGAAATAAATTTTTGGATTTGATAGCCCATTTTTTGAGGAAGTTTTAGGCTATTTAAGAACACACTACGACTCTTAGGAGACGAGCAAAAAGAAAATAGGCGGGAGGAACCGCGGGGCACAGCTAGTTCCTAGTATGGGATATCGAAAAATGCCATTAACATTTGCTTCACAGCTGCTGATCGGCAACTTCGGCCTGACAGTAGACCAGGCTCGCGTGCAGATGGCAGTATGGTCAATCCTGGCCGCCCCCCTCCTCATAAGCACCGACCTAGCCACCATCAGGCCGGAGTTCAAGGAGATCCTCCTCAACAAGGACATTATCGCTGTCAACCAGGATCCCCTAGGAAAACAGGGGTTGAGGGTCTGGAAGAACATGGGTAGAGCTTCTGTGAGTGTGGTTTTCAAGTAATCTAGATTTATATTTTATTTTCGGAGAGTGAGGCATGAAAATTGTGCTTTGATTATGTATTATGTTTTTGAACATTATTTAAAGTTAGTTAAGTTATTTTATATGCAATGTAGATAGTTTTACAACTATATTGCGGAAAAGATCCATAATGCGAAGGGTGCGGGATAGTTCCTGCAGATACCTTAAGGTAATTGCTATTAAATTAGAAAGCCCCATATGGAGGCACTGGAATAGGCTTCATGTAATTAAATAATGTATTTCTCTGGTCTTCTTACTAATATAGATTAAGAATTTGATTATACTAACACATCTTTGGTCTCAATTAAATAAATATGATTATATTATATTATAAGCAGTAAGTCATGGAACTTGGCGGTTGAATAAGGACGAATATAAAAAATGCCTAAATATTTTTAATTGGTAAGAAGGATAGGGTCATGAGCAGGATTAGAAGTACAAATAAGTAAGGGGACGCAGGTGCAAATCCTGCGCCGGCTCCAAGATCGGGCAAGACCTGTCTATGCTAACCGTGAGGGCTGTGCTGGTGGAGACGGAGAACTGGGAATGGCCTCCTATTATGAGACCGTTATTCTTCTATTCGTGTGGCTGAAGAACAACCTAGTGTCAGAGTTTAAACCACCCGTAGGTCTCCGACATGGCTTTACACACCATCGAGAACATCCCTCAGGTGTGCTGGTTTCCTCACGATGTTTTCCTTCACCGTTTTAAGCAAGTGACAATTGCGTACTCTCCGAAGCACGACGGCTTCACGCGCTCTCCGAAGCACGACAGTGTCACCAACCAACTTCCTAACTCTGGGCTGCTACTGGGAATATCCCAACAGAAGAACCAAATAACACTGCCCGACCCACGAATCGAACCCAGTGCCTCATGCTCGGCCGTCGCGTACTAAAGTTTGATACATTTCTCAGAGGGGGCGCCTGGAGATCTGGAGCCGCGAGCTGCATGACGGTGCGCATGCGCTTGCATTTGTAAGTCAGCGCGACGATGGCATTCCCTATGCCGCTAACTTTACATATTACGACATGAAAATGGCTGAGGGTGATTATGAAGTCCATGTAAGTAAACCATAGATAACATCACGCCCGTATTTCTCTGAGGGTAAGCAGAGTAGTACTGTATAACACCGACCGTTCACAAGTCTCATGTTATAGTGAGCCTAATGAGTGTATTATCATTAACCGAGCACAATTCTAATCTCGGGCGGCTACTGAGAATATTCCATCTGGAAAATGCAATAACAATTTGCCTGACATAGCTCCACGCCTGTTTTTTCCGAAGTCTTCACCGCCACGCTTCGGCACGAATGGGCCGGCTCGGCCGGATTCATACCACGGCCTTAAAGAAAACCGGCGTGAAACAACGTTTGCGTTGTGTTTCGCCGAGTGAGTGAGGGTACCGGAGGCCCAAACCCTTTAAAAGGCCGGCAACGCACTCGCGACTCCTCTGGGGTTGCGGGTGTCCATGGGCGGCGGTAATCGCTTACCATCAGGCGAGCCGTCTGCTCGGTTGCCCCATATTCCATAAAAAAAGTGATAGGCAGAGGTGTACACAGTTGTACACTCACATTTCACCACTGTTGTTATTTAGTCCCATGTAATATGGTGCATGATGGTGAGCCTATTGCAATCTACCGGGCACAATTCCAAACTCCGGGCTGCTACTGAGTATTTAAATTAGAGTATTAAAAACTCAAACAACACTGCTCGATCCGGGAATCAAATCCGAGACCTCATGCTCAGCAGTCGCGTTTGGGCCACTAGACCAACGAGGCAGTTTGCCTGACTCGGGATTAAAACCAGGACCCACCTGCAGCAGCTGCGCTTGCGATCATTAGACCAATGGGGCAGTCTGAGGTAGTGTCGGTGTGCCTGAAGTATTTTTTTGAGCAATTGTCAGGGTATTTATTTGCTCAGGTAATAAATACCGACCAGGCAAACAGTACTATGACGTTAGATTGTAAGTGGAGTGAAACGAATGACTTGGAGTCAAAAAAATACCTTGAGTATTTCCTATCTCTTTCTAAATAGGATATTTTGAAAGGGATAGATACATTTCTTTGGTATTCTGTCTCTCTTTCTAAGAAGGACATATTAAGAAAGATAGAATACCAAATTAAATAGTGACGGTATTTTTTTTTGTCTACATATAATTTGTATAATAACTTTCGTGAGACACATTCATATTAATTATTGTTCAACGGTTATTACTCACTTGCATTTTTCGGGATTGCCCGCCTGATAGACCACTTTGACTCGCGACATCGCCGCGGCCTCAGCTCATGACTAAGGGCTCCGTTCGAGTTCGAAACTAGTCGGGCAATCCCGAAAAATGCAAGTGAGTAATAACCGTTGAACAATAATTTACATATATTTTATCTACCTCTTGATTGCAATTTAATCAGAGACTAAACTAACAATAATATTCACAGGAGTTTTTATTGAGAACTTCAGGTAATGTAAAGAATTTTGTATTTTTTTTGCAGGATTTGTACAAAGACGAAGGAGTGCGACATTGGAAATCTGACGAAGATTTTGAAGTTCGGATTAATCCATCAGGTTGTTAAACAATTTATTTGTTACTTGAGGTATTTAGAGTACCTACTAGTTCAAGTCAATACATACATAGCATCACGCCTGTATTCCGCAAAGGGGTAGGCAGAGGTGTTCGCAGTTGTGCACCTACATTTCAACAATGCTGATATTAAGTCCCATGGTGACCCTATTGCCATCTACCGAGAACTTCCACACAGAAGATCCCTATAACACTGTCCGACCTGGCAATCGAAAGCTTGTCCCTCCATCTTTGCTTTGGTCTGCCACGGATTGGCCTTGCCATTTATTGGTACCAATTCGGTGGTTTTTTAGCTTACAGCTCATAATCTGACATGTCCGGCCCAGTCCCGCATAAGATTAGCAGCTTTCCGGGTGTTTCTAACACGAGGACTGTGTTGTTTTCAATAATATAATTTCAATCATATAACTTATTACCATAATATCTTGACATGGGTGTGACGACGCTCTTGGTGTAATTTCTACCAAACAGGATTTCTGATAATAAAATATTTTACGTGTATTTAGTCTACCAAAACTGAAAGTACTTGGAACTGGTAGCGGTCGAGTGAATATGATTCTACCGTTTACTCTACACTGGTTTTAGCGTACTCATTCTACTATAGTCTGTTTATTTAGGAAGGCTTGCATGACAGGTGTCAAATTATGATTTTAGGGATGAAACATAACGTTATTCGGAAATAGGTTTTTCGATCATTATCATCAAAGATCATTTTTGTCGAGATGGCTTTAAGTGGACAGAGCGCCCGGAGTATTTATCCGGGAGGCGCAGGGTCGAATCCTGCTCACGATCGTATTCTTTTTCCATTTAATATAATAACTTTACAACTTTTAAAGTTTCGTGCTAGACTTCCTAAAATGAACACTTTATTAGCTAGTATTTTTCCTAAAATATTTGTTTTTTTTTTCCTTTACAGGCGTAAAATTCTACAAGTTTATACCGAAGACGTTGAGTGAAGCTGATTCCGAGGATAATAGCGTTGGTACCGTCCCCGATGTAGTTGTTAGTACAATTATAATTAAGAGTTAGTTATTTATTTTAGGTTTAAGTTATGTGTAGAGTACAATTATAAATATATGCATCATATACTTTTTCAAGAAATCGTTTTATTTCTACGTTACATGGCAGTTTTCTATTAGAGCTGTGGCGGGAGAGGATAAATCCACCCATAAAGATCTTCTTTTTCCTAGCCTTGTGGCATTCATTTATGCGATGCCGATAAGTAGGTGGTGAGATTATTGCCATCTAATGGCTACAATTCCAGTCTTCGGGCCCTAAGAACTTCCTTACTTAAAAAGCCAATATCACTGCTCGACACGTTAATCCACTTTTATGTCCTCAACAAAGGACCAAGTAGAAAGCGCGCCCATTATTCAACAGCAACTGTTGTGCGAATTTCGGGCCAATTGAACTTTGTTAACACAATTACTTATGTTTGGTTCAATTGTTAACTATGTAGGTTGATGCTGCCGGTCAATACGAAGGACATAATGTAATTAAATAGGGAAAGGTTTCAGATTGGGTTTCAGTTTGATGGAATTAGTACTGGAGTAGTTTTAGCGGGCGTACCCCTCTCGCCACTAGCATAATTATGATTCCCAATCAAATATCTTTATACCGTGACTTCGCTTTGACCTCCTCGTTGGTCTAGTGGTCGCAAGCGCGGCTGCTGAGCATAAGGTCCTGGGTTCGATTCCCAGGTCGTGCAAAATGTTATTGAGTTTTCCTGTTAGGAAATTTTCAGTCGTAGCCCGGAGTTTTGAAGTTGTGGTGTGACACCCCCGTGCTTCGGAGAGCACGTAAAGTTGTCGGACCTGCCCCTGATCTCTCTCCGGGCGTGTTGGATTGCCGTCCCATCGGAATATGAGAGAGAAGGAAAAGGAAGTGCACCTGTATTTGCGCACACGCTTGTGCACTATAATATATCCTGCGTACTTGGCTGATCTCCGTGGAGATGGGCCGCAGTGACAGAAATACGATCAGGACCTTTTACCTCTATAGTAATGATAGTAATGATAGCACGACTTAAATCGTGTGTGTGACTATTTTATGTTTGTGTTTAGTTTTTTTATGTGTGTTAATACTGTCAATGTAATGACGAGAGCTATTGTAGCTTAGTGAAAGTTCTTTTGTGCTCATCCCCCGCTAAAAGTGGTGAGCAAGTTTGTTCGATATTGAGTCAGAAGCCGTCTCCCGTCTAGTCCTCTATGGGTTTCAGCAAATTAGCTTCAAAAACATTCTAATGTATATTACATTTGGATTTCAAATGACGCCTATTTCAGTTAAAGGAGGCCAACCTCCCTAATTTAAAACAGGCAAAAATAGAATAGCGTTTATGGAAAAGAAAAGCATTTAGTTTGCAAGAGACTACAATCTGCAATACACATTCGCATTTTATTATTTAACGAACGAAGTGTATGTAGATACATACATTTTTTTTTTTTTTTAATATTTTATATTTTTACTTTAATTCATTTAAAATGTAATTAGCGCCTTTTGTGTAGATAGAAGCCTCAACCGATCTTGTGTCAAATATATTCTAGCCTAGGCATTTGACTTGACTTTACGATTGATATTATATAACAACAGCCGGGACCGATGGTTTAACGTGCCCTCCCAAGCATGGAGACCCATCTAAAGACCGACCACGATAATGGTTGCTTAACCTAAACAATCGTTTACCTATTACCAAGCCTATCACAGTTTACAACGGGTATGGACGCCTCATTTTTGCCATAGATTTGCCATAATAGAATACCTATCACAAATGTGCTTATGTTATTCCGGTTTGTTGTTTAATCACGCACTAGGTTACCGTTATCGAAGTGAAAGTTCGTATTTAATACGTAGGTATTCATTCAGCAAATTCTTCAAAATTACATTGACTTTTATAAATTCCCTCTCATCGTTTTAAGCAGGATGTGTTTTGCAAATTCACGAACGCGGAACGCTTTTATTTTCGTGACATATTAATTTTGACGTAAACACATGATTGCTGTCAAATATGTCAAATCAATCGAATCAAATTGAAAATTCGGATCTGGTTAAAGTCGGAATACAGCGGCGGTATACTTTTATAAATTAAACTTGTTGCTCACAATTTACACAAAATTAATATAATGTAAACACAAAACGGACAACTTGATCGTGACATTGCTTCAACCAACTATTAATCGGTACCGTGCAACGTAAATACTGTTATCGTACGTTGGCATAACAGCGAAAGAAAGTTGGTTATTGGTATTAGGTCAATGGTGTATTCGTGCCGGTAACGTGAGGCTGGGTGCTGACGTCGGCACCGAACGAGACACGGCGGGTGCGGACGGACCCACGGTCGTCAGTTTGCGCCGGTTACATTGCTCGGTTAACACGTCCCGACAAACTTAACGAACGTCAATTAAACAATAATCGTGAGCGTGAAAGTTACAATTAAAGATGGGCGGAAGAGTAGAAAACGTTGGCATACTCGCCATGGAATTATACTTCCCTTCACAATACGTAGACCAAACAGAACTTGAAAAATATGACGAAGTATCCACTGGCAAGTACACTGTCGGCCTCGGTCAAACTAAAATGGGTTTTTGCTCAGACAGGGAAGACATAAACTCAATTTGTATGACAGCTTTACACAGACTGATTGAGAAAAACAGCATAAATCTTCATGATATTGGACGCCTGGAGGTTGGTACTGAGACAATAATTGATAAAAGTAAAAGTGTGAAGACATACCTTATGACCTTATTTGCTGAGGAAGGTGCAACAGACATTGAAGGTATAGACACAACAAATGCTTGTTATGGTGGTACTGCAGCTCTGTTTAATGCTGTGAACTGGGTGGAGTCATCATCCTGGGATGGCAGGAAAGCAATAGTGGTGGCAGGAGATATTGCTGTGTATGGTAAAGGCCCAGCAAGGCCCACCGGTGGTGCTGGTGCAGTGGCCATGCTCATAGGCCCTGATGCTCCCTTGGTATTGGATTGTGGTGTTCGTGCTTCATATATGACTCATGCATATGACTTCTACAAGCCAGATTTGGCTTCAGAATTCCCATTTGTAGATGGCAAGCTCTCTATTAAATGCTACCTCAGTGCGTTAGATAATTGTTACAATTTATATTGCAAGAAGATGAGGAAGATTGATCCTGATTTTAAAGGCTTATTAAGTTTAGATGGTATGTTATTTCATTCTCCATACAGTAAACTAGTACAAAAATCTCTGGCCAGAGTATGTTTCAATGATTTTCTTAACGCATCACCTGAGCAACGTGAAAAACAGTTTCCTGGTCTATCAGATTTTAGTAACCACAAATTGGAAGAAACATATTTTGACAGAGATGTTGAAAAGGCGTTCATGACATACAGTGAAGCTTTATTTGATGAGAAAACCAAGCCATCGCTGTACATAGCAAAGAATGTAGGAAATATGTATACTCCATCATTGTATGGAGGATTAGCTTCATACCTCGTCAGTAAGTTACCTGAGCAGCTGATTGGAAAGAAGTTTGCTCTATTCTCTTATGGATCAGGCCTTGCTTCTACAATGTACTCAATAAATATTTGCAATGACATGAGTGTTGGTTCAAAGTTAGCCAAACTGATTAGTTCCTTGAATGAAACTGTGTCTTTATTAGACAAGAGAGAGAGTGTGGAACCTAGCAAGTTTTCTGACATCATGGACATCAGAACTATGAATTATCACACAGCGCCTTATCAACCATCAGGCTCAATAGACATATTGTTCCCTGGTACATACTACCTCATTGATATTGATGAACTAAGAAGACGTTTTTATGCAAGAAAAGTTTGAAGTATCTATGCAATACTAGAATAATTTTTGTGTGACTTGGTGCAGGAGCTAATCGGTGTTGTCGGTTTAAAATGTATGATTTGTAGAATTGTTAGGAATGAGACTGTTATCTATCTAATTGCTGGTACTATGTTTGTGAAACAGCAACAACTACTCCTTACTGTTAATTAACAATGTTTATATTACTGTAACCTATTCACCTCATAATAAGAAATCAACTTCAGGAACCAAGCTGTACTTTGGACTGTGTATTTGCACACAAATTCAATAAATATGACTTTCATAATAATAATGTCCATATATCAGTAATTTATTATGTATTTTAAATACACAATGTAGTTATAACTTGTGAGGGTTTGAATTTATTATATGGCTATATTTAAATGGTATGTGAGGGGTAAATTATATAAAAGAATGGCTTTTAAGTATAAGTTATGAGTGTTCAAGTTCTTAATGTCTTTTTTTTACATATTGTATCACTTTCAATAAATTATTTCTTATTTATAAATCAGTAGCTCAAATATATATACCATTTGCATCACACCAAAGCTATTATAGAGCCTAATATAACAACATAATACAATGTTGTACTATTTATAATTACATATGCAATTTGTTATATATTTAATAACTTGGTATTTTATATTAGTGCAATTTATAAAATTTATGATACAAATCATAAAATAGAATCCATGAAATGGAACATATTATACAGGATATTGTCAATAAAATTATTGAGAATTCAAGGTATTGTTTAATTGTTTTATAGCATAAAAGTAGACATTATTGAAATGGTTCTATGGTTCATTATTGAAATGCATCGTAATCTATTCAATAAATGTTTGTTGTATGCGTCAATATATGCGATTGTAATCAAGTAATAGTTAATTCGACTTAGCTCACGTAATCGTTAACTTTTCATCCACTTAAAGCACGTAGGGAGTAAAAGTTGAAGTGCTGTTGTTGTTGTAGTATTTGTCGATCGGGTCGCAGACACAATAGATTTTTATTGTTATCAAGTATAATTTTGTACTTCTCGCATTCGAAGAGTCCAATCAGAGTTATGTACTTAGTTCAGACTAAAGAAAATTACATAGGTACATACATTTACGCGCCTTTGCCATTATATAGTCAAAGACTAGGTATGTTTGGTAAACATACGCAGTTTTAATATTAAGGTAAAACAAATATAAGAGTTCATACAGTACACTACGTAGTACGCATTTATTATTAACGGTTATAATAAGGTGGACCGCTAAGTACCTATGTTTGTAAAAAAACTAAATAAGAATACTAATTTTATGCACTTCTCATGATCGTATCGTGACTATTTGAAAATGCAAATTATGTACCTAATTTGGTTGACAATAATAAAGTACGAACGAGCTATTTATTGTAGAAAAAAAATATGGCCGTGAGCAGGATTTGAACCTGCGCTTCCCGGATAAATACTCCAGGTGCTTTGTTAATTGAGCTATGCGAATATACTCTCTCTGCTCACTATACCAAATTCTTCTTCCACAGTTTAATAAGCTGACGATGTGAGTCTAAGACATCATCGCTATCTATTCAGTCCCTTTACAGTGAATGAAATTAGTCCGTCAATTTAAATAGGTTAACTTAATTCGCTAACCATACATACTTACACTTGAATCTCTGAATTGCTTGCCTAGTTACAGAGGAATGCATGCTATAGCCCGCATGATTCGACTACTAATACTATTCCAATTACCTACATGAATTCTCGTAATGACCCCAATGTGATTTGATTGATTGCTGGAAGCCCTGATCACTTATAAAAAACGCTGGAAGGGACAATCACAAGTGAGTAGAGTAGGTACTTATGTGCAGAGCACAATACATACGTAGGTATGACGAAAAGTAAACATTTAATTTAACATTCGTTTCAAAATAAGGAGGGTCATAATTTAATAAATTTACATGCTATAAATCTACATATTTATTTGTTTAATAAGTAGATTTGATTTAAGGTATAATCTAGGAAGAGTTCTCTGTTTGACAGTGATGGTGCCAAAGAGATTTAACAATATCTTTGGATTTAACGGTGCGAATTCAATATTTATTTCATAGCACCATCACACCTGTATTCCTCGAACGGTAAGGGAGAGATGTACCTACTATTGCACGACCTACGTAGGTATGCCGTCATTAAGTCTATGTGGTGGGATTTGAAGGTAAGGTAGTGAGCCTATTGCCATCCACCGGGCACAATTCTAAGCTGCAGGCTTATCCTCACATCCAGGGATTGAACTTAGGACCTCGAGCTCAGCAGCCGCGCCTGCGGCACCATTATGGCAGCCGATTTGGTTATTAATTAAACATGCGAATATTTAAGTTAGTGTTTGAGTAAAAACAGTCGGTAGTCACAACTGGCCTTCTAGCAAATATAAGTATCCCGTCATTTGTGGTAATCACCTAAACCAATACAATTGCAAAATACAAAAAATCCCCAGCACACGCACCTTTTGTGTTTGCTTGTGGAAATCCATTAACGAACGTTGTGTTAGATTCTTATTAGATTACAGAGACTAAAACGATCGGATTTTTCGCCACGGGCTCCGTGATCCGTATCCGTCGGAGAGTCAATATTTTCGTACCTATGACCTTCAGATCGTGACGTATAGATCAGTTTGTTAGTTTGAACCTACACGTTAGATTTGTGTTTCTAACCGCACGCAGCCGAGAATAGCAGTGTTATTTTACCTAAAATATAACTGCTTACCGTTTTATTGAAGTATTAAATAACGGCCAGGCATCGGCTATAAATTAGAAAACACCGTTACGTTTAAGCGGAGTACAGAATTATGCTTTTATCATCTGTCACAAGCTTAGAGGACCAGACGGGAGACGGCTTCTGACTAAATATCGAACAAATTTGCTTGCCACTTTTGGCGGGTGGTGAGGTAACACACAAGCACAAAAGAACTTGCACTAAAGCAACCTCGTTATTACATTCACAATAGATATTAATATATAAAAAATACACATAAAAACTAAAGACTTAAAGAAGAAAGATAAAATTGTGTCACACGCGATTAAAATCGTTTAGATACATTGTAACCATACAGGTAAAAGTTATAAAGGTTTGATTGGAAATCATATGCCGGTGGTGAGAGGGGTACGCCCGCTAAAACTACAATTGAAGTTGTTATATTATTTTTAAATTTACGTACTTATTTTATATATATAAAATAAGTACGTAAATATATCGTATTTATTTTTGTACTTTAGTATCACAAGATTGAAGTTCCGTGATTTTTTTATGCGGCCAGTTTTTGTGGTACTTAACAGTGAGTCAGTATTTTTTTTGCAATCTATGTTGATTAAATAAGTAGGTCGATTCATAAAGGTACGGGTTCTCGTTATTTCCATCATTCATGTGAAGGACATGCGTCATTGGTATAATCGCGGTCACGATAAGTTAGCTAGTGTATAAATTACTATAATGATAACTGGTGTAATTTGCTACCCTGATAACCTTTAGAAGAATGTCTGGACGTCATGTCATGCCGCTGTTATTACTATCATACGTTTTGTTACATCTTATTGATGTTACCTAAGGTAGGTTGGGCCGAACCAATTGGTTAGTTAAGTCCTTACTCGGACATACGTGTATCGTTTTTTTTTAATATTTATTTTAAAAGAAGGGGAGGTTTGATCAAAATTTATCCTGCCATCTCCATAGGCTCACATTAATTTAAGAACCTATCTTCATTTTATAGCACAAGTAACGATTTATTACAACAATTTGGCCTCCACCGACAGCGGATAAGCCAAGATACTTTTACATTTACATTCGCCAATATTTTGCAAATTGATCTTGTAACCAACATTTAAAGCGCTTCTTTCAGGTTCATTCCGGGCATATTCCACCAAAACATGAAAAACATCTTCAATTAAATGACACTCCGAACAATTTTTATAAGAAACTTTACTCATAAAGTGATGCGAAATTGTTTAGTGGAATATGCCCAGATCGAACCACTCAAGGCCGTCACATCACGTTCCTTGGAATATTTTGGATCTCCTTTTGAAAGCAGCCGTTTAACGACTAGTAATTCGGTATTACGCAGCATATCCGTAATGCTTTGGACTTTCAATAGGCCCCGACTATGACGCGCCTAGACTATGACGCGTAATACAAACCCGAGCTCAGCTATGATTTTGGCTCTACTAGAGATCTCAAAACTTTTTTACAGGGAAAGCATTATGAACTTGGGAGTCTTGGCTTCACATGAAATATTTTTGGTGGGATTTCATTTCTTTTTGGTAGACGCCGTAGATTGTTAGTGGACCACTTTTGCATATTATTCATTTGTTATAGACTAGTCAGTCCGGCAGTCGGTGTCATGCCCTGAACCAGATTGTAGCGCCACCTACTGGGTCCAATTGAAAATCTAAACCAAAAAGGAACTCACACAACAACACACACAAAAAAAAGCATCAAAATCGGTCGAGCCATTTTGAGTTTCTGCGAGATTAACGCACGTTAATAGATTTTTATATATATAGATAATACACCCACGTACGAGAGGTTGGAGGGGGAAAGATTCAATTTCTTAATTTTTCCGTTGTTTATAAGCAAATCCTAGCCTATATACCAAATTTTAGCCTGCTAGGTAGCTGTAGGTTATGTCAATAAATCTGACACAATAAAAGCTAGATAATAATTGATACTTAGTGTGTTTGATAAGTTTTCTGAGGACATCTTATCCTGCATGCAATATTCAGACCGACGCAATGATGGCTCGAAAATAAGAAGAAAAAATGGTAGGTAGTGCCCCGCTTCCTTCGACACTACCGTGCCCCCGATGGTAGGTATCCAAAAAAGACCTGAGAGCCTGGAGTAAATAATGACAGACACAAAATGAAAATTCAACAAGCTCATTGAAAATTAATGAAGGAAGTGTATGTATCTATAAATATAAATGAACTCTACCGCGTAACGTTACTTGTTAGTGAATGTCTCCGATGACCGGCAGCGATTGCTATTCAGAACTTGAACTTTGAACTGTCTTATCAGTGGATAAATTTACAACGAGCATCTATACAAAGCCACTTATCTAAATAATGCTTAACGTGCTTCCCTATTGTGCTAAATTTGTCTCTAGATTTTGTTTGACAAAACAGGATGTGACGTAATAGTGACAGAGGTCGGTCTTAAGTACTTAGGTATAATTATTATCTAGTTTTGAGCAGTATGAACGTAGGAATGGGAATTCCTTGAATGATACAGAAAAAAATTACATAAAAAGACCTTAATATTTGATATACATCAGTACAGTCGGCGGCTTTCAGTATCTATCAAAAGTATAGTCGCATTAAAAATAACCAAAGTATTACAATTGACTTAAGAGTTTATTTTAAATTGTATAAAGACTAATTTAATTTTTAAGCTAGTGTAAGTTCTTAACAGAATAACACTACACCAAAAACTCAATAACACTGCCCGATCCGGGAATCGCACCCAGGACCTCATCCGCTCGGCCGCCGCGCTTGGACCAATGGACCAATGAGTCATAAAAACCTTGGCGGGTCTTAACACTGGAATTGGCTGAACATTCATATTTTGCAGGCTAACTGTTCAGCCAGTACGAACTTACCAGATCGGCACTCACCGCCATTTTGAAGGTTTTTTGTATTTTAATAATGATACCTTATCTTAAAATCATGAGATTTCGTATTAATAGTACTTAATTCGTGGTCATGTTCTGAGTATACTAAATCTCTTCACGTCCTTAATTAACTATAAGCAAGTACATAAGTGGGAAAATGTTAATTCTTATCAAAATCGAATACCTGCTGATAACCGATTATATTGGTAAATAGTTAGGCACTATATCAAGCATGAAGTTAACTAAATAGCCACATTGTTAGTGATTAAGTAGGTATTTGTGTGGTTTATACAACATTACCTACCTATACATACATACATAATCTCACGCCTGGCAGGCAGCACCTATAGAACGCTACCTGTTACGATCATTACATACTATTTTGGCTTCATTCATCGTCTATGCTGTAAGCTTTGAGGATGTTAAAGGTATTTTTCAATGTAATTGGGGTACATAACATATAGTATTTTCTCAATAAGCCTACCTTTTTCCTCCCAAGCTCGGGATATTTTGAGTAATATCTAGCCGAAATGGATATGATCAACAAAAAGTTACCCGACATCACGGCGTCGTCCCGGCTGAATATGACGACTTTTGGAAGATTCGGCTTGGAGAGAGAGAGGTGGCGACAGGACTTGGCTTTCCGATTCAAGATCGTGGTCGTATTCGTCTATTGACAAAAAATATATATAACTTTTGCGTTCAGGTACATTATATTGTTACACGCGTCTTAGCCGATCGGTTATCGGTTTTGGTATAAACTTAGGACGTACAGCGTTTCTTGACGGTACAATTATCAGTACCTATTTATTTATATTGCTATTGATTTGGTATATTGACACCTGGGTTTTCTGACTGATAATCCTTAGGTATTCGTTTACACACGACACTTGTGTAATTGCAGTGGCTGAGGAAATTGCGTATGTTAATATGTACTATCGGGGCCTTTTCCGCCTGCCCACAAAAATTTTTTTTTGTCTAAATCTTGGGCTTATTAGGAAAGCCAGAACGTAATTAGTAGCAATATCCACTGCGCAGCTTAGTGACGCATCACGTGTAATCCTTTTTGTGAATTCTAAGGACGATATAATTTGGCCTTGGCGGGACTACAGAGCGCTTCTATTTTTTGGGTGCAAGCAAAAATGAACTTAGTAGTGGTCAGGCGGGAGTGTCCGCGATAGTACCTATTCCATCAACATATTCAGAAGGAATGGATGGAATATATCCCTCGATATATTCAATATAATTGCTACCTTTTCTAGCAGATAGTTTGTCCAATTTGTTTCAGCTTAACCTTCAACTTGAAAATAGGAGGGGACTATGCCCCACTCTTGCTATCTTACATAACCAGCACATAACTACTCTGTCACTTGGTTTAGTGGTTGCAAGCGCGGCTGCTGAGAGTGAAGTTCTGGGTTCGACTCCCAAGTCTGGAAAATTGTTATTGGGTTTTTCTGTTAGAAAATTCTCAGTAGCAGCCTGGAGTTAGGAAGTTGGTGGTGTGACACCCCATGCTTCGGAGAGCATGTAAAAGCCGTCGGTCCCTCGCATGATCTCTCTCCGGTCGTGTCGGATTGTCGTCCAATAGGACTATGAGAGTGAAGGAAGAGGGAGTGCACCATTAAAATCTACTAAGAGTGTTTTTGCAATTTTTTTTATAATTGGCTTACTGCTTAGGGCTCTTCTCATACGGAGAACCGAGAAGGCACGAGCAAAGATCACCACGCTAGCTCACTGCGGGTTGGCAACTTTACCGTATGTCTGTGAAGTCTTAGAATAACTAAGAAAAAAATACAGATAAATCTTACAAACGCATTAACGTATGCGAAGCGAACTCTAAAGTTATAATTCTTTGTGGAAAGAAAAATACTGATTCGAACCTGCGCCTACTGAATAAATACTCCAGGCGCTCTGACCACTAAGCCATCTCGACCTCATTTTAATACGTCTTTTGGTGACGTCATTGCTATTTATTATAACTTTAGAGTAATAAAAAATTATAACTCTAAAGTTATAAATTTATGTGAATTTATGTAGATATGTATGTAGGTTTGTGAGTTTCTTTATTCCAACATAACTAAACGCCTGAACCAATTTACATTCATACATACATCCATGAACAGCATGAACTCCAAAAACAAACACTCCTTTTTTGGGCAGTCGTGTGAAAAGCATCTGTGCCTTGTATTAACTAAATAGTGGGTACCCATATCAAATGTTCCACAGAACTGTACCCCGGCTGCAATGAAAATTTTTCAGCACCTTGTTCCCATTTTAGAAGGGGTGCTTTTTAATAATTAAAAATTATTATCATTAATATTATGACGTCAAACCTAGGATGATGAAATTCCCGTACTTAGTGGTAGACATCGACGGGCATTGTTGTATGTGCCGCCATATTGGCACGATTAAATTTATATTAGTTTACGTTTAATTGCTACCAAACTTGAATACTTATAATAAAAATGACATCTATATCTTTATAATTTTATTTGCTCTAATAATAAATTATAATTTTAACTGCAGATCAGATATGATAACAATTTGATGTCTAAGTTCTACTATAAAAGAGTCGGACAAAATTATAAACACTATCTTCTTGATCACTACAATCAACTAAGGTAAGAGAACAACCAATATGTATTAAGTAACTATAAACTGCTTTGGTCACTTTAATAAATTACTTCATTGATGATGCATGGTATAATTGTGTAAAATTTACAGAAAAAAAAAATGAAGTCCTTCATTGCATTCGCTGCCCTTGTGGCCATCGCCGTCGCCAGCCCTCTGGTGAAGCCCGTGTCTTCGGACCTCGCTCAGCTAGAAGCTATCGTAGCTGCTATCCAGAGCCCCAGCACTGACCCTGCCACCGCCGCCCTCCTCGAGCAGCAGCTGCAGGATATCATCGCCGCCAGCATCCCTGAGCCCATCGCCGTTGGACCCGCAATTATCCCTGACCCCATCGTCGTTGGACCTGCTGTCATCCCCGAGCCTGTTTATGAGGAACCCTCGATCGAACCCGCTTTGGTGGACTTCCCCATCGCTGACGATGTCATCTTGCCTTCTCCGGTCGTGGTTGGCCCCATCGCTGACGGTGCCCCCGCTCCCCTGGTACAGATTATCATAAACATCGCCCAGGCCGCTGAGTCAGGCCCTGCTGCTCCTGCCCCCATCCTCCCCGCTCCCGTTGTTATTCCCCCCCCAGAGATCCAACCTACACCCGTTCAGGTTGTAGACTCCGCCCCCGTCCCAGTTGAGCCCGTTGTCATCGGCACGCCCATCCTCCCCGCTCCCGTTGTGATTCCCCCCCCAGAGATCCAGCCTACACCCGTTCAGGTTGTAGACTCCGCCCCCATCCCAGTTGAGCCCGTTATCATCGGCACCCCCATCATCCCTTCTCCCGCTGTTGTTCTCCCTGATGACCTCAACTAAAAAGTTACGCATGTGTTCTTATACTCGATTGTAGTATCTAAAAATTGTGATGTACATGTGATGCAATAAAAGAGATTTCCGAATTCAATTTTTAGTCTATTTATTCAACATTCAAATTCAAATGTTTCATTTTAATTCAAGATAAATCTTTGAAAAGCGACACGACGAAAAAGAATACGGTCGCGAACAGGATTCGAACCTGCGCCTCCCGGATGAATACCCCAGGCGCTCTGACCACTAAGCCATCTCGACCTCTGCTCACCACCGCGAATTCTTCTTCCATATTTTAACACGTCTTATGGCGACGTCATTGCTATCAATTCAGTCCTTATACAAGTGACCGAACCGACACGACTAACTTTGCAGTTAATACAATGTCGTAAAGAATGCAATTACCTTAAAAATTCAAGATAAATCTTTGAAAAGCATTAACGCATGCTTAGCGAACTGTAAAGTTACAATATTAAATGGAAAAAGAATACGGTCGCGAACAGGATTCGAACCTGCGCCTCCCGGATGAATACTCCAGGCGCTCTGACCACTAAGCCATCTCGACCTCTGCTCACTACCGCGAATTCTTCTTCCATATTTTAACACGTCTTATGGCGACGTCATTGCTATCAATTCAGTCCTTATACAAGTGACCGAACCGACACGACTAACTTTGCAGTTAATACAATGTCGTAAAGAATGCAATTACCTTAATAATTCAAGATAAATCTTTGAAAAGCATTAACGCATGCTTAGCGAACTGTAAAGTTACAATATTAAATGGAAAAAGAATACGGTCGCGAACAGGATTCGAACCTGCGCCTCCCGGATGAATACTCCAGGCGCTCTGACCACTAAGCCATCTCGACCTCTGCTCACCACCGCGAATTCTTCTTCCATATTTTAACACGTCTTATAGCGACGTCATTGCTATCAATTCAGTCCTTATACAAGTGACCGAACTGACACGACTAACTTTGCAGTTAATACAATGTCGTAAAGAATGCAATTAATATCGTAACTTTAGAGTTCGCTAAGCATGCGTTAATGCTTTTCAAAGATTTATCTTGAATTATTAAGGTAATTGCATTCTTTACGACATTGTATTAACTGCAAAGTTAGTCGTGTCGGTTCGGTCACTTGTTTAAGGACTGAATTGATACTTTGATAGCAATGACGTCGCCATAAGACGTGTTAAAATATGGAAGAAGAATTCGCGGTGGTGAGCAGAGGTCGAGATGGCTTAGTGGTCAGAGCGCCTGGGGTATTCATCCGGGAGGCGCAGGTTCGAATCCTGTTCGCGACCGTATTCTTTTTCCATTTAATATTGTAACTTTACAGTTCGCTAAGCATGCGTTAATGCTTTTCAAAGATTTATCTTGAATTATTAAGGTAGTTGCATTCTTTACGACATTGTATTAACTGCAAAGTTAGTCGTGTCGGTTCGGTCACTTGTATAAGGACTGAATTGATAGCAATGACGTCGCCATAAGACGTGTTAAAATATGGAATAATAATTTGCGGTGGTGAGCAGAGGTCGAGATGGCTTATTGGTCAGAGCGCCTGGAGTATTCATCCGGAAAGGCGCAGGTTCGAATCCTGTTCCATTTTACTTAATACCCATAATACATAATCAGCACATAAGTGCAACACTGTAAGGAAAGATTCACAGAGAAATCATGAGAGTTAATCACCTCGCAAGGACTGACTGTGGGATGGCGAGATCAGACTATTAGATTGAGGCTTCCTCACGATGTTTTCCTTCACAGTATATCAGTGATATCTTAGATTGACTATGAAAAAACATATGACATTGACAAAAGTCACATTGGTATACGCTCCATTTGAACCTCCAACTTGTGGTTCAACAAGCGGAGCCATCGCTATCAGCCTCATAGTCATAGAGTCTGCTTACGAGCCCGTCTCTATCGGACCCACTATGGTAGAATTCCCCATCGTGCTATCTGGCATCGTTGGATCCATCGCCGATGGTGCTCTAGCTCTACTAATCCAGATTGCGAACATCGCCCAGACCAATACTGAGTCATCTAGTCTCCCGGAAATATCCAGCCAACACCCGTGGTTGTTTTGGACTCCATCTTCGTCCCGTTAGTCCGTTGCTGTGGACAGACACGCTGAGCAGTGATAGCCTAGTGGTATGACCGTTGGACTGACAAGTCAAAGGTCACAAGTTCTAATCGAAGTTATGTGCGTATTATAAACTAATTATAACTTGCTTAAGGTGAAGGAAAACATCGTGAGGAAACCAGCACACCTGAGAGATTTTCTCGATGGTGTGTAAGAAGAAAGAAGAAAGAAGTAAGAAGCCATGTCAGGGACCTACGGGTGGTTTAAACATTAGGCTGTTCATCAACCACACGATAAGGAAAGAAGAAACAGACACGGGGATGGTGTCTGTATTTTCTAATGTAGAACTATATTAGGAAAATTTAGGTTATGGGTGCCGTCTACAAGCAGCACCAGATGTAGGGCTGGGAACAGAACTCCCGGCTCCTACTGAGAAAGACCTTTTCGGCGGAGAAATTACCTGTGCGCATCCCACCCGACGAGGACCCGGTATGGTTATGTGGGGCTCGCCTTGCACCCACTAAAAACATCGCGCCCTGACACTGCATCCGCTTTCATTGATGAGTTTCGAGAACTGCTGCATATTACTTTTGCATATTGAGAAAGACCTACCGAAACTCAATAATACTGCCCGACCGGGGAATCAAACCCATAACCTCACCCCCAACAGACGCGATTATGGCAACTAGGCCGACGACGTAGTTCTTTTTATACTATACTAAATTCTATATATTAGTTATATTCCGGAATTTTGCCCAAGGTATACTGTTTTGTTGTGAACGCCTACTGTTCATGAATACAATATGAGTAAGGCAAGTTATTTGCTTTGACTTTATTTATGTTTTCAAGATATCATTAACATAATTATAATAATATATTCCCGACCGAATTTTCGGTCATGGGGAGCGGTTTCGTTTTTTTTTTTCAAACCTTCGTTGACCTTTGATGTTTCCTTCCTGATCGGTATAAGCAAAGGACTTTGCAATACAGTCCCTTTAGACTATAATATAATCGTTAGACTTATTTATGTTTTATTATTAACAGCCTCATTGGTCTAGTGGCCCCAAGCGCGACTGCTGAGCGTAAGGTCGTGGGTTCGATTCTTGTATCGGGCAGTGTTATTTTTTAGTAGCAGCCCGGAGTTAGGAAGTTAGGGGTGTAAAACCCCTGTATTTCGGAGAGCACGTAAAGCCGCCCTCCGCCTGATTTCTCTCCGATCGAGTCGGATTCCCGTTCTATTGGACTATGAGAGTGAAGTAAAAGGGAGCGCACCTATGTTTGCGCATTCACTTGTGCATTATAATATCTGCATTCTTAACTTAGTTTGCGTGGGAATAGGTCGCTATGACCGAAAATTCGGTCGGGAGTATATTATTATAATTATGTTTATGATATCTTGAAAACATAAATAAAGTCGAAGCAAATAACTTGCCTTACTCATATAGTATTTCAATAACAGTAGGCGTTCACAACGAAACAGTATACCTGCGGCAAAGTACCGCAATACACTTAGTAGAATTTAGTTTAGTATAAAAATAACTCGGTTGTCTAGTTGCCATAAGCACGTCTGTTGGGGGTGAGGTCTTGGAATCAGAATCAGAATGTTTTATTTGTAAACATAGGTAGGGGTACAGTTGTGTGAGGTGTTACAGTGTTGGTGGGTGCACCATGTTATGCCATGTGGCTTACAAATCTATTGTTACGGACAGACAGCTCCTCACACCAACACATGTACCTAAAGCATTATAATACGCTTATCAAAGATTTGTGATGAATAAGCACATAACTTGTGCACGATTAGTTAGTTGATTTTGTTATTTTCTTTATATTTCCTTTAACGTATACTTACGTCAGAATCATAAGTAGAAAGTAGGAAGGCACGCCTACGTGCATTAGGATAATGCGTCAGAGCATAATATCGAATTAATACTTTCTTGAGTAAATAGGGGTAAGCAGGAATAAAACAAGTTAGCCAATCAGAGTCGCCACTTTAATTTCTCACATGTGTGTGTGTACATTATATACTTCAAAAGTAGCTTCACTTTTCATGACCGCATTCCTTACCTAATAAGGTGAGAAACCTGGACCCTGGTCCCGCATTGGGTGAAAAGTGCGAGGACAGGAAACGAGACGAAGTAGGCGTAGCTGCGGGGGGACCGCGGCCGCTACAGTGGCGCCCTCACCAGCGCGAGCTGCGCGCTGATTGGCTGCGCACACCTGCCACCGAGGGCCGGTGGTCACTACTTCAGAGGAGAGCCAGGCTACAAGAACGCCGGGTTCACCTAGAACCTCAGTTGTTTTGTTTTTAAATTCAGTCAACATCAAGAAAAATGTAAATGTATTACGGAGAGTTCCGAACGAACTCTCATGCGGAACCTTTTGTTAATGTTATTAGAATCAGTGTTACTTGGAAAGATATGTTTAAAGTAGAGTCACAATTTGTAAATAAATACGGCGAAGTGCCTTTCAACGAATTAGTGAATTTTACTTGATCTGACCCCGACTGTTAGGCGATCCCTGACAGTTTGATGGTCCTTCGAGCCGGATCGGGAAGATACAGTCCACAAATCGCCGTGCAGATCGCCGTGCCAGGCCGCCGTGCAGATCGCCGTGCAGATCGCCGTGCAGATCGCCGTGCCAGGTCGCCGTGCAGATCGCCGTGCCAGATCGCCGTGCCAGGTCGCCGTGCAGATCGCCGGGCCAGGACGCCGAGCAAGACCTCCGTGCAAGATCATAACGCGAGTGAATCGCGGCCCTGTATTCCGTACCACCTAACGGTGCCAATGGTACGGGATCGGGTGTCAACGCCGAACCCAGGCGGTGTGGTATGGTTGCGTGATACCACCAACTCACAAGAGTGCCCTTTTTTAAGACACGAGTTGAATAGCGCTTCTACGCCAGTAAGGTCGTACGTGGTGCGGGGGCCGGACTGTAGGCACTCGCCAAAGGAACCGGACACTCCAGCCGGTTGCTGAGCACCCCGTAGGACGTACGATCCTCTGCTGGGTAGATCCCCCCCCCCCCCTTTCCTACGCCTTCCATCCCGACGGGAGTGAACGCCCGTCACAGCGGCACCTCCCCGAGGACTGTTAGGGACTGCTAGTGTTAGGGACTGCTAGTGTTAGGGACTGCTAGTGTTAGGATGAAGACTAGGAGCCAGTCAGCAGAAGATAAAGGCCGGGTGTACGAAGAACCCCCCGCCTCACCGTCCGTACCCGCGTCCGCGAGCACGTCACGCATAAACCCCGAACAACGTGAACCCGCGATGCCTGCGACACGAGTGGACGCGCCCGCACCGACATCCCGTGCGCCCGCCATCGCCGCTACAAATGTCATCGCTGAAGAACGCGAGAGACGTTCAAGAGCTCCGTCGGAACGATCGCAGCGGTCGACATCGAGCGCCATAGCGCGTATACGACAAGCAGAGTTCGCAGCGCAAGAAAGATTAATTGAAATTCGAAGGAAGGAATTACAATTAGAAGCCGAGTTAGTCAAAAAGCGGCTGGCCATGGACGTCGCTACAATACGTGAAGAAACCGATCGTGATAGTGTGATGGCAAACGAAACCATAGAGGTGGAACGCCGCGTCACCAACTGGCTGAAGAGCGCTCAGCCACGGGGGGAGGACCCCCTGCCATTGACGTCATTGGAAGACATGTCGTCGGCAATACCCAGAACGGTCCCGTGCGATCCACGGGGGGAGCAAGCAGAACGCGAGCAACCCTATCAAGGGAATAGTGACGATAGACCTAGAGTAAGACATCAGTGCGAACCAGATGTGCGTCAATTTCAACCACGCACTACACCACGCGAACGAACTGAAGACACCCCCCGGCGGCCGCGATCACCGACCCCCGGGAGGTCGCGAGAACGAGGAATCGATCGGTTAGCCGAAGCACTCGAACGAATGGCCAGCAAGAGGGCACCACCGAGGCAAGCGCAGGAATTACCCGTCTTCGCCGGCGCGCCCAACGAATGGTTATTGTATAAAGCGGCGATGCGAGATTCTACACGAATGTTCGGTTTCACACAAGGGGAGAACCTCGCGCGACTCAGAACGAGTTTGAAGGGTGAAGCACGCGAAGTAGTGGCCGCTCTATTATGTACGGCCTCCGATCCCACCGTTATTATGCACGCGCTCGATCAATACTACGGACGCCCTGAAATAATCATCGACAAGGCATTAGAGGATATCAAAAGGATGCCTCGCCCCGGATCGACCGCTAGCGAACTGAACTCGTTCGCAGTGCGTCTACAGAACGTAGTGAGCATACTGTCGTGCGTCGATAACAAAGGATACCTGAACAATCCGATGCTGGCACGACAAGTCACAGAAAAATTGAGCCCTCACTTACGAGCGAGGTGGTGCGACTATGCGGAAGAGCATGGAAGCCAAGAAGAAGCAGAGATCGTCACAGTGGCCAATTTTCTCATGAGAGAGGCAAGCCGCGCCATGCGATTCGGTTACGTAACGACAATTACGAGTGGTCAACCGAAACTGGAGCCCCCACGCAACGCCCCATTCAACCGCGTCGGCGGTATGATCAAGCGAAGTAATAACAGGAAACAGGGCGCTGCTTATGCCGCAACAGGAGACCCGAAGAAGGTGTGTCTGTGCTGTGGTAAGGAACACGATACGCAGAGATGCGAAAGACTGAAAGCCATGACAGTCTCTCAGCGGTGGGAATGGGCAAAGGAAACGCGCGTCTGTTTCCGCTGCATGAACAGTAAACATCGACGCGGGGCGTGCAACGCGAGAAAATGCGGAGTGAACGAATGCAGGCACCCGCATCACGAAATGCTGCACGACTCAACGAACAAGTCGGCTGACGATGAGAAAAAGGGAGAAACCGTGGACGCCGCTACCCACACTGTGATAGGCTCGAGCGCCGTATTGTTGAAGGTCTGCCCGATCGTTATACGCGGACCTGACGGCACGGAACGGGAAGCCCACGCTCTGTTGGACGAGGGATCCACCATTACGCTGATCGACCAGGAACTTGCAAAGGCAGTGAACGCGCACGGTCCGACGTGCGCACTGCGCGTGCACGGTATTACATCAACGCAACAAGAGCCGACCAGCCAGCGAGTACACGTGGAAATAAGAGGTAGGCAGAGCGACTACTATCCTGTGAGAGCGCATACAGTGAAACAACTGAACATCACGAGCCAAAGCATAGATGGAAGTTGTCTACGGTACCAACATCTAAAACAACTCGATCGAAACGACGTATGCTATAGAAACGCACGACCGCGTATACTAATAGGAGCCGATCAATGGCACTTAATAGTGTCAAGAAAACTGTTAACGGGACAAAAGAATGAGCCCGCCGCGTCGCTCACTCAACTAGGGTGGGTGATACACGGTGTCGCGCCGCGTAGCGTGATAACAGAAGACCACGCAGCCGCACAAGGAACGGTGCTACACATAGGCACGCCCAAATACCACGCGCGGAGGCGGAGCAACGAGGAGTTAGCCGATCTTCTGGCGGCTCACTTCGCCATCGATGCGCTGGGAATAGAAAAAAAGAGCAAGCCCGTGAAAGAAGACGAGCGTGCCGTGGAAATATTTAAAGAAACCGTACGAGCAGTAGACGGTCAATACGAGGTGGGCCTACCATGGAGGACAAACGAGGTACATCTACCGCCGAGTTACGACATGGCCGTGCGCCGATTGCGCTCACTAGAACGACGAATGGATAAGTCTGCCGAATTTCGGAACGCGTACACAGCCAAAATGAACGAACTATTTCAGAAAGGTTACGCCGCCCCGGTACTCGATGACACGAACCCCAGAACGGAGTGGTATTTACCACACTTTGCTGTTACGAACCCAAATAAACCGGGAAAAGTACGTCTCGTATTCGACGCCGCGGCACGCACGAACGGACGATGCCTTAACGACGAATTGCTCACCGGGCCGGACAAGCTGCAAGCACTACACGGTGTGTTGTTCAGGTTCCGAGAACGATCGATCGCGATAGCAGCAGACATAAAAGAAATGTTTCTGCGAGTACGAATACGCAAAGAAGATAGATCAGCGCAACGATTTCTGTGGCGAGGCGACGAACGCGACGTGCCGCCGCGCAGATATGAAATGAGTGCCATGATATTCGGTGCCAGAAGCTCGCCATTTTTAGCGCATAGTGTGCGCGACAGAAACGCACAAGATCACGGGAGCACCCATCCCCGCGCGCTACATGCGATCACGCGCAACCATTATATGGACGACTGGTTAGACTGTTTCGACTCTGAATCGATCGCCGCCGCTACCATGAAAGAGGTACGTCAAGTACACAAACAAGCGGGATTCGAACTAGCCGGATGGGCTACAAATCGCCCCCACCTGATCGCGAGTATACCGCCCGCGGACAGAGCCGGCGCCCCGAAAGAATTAGGCGCGAACGTTCACCCCTATGAAAAAACACTGGGAATAAGATGGCACTCGGACCGGGACGAATTCGCATTCAACACCGCGATGAACCGCGTACCCGCCGACGTTCGCAGCGGAGAACGAACGCCCACCAAACGAGAAACGTTGAGCGCAGTAATGTCGATATTCGACCCACTCGGCCTCTTAAGCCCCTACACCATAATCGCTAAAATAACGCTGCAAGGGCTCTGGAGGAAGAAAACAGGATGGGACGAACCGATACCGACAGAGGAAGCGATAGCCTTCAATGAATGGATCACCGACTTAGCCAGCGTAGCAACGCTACGACTACCACGATGCTACGCGAACCGTAGCGTCGTAGCGCGATCGTTACACATATTCACCGACGCTAGCGAACAAGCCTATGCAACGGTGGCATATTGGCGTCTCACGATGAACGATGGAACAGTCGACGTGATGCTGGTCGCCGGGAAGGCCAAGGTGGCCCCAATAAAAGCCCAAAGTATCCCACGTATGGAGCTGCAGGCCTGCCTAATAGGCGCGCGACTATCCGCCGAGATATTACGAGAACATACGTGGAAAACGGAGGCTACCTTCTGGAGCGATTCGAAAACAGCCCTACACTGGATACGTAACGATTCGGCCAAATATACGCCGTATGTGGCTCACAGATTGGGTGAAATAGCGGAACTCACGAAACCAGAACAATGGCGCTGGGTGCCGACCGCACACAACGCGGCAGACGACGCGACACGCAACGGAAAGACGTGCATACGAGCCACCGACAGATGGTTCGTCGGACCGGACTTCCTCCGCGAACCGGAAGAGAGCTGGCCGCAAGAAACAATGCAAGTCGAAAATACTAACAACGAATGCGTCGCCCACGTCGTCGGCGAGAATAGCATGATAAACTTCACACGCTTCTCGTGCTACAATCGGTTGCTACGAGCCACGGCGACGGCACTATTATTCATAGATAAATGTCGTAAACAAGAGAAAACACTAGAATTACGACACCTAGAACGAGCCGAACTGATACTGATTCAAGAGTCTCAAAAGGAAAGCTTCCCGAACGAATGTGTGAAGCTTAAAACAACAGGGAGGGTGGACAGAGCGAGTCGACTCAGTAAACTAGACCCAGCCATCAACAAAGAAAACGGGGTCATCGTACTCAACGGGCGAATAGACGCCGCGAACGTACCCGCGCGAACCAAGAGGCCACCGATCCTCGATGGAAAACATGCGCTAAC
Source organism: Xylocampa areola (assembly GCA_935421205.1). Lineage (NCBI taxonomy): Eukaryota > Metazoa > Arthropoda > Insecta > Lepidoptera > Noctuidae > Xylocampa > Xylocampa areola. The sequence continues at coordinate 12,691,296 of OW285218.1, read as the reverse complement.
ACGTCTTATCATTAAACACGAACACGTAACTCGAGGGCACATGGAAAGAGTCATCACGGGACCCGACGGGGTAACGCGGAGTGCGGACGTGCGGACCAAAGGAGGGGTATTCAGGCGGCCAGTGAGGCGACTGATCGTCCTCACGTCTGCAAAAGAGGCTCGCACTGCTACGCCGGGGGGAGAATGTTACGGACAGACAGCTCCTCACACCAACACATGTACCTAAAGCATTATAATACGCTTATCAAAGATTTGTGATGAATAAGCACATAACTTGTGCACGATTAGTTAGTTGATTTTGTTATTTTCTTTATATTTCCTTTAACGTATACTTACGTCAGAATCATAAGTAGAAAGTAGGAAGGCACGCCTACGTGCATTAGGATAATGCGTCAGAGCATAATATCGAATTAATACTTTCTTGAGTAAATAGGGGTAAGCAGGAATAAAACAAGTTAGCCAATCAGAGTCGCCACTTTAATTTCTCACATGTGTGTGTGTACATTATATACTTCAAAAGTAGCTTCACTTTTCATGACCGCATTCCTTACCTAATAAGGTGAGAAACCTGGACCCTGGTCCCGCATTGGGTGAAAAGTGCGAGGACAGGAAACGAGACGAAGTAGGCGTAGCTGCGGGGGGACCGCGGCCGCTACAGTGGCGCCCTCACCAGCGCGAGCTGCGCGCTGATTGGCTGCGCACACCTGCCACCGAGGGCCGGTGGTCACTACTTCAGAGGAGAGCCAGGCTACAAGAACGCCGGGTTCACCTAGAACCTCAGTTGTTTTGTTTTTAAATTCAGTCAACATCAAGAAAAATGTAAATGTATTACGGAGAGTTCCGAACGAACTCTCATGCGGAACCTTTTGTTAATGTTATTAGAATCAGTGTTACTTGGAAAGATATGTTTAAAGTAGAGTCACAATTTGTAAATAAATACGGCGAAGTGCCTTTCAACGAATTAGTGAATTTTACTTGATCTGACCCCGACTGTTAGGCGATCCCTGACATCTATATTATAAAAATGAATCCTTATTTCCCTTGGTCACGCCATAACTTGAGAACGACTGCACCAAATTGGATATTTTTTTTTTCCTTTTGTTCGTCATTGTAAGGACAAGGTATTAAAATAAGTTTTTGTATAATACGAAAATAGGTTAAAAGTGGTTTTGTATGTGTAGTGATCGCGAAAATCTAAGATATAACTATAAGTTTTTTTTTATCGTACGGTTAAGTTTTTAAGGTTCGGGTGAAACCGCGGGGCACAGCTAGTATGTTATAATTCCAACTAGTTTTAAATTTACATTATCATATCTTTATGAAATTCAAAAATATGAACATCATGTGGACATTAATGTTAGTTTTAATCTCATATTACATACATACTGCCTATTGTCAAGCATTATGAGTTTGTCATGCTCGCTAAAATATCCTGCTGATGGTGGCGTCGTACATCGGGTCGTCGAGTTCCCTTCAAAATGGTTGAGCTAAGCGAGGCTGATGTGCGCGTCATGCTCGTGAACTGCCTTGGCAATCATTTGTTTCTAGCGCTTTCCTTTGTTATTTTGCTCATTAACCTGCATTATTCTCACATTACCATATTTATTGTAATAGCAATTTATTTTAAAAACGTGTCTATGGAGTTTTTTGCTGGCTCTTCTCCATAAGATCAACGCCTTGGAACCGTGCACCTAGTTTTGATTTTTCATAAATGCCTGTGATATGACTAATTGAAATAAACAAAATGAATTTGAACTAATTTTACATTAGCACATAATTCCATTAATAATGCACTGCTGAGCAGAAGGTCTTGGGTTCGATTCGGGCTAAGTGTTATTGAGTTTTCTAGTAGGAAATTCTCAGTAGCAGCCCGGAGTTTGGAATTATGCCCGATTGATGACAATAGGCTCACCAGCTATTACATGGGACTTAATAACAGCATTGGTGAAATATGGGTGTACTGTGTACACCTCTGCCTACCCCTTCGTGGAATACAGGCGTGATGCTATGTTATGTGGTATGTTTTCGTATGATGGTGTTATGTTATTAATAATAATTATATAATTCTATATGTTTTATTGAGTTCGATTCCCGGGTCGGGCAGTGTTATTGAGTTTCGTTAGGTTTTTCTCAGTATGCGAAAGTAATATGCAGCAGTTCTCGAATCATCATCTTTTGCGAGGATTTGGGGTTTATCGAAACGTAGAAAATGGTTAGTATCATACCTGAACCTATCGTCGTTGGACCCGCAATCATCCCTGACCCCATCGTCGTTGGACCTGCTGTCATCCCCGAGCCTGTTTATGAGGAACCCTCGATCGAACCCGCTTTGGTGGACTTCCCCATCGCTGACGATGTCATCTTGCCTTCTCCCGTCGTGGTTGGCCCCATCGCTGACGGTGCCCCCGCTCCCCTGGTACAGATTATCATAAACATCGCCCAGGCCGCTGAGTCAGGCCCTGCTGCTCCTGCCCCCATCCTCCCCGCTCCCGTTGTTATTCCCCCCCCAGAGATCCAGCCTACACCCGTTCAGGTTGTAGACTCCGCCCCCGTCCCAGTTGAGCCCGTTATCATCGGCACTCCCATCATCCCTTCTCCCGCCGTTGTTCTCCCTGATGACCTCAATTAATTTACTGAACAGTGACAATAACACCTTTATGATAATTTTGCACCTTGTTGAAGTAAATAATAAAATGTTTTATTTTACAAAACTTTTTTGTTTTATTGCGTAAGTAATTAACTATTTAACTAAGAAACTTTCTTAGTTAATCTAAGACATCACAGACCTACGGTAAAGGAAAACTTCGTGAGGAAATAAGGAGGACTTAAGTCTGAAATCGCTTACAAGCAGTGAGCTAGCGTGATGATGAATGCTCGTGCCTTCTCCGTATGAGAAGAGGCCCTTGCCCTGTAGTGAGACAGTTACTGGTTATGTTAATTAACTATTTAAGAGTAAACATAATATTAAGGTACATATTATAGCTATACAGGTGTCCAAGGGAGGGTGTAGAAGTGAAAGTCTGGAGTTAGGGGACACTAATACCTATCGATTAATGTTCACCGCTTTTTGGTATATTTGAGGTACGATTTTTTAATGAGAAAGAAATACCGGATCAGATTTAAAAAGAGATTAAAAATATCTGATGGGATTTGTATTAGTAACCTATTCCTTGTGAATTGAGCCAGTCAGCGCAAGAGTGGCCTATCTTTTTCGAAACACAATTAATTAAAAAATAGAGTTCTCAATTGTACTTTCACACACGAAATAATCAGTCTTCTAAAGTTAATGCAAGTTTCCGAAATTTGGAACAAAGGTGAAAAATTTTAGTTCGAGCGAGTCAGAGTCGAATTTCGAATGCAAAACAAAAAAAAAATGCCGTAGTTTCTGGGTAGTTTTAAAAACTTTACAAGACTAAGCTTTCATAATAACGCAAAAAAGTGGTACCTGATAGGATATTATTCGCTGAAATCGACCCTTAAAGGTACCGAAGTGGACTTTGGTTCATGCAATCAAAACAACTTTTCTTTCATTATTGCTATTGATAGGAATGATCATAGAAATGTTCGTACTCATACGTAATGAGTAACAGTCATAATATTTGATCAGTCTAGATACTTATAATATTTATTTAATCCTTTATGCTCATAATAGTACAAATGTATATGTATATGAACTATAATACAAAACTAGTTTAATTCAGGCATGTTGTGATGTTGCTGGCCTAGCGAGGTTTTAATGGAACGAGTTATAATATTAATACGGAGATAAATAGTTACTAGTAAATTATTGACTGAAGTGACTGTTTCGTATGCCTAGCAGGGACACCGACTCCGTGGATGCCCGAGGGCTCCAGCACCCATACGAGGAAAAAAGTGGCTGCACACCACCCGTGGTGAGAGTCATAAAAATTGGCAGACAATTTGCAAACGTATGTATCGTAGTGTGGTAGTAAGTGTACTTGTGATGTTGCAGAAAATCTTTGTGTCCTTTCCTGTCCGTTCTTTTGGACGTTTAAAATATGGGTTCTTGGATTTAGAAGCGATGTTTTACTTCACACACTTCACCAATTATTTGAAACTAGTCATCAAATGGGCATGAGCACCCACCAGATATGTAGTACACTAGGGAAGCTACGCATCTCACACAGCTGCTGGGATGTTGCTAATGCATGCTTACTTTCCATAATAATGTAAAAAAAAAATTCAAATAAAACGAACCAACGTAATATTTTTGTCTCTTCTCCAGCATATGGTCTTACTCGCGATGACCTTAAATACCTATTTGCATTAAATAATCACAACAGTAAACGAAATTCGAACATTGTAACTTTTATGTCACCTATGACGATGTGCCCCTCAGTGGCCTCAGTGGCCTCAGTCATCAGACATACGTAGATATTTTGCATTCATAAAAACGAATGGCGTAAGATTATATTGATTTATTTGTACTATAAAAAATATAATTTTAACTGCAGTTCAGATATGATAACGATTTAGTATGAAAATTTTACTATAAAAGAGTCGAACAAAATTGAAAGCACTATCTTCTTGATCACCGCAATCAACTAAGGTAAGAGGACAACAAATAATTACTATAAAAATATATATATTTAAATAATATTTAAAATTCTTAAAGAAATTGTGTATTACAGAAAACAAAAATGAAATTCTTCATTGCCTTCGCTGCCCTCGTGGCCATTGCCGTCGCCAGCCCCCTGGTGAAGCCCGTGCCTTCGGACCTCGCTCAGCTAGAAGCTATCGTAGCTGCCATCCAGAGCCCCAGTACTGACCCCGCAACCGCCGCCCTCCTCGAGCAGCAGCTGCAAGATATCATCGCCGCCAGCATCCCTGAGCCCATTGCCGTTGGACCCGCAATCATCCCTGACCCCATCGTCGTTGGACCTGCTGTCATCCCCGAGCCTGTTTATGAGGAACCCTCGATCGAACCCGCTTTGGTGGACTTCCCCATCGCAGAAGATGTCATCTTGCCTTCTCCCGTCGTGGTTGGCCCCATCGCTGACGGTGCCCCCGCTCCCCTGGTACAGATTATCATAAACATCGCCCAGGCCGCTGAGTCAGGCCCTGCTGCTCCTGCCCCCATCCTCCCCGCTCCCGTTGTTATTCCCCCCCCAGAGATCCAGCCTACACCCGTTCAGGTTGTAGACTCCGCCCCCGTCCCAGTTGAGCCCGTTATCATCGGCACTCCCATCATCCCTTCTCCCGCTGTTGTTCTCCCTGATGACCTCAACTAATTTACTGAACAGTGACAATTACACCTTTGTGGTTATTTTATAGAACACAATTTTGCATCTTGTTAAAGAACCTAATAAAATGTTTTACTTTGCTAAACTTTTTTGTTTTATTGTGTAAGTGTTTAACTAATGAACTAAGAAAGTTTTTTAGTTAATCTACTATGACATCATATACATACGGTAAACGAAAACGTCGTAAGGCACCTGGATTTAAGTCTGAAGAAAAATGGACGAGCGACAAGTTCGAACACTATACTTATACGAGTACTTGTTAGGCCACAGTGCGCGGGCTGCGGCTGACAATATCAACACTGTATTGGGCGCTGGAAGTACTAGCCATGCCACGGTGTTCAGATGGTTTGACCGTTTTGAATCAGGAGACAGGAGCCTTGAAAGTCAGTCACGCTCAGGACGACCACCTGCATTCAATGATGACGATTTACGCCGCGAACTGGAGTCGAATCCGGATGCTACCACTCGTGAATTAGCGGAAGCACTTAACTGCAGTCACCACGCTGTGGAATACCGTTTGAATGAGCTTGGGTATCGAAAAGTTTTGGCTCGATGGGTACCGCACATCCTTACCGACGCCAGTCGTGCAGTCCGTGTCATCATCTGTCAATCACTTTTGCTGCGACCCCGACGTAAAGAGTTTTTGTCTGATCTGGTTACGGGAGATGAATCATGGATTTATTATGAGAACGATACACGTCGTACTTTTTGGCTGCCTCGAGAAGAAACGCCACCAACTCAACCGAAGCTGAGTCAAAAGAACCGCTTAAAAGTTCTGCTTTGCTGTTTCTGGGACGCGCAAGGCATGCTGTGTCATGAACTATTACACAATCAAACTGTAGACGCTAACAAATATTCAACCCAGCTCACCGAACTATCTTCTGCTATCCAGAAAAAACGACGACGACGAGTCAATGCAATTTTACTACATGATAACGCTCGAACTCACGTCGCATCTACCGTTCGCCAACAGCTGCAGAACTTGGGCTGGGAGACGATACCCCACCCACCTTACTCTCCAGTCCTCGCACCATCAGACTATCATTTGTTTAGAGCCCTGAAACAACATTTGCGGGGTAAACAAATTTAATGATTTCCATGATGTACAGGCGGAGTCGAACAACTTTTTCGGGGCACAGCCATCAGAGTTCTGGGCGAAAGGCATCCAAACTTTGCCGGATCGTTGGCAAGAAGTCTTAGATGCTAATGGTGATTACATCATTGACTAAGCTTTTTGTATTGTACTAATAATAATAAAAAAAAAACATTACTTTTGTGCCAACTCAATACTTTCACACACGAAATAATCAGCTTTCTAAAGTTAATGCAATTTACCGAAATTTGGATTAAAATTAAGTTCGATCGAGTCATTGAGTAAAATTGTCAGCGCTAAACTAAAAAAAAATACGATTAAGTCACTGGTTAATAATAAAAAAAAAACAACACTAAGCTTTCATTAAAACGCAAAGTTACTGAGGTGGAATTTAGTTCATGCAATCAAAACAAATTTTCTCTCATTATTTTAATCAAGATTACATTATTCATGATTAGTTGTGCAAAATAAGAATAATTACAGGTAAATGTTACTGTTGTGATTATTTAATGCAAATAGGTATTTAAGGTCATCGCTAGTAAGACCATATGGTAGAGAAAAGACAAAAATATTACTTTGGCTCGTTTTGTTTTGCACATCGTTTTTTTTACATTATTATGGAAAGTAAGCATGCATTAGCAACATCCCAGCAGCTGTGTGAGATGCGTATCTTCCCTAGTGTACTTCATATCTGGTGGGTGCTCATACCCATTTGATGACGAGTTTCAAATAACTAGTGAAGTGTGTGAAGTAAAACATCGCTTCTAAATCCCAAAACCCATATTTTAAACGTCCAAAAGAACGGACAGGAAAGGACACAAAGATTTTCTGCAACATCACACTACGATACATACGTTTGCAAATTGTCTGCCAATTTTTATGACTCTCACCACGGGTGGTGTGCAGCCACTATTTTCCTCGTGTGGGTACTGGAGCCCTCGGGCATCCACGGAGTCGGTGCCCCTGCTAGGCATACGGAACAGTCACTTCAGTCAATAATTTACTAGTATTTATCTCCGTATTAATATTATAACTCGTTCCATTAAAACCCCGGTAGGCCAGCAACATCACAACATGCCTGAATCTCTGACAACTAGTTTTGTATTATAGTTCATATATAGGACCACCTTTGTACTATTTTGAGCATAAAGGATTAAATAAATATTATAAGTATCTAGACTGATCAAATATTATGACTGTTACTCATTACGTATGAGTACGAACATTTCTATGATCATTCCTATCAATAGCAATAATGAAAGAAAAGTTATTTTGATTGCATGAACTAAAGTCCACTTCAGTACCTTTAAGGGTCGATTTCAGCGAATAATATCCTATCAGGTACCACTTTTTTGCGTTATTATGAAAGCTTAGTCTTGTAAAGTTTTTAAAACTACCCAGAAACTACGGCTTTTTTGTTTTTTTTTGCATTCAAAATTCGACTCTGACTCGCTCGAACTAAAGATTTCACCTTTTTCCAAATTTCGGAAACTTGCATTAACTTTAGAAGGCTGATTATTTCGTGTGTGAAAGTACAATTGAGAACTCTATTTTTTAATTAATTGTGTTTCGAAAAAGATAGGCCACTCTTGCGCTGACTGGCTCAATTCACAAGGAATAGGTTACTTATACAAATCCCGCAGAACTTTTTTAATCTCTTTTTAAAACTGATCCGGTATTTTTTTCTCATTAAAAAATCATACCTCGAATATACCAAAAAGCGGTGAACATTTAATCGATAGGTATTAGTGTCCTCTAACTCCAGACTTTCACTTCTACACCCTCCCTGGGACACCTGTTTAGCTATAATATGTACCTTAATATTATGTTTACTCTTAAATAGTTAATTAACATAACCAGTAACTGTCTCACTACAGGGCAAGGGCCTCTTCTCATACGGAGAAGGCACGAGCATTCATCATCACGCTAGCTCACTGCTTGTAAGCGATTTCAGACTTAAGTCCTCCTTATTTCCTCACGAAGTTTTCCTTTACCGTAGGTCTGTGATGTCTTAGATTAACTAAGAAAGTTTCTTAGTTAAATAGTTAATTACTTACACAATAAAACAAAAAAGTTTTGCAAAGTAAAACATTTTATTATGTACTTTAACAAGGTGCAAAATTGTGTTCTATAAAATCATCACAAAGGTGTTATTGTCACTGTTCAGTAAATTAATTGAGGTCATCAGGGAGAACAACGGCGGGAGAGGGGATGATGGGCGTGCCGATGATAACGGGCTCAACTGGGACGGGAGCGGAGTCTACAACCTGAACGGGTGTAGGCTGGATCTCTGGGGGGGGAATAACAACGGGAGCGGGGAGGATGGGGGCAGGAGCAGCAGGGCCTGACTCAGCGGCCTGGGCGATGTTTATGATAATCTGTACCAGGGGAGCGGGGGCACCGTCAGCGATGGGGCCAACCACGACCGGAGAAGGCAAGATGACATCGTCAGCGATGGGGAAGTCCACTAAAGCGGGTTCGATGGAGGGTTGCTCATAAACAGGCTCGGGGATGACTGCGGGTCCAACGGCAATAGGTTCAGGTATGATAGCGGGTCCAACGGCGATGGGCTCAGGGATGCTGGCGGCGATGATATCCTGCAGCTGCTGCTCGAGGAGGGCGGCGGTGGCAGGGTCAGTGCTGGGGCTCTGGATAGCAGCTACGATGGCTTCTAGCTGAGCGAGGTCCGAAGGCACCGGCTTTACCAGGGGGCTGGCGACGGCGATAGCCACGAGGGCAGCGAAGACAATGAAGGATTTCATTTTTTGTTTTCTGGAAATAATATAAATTTCTTTAAAAATCCACCTTTCTTAAATATTTTTATAGTAATTATTGGTTGTCCTCTTACCTTAGTTGATTGCGGTGACCAAGAAGATAGTGCTTTTAATTTTATTCGACTCTTTTATAGTATAATTTTCATACCAAATCGTTATCATATCTGAACTGCAGTTAAAATTATATTTTTATGGTGCAAATAAATAGACGTAATCTTACGCCATTCGTTTTTATGAATGCTATATGTCTACGTATGTCTAGTGACTGAGGGGCACGTCGTCAGAGCTGACTTGAAACTAAAGTGTTCAAAGATTTTGGACTGTCTGGGGTCATTGTGGTGTCCCCACCAAGACGAGCTAAAGGAAGTGGGCCACTTCCTCTCTTTTCTGGAAGCTTTTTGTCGTATTTTTGGACCGTCATAACTTCGGTCTGGATAATGCTAGAATGCTGAAATTTTCAGGTTAAGATTTCCTTAGCAGATCTATCAAACACAAAAAGTATAAATTATATAGCTATTTTATGAGTTAAGATTTATTGACATCGGAAATTCGTCGATTTCGTGAGTGACTCACTGATTCACTGACTGATGATCATCAAAACCTTTATGTCACTTACTGAGGTATAGAAAGCAAAAATTTAATAACTGAGAAATTTAGAAATTTGGGAACTTTACCCCTCCAACCCATCGTATAGTAGAGGGTTCATATCTATATAAAATTCAATAATTTGTTATGCGTTAGTCTCATAGACATCAAAATTTGCTCGACCATTATAGTCTATTGGTATATTTGTATTTTTGTCATGTTTGTTTTCATTATTTTAATATACTTATATGTACCTATTACTAAAAAAATTACATTGAATATAATCGGCTTAAAACTAAATATCGCCGCTTATAACGTGTACCGAATTAAGGAATAGAGCCCAAACAAATGTGCGCCTGCCAAAAAGAAATGAAATCCTACCAAAACCATTTCATGTAAAACTCACAAGTTTATAATGCTTTCACTGTTGAAAAGTAGAACCAAACTCATAGATGAGCTCGGATTTGTACTGCGTCTCATAATTTACGGAAGTCTAACATGTATAGCTCTACGCGCTGTTTACTGGACCACATTTCTACAAACCATATATCTTGGCTTTAAAAGTATGATTTGGTAACTGTTGCGTTACCTAACATTTAGTCCATAAGGTACCAAGTAAGGCACCAAGGTAGCTTAAATCCTTGTTAAGGCAGGTAAGCTTGGCGCAGTCAGCCTACAGATGGGTGACCTCTAGGCGCAACACATTAACACATGTGTACTGAACTCTAAGGTGCGATATACATTTTTGTGGAAAGAAAAATATGATATGATAAGGCAACGTTGCGGGTTAAAAGATGATTTAGTGACGAAAATTGAAATGAGTATGGTGAAATGAGTAGGTCACACAGTCGGTGCCAATCCAATTATATAGTAGGTACACATCGGTATTTACATCGTCTAAGTAAGCAATAATGCTCATAAAACCCATTTTGGTTTCATCTCATACAATAAAAACTACGGAGCCAAACTAAATTACGGGATCAACCGACAAATAAATATACCACATCGTATAACACTTTGCAGCGTTCGTGGTCGCAGGAGGACTCGACCGGAGGACCACGAACGCTGCAAAGTGTTCGAAACGTCAGGAAAAACAAAAAACCAATAATACACGCGATTAATCCGGTTAAAAGTTGTTTTATTATAATGTGTAGTGATCGCGCAAACCTAAGATATTACTAGACTTTACATACATAGTTAAATACAAATATAGTTAACAGTAATTAAAACACAAAATCTTTAAGGGCATTACGAACATGTACAACAAGTATGAGTTTAGTATTTTATCAGAAATCTTCATTTAGAATATTACACAATAATAAGGATACAGAGCTTAAATAAATGGCGGAAAAAATAATAAATAAATAGCAGGGAGAGCCTTAACAATATTTACCCCCTTCTCAACAGGCACAACAAGCCTCAGGAAGAAAATTATGAAGCCCAGCGTATTATTTGGTCCCAGAAGACTGAAAAGACAACATTTCAGCTGCTGTTATTGAGTAGCACATTTTTTTCAATATTCATCTCACCTTTGTAAGGATTGCACATTTTTGTTAATTTTTAAGGTCTACTTTGAGCCAAATTTGCGACTTAATTAACCGTATGATCTCTTTGCGGTTTGTTCGTAGATTCTTAATACTTAAAAACCTAAAAAGTGTTCTGTGTCTAAGTTATAAATAAAATTTTAAGATATTTTTTAATAAACAAAGACAGCTATAATGTTAAACAAATAACTCTACCTATAAGCCTTAACTCAACATCTTGGTTAAAAAAAATGTTTTAGCTTTCGTAAACTTAGTGAAGATTTAAAACATTTAACTCTATTAAAAATGTATACTAAAATATTATTTTAAAATACTACAATAACAAAAAGAATAAACTTTGTTAGCTTTTATAAATAGATAATTATCAATTTATCACATTAAATATGACCTCAGTAGAATATTTTCAATAAAGTCACCTCAGTTGCAGAAGGTTAAATTTCAGAGCCACATTAGGGCGTAAGAAAAAAAAACAATATATTAAAAAGATCCGTAGATATTCAGATCTGATTTATTCGTTCATTTATTTGGTAGATATAATCAATAATTGTACATATCTGAACCACTGCAAAAAATGATTTGAAATAAATATTATTTCAACCTGATATCACATGATTTAGTTGTATTTTAGGGAAGAGACGATTGGTTGGTATATAAGCGTTTAGTTGAGGTCCTCGGGAAGGACAACAGCGGGAGAGGGCAACACAGGGGTGCCAATGGCGACGGGCTCGACTGGGACCGGGGCGGACTCAGCCACCTGCACGGGGGAGACTGGGACCGGGGCGGACTCAACCACCTGCACGGCGTCAGCGGCAGAGTCTACAACATGGACGGGTGTAGGATGGATCTCAGCGGCACCAACACCAACAGGGGTGGGGAGTGTAGGGGTCACGGGAGGAGGGGCCACGACAATGGGGCTGGCCTCGGCGGCGGCCTGGTTGATGTTCAGGATGATCTGGACAAGGGGAGCGTTGGCGGCAGCTTCAACGGCAGGGCCAGGAGAAACGATGGCACCCTCGGGCAAGGGGAAGTCCACGATGGCGGGTCCGACGGAGATGGGCTCGAAAGCATCAACCATAGCGGGTCCGACAGCGATTGGCTCGAAGGAGTCGACGATGGCAGGTCCAACAGCGATGGGCTCGAAGGAGTCAATAATGGCGGGTCCAATAGCGATGGGGCCGGGCACGACCACGGGGGCAGGGCCGGCGCCTCCAGGGATAACGATGGGGGCAGCACCAGCGGCTCCAGGGGTAACCAGACCGCGCTGTGTAGGAACAGCGACGGCCACGGCGATGACGGCAGCAATAGACAGCAGGAATTTCATATCTGGTGGGAACAGGAATGTTTTATTAAGTGGTATTTATATTTATTTTAACGGAAACGTTTATTAATCTCTAACTGACAGTTGTAGTCTCATATTAGATAGCCTATACCATTCCTCACGAACCTGACTATTATATACAGAAATAATTTTCAAAACCGAAATTCCTGAGATAAGCGCGTTTAAACAAACAAACAGAGAACTCTTTCGCTTTATTATATTAGTATACTCGTAGATATCAAGAATCATAATAAGGCTAAAGGCCTATTTTAGGTTGTATTATATTTTTACCCAGAATACGTATATTTGTAACAAGCTGTGCACCGCAAATTCTCCCGTGTATAATTATATTACAATTAGCTTAAGCTACTCCTTATGTAGTCAGCTAACTGCCTGTAAAATCTTATGAGAATCGGGCAAGCCGTTTCGGAGATTAGCCGGAACAAACAGACAGACAAAATTTTTAAAAACTGTTTTTTAGGCATAGGTACCGTGCAAATAACAGTATGGGCTTAAAAAAACCTATTATTTTAACATTACAAATAGACACTTCAATTTTATGTATTTTTATTGATTTCAAAATATGATATTCAAAACTAAATTATCAACAGGTCTTTCAGGATCGTAGGGAATAATACCATTTTGATCGCACAATTATTGTACCATAATTTTTATATTAATTACTTACTTGTGCTTTGTTGTACTTGTCAATACAAATTATAAGTTTCGGTTCGATTTGGTCTATTTTATATGATTTTTTTATCAAATACTTGTGATTACTGATTAATCCCGATTGCTGTAAGTGTGCAAACATTCTCCTTATTCGTATTTATACATAGATTAGTAGTAATCAGTACCTACCTATACCTAAACAATTTAAATCATAATCTCGTGAAACAGGTAGGTCTATGTTCAACCGAAATTTAATTTGCAGGAAAATTTGATAGAATGTCACATAATTAGAATTATTTAAACTATTTTAAATATCTTTATAACGTGTGGTTGATGGATATTCTAGTGTCAGAATTTAAACCGCCATTAGGCTTCTGACATGGCTTTACACACCATCGAGAACATCTCTCAGTTGTGCTGGTTTCCTCACAATGTTTTCCTCCACCGTTTTAAGCAGGTGATAATTAATTTTTAATATGCACATGACTAGAAAAGACAGTGGTACCAGTAATGGATTCGAAGTTGCGACCTTTGACTTGCTAGTCCAACGGTTATACCAACACTACACTATCATTACTATTATTTTATACATAATTTTATCCCGCAGTTGCAGTTTAGGTATAATAGTAGAAAAAAAAAAGATCTTGTAATCTGTTGTCTCGCTAATTAGCAGACACAATAGATTTATATTGTTATTAAGTACGTATTTGTACGGGGCTGAGCCAAAGGGTAGGATTTTGGTTACATAGGTACTAAAATTTTCGGTGACCATCTTTATGCCTTATTTTTTGTAAGTAGTAGGTAAAGCTACATATTTTAGTTTATTCCCTGTGTAGGCATGGAAACGATAACCCCATATAAGCATTTATAAAAAATAAAAAACCGATGTACCTAGATATCCGGACTGCGTTGTTTTTAAATTAACTGGAAATGGAATACACGAATTAGCAGTTGCGACCCGGAATCATTTATTTGATTGTGATCATGATAAATGAAAGGGATCCAAATATATCCCAAAAATATTTCAACATTAGTGCCATACAAGAAGGTTTAACCTTCTTGGTGCCATAAGTTATGAGGAAAAGAAAAGTCATGTTCGTTCATGTGTTTTAAATGACATGGGTCTTTCTGAGCACGGATAAATAAAAATAAGTATGATTAAGGTTGATTTTGCGGACCCGGTATTTTCAGTGGACATTTCACACGGCCACAGAAATGACCTAAAATAATGGGATGGAGTATGGACACAGTAGGAGACTAAAAGAAGCAGGTGTGTGTTATACGCACAAAAAATCTGGAGTGTCTGTTGATATCCTCAACGAACCGTAGGGTCGCGGTAAATGTAGCTGTGAACCCGGGGGCCTCGGGAAAGGTTAGAGTAGGATCGTGTGGTTTTTAGTCGGTAGAAGTCTGGCACAGCGTCCATAATGGATTAATTATCTAGACTTAAAAAAATTGCTAAATGCAGAAAGCAATCCAGAAAATCTATATTATTTTATCTTTATTTTTTACTAGCTGTGCCCCGCAAACGTGGTTCTGCCATATATATTTTCTCGATAGGGCCACCCTTATCACCTAGGGGTATAAAAAATAGCCTACAACTTATTCTCAGATCTACCAAGTATAAATAAAAAAAAAAACATAAAAACCGGCAAGCCGTTCCGGAGTTCGATAACAAACACTGTGACACGAGATTTATATTATATTAGAAGAAGACTAAACAATGTATGCTTTCTCTGTTGGTATGTGTTAAATATCTCCTAAATACATAAGTAAATTCAGAGAAAAATGAGGAGGGGCTCGTGGCTAAGTAATAGCTGCACAGATCGATCGATCGAGGTTAAGCTGCGCTTGCCGCGGTCGGTCTGTGGATGGGTGATCATCATTTCATACCGAGACCTCTCCGTGCCTCGGAGAGCACGTTAAGCCGTTGGTCCCGGGTTGTCAAATTAAGATCTATGACAGCCGTTACGGGTAGTCAGAGGCCTGAAAGTCTGACGACCAGTCATACCGCGAGATATCGTGTTACCCAGTAATTGGGTTGTGGAGGTCAGATAGGCAGTCGCTCCATGTAAAATACTGGTATTAAGCTGCATCCGGTTTGACTGGAAGCCGACCCCAATGTAATTGGGAAAAGGCTAGGCAGATTGAATTCAGAGAAAAATCGTTATTAAACATAGCTCAGTAAACACATCTTCGGACACGTGATTAGGGATTTAAATTACTAGTACAATAAAATAATTTGATAGTCAGTCATAAATATTAGATACTCGAAGTTATCGGGCGACTGCTGTTGCCGGAAAAGTTTTTAATTCAACCACTATATATTATGATTTGTAATCGTATATTTCGTTGATAACTTGATAGTGAACATTAAAACGTACCTAGTAGTTAATTTGAAATGCTTCTGCTACTTTCGCATTTTAAAGTTGGATGAATATTTGTAACTCGATCACGCAAAATCTCCTGAACGGTTCTTGAATAAACTTTACCTACCATGGCATCAGCGATAACCAAGTTATGCAGTGTCGTTTGACCCTTTTCAATGGACTTGCTTCGGTCGCGGTGATTGCTGCAGCGTTCCCGGGACC
This sequence comes from Xylocampa areola, assembly GCA_935421205.1. Taxonomy (NCBI): domain Eukaryota; kingdom Metazoa; phylum Arthropoda; class Insecta; order Lepidoptera; family Noctuidae; genus Xylocampa; species Xylocampa areola. The sequence continues at coordinate 12,675,455 of OW285218.1, read as the reverse complement.
TCGGTAAAGGTTCGAGTAGGAGTCCGGCACAACGTCATGATGGATTATCCAAATAAAAAATAAAATAAAGAAAGCTTATCAGTAAAACGGTCATACCACTAGGGTATGGTGGTATAACTAACGTGAATATTAACTTTTTTTCATCCGAAAGGGACGAGAGCTATGTAAAAAAAAACTTGAAATTTAATAACACTGAATATTAAGAAGGTTTTTTAGTACATATTAGTTGAATTATTAAACCTAAGTCACATGAGTTCTAGTGTCTAAGCAGTTGTATTAGTCGGCGCAAAAATCTGTTTTAAAATATCGAGTCTGGTTTTCAATTAGGAATAGAGCTCATTAGGTACTATCGCGGACTCTCCCGCCTGACCACCACTAAGTTCATTTTTGCAAAAATTTAAGCGCTCTGTAGGCCCGCCAAGGTCAAATTAGAGCGTCCTTAAAATTCACAAAAAGTACACGTGATGCGTCACTAAGCTGCGCAGTGCATATTGCAATAATTACGTTCTCTCTTTCCTTATAGGCGAACACTTTAAGGGGGCGTGGAATAGAGCCGGCGCAGGATTTTTAAGTTGGCAGGCGGAAAAGGCCGCGATAGTACATGATTTGTTGATAATAAAAATGGCTTTCTATAATACGACACTTTACTGCGTGTTGTAAAAAATAATAGGTAGATACTTAAATTAATTTATTGTTTGGTCGTGTGCCAAAGCGGGACGATTTAGCCCTCACTGAGGACAGCGGGACAGACAGTCTGAAAGCGGGAATGATCCGCCCAAACGTGACCATCACGTTAGGTATGACAATTTTATTGGCAAGTCAAAGGTCGCAAGTTCGAATCTAAGGCACGCACCACTGACGTTTCGAGTCAAGTAATGATCAGTTGCTCAAAACAGTGAAGCAAAACCCTTCACCGTTTTGAGCAACTGATAATGAATCGTGAGTAAACTAGCACATATGATAGATGTCCTCGATGGTGTGTAAAGCCATGTCAGAGATTTACGGGTAGCTTAAACTCTGAGACTAGGTTGTTTCAACAACTACACGATAAGAAGAAGACTTAAGTACCCATAGCTTATACATAACCGTTTTTTTTGGACTTGTCCTCTTTCAGTTAACCCATAGGGGTTTGATCTGCGTAACCGAACAATAGCTATGCCGAGACAATTTGATGCCTCCAGCCAGGGCATATTTTATATTACTAAAAACTAAGCAACACAGCACTAATGGCGTCCCCTGCTGGACACAAGCCTCGGCTTAGGGCGTTGGTGGGGGGACAACTAGCGACTACCTGAATCAGATCAGTTTCCTTATTATTAAGGGTCAAATTTAAACCTACTGGCTCGGCACGGGCCGATCGAGCAAGGGTCGGGGCGGATAAAAAAATAACATAGCATCGCACCTATAAGTATTCCCTGAGGCGTTAGGTAGAGGTGTACTATTAAATACACCAACATTTCACAGATTATTAATAATAGAAATAATATACTCCCCACGGAATTTCTGGTGACTGCGGCCTACCTCCACGGAGACTTCCGCGAATTCTTCATCCAAATTTTTGAGCGTCTTTTGTTCTTTTTGTATTACATTTGGTTTCCTGTAAAGGGACTGATTAGATGGCAATGACGTCACCAAAAGACGTATTAAAATGTGGATGAAGAATTCGCGGTAGTGAGCAGAGGTCCAAATGGCTTAGCGGTCAGAGCGCCTGCAGCATTTATTCGGGTGACGCAGGTTCGAATACTGCTCACGACCGCATTCTTTTTCCACAACAATTTATAACTTTACATTTTATTACTAACCTAACCTAGCCTACTTCACCTCCACAATAAAGGTAACTTAACAACTAATATTGTGTGCCAATTTCAATATCAATTACATTTCACCTACATTTACAGATGCCGTGGTAAATCTATTGGCATCAATTCCAAACTCCGGGCTGCCACTGAGAACTTTCTAACATATAAATTCCAATTATTCTTTGTCCGTACCGGGAATATAACCCAGGACATCTTAGCAGCCGAGCTTGCCACCCAGGTCAGGCATGTAGTATATAATATAAGAAAAATAATAAAATTATAACTTTTGTTTAACTATAGGCAACACTGTCTATGAGCGGTCTGTGTCTAATAATGTAAAACTAGTTTTCTTGGGTTGTGTTCTAATCTAAAATATATATTAAAGAAGGTTGTTTTCTCTCAACAAGCCTTAAACCTAACATATACATATATACTTAGGAATATATAATAACTGCCTCGTTAGTCTAGTGGTCCCAAGCGCGACTGCTGAGCATGGCGTCTCGGGAGTCTCGGGGTCGATTCCCGGGTCGGCCAAGTGTTATTGAGTTTTTCTATTAAGAATTTCTCAGTAGCAGCCCGGATTTGGAATTGTGCCCGTTAGATGGCAATAGGCTCACCACCTATTACATGGGACTTAATAACAGTTTTGGTGAAATGTGGGTTTACAACTGTGTACACCTCTGCCTACCCCTTCGGGGAATACAGGCGTGATGCTATGTTATGTTATGTACTTAGAAGTAAATTAATCGTGGTAGTAAAGTTTTTTTCTGTATTTCTCTATTTCCAGAGCAGCTCGTGTCCTGTGGTTGGGGAATATATTAAGCAAACGCATTATGTACCTTGAATGAGTACATTATCTACTATTACGTGACGAGAAAACTGAGTATCCTTTTTAATCTGATGCCCAAAAAAGGAGTGTTATGTTTTTAATAATATTGCGTGCATGGAGGAGCGTGATTTGGCATCATTAAAATTTATGTAGAAAGAAAGAAAAGACCATCTGACGCACACATTGAAAACTACACAAATATACATACAAACTAGAACATTTTCAAAACCTTATCTTAACTAAAATTCTTATATGGGGAAGGAGTGTAGAAAAATATTTATATACCTACCTATATAAAAAAAAAATTTAGTTGAATTTCAGCCACTGGGTGACGACGACGAAAAATAAAGCGACGAGGACAGTGACGAGGAAATAGGGGTTCAGTAATTCAGTTAAGTTATATCGGGACGTCTTCTGTATATAAGTAACTACATGTAGTGTTGTTTAGAAACCTTTTTTATCTTCATATAACGTGATAACTAATAATTATAATATGTAACAATCCGTGCTGTATTAGTTTAATCATCTTGTTTGATAAAGATTTTGTATAAAACGTCTTGAATCCTAATCGGACATCATAGATACTTTGTATCTTGCAGCTATAAACAAGCAGCAAAGTAAGTAAAAATATATTTTTAATTATTATAATTTTTAATTGAACCTTTTCTGTGCCATGCAATTAAACCTCTCTGAAAATTACTATTTCTCGTAATAAGAACTACGAGTTAAGAACAGCTTCCTCAGGTCCTTAATGAGCCATAAACTATAATTGATACTATTTCCAGATATGAAATTCCTGCTGTGTGTTGCTGCCGTCATCGCCGTGGCCGTCGCTGGGCCCACTCAGCGCGGTCTGGTCATCCCCGGAGCCGCCGGCCCTGCCCCCGTGGTTGTGCCCGGCCCCATTGCCGTTGGACCCGCCATTATTGACTCCTTCGAGCCCATCGCTGTTGGACCCGCCATCGTCGACTCTTTCGAGCCAATCGCTGTCGGACCTGCTATGGTTGACGCTTTCGAGCCCATCTCCGTCGGACCCGCCATCGTGGACTTCCCCTTGCCCGAGGGTGCCATCGTTTCTCCTGGCCCTGCCGTTGAAGCTGCCGCCAACACTCCCCTTGTCCAGATCATCCTGAACATCAACCAGGCCGCCGCCGAGGCCAGCCCCATTGTCGTGGCCCCTCCTCCCGTGACGCCTACACTCCCCACCCCTGTTGGTGTTGGTGCCGCTGAGATCCATCCTACACCCGTCCATGTTGTAGACTCTGCTGCTGAGGCCGTGCAGGTGGTTGAGTCCGCCCCGGTCCCAGTCTCCCCCGTGCAGGTGGCTGAGTCCGCCCCGGTCCCAGTTGAGCCCGTCGCAATCGGCACCCCCGTGCTGCCCTCTCCCGCTGTTGTCCTTCCCGAGGACCTCAACTAAATGCTTACCAACTCGACTAAGCCAATGCGCATGACTAAACTAACATCTAAATCTGTTTGCAAACATTTCATGGACTTTCTACCAACACCTTGAAACGCTTGTATGTCCTTAAACGTATAAATATATAAGATCTGAAAATGTAAATATCTTGTTTTGCTACCCATCCTACCCTGTTGTTTTCAATTATGCTTAATTAAATTTCGTAATTCTATTCGATTACTTCGTAGAAAAAAATAAACTAACTTGTGTTAATAAAACATTAAATTATATTAAGATTAAATTAATAAGCCGAGTATTATTTAAATTAATGAGGAAAACGAAAATGAAAATATTTATTTGCATGAAACAAGGTTGGTGGAGGAGAAACTGGCTAATAATATAGTAAAGATAGGAAATAATAAAGATCTGAATAATTATAAGCCCAAAATAATAATAATAATATGCTTTAGTCGGATATCAGCAAAGTAATTTAAAAAGTTATCAAATGAAACAGATAAGATTTTGCACGAACCGCACACAAAACGGCGTTGTATAATTTAGTAACGTCTATCTTTTTTGGTGAAACAGGTATGTTTAACATGTGGGAGGATACACGAGATTTCATTTTTTATAAAGGCTGATGATTACGAAACGATTACGAAGGCATGGTACTACCTAAATGAGATGTTCTCTTAGCATTTCTTGAAAAACAGTAGGTAACTTACTAGGCTTAGTAAACTCCTACTTGATTAATGGACTACAGCGAGTGGGTAGATACAATAAACGGTGAAAACTTATTTGGATATAAAAGTGAAAAAGGGGTTCGACATTGTCTGTTCTTTTATTTTACTTAAGTACATATGTCGTAGGATAATGGAAAGTAGGATCTTTGCGAAAATACTAGGATGTGCAATATAAAATGGACTGAATAGCTGGAATTTAAGAAATAATTTCGCAATGATACGAACTATCATTAGCTTAATTGCAATGGTCCCTATTTCCGTAGGACGATTGGAAACTCGAAAGCTGATTGGCTAATCTAAGAGACGATTTCAAGATTTTTTTATTCTGGATGGTCATTAAATACAAAGGAACGCAGCCGTAAGCCCATTAGCATATTAGCCCCAATCAGCGTTCATAACATGAGACAGGTTTTCGCATAATCCCGACTTATTTAATGCCGGATTTTTGCAATGGTCCTGAAAATAGCTCGAATTATTAGGAAAATCTGTCTAAGATTTTAAATATCCGGTCCTTTGCAAGCATCCTATGATTATAGCAAAGATCCGATTATTTATTTAGATTAGATACGAATATTCAAAGATCCGATTAATTCCTAGGAATTGCAACTTCAAAGGTCCTAATTTTTTCATTTATACAAGCTGTGGTTCTAGACAGTGGCCAAATTGGAGGTGGATCTATAGGTGTAACTGATTAAGAAACAATTTAAAAAAGTATACCTTAGACAATCTAATAAATTTCGCACTTTTACTGTTTTTTGCGTATACGCCGTGTCATAGCCATCGCCGCGTCGCGCGCAGTAGGTATAAGGACGGCACCGCGCGCCGACAAAGGCCGTACACGAACATTTCACAGAGAAGCGTTAGCTGTTACGAGACGAATAGGACGTTGACCTCTTGGCTAATATTGTTATAATTATTTTTATAAAACATATAACTTGTTGCTTTATATGTTTCTACAATATGGCCACTGTTCAAAACCACAGCCTGTATATCATCATCCCCGATGAGTATGTCAATTATATATATATCCTTTCGCATTGGATAGCTTCCTTGAGCTTATGTGTTCCTAGTTCAGGTGTTACCTATAAGAGACAAACATTATGTGTTTTTTATAATAAAACAACTTTTAACCGGATTAATCGTGGATAAATTTATTATAATGTGTAGTGATCGCAAAGACTTAAGATATTACTATTAAATGTTTTATACATTAAATAATATGATGTTTTATTTATATTTAGTAAAATAAACAGTTACATATTATAATTAAACAACGTTTAACCGTTAATAATTAATAGCGTATATTATTGTATTTTTCTTTTTCTTGACGTTTCTAACACTTTAAACAGTTACACATAAGTTGGGACACTTTTACTTGCATTATTTCGTGCTTCGCTGTTTTGTTTAAACAGTTTCTGAACAATAACAAATCCGTCCAAGTACGTCCACTATTTACCGCTTCCACTAGGAAGCGTTATTACAGAGAAGAAACGGCACAGTAAACTCTCCAGCTATAGCTTGGTGGTCAAACTCAGCGCTGGGGAAATGGTTCTGTACGTCGCCAGTATTTGAAGGATACATTTTCCTGATCGACACAGGCTCGGACTTCAATATCGCCCTTACTTTGAAACCTATTCGACCTTCACTCCGCCTAATAACGACTGAAGGAGTTTATCTCCAGATTTCTGTGTATTCACACCGGCAGATGAAACATGTTGGGTGCTACAGCTTTGACATTCACGCTTACGGTGTTTCAAGTAGCAGTTTACACAACTAGGTACTCAATGTAAAATCACTTTTCTCAAACAGTGTTTTTTTGACATTTTCATAGTAAAATTCTTTTGAGAGAACGCAAAAGATTACGCATCCAGATACAGAAAACATCGATGTTAGTTGTAACATAATTTGTAAGGTATATTAGTATAAAACTAAGGCATTTTTAACCGACTTCCAAAAAAGAGGAGGTTATCAATTCGGTTGTATTTTTTTTTATGTTTGTTTCCCAGATCTCCTTCGTTTATAAACCGATTTGGAAAATAATTTTTATTTGAAATATAATATTTGGAGTCGGTGCCAGCAAAGGATAATAAACGTGTAAGTACATTCATGAAGTAGTGTATTACGTAACTAAGCTGTCGCTTTAGGCAGTTGTTGTGTTCATTTGTAAATAGGTTCAATTAGGTATTGTTATATTATCGTAATAATAATGATGGTTAATGTAGGTACCTTTAAATATACTTTGCAAATTTGGCTGGCACCGACTCCGAAAATAATAATAATTGTATATTATTGTCCTAATAAATTGATTTTATTCAGAATCCTCAAAATTAAAAAAAAAAATTGTATGTAAATTGAAGTAAGTAAATAATGCTATTTTTTTTTAAACATTTTATGGCATTTTTGGAGTCGGTTCTTTTTTTTGTTAAAAAATAATTAATACTATTTAGATTACTATTCTTATTTTCTTCGATTATTCAGATCTCTGCTATTAGCATCTTACTACATTACATTAGAGGTCTCAAACGGTCACAACAGATATTATATAGACAGTTGAGAACTCGGTTAATTTGATTTGAAATGTTTTGTTATCACAAGCTGATACATTTTAGTAATATCTTAGGTTTGCGCGACCACTACACATCACAATAAAACAACCCCAACAAGATGCAGGGGTCTACAAGATTGATTGTGATTGTGGGCTATCTTACATAGGGCAAACAAAGCGTAGCATTGGCACCAGGTTGAAAGAACACATAGCTGACGTCAAGAATAGACGCTCAACAAAATCTGCAGTCTGTGAACATACAACAGACAAACCCAACCATTTTCTACGTTTCGATAAACCCCAAATCCTCGCGAAAGAAAACCGATATATACCGAGAATGCTCCGCGAGGCTATTGAAATTAAAAAACACCCAAATTTCAATAGAGAAGATGGTTGGCAATTACCACCTGTTTGGAACCCTGTACTGAAAATAATCAAGTCTCAAACAAAGTCAAGTCACAAGACAAATCAAGATACTGTGAGCGATTACTGCGTGCATCGGAACACCTTTTAGTTTATAATTCGATAAAATTGTAAAATTGTATCTCTAAATTTAAAACGACTGTGACCTCTGAGTTTGTTTCGGTATTTCTTCTCAGGGATAGTCTTAGGAAATACCGTCGCGATTTAGTTTAAATATGTATCAGAGACAAAATAATTTTATGAATTTTATCAATTATATGTACGGTAGACTGAAATAATTTTAAATAAACTGTTGGGACACCTGACACCTTAGTCCTCTTGCGACCACGAACGCTGCAAAGTGTTCGAAACGTCAGGAAAAACAAAAAACCAATAATACACGCGATTGATCCGGTTAGGGGTTGTTTTATTGTGATCTGATACATTTTCTTAAAGAAAACGAATAAAAAAAAAGTATGTAGCTTAATTAATTATCAGAGACAATAACAGGGTAGGATAGGTAACAAAACAAGATATTTACATTTTCAGATCTTATATATTTATACGTTTAAGGACATACAAGCGCTTCAAGGTGTTGGTAGAAAGTCCATGAAATGTTTGCAAACAGATTTAGATGTTAGTTTAGTCATGCACATTGGCTTAGTCGAGTTGGTAAGCATTTAGTTGAGGTCCTCGGGAAGGACAACAGCGGGAGAGGGCAGCACGGGGGTGCCGATTGCGACGGGCTCAACTGGGACCGGGGCGGACTCAGCCACCTGCACGGGGGAGACTGGGACCGGGGCGGACTCAACCACCTGCACGGCCTCAGCAGCAGAGTCTACAACATGGACGGGTGTAGGATGGATTTCAGCGGCACCAACACCAACAGGGGTGGGGAGTGTAGGGGTCACGGGAGGAGGGGCCACGACAATGGGGCTGGCCTCGGCGGCGGCCTGGTTGATGTTCAGGATGATCTGGACAAGGGGAGTGTTGGCGGCAGCTTCAACGGCAGGGCCAGGAGAAATGATGGCACCCTCGGGCAAGGGGAAGTCCACGATGGCGGGTCCGACGGAGATGGGCTCGAAAGCGTCAACCATAGCAGGTCCGACAGCGATTGGCTCGAAAGAGTCGACGATGGCAGGTCCAACAGCGATGGGCTCGAAGGAGTCAATAATGGCGGGTCCAACGGCAATGGGGCCGGGCACAACCACGGGGGCAGGGCCGGCTGCTCCGGGGATGACCAGACCGCGCTGAGTGGGCCCAGCGACGGCCACGGCGATGACGGCAGCAACAGACAGCAGGAATTTCATATCTGGAAATAGTATCAATTATAGTTTATGGCTCATTAAGCTAATTAAAAACTATAATAATTAAAAATATATTTTTACTTACTTTGCTGCTTGTTTATAGCTGCAAGATACAAAGTATCTATGATGTTCGATTAGGATTCAAGACGTTTTATACAAAATCTTTATCAAACAAGATGATTAAACTAATACAGCACGGATTGTTACATGCTATAATCAGTAGTCACGTTACCTATATGAAGATAAAAAAGGTTTCCAAACAATAATATCATTTGAACCCTTATTTTTAATGTTTATTAGGTGCAGCTGTATTCTAGAGGCTCCCGTCTGGTCCTCTAAGGTCACAGACATCTAAGACATAAATGTCTGTGCCCAATGTGTACTTAAGGTATTTTATTAGTCAAGTGTTTTTATCTTGCCAATTTGATGCAAATGGACCTATATTGTATTGATGCTAATTACGGACCTTAAAAAAATACCGACGTAGCGTTGCGTACGACATGTGAGAAGCATGCCTAGTCATCCAATTTCGCTTTTCATACACGAGCTAAACGCATACAAATACTTAATACTCATCCACTCGGCGCCAGTACGCTGCGTGTAATCTATGTGTGCGTGCGTAATCTATGCTTCGTTTATTATCAGTATTTTTTTCAAGTCCGTGATGCTAATGCCAAAAGCTGCAAGTAAATCAGCCGTGGATTGACTCTCATCAACTTCCACAATCGCCTTCATCGTTGTCGACCATCGTTCATTCTGTATCGCCCGTCGTGGTCGTTGCGTGTCGTCTGCGCTGCATTGCTACCACGACAGAACTCGTATTCTATAATTCAATAAAAATTCTTAATAAGGTATTCCATAATTCAAAGAGAATTTTTTAGGTGTCCATCCCTATTTTTGGATTATAACTTTCGTGAGACACATTCATATTATTTACACAATAGTTTAACGGTTATTACTAAACTAAAGTACTACGATACTACGGTACGGTAAAGTGGTACGGAAACTAGTCGGGCAATCCCGAAGAATGCGCGTGAGTAATAACCGTTATACTATAATTAATGTGTCCATCCCTGTCGAAAAATATTCAAATGTGATGAAAACAAAATATTAATCAATAAACAAATGAGCGAACTTGAAAAAAGAATTCTATGTATTTTAGATAAAATTCATTTGAATGCTTAGATAAATTAATCACTCAGTTTTATGAATGTCTCCTAAAAATATGAATGTCTCCTGGAAAAGAAAGTTTTTTTTTTTCTGGCTTCGCACTTCTCCTGCATTTAGCCAATGTCAAGTATATGGAGTAATCAAGTAATAATAGTTCCCGTCATGGGATTATGTATTATATGGCGCCACACTTTTTGTGCTTGCCAGTGTCAAGTATTCAGAATAATCAAGTATTAAAAGTTGTTGCGCACGTTGCCCCAGTAAAACGTGGAAATTTTATTGAGTCTTCGATGGAGTTTAGGAGTGAAAACAAAAAGTCATGATTTTCAATTTTATACAGTTTGCCCACACTCGCACATCTTCATGAACACTTATTGGTTAATTAACCACCATAATTACACATTAAACTTCGGAGAAACACAAGTTTTGGAAAACAGTATAAAACCGACAACGTGCACTTTACTTTTTCCAGCCTAAACTCAAAAAAAAAAAAAAAGTTAATAAAGGTCTGTACTTTATCTGTCATTTTTATGTCCAAGTTTCGATTAAAAAAAGGTCCCCAAACGGGATAATTTTCTCTTAAAAAACTGACAACATTTTAAACTGGCTACCTAATTAGGTATTAACGTATAAAGTTGCCGTTTTAAAGTACTACAATTTTATTTTTTTCATAATACTTTCATAGACATTGGCTAAATGCACGAGGAGTGCGAAGCCAGAAAAAAAGAAACTTTCTTTTCAGGAGACATTCATATTTTTTTCATAATTTGGCAATAGGGTTATGGATTCAAATTGCTAAAATAAAAATGACAAACTTGTGATATAAGTTTTTTCAAAGGAAATTTTTACGTAAATACATTTTGTCCAAGAAGCATGACTTTTGTTTAGGCTGATTCTTTAGTTGGCAATTTCGGTGTTGGTCCCTGGTCCCATACTAAATGTTTTAATCAGTTAGCTGGTGCCCGCAACTTGATCTGCATGTGAAAAGGTAGCCTATGCCCTTCTTTGGAGAAGGACATGACGAGATGACAATACAATACGTAGTTGGCGCAGTGGTCGAGGGACCGGCTTCTGCGTCGCGTGTCGCAGGTTCGATCCCTGCACGGAGAAAATATTTGTATGATCTACAGATAACTGTTCCGGGTCTGGGTGTGTGTGTGTGCATGTGTGATTATATGTCTGTAAACGCACCCACGATGCAGGAAGAAATCCCTTTTGCGGGGAAACGTTTTTATAAAAAAAAAACATTAATTTAATAAATTTTTCCGATTATCCTGATCGGGATATTCACATATGATGCACTAAAAATAATAGTTAAAAAAAACTATAAAAAACATGCTTTTATAACTAGCCGAACTAAAAAGTAGAAAATAATTTTCATTAAGTTAAAAAAAAGAGTGATTAAGAAAAAAAAAACATTATATCGTAAAGAAGCGTGGGGTGCTAGATGTCATGTACGGCTAGTTCTTGAAGCGTGTTTTTTAGTTTTTGTTAACTATTATTTATTTTAATTTTATTATAATTATACGCGGGTGAAACCGCGGGGCACAGCTAGTTATAAATATATTTTTTAGGAAAGCTTGTAATTGGATACGATGCGACTGCCATGAACTCTGAAGAAAAGCCCCAAAAATTAATAAAAAATGAAAACTGAGTGCGTTGTGCTTGTGGTTTCAATAACCGAGTATAACATACGTTGATGTATGTATATCTCATGTATTAAAATTATAAAAAATCTGGACCGTTAAGATAAAATAAAATAAAACAACTTTTTTAATATTACAGATCGTCTAATCTCTCATATTCAGACGTGCAAGCGTTTCATGTTGGTAGTAGAAAGTACAATATACCTAATACTTAGTGTGTTTAGTTGAGGTCCTCGGGGAGGACAACAGCGGGGGAGGGCAGCACGGGGGTGCCGATGGCGACGGGCTCAACTGGGACTGGGGCGGACTCAGCCACCTGCACGGGAGAGACTGGGACCGGGGCGGACTCAGCCACCTGCACAGGGGACACTACCTCAGGCTGGACAGCTTCAGGAATAACGACGGGGGCGGGGAAGATGGGAGCAACAGGTGCGGACTCAGCGGTGACTTGGTTGACGTTCAGAATGATCTGCACAAGAGGAGCAGATGCTTCAGGGACAGGGGAATCAACTATTGCGGGGCCGACGGAGACGGGCTCGTAGTTGTCGATCATAGCCGGTCCGACAGCAATGGGCTCGAAGGAGTCGATGATGGCTGGGCCAACAGCAACGGGCTCGAAAGAATCAATAATGGCAGGTCCAATGGCGATGGGGCCAGGCACGACTACAGGGGCAGGGCCTCCGCCTCCAGGGATAACGATGGGGGCGGCACCAGCGGCTCCAGGGGTGACCAGACCGCGCTGTGTAGGCACAGCGACGGCCACGGCGATGACGGCAGCAACTGACAGCAGGAATTTCATTTCTGTCAATACAAAATTATGTTTTAAGTATATACAATCTTAGTAAAAGTTTAAACACTAATTAACAGCAAGGGTTCTGAGTTAAGAAAAAAATGCCTTTTCATAGGGATTAGGTAATTGAATTTGATTTCGGCAAATGTAGTTCTTTATTACACAAAATATACTTTACTTACTTGTGTTTATTTTACTTGCAATATACGAAGTATGTCTTATTAGTCGACTCGCGTTGTTTTATACAAAAGCGTTATCAAATCAAATGATGAAATTAACAATGTTTAATCCTAATAGATAACTTTGGCTGCATTGGTAGATTGCGAAAGTTTTTGTTTTGACGGAAGCTGACAATATTATCATCGGTCAATGATTTCATAATTGGATTGTTTCCTATGATTATTTTTAAGATACAGTTTTTAAAGTGCAACTTGAAGCGTACGATTTTGTATATCACCAATTTCAAATTATTATGTAACTAGTTCCAAACAAAATTTATATAAAACAGAAATTCCCCGAACGGTTAGGCAGATGTGTACACAGTTGTACACTCACATTTCACCAATGCTGTTATTCAGGCCCATGTGGTGGTAAACCTATTGCTATCTACGGGCACAATTCCTAACTCCAGACTGCTAATGACAATTTTCTAACAGAAAAACTCAATAACACTTTGGCCGACCTGGGAATTGAACCCAAGACCTCAAGCTCAGCAGTCGCATTTGGGACTACAAGACCAACGAGGCAGTTACATAAACGTTACATGTTATAAAAAGTTATAAAAGTGAACAAATCTAATATATAAAAGCTCGTGTCACAGTATTTGTTAGGTCTGAGAATAGATCGTAGGCTATTTTTTATACCCCTAGATGATAAGGGTGGCCCTATCCAGAAAAATTATATGGCAGAACAACGTTTGCGGGCCACAGCTGGTATATGTATCTATATTTTAAAGGAATTGAATAAATAAAAATAAAAAATACACTAAATATATATATGTACATTTTAGATCAAATCAAAATCAAATCAATCAATTTATTTTTAAATGTTATGTGATCTCATTTACCAGTGATAGTATCAGAACAGCAACTTAAAATTGAGTAACTTTTGAGTATTCGGCCGTATTACAAAAAAAGGCCGAACCATAAATAAACAAAATAGAACAACTTTTAACCGGATTAATCGCGTTTATTATTGGTTTTTTGTTCTTCCTGACGTTTCGAACACTTTGCAGCGTTCGTGGTCGCAGGAGGACTAAGGTGTCAAGTGTCTCAACAGTTTATTTAAAATTATTTCAGTCTACCGTACATTTAATTGATAAATTTATAAAATTATTTTTGTCTCTGATACATATTTAAACTAAACCGCGACGGTATTTCCTAAGACTATCCCTGAGAAGAAATACCGAAAAAAACTCAGAGGTCACAGTCGTTTTAAATTTAGAGATACAATTTTACAATTTTATCGAATTATAAACTAAAAGGTGTTCCGATGCACACAGTAATCGCTCACAGTATCTTGATTTTTCTTGTGACTTGACTTTGTTTGGGACTTGCTTATTTTCAGTACAGGGTTCCAAACAGGTGGTAATTGCCAACCATCTTCTCTATTGAAATTTGGGTGTTTTTTAATTTTAATAGCCTCACGGAGCGTTCTCGATATATGTCGGTTTTCTTTCGCGAGGATTTGGGGTTTATCGAAACGTAGAAAATGGTTGGGTTTGTCTGTTGTATGTTCACAGACTGCAGATTTTGTTGAGCGTCTATTCTTGACGTCAGCTATGTGTTCTTTCAACCTGGTGCCAATGCTACGCTTTGTTTGCCCTATGTATATATATGCCCACAATCACAATCAATCTTGTAGACCCCTGCATCTTGTAAGGGAATGTGGCACTTCACTGGTCTGAGAAGTTGGCTGATCTTTCTATGTGGCTTGAAGTAGGTTTTGATAGAAGCACGCTTCAAGATGTGATCAATTCTATCGGTGACCCATTTGATGAAAGGTAGGACAGCAGGTCGGCGATCAACTGTGGTGGGCTTTGGGCGGCTTCTGCGACGGGAATAGGGAGCTCGTGAGTTATTATGTTTGAGAACTTGCTTCACATGGTTGAGTTCCCCTGCCAGGTGGTCGGCGTCGCAGATGCCTTGTGCTCTCTGTAACAAAGATTTGGCGACAGTAGCTAACTGAGAAGGATGGTGGTGAGATTCACCGTTCAAGTATCTTTCTGTGTGGGTGGGCTTTCTATACACAGTATGACTAACAGAATAATCTGGATTATGGATAAGTAATATATCAAGGAAGGCCAGTGACTTGGTTTTCTCTAATTCCATAGTGAATTGAATTTTATTATGTATGGAATTTAGGTGGTCTAAAAATGCAGGGACCCCATTGTGAGGCAAAATGGTGAAAGTATCATCAACATACCTCTTGAAAATCTTCGGCATAGCCGGGGCCGTCAGGTGGGCTCTCCTTTCAAAATCTTCCATGAAGATGTCGGAAACCACCGGGGAGACCGGTGAACCCATGGCCACACCGTCGACTTGCAGGTAGAATTCATTGTCCCACAATAGGTAGCCGCTGGTAGGTAAGGCAGTGCTCGAGTAACTCTGCATATGCTAGAGGCATGTCATGATCACTCAACTGCTTCTTGACAATTTCCAAACAATCCTTAACTGGTAAGTTGGTAAATAAGGACTGCACGTCAAAGCTAACCATCACTTCATCCTCAGTCAGTTTTAGGTCTTTGATCTGGCTGATGAAATGATAAGAATAAATAAATAAATAAATAAATATTCCACAACTATCACACAACGCCGTCTAGTCTCAAGCTAAGCAGAGCTTGTGTTATGAGTACTAGACAACTGATAAACATACTTATATATTTCTAAATGCATACATGTTATAGATAAATTACACCCAGACACAGAACAAATGATCGTGCTCATCACACAAACATTTGTCCTGGGTGGGAATCGAACCCACGACCTCCGGCCTAGCAGTCAGGGCTACTAACCACTAGACCAACAGGACAGTCATCAGAATCCTTCACATATGTGTTAGTTTGTCCACGAAGTTTTGAGAGTATCTTCGCTAGGTGTTGTGCCAGTTTGTAGGTTGGTGTGTCAATCTGGCTCACTATTGGTCGTAGTGGAGCGTTCTCCTTGTGTATTTTAGGCAACCCGTACAGTTTAGGTGGTTTCGCGCAAGATGGAATCAATATGTGTACGTCCAATTCCTGGGTGTCGGAGTATTTTGATATTAATTCTGAAGTTTTCTTTAGAATTTTATTAGTTGGGTCTTTGTTTACCTTTTTATATGTGCTATTATCCGACAAGAGATCTCGAATTTTATTATTATAATCGTACATATGGACCATTATCACCGTTGCATTACCCTTATCGGCGCGAAGGATAATCAACTTGGGGTCTTTACTTACGTTTTTTAGAGCGAGGTATTCGTCGCGAGAAAGATTTGGTTTGGGCAGTTTGCTTCGACGTAGTACACATGACACGTCTTGACGAATCGCCTCCAAATCTTCCTTTTTTACGTACGGGATTTTTCTCGGTGCTAGCGCGAAATTAAGGCCCTTTTTTAGAACTTTAACGGTTAAATTATCAAAACAAAAAACCAATAATATACGCGATTTATCCGGTTAAAAGTTGTTTTATTATAATGTGTAGTGATCGCGCAAACCTAAGATATTACTAAACGAAATAGAGTCGCAAAAAACTACATCATGATCGATGAGAAATTGTGGGCTTCCTCAAGGTTCTATTTTAGGTCCTTTACTATTGGTTTATCTACAGAAGCGACAATGATTCCATTATTCTAATATTCATTTAATTGTCACTCCGCTAAATTATCAAAATTTAGCAATTCCTTTTAACAAACTGACTTCTCGTCTACCAACGACAAGAATTCCAGTCGGAAAATTATCTATTGTGTCTTGATTTACATTAGTGTATATTTAAAATAATTAAGTCATTTCTAATGATGATTTCCATAATCATGTTTTCTAACGTCATTCTTAAACAATGTTTTGTTAAATGGTAATAAAATAGGCTAAGTAGGCATGAATTACTGCACAGTCATATAAAGATTGGTAGGTAGCATCTACTCAACCTATCAATGGCAATTAATCTTTATCAGTTATTAAACATTTACGACGTACTATCGAATTAGATGTAGTTATTTCGTTTTTGTATAGATAATAGTGACAAACAGAATAATAAATTTAAAAGTATCTATATGTAATTATAAATCTTCCTAGACACCAAATCAATGGTTTTAGGGTGTAATGAGTCTTAAAGAAATAAATTAGGAACAATAATTTAAAAAATAATTACGCAGTAAGAGTTTATTAAATGAATATATTCTTTGCTTTTTCTTCGTGTAACCTTCTGAGCTTAAGTCTGTGAGGTAACAATTTACATAGAAATAGGCCTCATACTATATAATCTTTTACAATAAGGACTAAATGCATTTCAAGACCACATCTTTATATTACAACCGCTTTATACGAAACCAGTTAAATAATTGATGGTTTACAACAAAATACTCAAAAGTTACAAAGAAGAAGATTATTTGTTGTCATATGGGTTATTTTATTTTAATTTAGCTCGTCGGGAAGGTTAACAGCGGGGAGAGGAATAACAGGGGTTCCAATGACGACGGGCTCAATGGGGACAGGGGCAGATTCAGCCACCTGAACGGGCTCAGCGGGAACAGGGCTGATATCGACGACTTGGACAGGGTTAGGGGTAGGTTGGGGAACCACAACTGGTGCGGCAGGCACACTAGTGGCGGCCTGTTTGATGTTAAGGATGATCTGCACTAGAGGAGCAGAAGCTTCAGGCACCGGGGAACCAACTACTGCAGGGCCGACGGGGATGGGCTCGTCGATTATAGCGGGCCCGATGGCGACAGGCTCGAAGGAGCCAATGATGGCAGGGCCTATGGCGATGGGTTGGAAGTCAGGCACGATGACGGGTTCGGGGCCAGCAGCGATGGGTGTCACTAGGCCATTGCGGGGCGCAGCGACGGTAACGGCGACCAAGGCAGCGAGTAGCAGGAGTTTCATGGTGCCTGTTGAAAATTGTTAGTAATTAAATTTGTTATATCTACTTAGTTTAAATTTTACTATTATTTCGGATTCATTCAATGTACAGTCAATTACAGGCGTGCTGTTTCGAACTAGACAAAATTTTCTGGCAATCACAAAATTCGTAAATTCTTATTCCAATTAAAATAATTATTCCACACACCTGATTGTTTTCTTCTTTAGACAACAACTATGCTGATTCTTTCAAATATTAGACATTATATACAATGCTATTATCAATGAAACTCAAAAGGAAATGGGTAAGTGTATCCAATAAAAAAATAAAACATGAATAAACGACATTAAATAAAATTGCTTTATTGCATATTGATAATGATGAATGCGTAACGGCCATTCTACAAATTCTGCAACATTACTTCATAATTTTAAAAATCTTGAATAATGTTTAGTTGAAGATTGTGTAATAAACCTGATCTCGAAGACAAGTCCTGTTTACTCGAGTATCTTCTTTAAACAGGACGTGATTGTAAGAAATAAGATTAACCATGGCGATGAAAAGACTGGCGTATGATACCTATGAAAAAAAAAAATCAGTCGTCCGTACTTTCAAAACAAAGGCCAATTTTTCCACCGTTAGGAAAACAAATACAACACTACAAAAAAATTGTGTTATTTGACTAAAAAGTGGTATTTCAAAGTCAAGTTTTTTGCATATTTTAATTTATTTTTTTAATTAATTTCGTCTTTAAAATATAATAAACTATATATACAATATATTTATAACTAAAAATTATTATATATACTATAGGGCGTCGAAAAATTCATCCGCATCACTATCAACTGGTAACGTGCCCAAAAGGCTGGCAGCATTGCCACGTTGAATGGCAATGCTGATTCTCTGTGCGAAGAATAGACCAGCCTTCAGGTCACGTGAACTGTCGACCAATCGCCTTGCAATCGCTTTAAAGAGAAGTCGAGCGCTCGGACCCCACGACCCGAGTGTTTCAACCCCAAACGGCTCGAAAATATAAATACTGGTAAGACTGTCATATTTTTGCCGCTTGAGGGTCTCCGCAGCTGAAGCAGCAGCACCAGCACAGGACGCCGAACTAGAAAGATGAGATGGCGCAAAGGTATCGACGCAGGTTACGTCCCACACCAGAGGCCTACCCAACTTCCATGGCAGTAATGTCATGTCATATTTTTACATTAATTAATTAACCAAATAATTTATGATTTTGTGGTTTTATTGTAGTAAGTAAGTGCAGGTAATCGTTACAAGATCATTTATTTGTTCAAACATGAGTATACACACGTCGTTATGTACTTAGTGTTGTTATTTGTCATAGATATTGATAAAATAAATAAATAAATACTAAGTTATTATGGCTTTGGTCCGTAGCGTGCAATGATCATAATTTGTATTGTTCTTCAGAAGAAGAAGAGGAGAAGAATGAAGTAATTAATTATTATAGCGTATTCTTTATTAGTGTATTCTTCTTCCATACATCTCTATCAGCCGTCATATCGGCAGTCACTCCTTTTCTTGACTTAAAATATTTCATCTTATGTCAATACAATATTTCAGATCACGTTTTGTCGACCGTGACGTCATCGCCATTGTAGACAAATGTTTAATGATAATTTATTGTTTTATAAGCCGCAATAATGTCTGCCGACTTAACCGAGTTTATCGGAATGACAATTTACAATGTAATAAATTATATAAACGTTTGATCATTTCGCTACCGATATCATAATACCTATATGTTTTTGATATTGATAATAAGTATGATGGTACGTTGTACTTTAGATTTGTTATGTTGATTTGTAATCGATTTCCAAAAAAGACACTTATGCGGTCTATAACTTTTCCACTACATTGTCTTGATTGGTCTACCTTGGTCTCTGGTGTGCTGTGATGGATCCATGTTTTATCCACGATTACGAAACGACTCAAAAACTCATTCGGATTGCGGCTAAACATCACCAAAAAATCCATTGAAGTTGTCACATGGATGCGCTTTAGGTCGTGTGTGAGCAATCACGGCACCCATCGCGCGGATAGCTTTTTCATGCCCTAATGTTCTCATTCACGCAGTTGAAATGCCTAAAGCTTCAGCCACCTCGCGCACTTTTATTCTCCTATCGTCTAATATCATTCCATGGATTTTATCGTTGATTTCTGGCTCTTTTGGGCGACCTGAACGTTCGACGTAATTTGTGCTTGTACGACCACAACGGAATTCAGTAAACCACTTCTTAACCGTTGAAATTGGTAGTGCAGAGTCCCCATAATATTTATGATGGTTTTTTTTATGCAAAAACGAACGCTTACTTAGCAAATACATTTTTTTTTTCCATTTTTGTTCAAATTCACGAGGTTGTCTACTTTTAATGCCTGTCTAACGTTCAAAATCTACAAATGCGTCGACTTAGAGAACCATGCTCGCACCGCTGTCCGTGTGTGTCTATCAATGGCTGTATCTTTACTGTGTGTAGTTGATTTTTTCACTAAATATTTGTATTATTATGGCCTTTTGTGTGTGTGTAGCAAATGTCTCATGGACGCTGTGCCGGCTAAAAACCATACGGTCTTCCGCTAACCCTTACCGGGGTCCCAGGATCGTTTCGTTGGCAACTTTTAACTAAAACCTAACAAATATCGCTATAATTATAAAAAAAACATATAAATTCCAATAGATATCTATCATCTAGTGGATTATGGATTAGTAAAATTATCGCTTTGTGTGTTTACATAACATTTATCACAAATCATAATAATATTCTGTCACTAATTATGGTAACACGATCTCCTTGAGGTAATAATCTTGAAAAGTGTAATTAATTATTGCAATTAAGTATACCTATATAGTTAATATATTAAATGGAAAAAGAATACGGTCGCGAACAGGATTCGAACCTCTGCTCACCACCGCGAATTGACGAATTCGCGGTGGTCAGCAGAGGTCGAGATGGCTTAGTGGTCAGAGGGCCTGGAGTATTTATCCGGGAGGCGCAGGTTCGAATCCTGTTCGCGACCGTATTCTTTTTCCATTTAATATAATAACTTTAGAGTTCGCTAAGCATGCGTTAATGCTTTTCAAATATTTATCTTTAATATACCTATATATATTCATTATAGTGATTAATATTTTGATGTAGTAGCTGTGAAACTGAATGAAATATTAGATAATTGTTGTGACATCACATCGTATAGAACAGACAAATGATTAATTATAAGTTTATCTTTCAATCTTTTATTTTGTATATTATCTTTTAATTATTCTTTGATTAATGCCAGAATACTTTTTATATATTTTTTATGTATTTTGAGAATCACTGATATGCTATTCGCAAATAAAATGGGTAAAATCGGACGAGTTCCAAAGAAAACCGTCTTTTGACTCTTAATCGCGCTTTATAAAGTACAGCAATGAAAGGTTCCGGGGATGGTATCCTGCTGGCTCGCTAGATACAATAGATTTGTATCGGTAATTATTATTAAAGTATAATTTTGTATTTCTCCCATTCGAAGAGTTTAATTATGCATTATGAGCAGTGATAGCCTAGAGGTATGACCGTTGGACTGACAAGTCATAGGACGCAATTTCAAATCCAAGGCCACCACTTTCTTTTCTAGCTTAAAATGGTGACGGAAAACATCGTGAGGAAACCAGCACACCTGGGAGATGTTCTCGATGGTGTGTAAAGCCATGTCAGAGACCTACGGGTGGTTTAAACTCTGACACTAGGTTGTTCATCAACCACACGATAAGAAGGAGAGTATCACCTATAAATCAGCGCACAATGAACTGTGCCTTTTTTGACATGCTCCGGCAGACAACTATCAAAATATTGCCCTCTGTCATAATTTTATGTCTTTTTTCTCTCTTTTATTTGTACTCGTACTACACGTTTATATACTTAGAGGTATTGTTAGTGGTTCTATCACCTGAAGCGTTGGTCCACCTCTTCACAATATTGCATTAAAGTTACCTTAGGTATTAAATGGAAAAAGAATACTATAGAATAGATATACTATAAGAATATAATATTCTTTTTCCATTTAATATTGTAACTTTAGAGTTCGCTAAGCATGCGTTAATGCTTTTCAAAGATTTATCTTGAACTTACTTAGGTACCTTATTTCCAAGATATAATATTTTTGTAATAATTTACATTCCATATAAATTTATAAATTTACAGTTCAGTACGCATGCGTTAATGCGTTTCATAGATTTGTCTGTATTTGTTAAGATAATTTTATCTGTACCACATTGTATTAAATGCAAAGTTAGTCATGTCGGTTCAATCACCTGTAAAGGGAATGATACATAGCGATGACGTCATCAAAAGATGTATTTTAATGTGGAAGAAGAATTCGGAGTAGTGACTGGGCCAAGATGGTTTAGCAGTCAGAGCGCCTGAACTATTTAACCAGGAAGTGCAAATTCAAATTATTTTTCTATCCACAAAAATGTGTAAGTTAAGAATTCGCTACGCATGCGTTAATGCGTTTTTAAATTTATCTGTAGGTATAAGATAAAATCTCATATTTATTAAACAGTATTTTTTTAATTTATTTTCGTGTGTCCCTCGATATCTTCGCCAGTTGTGAACCGATATCACTGAATCTTTTTTGTTTGAAATGAACTGTCAGATTGTTGATATTAGTTCGAAATTTTGTCGCATATAGCTCTGTGTGTCTTTTAACGACAATAACATAACTTTATTTTACTTTTAAGAAAGAAGCAAAAAAAAAAGTGAAAATTTGAATGACGTAAATACTTAACCACTATAATAGTCGATAAAACAAATTGATCCATGAGCGAGCGAAGCGAGCTCGGGAGTTTCGTTTACCCCGACACAGACAGGTTAGGTTCGAAGTTCGTGTTTAGGTTTTTATTGACCTTACAGACACAATAATAAGAGCGCCGCGAAGCGGGGCTCTTTCATCCCAGCCACGGAAAGACAAATCAGAATACGGTATCTTTTTTTTACTTGAGTGGTGACTGTCCATTTAATATACCTATACAATAAACAGATCTCTCTCCAACTGTAGATATGTTATTCTGCATGACGTCTAAACGTGGGTAGCAGTTTTGTTAAACGTATCGCAATGGCAATTCAACTGAACGTTGTTTAGCTGTTTTATAAATCAGTACTGTTTTGTAAATCAGCTAGCAGTTTTGTAAAAATGCGGATTCTACTATCCATCGCGACATGTATTATTTAGAAACTAAAAAATATAACAAAAATTAATTAAATAAAAAAACCCCTTAAAAATACTAAAGGTGCAAAATAATATCAAAATTAGCTTATAATAAAATAAATTTTAAAGTACAATACCTATTATAACAATAATCTGTTATTTTTGGAGTCGGTGTGGTGAAAAAAATATATTTGTATTAGCAAATCTCTTTTATTGCATCACATGTAGGCACACTTTCTAGATACTATAATCAAGTACACATGCTTAAATTTTTAGTTGAGGTCTTCAGGCAGGACAACGGCGGGGGAAGGGATGACGGGGGTTCCGATAACAACGGGCTCAACGGGGACGGGGGCGGATTCGACCACCTGGATAGGCTCGGGGAATTCCACAACACCGATGGGGTTGACAGCAATAGGGGCGACGGGAGCGAGGTCAACAACCTGCACGGGCGTGGGCTGGATCTCAGGGACGAGAACGGGAGAAGGTACAACGGGGGCGGATTCCTCAGCGGCCTGGGCGATGTTCACGATAATCTGGACCAAGGGAGCGGGGGAGCCGGGGGCGATGGGGCCAATCACGACGGGAGAGGGCACGATAGCACCGTCAACGACAGGGGAGTCCACTAAAGCAGGTTCGATTGAAGGTTGCTCGTAAACAGGTTCGGGGATCACAGCAGGTCCAACAGCGATGGGCTCAGGGATGATAGCGGGTCCAACAGCGACGGGCTCGGGGTTGACACCGAGGATATCGAGGAGCATCTGCTCGAGTGCGGCGGCGGTGGCAGGATTGGTGCTGGGGCTGTTGATGGCTTCGAGGATCTCCTGGATCTCGGCCAGCTCACCAGTCACAGCCTGGGGCTTGACGAAGGCGGCCGAAGCCACGGTGGCAATGAGGGCGATGGCAATGAAGAATTTCATATCTAAAAGTAAAAGAGTAATGTTATACAAAACAAATTTGAAAACGCTTCATGAGCTGTTAATGGAATATATTACACGATTAAAAATAATTGACAAGTGCAATACTTACTTAATCAGACGCGTTTCGAAGACGACTTATTGGTTTCAATTTTCGTTCGCTATTTATATTGACTTTTATCTATACATTTACTCAGCAATATAAATAATCGCAACTTTTAGATTACCTATCGTTTCTTTCCTGAAGTTATTAATCCCGTCTATTATCAGGGCCTTTTACATCTTTAATAGTAAATTTATATGCTATCATGTTATCCATATCCTTACGAAATTAAGTCATACGTAGCCATTTTGGTAGCCAATTAGCTATAAGGTCGTACTCTTGATGATCATACGCAGGTCGAGACATCTCTTATGACTGTATTGAACTCGCAGCAATACGAGCTTGAACGTTATGCTCATCTTCGATGTTACCTTCTGTATTCATGATACAAGTATACTAGTTATTTGGATCAGTCAATTTATTGTAGTTTTGGTATCTACAAGTATTAAGATGTCGCACTATCTGAAGATAGAAGAGATTTTAGCTAAGCGTTTGATATCGTTAACTATACAGATCTTCACAAATGCCATAAGTACGGATGTAGGGGTTACCGCCCTAAATTTGTTAATGAATTATTTTAGTATCAGCATTATGCTATAAATAGATCAGAAAACTAAGTAATTTAAATCTAATAATAAAATATTGGTGTACTACAGGGAAGTGTATTAGGTCCTCTTTAAATTCTATCATGAATATAACTGTTGAACATGAGTTCTTGGGTTCGATTCCCAGGTCGGGCAGTGCTATTGGGATTTTCTGTTAGGAAATTTCCAGTCTGCTACTAGACTTTCCGGAGTTTGGAATTGTGCCCGGTAAATGGCAATAGGTAACCACCTATCACAGGTTATTGATAACAGCATTAGTGAAATGTGGGTGATCAACATTGTACACATTTGCCTATCTCTACGGGGAATATAGGCTTTGTTATGTTACGCATGCGTTTTGTCTGTCAGATTCTAAAATTGTGAAATTGGCCCGCTGGTTGATAAGTTACTAGCGTTCGGACAGACAAAGTTCCTAAAGAATGTGGTTTTGGCTTCTGTGGTGATAGTATAATACACCCTAATTCAATATTCAATGCTCAGACATAGTGCCTCTGCCTACCGGCCTACGTCAACAAGTCATCGCAAAACTGTAGTTAGGTTAAAAGACACAAAGTTGAGCCGCCTCAGCAACAACCATCCAGCAACTCAGTACCTACAAACCAAGATACCCATGTTAGGCCTGTGGTAGTACATGTTGCTCTACCATTGGTTAAACATGTACTATCTACTATAAATCGTCACGCCTTTTCGTCCTTTGATTTATTTACATAATCAATGAATATATCGCCTTTGTTGTCATATATGGTTTTAACATAAAATGTTTAAAAAATGATGCTGTGCCATTCTGTTCAATAATGCGAAAAAAAATTAAGCCGATTCCAACGTGGTTTGGAAAAAGCTAGGCAGATTGATTGGGGTACGAGTTTCATTCCAGGTAACAAAAAAATACTTTAATGTCTATATAACATCAGGCCTGTATTCCATGGATGGGTAGAAAGAGGTCTACAGAATTGTACATTCGCACATTTTATCAACGCCGTTATTAAGTACCAGGTTGTGAGCCTATTGATATCTAATCTACCGAAAACACTTCACCTTTACTCTTCGCTTTTTGGGGATCGATCTTTCGACCTCACAGCAGCCGCGCCTGTGACCACTAGACAAATGTGGTAGTAACTATAGTTACAATTATTATTATAACTTGGCGATTAGTTTTTCTGACGAGAATATATTCCTCTCTCGTTGATTATTTTTAACTCTATAATTTAGCACTTAATCGAAACGATGGCTACACTCTATTGTATTTTAGAAAAATCGATTTATTTTTTATTTTCTTAAGTTTTTGGACCCAAAATGGTACTTTGTGGCACACCACTATACAAACTTGTCTTAGGGCCGGGTTAATCAATCAATAAATGTAAGTTTATCCTATCTGTCTGTCGATTTGAGTCCGATATGATTTGATATTAACTTGTATGCTGAAATGTATGAAATTGAAAAGTTATATGGTGGCTCTATTTGAAAGGGGTGGTGGTTCTGAAATGTCATTTGTATCTTTCCTACTAGTGTATATATGCTTAAAAAACTAGGGACCTTAGGTGTAAAGAACTTTATTTCTCATAAGAACATAACAGCTCACTTAAAATGAGATTAACAATAACATGTCTTAATAACTACTCGTAAATATAAATTTGAATTGTGAAATATAAATAAGAAAGCACCGAGGCGGGTGCTTTCTTATTTATATTTCACAATTCATAAGCTATTTATTATAAATATAAGACTTTAGTTTGGTCTTAAAGATGTATAAGCTTAAACATTCTCGTAGGTCATTAGGTAATTTATAATACAGCTGTCCTCCCTCAAACAATATAGTTTTCTTGCCATATACTCGTATGTCCGTGTGTGAGTTTATTTCTGTTTCTTAAGTAATTTTTGTGCGTTCTTTGTGTGAATGTTATGTTTGAGTGAATGGTGCTTGTAATTATCTTTTTTATTAGAACGCATGTGTTATATGTGTACATTTGAGTGAGATTAAACAATTTAGTTTTATGTTATATATCTTTAGGGGGTGTATAGTAGTTAAAGTTGATTTTATTTTATTTTGTCCTATATTTCAATTCGGTAATCGAGGTGTGCTGAGTTTGGATCTAACATGCTCAATGTGTCCCTTCCAAGACAACCGGTCATCTAAATATAAACCTTTTTATAATATTATTGTTTATACATAACGGTGTAAAGTTTGGTATTTTCTTACTCCTAAAATCATATAAGTTTTTGAGATATTAATCGTTAGTAAATTATATAATAGCCAATCATCATATTTAGGTCCTTCTGAGCATCGCCGTTTATATCCTGAATAGAATATCGAAGATAAAACAGGCAAGTATCGTCCGCATAGACCGTGAGGTCCCGGTTAGTCCCAATTTTTTTATATTATTTATAAATATGAGAAATAGAAAATTACCGAATACCGATCCTTGTGGGAATCCGAAAGTAATATTTCGAACGTTACTCTTATATTTATCTATCCTAACAACTTGATTTCTATTTTGAAGATGTGACTCGAAGATATTCAATGCCCGGTCACTTAAACCGGTATTATTAAATTTTGTGACTCACGGAGTCGTATGCTTTTTTTAAATCAATGAAACTTCCTAATACAAGCTCTGCTTTTGATCTATGTGTGTTTTTATTTTAGTAATTAATTCTATAGTAGCCGATAGATTTAATTTTGCCCGAAATCCATATTTCTTTTGAATTATAAATGTTGTATCTGGGAGGTATTTATTGAGCCGCATATATATAATTCTTTCAAATATTTTGGACATTACTGGAAGCACCGAAACCGGTCTATAATTTCCAGGGTCAATTTTGAGACCAGACTTGTATATAGGGCTAACTTTAGCGAATTAATTGTTTCAGGAAAAACAACCTCTTTAAGACCTTTGTTAATGCCTTATAATGACCATAAATCTCATAAAAAATAAAAGAAATAGTAATAATCTTTAATAGTCTTTTTATTATTCGTAATTTTCTCTTATATTGTGTGTCACATTTAGGCACATTTTCTAGTTACCATATTCAGGTACGAGAACACGTGCTTGACTTGTTAGTTGAGGTCTTCGGGGAGGACAACAGCGGGAGAAGGGATGACTGTTTTGTAAATCAGCTAGCAGTTTTGTAAAAATGCGGATTCTACTATCCATTATTAAGTATTATTTAGAAACTAAAAAATATAACAAAAATTAATTAAATAAAAAAACCCCTTAAAAATCTACTGAAACACTAAAGGTGCAAAATAATATCAAAATTAGCTTATAATAAAATAAATTTAAAAGTACAATACCTATTATAACAATAATCTGTTATTTTTGGAGTCGGTGTGGTGAAAAAAATATATTTGTATTAGCAAATCTCTTTTATTGCATCACATGTAGGCACACTTTCCAGATACTATAATCAAGTACACATGCTTAAATTTTTAGTTGAGGTCTTCAGGCAGGACAACGGCGGGGGAAGGGATGACGGGGGTTCCGATAACAACGGGCTCAACGGAGACGGGAGCGGATTCGACCACCTGGATGGGCTCGGGGAATTCCACAACACCGATGGGGTTGACAGCAATAGGGGCGACGGGAGCGAGGTCAACCACCTGCACGGGCGTGGGCTGGATCTCAGGGACGAGAACGGGAGAAGGTACAATGGGGGCGGATTCCTCAGCGGCCTGGGCGATGTTCACGATAATCTGGACCAGAGGAGCGGGGGAGCCGGGGGCGATGGGGCCAATCACGACGGGAGAGGGCACGATAGCACCGTCAACGATGGGGGAGTCCACCAAAGCAGGTTCGATTGAGGGTTGCTCGTAAACAGGTTCGGGGATCACAGCAGGTCCAACAGCGATGGGCTCAGGGATGATAGCGGGTCCAACAGCGACGGGCTCGGGGTTGACTCCGAGGATATCGAGGAGCATCTGCTCGAGGGCGGCGGCGGTGGCGGGGTTGGTGCTGGGGCTATTGATGGCTTCGAGGATCTCCTGGATCTCGGCCAGCTCACCAGTCACAGCCTGGGGCTTGACGAAGGCAGCCGAAGCCACGGAGGCGATGAGGGCGATGGCAATGAAGAATTTCATATCTAAAAGTAAAAGAGTATATTGATGTATGAGTTATACAAAAGAGATTTCACGACGCTTTTCAGCTTTTGTTTTTTTTTGAATAAATCAAACCATTGAAAGCAATAACAATTTATATTCAAACAATACTTATCGGTGCAACAATTAGATTACATGTGCAATACTTACTTAATCAGACGCGTTTCAAAGACGAATTATTGCTTTTAATTGACGCTTGCTATTTATATTAATTTTTATCTGTGCATATAGATAATGATTAGGAATTATCGCAACTGTAGCTTACATTATATAATTTTCTTCCTGATGTAATTAATCCTGGCTTTACCAGGGTCTTTGACATTTTCAATAGTTAATTTATTACACAACTGGTCTATTCATGTTGTTTTTCTTTAAACCGGGAAAGATGATAAATTTATTTGAATGGGCAACAAAAACTATAGTTTGGTGTGAGTTTTGACCAACAGCACATTGTCGATTTTCGACAACAGCTCGGCCGCAGTCATCGTCGATACTCAACTGCAGTCGACAGCAGCCGCCGATGTTCAACTGCGGCCGTATGTAAAAGTCCTAAAATAGTATGTATCTCTTGGGATCTTTGAGTAAATACAAAAAGAAATATATTTTGGGATTTTATTGATATATAACAGATATTAGATATGCACATAATAATTAAAAATATTTACAAAAACAAAACCTAAATTATATTGACTACACTACTTAAATTACTACTAAAAGAGAAAGAGAAAAAAAAAGAAGTACGACTCCGCATCGCTGTCATCCGGTAACGTAAGAAGACTGGCAGCATTGCCACGTTGAATGGCAATGCTAATTCTCTGACCAAGAAACAAGCCAGCCCTCTGGTCACGCGAAGTGTCGACTAGTCTGCCAGAAATTCCTTTGAAAAGTTGGCGTGCACTGGGAC
Organism: Xylocampa areola; assembly: GCA_935421205.1. Taxonomy (NCBI): domain Eukaryota; kingdom Metazoa; phylum Arthropoda; class Insecta; order Lepidoptera; family Noctuidae; genus Xylocampa; species Xylocampa areola. The sequence goes on along the minus strand of OW285218.1, from coordinate 12,645,932 downwards.
CCCATGACCCGAGCGTTTCGACCCCAAACGGCTGAAAGTCGTAGCAGCCGACAAGGTTGCTATATTTGCGCCGTTTGAGAGTCTCTGCAGCAGCAGCAGCGGTGCCAGCACAGCCAGCCGAGCTGGGAGGGTGCGATGGAGCAAGGGTGTTGACACATGTTGCGTCCCATACCAAAGGCCTACCCAACTTCCAAGGCAATAGCGTCATGCCGTCTGGTCTCTTACCATCGTCCCGCACCAAGCCATTGGGCTCCAAAACAGCTGGTACACCGGCGGTGGCAAGAGCCCGGCGGATAATGTCGTTGATGCTAGCGTGCCGGGCTATGCGCCCCGCACTCCTGCTACAGGTTAGGCCATGATGTCCCAGGCTGTCGACAGCTTCACCACAGTGGCACCGATGCGGAGCAACATAGGGAGCACCCAAACGCAGGCAACTAGCGAGGCGAAAAGTTCCGTCATCCAGCATTGTACCTATGTTGGGTGACGGAAGTACTTGAAGCCAAAGGCCCGATTCCCATTCTCCCACGGCAAGCAGATGAGCACGCTCTGCAGTATTGACTGACGTATTTAAAAGATTCTTCCGTGTCAAACTGCAAAGCGGCTCATCCCATTGCCTCTGGGAAGACGGATTGGCGGGCAAGACCGTGTTGGGGCAAGCCATTTTCCAGGCGTTCACTGCATCAGACAAGATAAGATTCTAAGATTTTCTAAGATTGAAATTTTGCAGACGCCGAGGCCACCAAAGCGGATGGGAAGTGTAGCTTGTAGCCAAGCTCGATCGTCCAGGGCCACGTTCAAAATTGAGGTTAGGGTATTTCGTATAATTTTATCGACTTTTTCCAAACGTTGTGGGTACTTCCATAAATGGGAAGACCGTAAAGAATATGTAAATTTGGGACCAAAACAACAATATCGAATGATAGTAAAAGCAGAATGAACATTAATTTGGAAAACTCTTTTCGAAATGTTATTAAAATTTTGTACGTTTTCATCAATAAAAGATTCAAAAGATTCGTCTAAAATTGGAGACCCTAGGAGTTGGAGGGAATTTTTATCTATTGTTTTTATGTGTCCCCACATAAAAATTACTACAGCGTAAAATTTTGATAAAGTCAGTTGTCTGTCGCTTGTGGGGGGTAGATATAATTCGCATTTTGTTGGGTTTAATTCAAGGCCAATAGAAAAGAACTTTTGTTTTATAATTTGGAAATCCTGTAGAACTGTATCTACATCGCCTTCTAGGGTCCCGTCATCTAAGTACCACACGTTAAATTTAGAATTTAGTTGCCTAATAATAGGATTTATAGCAAGGCTGAAAATGGCCGGTCCCAGAGGGTCACCCTGTTGACACCCTACTGCGGAAACTAGGAACTTATCTTTATATATTCATTTGGAGGGATTTCTGTAACATTGCCATAAAAAACAAAATTTGGGTGTTTCCTTTTTAACTTCGGTCAACAAAGTGTCCCTATTCACGGAGTTAAAAGCGTTCTTTATGTCAACCTTAAGGATAACCTCAGCTTCTTTGCTGTCAAGGTAAGTTGATAGGGCATGTACAGCAGCCTCACAGCCCCCTTTAGATCCAAAACCTAGTTGCAGGGGCTGGAATTTGCTGGCCAGTGTTTCACTATAATAGGCACAGCAAATTTTGGCTGCTATACGCCAGTAGGTACAGCCTACGGCAATGGGACGAATACCGCCATCCTTCTTGCGCAGGGCACAAAGATTAGCCCCGTACAAGATATCAATGACGGCTTCGTGCACATTGCCGGAGAGCATTAAATTAGTCAGAGCCGTAAGCTCCTTCAAAAGCGACTCACCAGCTTCCCCGGCGCTTGTATAAGTCAGATCCTGTAGGTGTTGGGGTGTCAAGCCGTCGAGCCCACCGGCGGAGCCGCTGCGGAAGGAGCCTATGGCAGCGACTAATTAGCGGGCAGAAACAGAAAGAGAGTTAGAATTTGGGTCAGGAGAATCGGGAAAAGAGAGATTATCCTTAGGGGTCGGGTGCTTACTCTCCAGAGCTGCAACTGTCTCTTGAGAGTAAGGTGCGACTACATCGCTACTAAACAGGATTCTAGCTGCCCCCCTGAAATCACCTTCGCCGAGCTTGGTTTCTATAAATTGGGAGGTAGTTCTTTGAGAATGGTACATTTGTGTAAGTAATTTAGGGCCAAATGTTTCGGTTGAGATAATATTGCAGTTAAATTTAATTTGGGCTGTTAAAGACTTTTTCTTCGCCAAATTTTTTTCTACATGAGGTACTCGGTATGCGAAGGTGAATAATTGCTCCCAAGCACTTAGAGTATTCTCCCGGGCAGCAAGACGAACGCATCTTGCTAGACTTGAAGCAACAGCTGGCCTCGCGCCACGGGGAACTCTTTTCAAAACGGGAGAAGAACTTTGTGAATTTTGCTAAAATGTGCCACAAAGGTTGCCGAATGGGTGAACTTGATGTCGGTGTTGTAGTAACAGGTGTACATGTGGAGCCTGGAGATGCACTTGTGGCCTTATGAACCTTGCCACAGTGCACCTTCAAGCCCCTTAATTACCTTTGAAAAACCGAGCCTGGGAGCAATGGGGACATTGCACTAGGCTGTCCAGCGCGACGGCAGGTTGACATGCACTGTTTTCACCGTCACTATTGCACTCATTTTTAACACCCTTCAGAGTTCTTTCCTCTTCAGAGGAAATTGGGGATCATCTAATGATTGATTTTTATTTTTTATTCGTTTTTATATATATATGTAAGTATCTATATGTATATATATTCCCACTAATATAAGTGGTATTATCATGTATTTATTTTGAGTAATATGTAGTATGTGTATATTTTGCTTTAATTAGTGTCTCTTAATTAAGATTCTTATAATGCACCCACCACGTTATTTCCAAAGAGTATATAATCACTACGTTCTAGTTACTTCTGCATCACCCTAAGGTTGACCGGTAGAAAATGCCTTTGGTATTGTTTGCAACGGAGCTGGAACGCTTTGATGCTGTACAACCCAAAATCCTACGTGAACGGCGATGGAACGCGGCGCGGTACCATATCCGGCAGCGGCCATATTAGAAAACTTTCCTTTTGAAACAACACTGGAACACGTACGCATCTCTCTTGTCGCGCTCACCACCTTTTTGTAAAAACCCAATCAAAGTTAAGATTTGAGAATATTAAACTACTTATTACTACGCTGCACGAGTTTAAATTGATCACACCAACAACAACAGGTATTAAGTCCGCCTCTGTACAATGATAAGTTGTGCATAAAGCATAAATAAATAAATAATTCACAACAATACGAGCTTTGACGTCATATTCATTCATTTGATCTTAGGTATTGAAATTAATCTGTTTTGACAGCGTTATCAGTATCGAGTATCTGCAAGGTTCTTTAAAATAATTCAGTTCAAAGACGTCAGGCAGGCGGCCGGTCATAAAACATAGCCAAAACTTTAGCAGCATGCCAGATATATGCTGCGCCGACCCCAAATAAATTGGGGTAAGGGTAGGGCGATGACAATGAACAACTGTACGAAAATAATGCTTAACAAGGGTTTTTTTTATGTGTGTAAAATCTATCATGGGCCTTGTGCTGGACTCCTACGTTCTACCCATAAGATCTCACACGGTCCTTCACTAACCTTTACTGGGGTCTCGAGACTGCAGCTGCATTCACCACAGCAGGATCAAGCTTAATGTTGTCACACATGGCTCAAGAGTCCAGTCAGTAAATATGTATAATAAGCTACCTGTGCAATTTAAAACTGAAGTGAACGCAAATGAATTTAAGAGAGACTTAAAAGTCTTGTTGTTGAATAAATTTTAATGTTACCATAGTGTCGAAGAGTACTTCAAAGGTAATTTTTTAAAATAATTGTTAATGATTTAGGTATGTTATTATTATTATAAGAAAGACATGATGTTTGTGAAACTGTAATTGAAACTTAGTGGAATGTATTTTTTTTATTATCGTGACATTATTTGTATTGCTTATTTAATTAAAACCACTGGAATTGATTTAAATGTTCGACACAAATGTAAAATTTGTTGATGAATAAATCAATAAACGATTATAACTTGGCGATTAGCTATTCAGACGAAAATATCTTCCTCTCTCGTTGATTGTTTTTATCTCTATAATTTAGCGCTTAATCGAAACGATGGCTGCAATCTATTATATATCTGCCTAGCCTTTTTCCCAATTACATTGGGGTCGGCTTCCAGTCAAACCGGATGCAGCTTAACCAGTATTTTACATGGAGCGACTGCCTATCTGACCTCCACAACCCAGTTACTGGGTAACACAATATCTCGTGGTATGACTGGTTGTCAGACTTTCAGGCCTCTGACTACCCGTATCGGCTATCATAGATCTTAATTTGATAACCGGGACCGACGGCTTAACGTGCTCTCCGAGGCACGGAGGGGACTCGGTATGAAACGATGGTCACCCATCCACAGACGCGCAGCTTAACCTCGATCGATCAATCTGTGCGGCGGTTACTTAGCCACGAGCCCCTCTACTACGATGGCTACACTCTATTATATTTTAGAAAAACAGATTTAATTTTTATTTTCTAACTTTTTGAAATCAATTGCGGGCCCAAAATGGTACCTTGTGGCACACCACTATACAAACTTGTCTTAGGGCCGTGTTAATAAATCAATAAATGTAAGTTTATCCTATCTGTCTGTCGATTTGAGTCCGATATGATTTGATATTAACTTGTATGCTGAAATGTATGAAATTGAAAAGTTATATGGTGGCTCTATTTGAAAGGGGTGGTGGTTCTGAAATGTCATTTGTATCTTTCCTACTAGTGTATATATGCTTAAAAAACTAGGGACCTTAGGTGTAAAGAACTTTATTTCTCATAAGAACACAACAGTTCACTTAAAATGAGATAACGAATAACATGTCTTAATATCTAAATTTATAAATTTCAATTCGCCTCTGTGCTTTCTTATTTATATTTCACAATTCATAAGTTATTTATTATAAATATAAGACTTTAGTTTGGTCTTAAAGATGTATAAGCTTTAACATTCTCGTAGGTCATTAGGTAATTTATAATACAGCTGTCCTCCCTCAAACAATATAGTTTTCTTGCCATATACTCGTATGTCCGTGTGTGAGTTTATTTCTGTTTCTTAAGTAATTTTTGTGCGTTCTTTGTGTGAATGTTATGTTATAAGTGCGTGGGTGTGTGAGTTTGAGTTTATTTCTATTTCTTATGTAATGTTTGTGCGTTCTTTGTGTGAATGTTTTGTTAATTTTTGTGCGTTCTTTGTGTGAATGTTTTGTTTGAGTGAATGGTGCCTGTAATTATCTTTTTTATTAGAACGCATGTGTTATATGTGTACGTAATTGAGTAATTGTATGTAATTGACTGAGATTAAACAATTTAGTTTATGTTATATATCTTTAGGGGGTGTATAGTAGTTAAAGTTGATTTTATTTTATTTTGTCCTATATTTCAATTCGGTAATCGAGGTGTGCTGAGTTTGGATCTAACATGCTCAATGTGTCCCTTCCAAGACAACCGGTCATCTAAATATAAACCTTTTTATAATATTATTGTTTATACATAACAACGTGTAAAGTTTGGTATTTTCTTACTCCTAAAATCATATAAGTTTTTGAGATATTAATGGTTAGTAAATTATATAATAGCCAATCATTGAGCATATTTAGGTCCTTCTGAGCATCGCCGATTATATCCTGAATAGAATATCGAAGATAAAACAGGCAAGTATCGTCCGCATAGACTGTGAGGTCCCGGTTAGGCCCAATTTTTTTATATTATTTATAAATATGAGAAATAGAAAATTACCGAATACCGATCCTTGTGGGAATCCGAAAGTAATATTTCGAACGTTACTCTTATATTTATCTATCCTAACAACTTGATTTCTATTTTGAAGATGTGACTCGAAGATATTCAATGCCCGGTCACTTAAACCGGTATTATTAAATTTTGTGACTCACGGAGTCGTATGCTTTTTTTAAATCAATGAAACTTCCTAATACAAGCTCTGCTTTTGATCTATGTGTGTTTTTATTTTAGTAATTAATTCTATAGTAGCCGATAGATTTAATTTTGCCCGAAATCCATATTTCTTTTGAATTATAAATGTTGTATCTGGGAGGTATTTATTGAGCCGCATATATATAATTCTTTCAAATATTTTGGACATTACTGGAAGCACCGAAACCGGTCTATAATTTCCAGGGTCAATTTTGAGACCAGACTTGTATATAGGGCTAACTTTAGCGAATTAATTGTTTCAGGAAAAACAACCTCTTTAAGACCTTTGTTAATGCCTTATAATGACCATAAATCTCATAAAAAATAAAAGAAATAGTAATAATCTTTAATAGTCTTTTTATTATTCGTAATTTTCTCTTATATTGTGTGTCACATTTAGGCACATTTTCTAGTTACCATATTCAGGTACGAGAACACGTGCTTGACTTGTTAGTTGAGGTCTTCGGGGAGGACAACAGCGGGAGAAGGGATGACTGTTTTGTAAATCAGCTAGCAGTTTTGTAAAAATGCGGATTCTACTATCCATTATTAAGTATTATTTAGAAACTAAAAAATATAACAAAAATTAATTAAATAAAAAAACCCCTTAAAAATCTACTGAAACACTAAAGGTGCAAAATAATATCAAAATTAGCTTATAATAAAATAAATTTAAAAGTACAATACCTATTATAACAATAATCTGTTATTTTTGGAGTCGGTGTGGTGAAAAAAATATATTTGTATTAGCAAATCTCTTTTATTGCATCACATGTAGGCACACTTTCCAGATACTATAATCAAGTACACATGCTTAAATTTTTAGTTGAGGTCTTCAGGCAGGACAACGGCGGGGGAAGGGATGACGGGGGTTCCGATAACAACGGGCTCAACGGAGACGGGAGCGGATTCGACCACCTGGATGGGCTCGGGGAATTCCACAACACCGATGGGGTTGACAGCAATAGGGGCGACGGGAGCGAGGTCAACCACCTGCACGGGCGTGGGCTGGATCTCAGGGACGAGAACGGGAGAAGGTACAATGGGGGCGGATTCCTCAGCGGCCTGGGCGATGTTCACGATAATCTGGACCAGAGGAGCGGGGGAGCCGGGGGCGATGGGGCCAATCACGACGGGAGAGGGCACGATAGCACCGTCAACGATGGGGGAGTCCACCAAAGCAGGTTCGATTGAGGGTTGCTCGTAAACAGGTTCGGGGATCACAGCAGGTCCAACAGCGATGGGCTCAGGGATGATAGCGGGTCCAACAGCGACGGGCTCGGGGTTGACTCCGAGGATATCGAGGAGCATCTGCTCGAGGGCGGCGGCGGTGGCGGGGTTGGTGCTGGGGCTATTGATGGCTTCGAGGATCTCCTGGATCTCGGCCAGCTCACCAGTCACAGCCTGGGGCTTGACGAAGGCAGCCGAAGCCACGGAGGCGATGAGGGCGATGGCAATGAAGAATTTCATATCTAAAAGTAAAAGAGTATATTGATGTATGAGTTATACAAAAGAGATTTCACGACGCTTTTCAGCTTTTGTTTTTTTTTGAATAAATCAAACCATTGAAAGCAATAACAATTTATATTCAAACAATACTTATCGGTGCAACAATTAGATTACATGTGCAATACTTACTTAATCAGACGCGTTTCAAAGACGAATTATTGCTTTTAATTGACGCTTGCTATTTATATTAATTTTTATCTGTGCATATAGATAATGATTAGGAATTATCGCAACTGTAGCTTACATTATATAATTTTCTTCCTGATGTAATTAATCCTGGCTTTACCAGGGTCTTTGACATTTTCAATAGTTAATTTATTACACAACTGGTCTATTCATGTTGTTTTTCTTTAAACCGGGAAAGATGATAAATTTATTTGAATGGGCAACAAAAACTATAGTTTGGTGTGAGTTTTGACCAACAGCACATTGTCGATTTTCGACAACAGCTCGGCCGCAGTCATCGTCGATACTCAACTGCAGTCGACAGCAGCCGCCGATGTTCAACTGCGGCCGTATGTAAAAGTCCTAAAATAGTATGTATCTCTTGGGATCTTTGAGTAAATACAAAAAGAAATATATTTTGGGATTTTATTGATATATAACAGATATTAGATATGCACATAATAATTAAAAATATTTACAAAAACAAAACCTAAATTATATTGACTACACTACTTAAATTACTACTAAAAGAGAAAGAGAAAAAAAAAGAAGTACGACTCCGCATCGCTGTCATCCGGTAACGTAAGAAGACTGGCAGCATTGCCACGTTGAATGGCAATGCTAATTCTCTGACCAAGAAACAAGCCAGCCCTCTGGTCACGCGAAGTGTCGACTAGTCTGCCAGAAATTCCTTTGAAAAGTTGGCGTGCACTGGGACCCCATGACCCGAGCGTTTCGACCCCAAACGGCTGAAAGTCGTAGCAGCCGACAAGGTTGCTATATTTGCGCCGTTTGAGAGTCTCTGCAGCAGCAGCAGCGGTGCCAGCACAGCCAGCCGAGCTGGGAGGGTGCGATGGAGCAAGGGTGTTGACACATGTTGCGTCCCATACCAAAGGCCTACCCAACTTCCAAGGCAATAGCGTCATGCCGTCTGGTCTCTTACCATCGTCCCGCACCAAGCCATTGGGCTCCAAAACAGCTGGTACACCGGCGGTGGCAAGAGCCCGGCGGATAATGTCGTTGATGCTAGCGTGCCGGGCTATGCGCCCCGCACTCCTGCTACAGGTTAGGCCATGATGTCCCAGGCTGTCGACAGCTTCACCACAGTGGCACCGATGCGGAGCAACATAGGGAGCACCCAAACGCAGGCAACTAGCGAGGCGAAAAGTTCCGTCATCCAGCATTGTACCTATGTTGGGTGACGGAAGTACTTGAAGCCAAAGGCCCGATTCCCATTCTCCCACGGCAAGCAGATGAGCACGCTCTGCAGTATTGACTGACGTATTTAAAAGATTCTTCCGTGTCAAACTGCAAAGCGGCTCATCCCATTGCCTCTGGGAAGACGGATTGGCGGGCAAGACCGTGTTGGGGCAAGCCATTTTCCAGGCGTTCACTGCATCAGACAAGATAAGATTCTAAGATTTTCTAAGATTGAAATTTTGCAGACGCCGAGGCCACCAAAGCGGATGGGAAGTGTAGCTTGTAGCCAAGCTCGATCGTCCAGGGCCACGTTCAAAATTGAGGTTAGGGTATTTCGTATAATTTTATCGACTTTTTCCAAACGTTGTGGGTACTTCCATAAATGGGAAGACCGTAAAGAATATGTAAATTTGGGACCAAAACAACAATATCGAATGATAGTAAAAGCAGAATGAACATTAATTTGGAAAACTCTTTTCGAAATGTTATTAAAATTTTGTACGTTTTCATCAATAAAAGATTCAAAAGATTCGTCTAAAATTGGAGACCCTAGGAGTTGGAGGGAATTTTTATCTATTGTTTTTATGTGTCCCCACATAAAAATTACTACAGCGTAAAATTTTGATAAAGTCAGTTGTCTGTCGCTTGTGGGGGGTAGATATAATTCGCATTTTGTTGGGTTTAATTCAAGGCCAATAGAAAAGAACTTTTGTTTTATAATTTGGAAATCCTGTAGAACTGTATCTACATCGCCTTCTAGGGTCCCGTCATCTAAGTACCACACGTTAAATTTAGAATTTAGTTGCCTAATAATAGGATTTATAGCAAGGCTGAAAATGGCCGGTCCCAGAGGGTCACCCTGTTGACACCCTACTGCGGAAACTAGGAACTTATCTTTATATATTCATTTGGAGGGATTTCTGTAACATTGCCATAAAAAACAAAATTTGGGTGTTTCCTTTTTAACTTCGGTCAACAAAGTGTCCCTATTCACGGAGTTAAAAGCGTTCTTTATGTCAACCTTAAGGATAACCTCAGCTTCTTTGCTGTCAAGGTAAGTTGATAGGGCATGTACAGCAGCCTCACAGCCCCCTTTAGATCCAAAACCTAGTTGCAGGGGCTGGAATTTGCTGGCCAGTGTTTCACTATAATAGGCACAGCAAATTTTGGCTGCTATACGCCAGTAGGTACAGCCTACGGCAATGGGACGAATACCGCCATCCTTCTTGCGCAGGGCACAAAGATTAGCCCCGTACAAGATATCAATGACGGCTTCGTGCACATTGCCGGAGAGCATTAAATTAGTCAGAGCCGTAAGCTCCTTCAAAAGCGACTCACCAGCTTCCCCGGCGCTTGTATAAGTCAGATCCTGTAGGTGTTGGGGTGTCAAGCCGTCGAGCCCACCGGCGGAGCCGCTGCGGAAGGAGCCTATGGCAGCGACTAATTAGCGGGCAGAAACAGAAAGAGAGTTAGAATTTGGGTCAGGAGAATCGGGAAAAGAGAGATTATCCTTAGGGGTCGGGTGCTTACTCTCCAGAGCTGCAACTGTCTCTTGAGAGTAAGGTGCGACTACATCGCTACTAAACAGGATTCTAGCTGCCCCCCTGAAATCACCTTCGCCGAGCTTGGTTTCTATAAATTGGGAGGTAGTTCTTTGAGAATGGTACATTTGTGTAAGTAATTTAGGGCCAAATGTTTCGGTTGAGATAATATTGCAGTTAAATTTAATTTGGGCTGTTAAAGACTTTTTCTTCGCCAAATTTTTTTCTACATGAGGTACTCGGTATGCGAAGGTGAATAATTGCTCCCAAGCACTTAGAGTATTCTCCCGGGCAGCAAGACGAACGCATCTTGCTAGACTTGAAGCAACAGCTGGCCTCGCGCCACGGGGAACTCTTTTCAAAACGGGAGAAGAACTTTGTGAATTTTGCTAAAATGTGCCACAAAGGTTGCCGAATGGGTGAACTTGATGTCGGTGTTGTAGTAACAGGTGTACATGTGGAGCCTGGAGATGCACTTGTGGCCTTATGAACCTTGCCACAGTGCACCTTCAAGCCCCTTAATTACCTTTGAAAAACCGAGCCTGGGAGCAATGGGGACATTGCACTAGGCTGTCCAGCGCGACGGCAGGTTGACATGCACTGTTTTCACCGTCACTATTGCACTCATTTTTAACACCCTTCAGAGTTCTTTCCTCTTCAGAGGAAATTGGGGATCATCTAATGATTGATTTTTATTTTTTATTCGTTTTTATATATATATGTAAGTATCTATATGTATATATATTCCCACTAATATAAGTGGTATTATCATGTATTTATTTTGAGTAATATGTAGTATGTGTATATTTTGCTTTAATTAGTGTCTCTTAATTAAGATTCTTATAATGCACCCACCACGTTATTTCCAAAGAGTATATAATCACTACGTTCTAGTTACTTCTGCATCACCCTAAGGTTGACCGGTAGAAAATGCCTTTGGTATTGTTTGCAACGGAGCTGGAACGCTTTGATGCTGTACAACCCAAAATCCTACGTGAACGGCGATGGAACGCGGCGCGGTACCATATCCGGCAGCGGCCATATTAGAAAACTTTCCTTTTGAAACAACACTGGAACACGTACGCATCTCTCTTGTCGCGCTCACCACCTTTTTGTAAAAACCCAATCAAAGTTAAGATTTGAGAATATTAAACTACTTATTACTACGCTGCACGAGTTTAAATTGATCACACCAACAACAACAGGTATTAAGTCCGCCTCTGTACAATGATAAGTTGTGCATAAAGCATAAATAAATAAATAATTCACAACAATACGAGCTTTGACGTCATATTCATTCATTTGATCTTAGGTATTGAAATTAATCTGTTTTGACAGCGTTATCAGTATCGAGTATCTGCAAGGTTCTTTAAAATAATTCAGTTCAAAGACGTCAGGCAGGCGGCCGGTCATAAAACATAGCCAAAACTTTAGCAGCATGCCAGATATATGCTGCGCCGACCCCAAATAAATTGGGGTAAGGGTAGGGCGATGACAATGAACAACTGTACGAAAATAATGCTTAACAAGGGTTTTTTTTATGTGTGTAAAATCTATCATGGGCCTTGTGCTGGACTCCTACGTTCTACCCATAAGATCTCACACGGTCCTTCACTAACCTTTACTGGGGTCTCGAGACTGCAGCTGCATTCACCACAGCAGGATCAAGCTTAATGTTGTCACACATGGCTCAAGAGTCCAGTCAGTAAATATGTATAATAAGCTACCTGTGCAATTTAAAACTGAAGTGAACGCAAATGAATTTAAGAGAGACTTAAAAGTCTTGTTGTTGAATAAATTTTAATGTTACCATAGTGTCGAAGAGTACTTCAAAGGTAATTTTTTAAAATAATTGTTAATGATTTAGGTATGTTATTATTATTATAAGAAAGACATGATGTTTGTGAAACTGTAATTGAAACTTAGTGGAATGTATTTTTTTTATTATCGTGACATTATTTGTATTGCTTATTTAATTAAAACCACTGGAATTGATTTAAATGTTCGACACAAATGTAAAATTTGTTGATGAATAAATCAATAAACGATTATAACTTGGCGATTAGCTATTCAGACGAAAATATCTTCCTCTCTCGTTGATTGTTTTTATCTCTATAATTTAGCGCTTAATCGAAACGATGGCTGCAATCTATTATATATCTGCCTAGCCTTTTTCCCAATTACATTGGGGTCGGCTTCCAGTCAAACCGGATGCAGCTTAACCAGTATTTTACATGGAGCGACTGCCTATCTGACCTCCACAACCCAGTTACTGGGTAACACAATATCTCGTGGTATGACTGGTTGTCAGACTTTCAGGCCTCTGACTACCCGTATCGGCTATCATAGATCTTAATTTGATAACCGGGACCGACGGCTTAACGTGCTCTCCGAGGCACGGAGGGGACTCGGTATGAAACGATGGTCACCCATCCACAGACGCGCAGCTTAACCTCGATCGATCAATCTGTGCGGCGGTTACTTAGCCACGAGCCCCTCTACTACGATGGCTACACTCTATTATATTTTAGAAAAACAGATTTAATTTTTATTTTCTAACTTTTTGAAATCAATTGCGGGCCCAAAATGGTACCTTGTGGCACACCACTATACAAACTTGTCTTAGGGCCGTGTTAATAAATCAATAAATGTAAGTTTATCCTATCTGTCTGTCGATTTGAGTCCGATATGATTTGATATTAACTTGTATGCTGAAATGTATGAAATTGAAAAGTTATATGGTGGCTCTATTTGAAAGGGGTGGTGGTTCTGAAATGTCATTTGTATCTTTCCTACTAGTGTATATATGCTTAAAAAACTAGGGACCTTAGGTGTGAAGAACTTTATTTCTCATAAGAACACAACAGTTCACTTATATTGAGATAACGAATAACATGTCTTAATATCTAAATTTATAAATTTCAATTCGCCTCTGTGCTTTCTTATTTATATTTCACAATTCATAAGCTATTTATTATAAATATAAGACTTTAGTTTGGTCTTAAAGATGTATAAGCTTTAACATTCTCGTAGGTCATTAGGTAATTTATAATACAGCTGTCCTCCCTCAAACAATATAGTTTTCTTGCCATATAAGTGCGTGGGTGTGTGAGTTTGAGTTTATTTCTATTTCTTATGTAATGTTTGTGCGTTCTTTGTGTGAATGTTTTGTTTGAGTGAATGGTGCCTGTAATTATCTTTTTTATTAGAACGCATGTGTTATATGTGTACGTAATTGAGTAATTGTATGTAATTGACTGAGATTAAACAATTTAGTTTATGTTATATATCTTTAGGGGGTGTTAGTAGTTAAAGTTGAATTGATTTTATTTTGTCCTATATTTCAATTAGGTAATCGAGGTGTGCTTTTATCAAAGAATTATATATCATAATACGTATCTTATGCGGTATAGAATTGACTACTTTCCGCAATACTCCTAAAGCAGAGCTGAGTTTTCAGGATCTAACATGCTCAATGTGTCCCTTCCAAGACAACCGGTCATCTAAATATAAACCTTTTTATAATATTATTGTTTATACATAACGGTGTAGAGTTTGGTATTTTCTTATTTTTTGATCCTAAAATCATATACGTTTTTGAGATATTAATCGTTAGTAAATTATATAATAGCCAATCATTGAGCATATTTAGGTCCTTCTGAGCATCGCCGATTATATCCTGAATTGAATATCGAAGATAAAACAGGCAAGTATCGTCCGCATAGACTGTGAGGTCCCGGTTAGGCCCAATTTTTTTATATTATTTATAAATATGAGAAATAGAAAATTACCGAATACCGATCCTTGTGGGAATCCGAAAGTAATATTTCGAACGTTACTCTTATATTTATCTATCCTAACAACTTGATTTCTATTTTGAAGATATGATTCGAAGATATTCAATACCCGGTCACATATACCGATATTATTAAATTTTGTGACTCACGGAGTCGTATGCTTTTTTTAAATCAATGAAACTTCCTAATACAAGCTCTGCTTTTGATCTATGTGTGTTTTTATTTTAGTAATTAATTCTATAGTAGCCGATAGATTTAATTTTGCCCGAAATCCATATTTCTTTTGAATTATAAATGTTGTATCTGGGAGGTATTTATTGAGCCGCATATATATAATTCTTTCAAATATTTTGGACATTACTGGAAGCACCGAAACCGGTCTATAATTTCCAGGGTCAATTTTGAGACCAGACTTGTATATAGGGCTAACTTTAGCGAATTAATTGTTTCAGGAAAAACAACCTCTTTAAGACCTTTGTTAATGCCTTATAATGACCATAAATCTCATAAAAAATAAAAGAAATAGTAATAATCTTTAATAGTCTTTTTATTATTCGTAATTTTCTCTTATATTGTGTGTCACATTTAGGCACATTTTCTAGTTACCATATTCAGGTACGAGAACACGTGCTTGACTTGTTAGTTGAGGTCTTCGGGGAGGACAACAGCGGGAGAAGGGATGACTGTTTTGTAAATCAGCTAGCAGTTTTGTAAAAATGCGGATTCTACTATCCATTATTAAGTATTATTTAGAAACTAAAAAATATAACAAAAATTAATTAAATAAAAAAACCCCTTAAAAATCTACTGAAACACTAAAGGTGCAAAATAATATCAAAATTAGCTTATAATAAAATAAATTTAAAAGTACAATACCTATTATAACAATAATCTGTTATTTTTGGAGTCGGTGTGGTGAAAAAAATATATTTGTATTAGCAAATCTCTTTTATTGCATCACATGTAGGCACACTTTCCAGATACTATAATCAAGTACACATGCTTAAATTTTTAGTTGAGGTCTTCAGGCAGGACAACGGCGGGGGAAGGGATGACGGGGGTTCCGATAACAACGGGCTCAACGGAGACGGGAGCGGATTCGACCACCTGGATGGGCTCGGGGAATTCCACAACACCGATGGGGTTGACAGCAATAGGGGCGACGGGAGCGAGGTCAACCACCTGCACGGGCGTGGGCTGGATCTCAGGGACGAGAACGGGAGAAGGTACAATGGGGGCGGATTCCTCAGCGGCCTGGGCGATGTTCACGATAATCTGGACCAGAGGAGCGGGGGAGCCGGGGGCGATGGGGCCAATCACGACGGGAGAGGGCACGATAGCACCGTCAACGATGGGGGAGTCCACCAAAGCAGGTTCGATTGAGGGTTGCTCGTAAACAGGTTCGGGGATCACAGCAGGTCCAACAGCGATGGGCTCAGGGATGATAGCGGGTCCAACAGCGACGGGCTCGGGGTTGACTCCGAGGATATCGAGGAGCATCTGCTCGAGGGCGGCGGCGGTGGCGGGGTTGGTGCTGGGGCTATTGATGGCTTCGAGGATCTCCTGGATCTCGGCCAGCTCACCAGTCACAGCCTGGGGCTTGACGAAGGCAGCCGAAGCCACGGAGGCGATGAGGGCGATGGCAATGAAGAATTTCATATCTAAAAGTAAAAGAGTATATTGATGTATGAGTTATACAAAAGAGATTTCACGACGCTTTTCAGCTTTTGTTTTTTTTTGAATAAATCAAACCATTGAAAGCAATAACAATTTATATTCAAACAATACTTATCGGTGCAACAATTAGATTACATGTGCAATACTTACTTAATCAGACGCGTTTCAAAGACGAATTATTGCTTTTAATTGACGCTTGCTATTTATATTAATTTTTATCTGTGCATATAGATAATGATTAGGAATTATCGCAACTGTAGCTTACATTATATAATTTTCTTCCTGATGTAATTAATCCTGGCTTTACCAGGGTCTTTGACATTTTCAATAGTTAATTTATTACACAACTGGTCTATTCATGTTGTTTTTCTTTAAACCGGGAAAGATGATAAATTTATTTGAATGGGCAACAAAAACTATAGTTTGGTGTGAGTTTTGACCAACAGCACATTGTCGATTTTCGACAACAGCTCGGCCGCAGTCATCGTCGATACTCAACTGCAGTCGACAGCAGCCGCCGATGTTCAACTGCGGCCGTATGTAAAAGTCCTAAAATAGTATGTATCTCTTGGGATCTTTGAGTAAATACAAAAAGAAATATATTTTGGGATTTTATTGATATATAACAGATATTAGATATGCACATAATAATTAAAAATATTTACAAAAACAAAACCTAAATTATATTGACTACACTACTTAAATTACTACTAAAAGAGAAAGAGAAAAAAAAAGAAGTACGACTCCGCATCGCTGTCATCCGGTAACGTAAGAAGACTGGCAGCATTGCCACGTTGAATGGCAATGCTAATTCTCTGACCAAGAAACAAGCCAGCCCTCTGGTCACGCGAAGTGTCGACTAGTCTGCCAGAAATTCCTTTGAAAAGTTGGCGTGCACTGGGACCCCATGACCCGAGCGTTTCGACCCCAAACGGCTGAAAGTCGTAGCAGCCGACAAGGTTGCTATATTTGCGCCGTTTGAGAGTCTCTGCAGCAGCAGCAGCGGTGCCAGCACAGCCAGCCGAGCTGGGAGGGTGCGATGGAGCAAGGGTGTTGACACATGTTGCGTCCCATACCAAAGGCCTACCCAACTTCCAAGGCAATAGCGTCATGCCGTCTGGTCTCTTACCATCGTCCCGCACCAAGCCATTGGGCTCCAAAACAGCTGGTACACCGGCGGTGGCAAGAGCCCGGCGGATAATGTCGTTGATGCTAGCGTGCCGGGCTATGCGCCCCGCACTCCTGCTACAGGTTAGGCCATGATGTCCCAGGCTGTCGACAGCTTCACCACAGTGGCACCGATGCGGAGCAACATAGGGAGCACCCAAACGCAGGCAACTAGCGAGGCGAAAAGTTCCGTCATCCAGCATTGTACCTATGTTGGGTGACGGAAGTACTTGAAGCCAAAGGCCCGATTCCCATTCTCCCACGGCAAGCAGATGAGCACGCTCTGCAGTATTGACTGACGTATTTAAAAGATTCTTCCGTGTCAAACTGCAAAGCGGCTCATCCCATTGCCTCTGGGAAGACGGATTGGCGGGCAAGACCGTGTTGGGGCAAGCCATTTTCCAGGCGTTCACTGCATCAGACAAGATAAGATTCTAAGATTTTCTAAGATTGAAATTTTGCAGACGCCGAGGCCACCAAAGCGGATGGGAAGTGTAGCTTGTAGCCAAGCTCGATCGTCCAGGGCCACGTTCAAAATTGAGGTTAGGGTATTTCGTATAATTTTATCGACTTTTTCCAAACGTTGTGGGTACTTCCATAAATGGGAAGACCGTAAAGAATATGTAAATTTGGGACCAAAACAACAATATCGAATGATAGTAAAAGCAGAATGAACATTAATTTGGAAAACTCTTTTCGAAATGTTATTAAAATTTTGTACGTTTTCATCAATAAAAGATTCAAAAGATTCGTCTAAAATTGGAGACCCTAGGAGTTGGAGGGAATTTTTATCTATTGTTTTTATGTGTCCCCACATAAAAATTACTACAGCGTAAAATTTTGATAAAGTCAGTTGTCTGTCGCTTGTGGGGGGTAGATATAATTCGCATTTTGTTGGGTTTAATTCAAGGCCAATAGAAAAGAACTTTTGTTTTATAATTTGGAAATCCTGTAGAACTGTATCTACATCGCCTTCTAGGGTCCCGTCATCTAAGTACCACACGTTAAATTTAGAATTTAGTTGCCTAATAATAGGATTTATAGCAAGGCTGAAAATGGCCGGTCCCAGAGGGTCACCCTGTTGACACCCTACTGCGGAAACTAGGAACTTATCTTTATATATTCATTTGGAGGGATTTCTGTAACATTGCCATAAAAAACAAAATTTGGGTGTTTCCTTTTTAACTTCGGTCAACAAAGTGTCCCTATTCACGGAGTTAAAAGCGTTCTTTATGTCAACCTTAAGGATAACCTCAGCTTCTTTGCTGTCAAGGTAAGTTGATAGGGCATGTACAGCAGCCTCACAGCCCCCTTTAGATCCAAAACCTAGTTGCAGGGGCTGGAATTTGCTGGCCAGTGTTTCACTATAATAGGCACAGCAAATTTTGGCTGCTATACGCCAGTAGGTACAGCCTACGGCAATGGGACGAATACCGCCATCCTTCTTGCGCAGGGCACAAAGATTAGCCCCGTACAAGATATCAATGACGGCTTCGTGCACATTGCCGGAGAGCATTAAATTAGTCAGAGCCGTAAGCTCCTTCAAAAGCGACTCACCAGCTTCCCCGGCGCTTGTATAAGTCAGATCCTGTAGGTGTTGGGGTGTCAAGCCGTCGAGCCCACCGGCGGAGCCGCTGCGGAAGGAGCCTATGGCAGCGACTAATTAGCGGGCAGAAACAGAAAGAGAGTTAGAATTTGGGTCAGGAGAATCGGGAAAAGAGAGATTATCCTTAGGGGTCGGGTGCTTACTCTCCAGAGCTGCAACTGTCTCTTGAGAGTAAGGTGCGACTACATCGCTACTAAACAGGATTCTAGCTGCCCCCCTGAAATCACCTTCGCCGAGCTTGGTTTCTATAAATTGGGAGGTAGTTCTTTGAGAATGGTACATTTGTGTAAGTAATTTAGGGCCAAATGTTTCGGTTGAGATAATATTGCAGTTAAATTTAATTTGGGCTGTTAAAGACTTTTTCTTCGCCAAATTTTTTTCTACATGAGGTACTCGGTATGCGAAGGTGAATAATTGCTCCCAAGCACTTAGAGTATTCTCCCGGGCAGCAAGACGAACGCATCTTGCTAGACTTGAAGCAACAGCTGGCCTCGCGCCACGGGGAACTCTTTTCAAAACGGGAGAAGAACTTTGTGAATTTTGCTAAAATGTGCCACAAAGGTTGCCGAATGGGTGAACTTGATGTCGGTGTTGTAGTAACAGGTGTACATGTGGAGCCTGGAGATGCACTTGTGGCCTTATGAACCTTGCCACAGTGCACCTTCAAGCCCCTTAATTACCTTTGAAAAACCGAGCCTGGGAGCAATGGGGACATTGCACTAGGCTGTCCAGCGCGACGGCAGGTTGACATGCACTGTTTTCACCGTCACTATTGCACTCATTTTTAACACCCTTCAGAGTTCTTTCCTCTTCAGAGGAAATTGGGGATCATCTAATGATTGATTTTTATTTTTTATTCGTTTTTATATATATATGTAAGTATCTATATGTATATATATTCCCACTAATATAAGTGGTATTATCATGTATTTATTTTGAGTAATATGTAGTATGTGTATATTTTGCTTTAATTAGTGTCTCTTAATTAAGATTCTTATAATGCACCCACCACGTTATTTCCAAAGAGTATATAATCACTACGTTCTAGTTACTTCTGCATCACCCTAAGGTTGACCGGTAGAAAATGCCTTTGGTATTGTTTGCAACGGAGCTGGAACGCTTTGATGCTGTACAACCCAAAATCCTACGTGAACGGCGATGGAACGCGGCGCGGTACCATATCCGGCAGCGGCCATATTAGAAAACTTTCCTTTTGAAACAACACTGGAACACGTACGCATCTCTCTTGTCGCGCTCACCACCTTTTTGTAAAAACCCAATCAAAGTTAAGATTTGAGAATATTAAACTACTTATTACTACGCTGCACGAGTTTAAATTGATCACACCAACAACAACAGGTATTAAGTCCGCCTCTGTACAATGATAAGTTGTGCATAAAGCATAAATAAATAAATAATTCACAACAATACGAGCTTTGACGTCATATTCATTCATTTGATCTTAGGTATTGAAATTAATCTGTTTTGACAGCGTTATCAGTATCGAGTATCTGCAAGGTTCTTTAAAATAATTCAGTTCAAAGACGTCAGGCAGGCGGCCGGTCATAAAACATAGCCAAAACTTTAGCAGCATGCCAGATATATGCTGCGCCGACCCCAAATAAATTGGGGTAAGGGTAGGGCGATGACAATGAACAACTGTACGAAAATAATGCTTAACAAGGGTTTTTTTTATGTGTGTAAAATCTATCATGGGCCTTGTGCTGGACTCCTACGTTCTACCCATAAGATCTCACACGGTCCTTCACTAACCTTTACTGGGGTCTCGAGACTGCAGCTGCATTCACCACAGCAGGATCAAGCTTAATGTTGTCACACATGGCTCAAGAGTCCAGTCAGTAAATATGTATAATAAGCTACCTGTGCAATTTAAAACTGAAGTGAACGCAAATGAATTTAAGAGAGACTTAAAAGTCTTGTTGTTGAATAAATTTTAATGTTACCATAGTGTCGAAGAGTACTTCAAAGGTAATTTTTTAAAATAATTGTTAATGATTTAGGTATGTTATTATTATTATAAGAAAGACATGATGTTTGTGAAACTGTAATTGAAACTTAGTGGAATGTATTTTTTTTATTATCGTGACATTATTTGTATTGCTTATTTAATTAAAACCACTGGAATTGATTTAAATGTTCGACACAAATGTAAAATTTGTTGATGAATAAATCAATAAACGATTATAACTTGGCGATTAGCTATTCAGACGAAAATATCTTCCTCTCTCGTTGATTGTTTTTATCTCTATAATTTAGCGCTTAATCGAAACGATGGCTGCAATCTATTATATATCTGCCTAGCCTTTTTCCCAATTACATTGGGGTCGGCTTCCAGTCAAACCGGATGCAGCTTAACCAGTATTTTACATGGAGCGACTGCCTATCTGACCTCCACAACCCAGTTACTGGGTAACACAATATCTCGTGGTATGACTGGTTGTCAGACTTTCAGGCCTCTGACTACCCGTATCGGCTATCATAGATCTTAATTTGATAACCGGGACCGACGGCTTAACGTGCTCTCCGAGGCACGGAGGGGACTCGGTATGAAACGATGGTCACCCATCCACAGACGCGCAGCTTAACCTCGATCGATCAATCTGTGCGGCGGTTACTTAGCCACGAGCCCCTCTACTACGATGGCTACACTCTATTATATTTTAGAAAAACAGATTTAATTTTTATTTTCTAACTTTTTGAAATCAATTGCGGGCCCAAAATGGTACCTTGTGGCACACCACTATACAAACTTGTCTTAGGGCCGTGTTAATAAATCAATAAATGTAAGTTTATCCTATCTGTCTGTCGATTTGAGTCCGATATGATTTGATATTAACTTGTATGCTGAAATGTATGAAATTGAAAAGTTATATGGTGGCTCTATTTGAAAGGGGTGGTGGTTCTGAAATGTCATTTGTATCTTTCCTACTAGTGTATATATGCTTAAAAAACTAGGGACCTTAGGTGTAAAGAACTTTATTTCTCATAAGAACACAACAGTTCACTTAAAATGAGATAACGAATAACATGTCTTAATATCTAAATTTATAAATTTCAATTCGCCTCTGTGCTTTCTTATTTATATTTCACAATTCATAAGTTATTTATTATAAATATAAGACTTTAGTTTGGTCTTAAAGATGTATAAGCTTTAACATTCTCGTAGGTCATTAGGTAATTTATAATACAGCTGTCCTCCCTCAAACAATATAGTTTTCTTGCCATATAAGTGCGTGGGTGTGTGAGTTTGAGTTTATTTCTATTTCTTATGTAATGTTTGTGCGTTCTTTGTGTGAATGTTTTGTTTGAGTGAATGGTGCCTGTAATTATCTTTTTTATTAGAACGCATGTGTTATATGTGTACGTAATTGAGTAATTGTATGTAATTGAGTGAGATTAAACAATTTAGTTTATGTTATATATCTTTAGGGGGTGTTAGTAGTTAAAGTTGAATTGATTTTATTTTGTCCTATATTTCAATTAGGTAATCGAGGTGTGCTTTTATCAAAGAATTATATATCATAATACGTATCTTATGCGGTATAGAATTGACTACTTTCCGCAATACTCCTAAAGCAGAGCTGAGTTTTCAGGATCTAACATGCTCAATGTGTCCCTTCCAAGACAACCGGTCATCTAAATATAAACCTTTTTATAATATTATTGTTTATACATAACGGTGTAGAGTTTGGTATTTTCTTATTTTTTGATCCTAAAATCATATACGTTTTTGAGATATTAATCGTTAGTAAATTATATAATAGCCAATCATTGAGCATATTTAGGTCCTTCTGAGCATCGCCGATTATATCCTGAATTGAATATCGAAGATAAAACAGGCAAGTATCGTCCGCATAGACTGTGAGGTCCCGGTTAGGCCCAATTTTTTTATATTATTTATAAATATGAGAAATAGAAAATTACCGAATACCGATCCTTGTGGGAATCCGAAAGTAATATTTCGAACGTTACTCTTATATTTATCTATCCTAACAACTTGATTTCTATTTTGAAGATGTGACTCGAAGATATTCAATGCCCGGTCACTTATACCGGTATTATTAAATTTTGTGACTCACGGAGTCGTATGCTTTTTTTAAATCAATGAAACTTCCTAATACAAGCTCTGCTTTTTATCTATGTGTGTTTTTATTTTAGTAATTAATTCTATAGTAGCTTATAGATTTGATTTTTGCCCGAAATCCATATTTCTTTTGAATTATAAATGTTTTATCTGGGAGGTATTTATTGAGCCGAATGTATTAATATAATATACGAATTCTTTCAAATATTTTGGACATTACTGGAAGCACCGAAACCGGTCTATAATTTCCAGGGTCAATTTTGAGACCAGACTTGTATATAGGGCTAACTTTAGCGAATTAATTGTTTCAGGAAAAACAACCTCTTTAAGACCTTTGTTAATGCCTTATAATGACCATAAATCTCATAAAAAATAAAAGTAATAGTAATAATCTTTAATAGTCTTTTTATTATTCGTAATTTTCTCTTATATTGTGTGTCACATTTAGGCACATTTTCTAGTTACCATATTCAGGTACGAGAACACGTGCTTGACTTGTTAGTTGAGGTCTTCGGGGAGGACAACAGCGGGAGAAGGGATGACGGGGGTCCCGATAACAACGGGCTCAACGGGGACGGGAGCGGATTCGACCACCTGGATGGGCTCGGGGAATTCCACAACACCGATGGGGTTGACAGCAATAGGGGCGACGGGAGCGAGGTCAACCACCTGCACGGGCGTGGGCTGGATCTCAGGGACGAGAACGGGAGAAGGTGCAATGGGGGCGGATTCCTCAGCGGCCTGGGCGATGTTCACAATAATCTGGACCAGGGGAGCGGGGGAGCCGGGGGCGATGGGGCCAATCACGACGGGAGAGGGCACGATAGCACCGTCAACGATGGGGGAGTCCACCAAAGCAGGTTCGATTGAGGGTTGCTCGTAAACAGGTTCGGGGATCACAGCAGGTCCAACAGCGATGGGCTCAGGGATGATAGCGGGTCCAACAGCGACGGGCTCGGGGTTGACTCCGAGGATATCGAGGAGCATCTGCTCGAGGGCGGCGGCGGTGGCGGGGTTGGTGCTGGGGCTGTTGATGGCTTCGAGGATCTCCTGGATCTCGGCCAGCTCACCAGTCACAGCCTGGGGCTTGACGAAGGCGGCCGAAGCCACGGTGGCGATGAGGGCAATGGCAATGAAGAATTTCATATCTGAAAGTTTAAGAGTAATGTTATACAAAAGAGATTTCACGACGCTTTCTGGCTTTTGTTTTTTGGAATATATCAAACGATTGAAAGCAATAACAATTTATATTCAAACAATACTTATCGGTGTAACAATTAGATTACATGTGCAATACTTACTTAATCAGACGCGTTTCAAAGACGAGTTATTGCTTTTAATTTACGCTTGCTATTTATATTAATTTTTATCTGTGCATATAGATAATGATTAGGAATTATCGCAACTGTAGCTTACATTATATAATTTTCTTCCTGATGTAATTAATCCTGGCTTTACCAGGGTCTTTGACATTTTCAATAGTTAATTTATTACACAACTGGTCGTACTTTATTTATGTTGTTTTTCTTTAAACCGGGAAAGATGATAAATTTATTTGAATGGGCAACATAAGCTATAGTTTGGTGTGAGTTTTGACCAACAGCACATTGTCGATTTTCGAAGACAGCTCGGCCGCAGTCATCTTCGATACTCAACTGCAGTCGACAGCAGCCGCCGATGTTCGACTGCGGCCGTATGTAAAAGTCCTAAAATAGGATTTATCTCTTGGGATCTTTGAGTAAATACAATAAGAAATAAAATAAAACTTGTTACATGGACTGACCAATGAGAAATTCGTTCTTCAATTTCCCACTCATCATTCTAACTTTCTGCACTCTTCCTTCTTCGTTCAGTCCATACTCTTATGGAATGCGCTCCCCAAGGATATCAGGCTGGCCAAGAGTCGCTATTCCTTTAAAATTAATGTTCGCAAACATCTTCAGAGGAAATTGGGGGTCATCTCATAATAGATTTTTATTATTTAATTTATTTTATATATATATATGTAAGCATCTATATGAATATATATTCCCACTAATATAAGTTGTATTAGTATGTATTTATTTTGAGAAATATGTAGTATGTGTATATTTTGCTTTAATTAGTGTTTCTTAATTAAGAATCTTTTATTGCACCCGCCACGTTATTTCCAAAGAGTATATAATCACTACGTTCTAGCTACTTCTGCATCACCCTAAGGTTGACCGGTAGAAAATGCTTTTGGTATTAAGTCCGCCTCTGTACAATGATAAGTTGTGCATAAAGCATAAATATATAAATAATTCACAACAATACGAGCTTTGACGTCATATTCATTCATATGATCTTAGGTATTGAAATTAATCTGTTTTGACAGCGTTATCAGTATCGAGTATCTGCAAGGTTCTTTAAAATAATTCAGTTCGCTTGGCAGCAAATCGATTGACACTAGAATAGGGTGCTAATGTTTGATGTTAAAAATGCGCTAATTTTTAGCCTAATATGAATAAAGGAATTTTGATTTTGATTTGTAAGTAAATTTGGAATCATACAGGATGCTAAATGGCACGGAGAAAGTCATATTGACACTTAGTCAGTAGACTCTTGATGAGGTCTAGATTCGATTGAAGTTGAAGCATTTTTTTCCTAACTGCCACTAATAATGTCTCTTTCCTCATCATCACACTCCGTAGGTACTAGGTACTGTCGTATGCTCGTTAAAAATTAATTTAAAATTTTTGCAGACAACGATTCATTGATATCTTTATCCAACCTATCAATACCGTTATATTATATATATGTCGCAGATGGATTGCAGAATCAGCTGTTGTCCAAAGCTGTTGGGTGTTTTACAAAACAGATGTAAAGCTATGTAAAGCTTTACATAACAGATCTGTTTTGTAAAACACCCACAGGATTGCCATTGCACGACGTTTAACAAAACTGCTAAATGTCGCAAATTCCCAATGAGAGCTGACGTCGACAGGCAGGCGGTCGGTCATAAAACATAGCCAAAACTTTAGCAGCATGCCAGATATATGCTGCGCCGACCCCAAATAAATTGACATAAGGGCAGGGCGATGACAATGAACAACTGTACGAAAATAATGCTTAACAAGGGTCTTTATTTATGTGTGTAAAATCTATCATGGGCCTTGTGCTGGACTCCTACGTTCTACCCATAAAATCTCACACGGTCCTTCACTAACCTTTACTGGGGTCTCGAGACTGCAGCTGCATTCACCACAGTAGGATCAAGCTTAATGTTGTCACACATGCCTCAAGAGTCCAGTCAGTAAATATGTATAATAAGCTACCTGTGCAATTTAAAACTAAAGTGAACGCAAATGAATTTAAGAGAGAATTAAAAGTCTTGTTGTTGAAGTTTTTTGAAATAATTGTTAATGATTTAGGTATGTTATTATTATTATAAGAAAGACATGATGCTTGTGAAATTGTAATTGAAACTTAGTGGAATGTTTTTTTTTTTTATTATCGTGTCATTATTTGTATTGCTTATTTAATTAAAACCACTGGAATTGATTTAAATGTTCGACACAAATGTAAATTTGTTGATGAATAAATCAATAAACCACTATAAACGATATAATCCGTCGAATGCATCGACGGATCCCGACATCAGTGCAGGTCGGTGACAGTTGTTCTGCACGAATACATACAATCACCTCCTTGCAAAAGGTGGCGATGGCTCCCCAAGCGCTCTCGCTCCCAAACATGTATCTGATCACTGCCGCAAGGGAGAGATCGTCTCCCCTGCTGCCCTGATGAGGTCATGGCACTGATCAGCCCAAGCAGGACGATCGGCTCCTGCAAGCGTGCGCGAGCAAAGTGCGGAGAGACAATTTAATGATCACTTATGTCAAGTTCAAAAATCCAATAAGGATTACAAATAAAACTGTTGGCGATTCTTTTCGCTTAAATTCTTTGTTTATATAGGAAGTAGGTACCTACTTAGGCGAAGCCGGGACCAACTTTTTTTTGATGTTGTAACAAATTATTAAACATTACACATAGTTAATAGGATAAGGATGCAGTAACTGTTTAGCAGAGAGGGAGAGAGATTTTTTTGTCACAAAACTAAAAATTAATATTAACTTTCATAAAGAGATGATTAGGTACTTATTTTTCAAAGCAGGTGGTTGTAAATTTTGGGTGTGGCTAGAAATAACAGCTGGGGGGGGGGGGATTAATAAGAGGGGGTAAAAATAAACGTTCAGTGTTATTTAAGTTGTTATTAAAAGATAACATCTTCAACTTCTGATTTTTTTTAAGATACAACTAGTTATTGACCATTTTTCGGGTTCCTTACTTATAAGGTGGTTACTGACCTATTACTAAGCCTACGCCGTCTGGATATCTGTTCGTTTGTGTCTGTATTTTACACGACTTCCCCAAAAAAGGAGTGTTATGTTTTGAGTTATGATTATGTGTTATGATATTTTTTTATTTGCGATGGGTGGGTTTGTTTTTGACTCTAGTCAACGATGGGGATGGAGTGAGCTTACCTAGAAGAAGCCTGTTCACTCTAACTTTGAAGAGATTAGGGTTGAATGCGTTCGGAAACAGACGCAGGTAGACAGTTGCACCCTTGGCTGTGCGGATTTTATAAGACGTTTGGAAACGCTTAGTGCGAATTGGTGGAATAGCAACAAGGTAGGGTGTACTCATCTAATTCTGTGACAAAACAGAATATGAAAGAAAAAACCAGGTTAAACTTTATATATATTTTTAATTTTTAGTGGGAACATTAATCAGCCTTTGGTTTATCATATGAGCATTACAAATCTTGTATTTTCATTAATTAAACTGACTTAACATGAGCTTATTCATAGCACGATGATATACGTAATTCTGTGACAATCACTTTAATTCGGTGATGGTATTGCTCTAATTGTGATATAATAGAATTAAGGGAGTATTTATTATTTTATCAATTTTTTTGTCTTAGTGATATGACATATGACTATATATTTCAATTAGACGTTTTAATATTATAACAATACAATGAAATGCGTGCTAATTTTTACTCTTCACCACTAGAATCATCAATGCTGCAACCATCACACATAAAAACTTGTTGATTGTCGTTTATAATTTGACTTTGGCAGTGGATATGATATGGATTAGTACAGAAAGAACATGTTATCCAGTCGGCTCCATTTTGTAACTTAACGTCTCGTGAGTATAGCCCATTGCAAGATCGGCAAATCCAATCATCTTCCGAAATTGAAGATTTTGTACCCTTTGATGATTGAGATTGAGAAGTTTGTTTAACGTTTCCGTCTGTTTTTCTTCTTGACTTTGGTTTATTATTCTGCTGTGGGGGTAAAAGTCGCTTGTTCTTATCTTCTTTTTTGATATGTCTTAAAGATACGCTTAAAGATGATGTTGTGGAAACCGGCGTTAAACACTGAGCTTTGGGAACAGTCCTGTTTTGTCGTGTTTTGGTATTAGGTTTCCATTTGGGTAATATTAATATGTCTTGTATTTCAATTTTCTTTTTATTCTGAAGTAGAGGGCTCGGTACAGCTTCGGCGGTTATACTCTTGTTTCCAGTATTTAAATTGGACATTGAATTCGAAGCTTGTTTTGACTCGCATTCTATTATTAATGTTTCAGGAGGGACACAATGCTGTGTTTGAGGCTCGGTAATAGGACAAATATTTGAGATCGAAGATTCACAGACGTCATTTTCTTTGATTACACCTTCAAAAAGGGGATCATTATCCGTTTTATTTATTCCTGCATGAGGAATTTCTTCATCGTAGTCTGGACCGATAATTATTTCTTCCATTGACAATTGTCCTGTACTGACAGGTTCATCTGATAACGTGGAAGGTGCAATAGCATCTGAGCATACAGCATTTTTATTTATTGGATATATTCCAGCTTTTCTAAATCCTGCTCGTATATTGGTTGGTGTGAAACATTTTTCATAAACCGGTGTTAGAAATTTGTGAAAATCAAATCTTGTGGGTACTACGCTGGGGTGGTTTACTTTATAATTTTGCAACTCTGCTCGCCATGCCGCTTTAAGTGGCCGAAATACTCCCACATCCAGGGGTTGTAAAATGTGGCTTGTGTGAGCAGGCATTGTAAATAATATTATCTGTTGGGATTTAGCATACTCAAGCACTTTTGGGCATATATGACTTGCATGTGAATCCATAATTAAAAATACGGGTCTTGCAGGAGGAATATTTTGATCGAAAAATTTTAGCCATTCATAGAATAAATCTGCATTTATCCAGCCCTTTGGTGACAGTCGTGTTAAAGTGTTTGGCATAGCTCCGTTTGATAGTTCAGGGATATTTCTTACCCCTTTGAATATCACTAAAGGGGGAATAAAATACCCAGCTGCATTAATACAAGCCAGCACGGTGGTTGTGGTGCCTTTTTCTGCATATGTTCTATTGTAAACATATTTTTTTCCTATTTTAGTGACAATTTTAGTAGGTTTATTTACGTACATAAGTCCTGTTTCGTCACAATTCCATATCCGTTCTGGACTATCCACCAAGTTATGAGTAACTAAAGTTGCTTCCAATTTTTCATAAAAATCTGCTATTATTGTAGAGTTCGAACAGATAGCACGGCCAGACGAAAGATTCTCGGGAGTTCTCAAACTTAAACCATAACGATTTTTGAAGCCCACCCACCAATTCCAACCAGCACATTTTTTACTTTTGTTGAAATTATGCTTAAAATCGGCTGTCTCAGCAAGTGAAAAAGCCATTTGCCTAATTTGGTTTACGGTAAGGCCAAATCCAAGTTCTTGCATTTGTATTATATATGATACTAAACTTTGTTCCAAATTTGCTGACAAAGAAAATGGTCTACCCACTTTAAGCATTTTAATTTGCGTTATGCCCTGCTTGCGTTCCTCTTTAACCCGTTCTACATTAACCTTTAAGGTACTCCACGGTACGTTATATTCTCTCGATGCCCTGTACAAACTCATTCTTGATTGTAAAACACTTTCAATGGCTGATTTTAAAGTTGATTCATTATATTTTCGATTAGAGTTTTTCGAATTTTTGTTTTCTTCCATGGCGTCTAAAATAAAATAACTCACTTAATTCCGTGATAAAAAAAAATTACAACTTTTTTAGAGTGCTTGAAAGCGGTCGCTACTTTTGATCTTAATGAAAATATATTTGTAAACTGTAATGGCTAAATTATTCGTAACAAAATCAATTTTTAATACGAGAATTAAATAAACATCAATCATACCTTGGTTAACTCGGTGACACTGTTTCGTGTTTAAATCTTGAAAATCGTTAACTTTTTGAGCCCAGAAATTAACGTATTGTGCAAAAACTAATGAGAATTAACTAAAACTACTAACGGTGGCAATAAGTATATGTTTCTAACAATTAATTCACCAAGTTTCATGTAGTTACACCTATGTTTTCTATTTATAATGAATTAAATAACACAAAACAGTCGTACGCTGCCGGCGAGAAGGAAAACATGGCGGGCGCAATCACAAATCAGGTGACTGTTACTATCTCACTCACTCAATTTTAACAAAAAATTACGCACGAAAAGAATCTTTATTGCTCTTCTACAAGGTTGATTTTAATTTAGTGATATTGACCCATATAAAGCTGTGGAAGCGTCCAAATGTTGTATCACCGAATTAAATGAGTCACACAATTATGCGAGTTTACCCTAACTTAGTAAGTTTGAATGTATGTAGTATGTTTGTGAGTTTTTTTATTCCAATATCACTACATATTATAAAAAAGAGTCCTCCGCCGCGTCTGTCTGTCTGTCTATTCGCGATAACCTCACAAATGGATAGAGTGGTTCTCAAGGAAAATTTAAGTAGGTATATAATTTGCCAAGTTTTTGTATACATTGGCTAAAATATAATAATATTTGTTGGAGGTGTCGGAAAAAAATAAGCAGTCTCGGAGCTTTCAACGAAAACGCTGCCTAACCGTTAGAGATATAACAAAATGATGTATGGTAGAATTGTGTATCTTATATAGGCATAGAAATAATAATGAAGTATATAGGTCTATAGAAAATTCCGCGATAGCATATGTCTATCTCTTAAGGTTAACATACTATACCCATTTTAATACTTTAAAAAATTGGGCAATTAAAAAACGGTAATTGGAAAGCGGAAACGGGATCAAAATTTCATGATTACTTTTGGTCGCGATAACCGACATCCACACGGGCGAAGCATCAGCTGGTAACTTCTAAATGCCTGAACCGATTTATATATGTATGGGATATCGTTAGAAACCTTGTAATTTTTCGAGTAACATAGTCTGATAAGATTTAAAAAAGTGTAATTATTGTATCTGTGGTAGGTACACAAAGTGTACCAAACAAAAAATTATAATAAAAAAATTAAGAGGCACCCTTGCCATGTGTTAACTAAAAAGTGAAAATACAAGCATTTTCAACCCAATCACGTAAAAAACTATTTTGTGTAATATTTAATGAAATTGAGAGCTGGCAACACTTGTCGGTTTGCCGTTTGTGACCTTCATTTGATATTACCAACTGATATGAAACTGACAGCTGTTTGTTTTAGTTCGTTTAGAAACTAGGTGTGTTAAAAATTTGTGAACACATTACGTCATTAGGGGAAACATATAAAAAAATTATAAAAAATTTAATAATGTTCTAAAAAATAAAGTAGCTAAATTAGTTTCTCATATACAGATAAACATTCGAAAAAATATATAAAAAAATACCTTATTTTTTTCATGCATGACCAATTACGATGAAAATTCCTCAAATTAATTATTTTTATTTCTTTATTTGTTATAGCCATAATATTTTTTTTTTGGTGCCTTGTTGGTCTGGTTGTCCCAAGCGCGACTGCTGAGCGTGAGGTCTTGTGTTCGATTTCCGGGTCGGGTAAAACGTTATCGGGTTTTTCTATTAATAAATTCTCAATAGCAGCCTGGAGCTTGGATTTGTGCCCAGTAGATGGTAATAGGCTCACCATATATTACATGGGACTTAATAACAGCATTGGTGCAATGTGAGTGTACAAGTGTGTACACCTCTGCCTACCCCTTCGGGGAATATAGGCATGATAAATGTCGCAAGTATTTTTTTTTACAGAATTTGCGTTTCTTTAACTCCATCCTCACCTTATTCTTCAACATATTTACACCATGATGCACTGCTTAAATAATCTTGCTCTCTATTTTTGCTACCGTATATTCATTATTACTTCTATTAATTTCCATACATATGAACATTAGGGATATTCTCACAAAATTATGGGAATTAGAAAGAAACACAAAATAAATTATAAATTCCTTATTATTAAATTCGTGAATCTCTTGCATTTCATTACATATAAGCGGTCTTTTTAAACGCTATACCTAATGACGTACGAGAAAATATGCTTAACTTCTTAGTTGAGGTCGTCGGGGAGGACAACAGCGGGAGAGGGTATGATGGGGGTGCCGATGGCAACGGGCTCAACGGGGACGGGGGCGGACTCGGCCACTTGGACGGGATCCACGGGAGCAATGGGGCCGACCTCAACAACCTGCACGGGATCTACGGGGGCAACTGGGGCGACTTCAGCAACCTGTACGGGATCCACAGGCTCTGGGACAACAACGGGAGCAGGGGCAGTAGGGGCAGATTCACCGGCGGCCTGGATGTTCACGATGATCTGGACCAGAGGGGCGGTGACATCAGCGACGGGAGAAGGGGCGACGGGAGAAGGGGCGACAATCACAGGAGAGGGGTTGACGTCAACAGGAGAGGGGTTGATGGCGCCAGCGATGCCACCACCTACAGGTGCGGGAGCGTCCACCAAAGCGGGTTCGATGGAAGGGTGCTCGTAAACAGGCTCGGGGATAATAGCAGGTCCAACGGCGATGGGCTCAGGGATGATAGCGGGTCCAACAGCGACGGGCTCGGGGTTGACTCCGAGGATATCGAGGAGCATCTGTTCAAGGGCGGCGGCGGTGGCGGGGTTGGTGCTTGGGCTGTTGATGGCTTCGAGGATCTCCTGGATCTCGGCCAGCTCACCAGTCACAGCCTGGGGCTTGATGAAGGCGGCCGAAGCCACGGTGGCGATGAGGGCGATGGCAATGAAGAATTTCATATCTGTAAGTTTATGTGTGGTTTTATGAAGAGTTTTTCACTTTGCATTTTAATAATTAAGTATTTGTTACAATTAGAATGAATTACAATTTAGACTGTAGTAGCTACTTACTTAATCAGACGCGTTTCGAAGACGACTTGCCGCTTTAGGTTTTCTTGTAGTATTTATACTGGCTTTTATCTTTGACTTATCGCAGTTTAAGATTATTAGTTGTGAATTCTAATAGTGTAACTTTACATGTACAGTTTTATTAGCATTCAAAAACCCACTATTTTGTGTCGTTGTTTTGATTTATGACAGTTATCATTATTAACTTGTCTTATCATCCACCAAAGAATTTTTAATGATGCTTGATATATTTCTAAGGCCAGGATCAATAAACATTACTTAGCACGTGTTTTGTTTTAGAATTATTGTTGATATTGACACAAGATGAAATTAATAAAAAAAATATAAAGGATACCTGCCATTTAATTAAATTTTATATTTAAACTGTGCTTATGGTTCCCGGGACAATGTAAGGATTCTAACGATACCACATACATCTAAATTCGTTCAGGCGTTTAGAAGTCATCGTAAAATAAAGAAACTCATAAACATACATACATGAACCCGTATAACATAACACTCAGTTCAGTGCAGCGATTCTTACAGGGTCCGCAACGCGTGAGAGATACCTACCACTGGTGAACAGTGAGACTTTCGTTGACATGTGGGAAGTTTTTATATATTCTATTTATTTTAAAAATTAGGGAAGTGTCGTCTGCATATAGAATTATATTCAATAGTACATTTACGATGTGATTTGTGAGACCTTTCTTCTTGACAAACTTTATGATTCCAGGTCAACGCGATGTACCCAATAGATTTTGATACTCGCCGTATTTTATCAATCGTATAATTTTTGCGTTAGCTTAGAAGCTTAATTTTGTGACAGCTTTAAGAAACCATAGATCTAAGTATTTGATATTAATTAAAACGTGATACCACCACGCCTTCCTGAGCAAAAGGGTCTCAATAGGCAGACGGACAACGAAGTGATCTTTTAAGGGGGAACCCTTAAAAGATCACTTCGTTTTTTCACACGACTGCCCAAAAAAAGGAGTATTATATTTTTAGGGTTCATGTTTGTAAGTATGTGTGTGAGTTTCCCTATTGCACCACAACTTCCCAATGCCTGAACCGATTTAGATCATAAGATTCCTTTAATTATCCCGGGTACCAAAAAAAATAGAGTATTAATCACAAATGGCCAGCACCTTTTTTATTTTTTTTATTAATTTATCTTGTTTCCTTTTGATAGAAATAATAGCATCTCGCCTGTATTCTCCGAAGGGTGAGGTCTCTGCCTGCGCTATTCTACACCCACGTTTCACAGATACTATACCTATAACAAAACTAAAAACTCAAGGTAACTACTCAGAAATGTCTGAAATATAGAGCTAATAGCATTTCTCGCATTTGATCATTCATTCCCCGTCACTGTGACGTATTCACTATAACCTAAAAAACCTGTGACTTTATATTGTGAATAAATTATTGTATTACACAAATATTATATTAAATATTTAACATTACCTTTGACATGTTGCGATTGTAATGTGAGGTTCACAGTTCAATAATAATCGATTTGCTCATTATTAGAATCGAAAGAACCGTAAAAATTGGGTCTTTATAATATAGAATCGGTTCTGATGTCCTAGCCGTGTTGTGCTCATCCTGCGTTCATGAACCCTGCAAAGTCTTCGTAACGTCATGAAAAACAAATAGGGGGAGTCCGGGAGACTTGCCCAGATGGCAGAGATGCTCCACATTTCCAAAATCGGTTTAAAATTCACGTTGTCGGGTTCACTGATAGATGGTAGCAGGCTCACTCATTGTAATATAAAGATAAAATAATTAATTAGATTAATACATTTTTGTGGAAAGAAAAATACGGTCGTGAGCAGGATTCGAACCTGCGTCTCCCGGATGTTATATGTCAAATGCGCAACATGCTAATATATAGCAGCCATTACGCCGGCTTGAAAAAGAGGGGGCTAAAAACGTTTTTGGTAAGTGAGTTATTTTTTGTGTTGCTACATAACTTCAGCAAATATTAAGGTACCTATTGTTTTTTATATTATTTGAATTACTAAATTAAACTAATTTTCAGAAGTTAGTGTATTTTAGTCCTCCGATGTAACTAATTTCTGCAAACACGTGATGAGTAAACAAAATTGGGTGAGGGAAATTTGATCCATTGTGCGTAAGGGCGACATGATCAGTGGTTCAACTCCCACCCCCAACAAACAGTTCTCTTTTTAATAGCTTTCAGGTACTAATATCATGCCTTTTCTATATATGTTTGACGAGTTGAATAATAAAATATTTATGATTAACAAAGTACTGTCATTATTTTCCTTCTACTAAAAGATATGGTCAAGTCTCCCTATCTATGGTCAACTCTCCCATACGTTTGGAAGATTTGTGCCATGAATCGGTTTATAAGAAAATCTGTTTCCAGTTCTAGTGGATTAACAGTAACTTTAAAATTTAGGTGCCTATCTACAAACATTGCTTTGTATACATTCTTGAGCTATCAAGTTATATACGTAATTACAATTTTATGTACGTTAGAGTAACTGGGGTTCAACGCTCCCGGATTCCCCCTACTTATACCTAATACAGGTGATTGAACCCATTGGGTTGAATGTCGTTTTAACTATTATAATGTGTTTCAAAAACCTAAGTTGTTACTTCATGAGCCTACATTTAGCAAATAAATGAACTGAACAAGAAATTAAAAACGTGCAATAATATTTTAATTATTTATTATATTAAAAATACAGACTTAGTTAAAATATATTGAGTATTCGCTTTAGTTAAGGTCATCGGGGAGGACAACGGCGGGTGAAGGGATGATGGGGGTGCCAATGGCAACAGGTTCAACAGGGACGGGGGCAGATTCGGCCACCTGGACGGGATCCACGGGGGCAACGGGGGCGACCTCAGCAACCTGCACGGGATCCACGGGGGCAGAGTCCACAACCTGCACGGGCGTGGGCTGGATCTCAGGAATGAGAACAGGCGCAGGGACAATGGCGGATTCACCAGCGGCCTGGGCGATATTCACGATGATCTGGACCAGGGGGGCGGGGGCGCCATCGGCGATGGGGCCAACCACGACTGGAGAAGGCAGGATGACATCGTCAGCGATGGGGAAATCAACCAAAGCGGGTTCGATGGAAGGCTGCTCATAAACAGGCTCGGGGATGATAGCAGGTCCAACGGCGATGGGCTCGGGGATGATAGCGGGTCCAACAGCGACGGGCTCAGGGTTGACTCCAAGAATATCGAGGAGCATCTGCTCGAGAGCGGCGGCGGTGGCGGGGTTGGTGCTGGGGCTGTTGATAGCTTCGAGGATCTCCTGAATCTCGGCCAGCTCACCAGTCACAGCCTGGGGCTTGATGAAGGCGGCCGAAGCCACGGTGGCGATGAGGGCGATGGCAATGAAGAATTTCATATCTGAAAGTATAAGAGTAATTTTATATATAAGTAATTTCGCAAAGTTTTAAGGTGTCGGGGACTTACAATAAGAATTGAGATCATAGTAGTTACTTACTTAATCAGATGCGTTTCGAAGACGACTTGCCGCCTTTAGATTTTTTGTAATATTTATATTAGATGTTATCTTGTGTTTATCGCACTTTAAGATTAGACTGGTATATGTATTATTATTAGTAAGTAGCCTTTACGATAACGTTGATTCTTTATGGCATAACCTTTCCTGGATTATTTGCTGTAAAAACCAATTTTTGAAGACTTAAAATAAGTTGTAGTTATGTTTGATCAGATCATGGGAGCAAGAGGGCATGCGGTGCCACCATTTGTTGCGAAGTGGTGATGAAAGGTGGAGGCGGAAACGGAGAGAATTAACACCTCTCTCTGCTGCGCAGCAAGGACGCTCAATGATCTCTATCGACCGTACTGTGATCTGCGGACGGCTGCCTTAGATTGGTTGACTGTTTTATCATATTTGCAGGCAATGATACGCACCAGGAGTGTTTCCGCAAAAGTAACCGCATGAGTCGACACGTTTATCGGCCCTTAAACGAGGGGTTGCGGCAAATACCTACGATCTTAGAACCTTAGTAAAACTCCTCCGTCTCCTCCGACGGCTACAGGTAAATCTTTCAAACGCATTAACGCATGTATAGCGACTCTAAAGTTATAATTTTTTGTGGGAAGATAAAATCAGTCGTGGTTAGAGCGTCTGGAGTATTTATCTGGGACGCGGCGGGGCGTCTGGAGTTCGAATCCTGCTCGCGACCGTATTTTTCATTCCACGAAAATGTATAACTTTTAAAGCTCACGGTTTTAGTCGGACGCCAAAGTGACGTTCATGAAGAACTTTCACATTTATTAAAATATTAGTATTTGTACCTAGGTAGTCCATGCCATACTTCACATACTTCCTTAATTATGACATTGGTGGTTCACACACACACTCTCACAAAATCACATAACTACCCAAACATACACATACTAAGTAGGTACACCCCATACACTCACTCAAATCACACACTTCAGATAATGGTAGTAACTATAATATACTTTAATCTTTTTATGTTTTTTTTTTGTTACTTTTAATTTAAGTCTCAAGTTTTTGTATTGTATATATATATATATATAATAATATTTCCTTTTTTTAAACACTTTGTGTTCCATTAAGGGAAGAGGATCGATTACCGACATACAGGCTATTTAGTTAGCCTAGTTGGGGTATCAGTATCCAATGTAATAGGGCAATTGTATTTGTTTCAAGTTTCAAGTAATTTATTGCATTCATGTGTTAGTTAGAAACAGGTGTTACATTTTATATTAAGGTACAACATGAAACCCAGTAAGGGTATAGCAACATAATGTCAATACATTGTTGGGCATGCATATTAAATGAAGTTATACAATAATGATGAATAGGTAAATCTAATATCTAGGTGTAGAAAAATGTAGTTACAAATAAATATTTAATAGTTCTTTATTTTATATATTTCACTGCTTACTCAACAATCTTAATTGTATCGTGATGGAGACCAGAATTAGGTATAGTTGAAAAGGTTGGTTATTTTAGTGTGCTAGAACTATTTAGTATAATTTTTATCTGTATTTGTCAGAACATTACACTTAATT
Organism: Xylocampa areola; assembly: GCA_935421205.1. NCBI lineage: Eukaryota > Metazoa > Arthropoda > Insecta > Lepidoptera > Noctuidae > Xylocampa > Xylocampa areola. The sequence continues at coordinate 12,607,867 of OW285218.1, read as the reverse complement.
TAGAGGTTTATTGAGATTGTTTTATTATTACTAAAATTGATTTATTTTTTAAATATAATGTGAATATAGTTTATTTTTATTTGTTTATTAAACATGGTAGGTGGCACTTATTTATTTATAATCGAAGTATTCGGAAATGGAGTAAAAGGATTTTTGCATTAAAAATAATTTTAGTTTCTTATTAAATGAAATATATTTGGATTCTTTTTGAATTTGTTGTGGGAGTTTATTGTAGACTTTAATTGCCATATAGTATGGACTATGGTTTAGCATTTTGATTCGGGATTGTGGAAGATATAATCTATTTTTATGGCGCGTGTTTAAATTATGAGTATCTTTGATTTTTGGGAAGTTAATATTTTTGAACACAAAGATGCAAATATCATATATATACATAGATGGTAAAGTTAAAAGATTCAGTTTTATAAAGTGGGGCCTGCAGCTTTCTGTGTTATTAATATGAGCCAGTATCCTTACACATTTCTTCTGCATTTGGTGTTTAATAAAGATTTTTATTATTTATTATTATTATTGGTTGAATGAACACATAAACTTATAAGCAACACCATCATAGATAATCTCACCCGATAATAAATAAAAATATTAGATATAATTTCGTTTCTACCATAACTATAATAAAGATAGTACTTACAATAGAATAATAAAGTTTCTTCTATTTTACAATTTCTGGTATACAAATATTTCCCTTACAAAATTATTATTTATTAAATCTTCGAGGTAATCACTAATTGAGTAACAGCAGTTGCTTGGAGTACTTAAATCAAATAATCTGCTCTTGAACAATTTGATTTGGAAGCCTTATATGGAATTCGGTGATTTATAAAGTATTCCAATAGCCATGCAAAAAATATTTTTGCTATATATTGTGGTATGTACGTTGGTTAGAGACATGTAATTTATAGGGAAACCTGCATTTCTATTGGTAACTACAAAATCCTTTAAAAAAGATTTGGGTGTTTGGTTACAATAATTTCGTAAATGTATAGATTGTAGTGGTAAAATACGGTTCTCTATAAAGAGTGGTACACAACTACCTGAGTAGTCTGCTCCACTTATTAAATGATATTTATTTCTGTAAATACATCTGTTAAACACTTTCACAAGTCAAACATTTTTTAAGCTAGATGGCGTCTGTATTTCCTATCTGACTATCTCTGAGAAGAAATGCCTAAACAAACTCAGAGGTCAACGTCTATTTTAAAGTCCAGACATAATTTCATTCAACATATGAGTATGACTGTGTAGGGATACGTCTGGAATGCCCATTTGAGGACAGAGCCGTAACTGTTTTGAGCTGATTGAATATCAACACCTACTATGTTCTTATCGAATCTTTATTGTTTACCTAATATTGATTACTGACAATAAGGAACACCATTCCAGATAGACGCACCCGATAACAAATAAAATATTAGATATAATTTCGTAAGTTTTACGCAGACGTAAGCACGCACAATCTGTTACTGTTATAGATAATCTTTAACAACCCTGTAAACTTTAAGATAAACTAGAATATAAAAAGTCTTCGACTCCTAAAACAATCATAGTCTTGTCTAGGACAAACAATAGTAAGTACAGCAACTTGTTTATGAAATATTGTTATGTTAGCTGCGTCCAGTACCCAATAGCAGTTATTATGGCCAACTTGAGATATGTCATTGATCTACTAATATGTTTACGACTCACATTGAAAGTAACAACAATTATGAAGAAAATTTTCATTAAATCACTCTTAAACTTTCAGATATGAAATACTTCATTGCTATCGCCCTCATCGCCACCGTGGCTTCGGCCGCCTTCCTCAAGCCCCAGGCTGTAACTGGTGAGCTGGCCGAGATTCAGGAGATCCTCGAAGCTATCAACAGCCCCAGCACCAACCCCGCCACCGCCGCCGCCCTCGAACAAATGCTCCTTGATATCCTCGGAGTCAACCCTGAGCCCGTCGCTGTTGGACCCGCTATCATCCCCGAGCCCATCGCCGTTGGACCTGCTATCATCCCCGAGCCTGTTTATGAGCAGCCTTCCATCGAACCCGCTTTGGTTGATTTCCCCATCGCTGACGATGTCATCCTGCCTTCTCCAGTCGTGGTTGGCCCCATCGCCGATGGCGCCCCCGCCCCCCTGGTCCAGATCATCGTGAATATCGCCCAGGCCGCTGGTGAATCCGCCATTGTCCCTGCGCCTGTTCTCATTCCTGAGATCCAGCCCACGCCCGTGCAGGTTGTGGACTCTGCCCCCGTCGATTCCGTGCAGGTAGTTGAGATTCCCCCCACTGCCCCCGTGGATCCCGTCCAGGTGGCCGAGTCCGCCCCCATCCCCGTTGAACCCGTTGCCATTGGCACCCCCATCATCCCTTCTCCCGCCGTTGTCCTCCCCGATGACCTCAACTGAAGCGAATACGAAAAATAAATATATTTACGTAGGTCTGTATTTTAAATTAATGAAATAAAAAATATATAATAGAATTCTTTCTTTTGATTTAAATAAGAACAACCTTTCCACATGATGGCAATACATACTCAAACTCAACTATTGCTAAAGTCAAAGTTACAAGGTACACGCGGTTTAAGTTAGCAATTAAGGAGAAGAACCGGTAAAAAACTCTGTACTCTTCTAAAAAAAGTTATTATAACAATAAATTATAAGTTACAGTAAAAAGAGCATGATACAGATCAATGTGACAGAGTATTAAGAAAATAAGAAACATTATGTCTATAGCCTTAAAATAATTTCAAAGGCAGATAAGCACTGACCAGAAAAAAAAAAGGGTTTTGATAGTAGCACGCCTCAAGATGTGACCAATTCTATCGGTGCCTCTTTTATGAAAGCAGGTAGAACAGCGGGATATGGAGCTCATAAGTTCTTGAGAATTTGCTTCACATGGTTGGTTTCCTCGTTTCCTCTGCCAGGTGGTCGCATCGGCCATCGCAGATGCCTTGTGATTCTGTAACAAAGATTTGGCGACAGTAGCTAACTGACAAGGATGGTGCTTTTTTATAAACTATATGACTAAAAGAATGATCTGGATTATGGATAACTAGTATATCAAGGAAGGCCGGTGACTTCACACACCTCTTCACCTTTTGGGGGAATGTCGACCGCTAATACATAAGCGCTACGCTCATCTAGGGAAATATATTTTAAGCCCGGATGAAATAAAAGAGCTCACTCCTAGAAAAATCCTGCAGTTCATCACAGCGGCAGGGTTTAGGGATGAGCTCTAATTTAAACGCAAGAGTGGCGATCACAATAGATCTTTTCTAGTCCCAGTGATATAAAAGCCACAAATAATAATAAAAAAATAAATAAATAAAAGGCCAGTTACTTAGTTTCCCTAGTTCCTTAATTAGATTAATTTTATTATGTATGGATTCAGACGTTCTAAAAATAATCTCAATCCGGTTAAACGTTGTTTTATTATAATGTATAGTGTTCGCGAAAGCTTAACATAAAATAATTATTTTTCAATGACATGAATTATCAGTGATTTCTATTATAATTTATTTTGTGAGATACAAGTGTCACTTTAGCAATAAAATATCGAAATAAAAAATATAATAGCAAGCAAAATTTGCATATTTCCGAAAAACTCGCTATTATGACGGATCTGAAAAAATACCTTGCCTTGTCATAAGCGAAGCATAGATAACGCGCACACACGCAGTGTACCGGTGCGATGGATGAGTTTTAAGTATTGGTATGTGTTTAGCTCGTGAAATTGGATGACTATGCTTCTCACATGTCGTACGCATCGCTACGTCCGTATTTTTTTAAGGTCCGTGGCTATTGTAATCAAATTGAATGCGCTTACTGACTGTTATATGAGGTCTGCTAATGCGCTCAATAACATCACAGAGTAAAAAAAAACGAATGGACGGTTCATTTCTGAAATAGTTAATGCAAAACTGAAACTAGCTGAAGAGCGAATACCTAGGTAAATTAATTGATGTATCATGAGAATGAGGCATAACTACTAAAGGTGTTCATTTAAAATACCTACTGATTATGGTCTATGTACAGTTTTTGTGAATACATAATTCAGATTAAGAGGAGATATCATAAATCTGTAATCTCAATCTGTGCTTACAATTACCTACTATAAATTCCTGACTATTAGAGAGAAGGCTATGTAATTAATAATAAAACAAAAAAAAGTACGTATCTACAGATTAGATTGGGTAAGTAGAGTAACTAATATCTATTAAAGATAAATCTTTGAAAAGCATTAACGCATGCGTAGCAAACTCTAAAGTTATAATATTAAATGGAAAAAGAATACGGTCGCGATCAGGATTCGATCCTGCGCCTCCCGGATAAATACTCCAGGTCGACATTGCTTAGTGTTCAGAGCGCCTGGAGTATTTATCCGGGAGGCGCACGTTCGAACTTCGAATCGCTCTGCCCCCGCATTTTAAATATTTGATCTTCTAAGATATTCTGTAAAGATAAATGATATACTGTAAAGGGCAATATTGATCTACATTAAATACACAAGGTATCTAACGTCCATAATTGCATAAGGAATAATACTTTATTGTTTAAATATATGCTCCGTAAATAACCCATTTTTTATTTGTAATAAGTAAAAGATAAAAATGAGTACTGTAGGTTATCCTTAGGAGATAGACATATATCATCCCAACCTTTTTTGTAGATCTTTTTAAGATATACAATTTCGTAGTACATTATTTTGATCTATCTCGTAAGGTTTAGCCAGCGTTTAAAATGTAAGCGTACAAAAATGTGTTTTGCACGATATCACATTAGTAATCTTTGAAATTCTCGCTTTTCTCTACTATATTAAGCATAGAAATAAGATTGGACGAGAAATGTTAAGGGGGCGTGTCCGCGTGATCGCGATAAGAGCAATTTGCGCACGTCGGGAAAAATGGCCGTTTCAATAGATCAGTTCACATTTGACCACGTTCGTGAAATGTGAAAATGCCGTGCTGTACGGTGATATACTGCAAAGGTCTAAGTGATTTTAATACCTTATTTATGGAAGGTATCACGTATGATATATAATTACACGAATTTTGTTGTATTTAACTATATTAACAATAAATTAAAAATTCTTGTTATTTTTACTAAGTTACATTTGCCTTGATGGAACAAGACGACATTCGTATTTTTGTACGAAATACATTGCTTCTTATCTACTAATTAAACTAGCAATCGATCAATAAAAAACGTAATATAAAGAACAGCGACCGATACTCTCAATAAACACACGCATCGCGTGGTACGATCGGTATTTTGAAAATTTGAATAGAGAATCGTTGGTGATGTGATCGTGCAGACTGCAGACGGTAATACCTTTATCGATAATCTACGATAGTAATCGTAGAATATTGATGATATGTATTACTTTTTTATGAATAAGTTGTATTAATCTATACTAATATTGTAAAGCGGAAGAGTGTTTTTGTTTGTATGTTTGTTTTATAGCGCTAATCTCTGGAACTGCCAGACGGATTTCATTTGTTTTTTTATATTATAGGTAGGTTTGTGAGAAATAGTATAGTCTATCTATCATTCGGATACACCTCCCAGCTAGTCTTAAATATCTAATAACAATAATTAATCCGTGAATTATTTCCTATTTGTTGGTGCTAAGTAGGTAATTATAGTTTAATTATACGTAGGTGAAACTGTGGGGTACAGTTGGTGCCAATATATTACTGTTACATCTATATTTATATATATATAAAGTAAGAAACTGACTGGCTGACTGATTCACTGACCGACTGATCGATAAACGCACATCTGCAACCGCTCGATCTAGAAGCATGAAATTTTGCACAAATTTTCCTTAAATGACGTAAGTGTGCACTAAGAAGGGATTTTTGGAAATTCATCCTCTAAGGGGTTAAATTGAGTTTGTATGAAACTTCAAAATTTTTCTAATCTCCGAAACGGATGAACCTATTTTGACGGGGCTTCCACAGGCAGATAGCTCATGTTATAAGGAGTAACTTAGGCTACATTTATTTTAGAAAACGAATTCGGGTTGAGCGCCAAAAAATCAGTTAAGCAGACGAAGTGGCGGTCCCGGTGGTGATCGCCACTTCGTATTTATTTAATTATTATATCTATTCTGTATCCTATCATTATGTTATTCTTAATGTGTAATTGTTTGTTTTCCCAAATAAATAAAATAAAAATAAAATAAAGCAGTCTATGTCCCCTTGTTTGTCTTCCATGATTTTTAGTTCTGTACATCCAAAATTTGTCCTTCAGAGAACGTTACTAGCGATAACTACCCTATTGTACATATTATATTGACGTATCTTTTTCAAATGACTCTACTTAATTGTAAAATGGTTGACAAGATGGATATTTTTCAATAGGTATTATTTTTATTTGATTTGTAATTCTTTTTAATAATTACATAGTCGTTTTATTAAGTTAATTTATACCCTCTATCACTTTTAATTTATGATTGAAACTGAAAACGGAAACTATTGTGAATCAAGCACACTATATATTTCAATAATGTTATATAGAATATCGATAACAATTATCGACCATTACATGGTCTATTTGAATTAAATATTTTTACGTTGACAGTACCTACGATCGGCATGATTGGCTACTAACATTGTAGTGAGTAGCCAATTATAACGTTGTGCTCATTGTATGGAGGGGCAAAAGTAGATCGCTAGGTTCTCGTACATTTTGAAACACATAACATATCTCCTTCCTTCTAATATCTTTGATAATATGCATGTATTATACATATAAACCTTCCTCTTGCGTCACTCTGTCTAGTATGTCTGTCAAACGCATTAAAATCCGTTGTGTTGTGTTTAAAAGATCTAACCGTACACACGGCGGTAAGCGACTATGTTTTATACAATGATTTCAAAAGAAAGGATACGCCCATCTAAACATTTTACAGAAACCTTCTTCATACAAGCAAAAGTAGCGCCATCTGTCATAACTCATGCAAACTACGTGAGCCGTAGGTTTCATAGCTCGAAGACTAAACCTTGTACGTGCGTACATGAATTTTTTATCACATTTTAATAATGGTCAATATTTTTATACACACATCAGTCATAAACTGAACTGAGTTTTTACCCGACTGCGCTAGAAGGAGGGTTATCATTTTTTCGGGTGTATGTATGTATATTTCTTTAGCACGCTCTATAGCCTAAACGGGTTGATAAATGTTAGCTTGAGAGGTGTCGTTAGATTATATTAGTTTCTTAAACTATAATTTATTGCGATAATAATACATGTCACAAAAAAACGTATGTAAAACAAATTAATATCAATCAGCTTTATTTGAAATTGTAAACAATATTGCTATAATAATTAAGTATTAGGTACATATTAGGTACTTACTAACACTAAGTTCTTAAGACAAAAATAAAACAAATAAAAAATGACGTTCTTTCAACGTTACTTCGCGCGCGGCCGGCCACACAATGGCCGCCATTACGGACTTCCGTAGTAAAATAATTATACCTTTAAAATGTGATAATTTAATAATTTTATTGGAACAGAAGTAATCTAGGGTTATTTATCGATGATACAATATCCCATGTTCCTTTTTAATCTTTGTATCGTAATTTTTGCAGCCTTTTACCACGCAACTAGATTAGAACTATATTTATGACAAACAAACGCTCGGTCTCTCATGCGAGCGGTCCACTGTCGACTGAGTTGCGTTGGCCCTAAAATGTCATTTTAGGGCCAACGCGTTGGTGCCATTTAGTTTCGCGGTCGGCGGGGTCCTTACGCTAGTAATATATATGTCAATGGTTTTATACTATATAGAGATTCCAGTATTGCTTGCGTTTATTAGTTTTCGTTATACCTTTATGGTTAATAAATTAAATTGCAAATAAAAAACATAGAATTTTATTATAATTTTTTATTGCATTAAGAATACAGACATATTCGCTTTAGTTAAGGTCATCGGGAAGGACAACGGCGGGAGAGGGGATGATGGGGATGCCAATGGCAACGGGCTCAACAGGAACGGGGGCAGACTCGGCCACCTGGACGGGATCTACGGGGGCAATGGGAGCAATCTCAACTACCTGCACGGGATCGACGGGGGCGGAGTCCACAACCTGCACGGGCGTGGGCTGGATCTCAGGAATGAGAACGGGCGCAGGGACAATGGCGGATTCACCAGCGGCCTGGGCAATATTCACGATGATCTGGACCAGGGGGGCGGGGGCGCCGTCGGCGATGGGGCCAACTACAACTGGAGAAGGCAGGATGACATCGTCAGCGATGGGGAAGTCCACCAAAGCGGGTTCCATAGAAGGCTGCTCATAAACAGGCTCGGGGATGATAGCAGGTCCAACGGCGATGGGCTCGGGGATGATAGCGGGTCCAACAGCGATGGGCTCAGGGTTGACTCCGAGGATATCGAGGAGCATCTGTTCGAGGGCGGCGGCGGTGGCGGGGTTGGTGCTGGGGCTGTTGATAGCTTCGAGGATCTCTTGGATCTCGGCCAGCTCACCAGTCACAGCCTGGGGCTTGAGGAAGGCGGCCGAAGCCACGGTGGCGATGAGGGCGATGGCAATGAAGTATTTCATATCTGAAAGTTTAAGAGTGATTTAATGAAAAGTTTCTTCATAAGATGAAAAAATAATTGTTGTTACTTTCAATGTGAGTCGTAAAGATATTAGTAGATCAATGATCACTTTGTCTCAAGCTGGCTATGTATTAACTACAATTGCTTACTGGAGGCAGCTAACATAACAATTTTTCATAAACAAGTTGCTGTAGGTACTTACTATTGTTTGTCCTAGACAAGACTATGATTTTTTAGGAGTCGAAAACTTTTTATATTCTAGTTTATCTTAAAGTTTACAGGGTTGTTAAATATTATCTATTACAGTAACAGATTGTGCGTGCTTACGTCTGCGTAAAACTTACGAAATTATATATAATAATTGTATTTTTTATCGGGTGCGTCTATCTGGAATGGTGTTCCTTATTGTCAGTAATCAATATTAGGTAAACAATTAAGATTCGATAGGCACATAGTAGGTGTTGATATTCAGTCGGCTCAAAACAGCTCTGGCTCTTTCCTTAAAAGGTAATCCCAGACCTATCCTTACTTAATTACACTCATATGTTGAATAAAATTATATGTGGACTTTAAAATAGACGTTAGCGTCCGAGCACGGATCTTTTCGACAAACTTGTCGTCTCGATAAAAGTTTTTATGTATTAAATTCTATGGTTTTATCAACACTTTATGTCAAATTAGACTTTAAAAATCGACAAACGTGTCGACTAAATAAACCATGCTCGCACCGCTAGTCAGTTAAGAAATCACCAATTTGCTTAAAAAAATTGGCTTGTGAAAGTGTCTTTATAAAATGTTAATATTATATAAAAAAATATAATTTATCATTTAATAAGTGGAGCAGAATACTTAGGTAATTGTGTACCACTCTTTATAAAGAACCGTATTTTAACACTACAATATCTATACATTTACGAAATTATTTTAACCAAACACCCAAATATTTTTGAAAAGAATATTGTAGTTACCAATAGAAATGCAGGTTTCCCTATAAATTACATGTAACCAGCGTACATACCACAATATATAGTAAAAATAGTTTTTGCATAGCTTTTCGAATACTTTATAGATCACGGAATTACATAAAAGGCCTCCATATAAACTTGTTCTAGAACAGATTATTTGATTTACTTCAAGCAACTGCTTTTACTCAATTAGTGATTACCTCGAAGATAGAATTGATTAATAAAATAATTTTGTAGGCGAAATATTTGTATGACAGTACTGTTAAAATAGAAGAAACTTTATTCTATTGTACTATCTTTAATATAGTTATGGTGGAAGGAGTTAAATAGTATCTACAGCTACTCCTAAAGTAACATAACCAACCCACTGTGCCGCTGTAGGGCAAGGGCCTCTTCTCATCCGAAAAGACACGAACATTGATCACCACGCTTGCTTACAACGCGTTTGGCGATTTCAGACTAAGTATAAATTACCTAACGATGTTTTTTTCACCCTAACTCATAATTCTCTTGACAGCTACTCTTGTATCCTGAATCAGTCCTTTTTCTTCATTTATTCGCTACCCCAGCTGGTGCCCGCGGCTTCATTCTGCGCGACAGAAGGTAACCTATGCCAGAAGGGCAAATCTATACCTATACCAAAATGCATCAAAAGTAGTTAATCGGTTTAGGTGTGAAAATGTAATAAGCAAACAGACAAGCAGAGTTAGAGTTATTAATTTCGCATTTATAACATAGCATCACGCCTTTATTCTCCGAGGGGAAGAGGGCACAATTCCAAGCTCTGGGCTACAACTGAGAAGTTCCTAACAGAAAAACTCAATAGGCCTTTTAAAGCCTTTGTCGAGACTTTACATTTAATGGAGAATAGATATTCTACTGAATAGGAAACCAGCATACCTGTGCTTTCCTTTATTCTTTTAGGCAAGTGTATCTTTAATTAATTTCATATACGTAGGTACATGACAACGATTGTATACCAGTATCTGTCCTAGTGTTGGAATCTGCTGTTCTATTTTATTTATTTATTTATTTATATATACTTTATTGTACACCAAATGGACAAGCACTGACAGAAAATAATTGATTTTTAAAAACATACAATGGGCGGCCTTATCGCAGTGAGCGATTTCTACCAGGCAACCTTGGGATGGATTGGATTTAAGTAGACAGATGTGGGGTTGTGTGCGGTGCAAATAAAAGTAGATACCTACTTACATAAAAATAAACAGTAATAATAACATATAGGCATATATAAACAATAACAATATATAATTATTATAATACATACAAATATATACATAACTATGGTCTAATTAATAATCTGGTAATATGTACGTAAATAACGAATATAAATCCTTCATTAGCATTATTCAAGTGACAAGTAATGCTCCTTCACGAGCCTTTTGAATACTGGCAAAGATTCGGCACGTCTTATTGGCACTGGCAATGCATTCCACAGTCGAGCCGCCTGTACAGAAAAGGATTTGTCAACAAATGTTGTGGAATGCATTGGCATTTTCAATCTTAAGTTTCCTGATGACCTAAGGAATCGCGTGTGAGTGTTTATTATCAGATGCTTTGACCTAAAACCAACATAAGGTACGTAAGTATTGAAAATTTTCTCTACATGGATCGTCCTGATTATTGGCATAATAATAAGACTTTAAAATAGAGCGTTACGTGAGTAAGTAGTTTAGGCACACTGCACATGAAAAATGTTGTCGATAAACCCTAATGACATTTTTCAATCGCTTTTATGAAAGTAGCCGGACCCGTTCAAGGAACTCGGTTGCAAATCGTATTACATTTCAATAATTGTAGCATCTAAAATTACTTTCGCCAACATTTTCGACGGTAACTACCTACATGATAAAAACGTTGGCGGTCAATAAATTAACATTAAATTTGGTAAAACTACGTTTCACCATCAACCGTATCTCATTACCAAATCAGATAAACTTTTATACGAGTAGTAAAGATACAATTATATTGTACCAGTAAAATTATTATCTATCAAATTCGGCTGTTTTATTTTACGATGTGGCTTAGAAAGGTAATTTGTTTACCTCACGTTTTAAATACAGGTACCGTGTTATGTCCACGTTTTTACTACCTACTTACGTTTGATATTTATCTACTAAATAGAGACGATTATTAATCAATAGTCAAATTCAAAATAACTTATTCTTCTTCCAGTAATGTCAAGTTTTTAATTCAATTATGTTATTGAAGTTGTGATCTCCATATGTTTATGAAAAACCTAATGTGAGTTGCTCGTAGGCCTCTGATAAGGCTTTAATTTTTCACACATTCATCGATTACATGTCCACGTGTGATGTTTTTTTTTTTATAAAATTCGCGTGGTTTAACATACATACATAACACATTCATAATCTCATGTCTATCACTGCACTACCGACCCGATGTCGTGATTATTCTAGTTACCAAAGTAACATTGATAAAAATATATTTCGAGGTAATTAAATAACCCGCAAACCCTAGTATCGCTGGGGCATTGCGTTCTAAGAACTAGGGAGAGACTCTTCAACGTCCCGGTAGCTTGCACGAAAATATTGAAAGTTCACACCGATTGTTCGAGCAGTCAGGATACTCAACAGCGTCTCACTCCGGTTAGATATTTTTAATTGTTCATTGGCTGAATTCGTGAGCGGTGAGGGTGACATTATTTATCCTCTCCCTAATGTTAAAGTCTACGGAAGCTATAACTAAACTCTCTTTCTATTAAATTCATAAAACTTAGTTTCGAGCAGTCTTAGGTTTAAAGTTACAATATTAAATATTGTATTGTGTTTACCTATACAGGTGACCGAAACGACACGACCAACTTTGCAGCTAATACAATGTCGCAAAGAATGCAATTACCTTAATAATTCAAGATAAATCTTTGAAAAGCATTAACGCATGCTTAGCGAACTCTAAAGTTACAATATTAAATGGAAAAAGAACAGGTCACCTGTATAGGTACTGAATTGATTGCAATGACGTCGCCATAAGACGTGTTAAAATATGGAAGAAGAATTCGCGGTCGTGAGCAGAGGTCGAGATGGCTTAGTGGTCAGAGCGCCTGGAGTATTCATCCGGGAGGCGCAGGTTCGAATCCTGTTCGCGACCGTATTATTTTTCCATTTAATATTGTAACTTTAGAGTTCGCTAAGCATGCGTTAATGCTTTTCAAAGATTTATCTTGAATTATTAAGGTAATTGCATTCTTTACGACATTGTATTAGCTGCAAAGTTGGTCGTGTCGGTTCGGTCACCTGTATAGGTACTGAATTGATTGCAATGACGTCGCCATAAGACGTGTTAAAATATGGAAGAAGAATTCGCGGTCGTGAGCAGAGGTCGAGATGGCTTAATGGTCAGAGCGCCTGGAGTATTCATCCGGGAGGCGCAGGTTCGAATCCTGTTCGCGACCGTATTCTTTTTCCATTTAATATTGTAACTTTAGAGTTCGCTAAGCATGCGTTAATGCTTTTCAAAGATTTATCTTGAGTCTTAGGTTTATGTAGCTTTCTATTACCTTTAGTAATAATTACACCTACAAGTCCGTAAGTAGATAAGCGAATTAGTAAATATCTATGAATTTGTAATATTATAATTGTTATTAATGAAATTATAAGCGATTGAGTTTAGGTAAATATTACGTTTAGGCGGCTTAACTGAACTGAACATAATTATTTAGAACTAAGCCTACTGACGACTGACATACGTAGTTAGCGTTGCCAGGCGTCAGGAAAAAGCCGGACAGAGTACTTTCTGGTTGCGTGTCCGGCCAAATAAGACGGTGTCCCGCCTGTTCGGCTTTTGTTAGGCGTTTTATATTTGTATATTTTTTATACATTAAGAAGATTTTACGTGAAATGATAACAAAACCTTGTTTTACTTTAGCATATATTGTCGTGTTATACTAAGGCTAGAAAAATAAGGGCGTCTGGCTTTTTAACCCAAATGTCCGGCTAAACTGGCTGGTCTGTCCGGATTTTCGGTTTTAATACCTGGCAACCCTATACGTAGTAGTAGTTTGAATTCACTACAGTTTTGCAGAAAGACGTAGAAAATCGTTGGTTTTGCAAGAGGACCAAAACCTGGGGCACAGATCTGGGAGACAATTTTTTTTTGTGCTACGCAATCTGTCTAGAAGTGTAGACTATAATCAGATGTGTTGGATGAAGATGTTATAAAGAGCTAGGCCTTTCTTATTAAATAACCACATGGATTCTTTTGAGACATTTAATAAAATAAACTTATAAATAAAAACAAACCACATCATATATGAATTTAAAAAATACTTGATGTTATGAATCTATAAAACACTTGATATCATAAGTATGCGTAGTTATCGAGTAAGCTCGTACAAATTGCATCTAGAGACATATTTGTTAGGTACTTCATTTATACGGTAAAAATAATAAAAGTCATTACGCTTTTCAGTAAATTTAATAACTAGTAGAGATAGATACCTACATTTTCGAAAAGCATTAACGCATGCATAGCGAACTCTAAAGTTATAAATATTTTTGCGTAAATAGAGTACGGTTGTGAGCAGGATTCGAACCTGCTCACGATATAACTTTATATATATATAAATGAATCGCCGAAATGTTTGTACGCGCATAACTTCCGAACGACTGCACCAAATTGGTCAGGACAAGGCTTGTTTAAAAGAAAATTAAAAAAAAAAAAAATTGCGGTACGAAGATCGCTGGGTCAGCTAGTTTTATAAAACTTTGGAGTTGGTGTTCGTGTGATATCGATAGGTCTTGCGTGGAGCAATTAGTAAAACACTAGTGGGCTGTTTAATAATTATAAATGGAGAATTATAATATGAGATGTATGAGGTAACGGTACGAACAATTAAAACCATATGCGCGAGCGGCTGAGCGTTATGTGTTCGCGTCGCTGAATAAGCGTGGCCGAGCAGACCCGTTGAACGTAGAACGGTCGCGCGCGCCCCGCTTCTTCCGTAGCTCGCCGTGGCTGGGCTGACGAGTAGTTGAACTCAACATACTCCCCCCGTTGAAGTGTCTTCAACAGTTGGCTATGCATGCGTTAATGTTTTTCCAAGATGTATCTATACTTGTTAAGGTAATTGCATCTGTACGACATTGTATTAACTGCAAAGTTAGTCGTGTCTGTTCGGTCACCTGTATAGGAACTGAATAGATAGCAATGATGTCACCAACCAAAAGACGTTATAATGTGGAAGAAGAATAATTCATGGTAGTGAGCAGAGGTCGAAATGGCTTAGCGGTCAGAGCGCCTGGAGTATTTATCCGGAAGGCGCAGGTTCGAATCTTGCTGACGACCGTATTCTTTTTCCACAAAAAATGATAAGTACCAAAGATTTAGTTTGTATCTTTAACTAAAAGCTAGGTACATCTTAAAATTCATTGAAATTCTGAACGAAAACAATTACGTCACGTTTGACTTCATTGTCTGTTGTCTGTCAGTGTCATTACAATTGTCAGCTATGACGTTCAGTGCAGCAATGTTGCATTATTTATGGTCTCTACTGGCAGGCATAGCGAAAAACGTATAAGACTATCTCTTTCCCTCTTCAACGCAATGTATAGGAAAACAACTATTGCAAATTCGTGACTCTGACCGCAATTATAACCTCTCATCTCAATTTACTTTTACAGTAATATTTTATAAATTCGATAATTTTGAAATTAAATATGAGGCTAAACTATATTTTGTTAGCGGGTCCAACGCAGAAAAGCGCGCGGCGACCGCAAAGAGAGCCCGTTCCGTTCAAAATGTTGTTACCTTTAGAGTTGAAGAAAACAGTTTCTGGCAAAGGGGACAGGCTCAAGGAAGCTGCTTGCATGCAAGAAATGGCTGTAATGTTTGCATGTTTCAAGAAATCTGAATTTGACCAGCAACAGTGCTTAAAAGAAGTAGAGGCGTTCCAAGGATGTTATAATGAATTCAGTAAAAGAATGAATACCCAAAGAGAACAAGCCAAGAAAGGTATCCTTGTCCCAGGTGAAAAGAAGTTAACGCATAGACAACTGAACCAGCTATTGAAAGCTTTTCCGCCGAAAAAATAAGACGATTAATTAATAGGTAGTTCATATTTATAAATAATGATAGAATAAACAGTTAATGTTATACTTTCAAGTGTTTCTTCTTATAATAAAACCTGTTTATATTTTAGATCTGATCTACGTAGTTCCAAATTACTGTTTCCATTGGTTCTAGTTTTACTTGGCAATTTTTTACTAATTCCGTTTATGGTGTCTTCATGCAGCATTTTTTTTATTTCCTCATTGACACCAGACTGATCTTAGATGTGTTAAAATATTATATTTAAAGTGGCTGGCATAATGATAGGAGATCTATAGCCCATATGAGTAATTTCTAATGCCTTAATCAAAAATAAGACAATCTGAGTTCAATCCTTAACAATCAATTAAACTTTAATAAACAACATTTCTTATTAAAGTTATTTGTTGTTATTGTTTTTCAATGAGATTAAGTTTATTTTAGTACAGTAGTACTAACAGTATTCAATTATCTGTGGTAGTAGTTAAAAGTAACTGTAGTATTCTGGAAACATTCCTATGATCTCCATCAAACCATCAACTCAATGGTAATGAACAGTAAAAATGAAAATATAATTTAATCAAATTATACTATTTGGAATAGTGATTTTTGAAGATTGAATCTGTTTATATAAACATCAATTGCAACATCATCACTTAAGAACAGCTTGACCAGTTTTTTTTTTATCTATATTTATATTTGGTAATTTGTCACAACAAAGTTATATGAAATATTTTTTTTTTGGAAATTCACCTGAATGTTAAATAAAAACTACCTTTCACCACTTTCTACTGCTTCACTGTAGTGGAATCACCACACTGCATGCTCTTTGTTCTGCCATAAATGGTGATAGAATTATAAGCAACAATGTGGCTAAAGACGGAGCACATAAATCCAGGAGAAATCTATTCACTCTAAGTAGAGTAGATAGATTTGGGGAGTTGATGCAACTGCCCAGACCAACCTCCCACAATGGTAATAACTTTAAAATCTTTTTTATATTAGTAAGAAGGTAGTTTCTTTTTATAATACTGTACAAAGGTGAGAGAGAAACAGAAAATACATGTCACATTTCATATAATAATAAAAATAAGTTTCAGTTACAATCTTATATCATAAGAACAATAGTAAAGTGTATAAAATAGCACAGTTATCACTTAGGGGCAGTGTGTAACCATTGTGGAGAATACACCTGAAGCTCGATGCGTCTAACAGTGATCAACTCGTCGTCAATTTCATGAATGTTGTAGAATCTTTCTAGTTGTTCTATAGCTTTATCTTCAAGCTGTAAAATTAAAAGGGATATCATAAATAACTGAGCCAGTCCGGGATTAAGTGGGGATATTCTAGACGACTACTAAGGGCCCAGTACATGTGGCGGGGCATAGAGTAGAGCAAGCATGCGAAGTTTTCACACACACTAGACTTAAAAACGCGACCGACCGCAAACGGTAGTTAAGTGGAGTAATGCTTGCTAGTGTTGTCGAACTATCGATAGTTGACCTTGAAAATTTGTTACATTATCGATAGCGGAGGGCGCACCGTATTAGTGATAATGAGCAATGCTAATGCCATGGAAAGTATCGTTAGTATTGGACACCAATATTACTTGTGACCAAAATGACTTTACTATCGATAGTATCAAGGCTATCGATAAGACTATCGATTGGCAACACTAGTCCATCACACAGTCGCGTTTCTGCGCCTCTGTCCCCTTCAATGCTTTCAAAGATTGGTTAGACAAACTCGACACTGTTTTGCTAGTCTCGCATGCGCTGTTCTTCGCCAAAAATGTGCGCTGGCTCTAGTATTGGTAGCCAGTAATGAAAATAGAATAACCTGGCTTAGTTCTTATTGAGACGCACGATGTTACGTTTATGCGCTAAAATTCGTATTTGTCTCAGCTGATTATGTAATACATTCGCTATAAATATAAAGGTAGTTCATTTCAAAGTTGTTATAATAAGTTTCCATTTGCATACCTGTGTCAAAATGAGCGGTTTTGTCATGATTCTCGAGTGATCTTCCTTCTGCTTTCTCTGGTCCGTCAAAATTTTATTAAACTCGACAGTTTTTGAATTCGGGCTGCTACTAGCGACCGGCGTTTCACAAATCTTCCACGGATTCTTCGGCTTTTCGGGCGGACTACCCACATTAAGCTTACCAAAGAAATCGTCAATACTTTGGGACCCTGAATCGTTTCCTTGCAATGCTAACTTCTTTCTTTGCTTCTGAGATAGTTTTGGTCCAACATGACTTATAACTAAATTACCTTGTGGGCTCCATGGAGATTCCGTCAACGGAGAATCTTTGGGTGACACCGACATTCGCGATGAAGTCGGTGTTTTTTCCTGTATCGTCATGGCACTAGAAGAACTACTCTTTGTGAGTTTTGTAAACGACTCAGCGGGAGGTTCGTTCAATATATCCTTCGCAATACTTATGGCTTTCAGTCTAGCTTGGACTACTTTCTGCTGTTTTTGCAGAGAGGACGGAACTTCAATCCATTTCTCCTGTTTATCGCGAGTTCCTTTCTCGGCTTCCTTGGATATCTTACTTAACGATAACGTAATATCCCCGGAGGCATCATTGGATAAATCCAATGACGTCACCGAACTTACAGATTCGTACCTCATCCTCTCCTTCTCACTGTGTGTGTATTCAACCTTTTTCCCTCTTTTCTTCTTTCCTATTTCGATTATACTGTCATCTCTTTTGTAATCCTCGTCGGTTATGTTCAAGTTTACTGGATGAGTTTTTGCGAATTCCTCAATGACTTCATCGGAAGGGGCATTGAAGAAAGGCGTGATGACTCTGGAGGACATGATCGGGTTAAAATTGCAATAATACTGAGTAATATCGTCCAGTAAAGTTTCTTCTAGTAGATCTAGTGATCTGTTTTCTAGGACAATGTTTAGGTTCAGGGCTATGAATTCCATGCAGCATTGTTTTAGCTGTGTTGCGTTGTAGGTGTGGGCGAATTGGCAAAGTTCGGTGCAGTTTTTGAGGTTTACCAAGTTCGCTAGTGCGACTTCACACATTTCTCGTAGCCGGGTGATGAACAGTTGGTCGGCGACTATCATCAGATTACATATAAAGTCGATACTGTCGGAGTTCTCTATTTCCAGGCAGGTGTCGGTGTAGAGGAAGTTGATGACTGGTAGCAGGATGCCATAGTTTATTGGGAGAGTTACGTTTGATAGCGTCTTGCTCTGTAAAAGATAGTGAAAGTGGTTTAGGACATAATTATAAAATTTTTACGCAGCAGTAATGCTGACTGTGTGTCTTTTATGTAGGGAAAATGTGACTATCACTGCTAGAACTATCTCTACCAAGTTACTGATATGTGAAGTGACGCGAGATTTAGACTTATTGATCTGAAATAGTCCATTAAGCTGCTAATTCTGTCTCTGTGTGAGAAGATCCCACTGGGCTCGAAGAATTAACGATGGCTTATATGTATCATGTCTCGATTACGAATAGCAGAATCGGTAAACTCGCGATATCGAAACCTGTGACTTGTACAATGCACCTTCAAAGTGAGCAAGACTTTCTGTTAGTATACAAAAAGGTAAAAGTCAATTTCACATTTGTTGTGAATTTCGATCCACTACAATCTTACACAAAAATCTCATCAACTAGACTGAGTATTTGTCTTGTTGTCTACATACCTCAGTCCAGGAGTGCATGAACATTCCCTGGAAGTACTCCAGTCTAGCAGCGAGCACGCAGCGGTGCGCGGGCACGTGCGCGCCGTCACGACTCAGCACGTTAGTGTCCGTTAGTGTAGGAAGAGCCTCGCGATCCCAGTGCGGGGGAGAGAGCACGGTGTATGTTGCGCTCTCTTTCAGACGGATTGAACCGTCTTTGTAGCTGAAAGGACGACAAACATGATATCAGTGCTGAATGTGACAGGAACGGTTGCTGGTTAATGCTGGTTAAAATAAATACTTTCTTTCTTTTTTATAATTTAACTAGTAGTTCCAAAGATTAGTGCGTTTACAAAAACAAACTCTTCCAATTTATAATATTAGTATAGATTTCTTTCCAATTTCTTATATAGCACTAGCTGACCCGGCAAACGTTGTTCTGCCATATAAATAAAAAAAATTGGGGTGGACTACCCCTAACATTTAGGGGGATGAAAAATAGATGTTGGCCGATTCTCATAGATACCGGATAAGCACAAAAAATTTCATCAAAATCGGTCAAGCCGTTTCGGAGGAGTATGGCAACGAAAACTGTGACACGAGAATTTTATATATTAGATTTTGATGTAGCGATAGGGGATCTCTCCAGTGTTCTGGTTTCCTCATGATGGTTTCCTTGATCATATTAAGCAAGTGATAATTATTTTTGAATATGCACATGACTTTGAAAAATCTGTGGTTGGGTGGTGAAATCACATTCAACAAGAAAAACAGACTCACTAAAACTTGTCCAGTAGTTTGTGTAGCGACATGACCTGGAGCCTCTTGGCGGTGGCCTGCACCAGCTTGACGGGGTCACAGTACAGATGGGTGCGCGGCGGAGTGTCAGTACTACGACGGTTACGTTGACGTTTAGTTTTGTCATTCTGTTTGCTGTACACCTCAAATGCTGATATCTCTGATGGGTTGTCTAAAAATTTAAAATGTTTCTGAATAAGAACATAGAATCGTAATAGGTGGAAATCCATAGTTTATTTATTTATTTATTTATTTTATTTGGTTAACCAACAATTGTTTACACTGATACATTAATAATATAATAACAAATAAACATGAATAAGTGCAACAATTACTTACAGGCTAACACAACATGCACAAATGAAAAACGGGCCAACAAGGTAATTTATGACAACTGTGTTTGGTTGTCTATGAAGAAGATAAAAAGATTATAATTAATAATACATTCTGATAATGGCTACATTACAATATTAGGATTGGTAAAAAAATTAAAATAATTATTATAACACGACTTTTGTTAAAAAAATAAGTTAAATTAAAATCAACTAAAAATATAATAAATCAATACAATTATATAAAATTATAGAGGGTTGTGCGAGTGACAATTAGAGATGGTTTTGTAAAATTTGCTTACACTATCATGGTGAACGTCTACTAAATCGCTGACACCATTCAGCATTCTACATAGTCTAGGGATAGGTGAATTTGCACCCAGAACTGTCCTTCGTAACGGCGGGCATAAGGGAGTAATGCTATTACGGGGATATCTAGATGGTGCGCGGAATCTCATTAGACCAAGCAAATTGGAGCAATCTATTTTATTTCGAAGTAATTTGTAAAGAAACATGGCATCGGTGAGGTTATAGCGAGTAGACAAAGTGTGCATATTGAAATATTGCAGGCGGGCGGTGTAGGAGTGCAGGGTTTTGGCTTTTCCAACAGAAAATGCCAGATGCCACAGAAACCTCTTTTGCACGCGCTCTAAGCGAAGCATATGCGTGGAGTAGTGAGGTCTCCACACAATACTGCAATATTCCAAAACGCTCCGTACAAGGGAATTGTACAGCATAATTTTCGTGCTACTTTGTTTAAAACTACTGGCATTCCTCATCACAAATCCTAACATTTTAGATGCTTTTTTAGTTATTTGATCTATATGAGGGATAAAGGTTAACTTATTATCAAATTGTACTCCCAAGTCTCTAATTGAATCGACTTCTTGAATTATTTTAGTATCTATATGGTATGTCGTGTGCATATTATTATCCTTATGTTTTCTAGAGAACTTCACATGATAGCACTTTTTGAGGTTTAGTTCCATTCCATTGCTTTTACACCATTTGGCTAGACGATCTAGATCTTGTTGAAGAAGGTCAGCGTCGTGTAATGATTCAATACGTCTGGCAAACTTTAGGTCGTCGGCGTACAGAAAACATTCAGAAAAGCGAAAACAATGGGGAAGATCATTAATGAACATATTAAATAATATTGGAGCTAAGTGTGAACCTTGCGGGGCTCCAGAGGTAATGCAATGATTGGGAGACTTGAAACCATTTACCACGACATAGAATTCTCGATTTGTTAAATATGATGTAATCCATTCCAGCAAGGGTCCTGTGACACCATACGCCGAAAGCTTTTGAGTAAGTATAGAATGGGAAATTCTGTCGAACGCCTTGCTGAAATCAGTATATATTACATCACACTGTTTATTTGAGTCAAGACCTTGTACTATAAATTCAGAAAAAGTCAACAAGTTTGTAGCTGTAGATCTGGATGAAACAAAACCATGTTGATTGTCGCTGATATAGAGAGCAAAATGGCGTTTTAGATACGGGCAGATTGTTGACTCAAATATTTTGGCAAATATAGACAGAATGGAAATGGGCCTATAGTTGGCGATGTTATCTTTTTTGTCAGACTTGTACACGGGAACAACTTTGGCTTTTTTCCATTCTGATGGAAATGTACCCGTAACCAGTGACTTATTATAAATACTTAATAAAGGTACAACCAGAGCTGATGCACAGACTGATATGAAAAAAGGGGGGATTCCATCGGGGCCTGCTCCTTTTCCAATATTAACAGATTTGAGCTTTCTAAGTAATTCTGCACTGTCTAGTTCCGGAAGGGTTAGGCATTGACTGTTCATTTTTACTGAACGCAAATAATTGGAGTCATGATTTTGCTCCACGTGCTGCTCAACACTGTAAGCAGATGAGAAATGGTTGGCAAACAGATCGCATATAGTAGAACCATTAGAAGATGAAATCTGTCCATCCGTCATTGTTAAGGGGTATGAACTAGATCCTCCACGCTTTGATTTAATGTATGTCAAGAACATTTTGGGATTATCTTTAAGTTCAGATTCCAATCTTACTATATAATCGTTATACAATTTTTTACTTAATTTTTCACACCGTTTTGTAATTATTTTTAACTCTATTTCGTCCAAGGGGTTTTTGTATTTCTTAAAACGCAGTCTTATTTTATTTTTTTCTTTTAGGGATCGTATAATTGCTTTGTTAAACCAAGGGGGAAAGCGATTTGCCATTGACTTGCGTTTCGGAACATATTTTTCTATTACAGTATTCAGACTATCATAAAACGTTCCAACCATGCTATCTACATCGTCAACTCCCGCAAAAAGTTGATGCCAATCGTATTCGTTCAATTCTTCCTTAATCTTGTCATAATTAGCTCTAAAGAAGTTGGCTCGAGTATTGAGTTTGTTATATGGAAGATTATGTTCTTTTGTCAAAGATATAGTAACATCGAGTGGGGGATGTAGTTTGTCGATAACAGTCAATGGACTTATTGACTCACTAACCGAACACAAAGAAATTGTGGACATGAATAGATCGAGGACACGCCCGGAACCGTTCTTTACTTTATTATGTTGAATAAATTTACCAATATGCATAAATTCTAATAAGATTTGGCATGTTTGAGGCAAAGTACTATTATCGGCCAATATGTCCCAGTTGATTTTACCCAGATTAAAGTCCCCGATTATGCAGATAGGCAAATCTGCTGTCTCTACAACATAATTACAGTGCTCTATAAAACGCTCAATATTTGAGAGATGAACAGGAGGCGGAATATAGATCGCACAGAATGCTATTTTACGTGATGTATGAGCAGTGGAGGCATCAATGGTGACCCAAAGGTCTTCATATTTACTTTGCCATTTGTCAATACGCCTCGAGTTAAATTTCCTCAAAACAGCGATCAACACTCCACCCCCGTCCTTATTGTAATGAAAGCCTGTACTCTCTCTGTCCCTTCTGTACACTATGTATCTATCGTCGAAAAGTTCACTACTGAGTATATTACTATTTAGCCAGGTCTTTGTAAGTATTATTACGTCATAATTCACACAACACAGGTTACATAAAAAAATATTAGTTTTAGTCCGCAAACCTCTGCAGTTTTGATAATATATCGTTAGATTATTGAATTGTAAAAAATAACATAACACATAAACTTGCATTAAAAAAAAATACAAAAAAATATTATACAATTTTAGATAAGCAATTCATATTTTTAATTAGTAAATATTCAGAGCCGTCAATTTTCCTTACAAATATTTTGCCATTTCTTACCCATAAATATTTATAGTTCTTTTCCTTGGCTTTTATTCTGGTTGCCGCATGAAGAGCTCTGTTAGCGGGTGAGAGATGTTCAGCCACATACACAGGAGACTTGTGTCCGGAGAGTCCAAGATGAGTGCTGCTTAACTTATTTAGAGGGTTATCTTGATTGTGTTTGATGACTGAGGCTAAAAGTTGATCGCGTAGCCTTGGTGATACGAGTTGAACCATTATTGACCGTGGACGAGTACTTGATGAGTTGATCTTAGCAGTTCGCGTGCAAAGCATAATGTCTTTTTCTTTAATATCACACTTAACTACTTGGCCCAGTTGGGTAATGATGTTATATAAATTCTCATTCTTTGTTTCAGGCATACATTGTATTTCCAAGTTACATGATCTAGATTGTTGTTCCAAAATATTGATTCGCACTTGAAGGTCCTTAATTGTATTGTTCAGATCTATATTTTCTTGTTCTACTTTCTTCGCAATTTCTTTGGTAGAGTGCAGTTCTTTCTTTGTATCTTCAAATTTCTCGTTCATAAAAATTATTGATTTTTTGATTTCCTGTATTTCTTCACTGACCGGCCCAATTTCACTGTTGATTGTGTTGGCTATGCTCTTATTGAACTGAGCTAGCATGTTGTCAAATTCAGTTTTAATTATCTCATGGATCATACCACGAATATCTTCCTTGCTACATCCAGGAGAAAGAGTTGGAGACCCAGTCGCAAATCTTTTATTTCCTCTGCTCGTAGACACATTTCGGATGGGGGTTGAATCATTCCTTATGGTTTTAGGGGCGCTTATTTGGCATGACGGACATTTCCAGGCTTTACATGTTCCAGTTTTAGTAGGAGATTTTTTGAGAGATAGACAGGCGAAGTGATAAGACTTCTTACAGGTAACGCATTTAATAGCGTTTTCGTCCTCTGAGGTCGATCCAGCCTCGTTAGTACAACAACCCCACAGAGCACTGTCACTTTCCATATTAATTTTTTAAGCTTCAAAAATTACGACTCCGTCCTCCCAGAGGCAATGTAGCGTAGGTAAGAGTAGGTCGATTATGCTTTGGCGCAAGTGCCCGCTATGATCGCGTGAGTAAACGGAGCGCGGGCGCACGCCGTTCTATCTCTTATTTCAACCTTTCAACTATAAATCAATCCCAGAGAACCATAATTTTAACTCACCATTTAACTCCAAATCCACATCCTCGCTATCCTTATCCTTCTTCATCAATTCCTCTTTCCTGATCTTCAGTCCTACTTCCTAACCGTGCGGTTTGCTTGCGCTACGCGGACAATGTCTTGTTCTACACTCACCGGTTATGTCGGTAGAATTGTAAAAATATTATAATTTTGCCCTAGAAGTTCCTTTATTTAGTCTTTTACTATGTTTTTTTCACTGTATTTCACTTCACCAAGTGTTAAAAGTCACTATTTGATTTCGTACTATAGTTTTTAAGTCCAATTTACATACATAAAATATTAATAAACACAGAGCAAATTTAATGCCTGTGTTGACCGTTAGACCGATAGGACAAAGATGTAAGTTTCTGTTTACCCCAATCGGAAAGTGGCGTGAATGTATTTACAAAAAAATGTATGAATAAGAACTCTGTCACAAATACTTTGGACTGACTACATTAAAAATAAAATTTGATTTTTGGGACATTTTATAGATAAATAATCTGATCATTTGCAACACTCAACTTCCGTATGTGACGTCAATTCAAGCTCTGTTCGTATCCATCCCGTTTTCAATGTTTCTTTAAATTATAAGGGCTACACCGGGCGGCAACAGGAATAATAAAAAAAGCAAAGTTTTAGAAGAAAATAGAGACTTGGCCTTGGCTATTTTGACAGCAATCTAGCAGAATCAGTATTTGTGATTGGAAGTTTTAGCGAATTTATGCGAGTTCTATAACATTCACAAACGTTACTAAATAGATGGGACATGGCAATTCATGGCAGTAGCAGTTAGAAAGTTATTGAATCCCACTAGGAAGTCACAATTAACTAGAAGAAGAGTAGGGGAGTAAGAAATATCAATTTTGTCCAATTTTTTTTTAACATGTCGTATCCATAATTTTCAATATTATAGTAATGGCAACCTTTCAACTATAAATCAATCCCAGAGAACCATAATTTTAACTCACCATTTAACTCCAAATCCACATCCTCGCTATCCTTATCCTTCTTCATCAATTCCTCTTTCCTGATCTTCAGTCCACACGGACCCAACTCCACCACGTCACAAGTGCCAGTATACATGAACTTCATCACCCTCTCGAAGGCTTCTGGGTGGACGTTTTCTAGTGGAACCTCTGGCTTATCTCCAGGGTTCGTAATCTTCTCTTGGTACAATTTGTACAGGAGTTCGCTGCTAGAGGCTACGATGAAAATGTGTGCAGGAAAGAGTTTTGTGCCGACCTTGAAGTGAAATATAGATAACATAGTATTATGATTTTATTCTCTACAGAAGTGGAGAGAGCAGGCGGAGGACCGAAGGCTTTACGTGCTCTCTGAAGCACGGGGGTGTCACACCACCAACTATAAGCTCCGGACTGCTACTGTCAATTTTCTGATAGAAAAACCCACTAACACTTTGCTCTAAATCGGGAATCGAACTCAGCTCAGGCTCAGCAACCGCGCTTGCGGCCACTAGAGCAATGAGGCAGTCAAAACCCCAATTACACTTAGTCCGACCCGGGAATTAAACTAAATTTGTGTTTTTAATTTTTTCTGTCTAATCTTCGAAACGGCTGGACCGATTCTGATAAGATTTTACTGGCAGGTAGCTGACTATATAAGGAGTAACATAGGCTAAATAATATAATTATATGCGGGTGAACCCGCGGCGCACAGCTAGTTACAAAATATGATAACATGTACCTTGAACACAACATCGTGTAGTAAGTCATCTTCTGTGGCGCTCTCACGCAGAAGTTCCATGTGCTTGGACATACTTGATGGTGATAACTCCGGCAGTGATCTCAGGCCACATGTTGGTTTAATCTGTGACATTTACCACCAGCATTAGTTAGTATCTCTGTAATAATAATTCGCACAGCTTTTTCAGTCTTTCGGTGAAGATTAGGACGGGAAGAATCGAGTATATTACATTCTTCTTATAATATTATCATCCAGTTTAATTTACATGTCATAATTATGTTTGTAGTGGTGATGTCTTACATCTGAGGTAAGGACTCATTTTGGTCATTGAGCCAAGAGCGGAAAAAAAATATTTTAATTTTTGGAACCCATGCACTATGATTATTACTTCAACAGGATGCAGATTATAAAAATATACTGAATATATACACAAACCTGCAAACATGCAAAATTAAGTCCTTCACTGTCCACAGCAATTGAAACCGCTCGATAAACATTCGGTATCTTCACGATCCTGACAGGCGTACAGTCGTCCTTTTCTAAAAACTTGACGAGGCCAGACTTGTTGTCTCTTTTCATCTCTTTGATTGGCTGCGGCGGCGCGGTGGGCGTGGTCTTACGCGATATCGTGCCGGTGAAGGCTTCGCCGTATTTTGTCGTAAAGTATAAAGCGTCGTGGGTCAGAACTACGTTTGTTATGATTGTTTGGTGGACGAGGCCGAAAACGCATCTGGAAATAATTAATTAAAGTGTGATTAAGTTTTCCTGTTGGGAAATTCTCAGTAGTGATTTGATATGAAATTCTGCCTGGTTGATAACAATAGGCAAATTACTGGTGAAATGTGTACGAATACAACTAATGCCTATTACCTAACGGCAAAAAATAACTAAATATAATTTCTAAAATTTTAAAAAAAAAGCAAATGAAAGAGACCTACAAAGATTATTACAGTAATTTTTATAATTGTTAAATAAGTATATTTAAAAAGTGGTTCAAGCGCGATGTTAAGGATGATGAGCATGAGGTCCTGGGTTCGATTCGCGGGTCAGGCGAAGGGTTATTGGTTTTTTCTGTTAGGAAATTCTCAATAAGAGCCCGGACTTTGGAATTGATCCCGGTAGATGGCAATATGTTCACCACCTATTACATGGGGCTTAATAACAGCATTGTTAGAACGTGATATACACATATATTATGTAACAAAGCGGTCTAGACACATTTTGGATTTTCACGACTGCAAATATTTATTTACCTAGTCAGTTTGTTGGTGGTGTCCTGCCATATGAACAGTTGTCCTACGTTGGTCAGCAGTAATACTGTGACTCGCGAGTAAGCTCCCTGGTCATTCACCTTGGCCTCCACGCAAACTTGACGTAGGTTTATTTGCCTGAAAAATAAAACAGATCGTACATCTAGCTGTGACGTTTTCACAGGAACCTATATATAGGCGCCAACATGATCATTCTTAGGGATCTCCGGCCACTGTGAGCCGTAGCCTGCGAGTGGCGGATTTGGATAGTTCGTTGCTCGACCAGCAATAGCAACTCAGTAGTGTTTGTGTATGTCTTAAACGACCGACCTGCCGGGGTCGCGGTTAATGTAGTTAAGATGTTCAGGCAGCATCACTAAATTCAAAAGAGCTGTGCTCAATTATATGTAATTTTTGCTAAATAATTGTTTTTTTTTTTGTGTCTTTTTTTATTGTGTTTTTTAAATCAGTCTTATTTAATTTATGTCATTATAAATATGTAATGTAATGTTTAAGTTTAAAAGTCTACATTGATTTTAAGCCGAATTAAATTATTATCCATATTTATAATAATTATTATTGTATAGTGAGATCTAAACAAAACGCTGTGCTTACCTTTAATTTAGATGCATGCAATGCTATTGTACTTGTGAATGATATCATGGAATGTCTTTGTGTGTATTTAGTTGGATGGATTGCCTTAAATAAATAAATGTGAGTGCAAA
Organism: Xylocampa areola; assembly: GCA_935421205.1. NCBI lineage: Eukaryota > Metazoa > Arthropoda > Insecta > Lepidoptera > Noctuidae > Xylocampa > Xylocampa areola. The sequence goes on along the minus strand of OW285218.1, from coordinate 12,579,342 downwards.
ATTTTCCGCACTTTTTTAAATTACGGGGTTTTACGTACTTGATAGCGATCTTCTTACAAATATATTTGTGCAGCAGATAAACATCTCCTCGACTAGTCGTGATGACGGTGGCGGCGTCGGCGACGTCCACCAATTGGATGCAGACTTCCTCTTTGTTGTTCATCGATATCGCCACCTGGTGCACAATGCAGATTAGACTGCAACTTATCAGAAAAAAAAAGCTTTCACATATGACAGCCGTTTATTATATATCTTTTTTTATCAAAAATGGATCTATCTTTGGCCACCAACTCGCCTGATGAACAGCGACGGTGTGGCCGAAGATTAAGCACATAGAGTAATGGCTTGATGGAGGAAGGAGAGTTGTTCAAGTCGAACAGAAGCTTTACAACTGCTATTAATATCAGTGAGACGCTCAGGCGAAAAGCCCCACTGGTCACCCATCCAATTTTTTACCGTGCCAACTGCCGTTAGTCAACTACATATAACTCAGCACTCACCCGTTTCGGCACAGCAACGACTTTATCCTCATTAGAGTGTCCCAGTTGTCCATGGTTGTCCCCCCACGTGTACACTGCGCGTGCGTTCCACACCACAGCGTGAGATTTCGCGCCGCGCACGCCCAGCGGCGAGGATAACTTCAGTAACGGCTTTATGGACGGGAGCTTGATGGACGAAGGCGCTTTTGTGCTAGATTGGCTCACGTTGTCTGTACTGTTTAGAGCGTATTGAAGGACCTGTGGAGAAGTAACTTGCATATTCATAATAGTGCTTGAAATATCTTTTAGCTAAAATGTTTCTGGTCTGTTGAAGTCCACAGACAATAGAACGATGAGCGGACGATGGATGCGTACGATTGTAGTTTCTCTTTTGTCATTTGAAGATTTAGTCTACATGTGACGCCCTCCAGTAGCTAGCAAATGTACAGTTACTCTCTTTAAATTATTTAAGTGATAGCGATGGGTATAATTTGTGAAGCTTTTTGATGAAGATCAGTCTTTATGAAGCACGTGTTTAAATTTGACGGTTTACTAAGACATCAAAAAATTATATACAAATATGAGTGTTTTTTGATATTTAAATGTTTTTTTTTGTCTTTGGTTAACTTGTTATACAAGATAAGGTCGGGTTATATTAGAACATCAACTAGAAACGGCTAAGTACAGAAAATAAAATATTGAAATAATAGAACTCAGCCATTCTATTTTTAGTGAAAAAGAATTGTTAGTGTCTTATTGACCAATTCACGCTTACCATTCCACTTTCTAGTAAGAATACAGTAGAGTTGAGAGTGATAGCTATAGCAGTGCAGGGCTCCGACAGTTTCAGTGGCGTGGGGCGAAGCGCCGTGGCATGCGGGCCTCCGGCGCGGGCGAGCTGGCCGCAACACCACGCCTCGCCTTCCCCACACAGCCAGACGCTGTGAAACTTACCTAGGCACACCTGGATAAACCGAAATTAGTGTCAAAGTATTAGGTAACTATGGAGTCGACTGTTGTAAATTAGAGCATTGCTATATTTTACTCAAAATTTATAAGTGCGTCGGGGCGAATTAAGAGACGTCCAATTCAACTTAGGAATATCAAACTAACACGGACATTAAGTACTCTGTCAATCGCTGGTAAGTTTCATCGAAATTTCACTTGAGGTCCGTTATAATACGTTTATATTTAGTAAGTAATCTACTGCGAGACTAAAATATATTTCTTTTCTTTCTTATAGTAATTTTTGCGTGATTTCTATAACGTTGCCATTGTAAACATTAACCTTACATTTGCATTCAGGACACACATCTTCAAATACAAGTAGGTACGTATGTATACTCCTCTCGACCGTATTTTGGTCACGGCGGCCTATCTCCACGGAGATTAGCCAAGTACGCAGGAGATATAATAGTGCACAAGTGTATGCGCCAAAACAGGTGCATTCCCTCTTCCTTCACTCTCATAGTCCGATGGGACGGCAATCCGATACGACCGGAGAGAGATCAGGCGCAGGACCGACGGCTTTACGGCTTACGGCGAACTGACAAACCCAATAACACTTTGCACGTCTTGGGAATCGAACCCAGGACCTCACGCTCAACAGCCTCGCTTGCGACCACTGGACCACCGAGGCAGTCGTGTCGTCCGTACGCATGTGATCTGATGGAAATCGATCCCAGGGGGGTCCTTTCAGAAGACATAGTATACGCTCTTTGCGCCCTGTATATGTATATCTAACTAGCTGATGACCGAGGCTTCGCCCGCGTGGATGTTGGTTATCGCGACCAAAAGTAAACATGAAATTTTTATCCCGTTCCCGCTTTCCAATTACCGCTATATAAATGCCTATTTTTTTTTGTATTTAAATGGATATTAGTTATCCCTAAGAGATAGACATAAGCTATCGCGGACTTTTCTGTAGACCTATATAAAATACACAATTCCACCATACATCATTTTGTTATATCTCAAAGGGTTTAGGCAGCGTTTTCGTTGAAAGCTCCCAGACGGCTTATTTTTTTCCGACACCATTATGACACAAATATCATTATATTTTAGCCAATGTATACTAAAACTTGACAAATGATATATTAAAACCTTCGTCGAGAACCACTCTGTCCATTGGTGAAAACAGCATGAAAATCGGTGCAGTAGTTTTTGAGTTTATCGCGAACTGACAGACAGACAGACGCGGCGGAGGACTTTGCTTTATAATATGTAGTGATATGTAACAGAAGTATGACCACAGAGGTCTTACTTTGAGGGGTGAATGTACCCACGTTTACAAACTTTTAATACGGAACCAATTTTGAAACCGCGAAACATGTTAGCTGTTCCATAGGTACAATTCGGTCGAGTAGGCATGTACATTTCTATGGGCCAGATTTTTTTTGCGCACTTTTGAATATGATTCCAGTCATGGGCGCCGGCAGGATAAATTTCAGGGAGGTGAATCTGCAGCTGTAGGTAGGTACATTTATCAAACTATTATTAAAAGGAAAAAGTTAAAGCAAGATACTCAATTCATTGCCATTGTGTTAATAAAAATTGGACATAACTTTAATAAAAATAACGGATCTGCATTTGTTTATGTTTACGTCTATAACAGGGGGGTGCAAGTCCACCCTCTTGCACCCCCTTCCCGGCGCCCATGTCCTTGTTCGTATAAACGAGTACATTGACCCCCTTAAGTATGACTAAGGGCTTCTGTTACACGCTGTATATCGTATACTAGCTGTGCCCCGCGGTTTCACCCGCGTATAATTATATTATAATTAGCCTATGTTACTCTTTATATAGTCAGCTACCTGCCAGTAAAATCTTATCAGAATCGGGCCAGCCGTTTCGAAGATTAGCCGAAACAAACAGACAGACCGATAATCAAAAATATTAAAACAGTTATTGTGCAAATAACTGTTTGAGCTTTAAACTTGATGACAGACTAATGATCAAGAGGTCGTTAACATTTTATCTCAGTTAGGTAATGTTACGACCACGAGTCGACACGACTACTAATTAAAATGTGATAATAATTAACTACCGATGTTATCTGTCATGTATCGTGTACCCGTGTACGTGTGTTAACATTATGATTTTATTATGCCTTTTACATGAGCATAGATAATATCGTGAAATGCCGAGGCTTAGGAATTCAAATCTCGTAGTTTAAACCAATATTATTAGTAGACCTCCTTTAAGGATCAAATAAAAAATAAAATAAAAAAACATACAGATAAATCTTCGAAAAGCATTAACGCATGCATAGCGAACTCTAAGATATAAATTTTTATGGAAAGAAAAATACGGTCGCGAGATTTAAATATATTCTTAACTAGCTGGTGCACGCGACTTCGTCTGCATGACAAAAGATAGCCTATGTCCTTCTCCAAGGTCCAATCTATCTCTTTGCCAAATTTCATTACGATCCGTTCAGCTGTTTATTCGTGAAAAGGTAACAAACAAACAGAGTTGCATTCGCATTTTTTTTTATAAAACGTTGCCCCCACACAGAATTTCTTCCTGTATCGTGGGTGCGTTTACAAACATATAATCTTACAAGCACACACATCACAATATTAGTATGGATTGTTTTTCTAGTGATCGCCGTTAGAGGACAATTTTTCGTCTTGCGAATAGGTTGGTTGTCTTATGATATTATTAATTAAAATACAGCTAATTCTTAGTTTAAACGACTGAAACCTTCAAAAAAACGACATGTGACCCCTTTAAAATGAATTTAACTAAATAATGTTGGACCTTACATACACTGAAAATATCGCATTTTATACATGAATAATTTTATACATTAATCATCGAAGTTTTCAATTTAAGTATGTGGATGTGTTATTTAAGACACACTGATGAACGGCAAAGGGAAACATTGCAAGGAAGCCTAGAATTCCTCAAAATCGTCCACAAGCAGTGAGTAAATATGGTTGTCGCTTGTTCGTCAATGTAAGAGAAGAGGCATTTGCTCAGCAGTGGAACATTAATCTGATCATAATGAATACCTCATATTTTATCGATATCGAAGCTCCGTATCGAAGGCCAGGGACCCATTATGGGTCATTGAGCTAAACCAACGAATTAAGTAAGACCATGTTATCGATATCAGCCTGAAATGAACACACAAGGATATTTTGTTTTTTTTTTATTGAACATTATATCTACTGTCTCATGGAATGCGTGCGGTAGTCTTCGGCGCGACTGTATGCGTTCGGAGTAAATTTGTAAGACTGGAAGGGGTTCACTGCGGATACAACTTTTACTACCTTCTTGGGATGTTCTTCAACATACACCATGTTGCCCAATGACGCATTCGATGGTATAATCTTGTTCGCATCCTCGCGAGCTTTTGAAGGCAAAAGGTCCGTAAATCTTCCTGCCATAGCTCCCAGTAATGGCTCTCCCCTTATTATGCAATACGCAAACAATGTCAACATTGAATAAGTAAAGGCTATTAGCACGATATAGAATATAATTTTCCCTTTATTGAGGAGTATGGCTGACCGTAGGGCTTCGAAACATCCCACTTCTTTGTGCGACAGTATGTCGGGGTCGAGACTTGTAGAGCAGTTCTTTGAGACCGGCGCGAGGCTAGTTACATTAGCAAGCGTACAACACTGGATTGGATATACTTTTTTTGGGTTCAATGTCTGCCAATGAGATCTCTCAAAATCTCTGTAGCTAAGCGCGCCACAGCATTCGTGTTTCACCATTATATAATCCCACATGTAGGTGATCAGATCGTTTTCTCTCCCGTAATATGTTTGTATGGACGCCTGCATAGATCGACGCGTGTTGTCGTTTTTCGTGTAAATATTGTAGACCCCTGTTATGAAGAATATCCAAAACGAAACCAGAGAGAGTATAGTGACGAGAAATATGTATGTTTTTATCGCGCATTTCACTTTGCACCCTGCGCCCAACACTCCGCAGCACGATGTCATCATCGCAAGGACGGCTATTGGTATCAATACTGACGTAAGAGGAGTCACCCATATTTTCAAATTTACGAACTTGGCGACAACATCGACAAGCGAGCTCTTTGTTACAGTATAGTTCACATCACGGAAGAATTCGGTGTTCAAAGCGCACCAAACGCAAATCACGAACCCGATCAAACCGAACATAAAGAATAATATGTTTGTAAATCCTAAACATGTTCGCGGTAAGCCAACTGTGTGCATATTTTGTGAACATTAAATAATTGAAACAAACTAAAAATTAACTGAAATGTAGGTATAGCTCATTTAGAAAATTGACATTTGGTTTGTGACGCTCTGTCAATCTTTTATCATGCCAGCAGTTGATTTATAGTAATTAAAAGTTTATGCTCTTCATGCACGGAGGTTCGCATAGTAAAGGGAAACTAAAACTCTTCGAGTTGAACCAATTTTCGTTTAGGCAAAGAGCACCGTAAACGAGGGCAAAATGCAAGCGTGTTCCGCCAAAATTATACGCTGATAAAGAATCATCACTACATAGTATAAAACAAGGTCAGTTCCCGCTGTCTGTCCCTATGTATGCTGAGATCTTTAAAACTACGCAACGGACTTTGATGCGGTTTTTTTAATAGATAGAGTGGAAGGTTTTAGTATATAATTTGTCAAGTTTTTGTATACATTGACTAAAACAATGCTATTTGTTGGAGATGTCGGAAAAAAATAAGCCGTCTGAGAGCTTTAAACGAAAACGCTGCCTAAACCCTTTGAGATATAACAAAATGATGTATGGTGGAATTGTGTATCTTATATAGGTCTACAGAAAAGTCCGCGATGGCATATGTCTATCTCTTATGGATAACATACTATATCCATGTTAATACTTTAAAAATGGGCAATTATAAAACGGTAATTGGAAAGGAACGGGATCAAAATTTCATGATTACATTTGGTCGCGATAACCGACATCCACGCGGGCGAAGCCGTGGGCAACAGATAGTTAACTATAACATAGTAGCACATTCATATAAACCTTCCAAACGTATTAACGCATGCATAGCGGATTCTTAAAGTTATACATTTTTGTGGAAAGAAAAATACGTTCGTGAGCAGGATTCGAATCAGTTCGTCGGATTATTCAGTCACCTGTATAGGGATTGAATAGATGGCAATGATATCACCAAAAGGTGTATTTAATATGTGGAAGAATTCGGAGTGGTGAGCTGAGGTCAAGATGGTTTAGTGTTCAGAGCGCCTAGAGTATTTATCAGAAATCGCAGGTTCGAATCCCGCTCACCACCATATTTTTCTTCCTACTAAAATTTATAACTTCATAGTAAACACATTTAATACAAGAATTGGCTACTTGGATAAAGTCAGCATTTCAGTCAGCCATTGCAGTTATAGATGCCCACTGTTGCTAAACAACATACCTGTTTAACAAAAGTATTAGCTCTGTTGAAGCACGTCAACAGTTCCGGCGAGTTCCTCTGTTGTTGCGTGCCAGTGCCAAGCGTGTAGTTACAGTTGCTGCCCCACACATAAACCTCACTAGGCTGGGAACCTTCATGCTTGTACATGTACTGTCGGTCCAGCATAGCATGTTCCAGTGCCCGGTAGTCGTCCTTATCTACTATGTCCGTGTTTACACCTGAAATGTTAAGTTTATTTGAGACTAGCTGTGCCTGCGACTACGTCCACGTGGATGTCGTAAATTAACACCATGTCGTGCATGAACACAAATTCATAATAATTAACAAATGTTCGACTTGATTCTTTAAATAGGTAAAACTTTTTTATTTATTAACCGATTGACATGAAACAAACACTAAATGTTAAGTGAAGCTTACCACAATATATTAGTGAAAACCACATCTAGATCGGATAAGACGTTTCTGAGATTAGCGTGCACAAACGCACAGACAAACAGACAAAAATTCTAACAATCATTGTTTTGGGTGCTATTTGCGTTGATAAATGTCCCAATAATATTTTTTCTCATATATGTATAGACAGCGATCCGTTTCATTTTTATTATATGTATAGATTGAAAAGATAAGTATGGGTAAAAAAAAATCTTAGTGTCTGCATCCATTTAAGACACAAAAGATTTTGTGTGATTAATTCCATTTGAGTGATCTATTATATGGATAGGTAAGACCATGCGGCATAATTGAATTGTTGCACACAGGTACAGTACCATATAAAATGGAATAAACACAACTAAGTGCAGCAATAAAAGTCTAGTTACTCATTATCAATTTTACATGGTTTTGGATCAGTATGTTTCAGAATTTGTAATCATAAAATTCTTACCAATTTTCATAAGAGCCACAGTAGCATTTATTTGTCCATAAAATACACTCCGGTGTAATGGTGTGTACCCCGACTCCCGGTCGCGGGCGTTAATGAAGGCTTCTGAAGAGTGTCGGATGAGCCAGTCCATCAAACGGATGCGCCCGCGGGAGGCAGCCGTGTGGAGAGCTGTGCGACCCTAGGATGGTAAAGAAATTGTTAAATTATTTATGAATGATAATGGGTGTTAACTCCATACAACCATACAATGTTTATAATAATCCTCCTGGCCGTATTTCGGTCACGGCGGCCTATCTCCACGGAGATCATCCAAGAACCCAGGAGATATTATAGTGCACAAATGTATGCACATACAGGATCTCATATTCCGATGGGACGGGGGTTTTACACCACCAACTTCCAAACTACGGGCTAGTACTGAAAATTTCTTAACCGGATAACCTGAAAACATTTTACCCGCTTGGGAATCAAACCCAGGACCTCACGCTCAGCAGTCGCGCTTGCGACCACTCTAGACCAATAAGGCAGTCAAAAGCAATGTTTATACTGATACTTATGTTGGAGTTAAGTTACAATGTCTCTTATCAATTCAATGGGTATTATAGAACTGTTAGTTAACTCTAACAATTCTATATTTAGAATTAAACATTAAGCTGAGATAAATGCTATCAAAAGTCTAGCCCTGACCAAAAGCAACGAAACAATTATAATACCAACCTCAAAATCAAAAGCCTTGATAAAGTTAGCGCATGTTCCCTTGATAAAGCTAGCCAGTGCTTCATCACTAACTGACCTCTTCGTAATGGCACTTGTCAGAGCCTGTCCGTGACTTCTAGACCTACACCGTGACGTGCAGTCCACTTCCACTTTGTGCTTACTCATTTTTAATGGTCCAATACAGCACCACAAAAATAAAAGTTACTTGTGCTTTTAAGTAAGACTAGATTCTCTCTTGTAAATAATGTCTATTAGATATGTGGGTGAAACTCGCAAATAATATTAATGAGCAATCAACAGGTACAATGTAGAGCCTAGCTCTAGGGTAGCTCCCGTAGGAGCTACAAAGTCGCTCTTAACAGCACATGATTGGATTGGTGGCAATCTGAAATAGAAATAGTCATGACAAAAACTTGGTGCAAATTCACTTTTTTAAATCACAGACTATTGAGGTAGGGTACCATTCATCAGAGTTTCCCTGGATTTGTCCTAGTTTAGAGGGTGTTGGGGAATGTCAGGGCAGGGCTTTAAAACTTTATAATAATAATTGTTTATTTAGAAAAAAGTTCTATACAGTCTACAAATTATCTTACAATAAAAATAACGCACAAATTGCACAATTGCCAACAACATAGGTTGAGACTTTATTACTAAAAGAAATTGTATGAAAATAAATAAAAAGTTAATTTATTACAGTTAAAACTTATTATTTTACTGAGTAACTTAAAATTAAACACTGTAGATATGTCCAGGTTTTAAGATGAATAATCCGGGTTTTTACTGATCTTGTTGGTTTGCAGATTTTAGTGATGGAAACCATATAAAGGCCAACTGTTATTGCTAAGACTGGTGATTATGACCATATCCCTTCACTAATTAAAGTTTCAGAGGAGATATCAATATAAAAATAGTTCATTTAAATGCTCTTGGTTTAATTTTAAATGAATGGTGCCATATCAGTAAGGTACCAAAAATGTAATGGCAACTTATTTCACAACAATTTTTAATAATAATATAAGGTATGAAAGGCATATCTACTCAAATTGAAAGGGTAAGTAGCGATTCAGTAGTACCATGTACCGACTTCCGATGAAAGCAATTACAAATTGTAGGATTGTTTGGTAGTCTAAACGTTTTCGTATCAAGCCTTCAAGGTCGAATGATAGGTGACACCGGCTATTCGAAATCGGTACCCCCCGTAGCAACAATTTCATGTGTAGAAATCCTATTAGTAGCGAGAATACGGTCATACGAACAACAAAGTAAGTAGTTATACAATCTTATTAGTCTAAAGCTACAATTACCTTTACTTATAAACAGCTGTTTGAAGACTACTGAACACGAAAGAAATATCGCATACCATTTTTCACGTTGAATAAAAAACTAAATTAAAATTAAACTTAAACATATGCCACAAAGAATTACATAAGCTTAAAACAATTTTATTGAGAATAGCGCTGCTATTGCAGATAGATTATTCTATACTTTCAATGAGAATATCTAGAAGACATCCAAAATCCAAACTTGACTGAAAATTGAAATCAAGACAACTCAGTTGAATCACTGTCACTGTCAAGTGTCAGTGTCAGTCAAGTCATAGTACCGTAAACAGAGTAAACAATTATTAACTATGCATGAGCATAGTTAATAATTATTTACTCTGTATGTTGAGTATAGTTGTAAAAACCGGTTAACTAACCAAAGTAGCCGTTAACAACGGTTTCAAACCGGAGGTTAAACTAACTGCAAGCTAATAAGTTGTTTAAGTTTTTGCAGTTTTTGAGTCTTCTTTTTTATTTGTAATTTAAGCCCATCTTTTTTCTAATAGGATCACTACTTGACGAAATTCTCACAGAACAACGTCAAAAATCGGCTGTTTGGTTAACATACAAAGATGTGAATTCAAAATAAAACGAATTAGTTGGAAATATGAAATTAGTGATTTTACAGAAATATCATCTAAAGTTATAAATTTTTGTAGAAAAAGAATCCGGTCGTGAGCAGGATTCGAACCTGTGCCTCCCGGGGCACTCTGACCACTGAGCCATCTATACCATATACCATCTGGGAGGTGCAGGTTCGAATCATGCTCACGATCGTATTCTTTTTCCACAAAAAAGAAATATAACTTTAGAGTTCACTATGCATACTTTTTGGAGATTTATCTGTATCATCTAATTTATTTATATACATGTAAATTTTTGAAAAATAAAATAAAATATTTTTTACTCAAACCATTTTATGTAAGTATACTTTGAATTAAGGGATAGAAAATCGTGCCTCTTTCTGTTATTGAGTACGAAATTAAGCTTAGATTAATATTATTCATTGAAAAATAAACCCAGTTCCTTAAATAACTCTACTAATTAATGATTTTGAACGATTTAATGATAACATGTTGATGAAATGTTTATGTTGACCCTACGAAAATTTGTTTTTTTAATATAAGTTTGTCGAAAAGATCCGTGGTCGGACGCCAGGTGTGATTTTATTTGAACATGTTACAGGCAAAACACAACACAAAAATACAATTTCCATGGTAAATGGCTTGTTTGCTGGCTTTTGACAAAATCTAATGTTTTCACTAAACGTAAACATCTTCTCGATCTGGAAGTGATACCGAGGGCTACGCCAGTACGCCCCCTTTTTCTCTTCTGTTTCTCAATTTGGAGAGTTGGACTCGAATAATAATTTCATAATGCAACCTCGCCCGCCCTCGCCCCATTCCACCAACCGAGTAATCCGAGTATTAAACACATTGTCGGCTGTCATTTGGTGAAAAGTGTGGAGTAAATTATATTAGATACTTTGCCTAAACGTTGTAGATATTTTATAGAATGTGTGATATTCATGAAGCAATTATAAAGAGGAGATGTTCTAAGGGCCTTGTCTAAAGGAACACTGCGTGACGATTTGCGGGGTGAGGGGGGCTGTCAAACGCCGAAAACGCCGCCCACTTCTGCATATACCTAGCGGTGAATAGGGAAAGCTGAAAGTTACAATTCATTCTTACGTAATTCAGCTAAATTACGCTAGATGTCTCTAGTGTCTTTAAACTTTAATAAGAAATAAGTGTTCGCACCGCTAAAAAAGAATTATATTTTAGTCGTGATAGTATTGAAAAAAGTTAATAAAATAACATATGTATTAAATGTTATGAAATATCATTATCAAAACATCGTAACTTACAGTACGACTCGGCTATTCAAGGATTGCCTTTTCTACACTGTAGATGGCGGTTATTGAATATTCTATCATTAGAAAATTTGAAATAATTATAAATCTTAATACGATATTTTTTTGGCAAACTTAGCTTTGTATAGAGTTAAATCTACTTTCATACGTTTAATTATCAACTGAAAAGTATTTTTCTAGGACAATTTTAGCTATTTAAATGATATTTAAAGGTTTCGACGTCTGGCGGCGAGTAGAAAAACTATAGAACAAATATGACGTTTCATAGATTTTTCTGGAACTTGCCTAATAAATTGCGTCTAAAATTACTTACGAATGAAATGTGATGCCTATCATGGCATCAGAACGTTTATCCGAGTCATTCTTGCAGGATAAAATACAACAGTCCTTTATTTCTCATAATAATATCGAAGGATATCAAAAAATACTATGTGATCGCGATCGTCGTATGCACAGGATGACTGCTGGCAGACTGAGCATGAGTGGGCGTGGCTTGACCGGGCCACACACAGTTGTTTGACGTCAGGACTCACTTGAAATCACGGTGCACAGTCGCTTAAGCCATGTCCTCTTTATAATTAGTCCATGGTGATATTCTATAGAATTCTCTATAGGATACCTGGTGACACAGATTGCAGATTATAAACAAACATTTTAGATATTCCTGGCAATCTTTATTGGCGGTTGGTCATGATTGATCATTGTGGTTGAGGAGTTTAGGCGGGAAAATGTAAAGTGCATGTTGTCGGTTTTATATTGTTTTCCAAAACGTGTTTCTCTGAAGTTTAATGTGTAATTATGGTGGATAATTAACAATCATCGTTCATGAAGGTGTGCGAGTGTGGGCAAATTATATAAAATTGAAAATTATGACTTTTTGTGTTCACTCCTAAACTCCATCGAAGACTCAGTAAAATTTCCACCGTTTTACTGGGGCAACCCGTGCAACAACTTTTAATACTTCTGAAGGATATAACTGAAGACGAGGCTTTGGCCTTACTTTTATTCAAGAACACTGAAGACGAGGCGGTATGGTCCAAGACCTTAGCCTGCCCGATTAGGGCGAAGGAAAAAAAAAAAAATCATTGTGGTTGAATTTGGTTGGATTAGTGTCAGTGTCAAGTGCCCGTCTGTCAATGTAAAAAATTGACGTAAGACTTTTGTATGACATCAATTTATTCAATTTGACATATCAAAGCAGGATTTGTGTGAACCTAATTTTCGTTTTCATAGTGATTGTTACGTAAAAATCAACATGTTTCAGGTGATTAGCCGTGCAGCGAGTTTGTCTAAAACTCCGCTGTCTAGGTACGTACAAAAACAATGCTCTTTTAAATTACACTTACTACCCGTTTAAAATAGATCTCGCTCTGAAAGCGAGTCCAGTAAGAGTCACGATATTGTTTTTAGATGTCTGCCTGCATTTTCAACAACATCTACGGGCTTCAAGGAAGTCGATCCTATGTGCCTTGTTGAGGCCCCGAAGATTGATAATGAAATAGCTATATCGTTGCCTGAAGAGTCTAAACAAAGGGCGGTTTTGGATTCCACCATTAGGGTCCCTGTCAAGGTAATAATATATTATGTTTGTTTGCGCTCAGTGTCATTTGTTCAGATCATTTGAGATTAATTCACATAGCATGTAATTAAAATTTATAATTATAATTTGCAGCTAGTGAGTGTTAAGTCTGAGGCTTTATCTCTTTTATGAGAATTTTCTTGTTACGAAAGCCTTTAGTTGAATTTTGATTTGATATAAAGTAGTAATCTATGTTTTCATATAGACATTACTAAGAATTGCCCATTATTTAATATGTTTACTATGGGCGAAGAAGACAAAATAGTAAAACATTTGCAGGCACAATAGTTTACAATCTATATAATACATGGTGGCCCATATGTATATAGAATAATATACTCTACACAGGAAAAAGAATAATTAATGATATGGATAACAGTAGTAATTTAATCTGTTGGCTCGCTAATTAGCAGACACAAAAGATTTTTGTTGTTATGAAGTACATATTTGTACGTGGCTGAGCCAAATGTTTTTAATAGATCTGAATTCTGTAGATTGATTTATTATTATTATTTAAGAAAGTAAATCTTGTGAGTGAAGATTCATTCATAAACATATCTGTAGTAGGCTCTAAAACTTGTAGACTTTGTGCGTAAAGATAGATAAATATAATATTACTAATACAAGAAATAAATATGATTTTCAAGGTTGACCTGACACCTGTGAGTGGTGTGCCAGAGGAACACATCAGGTATCGTCGAGTGCGCATCTACCAACCTCCCAAGAATGCAATGCAGAGTGGCACCAATAACATTCACCATTGGGAGATGGAGTTTGACAACCGCCAACGTTGGGAAAACCCCTTGATGGGTTGGACATCCACTGGTGATCCTCTATCCAACATGAAAGTCTCATTCAAATGCCCAGAAGAGGCGATTGAACATTGTGAGAAGAATGGATGGAACTGGTATCTGGATGTACCTAAGATTGAGAAACCTGTTAGACCAAAGAGTTATGGACTTAATTTCTCATGGAATCGTCGCACAAGGGTGTCTACTAAGTAAAATGTTAGTACTATTGATCAACTCTAATATTTGACATTGAATAGTGAATAGTGATATTTAATTTAATATGATTTTAAATTCCACTTATTATTCATTTCAGTACAGATAGAAAACATGTTTATATAGCTATAGTTAAACCTAAATAAATTCTTGGTTGCTGTTGAACTTTGTTTATTTTCCTGAGCAATCTTTAACTAGAACATTGCAATCACCATGCATCATTGCAACCAATCCTCGTGAATACTGGCGACACATCTGTAATTTAAGATCTAAGGGAGGGTTTGAATCGTGTGTGAACTACCATGGTGACAGTTACAAGGGAACTGCAGCGGCTGAGGCTTTTGCTGAGTTTTTCGCGAGTGTGTTTCTGGCAGATCCACCACAGTTGAATGCCGCAAACTCCAACACTAGTGACAATAGATATAGCAATAACATAAACATTTTTCACTTTACTTACAAGGACGTTTTATATGGAATAAATAAATTGAAATCTAGTAGTTCAATAGGTCCGGACAGTATACCACCAGTAGTTTTAAAACATCTGAAAAAAATGTTCGCTTCTCCTTTATGTCACATATTTAATTTATCGTTAAAAACTGGTTTATATCCACATCAATGGAAAATTTCACGCGTAACGCCGATACCTAAAACTTCCAATAAAGTAGATGTTGAAGAATACCGGCCCATCGCAATATTATCTTCACCGGCAAAAATATTTGAAAATGTATAGTATTCTTGGAGTATATCTGTGGTTGCTGTGGCAACACGCATTTGTCAATAAATAACAGTCGAGTACAAACGGTCGTATTATTTGCAATTACCCAATATTAACGTTATAATATTTGGCGACGAGGCGGGATCAGCTTACGAATTAAGCCAAATGTCTGATTTGCGGGCAGAGGGGTCATTTAAAAAAGTTATGTGGGCTCAGAAAGTCCGATTTACATAATATTAACACGGAGGAGACGAGTGCGTCTCTAGGTGATTGTAAAGATTGCAAACTTTTTAACTTAAGGTACGTAGACTATAACCCTATCAAAATCACAGTTAAAGTTAATGATGTAGATTTGTGTATGGAGTTAGATACAGGATCAGGATGCTCTGTAATTTCAAGAAAGTTGTATTTGTTTTATTTTTCAGATCAAAAGTTGCATAGCGGTGATCTTAAAATGTGTTTGTATAACGGCCATAACATTACGCCGATAGGATATTTTGTGACTAAAATAACGTATTTAAACGCATGCAAAAGCATTAAAATTTATGTGATTGAGAACGGTGGACCACCGCTGTTAGGCCGTGATTTCATGAAAATGTTTAGTTTTTATTTGGAAACAGCAAATAACAACATATCATTTTTCAATGAAAATATTGAAGAGGTGAAACGGCTATTAAAACAGTATCCAGCCGTTTGGAAAGATGAATTAGGGTGTTTTAACAAATTCGAAATCGAATTGAAATTAAAGGACACTGCAACGCCAAAATTTTTTAAACCACGTACTGTACCTTTTGCTCTCAAGGATAAAGTTACTGAAGAATTGGATAGGCTAGTCAGCTTAGGTATTCTAATACCAGTTAGTTTCTCTGAATACGCCACGCCAATAGTTCCTGTTTTAAAAGAAAATGGGAAGTTAAAGATTGCGGGTGATTTTTCATGCACCTTAAATAAGGATTTAGAAATTGATAAATATCCTTTGCCTCGTATAGAAGAGGTATTTTCCAAGATTGGGGGAGGGGAACACTACTCAAAAATAGACTTGAGTAATGCCTACAATCAATTTAAATTGTCCAAAGCGTCTCAAAAGCTGACCACCATTAACACGCAGAAAGGCTTATTTTCCTATACGCGTTTAGTTTACGGTTTAGCATGTGCACCCGCTATTTTTCAAAGAGCTATGGAAATGTTGTTAGCTGATATAGAGGGAGTGAGCGTGTGGCTCGACGATATTTGTATAACCGGGCCTACGAAAATAATACACCTGTCTAGGTTACAGCAGGTTTTATGTAGACTGCAAGATGCAGGATTACGGCTACAAAAAGAGAAGTGTGTCTTTTTCGAAAAAAGTGTAACGTACTTAGGTTATGTTATAGATAAGAGCGGGTTAAGAACTAGTCCAACTAAGGTCGATGCGATCATAGGTGCACCTGCGCCCTCCGACATCCTAGGAGTTAAACGATTTCTGGGTGTGGTGAATTATTATAGAAATTTTATTCCGGGTGCATCGACGCTACTAAGTCCGTTACACGAACTTCTACGCTCGGGTGCAGAGTGGCTTTGGGGTGAACGTCAGCAGGCAGCTTTCGATAGTGTGAAACGCGCGCTCGCTAGCGAGCGTGTACTGGCGCATTTTGACCCGGACCTGCCGTTGGTGCTGACAGTAGACGCAAGCCCGTGTGGGCTGGGAGCGGTGTTAGCACATCGGGACGCAGATGGAGGTGAGCGTCCGATAGCATTTGCATCTCGGTCGTTAGCGGCAAGTGAGAAAAATTATAGCCAGATCCAAAAAGAAGCGACGGCTATTATTTTCGGTGTTAAGCATTTCCACCAATACTTGTACGGTCGTCAAGAACCTTTTATCTTGAAAACTGATCACAGGCCCTTGCTATCTATTTTCGGTAAGGGTAAGGGGGTGTCGGTGACAGCGGCCTTACGGCTTCAAAGATATGCGATAATTTTATCGGCATATAATTTCACCGTAAAGTATATAGATGGCAAAAATAATGAAATTGCAGATTATTTTTCCCGGGCACCGTTATCGGTCACAGCTAACCGCTGTCATGATGCGCTGGAGGAAGGAAGTTCTAGATATTTCTTTTTCTTAGAAGCGAGCGTAGAGCCTGTTCTATTTAGTGATATTAAACGTGCTATCGCTGACGATGATGTGTTACAGACGGTGGTCAAATACATGAATATTGGTTGGCCGAAAAAGATTAAGTGTAAATCAATAGTACCGTATTTCCAGTGCAAGACGGATTTAGAATTAATAGAGGGTTGTTTGTTCCGCGGCCACAGAATAGTGATACCAACTGTCTATAGAGTCAGGATGTTGAGGGAACTGCATTCAGCTCATTTTGGTATAATTAAAACTAAGAGCGCAGCTCGCAGTAGAATGTGGTGGCCGGGTATCGACGGTGATATTGAGCGCTGGGTAGGTGCGTGTGCCGCTTGCGCTGCTGTGCGCAGCGCTCCACCTAGCGTGTCTCCTGCACCCTGGCCGCGTCCCGCCGGCGCCTGGCATCGAATTCACATAGACTATATGTCTATCGGACAGGCGGTATATTTAATAGTAGTAGATGCATTTTCCAAATGGCTGGAATGTATTTATATGGACCGGGGCACAACCACCGGTGCATTGATTGAGAAATTAAAACAATTGTTTTGTATGTTTGGTATGCCGTATGTTATAGTATCGGATAATGACATTAAAATAAGTTCAGCTGAGTTTAATACCTTTTGTAAAATTAATGGAATTGAGCATTTAACATCGCCTATTTACCACCCGGCTAGCAATGGTCAAGCAGAAAATTCTGTAAAGATTTGTAAAAAGATAATACGATGCATGCTAGCGGAAGGTGATTGTCAAAAGGTAATTCTCGAAAAATTACAGAGTTTTTTATTTAATTATAGAAACACGATCCATTGTGCAACAGGTGTAACACCGGCTATGCTAATGCTAGGTCGTAATTTAAGGTGTAGATTGGACTTAATTTTACCGAAAAATAGGATTGTCAATAGTCTCCACAATCCAACGCTTCTAAATCCTAGCAGATCTTTTCAAGTAGGTGAAACAGTGTGGGCTAGGTGGTTTATTGCTAGGAAAAGTATTTGGAGTATAGGAATTGTGAACAAAATTATTGGCACTAGAATGTTCGAAATTTATTTTAAGGACATCGACACTGTTGGTATTAGGCATGTAGATCAGATGAGAAAGTTTTATAGTGTAAACACTGATAATGGTCGTTCTACTAGAACTGGTAACTCAACAATACCCACACCGAGTGCGCAGCTGTCCTCATCTTATCCACGGCCACTGATACCGGATTCGGATCCGATTCCGGAGTCTATGCAGGCTCAAGCTACGGCTCCGCCGATTGTTTTTCCATCGTTTGCATCTGAGGATGCCGCAGGAGAAAAAGAGTTGCGTGCCGTTTCTGATGATGACAGAAATTATGACTCCAATACGGACAATGTGGAGTGGGAGGACGCTTGTGGAGAAATTCAGGAAGAGGATCCGCCAGTTCCAACGGAACGTGAGCCTGATCCAGATAGGAATGCTGGAACTAGGGGTTCAGTCCTTGAGACAGTTGAGCGGTCTTTGAGGCCTAGGAAGCCTACGTGTTATAAAAAATATTTTTAAGAGTTTATACTTATTGTTTTGGCTTATTGTGTAGTTTCTGAATAAGGTTGGAGGGATGGAGTATATCTGTGGTTGCTGTGGCAACACGCATTTGTCAATAAATAACAGTCGAGTACAAACGGTCGTATTATTTGCAATTACCCAATATTAACGTTATAATAATTCTCCACAAATTAATATACAATCAAGTAGAAAAACATCTAAGTGACGCTCAGCATGGTTGTAGACGCAGGAGATCTGTAGAGACTAACTTGCTAACCTTAACTGAATATATTTCATTGCAGCTTGACGAGCGACGCCAAGTAGATGTGCTGTACTTTGATTTTCGAAAGGCTTTTGACCGAGTCAATAATGACATGTTGCTTACAAAGCTTAGCGCCATAGGTTTTTGTCGTGGCCTTCTGCGGCTGATAGCTGATTATCTTCGCGATCGTCAGCAGTTTGTTAGGCTAGGAATTTATGAGTCCAGTGCTTACCACACTCGTTCAGGTGTAAGTCAGGGATCAATCCTTGGGCCGTTATTGTTTTTTCTGATGATTAATGATTTGCCTACTGTTCCTAAACATGCTAAATGTCTTCTGTATGCAGATGACCTAAAACTGTACGCTTGTGTCAACACTGTATCGGATTGTGAGGCTATTCAGAGAGACATAGATGCCGTTTACAATTGGGGAGTTTGTAATAAGATGGCACTCAACTCGTCTAAGTGTTATGTCATGACTTTTGGCCGAGGGCGGCATCTAATTAACTTCGAATATAAAATGAATGGCAATATTATAACAAGGTCAACAACTATAAAAGACCTGGGTGTCGTATTCGACCGGAAGATAACATTTCGCGATCATATCATCACCGTTGCTAAAGAGTCCTTCAAAAGGTTTCTGAGGACAAATCCAAGGTCCTCAGAAACACGCGAGATTTTCGAAATGAGCATGTCATACGACTCCTGTACAGCACTCTTGTCAGAAGCAAGTTGGAGGCGAGCTCCTGCGTCTGGAATCCACATGAGGCTACTTACGCACTCTTACTTGAAAAAATTCAAAAAGCATTTTTGAGATTCCTATATAAAATCAGTCTAGGATATTATCTATATTTATATCCAACTAAATTTATCACAGGATGTTTGGGGTATAATATGTTAGAAACTAGAAGAGCATATGATCAAATGAACATTATGCTTAAAGTATGTAGGGGGACAACAGATGCCAGTGATCTCAATGAGCTGACTCGTCTTCACGTTCCTGGTAACTATCTCCGCGGCCGGAAACACCGCCTACTAGCTGTGCCTACATGCCGCACGGTGGCACGTGCGTCATCCCCAATTCCTCGCGTTCTTTCCGCGCTGAATAGCCTCATGGAAGCTTACCCGAACTGCGATATATTCGCAGATGAATTTAAAATTTTAATGCGCGCTTGCCTAGCGTGTTGTGAAAACAAAATCGAATTATGTAAGTCGTTTATTTTGTTTAATTATTTTTACATTGTATTCTGCTTGATGATTATGATTTCCGTTTATTATTTGAATCTTTATGATGTCTTTGTATAATTGTGTCAGTCTTATTGTTGTTAATGTAATTGGCTTTTGGAAGCCGTATTATCATAAAATAAAATAAATAAATAAATAAATGGCCAGTGGCGTAGCGTGGGCCAAAGCCCCGCCGGTGGCGGAAAAATTTGCCGCCCCTTAATTAGGTATTTTAATTTATAAGTATTGTAGAACATTTCAAAATAATTACAAATGAATTAAATAAACAATTTTTATTTTCAAGATATGTCTTTGAAAAAGCATTAACGCATGCTTAGCGAACTCTAAAGTTACAATATTAAATGGAAAAAGAATACGGTCGCGAACAGGATTCGAACCTGCGCCTCCCGGATAGATACTCCAGGCGCTCTGACCAACTAAGCCATCTCGACCTCTGCTCACCACCGCGAATTCTTCTTCCATATTTTAACACGTCTTATGGCGACGTCATTGCAATCAATTCAGTACTTACAAGTGACCGAACCGACACGACTAACTTTGCAGTTAATACAATGTCGTAAAGAATGCAATTACCTTAATAATTCAAGATATGTCTTTGAAAAAGCATTAACGCATGCTTAGCGAACTCTAAAGTTACAATATTAAATGGAAAAAGAATACGGTCGCGAACAGGATTCGAACCTGCGCCTCCCGGATAGATACTCCAGGCGCTCTGACCAACTAAGCCATCTCGACCTCTGCTCACCACCGCGAATTCTTCTTCCATATTTTAACACGTCTTATGGCGACGTCATTGCAATCAATTCAGTACTTACAAGTGACCGAACCGACACGACTAACTTTGCAGTTAATACAATGTCGTAAAGAATGCAATTACCTTAATAATTCAAGATATGTCTTTGAAAAAGCATTAACGCATGCTTAGCGAACTCTAAAGTTAAAATATTTAATGGAAAAAGAATACGGTCGCGAACAGGATTCGAACCTGCGCCTCCCGGATAGATACTCCAGGCGCTCTGACCAACTAAGCCATCTCGACCTCTGCTCACCACCGCGAATTCTTCTTCCATATTTTAACACGTCTTATGGCGACGTCATTGCAATCAATTCAGTACTTACAAGTGACCGAACCGACACGACTAACTTTGCAGTTAATACAATGTCGTAAAGAATGCAATTACCTTAATAATTCAAGATATGTCTTTGAAAAAGCATTAACGCATGCTTAGCGAACTCTAAAGTTACAATATTAAATGGAAAAAGAATACGGTCGCGAACAGGATTCGAACCTGCGCCTCCCGGATAGATACTCCAGGCGCTCTGACCAACTAAGCCATCTCGACCTCTGCTCACCACCGCGAATTCTTCTTCCATATTTCGAACCTGCGCCTCCCGGATAGATACTCCAGGCGCTCTGACCAACTAAGCCATCTCGACCTCTGCTCACCACCGCGAATTCTTCTTCCATATTTCGAATCCTGTTACGACATTGTATTAACTGCAAAGTTAGTCGTGTCGGTTCGGTCACTTGTAAGTACTGAATTGATTGCAATGACGTCGCCATAAGACGTGTTAAAATATGGAAGAAGAATTCGCGGTGGTGAGCAGAGGTCGAGATGGCTTAGTTGGTCAGAGCGCCTGGAGTATCTATCCGGGAGGCGCAGGTTCGAATCCTGTTCGCGACCGTATTCTTTTTCCATTTAATATTGTAATTTTTATTTTATTTTACTAAACGTACAATTTATTGCCTGTGTGTAGCAGATAGTCAATTGTGTAAATATTTAATGCTAACATAGTCAAATATATACGTATAAACAATAAGTAAAAAGAAATTTTAATGAAAAATTAAAGAAAGGGCATTGAACCCAGTATCGTCAAAGATAATAAAGTATTGAAAAATTCCGTGCTCATTTCAATCGATCCGAATTTTCGATGTAGGTAGGTGCGACAAAAATATGGAATTAAATGGTTCAAAATTCTAATTTCTACAAGTTAAGATTATTATTTATAGTGAAATTTTGCCGCCCCTTAAAGGTGCCGCCCGGGGTGCGCCGTCCCTGCCATCCCCACTTACGCCACTGAATATGGCTGTTTTTGCTATAGAGATACTGAAGTATAATATTATATTTACTTTCAAGATATTTAAAACTATATCGTATGTTAATAATATACTCCCAACCGTATTTCGGTCACGGCGGCCTATCTTCGTGGAGATTAGCCAAGTACGCAGGAGATATTATAGTGCACAAGTTTACGCGCCAACACAGGTGCACTCCCTCTTCCTTCACTCACACAGTCCAATGGGACGGCAATCCGACACGACCAGGGCTAGAGCAGGCGCAGGACCGACGGCTTTACGTGCTCTCCGAAGCACCGTTGTCACACCACTAATTTCCTAACTCCGGGCTGTTTCTGAGAATTTCGTAACAGAAAAACCCAATTACACTCTGCCCGACCTGCGAATCGAACCTAGGACCTCACGCTCGGCAGCCGCGCTTGCGACCACTAGACCAACGAGGTAGTCAATCGTATGTTACTACATTCTCCTGGACTTACAGGATTCTGCCCGAAAAAGGTTCCTGATTTTTTAAACCCTCGGCTCCAGGAACGTAGCCGAAATCTCCTGGATCCCACCCCGATCTGTCTTCGCATCATGCGCTTACTACTTTGCTACCAAGCACGGCAAACCTCGTCGTTGAATCTTGCTTGCTCAGCTTTGCTCAGTGTTGTTCGGCAATTACCGTCAACTACCGCTGTGGCCGTTGCCATTACTCATGAGTCGCGCGTTTGCTAGTCGTGTGAAAGTCGCGAGGGCACATTTATACACTGTTACCAGGTTACCAGCAGATTTCGGCGGGAAATGCGGATATACAAAAAAATCTTGATTTGACTTATTTTATTTATTATATTTCAGTATAAGTCATAGAAGATAATCTAGGTATGCGAATTACAAGATGCAGTTTATTTTTCATTTGTCTCGAGATTCTTCTTACGCATGTTTCGTTTTATTGTAAAGAATTATCTTTCGAAAGTGCAATTTTTTATTATTAAAGGTTTTATTTTCATTGCTCTTTTGCACTTCTATCCCAGATTTGTGATCCACTGAGTTGGCTAATCTAGTTGCTACCATCTTTTAATGTATTTTGCATCTTGTGTGCCAAAATAGAAAATAGTATGAATGCTTGTTATAAGATTATATTCAATTAAAATATAATATGATGAAGGGGGTGGAGAAAAAATACATTTTCTATATTTTCATTTAATCATAATTTTCAACATGGTTAATTTATATTTTGTACCTCGGAAGAAAATCATATTTCGCAGGTCTCACTTAAAGTTTTTATTTACATATCATACAATTTAAACATATGTTACACAAATCGAACCATGCCCAACACATGCTTTAAATATTGCAATTTCACTAACTACAATAGTTTTACATGTACATCGTACATATTATAAATTATAGTTAAAAGTAACCACTAAAAACCTCTTCAAGATATACATAACTATAGATAAAATTATGAAAAATTATTGCATCTTTCTTTATGTACATAGTAATGAACAATATTGAGAAATATATCTAGTCTATCAGAACAATTTTATCATGTTTCCTCGTTTTAGAATTTAAAATTTTTAATAGTGAGTGTGGTTTCTTGAGATATATCAAAGGGTTTAAAGCAAATGGTGTAAAATTTGTCATAAAGCGAGGTGGTACAAATACTAGTATGTTACAAGGTGTCAGCATCTAAAATTCTAGCATAATTTCATACAGGCCTCGAAAATACTAAGTAGGTAAAACTGAATTCAAAAGTTGGTCAAGAATATAATTATATTAAATCTTATATTGGTTTTTTTTTCAAACTAAATGAATATTTGGTCCTTGCTAATATGGAAAATATTTGGGGTTTAAAATGTACCTGCTCAAGTTTACTCCTAGAGAATTTTAAAATGTTCTTTTTAAATTTTCATTTAGAAAAAATGCTAAGTAATTCTATAGTTATTAAGAACTATTTAAAACCAACGCATCAACTTTAAATTGCATGCTTCATCCTAAGTAAATTCTCGTCATACATTTATTATCGGTTCCAAAAGTGATTTATAATTTATTTATCAACATATGAGATGTGATCACTTTTCAGGCCGATTTTACATAAATCCAGCTAAAATATAATTCGAAAGCACTTGGTGCGCCTATAATAGCAACTTGTTAACACTATTAGCAGCTAATGTTACAACTAGAAAACAATCAACAAAAGGAACATGTGGACGGGCTATGCTTAAAAATAATCAATATGAACATCAAATTAATTAACAATCTAAGCAATACTGATATACTTATTTTTTGAATTAAACGTACTCGAAAATACAGACAGGGAAAAAGCAGCGAAAGTATTTAGTGAAACAATAAGAAGTCTGCAAGTATTGTCTTTGACAGTAATAAGAAATTAATAAAAAAAATCTAATTCAATACCTACTGAGATTTGTGCGAATACTTTGCCCGTTTTGTACATATTTTTATGCCATTTTGTGCGAAAAGGAATCTCTTGTTAGGTACATATTTTATTTTATAATATATTATTAGCACGGAATACGTACATATTTTAGTCTATTATAGTAACAGTCACATTATGAAAACAAGATAACACTAGCATCTAGAATGACAATATGCGACTAGACGAATCGCCTACCCGCGAATTTCTTTCCTTAACTATATAGTGAAGTATGTCTGACCTTCGCGCATGTAAAACTTACTTATTTTCGATTTAATTATTAGTCATCCAGAGTTCTTCTGTTTTATTTAACGCGTCTCTGCAAATATAGCATTAAATTAAACCTTAACGCAAAGCGTCTACTACCAAATGTATGCATTTCAAAGATATTCAGGCTCGACATTTCTGGTTTGCTTATTTGGTTAAAGATTATTGTATTAAATTGATGTTTATTTTATAATATTAGTTTATATACACCATTTAAGTCAGTTTTCAGATATTCTTTAGACTATGAATCCCTTCACTAAACTAGTATCATGTCAAAAAGATTAAAGCTCTAGCGAGATCATATTGACTAGTAGCGTAGACCAATATAAACTATATATATAATGTAGTTCATTCATCCATGCTAGTAAGTAGTTAGAAATCTAGTTACTTTTGTCGTATAAAATGTATACCTACAGAATAAGGAAAACAAATATCTATGTCTAGTGTGCTATTCTCTTATTACAAAATAATGCTAGCTATTTCACTTGACCATTTCATGTTGAAGGGAAACATGTTTCTAATATTAAAGTAGGTAGATGACAGAACAGAATTCATTTTAGAATTTTGAAACAGTTCAAGGTGACGTAGTTGTTTAATGGTTGTGGTCCTCTGGTTTGTTTCATGGTATTTAATCAATCATCAGCTTGCTTTGTTTCGTATATATATGTTACGACGTTGTAAATTGCTGTTACAACCTTCCCAGGAAATACTTGTAATACATGTTACGACAGAGAAATATATATTTTATACATATTAATTTCATAAAGATTATATTATATTGGGGTGACAATGTTGAAGGACATAAAGCACGCTTTTCCCCAAATAATATGGCACACTTAGACTAAATACGTAACAATATGCCGTCCATTTTAATGCTTATATCATATCAGAATAAATCATTTTGCAAATCCTTACTTTCTAATAATTTCCAACAATAATAATGGCATTTGAACTTTAAACATTAGTTAAAAAGCCTGAACTCACTGAGGCGCTAAATCGCTCAATAAACACTTAATTTTTAGTTAGTCCACACACCAAACAAGCTAACGATAATATTCCGTATATAACAAAATATTAACATGAGTGCCAGCAGAGCTGCGCGTGTGTTAGAAGCAGCCTTGTCGGTAGACACTAGACATGTATATGAGCAAGGCTTCCAATTAGGTAAATTATAATATTCTTACGGGGAATTGGTGATTTTAGCGTAAGTGCGAAGTAACGCTATGCGTCTTGACAAAAATAATATATGTATATATACTCGGAAGTATGTCTAATCGGAACCTGAAATGATTAACAACTCTGATAGTTTAACTTAGATACGGAGTTTCTCAGGGTAGTGTTCTAGGGCCGATAAGTTTACAGCAGTTTTGATTCCTGTTCTCGATATAATTATATGTAACTAAACAGAGCCATAATATTGTTCGTAAATATACATAAGTTGGTAAGTTCTCATTAAGTGAAATTTTCTTGTAATTCCTTTTGCGAAATAGAGTTCTTTAACCATAAATAAAAAGTGATTTTAGGTCTTATAAAAATCTAAATGTGTACTACATGGATTGATAAGTTTCTAATTGCGGGACGCAATCAAATGCATTAAGCGTAATTGTTATCCCTGCTGTAAGTAGGCTTCTCTGGTGTGCGGCTAGCTTTCGTGAACTTTATGATAATTCTATCGACATGGTGACATCAGTCATTCTCATATACAACTCTATTTACAACAACAAATTGATTCACAACTTGACACTGGTGTCGAATAGCGTATCTACTTAAATTAATATTCATTTAATTTCATAAAACTGCTGTCTTACCGAACTTTGGATCGTAGAAAATGGATAGGCGACGTTATAAACAGTTTTATTAAAACTAGTAATAAGATTTTTTCTAATAACTATTTAGAGATATTGTAAAATCTAAAAATATATATAGAGTTTGAATACTTAAGAAGAATGTTTTTTTTTTTAAACGTATTAATTTACCAACAATCGAAACCACAAGTCAAAAAAGGAGATTACTAGATACTACCACTAGTCGATAATCTTCAGTTTTAAATAACTATGTATTATAATCGTATCGGTACACGTTTTCAGTAGTTTCAACCGGGAGATTTCTTACAAATTCTTGCTGTTTTAGGCCATAATTTCTGGGGCCGCTCAAACACATTTAGTATTTTCTATAAAAAAACGGTAGCAATTTTTGGCTTCTCGTCTCGACTATGATAAATCCACCGAATGTTTATATTGAATTAAGTAATAGGTACCTAACCTATGATTCTTAAAAAAGCTGAAGATATCCTTATTTTGTACCATCCAAAGAAACGGATTCAGCAACATTAATCTACCGAAGCGTCTACAAACGAATGTTACTTAATACAGCGTGTATTGCGTCTTGCGTGGTATGTTTCAACGCAGTTCCATATCGTAAAGCTTATTGAATTCGACGAGATACTAATGAAATCTTTATTGCAACGACTCTGGAAGTTCCCGGTTATTACAGTTTTAAACTATCTATTATATTATAAAGGTTGAGATAAATGGGCGCATTTCTTTGCCAGTAAATAACAAAATTAAGTCTCGTTCTAACGTTCACTGGCAGTCACGGCAAAATGAGTTCATCTATCTCAACGTATCCACCATAAAGACAACCGCAAACGGGGCTAGTTATATTTAAAAATCACAATTGTCGCCGGAGCACTCGGCCGGATGGACAGTCATTTGCGAACGTTCGACAACGACAGCGTCGGGGTCCGGAGCCCGGGGCGCGGGCTCGTCTGTCGGAGATCAGCTGGGGCGCTCGTCGGACTCGCGGTGCACGAGCACGCGCACCACGGTGGGCGGCGCGGCGGGCGGCGCGGCGTCGGGCGACGCCTCCGTCACCAGGATGCTCACCTCGCTGTTGGCGTGCGGCGACGGCGTGCGCGCGCGCGCCGGCGGCGTCACGCGCCGCATGGAGCTGCGCCGGGAGCTCAGCCGAAGGGAACCTGGCAGTGTGCACACATGCGAACATAACACACTGGATTGACAACTATTTTATATTTATGCTATCGAAACCTGTTCATCTAGGTGATGTTGTAGTGCGCTAATTGGAGTGGTAAAGCTATTTGTGTCGTCTTGATTTGACGCCCAAACAATCGAAACCATATCATTTATGAGTTTTTATCGAAATCATTGAATTTTACTACACTTATTAACCGTACAACCCAGAGCTGTACACTATAGACTTTAAGAAGCTGGAGTACACCGTTGAAAGTACCAGATGAGAATGCGACGAATCGAGTAGGTAGGTACTTAATTTCCCGGCATGAGTAAATCATAGATGTAGCAGCTACTGCTGGTGTCATTGTTGTGTCTTCTATTGTGTGTTCTAGTCGTGCGACAGAAGTGTCGGTAGTGTCGCCATTAAGACGTTCTAAAATAGTTTTAAATATTATCTAATAAATAGATTTTGACTTACCAACTCCTGCGTTGCGTTAAAAGTGAAGGAAAAGCTATGAAGGGGAATACACTACTCGGACTTACATACTACAAATTCCATGCTAACACTAATTTATTACATAGATTAGCTACAGAAGCGTGGCTGGGGTACCTACTGCTAATGCATGCACAAAGCTCACAATATCCAGGGCACTTAAATATGTGCTCTGCCATTAAACAACGCCATCTAAAAATCGAGAAGGGATAGGTACATTATTAATGATAAATTCATTTGAATGGGTTTAAAAAAGGGCCAGCAATGTAAAATCTTGGATCAAATGAATTTGGTACCGAAAATTTCTAGGACCGAGTGGTTAGTATTGGCCACTTTTAATTATGCAGGGCGAAATTTCTAACTAAACAATCACACGACAGTCAAACGGATGCGAAAAAGTTAAAAAAATTACATAATAGTTCAAAGTTTAAGAATACTTTCCGAGTCCATTTACTAAGGGGTAAAAGTAAAGTAAGAAAGAAACCGAAAACTGGTGGCTAGCCACTCAGTGCTAGCTAAGACTATGTCCTAGCTGAGCATCGCATCGCGAAGCGTTTCTATAAGGCGTCGCCAAAGTGTACTTATGACCCACGCAAAACGATTTTGTGTGAGTTTATGACGTCGTCGTTAACGCAATGCAAAGCGCTGCCTAGCTATGACATAATTAAATGCATCTAACTCTAAACCTACTGAGGAAGAGACACGGAAAGCAAAACATTACATATGAACCTGCTCGTTTCGGGCCGGTCTCTTCGTCCATGGCGTCCTGATGCCGCAGGAAGATCGGCAGGCCGTAAGCCGACCGCCTTC
Organism: Xylocampa areola; assembly: GCA_935421205.1. Lineage (NCBI taxonomy): Eukaryota > Metazoa > Arthropoda > Insecta > Lepidoptera > Noctuidae > Xylocampa > Xylocampa areola. Next base: position 12,550,227 of record OW285218.1, on the reverse strand, counting down.
GAGGCGGCGCCGATTCTGAACCACTCGGCTGTACCACGAGAAATGTTACTAGTTTAAATATGTAAGGAAGGTTAAGCCGATTAAAATCTTTACAGCAGCCGGAGTTACCTTATGAAGCAGCTTGCCCTAGGAAGTTCAAAAGATGACTAATAATAATGGCAAAGAAAACTACAAGAGAAAAAACGGGTATTAATGTTCGAGGTAAAGAGAAATTAAACTTACGTATGCTAAGCATCTACCCAGAAAAAGTGAAAAACAAATCTAAGAAGATATTTTGTTCCAACACATATTTTTCTGAAGTGATATGTTATTGTATGCTTTTTTGTTTAAGACCCAGCATTCAGGCACCTAGATATTCCGCATCTTCGTCGATTATTATTAGCCGGTTCGCTAATGTGTTTAGTTGAAATTAGCTTTATTAACTGTGTATGGCTGTGTGTGCATAAAATGTGTTGGATTGTTGAAGGTTCAGGTTCATTTTCATTCACGTTTTTTTTTTCACTGACCTGTTGCTCCCCGGGCGCAGCTCCAGGCAGTAGCAGCAGCGGCAGGTTGAGCCAGGCGCCGCCCAGCTCACTGATGTCGGATGCGTCAGAAGCACGCGACGATTTTCGACTTGACGCATGCGACCCGCGACGAACGTGTAATAATGCGCTTAGTCGCCCTCCCCAGCCCCCGCCGGGAGACCATTTCGTACTTTCTTCTTCTTCTTCTGGGGAAGGACTACGGTTCTTTCGCCTGGAATTTGTGAGAAGAGCAAATAGTTATTCTACCTTCGATTGTGACAAACAGTTGCTAAAATACATCGGATGCGTCTAGACAAGAGCTCGCGGTACATTTTATAACTTCGTGATCAGAAAACGTGCATATTGGAAAACAGTTGCATACAAATAACTTTGAACCGTTCAAACTAGAAATACAATATATTTTTAATACTTATCAAATCATATTTTCAATTTGTAACACTAAGTAGATACAAAGCGGCGTTTATCATTTCAACAATGGTCCGCCGGCTGATGTATTATGAAAAGAATCACGAACTCGGAAAAAACAACGTGATTTTGCAAATATTTATTCTTGTTTTGTTAGAGATTGGAGTCCAATTTTATTTGGTATTTTCTAGGCGTAAATGAAATTTGTGTAAAAACTGTACTTACTTAACATAATCTCTCCAAGCCCGCTGCACGGTGCGGGCCGCCTTATCCTCTCTCTTCCATATTCTTGTTGAGGAAACAATCTCTAGTTCTTTCCTCGTTGGGAATTGCTTCTTGAATTTGATGTCCATCTGTTCCTGAAGCTGTCTGAACGTGTCGGTCTCCTCAACGTGGCCCAAGACATGTTTGACGAGAGCATGGAGTATGTCTAAACAATGAATCTTGTTGCCTCTTGCGATTGGTAGATTAAAACTGACTAAAGCCACTGTATTTGGTTTTGAGATGCCTAGCGGAGGGTCTAAGGAAGCTATGAAGTCTGATAGTTGAGCGAAACTGATGAACTGTGTTGCGTGCGGATCGTACCTGGAAAGATAAACGGTCATGTTAGTTTATTTCACGTGATATAGCTGTCACGACGTGTTCACAGATACATCTAGTCTAACCTGATGCAGCTTAATATGCCACTATTTAACATAAACCTACCAATATTTAATCTGAATTCCAAAACGCTGTTACAGGATAACACAATTCCTCTTCGTAAGACTGGTTGACACACTTTCAGGCATCTTATTACCCATATCGACGTTGTGTCTTAATAGATCTTTGCAGGTCGCAATGACTAAGGCATCTAAAGCCGCTTTCTCTACCCGTAAGACTGTTATAGATCTGTCTTTGTTATTTAGGAGGTATGATATGGAAAAGGATATGAAATTATGGTCACGCATTCACAGACAAAGTGTGGCAAGCCCATTAAACCTCAATTGGTTAGATTCGTTATTGGGCCCAGAATCGAACCAATAACGAAACCAGAGCTTTATTTCATTTTTGAAAAATGAAAATAGATTTTTCAAAAATAAAGCAGTTTTAGTTTTTATCAAAATCGGGCCCGAGACTCCATTAAGTATTTTTCGGTATTCCTTTAACTTTAGGATGTGGCCATCCACGCCCACTCGAAATATTCACCTGTATACCTGTACCTATGTATTTTTTGAAGTCGATTAACAAACAGACTGATAATTGCAATCTGATATTTTATTACATTAATATTTTCTTAGATTGGCGTAGGAAGCCAATCACATTATCCCATGGCGTTTATACCAAGTCCTAATTGTTTGAGAAACCTTTAATGTGTTGAGCAGAATCTCAGGATCGAGATAAATGGTAAGATTTACGAGGTTCCCTTTACGAGGTCATTTGTGTTTGAAGTTTACGTTGCAAACTGTCGTAATTGTAAATGGCTACAATAACTGTAAGTGGTATTGGGAATGGACAGGTTTAATGTTTAACAGAGACCGGGAAATTGATGGTACTTCAGGAAGTTTTGGGTTGGAAGTTCCAAGCGTTCCAAGTAATGTTGTTATTTCAAAAATGTTTACGTTGGAGGGGAAGTGTGCGCTCATCACTACCACTGTACTGTGTATTACTACTCCTATAAAAACAGTCAAATCAATTGCAGATATTGCTATTCTTATTTTGTTGTAAATTTAAATGATGAGGATTAAAAAGGATAACGCATTCTTAATACATAAAAAAAAAACGGAAAATGTTGTTTAGCTTGATTCTGTTTTTGTGAAGCCAAAACGGATTTTTCGACATATAAAACAATATTTTTTATGTACCTGTCATGCGTGTGCAGTGTACGTGGGCAATAATATAGGTACCTACTGGATTATAAGTTGTACTCTCAGTTGTAAGTGAGTATAATTCTTCTTTTATGTAGTTAGGATTCAACCTAGTGTCAAGAGTACCTAGTTGAAGTTACTCTGTTGGCCTCTGACTTGGTTGAGTGACTGCTGAATTAACAACAGCCGGTACCGACAGTTTATCGTGTGTATAATCGTAAATGGATCTACGTTTGGTCACCAACTCGCCTGATGGTAAGTGACAGTGTGACCGAGGATGTAGCACGTATATCCAGAATAAAACTATTCACTATTAATATATATTTTGGGAGAACGTTAAATTGGGGATTTGAAACTGCCCAGACCTGTCTCCCACAAATCTAATTATTAATTAATGATTATGTCTGCATATCCCTGATGTCGTATACTTTTATTTAAAGCTATAATGGTATTGTTTAGGTAACTCACTTCGACCACCGTATATAGAACATCTCCAGATCATCTTCGACAATCCCAATCTCTTCTTCCTGATGCGCCTGGTTGAAGTTCTCCAGGATGATAGCGATATACATGTTGATGACAATCATGTAGCTGATGATGATGAACGACGTAAAGTACGTGATAGCCAGTAGTGGGCTTCCGCAGTTGCCGTTCTGACCAGGATGTTCTCCGAGCTGGCATTCAGGAGGCTGGATCATGAGAGATTCGAGCACATCATTCCACCCGGCTGATGTCATTAAACTGGAAGTTGGAGAAGATTTATTAAACAAAAATAATCAATTCTTTCCTAATAAAGTTAGTTGTGTATACAATCAGCACCCGTGCTATATTTATAGAGGAAATGATAAATAATATGCTTCATCATGAAAAATTCATAGTTTAATAATTCTACAGTAATTTAATACCCAACTTTTCACTAAAACGTTAGCGTGTTATTCAGAACGGCTCTATCTCGTGCTATTCAGAATAGTATGCTTATTTTTAAGTGGTTTGCAAATTAGTTTGTTTACAAAATATCAATCATTACCTATATAGTTTTTGTTTAGTCACCTCCTATATATTATGGCACGGGTATGTACAGATCAACAGCTTGTATAATCTCACAATTGATTCTTTATCTAATGCTATGAAGAATAAATTTATAAACGCCTTTGAGCGCACCTTACTCTTTGACTACCCAAAGACGTAATTACTGATGGTGGCGTATATGAAGGCGATGAGTATCATGATAATATAACACAATAAATATAATCAAATTAATTGCTGTTGCCGAAGGTCTGGAGATTGATCAAGTCATTGAGCAGCCCTGTTCCTTGACGTGCTCAAAAATTGACTTGCCGATGATGGTAAAGATAGATGTGATGAACATCATGATAATTTTACATGTGGCAACTAAAGAAACTCACCGAAAAAGCAATTGCATGCTTCTGCCGAACGTCTGGAAATTGACGATGTCGTTGAGCGCACCCTGCTCCTTGACGTGCCCGAACACGGACATACCGATGATGGCGTAGATGAAGGTGATAAGCGCCAGCAGCGCCCCGATGTTGAACAGCGCTGGCAGCGACACTACTAACGCGAACAGCAGTTTCCTAATGCCCTTAGCGGCCTGGGAAAGAAAGAGAATGTGTAGTGTTAATACTTGAAAATTATTATTTTGTCAATAAGGCAGTCTCCAAAGTAACGGCATCGATGTTTCTACATTTAGTGCACTTGTCTTCTGTCATTTATTATATTGGGTTATTTGCACGAGTATATTATATATAGATATACGATCTTAAAGAAACCATTAAATATTTTTCAGATTCCAAAATCGGTTTGACTGTGCGGTATATAAGATCAAAAATCACCATGGATTATTTCATAATTACTTATAAACGATAAAAATACGTCCAAGAGATTGAAATTAAAATAACTCACTTTAATCAGTCTTAAAATTCTCCCTATTCGGAACACTCGTACGACCCTTAGCAATGTGGGTGATATGGGCAGGTCGATCATGATGTCCTCCATCAGGATTCCTAGGATCGACGCCAGCACCAACAGAAAGTCGAACACGTTCCATGGCACCGTGAAGTAGTGGTACCGAAGACCTACTATTTTTACTATTGCTTCTGTAAGAGTTGAATATTATGTTAGAAGGTTAGAAGAGAGATGTGAGAAACTGCGCCAAGACCGTGTTATAGTTTTTATATAGAATTCATTTGCGAATTTTATCGGATCTTTTGCAAGTACTAAAGAACTTTCGATAATCGATTAACAATTTAATTATAGGGTTTGGCACAGTTATATAAACGAGGAGAAATAAAGTTGAAAGAGTGTCGTACCTAAACCAAATACAGTCGTGAAAAACGCATTACTAACTTCTAATATAAAGAAAACAGAATGTGGTTGATCGTAATGCTCGATGCCCATAGTCAGCATATTCAGAAATATTAGAACGAAAATAGCGATCTCGAAACGTCGTGAATTCGATAGATCGTAAAACATCGCTAAGAACTGATTCCTTGGTCTCTTTATAACTTTCTGGGGCTTCTTTCTACCAAGCTTCTTCATTGCTGTGTAGTAATGTTTTTGGCTCTCTGTAAGGAACATTTCTAAAACTCCGCCTTCGTACTGAAAATAAAATGTTTGCATTAACATACACAAGACAAAACATTATGTTTAATATATTTTAGTAACGAAATTAAAATAATTTACCTTCTTCTTGAGCATATTGAAATTATCTATAATTACTCCTATAAACAGATTGAGGGTGAAGAATGAACCGCACACGATGAAGATGACAAAATAAATGTATGCGTAAAGGTTAGCTTCCCTCGCTGGTTGTAGGTCTACTCCCCGCGCGTCTACTGCATCGGCCATCACCTCCATCCAACCCTCAAATGTTGCCACTTGAAATAACGCCAGATACGCTATGCCGACGTGATCAAATGAAATCTTCGAGTTTATCCAAGAAAAATTGTTATAATAACACTCCCACTTATCGTTTACTATCTAGAATCAAAAGATTATATTGAAATGTTTATAATTATTTCCTAATATGGATATGGCTATGTAGTTCTACTTACCTCTAATGGTAACAATTCTCCTTCATCATCGACACACTTGAAGAACTTGCCGCCAAAAAACTGAACTCCCATTATAGAAAATATTAACCAAAACACTAAACAAACTAACAATACATTGAAGATACTAGGTATCGCGTACATTAGAGCGTTCACTACGATTCGCATTCCCTGCCACCGCGATATCGCTCGCAACGGCCTCAATGCACGTAAAGTTCTTAACGACCTTAAGACTTTTAGATTTTCGTTTTCTTCTATCAATAAACTGAATACTGAAACCTGAAAGCGGAATGGAAGCATTAAAAAGAGAAGACTGGAAGCGTCAACAAAGGTTATGAAGGAGTATTACTTACAAAAACTATAGTAAAATCTAATAGGGTCCAGAAACTAGTGAAGTATCTGAAGAACCCCAACGCTATCCACTTGAGAAACATCTCGATGATGAAGATCATGCAGAACCCCAGGTTAGTCCAGTACAGGATTTTCTTCAGCGGCTTGTTCTTCTCAAGGTGGATGTCTTCGAAGCAGAGTGTGATGCTCGAAGCAAAGATGAGCACCAACACGAACCACTCGAAGGCTGGAGTATCTACGTACTTCAGGACGTAGGTACGGAGAAACGTCCAACGTTGACCGATGCTGGTCTCAATACATGCGTCCCAACAAGAACTCCTAAAAGTACAGCGTATTTGCATTCATTCCGGTCACAAGCATTTTAATAAAAACCCTGTTACCTACCTAGACTTCTGGGTATCTACGTACGGAGAATCGCGAAATTAATTTCCATTTCTGGAACCTTTTATTTGTTACCTTGGTTCCGGATTATGTAGGGATAACAAGATTAATGTTGTGAAGCAATGGTCATAGCAATAAAATTGGATGAGTTACATTACTGGATGCATTAGGTTATTAAAAAAGTGCAAAAAGTTAAGACATACACAACTCGTTAGTACCTACCTACATGAAGGTTAATGTCAAAGGAAGAAGAATGTATCATAGTAATTTGTTATATAACAAGACCGGGATAACTACATACTCCTAATATAGAAATGGAAGCGAATATGGCATTGAGCATCGAGACGTTCTTGAATGAATACATACGCATCGTAACATTGACGTGGAAAACAGTTCTCGGGTACTTTCGGCTCTTTCTGTTTCCCAAATCCGGGGAAGTTTCCCATCGCATCCATATATTGACCCTGTGAGTTTTTCCTCCCACCTACGGTTAATTCATCTACATATGAGACTAAAGTTTGCCACGGATGCTTCATGTCTTCGTCATCGGTTCCTTTGACTGGTTCCTTACATAGGGTGTTTGGTGGTTGTTCCCGGACTTGCCTCTTCGGTTTTTCTGGCGTTGTTCTACTCGATAATTGTGCCATTTCATAATGTTCGTTATCATCTGAAATGTTCATGTAATCTATGTTATGACTTTTATAATGACTAAAGTGATTTCAAAATTGTAATAACTTTATTTGCAATAAACAATTACAACTAAATAACACTCCAAAGTATATTAGTGTATTTTTGTACACCATACTATGAACCATTTGTCATTTGTCACTTTGAAGTACAGGCATGTCTTTTACTTATTTTTACTTTGTCTTGTTTATTTATGAGCAAAATATTATTTAAGTGCGACTTAATGTACTACAACCATAATTTAAATGTCAACCGAGTTAGTAATAACGCTTATTGATTATAAACATATGTATCGAAAGAAAGTATTTAAAGCGTATTACGTAAAAACTTCTGCCCAACTAAATTGGTGTTAAATTGTTATTTTCTTACCTCTAGAATCAGACGGCTGTGTGTGATAGCCTGAAGACATTTGGTTCAACAACTTCTGGGCGACAATTTGCTCCGAAGGCGATGTGTCTTCAAGATTTTCTTTAGAGTCTTCCCTAATACTAGTGATTTTATGTTCGGCTGCCAAGTCACGCACATCTTTTAAAGTTTCCTGACTGCCGTGGTTAAAGTTGTTGGTCGCTTGGTAAAGCTGCGGGTAGGCGAAGTCGGAACCCACTGATATTGGCCTGAAATATTTTTGTAAATTTATATAACTTGGTTTCTGAACGAGTTTTTGATATCGTCGTTTTAAATTTTCCTAGCCTCAGTTAACTTTTTAAGAGAGCAAGAGAATTTAGTGTCAAGAAGTTGTGGAGTATGTTCGTAGTGTTACTTACTACATAGACAGTAAATTTAACGGAAGTATCCGTTGAATTGTGATTAATCAATTTTTAGTTTTGAAATCTTTCAGAAGCGAAGGTAAACTAGAGATAAATATTGTTTAAACATACCTATTTAACGCTTCTTGGTAACTATGACTATAGATATTGTCATGTGGGAACAGGATAGTCTCCTGAATGGATGCTGAGTACCTTTGCTCGCTCGGTATAGGCGGCTTATTCTCCTTTATGGCACGTTGTTGTGACATAAATTCATTAACTAGCTCTTCTAACTTAGATTTTTTGTCAGTCTCTTTACTTCTCGATATAAGGAAACCTTTCTTTCTTACTATAGAACGTATTCTATCGAAACTTTTCGCTAATTTTGAATCCTCACCAACTTCCTGAAAATTTTAACAGGATTATATCTTTCTACATAAAAGCCCGCCAGATTTTTTGAAGAAAATCTAAGAGAGCGTTTGTCAACAAACTGCTATACTATTTGGCAGAGGTAATAATTATTAAAAATTATAAAAAAAGAAGAACAATGGAGCATCTGCACTTAATAATCCTAAGTTACTGTTCAGAAATGAATGTATCTAGGTATTTTTCCTCAATAAATAAACACATTCATATATATTTTTGTTACGTCTTGGTTGGAATAGAGTTCAGTTTTCCTTGGTTTATAAAGGGTTCTATCTCGCTAATATCTGTTCAGTGTAGGCGTCGTTTATCGGGCACGTACGTCGCACAGCCGCGCTAATGAAGAATGGATAATGGCGCGACGCCTGTCGACAAACGCCTACACACGCTATGTAAATGGTACCTACTGCGATAACATCTGTACGCATTGCAAAAGGGGATTGAAAATAATAGATCCCACGTGAAAAGTGACAACATACCTGTGAATTGATACAATAATACTGTTTACTTACTCTCTAACGCTGTGGATTGCAATATAAGAAGTATCTTTATAAAATACGGATTAATATTTTAAAATGATATTTTAAAATTGTAATCATAAAATGACTAACCTCTTTTTTATTCTTAAGTTCCTCACTGTTAAAGCTGTTGAGTAACAAGGCAAGGAAGAGGTTGAGCACCATAAAGTTGCCCATGACGAGTGCGGGCAAGAAGATGAAGAAGCAAGTCTCTGCCCCAGCCTCCTGCTCGGCTCTCATACAGTCCCATAAGGGCTCGATCCACTCGCCGCATAGGATCCGGAATATCATCATGAACGAGTGAAAGAAGTCGTTGAAGTTCCACCTAGATCCGGTGATGAGTCGGGAGTTTTATTAATGTATTGAGAGAAAAACATTGGTTATAATAAGGAAGGTACATTTACATGCGATGGGGAGAATCGTTAGAAAATAGAACAGACATACGAATTATTTTAAAAGATACTACAAATTGGTAAATACTAAAGTGATACAATAAGAATAAAACAATCAACAAGTTAACATACTTGCTGCAAAAAACATATTAAAACAAGATAGACTTCATGCGAAATAATGATGACATACCTGGGTACAGGATCCGGGTCGAACTTATCAGGCGTGTAGGACTTCGAGAAGAGCTGCATGCCGATCACAGCAAATATGTAAATAACTATCACTAACACGAATGTCAAATTACCGAGAGCACCGATTGTCGATATTATAATACTCAACAACACTTTCATTGTAGTCCATGATTGAGCTAACTTTAACACTCGTAACTGTAACAAATATTCATATAAATAATTAAGATTATATTTTGGATAAATTGGGATAAGGGCAGGAGGATGATGATGATGATGATATATTTTTTAATTCAATTGTTTTCTCAATCAAATTGTTCAACGGTTATTACTCACGTGTATTCTTCGGGATTACCCGACTAGTTTCGAACTCGAACGGGGAGCCCTTAGTAGTGAGCTGAGCTCGCGAGTCAAAATTGAATAGTCTCGAAGTATGCATGCGAGTAATAACCGTTGAACAATAATTAATATGAATGTTTCTTATGAAAGTTATTATACAATTATTTTCTCATTTACATACATACAATCACACCTGTTTCCCATTGGGGTCGATTTCCATTTGCTACGATTCTGTCAAACCTCTTTCGCTTCATCTATGTTCATTAACCTCTTCATACATGCTCGCCGATTTAGATGGCTCCTGACCTGTCCTTTTTTGAGAACGTCCGCAATTTTATTGCGGTACGTTCGTCGAGGTCGACCTGACCCGACTCTTCCACCCACTTTCGCCTCATGCACTAGTTTAGTCAATCGCCTTTCATTCATCTTTTCTACGTGCCCAAACCATCTTAGCATACCCTTCTCAATCTTTATCACTACATCCTCTTTCACACACAACGTTCCCTTACCACATTGTTCCTCACTTTATCTTTTAAAGTTACGCCACACATACTTCTAAAAGCTCTCATTTCAACTGCATTAATTCTGCTTTCATGTTTCTTTTGCCACACCCAACACCATTCACCTGGTTACCAGCAGTCACTCTCCTTTCTATGTCTTTCACATGCATCCCATCCCTCGTAAATATAGATCCCAGATATACAAACTCTTTCACTTGTTCCACTCTTTGGTCATCTATCATTATATTGCACTCTATCATAATTTCGTCCCTTTCAAAAACCATAACTTTCGTCTTACTTACATTTACTTTCATTCCCTTATTCTTAAAAGCACCATCCATTAGTGTTACCATCTTTTGTAACCCTTCCTCCGACGATGCAAGGATAACTCACATTTAATTGTTAGAATTTAAAAATTCCTAAATGTAATTCGAAATCTGGGGCCGTATCTCTCTGTGGTGGCTATACTTACAAAAGTTTTAATGTTAGTATTGTAAACAATAAAATAACTCACCAAACGAAGACCTCGTAACACAGATAGGCCATCGACGAGTTCAAATATAAGATCTAGAAGGCTTGCTGACACTATGATCAAGTCAAATATGTTCCAGCCGCACGCAAAGAAGTCTTTGCTCATTGCCATCACCTTCATAATACATTCTAACGTAAATATCGACGTGAACACCTGGAAGAAAAAACATCGTTTACATATCTGTGGCGTCGCACAACACTAGCCCGTGCGTGGGCGGCTTTATTAGAAGATTCTTTGGATAGGAATCCTTATTAATTATTTTAAGTGACAACACTTAACACCAGTGCCTTGATTTGATTGTCTGCCATCTGGTGTAAGCAAAATTTGTCTACTACAGAACTCATAAAAATAAAACCTCGTGTCCGTATATCCGATTGTTTCCATTTTCACACCAAGCAACAAAACCCTCGCTAAATATCTAATATTAATTTACCCGTTATTTTTATACGAAGTATTTGCATATAAAAATGTATCGAATGCATAACGTAGCTTCGTAAATTATTTAAATTTAGTAGTAAATTGTCTTTAGAGTTAGAATTAATGGATATGAATGGGTTCTTCAGTATCGCATAAAACTATAATGGGTAGGTACAGTCAGCTCCAGAATTCGATTAACACGCATCGAAACTGCATCGATTGTAGTGCTAGTTATGGTAATATAATGAAATGACTTCTTGCATTTTCTATATTTATTTGATAACCAGATTATTATGTTTTGTACTACCAGATATTTAGGTGAATAGTTTCAGACATAAGCCATTTTAAAATTTATACGTGTTAGTGACTTTTGTTGCTGACCGTACTAGGTAGTGTGTATAAATCAATGTTGATTACACAAGCTTCACTTGCTGACTGACTGAGTGACTGACTCACTGAAGCGACTCACATCTTCAATGTTAGTATCACACCATTGACGATGTGAGAGGCATCGACACGTCATCCATATGTTTAAATGTTGGCTTTTACAATAAATATGTTAAGCAAAGTAAACTGTATTTCTTCGATCAATATGGTGAAAAACAAAAGTGTTTATTACCTTATTTCCTATATCTAAGGCCGACCTAACGTTCTCACTCATTCCATGATGCTCTAACGCCAGGAAGAGTGTATTGAGGATTATGCAAGTTGTAATAAACAACTCGAATAGAGGATCCTTCACGATCCCATACAAGCAATTCTGGAACTGAAGCCAGCCTTCATAGTCTATGCAGCAAGTGACGCAACACTCACAGTTTCTGTCCAGCAGCTCATCTGCCAGGAAATTTGAAAGAGTTAACAAAATACACAAACATCAAAAACAACAAATAATACACAAATACGTCACGAACAGAAAAGAAAGAAGGAATTGAAGGAATAGATCAATTAGAATAAGCGAAAGCATAGTGGAGGCAAAATCAAGTTATTTGGATGCAAAGCTTTCGTTTTACTAAATTAATCTATAACTTATTAAATTAAATAATTCATCATGCATTGAAAGCGAAGTCAGGACTAAGAAAATATGCAGAAAAATTGCATTGAAATTGCAAGGAAAACCAGCATGGTACTACGAAACATGTTGATATGCCAATTATGTGTACAAACGGTGCAGTTACCGGTACAGTGGTTAAACTGAAAGTTCGACAAAACACTGATATGAATTTTGATGTTTCCAAATACGAATCGCATAAAAGTTATGCACAAGTGTAAAAAGTATTTGTTTAAGTAATTTTATGTATAATGTGGGCAGACTTGAATGCGATTCTTGAGCTATGGCAAGACGACAGCTAGTCAATCGCAGTCACCCTGCAGTCTTCCTGTGAGGAACAGGGGTGGACTGGGGGGTAGAAGCGTTTGCGTCTGTGTTTACTAACCTGTGAAGTAAGTGCAATTTTGCTCGTAATTGCCCATATGAGTTTTGTGCGTGGCTGCCAATAAACTGAGCTCATTAATTTTCGTCGTCTCCGCTTGCGGGAGGTCGGGCGCGCGCTTGTATGGCCAGTCCGCCCCTGACGATATTAATGAGGGTAGAAGCGAGATTGCAACCGTGTCGTATTAAAATGCTCAATGAAGTGTTCCTCATTGAGAAGTGAAGCTACTGGTGAATGTTACCAGCCATTGGAAAAAAATATTCCATCTCTTTTGGCAGCTAATTTAATCGATAAAGAGAATTGATTGCAGAAATGGAATAGTTAATTCTATGACAAATTAGCAGTACCTAAAACTGTTTTAATTGCATAATGTAATTGCAGTATCTACAACTTTAGTAGCTTTTACGTGGGCGAATTATTTAAATTAAAAGTAAGTATTTATTCGTAAAGCTACCAAAGAATAATAAGGTGAAACCGTTTGATTAGAATAACAATGAAAATAAGTAAATAGTAAAATTGTCCCAAATCAAACGGTACACTTATTCGAGGACTGTTTTAAAATCAAAATGGAACCTTACATAATGCTTCTGAAATCCAAAGAAAATATCATCTGTTGCAAATGTAAGTTGAAACAGAGTGAATAGTTAGAATTTTTAGAAGAAAAAGTACTTAAAGTTAAACTAATAATTTACTTGTTATTAAAAATTAACCTGTACAATGTAATTACAATTCAGAAAAGGAGAAAATTGCAAAGAACGCAAGCATTTAAAGTTTGATAGATGTTTTACAAAAGAATAAAGTCCTATGTTTCGCAATTTTGACAAGGATTATTGAATACCATGCATAATTATAGCCAATAAACTTACGTCCGTAATCTAAATCTACGAAATTAATTTTGCGAGTTTATTAATTTCAACAATAGTACCGAACCCCTATAAAATGCATTCGTTGTCAAAGTATAGTTAGCCCTTCGTGTTTGCAAAGCGTTCATTCTGATACAGAGTGGCAGCATCGTTTGGTTTCAGTGTTGTTTGTCTCGTGCTTTTCAGTGTTGAAGCCGTGCCAATAAATTGGATAAGGTTGTGTATTGCCATCAAATTGTTGATCTATATATATATTTATCCTTAATTTTGGAGTATATGCAAGTCTTAGATCATTGTAAAACTTGATGGCATCACTCAACCAGAAAATTTATAGGAAGTGAAAATTGTGCTAAAATTCGAAATGGATTTTACCTAGCACCACGATCTGATTGAGGTAGTCAGGGTTCAGCGGATACTTGTCCTGAATGCTTTTCTCAGGCTTTTTTGGTTTCACCGCTGACTTTTCTGTTTTTGTAGGATTTTTGTATTTTACCTCTTGCCTTTGATTATCTTGAGTAACCTGCAATTGCGAATAACTCTAGAAAGTCGATCGGCAAAAACAAAAAAGAATTACATTGGATTAGATAGTTTTCTACATATTCTATTGACACAATATTTTTCAGGCTTCATAAGGACACATGGACTCCTATCAATTAACGTGTTAAATACATTATTACAACATTGTAAAAGTTCAAATAAATGTATAAAATATAAATTATTTAAATTATTGACGTGATTCTTATTATATGTTCATTACCTGTTGAATCTGGGGCATAGGCATCGGCATCGGCATCGGCATAGGTGTGGGCATCGGCATCGGCATTTGCATCGGCATTTGCATTGGCGTCGGCATTGGCATCGGCATCTGCATGGGCACAGGTATCGGCGTTGGCGGGTGGTTTGGCGGTGGTGGCAGCTGCGGTATGAGGAGATGTCTCCGGGGGTGAGGGTGTGGGGCCTGGTCGTCTGACGTGTGCTCGCCTTCGTCGTGGTCATCTACCACGCCTGAATCGTCAAGAGACGATTCCCTGTTGTTACTGTGGTCGCTCAACTGTCGCCCTGCTGCACTTAATGCACCTCGACCTAATACATTACAAATCCTTTAAAATGTATTTAGAATAATTATTCTTTAATAATTGTTTGGTGATGTTTACTATTAATACGTTTAATGTTTTTTTTTTTGTAGTGAAGTCACTGGTTTACTATAATTATGTTCGATTAGTAAAAAGTAAAAGAGACCAGAAAATGATATCATTAAATAAAACCATGTATTACGAAAGTTTTTTTTTTTTCGAAAATGTTTGTCTAATACGTTTCCCCTCAAGCAAAATAGATGGTATTCGACAGCGAATCAATCTTTCTGTCGTTGTATCGTAAGATTCATATTTAATATGAAAGCTTTTAGTCTGACGTGGTGATGTAGACGGGCCAGTCGCACATATGTGTTTTTATTGTGAAGATTCTGGAACATCACTTCGTCTTATACAGAGTGTATTTTCTTTAGCATATTTTATTTGTGTAGGTAATCAAACAATTTAATTGACTAATTGAGAAGTATATCTAGGTTGTTATTAAGGAAGAGCTTGAGTAATCCCAAAAGCTTATAAAGAATGGGAAATGTGACGACTGTTGATATCCAGTGTTATAACTATGTTTACTTTTTTCTCTATTTACATCTAAAAATTGTAAGTAAAGTATAAAATGATGTTGCACCTAATGCATTATCTGGGTGCAGAGTGTGCGGTGGCGGCGGGGGCTGCGGCGCGGGGAGCGGCGGCGGCGACGTGCTCGGGGTCACTGACCGCGAGCGCGACCGCGACCGGGACCGTCGGTTCGCGTCACTGAAAAAACATGGCTGCGTTAGTTTGAACAGCTGTTTCAGGGCTGATAGAAGATAGTTGTCTTTAGGAGAAAAGTTTAAAAAAATGGTCCCGTTGGGATGCGATTATGATGATATATATGCATTTGAAAATACTTTGCATCGCCATTTGTGAAACATTTCATGAGGATGATCGAAGTTTAAAAAATCATCATCTTCATAATTACTTTTAGAACCATTGATGGAAACTAGCGAGAAAGCCTACATGGTTGTATTAACTTTTGTTCTGTTAGTATCTTGAATAAATATAAACTAGCAAGTCCTCATTACAATTCACTGAATAAAATTCCAACCTGAACGTATGAGCGGTGGGCTTGATTTTTTTTCTACTTCCGCAGTAGTGTTAACCTGTGGTAACGCACCTTAATCCTTTCCCTGTCCGATGATATCACATATGATACACGGCGATGTTTTAACTGTTGTGTCCCCTTCGTGGATCTGTTCCCTGTTGTTGGTCAAACATTTTTTGGTTGGTTTATTTTGTTTGATCGGTCAAGCAGTGGTATTAGGTTTCTCACTCAGGAAATTTTCAGTAGCAAACAGGAGTTTGGGATTGTGCCTGGTATCTGACAATAAGTACCTATACATCTGACTAAACCATCGGGGAACACAAGGTATGCTGCTATTATATTTTGTTTGTTAGGTACTATTTACCCATCACAGTTAAATTCGATTTTCGATGGATTTGGATCGTGAGGAATACCGTTTTCAGTATATAATTTATGTACTTTACGTAAGTGGTATCTGAATAATGAGGCGT
This sequence comes from Xylocampa areola, assembly GCA_935421205.1. NCBI lineage: Eukaryota > Metazoa > Arthropoda > Insecta > Lepidoptera > Noctuidae > Xylocampa > Xylocampa areola. The sequence continues at coordinate 12,533,979 of OW285218.1, read as the reverse complement.
ATACATTTGTGTGTTAACGTTTTAAAAACATTATTGTATTTATTTTGCTTTACAAACTGGAAAGCTCAATATCATTTGATACTTACGCGTGCCTATTGCACCTGATCATGTCGAATTATAGCTTAACACACTCGGAAAATATATAGCCATGAAACGACAAAATATACTTTCAGAATATTGATTTAAGATATTTAAAATGGCGAAATGATAGGAAATTCGATTTGAAAATACTGTTTCTTTTGTGATAGTCTCAAAACATATCATGTTTTATAAGATGCACCCAGTTTAACTTACCTAATAAGTAAATTGTGTAATAGACTGGCATATTGCGAAATACACAGTGCTTAAAGTGTCTATCGGAATAAGCTGTTAGATGATTATTCAAATGCATCTCGAGGATAACAGTACTTGAAGTTAGTAAACTTCAGCCGAAGTAAAATATACCTACCTAAAGCATACACTACAAACTCAGTTTTATTCAAATATTAAATTCAATGAACTCAGCTCCGATACAAATCGATAACATCCACCCGACTACTCATAACATACGTCGTAGCATGTTCAAAAATTTATAGCCTCTCAAGTTTGGCTGTTAATGGAAACAGGCCTTAATGCGGCTACCGCTCGCTATGGTAAATGGTTCTAGCAAACAGTATTATCATGTAAATTCACGTGTTGACTGCGAGTTTTCCGGAATTGGGTCAAACAGGTGAGGCGGCCCGCGGCTTTCAAACGGAAATATGTATTGTGGATTGCGGGAACTACATTTGTCGTCGGCTTCTCTAGATTAATAGTACGTTTTATTGTAGTTGTAATGCCGCAATGTTAGGGGAAGTTGTTAAATATGTAACGTGTGGTTGAGACTTGCAAATTTCGTGCTAGTGAATGATTGCTGGACTGGATATTTAGGCCTAATTTTATAATCTTCGAATATATCTTATTGGTGTTTGACCAGTCACGTCGATAGAGCTTAAGGAAAGTTTGCTAAGTACTTTTTTATTGTAAGTATACTTTAGCTCAAACAAAAATATTTTATGTAGATCGATTGTATCTTTTGATAAATCTGATTAGGGTTTGATCAGGCACGCTGATAGACCTTAAATATTACGTTCAGAGGTGAGGAATTATTTCAAGTACCATTGATTAAGTAGATTCGTCAACGTTATTGTTTATCTTTTCTCTATCAACTTTTTTTTTGATTTCGTTACTAGTAAAAGTACTCCCACAGTGTTACTTGTTTTTATTCTTATCTTTTAATTCAATCAAGTTGATGGAGTCGAGTGTTTAGGATGATGTATTACTGGATTTTTTGTTTTTGATTTATAATGGAGATAATTATAATGGAGATTAAATATAAAAACAAAATAAAAAAGCGTCAATTTTAGATTCCAGCGTATGAATTCTGCAACAAATATATTGGAGTTTATATTATTGTAGGTTCCTTCAAGGCCATTGAGTACAATTGTATGGAGTACGATATCTATATATAGGTAGGTAAGTACAGTAGCTACGACGCCCTCATTTCGTCTGTTTAACGCTTTCCCTAAATTGCTTTACAGTTCCCTTTATCTCTCGAGAGACTTCACTCAATGGAGTTTCACAAAGATTGGATTACGATTGGTGGAATTCGATATAACTCGATCTTGGGTTGCTTCAGTAACATTGCCAACATTAGAGGAAATGACATTCTGCATTTCGCAGTCTGTCATATGATTTGAGTAAAATATTTCTTACTTTACAATCGACAGTAGCCGAGCAATATGTTAAAATGAAATGCAACAATGTGTTTCTTTGAAAATGATTTTCTTTCAAAATTCTTCAATACTTCAAAGTTCTACTTTAAAATATAGATTTTGTCTATCAAGTCGTTTTGGTTCGTTCGTCTTTTGATGTTCGAGTCAATAGCCAGACGTCAGACAAAGCTTTGTGGAATGGACCACTCAAAATGAGCTTTTACATTATCGCCCTGGGGCTTACAACCAGCTGCGAAGCGGAGAATCGTTGGGATTTTATTGAATTACGCTTCATAATTGGACAACTGTGGATCAATCGAGATAACTGGGAATGTAGTAAAATTTCACAATCTAAGCAATATTGAGCGTATCTGAATCTAGGTACAATAAAATATTTTATTGTTTCCTTTTCCTTTTTCCTTAAGAAACAGAATTGAATTATGTTAATCATATCCGCAATGTTATCGTTCAGAACATTATGGTAATTGGATTTTGTTTAACATACTTATTTGATATAGAATCGATACAATATCAAACTTCAGGTTTTATCTATATATCTTATAAAAATAAGGTTGTAAAAACAAATATTAACTAACGAATTTGAGGTTGACTCGCATACATGCAAGTATAATTTGTTTGTGAAAAATAATTATATGGTCGTATGTAAGTAAGGATCGAACGTGCCTCATTATTGGATAAACATTCCAGGCCTCTGCCAAATAACCTATAGCAATCTGTTTACAATTTTTTAAACAGTGACGTTAGCATTATTTTATAATTTAAATAAAATGTGTAATGTCTACGATTTCTATAAAATGTAAAAAGATAAGAAAACATTGGCTTCATAAACCCAATATTATGGAAAGCCTGCCGAATCGTACTGTCGGTACAAGAAGAGTATTAGCTTAGTTTCTCAAAGCCTGCCAATACAATACGGGGATGCATTTCATCCGCTGACTTAACCAGGTTTTCTTGGGTTGGGCTCGTTCCACCAGTAAGTTTGTTAACGCAAGCTTGCTTATTTGATTCCCTCCGTGTGTATCTGTCAGGCTTTTACTAAGGTTTCAGCAAACAGTAGTCTGTAACGGTAGTAACGGAGTAATTACTGAGTTTAGTTAGTGAAAGTAGGAACGTTGCAGAAAAAGGATACTTAATTATTATTGATGCAAGTTTGTGCTGGTGAACTGTTCGGAAATGTTCAGCAAATAGTTATACATAAGTCAGTCATTATTTCTTTCTAAGTTTCTACTTTTGTGATTCAACAAAAAGTATTTCCTTGTTAACGGGACAACAATTTCTTTTCTAACATTGCGTATCTTATAAAAGGATTATTATATTTATTCAAAGAACTGAATTTGATATTTTTATATCTCCATTTTTTCTCTCATCTTCAATTCAACGAGCTGGTAAAATTCTTAAACCCCATTCGGAATTCATAGCTTATTTCGTGTACAAAACGCAAATCCGTTGAATGTTATCACTCAAAAGGCAGATATTTATTTTTTGCGGCAGTGTCCCGTAGCTGGCTCAGATAATTTCTCGCTCGTCCTAATTCCTGGCTTAACTTCATGCAAATCCCGCTGCTGGAATCTTGTTAGTCGTCGCGGTCTTTGACTGCATTCCTTTGTTTGTCACTTTGTTTTTGTATAATTACTTTGTTGTATCACGAGATTTCTAATTAGTTTTTGTGGTGCGCTTTGTAGGTTTTGTAACTTTAAAGCTAGCTGCTGTGCTGAATGTTTTAATTTGAGCTTAGCTACGTCGGTTCATCTAGCTTGTAGTGTAGTTTTCTCAGTTTCGTTTGCACTGTTAATGATATTGTTATTGTAATTCGTGTGTGTGTATTTTCTTTAAACCAGAAGAGTAACGTTCGTTATCGAGTTTATTTTTTATATAAACTATCGATGATGATTAAACTAGTTTTCCCAAGATTTTCGTATTCATCCCAATTATGTTTGTAAAATCATATGAGACATTTTACAAGTAAAACAAAATAAAAACCCATTACCATCGGCGTAAACGGTACAATTTTGCATGCACAGAGTACCGCAAAACGCTGAATCTCGTTTAAAAGGGAGCCCGATATCAAAGCGAATGCATCGGTGTTATACTTCAGTTGGCAGCTGACGCTCCGACAGCTATATCGTCGTGATATCTGTAGTTCGATACACAGCGGTGTACATCGTCCGTACAGCGGCTGCCGTCGACAGCCTTAACAATCAACAATTGTTGATGTCCCGCTTGATTCGCTTTATTGGCCAGTTCCAAAATATGAATATGGAACGATTTCTTTTTTTTGTGTTGCTTTGGATTTTGCTTCTAAATTGAGGCTGGGTTTTTTTACGAGTATTCAGGTTTGTTGGAATATTTTACATAAAATAACCAGCCCATAAATAATCCACTGGAGTGCAACGTTCTCTTTATACAGAGTAGACACGAGCATTAATCACCTCGCTAACTCACTGCGGGTTGGCGACGTCAGGCCCTTAAGTCACGGTTTCCTCTCGATCTGAAGGTCCGTATGTTTTATTTTGTATAATAGCTTTCGTGAGACATTCATATCAATTATTGTTCTACTTACGTGCATTTTTCGGGATTGCCCGACTAGTTTCAGTTTGACCCGCGAGATTGCCGCGGGGTCAGCTCATGACTGAAACATGATTCGTAACTAGTCGGGATATCGCGAAAAATGCACGTGAGTAGTAACCGGTGAATAATAAATACATAATTGATAATTCATCGTATTTCTGTTATTTCTTAGATTAACTAAGAAACCAAGTCTGAAAACAAGACCCGTTGCGCAAGCGGACCCGTAATAAATCGGCCACCATGACAGTTGATTGTATAACTGGTATCTAGAAAGATATTATTATATAGTACTAGTATGTTCAATTGTCCATAGTAAACCAAACAAGCCATAGAAATAATCTCAAAAGAAAGTAAGGCAGAAAAGAATAGGCATAATAATGATAGGAAATATATAATAAATGTCAAAGTTGATATTTATTATTGGAACGGAACATTTGTCGATGATATTAATATCTAATTATTGTAGGTACAAATGTGATATAGATCGGCTCATTTACCTATACTTACTTTGTTTCTGAGTTATATTCGGAAAGATAATTGTCTGTGTTCCCTTTGATGACACAGACAATTATCTTTATGCTGATAATTGTCGAATTAACGAGAAATGTTAAGCAATAACAAAATATAACAAGAGATATTTGATTTCTCTTTTTTGTTCGTTCCAATTAGGCGATACACCATTAACTTTATTATATTATAAAAGAAAAAAGCGTTATGAAGGATCTTAGTTAATTAAAATTATTTTTTCCGCCTCATTAAGCAGAGGGAAATTAATTCGTTCGTCCGTAAAAAATCCCCAAGAAAATTCTTAATCAACATTTCTGTTCTGAACATTTGATAACAAGTTTTCTGTCGTCTTACTACAAAAATATTAACGCTAGTTAAATGATACAATTCAATTGAATAATAGATTTAACAAATTTTAGGGCTGTGTTTGAATTTTTTTTTTGTGAAAATTATCACTGTGACTTACTTAATTACTGTTAGGGATATGTCCCAACACCTATGACGAACGATTGTTTAAAAGGCACACAAGACACGCCTTTAAGTATTATTTCGGATTTCTGTTACACGATATTACCAAGCAAAGTTTTTTAATTAACGAACTTTCATATTTACTGCACCTAACAAACAAAGCCACAAACAGACTGGTATTATAAATTAAGTTCTTTCACTTCTAGTCTTCTTGTTTACATTGTTCTCACATATGATTTCTATATTATAAATACAATGTAACCAAAATATTGTAATTGTTTGATGAAAAAGAGTAACCGTGGAGTTTCTTGCCCGTTCTTCTCCACAGGAATCTACACTTTGGAACGTGGCAACTAGTTTATTTTTTTGACAATTCAAAAGTGCCTGTAAACGGTCTAATTGAAATAAATGCTTTGACTTTGACTTTGACTTGCAATATTTATTTTCTTGCCTTTTACACCAGAGTAGTCTAGAAAGGAGTATTTCAAACAAAATATGCAGTTTAAAGTTTTATTTAAGTTAGAAAATAACCTCTTGGTAGTGTTGGCGCGTTGGCTCGTGGGAGCAGTTGAGTAGAATGGCATTATTTAAAATATTGCTTAGGTATATTGCATCAGGTGCTTTTATTTTGTTACGTTGTTGCATCTGAGATGATATTGTGTTATTTCACTTTAGAAAACGTCCTTTTGTAAGTACAGTGAGCCAATTTCCTGTTAATTTTTATTCTTTCCTCGGAGAGCACGTTAAGCCGTCGGACCCGGTTGTCAAATTAAGATCTATGACAGCCGTTACGGGTAGTCAGAGGCCTAAAAGTCTGACAACCAGTCATACCACGAGATATCGTGTTACCCAGTTACTGGGTTGTGGAGGTCAGATAGGCAGTCGCTCCATGTAAAATACTGGTATTAAGCTGCATCCGGTTTGACTGGAAGCCGACCCCAATGTAATTGGAAAAAGGCTGGGCAGATATATATGTTTTATTCTTTCCTGATGGATGTTTAAGGATTTCGTTGTACATCATTTTTTATCGCGTTGACAAGTGATTTACTTACATAATGTTTGTTTTAATTAAAAACAAGTTCCAAGTATTATTTGAGCAAGAAATTTTGCCACAATAGATTATAAAAGAAAACACATAAGAGATGGCCATTGTGCATGGGATGGTAAAAAAACGTCTGTCCGTTTATGGAAACTAAAAGAGTCGATGTTAGTAATTTAAACAAGAACCCCTAAACAAAGTATTAACCTCTTGAGACAATCTTACCGAAACTTTGGAGAGCTATTGAAACCGAACTAAATTGGAAATCAGAACAAATACCTTTTTTCTATTCCTGGAAATGTTTTTATATGAAAACGATATTAGAGCTATTGAAGTTAAGTATTGGCTGCTGGAGCTAGGTAAAAAACAGGGATCAAGATAGGATTTGATTTTACATACCAAACTCAATGGTTTATACATGGTTGAAATTCCTGAAGGTACTTTTTTACATACGTAGTAATTAAGTTTCAATCAGCGCAAGTTGTTCACCATGAATTTTGAAAACGTCTACTATGTAGGTAGATTTACGTTCATGTTTTCAAAGGATGAATAGAAGGTAAAACGGTACGAGCACTAATTGCAATCAAAGTCACTTTAATCTTTTACGGTCGCGTATTACCTACTACGTTAAATACGACGCTAATAGGTAAATAGGTAAAATCATTTACAGACTTAACTTTACTGAACTTTATCATTTATTTAGGGCATTTTATTATAATTGTAGCTTATTTATTATCTTAGCTATTTATCGGCTTTTATTTTAATCACGTCATATACGTGGTAAATAATTAATATAGTATAATATAATTCACTATTCATACAATACTGTTTCAATACAAAGCTACAGCACGATAGGTATACGTATAGTTTTCTTCAGAGCTTTATTCTCCTGTAATATTGCCTACAGCTCATGAAATTCCATGTCCCGAACGAGAGAAGCAACCGATTTCAGATTCCGTGTTCCGCCGGTGGCATCCGGCCACATAAATTATCCTAATGTCACACAGAACTTTGCAATGGAACTGTAATGCCTATATTTGTTGATGTTTTCGCAAAAGGTTTATGGATAGAAATGTATTTTCTGATAATAAAATAAGTACGTAAGTAATTCATCTTTAGTCTAATTTAGTGTCAAAAGTCCTCCGTGGTAAAATGTTTTTAGTATCTGTATGTATTGCATATATATAATAATATGCATTTTGATATAATAATATCATCATGATCATCCCCGTGCCCTTATCCCAATTTATTTGGGGTCGGCGCAGCATGTATATATTCTTCTTCCACTATCTAATTGTTTTTGAAATTGCATGCTGCAAAAGTTTTGGTAATGTTTTATGACCGGCCGCCTGCCTGACGTCAACCTTCATTGGGAATGCTGTTGTTGGTGTTAACCACCACCGATACGGTCTCCTTCTATCTAGCTATGTCACACCAATTTTAATATAATATAACCTTTACATAATGTCTATATATAAAAGTCTTGCCTACGCACAATTTCACAATATCCTTACAAATCAGATGAATACGTACTCTATTACTATAGTGAAGTTTTTATATATAGATAGTATTCGTTTTCTGGTAGCTGCTTTCCCAATAATAGTGCTTGCAATACTAGCCGCAAGGTGAATCGCGCCTCCGTCCCATCAATCGTCTTCCGGTACGCGTGCGCGATGATGACGATTGACGAAGTCCTTTTCGTGCGGCGATATGTTCGGGCATATCCATTCCATACACACTACTACGAAGATGGCACCACTTCAGCTATTAAGATATAGATAAAGTCTACTTACTCTGCCACAGCAGCTACCGCAGCCGCATGGTGAATCGCGCTTCGTCCGCGCTTACGTCTTCGCGTTCTTTTCCGGGAGTATGACGCCAGAAGCAGGCCTTTCCGCGCGTCAATGTGTTTGCGCGAGTCTTTCGCCAGCGTCCGTACCGCCAGCGACGTGGGGTCGAAGCTGAACGTAGAATCGTCGCGGTGCTCGTTCAGGTCCTTCTTTCTTTCCTGAGTGGTAGAACGTGACATGCTTAAATTTGACAATGTTATTAGACATGTCGTTAAAGTTATTTTATCGCCACTATGGTCAGCAAATAGACCACATTATCATATTCTATAGTCGTACAAGACTTTGAGAGAACTTTATTCTGCTTAACCTCTGTTTTATATTTAAACAAATGAACTTAAATTCATCGCTATCAGGCGGACAGACAGATTTACGCCATACAGTGCAATGAATAGGGTGGCACAATTTGGTGGTAATTTTCTAAGAAAAATTGAATAATAATAGACTCGAACGGGACACGACCCTGCGACCCCTGTTAAACCGTGACATCACTCTACCAGCTGAGCTATCGCGTCGCTTGTTCGCATGTTTAAAATTTCAGTTTCCCTTTTTTCGTCTTAAGGAGACGACTAATGAAACTATTAGCAATCATAGTTACAATATTTTCTTGTCTTTATCTTTAACATAATCATCACATTAAACTTTACAATTCAGCTTTTTGATTGAATGAGTACAAACCTCTTGCGTGATCTGCGACTCCTCTTCGTAACTGAGCGCCACGACGGCAAGCATCAGGTTGATGAGGTAGAACGACCCGAAGAACACTACCACGGTGAAGAACGACACTGACATCGGACCGCATGATGACAGCACCTGAAGGAAAAAATGCGTTATTTGATCATGATGATATTACAAACGACCACGCGAGACCACGAGGTATCAAGGTATTAAGTGATAAGTATCAAGTGGTAGGTACCAATGTAGAGGTTTCATAAAGGTCTTCTATGTGAGGAAAAACTCAAATTTTCTTCATTATGTTTTGTTTTTATGGATAAAACGACACTAGAACAATATTACACACTAGAAGACAAGACAGCAATTATATTTTATTAACCATTACTATATAAGAGTGGCATGTACGTGCGAGAACCAGCTCACAGTCTTTTTCAAGCTTTGACTGACGTCATTTACATTTCGTATAAGTCTCCATTGCATAAAGTACGTAGTCTGATTAACTAGAGCCGTTCGGATCCATATAAATAGCGTTGTCCCTAGCATTTCCATTTTAGTTGGACCGGCAAAACGGACGGAAATAGCGGGTTTGTAAGGGAAAGTTTATTCTGTGGTGACTCTAATTTGGTAGTTGGGGTAGGAACTCGAGATTTTACCAAGATTTTATTATCGTACATAACACTAGCTAGAATTGTAGGACATTACGACTTTTTGACAGTATTTGTTGTTGTCAATACATTTTAGCATCACGCCTGTATTCCCCGGAGGGTTAGGTAGAGGTGTACCGATCCACACTCACATTTCAACAATGCAGTTATTAAGACTCAACTCAATAGGCGGTAAGCCTATTGTCATCTACCTGGCACAATTCAATATTCCGGGTTGCTGCAGAGAAACCCAATACACTGTTTGTTCGAGCTGGGAATTGAACCCAAGACCTCACGCTCAGTAGCAGTGATTAAACCAAGTCTGAGACAGAACAATCTTTCAAACGCATTATCGCATGCGTAGCGAACTTAATAAAAAGAATACGGAGTATTTATCCGGGAGGCGCAGGTTCGTCTTGCTCCATATTTTTATTTCCATAAATATTTATAACTTTCAAGTCTAAGAGTTTCTAAGTTCTACTCTGATGCCTCGCCAGCTTCTAACCACACATAACAGAGAGATTGCATACATTTATGAGATAATTATAATAAACCTAACAGTCATATTACAATAACGATTGTCCTGAAATACTTCAAAGCCACAACGCAAATTAACCTACATTACCTCCTACATTCATAACTCTCAAAGTTTTGACAATAAAATCAAAGCGGAGTGAGTTCGGCTATTAAACTAGCAGAATGGATATTATATTAATTAACTAAGTACTTTTGATTTCAGGTCGCTTCGAATAGTTTATGTATATGAGGAATAATTTGTCGTTAGTTCAAGTTGTACTATGTTATAGAGTATCATATATACCCAAGGGTAGCAGGGATAGCCTATTGATATGACCGTTGGAATGCCAAGTCAAAAGTCGCAAGTTCGAATCCACGGCACGCACCACTGTCTTTTCGAAGTCATGTGCGTATTATAAATTAATTATCACTTGATTAAAAACGGTGAAGAAAAACATCGGAACCTGAGAGATGTCCCCGATGGTGTGTAAAGCCATGTCAGAGACCTACAGGTGGCTTAAACTCTGACACTAGGTTGTTCATGAACCACACGATAAAAAGAAGATATATATCCAAGGAATTTCTCATGTATCATGGACGTGCATGCACATACACCTTAATTTTATCAGGCGACGAAAAAAACCAAAGCGCGACTGCTGAGCGTAAGGTCTTGGGTTCGATTCCCAGGTCGGGCAAAATGTTATTGGGTTTTTTGTTAATAAATTCTCAGTAGCAACCCGGATGGAATTGTACCCGGTGGATGGCAATAGTGACCCTATTACATGGGACTTAATAACAGCATTGGTTGAATGTGTGTGTACAACTGTGTGCACCCCTGCCTACCCCTTCAGGGAATACAGGCGTGATGCTATGTTATGTTATGAAAAAAAAAAGAGGAGGTTCTCAAGCCGGTGCCAATATTTGTTTTTTTTTTATAAGTAATTGATTCTGTATTCTTCTTTTTCTGTCCGCAAAACTCGAAAAGTAGTCAATGGATTGGCTTGAAATTTTTTATATATTTATATAAGTGCTTAGCAATTTTTAAGGATAAAGTTCATTCTGTGTGTTTATATTCATTTTCATTTTTATGCTCTTTGCTAAATTTCGTAACAATCAGTTCAGTGGTTAAAGCGTCAAGGACTAACACACAAACAGACATACTTTAGAATTTCTAATAGTAGTATCGACTAGTAACGATTCGGATATGCTATTATACCAATTTACTAGTTAAATGTTATTAATCGCATTGTCTATGGCACAGTTGTTTCTGTACTCGTCATTAAATTACGGGACGGGTGTTGCTGTCCTAATTTAGTTTACCAAGTGTGTGCCGAACTTGATTTGTAGCGACATTACTAATTATTGAAACGGTTTCCAATAACGCTAATTACTATATTATTGCTATATTCACATATTGTTATATACTTAACATAAACATAACATACAATAACGCCTGTATTCCCCGAAGGGGTACGCAGAGGTGTACACAGTTGTACACCTACAATGCTGTTATTAAGTCTATTGTTTCCTAGATTAAAACCAACGGATATTAGATTTAGCTATTTGTAAAGGTGTTTAAATTTGGTGAGACTGACTTGACTGCCTCGTTGGTTTAGTGGTCGTGAGCGTGAGGTTCTAGGTTCGATTCCTTTTTTTTCCTGGTGGTAAGCGACGGTGCGGCCGAAGATCCAGAATAAATCTGTTCACTCCTAAGTCGAGTGGATAGATTTGGGGAGAACGATAGTTGGGGAATTGTAGCAACTGCCCTGACCCGACTCCCACAACGGTTGCACCGGACTACATCCCGAAACACGACTAGGTCGCTTCACGGTATGGCTTCGTCCGGTGGGTAGTAACCAGCCGCGGTCGAAGCCTCCCACCAGAGTTGTGTTGCCTGTTTTGCACCATCCAGGGACCACTTGTAGGGATTTCATTTTAAGGATGCACTCCTACGGATGCGGGCAACTCAAACCCCAAAAGTTTCGGTAAAGGAAATTCGCAGCCCGGAGTTAGGAAGTCGGTGGTGGGACACCCCCTTCGGAGAGCACGTAAAGCCGTCCGTCCTGCGCCTGATCTCTCTCCGGTCGTGTCGAATTATTATATTAGTCCCATCGGACTTTAAGAGTGAGGGCGAGATACTGCATCTGTATCTGCGCATACACTTGTGCACTGTAATATCTCCTGCGTACTTGGCTAATCTGCGTGGAGATAACCCGCCGTGACCGAAATACGGTCTGGAGGCGTATTATTATTATTATAGTTGGACTTGAATATTGACTATAATTTTATTTCATTAAGGTGAGCAAGTTTTAGATAATCTGTATGTATATTATATTATTTAACTAAGTATAATACGAAAGTTTGGAAGTGCTGAAACAAGGGCTTTATCTAATGAATTAGAAACTTTCACTTCACCTTAGATATAGTTGGAACGAAATGTTCTGACTACAGTCTCGAGAGATCAATAGCTTCTAGAAATACAAGCGAATTGTTGAGTTGTAAGTACAATCAAGTGCACAAAAATGTGAACACAAACTTTTAAAAACTCACCGTCAATACCTCTAGCGTGTATTACTAAGATAATTAGTTATGTAATACAGAAAGAAGAAACATTCCTTCTACACATAGGTATACATTAATACTACTATATTGCTCAGATAACTATTATATGGAGCTTAAAAAGTGCAAATGTATGTGCTCGTGACTGTACCAATGCACTATGCATTTATGATTCTATTTATTAGTCTAGGGTTTCACTCAGGAGTCCATTAATTTGTTTAGTATAATTGTAGCGTGCACTCTTTCTGAGAATTTACTAGAGTATTATCAGCTTGTAGGTAACTCTAAATGCTCTTCTCATGCAGTTAAGAGATAAGTACTAATCCGTATTTATGAGTTCAGGATCCTTTCTATGGTTTTTTTTTAAGATGTACCTACGTGGCGTCTAAGATTAGCTTTATGTGTTCTTGTGTCAGTCGCAGAAGAAATAGTAAGTAATTATACCCGCTTGTTTTTGAATCGGTCACTTGGTGCTCAACGAACGAACGAATCCATACCCGATTTACACCACTTTACGGAGCGTTCATTTGCAACGGTACATAGGCTCGTGTTTACCAACAACATTTCATCTTATATTGAATATAGATAGAAATTGTTTTATGTATCTACAAATGAAATAATTAGACCCCTGTAACACAGGTTTGCTACCTACCTCAGGGGTCAGGGAATTCAATTAAGTCTTGTACCAACCTTTATGTGACTAAACTATTTGTATTTGTATAAAACTCAAAAAACTATAAACGCATATCTTGTCAATCTCTTATTTTGTTAGGAACAAAATGTCCGAATTTTTTCAAATCAAAAATTTGGTATTTATTTTCCGGAAAAATTGTGTCAAATAAATAGACGCTGCTGGAGAGTTTGTTGCGCCACTTTTTCTTTAGAGCTTAAAGTTATAAGCGGTGGAGGGTGGGCTTATAAGTCTTAATGTTTGACGCAAAAAAAAAAAACAAATCTTCAGTCAAATTTATATAAAGAATGAATTAGGGTAAATTATGCGCGTACACTGAATGCAATAACGCGAATCTTGTATATCTTGACTCGCGCATAGCGGGCAATATTCACCAATATTATCGTTGAATATTACACTCGCACTTTGCATTGCAAAGCGATAGTACCACCTACGTGCAGGTACATCCAGTCGATTGAGTGTAAACCGCATCTGAATAAACCCTTAAGGTTTGTACTTTGGATTTACAATCGTATTTGACGGATAGAGCGAGACATTATAATTTTCCTACCTATAATTACATTTGTGAGTGATATTCATGTCGATAGGGGCTTTTTTTAGTTAGGCACAATTAGTTTCAGAATCTATTCGGATGAATATTTTTAAGGCCTGTAAATTTCATTACAGAAACTCCGCCCCTTTCAAAATGGCACCTATTGAGAACTTGATATCATAAATTTCAGAAGCTCAAGTCATATCAGATCGACACTTAAGACTTTAATTGATAAAGGCCTCAGACTGTCTGGAACCGAAACTAGTCTGACAATCCTGTAATATGTAAGGGACTAAGCCTGCACACACCTTAAATAAAACTGTCTCAACTTCAACAGTTAATAATTAACGTAGATTGCGCCAACAGATGTAACAGCAAACCGCTGTTTAGTACTAAAACGTGTCCTGTTTTGTCCTCCCAACATGTTTAGTTAGTCTCTAGGTGCCTGTCTTGTAAACGTTTGTCTCCTCAACCGTTGTAGAAGATTGTACAAAGTAATTTATTAGTGTCCCGTTACCCGACCGTAAGATAAGCGCGTGTTCTGTGCTTGTTTAGGCTCAAGCCAAGGTTTATTAGCCATTAGCCGCTTTACATATATGTATACGTATTTTGGAATAAGGGACTTTCAGGTACATGATTTTATTTAGATTTGTTTCGTAGCTGTTTTGATAGCTTTTGTCATTCCAAAATAATATTTGTGTAAGTTGCAATTTAAACAGTAAGTCTTTACAGTTTTCGTGATTACAACCAGACTATCTGTTCATCTGCTATATTTCGAGATATCGGATATATCCAAAGAGTATACTGCAATGCGAAAAATCTATAATTCATATTGAATATGAGTCATAATTATGCACAATCAACCGTCATGATGGCCGAGTGATTACGGAAACGCTTCTTGCGCCACGGTTCGTAGGTCCAGTAACTTTTTGAACCCGCAACTAGCGGCATAACAGCCCATCTCTCGACCGCTGAGGCAAACACGCTGCCATTAGCTTATGTAAAGTGTATGTACTACGAAGTACCTGGTGTTTTAACTGTTTGTCTTTTAGTAACAGAGGTCCCGTTTCATGTAAAGTTAGCTATTTGTAATTAAGTTTGGAATTAGTTATGTTGTACGTATATAACATAACAAAATGCTTTACCGCTAGAGCATGCTAGTGTTCACTTTTTGCCTGTCCATCGAGTGATTCCGATTTCCGTATTCCTTTTTTGCTTTATGTGAAACCGCGTACGTGTACGTTCATGATTGATGATAGGTAGCAAGCATCTGATACAGGATAGCCTCGTCAGAGTGTGTTGCTGGAAATCCACAGCTGTAAAATTGAATCTACAGATTCCCCTGTTTTTACACGAGTGCCCAAACGGAGTGTTATGTTTTTAGGGTTTATGTATGTTTGTGAGTTTCTTTATTCCATCATAACTTCTAAAAGCCTGGACCGATTTAGATGTATGGGGTATGGTTAGAATCCTTACATTGTTCCGGGTAACATAGACTAGAATTAAAAAAGGGGCTATGGTACACAAAAAGGCGTGGATATAAAAAAATTATTCACACATGGCAGGTGCGTTATTTAATTTTTGAATTAATTTCATTAATTTCTTGTATGGAATATGTTTTGAAATGTTCTGTGATTCCTAAGATATAAGATATATATACCTAGTGAAGGTAGGTGGTTGTACCAGTGGCGTGCATTGCATATAGGCAAATAGGCAGTGCCTACCTCAAAATAATACCTAAATGCAACCAAAAAATGTACGTCATTTTGGGTATGATATAACTATAGAAAAAAAAAATGTGGCTGTGTTTCATTAACATAATAAGCATATCTTTAGTGTTCAATTTTTCAAATAAACATACATTCTCAAAATAACATGATAGCACTAATACATTTCGCAATTACTGTCTAATGACGTCGGGAAAATACTTTTGAAAACGCTCCAGTCACAGTACCATCTTGAAAGCGGTTCTCCGAGAATTAATTAAGGGCCAACCGGTAAACGACCCTCACATTATGACCACACCCGCAACTCACGTAAAGTTCATTTGGTAGGAGTCTGGCAGACCCTTTGTAATAAAATTCTGAGACCTCAAAATCGTTGGAGCGTTTTAATGGTTAAGTTGCGCATACTTGATGAACTAAGGTTTTTTTAGTATATCTGATAGAGTTTTATTTACTTTCATTTTAATGCATATTTAACTGTTGAGAGTTTTTTACTGTTTTTTTTTTACGCAACTAATAAACTTTATCTAGAATAAATTGCTGAGAGTAGTATCGTCAATACATAATATGAGACATAGGTAAATTGATTAAAAACTAGTAATTATATTTAAAACTTCATAGTTGTATGTAGATACACTATCAGTGTTGCAGTAAATAGACAAGCCATCTCGACCTCTGCTGACCACCGCGAATTCTTCGTCCACATTTTAATACGTCTTTTGGCGACGTCATTGCTATCTTTTCAGTCCCTATACAAAATATAACTTTAAGGTTCGCTAAGCATGAATTAATGCTTTTCAAAGATTTATGTGTATTTGTTAAGGTAATTGCATCTTTACGACATTGTATTAACTGCAAATTTTGTCGTGTCGGTTCGATAACCTATATTGGGACTGAATAGATAGCAATGACGTCGCCAAAAGACATTAAAATGCTGACGAAGAATTCGCTGTGATGAGCAGAGGTCGAGATGGCTTGCTCAGAGCGCCTGGATCCGGGAGGCGCAGGTTCAAATCCTGCTCGCGACCGTATTCTTTTTCTACAAAAATTTATAACTTTAAGGTTCGCTAACTATGAATTAATGATTTTCAAAGATTTATCTGTATTTATGTACATTTGTACTCTATTTTAAATCATCATTCATTAGCTCTGATCCCAATTTTTTTGATGCCGTCGCAGCTTGTCTTCTTTTTCATACTGTTCTATATTAAGTTATGAAACTCCGACTGAACGGTCATACGGTGTCCATACTGTGTATTTTATGTTCATTAGTGAGTGTTTTAGAGAGCAACCATGCGAAAAATGTCTGGAATTCACTCAACACTCTCATTTAAAATGCAGTTGCGATCAATTTGCAATTTTATGGTATAATATTTTTACTGCTAATATTAGCTTAAGTAATAAAATATAGTAACTTCACACAGATTAAGATTCGGACACATTAAACAAGTTTGGCTTTCTAATGGAGAAAAGTGCGTAGCCCAAATTGCGGTCTTTGTGGTAAGGTGGAAGATGTACTTAATTTGTTGATGGAATGTGTTCGACACAGAAGAGAAAGGGAAGCATTAATGACCGAACTAGATATAAATGTATCATAATTAGGTGTATTTCAATCAATTTTGTCTAAGCCTTACAGTAAAGATGCTATCATAATTTATATATTTCGGTGCAAATTAAAGAGGGTTAATAATTCTCTTTTTGCTTCTTTCTTCTTCTTTTTCTCTCTTAAAGGGTGAACCTTTAAGTTAGGATGGGGGGGGGGGGGCATAATGTTGATTAAAAGCCTCAACATAATTAATTTCCAATAAAAATAAAAAAAACTCACCAAATATAATCAATACTAACTTCTCCCACGACTTTTTCTGTGTAGACTACTGAATTTTGTCCAGTCGGGATAAAAGTATCCTATGGGTTAATCCAGATTATAAACTATATTTTATTATTGAAAGAGTAACAAACATCCACCCATACTCAAAAACTTTCGGATTTATAATATTAGTAATATATAAAGCTCTCATAGCCCAATGAAAAGAGGGGTCGGTAATCGATCGTCGATGTTAAGCAGTGCTTGGCACGGTCAATCCGTTAATAGGTGAACAGCGCTAAAATCATTTTCATCTGAATGTCTCCGTGCTTCGGAAGGGACGTAATACTGTCGGTCCCAGCTGTCGTTATAGGTAATTAATAATTCACTAAACTAAGTCAGGGCCCTTTTTACATGACTCCAAAAAAGAGTGTTATGGTTTTTTATAATCGTGTAGAAATCGTCATGGGTGTCCTGCACCTTTGGGCGAGGGATATATCGAATTCCTATTAACTAAAACTACACGGCTACTTGAGCATTTAAACGACGTTAAACAACGAACAGGTAAAGGACATCCTCAACTTCAGAAGATCACACCGGTGCCCCGAGTAGCCAAGTCCTTTGACTACCAAGTGCTAACGGACGGCTTGGACAACTCCAAGAATCTAACCTAAGGTACGAAAGAAGATAGTGTGATACCTTCTTTATATCTTGACGTAAACTATCTATACACTACTAACTAAACTCACCATATTATATACATTCTCCCAATAATCCAGCGTGATCAACTGGAATGTGGTGAGCATGGACCATAGGAAGTTGTCGAAATTGGTGTACCCATGGTTGGGGTTGGGACCCACACATAGGCAGGTGAACTCCGACGGGCAATGTCTCGCCCCAGTCAGGTTGCCGCATATGATAGGCACTTCATCTGAGTTCACCATCCAGTTGGAAGGTTCTTGAATCCACCTGTAAACAAAAAAAAAATTACTTTAATATTTGCCTAGGTTTTTTATGCGCTGATTGTAGGTAGGTGTACACTCCGCTTTTATTTCTCATATTTTTTTTTAGGTCTTTCGTTATTTAGCGAGTGTTTATTCTTTTGACATTATGCTACCATAATTTATACTATTTTGATTTTGAGTAAAATTATATAATATAACCTTTTTTCCCTAATTCTGGTTGTAGATAAAATTATCAAAACCAGAGGTATTGTAACAACATTATGAATCGGAATCGGAAGTCATCCAATTTATGTTCAGAAGCGGACGTGTATGAGCCTATAATATAACATGTTAGCCGTTTCACGCCGCAAATGACCTCTGAAGCGATGAAAACAAAATAGATATTATATTTCACGCTAAAATAGAAGTTGAAACCAACAATTGGCTAGAATAAACGAGACGGGCTTTCAAATAGTTTCATTCAAAACGCTCTTCTAAATTTACCAGAGAAAAAAATACATATTTCACGTTACACAGAATATGTGTGAAGTAAAGATGTGAAACTGTAATAAGTAAGTAAGTACAGGTCAATGTAAAGATACGAGATACTACGCACACAAATACATCAAGGTTCAACAATCGGTGACACACTCACTGTTGCCTACGAACACCAATTTTAATTAATAACGGTATTAAATATCTTAAATTTATAAACGCATTAAATTTATTAAGCCTAATTTGAATTGGAGGCGTTAGAAAAAAATGGAATAAAACTTTACTGAAAATTGAGTTGTTTTATTTTTAATATAATTATGGCTGCATGGTCTGTAAATCCAGGTATTTTTGCAATGAGTTTTAAATGCTTAGGGTTGGTTTTAAATTTTATTTAAATACTTATAACCCCATTTTGATTAAATATATAAAATCGTCTTTTCTTTCTTCTTCTTTTTTTCAAATAATAAACTAAAAATATATTCCATTATGCCTGTCATAACGCGTCATTTAAATCCAACAATAAATTCGAATATCTTATCCTTGTTACGGATTTTAACTTTTCACGTCAAGCGAGTCGTGAAAAGTTTTTTTTTAATGTTACTGTACTTTTTTGACAGGACATCATTCTTTCTTCGGAATTATAGGTACTGTTATGTGCGTCTAGATGGTAAAAACATTCCTGTTGCATCATTGGAGTTTTTAATAATCGTTATTGCGTATCTTATTTTTTAAACGTATGTACTGGGTAGGTACGTAATTAGTCTTGTAAGTTTCAAATATATTAAAGTCAATTTGGTTTTCAATACTGTGACATTTCTAATTCGCATCCGATGGAAAGCAATAGATTTCATAAAAATAGTACGGTCAGCGCTAAAAGTCGCTGAATACATTTTTTTTTTAAATGACTTGTTCTAAAAATATTTATTTAACTATCAGGAGTACCAAACAACAATCTTATTATAAAATAAATACAGAAGATACACTAATTCATTTCACCATCCTACGATAACCAGCATTGCAGTCGTTGTAGTTTCGATTCGTTTTGATCGACTTTTGTCGCTGGCTATATTTACTACGATCGGTACGGACTTCGACTACTGTTATAGTTAAAAGTAACTGTGCTTGTGAGATTATATGTCTGTAAACGCACCCACGACACAGGAAGAAATTCCTAGTGTTGGGCAACGTTTAAAAAAAAAAAAAAACTAAAAAAAAAAAAAAAACTATATTTTCTGTATTTGTTTTATAATAAGATTGTTGTTTTGTACTCCTGATAGTTATTGATAGTAGTAGTAATTATGATACAAATGAGCTAAGTTGGCAATTCCAGTTCCATACTATGTTTTGCAACACACGTGCGAGGAAAAACTAACATAAAATTACATTTTGCAAGACATTCAAGTAAATACATTTTATAATTAAATGGAGTGCGAATTTTTTATGTACTCCGAGTCTATGGTCAATTCGCGCGCAGGTGGAAGGAAAGGCAATGACGAGTTGCTAAACAGCCTAATAATAAATAATAAATTAAAAGTACTACTTACGCCGACCAAGCTTCATCAGTGAAGTTCTCCCCCGGCGGTATCACCAGGTTTTTGACGCATTTGTTCCTCAACTCGCCCATGTAGACCTGCAGGGCGAACAGCGCGAACACCATGAGGCAGAAGATAGTCAGCGTCATTACTTCTGCCAACTGCTTGAAGGAGTGCAGCAGTGCGTTGATGATGGTTTTTAGACCTGTTGAATGGTTGAGTGTGTTATTTTAAGTGGATATAGAAGAAACCTTAATTTATAAAGCATGAATAAAATTATATGAGTAATAATATATAAAAATATCTTGAAAAGTTACATAAAAAAATTCAATGTGAATTTTTCCGTTTCGATTTTTACAATCCTTTTTAAATATTTCTTTTTGTTCAGCTTATTTCAATAGCTACACAAATTAATCTTATTTGACCGAGTTGTACATAAAGGCTTTATAATATGTAGCAAACATTGATTTACTCTAGCTCTCAAATCCTAAACTAGGTCAAACTGTCTATTCGCATCTTACGGTTTGACGCTTGTTTTCCAAAAAGTTGATACCAGAAAAAAAAAACAGTGCCTTGACTTCCACTCTACTATCCATAGATTAAGCATTAACCCGTGTTAAATAGTAATGACACACATCATAGAAAAAAAAAAAACTTAAAAAAACAAACAAAGTCTTTGTTGAAACATTCCTCATTAAGTGTCTTCTGATCTCCATCTGGAAGTTAACCGTTAATGTCTACTTGAGGTTCTTAATAAGTAAGATACGGTTTAATGACCCATCAAATGAACGCCTTGAATGTCCTCACGGTGTCTCTCTCACTCCTCCGAAACAAACACTAGACGGATCCTCTCATTTGTTTGTTTTGGGAGTTAAATTCCCTCTCGCCGAATTGGGACAAGAGTAGTTTTAGCGGTGATTTCGTTCGTAGATATATTATGGGAAATGGCTAAATTCGGAAGAGTTTGTAGTGGAAATAAGTGTAGGATTCAGATAATGTGACTTTAGGAAGAAGAAGAAGATTATTATTTGGCTTTATTGAAAGAAGCCTAGCTTTTTGTTTTGCACAGTCTGATACTCAGTTTGTCTATTGTTTGTTTCAATAAATTATTTGTATTTTATGTGAGTCAATACGAAATATAGAAAAGGCGAAATTTGATTAATTTTAAGTTAATTAATATACAGCAATACTGACTAGATTTACATAAGCTGCCCTGTACATACAGCTAAAAATCA
Organism: Xylocampa areola; assembly: GCA_935421205.1. Taxonomy (NCBI): domain Eukaryota; kingdom Metazoa; phylum Arthropoda; class Insecta; order Lepidoptera; family Noctuidae; genus Xylocampa; species Xylocampa areola. The sequence goes on along the minus strand of OW285218.1, from coordinate 12,512,445 downwards.
AATTCGGAATTTAAAAAGTATCTTACCCGGCATTATAGAAACCGTCTTCAAAGCTCTCAGCACCCTGAATGTCCGCAGACCAGCCAGGTTGCCGACCTCCATGCCAATCGTAGCGTACCCTGACGTGATGACCACGAAATCCAGCCAATTCCAAGGATTACGAAGGTATGTGTACTTATTTAATATGAACCCCTTAGCTATACACTTAATTATCATTTCCGCCGTGTAGATCGCCAGGAAAATGTACCTGAAACAAAAGAAGAGTGTTAGTGTTGAGGAATTTATTTGTTCAGATGCTTCTTTTGAACGTCTGTTTGATGAACATCCTGGTCTGTGTCCGAGTTTAAACCACCCATAGACCTCTGACATGGCTTTACAAATCATCGAGAATATCTCTCAGAGGTGATGATTCCTCTCGATGTTTTCTTTCACTGTTTTAGTCAGGCGATAATTAATTTGTATTAAGCAAATGACTACAAAAAGTCAGTGGTGCGTGCTTGGGTTCAAACTTGCGACATTTGCGAGTCCAACGGTCATACGGCGAGGCTATTATATTTAAGATGCTGTTATTTGGAAGACATGAACGCTCCACAAATTAGTAACTGGTGCAAGATAGTGATTAGTGGTGGCTCTTGGTATTGGCCTCTTTGGGTCGCTTAGCCAATGAAGTAAGCTAGCTGCTATTACACTTATTGAAAGCTTTTGAAGATAGAAACTTTAAGTTTCAATTATTTTGTTGTAAGTGCAAAAACTTATATGGTGTGTCGGAAGTACGTACCTGATTAGGTAACATAACACGGAAATATTTAATTTAATATTTTACGCGAACCAATCAGTATCGACCAGTACTGACTTGTGTATAGGACGGGACCCCGCTTGAGTTGGCGGGTTCAAAACCTAGCAACCTAATGACTGTGTGACTATGTTTATAATGTGACACATGTTAAAAGAAAACATGGTGCGAAACCCGGACCTAATGTTCTTTAATCGTCTTCAGTAAGACATCGACAGTTCGAACAGTTCGGTCATCTGGACAAGTAGAGGTCTTCTAAGAAGACGTAGTACTGTGGGGCTGTTACGGGATTTAATAATAGGAGTTTAAATAAATAACAATCCAATGTAATAAATATAACCAACAATGTTGCTCACGCTATCACAAATGAACTCCATGGAAAAAATGGAACAGGATTATGTAGTTACAAAATACCGTTCGGGGTTAACGAAACTTCGCGATGACGTAAAGTCACTCTGTTGGCTTTCCCCTAAAGTTATTCGTATTAATATTGGGTAGGGAACTTGGTAAAATAATAAAGGAGTTGCGTGCAGTTGGAATGAGCTCGTTGCGTTATTAGCTAATTTTATCAAGTTTTGATTTATATAAAGTACAAAATGAGGTTCTGGATCACATCACTAATAGTTCCAGATTTAAAATAGGAAAATGTTGAATCTTATATTATTTATTAAGAATTACGGTCCTTAAAAAAATACGGACGTAGCGTTGCACACGACATGTGAGAAGCATGCCTAGTCATCCAATTTCGCTTGTCATACATGAGCTAAACGCATACAATCACTTAAAACTCATCCACGCGGCGCCAATACGCTGCGTGTGGGTGTGCGTAATCTATGGCTTCGCTTCTGACAAGGCAAGGTCATATTTTTATACACATACTAGCGGTCCGTCCCGGCTTCGCACGCGACTATAATTTGAGATTTAAACTATCCTATCTCTCAAGTTGGATCGAACTGCACATGGTGTGCGAATTTTATTATAATCGGTTAAGTGGTTTAGGAGTCCATTGAGGACAAACATTGTGACACGAGATTTATATATATATTTTTATACACATATATACATCCTCATATTTTTCAGATCCGTGTTATTAATATTTATTAACAATATACACATACTCAGGTCTTCTTAGAACTTCTTATTAATGTCAAAACGTAATTAAATGAATCGAACATTATACACATTAATTCGTACGAGATTGAAATATGTCCATATTTAAAGTTGATGACAATAGGTGAGGTTAGGTAATTTATATAATTTGTAAACAGAATGAATTTTTCACACAAAATACTTCATTAAAATTTGTATAATAATTAATGTTTGTTTATTATTTCTGATTTAACATATGTATGTTTATTTTACGTGAGTAATTAGTTCTTTATATTTGCATATTGTATGATTCATATTTATTTGCACGCCGTCTACATTTCTTCCTTTAAATTCTCCTCTCGCAGGTCTGCTGGAAGAGATTTCTTCAAGAAATAGGCAGGGCCCTTGTACATTATATTCTAAATACCTATTCCTGTCACTTATGTGCCATCTAGTGATGTGTAACTCATAAATGTTATGTGACAATGAGGGAGTGCCTCATTTTCCCTCGCGAGGTCCTCATGAGGTGCCCCTCATTTGAGGTGAGGAATCATTCAACGGCGTAAGTATTCACTTCACAACTCGCGACTCGGTGTGTAAAATTAAAAAATGAGTTGATTGAGGAGTATGTTGAGTACATTCGCGAGTGAGGTGGTACAATGTTCAAAATTCACTTAGCTCACTCGCGACTCGGTGTCAAATTTAAAAGTGAGGTGAGGAAATTCGCGAATGAGTGGTTCAATGTTGAAATTCGAGTAACTCTTTCAATTTGCGAATACGAGGACTTCAAATGAGGTAACTCTTGAGTGAGAGACGCATCACTAGTGCCATCAGAAAGAGAAGACAATAGAATAGAGATACATTTTAGCTATATAACATTTGAAGCACGATTATGACTAAAAGCATTTGAGACGGATTTTCATTCCCAGTCAACAAAACTACATCAGTTTCAAGTTACAAGTTCACAGGTGAAATCTTTTATCGTATACCCGTATAATCCCTAAATACCCGTATATACTACCCCTTGCGAAGGGTTGGGTACACCTTTCAGTAATGGCGGGACGGAACCATACGTTGCGGTGTCATATTCTACAGCCTAATTAGTATTCGTAAGCCGAGATCTTATGGTCACCCTAAAATTTATGGTACTTCAACGGTGTTGCCAAATGTTAGAATTAAATCAAGAGGAAAATTTGAGCCGTGCCTAAAAATTGCCCGGTTTTCTGTTTAAAAAAGGTTTTTTTTTTACAAGTGGAAACATAAACTGTTTCAGACAGGAAAAGCTTGATTGCTATTCACAGAAGCTTAACAAATAGTATTTCTTTTTGAAATTTGAATATAGCAGTCACTTGAAATTATGCGTCATTTGCTCAACGGCTACAGCGCTGAAGTGGCGTAAAATTGGGAAGAAAATTTGTTGTGTAGCAACTATTGAATGAAATGAATCCTGTTATCTAGTAGGTATCTATATACATACTAGCTTCTGCCTGCGACTTCGTCTCGTGGTCTTCAGAATTGGGTCTAGTCGGGATAAAAAGTATCCTATGTGTTCAATCCGTTCAGTAGTTATTGCGTGAAAGAGTCACGAACATCCATCCATCATCCTCACAAACTTTCACATTTATAATATTAGTAGGATAGGATAGAATATTACATTTATTTTAGTTAAATAAATTACTGTTTAGACAAAAATTGTGACAATTTTTATCTGGAGACAATTTCTGTTTGGATTCCCGGGTTAGTTTTTCGTTTAGGGAATTTAGGAGAGTTCGGAATTGGTTCCGTTAGATTGCAATAGGCTCATCACCTACATGAGACTTATTAACTGTGAAATTTAGGTGTACACATACTCAGTATATCTCTGCTCACCTTCGGGAATACAGGCGTGATGTTAGATATGTATAAAAAATTCAATAAATGGTCTAATATTAACTGTTACTTTATAAAATAACAAAAAGGATTTTTATAAATGAAACGACTCATCAATATTTATTTTAATGTTCTAAATATTCAGAAAATGTTAACGATGTTGGAACATACAAGTCAGAGGGTAGAGCGGAGCTAATTCAAAATTAATAAGATTAGGTACACAAAGTACTTTACGATCATAAAAGTTACTTCTAACCAAAAACTAGCGAGAATGGCTCTTCCATTTGTGCATATTGTTTTTCACATCAAAACTCCCACACACGGACCGCACGATTTCTTTTTTAAGAAAATTTGCAATCGTAACTTCATGTATTTTTGCCGTGTATTTTTGGTTGAAAGTTTTTGCTTTTTTATTGCTGTATACAAAAATATTGGTATTTGAATTTATGAATAAGTATCTATTTTGCTTATTTGGTAAGTGTTATTATGGGAAAAATGTACGATAACCTTATCTGTCTGGAGACTTTTTAACGGTGTCCATAAATTACCATATTAACTGACAATAAAAAACACAACTACAATACCAATAAGCTTAGGTACTTTTGGAAATAAATCCACTCCACTGACATAGGAATTAAATCAATTCGTAGTTTTGAATGCTTAATTGGCTTCGAAATAATTTAGAAACCAGGATGTTTGATAGATTATCCAAGCATGCTAAATAAACTTAGCTACAGTTCAATTCAATTTTAAAGGAACTAGCATGTAGCTAAATTTATTTTAAGTATATGTATTGTTTTTAGGCGTTAATTTGGAATTAGCTTGGAAATGTAATTGCATTGGAATTGAAATTAATTTCAGGAGTACCTTACAGGTATTGGCATCAACAACATCAACGGACAGAAAATATAATACTGAAACACGGACCTTCAAAAAATACGGACGGAGCGTTGCGTACGACATATGAGAAACATACTAGTCATCCAATATCACTTGTCGTACACGAGCTAAACGCAAACAAATACATAAAACTCATCCACTCGGCGCCCGTACGCTGCGGTTGTGTGCGCGTAATCTATGCTTCGCTTATGACAAGGCAAGGTTACATCTGTATTTATTTTAGATCCGTGTGCTGAAACACGTACCTACTGAAAGTTATATTATAAAATATCCTTAGTGCCTCTACAAGCCCTTAATACTAAAGGATCTATAATAAAATCTGACCTAACTTCGCAAATTAACCATCAATAACCCATCGAATATTTCAGGAGTATTTTCAAAGAATCCCGATCCTAGTAAATTTGATAAGGAACATTACTTCATTAATCGTGGGTCAACAAATTTGGAAGAGGGCCGCCATTTTGTATTTGCGCGGGAATTTTAATAAAATTTACTGCAAACGACGCCGTCTTCTGAGAATGACGTTCTTGATTAATAGCTCGGCATTGTTATTTTTAGATAATGCTTAGTTAAATTAAATTTTATCTTTTTGTTTCTCGCATAACAGACGAATTGGGAATTCTAAGATTCAATGCAATTAAAGTAGTTGCCACACAACGGCGCCTCGCAGTTTAACACGCCAAATTTCCTTTTTTTCACAAGGATTGCGTTTTCTTGGAAATGTAAAATAGGTATATCCAATGTCTTATTTTAGGACCTTGTGTAACTGTATTACCAAATTTTATTAAAATCTATGTCGCAGTTTTTGCGTGATGGATTTACAAACACAAATTCAAATTCATAAACTCACACATTTAAACTCAATTCTTAAAACTCAAGTTTACACTTTTAAAGTGGGGTTCACATATTTATTTTTCCCTAATAATGGATGAAATATACATACAAAATATCAGTTTACAGTTACATTTTTAAACAGTAAACGCGAGTTAAATTATTGTTTCCGATCCATTGTAAGTAATAAACGATTGTTGCCATGAAAATAATTGTTTAGTTCATAAGCTGTGTTTCCTACGTTGTGTAGGTACACGGGCGAGTAAGTAGACATGCGATGTCGTCATTAACAGTGCTGGTATCGGAACAACCGGTTAATAAAGGAGCAGTGTTTTACCTCACAAGCTCACATACACTACGTCACTTAGTCAACATAGGTAATTTATTTTCCTACACCGTTATATTATGTAGACTCGCACAATTTATCATCGCAGTTGAATAGACTATACTAAGTATCAACAATTTGGTTAAACCGTTCTGTGAATCACGGCCGTGAATATCAAAAGTCGGTAATTAATCATTGTAAAGCGGGATGTATTGTGTGAAAATGGCTTATTTAATCTACATTCAATCAAGCGGTAAATCTCTACTATAGCTATTCGATTTTCTAATCGTTCTTCGAATGTCATTAACGAGTAAGGATTTGCATACCTACATTTTATATTTAGAACGCTGGTCAATAAAAATGGAGTAACGCCTTAATAAGCGTAAAGGAAAAAAAAATTACGGCATGTCCTAATTTTGATCGTAAATGGTTTTGGTGCGTTCTATGTCGTGTCGCTCTGACCACTTAGCCATCTCGACCTCTTTCGAATCCTGCTCGCGACCGTATTCTTTTTCCATTTAATATAGTTACTTTAAAGTTCGCTAAGCATGCGTTAATGCTTTTCAAGGATTTATCTTCCTCTAAAGTCTTTTGAATTCTAATTTAATACAAAATTTTAAACATTTTAGTAGTGCTTAAGTATGAACCTAAGTAAGTAGTTAGTTACAGAAAATTGCATGTAAAATGCGTATAAATCTATTACCAACACAAACAATCCACTCAATTTGTTAACAGTTAGAATTTAACGTAAACAAAACGTCTGAACCTCGTCAAGAATCTCTCAGTATAGTTAACCCTATCAATTATCTTCACACGTGCTACTTATCATACGCCCGGATGGCAAGCTATACCTCCCATGTACAGTACATGTATTATTAGTGATGTGCCCTAAGTGTGCCCACGTTACGGTATAAATGAATTACTTACACCACTGGGCCCTCCATAGCGGCGTTGGATCTAATTATACAAGGGCTAGGTTCACCAGGATATTGAGTTAACGAGTTAACCGAGGACTCTGATGGTTTAGTTGAGTTGTTAGATTGTAGTTAAAATACTAATTGAAGGGAGATTTTGTTTATAAGTATGTTTATTTATCTAAAACTAGCTTATCCAACGGACCATTTTACACGACTGCCCAAAAAAAAGTTGTGTTATGTTATTAGGGTTCATGTACTTATGTATATAGATATATGTATGTATGTTTGTGAGTTCCTTTATTCCACTATTACTTCTAAATGCCTGAACAAATTTCGATGTATTGGGTATCGTGAGAATCCTTACATTGTCCCAGGTAACATTCAAAATAACGGCAGACTTGCTTTTGGGAAAATTAAAAAAATTGCCAAATCGCTCTAGCCATTTTCAAGTTATGTGTTTACCAATGAACAGCATTAAATTTTTATATAAATTGGTAGGTACATTCATTCGACATTCCAAATACGAAACCGTAGTGAATTTACGTGTGCGTTAATGACATGTAAAAAAATCACAAGAAAAAGAGCCATTACGATTACGAAATTTCGAATAAAAAAATTATAAATATCTGATTTCTTTTTTAACAGGGTCTAAAAGAAGAAATACCTTTTTTTTTCAAATCCCCTCCGGGACCGGTCTCTTCCCCTTCAAAGGTTTGTAATTACCAACTCGCAGAACGCAACACAAAGAAAAACAAAAAGTTTATTTGACACTGTCAGTTTTTTTTTTTTTTTTTGGTGTGCCTCCTTTTGTATGTCCTCTGGCTCTGCAGTGAGACAGTTAGGTAATGGCTGATTATGTGAAATATTAGACGAAATACCAAAACAGCTAGCATTTGATAACGTTTCTGAACATAACATTACCAAACTCTTTATGGATACAGACAATTGAAAAGCAAGCTAAACAAAACGAAATTCGTTCAACCAAATCAAATTCAATTTAACACGAACTTAAAATATTAATTATGAAAATGAATATTCTTAGTGAAACTGAATGCAATACAGCTTCAGTAAATCTCAGTTAACTTTATTATAGAACGTAAGAGCTGTCGGCAACTGGGCCACTTTATCATCATAGTTTTGTTAAATAAACTTTACAATGGATATATAGTGTAGCCTGGGATAGCGTGGTTTAGTTTGTCCCAAGAGCGCGACACTTCAGAATATGGAATGGTCGGTGAATTTCCAATTTAGAGCAGTTTAGATTCGCTAACGAAATAACTGGAACGTTGCCTTTTTACACGACTGCCTTTTGATAAGACCGCTATTGTACCCTAAATTAATGATTGAATTTTATAAATGTTACTCTAATGGTGTACAATAAAGTCTACTCTATTTGTCTATGCTGGGTAAATTAGTCCTCCTAAGCATTGGACATTCGCATATGCAAGGGTAATTCAGACAAACATGTTCGCAGTCATTCATCTACAGAGTGGTCTCTCCAAGTTTTGTTTCATCCTAAACGGTTGAATATCGACCACAGTTTGCGGGTATGAGTGTGTAAATTTTTAGGCTCAGTTGCACCAATTTTTACTTAACCGTAACAAACGAAGCTCGATAATTGTGACCAATATACGAAAGTAATACGTCGGTTACGGCTATAGTTATATCGGTGCAACTCAACCTTAATGTGTCAAAAAAATATGAATCGTCTTTGTATTTTAGCTAGAATGCGTAATGTCTCTCTTTTCAATGACATTAAAGTAAAAAAAATAAAGTGAAAGCGACAGGTATAGTGTAAGAAGCCTTTTTAGAAAGTCACTTTTTATTTGTGACGGGGCGTTCTTTTATGTACGTAATCCTTCGTAATATTCATCAATTTCCGACTAAAATATTGTAAAATAAATTCAATGTTCGGTGACCCAACCGCCTACCTATAAACTGAAAGCTACAACGCGGTACATAATCGTTAACTTTATTGTTTGACTAGCAAGAATTAGGTTAATTTGCACATAACAAGTTACTCGCGTAAGCTATGCCACAGCTTCAAGTGCTGAGAAAAATTTTATTGGTTACTTTTTTAATCGATGTTAGAGTGGTTAACGTTTGCGGCGGGAAATCGATGTGGGGTTATATTTTTTTGTGGCATTTTAAGTAGGTTGACTTAATTATGGTTTTATTTTCTTTTAGAGTAGGTAGAAAAATGTGTGTAGCTAATATTAAAGTGTAGTTAAAGGGATATTATTATTATAGCCGATTATAGGCGGTCCGAAACGCGAATGGAATGTACTATTTTATTATCCCCGTATTAACGTCCTACTCTATAGTTACATAGATAGCATCACGTCTGCATCTCCGGAGTATTAGGCAGAGGAGTAGTGCTGTACACCCACATATCACCGATGTAGTTATTGATTCCCGTGTAATCAGTGGTGAGCTGCTACTGAGAATTTTCTGACAGAGAAACACAATAACATTTTGCCCGACCCTGCAATTGAAATCTCATGACCTCACTTTCAGCAGCCCCGCTTTGAACCTCTAGACCAACAAGGTAGTAACTCAATAGTTGTCATACGTATTAGTTTAGAATAGGTATACCAATGACTTTATATTCCTACTCACACAGTTACAATTTAGTCATACAAGTACACAACTTTGAACTTACACAAAGTTCAGGCGATAATATTCATAAGAGCATGACCCAATGACCGCCGACACTACAAGAGGGCACATGAACACAAGCGTAAAATGGCCTCTCATTGTCGCCCCTACAACGGATACGCCTCCATTTGTGTATGTATCTACTATTTTACAATATAATGGTCGTTACAATAAAGCAATAAAATTTATGAGTAAAGAGACTCCGCCTTTAAAATGGCGCCAACTCGAACTGTCAAAGTTGTAAACGTCATCAAATGTTTCATAAATTTTGCAAATACTCGATGTTCTTTTTAGGTTTTCGTATCTAAATGGCCAATGGAATCCTATTCCTGAACCTACTTCGTCAGTTTTTTGTTTATTCGTCTGTCTGTCTGTTACGTGGCTCTATCTTTTGAACTCTAACTGCTAGCTAAAACTTCATCGAATATTATGTGTTGTTAATAAGACCTCTATGATGAAAAATAACAAAACAAAAAAAAACAATGAATGTGGTACAAAATACTACCTAAGTGCGTGAACGTCACTCACACGCTAGTTTTTTTTAAATCAAGTCCAAGTGATATCAGATCGACACTTGCGAACAAGTTACCTATGGGCCTAAATTGAGTCGGACACAGTCCTACGCTTTCACGAACATTCTAATTGTCCAAATTCTAGCAAATCGTAGAATTCGAACGATAGTTGTGCTTATTCTCAAGGTGTTAAAGTCGACATTCTTTTGTGTCTTACCTTTTTGGGCTCAACAAAAAGGCCAGAGCTATTAAACGATTACTACACTTATTCTTAGCATTGTAAGGTCGATTTTCTTTTGTTTTATTTTGTTTAGAGGTCCAACAGGCTTGCCAACGCTTGTCAAGCGGGATTTCGTGGCGCTGTCGTGACAGATACAGTTGGCTTAGCGAAATACACCAAAGATTAACTTCTCAAATTGAATTTGTATTCAAGCTAAACATTTTTACAGTCTTTGCAAAGGAATTTGAAAGAAGTTAAAGCTGTTCACCGTAACTATATTGGCTTTGATACATGTCTTTTGAATAATTACACTATTAAAACAAATTGGAAATGTGTACAATCAGCGCCAGAGGTCTAATAACACGCACAAGAGCTCACGCAGTTTATGACTCGATGTGTTCAGCGACTTTTGTCGCCGACTGTACATAAATATATCGATGTATAATTTACTTTAATTATAAGGCCATCACTTAAAAAAATCTAATTTTCTACTCTTTTATTTCGTGTTATAATAATTTGATAGCAGTTTACTTATTTTTTGCAAAAATCACATTAATTTATCTCCAATGTGTAATCACAACATTTTACGTAATCAGGTTTCATTAAACTCAGAATAAGTCAAATAAATAAAATCACGTGGCGTTGTGAGCATTACGTTTCGTTTGTTTGTTTAGTAACGTAACTGAAACCATTCAACGTTTTGTTTATAGTCGATAAAATAGAATGCTGATACCACTGTCATTAAAATTTAAAACAGATACGGATTGAGAACTGTTTTAAGACTAATTAAATGTTTATTTCATTTATAGAAGTACGGTCTCACAAACTTTTAGAATGGATTTTAAAAACGACTAAAGTTGTTTTTGTTACATACGCAAACAAAACAAAAAAATAATTAACCTTTTGAAATTGAAAATAGCCATATAATTTCTCTAATAAATCGGGTTTAACCTATTTACTCTCGATAGATTACTATAGACACATAACAATAATATATATTTAATAACACTTTGCAGCGTTCGTGGTTGCAGGAGTCCACGCTGGAAAAACAAAAAACCAATAATACACGCGATTAATCCGGTTAAAAGTTGTTTTATTATAATGTGTAGTGATCGCGCAAACCTAAGATATTACTATAATAATATTCCTGTATTTGAGACTCAACAGGTATAATCTTAGTCGTTTCTGAAACCGTTTTCCTGATTGTATGTACGAGTATTTCCTAAATACACCGTAATCATTTGTTATATCTTACATTACTCTTGAAATTAATAACAATTCCAATCAAATTCCAATGTTAAATCAACGCTTTAAAATGTGTAATGTTTAAATAAATTTACCTACATCATAGTTATTTCAATTTTAAAGCATCATGGTTTATTAGTATCCCGATTCTTTAATTGTATTTAAGATATTTTGGCATTTAAAAGTACAAGGAGAAGAAAAGTATTACGATTTCTTTTCAAGAGTAACCCTACAGTGGGGTTACTTTTGAAACTAATACCAATTCCAATCCAATTCCAATATTAAATAGTCCCTTTATAACAACGCGTCATTTTTAAATAAAGCCTCAATTTTCTAAGCATGTTGTCTTCATAATATCCCGAATCTATATTATTTTTTTGACATATTGGCATTTATGTTTACGAACTGACATATTTACAGTGTCAATCGAACGGATTTATTTTAAAGAGTAACCCTACGGGTCTGAACTAGGTAATAATTCGAAATGCTATCCGACTCGCTCTTAGCCGTATTTTGTTTTATAACTGGGTCACCAGGTAATTTAAAAAAAAACTCTTGTGTTTTAAATAAATCGACGCCATATCTTGACGTCTTATATTAACTTTAAGTCATTACTGCCAATGTTTTCGTTCACAATCCATCATTATTTGTGTGTTAATATTTACTCTAGTTGTGTGCACGATCGATCAAAGTCGAGACACAAATCAGCTTTTCTCATTACCCGAACAAAGTTAAATTTAGAGAGCTACAGCTTACTTAGAATTTTTGTAACGAATGGTATTTTAGAAGTGACGTTCTATTAAGGAATTGGAAATTAATTCCAAATGTGATGCTGAACTACTTCTACAAGTTTTGAAATAATTTGGAGTAACACGTAAGATACTTACGTGCGTAATATAAGCGAAATAAGAATTTGTCTCATTTCCATTTCTGAATAGAACAAATTTTTTTTGCCGCTCTGTGGTTTTGGCCACAATACAGAACATATATCTAAATAGTACCTGTATGATATATTTTTTCATCAAATGGCAACTATATTAATCAAATGGCAAATATATTTCTAAAATCTGATACTATTGTAAAGACAAATTCAACTTATTAAGGCCGCTATCTATAGCTTAGTTAGCTGACTATTTGGAGTATCTTCCAATCCAAGAGTTTCAGGTTCAAACGCTGCTCACAATTTAATCTTTCTATTCACATAAAATATTAAGAATGACGCGACGCCTTCATATCATAAAATGTTTTAGAAGTTTTTAAGGGTTTAAGTTTTAAGTGGATCCATGTATAACGTTGCTCAGTTGAGTGATGTATGTATGTATGGGAACGCTCTCATGAATCATTCATTGACACTTATGAACTAGCGTTACAAGTGCTAGTATTCGTCGTTTACTCAAACTAGGTAGAACTTATGTTATTATTATTATTTTTTGTAATTTTTCTAATATAAGGTCCTTTATGTGTATATTGTTTATTGTTTTCTTTAATGTGTGTTTCTATGTATGTGGTTTTGTGCTGGTCTATTAAATGCCTCTTTCTTTCTTTCTAGTAAGAACACGCTTTTAATGGATGTTATTGTGGGCAAAAGGGAATATGCATGTGATTCAAATATACAGCGTGGTGTCTAGGTCAGATATTTTTATTTGTGATCTTTGGTGCTGTAGAATGACATCTATCCAATTTTTTTTTTTATTAATATTTTTTTGACTGAAATCCAATTATTAAAATGTAAGTAATAATTAGAGATGTTTAAATTAACAAATTTCACGCACGGCACGCGAAACTTGACGTCACCGTCTGTCGTTATTGGGTGTTTTTCATTATCTGTTGCGTACGCTGACTTCAGAGAAAGCGCGCCAAAAAAGCGGCGCTCCAAACGCCCGAAACTGATAACAGTTTTGTTTACTTTCATACTCAATAATTATATTATTACAACTTTTATATTTTTTTAACGATGCGAGTCTTCTACCTACTAACAATTACTATAGGGGATGATTTAATAGACAGTAATATTAATAGAGTAATTTTAGTTTGACGCATCTTGTAATTTGTTCCATCTCGCTTTCATTATAACCATGCGACCCGCCCCGGCTTCGCACGCGGTGTGAGGCCGATTTTTTTCATCATCTTTTCTTCAAAAATCATTGTTATATTTCAACCAATTTACACAAAACTTAAGAATTACTCGCCTAAACCTTTCTCATGAATCACTATGTTGGTGAAAACCGTATGAAAATCCGACCCGTGGTTTTTGAGTTTATCGCGAACACACAGATAGATAGAGCCCGCGGGGGTCTTTGTTTTATAATAAATTGTGATTTATAACTATTATTAAAATATAGCAATGCTTTATTAAGATGGCCAATGGAGACCCGATACCAATCTTGAAAATGACAACATAACACTGTGTAGTATTATATTACTTAATTCAAGTTGCTTCCCTGTATATAATAATTATTGTTAGCGAGATTTTCTTAATATATTTTTGAAGAAGATATTTTTCCTGTTTGCTCTTACAAGATTAATTTTGAAATGGATATCTGTACCGTGACTTACGTATTTAATGGTAACATTGATGTGGAAAATACGTCCCAATTTATATAAGCTAACAGTAATTAATTTTCTAACAAGATTGAATTTTACTTTCCAGCGTGCCTATTAGCTCTCTCGGATACCAACGAATTGAATTGACACAATGTTTAGTACAGTGGTAAGTTGGTAACCAAGATAGCCAATAGGAAGGCAGAAAAAACGATACTGTTAAATTTATTTGAATAACAATAGCTATAAGCTATTAATAATGTATTTATATAATATAGCAATAGCTTAGGTTTTCGCGATAATTAATAATTTAAGAGGTTTTTTTTTGGGAGTCCTATTGTTGATGGTTGCAGTTACCACCAACAACAGCATTCCCTATGAGGGTTGGCATTAGGCAGGCGGCCGGTCATAAAACGTAGCCAAAACTCTAGCCGCATTCCTGTACAAGCAGAGAGTATGTATGGAAGAAGAATATATGCTGCAACGACACCAAAAAAATTGATGATGAAAGTATTATTTTTTGTAAATCGTGCCAGTTCATGTATGTAAAAATAAATAAATAACTAGTTAATAAGTATTTATATCTACGTCGTTTCAAGAGACGATATAATTAGAGCTTCTAAGTGTCACACAAGGCAATTAAATGATTGAATTAGATGCAATTTCAGCAACTACCAAAATCTAGTTTTCTTAAATGGGTTTGCCTCGATAGGCGACATGACCTTTCGTAGTTTAGGTGGGTTGGGTTTAATACGGTAGGTTAACAGAGAAAATTTAATAGTAATAATATCTTTGGTTTTGCTGCCTCATTGGTCTTGTGGACCAAAGCGCGGCTGCTGAGTACGAAGTCCTGGTTTCGATTCCCAGGTCCAGCAAAGGTTTTCGTGATCACTACTCATTAGGCGCAGAATTTGCCGATTTCCAAGTCAAATCATTTATTATAATTATATCATTTATAGACCCTTTTGAATTGTCAGAAGCTACTTAATTGCTACGTTTCAAAGTGTAGATTCTTTTAAAAAAGAACTGGCAAGAAACTCTATGGTTACTTTTTTTTTCATTAAATATATTTTTGTAATGGCAAGTAAGTTTTGTATATAAGTTACACTGTTTCCGTTGCCAATTAATATGCGAGAACAGTGTAAGATGATGACAATACCAACAGACTTTAGTTAAGCAAATCATATGGTTTGATATGAAGAGTGCATATTAAAAAAAAAACTATATCTACCTGACGGCGCCCGTTCACGAACGTGACGTCATGCGTCAGAATCACCGTACTCAACCATATTGTAGGGAATTGAACGACCCAAGACATGGGATCGTGGTCATGTTAGGTGTGGAAAAAGGGCCACACTTACTATTAAAAAACTTATTGTTAAAGTCACTCATCCTCTTTCTTTTTCCCCTGTTTATTTAAATGCTAAAAAGTTATCCAAGGCACGTGGGATCAATTTGATTATCAGCCCTTAAAATGTTGCATTTATATGTTATTTTATTCTGATTATTTGTTTCAAATAACTTAATGATCTACGTTGATTTTTGTTTGGCGCTTACTCAAAATTAGGTGGTCCCTAATTTTGAAGTATTCTCTATCTAGATAAGAAGAAGCCATCAATATTATTCCACTTTTAATTATAATTACGTATAAATTGTTATGATCTAGTAAGTAGTTGCAAGTGCAGCTGCTGATTGCGAAGACCTGGGTGGAATTCCTGAGTCGGGCACTTAATGGGTTTTTATGTTCTTAATGGGTGTTTGTGTAGCAACCCGAAGTTTGGACTGTGCCCGGTAGATAAAAACAGGGTCACCACCTATTAACGGGAACTTAATAACGGCATTGGTGAAATGTGGGCACATGTTTCACAGTCACACAACACTTCTACCTACACTTTCGACTCCAATGTTAAAAGAAATCCCAAAGTGAATACGACATTTACTTTCGAAGAAATCTAGTCTACTCGAAGGCACGTCGAAGTCCGAAGTAACAAAGAAGTGAACATGTACAATACTTCTCAAGTTTCAAGCCACCCAATAAGTTAGAGGTACCTCAGTAATTGTGCCACAAGAGTGAGAATACTTTTTTCACTTCGGGCACATTGCCAACTGCGAACAATTGAAGACGGCGAACGGTAGAGACATGAAAAAATCAAGCTGGTACGCTCGGAGACAGATATAGCTCAACATACCGAAAAAAAAAGTGCTCTAAAAGTATCCATATAACGGTCTGAAGAACAACACATTTCAGTCTTGTCATCATTTGTGTACAAAAATGAAAAAAAGACAGTAGTATTATTACTTGCGCCTTTCGGATGAATACTTCAGGCAGTCTGCCTGCCTGTCCTGACCTCTGCTCACAATTCTGACTAACCTTCTTCCACATTATTATTTTTACGCAAATAAAAATATCTTATCTTATCTTATTAATACGTCTTAAGATGATGTCTGTCGTCGTAAAACTGTATAACTGTAGAGTTAGCTACGCATGCGTTAATGCATAAAAAATATGTAAAATATGTCTATAGTCAATATATCAGATAACATTAATTAGCACCAAGTTGTCAAATTAAGATCTATGACAGCCGTTACGGGGAGTCAGAGGCCTGAAAGTCTGACAACCATGTCATACCATGGGAAATCGTTTTACTCAGTAACTGGGTTGTGGAGGTCAGATAGGCAGTCGCTCTATGTAAAATAATGGTATTAAGCTGCACCCGGTTTGAGTGGAAGCCGACCCCAATGTAACTGGAAAAAGACTACGCAGAGATAGATACATATTAATTAACACTAAAGTCACTCTGCCAAAGCATTAAAAATGCATAATTTTATTCTTTATGATCACATTAAGTAGCTGTTGTTGGTGTGTTTTAATCGACTTCTGTCACTGTCTGTACCGTAGTACGGAGTCTCAGATAACTACTAGAATCCGAAACAAATGTATTGCGGAAGGTTTAATTTAAAATGTTCTTGCGCACTCCTTTTGTAAATGGACTGCGGAATAGTGAACTGTGAACTTTTCAAACAGTATTTTGGAAAATGGCGAGCGTTAATATGAGAAAGTATTAAATTGCTATCCACCATAGTGGCAGCTGGCTTTATGTTATTTTTTATTTATTTATTTAGCTACACAAGTGTACAAAGTTGTGCAACCACACTTCACTTGACCAATGTTGTTATTAAGGCTCATATGTAGTACGGCTGAGCCTGTTTGCACCTACCGGGTACAATTGCAAACTATAGGCTGCTATTAAGAATTTTCTAACAGAAAAACCCAATAACACCGTCCGACCCGGAAATCGAACCCAGAACTATGCTCATCTGTCGTTTTGTTGCACCTAGTTTTCTGTTTTCATGAATAAAAACTTTTTATTACAGGTCCGTAAACTAAATCATTTAATTCGATGGCTGCTACGTAAATAATCGTATCCCACAATATTGCCATTTTTACTTTTTTGTGTTAACTAACTGATCTTGATAAGTACTATGAACTATGTTAATTTGAAAGTCAAATAATAAAAAATAACAATTTTACATTTCAGTTTTCTGTCGTATGTTGTTTTTGCATGCAGTGTGAATAATCGTACTGACTCTGGCAACATTCTACGGGGGACGAGTGTGCGGGCGCAGTGACGTGCTGCGCATCGTATGTATCACTTACCGGTCGATACGTCGAGCGTGCGCATGTTTCCATCTAGATGTTTGTACACTTTGTTATAATATTATTGATTCGTTTTATTAAAATTGAGTAATGCGAATTCAAAAAGTTATTCAAGGCAATATGCACGAGCACAAAAGCTCTGTGATATTGCGTGTAGATCGGTTCAAAATGACGACAATGTTTGTGATGTTGTACACGAAAATGAAGAGGATCATTGCATTTCAAACAATGACATCGAAAAAAGATTATTGGGTAAGTTTTTAAATGTTTTTTGATATACCCGTAGGTTTTTATATAATTTTAGTTAAGCTTGTAAAAAAAAACAAAAATGTCACATAAGACTATCGTTAGTAACACATACGATTATGTACGTTGTTTCTTTCATGTAAATTGATATCGTATGTCACACAAACGATTGTTTACGTCGTTTATTAATAAAAGTTTTATAACGTATCTAATACATGCGACTATATACTTAGTTCAATTAAAAGAGTTTAGTATCGTATTTACAACTTAACACAATTTACGTCGCTCAATCTTTTACCTTAACTAACAATACGATAGTATACGTGGGTTTTAAAAATATATTGGTGTCTTATGTGGGTTATTCTTTTGTTACAGACTCTCCATTACCAAATGGAGCCGACCTAATAGATATTACAGCTCTTTCTGAAATTTTGGGTGATGATTTTTCATATACACCACTAACATTGATAACTTGTGACAATGGTTATTATGTTATTTTGAATTTTGCTATGAGTTTGAAAATTTAATTGTTCATTAGTGCGGTGGTAGTTTTGTATGTTGATGTTTATTTTAATTTTCAGATGACGATTTTCTCGAGATAACTTCACCGAATAAGCAGCAACTAGAAGATGTATCAGTATTGACATCAGTATAACAATAATGAAACACCTCACCGGACTTCTCCGAGCTGCTCTATTAACCACTTGGATGTTGATTGCACTAACGATTTTTGTCCGTATTTTATCGGTACTAATACTATACATGAACCGCTTTCTCAGCTTTCCGATTTTTCTGGCTATTCAACACCTCAAGCAAATACGCCAATGTCTAGTTATTCAGTTAACTCTAATGCTCCTGTTTCTAGGAGAACTAAAAGTAGAAAAGATAAAGGCAATATTCGAAGAAAGCATGAACAAGAATGGATCCACACGAAAAGAAAAACTTTAAAAAATCTTGGTAAAGCTTAAGCTGTAAAGGCCAAAAAGTTTTAAACTGACCTTCTGGAGAAATTAGTGTCTTTTATTATAAACGAAAGGTGGGTATTATGAATTTCACCGTGTTTGATCTTAGTAAAAAGTTAGCCACTTGTTACATGTGGCATGAAGGGGAAGGAAAAAGAGGAGCAAACAACGTGGCCAGTTGTTTAGCGAATTTTATAGCATATGGTGTGCAAACTGGGGCAGTAGAGTTCCGATTTTGGTCAGATAATTGCCATGGCCAAAACAGAAACCGCATTGTGTTCACTGCGTATATTTTTTTGGCGGAAAAATATAATATAACGAACAAACAAGGTATGTTTGATCGTTATATTATATTTAGAGAAAGGACATACTCAGCAAGAAGGAGACAGTGTTCATGCACTAATAGAGAGAAGTTCGAAGAGTAAATTATTATATACTCCTTTTGAATGGTTCACATTAGTGCGGTGGTCTAAAACAGATGGACGACCATACAAAGTTATTGAGATGGATCATACAAATTTTCTTGACTTCAAGTCTACAATACAAGGTAAAAATTGGACAAAAAATTTGCAGGTTAATAGTTTTCAGTGGACTAAGATAAAGGAATTAAAAGTACTTGCTGGACAACCAAATAAACTTCTATATAAATATAATTTGAATTATATAATTATGATAATTGTGACGAAAATTAATACCAGGCGCCGACGACAAAATAACCTTTCTCTAGATCTACTTTACCATAATTCATTGCCAATATCTCAAGCGAAGAAAAAATTTTTGATTAGTCTTTTTACAAGTGGTGTTATTCCAATAATTCACCACGATTTCTACACAAGCCTTCGAGTAGAACCTTCATCCTCTCTAAATACTAATGAGACTGATTCAGAGTAAGTCATGTTCACACGTTTACAAAAGCCGATTGATCCTCATGAAAGTTGCTATATTTGTCTTAAAAATGTAGTTTTTTTATATATATTAAATATTTAAGTTAAAATAAACCTACAATTCTTGATTTTAAAATTACCTTAGAAAAGATGTGATACTAATTCATAATATATATTGTGTAAAAGTACAGTTCAGAGTACAAAATACTAGTTTATAAAATATGATTGTGTTTTTAGGTAGTTAATATTACTATTTTTATAGATACGGGTTTAAGTTTCTCATGAAAGTTTAGATCTCTTTTGTAAAGGCTGTGAAAACCTAATATTAATATTATTATTTGGACGTTACTGTTCTAGATTAGAAAGCAAATCGGAATAATGATTTGTATAATAACTTTCGTAAGTCATATTCATATTAATTATTGTTACCGGTTACTACTCACTTGCTCATGACTAAAGGCTCCGTTCGAGCTCGAAACTAGTCGGGCAAACCCAAAGAATGAACATGAGTAGTAACCGGTGTAACAGGTTTTTTAATTTTTATTATATGTTCCAGTAATTTAAGAAAATAATTCAATAATAATTTTTGAGACGAATTTTTTTTTTGAATATAATTATATTTAAACTGTTACATGAAATAAGAAGAATATTTGACACATTTTTGTTTTACAGTTTCTGCCTTGAATTATTATTGTTTATATTTAAGTTGTGTTGACAAAAGAAAACGTAATTTTTATGGTTCTTTGAGTGATTAGTTAATAAAACGACTTTAAATAAATAATACGAAGTTATAATTTTATTTACATCTTAATTTAACGGTTAAAGGAGGAAAAAATTAAAGCCCGTTTCATATTTTAACATATTTTTGCTAACCTAATCTTCACAATACACTAATAAATACACATTGCACAAAGTAAAACATGGTATGTGTAAGTTACATCAAAACTTTTCATCCTCAGGATCAATATAAAGTATTGTATGTTTTATATACGATATTTATACGCACTGTTATGGAGGCGTAAATTATCGTAAGTATCACTTACAATTTTTTCACCATATGCATATTCGAAGTAAAATGTCGTAACTGCAATATTTTAAAATCTATGACTAATTAGTATTTTATTCTAACACTATACTGTGACTATCTGTATTATCTATGCATAGTGTAAATTTTAAAACAAAATGTTGAAATACGACGATTTAGTTAAAGAAAACATCTTTATAGCTCTGCCCTATAAAGTTTGCATTACAAACATACAATTATATACGTAGGAGCCATCGAATTATCAATTAACATACCAACATATCTTTCAACGAAAACTGAGGTTTACGTATAATCAATAACACAATGAACATTAACAAAAACAAACCGGAAAGTAAGCATTTAACCAAGTTAATCATGAAACAAAATGTGTGCATTTGCACAGCGCCTCAACTTGTGTAATTAGGACCATCTGTTTATCTGTCTGTTTGCTATAACCCTCCACAACACGGAGAAACACTTAGAACGAGAAACCTTCCAAGTAAAAGCTTATGCGGTAACCAGTTTTATTTTACACTAGCTGTGCCCGCGACTCCGTCCGCATGGATGTCGTAAATTAATACCATGTCGTGTATGAACACAAATTCATAATTAACAAATGTTCGACGTGATTCTTAAATTAGCATAACTTTTTTATTTATGAACCAATTGACATGAAACAAACACTAAATGTTAAGTGAAGCTTACCACAATATATTAATGAAAACCACATCTAAATGGGATAAGCCGTTTTTTCCGATTAGCGTGCACAAACGCATAGACCAACAGATAAACAGACAAAAATTCTAACAATTATTGTTTTGGGTGCTATTTGCGTTGATAAAGGTCCCAATAATATTTTTTCTCATATACTCGTATCTTCTATGTACAGACAGCGATCCGTTACATTTTTATTATATGTATAGATTATTATATGTATATATTACAAATGATACTCTGAGCCCAGAGGATGTACTTAACACTATTACTCATTCGATTATATCAAATCGAAAAAAAAAGTTGTTAACAGACAGTTTTGTTTCGTGTTTAGCACTATAAACAGCACATTGTAAACGAGTAATAGAAAAACATTAGTGACAAAGCTTTTTTTTTATTTGGTATTGAATTCATATCGATTAAGTGTTTTTAGGATAGTCTGAGTGTCTCAATTTGAGTGGAAAGAGCAATATCATCTTTTTCAATAGCGTATTACTTAGGAAGGTCTTACACTAGATAGATCTTAGTCTTTTTCCTAGCACAAGTGATACTTACATTAAATTATTAAGTAGGCACATTAGACTTTTATGTTGAACGAATCCCAGTATAACCCGTTGAAGATCCAAAGTACGACTGAATGGCTTTGAAGGTGGTGTGTTTATATACTTTTATTCATTGATTAATTATATTTGTTCATTACTATTATCATCCCTTATCCCAATTTACTTGGAGTCGGCGCAACATGCTTTTTTTTCTCAGATCTCTGTCAGCCGTCATCTCGGTAGTCAACCCTTTTCTAGCGATATCATCTTTCACACATTCCATCCATAATTTCCTCGGCCTTCCTTTACTGCAGCTATCCGCATTTATACTCAAAACTTTCGTCGTCATATGATCCTCATTCCTTCGCATCACATGTCCATACCACAAACAATTTCCACACAACCTCCCGGTCACCGACATAACTTTCAGACTTCCTCTTAGATAGTAATTTCTAATTCTATCTATCCGCGTCACACTACATACCCCTCTCAGCTACATGCATCCCTTTCATTCATCCCTTTTTTGTCTATTACTACTAGCCATTGTTACACGTTATTATTTAAAGTTAACGTGAAATATTTTGTTGCTTAACTTAGAATTTTGCGATAGTAATTAGTATTGCAATGTCATGACTTGTTGTTTTAAAAGTGATCTAAATTCAAACAAGAACAAATGTATTATTATTGGTGTTCTAAGATGGAGGCTTCAGCTTAGTTTAGGCACCAGTCTCCCACAAATAAACTTGCTAATTATTCGAAACTTAAGAGGTACTGTACATAATTTAAAAAAAAAAGAAAAGAAAGAAGTAAAGTTTTTATTTTACTCCCCTGGTCGAAGTTACAATTATTACAATAGAAGAAAAATAAAAAAAAATACAAGACTAATAAAAGATAATTTTAGCAACTATGATTTATTTGTGAATTTTGATTTGATACTTTTTCACGTTTAAAAGTAATTCTGATACACTCTTTTATTAACTAGACTTCAA
The DNA here is from genome assembly GCA_935421205.1 of Xylocampa areola. Taxonomy (NCBI): domain Eukaryota; kingdom Metazoa; phylum Arthropoda; class Insecta; order Lepidoptera; family Noctuidae; genus Xylocampa; species Xylocampa areola. The sequence goes on along the minus strand of OW285218.1, from coordinate 12,489,526 downwards.
AATACATCCTGACCCGGACATTATCTTCCAATTTAATTGTAAAACCTTTGTCTGTAGCTCTTAAAAATTAGACCGAGACGGGGAGAGGGTGGTCGTGTTACAGTATATTTTGGGTTAAGAAAAGGCTTAGCTCTGTTTGCGCAAGGGGTTGTTTAGTGGGATGCTTTGTGTACCGGTCTTTCAGCCTCATTCAATATTGATACTGATTACGTGCATTAATCTGAAGTTATACCTTCATATTTTTACATGATGAAGGTACGTTATTATATTATACTATGTGCATCAATTAACTGTCTCATTGGTCTAGTGGTTGTTAGGATGACTACCGAGCATGAGGTTCTAGATTCGATTCCCGGGTCGGTCAAAGTGATATAAAATTTTCTGTTAGGAGCACCTCCCCACCTCACCCTCGTTATATACCCCCCCGGGGAATGCAGGCGTATGTTGATTGTCACTCAAAGTAAAACTATACAGCGTGTTGTGCTATTAATATTACATAAGGCTAATCGAAAAATGAAATACAAATAGCACTTGAAAAAATCTGGCAACAAAACAATATATTTTAAGTGTACAGTAACATCAAAATGTATCAAAATAAAACTACTATCCCTCTATATCTATAAAGCAAAATATCCAAACATGAACGGAACTATCTGAACACCCTTACAAGTTCCTGGTATGCCAATAAAATGTGGACAAGATGGCGGAGACCGGACATATACGAGTATTACGAGAATGTTATCATTCAACACGGTCCATTGAGTTGGTTTGAACATCAAGGAGCGATCTTTATTAGATTGTTTTAAAAACTTTGAGGAAATGTTGTCTAATTAAAATGTTATTTAATTTGTATAAAACAAAATAAGACCTCGAGAAGTGATCGATCCTATACAATTTCTGTAAAATATGCAAGTTCGATACGTAATAAAAAAAAATGCAGTAAAGTAAACTGTTAAAATTCTGCTCTGCCAGGACGTAGACAATAAAAGTTAAGGTATTTACGCTCGCCTGATTTGAATGAATGGAGGACTGCGGTGCCTTTTACAATTATTTTTTAATAACATATAGAACAATTTCAAAAACACTTCTTTTCAGAATAAATAATGTCATAAAAAACCTTCATAACTGGATTAGTGATGTGTATTCAAAGACATTCAACTATATACTATTCATAGACCGTACGAAATCGTGATCGAACAGTTGTCACTAATTGGTAACAAGTTGCTCAGATAACTGTATTGTGTGTAGTGATCGCAAAAACCTAAGATATTACAAAATAATGTAATTTTGTTTCATAATAAATCTTTGTCCTTTTTCTCCTTCTCATCCCTGTCAAAAACATAGAAATAAAACTAGTTTTAAGACGTGTTCTGAACAATTTGGACGCCCTTGCAACTTGTATGGGCGTCTAAAGGTATGCGAATAAAACGTGGATAAGATGGTGGCTAGACATATGGTAGTAAGCTATCATTCAATGCTTCCCTTTGTAGTAATCAAAACTATTCGCCCCAAAGTTAACTTTGATAGACTTACTCGAGACTGAACTGCCTCGTTGGAAATAAAACATTATTTTACATTCAAGATAAGTCTAAAGTATATGAAAACAGATATGTAGACAAGATGGCGGATACACGTACGTTATTATTCAAGACGGCCCTTTGTCAAGTTCAGTAATCACAACCTCAGAACTATTTGCCCAAGAATCAACTTTGATAGCTTTATTTGAAATTCCAATCGCGAAGGATTTTCCTGAGTTTACTTTAGATGATAAAGGAGGAAAATTGACGACTCGTGAACGGTTTTCGGTAGTTTTTTTTTGAAGGATTGCGGACCTATGACTTATTGAGCGTGATGAAACGTGAATTGATGCGGAAGAAGAGAGAATTTAGATAAGTTTGGGTTTCGACATTGTTATAAATGTATGTTTTAGATAGAGACACTGATTGTTAAAAAATATATTATAATATTGCCTTCAATAATTAATACAGACCGCGAAGTAGATACAACAGTTATATTTTCGCGTATATGGTTCGCTAGACTGCTAAGGGGTTAAAATAAAAAGTAAATAACTGAAAAACACCATTTTATACGACAGAATAAAAAAAAAACACCATATGTCATTTAGCTTGTATTAATGAAAATTTTAATATTTTTAGGACTGTTTCATAAAAATATTAAAACCACGAAAATGACGTAAAGAATCCAACTTGAAGAATGACCCAGATATAGAGATTTCGTACTAAATGTACCTTTGTAGAATATAGTCACTTTTGTGAGGGAGTTATTTGAATACTTACTAGTAAAGCGAGGTTTTTTTATTAAAGTAATAAAAACAATAATAATGTTTCACAAGGCGCATAAAAATATTACCCATTATTTTATACCGTAAAATGCCCTATTTAAATTATCAGTCTAGCACTACTGTATATCACAAGACATTAAACTATTAATATATTGCGTGCTAAACCAACACAATACGAGAGACAAAAACACGTTTTATTGCCCAACAAAGTTCAAGAAGAATGACCCGGCGCGTAGCGTTTAAAGGCTACGGCGTAGCTCGCGTAGGCGATGACGTCAGCTATTTCGTAGCAGTCACGTAGTACGGTTCCAATTATTTTGAACAACTATTAAAATAGTTGTCGTCCCTCCTTTAGTTGACTTTCACAAGTCATCTCTGTTTGAATTCTCAGTTTGATGGAAAAATAATTTATGACATCCAGTTTACTATTTATCTTGAAAAAAATCACTAGTGTTTATGCACATCTAACACGCTAGCGGTGAGTAATTCAAATAAAAAAAAGTCTTGTATATATTTCCCTTGTAGCCAGCGTAATTAAATCTAACTTCTAAAAGTAAATTAACCAACGATTACTTTAAACCGCAAAATGTTTAAGTGGCCAATCGGCGCCATGTTTATAATCTGACGTTTATCCGGCGGCGACTAACCGCGCGGTGGATATGTTGGTGACGTCACTGCCACCTGTCATGTCATGTTATTGTGGCCGTTGAGTGACATTTATTGAACAAACGTTGTATGGACAAGTGGGTACATTTTAAAAGTGTTGTAAGAAATATATTTTTATTATTATAATAAAACAAATTTTAACCGGATTAATCGCGTGTATGAATGGTTTTTGTTTTTCCTGACATTTAAAATACTTTGCAGCGTTCGTGACACGAACACGCGATTAATCCGATTAAATTTGTTTTGTTATTATGTGTAGTGTTCGCGAATATCTCAGATATTACTATATTTTTATTACATTTTTTGAAATGTAGTAAAGGATGTTCTAAGGATTAATAATGAATAAATAAATTAGGTATTGAATCTTGAACTTTGAAGTGCTTTGTTTGTTTAGTTTAATTTAGATACAATGAAAATAAAAATATTCAATCCCTATTTTTAATATCGGCTGCCGTTGTACAGTTAAGTTACAAGTACATCATAAAAAAAATACGTTTAACTTATTTTTATCGTGTGGTAGATGAACAACATAATTTCAGAGCGTACACCATCCATAGGTCTCTGTCATGGCTTGACACATCATCAAAATAAGTTATAAGCAAGTGATAATTAATTTCTAATACGCACATGATTTCAAAAAGGCAGAGATTCGTGTCTTTGTTTCGAGTTTATCTCTTTAACTTTGGTTCTTTGACTCGCCTGTCGAACGTTCATACCACTTAGCATTGCTTTATACTACTTTATGAAAAAAAAAAAATGTATGCAAACAAAACTTCGCGGGTATAATCCGACCGAATTAAGAAACACTCGTTCCAATGAAAAATTTTATGTTATATACACTATAAATGACCAGTGTATACAATGAATTACAGATTTGGACACCTTGCCTTTTAGTTTCCTTATAAACGAAGTTAGTTATTCGTATTATTTTTGTATTTATGTAAATTTTACACGTATTAATATTGGTATCAATTATAATTGTAAAAATATAAGATTTTATGTTATTCATAAATGTAAAGAATATAGTATATTTATTGTTTAATATTTGAAATAAATAATAAAATAAGTATTTGTGACAAACTTATAAAGACGCACCAATAAAAGTTAGTCCAGGTGCATATCTTTACTAGATTCGCAATCTCCTTTTAAGCAAGGAGTTGTTTGTGCAGACTCCACATCTTCGCATGACATGGCCCTAGATCACCACTTAAGAACGGCTCAACCGAGGAAAGATATTAAAGATATCTTTTGTACATGTGGCAGTTGATTTTTATTTATATATATATTATACGTAAATTTTCCAAACCTATTTCTCGGAATGGCTGGCTAGTGGGCACTACTATTTGTAAGGGTTTAACACCCTCAAGGTATACTAATAATATATCGAGTCTCGTCCCGAAGTAAATTTCCCAAGTCCTGCCCTGTCCTTGTAAACTATGTCCGTTTCATAGTAAGACCATTAGTGTAACTGGTAAATGTCGGGTTGAATTCAAGACCTGGACTACCCCACTGCCCAATACCTTAACTGAGCTATATTAAATTTCCACTTCAAACAACATTCAGTACAGAATATTCAAAACGAAAATCTTGTTTGAAATATTCATATTTCTAATTTTCTCTTACTACAAAGCCTATCCATAATTACTGTTTCATACATAATTAAATTTTCATAATTACAATACGAACAATATGCCAGGTTAACAAACTCGGGAATTCAGCTTTATTGTGAACATCAAGTATTCATACCATTAATTTATCAGGCTGACAGTTGGGATTAACCAATGATGTTATTTGAGAGCGCCTAACAAAAGAGTGTTTGTAAAGCCGGCTTACGCAGACGACCGAAGAGGATCACAACAAAAATGTTTGTTATAAGGACGAAAATATAGCAAACTGTCATATTGGTCTAGTGTTCGCAAGCGTGGATGCTGAACGTGAGGTCTCGATTGCCGGGTTGGGCAAAATGTTGATGCCTTTTTGTGTCAGTAAATTCTCAGCAGTCCGGATTTAGGAAATTCGCCTGATTGATGGCAATCCTATTACATGATACATAACTGCATCGGTGAAATTGGGGAGGAGAATTTAGACATCCTCTACATAACCTTTCGGGAATGCAAGCGTGATGCTATGATGCTGTACAGCAAACATGATGTTATAAAATTACATGAACAAAAGTATTCAAAAGAAAAAAAAAAACAATTTATGACATAAATTACTACATAGTACTCCTATATAAATACTCCCAAAAACGTCCCTTGTGGGACACTGTCGGCAACTCCTACGATTTTAGATATTTTTTAAAATAAAAATATTGTGTAAGTCCAAACAAATTTAAAGTCAATGAAAAAATCGTCTTACTGGCCGTAACCCGCGTCAAATCTACGTAAATTAAGGATAGCAAATATTTTTAAGAACAGTAACGATTTCCGTTTTATCTTAAAACTAAATAACGAATGAAAACATGCACAATAACTACGAATATCATATAAACCAACAAAAAGTATCTCGCAGAGCTCTGACAGGACAAGTCTATTTCGTTTTTATATAAACGATTAAACGCGTTCGTCTGCGTAAAGCCTAAACCGGGCAGCGCAGCTCTATCCACCGTCAGTATAATCAATAAACCTGTTGATCAAACGAAGCGATAAAACATGCCGCACACAAATATTAGCCGGTATTAGCTCGAATGCCGCAATGCCACAATGTTGCCTAGATAAGGTATAAAGTTACCTTTTAAAGGCAGACCCACGGTTTATTGAGCTTCGAATGACGTGTACAACATTTTTGTGGAGTCCATTTTGTTTGTCGTCCGGTGTAAACGTGATTTAGAGAAATGTGTGGGTGGGTATTTGAGTACTTTTTAGTATAAGAGTGCTAATGATGTAGATTGTAGATTCTAACATAGGGCAACTATCCTTCACTAAAATTAGAGATTGTTATTTTTTAGTAAAAGTTAAATTATGAGCAAGACGGGGCAAATTAAACGAATTCCAATTGTTCAGGCATGTCTAACTAAAAATTCCAAACCGTTTTAGTAGGCACAATTTAAATTTCAAACTAAAATTGTCTTAAAATGCGTCGCCTCATTTAAAAATAACTATTAGTAAAATACTAATGATGCTCTAATTTTTAACTATAAAATACAATACAAATACTAATATCTTAGGTTTGCGCGATCACTATACATTATAATAAAACAACTTTTAACCGGATTAATCGCGTGTATTATTGGTTTTTTGTTTTTCCTGATGTTTCGAACACTTTGCAGCGTTCGTGAGGAGGGGAGGAGGCAGGAGTCCTCCTGCGATCACGAACGCTACGTACGCTTTATTGTATCCAAAAAACAAAGAAGAAACATCAAAAATACACACGTTAACTTTAACAGGAACAGAGCAATAGGCTCACCACCTATTATATGGGACTAAATAAAAGCATAGTTGAAATGTGCTGAACCGAGTACACCTCTGCCTACCTTCTAGGGAAATACAGAGCAAGAACAGAGGGAATAGACAGAGTAGTCTACATAAATCATAATAAAAATACTATTCTTATTTTATACTATTCATTTGTATAATGTTAAAGGTACGTATTTAAATAATTACAGTGCTCACGGTCGTTGAAAACATTACAATGAGTGTAAACGGACAAAGTTTTATTTTTATAAAACCGTAGCCGAGTCACATTGAAAGGCATTTGTTTGCTGTGAGCAAATAAGTATGTACGTGAAAACGTTTTTCTCGTTTTTACGCGACTGCCTTAAAAATTTGTGTTATGTTTTTAGCGTTCATGTATCATTTGTACGTATGTATGTTTGTGAGTTTCTTTATTCCTCCATAACTTCTAATCACCTGAACCGATTGAGATGTATGGAGTATCATTAGAATCCATATACATTCCCATTACTTTTATTTTTGTTATTAGTAGTCTGTTCATATTTAAGTCAAAGTCAAAGGTTTTTATTTCACATAAACCATACAAAGGCACTTATGAAAAGTCAGAATTTACGTGCACGGTTCCAAAAAGTCGCTTCCTATGGAGGAGAACCGGCAAGAAACTCCATGGTTACTCTTTTAAACTGTATATCTTTTACAATTTCTGTAGATACAATTTTGGGCGGGATGTAAAAACAACGTAATCTTGGATACAGTCACTAATATAAAAGATAATTACATAAGCCTTATTAAATGAATAGCGCATTTGACAAGTTTACGGCGTTATCTTAATATATATAAATCTCGTGTCACAATGTTTGTCCTCAATGGACTCCTAAACCACTTAACCGATTATAATAAAATTCGCACACCATGTGCAGTTCGATCCAACTTGAGAGATAGGATAGTTTAAATCTCAAATTATAGTCGCGTGCGAAGCCGGGACGGACCGCTAGTTAAGTAATATATTTGCTATGGTACCCAAAAAGGAAAGAAAAAAAGAAAATAATTAAAAGCACGCCTGCTGTGTCAACTTAAAAAGTGAAAAAGATGGTACATACTAAAGAATTTTCATCACAGCCGCGGGACCTATAGGTAAGCAAATGTTTCACAGTACTGTCCCCCGACTGCGATGAACATTCTTCAGTAACGTGATATTCTTTTTTATAAATATTTTGTGGTTAACATTGACGGTGATGTAATGTAATAATCAAATTAAATAGCGTTTTAGAGGCTCTTGATAATAGGCTTACAAATCGATCGAGGTTAAGCTGCGCTTGGCGCAGTTGATCTTTGGATGGGTGTTCAGCATTTCACGGACCCGTCAATTTATCGGAGGGCATGTTTAGTTTCTGTTGTCAAACGCAGATCGATGACATTCGTTACGAGTATTCAGATACCTGAAAGTATGACAACCAGTATTTCCAAAGGTTTGAGCTGCATCCATTATTTACACTGGAAGCCCAACCTAGTTGAAAATGTCTAGATTTTTTGATAATGGCAAAATTTTGTTACTTACTTCTTAGGGCATAAGGGACCTATTATATATATGGAATGGATATGGGATATATTAGGACTCTCCGAATATATATAGGGGAAGTAATATTTCTAATAATATACGAGAAAGTCGGTTTATTTTCTGGAGCAAAACTCTTGGGATATTGTAATACGAATGTAAGGTATAAGACAAGGAAATATTAGTATATACGAGTATATGAGCTGGCAACCCACGGGTACTATAGAGTGTCGAATCTATCACACGAAGTCGTGTCTTAATTGTGTGTGTAGATGCACGTGCATATTGTTTCTATGTGCGTAAGCTCAGTAGCGCTCTGTATCACCCGAGCCAAAGGTTATATGCTGCCCGGGCTGCCGGTCGAGCTACTAATGCTAATTGTTTTGGGCCAATATTGTATATCGAGTAAAAGCATACTCTTTTATACTCCGAGTAAGACTAGCTGCTGTCATGGGTACATCCTAAAATACATTGTCTACCCGCCCGTTTAGGCTTTTAACGTCAACTTCAAATATACACAGTTATATTACGACAACTTTATGTTAGGTGGTAAATTTTACATTAAATTCGATCATTAAGGACTCTGTCGATTACGGCAATGTAGAAGAATTATTTTCCTAACGAGACCAACCGTGCCTCGGTAAGCACGTTCAACCATGGGTCCCTATTGAAAAAACGAAGATCTATGAGTCATTACGGGGACAACCAGTCTTACCATGACATATGTTACCCAGTGACTAGGTTCTAGAGAGCAGATAAGCAGACCCTAGTTGAGAAAAGGCTAGGCAGCTTAGAATTATATCATTTCTTACGACGAAACCATAAAAAAAAAAAACCTCAACCGAATATTGCCACCGTTTTGAGTCTTAATACGTCCTATAACAGCTGACGGAAACTTCATATCCTCGTGTCGCAGTCCGCGCACGTGGCGACACTTGAGGAGTGCGGGGTATTACGTACCCTGCATAGCTAATCATGTTACACCTTTACCCTAACTCTGAAGTTTGGATAACTTTGGCAAAATTGTTAGTTATTTACTGAAACTGTTTCTGAGAAATTAGAATGACTGTGTTAATAAAAATAAAGAATAGTCAAATACGCTTTCATTGAAAGCTTTACAAGAAAGAAAAAACGCTCTTCAAAAAATGCATACCAATTCATCAACCTCGGGTATTTCTGACTGTAGATTATAAGAGGGGAATTTGGATGAATTAAGGGGTAGTTCTAGGCAATTTTTCTGAAATGTGGGTTTTGATTCTTTTTAACCTGTTTGTTTTGTTACACAAACCTAGATACCGATAATATTGAGATTATTTCAGAAACGCGTATGAGCGCCATTGCCGCGGACTCAGCTCATGACTAAAGGCTCCGTTCGAGTTCGAAACTAGTCGGGCAAACCCGAAAAATTTACGTGAGTAGTAACCGGTGAACAATAACTAATATGAATATGCCTCACGAAAGTTATTATAGAAACAATTTTCTTTGCAGTATTTAGAAAAAGAAAATAACTCATGTGTTTGTTGTTGGTCATTAACCTTTTTGACAAAATGTCATTTCAATCGGTTGGGGGAACAAGTTAAGTTAAATAAAAAGACACAACCCGGTAAACTAAATAAAAAAAATATAAAATTAACGCTCACATCACCTTAAGTACTACACTGAGACTAAAGGTTACATAGGCGGGCTCGTGGCTTACTATCAGCCACACAGATCGATCGATCGAGGTTAAGCTGCATTTGCCGATCTGTGGATGGGTGACCATAATTTCATATCGAGACTCCTCAGTGCCTCGGAGATCATGTTAAACCGTCGGCCCCGGCTGTCAAATAAAGATTTATGACAACCGTTACGGGTAGTCAGAAGCCTGATAAACAGTCTCACCACGAGATATCCTGTTACCCAGTAACTGGGTTGTGCAAGTCAGATAGGCAGTCACTTCATGTAAAGACACTAGTATTAAGCTGCATCTGGTAAGATCGTACAGATTGATTGACTCAATGTTACATAACATAATATTCCTGCCGTCTATTCTCAAAGGGACATTTTCCTCATTTCATTCACAACTAAAACAGCTAACTTAAGCTGGTATTAAAGTGCATCCATTTAGGATTCATAGCGCATCGTCTAACCTCCCTCCCTGTTACCGGATATCTGGTTCGGATTTTAGTCTCGCCTTCATGAATATCTGACGGTTGAAATTAGTTTGTTTTCATGTCGGACATCGTAGTGTTTCTTTGTGGAATTTTAAATTCGATGGGAATTTTTGCTTACTTTTCTTTTAATTATTGTTTAATCGTTATTACTCACGCGCATTCTTCGGGATGTCCCGACTAGTTTCGAACTCGACCGGAGCCCTTATTCATGAGCTGAGCCCGCGGCGATGTCGCGAGTCAAACTTGACCAAGTTTTATATGAATGTGTCTCATGAAAGTTATTATTTTTCTTTATAGAAATGTTTATTGTACACATTGCCTTTTGAGAAATATTAAAGTTAAGATATTAATAAAAAATATTTTTCGAGCGTAAAGCATGTTTTTGTATTCAAAAACGGATACATCCTACAGTACCTGCTAAAGTTTTTATGCTCTGATGCACCTACTATACTGAGACAATGAATCTTCAACTCATTTTTTAAACGTTTCCTTAATATGACCTTTTCCTCTATCGTAGGTATTTAAACAATAAACATACACAAAAAAAACCTGTAACATTTACAAATATTTTTAACTAGCGACACGTGGTGAGCGATCGAATAGGTTACTTACTTATAAGTTTTTTTATTTATTTGACAGAAACAAAAATCCATTTATAGTCCTATCAACATCACCTTAAATCCCTATAACACATATACGTTTTCATCCAGCATCAGAAACACTAACCATTTAATATGTTGCACCAGTTTTAGATTTTATAACCGCGCCAGCAAAATGTACGGTTCGTAGACACGATACAATATGCTACGAATGGTAGGTACAGTCGTGCTCACTAACAAGATCATTTATAACCGACCGTGACGTAAACGCAAGTAAGCGGGGAACATGATTGATTCATCCATCACTGATACGGGATCTGATTTTGTTGGCGACAGTACACGTATCGAGTTTGTGCTTAATTTGGGTACAGTCCGCAACACAATTAAGTTAATATTTTGTAAGTTTTGAAAGTGGTTTCTTCATGAACTTCTCATAATTAAAGTGACCCTATATGATACGAAATAGAGAATATAAAATAACGCTGAGCACTAGCTCCTTTAGTTATGGTTGAGCTACCCGATGAGCACGATAACTGATTCATACGTGCCGTCAGATAGGTCAGGTTACCTCAAAACTGCTATGGCTCTTTCCTCAAAAAGCCATTCTAGACGTTCCCTGCATGGAAACACTTACATAGTGTACGATGATGTCTGCACTTTAAAAGAGACTTTGATCTCTGTATGACTATTTCTGAGAAGAAACGCCGAAACAAACTCGGTGTTTCTTCTCAGAGATTGTCATAAAGGAAAAACCGGCGCCATTTAATTTATAAAAATGATTTGTAAAAGTGTTTTCGAAAGATTTATTTAAAGAAATAAAAAAAAACATAAATATTCATCTGCTTATGTTGTCAACCGTACGTAGAAGTTTAAATTTGAATTTGTGATGGGAGTGAAAAGCGGGGTGTGGAGTGAAATGGGCAATGTATTTGGGGTATGTGTCAGTAAATTTGTAGAGCATGCACGACAGGGAAACGCGTTTACTTCGTATAATTGCATCATTGAAACAATGTCATGTTTGAGGCTCAATGTGGAGGATGCCCAGATCTTACAACAGATTAATTATAAATAGAATTAAAATAAAATAATTAATAATTAAAAAACATACCATGTGTGAAAACAGTCAGTCAAAAAAACAATACAGTCTGTCAAAAAAGTCATGAAAATAATGTTTTGAGAATATTGCTTGTTACTGGCAACACTAAATTACTATCAAACTACTCACTATGTACCGGCAACACTAAATTACTATCAAAGTACTCACTATGTACTGGCAGCACTAAATTACTATCAAAGTACTGTTTTGAAGACGGATTTTTCCGTCTTTAAAAGGTTTGCTCACACGGATAGGATATAACTTCACTACATCAATTCCTTTTTTCTTTTATAATAACGTTGCCCCACTCCAGGAATTCCTATCAGTGCGAACTGTGTCACATGTTTAACTTTACCTGCTTGAGAGAACCATAAACTATCATATGTAAAACAGTCACATTAAAAACCTACATTATATCTCAATAATATGGTTAATTCAACAGACGAGAAGTTAAACTCTGTGTTTTAATCCAATATTAAATTCTCAGCAATCCTCCAAAAATAATCCGGATTAACCGGCTGACGTCAAGCCCGATCCACAAGTACTTGACAGAACATGATAGCCGGATATTGGCAACTGCCTACGTGAAGCTTTTATTAAAATAACGGTAATTTGACGAGTTCAACATATTACCGGCTTTTCTTGTTAAGTGAGCAATAAACTCGATTATTTCGGAAGTTATTTTCGTAATGAACTGAATTTGATCGGGTAAGAAAATCGAAATAAAAATTGTAAATTTTTCGACTTTACAAATAAACTGAAGAAAGGTTCAGAAGCGTATTGGAAGTTATATCTCATAAGAAAAATATTTTATACCGGATTAATCGCGTTTATCCTGACGTTTCGAACACTTTGCAGCGTTCGTGGTCTCAGGAGGTCAGGACAGGAGACGACAATAATAAACGCGATTAATCCGGTTAAAAGTTGGTTTATTAAAATGTGTAGTGATCGCGCAAACCTAAGATATTACTATAAAAAAATATTTATCTAGATATTTTGAATGGATAATTATTATCACACCCATAATCACAAATGATTAGGTAGGGATGCATGTTACACTCATATTTTATCGATGCAGTTATATTAAGTCCCATGTACCTAACAGGTGGTGAGCCTATTGCCATATACCTGTCACAATTCCAAACTCCGGGCTGCGACTGAAAATTTCCTAACAGAAAAACGAAATAACACTTTTACCGACCTGGAAATCGAACCCAAGATCTCATGCTTGGCAGTCGCTTTTTGAATTGATATAATTCACCTAAAATGCTAAAAGGATCAGGTAGAGATGCATTTTACACTCATATTTTATCGATCCAGTTATATTAGGTCTCATGTAATAGATTCTAAATTCCCACTAGAAACACCCAATAATACTTTGTCCAACCCAGGAATCGAACTGAAATCAGTCGCGCAATTACGAAACTAACGAGGCAGTTACTAAATTGGATTGACAGATGGTTTAACATTATCGATTTTAAAAAGTTTGAATACTTGCATCTCATCTTAGCCAATTATCAAGAATGATATATATAGACATAAGTACCTATTGGCAAGCCATTGGCATAACTATATTGTTGAGAGAAAACTAGGCTGATTGAAGTGAGCAAAACCGCACGTAATTGCTATGCTAATTTTGCTGTTTAATAATAAACTAAGGCTTCAGTATCGCTTTAAATATTTACAATACCAATGCAACAGATCCTACCAGTAATAAAAATGTGAAAATCTGTATGTTTGGACGTTTTTATGTTTATTACTCAATAACGCAAAAACGGCTGAACGGATGTGGATGAAATTTGGTACACAGATAGTTTATAACTTGGATTAACACACATATACTTTTAGGACAAGTCAGGAGCAACCTTAGTCGACGAGCTTGCATGAAGAGGTTAATGAACACATATGAAGTGAAAGAGGTGTATCAAAATCGTAGCAAGTGGAAATCGATAGTCTCTGCCTACCCCAATGTGAAATAGGCATGTTATGTATGTACTTTGTCATGCAGACACAGCTAGTTACTTATAAACTTTAATATAATATATGTATGCTGCGAACACAAATATATATTATCTTCGTTGTACGAACAAAATCCCGATTGCATTGTTTAAAGCCTTTATATACGAGTATACTGTATTTATATCAGTCATACAATATGAAATAGTTTAGACTACGCCTAATAATTCAGAATGGGCAATAATTTAGAATAAGATACGAGTTCCCGAACTCGTAGGATAACGTAGGGCGTACCCGAGGGAGGACAGTAAACATTTTATATACGGTCCAAGTAAGTCTCCACGGATATCCCTGTTTTTGAACAATGTTGCAAATGTCAAATGCTGCAACCCTATGAGTAGGTCAGGGGCTCCATTTGATAGGTGTATTATGTGTTGTGTTGAGGCCGTAGCCACGAAGGTTCCAAGGGGGGCGGGGGTTCTACCTTCATGAATTTATTTCGGGGGGGGGGGGGAGGGGGGGCTCATTCATATCTTCTCCACCCCGCATGATATCGAAACGGAACAAACATAAATTAAAATTCCACTGTTTATCCCTAAAATTGTATCCTATTCAAGACAAACTTTCTGACAAATAGACCGACAAAATTATAACAACATTCATTCCATATTGGCAAAATAGGGAATTTTGCGCCAATCTTGTCATCGACCGATATTATGAACCCATCTTGTCTTCCTCAGAAGAATTACTTTTTGGAACTGTGCAGATAGTTTCAGTGTTGCCAAATCGGCTCCTGGGGGGCTGATTGTTATCGACCTTTCTGATTATGTGTCGGGCTTTGGTAGCCCTCGGCTTTTCATCGACCTTTGAGTTTGACAGAGAAGCTATGCATAAAGTTTTTTGGTTGACAGATTTGAAATCCTATTTTATATTTTTATTTTATAGCCCGACATGGATCTAAATTATAGCTAAATAGAGAACTAGAAATGAATATACCGAAATTGAACATTTAAATTATGTAAAATCAAGTTTTTAGCCTTTCCTGCCAAAAATCGGTACTTTTTGATTCATCTGCTGGCAGCACTAGATAGTTTATATTTTTATGACGGTACGAGGTACAGGCAACCTAATTATTAAAAAAATATCTAAAAGATTAAATCTAAATAAAAACCAATAAAAACTCACTCAGCCTCTTCGATAGTCTCCGACATGGCGAGGAAGACACAGTTGAGAAGTATGGTAGCCATGACGAAGTAATCGAAGTACTGGTTCGTGGACAAGTACACGCAGGCGCGGCGGACCGGTGACCACGGCGAGTACCAGAAGAGGGACCGTGTAGCCGTGAACCGGTGGATGTAGTTCTTGCGAAAACGTTTTGATACCACGCAGAAAGTCTGGAACAAGAGAAATTAATTATTAAAAATAATATAATGTAGTACATATAGTTAATATTTTCTCCAATAACTGCCTCGTTGGTCTAGCGGTCCCAAGCGCGACTGCTGGGCAGAAGGTCTCGGGCTCAATTCCCAGGTCGGGAAAAGTGTTATTGAGTCTTTTTGTAATTGAGTTGCAGCATTGGTGAAATGTGGGTGTACAACTGTGTACTCCTTTGCCTACTTCTTCGGAGAATACAAGGGTGATGCAATGTTTTTATGTTCTCCAATAATATCAGGTATTCAACTGTTTACTGAAGAAATAGAGTGCTTTATAGAATGCTTGTGCCACGTGAAAATCTTAAAAAGTTATCAACATTTTATCTTATGAATTTTAGACACAGTTACAAAAAAGAAGTAGGTTCACTTATTGTTCTTGATAACAATAATATTTGTATTGTGTCTGCTAATCAGCGAGTCAACTTAATATCAGATTTTATTCATATATGCATTACCTTTACTTTATAATTATAAATCTATAAAAATATAAACATGTGCGCTTATTTTAAATTTATCAAAGGTACCAAAAAGACCCAGGGACAAGGACAGCACGCTGCACAATATTAATAGCAAATTTTGAGCCGGTGGCACCAATTTCATTTTGCATTTTTATGTTATTTTGTTGTGATTATTTCGTAAGTAATTTAATGACATTTTGATGATTATATTATAGTGTCATAAAACAATATTGTATGCAAATTATCAACAGAATCGGTTTGCAGGTAAAAAACGGTTGGATTTTTATTTTTTATTTATATCGATCAAACTCTAAGGTATCTCCTCCTATCCATTTAAAAAATATCTGAGTACTCTGTAAAGAGTGATGCTTATACATAGATAAAAAAAATGTGTCGACTTGGGAACCTCCTCATTGTTTCGTCCGTTGAAAATAGTAAAAGGCGCAGCCGTGCGGTTCAGAATGACCTAATTTTATATGAATAATTGTGTGTTGTGGTTACATAGCTAAAATAATTTTCACTCGCACCCTACACAATATCTCACATCCAAAAATCTTGTCTCATTTCAAGTCTTATCGTTTCCTAATTATCTTCATTACAACACAAAGGCTGCACAAGCAACAGTTATGGGGCTTGCAAATTAGCCCTGTTAATTGGCAAGTCACCTGCCACCAGCTTCGGTCGTTAGCCATTAGCCCCGGGACCGGCTACAGTTTTAATTGCCAGCACGAATTAATAGCACGTTTGAAATAATTGTTTCGCTCTGTTTACCTGAAAATTACTTTCATAATCAGTTTCAGACTTTCAGTTTTGAGTTAATTCTGGGATGACTGATTGGGTGGGAGTATTGTAAGGACTAATTGGACGCTGATTACCTATACAATGTCAAACCACATACCCGCCTTTTCCAATCCAACTTCAATTTAATTAACTACTGCATTGGTGTAGAGTTTGCAAGGGCGACTGCTGAGCATGACGTTCTGAGTTCGATTCCCGTGTTAAGCATGTTGTTATGGTTTTCTGTTAGGAAATTCCCAATAGCAGCCTGGAGTTTGGTACTGTGCCCGGTTGATGACAATAGGCACACCACATACTACATGGTCGTTGGTAAAAGGTTCTGAATAATCCCTTTTCGGTAATCACAATTTTGTGGTGTAAGTGTAGTATAAGGTGACGAAGTATCTAAGAGGACATGGCAATTGCTCCGTGCGTAATACTGTTATACAAATAACCGCGTGCAAACAAAGTCGACTGAAAAGGCTATGCAGCTGATGACAAATCATCCAATATGACAGGATACGAGGGTCACCTACCAGAACAACAATAAATGTCCTACCGTTGTCCGATAAACGGTTGTTATTCAGAAAGTTGGTTAAATGTTATTTTTTTACGTTTTAGGAGTCCGCAGTTGTTTATATCTACATGTATATACTTATATTTATTTAGCTTTATTTCTACAAAAATGTATAACTTTAGAGTTACGCATGCGTAGGCATTGTGTGTTCACATGTGTTCGAAAAATGTACATGTATTTGTTATTAAGGTAATCGCATTTGGAGCGGGCGCTCTCACTTCCGGCTGTGATTAGATACAAACTCGGGATTGAGATTGCATGGGCCCGCCGCCGTCGCCACTTTTTGCAAGGAAGTTGGAAAGGGAGAGAGAGATGAACTCGTCTCAGCCCTGCCGCAGTAAATGTGCCACGCGCCGGTGGGCACTTAAAGATCTCCGGCCACCGTGAGCCATAGGTGGTGCCTGACTATCGACAAGCCTGACGCGTGACGGGCTCTATTGCGAATCTCGGGAGTATCTGTGCAAGCCAATTGTGGCTGGCCTGCACAAATGACCACACGATACATTCGACGGACTGAAACCTGTCGGGATTGCGGTGAATATAGTTGCGATCCCGGGACCCGGCAAAGGTTTGCAGCAAATCACCTGGCGTATTTATTTGGGGGGCGCAGGTTCAAATCCTGCTCATGTACGACCGTATTTATATTTCCGCAGAAATTTATAACGTTGTTATATTTAACGGTATATTCTAAATTCAGTTTTATTGTCACATTTTATCATGCTTTCAACAATTAAGGTAGCTACATAGTACATACTTCCATGGATTTACCTAAGTCTTGAGGTATTTATTGAAATTTTATTAATTTCGTAAGTGAAGCATCTAAAATGTCTGACGATGTATCCTAAAAAATACATAAAAAACTCCAGAAAAATTACGAAATGTTTGAAGTTTAAATACCTTTAATTATATAAAGCGCTTAATTGCAATCGAGCGTGCTTCATCTGTGGCTGAAGCACACAGCTTTAAAATCGAGATCAGTAGCTCCAATTGATTGTGGTATTCCAAATGGAATTGATTGTCGGTGATTGCCTGATTCAATTGGAACATTTTCCTTGCCGAATAAATTTTTGGTGCATGCATGCTTTTGAGAGTATGAATCCGATTAATCTCGTTTTCAGACAACAACTTGGATCTGACTGCTGTAATTTGCTTGAATGTCCCGCTCATAGTGGCTTGTGTTGGGTCGTTAGATTCCCTACAATATAGTTGAATTTAGTAATGCTGACGCATACGTTATATTCGTGAACGAGCTGTCAGTTGAAGGCGGTCATTTCTAAACTATCGTGGCAATGTTTTGACTTGTAAAATATTAAGTTGTTGTAAAATATTAAACGATACTATTAAGCTCATAACAATGATTTCATATTTGTTGTGCTCATAATTTTTTTAACATAAATGCAATACGGTTTACATATCGAATTTCTTGCGCGTTCTCTTCTGGAGTTACACTTTTAATTGCCAATTAGTTTTTGGCATTTCAAAAGTGCCTGTAAATGGTCTAATTGAAATAAATACTTTGACTCTGCTAGACAATAAGTTTGACACTTGCATTACTATACATTGACATTGGAATTATGACCGTTCGTAAGTGAATACATAGAGCCATACCGGAGGTATTAAAAATGATGAAAGGAACAGGATTCGACTATGCAAGTGTGCTTCGAAATTGAGAAGACTAATGTTGACATATTAGAAGTTATATAAATGCGGCCACTCCTAACGCTACTGAGGTTGCTACTTTTTTTATTTTATTTTATGAAATAGGGGGCAACCGAGCAGACGGCCCGCCTGATGGTAAGCGATTACCGCCACCCATGGACACCGCAACCCCAGAGGAGTCGCAAGTGCGTTGCCGTCCTTTTAAAGGGTTTGGGCTTCCGGTACCCTCACTCACTCGGCGAAACACAACGCAAGCGTTGTTTCACGCCGGTTTTCTGTGAGGCCGTGGTATCAATCCGGTCGAGCCGACCCATTCGTGCCGAAGCATGGCTCTCCCTTAATATTCAAAGAGTACTTGAACTGTTAACACGATAAGAAGAAGAAGAAAAGTTATAAATTTTTGGGGAAAGAAAAGTACGGTCGTGAGCAGGATTTAAATCTGGGCCTCATGGATAAATACTCGGCGCTCTGCCAACGGAGCTATCCCGATCTCTGCTTACTATGCCGAATTCTTCTTCCATATTTTAATACGTCTTATGGTCGTCATCACAATCTATTCAGTCCCTATACTAATGACTGAACCAACAAGACTAACTTTACAGTTAGTTCAATATCCTATAGATGCGATTACCATAACAAATACAGATACATTTTTCAAACGCATCGCATGCACGCGTGGCGAACTCGATATTATATTTTATTGACTGACCTGTTGGTCTAGTGGTTTGTAGCCCTGAATGCTATGCCGGATGTCGTGGGTTCGATTCCCACCCAGGACAAGTGTTTGTGTGATGAGCACGATCATTTGTTCTGTGTCTGGGTGTAATTTATCTATAATATGTATGCATTTAGAAATATATAAGTATGTTTATCAGTTGTCTAGTACTCATAACACAAGCTCTGCTTAGCTTGAGACTAGACGGCGTTGCGTGATAGTTGCGGTTTTTTTTTTTTTTTGTGGATAGATAAATTAAAATATTGGCCATATTTATTACAAGATTTCGATGTGTTGATTAGAATTAAATTAATTTCAAGAGTAACCTTAAATTACATGTTTAATCGTAGATATTTTCTACAAATGATGTCTAACTGAAAAAGAACTATGACCTCGTTCGGGTCAAAAGTAGAATTGCATATTTTATGTTTGTATGGGGAATTCTGAAAATCTCGCGTTGGTCATAAATCAACTCGTAAAAGGAACGTATGCTGCACCAAATTTTACGTTTCGGGCTTGACGTAATTGTACGACTTTATATTGGACAAATACAAATGTTTTCTTTGGACAGAGATATATAAAATACATACAATAAGACATAAAAATTACACATTCTGGAAGAGAAAATATGTAACGCTTCTTCCTCTTATCGTATGGTTAATGAACAACCTAGTGTCAGAGTTTAAGCCATCTGTAGGTAGCACACACCATCGAGAACATTATCGTTCGCGTCCCGCTGTCCATTTTCTACCTCGGGAATTGATTTTTCACCAACTTCTATAATTTCATCTTCAACGCCGTCGCCTTGCCGTTTCGTCATATTATTGGTGACCTCGTAGTAGAACATTGGCTGAAGTGAGCCTAGAACACCCATACGCCTGGGCTGTCGATCATATCCCATATCTTTGGTATATATCCCATTCCGCGTGTAGTTCAAACGGAACGGTTTGACCGGGGCATATCTGGCATGTCCACCACAAAACGTCAGATATAAAACTATTTTGTTAATTTCAAATATTTTTTTATTGAAATTTGTGTGATGTGTATTAAAAATTAAAATAATGATACGCACATAATATTAATTTACGAGTATAATACGCACATTGCTTCGAAAAGTCAGTGGTGCGTGCCTTTTATTCCAACTTGCCACCTTAGATTTTTCAGTCGGTTTTCAATGGTTATACCACTAGGCTATCATTGCTATTTAACGCTAGCTATGTAGTTAAGGTTTCCTATATCCATATTTTGCATTCTGCTGTTGTTGTTTTGTTGTGTTTTTATCGTGCTTTCTTAGCATTTTCGAAAGTAGGAGTTAGTAAAATATATTACGCGTATTTCACAAATAACGTAAGAGCGTACTCGTTTTTAAAAGGCCGGCCACGCACTTGTGACCTCTCTGGTGTTGCGGGCGTCCATGGGTGACAAACAATTTTCTAAATACAACCTATATCATTTAAAAAATAAAATAATTATCACATAAAAAAAATCTAAGAAAGATTATTTAACTGATTTACTCTTTTTATTTCCCCATTCATATAGCACTGACATGTCCGTATACCAAAAAACGCCCGCAATTTACACAGCCTAAGACACGTTAATCGTCTTGTGTTCAAATGCAAAAGTTTGATCATTACAGCTCTCACAACTTCACCTGTACACATGTGTTCAAATTGTTGACAAAGGGACTGAGAGAGTACAGTACAGTACAGTTAATTACCATGTCCTCCTCTGGGACGATAAACTATAAAGTTGCTGCCATTTGCCACAGGTTAACATTGTGACGTACGACAATCAGTTGTTCTTAGTTCCTCGACAACAACGTAAACTACAGGGCCCCGGGGACCGAATATGACGTCACTTTATTTCGTGCGTATAATTTTGCGAAGCTGTCAAAAGTTGATTGTTTATTTATAGAATATATACGGAATTAATTTATATCCACTGCGGAAATTTATTAAGATTGAAAAAAAACCCTTATTGAAATATGGATCATCCGAAAATTTTTCTCTATTTTTTTGACGTCTTATAATGAGAAAAACGAACCAACTGTAAAACTGTTATCTACAAGAGAGGTATCTAGAAGCTTTTCAGAAGGTCCTGAAACAGGCTCACCATCTATACAAGGCAGTTAATAGCTGTACCGCTGAAATTTAGATGACAACTGTGTTCACCTCTGCCTACCCCCGCGGGTATACCGGCGTGATGCTATGTTATGAAACAGGGCCTTCGTATATAATATTACTTTGTGTGCCTGCTACTCTGGCCGCGTGGATGTCGGAGAATAATATTATGTCGTATATGAACACAACGTCGTATGCCTCGTTGGTCTAGTGGTCCCAAGCGCTACTGCTGAGCCTCATGCTCAGCAGTAGCGCTTGGGTTCGATTCCCGGGTCGGGCAAAGTGTTATTGAGTTTTTCTGTTAGAAAATTCTCAGTAGCACCCCGGAGTCTGGAATTGTGCCCAGTAGATGACAATAGGCTCACCACCTATTACATGGGACTTAATAACAGCACTGGTGATATGTGGATGTACGACTGTGTACATCTATGATCTAGATATGAAGGGGTAGGCACCCCTTTGGGGAATACAGACGTGGTGCTATGTTACGGCTGTTATGTAGTATTAAAAATAGGTAATTAAAAATTAAATATCATAAGTTAAAGTAGTTACTTATAATTCATACTACTTGGCGGTTGCGTAGCCGTTGATAATGTTAAAAATATATACTTAAACTTACCGCTGTCCAGCCCCTTTGAGCGATAACGTGCTGATTCATATTTACTTTAAAAGGATTGACCCTTATGTATCGTGGCAGTGAAACTCTTATCTAAATCCGTCGATTCTTTAACTGTATTTTATCCATTAAAATACAGTAAGATATGTTGCACTGCGCTATAAGAAATAGCGTACTAAAATGTGGAAAAATATTAGTACTTTTAATACCTATACTTTCGGCTCAGTAACGTACAGATCTGTACGTTGTAACAATAAAAATCTATTGTGTCTGTTAATGACTGACGCAACAGCTTAAAAGAGTTACTCTATCAGTAATAAAGCAACATGTAATTTGTAAGAAAATAAAATTTAAACTAAATCTTATTTAATTTATTTTCTACCGCTTAAAAACAAATCACGTTTTCACATGCAATACTCGTACACATAAAAGAGATTTACATTGCACTACGATTTTTTTTAAAACCACCGAAAGTGTTGGTTCTAAAAATTTTACTGTGTTATTTTAGGTTAAAACCGTGGCATCTTTATAGCGGCCAGGGACGGACTGAGGGCTTTTATGGGCCACATTAAATCCCCACCCGTAGCTGCCAGGCCACAAGTCGGGACGTAAAATCCGATAATAATGGTTTAATGGAGATTTCGTCCGTTATACAATTGACACTTTGTACATACACGAAGAATATTTTGTTTTAATACGTTTTTAATACAATATCGACGATTTTTTTATTCCTCGGTGACTATTTTGTATGTGTAATTTTTATAGGAAAGGGTGATAAATATAATTACTCAACTTGTTATCATGAAATACGTATTGGTTTATTAAACATATGCGATGGTAGTTATTCTTTTACATTACAGCAGTATTGTTAATAGAATACATTCTTATATGAGTAAAATTTCATATACATAAATATGGAGTGGAGACTTTCGATATTTTAGCACTTATGGGACATTTTTTCGGTCCTACCGATAAAAACTTTTATAAATTCGAATACGTTTTTAGTTATTTTGAACGTTTATAAATTATCTTGGCATAAAATTGTGACTAATTTCTTGGTAATATTGTAAAGGAAAAATGTTACACACATATTCATAAAAACTGATGTTCTATAGATAAACGTTTCTAAAATAATATCTGTCCCTGTCTCGTAGGTATATCGCGTTATGACGTGTTAAAATATGGAAGAAGAATTCGCGGTGGTGAGCAGAGGCCGAGATGGCTTAGTGGTCAGAGCGCCTGGAGTATTTCTCCGGGAGGCACAGGTTTGAATCCTGTTCGCGACCGTATTCTTTCTCCATTTAATATTGTAACTTTACGTAGGTATATGTCAATAAAAAAGGATGACAACAGACTTTAGAGAAATTTGAACTATGTGTCGTTTACAAAAGTTGGTTAGCATTTATATGAAGGCTTTAGCAGATATATTACTTTTAGCATAGACAATCGACGATTTGGAGTACGCATCTATGTTGCATCGCGATTTGGTGACTGCGTTCGATCGCGGGAGCCACATTACGTGATTCTGTTTTCAGTTGATGTATCATACTACACAAAAGCGAAAAAATAAAATCGCTAAAGATAAATAAAAAGAACTCTAAAGTTATTATATAAAATGGAAAAGAATACGGTCGCGAGCAGGATTCGAACCTGCGCCTCTCGGATAAATACTCCAGACGCTCTAGCAGGCAGCTAGGCAGCTCACTAAGCCATCTCGACTGGGGTCGCGAGCAGGATCAGTATCTTAGGAGATAAGGCAGGTTGAGATGGTTTAGTGGTCAGAGCGCCTGGAATATTTATCCGGGAGGCGCAGGTTCGAATCTTGCTCGCGACCGTATTCTTTTACCATTTAATATAAAATCGCTAATCACCGATGCTAAGATTAGTTGTCCGTGGAGCATCTTAATCAACGATTCTTACAAACACATATTATTCATTGTCTTTCATTCATTCATCTATTCCAACAACTTATAAAATGCACAATATAACACAAAGAAGCAGATAGAATACAGGGCGAGCAAATAAATTCACTCCCTGTCTTTCGCACGTTTCTACAACAGCGAAGGGGAGGCCCGATGAGCGTTTGAATATTTCACAGCAAGAAAAAATCATTTTGCCTTTATTTTATTTCAATATCTTTAGAAACTTTATTATACGAGTGTTATACGGTATCGACTTATGAAACAATTTTGTAGAACAATGGACGTTAAACCAAAATGTATTAATAATGTTCATTTTGTTTTGTTGGTATTGTCTGAAGACACAGAGAGAAAGATGTTTAATGTTTAAAATCTTTCCATATAGTTTTAAAGTGTATTTGATGCTCTAAGAATCAGTTAAGGATGTTTGTGAAAGTGAATGTTATTACAGACATTCACAGCTAGTTTTTAAGCAAGTATTCAATTATGATAGCTTACAAACACCTATTAACTGTGAATATTTTTTCCATAGCACGCTTTACCGACACCTGTCAATTTGACATTTGAAAAAGCGCGCGTTACAAAACGTCAAAAGCGTACTTATTGTTAGGATTAGGTTTGCAAAGCATTAACATAAACCGTAACTTTTCTACTAAATGCCTAAATTGTTTAGAATGTTATTCAAAATAGGTAGTTTATTCAAAATTTCGTAAGTAAAATAGAAAGTTAGGGGTGCGGGTAGCTACAGTTCTATTTTAATTCGGCCGCAGGTGGGCTATAAGTTTGTCCCTATAAAGTTATGACGCATCACGTAAAACGGAGCGGCAGCATGACGGGCTTTACACCGCTTAACAACCCTCTACTTAACGCTTTGAATAACTTAAAATAGAATATTTTTGGAATATCTTAAAATATTTTTACTTCGTTTACATAATATATTTTTAGCGAGAAGTTGACGTCTCTTTGGTCCAATGCTAATAACAAATAATTTGTTATTTCTATTTTAATTCGTGGCTTAACTTGTTGACCCGCCAATACCATAAACTACAGAAATATTATTGCTATAGCGTATTTTTTTTATATTTGATAGTAAACTGATATGTGAATATATTTGACTTTTATATAACCCCTTCAAAGGAAGTTATCCAATAAATTAACCTTAGATATATTTAGAACATATAGTTGATTTTGTTTCGGCCAAACAGCATGAATTAGGTAATATTATATAATATTATTATAAGTAGGTATTATAACCAATACGTTACCTGAAATTATGATTTGGTCTAAAGTCAAATATTCTACCCAATTAATTGGTATTCGCTGTGTAATAATAAATTAAGGTTTTCTACGAAAGCAAGTTATTTGTTCTTGTAAATGATAATTGGAAAACGGAGTCAAATGAATGGTAAACCGACATATCATGATTATTTAGCCAATGTGTTCATTAGTAATGCAATACGTTTGTTTAATGAGCCTTTTACTTTACTTTATAATAATTAATGAGACAGATTTTCCTTCCGCATAATGCTCTATAAGTCACTTAATAAATTGAATCTGATATTGTTATTTATAAAATAACTTAACATACTATATAGCATCACGCCTATATTCCATGAAGTAGTAGGCAGAGGTGTACACAGCTTCCACCCACATTTCGCCAATGCTGTTTTAAGGTGGTGAGCCTATTGCCATCTACCGGGCACAATTCCAACTCTGGTCTGCTACTGAGAATTTCCCAACAGAAAAACTCAATAACACTTAGCCCGGCCCGGGTATCAAACCCTGGACATCATGCTCAACAGTCGCGCTAGGGACTATAAGACCAACGAGGCAGTAAGTTTAATTTACTTAATAAAAATTAATCTACGAAGCAACGGGGAACGAATCCTTATCACAATCGTTTTTTTTTTCAGCATGAAATAGTTTTTAAGTTCACTACACTAGTTATAATAACATAGCATAGCATCACGCCTGTATTCCCCGAAGGGGTAGGCAGAGGTGTACACAATTGTACACCCACATTTCACCAATGCTGTTATTAAGTCCCATGTAATAGGTGGTGAGCCTATTGCCATCAACCGGGCACATTTCCAAACTCCGGGCTGCTACTGAGAATTTCCTAACAGAAAAACTCAATAACACTTTGCCCGACCCGGGAATCGAACCCGAGACCTCCTGCTCAGCAGTCGCGCTACGGACCACTAAACCAACGAGGCAGTTGGTTGGAGTGGAACTAGTTATAATGCGTTTTAAAAATATATCAGTACTACTAAGACTTTTTAAAGATGAAGCGAAAGAGATGTTTCATGATCAGAGCAGGTGGAAATTCATGGTCGCTGCTCGTGACAATGAGAAACTGGTATAATACAATGTTACGTGGAATCTTAAGCGAATATAAATATTGAAGGCTGCTTATGATCATGCAGCCTTTAATTTCCGTGCCGTCTTTGTCACTTTGCCTTATAAAGATAAAGACAACAAAATATTTTAGGGTTAAGTAGTATTTGGCTGTTTAGCCGAGAGTCACAACCACATGTTCCGAGTAACATTAGCGCGCAAACATATTGCAATTTCAAACTAAAGTCAATAGTAAAAGTTGTAGACTCATATAAAGTCTGAAGTTTCAATATTATCATAGCTTACGAAGGTTGAGCTTACTGGCCGGTTACACTATTAATATCTAGGTTATTACATTTTGCTGCGACGGGTGAACCTATTTGCACGCATATAGGTCTGTGGACGTACGTACAAATATTATAAAATTGAATCTATAAATATAGTTGTGAATACGGTATGTATAAGTTGTCGTGCCACATTTCCGGGATCTCAATAATAGCGTCACCTACCAACTATAGCGAAGAACCTTCCAAGTGACTCCATAAGTACAAAAAAAAAAACGAAATCGGTCAAGACGTTTAAGAGGAGAAGAATTACGAACCCACGAATTTTATAAATAAAGATTGGACATGTTTCTTCAGGATGTTTTTATTCACGGTATATTTGCGACCAGTTCCCTGTTTTGCTACAGAGACTGCAAATTCCTGAGCTAAAAAATATACTATGTAGGTTAAATATTCTATTCCTATAATGCCTATTTTACGACTTAAATTAACTAAATGCCAAACATAATTTAAATCTGATCCGAAGTTTTTGAGCGATTTATTAAAAAACATCCAATATTTTACATTATTAAATATTAGTAGGTAATAGAATAACGGTTAACTTTCGTACAAGATTATTTTAGTATGAAATTAATATATCATCACGCCTGTATTCCCCGAAAGACTAGGCGGATGTTTACACAGTTGTATATCTACATTTCACCAGTACTGTTAATAAGTCCCATGTAATAGATGTGGCGCCATCTACCACGCACAATTCCAAACGCCGCGCTGCTGAGAATTTCCTAACAGAATAATCCAATAACTGCCCGAGCCCAAGATCTCATGCTTAGCAGTCGCGCTTGGGACCACAAGACCACCGAGGCAGTATGAAGTATGGAATTAATTAATACTTTTGTCGCGATCAAGAAGAAACATAAAGACGACACTCGCCCAACAACATAATAACAACACAAGTTTGGACGCGCCCTTAAATTGAAATCACCGTTGATTGTGGACAAACTATCATTGTAATATTCTGTATTTGTAAAACAAGGCTGGTAACACACCCTCCCATACAGTCAAACCTGGCCCACAGCCCTGAACAAACATACATTGAAACTGAAACACATATAACCTTTTCCTTAATTAATTCAGATCTCACTAATTGCCTTAAAGTTTTCTTATAATTTCGACGTTGTATTTGAATTTCTGCTCACATTGTTTTGGTTTTAAGATGGCGTTGTATCGAGAGTTCCTCCCGTGTGGTAATTATGGTTTCATTGCAAGCAGGATTGTTTATTTTAATTATGCTTGCTCGTTTTATGGTTATATCTATACTCAATACTTATATTTTGTTGCAATGATTTCGCGACTAAATGAGAGGTGGACATAACATAACATAGGATCACGCCTGTATTCCCCGAAGGGGTAGGCAGAGGTGTACACAATTGTACACCCACATTTCACCAATGCTGTTATTAAGTCCCATGTAATAGGTGGTGAGCCTATTGCAATCAACCGGGCACATTTCCAACTCCGGGCTGCTACTGAGAATTTCCTAACAGAAAAACTCAATAACACTTTGCCCGACCCGGGGATCGAACCCGAGACCTCCTGTTCAGCAGTCGCACTTGGGACCACTAGACCAACGAGCCAGTCGGTCGAGAGGTGGACAGCAGGCGTATTATATTTATCTCAGTTGACATCAAATTGATGGTCCTCTATAATACATTGCGTTGTAAGTTCCATAATAATTTTACACGACTGCCCAATAAAGGAGTGTTATGTTTTTAGATTTCATGTATGTATGTATGTACGTTTGTGAGATTTTTTATTCCACCATAAGTTCTAAACGCCTGAACCGATTTAGATGTATGGAGTATCGTTAGAATCCTTACATTATCCCGGGCAACATAGGTGAATCACAGTAAGTATAAAAAAGTGGTAATAGTATACAAGTTTTGATAAAAAAATATATTTCGTATTTAGTGTGTGGAAATTCATCAAGACGCGCATTGTACAGGACTTCTACCGAAAATATATTACGTATTTAGTGTGTGGAAATTCATCAAGACGCGCATTGTACAGGACTTCTACCGTCTTAAACCAAAGAATCTTCCACTCTTTTTAACTAGGGTTAAGATTCCAGCTGCGTTCACCATAGCTCGGCAGGTTAAAACTGGTGCCGACGGACCCCGAAGATCTGATGGTACTCTGTATTTCCATAAATTCGAGTTTCACCCGGAAAAATAAGTAAGAAGCCACGAGTTGATTTTACATAATGTAACAGCATCACGCTTGTATCCCCGAGGGTTATGCAGAGGAGTTTTGATAATTATTAAAAGCTAGCTTATGCCTAGACTTCGTCTGCGTGGACTTCAGACTTAGGTCGAGCTAGCCATACTAAGTACTCATTAAGATAAACACATAGGTGTGTTAATCCAGGTTATAAACTATCTATGGGCCAAATTTCACACAAATCCGACGTTGACTGCCTCGTTGGTCTAGTAGTCCCAAGCGCGACTGCTGAGCATGAGGTCTCAGGTTCGATTCCCTGTTGGGCAAAGTGTTACTAAGTTTTTCTATTAGAATATTAATTCTCAGTAGCAGCCTGGAGTTTGGAATTGTGCCCGGTAGATGGCAATAGGCTCACCACCTATTACATGGGACTTAATAACATCGTTGGTGAAATGTGGTGTACAACTGTGTACACCTCTGCCTACCCCTTCGGGGAATACAGCCGTGATGCTATGATGGTATGTAGTTATTGTGTGAAAGAGTAACAAACATCCATCCATACTCACAATCTTTGACATTTATCATAATACTACTTACTAACTTTGCTAGGAACCAATACTCACCACTACGATAATAAAAAAGTTAAAAACAGTGCACTAGTCGAGAGACAGGTTGCTGCGCCGCGTGTTGCGGGTTCGATTCCCGCAAATATTTGTAATTGATCTAAGATGAAGATAACTGTTCCGGGTATATGTGCATTTGAGATTTATGTGTCTTTAAATGGACCCACGATACAAGAAGAAATGGTCAAAGTGGGGAAACAATTGAAAAAAAAAACTAAAAATTAAAAGACGAAATACAAAATATCCACATCACGCATAAAATTTTGAAGTAGTTGTAAGACAAAAAATTACTCTAAAAGTTACAAGTACAAACATACATTCAAATAAGAGACAATATTGGGAGGTGGCTGAACAAACACAAACAGTCGGGAGTACAAAGTAAATTGGAATGTGAACCTTTCAATATTATTTTTCTCTTACCTTTCATATTTGCATTACCTTATTGAGAGCCGTGTGCTGTGATATTTGTGACAGTTCATAACGATGTGTAGGCGATGCGTAAATAATGTGCGTGAATTTCCAATGTACAGTCAACATCAAAACTGCCTGTCTGAATAAAAAAGATAATATAGGTACCTAACTGACGTGGATAAAAAATTATTCTCCATAGAATTAAAAGAGGAAGGTCAGAGGAAGTGACGTTATTATTTGACCATTATTTATGTGCAATTTTAAATTCAAAATTTATTTATGTTCTATATGGAAAAGATAGAAGTGTAATCAGCATAATAAGTACAATCAAATTAAAAATATTCAAACGTATTATCGCATGCTTAGCGAACGCTCAAGTTATAATTTTTTTCTGAAAAATTATAGGTTTTGAATAAGATTTGCACCTGAGTCCCCCCGATGAATAAACCAGGCACTCTGCCAGCTATCCCGACCTCTGCTTACCTCTTCTTTCTACCTATACTTTCACTATCACTTAAATACAAAGAAAGAAATAAAGATATATACAGTAAAACTAACACAAAAATATTGATACAGGTTATCTATGATGGAGGGTAACTGCCTCGTTGGTTTAGTGGTCCGTAGCGCGACTGCTGAGCAAGAGGTCTCGGGTTCGATTCCCGAGTCGGGCAAAGTGTTATTGAGTTTTTCTGTTAGGAAATTCTCAGTAGCAGCCCGGAGTTTGGCAATGTGCCCGGTTTATGGCAATAGGCTCACCACCTATTGATGCATATCCACATGGGACTTAATAACAGCATTGGTGAAATGCGGGTGTACAATTGTGTACACCTCTGCCTACCCCTTCGGGGAATACAGGCGTGATGCTATGTTATGTTTATGTTATGATGGAGGGTTGGACATCCACCCAAGATCGACCGATCTTAATCTATGAATTCTAGGCAAAAATCGAATCACAATAAATATTAATATTATTAATATATGGATGAATATTCCAGGCGCTCTGCAAACTATGCTAAAATGTATAACTCGCATGCGTTTATGTGTTTTAAAAACATATCAGTTTAATGTGTCACTTTTTTTAAAAGATATTTTAAACGAGTGACTCAAACGGTTATGCCGGTCGCTCATGTATATGAATTGGTACCCGTGCGAAGTTGAGCGTGTTATTTTAATTGATATGCCACTTTTGCAGTCAGGAGACAAATTTCATAATTAAATAATAAATATATTTTTTGTAGATTCAGTTTCATTTATTTGCTCAAACATTATACAAGTTGATATGACAAGTTGTCATATGGGTACTACCTACCGCAGAAACCCTTGTTGTCTTTAATATTAATTAAGACATATATTTGAGATGGCACTCTTACAAAAGTGGCAATAAAATTCGTCGACAAAAACTCTTGACTTTTTTCTCCAAAACATAATGGAATACTTAAAAAGTGCAATAAAAATCATCATAATTAAAAAGACTCATAAATCACACTTGACCTTCAACGTAAATGAAAAAGATAAAATCAGTGAAGAGAGCAAAGTACCAGGAGGTCATAGCTTCAAGCAACTAGGTCAAGACGCCTACACGCACTCGGGAGATTCTAAATTCAAAAGCCACCACCGTGATTGCTCCTCCGATGAATAGAGCCAGGCATTGAACGCTGTTTTCTTAACGCGTCATTTCATATAGCGTAGCATTTCATTGTACTAGGCGCAAACAGAGTAAGATATTATTAAAAGTTAAGTTTTTTCTCTTTATATTATTTTTAGCACAAAATAATTTGGAATAACGAAATAGAATTTGCAATTTTAATAATTCAGGAGAAAATATTATGAAGGTCGTGTTTATCCAGCATTCCTAAGAGACTGGTTTATTTTTAGAAGAATATTATTATCATTTTAAACATCATGCTAACGTGCTTAAACCTACAACGCATTATGAATGCTTGCGGAGCGGTCCAAAACTTGTGTACTTAATTAGAAGGTTGCAAGGTCAATTTTTCTTACCAAAAAATATTACAACCACAGAGATCATTATTTGTGTTTGTTCTGTTCAGTCTTGTCTATAGAATTATCTTGTGACGTATTCGAAGCGTCTTGGAATTAATATTACCGACGATTAAAACGAACAAGTTTGTATAGAAACATTGTTTAACAAACTCTGGTATTTATAATATTAGTAGAATAAAGTCTGTGAACCAGCATAACGATCTACTTGTATTTACTGGCCGTACTCTTTGATTCGATTTTCGATCAAACAGTCATTGTGGATTATTTATTTCATAATTTAAGACAGATCACGACTTAAAATACCTACTGACCAATAAACTATTATAGGACATATTATCTCTTAACCGGTAATTGTAACGTTTTTTACGTTACAATTACCGGTTAAGTATAACCTGTATGGATTAAGAATGAGACTGACACTGACATCGTTTCTATTCACCTCTTGCTTACCCACTATCGCATTGAAAGAGATGTAAGAGCCAACAATGTCTTTTGATGTCCTATTCTTTATCTGCGCATAATATATCTACCCACAAAGTTCAGTCTCTCGAGAAATACATAAAAGAAACAAAATTCTCAGTAGAAGTTAGTACTGAGTAACAATATTTCCCACATTTTCATAACAGAGGCGTATGTAAAGCAATTTTCTTCGGCGTCGGTACAGCACATAAATATTTTACTCGAGTAATGAACGCGGTTCTACTTGAGTTCTAACACACGCTCGCGTTTTGATCAATTAATTATTTAAAGCGAAACGTAAGGATTCCAATGTTTCGATTATAACACCCTGTGAAGGCACATAGATAGTGTGTTACAAACACATTGTTTCGGATATTATTTCGATAATTAATGTCTCTTCAAACACCTCTTAAGTAACTTGATACCGTAGTATATTTCGTAACAGTATAGGGTAATATCATCATGTTGGACCGCAATTCGCAGGTAAAATGTAGCATATAGATACTATATTGTTTGTTTCTCCGTAGAGAGGCTCGTGGCTAAGTAACAGCCGCACAGATCGATCGATCGAGGTTAAGCTGCGCTTGCCGCGGTCGGTCTGTGGATGGGTGAACATCACTTCATACCGAGACCCCTCCATGCCTCAGAGCGCACGTTAAACCGTCGGTCCCGGTTGTCAAATTAAGATCTGTGGCAGCTGTTTGGGTAGTTAGAGCCCTGAAAGTCTGACAACCAGTCATGCCACGAGATATCGTGCTACCCAGTAACTGGGTTCTGGGGGTCAGATAGGCAGTCGCTACATGTAAAATACTGGTATCCTGCCGTATCTGGGTTGACTGGAAGCCGAACCCAATATAATTGGGAAAAAGGATTGATTGATTTTTTGTTTCGCCCGAGATATATTTATTGTTATATTTTTTAGTACGGGGGAAACTGATTATTTTACCCCTGAAACACATCACTGAGGTGCTTCGGGGGCGGTTCTGACAACTGACAAGACAATGGTACAGAATTTTTCCTAAGTATTATTCTACACAACTTCAAAACTACATACGTACCTATAGTTTATGAAATACCTAAAAATTTACAAATGTATACACTAGAGGCCATACGATAAACCTAATAAAATATTTTTCACATAAATCTGTCTGAAGGATAGTGCGAGTTTGAGTAATAATAACAATAGATAAATATCAATCACTCAACACAGGCATAAATATAACACTTAACTCAATTACTTCCGAGAATTTTTTTTCATAACAATACGCTGTAGAATCAATGCCATACATTTTTAAGTATTTCATACATAGTTCAATATATAAATGTTCACATTTTAATGGCCCTTTACCATCGTCTCTGACTATTTTGTGGAGATACATTCCTCCCACTCTGTTGAATTATCTCAGTAGCTTTTGTGAATAACATACGTACTCGTAGTATTACGCCTATATTCTCAGAAAGGACAGGCAGAGATGTACATATTATACACTTATTTAATGATTTTTTAATACATGTTAAGGCCACGTAATGCCTATACCTATTTATTATTATGTTCTAAGGTAACATTGAAAAATAATAGACACGAGCAGGACTCGAACCCGTACCGTGTCATGGCTCTCCCACTGAGCTATCGTGCCCATCTGGGAGAGTCATGATACGGTACGTCAAGGGTCGCGGGTTCGAGTCTAATAAAATAACAATTAATATTATACACTATTCACCCATATAAATTTTCCCATTGATCTAATTCTCAAAAAATAGGTGGTGGTAATATCTTTTAGGCATAAAGTCAAACTCTGGGCTGTTGTTCATTTGTTTTTTGACAGCAGAACACGCTTTGCCTGATCCATTAATCGAATTCCGAGCTTCACGCTCAGCAGATGCGCATGCTATCTACCAGTCCTCTGAGGCGGTAGCATCTGGATTAAATTAATTTAGCGAAGGTCTATACAAGCCGGCCATCTTGTTTAATAAAGCGACATTTCTCAAAAACAAGCCTTCCTTTGTCTCCTCTCCTTATTCGTTACAAAATGATGACAAGGGATAGCTGCTCTCCTAGTATTTGTCGTCCAAATTAATTGCTGTTGGGAATGTCGGTAATAAGAATGCGTTTGATCCTTTTACAGCATTAAGTAAATTGGGAGATAAATTTAGATACCTTCGAAAATGTTTCTCAATTTGAAATTATTTCTTGTTCACGTAGGTACTTATGGTTGTTATACCACCTAGTGAGTAGTGTTCTTTCTGAGGGTCCAGTTTTGTTTATGAAACCTCCAAAATCCAAATAAGGAAAGCATAAGTTTAAAATACAAAATAAATATATTAATCTTATTATGTATGTTTAATATATCTTTATTTTTATTTTTATTTTAGAATCGTTTTTAAGTTATTGCATACATAGTAGTAGATATAGTAGTTTCTAAATAATTAGATTTAATTTTGTTTTAGATTATGTAAATAAATATAATAATAATAAAATTCTTATGTAATATTGCATAAGATATTATAAACATATTTATTTTATTTAAGTATTAAGTTCTTTTTATTTATATATATTGTATGATTCATATTTGATTTGTTTTGAAATATTTTTTTGTTTTGAATTCCGCTTTCTCAGTGTAGTAAGTAGGCAGTGCT
This sequence comes from Xylocampa areola, assembly GCA_935421205.1. Lineage (NCBI taxonomy): Eukaryota > Metazoa > Arthropoda > Insecta > Lepidoptera > Noctuidae > Xylocampa > Xylocampa areola. Next base: position 12,454,558 of record OW285218.1, on the reverse strand, counting down.
TTGGTATATTATATTCCAAGGTATTTGGAATATAATATACCTATCCTTTTACCTACTTCTATGTGTACCTACATACATAAAACAATAAATAAATAGTTTCATATCAACTGAATAAAAATGAAAGATCAAAGACATCAGAACCCTGTACAACGTGTCATATTTAATTTCCCAGACGTTTTATTGCCTGTCTTCGCGTAGCTATGTAAGTGAAATATTGTCAATATAGTAATATGATATTAAAGGAAAAGTCATATCCAGATATTGCGAGTAAATTATTAGGAATAACGGAGTAGCGTAGGTAGCAACGGGAAAGGTACATTATGATTTTATTAACACAGGTTATGTATGAGCAAATATGTTATTGACATTGCCATTATATATCTAGTATAGAATATATAAAATAATAAAATGTTTATCTCTTAATCATCTAAAAATAAATAACGATTAATCTATATACCAATAAATAAAAGTGAAGGGCCTGACTGTCTGTTTCAACGGATTTATATGTATAAACAACATATTTTACTGTGTATGGGTAGTTCGTCGCCTGACCAGCAACAGGCCCGAGACGGCAGAGACACGCTCCAACGTCTGCGCCTCAATTGAGTGTGTGAAATAACGGAGTCCGTAGATACATCCAACAGACCATAACCTGACGGCGTTGTGGTAAGTGGAGTTGAGATCCCGGGATTCCGACAGAGGTTGGTGTTGGATCGTGCGATTATCAGTCGGTAGCAGTCCATCATTGATATTCCACACGCAAAAAAAGAAATGGATACAAATTTTCCAATTCAATTTGTTGTATATGTTCCATTTCAATATTTCGCATGGTAAATATGGTATGAATATAAATATTTGTCCAAATATCGCGCGAACAGAGAACAAAAAAAAGAAAAATCGCCGACACAGCTAGTAATGAAACCATAGGGTTCAAACTCGGTTCTTTGGCAAACTGTAATGAAGAATTGAAATCAAACCACTTTGTGGCCAACTACTGTATACAGTATGATTTAGTACAGACTTCTGAATATCAATTTTTGTTGACACGAAAATGACAAAGACGACATTAATAGAGTAATTACTATCTATGATAAAAAAAAAATGCATAGATTAAATAGCTATTTTGTAAAGGCTTCTACGAGTATATGATAATTGCACCATTCTACCATAAATTGTTTGCCGTCGTTTAAAATAAGAACCGTATGAGAACTCCCCTCACAAGTTTAAATTTCAACCTTCGTTTGAAATCATTTCGCAGCGGACCCTTTATAATCATTACCGGGCAACGCTGAAAGGATAATCTGTCATACCATCAATCAGTGTTGGACGGGCGACGGCAGCGGTCGTCCTCCCGACAAATCTATATTTTCCCGACGATTCTGTACGACCTTTTCCGGCGATAAAGTTTTTTGGAGTATCATGTAGCCATTCAAGGAACAATTCTGGGGTTTGGAGGAGTTTTTACAACTTTTAAAGAATAGTGACTTTAGGGATGAGATTCGGATGAGGGTCAAAAGATTGGAATTTCACAATTTCTTCACATCTTTCTGTGACAGAATAATGAGACTATAACACTCGCTTAATTTTCTGTGTAAATATTTCTACATTTATGTAGCGAATATTCTTGCTTTTATTTAGTATGATTTTTGATAATTAGGCTTTTGTGAAGATATTAAAAGGCATTCAGTTAAATAAATCGTGCAAGAGTATTACCAAAATTCTTCGACGTAAAATCCAGCCAATATTAATCATCATCCTTGTTTCCGTATCCCAATATATTTGGGGTCAGTGCGTGTGTTTCTCTATCCTGCCTATCTCAATTAATTTAGGGTCGACGCAGCATGTCATTTTCTTCCATACATCTCTCTTAAGCATCACGTCAATATACTCTCCCTTCCTAGCCATAATATCTTTCACAAAATCCTCTCATCATTTTTTGGGTTTCCTCTATTGCAACCATAATTATCGATAGCTTAGGATTAAATTCAGAGGAGTTTACAAACGGAATAATTATATCTTCTACTATTTCAAAGCATTTCAATCACTATTAACACAGTTGAGCTAAACCAACATCGATTGAATCGAAATCACAGCAGATGTTGCAACATGTCGTACGTACGTCACCGGGGCGGGGGGAGCCAGTCTTGTTGATTCATTCATGAGGTAGATGCGGTGCCACGCACACAAAATACCTACAAACGTTTACACCTATATTTTAGTATAAGTTTCGTCAAGCCTGAAGAAAGTTTTGAATTAGGTTTGTTATGAACACAGGTATTTGGAAATGATAATCTTTAACTGGTTTCTGACTGTTGGAATGGCAAATTACAAGTTCGAACCTTAAGAATGCCCGACTGATTTGACGTGGTCATGTGAAATGCGTATAAGGAATCAACGAATCATTCACGAAAGAAGATTATCATTTGCGTAAAATGGAGAAGGAAGAATCGTGATGGAACTACGAGTAGCACAACTAAGTTTCTTTCCACAAAAAATTATAACAGCTAAGTGTATTTGTCTTGATGTGTAAAGCATTGGCAAACGTCTATGGGGGGTTGTAAATCTGACACTAGGTTGTTCATCAACCACGCAATAAGATGGGACACAGGGTGGCAAGATTTTCAGTTCCTCCTAGTTTTTTCTACGAGTATAATGAGGATTGTGAGTTACTTTGTTTAGACTGGATTGAGCGAGTCTTCTTGATTAATTTATGAGTTTGATGCGGCTGCGATACGCGTAAAATAGGTAGGTACAGTGCAAAATGGACAGGTCAACCCCACTTAAGGCTAAAATCGCTTGCATGAAACATTTAAACGCAGCGGTAGTCACGTGTAAAGTAGTGCCAGCTGTTCAAGGGATTTTGTTGGTCTAAGCATCTAACGTGTAATTCTTCACAGCTACTTATCGGTCTGGCTTTTTTTATGCTTGGACAAACATCAGAATTATGTGGTTGATCTTGAAAATATTTTAATTACGAAATATATATACAATTGTGACACACAACTATAAATAAGAAATTATGAATTTGAGTTCAAAATAAAATGCAAAACTATTTGTATATTTTGTATAATGATGTTGATTGTATGATTAAAATTAGAGCTAGATTTTATAAATGTTGAACTCAATGAACTTGTTGACATTTTCCTGCCCACTTACTCACTTTATAAGAAGACAAAAAATATTGTCTAAGTGTACATTCGCTGCGCTGGAGGTACATTTTTTTATTATCTTTTAAATACGTCAATGGCGGTTAAAAGGCAAGTTCTAAATTTAGAAAGATTAGTAGTTAGTTCCGGAGGGGTGTGTACTTCATTTATTCGTTATTTTTTCATAATGAGGAATGCAGTGAGCTGCTTTGTGTGAACTAGATTAAGCCAGTCTTCTTGATTCATTCATGAGGTTGATGCGGGTGCCGCGTACACATTTACACAAACAAACTACAAGTGTTCACACCTAGAAACGTATTTACCAAGTTTTGTTGTAAGAAGCTTAAAGTTTTGAATTACGCCCCCAATGTTGTGGCTTGTTATAAAAATAGAGTGTCGGGATGTTTTTTTGCTGTTTTTCAACACAAAACTTAGTAAACCGCCTCAAGCTTTATTACAGTTTTTTTCTTTCTTCTAAGTAATGTCACTGTTTGCTTTAGTATTTCATTGTAGATGATAATGCGTCGCATTAACAATAATTGTACACATTAATATAATTATAATGAATTATAGCTTGTCTTGAAGAAATCACTTAGAACGATAAGAGCGCTAATGGGCGGTACAATGGTACAGGTCTATTTTTTATTATTTTTTGTATTTCTTTATTGTTTTGTACTTAACCTAAAATGACGATTATTAATTGTATTGTATTGTAAACGCATGCATAGCGAGGCATACCTAATTGCAAACCTATGTCATAATTTGGTGCTATTTCAAACCATGCTCGCTGTCGTATCTTTTTATTCATAAAATTTATAACAACCTCCTAGGGTGTTTTTTAGACGTGTATAGTGAGCTTTTTTTGTGTGGTTTGTTGTGGGACTGAGCCAGTGTTTTGATTAATTCATGAGGTCGATGCGGCTGCCGCGTACACAAAGTACTTCACACCTACGTCATCTACATTTTGTTTTAAGTTTTCTTGTGCCCAGAGAAATTTCTTAGTTATGTCTTGAATGTGGCGTTTGTCATGGATATGACAAACGCCACATGATATGGTGGCGAGATTTTCTGTGTATAATTCATTGAATTGGCAATCTTCTTGCATAATTTTAATTTTATATTATGGAATGTTGTCTTATTAATTTATTGTGTGATTTAATTTTATAATAAATATTTCTGATTTATTATTTTTCAGGTTGGAGTAATGAAAATGGTTTTTAGTTGAACTGTCGACAAAATAATGAAACAAAGTAGAATATCTGCAAATTTCTAACAAACCCGAAAGTTAAATTTAATCAAGATGAAAATGACATTAAATATGTTATAAACTCTCCTATATAAAACAAAATATTTTGTACAATGTGGAAATATAATTTCCAGGTATGTGGTCAAAGCGGCCGAGCAGGTGGCCGGGCGGCTCATTACCGCGTGCTAGAGGGAGCGACGGGGGAGGCTGTGACGTCATACGCCATGTCGCATTGCCGAGTTGCCGGTGCCGTGCCGCGGGGTTGCCGCGTCGCTTGCCGTACAACCCGACGACAAATGTATACACTGAACGCCTACATCTACTTTATTTATAGTTTATTGTGTGTGTAAAATTAAAATGTAGTCCTATTTTTTGTTTTATGTTAGTAAGTATTGTGTAGCAGTTGCGTAGGTATGTTGAATAAAATCATGTGAAATAAATATAATATGTAAATTTAATTTTAACAGAAAAACGTTAGCCGCCATCTCGCATGATAATAAGCGCTTGTGTGGCCGAGTATGGAGCACGTAGAATCAGAAGAAATCTATTCACTCTAGCCTTGAAAATGCCCAGATTCTATTTCTTAGGAAATAAGGAAGACGACGACAGAAGCTGCATTTATGAGATTTGGAAATTGAGGAAAACAGGAAGTTTTTTCTGGAAGAAGTCTTACTTCAAGTATAAGACATCAAACTAACTAAATAATTACTAGTTATTTCAGTCTATAAAAAACGCTAGAATGCTTCGATAAGTACTCAATTACTAGAGAGCTTACGGGCGACGCTTTATTATATGAAATTAAAGACTGCATTTGAAACAGGTGGTTCAACCACTTCCAGCAAACGCTGCTATTTGAAATGCTAATAATTCACATAAAAAAGTTATGATTTATGCAAAATTGTATTTCGCAACAATATTTAAGCAAAAAAAAAATTTTACTGCAAATGAAAAGAGTATGATTAAAAAGTATTTTGCTGTATAAATATGTAGTTTTTAGGTTTGTTCACATTTCGAATAGTTTAATTTTTAGGGTCTCGTACACAAACGAATGACCGTCTGTTTCTCTGTCACACAGCTATATATTTTAACCTAAATAGTTAATAGTTAAAAAAATAGCAGGTGATCAGCAAATTAAAGGGTTGTAAAAACCCGTAAATGTATTTTTTGTTAGACTGCCTCGTTGGTCTAGTGGTCCCAAGCGCTACTGCTGAGCATGAGGTCTCGGGTTCGATTCCCGGGTCGGGCAAAGTGTTATTGAGCTTTTCTGTTAGAAAATTCTCGGTAGCAGCCCGGAGTTTGGAATTTGTGCCCGGTAGATGGCAATGGGCTCACCACCTATTACATGGGACTTAATAACAGCATTGGTGAAATGTGGATGTACAAATGTGTACTTCTCTGCCTACCCCTTCGGGGAATACAGGCGTGATGCTATGTTATGTTATGTTTTATGTATTTTTTGTTCCTGTTCTATCTCAACAAAGGTTCAAAAACACTACACTTAAAAAACAACTTTTTGGTTTTGGTGGATCATTTCATATCCTTATGTGAGCGAGTCTTACTCGCACTTGACCGGTTTTTATACAGATTATTGAGATAAAATGTCAGAGTATTATAAATAGTAACAAAGTTCCATGTCCGACACACTTCATTCATTATTTTTTAACTTTACGAACTACCAAGTTGAAGACGAATTTTGAATACAAATTGAGAGTACAACGATAAAGTACAGACAACGTTACAACTGGAAAAGTTGCGGTCTTATTAGCATAATCCTGAAAAATATTACCATAAACCCGCGTAAATTGCTTTTCTATAAAAAAAGAGATCGTAAACTTCTGTCACTTGGCTTTGACATTAGGAAAGGCGGGAACGGCCATCACGACGAGATTATTGTAACTTTATCGTGAAAAATAAAATAAATTCCTGTGTCAGACCGCAGTGGGAGGACCGAAGACCAAAAAAATTTTATAAAAAGTATCACTGCCAGGGGTGCCAATATATCGTACATTAATTTTGAATATTTATCAAGGTGACTACGTCCATACTATGGAATAAAGAAAAACTTTTTAATAGCCACAAATACTATTTTGGCGGAACTTCATACACAAGAGTGTTATTTTTCAACGTAATAGCTTGGCAAAAGTTTGAATTATGACCGTTTAACAGCCATCAATTATTATTCCACTTTTAATAGTTGAATTTTATGATGCATAAATTGTTATGAATAAAACACTTAAAGCAAAGAGCTTATTGTGAAAACTTGTTTATGGAGTGAAGAAATATTTAAAGGAAACTAATGGGTATTTTAATGGTTTCTATGAGAAGGGTTTTTGTTTATATAAATACGTATTATTGTTATTACATGATTAATGCACTACAAAAGGTGAGCGTTGATTATTGAAAATACATATTTTGTATAAACATTATATTTGATAGGTTATGGGGGTTTACGCGGCAAAGCCTTTGCCGCGCTTGAGTGTGTCATTTTAGTTAGGTACCCACTACTTTTTCTTATACTTTCTATTCGGGGAAAACTTATGCGTGTAGCCTCGATCAACCATTTTTGAAACACACACATTTTAACTTTCAAGTCAAATATTATTTTTGATGTATATGACTAAATAGATAGTGTTGACGTCAGCATAAGACGTATTAAAAATTTCGAAGAAGTCGATATAGTAGACGGAGATTAGCATGGCTTAGTTGGCAAAGCGCCTGGAGTAGGTATTTATCCAAAAAAACTTCAAATTTAAATTTTCCGATAACCTCAAACATCTTTCAGTGTCAAATTATTGAATAGACTGCGACTAATAATAAAATAAAACAATACTGTATTACAACGTAACTTACCACTTGTGACTCCATTCCTTTGTTATGCGTTATGTATTTACCGTAAATGGTTAAGTTGTAAACTTTAAATAAATTTGAAAATAGACGAACACAATTGAAACTATTTGAAACCTGACACTGTAAATATTTTACCGTACGCGACGCACGGTGACGCTTCCCGGCTGCGTTCCATTCTACATTTGGTTTCTAAAAAGCATTATACATTACTTTGAAAAATACAATGGAATAGTTATCAATTTATAATGATGTAAATATTCCGTCAATGTATAATCTAAACAATAAGAACCCATAGTCAGTATGCGTAGTACGGAACGACCGAGAGGGAACGGATAGCTGCTTGGATCGACGGCAATCGACGCAAAAAAAAGATTGTGCTTGCTAAGATTAGTTATTAGGATGTGGATTGGAGATCGATCTTTGGATAGGGTTCAATCTGGGATTGTTTTCAATCTTGGATAAGAGATACGTTATTAATTTCGGGCGTAAGAGACAATTTCTTGGCTGTACTCTACGACGAGCTCGTCGTCGAGACAGCCTTGAGATCGACCGAGCGCGTGGCGTTAATTCCAACGGTATTCACTAACGCGGTTATGGTCGTCGACGAACTAGGCTGTAACGTCTCGTCGCTGTTTAGTAGACGAATTAGGGCTTGAAACAAATTTCTCTCAATCACAATCAATCAATCTCGACTGAGAGTTTTACTGGTTTAAAATATATACTATAAGGTCAATCTTTAAGTATTTTAAGGAATAGAGAATTCATATACGAATTTCATAATTATAAGAGCTTATTAAATTTTTATTATTATATTTTAAGCCTGAACGACGATTCCTTTGCCTAGTTCGTAACTAAGCAACGCGACGCGGTGACGCGCTATCCCCGCTATCCACAACCGACGCTGTTTTTTGTAAACAAAACAACTTGACTTTCAAGTTTTAAAAGTTATTGGTGTTTTTACGATATTTCGTTCATTGTATCAGCGATTGTTTGAAACATAGTTCTGTGACTGAAAGCATAAATAAGCTGAAATGTAAGTATTATGACTATTTCACTGGTAATACTATAATAATATTGTGTCACAAACTCACAATATTAACCGATTCGTTGCGATGCCTAATTTCACTAACTTCTAGCCGTGGCGTCGAACAAAAATAACGTGACACTGATCAGTGCCCAACGCCATACGATTAAATGACACTCATCTGTGTCTTCAGCCATGCGGAAAAGAAAACAGTGTTTTGACATTTTTTTACGTATTCAAAGCTCGAATACTTTTAGTTTACATGTGAAATCTAACGTGAACGGTCAGGCACGTTGTTTTAAGCGATAAAAAGTGGCGAAACAAGTGTATTTGTGGAAATGGAAGGTAAGTGACTTATTTAATACAGATGTGCTCAACCTTTTCAACTTATTTTGCATTTCCTAGTAATTTGATTGATTATGAGGTATTAAATTGGGTCTAAAAATTATAATTCTAAACATGGTTCATAAAATTCACAGCAAAAATATTGAAAGCCTTAAGAAAACTTTTCAGAGCTGCATTAAAAAGTTTTCAATATTGCCTTCTTCCATTTTGTGGAGGAGAATTAGGGTTTTCATTCATACGGCGTCAGGTTTGAGTGCATCGTGAATACACCAGGGGAGCAGACGGTCGAGTAGTGTATATTGCTCAAAGGCTTTCCACTGAGATGGATCGGAGTGGACTTTCGATACACACACGAGCATAAAGATCTTGCATTGCTTGCCTGTTTTATTCTAAGTAAAAGCATTTGTTCCAGTTACAGGCACATTTGAATAGTGAAAAAATTGGTAACCTAATATTAATTTCGTCGAAAAAGATCTCATAAACATAGAGGTGACAGGCTGGAAAGACAAAACTAAAAATATGCCAGTCTGAAAAAAAGACCCTTGACCAAGACGCCCACCGAAATTAATATTATCATCATCATCATCAAAAGTAGATCACTTCTTCTCATAGTGTGGTTGATGAACAGCCTAGTGTTATAGTTTAAACTACCCATAGGTCTCTGACATGACTTTACACACCGTCGAGACCATGAAGCAATTATAATTAGTCCATGGTCGAGATCATCTCTCAGGTGTGCTGGTTTCCTCACGATGTTTTCTTTCACCGTTATAACCAAGTAATACTTAATTTATAATACGCACATGACTTTGAAAAGAGAGTGGTGCGTGTCTTAGAGTCGAACTTGCCACCTTTGACTTGTCAGTCCAACGGTCATACCACTAGGCTATCACTGCTGATATGATAATATTACTTTAGTCCAACTTTTATTCCAGAAATCAATTGACAGTATTTTTAGTTACTGAAGTTTGTTTTTGTACTTAATATTGTTTTTCCGTAAAGTCACCTACGAGAAGTTTGATAGGAATACTTTTTTCAGATTATCAGTATGTTTTTTATAAAGAGAATAATTAAATAAATTCTATCTTTGAAAATATAGGAATTGTATTTTTGGGCAAACTGAAAAACTTTGATTCAATAAAATGTTAAACGTTTTCGGGTATGTTTACATTTGTACTTTTTAAACTCCATATAAATAGTTAACGGAATAATATATCTAGTAGAACACCATACTTCAATACATCTTGACGTGCGGCGCTAAGTGTGCGTTTAGCTTGTACATATACAGTACTTGTGTGTGCGTGACAGGAGGTACAGTCAAGCAGATATGTTTTATTTATAAAAAAATTATAATTTTGTAAGAGTAAAAAAACAACATTTCAATTATACAACGGCTTAATTAAGTAAATGCATGTTTACTAAACACATAGTGCTGCGCGCCAAGATGAGTTGAAGTATCTATATTAATATATAGTATGTATTTAAGTAGAAGGAATGGTTGTTCTGTGATACATACTTAATCATCTTAGTAATAAATGCTACATTTATAGTCGGTGAGTTTTTAAAAGTTTGTGTTTACATGTTTGTGCTCGTGACTGTACAACTTAAGATCATTATCCATTGACCCAGTCACCTTTTACGTGACCCCAAATAACAATAAATGACACGATTTACTCATAAACGAAAATAAATGTTTGTAAGGGTTGTTATAAGGTAAGTTTGCGTTGCCCCAAAAATGAGCTAATATATTTCACACCAATGAAATTGGATTATCAAAAGCCTCAATATAGCTCCAAATAGCTAGTAAATGTGATTGTGAAGTAGATTTCGGTGTATTATGGTAAACCACTTAATACAAACTCATTATAGGTCCGTTGAACGATTTTAAATGATGTGCTAGGTGTGAATTTAGCCGCAAATATTATTGATGCTGATATTTTGTTGCGCTCAAACAACATTAATTTAAAACTATTGTATTGTTACGCTTCGAATAAAACTTGGAAATATATGGACGTACGTAAATGTTAGCTGTTTCATTAGATTCAACTAATATATGTGAACAAATTTACAGCGTACCCCAGATATCCTCTTAAAACCTACGCTGAAATTTCAAAGACTCAGTATTTTTATTTTATTTTAGTTTGTTGGTGCACTTCTGATTAAACCTACCTATATATTTTTAATTAAAAGATAAATATTTTAACGATGATGAAAAGAGAATGTCCTATTTTTTTATTTGCTGCATTTAATTACCCATATTTTTTCCTGTCGTGTTTTTTCGAATTAGGTTATAGATAGAAAAACCATACAAAATAAAAATCGTTAGTCACGAAAATGTAAAGATAAATAGATAGATAGATAGAGTATTCTTTATTGTACACCATAAACAAGAACATAATAAAATAATCACTAAAATTGTTGTACAATAGGCGGTCTTATCGCTAATAGCAATTAAACAGGTTTTTTTTTAATTTTGTATCATCAAAATACAAATTTATTTTTAGTTTCATTTTGTAACACATTATATTATTTTATGATGAAAATTGATACCATTGGCTCATAGCTTATTTTTTACTATATTGAGTCGAACATAACATAAATTAATTCACAGTAGAACATTATCACGAAAACTTTAACAATGTGAACAATCTACTTGTATATTATTTTTGCAGTGGGTGTACAGAATTCCTGTACCTCCGTAGAGAGTTGACGTAGAGATGTTAGTCAAAATTACCAGGTATGCCCTAGTGACCAATTGACAAGCGCACGTGACCGCATTGTTCGCTGCAGCCATGTGGATATTGAAATGGCGAGGTTCTACAGGGTAAATTTGTGATAAGGGCGTGGATGGCTAAATCCAGAACTATAACGAATAGCGAAAAATACTTTAAGGAATCTCGGGACTAACTTTGATGAAAACTAAAACTACATCATTGATTTTTTTAATCAATACTCCTAGCCAGGAATCGAACCAGCTGATTGTGAAAAAAATAAAATTATTATTACACCAGCCGATAGTGTCGCTAATAAGGATCAAATTCTGGGAAGTAATGTCATATGGCAAACTAAAGGAATGAGCTCATTTTTAACAAAATAATATTTTGTTTCAATTGTTCACAAGTATATTTTCTTTTACTGTGGGCTTTGACCGCGAAGAGATATGCTTTTTAATTAACTGTCATATTGCTTTATTTTTTAATAGGACGAATGCGCTGCGGGCCTGTAGAAAAAAAAAAATTGGGCATAATTCAGAATAAGTACATTTCATAAATTCAGCCTGTATTTTGACGGTTGAACAGCTATTTGAATTAAGTGACTTTAAAAAATAAACCTTATACTACATGTCTTCTAAAAACATTTTCATATATCACTAAAATATCGCTTGAACTAAATAGCCTTTAACCAACCGTCGATATATACATGTCGCAGATGGATGGTAGAATCCGCTGTTTTACAAAACAGTACTGTTTTATAAAACAGCTGAACAATGTTCAGCTTGATTGCCATTGCGATACGTTTAACAAAACTATTATAGTGGTTTAGTATTCCGTCATTCAAAATGTTCATCTTATTTTTGCTATTGACAAGTAAAATAAAGTTAGGTTAATATTGTTAAGACATACAGAGCCATATGCGACAAAATTTCGAACTAAAATCAACAATCTGACAGTTCATTTCACGCTGTTTTACATAATCTCTGATTGTTGACCCGCTGCATTGATAAACGCAAAACGTTCATACAATTTTGCGTGTTATAGTTAAGTAATTGTTTAAAACGTCGTTCAGCTGTTTTTCATAACAGAATTGTAGAGTCAGCTGTTTTGTAAAACAGCTGATTCTACAATCCATCTGCGACATACATACGTTCACATCGTATAGGTAATTGCCCTGTTTGTCTGCAACATAAAATATATGTTTGTACTCATAGATACGTGACGCCAAAACCGAACTAATCAGTCCGTAATTTATGCGATAGGTAGGATACCTGCAGAAATATGTGGCGTCAAAAATTAGCTACCTTAATTTCTGTAATGCACGATAATTTATCTCATACACATGTAATAGATATCTCTTGTACCAATGTTAATGGCACATAAAATATCGTAAAACAAATTTTTTGAAGAGTACGTAACCATGGGGTTTCTTACTCGTTCCTCTTCATAGGAAATTATGTTTTTTGAACATGGTATTTCTAGATACTCAAAGGTACTCAAAGGTACTTTACCTTTGACTACTTAAAATAAAAAAAATAATTAAACGATTAAAAAGCACATAGTTAATTATTTACTAACTACTATATATTTTTTTCCAGCTTATTTTTACCTACATTGTAAAATATTGTGGTGCCTCATGAAATTTTCCACCTGAACCACATCAGGGTAGAAAAAAAAAACATAAAAAATTGAGTTACCGACTACCATCGATTCTCATACAAAACATTTCTGACGACATTTTCTGGACAAAATACGACTATGGACGGGACAGAAAATTCCAAATAAAAATTACTGCCAAATAGATAATGGCCGAGGTTTTTGAGTTATCGTTGTGTATCGAATTTACGGTTATGTGTTCCTGGTTTACCGGACACGGATCGCGAATCGGTAACGAATAGACGGTTTTGGGTGGATTTGTCAGTTATAGCTTTAGACGTGGTTGGTCCATTTCATATTTAGAACTCTGACTTCCAAAAGCCTCTTCTCTTTCAGAGAAGGGACGAATATTGATTACTTCACTTGATCATTGCTATTTTAGACCAATAACTTTCAAAAGTCTTACATAAAATATTGTATAATATCAATCAATCTGCCTAGCGTTTTCCCAACTACGTTAGGTTCGAATTTCAGTCTAACTGAATGCAACCTAATCCCAGTATTTTACTGCCTATCTGAAGCCCCATCTTTTAGGTAGAACACCTCATTCATGTGACAAAACATACATATAAATGTAAGCCTTCAACAAAACCAGCAACAATCTACGCTTATTTACCTACATAATTTATTACATAAACGTTGAACCCTACATATTAGGTAGGTCTCTCAAAACAATGGCTCTATAGCTTGGCACACAAAACCTCACTCTATTCGCTTATAAAGGTAAATTGAAAAAGGGTCTATGTATTTGCATTCCAATATTTTCTTATTAAATATCGAAGCTCTTTAACGATAACGTCATGTAAATGAGTTCAATATCTTATATTTTGAAAGAAAATTGAAAAGAAATGGTTTTGAATATATTTTACATTTTTATTGAGGATTCTGTGAACATTCAATTTTAAAAGTGGAGGGAAATTTTAAATATCGAAATGTACGCTATTAGTTAGAACGAAACGTAACGTCACTGACCGCAATGACATTGTCTACAAGTATGTTGATGTTACTGGCTGTTTTTTACGTTTCGAACATTGAAGTCAGAAATAAACGCGCCAAAATGACGGATTTTGAAATGCCCGAAACTGATTCTAGGTTAAATTGTTTAATTTAATGCTTATAAGATTTTTACAATTCTTTTTTTTTACGGTGATTTACCAACAATTGAATAAAAAAAGCTCATACACTATTAGTTACATCTTTCTACTTATATGTTTAACCCTTGTATTTAAAACAAGCTTCTCATAGACAGTTGCAAGCAAGCAATACATGGCGTCATCATCTATTATCACCCATTGGTAATTGTCTCTACGTGCATTTTCATCTGAGCGTCTTTGTACTTACTCGTACCTACCGTAAATCGGTGAGCAAGGCTGTTTTTGTTTTGTTTAGTTGGTTTTTGTTTTTCCTGACGTTTCGAACACTTTGCTGTGTTCGTGGTCGCAGGAGCACTAAGGCGTCTCAACAGTTTATTTAAAATTATTTCAGTCTACCGTACATATAATTGAAAAAATAAAAAATTCATAAAATATTTTTTGTCTAAATCGCTACGGTATTTCTTAAGACTATCCCTGAGGGGAAATACCGAAACAAACTCAGAGGTCACAGTCGTTTTAAATTTAGAGATACAATTTTATCGAATTACTTTACCATAGTTTGTATTTTAACCACACAAAAATTGCCTATATGTACCTATAGGAGGATAACCCTACTTATTCCCTTCAACTTATTTCAGGGATTACCTATAAGCAGGGTGAATGTAATGGGAAAAGAGTGGGAGCTATTCTTAGGGATTTTAGACAGCAATATTTCCTAATAACGTTGTCACATAGAAAACTTTTATTTATTGCTTTCTACCAATATCCTAAGATTTCGATATAGCGTGCTTCAGAAAGGAGGTGATGATATTAAAACCTATTTGCGATGAAACTGGCCGCTTGTGGTTTCGAAATTTAAACTGTAGTCTATATTTCAAACTAAACCACAGTGGATTTGATCCAAAAGCCGGCTAAAGCTTCATTTTGATCTCCGAACAATCGATATCGTAGAATGAGCCGGATTACCGATTTCGCATTTTTCCACTTTTTTATCATTCAGTAGCTCGTTCGTTCGCTCTTTGTAGGCACATAACACACGCGTATTTTTGCCGAGCTCCATATTTTTATCGAGGCTCATCAGGATTTTTCTGTGAAATCATCAATATGATTTGAAGTCTTGTTTTTGTAGTTACAATGGAAATTAACTTGCTCAGCAAGAATTTATTTAGCATTTTATACATGTATAGTTATAGAAACGGAATCATGAGTCACCTAAACTTAATTGTGACATTGGCACATTCACATGACATTCTTTCTAGGCTATAATTAGTTTGACACATTTACATTTCAACAGACAGTGAAGGTCAAAAGATCATCTAGTGTAGTGCTGAAGTATTGATATTAGTTAATTATCTATAAAAATGATGTAAGTGCAACAATTAAATGAATGATTGTCCATTAATTATTGGTTGGTCATGATTAAATTTTCTCGACCATACGTAGGTGCTTAATTGGCCTCAAAAACACAGGTAACGCAGTATTACAAATTGCTAAACAAAAGAGCTTCATACCAATTTTCTTAATAGGCACTTTTGTTACCATGAAATAGCCAAACAATACTGTCAAAACCTTCTGGCGTTTTGCCAACAGTACCCCATAGTTACACCATGGGTTTATTACACAATTAATCATTAGTTACATGGAACAATATAATAAAGAAACTACCTACATTAGTTACTAACGTAGCTAATGCTATTTCCTGCTCTAGTTTTAGTAGAAAACAATCGAATTACCAACAAAGTTTCCCGTTCGCACTTAACTTTGAGCTTAATGGACGATTTTAGTTCTGTTTCTAATTCGGCTAGAATAATAATGTATTAACACTTAACTTCGCTTAGTATATTCTTTTCGGTCTAGTGGTCTTAAGTGTAGCTATGCATCAGTGGCTAGTAATGCTGGAGCTGATTTGAATACTTTGCGTTGGGATGAGGGTCATGTGACAAGGAAAATTTTGAGTATGAATGTAGATGGCTATAAGAGTAGAGGAAGACCGAGGAAGCGATGGATGGATTGTGTTAAAGATGATATGACTAGAAAAGGAGTGACTGACGATATGACAGTTAATAAAGATGTATGGAATAAGAATACACGCTGCGCCGACCCCAAATAAATTGGGATAAGAGCATGGGGATGATGATGATGATAATGATGGTGTTGAGAAGATTTAAACATTTAGGCAGACACTGGATCATCTAGTAGACTGAATAAACTTTAGTAAGAGAACTAAAATTGTTTTTACTTTTTTTTGTGATGACCTCTTGCAGAAACCCAGAGGGGTTTTGTCTGCATAACCGTACAATATCTAATTGTGTTTACTAATAGTAGGTAACCATAAATATAAGTAACTATGTATGTGGTGGTGGCTAAGTGGTTACTGGCTCACCTCTTGAGCCACAAATTGTGGGTTTAAATGTAGCATATACACCTGCCATAGCAATTAACCTGTTGACTCGCTGATTAGCAGACACAATAGAAATATTATTGTTATAAAGTACAATTTTGTACTTTAACGCACACTAAAAAAGACACGCACACTAAAATACATGCTATCAGCAAGAGTACGTTCTCATTGCGTACATAAATTACGCACACTGTAAAGCTCCTGCCTGCCTACCAATGTGACATTTTCAACGTCATAATGTACTTTCTTAGGTAATCTAAGACATATGATGGTTTGAAATCATCACCCCGAAGTGAGCTGGCGTGGTGATCAATACTCGTACCTTTGTGTTTGAAATGAGGCCCGCGCCTTGCAGTGAAACAGTTAAGTATGGGCTGGTTATTTTTATGTATGTGTGAGATAATTGACTATGAAGTGGCAACTTGACAATAGAAAACAAAAAAAACGAGCCACCAGACCGCCACGATTTTATTATTTTCAACGATGTCCATATAATATTTTTCTTACATTGTGCTGAGGGCATAAAAATATAAACAAGTCCGCGGCGTTGAAAAGGTTAGGTTAACAAAACATTGAAATTTTGGTTGTACTATTTTCATCCCATCTCGCTTTTATAGCAAGTAGTGACTGGATATCAAAAGATAACACGCAATTATTTGTAAATCTGAAAGGAAATTGGCACCAATACCAAACGCCTCACATTGCAGTGTAAAAATCCTGAACTTTATTCTGATTTCATTAGGTATATGTCTACATTATCTATGATACACAGTACAATAGGCTTCAACATTACGTTAATACTTCTGCCTGATAAGAAAGCGGCCAAATTTTGCCAATCTTGGCTGTTTTCTGATGTCGTATAGTCATCTGGAACGGCATGATTATCAGACGTTGTTACAGTAATGTGAAGATTATTCTTGCCGTTCAACACAGGCTTAGTTAATTGTTGCAATGTTTGCTAAAACACTGTGTCTGATCTTGGAGTGACACTACAGCCTGTGTACATATATTAAAGCTGCCAAACTTGATTGACTGCTTATTATATTATTTAAACGTAATCTCTATCTCAATCTCATCTTTTGAAAACTATTTAAACGTAATACGATTTAGTAGTAGTTGTGTACACAACTTCAAAACAGTAGTATAATTTTTTTTTAAGATATAGTAACTATATTAAAAAACTAGCGGCCCGTCCCGGCTTCGCACGGGTGGACATTTATTTTTTAAACATTTTGGGATAAAGGATTACATTTAACACATTTGGGTTACATGATTGAAGTTTTAGTAGTGATCCCTAATATTTTCTAGTAATAAATATAGCCTATGTTACTCAGGGCTAATGTAGCATTCTAAAGATGAAAGATTTTTTTAAATCGGGCTAGTATTTTTAAGTTTATTCGTTACAAACATACAAAAATGCAAATCTTTCCTCTTTATATATATATATATTTGTGTAATAACTTTCGTGAGTCATATGGATATTAATTATGATATATTATTAATTATTGTACTTATAATATTAGTGTAGAAGTACCTATTTTATTCTCCACTAGCCGTATTTTGTTTTCCACTCTATGTGATGTAATAGTTTTATTTGCCATCCAAAATGAGCCAAATAACTACAAAAGACCATCCTACACCAGTTCTTGATCACACGCAAAGTTCCTACATCACATCAGCATACTACACAAAAGCATGCAAATGATATTATAAATTCTTATTGACCAATCAAATTGCAAATTGAGGAATTACTACAATATTCGTGGACAACCACTTTGCAATATATCAGCTGGACAGACATGTGATATACTGCTGGCCAGCGGACCATTATCATTGTCAGCGGATTATGCAGTTTCGAAATCTAGGTTTTGAGTAAAAATACTCGGAATCACACTTATCTTTGGCAGCAATTAGTATTCTCACAATGAGCAAAATAACGACGTTCTTTAGTCGCGGTATTTATGATAGGCACGTTAGGCATTTCATAGAAGCTGGCGCATATTAGGGTTAGCTGAATCCTCCTACACCAAATTCAAAATATTATTTTCTATGAACCGTCGCGTGCTACAGGCGGGCCGCACCGGTTTGCACGCACTGACGGATCGCTCGTCAGGCGTCCATATTTTGCGTTGCGATGTGGTTAAAATATGCGTCAAATTTAAGGGGTCCCTTGTATCATTTTGGAACGGAACACTAAAAAAGAGTACCTATTTCATATCATTCATCAATCATTTCTAACAAATCGAATCTGTTTAATACACGACGTGCCCCATTATTTGTCTAAATACAGATAGATAAATTCCTACGTTACACTCACTTAGATATGTACTATTATGTCTGGACTTTAAAAGAGACGTTGAGCCCTCTGAGTTTGTTTCAGCGTTTCTTCTCAGAGATAGTCAGATATCAGTGCCAACATGTTTAAGAAACAAAGGAGAACACGGTCTTCGGATATAAATATCATTAGGATTATTTTTTATTTCAAATTTGCTTTGTGTAAATGTATTAAATGTACATGTGAGTACTGTGTAACCATTTACAATTATTTTATCCATTTATTTTTTTATTGTTGTCCGGCAGATAGAGTGTGTGTGTCATGCTCACTAAAATGTCCCGCTGATGGTGGCGTGTGTGTTGGGTTATTCTATTCCCTACAATATGGTTGAGTTGGGTGATGCTGACGCATGCATGTGTCATGTTCGTGAACGGGCGCTGTCAGTTGGGACTGGTCATCTCTAAACTGTCATAGCAAAATTTTGAATTGTTAAACTAAACTCTTTTAGTATTGGCGTCATCTTACATTTTTCTCGCATACTATTTTGCAACAAAAACAGTGTAACCAATACCTACTATTGTAAAAACCTATATGATGAAAAAGAGTAACCGTGGACTTTCTTGCCCGTTCTTCTACATAGGAACCTACACTTTGGAACGTGGTAACTAACTTCTGACAATTCAAAAGTTCCTGTAACCGGTTTATTTGAAATAAATGATGATTTGATTTGATTACAAAAACAATCTAACCACTATTCTCTTGCTGATTAGGGCTTGTCTCTAGCAGTGCGCGACTTCTCCTTACACAAAATATAAGGCGCGTGTTAATTAATTGAATTACCAAAGACAAAAAGCAACTTAGACAAAGAGAGTTGTGTATTTCTCTAGGTAGAAACTGACAATACATTAAGGACAATTCACCTTTTAAAACGGCGATCTCATAAAATTTAACATACAAAAAAGTACAATCTGCTATAATCCGTGATGTGTTAACAATATTGATTTCCACATCTGAACAATTGCCGTTCGACGACAATGCCAGATTGTAAGCTTTTATTACTAACGAATTGTTTGTTGTGTTGAATGCAAAGCGGTGGTAAACACGTGTCGGCACTGTATGCACTGTATGCGCTGTATGCACGGGGACGCTTTTAGGGAAGTTTGCTTTGACACTATTGTACAAATATTATGGCGAGCGACACCATTAATAAACGTATTGTCAGCCGAGTATTGGACATTTGCTCCGGGAGGTTAATTTAAATTATTTTCATTGTAAGTATATTTGCATCCACATTTGGTTAGATATATTTTCTTGTATACCACGAAAGAAAAAATAAGGCCTTATGCTTATTAATAAACGAACGTTTTCGGGTTTTTAAAACCAACTAAACACATGGCGAACAAGCGGTTCAGCGGTGCGAGACGAAATATGAGAAAAAAATTGCGAGCATGTTTCTTTCACGGATCTGAAAAAAATACGGTACATCCGTATTTTTTTCAGATCCGTTTCAGCCCTTGCCTTGTCAAAAGTGAAGCATAGATTAAGTACACACACATGTAGCGTACTGGCGCCGAGTGGATGAGTTTTCAGTATTTGTATGCGTTTAGCTCGTGTATGACAAGCAAAATTGGATGACTACGCATGCTTCTCACATGTCGTGCGCAAAGCTCCGTCCGTATTTTTTAAGGTTTCTTTGTTGTTTGTGGATTTTAAACCTACATTTTGAGGCAAGATGTTGATATAAGGATAAAATTCTATATGTTTATGCCTATATCGAGTCGACAAGTTTGTCGATAATCCGTCCTCGCACAGTCACGTTAAACCGTTAATTCCAGCTGTTGTTGATAGCAGTCACTAAGGAAAGTTAGACGGCTACAGGCGGTTTAAATAGCTTTGATAAGAGGTCAGCTAGTATTCCTGAAAGAAGAAGAACCTAATATTAAACAAAAATACGATGCCCAGCAACAAAAAAATGTCTCGTCGACTCCCTTGTGAACACAAGCAAATAAATCTCTCGATTACCGACCGGTTGTCGTTTTAAAACAGATTTATACTCATCGATAAAACTTCTTGTTCGTAAAAATAAACTGTGTATTCAAGATTCAGGCCTGTTGCAATTAAAGATTATTTTTTTGTTGAACGGCCGGGCTGCCACTTGTTTCCTCTTACATGGTAGGCTCGCCGCCGAAGGGCTGGTCAACGTAGGCGGCACCATGTCGCCTTAATGAGTGCTTGCGGGTAGGTCAGGGTAACTAGCTTCCACATTGCACGAACTCTAGTTAAATAGTGTATACGTAGATAGAAATGAGGACGTGAAAATCCACCACTTCTTCTTTTTCGTGTGGTTGATGAACAACCTAGTGTCAGAGTTTAAACCACCCGTAGGCCTCTGACATGGCTTTACACATCATCATCAACCACCACTGATGGGTCGTGAACGTCATGTTCTAGAGGCAAGATATAGTGGGAATAAGAAACTCAGCGGAGTTTTATAGTGGGTGAACCCCACGTAACGATACCACTAGCCTGGGTATAGTTTGAGTAAACATTTTCGCCAAACAAAAGCGTCTACGAACTCGTATCATACGCATCTGAGGGATCGTATCAAACGGATTTTAGAATTATTTGCGTAATATGCCATTTTTGTGTATCCACTGGTACGCAGCGGACGGATTGCACGCCCAATGCGTGTCTGTCTTACTAGTTGCATAAACCCAGCGCTGGTAGCGATGGTATTGGCAAAGTATCATACATACATCCTACATAAACCTTTAATATGCATGTGAGTGTTCTAATTGGAGTTTGAATTGTTATAAATCCGCATTCATTCAATTTAATTGATCTACCAAAGACTGGTTCTTAAATTCTTTGGCGACATAATTATGGTTAAATTATTATAGGTATTATATTTGCAGGAACCCGAGACGAGGCCGCGGCAGACCGCGAAGGAGATGGCGGGGTGAACTGGATGACTTTCTTGCTAATTGGCAGCACAAAACCGGGACAGATGGAAGAAAGGAAGGGGGCCTCCCTTCAGTCTTTTTTTGCCCAGCAGTGGGACTAAATAGGCTAGTAATAATATAATTTTGCAGTATTTACGGAACATAATATCTTATAGCATATTTTCTTACAATATTGTGTATTGTTACCGATATTCATTGGTGTACATATAACTCTGAACGACATACTAGGTACCTAACAATGTTTACATAATCAAAAATTTTTTATCGTTAAAAAAATGTGTCAGATTGAAGATAGAAGTTATAATAAATATTAATGTTAATGTTAACAAGATGTATCTAGGTAAAAAATAAATATAAAAGCTCCAGTTCTGAAAAAGCAGGATGAAAATAAATATTATGCGTACCTACCTACACTTACGATAAAATCTAGCTTCTTATTTTCGTACGTGCTCGAATTTAAATTGAAACATTAACACACAACTCACATTTAAGATTAAGTACAATAAAACATTTACCTATAATTAAAGCTACGCGAACAACACATTAACTAACACGGGATAAACTAACTTAATGACATCAAGTCGTTCCTGTAAGGCTGAGTGCATACTACAGTACAATATTATACTGGCGCACACGTACAGTAGCCACAAAAGTAACTGAAAAGATTAATCAACCACCGTAAGGTTGACTGACAGACAATGCCTATGGTATTAAGTCCGCCCCTGTACCATCGTGCATAAAGAATAAATAAATAAATAATACATTATGATATAAGTGAGCTAATTTCGTTATTACATACAAAAAATATATAACTTTAGAGTTCGGTACGCAAGCGAAATTGCGTTCGAAAGATTTATCTGTATTTCTCAGCTATGATTTTTGAGACATCAAAACTTAGCCGACATTTTAAAATTAAAGTAAAGTACGCGGTTTATTTTTAGATTACCGCATTAGTGCAGTAATGTAAAGTAATATGCACGCGTGCGCAATAAGCCTCATTATTTATATATTTATTTGTATTTAATTATGATCCTAAACCGGTGTGGGTGTGTTGAAAAAAATATAAAACATTTAAGCTAGGAGGAGTAGGAAACATTAAAATCTTGTCATCATACAAATACAGTAAATGTAAAAAAGTTATTTAATATCACAATAATGCACTATAGTCGGCACAGGTTCGAAACATCAATCGTCTTCAGGCGCGGCTTCTAAGTGGTAGGCGGTGGTCGGCGCCCACATATTTTAAATAATCCTGCTACAGCTTAATATCATCATGAATTCGCGGATAGCTATCTCTGGTTGCTAAACTATCGTTAATGTTTACATTTTTACTGTGAAGCAGGCAATAGTTAAACAATGTTCCTGCACCACATGTGGCTCTTGGATAACTAAAGGGTATAACGCATCGCTTGGCGCGGTAATTATATTAACAGAAGAATTTTCTTTGGAAGACACTTTAAACCATTGGTCCTGACTGACGTTAATGAAAAGCTGTCGCTAAGCCAAGCTAGGGCTAGTGAATATATATTTTTTTCAACACTCTTGCTCATAAAGTGGCTCTTATTGCACCGCTTTTAGGTTCATAATGAGGTTTATTAATCACGCGTTCTTTCTCTAAATATTTACATATCAATCAACCTCGACTGTAATGACCAACTTAGGCCACTTGTATCGTAATGTACCTTTACATTTTTATTTTTATTTATTTCTTCCCCAATCTATTTCTTTTTTATTTAAATCCCAATTTCTATTTATTTCGACCCCTTTTCTTCCCCTTAAAATGAGAGGAAGGGGGTTGAAATACATAGAAATTTAGAGAGTTATAAATAGAAAAGGTAAAAGATATTTATTCACTCATCACACTGTTCACTGGCTGGCAAAACTATATTCCAAACAACAAAAAAACAGTATCAAAAAATAAGTTTTTTTTTAACTACATCTTATATATAGTATCGTATTCTACCAGTTATATATAGTAATAACTGTGGCCAGTGTGTATCAAGCCTAACTAACTCGAGGTAGACTAAGATAACGACATCAAGTCGTCTCAGTAAGTGGGTCGATCGGTCGGCTCAACAAAGGCGTACAAATCAAATTCTACTCCGCTACTGTTTTATTATTTATGTTTGATCACCCTGAAGGCGTAACTCGGCACCAGAGACGCTACTGGGTGCGTATTATGTATAAAGTATATATAGGGCTTTATTTTGGATTTATGTAGAGGAGGTGTCTGTTTGAGCGAAGTAAGTGGGTCCTGCAGTAAATGGTCTTGCCGAGTTGATTGACCAAAATTAGGAGAGATATTTTTAACCAACTGACTCTATCTACGAAGATAATTAATAGTCTTCACTAAGGACGGGTCCTAAATTCGACAAATTTTTTTTATTCACCGATATATTATTTGTCCGAATTTGGCAATTCTTTTTTTAGTGGAGGTACTTTCCGCGTGGTCCATTCTACATTTCGTTGAGATCAAATCTTGGAGTATGAGATGAAGAAATAAATCTGTTTAACGGATAATAGCAATCAATCTACGACAAGCATTTGGCTATTGCACTTTTGTAGTTTAAGGTTACCTTAAAATGGATAAATAATTACAATAAATAGGATCGCTATTCTTAGAAGTAAATCATAAAAATAAGTTACCTTCCACCTGGAGCAGTCGGGTAAAATCTGGTAAAATTTCGCCAGCGATGTAATTAAATTTACTATTATATACCACGTACTACATACTTAAGTATGTTTATGTAGCATAAATATTGTAACGTAGATATTGTAATTGTGACCTATATACTGTAATTTCAAATGCATTTCCACTAAAATATCTACCGTTGAAGTACCGGGCATACCTGGGTGGGAGGTTATTAGGCTTACACAAAATTTAGATTCCCATTTCATGCGTATTCAGAACTTGATATTTTGAAATGCCGTTAATTATGCCGTAAAGCCAACAATTTAGGCATATCAAATTTTTATTCTTTCTATTTCAGATTAACTGTTTTGTTTTAATTAAGAAGGTGGCTGGCTACGGACGCCTAAAAAATCAAAAATATTTTTTTTTCATCAGTACCTTAGCCAAATATTGAGTAAATAAATCCGCGATTCTGGGTATAGTAATAAAAGACATTTCACGACTTACTATAATATAATGTATTAATTCTCAAAATCATTCCCTCATATGCATAAATTACATTTTCATGAATAAATAATTTACAACGAAATACGCAGTCGCTAGTGCTGGGTTGTAAAACCACAAAAGTAGGTTATATAAAGTAGTATTATTACTCGTATGTTCTTGGCTTCTGAATATGTAATTGCAAAGACTATAAACCAAAACCACTAAATGCTCGCTGTGTGATCACACTTAACTTTTTTTTAAGGGGTAGGGGGCAACCGAGCATGCGGATCGCCTGATAGTAAGCGAATACCGCCGCCCATGGACACCCGCAACCCCAGAGGAGTCGCAAGTGCGTTGCGAGCCTTTTAAAGGGTTTGGGCCTCCGGTACCCTCACTCAGCAAAACACAACGCAAGCGTTGTTCCACGCCGGTTTTCTTTGAGGCCGTGGTATCATTCCGGTCGAGCCGGCCCATTCGCGCCGAAGCATGACTCCCCCACGGTAAAAACTGCTAAATATCAGACTTACTGATACAAAACAGTGGGTTACTCTTGAAATTTATACCAATTCCAATGTAAAATCAACACCTTATAACAACTGCGGTGCGAGCATGGTTCTTTTTATCGACACGTTTGTGGATTTCAAACCTCAAATTTGACATAACGTGTTTATAAAACGATAAAATTCAATACATACAAACATTTATCGAGTCGACAAGTTTTTCAAAAAGATCCGTGCTTGGACGCCTGCCTCGTTGGTCTAGTCGTCCCAAGCGCGACTGCTGAACATGAGGGCTTGGGTTCAATTCTCGGGTCGAGCAAAGTGTTATTGAGTGTTATATATATATATATATTTAAAGCACAGGATAACTTTGTGAATAATTTTGTTGGAAATAATACATGCTTAATTTAAAAACTAAAATGAAATAAAGTTTTTAAACGACTGCCCACAAAAATGAGTTTTATGACTTCGGGATTCATCCATGTATATATATATATATTTATGTGTGTAGGTATGTTTGTGAGTTTCTTTATTCCACCATAAACCATAAAATCATAAAACCGACTTAGATGTATGGGGTATCGTTAGAATCCTTGTATTTTCCCCGGAAACATAGATTAGTAAGATATTAAAAAAAAATGTAGTAGCTGTGTTACTAAAAAGATATGAAATAAACAATTATAAATAAAAAAGCTCGCCTGCTTGTGTGAACTTAAGTCAAAAACAAGTTGTGTTATTTTTTAATGGGAACCGTGTACCTACAGTGGAATTATCGCATTAATCGCAGTCCTGTACGAAAATGATTCACAGAAATTTCCCCCGACGTCTATAACATTTTTCAGTACTTACCTTGTTCCTATTCAACACTATCAAATTGCTTTCCACTTTTTAATTCACAGCATGGCATTCGTGTTCTTTTTTATATATTATTCTTTTAACCAGGTCAGTGTTACAGCGGACACCATCCTTGTTTGCGCTAGTGATGTTTTCGATACAGGTCAATGAAATATGTCCACTTTAACTAACGTACAGATTGATTCATTTAATAAAGGAATTTTACAGGAATATGTCGCGTTTGAATATAAAAACTACGTATAAGTTTTTATGATGAAAAAACAAATTCTTATGTTTATGTAAAATATTAGTAAAAATGCAGATTCCAATAATATTTATAATTAAGAGATGATTAGTAAAAATGCAGATTCTATTTATGATTTAGAGAGAGAGAGAGATCTGGTCCGCAGCTCCGCTCAAGTCTACAGTTTTTTTTTTGTCTTCGCAAGACAGAGTTCGCATGGAATATGCGGTATGTCTTTTCTTGGCTTGAACTATTTCTGTGAGAATAAAAAATCTCGTGTGCAATAATAAATAATACATTTTACCTCACATGTACACATGCTCAGTCCCGGAAAACGTTTTTTTTTTTTAAGTTTTACTTTGTAGATACAACATTTGCTCTGCACGGGAATGGAACAACCGCGCCGGCAAAATGTTTATAATTAATTGCGAGTAATAATGTATATAAAAAATAAACATCTAAAAATCGTAACTAAAAATCCTGTCAATGGTTTTTTGGAATAAAAGTTGGACTAAAGTAATATTATCATATCAGCAGTGATAGCCTAGTGGTATGACCGTTGGTCTGACAAGTCAAAGGTCGCAAGTTCGAATCCAAGGCACCACTGTCTTTTCGAAGTCACATGCGTATTATTAATTAAATATCACTTGCTTAAAATGGTGAAGGAAAACATAGTGAGGAAACCACGACAACTGAGAGATGTTCTCGATGGTGTGTAAAGCCATTTCAGAGTCCAACGGGTGGTTTAAACTCTGACACTAGACTGTTCATCAACAACACGATAAGAAGAAGAAGAAGAAGAATTGCGAGTCATAAATAAACATGCATAGCATCGCACCTGTATTCCTCGAAGGAGTAGGCAGAGATGTATACAGTTGTACTCCCACATTTCAAGTCCCATGTAATAAATTGTGAGCCTATTGCAATCTACCAGGCTCAATTATAAAGCTCCGGGCTGCTACTGAGAATTTTGTAACAGAAAAACCCAAAAACAGCCCGACCCAGGAATCGAACCCAGGGCCTCATGCTCGGTAGTCGCGCTAGGGACCACTAGATTGTCGAGGCATAGATTGATAAATATATGTTATTACCTACTATTATTGTATTATTATGGATAGCGTATTTTTCTTTTTTTAAAACGGTGCCCCACAGTCGGAATTTCTTCCTGTATTCTGGGTGCGTTTACAGATATATAATCTCACATATATAGGCACACACACCAGGATTTTTTTATGTAGACCACACAAATATTTGCTCCGTGCAGGAATCGAACCTGCAACACGCGACGCAGCACCGGGTCCCTCGACCACTGTGCCAACCGCACCGTCGTGTTAATGACCTCTTGACCAGTGGCAATAAGGACTAATATAAGTACCTAAGCTTTGAATCTAGTTTACACAAATTCCCTCTACGGTAGCCGCCAGATTAAACGGGTAGAGTTTGCAGTATAATTTGGAGAGCTTTTTAGGTCTAAACTTTAGAGCTAGATTAGTTTCCAACCCGTACACATATATGTGTAATTTACTTGAGGAAATTTTGGTGAAATTAACAGTTTTGATCTTAGCAGTATTTTCATTGTTTGTAGAAAAAATATAATTGTAGACTACACTACCTACACTAAAATCAAACTAAATAAATTTGCGTCATTACATTTTTTTTTTTTTTTTTTTTAGTCGGAGTAATAACTTCTATTTAGTTCTTTAATAATAGACTAACTGTGTCCTGCGGTTTCACCCGCCGTTTATTTTCACGACCTATCTGAAATTCAGCGCGGCCACATTTCGATGTGGCCGCTTATGCTGAGATAGGGACCTTTTTTGGTCTCGTGCAGGTAGCTTAATGTAGCATGGACATAGTATGTAAGTTCTGTACTCTTATTTATTTAAATAATATTTTTAATTTTATGGTGCTCATATGTACCTTACATTAAGTACTGTTTTAGTTTGAGTTAACTCTGCACTGAGACTAAAATAAATAATTTCTTTCTCTCTTTCTTAATTTCTTTATTTTAAAAGAAATAGTTTATATTTTTCTTTTTGCTCGGCTCCTAATGTTCCTGTTGTGATTTTAAATAGCCAATAACGTGTTTATCATTAAAATCAGAATCACCAAAAAAACAAGAAAGATGCCACGTCAATGCGCTCAGTGTTATTCTGTATTTAAGAAGACGAGGTTTTATTCTTATAAAGGGTACTGTTTTCATGAACAATAACAAAACAAATATTTGATTTTGATTTTGATTCGATCTAAATGTAAATCGATTGAATAAAAATTTCTATAATAATTAGTCCCATCACTAACATTTTTGCAACAAGACGTAACCTTGTAAAGACATCGTAGACAATTAGATTTATTTCAAAAACTGTGGATTAGTATGAATTTTTTAGTTTTAATAATATGATGATTTTATATAATATGCTGATTTAAATGTGGTGCACCGTAGTTAGAAAATTTTTAACTCGTTTGTTACTAGTAATTTTTTGTGTGTTAGTTTAAATCACTCGATATGACGTTACTACAAAGTTCAGTCGCATTGTAGTCGTCACTTTTGTTGACATCTGTCATTCTAAACAAGCTAAAGTATTTTACGGATTATAGTCCATAGACAGCACTATTTCATGCCAACATGCTAAAGAGTCAAACGAATGCCCATTCTGAATAAAAATACAAATAAAGTCATATTAGCCTCCTTCAAGAAACCAATATACAAATAAAATGCTAGGCTCCGTTCCGATATACAAAACGGAAAGTATTCATACATGTGCTAGATATAAACATAACTAAACCGATAAAATAGTGAAAATAAATTGAAAGCAAGAATTGGGCCATTCCCCCTGGAGGCCACACTTGCAAGACGCGACACCGATGTGAAGTGCCAACGCTAGAACTGACAGTAAAGGTGATCGAGCACTAAAACACTCCGCAATCAACGTTTTCTTCTTTCTATAGTCAAAATGCTGATGATGTCAGCACTATACCATCAAGCCATACATTAACAAAAGCGACGCAATCTGATGTGCGTTTAGCATTTTATCTCCCTATGACAAATTGTATTCAGTGGATGCGAATAAAATATATCTAAGCATTTTCTTTTTTTTTTGCTATGAGGATCTCGTTCAAAAGAGGTCCTCGCTTTGCAGTAGGGCATTTACATATTGGTACATAGCCAGCACCTATAACCATCCCTCTGCAAAGCGAGTACCTTTTCTCATACAGAGAAACAAATGTTTCACGCTACCTCAAAATAAAACTTACTTTCATCTACACTTAATCCGTTTAAACGTAAAAAAATAAATTATAGGTGATTGTAAGACGTGTTCGCAACGAACACTAAGGTGAATGAATCATCATGAATCGCCAACTACTTTCATGGGGATCTGTTTTTAAAAATAGTATGAAATTAATCGTTTATTTTGTAGGCAACAAGCAACCAAGGTTTGCACATAATAGGTCGTCAGTCCGGATCCGGATCCGGATGTTTTTAACCGAGACATTTTCAGAGGCAATGCATGTGAAGCAGATTCTAATAATTTCCGTAAAAAAAAAGTACAATCTGGACCGGGATTAGCACTAGAACGCCCTGGATTTGTACTCCAAGTGCTCTGCCAAGTAAGCTATCGTCATATGTCGTATCTCCGTTAGCTAACTCGAATCTTTCCAATTATATAATTACCTCTGAAAGTCAGTGGCGCATCCAGCCGATCTGAACCCATGTCATCCGCCTAACTTCAACTGCAACATGAAACATGCATGCCGTCGGCGCAGCCACTGCGCATGTCTAACACACACCTTAAGACCTCTATGTTACTTTAAAAACGGGAAAAGTAGCAAAGAAAAAGGATTTTCATGCCAAGTTTATTATAGGAAGTAAAAAAATACTTACGAAGAGTGTCTCTATTTTAAAATGGAATCGTATTTGCACTGCACGTTGCAAATAATAATAATAAAAATGTTTTATTGACATAAAATAAGGTGTTACATTTTAATTGAAGCCCTGACTCCTGAGCTAGGTGTTACCCGTGTTACAGGAGTCAGTGAAAATTTTGTCATTTATTTTGAAAACACAGACAGACATTTTAGTTTTATTTATTGCTATAAATTAGAAATGGGGTATTTATCGATATTTTTTCTGATATCAGATCTATGGAATGTGGTTAAAAAGTCATTGTATGCCAAAGAGATTGCTATTTAACAGCAAAAAATATTTTTGAATAATTATAATCGTATAAGTTAACAAATCGAAAGAGTCGCTGGCAAAATACTTAAGTTGCAAAACAAGTTTCAAATAGAGTGAATGCGTATCTTTTCTATAGAGCCCACATAGCCGTGACTTTGTTATGGCCCGGAAAAATGTCATGAACCATTTTTCAAACAGAATGTATTAGATTTATAATGGGGACAATTTTAATTTTAATTTTTAGAATTATCTTGCTCTAGACTTGTTATAATGAAGACCGGATACGTAGCAATTTTTATATAATTAATTTTGGTATATTTATCAAATCTCATGTATCCTTTGATGAGGAATACGATACGTTGGATTTCGAATACATATAAATACATACAAAAGTAACACAAAAGCGAAACAATGGTTTACATAAACAATGGCTGACCTGAGTCGGGGTTTTTGTTCACAGAAACTAATTGTAAATAATGTGCGATGTTTGTTTTTAGTACACGCATGTTTTATCGTCAATTTTATGTGTTAAAACGCCATCTGGTGTTCAATACGAGTAATAATAAATCAGCATTCGGATTTTGGGTGTTGTTAACGCGGAATGTAGGATTATTTCAATTGCAATGCACATGTAACTATGATTTGAACAGTCGTTTAGTATTCGAACCATACGTTTATATAATTTATTGATTTTATATATCATCACTTGGTACTAATATTATTATCATGGGCACATAAACATGACTGACTTAAGTTTTTTTTTAATGACCCGATAGTTGTCTCTATTTTCATCACAATACGGGATTTATTGACGAAGATGTGTATGTAAAATAGTACGAGTACACTTCTATCTAACCGATCGGAGATACAGGCGTGATGAAAAATAGATAATCTATTAAAAATGTCATACTACTTTTCACTGACAGTTCCAAAATCTTTTTGAATGTAAAAAGAGTCTAAAAGGTTTTGTTTAGTTCTTTGGGGTACGGGTTGGTGTAATACAGAAAAAATGGTTAGCAAAAAATAATTTTAATCACCCCACACTGTAAAGAAAGATATTTATCGCTCAAACTTATTCAATATAATTTCCCTAAACAGACATTTAAGCTAAAAATATCTCTAGAATTAAAGTCACACAGTACCAATTTATCCAAGTGAGTCTTAATAGTCGGAAAAATGTTCTGGCGTACAAACAAAGAAGTTATTTTAATTCATCTAGGTGGCACGCGCTGACAAATTGGCGCCCACGCGGGACCGCTACCAAGCTCTTATAAAATATTAC
Organism: Xylocampa areola; assembly: GCA_935421205.1. Lineage (NCBI taxonomy): Eukaryota > Metazoa > Arthropoda > Insecta > Lepidoptera > Noctuidae > Xylocampa > Xylocampa areola. Next base: position 12,422,692 of record OW285218.1, on the reverse strand, counting down.
TGAAACTCATAGTTGCTACAACACTCACTTGTTTTCTGTTCTTTTCTGAATGTTACAAGGTCGAGAAGTAACATTTATTATTAATGATGCTTACGATATTGCGTTGAGTAATTAGGAGTATATACGTTGCGTGGATATTGGAGAATCTATATATCGCGTGTTGGCCATCAGACCCAAACTTGGTTCAAAAGTATACCAAATATAGCGAGAATATGTAAATTTTATAACCCATTAATGTATCAGATTTTTTTCCAATAACCTATTAAGAATATTCGATGGTAAACAAACCATTAAATTAAATCATTATCATTTTTTCCCAGTCCACTAACAAGAGATGCTACATTCAAAATAAACGGAGAAATACGCCCGTCTCGATTGGGAACTTTACATAATACTTTTGTTTGCAGAACCGCGGTTTCATGGAAGGCCAATAGCAACTGGGGCATTTGAGGGTAGTTAAATGTCGTGGGGCGCACGTCGTTGTCGTTCAGTTTATTCACGGCGGTCACGCGATGCAGACGTATTGGACAAACGAACGAGTTATTCACTGCGAACTGCATTTGTGCTGTACTTTATGTTTGTAATGGCATTAATAGGTTTTTGATGTCTTTCTACAATTATGTGACTCTCATTCAGTGAAAATGAGATTTTCCACATAATAGAAATTTATTCGAAAGACAATCTAATTAATAAACTTGAGTAAGATTTATTATTCATAAGCCGTGGATGGTAGGCCAGCTACTGTCCATTTTACACGAGCATGACGTCCCATTGATCACGAATTTCTTTAGGAACAAAGAAGTGAAAAGCTACCACTACCACTGAGGTTTTGTGAAAATCATTCAATTCAGTTCTCAAGGCCCTTGCAAGACAAAGTCGGAGAAGGTCTTCTCCTCCTGGCTTCTCCTATTCGGTGGAGTTTTTAGTGGGTGCGAGCTTCATATAACCACACCGCTGCCCTGGCCTACTGGCTAGTGTCAATGCGTAAGCATTTTCTCCATCAAAAAAAGTTCATTCATAGACTGCAATTGGCAAATTGATTATACTTAACATAACTAACCCATAACTGTTGCACTATAGAAGCCTTGTCCTGCAATGACAGGTTCTTACATGTATCAGAAGCGATAAGGTTGTCTTCTCACACATAGAAGGAACTATTATTGGTCGCCACACTAGTTCTCAGTGTAAGCAATTTGAAACCATTATGTCAAAGTTTCCTCAAGATGTTTTCCTTGCCATTGCAGTTCTCTGAAAAACTAGATATAATTAGATATATAGGTTCCTCCCCTTCAAATAAAAAGTCAGCTGTTACCTTCAGATATAATCTCGATCGTTATGAATAAAAACATTTCGGTAAGGCGAATATTAAAGAAGGGAAGAAAGGAATACTCTGCCCCTTATCAGAGTCTGAATCTCTGGGGCATTAATAATCCCTGATTCGAGTTTATGCATAATAGAATCAGTTCGGATAATAATGTTCTAGGTTCTTTCTTTAGAATCTATATTTAGAAATTTCAGTTTAGCATGTTTTTGGAAGCTTCAACTTACATTTGAAAAAGAAAGTTAAAAATTAAGTGGAAGTAAATCGTTTGTCAATTACTTTCAATTGGTCACATCTATATTTTCCAAAGAGATATACCTACTGCAGAGGTGTACCTACTGCAGTTATACACCCACATTTCCTTAAATTGCTATTTGCCGAACACAATTCCAAGCTCCAGGGTGCTAATAAAAATTTCCTAACAAAAAATCCAATAACACTACTTGTCCCGGGACTCGAATCGAACACCTTCAAATCAGTAGCTGTGCTTGCTACTAGACCAGTGTAGCAGTCAGTTCAGATTAAGAATATTTGTATTCACAATTTCGCACAATAACGCAAAGAGTGCAAAAAAAAAGTTTCTGCTGAAGTGTCATGTCCGCACATTAATTCATAGTAAATATTTCGAAAATGCAACACAAAGTGAATTCTACAAATTATTTGCATGCATCTAAATTGCGTAGACGACAGCGCGCTATGTCACCGACACTCGGGACATTTCACGATACCAGCGACACTCTGACATCGGCGACACTCCAACATTGGTTGGCACAACACTTGCTGAATTGGCACGCAAACGCAAATTATTTAAACTTTGATACTATTTAATTGAAATTGCCGACACAGTGACATTATTTACAAAGAAAATTAATTACGTTTGGGACATTTTGTGATTTTCGGTGAGATGGCATGACAAGGTAGGTTAAATTGTATGTACATATGTTAAGATGTGGACATTTCTTTTTGTTAAGGTACATGGTGTATTTTTAGTTGGAAAATACGTGTAGCATAATAACGATGTATGCTATGAAATGAAGAGCAAAAATAACATAACATCCTTTCTGTATCTCCAGAGGGATAAGCAGAGGTGACATGTCCATCCCGCAAAAACTCAATAAGTTCGCCATACATATTTTTTTTAGGACATTTGTATGGATTCTATTGGGGACCTCTTGGTTATGTACTTTTTATTTAACATTTCATAATGCACGCTTGAATTCTCTGAAAGGTTATGGAGAGCGGGTCGGCAACATACCCACACTTCAGTGATGTGATAACAAAATCCCAAACTCCAAGCAGTACCTGCTTGGAGTTTGGGATTGAAGAAGACCGCTATATAAAAAAAAAAACAATATCATTTCTAACCCTAGACCTCACGCTCAGCAGCTGCACTTGAGACCATAAGAGCAATGAGGCAATTACTTTTTATAATTATTACTATCTGTACACCGCAAACATTGTTCTGCCATATAAATTTTCTGGATGCAACCCTTATCACCTAGGACTATAAATCCTACGACCTATTCTCATAGCATCATATAACATAGCATCACGCCTGTATTCCCCGAAGGGGTAGGCAGAGGTGTACACAATTGTACACCCACATTTCACCAATGCTGTTATTAAGTCCCATGTAATAGGTGGTGAGTCTATTGCCATCAACCGGGCACAGTTCCAAACTCCGGGCTGCTACTGAGAATTTCCTAACAGAAAAACTCAATAACACTTTGCCCGACCCGGGGATCGAACCCGAGACCTCCTGTTCTGCAGTCGCGCTTGGGACCACTAGACCAACGAGGCAGACCTACCAAATATACACGAAAAAAATAATAAAAATCGGTCAAGCCGTTTCGAAGGAGTTCGATAACAAACACTGTGATATGAGATTTTTATATACTAAATAACCTACTTGAAATGTTATACTAAATTTTTTTGTTCAAACATCTAACATTGTTTCAAATGAAGTATAGTGCTAACAAAGTCAGCGATAACAGGGTTGTTTCAATTAACGCGGCTATCGTTTCAACAAAGCTGTATTAACAAAAGGTAGGCTTTGTTGCCAGCGTGAATTAAGTTTAGCTGATAAGGCACACCGGATACTGACGGACGGGTCGATGGTATCATTCGCACCAACGTTTCCCTTCAATGTTGGCGGACCTACTTAATGACGTTTAAGTATACAGTGTTTACAAGAAGTACGAAATAATAAGTAATATTAAGGCATATGAAAGAAATTAATATTTAATAAGATACAGCACGACATTTAAATACTTACAGAAGATTTTTTTTTATAGCGATACTTTTTCTTTTACTATTATTTTTTAACAATACGTTGCCCCACACTAGGTTTTTTTCCTGTATTGTGTTTACAGACACATAATCTCACATACACACACATACAGACAGGGAACGATTATTATCTGTAGTTCATACAAATTTAGCTCCGTGTCTCTGGGTCTCTCGACAACTGCGCCAACCGCGCCGTCAATACTGGTACAAGAACCTACATTATATAAATATGAAGAATGCGTTGCAGTATGCATCAAAAAGACGTGACGCTCAGCCTAAAGCCGCATCGCAACTAGCTATGTTTTTTAATTTTTATTTTCGGATATGATGGACGCAGATTTTCAGCAAACTCTCTTCAACATATGAGTTGCCTTGTTTACAAGCCTTCGGTATTGGAATCGAATCTAACAGTATGTACAGTGATAGTTTCTACCAAAAACATTTAAAAGCAAGCCTTGAATTATGTGGATAAATACTTCTATGAAACTAAAATTAAATGACTAAAGATAGAGATGACAATAACTAATACTAAATTTAAATTGCGTTCCACAATGTAAGTTAGGTGGTTAATTCACTTAATTCTACAACCAATTTGATCATAATGGATCCCGTCGGGAACTGGCACAATGTAAAGCAATGTAGGGACGAGGAAGCATTAAATATGTATATGTCTATAGATATAAAACTATATTGTATAATATATTTTATTCTGCTTCTTACTAAACGACATTACTATACGACATAATGTTTTTTACATAATGAATAAGGACGTTGTGTTAATATATAATAAAACAACGTTTAACCCGATTAATCGCGTGTATTATTGGCTTTTGTTTTTCCTGACGTTTCGAAACAATTTGCAGCGTTCGTGGTCGCAGGAGGACTAAGGTGTCAGGCGTCTCAACAGTTAAACGTATTCATTTGTATTTTGCTCCCTAGCGTTACTGCTGAACATAACGTCTCGGGTTCGATTCCCGGGTCGGGTAAAGTGTTATTGAGTTTTTCTGTTAGTAAATTCTTAGTAACAGCCCGGAGTTTATAATCGTGCCCGGTAGATGGCAATAAGCTGACCACCTATTACCTGGGACTTAATAACAGCATTGGTGAAATATGGGTGTACAACTGTGTTCACCTCTGCCTACCCCTTCGGGGAATACAGGCGTGATGCTATATTATAATTTGTATTCCAATTGACTTTAAACATGTCTAACGTTTTCAAGTAAAGCAGTATTCATTGTCTCGAATCGGATCCCTAACCAATTAAACGAAGCTGATCAACAAGTTTTGTTGGTCGGATCCATTCAACTAATTTAATTTGATTCGATTTTGTTGATTAACACGGATATCGAACTCGACAACGTTTCAAACAGATAAATTGCGTCATTAGATATTAGGTATCTATATATTGGTTATCATTATGAAAATGATACTGCAGCACAGAGCTGAGACCGCGGTCTTTTCTGGCATCGCAAATCTAATGTATTTTGTTCTATTACTGTATTGTCTCGTGTCAGAATAAACTATTTACGTTATCTCTTTTAATATGAAGCGTTCTTTCCCGTAAATCATAAGAAAAGCCACACTTTTCCAACTTATAGACCACATTTACTGGCGTGTTAAAGAGACTTCCGAGGTAAGTATCTGGGTCGCGCAACGAAGATGAATGGAGTATCTGTTTAATATTCCACAGTGTTCCCTTTGCCGCGGAATGAATTAAACCCAGGAACAAAATCCCACCCACAACCTTCCGGCGCGCGGCGGCGGCGCGGCGGCGCGCACCACTTTTGTTTTAATATTACTTTCTGTACGAACAATGACTACGTTACGCGGAACTTGCAAATGAAATTATAGAAATATTGGTAAACGTGACGAGAATGTAATCGCACAAAGACGGGATAAATGGATCCAATTATCAAAATTAACATTTCTTATTTGATGGGTGAAAAAGTAAACGCGGTAGCTTATTGCTGTGTCATAAATTGGGTGGCGGAAGGCGTAAGTGGTTTTTAAGATTGATAATTAACCAATGCTTTAACTAGAAAGCAGTTTACACAAAGCAATTTTTCTAATTTAGATCCATACTCAAAGAGTTGCAGTTATCAAGACGAGCTTTGAAAATACGACCAATAAAACGATACGAAATCGACAAATATTTGAGAAAATAAGAAGCTTAATCGTAAAACCGCGAGGGAAAACACTCAAAGGAAAATAAAACAAGCCTTAAAATGTTATAAAGTAACAAACATTGAACGTGAAATTAGTAGTAGGTACGGCTTATGTTGCTCGCAATTCGATTTACGCTAAGAAACTCACTGAGTCGCTCAATATTCTTGCATTTTATTTCGCTCCAAGCGTCTGAGATCCCGGTATCCGTGTTAACTTTAAATTATTAAGATAAACTTGCTGCCTCGTTAGCCAACTGTCCATACCATAGATGCGAAAATATATATTTTCGTATTATCATTGAAATATAATTCGATTACTTATATTAAAATCTATATAATTAAACAACATAATTTAATTTAGCAAATTCAACATTTTTTAACAAAATCTTAGTCTAACAAATAGTATGTGTCTGCTTTTCTATGTGTGCTCTTCTTTAAGTAATGGGACACTTAGACTTAACTTAGTAATGTAATAACTTTATGATTGTAGTCATCGTCGAAGAGCCAAATAAATAAATATCAGTACATATATCTACTAAAAAGACGACAATGTAAATAGCCAAAGCTGAAACTTTCACAGATCCTAAAATATTCCGCACTAAAACACGATGTTTGATTGGATGTTAAATAATAAATTTCATTGCAACAAGGTTTTCAATTTAACGCCATTGCTTTTTGCTTAGTTTATAATTTGTACATTGGTTCATTTTTGTTATAAAAGTTTTGGACTTGGAAATGATATAGTATTGATTGAATTCAATACTTGCTCGACATATACATTAAACGTCACTGATTAAATGAAAGTTTTAACACATCAGTTGCACTAAAATGTATTTAAAAACTACATAGGTACCAAAACTAAAGAGATCTATCTAATATTTTACACTGTGTCTCCACTTTAAATACAGTTTACGACGTCGAATAGATCGGTGGAGCCAATAAATCCATGAGTCGACAGCGAGCCGAGACATTATTCAGTTGACTACTAAATAGCTGGCAATAGTCAGTGTAATTTATTGTGCTTCTATTTCATATTTTATAAGCTCTAGGCTCTACAGTTTTGGATGAATTATGTGTTACTGCGGTATTTTTTTATTTTAGGGTTTATTTGTAAAAGCCTTTTTGGTCTTCAAGTTTTAACCATCGAAGGTCTTGGTTTGATTTAAATCAATAAATAAATAAAGCATCTTGAAACAATCGAAGAATAATGATGATATTGATATTGATAAAGTATTTTACAAAATTACTTTCACAATCATTCACTAGAACAAGGCCATGGGAAAGGCATCAACCTACAATCTCTACTTATTCAAGTTTTAGTAGGGCAGTGTGTATTCTAAGTTCTACGTATACTGATTTTTTTAAATTGTTTTTTAAACATGTCAAGGCCATGTAATGCCTATAATAATTATTTTTTTACAATTCAATTCAAAAGTGCTTGTAAAAGGTCTAATAATCTAATTGAAATAAATGCTTTGACTTTAACTTTATTATTTTCTAAGAAAATATTGAAAAATAATAGACATGAGCAGGACTCGAACCCTTGACGTACTATATCATGTTCTACCACTGAGCTACAGTATCATGCTAGCACGGATTAAATTTCAAGTCCCTTCATCTCGTCTTAAGTAATAATTTTAACTCGTGGCATCTCCTTAAAAGATATCGCCAGGCATTTTTATCATAAATTTAATCAGGAATAATTAAAGTCATAAGAAATTCGTGTCACAATATCTACAAAAATATAAGCTAAGTATTCTCTTGCTTAGAAAAACATTTACTAACAAAAACTAAACTAAACAGGAAAATAATCCTCGGGTTTTCTACATTTGTTTTACACGACCATGTCTATATATCCGGGTTGTAATAATGAAATATAAAATCTGTGCGGTCCACAGGGAATGTTCTGTAAAAATCCTTGCATTCTGTGAAACGTGTCATGGGTTGTATCCCCAGTGAGACGGAATAAAACTAAACAAATCTCACAAGAATGGGAAAGTAAATAACAGAATACCCACTCGAAACCAACCCCTAATAGATTTTCATTGTTTCGTTACAATTTCGTTTAGCACCGACTTCAGAACATCATCAACATTCTTGGGATAAAAATAATTTAATCATTTTTTTATATAACAATATTGTATAGTTTGTTAATGTTATAAGACTTTCGTCTAATTATTTGGCCATTTAAAACATTAATACACGCCGAATACTATAACCAAATACTTATATTAGATACATTGCTGTTATCTGGTGAGATCTCAACTAAATGTATTAATTATTATTATTACTGAACCAAAACCATTAAAGTTGCAACAAGAAATTATGGTCACTAAACATGAAGCAATTATAAAAACCCAGTTGAAATTACAGTGCACAGTCACTTGGGCCATGTCCTCTTTATAATTAGTCCGTGTCGCTAAAGTACTACTTCGTCTTGGCCCAAATGGAACCATAGATATAAATAAAGAAGGGTTATTTATAAAGCGTTATAAATTAATATATATGGTATAAATTTTATTACGAAACATATTCCAACAAATTGTAGTCGTTTGCATCCAAACTTATTTACTAGAAAGAAAGAAAAATAATTTATTCAGTACGGCAGATAATCACAGCACAAACAATTAATTGTGTATTATTTAAGAGGCATGACAGATGCTAACAGGCATAAATAAATTTCAAGGATGCTATGGTATCTTTTTATGTACCTACGTTATGTAGGTAGTAATCCAGAACTACTGACCACAGCTGTATTATCTAAAACATTTATTTTATTCAACTCCATGTATGTAGACGACAGGTCATTATTCACTACAATATATAGGTACTAGAACTTCTGCACCAATCTATTTAGTGGCAGTAGCGTACAAGGCGACATAAGGGGTTTCTGCATGTGACAGCGCCAACAAATTGTGTCGAATGTCCGCGTATATTTCAACTGGCAGCACCTACCGATACAGATTGGCTGTGTGTGCAGTTAATAATGTGTGTTAAACAGAAATGCCTTGTTTTATCGCTTAAGAACTTTTGTGAATATTGTATAAGTCTTCATCTTATTGTGTGGTTGACGAATAACCTAGTGTCAGGGTTTAAACCACACGTAGGTTTCTGACATGGCTTTGCACACAATTGAGAACATCTCTTAGGTGTTCTGGATATGTCCCGATGTTTACCTTCACCGTTTTGAGCAAGTAAATTAATCAATTCAAGAAGATTCGTTCTAATGTGCACATGAATTCGGAAAGTCGTGGTGCGTACTTAGATTCAAACTTGCGACCTTTGGCTTGCCAGTCCAACTGTCTAACACTATCACTGCTCAAATACATTATATTTATTTAAGTAATGGTAACCTATAAATTTAAAGTCGTAAAAAACTGATAATTGTAAAGGCTCTTCTGAATGTCAAAGTGATAAGAATCTACTCAAGACATTAAAAGTTATCGCCCAATGAACAAATCAAACTTTAACCAATAAAATCTTTCCCCACTTTCAATTTTCCACAATTTAAACTTCCTTATAACAAAAAACGGAAGAATGTTAGTCCGTGATCACAAACAACTCCAATCTACTCAAGTAATCGAAGAAAAAAACTAACTTCTAAAAGATTCTTGACTTTGCAACACGTAACAGAAAACGGTAAGATTCCAGCACATCGGGACATAAATCTAGCCTCAGTACCGGGAGAATGTACCTAATAGATTTCCCCCCATTTCTCACTAAAAGCTAGGAAAGTTTAAGTTTACACTTGATATAAAGTGGATCCCCTACACATTAAAAAGTAACGGTTTTTCTTTTTAGTTTAGCATTTTAATTAGCGACTTTCTGAACTTGAATCGCTATATAAAACATTCACAAGCGTACGAGCGATGTTTAAAAAATAATTTGTATAAATACTTGTTTTTGCTGAGGCGTGCCGGCGGTGTGTTTGTAAGCAGATGAAACGGAGGCGCGAAAAATATTGGAATAAATTGCAGCGTAGGCAAAAGCGCTTGAAGCGCTTAACCTATCGATAAAACAGAATCGCCGCAGCTAAGCCTTATCGTAAAATTGCATTTATGTGAATACACTTACGAGGCCAGCTAGCCTTTGACTATGTTAATACACGATCGTAAAATCAACTGAATTGTTGTCTGTTTTCAGTGTATCTAACGTAGGAGTTCAAATGTGGGATTATACATAATATTGCTTATGTTTAATGGGAAGTAAGCGACCGTCAAAATGGGTGAGCGTATAAATACAATTAGGATACAAACTTCAAGACTGTGTTTAATTGTGGAAACCTTGATATGTCATTTCATAACTAAGTTTAAAGTTTCTGTACACAAGACTAAACAAAAGTAAACAGTTACAGCGTAGGAAGTTATTTAGCGACTACACATAGCTTCACACAATGACAGTTTTATGGCCTCCTAAAAGGCTTATAGTGCGATTCAAGCGGAGAATTCAAATATCCGCATCCCGGTACTTCTACGTCCTCATTGCTGACTCATATCCGTTACAGAAGTCGTTGGGAACACGCACTAAACATTGGGGTTCTGTATCTTTTGTATATTTAGAAGCCAATGACAAAGTTGTTGAAGCTACTCGTCCCCGGAGACCCTTTGTTCTTCGTTCGTGTCTCACTTGTTTTTTCACCGAAATTTCACGAAAGATGTTCATAGCGCTTCAGCGCCTCTGATTTCCGACTGCTATTACTAAAAGCTGAAAACGACGGTTTAAGAGGCTCAGAAACGCTCAGAAGTAATTGCATAAGGCGTGACCCATCTGTACACTGACTGTGCCAAATGCTGCATAAAAGTATTTTGATATCAAGTCGAAATAAACAAATATTCATCAACCACACTTTGAGAAGGCTCTCCTAGTGAGTTTTCGTTCTTATTGCCGCACCCTTTCATTTTATGGGAAAAGTTCAAGAAACTCTGTAAGACAATATGTTAAATTGACTATCAACTAGGAATAAAATTCGGGATACTTAAAAATATTATTTGAAACTACCCATTTGTGAGTAGCTTGTTTAAAAAATGATGCTCTTGTCCTTTCTTAGACAGTCTTTTACGTCAAGCAAGCGGGAAACGGCATAACAATACGGCTAAGTTACCATTTTATCTTTTATGATATTTAATATCGCAAATTCGCGAGCATTTCTTGAAAGGTACGGCTAACCATTTTGAATGGACCTTTTAAAATGTCGGTTTTATCGAGGACAAAGAGGAGAGCAATGATCAGCATTGACAATAAAAGATAAAGATCGCTTGTCGAATATTTTGTTGAATAAAAGATCTTGAACAAAAATTACAAGACAATCGTTGTTTAAATGAGTACATATAAATCTTCCAAACGCATAAACGCATGCATAGCGAACTCTAAAGTTATACAATTACTATATATTATATTACCATTTTGTGAAAAGAAAAATACAGCCGTGAGCAGGATTTGAAACTGAAACTAACAAAGTTAGTCGTGTCAATTCAAGAACTACACCATAAGACGTATTAAAATTTGGAATAAGGATTTGGTATAGTGAACAGAGTTCGGGATACTTCAGCTGGAAGAGGGTCAGGAGTACTTTACCGGCTTTTTTATTTTTATGGAAAATGGATCTGCGTTTGGCCACCGACTCGCCTGATGGTAAACGACGGTGTGGCCGAGGATGAAGCACGTAGATCCAAAAGAAATCTATTCACTCTAAGTACGGTGGATAGATTTGGGGAGTTGACACAACTCCTCAGACCCGTCTCCCACAACGGTTGCACCGGATTACATCCCGAAACACGACTAAGTCACTTCACGGCATGGCTTCGTCCGGTGGGTGGTAACCAGCCGCGGCCGAAGCCTCCCACCAGAGTTGTGTTGCCTGTTTTGCATCACCGAGGGACCACGTGTAGCAAGGGTGCACTCCTCATTCTTATTTCTATGAGTGCACTCCTACGGACGCGTGTCTACGAAATCCTCCTTATATTCCTTTCAACAAAAACGTGTAACTTTAATAGTTATTGATTAAAAAAACTACCTCGTTGGTCTAGTGGTCCCAAGCATGACTGCTGAGCAGGAGGTCTCGGGTTCAATTCCCGGGTCGGGCAAAGTGTTATTGCGTTTTTCTGTTAGGAAATTTTCAGTCGTAGTTTGGTACTGTGCCTGGTTGATGGTAATAGGCTAACCACCATGGGACTTAATAACAGCATTGGTGAAATGTGGGTGTACAATTAATGTGTACACCTCTGCCTACCCCTTCGGGGAATACAGGCGTGATGCTATGTTATGTTATGTTGTTATTAAAAAAACAGTGAAATTTTTTATTGTATTGAATTAAACATTATTTTATACCTTCTGCATTAAATTTAAGATTTTAAGACAGATGACAATAAAAAGAAGGCCAGACAAAAATGCACTGTTGTGAACCCACTGTTCACTGATGCTGTTGGTATTGGTATTGGTTAACCAAGCTGGTTTCCGCAACTCCCCGCTCTTGGCGATTATTTCGTCGGTGGGAATGGATTATTCGATCCAACCCAACTCCTCAAGAAACGCCAGCAGGAACTTGATCTTGCCGGCGACCTCTCGGAGAGTACCTGGGTTTCTGAAGTTCACTGATGCTACTACTAAGTCTCATTTAGTGTGGTGGTAAGTCTATTGCCATCTACTGGACATCATTACAAACTCCGAACTGCTAGTGAAAGTTTCCTAACTCAAAAATCCAAATAACACTGTACCCGGGAATTGAAACTAGGATCTCACACACAATGGCCGTGCTTTTTTTATGTTATGGAATGGCAGACAAGCTGGTGGCCCACCTGATGGTTAGTGGTCACCGCCACTTATGGACCTCTGCAATACCAAAGATAAGAAAGAAGATGCGAAAATTGAAGACAGTTAGAGAGAGAGTACTCACTTCAAATATTTTTTGAAGCTCTCCATATATGCGTGCACGGATGATTGGGTTCACTAGGCTACCGAGGCAGGCAGCAAAACTGACAAACATAATATAAATCTATAAATTGGTTCTGTGTTAAACTTTGGCGGCTTTCCAAAGTGTTATTCAGTCCATTTGACCGGTAAAAGTTTATCTTCCAGTTGCAACGGATACTAGTTATATATTTTCCTTTACGTCATTAAGAAAAGTTTATTTCGCGTTCCCGTCGAATTATTCGGTCATTTAAACTAACGTACTCGTACGGGGTAATTTTCTCTATTTACACGTCATGCCATAGGCAGAAGAACACGGCTATTCTTCGCGTAAATGTCACCAATCCTGCATAACATAACCAGCCCTTAACTGTCCCACTGCAGGGCAAGGGTCTCTTCTCTTACAAAGAAGGCACGAGCATTAATCACCACGCTAGCTCACTGCGGGTGATTTCAGACCATTAAGTCCAGGTTTCCTTACGATGTTTTCCTTCACCGCATCTCTGTGATGTCTTAGAGTATAGAGTACATTATGACATTTAAAAAGTCACATTTTACTAATTTTATTTCCTATATATACCTATTATAAATGCAAAAGTTTGTGGGGATGGGTGGATGTTAGTTACTTTTTCTCGTCTAATTAAATTTTGGCGCCCACATAGTTTATAACCTGGATTAACATAGAATACTCTTTATCTCGTCTGAATCCAATTCTGAGGTTTACGCAGACGAATTAGGGGGGAGAAGCTAGTGCTGTTATAAAGTCCTGTGTAAATATGCCATTGACAACTACTTAACAAGAAAAAAAACAATAACACTGCCAGACCAGGACCCACGCGGTAGCCGTGCTAGCGGTCACCGGATTGCAGTTTTCTCTATTTCACAAGTAATTTAGGTGACAAAAATAATCAAGCTCAGTTGCACCTGTCCACCCATCTTTAACCGTAACCATTCTAGTGTGTCATTTTGACAGATAACATTTAATAGACGATTATAGTTAAGTTCGTGCAACCGACCCCAAGAGCTACCTACGTAGTTATAATGACAGCCTCGTTATGCTATATTTTTACATAACATAACATAGCATCACGCCTGTGCGAAGGGGTAGGCAGAGGTGAATACAGTTGTACTCCCACATTCCACCGATGCTATTATTAAGTCCCAAGTAATAGGTGGTGAATCTATTGCCATCTACCGGGCACAATTCCAAACTCCGGGCTGCTACTGAGAATTTTTCTAACGGAAAATTCCAATAACTCTTTGCACGACCTGGAAATCGAACCCAAGACCTCATGTTCAGTAGTTGCGCTTGGGACCACTAGACCAACCAGGTCGTCTATATTTTTAGACACTTAAAAATGGCATAGAAAAACAGATATTAATTATAGTATTATCCTATTCCTAGTTTATAATGATCGTAAATTTTCTTAGTATGTAGGTATCTTCCACGTGCTTAAACTCGTACATTATTCACGTACGAATTTTACGTTGTTACGTGTAACTGGCTTCAGTGCCACAGGTGGCGCATTCAATTTTATTTTATCCAAAGTTATTTTCACTGTTTATAAATAGCACACCTTCGAATAACTTACAGATGTACAAGTAAGGAAGATTTGCAAAACTCATACAGTATTTCAACCTTCCCGCTTGAAGGCACATTAATTTCTCAATAGATGAAAAAGTAACTAACAATTATTACTAGGTACAACAGTTTTTTGTCCTTGACAAATATAATAATAAATAAAAAATGGATAACACCTGGAAAAAGCAATAGATAGCTATAAAATACACCGTCGCTTACTATCAGGCGAGTTGCTGGACAAAAGTAGATCCATTATAGATTTTAAAAAAACATAGTATAACTGTCAGGACAAGCATAGCATAACTGCAGGGCAAGGGCCTCTTCTCACACAGAGAAAGCATGAGCATTGATCACCATACTAGCTCATTGCGGGTTGGCGAATTCAGGCTATCAAGTGCAGGTGTCGTCGCGATGTTTTCCTTCACCGTATATCTGTGATATCCTAGATTAACTAAGAAAGTAGGTACATATGACATTGAAAAATTCACATTGGTACATGCCAGCTTCAAACCTGCAACCTGTGTTGTGTGAATAAACAGTACTAAAAATTAATTAAATTCCTATTTCCGTTACCTATTTTCCTTTGATGACGAGTTAAGTTCAAGCGATAATAAAAATACTATAAAACTTAATTATATAAAACTGAAGTGTCTGTTTGTGATTTAAAACAGGAAAGTGAAAACTGCTATTACGTTGCCTAATCATTAATCACCGTTTCTCGAATTTTCGGCTGTTAGAATTTTGTCTCGAATAGGCACCAAAACGGTTCAACGGATTTAAATTTCTAATTTTACGGATTAAAGCAGGAATTTTAACTTCAATTTTCGTCATTTCCACATCTTGCAGGATTCAGAAGATATGTATGTCATAAGTGATACTTGTACAAGTTCCGCGCAAACAAAGTTGTGGGTAGTATGCAGCTCAATAAAACATTGTTCGTTAACAATAAACAAAAGATTACATTTCTACATAAATCTTCATAAACAAAAGCAGTTAAGTACAACATATAATTTAATTTACAGGCAACATTTCAGATTTCACTTTATTTGTTTGGTGGCAACTCCAACGATTCTAAAGTCACTTGAGCCGGTACAACAGCCCATTGAGCGACACCCGACTTCCCGGAATAAATTAAACGCTGCCAATTGTGTCTTTTTGTCGACAACCGGACTATTTCACTTTTACGACTGTTGGACGATTTGCAAGACGTTTTTCTTTATATTTATCGTCTGAGGACACGGCACTTGGAATAGAAAGCTGAGTTTTGACGGGGCAAACACAATGAATTATTTATATGTTCTTAAATTAATTAACAAAAGTAGTTTAGTGAACGTCTCTTAAATTTACTGTTCTAGCTAGCGAAGTGAAAAATATAAATGTTAAAAAAGAACGATTTAATTAAAGTAAAAAACATTACTGTGAAGGATAGATAGATTGAATAATCTTTATTGTACACCATTAGAGTAACATTTATAAAAAAACAATTATTAATTGAGGGTACAATGGCGGTCTTATCGCTAACAGCGATATCTACCAGACAACCTTTGGATGGACAGAGAGACGTCAATAATTGCAAGTGGGGGCAGTAAGCAGAACACCGCTGGTTCTACATATTTAACAAGAAATAAAAAAATTACTAAATAAATAATTATGTTCAGATATAGGAATAGGAGGTTGGTAACAACTAATCTTAGGAAGAAAGGAAATGCTGCTTTACTAACTTTTTAAAAGTATCAGGTGTCTGAGCTCGCCTTACGGCTATTAGTAAGGTATAATCATTTGTCCGCAATAAAATTATTACATTGACAACGGGTGGCCACATTTTTTTATTGGTTTGTTTGCGGCCATTTTTTTGTTTGTTTTATGCTTATAAGGTATAACTTTTAACAATATTTGCAATTCAAGATAAATCTTTGAAAAGCATTAACGCATGCTTACCGAACTCTACTCTATATTAAATGGAAAAAAGAGAATACGGTCGCGAACGGAATTCGAACCTGCGCCACCCGGATAAATACTCCAGGCGCTCTGACTACTAAGCCGAATTCTTCTTCCATATTTTAACAAGTCTTATGGCGACGTCATTGCTATCAATTCAGTCCCTATACAAGTGACCGTATAATATAATAACGTTTTTCCATTTAATATGATAACTTTGCAATATTTAATAATCAAATTAAAAGTTTTTTTTACGGTTGCATTTAACATTTGCAGCTTTGAATTATCAGCTCTACTCCTAGCTAAGTTTGGAATATTGTTCGCGTACTAATATCTCCTATAATCCTAAATCAATCATAAGGAATATCATCATCAATCATATGGAAAAACACTTAGCTGAAGTCACTGAAATTCACCGTCAATACTAGGCACTATGGAAAGTCGACGAGAGCGGTCGAGAGTACCCGAATGCCTCTCAAGCCTGGACTGCCCACTCGTGCGGAGAGTACCTCGAAAGTGAATGAAGCAAAGAAGCCGCAAATGTTCAGGGCTTTTCAATTGTTGATATGAGGTTTTTACGTGTAACTAGTATTCCTCCAAAGATTAGCTAAGTCGCTATGGTGATCTATTCACCATCTACTGAGCATTATTCAAAATTACGGGCTCACACTGAGAATTTTTTACTAGTATAACTTGATGACTGTCCGTCCCGCGAATCGAACTCAAGACCTCACACTCAGTAGCCAGGCATGTTTACGTATGGATTTGCAATTTTTAAATTGTAAGCGTCTATCTTAATTATTGTGTTTAGGTACAATATAGATACTTAAATTGGCATACTATAGGTACCTATAATTAAATCAAACTATTTTATCATGACACATTTATAGAGTGGCGTTTACCAAAGGAACTGACTGAAAATGTTAAAGAAAAGAGTGGCATGTGAGTTGGCATGAAAGAAAGAAAATAAAAAAATAAAAACTGTTTATTCACGTGAAAGTGACGCACATATAAAAAATTAAATAAAAGCCTA
The DNA here is from genome assembly GCA_935421205.1 of Xylocampa areola. NCBI lineage: Eukaryota > Metazoa > Arthropoda > Insecta > Lepidoptera > Noctuidae > Xylocampa > Xylocampa areola. Next base: position 12,405,458 of record OW285218.1, on the reverse strand, counting down.
ATAATAAAAACAAGTGGGTATAGATTCTATAAATAACATCCTAGATGGAAATATGCGTCACTACCGCGCGAAACGGCTACCGCTCAGCATAATGCCGTGGCCCATGCACAAAGGCACGTATCCACGGCGCTGATTTTTAGCGTGAGTTTTTTACTTTTGTTTTATATTTACTGTAAGTCTGTAATGAACGAGGTATCGAAATCATTGTGTTTCTAGTATCAATAAACATAATGAAAACAAATTAACGTAACGAACTTTAAAGTTTGAATACAATTTTTACTCCAAGATAAATCTTTGAAAAGCATTAACGCATGCTTAGCGGTCACCCGTATAGGGACTGAATTGATAGCAATAACGTCGCCATAAGACGTGTTAAAATATGGAAGAAGAATTCGCGGTGGTGAGCAGAGGTCGAAATTGCTTAGTGGTCAGAGCGCCTGGAGTATTCATCCGGGAGGCGAAGGTTCGAATCCTGTTCGCGACCGTATTCTTTTTCCATTTAATATAATAACAATTTTTACTATTAATTTAAATGCTTTATATGTCTTTCTATAAAGGTTACTATCGCACAAAATCGTATACGAATAATTAACAATTTTATACTGTCATTTTTGAATAATTACACAGACTCTTAAAAATCTGTTTTGGTACTAAAATTGGCACCAATTAGTTTCTCAGAGTGAATTTTGAAAGTAACTATTTATGCAACCAAACATCTAAGCGCAACGCGTTCACGGTCCGTCGATGGCCGAAGTTAATAAAGCAAAAACATAAAAGAACGCGAACCAACACCTTTATTCTACACATTAGTGATGTATAACATCACCCATTTATCGATGTAAGACGTCCAGTAGGATACTTAAATAAATGGTGAGCAACAAGTGGCTGACAGTCTGATCTGATAAGCCGGTAGCTAGCAGCGATAAGTCGCCACCTTCCCCGGCGAATGTTAACATTGACTCAAAGTAGATGTTTCTATCTTGTAAGGAAGTGGTGAAGTGCATGCAAGTGCAAAAGAAAATTACAGATAAATCTTGCAAACGCATTAACGCATGCGTAGCTAACTTTAAATTATACATTTTAGTGGAAATAAAAAAACGGTTGTGAGCAGTATTCGATCTTGCGCCTCCCGGATAAATATTCCAGATTCTCTGACCACTAGCCATCTCGACTTCTGCTCACTACTCCGAATTCTTCTTCTACATTTTTCCACGTCTTTTCGTGGTGGTCAGAGCGCCTGGAGTAATTATACGGGAGGCGCAGGTTGAAATCCTGTTCACAACCATATTTCATTATCATGTCACAAAAATGTTTATAAAGGTGTTAAGCAGACATTAGCTTGGAAAAAATTTAAAATGCTTTAGTGACATAGTATATAGTAGTAGTCGTATAGGTTTAAGCGGAGTAGGAACAATTTGCGCGTTGTGGCAAGAGCCTTAACTGGACACTGCTGCTTAAATAAGCACATGTTTAATTTGAGGCTAAGCGAGACACAAACCTGCAGACGGTGTGAAGAGGCTGAGGAAACACCTCTTCACCTTTTGGGGGAATGTGCAATCCTGCAGTTCATCACAGCGGCAGGGTTTAGGGATGAGCTCTAATTTAAACGCAAGAGTGGCGATCACAATAGATCTTTTCTGGTCCCTGTGACATTAAAGCCACAAATAATAAAAAAAAAAGTAGTCTTATAGGTTTAATGTCTCACACTTTCAGCGACATCACACGCAACATAAAAACAATGCGCATACCATGATGACGTCACTAACCTTGCATCAAGCAGGCACGGTTTGAAAGCGCACGTACTAAAAGCCGTCTGACCGTAACTGTTGAGCCTACGAAACATTATCACCCGCCTGGTTGGAGTATCCTCTCTTTTCAATACAGCAACACCACACCTTGTTCCATAAACACTCAAGAAATTAAAGCACAGTTTATAAGAACAGTTTTTTTACACGTCTGCCCAAAAAAGGAGTGTTATGTTTTAGGGTCTATCATCTTAGTAATATCTTATGTTTTCGCGATCACTACACATTATAATAAAACAAATTTTAAGCGGATTAATAGCGTGTATTATTGTTTTTCCTTCATAAGGTTCAGTTAAGACACTATGCGTGTTAGTGTCGCTCAAGCTCCCTGTCTAGACTTGGCTTAACGACTGATATTAATTGGCTGAACAACAGCCAGGATCGATGATTTATCGTGCCTTTCAAAGCACGGAGACTCTCCGTGCATTTGCATATATGATACTACATAATATGATTACTAATAGCATATATGAAAACGCTATTAGTAATCAAACAGTAATTACTCAACATTTCAATTACTGACTCGTTGGTCTAGTGTTCCCAAACGCGACTGCGGAACACGAGGTCTTGGGTTCGATTCCCAGCTCGGGTAAAGTGTTACTGGGATTTTCTATTAGAAAATTCTTAGTAGCAGCCCGGAGTTCGGATTTGTGCCCAGTTGATGGCAATAGGCTCACCACCTATGGACCACATGGGACTTAATAACAGCAATCGTGAAATATGGCTACTGTAATGTGTACTGTAATGCTATGCTCCAAAGCACGGCGACTCATATATGAAAATGGTATTAGTAATCAAACAGTAACTGCTCAACATTTCATTTACTAACATTTTGATTTTAAAATGTAATGAATATTATACCCAAAATCCAGTTACGAGGGATTAACAGCCCCATCATACCGGCGTTAAGTCATTATTTTTTACGATTCGACATTTCAAACAGTACTTGTTACGAGAACCTATCAAACGGTCAACAACCAGTATAAAATGACCTGTACGTACTTTGGCTACCTTTAAAACCTTTATAGGTAACTTGGAGCTGATAGATTGTTATGGGTCCAAACAAAATGGCCGCTGACTACGTCGGTCGGGATGTTAGTGGCCCACTGTGGATGTTTTAGCAGTCTTAAAAGACATAACAGCGGGTAAATTGTGGTAAATACAAGCTAATAAGGATGTTCATGTCCGTCTGTGGGATGAGGTTGACCGGAACGATGTTGTTGGATATTACAAGCGATTTTTTTTAATCATACATTGATCTACGTTTGACCATCACCTCGCCTGATGGTAAGCGACGGTGTGGCCGAGGATGGAGCACGTATATCCAGAATAAATATAATTACTCTTAGTAGAGCGGATAGATTTTGGGAGAACGATAGTTGGGGAGTTGATGCAACTGCCCAGACCCGTCTCCCACCGGTTGTACTGGACTACATACCGAAACACGACTAGGTCACTTCACGGCATGGCTTATCCGGTAGGTGGTAACCAGCCGCGGCCGAAGCCTCCCACCAGACTTGTGTTGCCTGTTTTGCACTACCCGGGGGCCACGTGTAGGGATTCCATTTTAAAGGTTCACTCCTACGGACGCGGGCAACTCAGCCCCCAAAATAATAAGAATTAAGTGTAATTAATGTGTGTCATCGCTATTTAAATCTTGCATTAGTATTTATTCTACATTCTCTAATTTAAAAAAAATACAATTAAATAAGTTTCATTAAATTGTATTTTTTTTAAATTAGAGAATGTAGAATAAATACTTATGCAATATACGTTTTTCAAGAAATTCATGTGTTGCTTCAATAACTTATAAGCCGTTATTTTATAAGCCACATTAATTTAAGTTAAATTTTACACATCTACACACATTCTCAATGATATCTTATCACACTTCGCAATGATAATCGCTCATATTTTCATATAATATTTGTACCATACAAAAGCTATTTTCTTTCGGCGATACATATTTTACAGTAATGATTCCGAAACATTTTCCTTGTAAGAAAAACTAACGTAGGAATGTATGTGTCACATGCATGACGGCACATAAAATATTATGAGAGGGAAAGGCCGACCTCACTTGTCCTTATTACCGGTGACAAAAATGCATAGACTTCCCAAAGATATGCAGAACTTAAACGAAATCACGGCCTCAGGCACTGTGCTATTTTCAGTATTTCCATAAAGAGGAAACGTACAAAGACTTTTGTTATTACGAGCGACTTTTGAGTTATTATGCGTCAAAAGAATTGACAGCAAAACGGAACAACTGGAGTGAGGCGCTTTTCTATATTTAAAATTTTACTCTGTGGAATTACATGACACAGCTAATATTTATAAACTTAAAAGTTTAGCGTATAATAGCAAGCTTTTAGATTAAATGTGAATAAAGGACTCACCTCATCATAAATAAAGTTGTCAATCTCCTCGAGCGGTCGCCCGTATAGCTTGGGAGGGAAGGGCTCGTACTTGCGAGGCAGGCGTGCTCCGTCCTCCACACTGAGGCGGCGGCGCGGCATGAAACCGAACTCTCGCACCAGCTGCGCGCCGCGGGAGCCCGCGCGTCGCGCTGACTCGCGCGTGAACGGCGTGACAGCGGCGCGTGGCCCATCCCGGTCGCCGCCGTTCGTGCCATTCTCGGTCGCGAACGTGACGCCCTCCAACGGGATCCGCAGCTCCTCCCGGCGCGGCCTCTCACCCTCCACGTGCAGCGCATCTCTCGACTGCGAGGCCACCAGCGGCGCGGCCGCCTCGGGGTTGGTGGCTTCGAGCGTACGCACGATCTCGCTCAGCAACCGAGAGCCGTCGATCTCCTCCCCCGGCGAGTTGAGCGGCGCCGGCGGCGGGAACGAGAGCCGCCTCTCGTCCTCCTCCATGCCGCGCGAGGCGGGGGCTACGCGCTCGCCCGCCACATCGCCCCGCGCACCCACACGCACTCACACACACTATTTGCGCACCGATGACGCCATTCTCTAATGTTACTGCCACCTGAAACAAAAACAACCCGTTTAGTTCGACATTCAAACGGGGCCACTCACAGAAATAATCATTTTGCACGTGGCATATGAAATGTTGCTCTTGGAGTAAATCTGTTTACTTGCAAAAACGTTCTTGGGTAAACAAAATTTTCTAGATTACTAATAAACTGCGCGTTTTTGTTTGATGAAGAGATTAAGAACGGTACGTGTTTACGAATGTCAATCAATACTTAAGTTTTTGTATGTATTTATTCTATTCATGAACGCATGTAATTCTTTTTCTTTGTAGTAGTGACTGTTTCGTAGTTAATAATTTAGTACAAAGTATTCAAGAAGCCAGCAATTCCGCTACAATAAAATTTGTTGACGTGTGGAGATTCATTGAGCATTGCAGCACTAACTTTCTCAGTCAAATAAAGCTGCAAAATGTTAAGCAGAGCTGAGAACTACACCAGATGAATTGAAGTTATGAAAGTGTTTTTAAGAGTTACTTTATTTTCTCCCCGCGGCTTAAAGCGGATGAATATTGTAGGAGCGCTCGGTTGTTTTGCTATGAGATCTCGTACGTACTCGGTACTCGTCGCAATTCCATTAGTGGTACCTTTGCGGCGAAGGTTTCAGCACAAGTTTTTTTTTACACTAATTGCTGAGACCGACCGTACTTACGACATAAAGATGTATACCTAGAAAAAAAACAATGTAGATTATTATATAATATATTTTAGCGGTAAAGTTATATTTCAATCGTGATTTTTTATATCATTACTTTACGTTATGATATGAAAAATTTTTTGACTTCTGATACAAAAACCTAACTGGCGGTACAGTTTTTGTGTACGAAGTTAAATGTAAATATATGTATATATTATTAATATGAATTTGCAGGTAATAGAGTTAAATATGAAGGTCATATGTGCAAACGAAACCACAGATGAGACTCACATTATTTTCATGATCGCTTATTGACACATTATTTTTTTTTCAAGCTTTTAATTATTTGCAATGTTTGTATGTTAGTTTGTTTCTATCAAATCTTGCAAGCTGAATTAGAACCATTTGCTCTTCTCCTACGGAGTTTAATATTGACATATTGGTTCAGTTTCGATGCCAATGCATTTTTATAGTAAACATGACCTCAATAGACATCGATTATTATTATTATCGATAGTTCCAGATAACTGAACTCTTCAACGGTCAACGGCACGGCCACGAAATTTTGTGTACACATTTTATTGTCATAGCCGATAAAAGCTTGATCATTTTTTTTTTATAAATTTATTCATCTACCACGTTTCCAACTAACATTGACTCAGATCCAACACAAAACAACGACAAAGCCAGTTTGCAGGACCTTCGTTTCACAGAAAAATATCTAGCACAACAGATGATACGTAGGTACCAAACACACACAGACATAAAGCCCCAGTTATTGAGAGAGCTCGGCGAATCATCATTGTGCCTTTGTTTGCGACTCCGAGCTTCGTATTTTTACAGAGGAAAAAGTTGGTCTTTTCTCAGTGCATTCGCTTATGAAAATGGTGTTTTTAATTTAGAAAGATTGTAGTTGTGACTTAGATTCGGTTGCTTGTTTGGTGTGGTTGTCTACGACTAATCTGCCTAGCCTTTTCCCAATTACATTGGGGTCGGCTTCCAGTCACACTGGATGCAGCTTAATACCAGTATTTTACATGGGGCCTCTGCCTATCTGACCTCCACAACTCAGTTACTGGGAAACACTATATCTCGTGGTATGACCGGTGTTCATACTTTTTCTTTTTTTTTTTTCGTTGGCCTCAGACTGTATATAACTAAGCTTAAACTAAACTTAAAATAAACTTTATATCGATGAGAAACTAAATTTCTCAGCGATGTGAATTAAATAAGCCAACATCAACACCTAGCTGTTTTTTTATAGATAATCGCCACAAAAAAATATAAAAAACAGTTTTTATTAATTGGTTAATCTGCTGTTAACTAAAATTTGACTTAAACTAAAAGAAATCCTACAAACCGATGGCAAGCTGAAGCATTTTCCTAAACTCTATATTGATTTATAGAGAATGTTCAAACGCTAAAATTAATTGCTTTCAAAAATTTACTTCAATGTATTTATGTAATATATTATAATTTCCCGAAAAATCACAAATATTGTGTATTCTCTACCCTTGTAAGTATTAAGCTCAAGCTTACACGAATAATTACAATGTAAGCCCCATTTAAAGACCCTACGTCATAAACTAAGAAACCGAAGACTAGCTTAAGTAATTATTATTTAACACTGTTGTCACTGGAGTCACTATTATGGTGAACAACATAAGTAATATAATTTTAACACTCTATTGAGCATAGAATGTTGTGCAGGGAATGTTGAAATTTTGGGGAGAAAATTCAAACCGCTAAAATTCCTACCGTTTAGAATAATAATATACTCCCAACCGTATTTCGGTCACGGTGGCCTATCTCCATGGAGATTAGACAAAGACGCAGGAGATATTATAGTGCACAAGTGTATGCGCAAACGCAGGTGCGCTCCCTCTTCCTTCACTCTCATAGTCCGATGCGACGGCAATCCGACACGACCGGAGAGACATCAGGCGCATGACCGACGGCTTTGCGTGCTCTCTGAAGCACGGGGGTGTCACACCACCAACTTCGTCACTCCGGGCTGTTACTGAGAATTTCCTTACAGAAAAACCCAATAACACTTTGCCTGACCTGGGAGTTGAACCCAGGACCTCACATTCTGCAGCCATGCTTGCGACCACGAGACCAACGAGAAAGTCCGTTTAGAATAAATTTAACATGAAGCTATTGAATAATATTTATAGGCAAAATGCCAGCAAAGTGCTTCCGTTTTGCATTTTCATACCCATTTTATGACGGCTTATCTGCTGACGGTGCGAATTTGTTATGCATTATTATGGGGCCATACAAATTTAGGGAAAATAATAATATCGTAAGCGGTAATTTTAAAGAAAAAACTGCCCTGATTACCATATTTAAAAATTTTACGATACCGTAAAAATAATTTGAAACAAAAAAGACCAAAAAGAATGTGCGTCACATAAATATAGTATACTAAAGGACCGCAATTAAAAGGGTTCGGGACAAAGGGATCGCCGGTAATTGAAACCGTAATGAATCTGTTACTCCAAATGATATATTATCTACTTTGTTTCGTACTTTGCCAGTTTAACGCACGAATAGTTAAACCAGACTTTATGACACTTTTATACCGTATGGTGTTATATAGGCGCTATTTCAAATTATTTCTTACTAGCTGTGCCCCGCACACGTTCTGCCATATACATTTTCTGGATAGGGCCACCCTTATCATCTAGGGGTAGACAAAATAGCCTACGATCTATTCTCAGACCTACCAAATTTACACAAAAAAAATCATTAAAATAAGTTAAGCCGTTTCGGAGGAGTTCGATTACATACACTGTGACACGAAATTTTTATATGTAAAAAAAAACGAACAGAAAAAGATTGAGGTACGAAGTTCGTAGTAGCCGAACCGATTCGCTAGGACCGCTAGTATAAGACTAGCTGTCCTAGCGAATCGGTTCGGTTTGCGTTCGGAAGCTATGCGCGTACAAACATTTCGGCGATTCATTCTTATTTATATGATGATTTTTAGTTAATTGAGAGTTTTCCTCGACTAGTTGGATCCAAAATCTGGTACCTTCCAATGCCATAACGTATTTCCTTATTGTATATTCTTGGTGAACAACACAGCAGAAACCTGGAGTTAATGATTTAAATGACATCACAATAAGACGTATTAAAATTGGAGGAAGGATTCAGAGTAGTGAGCAGAGGTTGAGATTGTTTAGTGGACAGAGCGCCTGGAGTAATTTTCCTGTTCACGACCGATATAATGATCTTAAGTGAGTCAGCAACTCTACTGATCTAGTTAAATCCCCGTATAGTGTAAGCCCTTCAATAGAACAATTATAGACAGATCGAATAATAAATGAAAAATATCATAAAATTTTATTATATTAAATGGAAAAAGAGGTCGAGATGGCTTAGTGGTCAGAGCGCTTGGAGTATTTATCCGGGAGGCGCAGGCTCGAATCCTGTTCGCGACCGTATTCTTTTTCTATTTAATATAATAACTGAAGAGTTCGCTAAGCATGCGTTAATGCTTTTCAAAATTTTATCTTGAATATAATAAAAAGCTATGAAAGACGCCATCAAAAATCTCCGCAGAAATCTTTTATTTGCTAATCGGAATTCTACCAAAATGCGATCATCATGTAATGACTATCTGTATAATGATATTGAGAAAGTAACTATATCATAACGCGGACCTGTCCGAATATTTTGTCCTTTTTTCCAAACACACAGCGCTACCATACAAAACCTCATTACTTTTTATTACAACAATCCGATAGGCTCTTACCTGACATCAACCGTCGCGTAAATTCCACATATTACGCGGACGAGATTTACGCGCGTAAAAGGGACGTTAATAGGGTGATTCATTGACGGTATTCGTGTTAACAAAGGCAGCCGCGGAATGGATTGTATTTAGCCGTCTTGATACTTTCTATGGCCTAGGGGAGATGGATAAAAGGCTCCGTTTGAGTGAAAAATTACAGCCGTTTCGGTTCGGGACGATTTTTATTTGTTGAGGTGTTACTGGAGATTAGTGGGGTGCATTGCTGGAATTGGTTATTGAATACTTCTAGAAGGGAAAAGTGGGTTTGTAAGAATGGGATATTATATTTTTGCCATAAATAAGATAACAGTGCTTGGCTGTATTCAGAATGGTCATACTTTGTGTGTTTTGCACAGAAAAATGTTTATTTCTTTCCAAAAACCTTAATAAGGTCTATACGAGTATATTACCAACTCCATGAGACATCAGGCCAAAACCAAATCTTGCGAAAGTAAGTTGCAACAGCCAGCAAAAAAAAAAGACACGCAAAAACAATACACAACGATCTCCATTGACCCTCCATATAAAGTCACTAAAACTAAAGCCAACAACACAATAACAACCGAATCACTCGGCAAAGTGTATACCAAGCAGAAATAATCCCATTTCGTGGGACACAAGCAATCAAAAGTATCTATATTGTATCGGCCAATCAATTTGCCATATAATGCCCGAGCAATGTTTACGGCGTTTTGCTCCGGAAGGGATTGTGATAAGCTTACCCGGAGCTCCTGTTGCTCGCTTGCCGGTACTAACATAATTGGACTAATAGGATGTTTAGATGATAATTTATATTAATGATTCTGGAAGATGCTGAGATATCTTTGTGTTGCTCTGCAATAGCATCTCACATAAATATTCTAAATTCTCACATGCGCCATAGTTAAGTATGTGTGTACAAATTATATTTGCCTAGCCTTGTCGGCTTCCACTCTAACCGGACACAGCCTAATACCAGTATTTACATGGAGTGATTGCGTATCTGACTTCGGGGAACGGGTGAGACTGGTTGTCAGACTTTCAGGCATCTGACTACTTGTAGCGACTGTCATGGTTCCGGAACCGACGGTTTAACGTGCTCTACGAGGCGCGGAGGTGTCTAGGTTTAAAATTTTGGTCAGCCATCCACAAACCTAACGCAGCAAGCGCATCTTGCGGCTGTAACTTAGCCACGAGTCTTTTTGTGTAAGTATGGATTAATAAAAAATAAAATTAAAGTCGTTTATTGTCCAATGAAATGTTTTACCAGCGTGTACAAAATAAACTATGACACTTTTATGTAAAAATCAAAATTCATTTGTATAAACTGTGAGCCCCAAACTAGACGGCGAGTCTGTATCTTAGGGCTCAGGGTCCAGGATACATTATATAATTGAACATAAAACAAAATAACTGAGGTATTGTCTCGTTTAAAACAATTAAGTATGGCATAGAAAAATATCTAAAAAAAAAACAATAAAAATTTAATTCCTAATAGTAACTTTTTCAATAAACTGCAATTTTATAAGATACCCTTCTCCTAAACATAATGAGGTACGATCAACTTATTCGCGTCGTTAAACATAATTTTATTCTAATCAGATTCATTCGAATTATAAATCAATCAATGCGATACAAAATCCATATTACCGTTTGCATACGGTCTCTATCTGCTTCACGCTATAATTTCACGGTTCTAACGCTCAATTTTATCTGATATTTTTAACCACTTGCGAGCTATTTATATCTTGGTAATTCCTCTTCTACCTGCAGCATGTGGATGGCTTATTTAATATCTTAAATAATATTTACAATCCATATTATCCAGCTAATGACCCATAAAAATATTTTCATAGCCCATTAAAATTTCAATTTCTGATCAAATCTATATTAAAAACCGATAAAGGTGAGCGTGACCTGGGGTCAATTCCCGGGTTGGGAATTTTTTTTTAAGGCTTTCCTATTAAGAAATTTGCTGTGGCAGCGCGGAGTTTTGAATTGTGCCCGATTAATGGCAATAAGCGCACCACCACGGACTTGATTGACACCAATACCAGTCAAGTTTCATATAATATAAGGTGCGCGTCGTATAAATGTGAGTGTAGGTCCTACTGTATGATGTTATGTTTGTGTAAAGGTGAAATTCAATAACATCGACTTCATAAAGGTTAGCGTTATCGGTAGTGACAGTTACTAGGTACGTGTTCCGATCAATTTGGCGATAGGTACCGCGTCGGCACTTTAGTGCCTAAACTTGGGGTTTGCCGAAAATTACCGATGTTTCCCGAATTATTTCTTGCGGCAATGCCCACTGGGAAAGGACTGCGAGTGTGTTTAAAGAAAAAGAGTCAATTATTTAACTGTTATTTATAATCTGTATTTGGATGATCGTGAAACCAATTTATTGCGTCATATGTTAGTTTTACGGGAACTTGTTTGTTTTATTAACACATCGCGAATATACTGAAAATATCAAGATTTATATGTTTTCAATCACATGAAGCTGTGAAACTTCAATTATATGTACCTACTAATCTAATACAACAGTTAGATATTTAATATCAGAAAACAGTAACAGTGATATTATTCATTATGTAGCTAAAAACATTTTACCCCATTTTACTTTTCCTCAAAAGTCGAAAATGTTTCCATATTTGGTTCATTTTTATACAAATAAAACATTATAAATTTTACTAAATTACTTAATTAACTGCTTCTAACATATATATTGTACTGTGGCGTAAGAAAATCTGTGAATAAAAACTTGTTTAAATGTCATCAAAATTGTCCACTATTTCATTACGTTTAACCATATCTAAATTCACTCTCAATATTAGCCTTAGAGATGACTAAACATTATACTAAGTGTTATTATAAGCGTTCAATAAGCCGCAAATAAGCCGCGGACATAGCTTCACAGTCTGCGGTCGACGAGCCTGGCTTATATTGAACTAGTGCCCACGTAATTACCAACTATACAGGAGTATTCGGAAATACTTTATCAAAATAGTGGTGTGCACTCGTTGAAATTTAGGATCTTAATTTCGGTTTTATCTGGTATGTCCATAAAAGCCACAGAACAAAGTTTTGAATATATTATTATAAAAAAATTGTTCCAATCTTGATTAATATTAATTATAATAAAACAATTATAATAAAACAACTTTTAACCGGATTAATCGCGTGAACGCTGCAAAGTGTTCGAAACGGCAGGAAAAACAAAAAACCAATATACACGCGATTAATCCAGTTAAAAGTTGTTTTATTATAATGTGTAGTGATCGCGCAAACCTAAGATATTGATTTACATTCGTTTGGAAATAACAATTTGTTAAAAAGAGCTGAACTGTAAAAGCAGACGATTAACTGAAATAGATAAACTTCTGCGAGAACAGTCGAATCAGAACATCCCTTGAGAAATGAGAATCTCGTGAGCAATTTTATCGCTTCACCTGGTGCGAAACTGATCAACGTTCATTGGATCAAAAGATTTCACGATTAGTTAGGTAAAGCAATGTTTAAAATATGCTGAATTTATCGGGGAAGCGAGCTTTTTATATAACAGTATTTAGAAAAATAAATTTCGAGTCTAAAGTTATAATATTAAATGGAATAAGAAATTTCGACTCGATTCCAGCCTCAGGAAAAAACAATAATAAAAACTTATTATGCAGTTTTTCTTATCTCATCTCCAAAATTGAAGACATGACCCATTTGTCCAACTCATATCAATTAATCCTATATACTTACTTAGTGCCCAATTAAGTATAACAATTTACACTGTGTTCTATTAAATGCGATACGAGCACTATAGAACTAATTTAAATTACGGCTTTGACAGACGGCTCGACTCATGGCTCCACTAATTGCAAGAATACATTTACCTCTTCATAAAACTAAAATATTAACGTTGCCATCTCTATATATTTACGAGGCAGCCATGTTTGTTAAAAAGGTATCCCGATATATTTAAAAAAGCCGGTGCTAATAAAAAAAAACCAGAGACCCGACTAAGTTTCTGTCCCAATGCAATATAACATTGCAACATAAAAATAGTTACATTATGTTAACAAAAATATTGAACACAATTCCAAAGGGCTTGCTTTAAATATTTTTGCAATTTAAAAAAAGCCCGTTTGATTGGCTTTTGAATAATTCCTTTTATAATATTAAAGATTTTTTGGATACAAACAAGCACAAAAATATCGAACAACTTAAATGTAGTGTATGTACAAGTAATGTTAGTGTTTATAAATATAGTAATATTTATTTAGATTTATAATTAATTGTAACTCTAATTATTAATTTCAAATATGTTAAGTTAGTCATGTGAATAATTTGAGATGTTAAGTTTTGTTTTGTTTTTCTTGTTTGTATTTTTTGCATAGCTATACTTACTAACATAGGTGGAACATGTAGAACAATGAACATTTCTATAACAACCTGTTACCATCTTTCATGCAAATAAAGATTTATTTATTTCTTTCTATATTCAAACACATTTTTATCATCTTACAGAACATCCAAAGCTATCCAAGATAAATCTTTGAAAAGCATTAACGCATGCTTAGCGAACTCTAAAGTTACAATATTAAATGGAAAAAGAATCCAAAGCTATGCTATAACTATCTTTATTATGTATATATTTTGCTCTTGTCTGTAATCCTACAGCACAGACTTAATTATTGCACTTGAAAACAAGTCAAGATGTGATGACAGAACAAATTTGAACATTAATAACCAAATAGTAATACGGAGGGTCATGTGACGAGGAAAGTTTTGAGTACGAATTTGGGTGGCTACATGAGTAGAGGAAGACAGAAGAAACGATGGATGGATTGTGTGAAAGATGATATGACTAGAAGTGATTACCGAGATGACGACCAACAGAGATGTATGGAAGAAAAAATTTGCTGCGCTGACCGCAATTAAATTGGGATAAGGGCAGGGAAATGATGATCATGAATGACCGAATAAGCAACTTTAACTAAAAACAGAAAAAGAATCCCAATGAGACTGCATGAACCGGGAATCACACTAAGACCTCACGCTGAGTAGCTGCGATAGCGACCACTAAACAATTGCGGCATTTACCTAATTCAGCTTAACATAAAGACCTTTAGCTAAATCCCGAAGCGGCACCGTTTGTTTTGCGGTAAGATCTAAGGCCATTCATCATAAGCTATCTGTTTGTTTAGCATCATCTATTTATGTATGAACCCGGCTATTTAGTTCGTAATGCCGAGGTTTTGATTAATGAACACCCCCGGGCGTCATTGATTCGAGAGAAAGGGAAAATACCAGTGATTTCTTGGCGGATTTGTAAGGCAAGGATATGTTATTCATTCGGTCTAAAAGGTCTATATGTCTAAGGGTTTTTTTTTTGATTTATTAGAGATGTGTTTTCTGTATGTTTTGTGTTGTGTTGTGAATGATAGATTATTTGTGAATTAGAGTGAATATTAATCTTACATTTAGAAGTAAATAAGAACAAAATATCATCTTACATAGGTTTAGTATCATCGTACACATATATTAATAATAAATAATCAGCCCATAACTGTCCCACTGCAGGGCAAGGGCCTCTTCTCATACAGAGAAGGCATGAGCTTGATCACCACGCTAGCTCACTGCGGGTTGGCGATTTCAGACTACCAAGTCCAGGTTTCCTCACGATGTTTTCCTTGACCGTATCTCAGTGATGTCTTAGATTAACTAAGAACGTACATATGACATTGAAATAGTCACATTAGGATATGCCAGGTTTGAACCCACAACCACTCAGCCAATACAACATTAATTCATTACATTTTTAAATTAAATTTATTCATTCATTAACAATTTACATTGTATATAAATATATTTTTTTAATACATGTTGAGGCCATGTAATGCCTATATTAATTTCTATTTTTCAAAGAAACATTGAAAAAATAATAGACAAGAACGGGGCTTGAACCCGCGAGTGATGACACGGAACGTCAAAGGTCGCGGGTTCAAGCCCCGTTCTTGTTTATTATTTTTTCAATGTTTCTTTGAAAAATAGAAATTAATTTACATTGTGTTTGAATACAGGGTTTAAAAAAGTCAATAAAACATCATGATAATAAAGTACTTAAGTAATAAAGATACCTTAAATATAACTATTAATACATATTTTATTTAGTGGACTACCTCAGTGATCTAGTGGTCGCAAATGATACTCGAAGTCGATTCCCGGGTCTAGCAAGTGTTATTGAGTTTTTTCTATGAGGAAACTCATAATAGCAGCCCGAAGTTGTGAATTGTGCCCGGTAGATGACAAAAGTTGGACATGGGACTTAATAACCACTTCAGTGTAATGTGGGTGTACAACAGTACATCTCTAGCTAACCTTTCGGGGTATAGAAGCGTGATGGTACAAGTACGTTATGTATGATATACAATATAGGTAACTTGTGCAAAGGATAGCTGTCAATGCAATTGTCAACGAAATTGTGCGTAACACAGTCATTAATATAGCCTCGGGTGCGTTTAATTAACTTTAAATTGACATCACTTGCCTCTAATGTAACGCAATCAAATACCCAACTCTTATGAAGTCGTTGGGGACGCGAAACGTAATCAAAATACTTTGTATATATTATGTGATGTTTGACGAAAGGGTCGTCTACTAATTAAAGACACGTTCACTATATTCAATTTTAATTAAAGAAAAATACATTAATATGAGAACAGAGGCCGTGAGCGCAAGGGTGGCGCTAGCTTTTTCTAGACATAATTAAAATCAAGTTAAAAGATAGGCCACTCTTGCGCTCACGGCCTCGATTATGTCAACAAACTTAGTTTCTATTATGTATTTTCCAAACATGGAGATAACTTTTTTCATTGGTCGAGAATTGGGTCCTTGGTACGACGCCGTAGCGTCAGCGTAGCGGCTACGTCGTAGCATTCGTCAATACATTCTACGTCTATGTGCAAACCAAACGTAGGCAGAAACCAAAAGTTTAGGATACCGTTAAAATTAGATGGTAGTCTATACTAGTAATAATATATATTTTTATAATCGTTAAGCTCTGGAACTCCTAAACCAATTTTAATAATTCTTTCACCATTAGAAAGTTAAATGTATGAGTTTCAAGAGATGGGCCTAGAAAAGTATCCAAAAATAGTACTGCAACACTATTGATTTGTTTGCCGCCTTACCACAAAACCATGCTCAAAGAATTTTGAGGGCTGAACATGCTTTTAACATTTGTTAACTTATGGAAAAAAAAATCTAGAAACGATTTAACTAGATTCCAAAATATAGTAGTACGAGCAAAAATGCTTAATAAACTTATGGTTTATACCAACTGCAGAATACGGTGATTATTCTTTACAGCGCGTATTATTTCAGTTGTCACAGTGTCCGAGCCTTGAATGCGGTTTCATTACTGCGGGCCTGCATCCGAATATCTCGGAATTAAAACCAGTATGTTAGCCCACTGTGCACCGTGCTACGCTTCGAACATTTTGTTGGATATTTTTTGTTGTACATAAATATCTGTTTTGTGTACATTTTGTATAAAGATAGGATATTACGTGTATTGTATGTGTGATTTTGGTGCAACGTGTGCTTTATATTCTTTATCGGTTTGTGTGGGGTACATATGTAACGATTTGTGGACTGTTACGGTTTTTGTAAACTTTCACATTGAAGTATGGTTTACAGTATTATTTTAACCGCTGTTTTATTCATGCAGTCAGTTTTTTTAATACCAGGGGTGTATTATAAAATGGTAACAAAAGTGTAATATTTTACACTCATATATTGCGTTGGTAAACAATCTTCAGCGCTGAATTTACAAGGAATTGCATGTGATCTTTGTGTCTTCACCAAGATACGAAGAAATTACTCGAGAAGAAGCAAAATTATGTCAAATATAAAACATTTCCGTAAATATAAAATAGAAGAAACTATTCCTTCTAATTCAATCTTCGTGAAAATTCCGTATAAATAAACGAACTTTGTCCTTTTTATTAAAAAAGTCTTTTTTAGGTATCGCCAGCATTCTCTACCTAGCTTCCTTCAGAAGAAATGCCGTGACATACTCAAAGATTAAATTCACTTTTAAAGTGATACAAAACTAGGTAAACGCAACCACGTAAGAATAGAATTTATCTGTACATATAAGACATAGTAGAATAGAATAGAATAATCATTTATTTACGTAGAATGTAGGTATTTACAATAAGGTGGAATCAGAGTCCATATAAAATCACAAGAACACTTTGCAGCGTTCGTGGTCGCAGGAGGACTAAGGTGTCAGGCGTCTCAACAGTTAAACGTATTAATTTGTATTTTGCTCCCTAGCGTTACTGCTGAACATAACGTCTCGGGTTCGCTTCCTGGGTCAGGCAAAGTGTGATTGACAAACATGCCTCGAGATATCTTTTAACTACCTCGTTGGTCTAGTGGTCCCAAGCGCAACTGCTGAAGATGAGGTCATGGGTTCGATTCCCAGGTCGGGAAAAGTTGTGTTGGGGGTTTCTCTGTTAGTAAATTCTTATTTGCAGCCCGGAGTTTGGAATTGCGCCCGGTAGATGGCAATAGGCTCACCACCTATTACATGGGACTTAATAACAGCATTAGTGAAATGGGGGTTTTCATTTGTATACACCTTTGCCTACCCCTTTAGGGAATACAAACGAGATGCTATTTTATATTCTCATATCCAAAAAATCAAATGCAAAAACTCGTATCAACATCTGTCCCTCAAAACACCAAACCAATAAGACAATTTGGAATTAATTAGTAATACCAATGAATAATAAAAGCCGTGAATTTGAACCCCTACAGCCTCTTTAATTCAAATCCCGTTAAAGCTGAACTGGTTAGGTTAATACCCTGTATTGCAAATAGATTGACTTGGAATAAAATTTACATATTTTATTCTGTATTCGGTAGCTGCTAACCGAATACTCAATTGTCTTGTGATGGGGAGGAATTGGGGGCATGCTACCAGAACAGATTTAAAAAAGAAAATATGGATGACGATGTCTACGAAGTGAATGAAAGAAAGTGATAAAAAATTAAACATGCTGCGCCGTGCCCGAACATTGATGAAATATAATAATACCTATGATAAGTTTACCTATAGGCATTATAAAAATCAACATCAAAACAACATACATATTTTAAAAGTGCTTTATGTATATAAATTGACACTAAATAAACATAATTTATTATGTAAAAAAACCTCAGCGAAAAATACAAACAAAATTTTTTTTGAAGAAGAACGTTGCCTGATCAAAAGTATCTTCTGAATGTTTAAAAGTCTTAAATCTCACACATAATTTTTAAACAATACCTACAAATATACTATATATAGATACTACATATGTAGTACTACGCGCCATATAACATAAAAACCCTTCAATACTTCGCACCTTCAACAGCTTTCAGCTCATCATACGTCAAACAAAAGGAAATTCGTCGGTATTTGTCGGCGCCCGAGTGTTGACCCTCGAGCCGTGACGAGAGCCCTACAGTGTAGCGTGGTGTCGAGGGGCGGGGGCCTACGTGCCTCGCAGACACGCTTATGCGGGGATTATGTCTTGTGACCTCTATTGTAGGATAGGAGCCTAATGGGACGTAGTTCTAGGATATATTAGTTGTATGTATGGGAAACAGGCTTGATTGTATGGATGTACAAGTATATGAGGAATATATCGCTGTTACTAAATAAAATATATTATTTTGTTTCATTTATTGAGAAATTAATAAAAAAACAATCAAAAATCATGTTTAATACTGACGTACAGATAAATAACCACCCATCTTCACGAGCTCATAGCGCACACAAATATAAAAAAAATATGTAATTTTAATTCTTTTTATTTTTATGGCCCTGCCGACTCCAAGTGGAATCCTGGCATGTTCGTAGACTAGACTGAAAAACACTGTTGTAGACAAATTTTATGTGATTGCGGAATAAATCTTGTCTCTTTAATCATAAATAGTATATTTATTCTCCAAAAAAGTACAACATTATCATGACAAGATGGGTTTTCAGTAACGTCTACGAGTTCTACTTTTCAGGGTTAGCGAAATATACCGAATCGAACGAACTAATAGTAATAATCTTGGACTATGAATGGACGTTTTTATGAATATGCCTTTATCTTTGGAGCACTCAGCACAGTTGTTTATGTGATCTGAGGTTTATAATTTATGCAGTATCTATAAACAACATACTTCTATTGTCGTCTACAAATTTAATAAATATGCTGATTGCTTTTTATTTTCACTAAAGGGTAATGTAACGATGCCCATAACTTTGGGGATTCACGCCTTTTCATGGCATGTGCGTATAATGTGGAGTTACCTAAATGTCGTCTTGCTCCCTTGGTTAACGGGGTTAGTTAAATTTTGAACGATGTTCCTTAAATATATAGACATAACTATGTATTTTTGTTATATTAACATTAGATTAGAGAAATTGTGTCAAACAAAATATTATGAATGTAAAATTAACATTATTTGAAAATAAATTGATTTCGATGAAATTAATCCTGTGCTATTATTAATATTATAAATGCGAAAGTGTGTGAGGATAGATGGAAATTTATTACTCTTTCACGCATAACTACTGAACGGATTTGAATGAAATTTGGCACAGACTAATCTAGATTTTTTTTTTTTTTTGATAGTGGCATCTCGAAGGTCAACCTAGGAGGTTGTCGGCTGCTTAACCGGGCTTTCCTGTGGATGCCCTAATAATAAACTATTATTAAGGCCTCCAGCCAGGGGCTTACGAATTAAACTAAATCTAAAGCGACCACGCTAAGGGCACCCCCTGCGGGGTACGAGCCTCGGCTTAGGGCGTCGCTTGAGGGAGGACAGCAAGGGACTAGCTGGATCGAACAAGGATTATCATAATTATTATTATCAGGGGAATTTAAAGCTACAGGCTCAGCGGCTACGCGGGCTGGCACGAGCAAGGGTCGGGGAGGTGATGCATTAGGTGCATTACGGGGACGTCGCGACGGGCCTCGGCGGCGAGGCCTAAATGACGGCGGTCTGTGTTTGTGTACTGTGCTGGTGGCCCTACGGCTCTCTTGGAGCAGGGTTATAGCGTCATCGGGGTACAATAGTGAATGCCTAGGACGGCGAATTCTACTTATCTGGGAGGGGGTGTATCGGGCGGCAGCCGCGATAAGAGGGTTGGGGTGCTTTTCAGCAGACTCGAAATAACGCTTGCAAATGCGTTTTATAAACTGTTGGATAGTGGGAATCTTGAGGTCGAGATGGAGGTTTTCGTTTCTAACGAAGAGGGGGGCTCCCGTGACCTTACGTAAGGCACGGTTTTGGAGGGTCTGCATCTTATGGAGGCGGTACGATTTCGCGTGTGGGAACACTACGCAGGCGTAGGTCATGATGGGGCGTATGCACGTGGTGTAAATGCGCAGTTTGCACTTAAGGGACAATCTGCTGCGTGCGTTCATGATAAAGTGAAGCCTACCCAGAGCGAAGGCGGCGCGCGAGCGCACCGTCCTTATGTGCTCACCGAAGGTCAAGTGTCTATCTAGGATGACTCCTAAGTACTTGGCTTGCTTCTCCCAAGGGATCGGCTTGCCGAACATGGTTATCGGTTTGGGGTCGGGGGGTCTGATCCTACGCTTTTTCGCGAAGAGTACGGCTTGACTCTTATCGGGGTTGACTTCTATTCTCCATTTCCTGAACCAAGCGCCTAGTACGTTGGCGGAAGTTTGGAGAGTGCTAGCTATACGGTCGCGCACGATACCGGAGTAAAAAATGGCAGTGTCGTCAGCGAAGAGAGCTAACTTTGCCTGTCTATTTTTGGGGATGTCGCTAGTGAAGAGCGTGAACAGGAGGGGCGAGAGCACGGAGCCCTGGGGGACACCGGCGCGGATAGAGTGGGGGGCGGATAGTGCGCCCTCTATGCGATAGCGGAAAGTGCGATTCGAGAGAAAGTCCCGTAGGATGAGCACGAGACGGTCGGGCACGCCGAGTTGGTACAGCTTGTATAATAAGCCGTTGTGCCAGACTTTGTCGAAAGCCTTCGCTATGTCGAAAAAGAGCGCGCCTGTCATCGTGCCGCGCTGAAAACCGGCGCTTATGTGCTCGACGATGCGGTGGACCTGTTGTACGCACGAGTGTTGGGTACGAAAACCGAACTGTTCGTTGGGGATGAGGCTCTTTGCATCGGCAAAGTCCTTGAGTCGCTTATAAATAAGTTTCTCGTAGATTTTACAGAGTACGTTGAGGAGGCTGATCGGTCGGTAGCTGGTGGGTTCGTTCGCGGGTTTACCCGGCTTAGGGATACCTATGACGGTGACTTCTTTCCACGATTGAGGGAAGACGTTGTGACTCATGGCGCCATTGAAGATGGCGGTCATGAGTATAATGAAAGGGGCGGGGAGAAGTTTTATGACTTTATTAGTGATGCCGTCTATGCCGGGGGCTTTGCGGGGTTTGAGATTTTTAATGACCTCTTGCACCTTGGAGTGACGGGGGGCAGGGGGTCGTCGGGGTCTTCGAACGGCGGGAGTGAGGCTCTGCGTTCTACTTCTGCGTCTACCTTGAGGAGGTGCGCTCGGTCGACCGGTTGGGTGCTAGGAGTGCATTGCGCTTCTAGACTGTCGGCCAGGCACTCGGCCTTTTCGATGTCGTCGAAGGCTATGCTCTTATCGGGGCGGATGAGAGGGGGCATGGTGGCCACTCCATCGGATTGGAGTCTCCTTTGAAGCTGCCAGAATGCTTGGTGAGTGGGCTCTAAGTCGCTCAGCGTCTTATCCCAGTGCGCGTTACGCTGCTCATCGATGCGTTTCTTTACAGCACGCTGTAAATAGCGCATGTGAGCTTTGTTCGCGTCGCAGGGAAACGCGCTGTAGGCACGTACGGATGCGTTCTTTTCCGTTACCAGTTCGCGTACGTCCGCCGGTAGTTTCCAGTGATGGTTGTCCATCAATGGAACTTCCCGTGAACAACTGTTCAAAACGGATTGTACGTGACCGGTGAACGAATCGATCGCATTCGTAGTGTCAGTGACCGAGGCGATGACGTCGGGAATAGAGTCTAAGTGCGGGGAGCTGGTCGATTGTAGGCTTTCGCTTACTCTCTTCCAGTCCGTGATCGTTTGGGTGGGAGGGGGTCGGGAAGGATCAGAGGGCCCCGAGCGAGGTGCCAGTGCCATGATCACGGGACGATGGTCGGAGTTGAGCTCGTGTAGCGTCTCTATAGACTGTAAACGAAGGTTTACGTTCTTTAGAAGCGCCACATCGAGAATATCGGGGAGGTGCGCGGTGTTGTGCGGATAGTGGGTGGGATGCATCGGAGCAATAATGTCGAAGTTGAGAGTGGCACACAGGCCGAACAGTTGCCTGCCTCTCGCGGTCGTCGTATTACTGTTCCAAGCGGGATGTTTGGCATTGAGATCGCCCGCTATGATAACGGAGTCACTCAAGCCGAGGAGGGCAGTAAGGTCGTGGGATAGGATTTCGCGTTTTTCCCCCACATCGGTGGCGGCGGGAGGGATGTAGGAAGAGACGATAGTGATGGGTTGGTGACCGGTCATGGCTAGCCGACAGATCGATACCTCGAAAAGTGAGAGAGGAGGTGGGTCTAACGGGATGCAGTGGAGCGTTTTGCGGTAATAAATAAGGGTGCCGCCCATGTGACATCTAGTTCTATCGTTCCTAACTATACGGTAGTTGGCGATATTCGGGTCCCGACGACTAATCTAATCTAGATTAACACAACCTACTTTTATCCCGGCTGGATTCAATTCTGAAGTCCACGCAGACGAAGTCGCAGGCAGAAGGTAATGTGAAAATAAATGTATATTTAAAGCAAAAACTGTCAATAATGTAGCGGAGAAATAAACAAACCGTTTAAAACATGTCAGCGCACAAGAAAAGTGTGTTCTTAATCGCACCGCATATTTATTCAGACATTATAATCTAAATCACGATTTAATAATTTTAATCTAAGTCACGATTTAGATTAAATTCTGTGAAAATGCAAAGATGCTAGGTATTCTGTTACATTTATATTAAAGCTAGCTATTTCTGAAAGTAATGTTATTAAAACGCATTAGAAAATAAACATTACAGTTCAAACCCAGTATTGTAAGTTGCGACCTCGTTATAAAACAAGGCATACCTTTGGAGGGGGTCCCCATTGAATCATCTCTCATGAGGTGACAATAAAGAGCTGTCACCCCGTGTCACGAGATGACGACTCAACACCACATGACAATGAAATATTCAGATAAAATAATACGAGGAAAATGTGTAATAGATTTTCTTACCCGAAAGTGTTAGATGGTGAAATATGTATTTTTAGTTGAAAAAGAGCTTCAAGGTATTTTTGTTTAGCGTCTTTATTGATTTTATGTTACATTTACATCGCTAAATATTTAATCATGTTGAACGAATCGTTATTATTATCTCCTTGTCCTTATCCCAATTTATTTGAGGGCGGCGCAGCATGTCTTTGTCTTCCATACACTTGTCACTTGTCACTAATAACCGTCATATTGGCAGTCTCTCCTGTTCCAGCCATGTTTCACACAATACATCCATATTTTCTTTGCGACCTATTAGAGTATGAAACGTTAATCAGTTTAAAAAACGATTAAAGGTATTCTTAGTTGACAAACCATACTACAGTACTTCCGAGTTTTTGTTGTAAAAGTTTTTACGTAGGTAATATTGATTTCATAATTATTGTTTTATTTTTATTATTGTAATTCTATTAACAACTTGTTTATTAATATAATTAAATTAACACATTTGCATCAATCATCATCATCAATTCATTTTCCTATATTGACATTTATTATTTATTGATTTTATTTTAATTATTTATTGTAGTCGGACATTTTGCATACATTAAATTGAATATCGTTTTATGAATAACATTCAGAATAATATGTAACCTTAGCACATGTCGATGTATTTTTTAAATTATTATGTCTTTCTAATTGTTTTGTATACCAGCTTCGGTTAATTATGACGGACAAAACATGCTTTACTACCACCTTTCTGTACTCATGATACACAAAATAAATTATTCTTATTCAAAACTTTTCTTGTCACATGATTCTCATTCGTCCGCATCACAAATCCATACCACGGCAAACGATTTCTCCACAACATTCCATATGTTCTCAATCCGGAATCTTTAATTCAATAATCACTAGTCATTATTTTTAATAGCTTCTATTCAAGTAGGTACCATTAAATGTAGCCTCTATATTACAACAAGTATTTTCTATAGATTCAATCCAGTTCAGGTGCTGAAAGAAGTTATAAAGAATGAAAACAGGGCACCGATTCAAAGAATCTCATCTTCACGAATCTTTATAAAGAAAACTTTTGCTTTTATCTATACTATAACTCTAGAGGTACTATTTCTGTACATCGAATATTTTTCCAAAATTTTAATTGGCCTGTGCCATTATATATATACAAAAGACGAAACCACAATTTTTGGAAACGTAGTCTGTCTGTCCGAACGCTTATAACATGAGAACTAGTGGACCGATTTTGATTGATGGGGTTGGTCCAGAAAAAATAATAAACATATTAGATTGCGTTATTAGTACATTTATAGTTGCAACATATATTTGTTTTACGCCTAATGTGCCAACCGTGCTATCAAATCAACTTTCTTATGTCAATATGCAAGACATTAGAAAAGGCTGTTCCCTGAAATGGGAGTATAGCTGGGGGCGGGGTTTTATATTAAATTATTAAGCTCCTTCTTCAAGCTTCTTATTAAGATTTCTTAGTAAAAATGTAAAGTCTAATATCAATAAATACCAGGTGACTCTCTTATTGAAATATATTTGAACAAAATGCACTAAAATTAATATTCTCCAAGCAAATGTAACTCGATTGCCTTTTATATTTGAATTTTACGAGACAAAATGAAAGTTTTCAACGTTTTGTGAATTTTAATATGGCGTCGCCAATTTACTTGACCTTTTACGAGATGTATTTTGCAGAGTCTCGAAACATCCATAAATTTTACTTGGAGTTGCACGATCAGAATGCAATAGTACCTACTTATATAAAATGAATAAACATTTTTTGCTGTGATTTTAGTATTGTTACCTTTCATGAGCGTGTTTTAGGCAGAAACTTTTAAAAGTTCTGAATAAAGGGTAGGTAGGTAGGTATCATGTATTTTTATTTATCCTCAGTGTACCATAAACCACAATTTGATGGCTAACTATACTAAGCCGTTATGACCATACTCTGTAAAAATTACGCGTAATGTCAATCAAATTTGATGAAAGGCACGAATTCTTTCAATACGCTATTAAACGTTACTAAAGCAAAAGCTTTAAACTTTGTAGTAGCCTATATAAAGTAGTAGGTCTTCATTCTAATACTCAGAAGAGTATTAGACATAGTTAGAGGACGCGCGATTTGGGTTTATGTCCTGTAGGGT
The DNA here is from genome assembly GCA_935421205.1 of Xylocampa areola. NCBI lineage: Eukaryota > Metazoa > Arthropoda > Insecta > Lepidoptera > Noctuidae > Xylocampa > Xylocampa areola. The sequence continues at coordinate 12,379,800 of OW285218.1, read as the reverse complement.
ATTTGCTCGGACTTTCAATTGCAATCGCTTTCATTTTGACAGTATGTCAATATACATTGCGTCTATTTCATTAGTGGAGGAGGTGGTATAGGGTTTTTACTTTTTAGGAGATGTATAGCAAATTGAAATGTTTTATTACCCGATTGCGCAACTGACGCGGTCGAGGTGGCGGGAATAAAGTGGACGAGAAAAGCTCAAAAAAGTAAAAAAGTTAATTGCTATAGAGGAGACCTACACTTAGCATTTGGTGAGTATGGGTTGAATAAAGCGAGAGAGAGTACGTCATATACTCCGGACAACATGACACAATATTGTTCACACCCCCACTCCTAGTGGACTGACACAAAAATAAATATATCAAGTCATTTGACACTCCGGTAATGTGCCCCAGTGAAAAGGAAATGTGATGCGCGACCAAATGTTGTGTGATTATTTGAATTGGCTTTTGCTTTCTATGTTAACGTTTTTGTTTGTTACTGTGAAGTGCTTGTTCATTATTTTATCCTACTAATTATTATAACAAATGTTAAAGATTTTATGTTTGGATGTGTGTTACTCAATTACGCAAAAACAGCTGAACAGATTTGGATGATTTTTAGTACAGATATAAATTGAGCCTTGGGAAAGGATATTCCTTTTGTCATGCAGAAGAAATCGCAGGCAGCAGCTAATACTTAAATATGTTTATTTATCAAACCTCATTCAGTTTTTTTTTAATACAGACAGCCTAAAATAAGGTTTTCTTAATTCATCTTTGTATTAGAAACAAGGCAGCGACATATTTGTAATTTTAAACTAGTACATTAAGTAAATAAAGAGACTTCGGAATACTACTACTATCTTTATTTATTTTGTAATACAAAATGTAGAAAAATAACAACACACAAAACTTAAACGCAAGTAGAAATAAGTCAAATCTAATATCCTGCCTGTAAACCAGTTCCAAAACTGCAAATCATATAAAAGCCTTTAGCGTTAAAGCTGCAAGTGAAGCCGAGGCTCTGACAATCTATACAGGGCTGTCAACCCTCCCAGTATAAAACAATCCAAAGATAAAGAAAACTAAATAATACAGATAAATCTTTCAAACGGTTTACAATTGCGTAACAACTTTAAAGTTATAAATTTTGGTGAAAAGTAAATACTACTGTGCAGCCACTTGCATACAACTTCAGACATATTTAGGTCAAATTAGAAACACAAAATGTAGGTCTAGATAACAATATTTAGTAGTGTGAATTTACAGAACCTTCTTTTTTTAACCTACAGGTTATAATGAACGGCTGGTGATAATGAAATTAATTAGGCGCGTCGTCCACAGTCGAAGCGTGGCGGACGCGAAAGCGGCACGTCGCATCTATGTTTTCTGTATAAACAAATGCCGTTGCGCTCACATGCCTACGAGAGTCGCGGCACGGGCGGAGCGAAGGCGCGGCGGCGCGGAGGCACAGCCACGGCGAGGCATGGAGCCCGCCACTACTGCGCCTCCACGGCGCCTCCGCCGTCATATTGTCATTCCAAAAATGGTTTTCTCATATGAATTTACCCAAAATCTCTATTTAAATTAAATACTTGTCCAAGTCCAAATACGTCATTTTCTGACAACAACATGTTGGATGAACTAGACGGTGCCAATGAAGCACAGCCGCCCGCGCCTCGACTCTACACATAGGCCATGCCTCGACGCCGCCGCGACCCCGCCCCGCCCCGACGCTGCCGCGACGTCGCCTGGATTTATAAGTGAGCAACGGGCCTTATGGTTCTGACTCGCGACATCGCCGGCTCCGAACGAATTCGAAACTAGTCGAGCAATCCCGAAAAATGCACATGACCGGTGAAAAATAATACATAATTATACAAATGAATATGTCTCACGAGAGTTATTTATTATACAAAGATAATGAAATTATTTCTTTCTTATTTCGAATAAAAAGAGTTTTCAATGCTAGCAACCCTAAACGGATAGGATCTCGTCACCGCCGAGGCTTGTTTGAGGTGCACTCACACGGGACACGGATTAGTCGCCCGACGGCTATCCACCGATACCTACCCGACATTTACTAATTTTAGGTTACGCTAGAATCATTGTAAAGTCTTCAATAATATGTTAGGTCAAGGTAATGGTCTATACATTCAACTCAATAGGGAAGCGCGATCACTTACGATTCTTAGCGGACCAACACAGTGAGTCTAAAAGAGAAGATGACGTTCAATCTGCCTAGCCTTTTCCCAATAACATCAGGCTCGGCTTCCAGTGACACCGGATGCAACTTAACCCTTTCACTGACCAATGAACCACGTGTGGTACACGGCAATTGTTTAACTATCGTTTGCTTCGTGGACAGGGAACCAGTATTTAACAACCTATTTATCCTCCACAAACCAGTTAATGGGTAACACGATATAGCGTGGTATAACTGATTATCAGACTTTCAGGCCTCTTACTACCTGTAACGGCTGTCATAGATCTTAATTTGACAACCGGGACCTCGGAGGCACGGAGGGGTGTGCCCAACTCCTAAACCTAAGAACGTTTGTGTTTTTAAGGATACGTGTATTAAGTATGAATTAATAGGGCCACGTAATTTTAACAAGACTAATAAAATTGCTTACACTTTCAATTCATCAATTTCCAGTTCGTCATCGTGTCGATTGGTATTGTGACAAATATATCTGCGATATCACAAAATTATTGAATTCAAACGGGACTTAATCGCGGTAAAAGAATAATATTTCTATATATACATATATACTCGTCTACTCGTGACCACGATCAATGCAACTTGATCGAAACGTTGAGGTAAATCAATATTAGGTATCCTTTTAGCGCGATTAAGTTCCGTTTGAATTCAATAATTATATCTACGGTAATCGACAAAGATTGGATTCCCTCAAGGAACAATATTTTTATGGCCGTTACTGCACATGTAACCGAAACCAACAGATAATAATTATCATAAGTATACAAAACAGCTTAAGAGACTTGTGTCAATTATATTACATGTGCCACGGTACAACCCAGCAACATTTCAAACTCCTAACTGTTTTTGAAAATTTTCTCACAGAAGAACCCTTACCCAACCCAACAATCGAAACCAAAACCTCGCACTCATCAACCGCGTCTGCCGTTCACTAAGACTAACGATGTAGAAATAAATTCAAACTTATATTTCTTCTGCATCGCTTTATTTTTCACATAATTCCCCACTTATATAAAACCCTATGAAAATATACAATTCTCTATAACTCTATTTGTATCGTTTCCAATAGTAAATGACAATGACCCCGTGAGGCATTATCGAGCGGTGTATGTCAAGGTTCTATGTATAGACTAGTAATTTACATATACCCACATTATGTAGCCACCAACTTTATTAGAAGGCAAATGTATCAATTTGTATGAACTGTAGTTTTTGGTATCTAAATATTTATGATCTAAGGTTAATGAACATAGATGAAATATAGCAATGAGAAACAGGCGTGATTTTGCGTATAAATTAAGATTAAGAGACAGTTTGGCAGTTTATTTATTTGCATTGCTTTATATTTTCCGAAGGGGTAGGCAAAGGTGTAGACAGTTGTTCAGTTGTACACCCACAATTCACCAGTGCCAAGCTTCAAAGTTCCATGTATTAGGTGCTGAACCATTGCCTTCCGGGCGCAATTCAAAAAAACTTTGTAGTTTTAGATATAACTGCAACTTTACTATTTTCATGATTAAACGTCAAAGGGAAGTAGGGTTTGTTTTACTGGTAAGTGTCAAAATATGCACAAATGGCCGTATTTTTTATTGAAGCTTGATTTTCTTATAGCTAAAGTTATAATTTTAAATGGAAAATGAATACGGTCGTGAGCAGGATCCGAACCTGCGCCTCCCAGATAATTACTCCAGGCGCTCTGACCACTAAGCCATCTCGACAGGGGTCGTGAGCAGGATTTATCCGGGAGGCGCAGGTTCGAATCCTACTTACGACCGTATTCTTTTTCCTTTTAAAATTATAACTTTAGAGTTCGCTAAGCATGCGTTAATGCTTTTCAAAGATTGATCTGTATTTCTTATAGCTGCTAGCTGAGACCGTCCCGCTTTGAATCTTTGTAGATCTAAGTATTCGATATTAATTTCAACTTGATTCCTCCACGCCTTCGTGAGCAAAAGGGTCTTGACAGTCTTGACTTGAAAAGGGGTCCTTTTTTTACTTTGAGGGACGGATCCCTAAAGAGCAAGTAAAATGCGGCTAAGTAAAGCTGTTTTACACTCCAAGCGATACCTAACTTCATATATTTTTTACATCTGAGATAAAAAATAAAAGTTAAAGAAAATTGTTTTAGTAGCTAATAAATAGCGAATGGAACTGGCAACTAGCCACGACGACGCGATTTGATTAACTTTTAACCCATAGCCAAACTATCCATCAAAGAGAACCTTGGCACTAACAACTCTGCCCACCCCGATACCTAAGCGTGATATATGTATGTTAACTAGCCCTCAGTAGTATCAAGGTCAACCCAAGGTCGTAATAATCTTCTATTTATTGTTTGAAGTAGTTTCAGTTTGTTTTCTCATTTTACATTTTACTTTGCTTTGGGTTTGAGCCAAAAAGAACAAAAGGAATAATTGATAATAACTAGGTTGTAATAAAGATGATATGAGTTAAAAAAATATAAAGAACACGCCCGCCATGTGTAAATTATATTTATACCATAGCCAATACATAACAAAAAAAAAATTCGCTTATGTAACCCGGGATAATTTAAGGATTCTATCGATACTCCATACATCTAAATCGGTTCAGGCGTTTAGAAGTTACGGTGGAATAAAGAAATTCACAAACATACATATTTACATACATACCCTAAAACCATAACACTCCTTTTTTGGACAGTCGTGTAAAAACATTTGTTATCTGTACTTCTTTTCGTTTAATTGTTGGAATTTTGGTCTCAAATGGCAGAGAAATGGCTCAACAGACTTCAATCTGCCTAGCCTTCTCCCATTTACATTGGGATCAGCTTCCAGTCTAACCGGATGCAGCTTAATTCCAGCATTTTCCATGGAGCACACTGAATAATATTTATTGAATAACAAGATATCTCGTGGTAAGACAGATTGTCAGACTTTCAGGGTTCTGACTACCCGTAATGGCTGTCATAGATCTTTATTTGTCAACTGGGACCGACGGTTCAACGTGGTCTCTGAGGCACGGAAAACGTTTTAAAGATTAAAATAGAATATTTAACAAAAAAATTTCAGTATGTTTTATTTATATTTCTTGCGATAGACAATTCTATCTATTTGTCCAAATCCCGTGCAAACGAAGTCGCGCGTACAGCTAGCGTTGAAATAATTAGATTCTCTTACTTGTCGCATGCGGTAGCATAATCGAAACAAATCTGTCGAGTATGTTTTGTCTCGCTCTAAGCTCAGGTTTACGCCGGCTTCTTTATCCGCGAAGTATTGGTTCGTATCGCTGATACTCGCAAATCCCTTTTATACCCGGCCCGTTGTGGTGTGGTACTACTGGTATTGCTTCAATCAGTTTAGAAAGCCGCGCTAAAATTCTGCTACACTATTCGTAATTTTTGAACCATTTATTTTGCCGAATACAACAGATTATAAAAGTAATATTATCATTAATTCACAGAAATGTAAAATATACACCACTATTTTACTAACCGTAAAAAATCAGGGCGTGTTCAGTAACATAAATAAAAATAAGTTGTACTAAAATTTTATTTCTGATTTTAGGTACATTGGTAGGTAAAAGGTTCTAAAAAATAAACCCTTAATATTTTTACTGGAACTTAAATGTTGGTTTGGTTTCATATAATCCTACGGAATAATTATGTCCGGTAGGAAAATTTCAAATAAATTTCGCATTTTGCTAGTAGTTGTCACTTTGACAAGCATTGGTAAACAGCGCTTTTTATACAACAAACAATCTTGTATAGGTCGCGGTACACAACGCGCGTTTATCGACGTTTATCAAAAACCCACGCTGAAAAGCGCCCAATGTAATGTACATTACCAGCGAGCGTCACCATTCCCTTCACAAAAAACTTTTGAAAGCTGTCACAATGAAAGACAAAGGAGTCACATTTCGATAATTCAACAACAGTTGTTAAAATATAAAAATAAGTCTTCGGTACCGAATTAATAATGGTCTTTTGATTAGTTTGGCCATTCCTAATTTCAGGGTTATACAGCATAAACATGACAACATTTAACATTTTAGTCGTTAGAAAACGGACTTTAATTCTTGGTGTTTAAAGTCGAATTTTATGTGGGGAGAAGTGGCAATAAAATCACTTTTGAGCAATGGTTGTAGTCACGCACGGTTATAAATCAGATAAATACCTACGCGGCTACAATGATTAGCTGGTGTAGTTTTCAGAGATATTTCCACTGAAGGAAATTATAAAACAATGGTTTTAACAATTAATTTTAACTTCACTTTGCCACCAAAGAAAACATAAACATAACATAGCATCACGCCTGTATTCCCCGAATGATTCAGCAGAATACTTTTTATAACATATGTAAGGATCGTAGCATGAGGCGTTCTGTAGTTTCTGCCTACACCTATGGAAAAAAAGCGCGAGTTTATGTATGTATGTAACGTGCTTTCCAAAGCACGAAGACGCACAGATGGAAATACACTAACAGTCACCCATCCCTAGCCATCCCGCCCCAAACATTTCTTAACGTCAACTATTGTCAAATCTAGTTTGCAACTGGCAAGAGCGCTATACTTAAGTTAAACTATAAAATTTATCCTTTTAAAATCGTTTCCTAAAACTTGGAGCGAGGAAGAGCATCTTTGAAACACAAACACTAATTAGAAAACTACTCTACTCTTGGGTACACTTTAGAATCACATTACTTGATGTCCTTCCTTAAACATTTAAACTACTTAAGCTATGAAGACCTAGTAGTATGACCTTTCGACTGGCTAGTCAAAGGTGAGAGTCCAAGGCACGCTCAACTGAGTTTTTGAAATCATTTACGATTATATAAACCTAGCTGGTGCTCGCGAAAAAGTATCATAACGTAGCATCACTCCTGTGGTCCCTGAAGGGACCACATGAGCACACTTCACCAATGCTATTATTAAGTCCCAGGTGGAGAGCCTATTGCCATCTACCGGGCACAATTCCAATCTCCGGGCTGCTACTGAGGATATTCTTAACAAAAAATCTACATAACAATTTGCCCGACTCGGGAATCGAAAACTCATCATCAGCAGTCGTCCAGGTTATAAACTATATGTATACTAATTTTCATCTTAATCTGTTCAGACGTTTTTGCGTTTTAGTAACAATTTTTCACATTTATTATATTAGTAGAATTATCACTTGCTTAAAACGATGAAATAAAACATCACGAGGAAACCAGCACAGCCGAGAGATGTTCTCGATGATGCAGGCTGTACATATAATCGAGATCACTCTGCTGCTCTGCTGGTTTTCTCATGGTGACAGTCAGTTATAAAATAGATATATTTCATACATCACAGACCCTGTTTAAATCATCTGTATCATCTGTATTTCAGACGCAAAGGCCATCTATCTTTGAACCTTAACGTGTAATAGGTTTTAGCATCAGAAATCGGTGCTTTTGCAACTTCATCGGGTTTGGCATCTCTCTGCGTTCAGACGTGATAGCCAAATTAAGCGATTCAGCGATTGTGAAATATAATAAGATCTGAGTAGGCGTGCAGTTGAAAATTTCTAGTTCTATGCGGGCTTTGAGTTTGACTTTGGCTTTCAGTCAAGTCAATATTGCACTCACAAAAAGCGGCTACTTAATCACCGACTGCTTATGATGCTAAAAGTATGATGGGCTTAAAACTCAGTTCCTTTAACAACCTTCCAGAAAGGAACTACACCGTTAATCACCGATGCATTAAGTACCCTTTTTTCCAAGGCTCTTAGAGAATCTATCATAATAGCTATGAGGTATCTGCGAACTAGGAACTTGCCATAATTATCATGGGTAAAGGAAGGCTATCGCATAACAGTCTGCAATCAATTTTAATGGGATTATTTGCTATGAAGGTGAAATTCTCAAGCATCAAGATCCCCAATAATAAGGTTGCAGAAGGTATTCGCTCAATAATGGCGTAACATTTTCATTTTCTGATATTCAGCTGACTAATGATGCTAATAAAACGGTGAATGGTAAAGAATAATGATTCTGCTTTGATTAATTCTTTTAAATTATTCTCAAGCCATTAGCAAAGGTTTGGTACCTATTTCTAAAACGTACTTTATGTAATTCACCCTTTTAGTCAATATCTTGAATACGAATGTTATCTGAGACAGGGAACCTTGCAAAATCAACCACAAACCTCGATCTGAATCGCAGCCTAAATCTAAAGCGTCAAAGTCTGAAATCCGAGAGCACTAACAGTTATTAGAAATCTTAACAGTGCGTGAAGATTGCGTAACCGTTTACCATGTTAACTCACTTTGGAGATATCGACCAAGTTTAAAGTAAACCAACTGTAAAGAAACTTTACCTCGAGAGACGGAAGTAAGCTCTTTATTTTTTCTGTAGTAAAGAACATAAGCTTAAGGTCGAGATTCGCCTAAGAAAATAAATGTTTCAAAGCCAGTTCGAATGTTCCCTTTTAAAAAGACAAAGTTCCATCATAATCTATAAAATCAAACAGTACATAACGATACTAAATTATGAGTCTTTGAAGACATGTTTTAACATAATTAGCCCCTTCAAGTTATGGTCAAAGATAAGTACCCCGCTGTTTACACAACAGATACTGAGCCAAATCTCGGTAGCAATCACTTTCACCCGCAAGAAGTACTCGATACAAACTCGATAAAGGCTCTATCGATACAAGATTCGAGTCAAGAGGCTTTTGAAGTAATCCTCCAGGTTAGAGAGGTCCAACGTTAATTGCCTACAATTAACCAAAAATTGAAAGGAGTGAGTTAATCCAGATTAAGAGTTGTAAGATAAATTTTGCCCTTTGTCGTGACCCTTTCGCTGGCAGTTTGCCGACGCCTTAATTACGATTTTAATAAATTATTAGTACAAACTTGGTTGAAATTTTGGGATTTAAAATGTATCCGTTTGTAGACTACAATTGGAGGAGATGGTTGATACATTTTTAAATTACGATAAGAAGTTAAAACGCTTTATAGCATTTTACTATACTTAGAAATATGTGATAGGTAATAATACTCCAGGTGTTTTATTTATCCGAAAGGTGCAGGTGCAAATCCTGCTCCCAACAGCATTTTTATTCCAACAATATTTTTTTTACTTTAAAGTTCACGTGTTTGAACGATTTATCTGTATTCATTGTTTATTAAAATAATCTTAAGTTCTATATAGATAAAAAAAAAGATTCCGTACGTGAAATTTAACGAATTTTGCATTGAAGCAATTCTGCTCAACCTAACAATGTAGGATTTTTTTTTAAATACTGCAATTAACTAACTCATATCTAATTTATACCCGACTGCCAAAAAAGATTTGTTATGTTTTAGGGTTCATATATGTATGTATCTATGTAAGCATGTATGTGGGTTTCTATATTCCACCATAACTTCTAAATACCTGAAACGAATTCAATGTAGGTACGGGGTACCGTTAGAATCCTTGCATTTTCCCGGGAAACAGGCTAGTAAGATTAACAATATTGTACAAAATAAGAAATAATTCAAGATATGTCTTTGAAAAAGCATTAACGCATGCTTAGCGAACTCTAAAGTTACAATATTAAATGGAAAAAGAATACGGTCGCGAACAGGATTCGAACCTGCGCCTCCCGGATAAATACTCCAGGCGCTCTGACCAACTAAGCCATCTCGACCTCTGCTCACCACCGCGAATTCTTCTTCCATATTTTAACACGTCTTATGGCGACGTCATTGCAATCAATTCAGTACTTACAAGTGACCGAACCGACACGACTAACTTTGCAGGTGAGCAGAGGTCGAGATGGCTTAGTTGGTCAGAGCGCCTGGAGTATTTATCCGGGAGGCGCAGGTTCGAATCCTGTTCGCGACCGTATTCTTTTTCCATTTAATATTGTAACTTTAGAGTTCGCTAAGCATGCGTTAATGCTTTTTCAAAGACATATCTTGAATTATTAAGGTAATTGCATTCTTTACGACATTGTATTAACTGCAAAGTTAGTCGTGTCGGTTCGGTCACTTGTAAGTACTGAATTGATTGCAATGACGTCGCCATAAGACGTGTTAAAATATGGAAGAAGAATTCGCGGTGGTGAGCAGAGGTCGAGATGGCTTAGTTGGTCAGAGCGCCTGGAGTATTTATCCGGGAGGCGCAGGTTCGAATCCTGTTCGCGACCGTATTCTTTTTCCATTTAATATTGTAACTTTAAATAAGAAATAATTAATTTAAAAAAATGCACGCCTGCCGTGTATGAACTAAAAAGTGAAAAACAAGGTACCTAAGTGAAGAATCTTTATTACAGTTGCCGTCGACTTTTTTTTATATTTTTTAGTTGGGCTCCAGAGTAAAACTTCTCCCTTGACTGGTAACCAAAAGCCAAATCCACATCAAATAGTTCAGAGCTGTCTATAAGATTCCTGTGGTTATGGTCAGCACGCCCCGTTCACATCTAACTAAGTATCTAACTTGTCTAAGTTAAGTGTTTAGGAAATAGCTGTTCCCGGCCTTTCAAGAACTGTTGTGAATAATCGATGTGGAAGGGAGACAAAATTATTGAACTCAGGAATGGAGCTCATATTAGAATGGCTGTAAAGAAAATTAATTATTTTTGTAATTAAGAATCTGTATACAGGTTAGGTACCTAGGTTTATATACAGGTTGAATTTTACAAGAGGGCGTGGATGGCCAATTCTAAAACTATAAGGAAAAACGAAAAATACTTATGGTCTCGGGCCCGATTTAAGGAAAACTAAAACTGAGTCGTTGGAATTTTGAAAAATCAATATTCATAGACATCGCAGACACGGTGAAGGAAACCATCGTGGGGAAATAGTCTAAAATCGCCAACTCAGTGTGGTAGGGGGCATGGACTAAATATAAATGCTTTATAATTGCTTCATGGTAGGGGGTAATAAATTTTCATTCCTACTCTTTATTTTGGAAAGACAAATACGACTGCAAGCAGAGTTTAAACCAGCAACCCGTACATCGTGCTCTATTTAATTGCGGTCGCATATTTCTATTTACATAATTTTTTCAATTATGTATTTCAATTAATAAATACAGCCTAGTGGTATGAGTTGAACTGACAAGTCAAAGGTCGAATGTTCTAATCCAAGGCACGCACCACTGACTTTTCGAAGTCATGTGCGTATTATAAATGAATTATCACTTGCTTAAAACGGTGAAGGAAAACACCGTGAGGAAACCAGCACATCTGAGAGATGTTTTCGATGGTGATGTCTCTGACACTAGGTTGTTCATAAACAATAAGAAGAATAATAATAAATTAATTACATTAACTATGATGGTACAAGAACAAGATAATAATACAAAAAAATTACATAAATATTAACTTTTAAACTATCGCGTTGCATGATATTACTATATACTAACAGGAATTAACGCGCAATAAATACCTTCGATTCGCTTGACGTCAGTCTGCTTGTGACCACGATCAGTGCAACCTGGTCGAAACGTCAAGCGAATCGAAGGTATTTATTGCGCGTTAATTCCTGTTAGTATATAGTAATAAAAACACATAAAGTACAAAACAAACGTGGTTTAACGTCTTAATCCTCCCCATCGCCATCATCTAACAAAAAGCCGAGAAGACTGGCAGCATTGCCATGTTGAATAGTACTACCGAGAAACAAGCCAGCCACGCGAAGTAACGCCCAGTCTGATACGCAAAAATTATAACATTTATATTATTTCATGTCTCATATCAAAATAATTCTGTTGGGACAGTGTATAAAGTCGATGCTGCAATTTCAAGATAATCAACTAAACTTTGTTTTCCAAACTTATCAAGTGTACAACGTCTCAAAGTTTCTCTGTCTATCCAGTTCCTTTGAGATTGTTGCAATGGAAAGGAGACAGACAGACTTGAATCCAGACTGGATGCTGTTATCTTGTTGTTATTTATGTGACTCCCGAACTACAACCGCTTAACTAGATATCTATCTCAAAGCCGGGTAAAGTCCTGTCTATTCTATGTGAAATATCAGAGCATAGTAAGACAAAATGTTTTACTTTTCGTTTCCGATCATCGAATAACGATAGAGCCTTAAACCTAAAAACAGAATAATGAAGAAGTTCGGATAATTATGTATAATCTACACAGATCTACGCATGCGTAACAATGTGTGCGTGTCACCAAAAGTAAGAATAGCCGATCCGCATTTTTTAAATGGCGCCTACTCAAAACTTTTTAATTTTTTATTCTTATTTCAGCATATCAAATCATCCAAGTTAATCTACCTTAACTTTCCACTTAGATCAGAGATTAGCTTATTATTATGTATCTAATATCATAAGTAATTTAAAAGTAATTCGATAAATTCGTTCATAACATGTAGGTACCTTACCAAAGAAAATTGGTTATGTAACCCAAATTAAAGCAAAAGCATAAAACCCAGTCGCCCATTAAATCAAGCAAGTTTCTTAAACTCAAGTTTAAAGTTCACAATAGCGTAAAGCCAAATGCACGCGCCAACGCCTTCGATTACCATTAAACCCATTTCACCCCATTTGACTTTCAACTGTAAAGAAAATAAACATTTAATGCACTTTGTCCTACTTTCATCCAAGATCAGACAGGAATTTAAAAAGCTTTTTATATGAACAAATACGCAAATGAGACCATTTTATGTGACAGCACTGCATACAATCGGTGAAATGGATTCGTGACCCACCCACCAACTATTTCTTTGGCATTGTTGAAAATTACGTTCAGTTTATTAAATCACTCACGATTTTTCTTTAATAATACGTCGATAATATATTAATACATCGTGACAACGATAGTTTAACTTTTTATTTACACTTAACAAACAGCTATACATGTATAATTTTGCAAACTATCTTTACACAACGATACATTCGTTTGCAAAACGTTTTTATTTTATAAAGATACTAGCGACTCAACCCGGCTTCGCACGGTTATAAAGTAGAAAAAAATGGGTGAAGTTACGTTAGCCTACGTAAGCCATGTAATTTTATTTATCGGCGTCTTGGAAGCAATTCTTTTTTCTAATTACAAAAATACTTAAATAGGCTTTATTATAATGAATAAATCAATAAATGAATGAATGTTTTTTGTATATAAAAATATATAAACGATGGTGAAAACCGCATCAAAATCCGTGGCGTGATTTAGAAGTTAGCGGATAAGCAGACAGACAGACGCGGAAGCGACTTTGTTTAATATTGTAAAGATGACAACACAAATTTTATTGTTTTTAAAATTTTAATTTATCAAAAAAATATGTTGAGACGTTTTTCTTTTTGTAAATTCACGGTTAGTTTAATTGGAAAAAATGAAAATATTAGTTTAATTTTAGTTGGCTTACATTAATTAAATCCACAATTACATTTAGTGACATGACATTTAGAATCCAATGGACAGTGATGTCACTGTCCATTGAAATAAATGTCAAAAGAATTTTAAATAATAATCTACCAACAGTAAAAGTACAGTACATCCAAATTTCAACAGTGCCATGTAATAGGTGTAAGTCCCATGTAATAGGTGGCCTATTGCCATCTACCTGGCCCAATTCCATACTGAGAATTTCCTATCAAGAAATCCCAATAACACTGCCCGACCTGAAATTGGGTTCGCCAAGACCTCTTTGGGCTCAGCAGTCGCACTTGACCCCAAGGCTAAGACCAACGAGGCAGTCATATGTTAATATCTCCATGCAAAATTAAAGTTAAGGTGATCCCGATTCCATTTCCTTGACTTTACACCTTTACCTAGGTTCAAATTATCGTGACCCAAATATCTTTGGAAATCCAAGCCTCGTAAATAAGACACCTATTCCATTTGCGGCTAAGACATGGTTATTTACGAATAGTGTTGATAGGAGATTCATGAAGACATATTATTTGTGTCGCTGAGTACCAGGGATACAGAAAGGAATGGATATAAGATGTGGTGTGTCGTCTTGTTTACGATCTAGGTTAAGCTGTACCATGTACGAGGTAGATGCGAATTGTTTAGACTGTGTAAAAGCATATTGACAGTTCGACAATGTTTTGTTATTACAAATGTGTGATATTAACAACATAGAACGTAGTATATCAATGCATCATCATCAATACAAATAAATAAAATTGAAGTGCCTGTTTTAATGTCAAAATAATAGTTTTCTTTAAGCTCATACAGTTATTTGCACGATACCTACGCCTAAAAAGCTCTAATATTTTTTTTGTCTGTCTTTCTGTTTTGCGGCGGAAATCTTCGAAACGACATATACGTATATCTACGTATGTTTTTGAAGGTTTAGGGTAAATTCTTTCACCCTTTTAAACAAGACGTATCGATTGGAAAAAATCTTATTAGTGCCATGTACTAAAGGGAATTGATACTTCTAAGTATATAATAGCAATTAGCAATTGTTCACGTCTTTCCTGTACACCGAAAACTTGTCTTATAGATATCGCTATTAGCGATAAAACCGCCATTGTCCATAATTATTCATTGATTTCATAAATTATACTCTAATGATGTACAATACAGCTTATATCTATAATGTATCGACTTTGACTGCCTGGTCTAGTGGTCCCAAGCGTACTGCTGAGCATGAGCTCTCGGATTCGATTCCCGGTTCGGGCAGGGTTATTGAGTTTTTCTGTTAGAAACTTCTCAGTAGCAGCCCGGAGTTCCGAGTTGTTCCCAGTAGATGGCAATAGGCTCACCACCTATTACATGGGAATTAATAACAGGATTGCTGAAATGTGGGTGTACAACTGTGTACACCTCTGACTACCCTTTCGGGGAATACAGGCGTGATGCTATGTTAAGTTATGACTGTGTCATATTTGCACTAGAAGAGAAACTCTATTTAGGCGAAAAATACATTTTTATACGACATTGTGGGTATAATAAACTACTAGACAATAATCAGTTTAGGTGTATTTATGTTTGAATGCCGTCATTATTAACAAGAATACACTCAAAACAAAAGCGAAATATACCTAAGTGTCTACCCATTAACTCAAAATCTTATTATAAAGCTCATATAATTACGGTGTTAACCGTAATCCTACACAAACACGTATATATTCACAATTAACGTAAAACACATCAACGTGAAACATTATCATCTCAGATAACGTTTACTTGCGCGTTTACGTTAAGCCATCTTCAGACATGAGTATAACGTTTAGGTATAAAAGTTGAAAGAAGCAATTTATTATAATATAAAACAGAAAACGAGATTAACTTACCAACGAACAGACAATACACTCACTATAATGTTGAAAAACTACAAATTATTGTTTAACGGTTATTACTCACGCGCATTCTTCGGGATTGCCCGACGAATGCCCGCGGTGATCAAACTGAGTTTGACTCGCGACATCGTTGCGGGCTCAGCTCATGAATAAGGGCTCCGTTCGAGTTCGAAACTAGTCGGGCAATCCCGAAGAATGCGCGTGAGTAATAACCGTTAAACAATAATTAATATGAATGTGTCTCACTAAAGTTATTATATAAAAAAATACTATCTATCCACTTCTACCCACTTTCTACACAACTATGCCTTTATATAAATGAAATAGTAATAAGTACCTAAAAAATCGTTACAGAAGAGTGGGTAGGCAGAGGTTTTGTATACCTATATTTGATGAAGTCATAATTTTAACATGCATTTAATATTTTGTATATTAACCGACGCAAACAAGGAGGAGGTTCTCAATTCGAAGCGTATTTTTTGTTTTGTAAATTAAATTAAATTGGATCCGCAAATGGGACTCGTATAATTGTTTTTCTTTTTTATTAAGGTATCGGATTTTTTTTATGAAAAGAGTTTTCATTTATTTCCTTAGTTTTCTTTGCTTAAATGCCATATGATATCTGAATGACACATAATGGCATCGTACGTTTGAAATTTGCTATGAGCCGACGCGCTAAAAAACTCACTCGTCAAAATGATTTTCATTGTATTCATTAATTTTTTCTTTTTTCTTTTCACAATATGTATAGGTCTTATGATTAAATAATGTACGAGAGTCTCTTAAATTTCACCTATGTGAGAGACTGGTGCCTGGTGTAGGTTTTTAATTGAAAGCCTGTGTTTTAAAGATCACCAGTGCCCCACCCTCAGTTATAATTAAGTAGGTACAATCATTTAACAGACTAGGAACGGAGATAAAGAAATAAAATAATTAATTCATTTAAAAAAATATGTAATTTTGGATAAGTGTATATGAGGTCCCATTTTTTTTCCTTTGAAAGGGTTAATGTATAAGTCAAATACATTCACTTAAGCTAAGAATTAAATGAATATTACAAATTATTTGTAATTAACATAGTACTAGCAAGACGAAAACTACTCCTAGAACGGCGTACATTAAGAAAAAAATAAAATTGTAGTTAAAAAATATATTATTGCGTAAATGAATCCTTATCACTTACACATTGACCCCTTAAAAGGAAATTACCTAATAAATTAGGACCTTATATAATGATTATACAACACCCGCATTTCGTACTTACTTCGTCTAACATCACTCTAAGCTAGTCTATATGTATTATCTATGACTCTAAGTATTATATTATTAAACGGTTACTGCATCCTGACCTCTGTAATTGAACCCACAAAGCCACTACTATAGCTGAAGTGATAATATTATTGTTTGCACCCCGTATTCTGTTGTGGCATCAAACAGGATTAATTTCGCATCCTTAGCCTTCTAAGTTGCTTCGAAACGGGATTAATTCCGCATCCTTTAGCCTCCTAAGTTGCTTCGTCAGTGTTATGAATCATAACTTGAAAACATGTCTGTATTTATTCTAGCCCTCCATTATTTTCCTGAAGAACTCTGTTCATCGATAGAATGAATGAATGAAATTAAAAATTTTTCGTTTAAACTTATATTTGTAATTATTTCTCCACTGCAAAGTACTTTATAAAAGTGCTATACATACAACTTAAGTTTAATAACAGTGACCATTTATAAAGCTTTGATTAAGTTTGAAAAGATCTCCAGTAATAAAATTTTAAAAGTATTTTACTCCATTCGTTGTACAAAAAGACTTTTATTTGTAAAACAAATCAGATAAGTACCTACATTCGAAAACAAACAGCCGAATCAGACAAACGTAATTAAATAAATATAGCGAACAAGCAGAGTTTACAAAATCACACACGATAGAAACAAGATGCACATTCGAAAGACTTGGCATGTCTAAATATGTCAATATAAAACATAAAACATAGCACATGAAGGAAAATAAACTAGATATCGAATGTAATTAGTACAAACACAACATTAATCAGTTTCTAATTATATCCGTGAATTGGAATTTGGATAACAGTGGGCTGGTGTAATTTATAGTCTGTATTATATCATGATTTCATGGCATCGCGGATATTTAGGGCTTCATAAGAAACAAGTTTACAAAATTGCATTCAACAATGTGTAATTTTTGAGTGAAGAAAAAACCTAGTGTGAAAACCTGACCTGAATAGTAGTAAAAACTAAAAAATCGAACTAATAGAGACGTAAAAGACTTCATATGATAAAAAATACTACATGAACAATAATCTCGCACAGAGCAAAAAACACACATACCTCCCTCATGGACAATCAATCAAATTAAATCGTTATCTGCATAATATATCTAATTTAATTATAACTTCCAAACTCCATCAAAATTCAACAAACAATGTAATATTGACCAGCTCTATTAATGATAAAACATACAAATGGATGTATTCGATAAATCATGGGGCTACAATGTATATTGTACACTAACTAAGGGCACGGCTCCACTAAGCAAACTGTTTGCGGCTGACTGTTAGCCTTAACGCACAACACTATTTTGAATAAAGACTTCGAACTATGCATCCAAAGAATTGAAAGCTCGCCGACTCATTCGGTGAGCGGCGAAATTGGAGTAAAATTACGCCATGCAATCAGTGCCGGCGACGTGACGACACATACGCTGATTCACTCAGTGATGGCGTTATGCAGTCGTCGATAATTATTAGTAGTATTTTCATTAAGAATTATTACGTAAAAATTTGATACCATCAACCGTCATACAACGTTTGTAAAATAACTTTCATGAGGCATAATCATATTAAATATTGTTCACCGGTTACTACTCACGTGCGATGTCGGCGATGTCGCGAGTCGTTTGACTCGCGACATCGTCGCGGACTCAGCTCATGACTAAGTGCTCCGTTCGAGTTCGAAACTACTCAGGCAAAATGCGTAGTAAACGGTGAACAATAATAATTAATTAATGTCATACATCGTGTAGAGATAAAATTTCCAGCCAAAGGTCAATGGCAGACTGTTTAGTTGTTGCAGCCGCGCCCTTATACCCCCCATATTCCAGAGAGTAGGGATAGATTCCCCGTTTCAAATGCATGGCTCCACAGTTGTAATATTATTTAATTTCCATCGCTTTCCATAATTAATACGAATTCCAATTGCATTTAGGTTTACATTCGGAGAGATAGAATTTGGACATTGTGTTTGTATGTTGCGAATGGTGTACCGATTATCATAAATATGTTCGGTTCCTAGTATACGGTGGTTAAAATACAGAGTGAAAACTGCATATTATGTTTACTGGTTCCACACACTGTATTTGTATACTTTGCACTGATTAAACGTCGACATAACACAAGTTGTGAACTCACGGACCATGTATCAGATCTCGTTGGAAATACTAGCTACCAAGCACTCCAACAAATTCTCGAACTACACGACTGTTTGCCATCTCACTCTCTCAGAGCTGTTAGAGCCACCCAGAGCCTTCTGACTTAGCTTTACCACTACTATGAATTGATAAACACCACCACTGAAGGATAAAACTTGCTCTATATGAGTAATATGAAAATATGTGCCGTCAGACAGGACAGGTCACTTCTACTATAGTTGTTTCTACAAAAGGTCATTCCAGACGATTTTCGCATGGTTATACTCATATAATTAGGTCTGGTCAGTTTAAAAATACTTTGAAGAAAGAAGAAGTAACGCCGTAACCAACTGAAAAGGGATTGGTTTCAGCGTTTGGTTTAAGCATATTCATTTCTTAGTAAGTCACTATAGTAACAAATTTATGTTTTTTGACACCAATAGTTTTATTGGTAAATTAAAATTGACTAAAGATACTGTGTACCTGCCTATTAGATTTAAGCGACAGATAGCTACATTGTTAGCTTATAATATTAAGTCAGTTATAAGTAGTATGACAAAGTCTTCTTCAACTACCTCTTTATATAGTAATAGTACTAACAACATTGTAGTAGTTAGCACAATTAATTTAAACTGACAAATTCGACAACAGAGAAGCAAAGTGGTTGTCTAATACTGTCTCATCAAAATATTAATCGCTTCTCTGGCAAAATACTTGATGTAGAATTATTTGTTGAGAAATATAATGTAGATATTATATGCCTAACAGAAACGTGGCTGAAGGCGGATAGAATGTTATTTAGTATTAATGGTTTTAAAGTGGCCAGTTCGTTCCAGAGAGTTTCAGCCGAAGGTGGTGGAACTTTAATTATGGTAAAAGATCATCTTAAATGTAAAGAGCGCCTAGATATCCGGGATCTCTCTGTTGAACGAGTGTGTGAGCTCGCGTGTGCGGAAACAGAGGAGTATGTTATTATATGTGTTTATAGGCCACCTTCCTCAAGTACCACGCAGTTTTTAATAATGATGGAGGATGCCCTAAGGAAGATAAAAGCAAATAAAAAAATATTGGTTTGCGGGGATTTTAACATTGATATTTTAACAAATAGCACAGATAAACAGAACTTTTTATCTTTGTTTAAGTCATTTAACTTAAAACATATGTTTTCTCAGCCAACTAGAGTAACTAGTACCTCCGCCACATGTATAGATAATATCATGACAAACTTTAGAATACTTGGAAAAAGTCTTATTAGTGGCATTCGCTCAGATCACATGTGTCAGATTGTTAAATTAAATCACAAAATAGTCGAAGATTCCAGAGTTATACAGTGTAGGACGCTAAGTAAATGTAGTCTAAAAAAATTTGGTTTTAATCTAGAAGCCCACCTACTTGTTTTAAAACCACAATATGACAATCCCAATGATATGTATCGTACACTATTTAATGCTATATTTACAGAGTTTCAAAAAGCTTGCAAAGTGAAATCTGTAACGTTAAAAAATAAACTCATGTTTAGTGCCTGGGCTACCAAAGGTATAAGACGTAGCAGGGACGTCCTGTACGAACTGTATGACAAAAAGTCATACACATCTGATATTAACTTCCACAATTATGTTAGAAAGTACTCGAAAATCTTCAAGAAAGCCTGTTTGCAAGCTAAGTCTGCGTATATTAGTGACCAAATACAAAATGCAAGTAATAAAATAAAAATGACTTGGAAGTTTATTAATACCGAAACTGGTAATAGTAGATATAAGGACAGCGCAATTCATTTAAAAATAGAAGACAAACTAGTTACAGATAAAAATGTTGTCGCTAATTTCTTTGACCAGTTTTTTACAAATATACCTTTAGTGACTACTAAATGTCTTGCATCGTCTGCATTAAAGGCAGAGTCTCTCCTAAAGGAAAATACTAGTTCCTGTGTCACAAATTTTAATTTCAGTTTCGTTTCACAATACGATATATTTAAAACATTTAAAACTTTAACTGTTAAAAAAACCGAGGATTTTTGGGGATTGTCTATAAAAGCTATCGAATCAATAATAACTAAGATCGCACCAATGTTAGCATCAATATTTAATACTTGCGTCACAGACGGCGTATTTCCTGATCTTATGAAATCGAGTAAAATCGTACCCATTTTTAAGGCAGGTTGCTCGAGCGATGCATCTAATTATAGGCCCATATCTATATTACCCGCTTTAAGTAAAATTTTTGAAAAAATAATGTTGAATCAAATGTTGGAATATTTCAATGAAAACGGTATACTTCACTCTAAACAGTTCGGATTTATAAAGGGCCGGTCTACAGAGGACGCTGGGTCCACCCTAATCAAAACAGTACTAAGGGCCTGGGAAGATGCGGGGGATGCTATAGGAGTATTTTGTGACCTCTCTAAAGCCTTTGACTGCGTGGATCACCAAACGCTCATTCTAAAATTAAAACACTACGGAATTCGAGGAAGGTCTATTGATCTTGTGTGTTCCTATTTGACAAATCGGGAACAAAGGGTAGCTATTGATAAGGTAACTTCTTCAGGCTCACTTGTTAAAATGGGAGTGCCACAAGGATCGATTTTAGGCCCTTTTTTGTTCCTTGTTTATATTAATGACCTTCCATACGTCATAAAGGACACAATGTCAAACATAGTTCTTTTTGCGGATGACACCTCACTTATATTCAAAGTAAATAGAAAGGACAAGGATCTGGTAGAACCTAATAATACACTTAATAAAATATCTAATTGGTTTTCTGCCAATAACCTTCTATTGAACGCTAAAAAGACGAAATGTATTAGGTTCTCTATACCTAACGTGCCCAATGTAGTTTCTAATGTAAAACTTGATGGTAAAGTACTAGATTTGGTTGCTTCAACTGTATTCCTCGGCGTCACAGTGGACTCTAAACTCCAGTGGGGACCTCATATTGAGGCACTTGCAGGAAAACTGAGCTCTGCTGCGTTTGCTGTTAGGAAAATAAGACAGATGACTGTTGTGTCTACGGCTAGGCTGGTCTATTTTGCATACTTCCATAGTATTATGTCTTACGGCATTCTACTCTGGGGATCAGCTGCTGATATCGAGACCATTTTTATATTACAGAAAAGAGCAGTCCGAGCTATTTATAACCTTAGCTGCCGTGAGTCACTCCGTGAATTATTCAAGAAAATAAATATACTCACCTTACCATCCTTGTACATATTTAGTAACATAATGTATGTTCGTAAAAATATGGTCGAATTTAATAAAAAGAGTGATTACCACAATTTAAATACGCGCAATAAGCACAAGCTTATAGTACCTGGCTTTCGGCTTAGAAAGACAAGCAAGTCATTTATGGGTAACAGTGTTAGGTTCTACAATAAGATCCCCTCTAATATAACTGAACTGCCGGATTTCAAGTTTAAGATTGTTATTAAACGCATATTAATGTCCAAAGCGTACTATAGTACTAATCATTATATGGCAGATAGGGATGCCTGGCTCACGATTCCTTCCTGCACACTGCGACCCACTGGCACCTTGCCTACTTGATTATGGCGACATTTTATTTGCTTTCAGTTTAAATATTTCTATGTTTTTTCCTTTATTTTGACATTTTTGATTTTTGTTTTTTTTTTTTTTTTTTAATTTATACAATTTATTTTATTGACGTACAATTAATCCAATTGTATTATTATTTTATTTGACTCTTGGGTATGTAAATTTACATATCGATTGTATAACAGCTAGTATCGAACCTACTAGTTTTAAATTTACATTATTATTTCTTTATGAAATTTTCCATAATATATAACTTTGTAAAATGTGAGCATCATGTGGATATTAATGTTAGTTTTAATCTCATATTACATACATACTGCCTATTGTCAGGCATTACGAGTTTGTCATGCTCGCTAAAATGTCCTGCTGATGGTGGCGTCGTACATCGGGTCGTCGAGTTCCCTACAAAATGGTTGAGCTAAGCGAGGCTGATGTGCGCGTCATGCTCGTGAACGGGTGCTGTCTGTCGGGACTGGTCGGCTCCTAACTGCCTTGGCAATCATTTTAAAAGGCTATATAAGTTTACTTTCCTTTCTTAGTCTGCTCATTAACCTGCATTATTCTCACATTATCTTATTTATTGTTAAACCAATTTATTTTAAAAAGAGTGTCTATGGAGTTTCTTGCCGGCTCTTCTCCATAAGATCAACGCCTTGGAACCGTGCACCTAGTTTTGACTTTTCATAAGTGCCTGTAATATGGTTTATTTGAAATAAAAATATTTGAATTTGAATTTGAATTTGAGTTTATTGTTAGAGATAGGAAATGCAGGCGCCACCTTCGCTAAACCACGCACAGAAAAGCTCCGACCTAATTTTATACGTCTTACTAATATTACAAATGTGAAAGCTTGTTCTGTGATTTAAACACGCTATGTGATTACTTTAGATCCGGAACAGGATATAAGATACACTACCATACGTTCCACTTGGAAAGTCCGAAAATTCTTATGCAAAAATTTGGATATAATATGATCTTACTACGTACTGCCCATGAATGGAACTGCCTGCCGTTTTCCTAGTTTCCTGAGAAATACAATCTAGGCATCTTCAAGGCTGAGTAAATAATTCTTCTGGATCTATTTGCTACATCCTCGGCCACACCACCGCTAACCATCGAAATAAACACATTAGAGATATAAAAAAATAAATTCGCAGAGTTCCTGCAGTAAAATAGTATATCCACCGCCAAAACTCTACGGCGCATCTTTAATTAACTAGTGACATATTTAGCAGCTATAGAATTTACTAGTATAGATGCTTCGTTGTCGATTGCTTGTCAATACGAAACAGAGAGGAAGTTAGCCGTCAACACGCCTACGCTACTCAGTCTTAAACAGACTTTCAGTACAAAATGTCGCTTCTTGCTTGAAAATTGCAGTCTGTTAGCTAATTAAATGTACCGAGGAGTAAACTAGTAGCTATTACTGACATAACAAATTAGAAAACTGTTTTTGAAGAAACCTAAGATTATAAACTTATGCGTAATATAAAATGTTCACTAGTTTTGCCTCTCATAGATAATTACAAGAGTATAAATTTTCTACATTCAAAATCCCGCGGTTTATCGTGACATTTCATGTATTTGTGGTCGATAAAATAGAATTATTAGAACATAGAAATTAGATTTTTAAGAAGATAGAAATATCTATAAACCATTATAACATAATAATTGTGGCCTATAATAACATTAAATTTGTACTTTAAATAAAAAAATTACACGCTTTTTTACTGGCAATATACAATAACATTTGGGCTAGAAGATCTTACCCTTGTAACTATAATGTAATTCTAGCAAATAAACATAAGATAAGGGCCTTTATGCAGTTATGGTATGGCTTTTTAATCGGTTAGAAGCCGGGACAGCGGCCATGTAGGTATTCCTACAATTTTTAATTTTTTTTTGCTAATTGCTATTGCAATTAGCAAAAAAAAATTGACAAGTTGTTAATATTTTCTATTTTAATTAATTGAGCTTCACTAGGCCTCTAACAATAGCAAGCCGATAACAATAGGATAATTAATTGTGTCTCATTATCGGCGTCCGAATGGTTGACCTCAAAAATTGGGATAAGAACATACCTACTCATCATCATTATTCTCCTGTCCTTATCCCAATTTATTAGAGGACGCTGCAGGTATCCTTCCCTAGATCTCTCTTAACTGTTATCTCACTATTCACTCCCTTTCTAGTCATATGATCTTTCATACAATCCGCCCACGTTTATTTTTTCTACGTTCCACTATTTAATACGTTAATACCCATTTATTAATACATGACCTACTCCAAACCAAATCTTGTCCACTTAAGCATGAAATCACAAACTGACCGCGACAACCTCACCACTCACCCTCCAATCGGGCAATAATGGGGTCGTTGCCCACACCCGGACGATTTGTTGCCCATCACGAACATCTAATGTCATAGTCAAGGAATATCTTTATGGTTTCCTTATTGCTAGAACATTCCGCTTTTTATCAAACGCCTTATTAAGGTCTTAGGAGAAATGCGTATTTTAGCATCGACGTTCGGCACTTTTGCGACTTTTCGGTCACGTTTTGGTGACTCCCTGCGATTTGTCGTGTTATCCAAAACATTTCAGCGGTAGAAGCGATATCGTGTGTTGACAACTCTGCGGTAAAGTTGAGTTCAATCGCTGTATGAAGCTTCCGAAAAGCGCGTACATCGTTGTTTACTGATGCTAAAAGTAGCGTGTCTGCTAAGGCCCTAAGATTGTTCTTGACATCAGATTAGGAAGTGGCGGGATCCGGTCTTGTTTCTTTTGGCTTTATGTTATAGTTTCACGGTTATTTTAGTACTTACGATAAGATAGTTATTGGGTTCTATTACCATTAAAAGCTGGTTGAGATAAGAATGTTCTACAAAGATATAGTTTAGTATCAGTCGACTTGGCACTAGCAAATAAGAAGTACAAAGTCGATCTGCGTAATATTTCCAGCGTATAAACGATGCTTCCTCGGCTAGCCGACGCTTTCTTTAATCAAGGATGGACTTTCATTAAAATACTTCAGCCAAACAATAAATAATAATAGAGGTGCGAGCGATGGAATTTCTAATTACGAACGTTAACTGCAGTATCACCGCCAAACGAAAATTCATTTACTCAACTCACATAACTTCTACCTAAGTTTAATTAAAATATCAAGTGTGTAATTACCACAAACGCTATGTCCATTTTGATAGAATAATTGATATATTAAACTACTAGTGATATCCTCCAATCAATACTAAATCAGGCGGTAACCTAAATCGGTAAAGGTTAAAGGTCAAATACAAAGTATTTTAATACACCTAAAAAGGCGTTTGGTACTAAATTACACAACGTTCGGGAACTTTATTTCAAAGTCCAACAAAATTCACTGGACTCATGAACAACGAGAGGGAGGGTGTCTCAGAGGGATGACGTACAAAGGTTGTGAAGGGAAAGTTGTGTGGTTACGCCACGCCACGCCAGCGCCATGCCACCGTCAAAGCTACGCCACGCCGCGTCACACCGCCTGCCCGCCATCGTTTCCGCTGGTGTGGCCACAAAACAAAAGAGCGATTACCGATACAAAGCCGAAGTGAGTAGGCAGTCATCGCGCACCCTCGCACCCAAAAAACAAGCAGTTTTTAACGACTCACTTTATTACTGGACTTTTAATCAAGTTCTACGGCTAAATGAAATTTGAAGTACGGTTTTGGAATAAAAAATAAGACGGCCAATTTTGGGATCTACGGCTTATTTCTTTTTTGTATCGTTAATTTCAGGCGTCTCTGGCAAATTATAATAAGCATCAAATTTCGACGATGTACTGAAAATCGATTGGTGATGCCAGATGGGTGGATGATATTGCTACTATCATCGCTGGAAAAACCTGGGTGGCTAGTCCCATCACAGAAGCGTAGAGATGGAATGTCCAGGGAATCGAGATCAAGTCCTCAGGCTTCCTCTTACGCAGCTCCTAATACCTACGTAGAAGGTGATGAATTCTCGTGTACATTCATCACCACGATAATTCAATGCACTGAGATGGTTAGTGATTTCAGGCTATAACTCCAGGTTTCCTAAATATGTTTTCCTTGTACGTCTGTGATGTCATAATAACATGAAAAAAGACACACTGGTACCTACATACCATGTTTGAAACCATTGACACAAGAGGTGAGGCAGTAAGCATTCGTCCACCGAACCATTACACCAATGGGGCAGTTTATTTAACTCGATAACAGTATAACTAACTCTATTCAAATGGCAGACAATAGGGGGTCGTACCTCGTCACTAAGTTATATCTAATGTCAAATCGCTTTTATGCGAGATCAAAGGAATCTAGCTAATTGAACATGGCGTAGGGTAGTCAAACGTCATTGGGGTGAAGTCTAGTAGAATTAGCGCCCCTGTGGTATCTACTGTCAGCAACATAAGTCAACAATGTGCCTAGCCTTTTGCCAACTACGTTAGGAAAAGGCTAGGCAGTCTACATCACCATGAGACGTATTAAAATTTGGAATAAGAATTCTGAGTAGTGAGCAGAGATCTAAATCTTAAGTATAGCTTAGTAGGTAGAACGCCTGGAGTATACTTCCAGGAGGCGCAGGTTCCAATCCTGCTAGCAGATTATCCATAAAAAAAAAACTATAATATGTGTAGTTTTTTTGTTTTCTGTGCGTTTAAAAAGTTTATCAGTATTGCTGAAGCAGATTGTGAATACAAGCTTTTTGTTTTAATTTTGTGGAATGACTCATAATCATAATCTAGCCCTGGGGGTGGAGCTAAATAAAGGCTTTTCCTTCTTTAAAAACATACTTTATTTAAATATGAAGTTAGTACTCATCTACACGTAAGCACACCATGTTCTATGGTGTAAGACCTATGGTTCCAGGGCCTGTAAACAGCATCATTCATATCGCCCGAAGGTCGACGGATCGATGAGCGCGGGCGGTTTACACACGCGAACACTAACTGACAAATTGCTTGAAATATAAACAACACTAGTTAAAGTCCCGCAGTCCTTTGTTTGTAGGTGGTACGGAGAGAATGGCTGCACCATGGGTTTGATTTCTATTTCTAAAGATTTATATTTCTCAGATACAGAAGTAATTCCTTATGGGGTACAGCTTTTTTAAAGAAATAGATATATCGGATACTTTCGTTCAGTCTAAATATTTATGAATTAAATATCTATATTATACAACACCGTCTGCATAATTGACGGATATTCGCATGCGTTGAGTCACGCGTGAAAAGGTTTTAATAGCGTTTGAAATAGAAAAACCGACTCAAAACAAACTGCGAGCTTGTTGATACATCTTGTTCTATATTATGGGCTGGTATTTAAGTTTTATATTATGTTTTTTTGAAAGTTTCCTCACTTGCATGTTTCCGGGATCGCCCGACTAGTTTCGAATTTAACAGCGCCCTTAAATCATGAGCTGATTACGTGGCGAGGACGTAAATCGAACTGTCTATTTGCAATGGGCAATTTCCAAACATGCACGTGATTAAACCATACACTATCAATACTCGAGATTCCCATAAGTTCTGAAAAAAATATTATTGAACAAGGTTTATAATGTTAACAAAACGCTGTTTGCAAATATGTGGCAAGTCACTTGGTTTTTTCCTATACCGTGGGTGCGATTCCCGGAAAAAATATCTGTGGACCTTACAAATATTTATTCTGTGTCTCTTGACCAGTGCGCCCACCGCGCCGTCTGGTATTTATAAGTCGGAAATAGGTTGAAGAATAGGATCGGAGGTCTATATGTCTAAAAGTAAATAAAGTCGTAAATAAAACCAACATTAAGGCTCTCCGCCACTGAGAGCATTTTTATTTTGGATTATTGATAAGTAGTGAGTCACTTCATATTACGATCTACAATGTATGTATGATGTATCATAAAATCCGAGGTCTAAATAAGTCAGGGTGTAGAGGTCCGTCCGACACGGCAGCTCGCTACAGACTGGCATCGTTCCTCCACTCACCGTAGTCGCCGACCACCCGTAGCGCTCGGTGTTGCAACACCAATAATGTAAAACAGTGTTGCCGTCTCCGACGTATACAAAATGGGTAATTTTTATTTAGTTAGAAATGTTTTCATCTGCCATCTGTACGTAAGTTTACCGGCCACCAGCCTATTGTAAATAACTTATATTTTTTCATATATACAATGTGTAACAAAATTCCGTAGTCTAACTTTTGAGAGGTCAATGTAACCATTTATACGAACAACTTTTACTATTGAACCAACTTCGAAAGCGCGAAAAAACAACAGCTGCTCCATAGAAATGTTTATACCTACTCGACCAAAATGTATGGAGCAGCTGATTTTTGCTTTCGCGCTTTCGCAGTTGGTTCCATAGTAAAAGTTGTTTTGCTTAATTTAATAATTTACCCTAAAGAGCTACCTAATCCGATGACATACATGATGAGGTTAATGAATATAGATTTGGCAAAAGAAGTGACGGAATCGTGACAAGTGGAAATCAATAGTCTTTGCCTAGCCCAATGGTAAACAGGTATGTAATGTATGCCAAAACAGACTACAATCAAACATCTTGAAATGGTATTTTGTCAAGTTTTTACGTAGATTGCATATTGTTGGAATAAAGAAATGCGAACACAGATTTTAACGGAGCAGTTAAATCGCAAGCTTTCAGAGCTAAACAGCCCTTAACGACGCCATCTTTTGTACATAAAAGTGGCTTTAGCTACCCTAATAATGCGACGTATACAAGCTTGAAAAATAACATGGATAACATTAGAGCCGTCAGTCTAATATGTAATAAGGACACCAAAACGAGTTTATTTACTTTTATTTACCATTAGAAAAATAATCTTTTCATACGACTGCCCAAAAAGGGTGTTTTGTTTTTAGGTTCATGTATGTATGTATGTTTGTGAGTTTCTTTATTCCTCTATAACTTATAAATGCCTGAACCGTTTTAAATGTATGGGGTATCGATGGAATCCTTACACTTTCCCGGGTAACTTATGCTATTAAGATATAAGGATATAATAATATAGTAACTATGGTGCACAAAATGGAAATGAAGTAAGTGGCACATTACACTTGTGTACTACAATATCTCCTGCGTACTTAACAAATCACCGTGGAAAATTTGTTCCGGAGTTGGTACCTATATTATATTTGAGTAGATAAATTACTGTTACTGTATAATTCTCTATAATATCAAGCACAATATATCATCACAGATAAACAAATATATTAACATCACATGGAGGAGGATTTAACAACTTGTCCCTTCTTATGTTACCCGTTACATAAAAGGGACACCCATGGGATTGATACGACTTATATTTTGGTTGGGAATATCATGGGCCATATAATAACATAAATAGATATATCTACCTCATACTTTTGTAAGACATATTGTAACTTATAAAAGCTTTTCTATTTCTATTATTAGAATGGGTTCGATATTTTATTTACAAGGGGAAAGCGTAAAAAAGTGTCGGGAAATAAGAAAATAAAGTATATATAAGAAACGTTAAGTGCGTTTAAAATTCTGTATCTCCGAATAGTGTACCTCTTGGTCTAGTGGTCACAATCGCGACTACTGAGCGTGAGGTCCTGTAGTTCTAACTATTCGAAACGATCTTCGGAATCTATGTCGTTTCGTGATTAATCCAGCTATTTTCAGGATCAAGAAAATAAAAAAGATAAATGGTTGATTTACATCGGTGCATATTTGTAACCCTGCTTTTATTTTATTAAAAGGTAACACAAGGTAAAGGAAAATCGATTTTAATTAAATTCTTATGGTATATTTATTGTTAATCTTCTTTTTATCAATAGATACTTGTCATTGCTAATAAACAAATCAACAACACAACGACTAAGGTATACAGAACATGGCAACTCCATAGAGAAAAAAAAAGTACAAAATGAAATAGAAACTCAGTTCAACCATTGTTCTTTAAATACAATAACCCGATATTGCAAGTTTCTTGCTATCCAATCCCTAAAGAAAAAGAAAACCAGGATTTTGTTTTAAAACTAAATGGCGTTAGATATGGAATATCTCGGAAATACCTATAAACTGTAGTAGGTGGTTCTCCTGATTCCGAATCAAAAGATAAGTAGCTATGGATTTTATTAGGTACCCTGGATTCCGTAAACTAAGTTGTAGGAGGGTGTAGGTAGAATATGTAATGAGCGGAGAAAGCTACCCTTAGGCCACATTTAGAGACTTTACTTAAAATGTTACTTAAAGTAGATAGACTTATAGATAGTTTCTTGAAGGATTTAGTACTGGAGTAGTTTTAGCGGGCGTACCCCTCTCGCCACTGGCATGTGATTCCCAATCAAATACCTTTTACCTGTATGGTTACAATGGTAGACACCATTTTAATCATGTGTGACACAATTTTATTTTTGTGTTTAGCTTTTTATGTGTGTTGATACTGTTAATTAATGTAATGACGAGAGCTATTGCTGCATTAGTGCAAGTTCTTTTGTGCTTGTGTGTTACCGCACCCCCCGCAAAAACACGCGTGCAAATTTGTGTGTTATTTATTCAGAAATCATCTCCTGTCTGGTGCTCTAAGGATAGTTTAGTAATTTGCTTAAAATACACGAGGACTTAAAGGAGTGCACAAACTGGCAGACAAATTTTGAATGTGATAGAGAGAGAGGTTTAAAACCTGCATAACACTTAAAAAGATGATTTTTACACAACATAAATATATACAATCACGGCTTTTCTCTCATTGGTATAGACAGAGACTATCGATTCCCACTTGCAACGATTCACACAACTTGAATCGATTTAAAGAAATCTTGTTAAAGATAAACCCACAAGCGGCTTCCACAATTGCGACAATAGGTATACTAAAATTCTAACAACAGAAAAAATGAAGGTAACTATAAAGATTTGTTCTGAAAAGAAATCGATACCTAAGTCTATTTCCAATTTACATCACGCACGCCAAATCCCTAAAATCATCAGTTGACACCTGTCGTGAAAGCCTTCCTAAAATAGATAGACTACATATGTCTCGTTGGAAAAGGAAAAACGATTATCGGGAGAAAAATTGTTCTGAAATCCATAATAATACAATCACAAGCAGACCACAGACTCTGCTTATGACCACGATCAGAGCAACCTGGCCGAAACATCAAGCGGTACAAAAGTATTTATTGTGCGTTAATTCCTCTTACTATATAGTAATATCATGTAATGCGATAGTTTAATAGTTAGTATACTGTAACCCTAATTTTATTTACGGGAGAGAATGTTCTAGTTTAAAAAATATTAGGACTATCATTCTATTTCTCCAAAAATTTTTATAAGTCCGTAAATTCAACAAAATGTACATGAAATTAAGATGATGAAACTATCTATTCAAATAAGTAGGTAGTTTATATACACAGTGTCCTTTTAACGAAGTGAATATACTCTATGAAGTAACATAGCCGAAAGCAAGCTAAGACTTAAAAGTCTCGGGGATTTAGAAAATGATATCAGTTTGAAGCTTTATTTAAAGTAAGCTCAAGTATGATAGATTACTTGCCATCACTTACAAGCTACGTGCTCATATTTTCCACTCGATTAACTTCACCTTCGTCTTACTTGGTGACTTTATCATTGAGCACAAACTCAAAAACCAGATATGTAATCAAAGATTAAAACCTTCCTCTGGTGTATTTTTGTGGTGTATTCCTGTGGTGAGTTTCTGTGGTGTGTTTCTGTGGTGTATTTCTGTGATGTGTTTCTGTAGTGTATTTCTGTGGTGTGTTTCTGCGGTGTATTTCTGTGGTATATTTCTATGATGTATTTCTGTGTTTTTTTTCTCCGACTAAATCCAAATTAACTCGTGACCATCTAAATGACAATTTGTAGGTAATTTTTCTTTTTATCATGTTAATAAATTGCATTTTAAAGTTGTGAGAGGTTGGGATGGCTTAGTTGGTAGAACGTCTGGATTATTTATACGGGAGGCGTAGGTTCAAATCCTGCTCTCAACCGTTGTTAAGTACGACATTAAATTAATTGCCAAATTATTCGTGTCGATTCAGTTCTCCGTATGATAACGATAGATAGCGATAACATCACTATAAGAAATATTAAATGTGGAATTATAATTCAAAGTAGTGAGCAGAGATCGGGATAGCTTGTTTGCTTGAGAGCACCTGAAGTATTTATCCGGAAGTTGCAGGTTCCCATCCCACTCACGACTGTATTTTTCTTACTTAAATAATAATAATTACTGTTATGCGTGGTTGCTGGGGAGTTTGTTGCGCCGCTTCTTCCCAGTTAAAACACTAGGAAGCGGTGAAAAGGGTGGGCTTTTTTGAGTGCTGTCTTAATATTTGACGTTATGTGAAGAAATTTTTTGCCTAATTTGAATAAAGAAATTTTGATTTTACTACAGTAATTTATAACTTTAGAGTTCGCTGCGCGTGCGATAATACGTTTGAAAGATTTAATTTTTATATTTTTTCATACATGCCACTTGGATATTAAAAAGTACTTTTAAAATAAAACACTTTTTAAACTCATTACAGAATACGAATGATTTTCATCCAAAGCTTCTAAACTGGAATTGTGATGAAGTATTACAAAACTAAAGAAAAAATAATTATTTAAAAAAATGAAAAGCACGCCTCCTATTTTAAATTTTACTAACCTATGTTACCCGGTACAATGTAAGGATTCTAACGATACCCCATACATCTAAATCAGTTCAGGCATTTAGAATTTATGGTTGAATAAAGAAGCTCACAAACATACATACATACATATCAATCAATCATTTATTGCGTTCCATAATGAACATAAATGGTCTTAAAAATATAAAAATATAGAAGCATTATGGACCCTGTCGGGCACAGCAAAGTCTTAGGAGAGAGGAAGAGGGCTAAGCAGTAATCAATTTATATTAGTACACATAAGTATAAAATCTTATTTTATATTTGTATGTAATAAGTAAATATATATACTGTAATATATAATGTGTAAGATATATATTTGTATTAAATATTATATGTACATGGATGTATCTTTATTTATTTTTATTGGTGTTTAGTATATGTATTTAATATATTCTATTGGTACTTAATATTATTTGTGTAGGTAGTATTGTTATTTGTAATGTAATAAATACAGTAATAATATAATATAATAATACATACTTGCATACATACCTACATGAGCCCTAAAAACAAAACACACCTTTTTTTTGGCAGTCGTGTAAAAAGATAGGTGAAAGTTTTTCATCGCATTCGGGGTACTATAAGAAAATGATCCCCAATACTGTCCCCTGAGAAGTAAAAAACGTAACACTCCTTTTTGGGCAGTCGTGTAAGAACTGATAGACTAAGTCACTAACAATAAGATCTCTTTGTAGTCAAATCCCTTATGAATTAATGTCATAACCATTACTCTACATAACAGTATGACATCGTTCACATTGTACTCAAAGTACACAATCTCCTCATAACATTAGTCGAAGAACGCGGAAATAAATGGTTTGCGGAAATTAACAATACTCATGTTCCTCATGTCATACATATCTGCGAGTCATTTGCAGCCAACATGAATGGACAGACCTAAGAATGGGAAATGATAGGGACATATTATCCGGTTTCCAATAGAAAGTATTTTGACAAGTTAAGTATTGTATTAGGTTACTAACTTTTACTAACTTTTAAACTATCGCGTTGCATGATATTATTATATGTATAACTAACAGGAATTAACGCGCAATAAATACCTTTGAATCGCTTGACGTTTCGACCAGGTTGCACTGATCGTGGTCACAAGCAGTAGTTGTATTAGGTTTTCGCGATCCCTACAAATTATAATAAAACAAATTTTAACCGGATTAATCGCGTGTATTTGCTGGTATCTAGTTTGTTTTTGTTTTTCCTGACTTTTGAACACTTTGTAGTCATCCTGCGACCGCGAACGATGCAAAGTATTCGTAACATAATGAAAACCAAAAACCAATAATTCACGCGATTAATCCTGTTATAAGGTGTTTCATTAAAAGGTATTGGTTGATAAACTATTTTAACACGTAATATATCTTCACTGGCTCGTCTAGTGGTCGCAAGTGCAACTGCTGAGCATGAGGTCCTAAGTTCAATTCCCGGGGCGGACAAATTGTTATTGAGTATTTCTATTAAGAAATTATCATTAGCAGCTCTGAGTTTGGAATTTTGAATTTGGACTTAATAACAGTATTCGTGAAATGTCGGTGTACAACAGTGTGCTCTTCTGCCTACCCCTTCGGGGAATACAGGCGTGATGCTATGTAATTTAACTTCACGTATATATTCTTCAAAAGTGCAGGCATTGTTGTACACTCACATTTCACCGAAACCGTTAATAAGTCCCAGATCCTGATACTAACGCTATCTACCCATCTCTAACAATTCCGGGATGACGAAACTCTAAGATCATAATAAGAGTTTACAACTAAAAAAAAAACAATTACACTTTACTCGATCCAGGATTCGAACTCAGAACCTCAAGCTCAGCAACTGCGTTTGCAACACTTAGACTAATATCGCAATCTTGAACTCTTTCAACATAAACTATTTTAGGATTAATTTTGGAACATCTAAAAATGATAACTGTTGAAATAGTGTAATGTTGTTTTTGGCTTCAGTATTACAAATACGTCGAATTAATTAACAACACAGAACATTTGTTGAGTCTACAAAATAAAACAGCGTCCTGCTTAAAAATTTTAATGTATTGTCTGCCGTAGGTACAGACTGGACGGTAAAAAATAGCGGGAACCATTTTAGATATGGATTCTATCAAACAAATATGACTAAGGAACATTTTTTCAAATCAAAATAGTAAATTTGAAACACTTAGTGATTAATTAGAAATGAATAAGTAGTACTTATATTCGCCTCGTAAAGTATACAAATATTTGTTAATCACTAAGATTACTAAAATGTTTATTACCAATGGCATTATATTTTAAAACATCTCATTTTTTTTATTTTCAATGACTTTTTATTAGTATTTATATCTAACTTAACTTAACACCACGCCTGTATTCCTCGAAGGCGTAGACAGAAGCCCCTAGCTCACTGTGGATTGGCGATTTCAGACCATCAAGTCCAGGTTTCCTCGCGATGTTTTCCTTCACCGTAAGTCTGTGCTGTCTTTGATTTACTAAGAAAGTACATATGACACTGAAAAAGTCACATTAGTGCATGTTCACGCAAACAAGGCGTGAATCATAGTCCGCGCCAGGGAGCGCGCGGAGGGCGCGGCGCGGCGCGGGACGACACCGCGGCAGCGCGCTGGCGGCCGCCGCACGGCACTCCAGTACTGAACAGGATCGACGACGCGCGCACATACTTGTTGTCAAATTCTAATTCCAACATTATACTGTCTATTAGAACCATATTATATAAGTGTTTACAGTCCACTTTTACTTTCATTACAAACCTTTCGTAAGGTCTTAAACAGTTTTGGTCCTTCGACTTTCTATTTTAAATCCGCGTAACGTATTTTATACGAACAAAGAAGACGTACGCGCGGTGGCAGTACGGGTTGACGTTGGTGGACTTTGATACGACGAGCTTACAGAAGCGCCGTGTCACTACAATCTGCATTCAGTGGCAGACAAGTTTGGAGTTGGAGTCGCCTAAGATAAGCGAGGAGAGGACGTCTACAAGTTCCCGAGGTCTTAACATCGGTGGTGGTCAAGTTTCGACTACGTTGGTCGAACCCGCCGAGACATCTATTTGCTTCGTGGGAATCAACACAGTCCGCCTTGTGGATAAAGATAAGCATATTTGTGTATCGTTCCAAATTCCTTTCTATTAAAATTCCAGTTAGAATTCAAAATTCAAATTTTCCGTTGCAACCGTTTTCAGTTCAGTTTCAAATTTGAGTCATCAAGTGTTTGTTTACATCAGTTTATAGTGTATTCATATTAGTTTAAAGTTGCATAGAACCGGTTTCTTGTTATTCCGGCTGGCATTTTTTTTGTTAGCGAGCGAGCTTGAAGGTCACGCGCCTATTCATCGCAAAAAACATCTGTTTACTGTTTATTAGTCATAATACCTATTTGCTTAACACATTTTTTTTTCTAATTTGCTTTGTGTCTATTGTTTCTTTTTATTTATAACCAATTTCCTATAATGGCTAATGAGGAATTATTAGTAAGAAAACGCAGTGCTATGAAAGCTAAGCTTACGAATTTCTGCAATTATGTAAACGTGCTTATGAGTTGCGAATCAATTTCTAGCTTGCAGCGCATTGAGCTGGAGGGTCGCCTTAGTAAATTTGATGCCCTATATGATGAATTTGATCACTTGCAGTTGGAGATCGAGGTGCACTCGGATAAGCCAGACGAGGCGTACGGGGAACGTGCCAAGTTTGAGGAGCGGTATCATGCAGTGGCAGCTCAGGCGCGCAGTTTGCTCATTAGCGCTGATGCCGGCATTGACGGCGGGTCTGTAGCGGGCTCAGCAGACAAAAACACAGGTGCATCGTTCCGTCAAAAATTTGTACGCTTACCTAAAATTGATTTGCCTCATTTCGATGGTAGTTATCAGTGTTGGCTAGAGTATAGAGACACTTATCTTTCTCTAATTCATAGTAGTAGTGCAATCGATGACATTAGCAAGTTCCATTACTTACGTGCATCGCTCAAGGGAGATGCTCAACAAATTATAAAAAATATAGATTTTAAAGGCGAGCATTATCAATTGGCTTGGGATTTGCTATGTGAGCGATATGATAATAGTAGGCTCTTAGTTAATAACCATGTGCAGGCTTTGTTCAATATTCCAGCAGTCTCAAAAGAGTCTTGTGTAGCCTTACGTCAACTTATTGATAATATAAATAAACAAATTAGGGCTTTGAAATCGCTGAACGAGCCCACTGACCAGTGGAGTACACTGGTGGTGTTTATGATGAGTAGTCGACTCGACAAAGTTACTAACAGAGACTGGGAAGAATATCGCAATAGTTTACGCAAATCTCCTACTTTGTCAGATTTTTGTTCGTTTGTGAGTAGGAGGGCTGATTTGTTAGAGACGGTTGAGCATAGTGAATCGGCAAAGGAAAAGGTTGACAGTAGCACTAACAGTTACATAGCAGATATACAGAATACTAACAAAAGCGATAATTTATGCAAAAATAAGATTAACAATAAAAAAAATACAAAAGATTGTAAATGTCCGTTGTGCAAAAAGGATCATTTTATGTTTGTGTGTGATGACTTTCGTAAGTTGTCACTAGAAAATCGTTTGGCAAAGGTGAAGGAGCTTAATGTGTGCTTTAATTGTCTACGTCTTGGGCATTCCAGTAAACGTTGTAAATTGTCCCACTGTAAATATTGTAATCGTAAACATAACACGCTTTTACACGTAGATCAGTCTAATTCAAATGTACAAGATCCAATGCCTAGTGTTGCTTTACCTAGTTTACTTAAGGACGTTTCTGGAGGTGCACAATTACAAAAATGCACGTCCGAAAATGTTGTTTTGTCAAGTGACATTGCAAATAGTACTACTCGTTCTGTTGTACTCTCCACAGCTCTGGTGACAGTGGTCAGCAAACGAGGGGAGAAGTTCGACGCCAGGATCCTGCTTGATAACGGTAGCACAGCCAACTTTATCACTGAAACACTGTGTCACAAGCTGGGATTGTCTAGACGTAACGCTAACTCCACGATATCAGGTATAAACAAGCAAACATCTAGTAGCACACAGTCTTGTAGGTTTACAATTCAGGCTCGGAATGGTGGCTACAGGGAAACTATCACTTGTATCATATTGCCTGAAATTACTAGGATATTGCCGTCTTCAGCTTTAGATATTGGCAACATCAACATTCCAACAGACATTCAATTAGCTGATCCATCATTTCATATACCATCTGTAATTGACATTCTTGTTGGTGTGGAAGTGTTTTGGACTGTCTTAGGTTCGTCATCTATAAATCTAGGTAGGAATCAACCCAAACTTCACGCAACAAGACTCGGATGGATTGTTTCGGGACCAGTTCCATTGAGTTCATTCTCTAATAACCAGTCACACTACTGTAACGTGTCTATGGATGAACTAAATAATAACCTCAACAGGTTTTGGGAATCAGATTCTGTACCATCCAAATATGCTTTGTCACAGGAGGAACGCGCGTGTGAAGAAAGTTTTCATCATAATACTACTCGGGATGATCAGGGTCGTTTTGTTGTGACAATTCCTTTAAAGGACAATCCTAACATTTTAGGTGAGTCATATGAGATGGCTAAACGTCGATTCCTATCACTGGAGCGTCGTTTTATGCGTGATCCAAGTTTCAAAAAGCATTATGTTACCTTCATGCAGGAGTACGAGCGCCTTGGACACATGACAGAAAATCAAACGTCTAGAAAGCCTCATTTAGGTGACAATGTCGAATACTTCTTGCCTCATCATGGGGTCGTCAAAGAGTCCAGCTCGACAACAAAACTACGGGCAGTCTTCGATGCCTCAGCGAAAACCACGTCGGGCGTGTCATTCAATCAAATCCAGATGGTTGGCCCGACTATCCAAGAAGATCTATTATCAATCCTGTTAAGATTTCGGCAATATAAATATGTCATCTCTGGAGACATAGCTAGGATGTATCGTGCCGTTGCTGTTACACCCTCACAACGTGCTTTGCAGCAAATCATTTTCAGGACAGATCCTAAATTACCATTAAAGACGTACAGTCTTAATACTGTGACTTATGGCACAGCTTCCGCTCCATACTTAGCAACAAAGTGCTTAGTCAGCTTGGCTGATACTGCTACCAGCACAAACGTCAAGTCTTCAATTGAACGTGACTTCTACGTTGACGATTATCTTTCAGGAGGAAATTCAGTTTCAGACGTAGTAGAAATGGTTAAGGAGGTAAT
Organism: Xylocampa areola; assembly: GCA_935421205.1. Classification (NCBI taxonomy): domain Eukaryota; kingdom Metazoa; phylum Arthropoda; class Insecta; order Lepidoptera; family Noctuidae; genus Xylocampa; species Xylocampa areola. The sequence goes on along the minus strand of OW285218.1, from coordinate 12,340,538 downwards.
TTCTGTATTAGCATCAGCGAATTTTCATATACGAAAATGGCAATCTAACAATTCGTCAATTTTAGATCAGGTTTGTAATAACTCAGCAATTTTGGATTGTCTAAAATTGTCAGAAGATAAGAATTCGGCATCGAAAACATTAGGTTTACGTTGGATGTGCGAGGCAGATTATTTAGCGTTTTCTATTTGTATTGATGCTGAGAAACAGGTGTCGAAACGCCAGGTTTTGTCAGTCATTAGTCAAATATTTGATCCATTAGGCTTGGTTGGGCCATGTGTAGTCGAAGCGAAAATCGTAATGCAGAAATTGTGGCTAGCCAAGTGTGACTGGGATGAGCAAGTGCCAGAGTCTATACACAATTTTTGGAACAATTTTGTTAACACTCTTCCATGTTTGAATAATCTAAGAATTCCAAGATGGGTTGTATGTGACAATGCTATATCGCATGAAATTCATGTGTTCACAGATGCATCTGAGAGAGCTTTCGGTTGTTGTGTTTACCTCCGGTCGATGAATAGGCAAGGTTCAGTTAAAGTACAACTTCTTGCATCGAAAAATCGTGTAGCACCAATAAAGCCTACTACCATTCCGCGTCTCGAGCTCTGTGGGGCGTTGCTAGGCGCAAGGCTGTGTGTTAAGATTCAGAGTTCTATTACTTTGCCTGTAACTGGATGTCGGTTTTGGTGCGATTCAACTATCGTATTAAGTTGGCTAGCTATTTCACCGAATTTATTAAAACCTTTCGTGCGTAATCGAGTCAATGAGATACAGGAGAGCACTGCAGGTCATACGTGGAGTTACGTGCCGTCTAAAGACAATCCGGGAGATCTTGTTTCTCGTGGGCTGAAGGCTGACCTTATCAGCGAGTGTTCTTTATGGTGGTCAGGCCCACAGTTTTTGTTAAATGACGAAACACACTGGCCAGCTATGCCCAATAAAACTGTGAAACTGGATCTACCAGAAGTCATTACATCTAACTTCACAGATCATTCGTCTCTCACAGATTCACAAAATCACGTACATTCGTCTCGCATTAATCCATCATTCATTCATACACTACTCCATAAATATTCAAATCTAAATCGGTTACAAAGAGTGGTGGCCCACATACTTAGATTTGTTTATAATTTAAAAAATAAAACCAAGTTACAAAATGCACTATCAAATCAAGAACTTCAAGATTCTTTGAATTTCATTTTACGTAAAGCCCAAATGGAGATGTTTTCTAAGGAATATGTTATCCTTAAATCCAGCAAGACTTTGCCTCGTAAAAATAGACTTGTTTCTTTAAGTCCCTTTGTTGACAAATATGGTCTCATTCGTGTAGGAGGGAGACTTGATAACTCTCCTTATGATTACAATATCAAGCATCCAGTCTTACTATGTTCTAAACATCATGTCACTAAAATTATCTTTAGTAAATATCATAATGATTTGTTACACGCTGGACCTCAGTTATTGATAGCCAATATACGACAAATGTATTGGCCGCTTGGCGGCAGAAGTCTTTCTAAATATATTGTGAAACACTGCATTAAATGTTTTAAATACAAATGTCAAAATATTCAACCAATCATGGGACAATTGCCTTCTAATAGAACTCACTTGGAGTTCCCATTTTTGAATTGCAGTGTCGACTATGCCGGGCCAATATTGATAGCTGATCGAAAGGGGCGAGGGTGTAAGCTTGTAAAGGCGTATCTATGCATTTTTGTTTGTCTTGCAGTTAAAGCTGTTCATATCGAGCTCGTTACTGACCTTACTAAGGAGGGCTATATGGCTGCTTTAAACCGTTTCGTTGCTCGTCGTGGCAAACCCAAGAGCATCTTATCCGATAACGGTACTAATTTTACCGGCACTTGTAATGAACTCCAACAATTCTTACAAGATTCCAATATTTTTTATGAAGTTGCACAAAAGGGCATTGAATTTAATTTTGCCCCTCCATACTCTCCACATTTCAACGGCATTGCTGAAGCTGCTGTTCGTTCTACTAAACACCACCTGAAAAGACTATTACAGCTAACACATTTCACATACGAGGAAATGGTCACTTGTTTGACTCAAATAGAAGCTGTTCTTAATTCACGTCCTCTCACACCACTTTCCTCTGATCCACTAGATTTTACTGTACTCACTCCTTCACACTTTCTGATTGGACGATCACTGATGGCTATTCCGCATCCACAGGTGACTGACATAAACATCGGCCGCTTGGAGCGCTATCACAGAGTGGAGCATATAAAGCAGCATTTTTGGAAGCGTTTCCATTTAGAGTATATTTCTCTGCTTCAGCAAAAGACAAAATGGACGTCATCTACAGGACTACTGGCAGAGGGAACGTTAGTTCTCATCAAGGAGAGAGGACAACCGCCACTGCTCTGGCCACTGGGACGTGTCACGAAGGTCTTCCCGGGGAGCGACGGGACAACGCGTGTGGTTGAGTTGAAGACGAAGAAGGGGACGTTACTGCGTTCTTTTAATAATATTTGCCCACTTCCTTTAGATTGAATGTTTCAACCCGGGGAGGATGTTCACGCAAACAAGGCGTGAATCATAGTCCGCGCCAGGGAGCGCGCGGAGGGCGCGGCGCGGCGCGGGACGACACCGCGGCAGCGCGCTGGCGGCCGCCGCACGGCACTCCAGTACTGAACAGGATCGACGACGCGCGCACATACTTGTTGTCAAATTCTAATTCCAACATTATACTGTCTATTAGAACCATATTATATAAGTGTTTACAGTCCACTTTTACTTTCATTACAAACCTTTCGTAAGGTCTTAAACAGTGCATGCCATGCCTGTGGCTCAAGAGATGGATCCATAAGGCAGTAACCACTTGGCCACCATGATACGAGTTTAGTAGAATCTATCTGTTTTTTTCTATTTTAAGTTTCACCCTGACCTGATTACTAATCCAAAATTGTTTAAGCCAAAGCCAATATAAAGTCCATCATTATTAATCCGAAACATTTATAGAAGTGAATCTATAGGTTGGAAAGATGCTCTGTAGAATAAAAAATAATAATATAATCATTATTTTTTTACGATTTTGCTAACATAATTCTATTGATGTTTGCTTCCGTTTGCATAAAACCATTACTGTTTAAGTAACGCGCTATCCACTGGCAAGTGACGTGCTCGCCGTTAAAGTTCTGCATCTCTCTCTTTTACTCTAATAACATTTTTTTTTGTATTTAATTTGTTATAACTTTCGTGTAACATGTTCATATCAATTCTTGTTCACCGGTTACTACTCACGTGCATTTCACCAGTTACAACTAGTTGGGCAATCCCGAAAAAAATCACGTCAGTAGTTCCTAACCGCTAACAACAATTGCATTTAAATATAAAAAAAAAAAAAAATGATATGACTTCTTTAACATTAATAATGTGAGATCTTATTTATCGGAGGTATCAAAAACTTTTGTTTTGCTCCATTTAGCCAGAGCTAGTCTTGCTTCAACAACTTTTATTTGCCAAGTCTCAGTGGATCGTTCGATCAGCGCCACCGTTCATACACATCAATTAACTTCAGGGTCCGCACTTTTGACAGTTCCAAGCATTAGAGGACTGAAAAAAAAGATATATTACTGCCATTTTGCATAATAAATTTTTGTAAATTGAATTAAATTTTGTTGAAAAGCTCTCTAGAGGCCGCCATCTCGCTGGGTTATCCGTTTGTTGAAAACGTAAGACTGATTGCCTGGGCCCACAGGTGCGTGTTGATTACATATTCGATAACGGGTTTATCAGCAGGGGTAGGTCCTGTGGGACACAGGTAACATATTGACCTTAATTACTCGACATTGAGAATTAATTTTCTAGACCACTAATATTACCTTGCCGGGTTTTGTTGGTATAATTTTTACATCTTAATTGTTTTTTTTTTAGAAATAGATGGCATAGGCATTTTCTATGACTAACTCTGTGACGAAACGCTGAAACAAACTTAGGACCAATATCTTTTATAATCCAGATATCGAAATTGTGTAATAGCTTTGTTTTGCTAACTATATCGTTGGTCTAGTGGTCCAAGTGCGACTGCCGAGTTTTTGCTGTACCCGACAGGGTCCATAATGCTTCTGTATTTTTATATTTTTAAGACCATTTATATACATTATGGAACGCAATAAATGATTGATTGATTGATTGATTCCCGAGTCGTGCAGTGATATTGACTTTTTCTGTTAGAAAATTCCGAGTAGCAGCCCAGACTTTGCAATTGGGCCCGGTAGATGGCAATACGCTCACCACTACTCATTACTTAATAACAGCATTGGTGAAATGTGCGTTTACATCTGTGTACACCTCTCCCCACCCCTTTGGAGAATACAGGCATGCAATGCTATGCTATATTATTTACCAGAAAATAAACGCATAAAAATATATTCACCGGTAATTATTGTGAATTCCGTCTCAAATAATACCGGCTTTGTAATAAAAACATGTAAAAACAATTTACTCGGAAAACATCAGAACGAATTTAAATCCGAAATGATAATAAAAATGTGAAAACATTTCAACAGAATTCACACTTTTACTATCGGACATGCATTACAATACGCCCGAAATCCAAACCTTTTACAAAATACTGTGCACTGGTACACAGTAAAGTTCACTTTTTGTAATCTAAATAAAATAACCAAAATATATACCGAAACGTTCACGAGCTAAACAACAGCTCAGTGACATTAATGTCCCAGCACTGTTGGCTAAAGTTACGAGTCGTACCCAGCGAGCAATGTAAACCGTACTCGGTGTAAATTCGCCTAATGTCTTCCGGATTTTATTGATGCTCGTTAGTTTAGGCGTGTACACTTCGTTCCGACAAATAGGTTGCGCTGCCGATCAGTGAACACGATGCGAACGAAAATGTTGTATTTCATTATTGAAATCTTGTATCTGTTAGATCGAGGAAAGCTATGCCAAGATATTTGACTTTGGGATGGTTTGTAGAACCAATTGCATCTTTATACTGTACTGTATGAATATTGAAAAGACGTTCTGAACTCCCGCCATTGATAACATGTCTACTTTACTGATTTTTTTTTAAATCCTAATCCTGACTAATGTTATAAATACGAAAGTAAGTAATTTGTTTGTTACCTTTTCACGCCTAAACCACTGAACCGATCATCCTGAAATTTTGCATATACGCTGTCAGGTTTACAGAAGCGGACATAGGGTACTTTTCATCCCGAAAAAAGTACTGTTCCTGAGGAAAACAACAATAACGTTCATATGATAATAGATGGCGCCACATGTCTTTCGAATCATGGTTAAATTTTAAATAATTTAAGTACTAATACATTTTGTGAGTCTAGAACATAGGTGCCCAACCTTTTATGGACTACAGCCCCCTTTACATGAAACAAAAAATTCCAACGCCAGTTCCATAATAGTTAATTATACCAATTTTATATGTCTGTCTATTATGTATTAATAATCACAAATTTTGCCACCCATTTGGGAACTTTGGACCCGCTACCGCCCCCACTAAAAACTCCAGCGCCGACGCGGGGCGGTACCGCCCCCGTTGGAAACCTATGGTCTAGAGTGAATAGGTTTTTCCTCCTAATTAACGCGAGCGAAGCTGCGGGCAAAAGCTAGTCTAATGTTTATTATATGTGACTGTGGTGCTTGCACATACCTGCTTATCTTACTTTTTATCACCATCATGAGATATTCACACAAATACTCTACTAACACAGGCCTTTGAAACTGAGTTTCTACCACACTGAGTAAATGTTTATAGTCATTTTTTTTTGAGATCGCTTTATTTTGCTTTAAAATCATAGCCGTGTTTTCACTAGTTTCTAGAAGAATAAAAGGAGCCATATGCTAAGCCACATATAAATTTTAGCGGAAATACAAAAATAATAATTTAATATAAATATAATACATTAAATAAATAATTTAAAAAAAAACTAATGGTTGAAAATCATAGTACTTAATAAAGCAATACAGTTAATCTTCTTTCGCTTGACTAAAGTATTTTACATTGAGCATCGCGCCTGTATTCACAGAAGAATTAGGCAGAGGCGTAAGTACACATTTGACTGGTGCTTTTCATGGGTAACACGAATTTCGTTACAAATCCAATAATCTAAACTAATTTGTTAGTACAAAAGTGGAGGCCACTCAATTCATTCCGGACCGAAGTGGAGCGATGTAATCTCAATATGTGCAAGTGGGGCTACATCGACGAAAAGGCGACGGGATGTAAGTGTGTCGACCCATTAACAATGCCCCACCTACTGTCTTGGTCTTTGTGCCATATCACCTGCATATTGAGTGACCTCTGCACTTCCACTAATAACTCCATACACGTGGCAAAACTACCCTCCCCACACCACAATAATAAATATTGTAACCACAATAATTAATATTGTACCATCGACACGAAGAAGAAGAAATACAACATTTTAAAATGATGAGCTTTTGAAACCCACAAAACCTTACATCGGATAAATATACACAGTATTTATCACAGTAGATACATTCAACATAAATACTTGAGACTTGTACATAAATCGGTTGCACGTGCGTCGTACAGCAAATGGCACTAAAAATATATATGTAAATAAACAACATTCAAACGTGATCATTTGCCCATAGTTATTGTGAACATTTGCACGCAATATTATATTTATTCGTATGAGCAAGGCTTGATGCATTTTTGATGGTGCACGTACAACCGTCGCGTTGTTAAAGAAATTCAGTGTATCTATACGAAGATTTGATATATTTTAGAAGTAATGTAAGCGTTTGTTTGGCTTAAGGGTTTTTTTTTCATAAGCCTACACATGTCCTTCTTTAACATACATTTTAATGGCTTATCAGAATTAATAGACAAGGTTAAGAATCTATAAATTTATAGCTCTTTAGATATTTTCAATGGTAGAATAATTTTGGCGTTATAATTTTCTTTAAGCATTAGAAAGTAATATGGTACTAAGTTCTTATCAAATTGGGGCTGTACCCTTACCTACACTCCTTCGTATATAATATTTAGTTTTAATCTTATCTACGAGAAAAACGACCTTACTAATAGTCTCATATTTATTTTTACAAACTTCAACAAAAATCATAAAACAATTCACTATCTCTTCAATGAAACACAAAAAGATTTCTATGAATCCTGCATTATTTTAAAGGGAGCGCGCCGAATTTGAAACAAAGGAAGTTTGGTAAGACGCCAGGCCGAATGGCAGCCACCTGTGAGCCTCGGAGTAACGATCGATATGTAACTCTGTAACTGGCCGGTTTAATCCAAATGTATAATTAGATTTTTTTCTTCTAACCACAAATAGAACGCAGAAACTCTCGGGGGATTGCAGAGATTTAAAAATAGAAGGTTTATTTTTTATTTTTCTCTGAGATACTTGGTTGTCGTCGGTGTGTTCCTAACTTTTATGTTGTGGTTTCTACGGGTTGAGTTGGTTTTGTAAGAAACATGTACAATATAAGGTGAGTAGGTGAACTTTTTGAAAAGTTGCAGTGTAGTTTAGTGTATAAAGACTTTTCAATTACAAATTATGATAGAATAGTAAGCTCTTGTTATAAATTTACTATAAACTTCCGAAATGTTAATTCTGTTAGGTATTTTTTTTTTTTTATAATCTTGAAGTAAAACTAATGTGTTCTTTTACTGTATGGCTCCATGAAAAGGAAGAAACATGTGGAATTTTTAAGCAAATAAATAAAATAATGAAAAATATATGAAGTAGCTTGGCTATTTTACTATTAATATTTATCTAAAATAATAACTACAAGGAACAAAATATCATGAACAGACGTACTTAGCTTAGATCTAGTTTCTAGGGCTCGAGGTCTACTTGAGTAGGACAGCTAGTTGGTTCTGCTCATTAAATGAAGATTTCGACGTTGCGAAATCAATTCACGTATAAAAACTTTTCGTACAGCTCGCAAAAAAATCCCCCATCGTGGTATCTGTGCACGATTTTATCCGTGACTACTAAACGGATGTTATTCGGATTTTCACTTATGAACTAAATGTTCAATAGAAAGGTTTGGGTAGGTATATAATAAATCGGTAATTTCGAGTAGAAGTTCCACGAAGTCGGCCAAAAAAGGCTTTCTATATACAAAGGTTGTTTCTGAACACGTCAGCATCTTGCGAAGCTGGGATGAGTTAGGTAATAGCTAATTTTGCTATCGCTACTAGTTTTCACGTAGCGCAGGCGTAGCTTCCACGAATCACCCGCGTAGCTCCGACGTATCGCCCGCGTAGCTCCGACGTAGCAACCGCGTAGCTCCCACCATTCTAAGCGCTGCACTTCTTCGTCAGTGATTTAAAATGATACTGTAATAATATTGTACCACTTTAAACGACAAATCACGAAGAACTTAGCGAACCGTGAAATTCTAATAGGTATATAAAAATCTCGTGTTTGTTTTAGAACTCCTCCGAAACGGCTTGACCGACTTTTATGAATTTTTTTGTGTATATTTGATCGGTTTGAGAATAGGTCGTAGGCTATTTTTAATACCCCTATGTTATAAGGGTGGCCCTATCCAGAAAATTTATATGGCAGAACAACGTTTACGGAGCACAGCTATTATGCATATATATAACATCAGAGTTAGTGGTAGGACTGCCTCGTTGGTCTAGCGGTCCCAAGCGCTACTGCTGAGTATGAAGTCTCGGGTTCGATTCCCGGGTCAGGCAAAGTGTTATTGAGTTTTTCTGTTAGGAAATTCTCAGTAGCAGCCCAGAGTTTGGAATTGTGCCCGGTTGATGGCAATAAGCTCACCACCTATTACATAGGAATTAATAACAGCATTGGTGAAATGTGGGTGTACAAATATGTACACCTCTGCCTACCCCTTCGGGGAATACAGGCGTGATGCTATGTTATGTTATGTGAACATCAGAGCGACTCAGCCCAACCAACACAAAATTCTTTTGTCGGGCCCGTGGTAGAATATATAGCTCTCGCATTGGTTTATTTCATTTCATTTATTTCATTAACAATTTTTACATTGTATCGAAAATTTATCCGAAACTAATAATTACAATATTAATCAAAGTCAAAGTCAAAGTCAAAATCATTTATTCCAATTAGACCATATAAAGGTACTTTTGAAAGTCAAGAAATGCCACGTTCCAAAATGTAGATTCCTATGGAGAAGAACGGGCAAGAAACTCCATGGTTACTCTTTTAAAATGTTGTGTTACAATAATTTAGGTACATTTATTAATAAAAAGACATTATGTGATAACGATGCAGATACACGTAGGTACAATAGAAGATACAAAATTCCAACAATAGTTACAAGTCTTGGTAGTTTAGAGCTGACCAGTCCCAACTTGTGGCACCCGTTCACGAATATCACGCCATATTTAACCATATTTAAGGGAACAGAATGACCCAACACATACGCCACCATAGTAAGACATTTATGTGAGTATGACATCTCAAACTACCAGACCTCAAGTCACGTTACTAGAATAATGTTAATGGCTGCATGGTGCTCACATTTACAATAAAGAAGTTATGAGTCTAATAAAAAAAATTAAGAGTTTTTTCTCTCTTTTTATATATAACATTTAACAGTAACATGCATTGCGTCAATCAAACTCACAGCTCACGAAAATTTTGAGACAATTATATATACAACAATAAGAAAACATATTTGCAATTCTCTAATTCCTAAAAACAAAACCTATATATTTGAGCATTAAAAATGTAAAAAAAATATATATATAATGGCCATAAAAAGAGTAATGTTATAAATATAATGTACGTCAAACAATAATATTAAATAACGTCAAAAAAATGTATTAATTAATTATTAAGCCACCATCATCACTGTCTCACAGACAATACACCATTAATACTCTGAATTGGTCGCAAAGGCCTTTGATAGTTCTAGTTCATGTAGTTAAAGAAAAGTTATTATTAAATAAGTGTTATTACGTTTTCTGTTAGGAAATTCTCAGTAACAGCTCGGAGTTTGGAATTGTGTCCGGTAGATGGCAATAGACTCACCACCAATTACATAGGACTTAATAACAGCATTGGTGAAATGTGAGTGTACAACTGTGTACACCTCTGCCTACCCCTTCATATACAAGTAAAGCACAAACACAATTTATAAATATTTGTACGCTTGTTATAAGCAGATTTTGTACGGGACCTGGAATTATACCATTGTAATCATCTAATTTATTGTACCCAGAATCTATACAAATAAATTATATTCTATAAAAAAAGATTTTAGTCACCACCTTAGTTACCAAATCGTAGTCAACAAAATAGACAAAAGGTCGGTACATAAATAAATATTTAATCTATTCTCACTCACACAGAACCAAAAAAACGTTTAAAAAAAGTTAATTTTGCTTTCAAAAAACCTGCACAGATAAAAATAATTAAGAACTGCTTTAAGGCAGTGGAAATTTCTTCATAAATATGCTCCAATTAATTACTAAGGCACAAACATACTGTCCATTTTAAAATACACAGACTCATCATCCTCCTCCTGTCCTTATCCCAATTTATTTACGGTCGACGCAGCATGTATTCCTCTTCCACTTTCTAATTGTTTTTGAAATTGCATGCTGCTAAAGTTTTGGCAATGTTTTATGACCGGCCGCCTGCCTGACGTCAACCTCATTGGGAATGCTGTTATTCGTGGTAACCGCCACCGATACGCAGTGGCGGTACCTTCATATAAGCCCAAAAGCCCGGCATGCCTTACTAAAATGCTCGATAGAGAATCAATATCAAACCCGAACTATTTAAAAGTTCGCGCGCTTAATTCTTATCAAAATAACACAAAGTATCTACCTATGCCACACTACTACACATCGCGATTGTTCGCGCGCAGAGTTTCGCATTTACATATAGCTATCTCGCTTACACGTACGGGCTTTTACCGGGCTTTCAAATACTATCTCTGACACTTTCGCACTTATAGCGATGTGCCGTATAACGAGTATATACCTTGTGCGTCTACAAATCGATCAGTATGGAAGATTTAAGCCGTGCATGCCTATAAAGTTGCACGCGTATGCACACCTTGCCAACTCTGCAGTGTTGCCGTTTTACCGACGTTGTGAGATCTTGGAGATTTTTAACGAGTTGGAGACTTTTTTTAAGATTTAGCAACAATAAAAACTAGCGACTTTTTAAAATAATTAATAGTTTCGAGTCACGTGACACATAGATTAAAAATTATGAATTTGTTTATCGAATTAAATGTATTTACGAGTTATTAATATTATTTTCAAAAATACCAAAGAGTCAATTAAAATACATTCTATCATTATAGCTAAGTTTCATATTTTATTTCCATCAGTGTCAAATACCCTATTGCGACATCTACCTAGATTTTTCATATACCTGGCGACTTTTTTTGCCTAAATGACAACACTGCAACTCTGCGTAAGTACCGAGTGCAACTCACTTCAGTTTCATTTGCGTGAGTGGAAAAAGTTTTGTTGTTAAAGTTTTTTGTGTGTTTTCTTAGATTTTCTCAGTGATACAATTGTTTTGGTGACTTACAATGGAGGTAATTGTACCTTGTGAGGATTTAAAATGCGTTCAAGTTTTGATTGGCGAAGATAAGGTAAAATCTTTAAACTTTGCTCAGAAAAAACAGTTATTATCTTCATTTTAAAACCGATGCCTAATCTGTGTATTTCTCAGACTAGTAAATCACATAAACGAAAATTTAATAGATCAATGTATAAAACTAGTTGGATTGTTGGCTGTTCGCACACTAATAAGTTGTATTGCTGGTGCTGCATATTTTTTTCGAATGAAGATTCCGAATACATATGGTTATAATGATTTAAATAACATATCTGGCGCCATTAAAAGGCACGCAAATTCCCATAAACACCTGTGTGCAATGGTTTCTTTCGGTAATTTTGGTAAACAACGAATTGAGACATCTATATCACGGCAGTAATCTGAGGAAATTTCAAAATATAACACGCGCGTTGATAACAACCGTAGTGTATTTCAAAGATTAGTCGATATTGTTTGTCATTTAGCACAACAGGAACTTCCTCTGAGGACATGATGAGTCCAAAACTTCATTAAATAAAGGCAATTTTTTAGAACTGGTCTCGTTAATTTCAAAATACGATGTCGTTTTAGAAAAGCATATGCAGCATCAGGAAATTTATTTCACTTTTAATTTATTGTACCTAACCAGTAGTTTATGAGAAAATTGCGATGATACATACGTAGGTACCTATATACTCAGCAGAAAACTGAACTTTCTTTTTTTGAAATCGGTTAAAATTTTATTGGGCTTGCCTTATTTTGAAACCCTAGGCACGCCACTGCCGATACGGTCTCCTTCTATCTAGCTATGTCACACCAAATGTTATCCATGCGCCAGATGCTGATGCTATCCTACTATCACACTCCACTAACCGGGCCACAAGAAACACAGACTTTGTAAAAATATTCGTGTCGACACATACCTATATGTTTAGCCTTAATTATAATAATGACGTCATCATACTCATTATAGCGAACGGATGTCGTGGGAACTATCGATCGTGTGGCTACAGCGCGCGCCCATGCGGAAAAATTATAAACGACTATGGTGACCATGCTGTAAGGACGATGCGGACAGTCCCGGCTAGCGGTGTAATGTGACTAGCAACATTTTATGGGAAATTTATGATTTTGCGTTATTCTAATACATGGCATCACACCTGTATTCTCCGAAGGGGTAGGGAGATGTTTACATAGTTGTACACCCATATTTCACCAATGCTGCAATTAAATCCCTATTGCCATCAACTGGGCTGAGTTCTAAACTTTGGGCTGCTATTTTTTACGAATTTTCTGACAGTAAATGTCAATAACACTTTGTCCGACCTAGGAATCGGGTCCAGGATCTCATGCTCAGCAGTCGCCCTTGCGACCACTCCCATAATTAAATCAACTGCCTCATTGGTAGAAATTGTAATTTGGGAGCAATTGTAGTTCTCTTGCTAATATTTTATCTATACTGGCAACAGTGATGATTTATTTCATCATAAGACGCAGACAGACTTTCAATTAGTCTTTGACTCTATATCTAATTAGCCGTCTTTTTTTTATAGGTTGTATTAGTGCTGACGAAAAAATGACAAAGAATTGAAATGATATAAAAAATAATCATATTTATAAAATTAAAATTAAAATCTTTTATTTACAGACTACATAGGCCCAAATTGTGTTAGTGTCTAAAAAATATCTTATAAACGATGTTAGCAGATAATAAGGAAACAAAAAATAACATAAAGACCGTTGATAGTTTCATCAAGCCCCATGTAATACATGAAGCTTGATAAACCTTAACTTTTTTATATAAACTCAAATTAATTATCACATTCGATAAAAACGCAAAACAACTCCATAGCGGGGAATTGCGGAAACCAGCGAGACCAATACCAAAAAATAGGGTATTGGCTAAGATTCGGTTTTCTTACATAGATTTACAATAGATAGATTCGGTATGATACGAAAACCCCTTTTCATTCTTTTAATTATGATAGACCAATATATCTAACTTTAACAACAAATTTGTGGTCACAAAGTAATGTTACAGGCAATTTAAAAGCATTTGATATGTACAAAATTCATGGAAGTGTGAATTATTTATTATGGATTCTCATAAAATAAAGGGAAATAGAACAATATATATATATGAGGGATGGGAGGTGATTGCCCAGTGGGATGAACTAGATGTACTGCAGGGCAAGGGCCTCTTCTCAAACAGAGAAGGCACGAGCATTAATCACCACGCTAGCTCACTATTGGCGATTTGAAAGAAAGAAACAAATTTATTACACTAGCACAAAACCACACATAACATAAAATAGCATAACGCCTATATTCCCTGAAGGGGTAGGCAAAGGTGTACACAATTGTACACCCACATTTCACCACTGCTGTTATTAAGTCCCATGTAATAGGTGGGTGAACCTGGCTCTGGGTGCTACTGAGAATTTATTGACAAAAAAGCCATTAATGCTTTGACTAACCCGGGAAACGAACGCAGTACCTCAAGCTCAGCAATCACGCTTTGGACCACTAGACCAACGGCGGTTGAACCATAGGTAAATTAATAGACTCAATAAGTTGTATCACAACCCGTTGCGCAAGAAGCCGGCCACAACACTAAAGTTTCCACAGATATAACATAACTTTACGCAGCCAAATTCCGTACATTCTCAATTGGAGTAACCTTAAATATTTCCTAACATAAATATAGCGCGGCAGAAGCCGTTTAACATCCACTTAGTAACTTATGGTCTATATTGAACGTGGGGGCTATAAATAATTTATTGGTATAATAAACCCGCTCGCCGCAATATGGAAGCGACTCCAACCTTTACGCGGGGGTTACCGGTTTCAATTACTTTCACAAACATACTTTTGGTTTGTAATTTGTAGTTTTTGAGTAAGGAAAGTAAAACATACATAACATCGCATCATGTTTGTGGCAAGTTCAAACCCAAGGTAGGTACGCACAACTGAATATTCGTCTGCGTATTATAAATTTATTATCACTTATTAATAGCGTGTTTACCCGGGAGACACAGGTTTGAATCCGGCTTTCGAAGTCTCCTGCGGATTATAAATTAACTATCACCTATTAATAGAGTATTTATCCGGGAGGCGCAAGTTCAAGTCCTACTTAAGACGGTATTTTTCTTTCGACAATTATGTATAACTTTAGAGTTCGATAAGCATGCGTTAATGCGTTAGAAAGATTTATCTAATAACCACATGGTGAAGGAAACATCGTGAACAAACCAGCACACTTGAGAGATGTTCTCGATGGTTTGTAAAGCCATGTCAGAGACCTACGGATGGTTTAAACTCTGACACTAGGTTGTTCATCTACGCATCATCACATCATGACTATATTGATTAAAAAAATAAAAAAGTATTATCATCATGCCTGTATTTTTCTAGCTATTAGGCAGAGGTGGGGTAGATACACTCATATATCACGGATTTATTACAAAGGCACATTGCCTAATGTCTTGGGCACAATTCCGAACTCCGGGCTGCTATTCAGATTTCTCTAACAGGTAAACCTAATAAGGATTTGCCTTGCACAAGAATTCAACCCAGGTTCTCACTCAGCAGCCGCGCTTGGGGCCTTTGGAACCACTAAATACAAATAATATTGCGCACATGTTGTGAAACATTACACAAAAGAAAAAACCCCTATCGACGGATTTTACTACAGCTTTTCAAAATGACAGTTACCCCAAGACCCAATGAAACGTCCTACGTAAATATTAATAAAATGTAATAGGGCAGGCACACAAAAGAAAAATAGCTGTGTGTGTGTAATAACTTATTGATTTTAACCCAAATATAGTTGGTTCGATTCCATTGTAAATAAAATACCTACACTGAACTTTAGGGATCGATTGACTGATCGGATTGGATTTTAGAGAAGTAATTGGCTGTATTCTCTTAAGGGGCAGTCAGAGATATATGTCCACCCACAATTCACCAATGCCCATGTTGCCACCGTGCAAAATTCCAAACTCCGGGCTGCTACTGAAAATTAATATGCTTAGGTACTTTTTATTTTCCCTTCAACTAATATAAAACTGTTAAAATATTCATTCTTAAACTCTTTATTATAATGAAAGATGCTTTATCATTATAAACAAGAGCTTAATGAACATAGATGAAGCGATAGAGGTGTGTCAAAATCGTAGCAAATGGAAATCGATAGTCCCTGCCTACCCCAATAGGAAACAGGCGTGATTACATGTATAATTACAATAAATAACTACTTAAACATAAGAAATCATCTGGTTCCCTTCAGTAAACATCTACAAAACTTTGATGTAAAGAAAAAAATACCGGCCACTTTTCGTCTTCTAGAACCACTAGTAATGTCGAAAGAAGGTCACCCTCTCCATCCATTAGTGACCAATGTCTGGAAACTTGCTATAAGTTGCGATATTGAATCCCACATAATATTAGCATAATATAGCCTCTAGCTGTTCTACTTGTGTAAGCGTTTCATGGAAATGCAACTGTAAGAAAATAGAGTGAAAAATCAATTATAAATTAGTTTGGTTTACAGGAATTTCAATGAAGTGCTTTCTTATGTTTACCTTCAGCAATAGAAGCCGATTAGCATGCACCAAACCGCACCGGTTCTACTGCTGAAGTTACTTTATATGATGAGAAGATTGCCAAAACACACTTGCTCGTAAAGTGGCTCTTATGACACCGCTATTAGATTCATAATGAGGTTTATTACGCACGCGTGCATTTTCTTTAGATTACTGCACTAGTGCGGTATTCAAAAAAAGCTGCATGACACCTTTATATTCACTTATAAATCTGAAGAGATTTTTTTGTGATGGTGGTAGTTTGAATAAGACAAATAAACATTTCGATTCTTCAAATTATGTATTTTTGACAATTTAATTAATTGTTTTATAAATGGAAGAATATTCACTTTATTATATTTTCATAATGTAACTTCGTCAAGCCTCTGGTTCTACTTGTGCGCGCATAGACCATACAGTCGGCATAACAAAAGTGAAATTGCAAGAGTGTTCAAAACGTCGTATGAAACGCATGCACTAATGGTCAATACATGTCTCGGTGATTGCTACAAATCATTGCTTCTACCTCGAATGTAATTACCAACTTAGTGCCCTTGTAACATAATGTACTATTTTACCCCTGACATCTTATAACACACAGGTCAAGTATTCGTTTTGCAAGCACACCGTAGTTTCAAGCCTAAGGTGCAATGGTGTGTAAATGCACCCAGTATACACAAGAAATTCCTAGTGTGGGTAAAGTCTATCTAAAATAAAGATTAAAAAATACTATACGTGTGTGCGTATCCAAGGATACGCACGTATCTGTAAAAAGGGTACCTTTTACATAAAAAGCCTAAGTTACGGTGACTTATTCCTATCCAAGGGATAATAGGGCAATGTTCAATTATTCATCTGCCTAGCCTTTTCCCTTTTCCGGCTTTTAGTATGTAAAAAATGGTTAGCTGTCCATCGCCGGAAGTAGAAAGCATAGATTATGGTTTAACCATTCGGATCGATCGATGCTCGTGGTATTATTTAGCTAGAAGTTCCTTCACTTCACGGCAAAAATACTATTAATAATATCAAGACTGGTGGTACCCCGATTTGCGCAGAACGTCCCTATTTCAGTAGAAAACTGTAAACCCGCCCTGATTCATTCTTGATCTCAATATTATAGTAACTATAATACACTGTTGTACACAAATATATATATATTTCACCGATGCAGTTATTAAGTCCTAGTGTCTTTCGAAGGCCTACCCATATTATTAAATTACTAATTTAACTTATTTATAAACTATAAAAACTTATATATGACCAATGTGTGACAATATGTATATATTACAATTAAAACTAAAAAGTTTAAAATAAATTAATATTTAACAAAAAATTAAAACCGCCTTAAAAAATCTACTACACTAAAAAGTTCAAAACAATATCTAAATTTGCTTATATTAAATTATTTTAAAAGAACAATATATATTAAAATCTGTTAATTTTGGAGTCGTATCTTCTGATTGATTTGTAAAGTATTGTTAAAACGCCCCAAGCCTCTAACGGTAGAATTACCAACAAAAATATTATAGTGAAGTATGGCTATAAACGAACCAATTAGCTCCTATAATATATTTACAATAGCAGGTTGGATTAAAAACGGACATTGAGGGATGAAAATGAGATCGTTACCCTCCCCGAAACACCTATTTATAAACATAAATTGCAATGTTTCACAGAATTTATATTGTGGCATCAGTTAATAAATTTAATGACGGTGTAATATTCGGTATGATATGGTTTACACGTGAAATGAAATACTATATAATATGGTTACCGCTCATCGGAATAAGGAAAATAAATAAATTATCTATTGCAGTCATAAAGCAGATTAAACTTAACAATAATATTCTGTACAAGGAACGAGTAGTAAACAAAATAAAATAAAAAGTACAGGACTTGCGAATAAGCCACCTGCCCGAGACCAAAAAAGCGAGGAAGCGATGTTGTGACTCTAAAACCGAGACCTTGGCCGTTTAGTTTGTTTCGGCGTGTCTTCTTAAAGGAACTAATGGGTAGTAGGCAGACCATTACATATAAAATCAGGCCTTCTAAACTGATAATAAAATCGACAAAAATAATTAATAATTTACTTCGTTCAAACAAACTCATTTCGTATACATTAATAAGCCACCTATAATCATCATTATTATTTATATGTTCCCCACCTATATAAATGTTAGACCAACTCAATTTCCAGACTCAATAACTATAATAACTAGTATAAAAATAGCTGCCAACGACCTTTCAATGAGCCCAGTGTGCTTACAAAATCAAGTGCTAACTAAATACAACAAAAACAAAGAAAACAAACATTTAACACCACGGAATTAGGTTGTAATTTCAACAACGAAAACTATATAAAAAATAGCTACAATTTTTACTGTAATAGAATAAGCTCATGACAAAAGAGATTTGCATAATTAGTGAGACCATTGCCTCTTCTGGTGAAAAATGCCTACCTTCTGATTATACGGCATTTTGAGATGACGTCACTGTCTTGTTTCTATCCGATTAAATTGCAGCCACTTAATTAAAACCCAGTGTTGATAAAAAATTCACGGATCTAAATTGCACCGCTTAAGCCGATCGGAAAATTTTAATACGAAAAATAAAACGGCCATTTTGTCGAAACGCGTTGAATGGGAGCTCAGAGTACGTTTAAAGTAAAATTCTTTGACACAAAGATTTAAATCATGGTTTACCTCTTATCTCCTTCACGCAACCACCGGATGTACCGTACTTAGGTATACTTATTGAGATATTTCAATATAAGCCAGTAGAAAGGCAAGGAAATGCCTATCAAGGACTTTTGAGGGACAATTGAATTTAGGACCCCATGGAAAACGTAGCAAAGACACAAGCGAGATGGATGAATACTCGGTTTTGTTCGCGCTACAGTCAACAAGGCATTCAAGTGATGCCTTGAAACCCGAAGAGAATTTTATACAGGGCTGTCACCCTTGAGTATTGGAAAAGAATTTTGAATATTTACCGTATCTAAAATAAATCAGTGAATGAGTATTCACTGATTTATTCTTATATTTTCCAAAGGAACTTAAAAGTTAAAAAAGAAAATAAGGAGAGCAAAAATATTCGAGGGGGCGCTGTTTCAAATATTGCTCGAAACTGTATTTTTCTTTCCGCATAAATTTGTAACTTTAAAACAGGAAACCAATAAATAGGTTATAGATACTCTTTCTAGGGATTTAAACAATGTAGTTAAGTGTATAACTAACCACATTGTTTGTCTACTTGAAAAAACTATTATGTCATTGCATTGCATGATATTACTAAACTAATAGGAATGAATGCCCAATAAATACCTTTGAATCACTTAACGTTTCGGCCAACACTTACAGATTCAATCTGATTGTGATTACGATCAGTGCAACCAGGTCGAAACATAAAGCGATATAAAGATTTTTTATTGCGCATTAATTCCTGAATTTAGAGTTAAAAACAATACATTTTAGAAAGAATGATATTCATCGTCCTTGGAAGATGAGATAAAGATTTCTTAAGCCCTAATAGGCATTGTGGAAAAACCAATTTCCTTAAACTCAATTATGCAACTAAAACAATTTCGAAGTGGCCTAAATTCCACAATATCTGTTCACCAATCTCAAAACGACAATTTCCCAGAATATTATCCAAGATACTCAAAAGTACCTATCATAAGCAAGTCTGTAGTTAGTCCCAAGTCCTAAGTTAAAAGTTTTGCTTGGCAACCCTATTCAAGGCCAGGCCCACAGACATGCCGAGCAAAATTGTTTAAATATTTAATGAAATAAAAATGTTCTATGTACAACGAAAACTGCTTTAATAAAATATTTTTATGACGACATGTCGTAACTTCTCGTATAAAACGCTCAGGTGAACGAAATTCAAAATATATTCATTCACAAATCCACCACGTGTCCAGATCGAACCGGAAAATACCGGATTTGATCGGCTGGACGTATTGAAATAAGTTCATTCATCGGCAAACTTCGTGATCAGTCGTATTACGGACGAATTCAAAACTATTGCCACATGCTCTGAATTCAATTCTATTCATGTCCTCATTTGTTTATTCATACGTACAAAAACATCATCATAGTGCTGATATTAAGAGCGATGGACATAGCGACTTTATACTAAAGCATTAAGACGTTATGAGACATTTACAAAGCGGTTTTTTGGTTGTGGTACTTATTTGGTTAGCTTTATATAGCGATCGCAACATCATCATTGCTTTATTAAGCTTTAAAGCTTATTTGTAGTGGAACTCTTTCTTCTTTATTTTTAAAATGATGTACATTTTTTTTTTGTTAAAGCTTATGTAGCACTTGTTACTGCCCAGTTTGTTACTTGTATTTCATCAAAGTTTCATGTAATAAGGTGGCTCTATTGGCATCTACCGGGCACAATTGCAAACTGCAAGCTGATGCTGAGAATTTATTTTCAGAAAAACTCAATACTCTACATTACCGAACTAGAAAAACTGCAAAGAAAAAGCACGCGTGCTTAATAAGCTGCGTTATGAACCTTGAAGCGGTACAATAAAAGCCACTTCACGACCAAGTTTGTTGAATTTTTTTATTATTCAAGAATAAGGAGAAATTGGTGAAGGTATATTTCTGATCTTTATCAAGATAAAGATCACAAATATACCTTTACCAATTTCTCCACTGTTAATAGTAACTTGACATGTTCATTAAATCATTCAGGTCTTTAGCATAGTCCCAGGAACGGATCCCGGGTACTCTGGTTTAACAATTACATTATGTATATATATGTCGCCGGTATCGCTTAACTACGTTTGTGGACATTACTCAGTTAGGTTGTTCCGGTAATCTAACAAGATGTTGGATATCAGGATAGACGTAAGTATTAATACTCATTTTGTGCCGAATATCTTGAGGCAAATTGAAACTAATTTGAAGAAGAAGTAGAAGGTCATAGCATATAGCCAGTTATGTTGAGGTCAATGACCTCTGTTGAAGTATGTTTTTAAAGTGTATTTAGCTGCTGATCGGTATCCATGCCATAGATGAGGAGTTAAATATACCACTGGTACTGAACACGCATAAATAAAAAAGGAATACCAAAAATATTACCTTTATATTGTACTAGTTGTGCCCCGCGGTTTCACCTACGTATAATTATATTATAATTAGCCTAAGTTACTATTTATATAGTCAGCTACCTGCTAGCAAAATCTTATCAGAATCAGTCCAGCCGTTTCGAAGTGTGGAGGAACGAGGTGTGGTGTACCTCCATTGAAAAGGGACGATGCTCCAACCAGGCGGGTGATATAGCCTAGCGGGCCACGGCCCGACAGTTAATGACGGTCGGTTGTATATATAAAGATTCGCCGTCAAACTTTGCTTGCGCGATACAGCACATTATGCGCGTAGTATCTATGTAGCGTGATAGATGTCGCTACAGAAGTTTAGCCGGAACAAAACATTCGTCGTTTCGAAACATTTCATCGATGGCGTTATTAGTCCCATATGGTGTTGCCAGAGATATTGCCCATAGACTATTGCCAGTTCTAACTATACGAGTATATCTAGCCTATATTGTTACACTACAGGGCAAAGGCCCCATTTTCTTTTTCCAAACTTCTGTTCCTTACTTTACTAATGAGGGCCAGTACGATTTGAAGGAGTCAAGTTTGCAAGCTTTTTGTGTAAACCCCTTCAATGAATCACACAGGAATATTTCCATTTATCGAAGTCGAAGTCGCATTATTTATTATTAGATAAAAAAAAATACAGGGCATTTTATTTATTTCAATACAGTTCGGAAAACCATATTCTAAATTGTTTTAATAAATTTTAATGTTATTTTAAATGCTAAAATACTGCCTCGTTGGTATAGTGGTCCCAAGCGCGGCTGTTGAGCAGGAGGCCTCGAGTTCGATTCCCGGATCAGAAAAAGTGTCATTGAGTTTTTCTGTTAAGAAATTCTCAGTAGCCGCCCGGTGTTTGGAATTGTGTCACCGTTGTTTTCAAATATAAAATTATCCAGTACCGCAAACGGACATTGTGCCCAAAAAAACAGAAATAGATTCAGAAGAGCAATAACGTTAATTAAGTACAAACACTTTTCCATTGTCACGCAAATTCCCCTTTTCACTGCGAACCCTGAAAAGATTTATTCAAATTCATTGGCGACAATGAGTGAGATTAAAAACTTCGGCCACGCTCCAACAACTTTTGATTCGGCTACAGCAAAAAAAGCAAGTCTTATTGCTGCATTGTTAAAAGAGAGAGCCATTTTATTAAAAGATATAAAAGGAAAGACCCCTTTTTTATACTACATTACATGGCACCGCGCCTGTATTCTCAGAAGGGTTGGCAGAGCTGTAGTATTGTGGCACTCGTAAACCATTCCATTTATATAAATAATAACATCCATGTGGTGGGTAACTCCCCGTTTACCAGACTTAATTAAAAGCTCCGGGATGCTACTGAGTTGACAAAAATCTTAATTTTTTCTTTGCCCTATTTAGGAATCGTATTTAGAATCTCACCTTCACACAGCAGTGGATAATAGTGTACTATTATTCACCGCTTGTGTGTGCCCGGCATAGAGGCCATGATGGATTTTCCACATAAAATAAAGGACTGACTGTTTATCGTAGCCTCTAAAGCAAAAATCTGAGAAAAGACTTCAGCTGATATCCATATTTACACAGATCACGCCAAGACTTGCTCAATAACATTCAACCAACCATTGTGACGGCCTACAAGCTCCTCAAATTTTAATCAATCTGGCTAGCTTTTTCCCAAATACAGTGGGGCCGGCTTTCAGCCTAAGCCATACCCGTTTTTATATGGAGCGACTGCCCTGACAACCCAGTTACTGGTTGACATAATACCTCGTCATATGACTGGTTGTCTAACTTTCAGGCCTCTGACTAGTTTAACGTGCTCTCTGAGGCGATCGATCTGAAGTGATGGTTACCCATCCATAGACCGACTGCAGCAAGCGCAGCTTAACCTCGATCGATCGATCTAATCTGTTATTACTTATACATGAAAAGAGATACAAAGACATAACGGGAATACCATAGGTCAGACAAGCTGCAGAGTGTGACGCAATCAGACAAAAGCACCTACCCTCGGCCTTTGTCAGTAAAATGCTAAAGTTGAATCAGAAAAGCATTAAGGTGAAACAAACTGCTGTCATTAGGCACCTACATGGTGTTTCGGAAAGCAATCATCGCTTCTTTTATAGAGGGCGTGGGCGGCTTAGTGACGGTGCTCTTTGAAATTCTTACAGAGGGATGAGTGAAGTAAAATAAGTGGGACGTCGACGTCGTTTGATTTCTTCTTTGACATCTTAAGTTATCTATGTGGGTTTGTTCGTATTAATAATTGTTTAACGGGGATTGGTCTTTGCTCTTTACCGTCGTCTAGATATTTTACTAATAAGTCATTTATTGTTGAGTTCAGATACATTTTAAAAAGTGGGATTCTTCACAGAATTGATTATATTACCTACAGGTTTCGTATACACGACCTTTCCACGGGCAGCCTGACCTCTAAAAAATTGGCTCAGGTAATAAGTATTTGTGTAGGTACTTTTAGCATTTGGTTTTTATATTTTTGATCAATTTCATTATATTTTGCAAACCAACTATTATCTACAGTAGCGCTAGGTGTATTCATGACGCACATCAAGCGATGCGACACAAGACGCGGGACGGCCACAAGCTACTGATTAGCCGCCACTCGGCGTCGCTCCGCTGATCGCCGCCGTCGTGTTAAAACACTCCAAATAACTTCTCACATTAGTTCTCGCAGGCTTAGCTATGTTGCTGTCTGTATCGCGCACTTGTAGTTTGACAATAGTGTGACAGTGACAGGAATAATGGTAGCCAAAGCACGAACAAAGCAATTTTTTTTCATTCTGGCCTTAGAATTATTGTCGCAAATTCAAATACAAATTGTTAACTCTGTGAATAGGTCTTTACAAAACTCTTTTACATGTGACTTTTTATGTAGTAGCCCCGGCATTTCCTATCCGAGTACCACTGAGAAGAAAAACCAAAACAAACTCGGAGGTCAAGGTCTCTTCTAAAGTCAAGACATAATTTATGCGAGCGTAATCATCTAGGGCGTCTGGAAAAGCCTTTTTAAGAAAGAGCTATAGCAATTTCAAGTTGACCAGTCCTAACTGACGGCACACATGCATCTGTCATCTTGAAGTTCAAAGCAAATCAACGGAACCCAACGACTCATCGCAAGGCGATGCCAGATCGTCAGGACATTTACAAGTCGCAGACACTGTCCACTCGAATGACGTGGTCAGGTTTAGGGCCTAAGCAAGAACACAATTCCTTTACACAATTCCACGCGATAAGGTTTCCACTAAGCAACTACATACTAACATCCGTAGGAGATCTATCTACGGTTGTATGTTGAAATAATCCTTTAGTCTCCTCCAACAATACCCCCGGGAAGGGTCAGGGCTTCGGGAGGCTTATCCGAACTACACGTCATGAATCCGAGCGTAAATTCCATTACCAATGACTTACTTTGGGTCATTTCTTTTGAAACGGTAGAATAATAATTCGACCGTACCCTGAACAAAGCCGGTCTGAATAAAAGGAGTGATAAACGACATAGGTCGAAATGAAATTTTTTATTTTGAATTTTGTAACATCTAAACTATGCGTATGGTTACAACTACTCCTAAATAGGCCCTATGGTAGAATTTTGGCAATAAATTACATTATTGAGTATCTATACCATAACCTGCCTAAAAGTGTCTTCCACTTCAAGTCTCTTCTCATACAAAGACGGCACAAACATTGATATAGCTCCATTCGAGTTCGAAAGTTACCGGGCAATCCCGAAAACTGCACGTCAACTGGTGAACAATAATTATTAAGAATATGTCTCAGGGAAGTTATTTTTATACAAAAAATATGCTATCTGTGTCATTGATTTCATTATTAACCCCCTAATTTTTAAATTTAGTAACAGTTTAGTCACCAAATGGTTCTCCCATCATACGCTAAGACATCAGCACATACAACATAAGCAGCATAGGTACTCGCAAATCCAAAAAGGTCGCTTCACACGACACGGGACCGTCGCGTTATGACAGTTATTGTCAATAACGTTGCATATTTGGATCAGTGCCCAACGCCCAACTATCCAAGTTTGAATATTTAGCTCTGGAACGTGTCTCGGAAACGTGATCAAGAATATCTTGTGGTGCAAAGTAGCTGTCAAATGTCCATTAAATATAATGAAGCTGTGCGATGAATCTGCTTAGTTTTACGTGTTTGGAAGTTTGAAAACGTGCGCCGTGTTCTCAATATCTCTGTTTTTCCCCCTGACTTCTGTATTCCCAGGCCGGGCAAAGTGTGATTCTCAGAAACGGCCCGGCGCGCCGTTAGGAAGTTGGTGGTGTGACACCGCCGTGTTTCGGAGAGCACTTAAAGCCGACGGCCCTGCGCCTTATTCTGACGCGTAGGATTACCATCTCATTGGACTATGAGAGTGAAAGAAGAGAATGTGCACCTGTATTGGCGCATACACTTGTGAGCTATATCTTCTAAGTAGTTAGCTAATCTGCGTGGAGATAGGCCGCCATGACTGAACAACAGTCGGGAGGAGCCATATCTGTGTCGCAAGTGAGGCTGCTGAGTGTCAGGTCCTGAGTTAAAATCCAGATCGGGCAAAGTTTTATTGGGTTTTCTATTAAGTAATTCTCAGTCCGGAGATTGGGATTGCATTACAGATGAATTAACAACAGCATTCATAATAATCTTCTATGTATATATATCTTCATGTGTAGTAATCTTTTGCCTACCCCTTCGGGGAATATACGCGTCATCGTATTGTTGAAAAATTTGTACAAATAATTCAAGATAAATCTTTGAAAAGCATTAACGTTAATGCTTTTCAAAGATTTATCTTGAATTATTAAGGTAATTGCATTCTTTACGACATGTATTAGCTGCAAAGTTGGTCGTGTCGGTTCAGTCTCCTGTATAGGTACTGAATTGATTGCAATAACGTCGCCATAAGACGTGTTAAAATATGGAAGAAGCATTAACGTTAATGCTTTTCAAAGATTTATCTTGAATTATTAAGGTAATTGCATTCTTTACGACATGTATTAGCTGCAAAGTTGGTCGTGTCGGTTCAGTCTCCTGTATAGGTACTGAATTGATTGCAATAACGTCGCCATAAGACGTGTTAAAATATGGAAGAAGAATTCGCGGTGGTGAGCAGAGGTCGAGATGGCTTAGCGGTCAGAGCGCCTGGAGTATTCATCCGGGAGGCGCAGGTTCGAATCCTGTTCGCGACCGTATTCTTTTTCCATTTAATATTGTAACTTTGTACAAATAACTATTCCCTAGTATTTATATTGACAATCATTATGGTTCTATTCAAAGCACGATAGTCTATCTATTTGAATCGTTACCTAAATGATTATTATTACAGGTATTGGATTGTGTTAAAGATGATATGGCAAGAAAAGAAGTGCCTGCCGATATGATGGCTGATAGAGATGTATAGAAGAAGAATACATGTTGCGCCGACCCACAAATAAATTGGGATAAGAATGATGATGATACAGTACAGGCCTACCTAGTCCTAGGACCATGGCGAATGAACAATTAATTGTAATATGTTCTAAAAATTTATTTTATATTTATATATCTCTGTATTAGTGGCATCCGAACCTCTTCATTAAAATTTTGTGAAAACATTTCCAGTTTGTTTTTCGATCGTGACGCAACATCCTGCTCTTGTTTGCATTGTCCCATGTTTGAGGGCCCACCTTTAAATAATCCCCTATGACAGGCGGTTGGTCGGTGTAAAGTTGTCAGTTTTCGGATTACCGTGTCAAATGGTCACCTTATTGGAGGCCGAGCGTTGGACGAGGCCGGCGCCGGCGACTTTGTGCCCTTTACGTTCGTAATAACCGTTAAGGTTATACAATATAGGTTTAATTAGTTTATCAGCTATACACTGACTTATTAATACGTTGGTTATACTGTTGTTTATTACAGCTTGTTTACTCATCACAGAGTTAAATTTTGAAGGTTCAACAATGTTTTGTCTTGATTAAATTACATAGCATCACTGTTTCTCCCCGAAGAGGTAGGGCAGAGGTGTAAACCACAACCACAACAGTTGTACACCCACATTTCATCAATGCTGTAATAGGATAGGACGCCGACTCCGTGGGTGCTCGGGGCTACAGTACCCACTAAAGGTAAATAATGCATAATAAATAAAAACTGTCCAGATTGCAAACGTACGCGTCCTATTGTCACTTTTACAGAAGTACCTAAGTAATGAAGAAAATTCCTAATCATAATATTTTTATCAGTGGTGCTTCTTTTCTCATTTTGCATAGGATACAGCGATTTAGCTTCTCGTTGTAGACTTACAAGATTCGGGGCAATTCGGCACATCTCGTGATTACTCGGCGCGATCCGTGATAGACCGCGTTTGACGCCCAACATCTTGGTGCCTGTCTGTTCCCCTATAACATGAGTTGTAGACGGATTAAGAAGCTATTTTCATGATTAGGTATGAAGGTAGGATATTTATTCATCGGTAGGTATGCATTTTGCTTGTCGCACTTCGCCAGCTATTTGAAACGAGTCATCAAACGGTCATGAGCACCCACGGAATTTCCAAAAACCGGCGCCTCTGCTTCTAGTTATCCCAAACATAGCACAGAACTAGTATATCACCTAAATCCCTGCACAGTATTTGATCCCACGAGATAAAATCTGAAAGCAAACCTATTCTTTGGTCTAACATAATTTCAATCCCAAATGCCCAATGTAAGAAAAATCTTGTAACAGGAAAATCTTTTCAATAATTCGCCCGACGAACTTTGGCCGGTTCAAGATTTGCGTATTTGCTCCCTGTGGACCAATGAGGCGAATTACCTTATAAAATAAAATATCGGTTCATAGAATAATGGAGGTCAGAGTTTCGGGTACATTGTGAATCATTGATTTTTTGGTATTTATTTATGTGTGGGCCCAATTCAATAAATTTTTAGAACAATGTTTCAATCCTCAAAAGGAACCTTTATAAGATCACGTTCGTATGTCTGTCTGTATGTCAAGACCCTTCATCACAGGTGAAGCTGAACGCCAAAAAAAAATTTCACGTACTATTCCACCGATAGTCCCTTTTTTTGTTTAATGATGCACTTGTAGCTATCCTTAGGAAATTTTATCTATATCCTACGTACTTTTGCAGACACATACATAGCTCACATGCACACACACTCCGTGTCTGAAAACAAACTCCATATAGTTTTTTTTTTAATTTTGAAATATTTTGAATCCCCAACACACATCGCAGCCAAGTGCTAATCACTCCAACTAGTTTACTAACACTTTCTTATACTACGAGTTAACTCTCTAATAAAATTCTAATATTAATAAACAAAGCACATTTACATTTTATTCGTATAATTCCAAACCATAACTATTTATAACAATCAAATCATTCCACGATATACCAGAATAAAAACGTAAGTATTTTATGACGTCATCAATTACATAGTTAAACAAGTTACTTCAGACTTTCAGTCAATAACTAAACGTGGTTAGTAAAACATGAATTAACTAAATTGCGACTCATTTACTGCGAAATGACGGTACAGAAAGTTAGTTTATTGGTCAGTGAGTTGCAGGTTACCCTTCGATGTAAGCAATTAATGTGTTATTAACTAACACATGTATGTTTTACACAGAATTGCTGATAATAACGATACGAAAATAACTGGAGTTTTTGTATAGAAATTGTGACAAAATATTATATAACTGTATAGTTATAACTTTTTTGGAGAGATGGCTGTGACGTTACCAAAAGACGTATTAAAAATGTGGACAAAGAATTCGCGGTGGTGAGCAGAGGTCGAGACGGTTTAGTAGTCAGAGCACTTGGAGTATTTATCCGGGAGGCGCAAGTTCGAAGCCTGCTTATGACCGTATTCTTTTTCCACAAAAGAAATATAACTTTATAGTTCGCTAATGCGTTAATACTTTTTAAAGATTTATCTGTTTTTTATTATATAACTGACTGTGCAAAGATATTTTGCAGCTTCGTGCCTACAGCGTAATTAAATTTATATTAGTTTCTTAGGTCTACTAAAACACGATGTATTATAAACCTACCCAAATGTGACCGATTGTTCTTAAGTTATAAGAGCTCGGACAAACAGACAACGTTTCTAAAAATGTAGGTTTTGACTTCTATATCAATAAATCAATGTACAAAACAGCATCTCTAGTATTTTATTATAATAATTATATAGATAGGTATATATTCAAATTCAATAGGTATATATGAAAATTGAGCACGTAAAGCCGTCGGTCCTGCGCCTGATCTCTCTCCAGTCGTGTCGGATTGTCGTCCATCGGACTGTGAGATTGAAGGAAGAGGGAGTGCACTTGTTTGCGCATACACTTGTGCACTATAATATCTCCTGCGTACTTGGCTAATCTCCTCGGAGATAGGCTGCCGTGACTGAAATACGGTCCGGAGGAGTATTATTATTCTAATTCAAGTTTTGTTTCGTATAGACAAATAATTATCATATTTTCTATGAATATTGACGAAGCAAAAGTAGTAGGCATGTAAGGATCTTAGCAGGTAGAGTTCTATACTTTCTGCCTACCAATGCATGTTTAAATCAACCAAAATAACTAACTCTTTGTAAAAGCTGAAAAAAAATCGATGTAATAAGTACTCACAGTACTGCGCCATAGAAGTATAACTTTGGCATCTAAATATTGTAAATTATTCATTGAATATGACAGGTTGTGCGTAACCTAACTTTATACAATATTATTATGACTGCCTCGTTGGTCTAGTGGTCCCAAGTGCAACTGCTAAGCATGAGGTCCTGGGTTCTTTTCCCGAGTCGGGCAAAGTGGTATTGAGTTTTTCTGTTAAGAAATTCTCAGTAGCAGGCCGGAGTTTGGAATTGTGCCCGGTAGATAGCAAGTGATAATTAATTTATAATACGCACATGACTTCTGAAAGACAGTGGTGCGTGCCTTGGATTCGAACTTGCGACCTTTGAATTGTCAGTCCAACGGTCATACCACTGCTCTATAAATATAATAAGTAGTGTAGAATAATAACAGGATATTCCGTTATACGAATATTTCTAGCCAATTAAATTTCCAAGAAACCGGTATTTATTTATAATTTTTCATTGAGAAATTTCAACGCAAGCAGATGGGAAAATCTCCACTTGGTAAGACATAAAATAAATAATTACGCTTACTCTGAAATAATAAAACAAAGTAAGAAATCCATGCTTCAGATAAATTTTCCCGGAATGAGAGAGGCTGAATGATTTATCTTATTTATGTATTATTCTTCTCTACGCCATATTTTGTCTATCCATTGTCTACCAATAAGATAACGCCACCTACAACGTTTCATAAATGTTTATACTAATATGTTTGTTTGGATATCCGCAAAAACAGCTGAACGGATTTCGGATAAAATTTGGTATACAGATTGATTGGAGCTTCGAGAAGGCTACCTTTTGTCGCACAGATAAAGTGGCGAGCGCCTGCTAGTAAACAATAATCCGTACTCTTACTTTCCTTACTAATGTTATAAATTTGAAAGTCTGTCTGTTTGTTATTATTTTACTTTTGGACGTCGTAACTACTAAAGCGATTTTTACGAAACATAAAATAATATGTACCAGAGAACATATAGGATAATTAATATCTTGTAAAATTTGCTTAGTTTCCCCGGGAAAACCATTAAAGTGAAGAAAGGAAATAATACGTACTTTTAGTACATTATTTATTTATTTGGCAGTGTGCGTGGGTAAAGCTGCGGGTGGAAGCTAGTGTATCTATAAATCCTAAAGCTACACCACATTATAATAAAAATACTAACATATCCGCTCAACTTGAAAATAAGTAATATTTTGCCTCGAAAATTTCCATCACTTTTAACCCAAACTAACCCACAAATAATGCTTTCTTTTGATAATAAAGTACGCGTAAACATCAGAAATCTTTAGGTACCCACAATAAATCAAATACAAAATGATAAATGCGTTCCACCATACGCAGAAACTTTACTACGAAACAAAGACCACAAACGTGGAACGAATCACTCAATTGCGATGACAATACGAGGCGAACAAATTAATCACTGTTACAACCTTTAAGTATGAATAAAACAAGCTTCAGAAAACTTTATTAGAATAATATGCTTAAAATGATATATTTTTACAAGTTGGTCCATGTAATGTCTATGAAATATAATAAAGTTTTTTTTAAGGAATCATTAAATCTCCCTGACTAACTAAGGTCGCGGATGCAAGTCCCGTTCCTGTCTATTATTTTTCAATGTTTCTATAGAAAATTAAAAATATACCTAATTAGATGTCAACTCTGAGTAAGATCGAAAAATATGGATATGTGTTTGTGCTAAAGTAGTGTTTGTGATTTTATGGTCGTAATGTTTTACCTAAAACTAAGAGCAGAAATGAAAAATATGCGAAGAATCTGATTCACGCTTGGACCGTAAATACAAACTGTCAATAACACGGTTGTGAGGCAAAGTGACTGTAAATAGAGCAAGATACAAAACATTTAAAATAAAGTAAAGGATGGGATATTATTTAAATCTCCTATTGTGTAGTACAGTTTCTGTGGAACTCGCGACAGATATGTGCTTCCGCTTCGCTTACAACACAAACTAAGTTAGCGCTCCACAACTGTTTAATACCCTGAGGTTACCTGAAACTGTCCTCGTCACTAACAAACAGATGAGTTTGCTTTAGTTGTCTTCACTAAACTCGTCTAAACACCCTTCTAATAACTTAACCGCGGTAACATCGACTAAGTTTATTTTAAGTCAAATAATCTGGCTGAACCGATTGCTCGATCCTTTGTTCGTGTTGGCGGTAAAGTAGGAAATTTGTATAAAGTTTGTATTACCGAGATGATGTTAGCATTAACTTAGATATCGATTATTAAAGTTGAGTCCCACAAATCACCAGTCTATTCGAATATAATGAAATTTTCAATATAGACCTATTGGACGATAGTATTTATATAAGAATAGACTAGTAAACACTTGAACTAAACTATAGTCTATACACTATCGTCCAATAGGTCTATAGTGTAAATGTCACATGTCGTAGATTATAGTTATTATAGATTATAGTTAATAGCAGGATATTAATGTTATTTCCTATGATTAGTTGACAAACTTTATTACAAATCAACCAATGAAATCAACTGATCAGCCGCCTGGTGTAGTCACAGGCATATAAGTTGAAAGACATCATGAACAAACATTGATAAAGCATTTTAGCACCTTTATCTGTTACGCTGAGAAACTGTCACCAGCTAGTTTAATAAATAAAAAAGATTTTGTGTATAAAGGAACATTGTATACAAGTCAGATATTTTCCTTGAGCCACATCTCAATCAGATAACAGCACTATCTCATCTTCTATTATTTTATTAGTTCCAGGGAAAGTGATTGCGTGGTAGTAACTAAGACAATACGACAAACTCTTGTAATAAATTAGATGGGCAGAAAATAAAACACATATACCAATACCAATACAAAAGTTGACATCATATCCGATTGTGCAGTACATTCTTTCCATTAGGGAATTATATCGAATCCATCTAGTTTAGCAACGTGGCGCTGGCGTCGAGATCAATATTATTTGGCCAATGCTTTTAATTGTTATTTTTTATATTTTGTATAATTGTATAGAAAATAAAACAACGTTTTCGAAGTTGTTACTCTTTAATATTTTATTGATTTTATCGATTAGACAGATTTTAAGTACTACGAAGATTATAAAATAGCCACTCAGTGGTCAAAAAAGAATTATGGGGACACGGAAGTTATCAGTTTCGATTATTTTGTTCTCGGTAACCCATATCAAGAATACTAACTATAGTCCGTAAAATATAGCATGATTAGAATGGCAGATGTCAAAAAAGTGACAACTACAATGCGACTGAACTTTGTAGTAACGTCATATCGATTGATTTAAAATAACACATGAAAAATTATTCGTAACTAGCGTGTTAACATTTTTCTAAGTACAGTGTACCACATGTAAATCAGCATAATATATAAAATCAGCAATAAAACTAAAAAAAAAAACATACTAATAAATAGTTCCAAATTTTAACCTAATTATCTATGACATCTTTACAAGATTACGTCTTGTTGCAAAACAATGAGCGCATTGACGTTGTATATTTCTTGTCTGTTTAGCGATTCTGATTTTAATGAGGAACACCCACATTTCCGGGCCTGAAAAATTATCTGTAGGTCATTCAAATATTTCCTTCGGGTGGGAATCGAACCCGCAACACGCAGGGCAGCAGTCAGTCTCTCGACCACTGCACCAACCACACCGCGGACACGGTTTTTTTATTGTGGGTTTGGTCGCGTAGCTATGCGTACCGTATTGTGTATCCAAATGTTTAATTTTATTTGCCCGAATTAAAACCAATATTATAAAATATTATATATACTGTAAAATATTGACTGAATAGGTATATATTAATTTTTTATTTACTTATATCGATTTGATCAGTACTTTCTTTATTTATAGGTATCGATTTGATCAGAATTTTCTCAGCACTAGTCACATTGGTTTGGCATCTGTCATTCTAATCAAGCTATATTTTATAGACTGTAGTGCGAACAAAACTTCTCATGAAAAAAGTTTATACTTAATAAAATGAAAACAAAAGAATGACGACAATATAGAAAATATTCTCATAATTCTATGCGATGCTAGAAAAGATCCCAATCTCATTCTTTACTTCATATAACTAAGCTACATCACTAATTTTCATTCTATACCGAGACACATTAATATAAATATACCTACAGGGTTTATTTCCAAACAATTTCCTTTAACTGCAGTCTACATTAAGATCTAAATGCAGAATCTAGTGGATGGCATTTTAAGTTCCATGTTTAAAGAAGATACATTTACTAAAACCTACTTTCGTAAAAAGCTTGCATTTAAAATGTTTCGCTATAAAAAAATGTGCGCTATATTTTGAAAGTCTACATACGGCACTCATAAAAACTCACTAGTTGTAAAATATAGGGCTGTGCTTAACGAGTCGGCTTAATGAGCTAGGGCTGTACTGCGCATGTCGGTATTTTACGTTATAACTTTTAACCTTCTCCCAAAAACGTTTTTCTGCCGCATCTGAGTTTCTATCAAGTTTTACGTCTATATGTATTCAGCCCATAAACTAACTCTTGTGCCAAATTCGGTCCATTCCGTGTTCAAGTGCCCTTGAGCCAGTTGGCTTCGTTTTTGCTCTGGATAGTCGTGTTCCTGGCCCAGTGACCAGAATAGCAATATATGCAAGTTTTAGTCGAATACATTCAAATAGTCTCACTAAGATAAGCAGGCGAATAAAAGTTAGCTGATTCAATTAATCGTTTGGATTTTGCAATTCGAGCGCTGAATTTTAATTTCCAATATTCAGAATGTTTTTAATATTTTGAAACGACACACTTCGTATGTATTCTACTCAATCAGATTGCTATTGATTACTTAATCTGATTGAAAAATTTTATACTTCTGACATGGTGGCGCACCGTCGAAAACGTGCCGTGCATGGTCTCCTCACGGTGTTTTCTTTCACCCATGAATCCGAAAAGATGGCGTATTTTGGGCTCGATGCTCCCCAAAAGCATTAACCACTGCATATAATATAATAGACTATGCCTAATCTCGTTGAGAAAGGCAACTCCTGAGGCTCATAATTAAGTTCATTTTTGCCACTAAACCCTGTAATCAATAAAGTATTAAGAGTCATTATGGAACCCTAATTATCCAAGTATAATATAGTAAGTAAAGTTGCTTGATTCTTTAGCGTGACCCGGCGACGGATGTTATTCAATGACAAAAGTTGGGATCGATAAGCGAGGGTTGGAAGTATTCCGACTAATTACTGTTTGGCTAAATAGTCTGTGTGACGTAAGTATGAAAAGACATGCTCTTATGTAGGTTCTAGATTTGAAAGAACATTACGGTGTAGTACCTAGGTACTTTTAAATCTAGATAACTCCAATCAATAGAAGCACGGGGAAGCAAAAATGCAAAACATTTTATGACACAAGTGAATGACAATCACGTAGTTTCACAAGTTATATAATAAACTGTCAAAATTATAATTGATCCTTCCTGACAAAAAATATATTAAGGGATTTGGCAATATTTTAAATTTGTCAGAATTATAGTGAAATGAAAAACGTTCCCTGAGGTTGCAAAAATATTCTAAGTCTACGGCTCGCAGTATCATCCACCTCTCAGAAGAAGGTCTACCCTACTTCTTCTAAGCTTTTAGCTTTGACACTGGAATTTTAATTAGGAACGAAATTAATATATCTGAATAAAAAAAAACACTAAATTTCATAACATAATTTTATTATAATTATTGAATTCAAAAGGGACTTCATTGCGCTAAAAGTATAATATTTATTTACCTCGACGTTTTAGCGCAATCGCGAAAGTTTAAAAAGTACAATAATTTTATTATAATCAAATTAATGTTGTTGTTACGCAAATTGGAATACCGAATCTAAAAAACGATCGCATTAATATAGACGTTTGAAATCTGTTTAATTTAATTTATACCATAATAATTATTGGATTAGAATCCATTTTATTTGAATATTAAATATTTCAATCAGATTAATTAATCAATAGTAATCTAATTGAGTAGAATATATATAAAATGAAATAGGTTTCAAAATATTACAATCATTTTGATCATAGGAAATTAAAATTTTGCGCTTGTATTGCAAAATACAAACGATCAATTTAATCAGATAACTTTTATTCGCTTGTTTATCTTAAGCATTTGCCATATCAGAAGCCTATGAGTGGTTTGAGACTAAGTTCATCAACCACGCCATAAAAGGAATAAGTGGGTAATATTACCAATAAAATGGGTCACATCTGAAAATCAGTTGCCTTAAGGCCCTTTTTTTTGGCTCGTGCTTAGAACTTTTAGTATGTAAATCTAAAATCAACTAATGTATAACTAAATTAATCTTCTGCGGGACAGAAATATATAATTATAATCTTTATATTTTCTAATAAAAATCAGATTTTATTTAACTCTTCGAATCGAAGAAGTACAAAATTATTTCAAATCAAATAATTTTATTTGCATAACCACATTAAGCTTTTCAGCATACAAAAATTTGTTCAAATAACTTCATAATAATATAAAATAATAAAAATTTATAATTATAAAAATGTGTTGTGTCTGTGTTGAATTAAGCAATAATGAGATTAAGCGGATTCTAATGACAATCCATCAGATATCATTCCACGACGTACATGTTAAAATATAGACTTCCTATTATCACCAAGGGACCAGCATGTACGGTAAAATAATGAAACAAAAGGAAAGTAAATTCTCCAACCCTAATATCATACATTTCTTAGTACGCCAGCTATAACGAGTAAATCGAAGTTTCTCGAGGTGTGACGGGTAAACAAACTAAATCACCGTATCTGCTTACCCGCTTAGCAGGGTTATGTGTATATAATGACGGCATGGCGTCACTTATGTAGTTACGGTGATTTTGTTAGGTGTTTTTGATGATTGAGGATTGTAGAGAGCAATTGAAGTCAGATTTTTAGACTTTAGGTTTTTCTAATATTTATAATTATGTATAATTTTAGACGCTTACATTTTTAATTATAGTCAATTTTTTTTTAAGTAATCTGTTAATTTTAGGTAAGTAATTAAATAGAATGCTGTAACATTACATACAACTGAATAAGATGACTGCATAAAAGCATTACTTTCAAAGAATACAAAAATACTGGAAATGTTAATTATGAATAAAACAATACTTTGTACATAAGCAGACATAATACAATAGAAAAACATCAGGTATTAAATTTACAATAGTCCTTTCAAAACTTTTGAACCGTTTGAAAATTCCTTTTGCCATGATAAATATAAATGTGAAATTTTTGCTTCATTTTAGTACGGATATTTTACCATCACACCGGGGGATAACTGCCTATTAATGCCCGATCAGGCAACATGATGTATTGAAAATCCGATAACTCTCGGCCAGGCTATATAAATACAAAATTGGCACAGCGAGACTGCCCCATAATAACTCTTTTGCAGACCAGGACTAATAGCTCTTTTTTCAAACCTTTGTATCGTGAAACGAGTATTGATGTGAGAAAATAAATTATTACGAAGGAAAAGGATTTAAGAATGAGTTGAGAAATGGCTGTGGGTAAAGTTGGGAAACCCAAGATAAACAAAACCTAATGAACGCGTATAAAAGTATGTCCTAATGAATGGAGTTAAACGCGTAGGTACCTACCAAAAATGGCGTCGGTAGTCAACGCCTTGCTTAATGAAGTGCCAATGCCAAAGGACCAGAAAACGGAAACGCGAATAAAGACCAAATAGCCGAAAAAAGTTTAAAGAAAGGGAAAACGGTGACTAAATTTGTTTCTAATGAAATTTTATTCTGTTGTTGATCAAGGACCAATCAACGACAGGCCCAATTTTACGGTGATTTCTTAAATCTTGGCTTATAGGACACAAACGGAGAATTAAAGTTCTATAACCCTTCAAGATTACAACCAAGACCCTTACACAATTATATAGTACCACATTAGAGTAGTTTGGCGGCATTATCAATGCACGAGCCTACCCTCCCAGAGGTAATCACTGCTAAGACGCACGCGTAGGCCCGGGTATCTATTGAAACATTAATAACAAAATAAAATATGTTTTAAGCTTGGATATGCGTTAAGTTTATGTTGCACTGTGTTTTCTCTTAGGAAATAAGATAAACAAAATAACAACGCGATTGAATGCAGAGGAAATATTGGTATGAGAACGTTCATTATAAGAACCGCGAAACAGTGGAATGCGCTGCCAGAGTGGATCTTCCCGGATAGTCACAATCTGGGTGTCTTCAACACGCGATTGAATCGGTTTCTTCTAGGAAAGCGTGCTCCATCGTAGATCGCATTATCGCTTAACATCAGGGGAGATGGCGGTCAAACGGAAACGTAAAACTAATAAAAAAAATGAGAGGATTTTTTTCACGTTTGCCAGCTTTGCCATTAATGGATCTATAATCCGAACTTCGGGCAACTTTTGTTTATTTTATGAAACTGTTTTCTATCTAATTTCTTTCTTTCATTCTCATCGTGTTAGATGAAGAAATAGGGTCGTGGAGGGCAGACAAACAGTCGCTCTATGGAAAATACCAGTATTTTACTTAGAGTGACTGCTTGACTGACCGCTATTAAGCTGCATCCGGTTAGACTGGAAGCCGACCCCAACGTATTTGGGAAAAAGCTAGGCTAACTATCACCGACAGTTATTTTTTTTTGAAAAATAATTGCCCTGCACTAGGAATTGCGTTTACAGACACATATACACCTATACCCGGTACAATTATCTGTAGATAATACGAATATTTGCTCTCTGCGGGAATCTAACCCATGACACGCGACGCAGCAGCCGACCTCTCAACCACTGAACCAACCGCGCCATCGTCATAGTTGTAGTCTAAATGATACTGAAAACGGTAAAACTTTAAAACAGTTTCTAAAACATAAAATCCATAAACCAATTATTTTATTTTCTATCCACACTAACATTTGGAACACTTTGCAGCGGTCATGGCCGCCGGCTACAGGGTGGTCCTATAAATATCTAATAGTTACTAGACACACATAACGTGAATAATTTAGTACATTTGATATTAACGGTGATTACCGTACAATGAACTGGGGTTTGGAATTAAAAGTCAAACTGGCAGCCAATGTAACAAATAATATGACAAATTATTATTTAGTGCCAAATGTTTGTGTAGGTCATATGTTATATTAATAAATAAGTCATCATTTATTTTACGAAAGTGCTAAATAGAAAGAAATAAAATTTTGGCCTATATAATTTAATTTAATTTAATAATTCTTTTATTTGGGACAACATAGGAACCATTTTTGTTAGTACCTTAAAAACTACAACTTATACACTAGGATTTGTAACAAAATTTAAAATACCAAGTTAGTGAGTCATGTACTTAAGAGGCATTTCATGCGGACAATGATTCCGCATGAGATGCCTCAGTACAGGAGCTCTCAGTTCCTCAGCTACGACTTTCAGGATGCTATTGCTGCTACCCCGAATCCTCCTCACAAGCGAAGCCACCTTTTTCCTGATGATAGCATGGAAACCATCTGTACTCGCTTGGGCAAACATCCCCGAGGCACTACAGAAACGAGGGAGTTTCAATATCATCCTGAAAACATTGTTATATTGGACGCGCAATGCATTTAGCGTCCCCCGTGAACAGCTGAACCACAGACTTCCCGTGTACAGGCCTTGACAGTACACTTTAAACATGGTTATTTTGACCTGATCAGTACAACGAAAACATCTGCTCGCCAACATATTCCATATAAGGTCCTAATTTATTAGGTAATTTCCTTTTAAGGGGTCAATGTGTAAGTGTTAAGGATTAATTTAAGCCATTGTTAAAATTTTTACACCAATTTTATTTATTTCTTAATGTTCGCTGTTCATAAAGCAGTTTTCGTCTTGCTAGCAATATGTTAATTTCAAATAATTCGTTATATCCATTTAATTCTTAGCTTAATTGAATGTATTTGACTTATATATTAACCCTTTCAAAGGAAATTACCTAATAAATTAGGACATTATATAGGTAATTATCACTGAGGTAAGGGGC
The DNA here is from genome assembly GCA_935421205.1 of Xylocampa areola. NCBI lineage: Eukaryota > Metazoa > Arthropoda > Insecta > Lepidoptera > Noctuidae > Xylocampa > Xylocampa areola. Next base: position 12,300,625 of record OW285218.1, on the reverse strand, counting down.
AGCTCTGGTACCCGTGATATAATTTACTTGTGTTATGTACTAGATCTCTCACAATGCTTAGGAAATTAACATACACCATATCCAATGAAGTACGTACAAGAACCCAACTCGAGCCCGCGGCTATTGTTAGCCCGATACTTTGTTGTCCAATCCCGGACTGACAAAGGTTGCGGGTTCGAATCCCGTTCGTGTCTATTATAGTCCAATGTTTCTTAAGAAAATAATAATTATTATTTTAAAACAAACTAATGTCTTAATAAAGAAGCATACAAGCAATGATAGAACTACAAAATCGAGAAAATCTATTGCTACAACATTTTAACATAACAAAAGTACAATAAAAATAATCCGTCCATGTTTTCTCAAGAGGAACTTAAACAACCAATGGCAAACTGTTAAAAATATGACGTCATTGTTAGCCGAACGTCGAATTAATTCAAAATGGCCATACCGTTATTTATGCCCAAGTGCGCTTGGCAGACAATTAAACGAAAAAGCTATCTGGACTGGTTCCTTTTCGCTTTATTTTCTTACCACCTTCACCAACCGTTGAGTGCTAACACCTGGGTACTGTGGTTGACGTATTGGGTATCATTTCAGCTGGCGTATTGGGTAATGGCAAAATGATGGTCACTTTAAAGTACATTGCGTTGCACGTTTTGTATTTTTTAAATCTTATTAGACAATGTATATCATACGACGCTATTTACTAGTTAGTAAATACGTCTGTAGGATTAATAATATAAAAAAAAAAAAAAATTGATAAAAAGTACGGACTTCTTTGCATAGACAACTTTGTGCCATCCCATTTGAGACTGATATCTTAATTACCAAGAAACCTCTCAAAATTTCTTCAAGGACATAAAAATATTACTAAGGCGAATCATCAAAAAACTTCCATAATAAGAAAACAAAAAATAAAGCGAAGGTTTCACCAACAAAAACTTAATTACAAATGGTAAGGGCGAAGCTACACCGGCGGCTCGGGTCGTGTCATTTCCGGTTTCGCCGCCCACCGTGTACACAGACTAAATATTATTACAGAAAAACCGTTTTGGCACATTCTTATTCACTGTTATGCGGTATCGGTAAAGTGATTAGCCTGTATTTATACCGGTACTTACGTCTTTCAATATACGAATGTTGCTTTTTATTAAGGTGTATCTGGGACACATTTATTTTTATTTAATTGTGTAAGGTAACGACGCGTACTACTTATTGACAACGTTGGCAGGAGAGGTTAAATGGATCCGGTCTTCAAGGAAACTATGACAGAAGACTCATGTTTATACCAGGTTGCGACTCACTGACAATTTCCATTAATTTATGTTTAATTAATTATAATAATGCAGAATTATTTAGGTGGATCTATTTTAGTCGCTTCCAAAGTCTTCAACAGAAACTTGTCTTAATTACTATTTTTCAAAGAAACATTGAAAAAATAATAGACAAGAACAGGGCTTGAACATTTGACGTTCCGGGTCATTACTCTACCAACTGAGCTACCTTGTCTCGTTCAAAATCCATTGAATTTTTCAATCTTCTTTGTATTCGTCTTAAGGAGACGCCTGGTGATATTTATCTAGCAATCATTTACAGATCTACTAATCTACTATCCCGTTCTTGTCTATTATTTTTTCAATGTTTCTTTGAAAAATAGTAATTAATATAGGCATTACATGGCCTCAACATGTATAGAAAAATATAATTATATGTGATTTATAAAGAAACTTATCTACCTAAAATATTATTTTCAAAACTTTTCTATGGACTTATTTAGCCCGTCAAATTCTTACAAGCTTCCTGAAGTATGACAAAAGCGAAAAATAATCCGCGCTAATTACTCGATAAGTCAATTATCTTGTCTTCCATTTTCGTGCCACTTTAATAAGCAGATTTCAAACGGTCCCGACCGACCAATGAACCGTGAAAGTACAGTCAGTGGCAGTGAAAAAAAAACTAAAGGTATTCCACCAAACGAGCTTCCATTTATTTTCTCGTTAATCCTTAATTACACTTCTCGCTTGTCTTTTCATTTCCTACGTTGATCGTGCCTCAATTCCTGACCGTTTAATACCGTTAACCGCTGTTATGCCAAAAAGTAAAAACCTTAAGCGCGACTGTACATTGTATCATTGTTCGGAAAATATCGAAGTTGAGTGTTGGGACATTGTCGTGGATGGTTAAATAAAACCGAGACTGAGTTTAAAGTTTTGATTTGTTGTACTTTTTAGTGTTCATTTAATATACGACTTCGCGGCAAACCGCGGCAAACACGTCAAAGACTATCCGCAAATCTTTGCGGATAGTCTTTGACGTGTATGTAGAACAAGAAAGCTAAACCTAGACAGAAACGCCAAGACTGCAAACGAGCTTAAAAGACATCAGAACATTAGAAACTAAAATTCAATTAAATTAAAACGTATAGGTTTTATTCGTACCTTCGTACAGAAATAGGTTCGGGAGCTAATAAACGACAAATTCTCATCTCGCAAGTAATAAAAGTCGAGGAGTCCCATTGACTTTTACAGGTACTATAATACCGAGTTAATGGGCAAGCCAGCTGTCTCCTGCATTATTGCCATCTTTATATGGTACACATTACTTCCATCACCGTGAATCATAAAGTACCAGGGCGCCATACATTGCTGGGAGAATCCTTTCCTCATAACTTGTAAAGCCTTACATCCCTCGGAAACAAATGAACATATTTTCAAATTATGCCACCAGTCGTGCAAAATACAAAGTGTGCTTCCTAAATCTTGAGCAAGATTGTGTGTGATAATTGCGTCTTTAAAAAATATATATTGATACGTACATAATATTTGAGCATTTAGTAAATTATTGCCATTTTCAATCTTTAAAAAAACTTCGTTATAAAGTCGAAAAATGAGACATAAAACTTTTTATAACTCTGCCGATGGAGATACGCTTGATAAAGTCCAAATTTTCATTTGGCAATAATTTTTCGTTCACTGTTCCGTTATAATTGATTTATCTTGTCTGAATCACATTATCAAATTTTATGCATGACTGAGCGTTATCAAATTAATCTAATTGCTCTTCGTACTTATTTCTTATTTGTCGCTTTTGGGGAAAGCTTTTCAAAGAATATTTTACTGTAAACTTATTTTTTTATAAAATGTAGCTAGTGTCACATTCCACTATTAAACATTGTCCAAAATACAAGCTATAGCTTAGTCAGGGCGCCAGTAACAATATCAATAGATCATTTCTTTTTCTTTTTTTTTTTTGAAATGTTGTATACCTTTGAAAAACTCTCTAAATTATAAAATTGTGTCAATAAATACTTTTTGTTTTTTAGTGGAAACCGTAAACCGTAAATATCATAGAAATATAGCTAATGGTTAATATAGATTTGAACTAGCGAAACTTCAAAATCTTACTTTAATGTCGCCATTTGTAAATATTTTTTTTATTACAATAACAAATAATTGAATTTTGCCTAATGGTTACCCTTAAAAAAGCAGCTAACCTTACCCTTTATTATTTTCAGATCAAACAATTTAAATTAAATTGTTCTCGATTCCATTTCTGTAATATTTTGCAATCTTTCAAATCCCTTCAATAGTAAAAGTGAGACGAAGTTTGTAAATAGAAAAGACGTCAGAGGGGAAGCCTGTACGATTGGTCCCCCAGGCGTTGTATACGATGAAAGGAATTGAGTAGCAAACTTTTTTTTTATAGTTAATTTAAATTTGAAGTGGCAAAATGTATTGGCGAAGGAGATTTATTTGAGGTTAACCCATATGGTGCTGAAATTTTAGAGTTTACATGTATATATGTGCTTCATATAGAACGAGATTAAGCTGCGCTTGCCGCTGCTGGTCTTTGGATAAGTGAGTAGTTAAAAATACTTCAAGCGGTCGCCCATCTACAGAATAACTGCGCCAAGCCATGCTTCCCTTAAGGCCTTAGTTTGCACTAGACTATGTGCCTCTTAAATAATATGTCAATGTAAAATAAAAGACAAGAAAAAAACAAAATCAAGAATATCTTTTTGCAAATTAGACCATTAGAAATTGCACTTTTTTAACGTCATACACTACAATAAGACAGTCCCCAAAAACACCCACCCTTCAATAAGAAGGCGTTGTGCCCATTAAGATTTAAAAACTAGAAAAAAGGTTACGTTAATAGGTACATTATACTGCATCAAGTACCTCATCAATTCAAGTTGGCACATCTCTGGAATGCGTAATGCTTTTTAACTGCACCTCCCACGTCATCGCTATGACGTTATCGAGTAATTTTACTGGTGCAACGGACGCCAGCATAGATATGACGTCATTCGTGTGAGATACTATTCAACTTAAAGAAGAACTTTAAAAAATGTGTAAACAATAAATTAGGAACAAATTAATGAACCTTGACTTAGGTATAAGTAAATAACGAGGCGGAAAAAAATATTTTGAGGTTGGTAATATGTTTTAGATAGAATATTTTATTGTAGACAGGAGTCAGTAACATAGACAGAGGCGGAATACAAACGTCTCTATCATAATCTCAAAGCTTAAGAAGTTAACTTTTATAGAACTATAGCAAATAATCTTACTGTCGATGTCATGATAAACATACCCAAAACATTCTCATCTTATAACCACATACATTTCATGCGTATGCCGAGATAACACGAATATTCAGCAAAGAATCACAAGCGTCGTTCGAGAAAAATAAAATTCCGACAAAAGAAAAACGCATCGACCAAAATTGTTTATGAATGTACAAGCACTCTTTCATCGGTCCATTATACGAAATTATTAGTATTGTATTTTCTCAATAATCTTAGAATAATATATCTTATTTTATTGGACACCGAAAGCTCTAGTTAGATTCAGTGTTGACTATTAGAATAGTAGTTTTCTCCAAAACACAGAGACGTTGAGATAAACATGGTTGCGTTTACCCACACAAAAATCACGCTAAGCACAATTTACCCTCAACGATTTGGCCAGTATTACGATACAAACCCCAAAAACTCCTTACAATAGGAATATTAAAATAATTATCGTTTGTGTGTAAGCTTAAACTGTTGAGTCTGGCTAGGTCAGCAGGTCTGGACTTATAGTCCAGATTTTCATGGATGGTTTCAAGTGCGCTGTAGTGCGAACTTTGCGGGTTAAGCAACAGGTCGTCATAGCGGACTGGGAAAATATGTTCAGAGATAACCGACAAAAGGGAAATGGAGATAGAATTCGTTAAAATATTCATTTTTCATAACCTCTCAATATTGAATATGCAACGTATAGTTACTATAAGTTTTAAATTATATCATAAAGCTAGAATATCTTATGTCCCGCTTCAATTAATTTGTAGGATATGCAATCATATATATAACAATCACCAAACCCCAAAAACTGTATGAGAACGATAAATATAGAAGATTAAATTTACCAAAAATAAAACCACCCAACAAGCAACTCAACCCAAACAAAAAATAATAAACAATGTACTCGTAGGTATGCTATATTCGTCCAATAACCAATACCTCAATAAAACAAATCTTTTAGTATAGTTACCTGCATAAAATCCTAATAAATTGTAATAAGAAAGGTTCGTAAGAAAATACATGGCTTAGGATGGCCCGACTTACTTCCATGACTTCTTCAATGACGTCGGTCACGTATGTCGGTCGTGCGTACCTACCTATGCATTGTGTCCTATGAATTCGATTTTCCTTTCGATTTGCAATCTCGCTGACCGGTTAGTTTGGGTGCCGGCTTTAAGGCGATTATGCACTGCGTCCGATAGAAAAACACGATTCCAAATGGCCGTAGAATTACAGTTCTATCATAAAAAATAGTCTGCAGTCTAGGAACTTGTAAACTGCTTTTAATTTGTTTAGTTGTAGTCAGTATATAAAAACAAATTACATTAGGTAGAGTTAATTGCAAATAACTAAAACCTACATCGAGCTAGCCAAATACTCGCGCGAGAATAGTTATAATTATTTAACTCGACGTGTACAGGTCTTTTGGAAGATTTATCGAAGTAATATATATTATTAAGAGAATTTAAGAATTAACAGGGTATCTGTCAAATGAAATTATGGTCGATGTAAACCTATATATATTTCGTATGAACGTTTGAACCATTACTACTAATTCTTCACAAAATTTTCTGGCTGCATATTTTCTCCTATAGAGACGCAATGCATAAGCGCCCTTACGAGTACACAGCCTCACGATATTTCTTCCCCTTGTTATCATAAGAAGCCTCTATTTTATCCTGAAGCTTAGGGAAGTTAGGGGTCTTACAAATGGGCCTGCCTGTTTATAACACAATACGTCACGGTCGACCTTTCCCCTTTTCACCCGCGCCGTGTGACGCATATAAACGGACAAACAAAAAATAATGAATTTTAATGTCGCACAATTTCTATAAGAACACGTTTTTATGTTTTTTGTGTTACCAGCGGGATATCTTTTTAATTTGACTGTAGAACTTTGTAGTTTTCTTTTATAGTGACTTATTTTCTTTCCGACAGTAAAATTCGTTTGTTCAGAAAGTTGTTTATTTTAATAAAAAATTTATAAGATCTTTTAAAAGATAATAGAAATGCATATATAGAAAATTCCACGCAGGGAAAAATTCCTAACATTATCTATCCAAAAAAAACTCGACCACATCTATTAACATACAGCTCAGCATTTACCGAAAACCAATACAAAGCCAAACTATGAATCCACTCCCTGTATCGGGAGAAGAACTGTACAAAACTTAGATTGGACGAAGAAGACTCCAACCGTCGGAGACCCCGTTTGTGCATATTTAAACACCATGAAATACCTTCCCACGAGGCCGCATCAAGAAAAGATTTGGTAGGTACTGTATTATGTATATATCGTAAAACATTGAGCTGCGAAAAGGAACAGATATCGGAATACTTGATATGTGGTACTGGGCTTTGCAGCGTGATGCAGTACACACAGCATCACGCCTGTATTCCCCGAAGGGATAGGCAGAGGTGTACACAGTTGTACACCCACATTTCACCAATGCTGTTATTAAGTCCCAGGTGGTGAGCCTATTGCCATCTACCGGGCACAATTTCAAACTCTAGGCTGCTACTGAGAATTTCAATAACACTACACGACGCGGGAATCGAACCCGAGACCTCATGCTCAGCAGTCGCGCTTAAGACATCTAGACCAACAAGGCAGTCTGCAGTGATGCATTAATAAACAATGGATAATGTCAGCTTTTTTATCTAATTGCAGTACTTATGCGACACGGTTCTAAAGGCATAATTTTCCTGTTTCATTGACGGACTCTTTTTATTTAAACGTTGTAGCAGAGTATAAATTTAACTTGTATCGTAAACGCGTTTCTTGACTTAAACTATTGCACACACACCCAGACCCGCAAAAAAAATCCCTAGATCATTCAAATATGTGTTCCAAACGTGAATTGAACCCGCAACACATACCGACAGAGTTAAAGAGTTGACCCACTATAATCACAATATAAAACAATGTTTTAACAATCTATATTGTCTCAACTTCTATGATAATTTATTTAAAAAAAATTCAATGTGGAATTTCCCTATGTGTTTTATGTCAAGAAAAGATTTGGTAGGTACTTTAATATGTATATATGTATGTATACTCGTAAAACATTGAGCTTCGAAAAGAAATATATCGGAATACTTAATGTGTGTCATGAATGGATAACGCTGGCGTTGCAGTTAGCTTTGAGTCGTATGTAACGGTTCGGTTACGTTCGCGTTTTTTAACCGATTTTGGAGGTTCGATACGTTAGTATGACTAAGCAAAGGGAATGTTTAATTTATGATTCTTATATCCTTACATCAGTAGTCCACACTTGGGGTTTGCCAGCAAGACATGGAGCGTAGTATTCTGGAAGTCAAGAACTATCAAACCGCATAAGAAACCATATACTGCGCTCCAAAACCCAAATCGCCGACATTGGTTAGAAAGCCGCCAAACTGAAGTGGAACTGGGCCAGACATATCTGCCGCATGTGTCGGACCAGTTGTGGGCTAAACTTACAACCGAGTTGGTACCACAAAACGTTACACAACATCGTGGCAGGCCAACACGGAGATAGCGGGACGAACTAGACTCATACTGTCCAAATTGTCCCATAAAAACCCTGACCTGTTCGACTAAGATTCAGGAATCGGGTATCAGTGCTAAATGTAATCTTTATTATCTTAAGAAATAAATCTATCGCATAGAAAAAGTCAAAAGCAATTTACTCAAAAAAGAGTAAATGGGGACGCCTTAGAAGGACCTCCAAAAAGTACTCACAACCGGCGCGCGTGTATGACAGATATAAGAAAGTGGATGAAACAAAAGGAGTATGTAAAGATCATAGCAGGCGGCGTATTATAGTTTCTGTCCCCCTTGAGAAAAAGGCATGAGTTTATGTGTTTATGTGTATGTATGTAATATTTTAAAACATTTTGGTAACTACAACAAAACGTTGTTCCCAGACACTCTCATAGAATATATCGTAATACTTGGTATTAACCTTTCGGCTCAGTAACGTACAGATCTGTACGTTGTAACAATAAAAATCTATTGTGTCTGCTAATGACTGACGCAACAGCTTAAGAAATCTATCATGTTTTGAACATACTGTGTACTTGTGTATCTATGTTCTTAGACGTAAGTATGTAGGTACGTCACGTTTGTGAAACAAACAAAAGCAGGTAATTGATTTCCGTACAAGTCTAGGAAGCTACAAAAGTTTCCTCTAACAGCATCCTCTTGAGTTATAGAAACAACTTGCTACAATCTCATTTGTATAGCAAACCCACTAACCGAGGTTGTTCGAGCAATTTCCGGAGTTTTTCCTATGGCTGCATGTATTCCATCTTCCTGACAAGGAAATAGAATATTCGAGAAATATGCACCACGCAACAATGTGAAATATTTTTGAGTTCTGGGAAGTGTAGGTCAAATAACTCTTCACAAAAATGGAAATATTTCATACAAATTTTCGGTGTGTACAAAAGGTGTCACAGAATTTTTCTTTCCAAAAATATTTATAACTTTAGAGTTCGCTACGCATCCGATAATGTATGTAAAAGTAAGTTTTTTTAAGGTAATCGCATCTAGACGACTTTGAATTATTTGCAAAGTTGGTCGTGTCGATTCAGTCATCGTATAGGAACTGCTGAATAGATAGCGATGACGTCACCGCAAAACGTTATAAAATGTGAAAGAAGAATTTGGAGTAGTGAGTAGAGGTCGGGATGACTTAGTTAGCAGACCTAGCCTCCTAAATACTCCTGCCTGGATTATTCATCTGGGAGGCGTGGTTCAAATCCTGCTCGCGGAAGTATTTTGCTTTCCACAAAAATTTATAACTTTAGGTGTGCTAGAAAAAAATGCATAACTAGTAATTAGTGAGTTTCTGTCTAAGCAAATGCGTGGATTATTGAATGGTTCGTAGGTGCTCCGTTCAAATGTGTGTCTGGGTGTTAAGAGGTAGAGGAACGAATGGCGGGAAGGGGTATTGTTTACTTTCCAATGTACAAAATTGTACGTGATAATAATAATATTTCTATATGTATTGGAGAAATTGAGGTGCTCGTGGCTAAGTAACAGCCGCACAGATCGATCGGTCGAGGTTAAGCTGAGCTTGCCGCGGTTGGTCTGTGGATGGGTGACCATCTTTTCATACCGAGACCCCTCCGTGCCTCGGAGAGCACGTTAAGCTGTCGGTCCCGGTTGTTAAATTAAGATCTATGACAGCCGTTACGGGTAGTCAGAAGCCCGAATGTCTGACAACCAGTCATACCACGAGATATCGTGTTACCCAGTAACTGGGTTGTGGAGGTCAGATGGGCAGTCGCTCCATGTAAAATACTGGTATTAAGCTGAATCCGGTTTGACTGGAAGCCGACCCCAATGTAATTGGGAAAAGGCTAGGCAGATATATATGTATTGGAGAAATTCAAATTTTCACTTTTTTTATTATTCTTTTTGCTTCTTAGATAAAGTACCTAACTTGCCTTGCATTTTTAAACAGCATTTACGAAATATGTCATGAGTTTTGTCGGTTTTCTACATAAGTTTAAAGATAGAAGGTTAAATTTAGACTATTAAACCCATAGTAACCCTCGAACATGGCCCCACCTTTGTATGACACGCTAAATTCCCTCCAGTCAGAGAAAAACGTACGTATAAAACCTGCTAGTGCGTAACACTATCCTCGAAATATATACGAGGAACTGGAAAGTTGTCGAGTCAGCGACTACCACTTACAGGGCCTTAAAGATCAATTTATAAGATAGCTCCCGTAAACATACTTACATACATGTTTCCTTAACTCTCACTATTGCCGGAAAATACACGGGCACTGTTCTTTGTTCTCAAACTAAAATAGAATCCTTTCTTCCTTTTGTGTTCTTGTGCAAATAAGAATAGGTTTTCCTGTGAAAGCCGACTACTCTATTGGAAAATTGGATGTGCATTCCGTTTGCAGTGCAAAGTATGTTAGACCGAGCATTCTTTGCATACCTTGTGATTTGATGTCAGTCAGTATTTGTTAAGGTAATCGCATCTGTTCGACTTTTTATTAACTGCTATTCAGTTAATAAAAAGTAGTATTAGTAATAGTGATGACGTCAGCAAAAGTCGAACCTAATGTGGAATAATGTGGAACATAATGTGGAAGATTCATTCGGAGTAGTGAACAGAGGTAGAAATGGCTTAGTGGTCAGAGCGCCTGAGCTTGTATTTATTGGTATAGATATAATATCTTACACTTGGGTGTTTTGTTAAATAATTTTAAGCTCCCGTACATGCACCCTTTATGGGTATTACGTTATTAAATATGTCACATATTTTTATAATTTTTGAATACAAGTCTTGTTGGTTGCTGGTCAGTTACAGCTGTCTAGCGTAAGATCTTCATGGTATTATTTTGTATTGCACTTAATTCACTTCAAAATTTCAAATTGTTTTGCCAGTCAGATTATTCTATTCCGTTCATGTCGTAAAGAACCAACATCTTGTTTGAGTTATAAATAGACCTTTCAAATTTATTAACGCATCCGTAGCGAACTCTAAAGTTATAATTTTTTGTGGTAGAATGTCACCAGTATAGGGGCCGAATAGATAGCGATGACGTCACTAAAAGACGTATTAAAATGTGGAAAAAGAATTCGGAGTAGTAAGTAGAGGTGAAAATGGGTTAGTGGTCGGAGCGCCTGGAGTTATCCGGGAGGCGAAGGTTCGACTTCGAGTCCTGCTCTCGATCGTATTTTACTTTCCATAAAAAAGTATAATAAAGTTATACGTGTTAGAGTTGTTCAAACCGCCCGTAGGCCAAAAAACAGGTATTCGGTGAGATAATGTGTAAAAACAGGACTGGTATGTATATTGTTTTATCAACTTTATCAAATTTTGTTGTAGGTCGTTGTACCTGACTAAAATGCCTTAGGTTACAAAGTCTGTTACCTCAACATCGCCTCGAACCTGGTCTAGACGACATATAAATTGTTTATGGCCCATTGTTATTGATTTTTATTCACTTTATTGCTCATAAACTATTAAGTTTGGTGGCCAACAAATAAACTTTGATGGACGGTAGTTTTCTTCGTATTTGAGTTGGGTATTCTTGAGTTTTATTGCTTGTAGCATTTGGTTAAAATAGGGCTTTTAAAATATACTACGCCTCTTTCCTATTGGGGTAGACAGAGACTATCGATTTCCACCTCTTTCGCTACATCTATGTACATTAACCTTTTCATGCTTGTTCGGTAGATGAGGTTCTTTTTGTCGTGACCCGACACTTTTTTATTTTTAGTACTTATATACTAAACCTTAAAGTATTTTGTTTAGAATCAGTAACAAAATCGCTTGCAATTTTTTTACACTGTGTTATATTATGTCAAAATATATTGGACAATATTGGACCCAGTAACCGGGCTTCCAAGTGCGCCTGCGTATAACTTTGTTAGATTTCATCAGACATTTTAAAAATTTTTGATACTCATTCTTTATATGAAAGTATTTGACGAAAATAGAAACAGAATTATAACAATACGTCGTCTTTTACACTGATAAAATCTGTATGGTATGTGAAAAATACCCATACACTAGCTCAACATTCAAAACCAATCTAAAAAAATCTATCATACTCAAGCATCATATTGCAAAGCAGCCATTTTTTACAGTAACATAAAAGTAAATATGCACAGACTAACAATTTTGCGTCAATCAATTCGCGGAGCTCAGTAGCGGCGTAAAATTTACTGCACATCGATGTTAGGGCCAACACACACACGAAACGCAAAGAAGAAAAAACAAAATACGAATACTTGGTACTCTTGGTCATTGTCGACTATAATAACAGTACCCAAAAGTCACACCCCTCACCGCCTTTATATTTTTTCACAGATAAGAAAAACCGGGGAACTACACCATTATATCTGCCTAGCCTTTTCCCAATTACATTGGGGTCGGCTTCCAGTCAAACTGGGTGCAGCTTAATACCAGTATTTTACATGGAGCGACTGCCTACCTGACCTCCACAACCCAGGACTGGGTAACACGATATTTCGTGGTATGACTGGTTGTCAGACTTTCAGGCCTCTCACTACCCGTAACATAGTGTCCGTCATAGATCTTAATTTGCCAAGTGGGACCGACGGCTTAACGTGCTCTCCGAGGCACGGAGGGGTCTTGGTATGAAATGATGGTCACCCATCCACAGACCGACCGCGGCAAGCGCAGCTTAACCTCAATCGATCGATCTGTGCGGCTGTTACTTAGCCACGGGGAACTACACCATTGATAACATCAAATAACATAACATATAGCATCACGCCTGTATTCCCCGAAGGGGTAGGCAGAGGTGTACACAATTGTGTACACCCACATTTCACCATTTTTAAGTCCCATGTAATAGGTGGTGAGCCTATTGCCATCAACCGGGCACATTTCCAAACTCCGGGCTGCTACTGAGAATTTCCTAACAGAAAAACTCAATAACACTTCGCCCGACCCGGGAATCGAACCCGAGACCTCTTGCTCAGCAGTCGCGGCTACGGACCACTAAACCAACGAGGCAGTTTCATGAAACTGCTTTTCAACAGTGGGCTGATGATGCTAATAATGCCGGCTACTGCTTCAGTACTGTGTCGTATTCTGGCGGCCGGCATCCAATGGGAATTTCAAAATAACCCGTTTTGATCCTATATCGTCTTTTATGTGGCTGTTCGTGTGTGTGTGTTACGTTCGAGCGTGGAGTCAAAATAAGACAGAAGTAATTACATTAATCGTGTGTAAAATTCCTGCATCTGCCGAAACTAAACATCAGTTTAAAGTTCAACATTTTCATCAAACTGCCGAACAGCAGTCAAATTATCGGTCAATACTGTTTAAAATATCGTTGTCCTCGAGGACTTATGCATCTACGGAATCCTTAAAACCTTAAAATCCCTTTTTACACGACTGCCCAAAAAAGGAGTGTTATGTTTTTAGGATTCATGTATGTATGTATGTTTGTGAGTTATGTTTGTATATATTATAGTTTGTATTCCACCATAACTTCTAAACGCCTGAACCGATTTAGATGTATAGGGAATCGTTAGAATTCTTACAATGTCCCGGATAACATAGGCTAGTAATATTTAAATAAAAAATATAATTCACACGTGGCAGGCGTGCTTTTTAATTAATTTCATCTTGTTAATACTTCATGAACGCGGTGCTAACCTCTTACCGATTAAGAACCACTCATTGCCTGCACTAACTTTTACCGGGGTTCCCTAGTCGCAGCTGTATTCGCCGCAACCCCGACAGCGTGTGCTTAGGCCCTAAGTCAGTGGCCGCGAGCGAGTGCCTCGTAAGTCACGTGAAATACACGGGCTTATAAGAGCTAGGGAATTATATTTTCACGCTCATTTTCGTTTATGGGAGTTGGGCTGCAGGTTATAAAGATTTTTCCCTTTTTTGATGTTTCGATCCGAATAAATTGGAAGAAAGAAAGTATAAATAATATTTTTAGAAAACATGCTCTTAGGATTGATAGCTATTTACTTGCTCATCGTCGACTTTTAAAGCTATACTGTGGGTAGATTAGATTAGCAAATCACGAATATTTATAAAAATCTGCTGCATCAGAATCAATTCTCGATTAATTTAAAACAGTTGTATTTTTGTACCTAAGACTCCTACTGAAGACAAAAACATTTCCAATGCCAAATATTTAGTAGAACCCTTTACTAATAACTGAGTAGGTAATTTAAAACGTACTGGTGAATACATCTTGCTCAGTCTTGGTATAATTAACAATTAAGATCAGATAGATTTACGGCAATTGTGCGTAAATTGTAATTATTAACAACAGAACAACGCTTTCGAGCAATGAAATCACTCAATCGTAATTAATTCAATTACATTGAACATATATTAGGGTTCTCATAGACGCAATGAGAGATAATGCGAGAAATCCGAAGAATGGCCTATTACTAACAGTAGGTGCAGATAGGCTGCGGATGATGATTGATACCGATTCAAAAAATAATATCAGGTATCATAACTATACTACTTAATACGACATCACAACTTCTCTAAGGTCATTTTATAGGGAAAAAAAGAGGGAAAAGAAGAAGAGGAAGACCTCGACGAAGCTTTATACAATACAACAAGTGAAGGAGAAAGTAGGAGTCGAGTCGTATCAAAAGGTCAAAATGAAAGCAGAGGATAGACAGCAATGGCTTGCTCCACCGACAAGAGCTAAGCTCCAAAATTGAAGAAGAAGAAACGTTTTAAATTTCAATTAACGAATACAACTTTATATGAGGCGGTCACTGTGACATACCTAGATAGAAGGAGACCGTATCGGTGGCGGTTAACACGAATAACCGCAATTCCAATGAGTGTTGACGTCAGGCAGACGGCTGGTCATAAAACATTGCCCAAACTTTAGCAGCATACAATTTCAAAAACAATTAGAAATTGGAAGTAGAGTACATGCTGCGCCGACCCCAAATAAATTGGGACAAGGGCAGGGGATGATGATGATGTGGCGGTCACTACAAAAGCGGCGTATCTATTTGAGACACAATTTTAGTTATATACATTTAAGCCTTTTATACATAGGGAGAGCTTAGTAGGCAGAGTACTTCGAGAATTTATTCAAGAGGTGTATCTAAAATCCCAACTCGAGGCACAAAAATGTCAATCACAAAACAACAAAATACTGTTCACTTGGCGTTAAAGCTTTATAAAAATTAACTGTTCAGTTTGTTTTACAATCTGTCTACAAGAATCCTTAGACTGTGGAATTCCGGAACACAAACAGGGCATCCGTGCTTCCTAGAGTAGATAAATGACGTGGCTTAGGAATTTCCCGCATGGATGAGCATAGCACGTCGTATCCAAGACCTAATACCATATAGCCTCGTCGATTGTTAAACTGAAGCGTGTTAAGGTCATCGCATCTTTCCGACATTGTATTAACTACAAAGTTAGTCGTGTCGGTTCAGTCACATGTAGGGACTCAATAGATAGCAATGCCGTCACCAAATAACTTATTAAAAAATGAAAGAAGAATTTGGGGAAGTGAGCACAGGTCAAGATAACTTGGTGGTCAGAGCGCCTGGAGTAGTTATCCGGGAGACGCAGGTTCGAATCCTGCTCACGACCATTTTTTTGTTTCCATAATAATGTTATCAACTATCTATGTGCCAAATTTCATCCAAATCCGTTCAGCCGTTTTTGTGTAATTGAGTACAATAATTTTGCGCATTTATAATATAATTAGGATTATCTATTGTGATTGTATCTAGAAAACTAATCAACTCTTTAAGCACCAGCGTGAATATCTCAAACACAACAGGAAATTATTGTTTGTTATATTTATTGTATTTATACTACACAATAAAAAATAATTTCTCTAAATATAAATTTATTTGAAACCGGGTCCGTGGTTTAGACGCCAGAGTTGAAGGCGACACGGCCACGCGCCACGTAACGTTTTCCAATTTATCGTGGTAAAATGAATTATGGCTTTTTTCTCCATAAAACATTTGCAGCATCGTGGTAATATAGAAAGTCGAAAGAAAATCACTGAAGCGCTTTTACAGGAAATAATTTTATTACTTTCCAGGAAATGATTAATGGCTTAATTATAATTTGGATTTCAATAACTGTTTTTCTTTAATGGAAGTGGAAGTTGAAGTGACTTCCTTATGTATATTTTTAACAATATAATTAATTATAGCAATATTGATTGGTTCAGGCTGGTTACTTTGCGGAAGTCCATTACAATGGATGCAAATAAATACAATATCTAGCTACTTCCACAATATTGAGGGTAGTCATGCATCACCTGTGCACCGCCCGCCCGCGCGCAAATATATGCACATACGCAAGCGGAGAAATCCGACTACTAACAACTACTCCCCCCCCCCCCCCCCCCCACGGGGCATCATCAGGAGCTGTTAGACCGTGCAGTGTCCGCTACCAAGTCGGTGGTGGACACAGGTAATGCATGACTACCCCCAATATTGTGGAAGTAGCTAGATATTGTAATTATTTGCATCCATAATTATAGCAATATTTTGCGTCTACTATACATTTTATTATTATATAATATAGGCCGATCTATTTATTAAATATAAATTAAAATAATATAATCAATAATTGTTTGAATCTGCTCTGTTGTATCAGTTTCTTTACTTTTTATGGTAAATAATTTGTATGCTCATGTAGCAAAATATTGAGAATTAAATGTTTTTAAATTAAAATATGCTTACCATCTTTATGTACCAATGTTTTACTAATAAAACTATTTGAATTTGAATCTTGACAACGATCTACTTACTTATTTAAGGGCATAATACCCACTTTCCCGTATTAAATACCGAGTTTTTCACATCCATGAAAGAATCCCAAAAAGTTCAAATTTATATTACGATTTTGACCATCAAATTTGGTTCATCAGTATAGATAAATACTCTTGCATCTTCGCTAACGAGCTTTCACCCCGACCCTTGCTCGTGCCAGCCTGCGCCGCCGCTGAGCATGTAGCTTTAAATTCGTCGCATAATAATAATGATATTTTGAATCCGATCCAGCCAGTCCCTTGCTGTCCTCCCACCAGCGACGCCCTAAGTCGAGGCTCGTACCCCGCAGGTAGTACCCTTAGCGTATTGTTGCTTAGTTTATAAGTCGAATGCCCTGGCTGGGGGCCTTAAAAATTATATTTTAAGGTTGACCAGCAAGATGCCATACACAAAAAAAAAATAACATGAAACGTTGATCAAATAAATGTGAACAACAGCAAAAAAAACTTAAAGAATGGTACCTAACGATCAGACGATTGTTTGTGAAAATTGCACTAGAACATAATCTTTTGAATTCAGATAATCTTAGTGCAAATGCATTTACGAAAGCTGCGTCATTGCCTTCTATATTTAACGACTCCCACGTGAATTGGTGCATTACCTTTACAGAACAAATATACACTGTACAACTTTTAAAGATTCACTGCTGCTGAGCCTGATTTCGATTCCCGAGTGTACAAAGTATTATTGGGATGTCTGTTAGAAATTCTAGATCCGTAGCCCGGAGTATGTAATTGTGCCAATAGGCTCACCACCACATGCATAACTGTATACTCGCGAAAGTACAAAATTATACTTGATAATAATAATGTTTCTATTGTGTCTAATTAGCGAGTCAACAGATAAATGCTGCATTGAAATGTGAATGTACTAACAATACATCTCTTTCGCTTCCCTTTCTTTCCCATTATGAGAAAAGTTGATGCTATTTTATGTATTTTACCAAAGGTAGTAAGATTGTAACTGCCTATGTCTATTTATAGAAGTTGTAACGGCATGGTAGTTTAATGTAAGTATTTTAAACCTACATAATTGTTATTCTTTTATTCTGTACCTTAATATGACATTCAGCCGTTCTCGTAGACGAATTTGGTAAAAGTTTATGAAGGGCATTTGTTTTAAGAAATTTCGATAATCATTTCTAATAGAACACATACTTTTGGAAGCCTTTGTACAGCGATGATTATAGAGGGCCTGATGAGTGAATGTTGATGACACGTAAAAGATAGTGATAATCAGTCCCAACAAATATTTGAACAGTAATTTAACCATAAAACCTTAAAGTGACTTCTGTAAAGTTTCCAAGTTTCCCGGATAAATCGGATCGTAGCGGTTTTGTTTTTCTTCGCAAACTTCCAATTAAATACTTTACAGAATTTCATGAAGATCGAGTTTTCTTTAGGTATTCAGATCAATTTTGGGATGAGAAATATACATAGTTGGTGGTTATATTAATCTGTTTCTAGCATGGTTGGCATGGCAGGTTTACAGTGCAATTGTAAAAACAGTTTCATTTATTTACTTCTGGAAAAAAAACTATTTCGATAGATACGTTAGATGTGCGGTTCCCAGATGTGAACTGCTGTCGTTTACCGGAACGTACTAACGTCAGGAGATCTTTCTAGAAGGTTAATATTTCAATCTCAATTAGTTATTGTATCATTCTGAAAATAGTGACTAAAAAGTATTGTGCGATGCTGCGAGTTTATTTTTTACACGACTGCCCAAAAAGGAGTGCTAATGTCTGTATGTTTGTGGGTTTCTTTATTCCACCATAACTTCTAAACGCCTGAACTGATTTAGATATTTGGGGCATCGTTAGAATCCTTACATTATGCCGTAGCATATAACATAGGTTAGTACATAAGTGTTAAAAAAAAAACCTATGGTACACAAAAAGTTGTGAAATTAAAAAAATACACATGGCAGGCGTACTTTTAAATTTTTAAATTAATTTCATTAAAATGAATGAGGTCATAATTTCTTTTTATTTGAGACTATTAAGCCAAGTATTCTGAGGAACGTAGATATAATGAACTTGTGCAGACAAGGAACAAGCGCATTGGACAATACTTTATCCTAGCTAGAACATGAGAAAAAATGTGTATCTTGGTTGCGAACGCTTTCTTTAGGAAAGGGGGATATTTCCAAAAGAAAGCGTTCGCAACCAAGATACACATTTGTTCTCATGTTCTAACTTTTTTTATTTAAATACCATGTATCGAACGATATTGAAATAAGTTGATAAAAAAGAGTAACCATGGAGTTTTTGCCCATTCTTCTCCATAGGAATCTACATTTTGGAACGCGGCAACTAGCTTCTAACAATGCAAAAGTGCTTGTAAATGGTTTAATAGAAACGAATGCTTTGACTTTTACTGTGACTTTACCTTTGACTTTATTCAATAATTATTTCTGTCTAACTGCTGGATCCACGAAAAAAAAACAGGTCAATCAACAGGCGGTAACAATTTTAAAATGGACCCTTTTAATATACGCTTCACTGAATTTTCAGGACACTTATTGCCAATAAAGTCTTCGTTTAATCTAGATTTCTGTGATCGGCAACAGCCTAAACCAAACCAACGGTACGAAATAACATTTTGAAAAATAGAAAGAGTTAATTTTCTCCGTTTGGTCGGCCGCCCGCTGTAGTCGAGAACAAGGAAATTGAAAGAACGGTATGAAAACTGTTTCGAATATACGGTGAATGTGTGTATTTGGGAGAGTGTGTGTGTGTGTTGGTGTGTAAAACTTCTGCTATGGTTTAACAAGTAAGAATTCCTTTGACCGCACCGAGCTATGAAGGCGGCCAAAACAGCAAAACTATTTTATGTGTTAATAAGTTAACAATTGTTGTAATTGAAAATTGTTCGTGGTATTAAGTGTGTACAACATCTGCTATTATGATTTCGATTAAAACAAAAATATAAAATATTGGTAAAATTTTATAAAACGTTTTAATTGTTACTTAAATGTATGTGGGTCAATGAAATGATCCTTCGACCCGCGTTGTAACCTGAGCTCATTTAATAATAATATCGTTGAACATCTGCAGTAGAGGGACGTAACGAACTTAGTTTCGACTTCCTGACCTTTTACCTTTAACGCAGCGCGTAGTCGCGCGGTACTTATTGTATTATTGAGGCCAGTGTTGTCCCTAGCAATGTATCGTTACGTCAAATGATGTCGTCATCGATCTGCACTATTGAAGTAGGTCAGGAAACTAAACCATGGGATATGTCCCGCATACAATCATACATAACCGCCGCGCGCTCGTAAACTTTCACTAAAGAAAACTCATACGGCGCGAGCACAGCTAAGCACGTCGCCCCAAATCTATTATTAGGGTTAACAGTCCAAAATAAAAGTCCGTTAATAAATAATGTATCAGTAACACGACTCACCAACAAATATCGATCTCGTCGAGGTAAAGTTCAATCGATTTCACATAAAAACTTGAAAGTTTCACTTCAAAAATGCTCACCTGAGACCGCGATCACAACACTCGCAACATGTTAAGTCCGCGAGGCGAGCTAGGCGGGCGTGGGGGCGCGTGCGACGCCGGCTCGGCGCGGCGGACGCGGCACGCGCGGCGCGCGCGGCGCAAGCATGGCGGAGCGCGGAGCGGCGGGTGGCGCACACGAGCGGCCGGCGCGGGGCGCGTCGCGGACTGGCCCGGGCGCCGGGCGCCGGGCGGGGAGTCCGCGCCGCGCCGCCGCGCCGCCGCGCCGCAAGCCGATGCCCTACATTCGCGCCACCGCCGGCACAATAATTGTCGTGCCGCTGCCTGCAGCCGCGACGGCCGCACACCCTATCGATTCATGGCGCGTACGTTTCGTGAAAGTAAAAAGTTAACTCGATCGAATACGATGCGGTCAACGGTTTTCTGAAAACGCGATCCAGTCGTTTTCTAGGTCACAAAGTCGATTTAAAACTTACTATTGATCCTTTGCTTCGTACGTTTATTATATGAAACAACTCGGACAATATCGAAACTTACAAAGGTTTTAACTAGAATCCTACAAAATATAAAAAAATAAGCTATCAAATAACGAAAGCCTTGAATTTATTTATAATTCATGGACCAACAGGACTTAAAAAAAAATGAATGGACGCATCGTGTAAAAACACGTTTTATTTTTGAGAATCATATTCTTAAAACGTAATAAAATCAAATAATTTTATTCTAATCATGCTTTTATTATTTCTTTACACATATATCTAAATAGCAATAGGCATAAAAAAACAAAAGTGAAACGTAAATAAAGCAGCTTTGTCCTTTATCTCCGCGGGCGTCCGCAGGCGACTGCTACAATAGGCTACGCGGCTACGACGTCAACGCTACGACGTGCTACGATGGATATCATGATTGCTCGTGATAGTGGCAGGCGCTTTGACAAAAAATATTTATCTTTTGAAAAGTTACATTGTATAAAAAAGGCTCTGAAATGCTTTTTTAATTGAATGATGAACAAATGTTCATTTAGTTAATAATTTCGCGCTTATTAGGTATCACTGACGCGATCGAAATTTGTTTTAAATAGTGCAACAAATATGTTTGATCCAAATCATAGTAGATTGGAACTGACCTTTTTACTCCATCTTTACCATAATTGAAAAATCTCCTGAATGAAGAATAATCATTCTCCTATCCTTATGTGAAAATTAGTTTAGGGTAGGCGCCGCATTTTTCTTCCACGCATCTTTATCTGTCGTCTACTTCACACAATCCATCCACCGTATGGTCTTCTCTAATAATATTACCTCTACATTTATACTCAAAATGTTCCTCGTAACACGTGCATAACATAAGAGTATCACGCCTCTATACCCCGAGGGGGTAGACAGTGGTGTAAATAGTTGTACACCCACATTTAACCAATGCTGTTATTAAGTCCCGTGTAATTGCTATCAAACCGGCACAATCCCAAACTCCGGACTGCTGCAAAGATGTCCTTACAACAAAACCCAATCACACTTAAATATTTTGCCCTACCTAGTAATTGAATCCCAGACCTCACGCTCGGCAGTCGCCCTTCCGAACAAGGAAGCAGTTACACGTATTTTCTACCTATACACCCACCTCCCCAATAAAGATTAACTCCCCAAAATACAATAACCATAATCATAAGTCCAGGTGCAGGTTCGGGGCACTGCGGTGTAATCGACCACGTCGCACGTCGCGGTGGCGTGCGGCGTGCTCGCGTGACGTCCCAATGCGTGCCACTTTCTACTTTGTTTGTGATTCTTAAAAAACCTATTAAAACCGGCACACCGCTGACCCACGACCATCCGAGATACTTCTATGTATGTTTTTGCCCGATTATTTTTGTAAAGGGTGGGTTATGATTTTACAAGTTATGTTTTACATACCCGTACACGCGTCATACACTGCATCTTATTTATAAGTAACTTGTCGATACATAGATAGATTATACTTTATTGTACACTGAAAATAACATATAAATAGGAATTAACACAAGCAAGGACAGTACAAATGGCGGTATTATGACTAAAAGCAATTTCTTCCAGACAACCATTGTAAAATTCTTTATTTTTTTTTATTAATTCAACATGATTCTCTTATTTATTTATTTTTTTAATACACCAAATTCATGAACAACACCAGACTTTTTCAATGTCATAATAGATTAAGTCATCACAGACATGCAATTAAGGAAAACATCGTTAGGAAACTTTTAGTTCATGATCTGAAATCAAACCCGCAGTGCGCTAGCGTGGTAATCAATGTTCGTTACTGTGACTTCT
The DNA here is from genome assembly GCA_935421205.1 of Xylocampa areola. NCBI lineage: Eukaryota > Metazoa > Arthropoda > Insecta > Lepidoptera > Noctuidae > Xylocampa > Xylocampa areola. Next base: position 12,277,998 of record OW285218.1, on the reverse strand, counting down.
CTGTATGATAAGAGGCCCTTGCCTTGCAGTGGGACGGTTATGGGTATGTTATGTACCCTACAGAATACGTCTTATCAATTTATAATACAATACGAAGTGCCAAAGCTAGTGAAATCTGTTAAGGTCCCCACTGCCGTAAGCATTCGCCCTCCTGACCGTTCACGTGGTTGCGGGGTTTATAGGTGAACCGAATATTCGTTCGTTCGTTAATTCACGGGTGCACCTTTAATTTATCAGTGTTTTATACGTGCTGTAAAAATACAGTCATTTTTTATTGAATAATAAAAAAGCAATAATGTGATTATAATTATCATCTGTAATACGGAAAACAGGTGTCAATAAAAACGTACGTTTATTACTTATATTATAAACACTCGTAAAACTTCCACTTTTAATAAATTTGCGAACTCAATAGATTAATTTTATGTTTACAATAAATACGGTATTACAGTACAAACAACATTGGGCAGTAGTGGTCTAAAATGTTGACGTTTCGTAGTACCTTTTGACAACAAAGTCCCTTGAATGCCTCGCGTGACTTTACTCGTGCTACCGCGACCTTTGGCTGTTTCATACAAGCAATTTTAGCCTTAGTGAGTGATAACCGACAACATTTTCGACCGTACCTAAAGCGAGACCGAGAAGTTTAGGCTTCTGAACACCAATGGCACAGGTGTTCTGACATTTTATATAATGGTCTCAATTTATAAAGAACTAATGGGTCCTGCAGACGTTTTCCTCCCCTGAACTCAATCTAAACAATCAATAATCTCTCTCAAGCAAACCCAAAAAAAGTCCTCAAAATCGGTCGAGCTATTTTCGAGATATTTCGAGATTTTGCAAAATTAACGTACGGCAATGGAATTTTATATGTATATAGATTTGATTATTGGACTTACCGCAGCAAACGCAACTTGTACTATCAAATCGATTGATCTGCGCAGTTATTCTCCAATTATATTATATATCTAAATATGGGGAAATGTTACGGATAAAGGAGAACCATAGTCTCTTTTTACGTCATAAGTGACGTATATTAAATTAATTGGCCAGGTTCTTCACCACGAACTATATTTACCGTAATGGTATTAGGCTCAACTGCTTATAACGGAATTCTTCTGAAGGTAGAAACTAAAACTCGCACGCAGCATTTGTATTTTTGAGAGTAAACAAATTGTTGTTTACTGCGAACATTGATTCGCAGGTTCTCAGACGTTGCATGCTAAACTATTATCTAATATATAAAATTCTCGTGTCACAGTTTTCGTTGCCATACTCCTCCGAAACGGCTTGACCGATTTTGATGAAATTTTTTGTGCTTATCCGGTATTTATGAGAATCGGCCAACATCTATTTTTCATCCCCCTAAATGTTAGGGGTAGTCCACCCCTAAATTTTTTATTTATATGGCAAAACAACGTTTGCCGGGTCAGCTAGTATATAATAATAGTGACGATCATTTTGTGGCTATATACCGAACTTCGTTTTAACGAGCTAAGTAAGTGAAGTTAGAGCAAGTTGCCCGAGAACGTGCCAAGCCCCTAAGCCAGTTCGGCAAATACTTGAATAGTTTATTACAACCCTTGCCCATTTTGGTCAAATGTTGGACTAAGGCTGGCGAAACTCGCAAGCCGAAGTGCTTAACATTATACTTAAAATTAGTCGAGACACCAATAAGTCATTTTTATAGGTCTAATATAGTATATTTGGACTTAAATCCTTAAAAATGTACATATACAAATCAGGTAATCTAGACTATTACCTTAAACATATAAACAGGAATAGAAAAACAAAATGACTACAAACATATAAATATACGCTTAGCAAAAATATAAGTAAAATAAAATCGTCTAAAGTCTTAGATAATCTCTTGAGAAACATGGATGTCGTCTTGGAAGTAGTTCAGGACCATGTTGAACCAGGTCTTTAAGGTATCAATCACGGTGGACTCTTGGGGACCATTGTACTGCACTTGGACAAGACCGTCATTGTACAGTTCGCCTTCAGGGTACTGAGGAGCGGGAACGGGCAGCTCTTCGGCAACATCGGGAAAGTCTACTTCGGGATGCGCCGGAGGCGGCAGCACTACGGACTCGGGGATAGATACTTCAGGAATAGCAGGGGAAGGCAAGACAACGGGTTCGGGAATGACCAACTCGGGGGAAGGCACGACTACAGCTTCTGGAGCAATGACCTCGGGAAGAGCGGGGGATGGCAGGACAACGGGTTCGGGAATGAACGACTCGGGGGATGGCACTACTACGGGTTCGGGAGCAATGACCTCGGGAAGTGCGGGGGACGGCAGGACAACGGGTTCGGGAATGACCAACTCGGGAGAAGGCACTACTACGGATTCGGGAGCAATGACCTCGGGAAGAGCAGGGGACGGCAGGACAACGGGTTCGGGAATGACCAACTCGGGAGAAGGCACGACTACGGGTTCGGGGGCAATGACCTCAGGAACTGCAGGCGATGGCAGGACAACGGACTCGGGAACTACAACTTGAGGTGGGGCGGCGGCAGCGGCTTCGGCAATACCAACAGCAGTGTATGGGTGCAGGAGGTTCGTAGCTGCTACCACTTCGCCATCAACATGTTCTTGCAGCTTAATGTCCACAATATCGCTGATCTCCAAGGGTTCGCCTTCCGGCACGCCGTTGACGATCATCTGCACGGCTTCACCCTTATTATCTTCAGCAAGAGGTGCTGCGGTCACCGCCGCCACGAACAGAGTCAAAAGTAACACTTTCATTTTTAATCTAAAACAGACATATTTTTCTGTGAATTTGTTGTGAACTAAAAATGCTAAACACCAAAATTATGACGTGTCAAACATTCTGTCATGCTGTCAAACTAGACAGATCAAAATCAAAGACGCTTAAGACTTACTTGTGTTCTTCACGGAGGTAACACACCTTATGCCAAACTAAAGGTCGGGAAAAGTTTAAAATATAAAATGGATGTTGTAAAGATAACCAGTCGTATGTATCTGGGTAATCCGCTGTAAATAATAATGTTATAAAATAATAGTAATAGAAGATTAGGTTACTTTTTTATTGTTGTTTTAATTTATTGTACTCTATTATTGATAAGATACGGGATCACGGTAATGCTAAAGTTTTTAGGTGCCCCAGAAATTATTGACCATCGCATAGGAAAGTATAAAAAAAATGTGACTACTTAATTACGGCCATCTCTTTTCACTTAAGATTATACTTTATTTTACACTGGACAGAAAAATATTAACTGGAATAAATACAATTTACAAATGGCGGTCTCTTCACCAAACAAAAAATTTGATGGAACAACGCGAACGCGACTACTATTTGATGGAAAAAAATATAACGAATATATTGCTGTGTTCCTACTAGATTCGATAATGTTTTTATATTACTAAGAAAATAAACACACTGTTGCAATTTTCATAAATGAAGCACAGTTCTAACACATGTTTTGAAAATCAGTACATAAATATCCTGTTGACTCGCCAATACTAGACAAAATAGAAATATTTTTATTGTTAGACGTACAATTGTGACCTATAAAGAACTGTCAATCTAAAGATTACAAAGTAACTTGGCATTTTATCATATTTAAAATGTTGCGCAAAATTTCAATTCCCTGGCCCACGTTGAGCTTCATTGTCTCGGCGTTTCCTTGTTTAGTAACTACTATAGATACTAGCTTGCAGTACTGGCTTTTCAGTGGGCGGCGAGTCCCGAATTGAAAAATCTGCATCACAGGTATCGTAAAAACTAGTCTAACTAGAAAGAAGCAAGTAATTCCTTAAATGTTAACCAATGATATGATTAGATTCAGGTCTTACATAAATTCTATTGGAAATTACAGTTACATATTTTTTTAATCTTTATTGAACTGCTTAAAAAGCAGCGCTTTTTATTTAATTTCAGGTCTAGCTATACGTATAAGTTGTTTAAACAAATATTCTATGCATTTTTTAACAATACAATCTAGCCCATCTACGTAAAGGGTAACGCCATCTATCTATCCTTTTCCAAACTAACACATTTGCTGAACAGCAACTCGTTCTAGTAAGCATTGTTTTTCTTTTTCATAGCAATACAGATATGAGTCTTGACCTAAGGTATTCGTTATTATTCTGAGGTCTTGGCATTCTTTCTTGATAACTTTGTGCAAGTTGTATTTGCACTGCGTTGATTATTATTACTTATTTTGATTTCGTAGCTTACTAGCGCCACTGATGCACAAACTGTGAACTAAGCGTTCCAAATAGCTAAATACATGGAATACAAAGAATGATTCTACTACTGAATGACATCTAGCACAGACGTAGAAAATTCATTTTGTGATTTCCTTTTTTTTACGAACTTAAATAGCATAATAGTTGTATTCCCCGAAGAGTAAAGCAGAGATGAGTTAAGATTTCACCGATGCCAAGTCTCATGTGATGAGCCTAATGCCATCTACCGGCCAGAATTCCAAACTCTGGGCTGCTGCTGAGAATTTCATAACTGAAAAAACTATTAACACTGTCTGACCCGGGAACTGAACTTAACAGCAACGCTTGCATCCACTCGTACCTACATAAAGTAAGTGCAGAGAGTAGTATTTTTTTTTTCTTTTTTAATATCCTAGGTTTCGTATCATACCTTTTGCTATAGAATTCATTGTGTCATGATTAAAACCTCACCGTCCAAAACCTAAGAGAATTTTTAAGTACAATTTGTAACAGAATTCTGTGGTCATACTTTATGGGGTGATTAAGATACGAACAATTTTCACTAAGAAAGCAAATCGGTAAGCTCATAAAAAAAATTATACCTACTCGACAAAAATGTATAGAGCATGTTTTTTTTCGCGCTTTTGTATTTGTTTCGATAGTAAAAGTTCTTCGTATATACGGGTACATTGACCTCCTTTGGGTATTACTACGGAGTTCTGTTACACGCTGTAGAGGTGCGATTGCCCGTAGGTATAGGTAGAATCATAAATCATTAATCTATAAAATAAAAAATCGTTCACGACAGCGGCTATCGGCGATCAGCTGTTGCCCTTTTCATAGATATCAACATATCAGTTTATGGTGTCTGTTAAAATAGGTAGGTATTTTAAATACTTACATTATTTTATATTATCTATGAAGAAAAATAATGAATTAATTGACATAAAATATTACATAAATCAAAAGTTAGATCTCAGCAAAGAGTTTTATGACGTCAAAAATCTTTGCTGAGATTTAAAAATAAATGTACGCTGCTTCTTTTTAGATTACCGCACTAAAGTAAAAAGCACGCGGGCGTAATAAACTGCATTAGAACCTAAAGGTGGTGCGAGCAGTCACTTTAGGGCCAAGTGACATCTAACATATCTCCATTGAGGAAAACCAAAACATGTCACAAACATCTTTATTATTGCTGTACAAATACCTCTATAGTTATAACTTACACGACAAAATACTTTAAAAATTTCAAAAATGCGCGCTTGCTTTTAACTATGGGAATTACAAGCATTAGGCTCACTACGTCACTAAAACATTGAGTGACAGAATTTTTAGTGTTCACTACCAAAATAAGAAAACCGGGCACTTATTGAGACTCAGTTGTATGTCTGTCGCAAAACCGTTGTTACATTCGTTGACATATGAAAATGAACCCTAGCAAATTGTCAGGAAATAGGGGTCCAAACCGACGAGAATCGAAATAAAAGTTACTTGTTGACAGAGAAAATGAATTTGGTATCGTAACAAAATGTGTATTTTTTTAATGTCTAACGGTGTAGGTACTCAACTAGTAGTCTTGGATTTGTTACAGGCTCGTAGTCTTAACGTTTTCGCCAAAAAATTAATAAATATAATAATCATGATATTTATAATTTATAAGTGCTACTATTTATTTATGCGATATTAACATTTTTGTGCACAATAGTCGTATATCTTAATTGTATATATTTCTATTTCCTATATTTACATGCATTATTGAATTAAATAATATTAATGTCGTGATGGCCGAGTCGTAACAGGCCATCCTCTTGAGCCAAAAGTCGTCAGTTCAAACCTAGCAATAATGCAAAAATGAGACTTTTTCAATATGAGTTAATAGAGTTTTTAGTTCATTTAAAGAAAATCATCATAAGGAAGGAAATAACAATCTGAAATCACCAAACCACCGTGAGAAGGTCTGATGAGAAATGCTCTTGTGCCTACTTAAAGAGGCCTTTGTCCGAAAGCGATAGTGAGATAGAAATGGGTTAGTTTTGTTTAATGATTTGTTAAACAATGTACTACCTTCCACCGTTATCTTCTGAATACATTGTAGGTTTCCGTATACCTTAGAATATAGATGACTTTCTGATTGTTGTTTTAACCGAAAAGCTCGTTCAGTCCGGCTTCGAATATATTTTGAACGTGCCCCGATTTGTGTAGATTTTTTCAATAAAATCCGTTTTTTGATTTTTGACTGAACGACCGCATGCCGCTTGAAGCCACATATCTTTTTTCACTCGACTGCGCAAAACGAAGTGTTATGTTTTTTACTAAATGGACTATCCTGGTCTTTACTGTTTTTATCTATATGTAACTTTAAAAGTGTTTCAGTTTAATCGAGCCTAAAGTACATATTGATGCCTAACTTTACAAACGATTTTTATTTTATTTTCAAAAGAAACCAAGATATCTTCAAACTTCGTAAATTAATAACTTTAATCATAAATGGTAATACAATAGAAATAACATATAAAATTAAATAGCTGTATAGATTCTTAGCATAATCTAATGGTTAGGGGTAACTAGGACTAACACAGGGGTCAACTTGGGATCCCAGGTTCCGTCATTCTTCGAGAGAGGCGTCAAGTCTCCACTTTTGGCAGTTTTCTCAATCTGTACGAAGACATCGTGGAACTTCTTCTCGACACCGTCGTCGGCTGATGCCTTTTCAACGTCGTCTAAAGCCGCTCCAGAAGGAATGACTTGTTTTCCAGTAGTGTACGGTGTCTCCTTTCCGTACTGTAAGTCCATGTAGTCGTTGAGCATGCCTATAACGACCTTTTTCGTGCTTGAACACAGTGTGTTGTCCTGTGCCGCGTCGGAGAGCTCGCGCAGTGTTACAGTGGGGAGAGCCATTTTGATAGTTGATCTGTTGATAGAAAAGAAAAATAAGATTTTTTTTCTCCATACACAATGTTGGTATTTAACTACCATATCCATTTTTTTTTGTTTTTTAGAATATTGCCAAAATGAAAATGTGATATTCATTATTAATAATTTTTAATGTTTCATTCCTTTTTTTATTTAATTTTTTTGTCCAACTTATAGGTATATAGCAGCTTGTTTACTGCTGGTGCAAAGAGAACGGTATCATTAGAAATATTTAAGTTTTTTAGGATTAATATTTAAAACTTATGTACCAATTCGAAGTGCGAGAGTTTAAATTCAATAAAATCCTTGTTGCAAACCATAACATTTTAAGCCCCACTACATAGTAACTAACTACTTACATAGATTATAGTGCGATACTATGTATCTGAAGTAGATAAAGACCGCATCTTATCGCCATAAACACAAAATACGGTAAGAGGCAATCGTTAAAACAAATCCTGATATAGTGCCCATTTCTATATTGCCTGTATTTTATGTCGGCCATGTTGAACAACTATGATTATGGAGGCTACATATTATTACCAGATAAGTTGATTAAGCTGTTGCCTCGCTCATTAGCAGACAAAATAGATTTTTACTGTTACAACGTATAATTATGTCCGAGGCTGAGCCGAAAGGTTAAAAACCTAGCCTATATGGTCCTGTGCAGGATTTAAACCTGCGCATCCCGGATAAATACTCCAGGCGCACTACCAACTGAGCTTTCCGAACTTCATGACCATTTTTTTCCACAAAAATTTATTTATAACTTAGTGTACTACGACGCTACATTAATTCGTTTGAAAGATTTCTGAACCTCAAATCTCATAAGATTATTTATCTTACAGTCTGTCATACTTTCTACCTCGTTGGTCGAGATAGTCCCAAGACCGACTGCTGAGTATGAGGTCACGAGTGCGATTTCCGAGTCTGGCTAAGTGTTATTGAATTTTTCTGTTAGGAAATTCTCAATAGCAGCCCGAAGCTTGTATATTGTATATAACTGTGTTCAATTCTACCTACCCCTTCCGGGAATACAGGCGTGATGATACTATGTAATACTTTCTACGTACACCTTAGGAGAAGACCCCTTTTTTCGTGTGCGGAAATATGTCATATACTCAGTACCGGACTTTTTACAAAAACTACTAAAATTACACGGTACATCACTATCATTTACTGAAGTTCCCGCATCGCAGCTGCATTGCCTGTAAGGTAGGAGAAGACTTCCTAGGGTATAGAAAGAGATAGAATGAATATAATTTTGATAAGTATGAATTCAGAGCTATTATCTCTATCATGGAGGAAATATTTTTATTTTATATTCTCTATCTAGATTACGTATCCGTATTTATTCCCGTTTTATTCGCTCGCGTGATTCAAGTCTTTCAAAAATCTTTGTACCAATATAATCCTGTTTTTGTTGTGAAAAATCCATCATAGATGCTGGGTCGAACTCCTAACGACGAAAAGCCACACGGCCCTTCACTGAACTTCCCGGATCGCAACTGCATTCACGGTTCGTCATTACCTTTGACGGGCCATGACCTATCTAGTGATACTTTATCAAAGTTAAGAACACTCTCTGGAAAAGGAATCTAGTTTTCTTGTAAAAAATATGCATTTGAATAACGAAAACCCCATCCCAATCGGATCAGTAGTTATTGAGAAAATCGCGGACGTCAAACATACATACATACGTGTCGAATACAGAACCTTCTTTCTTTGAAGTCCGTTAAAAAGCATCTTATATTGGGTTACGGTTTAATGTATATGTGTAAACATTTATGTGTTTTCAGCCAAACATTGAAATCGGTGTAGTACTTAAAGTGTCAAGAAGTACCTAAAAAATAAACGTAGTGATAGTAAACAGATTGTTTGGTTGTTGTTATTGTAAAGGAAGGGACTGACCTTCTAGATACAGATTTAAAACCAACGTTGAGATCAGGTACTCACTTAAATGACGCACATGTAATAGGTACGTTTATAATAAATAATTATTTATTTGTATGGTACATAGTACCTGGCAGACCGCAGATGAGGTGAGGGTCTGTAGTGCTAAAGGACATGATTGAGTGTAAGGTTTCCGATAACGATATATAGGACAGAGCGAAGTGTAAGAGAATAATTTTTATTTTCAAACGAAAAAAGATCCGTCTTCAAAGGAACGGTAAAAATAATACATAGACATACGACCGCAGCAATCGCGTGTCAAAGATTTTTTGTAATCGCGTGTCATTTGCTGTTAGTTATTGAAAAGTTCCATTGTCTATCTCCAACGATCAGATCCTAATAGATTATACTAAAACCTTCCTTGAAAAATATGTATTTAAATAACGAAAACCCTATCTAAATCGGCTCAGTAGTATTTGAGAAAATGGCGGATATACAAACGTACATACATTATAAAATTCTTTTAATTATAGTACCTATATAGTAGTTATGAACATGGATTTCGTCAGACCATGTTACTTCTATTTTTTTTAAATCAGTATTCAAAGGGCTAAAATTAATTGATATTATTTTACTATTACGAAGCTTTAAAATTATTTAATATAAAACGCAAAATACTTTCGTGTTATCATAATCCTTAAATATCTTTCTCATCTATCTTTGGTGTAGACTAATTTGGTACTCTCTGTAAGTACGAAATTAATTATTCAACAAGACTTATTACTAACGATCTACAACGTTGGCGGCAAAAGTGAGATATAAATGACGTCTTCCTCTCATATCGAATATTAATTGTTATTTAATCATGATCTGCGTGTTAATTTCAGTTATAGAAATTATCAATTTATTCTAACATACATTCAATTTAACAAAATTTATTATAATACAAATACCTAAACAATATACTTAGAACTAAAACATATATATACTATAGAGCGTCGAAACATCATTATTTTTAATTTTTTATTCATCCGCATCGCTATCAACTGGTAACGTGCCCAAAAGGCTGGCAGCATTGCCACGTTGAATGGCAATGCTGATTCTCTGTGCGAAGAATAGACCAGCCTGTAGTTATAGATGATTTGATTTATGTACTTAAAGAGCTGTTAATTTTCATGGTTGATGTTTCAATTAGTTGTTCGCTTTTATTTTCAGGGTTGTAGGTAAGACATGGACAAGACTGGCGCAAAGGAGGTGTGAATGACGTAAATGGGAGGAGGCTTACACCTGCAGTGGGTTGCCAAAAGTTACGAATGTATGTGATGATCAGTTATTAATATTATTTAATACAGTTATATCGGTCGACGGGCATGTGTTTATAAAACCGGTACATGCTAAGATGGGTGGCCGATGTAACAAAACTGGATAAAGTGCGTAATGAACACACCAGGGGAAGTTTCAAAAGTGTACCCATCTCAGAAAAACTTAAAGAGAACGTATGAGATAGTACGGACATGTAAAAGGTGAGGTGATGAACATCCTGTAATCTGTTGGCTCGCTAATTACCAGATATAATAGATTATTGTAATTTTATAATTCTCCCTTTAAAAAGCTTTAGCCCTACCTAACACCAAAAGAGAAGTGCTCCACTGTGTCAAAGGACTTGGAGCTAGCCCAATTGACCCAGCAGAAAACCCCGGATAGACTGTCCTGACGTATGAAAACGAGGAGAACCGACCCCAGATAATGCCATTAAGCAAAGACAAAGAAGAGGTGTGTTTTAATAAAAATATTAACTCAAATATCCAGGACTTTGTAGTTGTCGTATCTGTTTGAAATTTCTTCTTTTCATCTTCTGGTTGATGAACAAACGGGTATCGAGGTTAAACAACCCGTAAAGCTCTGATTTAGCTTTACACGCCCTCGAGAATATCTCACAGGGTAGTAGGTAGTAATTTCAGTAATTTTAGTCACCGCTTCAAGAGGCAATTAATTTATGAACTTTGCAAATACATACATTTTCGGTTATTACAATACAATAATATGTTCAATCGATCTTGTTTGATGATCACGCTGTAGGGTAGGTAACGGAACCCTTGAGTGGCTACTAGAAAACCGATTGAGTTTATCTAATTTTTTTGTCTTAACAAGTCCTCACCATTTCACCTGATAACGAGAACCGAGTGTTTTTTTTTTTGTATGTATGTCCGGTGACATTGTGAATCGGAAGAATATTATCTTTGGAGATAGACAGTGGAAACCATTAATGAATTACAGCAAATCACCCACAATAGCTGTAAGCGCATTAATTTATTTTATTTTTATTTTTTGTGTTCCTGTATTGATAATTTGTATTGCTTTGCTATGGAAGAGCGGGGCCCCCCAACACAGGCATTACTTGCTTAAAGGGGAGCACCAAACACTAAAGCTGTATTGTTAACTTATGAAGCAATAAATATTTTTGTATTCTTGTATTTAAAGCGCATGTTTGTGTATAGTTTTTTCTTTAAATCAGTTTTTCGTACAGTAACAACTTTAATGACTATAGAATAGAGTACATTTTTATTTAACCAATACTCACAGTTTCTTGGCATGCTACTTAATGGCCTTCTAAAGTTTACAAGGTTCTACGAACGATAAGAACAAAGTAACAGCAATAATGAACCATATCATTTCCATTTTATTGATTTTCATTTAACACTTCCTTATACAGTCAGCAACATAATTAAGTTAATGATTTATGGATGCAAACTTTCGAATCATGTATACGTAGTATCTTATTGTGATAGATTATGGTAAAGTAAATAATAGTTTAATAAAATTGTAATGAACATTACGTAACTGTACATGGCATATCTTTACATTATTCCAAGGATATATCTAATCACATCAATAACATTTAACAATCTAAACAAAACAGGTAGGAAGTTACGACACAGTCTTACCGTCAGCATAAAAGTTGGACATGCAATCGAAGTCAGACCTCAAATCCCATTACCGGGAAAACCCAAATAAAAAATAAGGACAAACATACAAAATATGATAGTTTATCAAACAAATAAAATCGCATAGATAAAATATCTACATACACATTTAATAGGTTTAAGCGGATAAGAAAGATATAATATAATATCAGCCATAAAACAAAAACTAAATCATACTAATATATTAATAGTATTTAATTTATGTACACGTCGACATTAAACAAATGTAACAATAGCAAATCATAATATGAAACGTTTATATACATCAAGAAACATTAAGCAACATAACAGTCTGAAGGGATCGGGAAAGAATCATGATACAAAATGTTTACTCACGTAAAAAGATTTAGAAGTCAGTCCTTTGAACCTTGGAGGTGCACTGACGTCGTTAGGTGGGATCCAGGTTTATAAATCACACTCCATCGATGACTGTCGAGATAGGGCGTGGGCTGGTCACGTCAACATGTCATAAGTTTGTCAAAAATTTAAAAAAAAATAAGCTTGGTTCCGTAGGACAATGTATTCGGTATCTAATAGAAAGAGTTGTAAATAATAATAGAAACCGTCTTGGTGACTGAATGGTCGGGCCCGCCTCTTGAGCCATAAGTTGTGGGTTCAAATCTAGCATGTAACAATGTGACTTTTTGAATATCATATATGTACTTTCTTAGTTATTTTAAGACATCACAGACATACGATGAAGGAAAACATCATGAGGAAACCTAGTCATAATGGTCTGAAATCGCCCGCAGTGAGCTATCATGGTGATCAATGCTCGTGCCTTCTCTGTATGAGAAGAGACCCTTACCCTGCAGTGGGACAGTTATAGGCTGGATAAGTTAATGAATGTTGGAAACATCTAATTCATACCAGGTTTAAAAACGACCTTTTAGTAACCTCATTTTCTTAAGGTTTTGTATAAAGGTTGATATTTAATGTGGATAGAAACCCAAAATCAAATAAAGACTAAAAACAATCTAATCGACTCAAATAATACGATTCTTTAATTTCGCTGTTAACTTAGCTGTTCAGGCGAAGACCAAAATTGGGATAGAGCAGTTAGTTTTACGCGGATTGCACGTAGTCACTCCAAATATAAACAGAGGTGTAATACAAACATGTAAACTATGGAAATACGCGTTAACAATCACTAATCACTAACTACACAAGCAAATAACTACACAACATTAATTAATAAGCGCCAACAGAAGATTCACAATCTACTTGTCTCACAATATAGACAAGGTATGTTAATACCAATTTACTATTAATAATAATACGACACTTTCACACTCTACTTTTTATGCTCTCCTCTTTTATTTTACTCTTTGGATTCTTATGAGCTATTCAGCTCTTATTTAATGATTATTATATAAATATTTTTATACATTTAATATGGAAATTAAATGATGAAAATTAATAAATTATGGTAAGAAATATAAAAACGGGCAAAATTCAAATAAAATTGACCCCACATCAGATCCTAGCCGGAGTCCCTCAGGGCTCTGTGCTTTCACCACTCTTCTTCGCGCTGTACACCAGCGATATACCGAAAAGCGGCAAATCCACGTTGGCTCTTTTCGCCGACGATACGGCCATCTATTACACCTGTAGGAGTCTTGACTGCATTACTCGATCACTTCAGACCTCGGCCAATGCCTTAGGCGCTTGGTTCAGGAAATGGAGGATCGAGGTCAATCCAGACAAGAGCGCCACCGTTCTTTTTTCTAGAACGGGCGCCGAGGAATTTCTTCCCCAGCTTCGACCTATTACCATGTTCGGCAAGCCAATCCCTTGGGCACTGCAAGCCATATACCTGGGTGTGACCTTAGATCACAAACTGTCCTTCCGTCCGCACACTAAGATAGTCCGGGACCGCGCGGCCTTCGCTGTCGGCCGTCTTTTTCCCATGATAAATGCACGCAGTAAACTGTCTCTTAACCTTAAGATCAGACTCTACACTATATGCATTCGACCCATTATGACTTATGCTAGCGTCGTGTTCGCACACGTTAAGTACTACAAAATCCATAGGATGCAAACCCTGCAAAATCGATTCGCAAAGCGACAGGCGCCCCATGGTTCATTAGGAACCTTCAACTCCACCTCGATCTCAGAATACCCACCATTAGGCAATTCATTAAAAGGGCATCGAAGAAATACTTCGACTCCGCCTCTAACCATCCGAATCTCTTAGTTGTTTCTTCCGCCGACTACAGGCCATCTCAGATCAGTCCGCCGACCACGTCACGCTCTCCTCCGTCCCGATGATAGGACCACTGTAGTTCAAGAGTCTAACAGACACACAAGCACACTCCGACGCGCTCGACCGCCTCGTTATAGACCTCACCGGCGAGGTCCCCGTCCGTCGCGAAATATCTCATTATGTCCGCCCCGACCCTTGCTCGAGCCGGCCCGCGCCGAGCTAGTAGCTTTAAATTCGACCCTTAATAATAAGGAAACTGATCTGATCCAGCTAGTCCCTAGTTGTCCCCTCAGCAACGCCCTAAGCCGAGGCTCGTGTCCCACAGGGGACGCCCTTAGTGCTGTGTTGCTTAGTTTGTAGTAATATAAAATATGCTCTGGCTGGAGGCATCAAATTGTCTCGCCATAGCTATTGTTCGGTTACGCAGATCAAACCCCTATGGGTTACCTGCAAGAGGCCACGTCCAAAAAAAAAAAATTTAGTTTTATTACATGCATTTTTATAACGCCAATACGGTACCTTAAAAATATGGCACGCTATCAGTCAAATGATAAGAGTTTCACAAGTTGTGGCCAAAAAGTCGCACATGATGCAAACACAGTGATAAGCACTGATAGCAAATATTTTGGTTAAATAGAGATGTATTTTATTGTGAAAGTGCATATCAATTTGATAACAATTCTTAGAAGCACTTGAAAAATTATGTGCATCAAATAAAAATGTCTATGAGTCAGCCTTTTGTCTTTTAATTTCCTTAAAAGAATATTAGAATACTACGTGTCCAGACATGGAATGTCAAGGATCGCGGGTTCAAGCCCCGTTCGTGTCTATTTATTTTCAACGATTCCTTGAAAAATAGTAATTAATATAGGCATTACATGGCCCCATGTATAAAAAATATCATTGTATTTGATTTAGAATATTAGAAAAATTTGTTATTTTATATATATATATTATTATTATATATATTTAATTGCACTTTTATTAGTGCTTCGTTTAACCATTTTCATCTCCTCACCAACAAGCGAGTTGATGGCCAAACTGGGCAAAGGGAGAAATCTTTTAAATGAAAAAAAATCTTTTGTATAATCTCATGTGAGTAATAACTAATAACCGTTGAACCATAACAATAACAACTAAAATAACGAAAGTTATTATTCAAAATATATTTTAGATTTATTATCATTCTTCGTAAATGTACGTTAATATTTCTTTTATTGATTGAAAAATTACTCTTTCTATAAAAGTGTGAAATTATTCAACACACCATATTTCCGTTTTATGGCTAGAAATAAAGTAATCGAGTTGCAATCCCAGGAGCCCGCTAGGAGTCTTACAAAGCGTCCAAAATGGATTTTCTAACCCAAAAAAAGTTAAAAAGGGAGATGTATTAACAGTCCTCTGTGCTTCGACGGGTGTCATAAAATATTAGTGATTTTGACGCAACGTACAGCCTAATGTAGAAAAAATAGAGAAAGCAGGAACGCCACTTTCGCCATTTCACATTTCCTCTCATCGTCCTCTCTGACCGATCATACGGGGACCCGTTTAATAGTTTATGTTCGTGGGCTGATATGACGTCACATTTCCAATAAATGTAAGGATCTTGACGTTGTTTCCATTTCCAATTAATGTAATTACGTGTAGGTACAACGTCTGAGAATTGTACTCACCTGATAAGATTCGATAAGATTGTGACGAACTTCAACAAGTATGTGTTAATAAAGATTGATGTGATATATTTTGGGTTTAAGTGTTGAAAATATCGTGTTTTGTTTACTTAATATCTTTAATTTAATTATGATGGTAATTAACCATATTATAATTACCGATTCATATTTCTGGCGTTAACACAGCTTATTGATTCGTGTGTTGATATTTTTGTATAAATATTTATTAAATAGATATGCTATTAGGACACCATTATAATGGTCCATTATTCTAGTGTGCGACGCCGGTATACTTTCAAATATTTAAACGATTTTTCTTTCCCATTTTTAGTACTAGGAAGGTTTTACAAGAAAGAAATAATTTCTTTTAGAAAACCTTTCTTTGTATATTAGGGCCAAGATAAATAGGATAGCATTATTCCTGTCACTTTCATACAACTGTCGAACTACACTAGCAATAAAGAGACGTCAACATATCTTAACTAAAGCACCTGCTAGCTAATGTGTATTTATATTGACTTAAAAATTTCAAAAGAATCAAGCAGATACCAAGCTTGTATAAAAAGTTTAAGTATGAACATAAGGACATCATCATCATCATTATAACATCACGCCTGTATTCCCCGAATAGGAAGCCAGAGGTGTACACAGTTGTACACACAAATTTCACCAATGCTGTTATAAGTCTCATGTAATAAATAGGTGGTTAGCCTATTGCCATCTCCCGGGCACAATTCTAAGCTCTGGGCTGCTACTGAGAATTTCCCGACAAAAAAACCAATACCCTATAACACTTTGCTCGACCCGGAAATCGAACCCGAGACCTCATACTCAGCAGTCGCGCTTGGGACTTAGGCTAGAGCAACGAGGCAGTAGTACATAAGGACATATTATTATAAATCCTTACTTATTTTGGAACTCCATCACATCACGGAAGACGGTAAAACTTTAAATGAGAAAAGTTACATCATAAAACATGACGATATCCGATATCTACGATATCGGTAGGCAGTTCCAATAAATATGTCTTTCCTATAATTTTCACGTTAAATTAATGAATCACAACGATTTATTTGAAAGGTAAATCAAATTTACCTTTAAACATTAAAAAAGGTAGTAATATCTTAGGTTATCGCGGATAGTCCTCCTGCGACCACAAACGCTGCAAAGTGTTCGAAACGTCAGGAAAAACAAAAACCAATAATACACGCGATTAATCCGTTTAAAAGTTGTTTTAGTATAATTAAAAAAGGTAATAAAAGCATTGACAATAATTAAGACATCAGAATAAAGCAGAAAATTTAAAAAAAAAGTGGAAAGAAAAATACGGTCGTGAGCAGGATTCTAACCTGCGCCTCTCTGATGTATACTCCAGGCGCCCTGACCACTAAGCCATGAAAGATTTATCTGTAGAAATATACATGCGTTGCGGTCCGGTAAATGCAGCTGTGATCCCAAAACCTCGGTACAGGTTTTTGGAGAATAACTTTTAGTCCGGTACAGCGTCCAGCACACAAAAACATGCATTTGGATGACACATCAATGACTGATGCCTGAAATTCTTGGAGTCATAATTTCGTTCTTCTTCATCGATACCCTAATACGTGCTGTCATGGTCGTCAATTAGGGTAGTACGCTGTACAACTCTGCGCCATTCCTCACATACTGTTACTCTTTTGCACTCATAGAAGGGGATACTTCAGACAGGAGCTCGGATGTTTTATAAAATTAAAATACCATATATGTAACCGTTAACAGGTTACACCATTGCAGGGCAAACACCTATAAAAGAATAATGGCTTCACAATTTCCTAGAAATTACGTCATACTTTAGTTACTTTCTACATATAGGTAGGTCTGCAATTCGTGTACAGAATTCTCGAGTAATTTTTGGTAATCAAAACAAATAACAAAGGCTTAGATGTTGCAACTAGGAATGTCACCTACAATCAGTCTCATTGAGGATCTGTCCAAAGATTTATCAGAGGACAATACAGAGGTCACACGGTGCAAAGATACTCCAAATAAGGTTCTGTCCAGACGTGCCACAACCACACCACAGCGACAAAAAAAAACGTTAAAACTCGCATAAAACATATGTCGTACGATCGTAATGTCCGATTCGTTCGATTAGCTTTCAATCGGACTACAGTAAGTCACACTTTTGATATGTTGCACCACAGTTATCCGGGCAATCGTTAACCGGATTTCCGTAGAGCAACACTTGACGTTGCATTAAATTTACATATTGTATTTTTGCTTATTTGCTATATATTCTGTATTTTTATATTTTTAAGACCATTTATGTATATTATGGAACGCAATAAATGATTGATTGATTGATTGATATAAGCCAGTCTGTAAATTTCGCAGGTGTGGAATCAATTCATTCATACATGATTCATACGGTCAACGTTTTTGACTCACGACATCGCCGCGGGCTTAGTACATGACTAAGGGCTCCGTTCGAGTTCGAAATTAGTCGAGCAATTCCGAAGAACGCTTTTTGACTGTCCTGTTGGTCTAGTGGTTAGTAGCCCTGACTGCTAGGCCGGAGGTCGTGGGTTCGATTCCCACCCAGGACAAATGTTTGTGTGATGAGCACGATCATTTGTTCTGTGTCTGGGTGTAATTTATCTATAATATGTATGCATTTAGAAATATATAAGTATGTTTATCAGTTGTCTAGTACTCATAACACAAGCACTGCTTAGCTTGAGACTAGACGGCGTTGTGTGATAGTTGTGGAATATTTATTTATTTATATTTATTTATTTATTATTTAATGCGCGTGAGTAATAATCGTTGACCAATAATTAATAATCTTTGTATGAATGTGTCTCATAAAAGTTATTATACATTTTCATACAATTTAGATTTTTTCACTGCAATAAGACATAGATATGTATGTACCTTTGTAATAAGCCATCCAATGCAACTGCATAATACAAAGCCCTATGATATGATAACAGCATCTTTGGCATGATGACTCATCGATCTGTCAGTCTTATCTAATCTCGGCTCCCGCCATGATGTCGCGGCTATTGGAAAATATTTTGTACCGAACTATGCTGAAGTGTGTAAACGTCCAACTGTCTCAGATGTTAAGAATTGTCATGATTCCTATGATTTTTTTTTATTTTTATTTATAAGTATATTATAAGCCGTACGCACAACGATTTGGAACCGTGCACCTAGCTTTGACGTTTCATAAGTACACGCAATCTGGTCTACGTAAAATAAAATGAATTTGAACGATGTGCAAAGGTCTCAACACAATGCGACGACGCCGCCGAGGCCGGCCTAAAAAAAGGTGGCTAGATGACTTGGATGCATTCTGTCAAGGCTGGTTTAAAGCGGTGCAAGCAAAACTATATGGAAGAACTTGGGGAGTCCTTTGCCCAGGAGTGGGACAGTATAGGCTAACATAAAAAATAATATATATATATATAGCTAATAACGGCTTTGGGAAAATAAAATTAAAAATTTATTTTAAATTAATGCCCTGATAGGTAATGTACCTAAAACTGATTAATAATTCACTAAATGATAATTAAGTTGTAATTAAGACAGCATGTATTAGATTTTGATTTTGTGAACAGAATCAGACATAATAAAATTCCTAGACATATTATTCACATAAAAGGGGCGTTCAGTGTTTTTTCCCAATTATTATCCCTACGTCACACGGATTATAATTTACTATCACTTTTTGGTTTTATTTAAACTCGCTTGCTTTTTTAATGGCATCAAGTGTAGTTTACTCTGCGGTTTTAACTTGCCTGACAATATGCAACCATTCACCGGAAGCTACCAGAGTTATCAGGAAACTGCACAGACCACAGACTATCTATCGAACACCGCCATTTAGTGACTAGCCTTCGTCCTAGTTGGGCGACAAATGAGATGCGGGGCGACGTGAAAGGACTTTCCATTGATTAAGCTATATCTTAGGAAAATATCATCATTTACCTACCCCTTCTCCCTGGAACTAAAGAATAATATTACACATAATATTAAAGACACACTTTCAAACCTAGTCGAATACTTACAAAGCGAAAAAGATCCGCTTCCGCAGAAACACTCGGATATTATGTCTCCTTTTTAATATCCTACACAATCCTAATTCTCCTTCGTACCTGCGTGAACGCTTTTCCTACACTCGTCCTGCTCATGCCCCCTGCAGGTCGCACCTTAAAACCCTCCTCAAATTCCCATCCCATAGTACCGACTACTATTCCTACTCATTTACCGTTCACGCAGTTCGGTTATGGAATGCGCTGCCACCTGATATACGTGACTGTAAAACCGTCCCTGACTTTAAAAGAAGAGTGAAAGATCACTATCTTTCTCTATCACCATAGTTTATATATTATTATTGTATATAATATTTATTTATATATATGTGTATTTAAATAGTTATAGTATTGAACCCTTATTCATGTAGTCGTGTGTATTTTATTTAAATGTATTTGTAACGTATATGGATATTTATGTAGATATTAAGTTTAATGTGTTGCCAATAGTTTATTCAGTGTTTATCTCTTTTTTTTTCTTACTCCCTGATACACTTAAGTCTACTTCTCTTTATTTTCTCACTCTCCTCTCGCAGGTCTGCTGGAAGAGATTTCTCAAGAAATAAGCAGCACCTTTGTACTTATATTTCCTATTTCTTCCACTCTATTTCTTTACTCTTATTGTGTGTACATAAACTATTAAATAAAAAAAAATAAAAAAAATAAAATAAAAGAGAACAAGAACAAGTTAAACCGACGAGTATGCATGAAGAGGTTAAACAACACATGAAGAGGTGTATCAGGATCGTATGATATAGAAATCGGTAGACTCTGCCGACCCCAATGGGAAACAGGCATGATTATATGTGTATAGTATCGCATGGCGTCGCGTTTGTCTCTCATGTGGGGCGATAGTTAAAACTTATTGAAAATTTTTGATCTGAATAGTCTTTTGGCTTCCAGTTTTCATCCATTTAAATAAAATAAATTAATACCCGATTTAATTATGTTGACTAGGTGGATTGTATAAGTAACTCTATCCTCTGTATTGTTGTGATGATCGAGTGGTTACTCCCGAACAATAGTTTAAGGGCGTTCGCTACGTCAAGCGTGCACACGCGGCGGGTGCCCGCCTCGCTTGTTAGTATTGAAAGATAGTATGAGCAGCGCGGACGCGTGCGACGGGTTTGTAAAAGGAATGGGCGCCAACTCCGTGCACCCGCTGAAATAAATGTACTAACTTGACTTTTATGTACCTACTTATTAAATTTAAGACGTTTCGGCAAAAGAAAACGTCGTGACGAAACCTATATTGGTCTGAAATCGCCACCCCTTCTTGCCCTTCAGAGATTCCGAAAAATACCTTGGCCTAAGAGTGTTAGTTAAACTGGAAAATACAAATTGCCCATGTTAAATCTAAGCTTTCCTCACTCTTAGGCTCATTATAAAATTGTCCATTGTCTCCCTTATAGAGTGCGCCAAACAATTTACAACACGTTAGTAAAACCACATCTGATGTATTTGATTGAGATATGGGGTAACGCACCAAAAACTAACCATAAGGAACTGCAGATTAAACAAAATAAAATATAAATGCTATTTCATTATAACTACTTAACATCCACAGTTAAAATATATCATTAATATTCCACTTGCCTATTAATAAGAAAGATTCTCAATAAAACCATTCACACACAAATACACTTCACTAAAATACACCAAGTCCATAGTCGTAGCAGTCGTAGAAAGGACCACATTCTACTACCACGAGTACGAACAACCAATTTTTTGGCAACATTACATCAAATTGCCTAAGGAATTAAAGAATGCGAACTCGTTTAACATAAATTTAAATCGAAATTGAAAAACTTTATACTGAATGATGCAAAATTAAATTACTCACTTAAAGACTTGTCCTACGGTATATTGCTGTGCTGTGGCACAGAGTCCGCATTCTATAACTCTGTGCTAACGCTAACATATTTTTGTTTTGAGGGTGGATATGAACTATTTTTATTTTATTTTTTTGAATATGTTTGCACTACTACATTTGCAAACGCACTAAGTGTGGTGAATTAAGGTTGTTTTATTTAAACCAATAATAATAATAATAATAAATAATAAATATTCCACAACTATCACACAACGCCGTCTAGTCTCAAGCTAAGCAGAGCTTGTGTTATGAGTACTAGACAACTGATAAACATACTTATATATTTCTAAATGCATACATGTTATAGATAAATTACACCCAGACACAGAACAAATGATCGTGCTCATCACACAAACATTTGTCCTGGGTGGGAATCGAACCCACGACCTCCGGCCTAGCAGTCAGGGCTACTAACCACTAGACCAACAGGACAGTCAATATAAATAGGTACTTAAAGTCCAAATGTCGAAGTATAATTTAAATGTATTTAAAAAAAAAAATGTGATTTATTTTTGAGAAATAAAATTCTTTAACCTAGTTATTGCGTGAAAGAGTAATAATATACTCCTAACCGTATTTCGGTTACGGCGGCCTATCTTCCTGGAGATTAGCCTGAGACGCAGGAGATATTAAAATGCATAGGTGTACGCGCAAACACAGGTGCACTCCCTCTTCCTTCACTCTCATAGTCCGATGGGACGGCAATAGCGGCGTGAAAGAGTAACAAACAAACATCCATCCTCAAAATCTTAGTAGATTCATAATATTAGTAGGACTTCAATGTTTTCTTGGATTTTTATATTTATTTTGATTGACAGATGATGCACATGAAATGCATGATTAATCAAATGCCCTTAACTGTGGTAAAAGCTGCTTAATCACGTGACTAGCTTAAAAATTCATGTATTATTGGACCGACTGCTTCTATTTTTAATAAGGATTACTTAATTTACGACAATTTATAGTGATAAATAGCGGAATATTATATAAAAGGTGGAAATCGATAGTCTCTGTCCCTGCCTACTTAAATGGCCGTTAGCGCAAGAGTGGCCTATCTTTTTTTCGAGACAAAAAATATCAACAGAATCTCGAAAAATAATAAGTTTAAAAGCCTAACCATGGAGTTTCTTACTCGATCTTTCTAACAAAACAACAATTTTGAAACGGTGCAACAAAATTTTGAATTTTTATAGTTTTTTTTTATAGTTTATGTGAAATAAAACCTTTTGACTTTGACTTCATAAACATAAAATACTTTCAACTCGCACTTGAGTAGGTAAAAGAATTGATTTCTACGGTCGTACATTTGTTAAAGTGTGAGACAATAAAAAAGCGTTTTTTAATAAGAATTTATTGATTAATTTTGCATGGTAACGTGTCAATTTCTTCGGAATTTATCGGCTGTTGATAGTGATTGGCCTGGTGTTAAAACCTGAAAAATATAATTAGCATTTACTTGTTAACACTAATTGTTAGATAGTTATTCATCAATAGACAAGTTCTCGAGTCAAAATCAGGGGCGTAGCTACCGCCGTATCAACTGTATCAATGATACGGGGCCCCCGAACCATAAGGGCCCCGTAAAATGTTATAAAAAGGCCCGAATATAAACTTTGATACAGGGCCCCGTAAGCATTAGCTACGCCTCTGGTTAAAATATAATATAACGTGGCCGTTCTTTTTGAGCAATATCATAATATATAATAAAGCATATCTGGTATAAACCATTAAAGAATTGCAGTTAAACTGTTTACCATAGAATATTAACTCGAATTTTTAACCGGGCGCGACCCAGCCCAATTAATTAAGTAGGTAAGTACCTGTTTTAACCCACATTTGGATTTACTACTACTATTTAAACTACGTCTATTGAGACTCTCGACACAAAGTTTTGCATCCAACATACTACAAGAAGAATTCACCTCCTACTTCCTGACGTTGACGATGATCTGGACCAGAGGGCTAACGGGAGCGGCCCCGGGGCCCACGGGAGTCTCAACAGGGGTGGGTACAACAACGGGGGCTACGGGGGCGACGGGGACCAGACCAGCGGGGACGGCGACAGCAATAGCCTCCTGCAAAACAAAAAGATCATATTTATAAGTACACCTCGTAAATAAAGTGTTTGTTCGTATAAACGATAACTACATATATAGGTTATAAGGTATATAAAAAAGTATGCATACGTACAGCATTAAACTACGATTAAATTGACTCCATTCATAAATTATAACAGGATTTAGTTAAAAGAAGTTTAAGGGTACAGCACTAATATAAATAAGGTGAATTATTTTACATTTATTAATATTAGTTGTATGTAGAAATCTTAAGAAATGGTTACCGACTGAAACCTAGAGTAGAAAATATTATCTACTAGCTTCTGCCCGCGACTTCGCCTGCGGGGAATTCAGAATTAGATTCAGCAGGGATAAAAAGTATCATAATGTGTTAGGTTCCAGGTTGTAAACTGTCTATGTGCTAAACTTCATCCAAATCCGTTCAGTAGTTATTGCGTGAAAGAGTAAAAAATATCCGTTCATCCTCACAGGCTTTCGCATTTATAATTTTAGTAGGATCTTAATACACCAAAGAATCCGATCGTAATGTACATATCGTTACAAATGTAATTTTAATAAACAAGTTGAGTAATGTTCTCTTACCATCTGTTGACCAGAAATAAGAGCATCCATGATCTCGTTCAAGGCGTGTTCCAGATAAGGCACCAGAGCGGGGTCGGTGGCAGGGTTTTGGAGAGCGTCAGACAGCTCCTGCAGGGTCCAGGTGGTGATGTCCATGGCGGGTATAGCGACAGCTTGGACCTAGAAAATTTGTTGTAACGGGACGCCGGTTTAAATCCTACTCAGAGTGTATTTTTCTTTAACTGAAAACTGTATGATATAAGCTGAAATATGTTAAGCTTTATGATGACTGATCGAGGAATTTCCAACCATCATTTCATATCGAGACCGACTTCCGTGCCTCAGAGAGCACGTTAAACCGTCGGTCAATTATAGATCTATGTAATCCGTTACGGGTAGTCAGAGGCATGAAAGGCCAGTCTTACTACGAGATATCGTGTTACATAGTAACTGGATTATGGAGGTCAGATAGGCAGTCCTACTGAGAATTTACTTACAGAAAAACTCAATAACACTTTGCCCGAACCGGGAATCGAACCTGAGACCTCGTGCTCACTCAGCAGTCTAACAGTCAACAGGCAGTCAGTTATACAATTCTCGTCTGGTAATGAAGATCTCAAAAGCTACTTACGGGTTCTCCAGCGAAGATAGCGTCCATCAGCTCATTGAGGGCCTGTTCAAGGATGGGGAGCATGGCAGGGTCGGTGTTGGGGTTCTGGATGGCTTCAGACAGCTCGGGCAGGGTCCAGGTGGAGCGGGCGGCGGCCACGCAGAACAGGGCGACGAAGACAGCGAGGAATTTCATCTTTAAAGATTTTTTTGCTGTGGAAAAGTAATTCTTTTAGTTTGTGGAGTTTTGTGAATAAAAACTGTTTCTTTTTTTTGCGATTCTTCCCGACCAAGGAATCGAGCCACAGGCTTAATAGCCACGGTAACGACCATTCAGGCAGTTATTCTATAGAATTTCTAAATACCATGAGCGTAAGTGGTTGCAACAAAGGAAATTTAAGTGATGTTAATATGTATTGGTTTACTCACCTACCTTCGGGTAATTTGACAAAATAATTCGAACCATCAATATTTATAGTGTTTTTTAATCGATACCACAATAAACTGTATCTCGAGTTTATAGCATCTATTAGATCAAGTAATATACAGATAATAAAACAAGATTATTTAATAATCCCGATGCAAACATCATTCTGATTATACATGGATCTTTGGACATTTATATCGCTTAATCATGAAAATTCAGTGCATCGTATTCAAATACAATAAATATTTATTTATATTCAGACCTATTTATAGCATCTTACAGAATATCAAAAGTCATGCCATAAATACATGGCGTAAGAGAAAACTTAAAATTTAACTTATTGTTCAATATAAGCCTAAAGTGTCTCACTGTTGGGCAAAAGCCTCCCTCTTCTTCCATTTATCTCTGTCTAGAGCAATGAGAGACCACTATTCTTTGGAAAAATAATTCAGACTAATTAGCAAAAAGAAAGACAAAAAACTGGTTTTAATATATGTTCAAATAAGACATAGTACCGATCTCTGGTGAAATTGACATGTATATTTTGAGTGCCACTAATGTTATTGTATTGCAAATATTTCATGAATATTATAAATCGAATGCCATATGAATAGTATACAATACTGAAAAACTAATAAATGAATAGTCATTTTGACGCGAGTGTCATGTTTGTGAACCGTCGCCGTCAGTTGGGGCTGGTCATCTCTAAACTGTCAGCCCATTTTAGGAGTTCAGTTACAATTCAAAACTGCAAAGTTGTGAATCGTACCTTAATCGTACATATGGCACTGATGATATTACATTCTTCTCACGTTCTATTTTTATGTAACAAAAAAATATTTTAGTATAATATCTTTCGTGAGACATTCATAATTATTGTTTCCGTTTCTAACTCGAACTGAATCGGAGATTAAGGGCTGCGTTTGAGTTCGAAACTAACCGGGCAATCTCGAAAAATGCACCTTAGTGCACAATAACTAAAACGAACAATATTGTAACTGCTTGATAAAAAAACGAGTAACCATAGTGTTTCTCGCCCATTCTCCATAATGTTTCTCGCTCGTTCTCCATAGTAATCAACTGTATATGGTTTTGTCTATGGTTTGGATCGTAGCAACTCGCTTCTGACAATTCAATAGTGCCTGTTACTGTTCTAGTTGAAATAAATGCTTTAATTTCGAATACTAACGTTCTCTGTGAGAATTTTTAATTGCCGAGCGCGACGTGGCTTTATCCTGAGCATCATCATCTATTTTTGCTGGATACTGCAATGCACACTGTATATTAATCTATTGTAGGTTCGTGTTTTATTTTACTTTGTGTAACTTTGTGTAACTTTGTGTAACTTTGAGTAACTTTGTGTAACTTTGTGTAACTTTGTGTAACTTTGTGTAACTTTGTGTAACTTTGTGTAACTTTGTGTAACTTTGTGTAACTTTGTGTAACTTTGTGTAACTTTGTGTAACTTTGTGTAACTAATAATAACTTATTTATTCTTTGTATTTTATTTTTATCCTGCAAGTAGTATGTGTCGCGCTATAAATCTTAATAAATATTCATATCTTTCTAGCAGGTGGATGAAACTCTAACATTATTAGGTCCTTCATCAACCATACGATGAGAAGAGGAACCAATAAAAATCTCATCTATTTTATTTATTTTATCTTAACTGTCCGATTGGTTGGTACCTACTGGTCGTTTTTATTGTTTTGACTGCCTCGTTGGTCTAGTGGTCGCAAGCGTGGCTGCCGAGCGTGACATCCTGGGTTCGATTCCTAGGTCGGGCAAAGTGTTATTGGATTTTTCTGTTAGGAAATTCTCAATAACAAGACTTAGGAAGGTGGTGGTGTGGCACCCCCGTGCTTCGGAGAGCACGTAAAGCCGTCGGTCCTGCGCCTAATCTTTCTCCGGTGGTGTCTGATTACCGTCCCATCGAACTATGTGAGTGAAGGCAGAGGGAGTAGACCTGCGTTTGCGCGTACACTTGTGCACTATAATATCTCCCGCGTAATTGGCTAATCTCCATGGAGATAGGCCGCCGTGATCGAAATACGATTGGGAGTATATTATTGGTCGTTAACGCGGCAGCTGAGTATGAGCTTTTAGGTTCTTTTTCATAGATCATTGTACCCGAAGTTGTATTCGGTTTTTCTAAAGTTACAATATTAAATGGGAAAAGACGACGGTTTTTCTGTTAAAATTCTCAGTAGCAACACGAAGTTTTGAATGGAGACCGGTAGATGGCAATAAACTCGCAACCTTAATAACTTCATTGGTGAAATATGCATGTACAACTGTGGTGTGTTGGTGTGCCGCTCTCCCTAGCTTCCACGGCCACCGTGAGAGAGTTTGAGAATTGTGCCTGTATGGCCATAGACTCTCCACATATTAAACATATGTATTTGCTTGACGTTCTCGCTTGTATTCCTCAAACGGGTAAGGAGAGGTGTACGCAGTTGTACACCCACATTTTATTAATGAAGTTATTTAGTCTCATACTTTATTGGTGAGCCTATTACCAACTACGGAGCACAGTTCCAAACTCCAGGTTGCTAGTGAGAATTTCCTAATAGAAAAACTGACTAGTATTTTGGATTGAATAGATTCAGGCGTTACTTTGCGGAAGTCCATTATAATGAATGCAAATAAATACAATATCTAGCTACTTCCACAAAATTGAGGGTAGTCATGCATTACCTGTGCACCGCCCGCCCGCCCGCAAATATAAGCGGTGAAAATTGCGACTACCACCAACTACTCTACACGTGTTTCGCCCCTCCACGGGGCATCATCAGGAGCTGTTAGAGGGGCGAAACACGTGTAGAGTAGTTGGTGGTAGTCGGAATTTTCACCTCTTGCGTATGTGCATATATTTGCGGGCGGGCGGGCGGTGCACAGGTAATGCATGACTACCCTCAATTTTGTGGAAGTAGCTAGATATTGTATTTATTTGCATCTATAGTATTTTGGATACAAGGATCCGGGAATCGAAACTAGAAGCTCATACTTAGTAGCCACGTTTACGACTACTAAACACTGAGACAATTAAGATAGAAAGAGGTCTGATGAAGAGGAACTTTTCAATGATTTATCTTGAATTATTAAGGTTTGCATTCTTTACGTCATTATATTAACTGCAAAGTTAGTCGTGTCGGTTCGGTCACCTGTATAGGTACTGAATTGATAGCAATGACGTCGCCAAAAAGACGTGTTAAAATATGAATGAAGAATTCGCGGTGGTGAGCAGAGTTCGAGATGGCTTAGTGGTTAGAGCGCCTGGAGTATTCATCCGGGAGGCGCAGGTTCGAATCCTGTTCGCGACCATATTCTTTTTCCATTTAATATTGTAACTTTAGGAACTATGAAGTCTAGCTGCTGATGATGACAATGAACTTTTATTACAAGAAGAGAGTAGTTAATATGTACCTATATGCATTTATTGAACGATGCCGATGGCCCGTATCTTGACTAAAATGCAAATAAGGACTACCTGCTTACGTGATAAGTTGAACAAATCATTGATTGTTATATCAAACCAAGTGCTTGTTTTTTGTTGATAGGTTAATCTAATTATATGACTGATTAACGTGATAACATAGCGAAAAATTTGCTGGGGAGTTTGCTGCTTCATTTCTTAAGTAAAAATAAATAAAGAAATGGAGAAGAGTTAAGAAAAACTTAATAAATTTATTGTACAAACAATAGTTTTAACCAAGCTTTCAAGACTAATCAATCGATACAGATATCTATTAAATATGAAATATTATTACTATTAAATATAAATATCCATATTTTAAGTAAGTACAAGTTAAAAATAGTTTTTGTGGAAATAGAAAACGGTCGTGAGCAGGATTCGAACCTGCGCCCGATAAAAATTCCAGTACCTGGAGTATTTATCCGGCACATCAACCACAAAAAATGATAACTTTACGAATCAATTGAGCTCACACTCGATATCTTGTTTAGTTCAGAACTTCCTATCCAGACCCTGGATTATCATGTAGCACCAAAACACTCACCAAGACAAAAAATAACTCAAAACTCTACGAGTTTATCTTGTTTAATTAAGAAGTACTATGGCCGTCTTCCGGCTCCATCATTAAAACAGCTCTTTGGTAGCATATTAATGTATTGTCATCGAAGATACATATGTCCACCAAATTTGAGCCCAATCCGACATCGGGAAGTGGTTCTAATTTAGCTCCCAAGATTTGTGCCGAACATACATACATACAAACATTGCAAGTTACATAAAACCTTGTAAAAAAATGTTTTTATGTAAGTATTAATTGGTTCAGAGGTTTTAGCTCCATCATGCAACACATTCCTAGGTCCATTTTATTACTAACTAATAGACATTTTAATCTTTATTCCTGCAAAACAAATAATCAAATATAGTTTAAATATTATACAAGATGGCAATTTTGAATAGGTCGGCAGCAATGGCATCTACCTCAACAATTATAGCTACAAGAAAACCTTAGGAGACCATCTCTAACTTCTAAAATATTAGTCGGCATATAATAATTGTTATAAAATTATTAATACACGTATTCAACAAGATAAACGTTAATTCTCGGCTTGAGTCTCCCACTCGGAATGTAAAGAACACGTCCACTCGGTATGTAAGGAACACATTTTTTGTTTATTGTGACTTTTTCAGCACTTTGACTTCAATGGTCATAAAAGTCTTGTGATACTTCTAATATATAAAAATCTCGTGTCACAGTGTTTGTTATCGAACTCCTCCGAAACGGCTTGACCGATTTTTATGACGACAAAGTCAAAGTCAAAAGCTTTTTATTTCAAATAGGTAAATTACATGCACATAAGAAACGTCAAATGATTCTAGTTGCACGGTTCCAAAAAGTTGATCATATGGAAAAAAGCCGGCAAGAAACTGCATAGACACTCTTTTTAAATAAATAATAAAACAGTCTTGCTTTGTTACATTTTTGTGATCAGAAGTATCCGAGAGCAATGTAGGTTAATGCGTGAATAATACAAAAAAATATGGATGTTTTTGTATATATTTCGTAGGTCTGAGAATAGATCGCAGGCAATTTTTTATGCCACTAGAGGATAAGGGTGGCCCTATCCAGAAAATTTATAGGGAAGGACAACGCTTGCGGGCTACAGCTAGTAAATATACCTATAAGACTCTACATATCTATACCTATAGGTTCTTAATACAATTTATTCAATTAGTGGACTATAATGTAAAGGATTTTTATGCAGACCGTAGCGTGTTATCGCTTGTTTTATTTTCTTATTACAGAATTAATTTAAATCCAATGCAGGTATTTGAAAGATGGATGGTATCAATAAAACCGACCAACTTTACCTAAGAAATACAGGAGGTCAAACGAAAAAAGAAACGTCTCGTGGTAGTGAAAATAAACCATCTCACCGATCCATGCCTGTATTAATAATATATCCTTGTCAGAAACCCAGCAGTGGTATGACCGTTGGACTGACAAGTCAAAGGTCGCAAGTTCGAATCCAACGCACGCACAACTTTTCGAACTCATGTGCGTATTATAAATTAATTATCTATTTCTTAAAACGGTAAACGGAAAACATCGTGTGGAAACCAGCACACCTGAGAGATATTTTCGATGGTGTATAAAGCCATGTCAGAGACCTACGGGTGGTTTAAACTCTGACACTAGGTCGCCTTTGTACATGACGTGACAAACTGAAATGTTTTATATAATTAACTACTTTGTGTACAATAAAGAATATAAGAATACATTAACAAATATTAATTACACTAGTATCAAAATTCAGAGATAAAACCATAGATTATATTTCTATGAAAAATAAATACGCTACCCCTTTTCGTATCAATATAACGCACACGCAGGCCACGTTCACCGATCTGAGCGATATAAACATATGGCGAATAATTGTTTAAAGCCACAAATGTCCACGCCACGTGACACAATGTAACGAACGTGACGCCTAAACAATTTCAACCATATACCTCAGACAGAGAGTATAATTTTCTGCTTCTGACTTGCACCTGTGAGGCGTGTCAGACGTGTGTGTCGACGTAATGTAGTTCTAGCTTGCTTACTGTGCTGATGCAAATGATGTTTATTTCATATTTTAGGCAGTACAAACACAAAAGAAATAAGAACTGAAGACCAATCGTAAATTCATATTGGTATTAATTATTGTTGACGACTATTACTTAAAAGGCCGTAGCGAGGAAGGAGGAAGCGGGTAATTTCGAGGGCGATTGCCATGTTTTTCACGTAAGGGACAAGTGTAACCATTTTAATGTAAATAATTTCACTTGTTAGAAATTTTTGTGTAAATAAAAATACGGTCGTGAGCAGGATTCGAACCCCCGTCTACCGGATTAATACTGCAGGCGCTCTGACCGCTAAGCCATCTCGACCTCTGCTCACTACCACGAATTCTTCTTGAACATTTTAATACGTCTTGTGGTGACATTGCACACTATTCATTTCTAACCCATGTACAGGCTGACTGCGTCAAACGTTGCTTAACCTCAAAGATAATTTTGAGCTGTGTATAAGCACCTCCCATACAAAATTTAATACTTCTACTTCTCTCGATCGTATTTCGATCACGGTGGCCTATGTCCACGGAGATTAGTCAAGTACGCAGGAGATATTATAGTGCACAAGTGTATGCGCAAATACAGGTAAGTACAGTCCCTCTTCCTTCACTCTCATAATCCGATGGGATGGACCAACGGTTTTATGTGCTCTCCGAAGCACGGGGCTGTCACACCTCCAAGAACTGAGAATTTTGGAACAGAAAACCCCAATAACACTTTACCTGACCTGGGAGTAGAAACCGGGACTTTACACTCAGCAGCCGCGCTTGCGACCACTAGACCAACTAAGGAGTCCATTTGCCACGGTAATAACATTTTCAAAGGAACATTATTACAAATTCAATTATACATACAAACACAATTATGGAGGAAGGCAGAAACTATGGATTACCAAATCAAATTAAAATGTATATTAATTAAACCTACACTAATACATCTTAGTACTTATTATACGGTGGAATCGCATCAATCGCTTAATTATTTTTTAATTTAATAATTATACGCAATAATGTTTTAACTTCCCAATTATAGTTTTTTTTTTAATGAAATCTTGTCAAGTTTTTAATTAAATATTTCATTATGTAAGATGAAATATTGTATTAAGACACGTGAACCCACAACAACTTTTAACCGGGTTAATCACGTGTATTATTTGTTTTTGTTTTTCCTGATTTTTCGATCGCTGCAAAGTGTGTTAAAATTTGTTTACTATTTTTTTTTATTATTCGGTTTAAATCAACTCCAAAGTTATAACTTTTCGTGGAAAGAAAAATAGGGTCTTGAGCATGATTCGAACCTGCGCCAAAGATGCTTTTTTCCTTCTTTCTTAATCTTTCAATAGGTTAATACCTATAATTTATTATATTTTAATTTAACAATATCACATTGAACTAGAAGCTTACTGTCAATATGCTTTATCTTTGTTGTTATCTGCCTAGCTTTGAAAGAAGTGATAGCCGCTGGCAAGTCAAAGGTCGCAGGTTCGAAGCCATGGCCCGCGCCACTGACTTTTCAAAGTCATGTGCGTATTAGATATTAATTATCACTTGCTTATAACGGTGACACTTAGTATTACTTCTCTTGTCAGGCCTGTGGCAGAGTCTGCCGTTCTCGCATTGGTCGTTGAATCGTCTGTGATAGACGCAGAGGCCTATGATCATGATGATAACGGGGAAGGAAAACATTGTGAGGAAACCAGCAATAAATAAAATCAATATTTTAGTACATATTTATTCAAAACAATGTGGTCAAGGATAAGCTAGTTGGCAAGTTATTTTTGCCCTAGTGTCCATTTTACCTAACATAAACTTGTATTTTTTTATATAATAACTTTCGTGAGACATATTCATATTAATTATTGTTCATAGGTTATTACTCACGTGCATTCTTCGGGATTGCCAATTTGCGCAATCACCGCGAACTTAGCTCATGATTAAGGGCTCCGTTCGAGTTGGGCAATCCCGAAGAATGCACGTGAGTAATAACGATTAAATCGTAATAACAAGTGAGAAATATATTTGATTTAATTATATTGAAATACATGTTATTCTTATTATATCACTATCACTCCAAACGATTCTGCTCAAATTATGCGTATCGCGAACCATATCCCTGAAAATGAAAGAAAGAAATAAATATATAGGTATAATAAATCGGTGCAAAGGAAAACTCATTACAGAAACGTAGACAACCTAGTTACTGGTAACACAATGTCTATGGTAAGACTGTTTGTCAAACTTTCAGACTACTACCCATAACGGCTGGCTATAGACCTTTATTTGACAACCGAGACTACCGGTTTAACGTGCTCGCCATTGCATGGCTGGAGGAGTGCCCTGTTTGGGCTTACCAGCATCGCAACCTTATCGGGACAATAGGGGTCAGTGGTCTGTGGCTTCTGGCCATGTTCAGATATATGGTCGGGGGTGAGAGCACTCGGTGATCCACCGCCTCCTTTTGCGAGGAGATAATGCTAGGAAAGAGAGAGAGAGAGGCGAACCCCTTTAGCGCGGTAGGGGTATACCGCAGAAGACGTGCCCAGGCGCTGGAGGGCGCACATTGACCTCCAGCCACCGTGAGGACAACCTGCGGGTGACATACTTCGATAATTCGTCGCTCGACCAGCGATAAACCCGAGACGAGGTGCGGCTCATGCCCGCGTTCCACATAGTTTCGTCTGTGTAGGCCAACTGAGACAGGCGTACTCAAATGACGGGATCTATCGGTGCTCTCAATGGATCGTAATTTGCCGGGGCTGTGGCGAATGCAACTGCGATACCGGAACCCTGGTGCAGGTTATAGTGGGACCGTGTGGTTTTAGTAGTCCCATAATGGATTTCCACGCATAAAAAAAAGAGTCTCCATATGAAATTATAGTCACCCATCTACAGCCCCACCAATTGATATTTGCAGCTGTTACAGTAGCCACGATCCCTATTAGTATAACCAGATAATTAAAAACGGTTACCTGTTTATATACCCTGGCTTTTCTTCTTAATGAGCCACTTCGAACACTTGGATGTGAATTTGACTTTGGGGTAATAAGACCTATTGGCGTCAATATGGTGATCGTGTCCTGTAACAAATATTACATTCAAATTTCGTATTGAATTTTAGAGACAAAAGATGTTACTTTATTAGAAAATTACTAAACTATACAGCGTGAAAGGTAAAAGTCGAAATATATTTTAGGTACATAAATTCTACTAAGGAAGCTGAACAACTATGGCTAATAAATAGTCAAACTGGCGTATAGTAAATTCTGCACTGATTTACGAATGTGCTTAATAGAGGAGTTTATATACCAGGGCTTCCCAAACACATTTATACCATGACGCCCTTAGGCGTTAGCCATTTTTTGGGACAAAAATAAAATAATATAATAGTAGGCATATAATTATTATAAAAAAATCATATATTTATGTGCCTACTATTTTATTGTACCACCTGTATTGCCTGTAGGCAAATACGGGTCCTTCCAAAAAAATTGTGTTGACCTCCCATTCAATAACCGGACCTACCGCGAGTAAAATTCTTGTATGCCATTTCAATTTTTAATTTTTTTTATAGGCTTGTTCTACGGAATAATTGTTTAGTTCCATTACTAGAATATACCTTTAACTTTTTAAACTCTTTTTCCTTCCAGCATGTATAAAAATATATCCCGTATTTGTTTAAACTATTCTTATTTTACCTTACAGTAAATTGACAGGATCAATAGGTAAATAATACAGAGCTAACATAATGTTGCTTATTTTGACTTTTCACATCAATATAAAGTGTAGCCATTCCCAAAGCCAAAGACTTGCGTCAGCTATTCTTGTCAATAAAATAAATGTTACCTTAATACATAACAAACTAAATTCTTTAAATAGAGATACATTTTCCAAACGCCTTAACGCACGTGTAGCCAACTCTAAAGTTATAAATTTTTGTAGAAAGAAACAAACGGTCGTGACCTGGATTCGAATCTGTGCCTCTCAGATAATGAGGGACCAGGAATCTTGCTCACGACCGTATTTTTCTTTTTACAAAAACATGCATATTTAAATTAGGCAACAAAATTATATCTACCCGTTTTTGTCCATTTAGAAGATCCTGTTTCATGGTAGTTCTTGCGTCCTCCAAGTAAGGGATTAGGTCAGCCTTAGTGTTAGGACTCGCAAGTGCATCATTCAAATCGGACAGACACCACTTCGATAAGTCTATGGCTAGAACTGCCACTGGAACAGACTGCAAAAAAATGTATGTTATGGAACAGCGCAATAATTTAAAAGTAATAAATTTAATAGATACACTCCGTTTTTGATGGGAATATAAAAATGTATTTGAGGAGAGATCACATGATGAGGAGGGATGTGACCAAGAGAGTTATGAATATGAAAGAAAATAGACAGGGAGGAGGAGGGGAAGAGGGAGACCAAAGAAAAGATGGATGGATTGTGTGTGAGATGATATGAATGAAAAGGGAGTAAACGATAACCTGACCACTGATAGAGGATTATGGAAGAGAACAACATATTGCGCTGACCCCAAATAAATTAGGCCCAGAGCAGGAATAAGAAGATAATTTGATTGATGAATGATGGTGATGATAAATGATGAATTTAAGGAATTAAATTTTTAATTATGTTCCATTTTGATATCTTGCAGGGTTCATCAATTTGTCAGAAGAAGAAGAAGATCAATTTACAGATAAATCTTTCAAAAGCATTACCGCATTTGCGTATTTGTTAAGGTAATCGCATCTGTACGACATTGTATTAACTGCAAAGTTAGTCGTGTCGGTTCAGTCACCTATATAAGGATTGAATAGATAGCGATGACATTACCAAAAGACGTATTTAAAGTTGGAAGAAGAATTCGAGGTCGAGGTGACTTAGTGATCAGAGCGCCTGAAGTATTGCTGAATAGTGCGGACCCCCCCCCCCCCCAGCCATAGTGCATTACCGTTTTTTTCTCGTTCTTCGCTCTGCTATACGCTTCTGTCAGCGACTCTCTGTACTCTGGCCGCGTGTTGGGGTCTGCTAAGGCCTGCGTCAGCTCGTTAATCGTCCATGTCTCCTAACCAGAGGGAGATTTTTGCATAAATAATGTCTGCAAAGAAAGCTTACTCTATAAGTTTAAGCCTATTTACGCTTTAACCGTACTTCAACCACCTATTAACTCTTCTGTTGTCTGTTCTTATATTTTTCTATTGACAGGCTCTAATCTTAAATCAACAAAAGTCGATCGCAATATATTGAGAATGAAATAATGTAAAATTTTATATAGGTACTTACTTATAGGAAATCATAGTCCTACTAATTAACGAACAAATTTGTGCAGGGAGAGTTCGATCCATTTGCGATAGAGTTTATCCTTTTAAACTGATCCGCTTTTAGTGATCATCTTTAAATCGGTTAACACACGTCAGTGTTTATAAATACAAGCGAAATATCCATACTGTCATACATATACATACTATCTAATAACTATAAGACACAGTAGGTAGGTACTTCCTAGAACACGGAATAAACTTAAGTGAATTAATAAAAACCACAAGTATTACGTTTTTAATTAAAATAAAACAAATTTTAACCGGATTAATCGCGTGTATTGTTGATATTTGTTTTTATTTGCAGTTATCCTGCGACCACGAACGCTGCAAAGTGTTCGACACGTCAGAAAAAACAAAAACCAATAATACACTCGATTAATCCAGTTAAACGTTGTTTTATTATAATGTGTAGTGATCGCGAAATCTAACATATTATTACCTTTTCATTATTTGTGTATTTATTAGTTCAGGCAC
Organism: Xylocampa areola; assembly: GCA_935421205.1. Lineage (NCBI taxonomy): Eukaryota > Metazoa > Arthropoda > Insecta > Lepidoptera > Noctuidae > Xylocampa > Xylocampa areola. Next base: position 12,240,622 of record OW285218.1, on the reverse strand, counting down.
TCCTTCGTATATGTTTCTTTATATACTTAACAACCATTTTTATGCATCTAAAATACTGTTATTAGGTCCAGTACACTGTATTAATAACTGAATTAAAAACAAATAAACTTCATGCTACATTAATTCGTATATATTTTTACTGTTTTACGCAATCACTCGTTCATTCGTTCATTCTATATAGTGGTACAACACTGGGCCCATGGCCCATTTAAAATTGCCCATTGTTCTTAATAAGATTCCTAAATTCACCTACATCTATAGGTACCTTACCTTATTACTACTACCCTACCTTAGTATCAATTTCACTTTTTATCAACTGGTGAATTACGATTTATTCTACACCCTGTAGTTTAATAATTTTTAGGGAACAATTCCATCGGCCCAAACTGGTTTAATATTATTTATAATATTATTTTATCCCTTGATATAGACTGTCCTAATTATTGAGGCAGTGAGCGCGAGACTGGCTTATCTATTTCGAGACACAATTGTCTCGTAAAGATCACTCCAGCGCTCATAGCCTCAACTATATGTAAGTACCGCCTTCCCAGTGAGCGAAGCAGCCGTAAATATCTTGAGAGCATATTCGAGAAACGGCATTGTGGAGGGGTCGTCTTGGAAGTTCAGAGCAGACATCATTAGGTCCATAAAGGTCCACGTCTTCACGACAGGGTAGCTGGTGGCTAAAGCCAGAATCGCGGCACAGATCACGAACACCTTCATTGTTTCTGCGAAAAATTTACAAATTGTCTGAGACCTGACAAATTGCGATAAAAGGTAGGTAGTGCACTTTCAGATAGACAAACAAAAATTCTGGAGATAGCTTTAGGGGACACATAAATAAATTTAGGACCATCAACTCACCTTATAACCACAAAATAAAATAAAATAAATTTCTAAAACACATATATATTAATGCTGCAACAAGCACAATTTCCACAGTACTGGTCTCCAATATGAATTTCAAGTAAACACCTTAGACTTCACAGACTCAAAATGTTATAAATCAATAAAAAAATCATTATAGCAATGAAGTTACTATATAATTCAAATTCGATGCAGTATTGCATAATAATACTGACATGTACATTAATGATTGAGGTAAATAATCGCCATGTACCTGCATTAGTGCCGCGAGAGCGCGATCTTAAAATTTATTCTCACTCTTGTCATAACTGATAAAATTTCCTTCGTCTAGCAAAACAATCCTTAAAAATGTTTCACAAAGTATATAAGGCTGTTAATAATCTCAATTTAAAAGCATATATATATTTAGTACACGCCCGTGTATTCGGTCACTTATTATAAGAATTAGGTACTTACCTTAGGTAGGGTCTGTTCTGTAGTCCATACCAGGAAATGTAATATCAGTCGTACAGAATCAAATATACATATAACAGCTGAATCCAATGTAGGTACCTACCAATCAAAAGGTGTATGACGTCACTGTGTATGTAAAACCCTTAGTCACTGAGAGCTACCCCACTTCTTCATGTAAAAAAATATGTTCGTAATTAAATGCTTGCATTTTTCTTTGCGTTGGATTTCTAGATATATGCAATGTTGCCAGTAAGCAACTACTTGAGGAAGCATTGTGTTGTCAGTAGCCTTTCTATTGCCGTTACCATTTTTTATCCCCTATACTGCCGGTGCAACGATTCCTTTTACAGGATATTCATATTCATATTCTTTATTGCAAATCTACAATGTAAAGATAAGATTGGCAACACGTGAGTGAAACCTACCCCTTCTTTTCATATGTAGAATTCTATCATGAATATTATGCTAGATTTTTAAGTGACTAAATACCATACGGTCCTCATTAACTTTTATCGAGGTCCGCGGATCGCAAATTTCGCAACCCCTGCAAGTCATCGTCCCGTCAGCTGAAAAGGCTGGTCACAGCGCTGCATGTCATCATCTCACGCCTATCGCTGAGCGAGTCACGAACCACCTAAGTCTGTCGCTCGTATACTGCGGTTCACTAGCTAGAGATCTTTAAAGGCCCTCCAATGCCTGGCGCGTCTTCTGCGGCAGGAGCGACAGGGATTCATCTCTCTCTCTCTTTTTCACCGTCTCCTTTACGAGCATCATTTCCTCACAAAAGGTAGCGATTGCTCCCAAGCGCTGTCCCTCCTGACTGCCATTTTATCACAGTCAGAAGTGAGAGGTCGCAACTTCTCACTTCTGCGATGCCCTTCTGAAGTCATTGTCAAGTACCTCTAGCGAAGCAGGAGAGTGGCACCTCGGCCTTGTGTCCCGGCCTATGCGATACACAGATTCCCGTAGACTTCCCGAAGTACCTGTAGTTCGAGAGCATCTGCGTCGCCGGAGGTACACCATATCGCCTCTACAGCCACCATCTATTGAAGGCCTTATCACCTCATTAAGGTGATATTATCACTTCATTTGAATCCATCATTAGGTTTCATCAGAGCTTGCCCGCGACGAGCCAGAGAACGTTTTTATTCTCTAAATTGTTCATTTAAATCTGTTGAGCCCTTTCTAAGCCTTTTTGATCGGGAATAACTTTGCAACAAGTAAACAATTTTTTTTTTAAACTTTTATTGATTTAGGATTAAGGCATCGTAGATAAAACAGCAGTTTTCATATAATTATTGGCATTTATTTTCAAATCACAGACAGATGTTCCCAAATAATTTGGAATAAGGGCGGGGCACGATGATGATGTTATTTATTTATTTGACAATTCATAACAGCTATCTGTACACGTCTTAGACAATATCACATTATTCTCTACAAGCCTACTGCCATCATCCGCCTTTCCTAACGTAGTTGGCTTCCAGCTTTCCAGTCTAAGTCGATGCAGTTAATTACCAGTATGTTACGCAGAGAGATTACTTTTCTGACCTCCACAACTCAGTTACTGGTGGAGATCAGATATTTCGTGGCATGACTATCAGTCTGTCAGGCTATCGCACATCATCTTTGGACGACCCGAGACCGGGACCGGCGCAGCAAGGACGTAACGTATTCTCCAAGGCTTTGGATTGCTAAGTATGAAAGTTAGCTATAAACACCATGTTTTTATAAAAAAATATTCCAAACATATATAACCTAAGGACTAGGTTAATTGAAAATTTCTGAGAAACTGAGAAACTACTATTTTGCGTCATGGTCAATTTTTCACTAAACACCACCATTTGCATCTTGTTTCTTGCAATATAATTTACTAATGTTAAAAAATCACTTGACCAGACGTCGTGTCTATAATTCTTTATGAAAAAAAGGATCGAATAAAAAGCTTTTTTTGAAAGTAATTTTTATTTCATGTTTTAATATTTCGTTATATATATTCTTTATATACCTATTCGCTCTTTTTATGGGGCAATACATAAATATGTTACAAACAAAATCACGTTCTGCAATGTGTCACGTCATTAACTCTGATTGATGTTAAAATATCACTCGACGAAAGTCTGCGCATATAATTAAAAAAACATAATCTTGTAATTATCTATTTTAAGCAGCGTAATAGATTTCCGATAGCTTTAGACTGCAAAAAAAAATATGGGACACCAATATCAGGTATTTTCTTAGTGTCAACTACACTATAAATTAATCTGCATCACGTAACTGCTGCATCTTTTGCAACAATAATGTTATATTAAATTACAAATATGGCGTACTTCATGATACATATTTTGTATGTAAAACTCAGTCCAGGCTACCTATGTAGATGCAGACTTGCCTAGTTTGAAAACCGCAGTAATCATGTGATGTATTGTGTCCTTTTTGTAATAAACAATTATTTTTTTAACTAATAGGACTACCATCACCTTTTCTAAATTGCAATCATTTCAAATCATTCTCATCAAATAAATAAACGTAACGTGGTCCATATACCTGGAAAATAAATAAATTGTATTTATAATAAATCAGTACCAAGGAAAAAAAATACAAAAATATACAACATATAATTCTAATTACTCAAAACCTTAAACACCTCAATTAGTTATTTAAATAAATTGATCTAATGAGTCATCGTTTTTTTCTATAAATAACTTCGGTTTCGTAATCACTACTCATTCTAGCCTATACAAACCTGTGGGGTTACTCTTGAAATTAATACCAATTCCAATATAAAATAGACGCGTTAAAACGACGCGTAATAATAAAATACATTTATCGAAATTGCAGTTGCCGCAATTTCGATATTACGAACTGACATATTTCCAATCTCAATGGGGCGGAATTGTTTTCAAGAGTAAGCCTACTGTACTGTTATTCACTATTGTTGACGATCTAGGCATCGTCCGTGAATGGCATTCGCGCCGTGCCTTAAAACTTTTTTATCTGTCTCAATATCATTTATGTTCAATTAAATTATCATTTATTACAGGCATAAGCACACATAAACACAACCATAATTAAAAAAAAACATTTAAAAAAATGCACGCCTGCCATAAATGTTTTCTTTGCACACCTTTTTGCGTACCTTAGTATTTTTTTTTATCTTACTAGCCTATGTTACCCGGGACAATGTATGATTCTAACGATATACACTAAATCAGTTCAGGCGTTTAGAAGCTCTGGTTAATAAGATCTGGGAATCGAACCCAAGACCTGATGGTCAGAAGTCGCCCTTAGAACCACTAGACCAAAGACGCAGCAGACAATATTCCTAGAGAATCCTTATTAGCACTACCTGCTATTTAAACATAGTTACCTCATTATAAAGCCCTTCTTCTCTTCTTAATGATGATCTTCTAAAATTGGGAATATATTTACCACCTGGTAGTCTGACTTGGAGGGCATAATACCTAATTGACTTATTACGTAGATCACGTCCTGCAACAAATATTATATTCTATAAAATTCACTATATTGTAATATAGCTAAAAAAGGCGTGACTGACGATATGACGGTGAATAGAGAATATATAGAAAGAAGAATACATGCTGCTCCGACCCCAAATAAATTGGGATAAGGTAAGGGCAGGGGATGATGATTCACTATATTGTAATTGTTGGGATAATAAATTTGTCGATAGAATAAAGGGAAAATGTCAGAAAATTACTAAACTATTTAAATCAAATTATAAAAACATTCGCCTAAATAAAATATATAAAAAGCTACGTTAATTACTTGATGTTCCTAAATAATTATAATTTTTTGGATAACGTAAAATTTACTTAATTAAATTTAATGTGGAATCTATGCTGTGTCCTTTAGGGTCTGCATTTGTGCCCAGCTAAACCTAAGCATCATGTAAAACACCTATTGCACTTGCCTCGTCGAATGCAAATAAATAAAATGAATATGAATGTTGCATATTTTTCATATCATATACTTATGTATATATTGGAGGGGCTCGTGGCTAAGTAACAGCCGCATGAATCGATCGATTGAGGTTAAGCTGCACTTGCCACAGTCGGTCTGTAGATGGGCGCCTATCATTTCATACCGAGACCCCTCCGTGCATCGGAGAGCACGTTATACCGTCGGTCCCGATTGTCAAATTAAGATCTTTGATAGCCGTTACCCGTCAGAGACCTGAAAGTCTGACAACCAGTCATAGCACCAGATATTGTGTTACCCCGTTGCTAACTTGTGGAGGTCAGATAGGCAGTCGCTCCATGTAAAATATTGGTGCAGCTTAATGCTGCATGCTGTTAGACTGAAAGCCGACTCCAATGTAACTGGGAAAAAGCTAGACAGATCTATTGTTACATATTTAAGTTACTAATCTATGTTAAAATCATTACCAAGTCTAGCTTTAGTTCAGACCACGAGCTAATTTAGTTTCAACAACACAGACAACACTACACGCGTAATTTTTAATATTAACCAATTAAATCATCCTACCAGTCTTTTTCCAAAAAGTTCCTGGTTCATTTCCCTGGTTGCCTCCAAGAAAGGGATTAATTCAGCCTTAGTGTGAGGACTTGCAAGAGCATCGTTAAATTCTGCCGGAGACCAAATCGATATATCCAAGGCTAGGATTGACACTTCTATTGAATCCTGGAAAGATATTATATAATCTACACATATCATATACAGAAGATGCTTACCATTATAAAAGAAATTTAGTTTCTGTATAATAAATTGTGTGAGTGACATTCATATTAATTATTGTTCAAATGTTATTACTTCGTTGCATTCTTCGGGATTGCCCGATTAGTTTCGGACTCGAAATGAGCCCTTAGTCATGAGCTTTGACTCGCGACATCGCCGCGGGCTCACCTCATCACTAACGGCTCCGTTCAAAAGTTATCCGTTTAATGTTATCTTTATATATTATTATAATAGTATGAAAAATCCATCTCGAACGTTGTGCCGGGCTCCTACCGAATAAAAACCATACGGTGCTTGTGCTGCACAGCCATAGCAAGGAGGTTTTGGCCAGACAAGAAGTGAAATTAATACACTTGTACCATACGTGAAGAAAAGGGTAGACCCCCCCCCCCCCTCATTAATTCATGAAGGTAGAACCCCCCCGAAATCAATATTCTGGCTTTGCTCGGCAGGTTATGGTTACTAACATATACCTGTTTATCCAACTGTAACTTATATTATCAATGTAGCTATATATTGGTTTTACTGCTTTATTATTATTATAATAAGTCATTATTGATGCATAAATGAGCATTACCGTTTGATTCTTCTGCTTAGCGGAATTGTACGCTTGTAATAGTGATGGCCTATACTCTGGCTTCGTGTTGGGATCTGCTATTGCCTTTCTCAGCTCTGCTATTGTCCAAGTGTCCTTACCCGAGGGAGACTTTACCTGGAAGTAGTTCTGTAAGGAAGGTATAGAATTAATATAAACCCCCTTTTTCCATTAAAAGTGCTCCAATCTGAGCTGCTGCCATAGTTCTTCTCTGAAATCTTTACATTTTCATTGGTAAGTTATTGTTCAACGGTTATTACTCACAAGCATTCTTTGGGATTGCCCGACTAGTTGCAAACTCGAACCAGTTTGACTCGCGACTCGCGTTCGGAACTAGTTGGGCAATCCCGAAGAAGTATAAGTTACGGTATATTGTACACCTCACGGAATAATTTAATCAATTCGGATACAATTACGTCCATCAACCGGAGCTCATTACATAGATAATATCACCTGTTCACATAGTATAAAATAGTAGGTAGTTAAGCAACTATACCGTCCCCGTGTCACTGAACTCGGCGAACGCAAACACCTCGAGAGCATTTTTGAGAATCAACAAGAAGGCAGGGTCTCCCCTGAAGTCCGCAACGACATTCAACAATTTCGAAATCGTGTAAGTGTTCGCAATAGGATAGCTAGTGGCCACTGCCAGAACCGCGGCACAGAGCGCGAGCACCTTCATTTTGACTGTAAAGAAATGATTAAAGATTTATAAAATATAAGTGTAACGCGCAATGCGAGTAGCATACAGCTCCGTGCGCTGCCGCACGGTTATGTAGGCATCGTACGACACCGCGCAGGCGCGGTGCACTCGCGGCACCTCGGGTGCCTTTAACGGCCCTCGGTCTCGCTCGCCAGTCTCGCGCCTACGCAACAACGAGTACACACACGTGTTATTGTCCCCTCTGCGACTCTCGCTCGCTCCGCGAAAACGATCAGTGCCCAGTAGCCCTATGTGCTTTATATTTAAGGATAAAGACGATTGTACTTTTAATACCAATAGACTTATTTGTGCATAATTATGAGAACGCCTATTTATTTTCACTGAATCCCTAATATCCAACTTATATAAGTAAGATAAAAGTCGTATTTGACCCGAAAAACTAGACTAGATATTTTACCTGTTACCTACCATTATCTTTTCTTAATTAAGCAAGGGAACATTATCCACCAATGGAAAGGGTACCTACTGACATTTTAATCTTTTAACATGCTTTTTCTTATTCCAATATTGACTATCACCGAATATAACAGTAATACAGCAGTGATAGCCTAGTGGTATGACCGTTGCACTGACAAGTCAAAGGTCGCAAGTTCTAATCCAAGGCACGCACCACTGACTTTTCGTAGTCATATGCGTATTATAAATTAATTATCACTTGCTTTAAGCTGTTGCGTCAGTCATTAGCAGACACAATAGATTTTTATTGGTACAACGTACAGATCTGTACGTTACTGAGCCGAAAGGTTAAACGGTGAAGGAGAACATCGTGAGGAAACCAGCAGATGAACCTGAGAGATGTTCTCGATGGTGTGTAAAGCCATGTCAGAGACCTACGCGTGGTTTATACTCTGACACTAGGTTGTTTATCAACCACACAATAAGAAGAAGAACTGAATAGAACACTTCTCGAATAATACCGAATAAAGTTAAAAATATTCTCCATCGCAATTAGCATCATCAACCTATCTTACGATAATACCTATAAATAAATTATGGACCATCAACTCACCTCAAAAAAATACCAGAATTAAAAACCAAATTTTAATAAACGAAATAATGATTACTATGACCAATACTTAAACATATAATGTTGCAAGAAGCACAACCTCCACAGTAATAAAGATTCGGAGAAGTCCTCCAATATGAATTTTAAATAAAAACCTTATTACTTAATACCTACAGCAATCAAATTGCTATAAGTTCCAAATTCGATACAGTAATGACATTACTGACATGTACATTCATGATTAAAGTAAATAATCGTCTTGTACTAACATTAGTGCCGCGATATTAAACTAAAGGTACAGAAGAAAAAAATAATTAAATAAGAAATATTTTTTGTGTGGACACGTGATCTCATACACACAAACACACGCAGAGACTTCATTTTATCTCCTACGATTCTGACACGCCTCTTTTGCTACATCCTAATCTGATTAAATAATTTTGTAAGCATTAGGAATCTAACCTAACTGCACCCATCACAAACCCAGGAAACATTTTTAAATAAAAATCCGAATAAAAATGTTTCCTTCCCTCTTTGTCTCTTATCTGTGAACCCATTTCCTGTCTGCAGGGTAAGGGACCAAACAAACAGGTTCTCAAAAAAAGAAGGCACGAGCATTGATTATCACAGTAGCTCACTGCAGGTTGGCGCAACAGACACCAGATGACATGATACATGACGCTTAAAGGCCACCCGACACACTAAGGTTTCCGCTGCCGGAAACAGCTTTTGCACAAAGTTTTGGTAGCTATTGGATACGCCATTTCTTAGTAGTGTAGTGAGTGGTTATTTTTTTGTCGATTTTTATATACTATATGATAGGCCTCAATGATACATCATGATTAGAATATGAGATTAAAATATTGCCAAAGAATTAGATTATATCCTGTAATCGCGGGTTCGGGTCACGTTTGTGTATATTAGATTTCAATGGTTTCGAAACTACTGGGGCAATCCCAAAAAAAATTACGTGATATATCCGTGCCTCGGAGAGCACGTTAAGCCATCGGCCCTGGTTGTCAAATTAAGATCTATGACAGCCGTTACGGGTAGTCAGAGACCTGAAAAACTGACAACCCGTTAAATAGATATCGTATTACCCAGTAACTGGGTTATGGAGGTCAGATAGGCAGTCATTCCATGTAAAATACTGGTATTAAGCTGCATCCGGTTTGGCTGGAAACCGACCCCAAGTTTAATTGGAAAAAGGCTAGGCAGATTGAGATATTCGCGTTGGTGAGCAGAGGTCGTGATGGCTCAGTGGTCAGAGCGCCTGGAGGGAGGAGGATCCGGGAGGCGCAGGTTCGAATCCTGCTGACGACCGTATTCTCTTTCCATTTAATATAATAACTTCAGATTGAGAAATGTCTATAAAAATAATAAATAAAAAAACAATGTCTTGGAACAAATTTATTGAAAACATAGTCAATTCACACCACACTGCTCAAATTATCGTAACGCGACCCAGGAAAGTAAGCATATACCTGAAAAAGAAAACACGTATTTAATAAACTGCTGAGCATGAGGTCTTGGGTGCGATTCCCTGGTCGGGCAAAATTTTATCGGGATTTCCTGTTAGGAGTTATTATATTAAATGGATAAAGAAAGCATGCGTTAATGCTTTTCAAAGATTTATCTTGAATTCCTGTTAGGAATTCTTAATAGCAGCCCGGAGTTTGGAATTATGCCCTGAAGATGGCAATAGGCTAACCACCTATTACATGGGACTCAATAACAGCATTGGTGAAATGTGGATGTACAACTGTGTACACCTCTGCCTACAGATACTACTACTGAACACAGGCGTGATGATGCTATGTAAAATTCTATAACAAGAAGAAGTCATACTAAATTGATATTTGTGATAGAATCTATACTTAAAATTATTATATTAAATGGAAAAAGAATACGGTCGCGAACAGGATTCGAACCTGCGCCTCCCGGATGAATACTCCAGGCGCTCTGACCACTAAGCCATCTCGACCTCTGCTCACCACCGCGAATTATTCTTCCATATTTTAACACGTCTTATGGCGACGTCACGTTAATGCAGTTTGTTTTTAAACTTTCTAACTGTTTCACAACGTTTAACAAAGCGTAAAAATATGCATTACTATAGTATTATTGTGTTTTACGTAATCAATAACTTACTAAAACTTTTTTTTTCTCCGACCTTAAACAGATAATAGCTTACCTCTTTATAAACCTTTTCTTGTCTTCTTGGTGAAGTTCTTTGAAGCCTTGGTCAGGAACTCGTAATTCGCTTTGGGAGGAATGAGACCAACAGGCGTTACAATGTAGACCTTCTCCTGTAATGAGTATTACATTCTTAAAGATACAAAGTTTCTGTATAGAAATAACAGATTAAGCGAATAATTGCAAGACCTAAATCTGGAGCATAGCTTTATACAGTTGGCGGCTTTTGTTAATGTGTAATGTGGTGTTGGAGAAAGATGGAGAGGATTAGTTGGACGAAAACGAATGAGGAAGTGTTACTTAAGGTAAACGAGGAAAGTCAGTTGTTAACAACTATAGATAACAGGAGAGGGAAGCTGACTGGCCACTTAATACGACACGGTAACTTCTTTAAGGCTATTTTTCTTTCATGGGTATTTTTCTTTCCTCGACAAAGCTTTAAACAACACTAGTGAAGGAGACAGTAGGGATAGAGTGCAATGGCAGTTGCTCCACCGACAAGAGTCAAGCTCTTAAATTGGAGAAGAAGAAAGGAATAGTAACTCCATGTAAAATACTGGTATTAAACTGCATTCGGTTAGACTGGAAACCGATTCCAACGTACTTAATTTAAGCAGCCCTGCAAATTATAAACGGACTTAAAAAAAAAACATCATCGTACCCATTCTTCTCCTTTTTCAAGAGCATTTTTCAGTTGAGTGCGTGCCTTCTCCAAGTAAGGGATTAGGTCAGATTTGGTGCTGGGACTCTTGAGGGCTTCGTTCAAATCTGATAGAGACCATGTCGATATGTCCAGGGCTGGGATTGCTACTTCCACTGATTCCTGCAAAGAAGAGTACTTTAATATTTAAAAAACTGGTCAAGTACGAGTATGACTCGCGCACCGAGGGCGGTTTCCAAACACTGTTGGAAGTTCCGAATAAATAACATTACTGAAGTTTAGAAACTATGAAAGCTTGCTACATTGCTTTAAAAAATAAAAGTTTGATTTAAGAACAGGTTTAATTTTGCAGTTAAAAAATATTCTCCTATACATCGATATACGCCATAGTCGATTCTCCAACGGCAAATGTAAGTTTGTAATCGCAGAAAAAAACCGTACTATTAATAAAGAATTGGCCAAATCAGTCCAGCCGTCCTCAAGTTATGCGACAACGAAGAACAAAGATATGCACATATATCAATGCCATAATTAGTCAAGTCCTACAGTTCTAATTTTTTTTAAGTAAGAAAAAATTGTTTCCCGAACGGGGCTCCATCCAAGGAGGTGTTAACAATTATAAAATAATTGCTGTTGACTAAATGTAAATGACTCAAAATACTTGTATCCATGACGATATTTCGTCTATGGTACAACAAAAAAGGGTGTAGATGTCACTGACTCTGGGAATTTTGGCTTCTAAAAATGGTGTGGTAATTAAAATTAACTGTTTCAGAGAAAATTGGAAAACTGGTTAAGTTATATGTATTCGCAATATAAGGAAAATAAAATGGAATATACTTAATCATGTTGTTTACCTTCTGAATAGTTAACAGAGGTATAATTTTTTTTTTACGGGCGGATATAATGTGCTTACCGCATGCCAGACCGCTCGGGGAAGCTATGTGGGGCTCTCACCCACTAAAAACTCCGCCGTGTTCTATCTCATCACCATAAGCTGGGGCAACGGGAGTATGTGGACATACGTCCGCGACCCCCGCAGTGAGACCGCATTAGCGATCACCGCTATACCTATATACGCTATAACCCACGACCTCCTAATTTAATACACCAGCCAATCTTGCCAACCAAACTATCATGATCATCATGCTATCCAAATTACTGCAGCACATTCAATACATCATAAGATGACGTCATCGAACGGTTGTTATTTAGGAGCTGTGATCCAATATAAAAGATTCACAAAAAAAATTGTTAACTTTGCATGCGATATAAAAATATATTAATAGTCGACAATAAAAAATAACCCTCATTGGGCTAGTGGTCGCAAGCGCGGCTCGGCATGAGCTCCTGGGTTCGATTCCCAGGTCAAGTATTGTTTTTTATTAGGAAATATTCATCAGCAGGAAGTTTGCCCGATAGACGGCAATAGTTTCATACTACGTGGAACACAATAATGGAATTAGTAAAATGTGGGTAAAGTACATGTACAACTGTGTACACCTCTGTTCATCCCTTCGATACCCAAATATAAGTAAATGATAACAGCATTACCTGTATGTTCCCAGTTTCATTCTTATGTATAATGAAATTGTACGCTTGTATCAGCGAAGGCCGATACTCCGGCTTCGTAGAGGGGTCGGCTATGGTCTTCGTCAGCTCTGCCACCGTCCATGTGGCCGCGCCTGAGGGGGATGGCACTACTGCATGGACGAACTTCTGTAAACAAGGTATTCGGTAAGTCTTCTTTCGTATGGTTACGAACCAACTTAGGTAATAAATATATTTACAAATCTAATTTATTTTTTATTTTTAAGCAACAACACTAATACAACTTAATATATACAACACTATTATTTTATAATAATAAAATTAAGGACGCGTTTAGTACCTGTAAGAGATAATTCTATCGAAAAAAAATATATAAACCTTAAGTTAATTATTATTTTCTAAGGAAACATTTGAAAAATACACGAATGGGATTTGAACTCACGACCTTTGACAATCCGTGTCATCGTTCTCCCAACTGAGCTACCGTGTCGCTTATTCGAATCTATTAACTTTCAAGTTGCCATCTTTACGTCTTAAGGAGACGCCTGGAGATATATATTTAGCAATCCTTTTTTTACAATAATTGTAGTAATTATCTCATAAGATAAATGTCATCGTGGATTTTATATTTACATGAAAAATACATAGATAAGGTCCTAATTTATTAGGTAATTTCCTTTGAAGGGGTCAATGTGTAAGTGATAAGGATTCATTTAAGCCATAATTCAAATTTGTACAATTATATTTTTTTCTTAATGTTTGCCGTTCATGGAGCAGTTTTCATCTTGCTAGTACTATGTTAATTACAAATAATTTGTTATATCGATTTAATTCTTAGCTAAAGTGAATGCATTTGACTTATATATTATCCCTTCCAAAGGAAATTACCTAATTAATTAGGACCTTATATATCATCATATCAGCCTATCGCCGTCCACTGCTGAACGTAGGCCTCCCCCAAAGAGCGCCAACCATCCCGGTCTTGGGCAGCCCTCATCCATCCGCTATCAGCCACCTCTTTAAAATCGTCGTTCCATCGTGCCGCAGGGCGTCCTACACTACGTTTGCCCAAACGTGGTTAAAAAAAACCAACAATATATTTATTCACAATACATTCTTGCGCAGTAATGAATAACGCTTATTTGTACCTAACCATAAACTCAACTTTGTAATTAATCACTTTATGTAAATGATTGTCACAGTTATTATAAAACCAGACAAAAAAATATACGGCTATAAATAATATTTCTGTATTTATAATAGGTTTTGTTACTCGAATTGTAGGCAATGTTGAAGAAAACAAGTTTATTTTTTGTCAAATTTCATAATAAAACATTTGTCATAATCCTTGACAAATACTTAATTACGAAATACTTTTCTAAGTATTTTGTTCAGATTTTAACACCAGAAATAATATAACCAATTGCGTAGGTACCTATCATTATGTAAACAAACCTACGTAACCGGTAGGTAGGTACCGCAGCCTTCAAACAAAACCAATGCCTAGTTAACTTTAACCAAATTCCATTGCCATTTTAAACGCCAACATTTTAACTGGTAATAATTCACGACATATTATACACCTTTTTTCAAAGTCACGTATATGAAATACCAGGGTGTATATGAAATACCAGTATTTTACATTTATCTGACTTCCATGAACAAGCTAAGACTGGGTATGAGTAACGCAACCTCTCGTGGTTAGACTAGTTGACAGACTTTCAGGCATCTAACTACCCGTAATGGATGACACAGATCTTTATAACACAACCGGGATCAACAGTTGAATATACTTTCTGAGGCACGAATAAGTCCTGGTATGAAATGATGGTGATCCACGGACCTACCCAGGCAAGCGCTGCTTAACCCCGATCTATCGGTCTGTTCGGCTGTTACTTAGCCACAAGCCCCTCACATATGTATTATAAGCTTCATTTATTAATTTTTGGGCAGGGTTACGTCCAGCTCGATCATCAAGTCCTCAAACTCAGGACACGGTAAGACAAGTCTAATGAACGCAAACTCTATAGGTTACCTAGTAACCATTAATGGATTCCGTTACCCACCTTCCAGGTCCAATATCGGACCTGGGGGTCTAAAATGGCTACTTTGAGTATTTCTCCTAAAAATGAATCATTATTTGAATTGAGTAACTTCAGTTTCTGCTCTTTGACACATTAGCAATTCCTATCTTGTAAGCCATTTTACGAATGTTCATAGAAAACTGTAAATGAAATGAATAACTTTTTTATGAATTGCACGCAAATCGTATTAGGATTTTTTCCATGAAATGACCATTTTACGATTTGTGAAATTAATCATATTAGGATCCTATTATGATTCAGCCGAAGTGGCCTTTTTAGACCCCCAGATCAATGGCACCATAGTATTGTAAATATTGTCATTGATATTAAGTAGGTACACTTACTTGCAGTTTCAAATATATACATATATACGACCACGATAGTGGGTGACATTAGGATTAAAATTTTTTAGGGTTCCGTTCCTCGAAAGGAAAAAGGAACCTTTAAAATAATGATCATCTGTTTGTCAAGAGATGAGATGAGAGACCGACTGCTGCGCTGCGTGTCGCAGGTTCGATTCCTGCACGGAGCAAATATTTGTACGATCTACGGATAATTGCTCCGGGTCTGGGTGTTTGTGTGCTTGTGAGATTATATGTCTGTAAACGCACCCACGACACAGGAAGAAATTCCTAGTGTGGGGCAACGTTTTTTTTTAAAATGAAAAATAAATAAAAAAAAGACTTTTTTTACAAACACATACCGATCGACCTTTATGTGTTAAAAGATACGGTGCTCCTTGCTTTTGTAAATTATCCTCATAATTATACTTAATAAAGTACATATAATTACATATCGGTAACCTACCTCATTTTTGCCAGTAAACAAGGCGAGCATAATTTCGTTGAGAGCATCTTCGAGATACGGCATCATGGCGGGGTCACCCTTAGAGTTCTCAATAGCATCCGACAGGTCTGTGAGGGTCCAGGTCTTCACGACAGGGTAGCTGGTGGCTACAGCCAGAACCGCGGAGAATAACACGAGCACCTTCATTTTTACTGTAAAGAAATTATTCAAAGTTACAATATTAACCTTTCCGCTCAGTAACATACAGATCTGTACGTTGTAACAATAAAAATCTTTTGTGTCTGCAAATGACTGACGCAACAGCTTAAATGGAAAAAGAATACGGTCGCGAACAGAATTCGAACAAACATTTAATATTGTAACTTTAGATTTCGCTAAGCATGCGTTAATGCTTTTCAAAGATTTATTTCAAAGATTATTCAAAGTTCGTAATTTACCTGAACATAGTCATCCGCAGTTACAGATTAAAGATTAATTTTGTTGATAATTAATATAATACTAAACAAAAGAGTATTGAGACTTATAAGTATTTCACCAGGTAAATATTAATCACCTTTATAAACTTACTGAATATAATTTAAGAGTATTTTATTTAATAATCAAATGAAAAATTAATACTGATCAAGCGTGAACACAACTTATACACAGTTAGAAGAAAGTGAATTTGTAGCTTATATTGGTTATTCTTAAAATAATAAAATACTTCGAAGTAAACAGATACATACTGTATCTTGTGTGCTCCTAGCACAATCCAATCCTGCTAATATTATAAATGCGAATGTTTGTGAGGATGAATGGATGTTTGTTACTCTCTTAAGCAATATGGATGAACGGATTTGGATGAAATTAGGAACAGAGTTTATAGCCTGAATTATCACATAGGAGTCTTTATATCCCAGCTGGACTGAATTTTGAGTCCACGCAGACGAAGTCGCGTGCAAAAGCTCATAAATTTGTAAGAGAATCTGGAGTTTTTAAGAATAAAAAGATCACTGGCATATTTTTCAACTGTTAGATGACCAAACACTTTTAAAGTGTCCCTACGTAGATATATTTATCTTTCGCAACTAACGTCTAACACATTAACGCACGCGTAAGTCTAAAGTTAAATTTTTGTGGAAGTAAAATACGGTTACCCAAAAGACGTGTTAAAATGTCAATGAAGAATTCGGAGTAATGAGCAGAGGCCGGGATGGCTTAGTGGCTAGAACACCTGGAGTATTTATCCGGGAGGCGCAGGTTCGAAACCTGCTCACAACCGCATTTTTCTGCCCTACGTAGACTGTAAGATGAAAAATAGTTCTAGCGGTCACCAGACTGTCCGCGACAAGCATTACTGAACCCCAGCGTATGTTTTTAATATGTTTGCCCATCATAAACAAGCTGTAAAATACGACGCAATGTACTACAAAGTGACCATTAATTCGATGGCAACCGGGATAGCTAATAGGTACGCCTGCAGCTACTACGGGATAATGAACGCCATACCTAATAGGTACTGGTACTAATACTTTATACTTATTTTATTTATTCCATTAGGTAATCTATCTATTTATCCAAGCGGTACCAGTATAGGTGCATGAACATTGCAGTGATACTTTTAAAACAGAGTCTAAAGATTAATATAAAATAATAATTAAATAAAGTCATTTTAGTTCGTTGACTTTATAATCATCTGTACAATGAGGTAGGTACACTGCCATATCTCATTACATCTCTATCTAGACTATCACGATTAAATTGATTTGATTGATTGATTGTCTCGCCTAGAAGGTTCGGTATTAAGAAATAATAATTACATCATAAATAATTAAAATTATAAATACTATGTGTGTTAAGAAATAATTAAAAATTCTACATCGCAAATCGCAGCGTCAAACAAGCATTCATTATGGTATAAATAAATTTTAAACGATCTACTCACCTTCAATACACCGATCCGACGAGTAAGGTTTAATAAAATAAATTTTATTATATTATTGCGAAGATCAATACGCGTTAATGCTGCAACGAACACAACCCGCACACTACTAAACAGATTCGGCGAAGAGCCTCCAATATGAATTTCAAATATCCACCATAAAATTCACATACTCTTATTGTATACAGCAAATATAAATCTAATTTGTTTGCTTATAGAGTTGAAAATTCGGTGCAACTTAACATAACAGTACATTACTGCCATGTAAGTACATCTCGGTACATTCACGTTTGAGGAAAATAATTGCAATGAACATTAGTGCTGCAACACACTGCCATAATGCACTCGATTTATCACTCATGTCATCACTGATGAATTTTTAACAATGGAATTAGAGCATTCTTTTTTTTCTGATAAAGCTGACAGTCCACGTTTCCACAAGAAAAGACGTAATTAATTGGTATAAACCAATTAATAAACCTACATGGTTGGAGTAATAATCATCCTAAGTAAGTACCTACGTACTGTAAACAATGAAAAGATGAAATGGCTAAAGTGCCACTGATATCGAAAAAACTAAGGTAATTTAAACAATAAAATGTTATTAGACATAAAAAAACATTAGAACAAATGATGTACAAAGAAAACAATATTACAAAATGAAAAATAAAACAAGGTTTTGTAAACGCCATCGCAATACGGCAAAAATAATTTAGTTTTTTTAATATTTATATAATGTCCTTTATATTTTATAACCCCTGGCCTGTCACGGTCTGTGCCACAGCAAGGTCAAAAACCTCCTTTGTCTGTCACTTACCGTGGGACGGCAAGTGACAGGAAGTATGAAAACGTTTGACGAAAATACGTATATCTGTGGAACTAAATGCCCTATCTCTGTTATTCTAGTGTTATTATAATCAGGAATAACAGGGCTAGCAATATAATATTCACTGTTACCAACATTACCCACAATAGAGGCGCGATAAGTCACGCAAAATTTTCCGAATTTTCCGCGTGAATTTTCCGGCATTTTCGCGAACTTTTAATTTTCTTTTGTAAATGTTTTGATGCTATTATCCTCTTTTTTATTTTTTTATCGCGTAGAGTGGTTAATAAACTATAGAAATGAATAGTACCGTTACGAAAAAATAAAAGTTTTAATTGAATTTTTTGTTTTTTTAATAAAACAATAATAATAATTCATTTTCCAATTTCCCTTTCAAATTACTTATTTTATTTAAAAAAAAAAGACTCGAAACTAATTTAAAAAAAGCAGAAATTTCATACAGATTACGATAATGTAACAATGTTGTATACGATTCTTATTGGAATATTGAGAAATCGTTGTTTATATTAAAATTGAAAAGGGGTGGGGCTACGGTAACGGCCATTTTGACATTTCGCAGATTTAGCCTGACAAGAGCCATACCAGGTTAAAGGTTATGGTAACCACGTTTCAGCCATTTTCATATTTTTCTTTTTCTTTAAAAAAAAACTTTTCCCCACACTAGGAATTTCTTCCTGTATCGCGGGTGCGTTTGCAGACATATAATCTCACAAGCACAACAACCAGACCCGGAGCAATTATTTATAGATCGTACAAATATTTGCTCCGTGCAGGAATCGAACCTGCGACACGCAGCGCAGCAGTCGTTCTCTCGACCACTGCACCAACCGCGCTGTCATTTTAGCTTCCCACTTTCGATATGAAAGAGGATATTAAACTGCAGTCAATTGGTACCAAGCAAATAGGGACAGATAAGGAGTATTTTATGAAATTTTTTGGTACAATAATCGCGTCCTCGACCTTACCTGTGTAACAAGGCACTTACGATTTCTTGGCATAAATCTGCCAACTATAATCCTACCTATACACTTACCTTTTTACACGCATCTAATTAGAAGGAGACAAAACACAGTTGTTTTATAATATCTTCAAATTATGCAGGACATTGTCTTCGACCAAAATACGTACCCGATGCAAGCTGGCAAACTGGTTCGCATTTATTTCTCTGACTGGAGAGCGCATTTGATACTTACTAAGATTTTTATTTTCACCATAACTGGTAACATATATTTTGCTTATGCTTCAATACAACGACAAATATAACTAAGTCAGTCATATTAATTTCCTGCGTTTCAAAAGTATCATTATATATTGAGTATGAAGTCCTCCAACTTCATACTCAATTTACCTACATGCATACATACAAGCACGCCTGTTTCCCATTGAGGTAGGCAGAGATTATCAATTTCCCACTTACTACAATACTGACACACCTTTTTCGCTTCATC
Organism: Xylocampa areola; assembly: GCA_935421205.1. NCBI lineage: Eukaryota > Metazoa > Arthropoda > Insecta > Lepidoptera > Noctuidae > Xylocampa > Xylocampa areola. The sequence goes on along the minus strand of OW285218.1, from coordinate 12,220,743 downwards.
TATGTTCCACCAGTTAATAATTAATTTCATCATCATCCCCCTGCCCTGATCCCAATTTATTTGGGGTCGGCGCAGCATACCTATATCTGACATGCTGCTAAAGTTATGGCTATGTTTTATGACCGGCCGCCTGCCTGACGTCAACCCTCTTTGGGAATGCTGTTGTTGGTGGTAACCGCCACCGATACAGTCTCCTTTCATCTAGCTATGCCATACTAAGTAAATGTTATCCATGCGCCAGGTACTGATGTTATCCTAATATTACACTCCACTAACCGGGCTAATAATAATTATGTATAAGAATATATAACTACTTAGTTTTGTGAAGAAAAAAACAATATGATATTCATTATAGTGCTGTTAATTTGTGATAGGCATATTTATAAGAATCTATGAATATATGAATTTACGATACCAATCAATTAGCACTTACAAAAATATATTTCATAATACCGGAATAATTGTCAACTTCGGTATATTATTTTTCGTTTCTTTTTTCACATATTCCACTTGGAGGCCGTAAGTAAATAAGAAAAACAAAATGCCGTTCAGCAACGAAACCTTGAAAAAAATGCGACAGAATTTTATATAATAAAAGACATCATTTTGAAAAACCAATTCTCCCCTAGCCAATCAGAGCTGCCCACTAGTGCGAACTAAGTATTTAATTGCAATACGTTGTTCAAGATAATCCGTTTCAACTAAGGGCCTGAACAGACATGTTACTTACAGCAACGACGACCAGCTAAAGCATTTTTTTTATACTGAACTCATAAGCTCGCGATTGGTGCCACAATATTGATCGCCATTTATCATAACATCACGCCTGTATTCCCCAAAGGGTTAATCAGAGATGTACTATTCTACACAAACATTTCATTGATGCCTTTGTTAACTCCAACCTATTGCCAATTGCCTGTCACAATTAAAACTTACGGGCTGCTACTAAGAGTTTCCTAACAGAAAAATCCTATGCCATTGCCCGAACCGAGAATCGAACTCTCGCTGAGCAGCCGCGCTTGTAGTAACTAGACCAATAAGGGAATTATTTAAACGCAAAAAGTTTTCAGTCAAGGTACCTAGTAGTATCGGCTGCTAACTTGGTACAGCTAGAATCGTATTTAGCGGTTAACAATTTTAATTAATTTACCTATCAAATATTACATAACATACCTACTGAATATGACCTTCGCTAACCGAACAGGTTTCTTGTCCATCCTTAATTTATGCGATTTTGTTTAAATTTATGACCACGATGTGTAGCGCTGAGAAAAAAAAATAGTAACTCGACGTGTATCCCCTTGTTTTCCCATTTGATGGATTTTTTAATAAGAGGATGAATGATTTTATTTTATACTTAAATGATTTTATTATACACTTCATTATTATTTTTTATTTTATAAATAAAAAGTCGAAACACTTAAGTAAATACAACCAGCGCGGATGAAGAAAGGGACTGAAAATAATAATTTTGATTTGCTCACCACTCTCAAATTGAAAGAGGACAGAGAAACTGATGTCATTTGACATTCCATGCAGACATAATATTAGTCAGCGAGTCCACTTTGCTCCAAAAAAGACAAAATTCCACCCGCTTTCAATTTTGCAGCGTATCTGAGTTCCTAGGTACTCCTGAATATAAGGGTGCCAGGCCCCTGGCTGTAAGATCCAAGAATATATCCTCATCATCTTACCTGCATGGGAAGGCCCCCAACGTTTTACTGCTTGATTTGTCTAGCGAAGGCGAGCGGATCCTGACTGGTATAGAAAATTTCTACATGTTCAATAGCCAACGAACCTAACAAACTTTATCTTAAAACACGTGAAGAACTTTGTGCACTCCTGCAGCTATGGCTATGGCTTCTAGAACCTCTTTAAAACAGGCACCAGGCATTTATATCTCAATATTCTTTATCAACAAAGCAGGCAATCCTGCATTCCTTTGTACCGAACTTGGCTTCGTTTTCAAATTTGTTTATGGTGATTCAGTTTACTACAAAAACGTACACTATTACACTAACATCAGCACCGAATTGGCTTCACTTCTAGAACTAGTTTTCTTTAACAGACTTAAACTTAACACTTAAAAAAGAGGTTTTTTGTTACTCGTTCATGTATAGAATCATTCATTTTATACAGTAACATATTTATTAAACTTTTTATTTGCACCGTTACGCGTTAAGGTCGTCCACATTATATAAATATCGGACGCATAAGACGAGGTCGTTAAACTAATAATTTACTGGAAAAAATGGATGGCGCGATGTCGAACTGACAGCAACCGGTGAGTATGGACTATACTCACCGGTTGGATTCTTGAACCCCAAGAATGACTTCAAGGTGGAACAGTGACTTTAAAAGTCCTTTGCCACTGCCATTTAAATTTATTTACACATAAATTTATGTCAAAGTCAAAGTCAAAGCATTTATTTCAATTAGACCGTTTACAGGCACTTTTGAATTGTCAAAAAAATAAACTAGTTGTATGAGAGGATATGAGCAAAATAAAAGGATAAAGGTGAGGTCAAACGTGCACAATATCGGCCGCAACAAAAGACATTGGGAACAAACGTCCCCACCATCCAACAGATTTGAAACAAGTGTCATTTGAAACATCTATTAGATTATAGAACTTTTTACTACGGCGACATTTCAAATACGTGTAGGTTTTATAATACTTATAAGTATTATTTTATAAATATTTTTTTTTTTCTTGTTACTTTCACATTCTTTAGTGTGCAATAAAAAGGATTAGAATATGGCGATCTTAGTAATCTATACTAATATTATAAAGCTGAAGAATTTGTTTGTTTGTTTGGTTGAACGCGCTAATTTCAGGAAGTACTGGTTCGAATTGAAAAATTATTTTAGTGTTGGATAGTCCATTTATCGAGGAAGGCATGACGTCACCAAAAGACGTATTAAAATGGGGACAAAGAATTGGCGGTGGTGAGCAGAAGTCGAGATGGCTTAGTGGTCAGAGCGCCTGGAGTATTTATCGTTGAACATGTTTTTGGCTGTACTAATGAGTTAATAGGTGTATTAATTAACTTAAACACTGCTATTATTACTCAATGATTTTCAGTTTGAGAACCAAGTATTTCTTTATATAGAATCGTCATTTGATAACGTGAAATATGCTTTTTTGTTTGTGAAATAAATGAGTTTAAAAATAAATACATTTATGCCGAAAACTGAAGTTTTTATTAAATATAAACTCAATAGTTTTTGCAACTAACACAGGTACTTCAGACTTTTTTGGGCCCCAATGAACAAATTGACACGTATCCCATGACTGTTGTAGGGTGGGGACGAGTGTAACTTTACTTTCATTGTTGTTGCACAAACCGGAATTTTATATAGAACCGAATGCAGCATAAATTACGCTGTAAGCGATTGATTACATTAATTTACGCTAAGCTGAAAATTAAGCTGTAATTTTTTATTATTCCACAGTGCACTAGCGTAGTGAAAAAAAAAAGATTGGAGTTCGTACTCATACAGAGATGAGACGAGCTTTTTGGGCTCTGCAGTCTTCTTCTTATCGTGTGGTTAATTAAAGACAGAAAGACAAGCATTTATTCTGCACTAGCACAGTGACAGCACACAAAATAAAAAACATATTAAAAAAGTCTAAACAAAAAGAAACAGTAAATATAAAAACAAGAGGAAGAATTCGGCTGTCGAAAATGCCAGTGCCGAAGGGGTTATGAACAACCTAGTGTCAAGTTTAAACCACCCGTAGGTCTCTGACATGGCTTTACACACCATCGAGAATATCTCTCATATGTGCTGATTATAAGCAAGTGATAATTAATTTATAATACGCACATAACTTCGAAAAGTCAGTGGTGCGTGCCTTGGATTAGAACTTGTCACCTTTGACTTTGACTTGTTAGTCCAACGGTCATACCACTAGGCTATCACTGCCGGCTCTGCAGTCAAACAGTTATAGGTCGGTTATGTGTGGTGGGACTTCTACTTGAATAAAAGCGAGATACGACAGATGCCGCACAAACCGACAACAACACAATATGAAAACACAGTTGGCCCCAAATAATTTTTATTATAACTCTTAAACTATAATTAATTATATAATATAATAAGTAAACTTTACGATATCAATAGATTTTTTACTCTCTCGTGTTCCTGGAACAAAAAAAAAACATAATTTAAGTTGTTACAGTTGAATCAAAAATGAACCATAACCCTACACAATATTTTGTTTGACATCGATTTAAAAAAAGATTGTATCTGTCGGAAATATATAGAAGAATAGGATCGGAGGTCTGTCTGTCTGACCGGATTTTAAAGGTCAATAGGTAAGGTAGGTAAATAGTAAATAAAACCAATATTAAGGCTCTCCGCCACTGAGAGCACGTTTACTTTGGGTTAGATATTAGTAGTGAGTCACTTTATATTACAATGTAGGTATTACAATATGAAATCAGAGGTCTCGATAGATAAGTCAGAGCGTAGAGGTCCGTCCGCCACGGCGGTTCACAAGAGAGCAAGAGACTGCCGTCCTCCCTCCACTCGCCGTAGTCGCCGACCGTCCGTAGCACTCGATGTTGCAACACCAATAATATAAAACAGTGTTGCCATCCGACATATCAAATCGGTCTAGGTCTTTTTATGTATAGTATCTACTTAGAAAACATTGCTGAATTTAGGAAATATACAAATTAATTTAAAATCTCATTTACGCAAATTAATTAGCAAGAGTGATTAAGGACACAAAAAACCCTGATTCCAAATCTAGGTGAACCTGTACCTACTACTACTTCTGACTCCTCCTATTCGCATGAGTTATTACTTGTGTGAATTACATGAGATGTATGTTATCTGGCGAAATAGAAGCAACGCTGCACAGAATTATTTTTGTCAAACGTCACGCCATGATGGAATTTTGGTGTATGTTGCAATTCTTAGTCCAAATTTTGTTTCACCATGCTTATGTACAATTTAGAAAATAATTTTGTTTTTACCATTTTAAATATAAACACATCAACACGGTCTAGGGATATTTTTAAAAAAGCGAATTACTATCAATATGTTAATTATTTATATGACATGTATATATTTAAAAGATACGTTATTTAATATTCTACCATTTTCTAGTAATGGTTAAGGTACTTCGATTAAAATTTCAGGATTTTATGGAAAAAAAATGAAGCATAGACGGAAACCGTATATGCTTCATTTTTTTTATTGAAATTTAATTTATTTGAATTAACTTTTAGTTTATGAGTAAAAACTGAAAAAAATAGAAAAATCATTTAATTTGTGTTTATAAACTTGAAGTTAGTAGTCTGAGAAAGCGCCCATGATGTTCATAACACATCGGCAACGATTCGGCATGCTCAGAACAAGGTTGTCAATGTCTTGCTGCGGAATATTGTCCCATGTCCTTCTGAGGTGCGCAAAAAGTTGATCTTCTGTAGCCAGATTTTCAGGAACTTCCTTCAGAGCTCTTCTTTGCAGCATATCCCACGCATGCTCAATGGGATTTAGATCTGGCGATTGAGCAGGCCAATCTAAGGCCCTAACATTGTGTGTATGTAACCAAGCTGCTACCGTTCTCGCCGTGTGTGCCCGGGCATTGTCGTGCATGAGCAGGAAATCTTGCCCCATTTGTGTTCTGTGGGGCAAGATTACGGGCCCCAGCACCTGTTGGACGTATCGTTCTGCCGTCATATTGCCCCGCACCCAAACGAGATCCGTCCGTCCTCCAAGACGAATTCCTGCCCAAACCATAATTGTTCCTCCTTGGTATGGGTGAACTTCCTAAAGGTTCTGAAGACGGCTCCATCGTCCAGGAACTCGCCAAACACGCGTCCTTCGTGAATCTGGATGGAAGCCGAACCTGGATTCGTCCGTGAACAGCACATTGGACCATTGTTCACGGCCCCAGTCCACGTGGTTCCGAACCCATTCTAATCGTCGTCCACGATTGCCTCTCCGTAAAGGTGGGACCCGGAGTGGTCTACGAGAGCGTAGATTGCTTTCATGCAGTCGCCTTCTTACAGTTTGGTCACTCACAAGCACTTGGTGTTCCACTCGCAGCCTTTGGACCAATTGAGTCGCCGTTGCATTTGGTTGAGATCGCGCAGTAATTTGCAAAAATCGGTCTTGTCTGGGGGTAGTGATGCGACTTGGCCCCCGGTGCCTCTCCGCTACTTCACCTGTGGCACGATAGCGTGTCCACAATCTTGAAATTACATTTTGGTGGGTCCCTATGGCCTCAGCAACATTACGCTGATCAGACCCAGCTTCCAGCATTCCCACAGCTCGTAACATCTCCGCCCTCGTCAAATGTTGGCGTTGCATGGCTACAATACCTCAATTTTAACTATATCTTTCGTTTAAAAATGAAAAAAAACTGTAACTAAATGTAATTCGTATTGTTTTCTAAATTTCGCACAAATGAAAATTCCCTCTCCTACACATCAAGACATTTTTATGCCACCGAAACAAAAGAATTTTCAAAAATTTGATTTTGGAATTAGTCTGAGATAAATTACAAACAAATCGGTGTATAAAAGATTCCAATGCGGCCAGTACTTTTCGAGTTATTTAATTGAGTATGAAATATCCCTAGACCGTGTTGATGTGTGTATATTGTACAAAGATCTGGACGTTGTTGTTTCTAATTGAGTGTTATAAAAATAAAGCTCTGCAAATGTTTACCTTAGGTTTACTTTTGATCGATACAAACTGTAAAAAAATTCACAGTTTTGGAATATTTTGGACAATCGAACATAACAATCAAATTATAATACAAACACTGTACTTTTGATGGTAACTGTACAGCTGAGAGTTAACTGTTACGGGAAAACAATCATGGTAATTAGAATCCGTTTAAAAAACATTAGAGGACTATTAACCTCATTTCAAACAGATAAATTAACAATTACTCGTTTGTTTGTCGAGATGCAATCAGAATTTAGTGGCCAGACCCACATGAGGAACATGGTGGTTTCCAAAAATAGGTTTTGACTGCACTATTGAAACTTTAGTCAAACCAAATCTATTATGTACAGTATGCAGCAACAACAGTCGTAACATTTTGACCTTGAGCTGGCCTATCGTAGTAGGGAATTTCAATAGTATGCGAGACCGGCTTATACTGGTTTTGTTACCACTGACGTGCGGCTTACTATACTAGCTGAGCCCATGACTTCATTCGCGCGGGACTGGGACAAATATCACTTTATATTTATATTCATATAACTTTTGAACCGTCTAATATATCTAAATGAAACTCAACGAAAATTTAAGAAAAAAAATTTGTTTGATCCCTAACATTTTCGTTTAAATCCATCAAGCTGTTTCGGAGCCCATTCGAGACAAACTTTCAGACAGGCAAATATTTATATAGCATTTGATACCGTTTATATAGAAGTTTTTACTTAAGGTTTGATATTTATTTGTATATATTTTGTATGACCATGAAAAACCGACGACGTGGCGATGTTTTTGGGACGCTGATTGGCGTTGCATTACGTGTTCATAATAATTATGTTTGAACCCTTAAGGAATACGGTAAGACGGGACAGGCTATACGTTTTATTTAACAAAATGGGGCGCACTCTAGCAGTTCCAACTAATACTTTTGCATAGCGTTTTGGGAACTCTAAATTGAAGAACTAACAATGCGTAAAATATGCCGCACATGATTGGCTATACAATTTCTATGTCGAAATCAGCTAAAGAACGAGCAAGTACGGACAAATATATGTTAATACTACACTGTACATAAAACTCGACATTCAGTATCTGTTTTTGCGACGGAGGTAGCTCTGAAAATAGTATATTCTAGCGCGAGCCGCAAGCCACGGTTGTAATGCTAAGGAGTGAAAAAAGTTATTACTATCTGCTTAGCCTTTTCCCAATGACATTGGGGTCGGCTTCCAGTCAAACCTGATGCAGCTTAATACCAGTATTTTACATGGAGCGGCTGCCTATCCGACCTCCACAACCCAGTAACTGGTGGTTGTCAGACTTTCAGGCTTCTGACTACCCGTAACGGCTGTCATAGATCTTTATTTGACAACCAGGACCGACGGTTTCTTCGAGGCACGGAGGGGTCTCGGTATGATATGATGGTCACCCATCCACAGGCCGACCGCGGCAAGAGCAACCTAACCTCTATCGATCGATCTGTGTGGCTGTTACTTAGCCACGAGCCCCTCAAATGTTTTAAATAATCATTAACTTTTCTTAACGTAACTTTCATACAACATTTTTCAACAAACTAGCAATGCAAAAAAAAAAAAAGTTATTAAAATGACGCGAATTATTTTTCGAGCGTCATGGCTGCAAAATGCATCATGATTGAGATAGTGTAAGTTCCATCTGCACACACACCGTCTCGTATTACAATGAACATTAAAACGTGCGTATTAAGCTGCATTATGAACCTAATAGCAGTGTAATAAGAGCCACTTTAAGAGCAAGTGTTGAAAATAATATAAATATAATAAATACTCACAGTCAGTATATAAAACGCTCATCATTCTGTGAATGTCTCTGCGGCAGAGACAGCTAGCAGCCTCTTGTAGCTGCCGGCAAGGGATCTCGCCGCTAGATGTAGCAGCTCTCGCCTCGATACGCCAGTCGAGGCCTCCTGCCATTGTGTGTGCGGTACCTGTTGGCAAAAATATATGGAAAATGTTACATCATTATAGTAGATCAACATGTCATTGCATTACAACCCCGTGACTTGGGACTAAACATAATCGAAAATGTATATTAAAATGTACATCATAACATACTAGCTAAACCCGCGGCCATGCATCGTTGTGGGTCAGTCATATTTTTCCAATTTTTTTTTAAATTTTAATCTCTCAAATTTCCCGTTTCTGTCGGTACTACAGATTAAAAATATGTATATGAAAACATGCTTCATTAAAATGCAACATTGTGTAAAAATTTCAAGTCAATCCATCGACCACTTTTCGAGTTTTGCAGACATATATTATAAAGATGGACAATTATGATGTGGTAAGAAAATAGTAATGGGTTGCGGAAAAATTTATTGCAGTCATCAAAACGACAGCTTTACGATGGATGCAGAAGATTGAGATGAAAATATAGCCTTTATATAATTATATACATTTATATCATCGTCCAATTTATAACCACATGAAAGTCGTAGCATTATCCGCCTGTGTGCATATTTTTACAGTAAGGCTGCGCTCGCGGCTGCGTTAGCTATTGGTACAGGAGAAGTTCCATGACTATAATTGTACGTTCACAAATAGTAGACCCAGTCGTGTACGCTAGTACCCATCGTGGAGCCGAATTGTAGTGAACTGGCTGTATGTCCTACAATGGGCACCAGTACTAGGTATACCAGTTACTCTAGCCAACTACCGCAACCACAGCTAATGTCGGATTCAAGAGCCTTCCAACGACTTCATGCTAAAAAATTGCTATTACTGAATGTCAAATTACCTGCTCTTATCAAGTCCTAATCGATTTTAGTTGCATAGTTCCAAAAAGTTGGTCTTATCGAGAAATACCGGCAAGTAACCCTAATTTTAGAAGGGCTGCATTAAACATTTGTATTTAGACAACATGAATCGATTAATACAATAACGATAATAATTAAATCTGAAAACAAATCAATAATCTAAAAACCTATTTCCGATTTACATTTCACCACATCTCTATTCATGTCAAATTCGAATTTAGGCACGACAAATTAAAATCTCCAATAAAATTTAATATGTAGTTTTAGGTAGCCACTAAAATTACAGATGTCAAACAAAAATTGTATGGAAATGTTAGATATCCCGTCCCACTCCTACCATAACGGTTAGTAAAAGACAGCAATGCTTTAAATTTAGTTTTGTTATCGTGCAAGCTTTCCTATAATAAACAGACTATAGATTCGTGGTCCTACCTGTAAGCTGGCGCCCATAATTGAGCCAATAGTGACGCTGTATCCAGTCTGTGCGTGAACATAGTCTTGCGTCGTGGCTGCACTCGCGGCGGCGACGGCGGCGGCTGGTACAGGGGTTCCTTGAGACTGCAGTTGAAGTTCGATGCCTAACGACGGCTGTGATAAGATGACCAGGGACATGTCGTACCATCTGGTAGTAAAAAATTTGCTGTTAATTCTCTAAATAAATGTATTTTTTTACATTCACGAATATTTTACTACTAGCTGTCCGCCGCAGTTTCACCCACGTATAATTATATTTTAATTATTTACTTAGTACTAACCAATAAATAGCAAATAATTCACAGTTCATCGCGTCGGGCGGGGTTTATGCGTCACACGGCTCGCGTCGCACTTCGCGCGAGTGTTGAATTAATTTCATTTTTCATTATCCCTTAACTACTAACTAAACTCCAAGTAACATGCTACAAAAGGCGAACTGTATCTTCATAAAATTTTGTAACTTTCGGTCGTAAGGATTAATATACCATGGCTAATAATAATGCCCAAAAATCCCTTTTTAATATTCAATAATGTTTTTGGCACAAAATATTGTGGTTTATGTATTATTATTATTTTTAGACGTACAATAAGCCGATATTTTTGTAGTACATTATATATACGTATGACTAACCATTACGCCGTCTTCCGACTTACTTAACAAAAATCAATATTTATGGCTAGCTGAGAGGTGTAGCCGAATGTTAGATAGCCTATAATATTCCTCATGAATTTGGCTACCAAATACAAAAAAAAAAAACAAATCCGACTGGTAGAGATTAGCGCGTTTAAATAAAACAAACAAAAAAAGTCCTCTTTCCGCTTTTTAATATTAGTATAGATGTAATGTAATTATTGATGGTGTGACTGTAAAATGAATTAATAATTGATTTATTGGTCTAATCCAATTTCAGATAAACACTCTAAACATGTCAATTACTCTAGACATGTAATAGAACCAACAAATTAACTTTAATATTAGGTATAACACAAATCAGTTAAGTAATTCTAAAGCTTACAGGCTTCATACGATAGTTTTCAACACTCTGGCGGGGAAAAAAGGATAAAATTTAGAAGTAGCAATTGGCGCGGATTTCGTATTATGTTAGTGCTGCCTGCGCGCGCACTAACATAAATTACATTAGTACGGTAATGCATAAGCAGCATTATGAACCAAATTGTCAAATAAGAGTCACTTTAGTTCTTCTTCTTCTTATCGTGTGGTTAATGAACAACCTAGTGTCAGAGTTTAAAACACCCGTAGGTCTCTGCGTGGGTTTACACACCATGTTTTCCTTCACCGTTATAAGCAAGTGAAAATTAATTTATAATACGCACATGACTTCAAATAGCCAGTGAACTTGCGACCTTTGACTTGTCAGTCCAACGGTCATACCACTAGACTATCACTCCTACAGTCACTTTATTAGCAAGTGTGCTGAAAAACTGTTATTGTAATGTTTTTTTTTCTTGGTCTATCAGGTTCTAAATAAACAAGCGGGATCGCATGTGAGCGATGCTTTGTTTACTCACTACATGCGTATTACACAAACTATACTAACTGCATCGTTGGTTAGCGACTTCTGAGCATGAGGTCCCGGGTTCGATTCCCGGCTCGAGCAAAGTGTTATTGAGTTTTTCTGTTAGGCAATTCTCAGTAGCAGCCCGTAGTTTGGAGTTAGGCTCAGTATATGGCAATAGGCTTACCCTCTATTAGATGGAACTTAATTAGTGAAATATAGGTGTACAGTGGCGTTCATTATCAACGGTTACTGTACATACAACTGCATACACCTCTGCCTACCCCTTCAGGGAATAAAGACGTCATGCTACATTAATACTGACCTGTCAGTCACAGACTCGTGCAAATAACCCTCGACTGCGACAACGGGCACGTTGTTGTTAAGTTCTCCGTGCACGGATCGTATGTGCGCGATGCGTTGTTTTGCCGCTGCATACGCCGCCGCATATCCAACGGGTTGATCTGCTGTGACGTCACTTTGTGCTGCGTAGCCACTGGAAATTTAACTATATTTAGTAGAGAATCAATCTGCCTAGCCACCCCGAATATGATTTGAATCCGATCCAGACAGTCTCTTGCTGTCCTCCCACCAGCGACGCCCTAAGCCGAGGCTCGTACCCCGCAGGGGGTGCCCTTAGCGTGTTGTCGCTTAGTGTATAAGTCGAATGCCCTGGCTGGGGGACTTAAAATTATTATTGCAACCACAGGAAAGCCCGGTTATGCAGTCGACAACCTCCTAGGCTAAACTGCGAGATGCCATAAACAAAAAAAAAACTGCCTTTTCCCAACTACGTCGGGTTCGGCTTCCAATCTAACCGGATGCAGTTTCTTACCAGACTTATTTTAAATGACTTCCTATCTGACCTCCGCAACCCAGTTACTGAGTTATACGATATGTTGTCGTATGAAACACCATGTTAAATTATTTTGTTATTTCTATGTAATCATATAATATTATATATTGCATATCCGACATGGGTAGACTGTTGAGCCAAAAAACGTTTGTTTTCTAAAATAAGACCCACATGTACACAGTTATGCAATAAATATATCTTTATCTTTATAATACAGACTTATCTAAACTTTCCTAAAATAAAATAAATAAATAAATAATAAATAAGACTGGTTGGTAGACTATTAGGCATTTGGGACATGGGACAACCCATATTGGCTGTCGTAGATCTTCATTTGACAACCGAGACCGACGATTTAATGTAGTCTACGAGGCAAGGAAGGATCTAGATATGAATGGATGGTCACCCATCCATAGACGGACCGCAGCAAGCGCAGCTTAACCTCGATTGATCTGTCTGTGCGACTGTTACTTAGCCACGAACCATATTTAGAAGCGGATAAAGTAATTTATTGAATACTAAGCATCCAAGTAAGCTTGAAAGGACATTCCGAATACCAAGCTATAAAACTAAATAAAAGGATAAATCTTTGAAAAGCATTTACGCATGCATAACGTACTCTAAAGAGTTATAATTTTTTGTGGATGACGTCACCAAAAGACGTATAAAATGTGGAAGAGAAATTCGGTGTAGTGACAGTGGTTGAGATGGCTTAGCGGTCAGCGCGCCTGGAGTATTTATCCGGGAGGCGCAGTTTCAAATCCTGCTCACAATCGTATTTTTCTTTCCATAAAATTTATAATGCTATATAAAAGTATATTAGATAGATAAAGATAAATCTTCGAAAAGCATTAACGCATGCTTAGCGAACTCTAAAGTTATTAAATAGATACTTACATTACATTAGCTTTGCCGAATACAGTCTGAAATGCTTCCCTGATGGGTGAGATCTTTACTTCTTTGTCCGATGCAACAACTACTAACAGGTCTCCTCCACTTCCTGAGATAAATTCACGAAATATAATGTTTATTTTATAATAGTAATTATTATTAGTTAGTATTAAAGATACTGTACCATTTTATATCACTTAGTTCAAGGTTTGTTACGAGACTCATATTATGCGACTAAATAGGAACTTAAGTTGGCTTGATCTCTTTAATCTCTTGAAATAAAACGAAATATCCGGACAAAAATGGTTTAAATTTTATTCAAATTAGGAAAATATTTGCGCTTCTAGAACGTTAAACATAAAACAGCCCCCAAATAAGCCCACGCTTCACCGCTTCCTAGTGTTTTAGCTATAAATTGATAATATTACTGGATGTGGAATTTTTGCTTTCTCCTTTTTTCTTTTAACAGAATTTTTTGATTGGTAGATAAAGCTCTCTGGATTTGCAGCACGTTTAAAATAGTTGACAATTGATTTAACTAATACGCCTGGTGGGTGACGTACAACAGCTAGGCGAGCCGCAGGTTAAGCATACCAATAATAAACCAACGAGGCAGTTTAAGTATGATTATAAATAAGTTAAACATCTTTTAACTTACTAAGATACTCCTTCATCTGTGGATCCAGGGTGGTAATCATGGAGTCAACTGAACTCTTTGCCTTTTCTGCCACCCGCTGTAGAAGGCCGCCGGAGGAGACTGCGCCCTTCATCCATGTGAATATACCACTGCCTGGCATTATGTCACCTGTTAATCATGATTGCAAGATAGATATTGAAACTTGCTATTTTTGCCTAATATTTTATACTCCGATTATATAGGTATAAAATTATTTGCACCAACCCCAACTAGATAAATACATATGAATATATTTTTCGGAAATAATTTTGCCCACATGTCTGTGCAAATAAATGCAATATAAGTATGCTTGTGACTTCTTTTTGCAGATTACAGAAAATATTAACAAAAAGTAGTGACCGACCGAATTTCGGTTTCGGTTTGGGCCAGTTTCAGTCAAGAAATCTAGTTTCAGCCTTAGTTTTGGTTTCGGCCTTAGTTTTGGATTCGACCAAAATATGGCCGAAACTTTCGGCCGCGCCGTAACTCGAGTATGTGTGAATTATCGTAACTCGTGTTTGCCACCGACTCAGTTCGCCGCCGTTGATCGCAGGAGTTGAGATAGTATTTTGCACATATAAATGATTAGGTAAGTATTTGTTTTGTTTTAACTTGTACTTAGTTTTAAAAAGTTTCGGGATCGGTTTCGGCCGAAACTGAAAGCAAAACCGAAAGTACGGTGCCCGTTTCGGTTTCGGCTGAAAAACCTATTTCGGTGGGAGACTAAATTAAAAAGTTCTATTTGTCCAAGTCTCGCGAAAAAAGTCAAAGTGGACACAGCTAGTTAGTAATATGGTTGTATTTAAGGGCACGCGGCTTTATAAGTGATAAATTATAGATTATTAAGTCGTTAACATTACATTTGAAATCTTCAATTGCTTGTAACTCACCAAGTTTATCAATTTCTGATGTGGAATCAGGCAATGACTCAGGAGACTGTGTTGCCTGAGAGTCTTCTGGGGATCTGATAGACATCAGTGGCTCCCCTTTACTCAGTGGAATTGCTGGACTATAACAACAGAACAAATTGTTTAAACAAAAAATTCCTACGTAGCATGTATTTAACTATGTTGATTTCATGTGTGTTAATGTTGACACCGGCATGAACAGAAGTTAAAATGTGCACCACAACGTCAAACTAGGACCTACAATCTAGGTTAACTTTCTTCTAATGAGTTGATATATAACTCAAATAAATTAATTAAAGTATGAATTTTAAGCTGTTGCGTCAGTCATTAGCAGACACAATAGATTTTTATTGTTACAACATACAGATCTGTACGTTACTGAGCCGAAAGGTTAAGGAAATAACAAATTATTACCAGCAAGTTCAAAACTGTATAATCATTCTCTAGCTCCAACTTTAAAAACAATATATTTATTGGCAGAATTTTAAATTATGGTTTAAATTAATCCATAACTTACATAACAACTTCTTATAACTCATTCAAATAGACAAAGTAACTGTTATTTTACTTGATTTTACAATTTAGATACAACTTTTAAACTACAATAATATTTTCAAAGCAATTTGCCAAGGAATGCATCACTAATTCTTCCAAAACAATGTTTTTACAGTAACTTAAATAAAGTAGTCATTTCAGTTACTGTAAAAACATTGTTTTGGGTGCTATTTATTAATTTTATCATGACTTAAACTGAAATGCAATCTTGTATGTAGCATGTGAATATAAAATAAAAGTAGGTCACTTATAAAATTGAATGAACTTATAACATTGATTTATTTATGTGTGGCAGGCCATTCAGGATACAGGAAATCGAGATAACAATCTAGATGATTTATATATATATATATATTAATAGTTCATAAAAGCTTGTTTGCTTAAAACATAGTTGCACACATTTTTATTTACACAATTACATTAAGTTTGGGAAACTTTGATACTATGTCAACAAGTCTAATTTAAAAATAGAAACATAATGTAAGGTAAAAAGTTCTTATTTGCTGCAATGTCACCTGAATTTGTCAGATGTATCAGGTTGTGGTTGAGGTTGTTCTCTTGCCTGCACCATGATAGGCTGCACTGGCATTGGTGCTGATATAGGCTGGTCAACTGACTGGGGTATCTGCAATTACCAATATAAATTGTGAAATATTTGTGCAAGTTCAATCATGACAAAAGACTGAGTTTTCATTGTGTGTAAACCTTAGACGACTCACTGACCAAATAGTGTTTCTTAATATAATTATACTATTATGATTTGCTTTTTTGCACATGATATAGAAATTGTAAACAAATGACACCTGCCTCAACAGCTGCTACAATGGGGCTGGCAGTCACGAAGTTTGGCAGCTGCGACGGCGGTGCTACGCTCGACAATAGGTTGCCCGTGCCAGCAGCAGGAGCTGGCGGCTGCGGGATCTTAGGCTTCTTATCCAACCCACTCATTTTCTATCACTATGACACAACTACAAAATCAGAAAACAACGTTTTATTACAATCGAACATCCCCTTTCACAAACTACAAAACTAAAAGTTAACGATAACTGTAAATGTAACGAAGCACTCATTTATTGTGGAAAAACATGTTTTTACCTTCACAACAAAACAATTCCGTGGATATTTATGATTTTGAGTTCGTGAGACTTTGAGTTGACACTGACAGCTGATTTGAGGCTTGTTATTGATACTGTGATAGTTAAATTTATTCGTACCCCATGCATGCATTTACCACGGACCAAATACACAAAGACAGACAGTTCCTTTCTAAATACAAAAGAAATTCCCATAAAGCAAATGTATGTTATTATTTCGGATATGGTATCATTGTGGTGAGATAAATTGGATTCTTTTTTTACTCAAACGAGCTTTGTAAACAGAAGTGAATACGTCACTAAAAATGTGACAATAGAGTATAGACATTATTTCGTGTTATAAAAATGACAAGATTTTAAACACCGCACTTGTTTTTTATCCTCCTCACACTTGAAAGATTTACCGTAAATGTTATTTCAAACATGTTCATTATTGTATAAAATTCGAATTGACACACAGGGTGACGGGGGTTGCTCATTTCTGTCAAGTGAACCTTACTATCGCAAAGTTAACTCGCTGTTTTCGGGAAAGATTTGATTATACGCCTTTATTGTTCATTGCGTTCGTGTCTATATTTGGTGCAATTTAACCATGTCTGAAGAGCCAGATACGCCGCCCTTTAGCACAGTGGATATCAACAATGATAATAGGGATGACGAAGATCTTTTCGCGTCTGCGGTCCAGGTATCTTATTGGAATCCTGTTTTAATAACTTGTTGTGTTCGCGTCCGCCCCCCGGCGGCCCGGTATAATGTTGACGCCCCTATACCTGATATGAAATACAGTAATTTAGAATATCTCGACGGCCTTTCGTAGTTGATGATACATTATTTCAGTTAATTATCGCCTATTACTGCTATTTAAGTATAATTCCGCATGAGACCAGAAATTTTTCACACTAAACAGAATTTGATTTCACTTGGGAAAATCCTTGAAACTTAATTTAATTACTGAATGAATAGCTTGACTATTAGCCACAGTACTAGTCACCTCATTACAACAGCAGTGAATTCATTTTTTTTTTGTTTTCTATTAATACTGCTGCTTTGTTTCTTTTGAAGACGGTGAAAGTATAATAGCAAGTTCATTAACCACAATGACCTTGGAATTCAATCCTGTGTTTACATTTCGACAGGTATTTAAAAAATAACCATCTTGAATAATAATTTCTTATTTATAACAAAATTGAATGACTCCATTCCAATAATAAGAAGTTACAGGTGTAACTAAATACCAGCTGTATCTGGAGTTTTATTAATAATTGGAATTTAATGTCTCTTATGACTACTAATTTTGTGAATAAAAATATTTCCTCCATCATATTTATTAGGTATTCAAAGTATCAATTATCAATATTTATATTATGTATTTTTATCTATTTTCCTTACTCATATTGGCTATGAGTAAGTAAGCATCATTAACTAATTCATAATAAGAATGATATTAAACGTCATGTGTTGAATATTATTTTTATTTTATTTTTGATGCTCCTGAATTTTCTATTGAGAGATTTAATAATACTTTTTGACTCGCACATAAAGCACTTGTTACTTTGCTGAGGGTTGCTGAACTCGTTTGCAGAGGTCATACGAAAAATATTTACTTTATCTAGTTATATGGTCTAGATCAAGCAAAGTGGCTAACTTATTGCAGTAAACTACTTGCATAACTTGATATCCAATTGCTTTTAAGCTGTTGCCTCAGTCATTAGCAGACACAATAGATTTTTATTGTTACAACGTACAGATCTGTATGTTGCTGAGCCGAAAGGTTTTAACCCTTTGGCTCAGCCACGTACAAATATGTACTTCATAACAATAAAAATAAATTGTATCTGCTAATTAGCGAGCCAACAGATTCATAAATAATGAATTAGTATTTAATTTTTATTTATTAACACGGATTTTTTTATTAAGAAAATGTCACCTTGTATATTGAATAAAACTAAACTAATATAGGTAGACCCAGGGTAAAATATTCTTTAATTTTTGTTGAACTTCTTTCAAAACGGGATTTAAAAGGAACCATTGATATTGGTATTGTGTGGTATTACTATCTATAAGATTAGATCATAAATTAAAGATGCAATTTTACTTGTTTTGTGGCATATAATAATAAGCTATCCATAAGTTCTGTGAGCAGAAGACAATGGGAAACATGTCTAAAGGACTGTACCAACTTGTATTTTATTGTCACTTTAAATTAAACAAAGCTATAAATTTGAGTTATATCCACTGTATTCTAGTTGCTTACTACCTAAATGATAGATAACTAGGAACATAAAAACAATGTTCAATGCTCACAAATCATTTTATACCTTATTGCAATTAACATATAACTTACTATTCCATAAGTATACAAGTGATAATAATATGATTTGCTAAGAAAAAAATCTGTGTGCTATGCTCCAGTGGGCTCTGAGTCTAAGTTGAATGTTCTTTGTTGTAGACTTTAATAATTTATTCATTCTATTTCCATATACTACTAATCTTTAGGAACCAAATGAAATACATAAAGTGAGGTTTTAAATAAAGTCTTACTTTTCTTGATATTAAAAAAAGATACTGATAAACAGGTATATTATATTCATACTGATGATGGCATTTGTTGTGTGATAGTTGTGGAATATTATTATTATTTATATTATTATTATTATTATTTGATATAACAACACAAACAAAAAGCATTTGTAATCTAAGAATATGACCTTTATCCAACAGAAATCTTAATTACTTTTATATTAATCTACTTCCTATTTATACATGTATAGATACAAAATCTATCAGTATCAACTATTAAGTTTTTATATCTATTACAGGAAGTCAGTCTGGACCCAGAGGTAAATGGAGCTCGTGAAGGTCTAGAGAAGGTCACCATTAGTGATGCTCCACCATCAATCACCACATCACTAAGCAGCCCAATCATGGAAGAGGTAATAAATAATGTTTTATTTTAAACTAGCTCTTTTGCCAAAACAGACTCACTCTATCTAAGATATTGGGGGCTGTACTGGTTGCTCGGCAGGAACAGTAAACTGTCACTAGACAACAAACTCCTAATATACAGGTCTATCTTAAAGCCTATCTGGGCATATTGTTTACAACTATGGGGTTCCACTTGCGATTCCAATATAAGCATAATACAAAGAGCAGAAGATTCCATCCTAAAGCAAATATTATGCTCCCTGGTTCGTAAGGAACGCAGAGGTCCATTATAACCTGGAATTGAGTACAGTAAAAGAGGAAATAAGATCCTGTGCAGTTAACTATAAAAAGCGCCCATACATCATACCAATCCGCAGGCAGTCCAGCTCACAATTCCTGACTCAATGAACCATCTAAAGAGACGAAAAATTATAAACCTGGATAGATTATAATAAATCAACTCCCAATTACTATGGGTCAATCTCAGGGGAGAACTGACTCTCCATAATACATATCTGTCAACATATCTGCTCATAGTCACGGACTGATTGCAAGACAGGCAAAATAAAAAATAAAAATTTACTATTCATGCACCCATGTATAATTATATTTTAAATACTTACTTGGTACTCAGTAACAAGGTACAGGTAACCAAAAATTTGCAATTAATTCACAGTTCATCTCGTCGGGCGGGGTTTATGCGTTACATGTCTCGCATTTTAATTTTACATTATCTCCTAAATTATATGTCCTAATAACATGCTATAAAGGGCAAAGTTTATCTTCATAAAATTGATTTTGATTGATGATGAAGTAACTTGCGTTCGTTAGGATTAATATGGTTAAAAATAATGCTCAATAATCCATGGTTAATAATAATGCTCAAAAATTACTTCAATGATATTTTTTTGTCACTAAATACCTTATTCTGCCTTATGTATAAGAGATAGACATATGGCATCAAGGACTTTTTTTGGATGTACTAAAGGCCAATGTTTTTGTAGAGCGTTATATTTATGTATCACTATCCATTACACCAGCGCTCGCGGATAAAGAGATTCGGCAGTGCGATTTCTTTCGACTTACTTAAGAAGAAGAATATTTAAGGCTGGCTGTGAGGTGTAGCGGAATGTTAGATAGCCTATTCTATTCCTCATGAATGTGGCTATCAAATAGGTACAAAAAGAATTTTTAAAACCGACTGGTAATCCAGAGATTTTCGCATTTAAACAAAGAAGCCAAAAAAACTCTTCCCCTTTATAATATTAGTATAGATAAATAAGATAGATCTGTAGGGATAAAGGCAGAGGGATGATGATGATGTGTGTAATCTGTAGTATAGTCTGATAAAAATTAATGAGATAGTTTTGTGATTAGTATGGTGTATTGTGCATTCTAAAGCTCTGAGGGGTTGGTTCTGTGAGGTGGGTTACTGTTACTGTCATCCCACTGCTAGGCAAAAGCCTCCACCCAGGATTTCCATGTTTGGATAAGGTGGGGGTGGGTAAATTATTATAAGTGTCTGAACCTGAGAAGCTGGTATAGGTCTCTATAAAGTAACTACTGAATTTAAAGATTTGCTATGGCTTCATCTTGTCAAAATAAATGGTCTAGCCTTGACAATGTTTATGTTCATAGAAGGTCAGTAGTTACCTAATCGGCTAAGGAAATTACTGACTTAAATTATCAAAGAGAGGCAATTCACTGAATAATTTGTGCTTTGACATCCACTTCATAATATAGTAGCAATTTTGCTTGATATTTTATACTTTTGGATACATGTAAAATTATATTTTGTTAAAATTTCAACTATTTATTTCAGTTCAAGATAAATCTTTGAATAGCATTAACGCATGCTTAGCGAACTCTAAAGTTATTATATTAAATGGAAAAAGAATACGACTAAGAGAATAGAGATACTGGAGTATTTATCCGGGAGGTTCGAATCCTGCTCACGACCCTATTCTTTTTCCATTTAATATAATAACTTTATTTATTTCAATTTTAAAGATAGAGCCCTTTGAAAGTCAGTAACATAGATTTAGTAATAGGGTTACAAATTATAGGTTCGTAATCCCAAAATAAATGAGACTATGGAAAGTTAAATTCATCAAAATAAAAGTCATGTTGATGTCAAAACAGTTTACTTCATCATATCCTTTGATCCAATTAACGAAAATAAAATGAAACGTATTTATTTGACCTTCTGTGTTACCTGTCTGTATTATGAACACATGATAAAATTACTTTGTCTAAAGTTAATTTCATATGTATTTGTGAAATAAATTAAGAGTTACAAATAGGCGTCGCTATCCTGTATAATAACGTAACACGTAACTCGTATCTGAAAAAAGGATATATATTTATAAAGTGTTAACACGATCGACTCGCTGAAGTTGGCAATTATAGCATCACGCCTATATTCCCCGAAGGGGTAGGCAGACAGTTGTACACCCACATTTCACCAATGCTGTTATTAAGTCCCATGTAATAGGTGGTGAGCCTATTGCCATTTACCGGGCACAATTCCAACCTCCGGGCTGCTACTAAGAATCTTCTAACAGAAAAACTCAATAACACTTTGCCCGACCCGGGAATCGAACCGAGATCTCATGCTCAGCAGTCGCGCTTGGGACCACTAGACGAACGAGGCAGATCGCAGTTGGCAATCAGCTCTGCATATTTCCTTTGATCTTTCGCGAGGTGAAATATTTGGGCAACACTCGGTACTCCTGTGCTCTCTCAGGTTTCTCAACCTGACGTTCTGCCGCTGACATGTCTCTTTCTCGCGACTTTGCCCATATAATTAATTGCAAAAGGCCATATCTCTCGTGATTAAATACGTGCCCTAAACACGCATCCTTACGTACCTATACGATATGAATACCATATGAATACCATATATATAAGTAATGTTATATAAGGTCGACAAGAGAGTCAAGGTTCTCCGAATCAATGATTCTAATTAATTGATAAATGATGATAAATGATATTTATTTCTGTAAATACATCTGTTATAGACACTTTTACAAGTCATAAATTTTTTAATCTAGATGGCGTCGGCATTTTCTATCTGACTAGCTCTGAGAAGAAATGCCGAAACAAACTCAGAGGTCAACGTCTCTTTTAAAGTCCAGACATCATCGGGTTCGATTCACGGGTCAGGCAGTGTTATTAAGTTTTGTTAGAATATTCTCAGTAGCAGCCCGGATTTTGAATTATGCCTGGTAGATGGCAATAGGCTCACCACCTATTACATTGGACTTAATAACAGCATTGGTGAAATGTTGGTGTACACCTCACCCTACCCCTTCGAGGAATACAGGCGTGATAATGTTATGTTATAAATACGCGCGAGGTACTTGATCATTATTTTGTTGCCGAGTTATTTTAAAACTACGATATCTCCGAACATATGTATTGAAATCAAATGATGTAGAGCGCAATTTTGTTCAAAATTAAATACTTGCAATGAATAACGTAAAAATATAAAAATAATATTTATTTGGATAAGAATTAATATCATGTTTATAAAAACACCTTCACAAATAATGCATTATTTTAGAACCAATTTGATAACCATAAAAAAGGTTATAGTGAGTCAACCTTAAAAGATAGACATGTGCTGTCGCGGACTTTTTTTTTTGAACTTTTGAAGAGGAACAATTCTGTCATACATGATTTTTGCGTAACTTTAACCGTTTGCGCAGAAGCTCTTAAAAGGAATATTATTTTCCCGTTTTTGCTACATTTTTCATTGATGCTCCGCTTCATTGATGTTATATAGCCTATAGCCTTTGTAGATAAATGGAATATCCACCACAAAAATAATTTTTCAATTCGAACCAGTAGCTCCTGAGATTAGCGCGTTCAACCAAACAAACTAACAAACAAACAAACTCTTCAGCTTTATCTTCATAATATTAGTATAGATATGAGTGTAATTTTGTAGGGTTTGGTCTGGGATGGCCTTTTGAAGAAAGAGCCATAGCTGTTTTGAGCTGAACTGTCCTAACCGACGGCACGTATGCATCAGTCATCGTGAGCTTAACCACTTTAGGGAGCTTAACGTCCCGTCGCAAGACGATACCAGATCGGCAGGACATTTGCGTAGGCCCCAGAGAGACCTCAAAAAGCGCCAGACAAATAAATTAATTATAACTTCAAACAAATTCTACACAATACTCACATTCACATTTTTATGGTATTGATTGATATGTCATATAACAATTAATTTCATTAGAATGTCAAATAATAATTGAATACCTATACAATCATTTGAAATGTCAAATGGTAAATATTGAAGATAAATCTTTGAGAAGCATTAACGCATGCTTAGCGAACTCTAAAGTAATTATATTATAATGGAAAAAGAATACGGTTGCGAACAGGATTCGAACCTGCGCCTCCCGGATGAATACTCCAGGCACTCTGACCACCAAGCCAAGCGAATTCTTCTTCCATATTTTAACACGTCTTATGGCGACGTTATTGCTATCAATTCAGTCCGGTCTCCGTCACCCGTATAGGGACTGAATTGATAGCAATAGCGTCGCCATAAGACGTGTTAAAATATGGAAGAAGAATTCGCGGGAGTATTCATCCGGGAGGCGCAGGTTCGAATCCTGTTCGCGACCGTATTCTTTTTCCATTTTAATATGATAAATATTTAATAATTTTAACATAGAGTTAGCAACAGTACAATGTCATGTGTCAAAATTAGTGTAAAGAAGGTATATAATATAAAAAAGTATCATTTTATGTTAGAGCGAGCAGCACATTCCCAAACATTTTTGTCTTCTAAGTAGTCTTTAACTTTATAATAACCCTTTTTGCAAAGGGTTTGAATTAGAATTAGAATTAGAATTTTTATTTATTAAACATAGGTTAATACATGTAAAAGATGTTACAATAAATAGGTAGGTCGCTATGTTTTGCCAGGATGGCATACAAATATAAAAGTAATTTTCTTAATAATAAAATAATCATACAATGCCTAATTCACAATCATATTAAAAACTTAAATAACAAATCATAAAAAATTGGAAATAATAATATAAAAATTCAAACAATAAATTAATTAGAATCAATATTTATCATTTAGGAAATCATCTATAGTGTAGTAACATTTTTCTTAAGTTATGAAGTGCCCGTTTGAACTTCGGTAAGGGCAGTTCTTTAATATAATTAGGTATCTTATTATAGATACGTGGAGCAGTACCAAAAAAGCTCTTCTGCATTAAGGTGGTTTTACATTTTTTATGGCATAATTGGTTCAGATATTGAGTGCGCATCGGAGTATTTTTACATAAATTAGTTTTTGTAAAAAGTTTGTATTAGTTTTAACAAATAAAGCAGTCTCCATAATGTACAGTTAATATTTTTAGAGACTTAAAATGAGGTACACAGGTATCAGCTATTTTAAGACCACAAATTGACCTAACGCATCTTTTTTTTATCTTAAAAACAAGCTCCTTATCATTAGACTGCCCCCAGAAGATAATACCATATCGCAGAATTGAAGCCACGAGCCCGTGATATGCTGTCAGTAGTGCCTCTCTATTAACTTTTTTCGAAAGTTGAAACAATGCATACGCTGATTTACTTAGTCGTTTACAGAGTTCTTCTATATGAGGTTTCCAAGTGAGTTGATTATCAATTAATATGCCCAAAAACTGAGCCTCACTTACTTCTACTATTTCACAGCCTTTGTAAGTTATATTAATATTTGTGATCTTTCGCCGCTGGTGAAATTGCATAACTTTTGTTTTATTTAAATTAATAACTAAATTATTATTATTAAGCCACTTTATAATGTCAAGGAGAGAATTATTGATGCCAATTTGATAATTACTTACATTTGTACATTTTATCACAGCTGTACTATCATCCGCAAACAGATTTCATCAGTTTGCTAAATTAACTTCAAAAATACAGTATGATAGGCACATGAATACTGCTTGAAAATTCAAATTATAAAATCGTAAAGGAACCTATAATAAGCCAGATCAAAACATACGCAAACACATAATACAATACTCCATATTGCCTTTCAGATAGCCACAGAGCGAGCGAACAATATTATCATCACTATAACAGAGCCTCAAAAGATAGGCGAAGGTATGAGTTCGTACGTAGCCTACCGGGTGCTCACGAAGACCAACATGCCTATATTCAGCAAGCACGACTTTGCAGTGCTCAGGAGATTTAGCGACTTCCTAGGTCTACATGAGAAACTGATCGAAAAGTATCTCCGTTCAGGGAGAATAATACCGCCTGCGCCGGAGAAGAGTATAGTCGGTGAGCAGATATTATAATTATAAATCTCACAGTGTAGTTTATTTTTCGTGGTTTAAGTAGTTTCCAAAAGCAGATATAGTGTGTTTTTTGCTTTACGCTGAAACTCTGAGAACAAAGTTTATCTTGCTAGATACTGGAGAGACTTGCTAGAACTTCATAAATATTTCAAAGAAGAATGCAGCTTTTATGAGATAACTTTCGTGATAATCTGCACTATAAAACCTAGAAATTATGATGAATGACATAGTTTAAATTCGTGTATGTCAGGCACCACAAAACTTAAGATGACATCAACACCTTCGACGGAGAGTGCGAACGGCAGTTCAGCAGCGGGCAGCGTACAGTCGCAGTTCGTGGAGCGGCGCCGCGCGGCTCTGGAGCGCTTCCTCAACCGCGTGGCGCAGCACCCCGTGCTATGCATCGACCCTGACTTTAGGGAGTTCCTTGAATCAGGTCAGTGATGATTGAAATGTCCTAAAATTCTAATTATTGAAGAACTTAACCAACCTCTGTTATGTTTATGTTTAGGATAAATGCTCAAATATAGCATAAATAGCCAAATTGTTGTGCAAATATTATATAAATATTACTTAAACCTTCAATTTGTGGTTTCCTCGTGAACATATAATTTCCTCTTAAAACAGACACAGAGCTGCCCAAGGCGACGAGCACATCAGCGCTGAGTGGCGCAGGTGTGCTGCGTCTGTTCAACAAGGTCGGCGAGACTGTCAACAAAATCACCTACAGGATGGATGAGTCCGACCCGGTCAGTATGCAAAAAGCCTAAATAGAACAGCGAGCATGACGAGATTTTTATTAGGTTCCGTACCGGAACGGTAAAAAAGAAGCTCTTATGGTATCACTTTGTCTGTACCAGTCACAGATTCTTATTTCGGGTGTATCGGCACCTCTGCTACCGAGTAGTTGGAATGGCAGTATCAAAAATGGCTGACGATGGAACATACGTAAAATTTTTCATGAAATATAATAATTGTTAGAAATATAAAATCAATAGCTCCATTTTAGAATTGTTTCTCATGTGTAGTGGTTCGAAGAGCGCTCGTCGCGGATCGAGGCACTAGAAGCGTGCCTGCGCCGCATGCTGGGCGCGTGCGAGGCGCTGGCGGGCGAGCGGCGCGAGCTCAGCGCGCGCACGCACGACGCCGCGCGCGCCGCCGCCGCGCTCTCCGGCGCAGACCCGCACGCGCCGCTGTCGCGCGCGCTCTCGCACACCGCCGACCTGCTGGAGAAGGTATGTGTGTCGCTGCGAGGCGCTGGCGGGCGAGCGGCGCGAGCTCAGCGCGCGCACGCACGACGCCGCGCGCGCCGCCGCCGCGCTCTCCGGCGCAGACCCGCACGCGCCGCTGTCGCGCGCGCTCTCGCACACCGCCGACCTGCTGGAGAAGGTATGTGTGTCGCTGCGAGGCGCTGGCGGGCGAGCGGCGCGAGCTCAGCGCGCGCACGCACGACGCCGCGCGCGCCGCCGCCGCGCTCTCCGGCGCAGACCCGCACGCGCCGCTGTCGCGCGCGCTCTCGCACACCGCCGACCTGCTGGAGAAGGTATGTGTGTCGCTGCGAGGCGCTGGCGGGCGAGCGGCGCGAGCTCAGCGCACAACGCCGCCAACTTGCTGGAGGAGGTTAAAAGGCTCTTATAACTTCTACTCCATGTATGTACCACGTGCTAAGCAAATTTCAGAAAAATAAGCACTGCTGCCAATATCGCTGTCTTTGCTTGTAACAATACGTTTCTATAAGGTACAACAGATCCATCTCACCATTAACGTCATCAAAAAAGTTTATTTACCTATATTCGTATAGGAAAATTGTACTATGTTTCTGTTCCATTCGTAGCACCCAAATTAAACAAATCCTGTCACCTAACAAGTGTTTGCTAAATACCTCAACGGGATAGATTCCTGCCTATTACATGGATGACCTTTTACCGGTCAGTAATGCTCTATATATATGGTTTCACAGATAGAGCACTTGCGACTGGAGCAGTCGAACACAGACTTCTATGTGTTAGCTGAACATGTGAAGGACTACCTCGGACTCATCGGCGCTATCAAAGACGTATTCCACGAGAGGGTTAAGGTAATTCAATCCGTGCCTTATTTACAACAATCCCCTAACCTAACTATACCCCAACGCACAGAGTGGTCAAATAAATCAACACCGGTCCCGAGTTGATGTAGTGCATTTCGGGCCTTAAAATTATAATTACATGTTCTTAATATTTATTTAATTACATTTAACCTCAAATTTTTGGCGTAGAGTGAGAAAGAAAGTCTTTCTGTGAATTAACTTGACATGTGTTTGAGTAGCTGACCTTGAAAATGATCACAGGTACATGTTAATTATTTTTTTCAAAATCTATGTTTTCTATTCTTGGGTAGGAATATTGATTTTTCAAAAATCCAAGTATGCAGTTGTTGATATCGGGCCCGAGACTCCTTTGAGCATTTTTCGCTATTCCTTATAGTTTCGAGTTCGGCCATACGCGCCCACTTCAAAAGTTCACCTGTATAGTGCGAGAACCCACAACTAAACAAAAACGCTAACTGACGATATTTTTTTCCATGGATTTGGCAGGTGTTCCAAAACTGGCAACACGCTCAGATGCAGCTGACGAAGCGGAGAGAGAACAAAGCCAAGGCCGAGCTTGCCAACCGGCCCGAGAAAATCGAACAAGCTACCAATGAGATTATTGAGGTATGTTCACAGTGTCCAAATGGGTATCCATCTTGGCATATGCCAGGTAATATACCTCAGGGCACGCCGTAATAGCAGTGTTAAGGCCCGTAATCGAAGAGTGGCTGGTGGCCCTCGGCTTCCGAATGACGAAGATATTTTCGGACCAAGAGTGCTTCAGGAATTATATAAGCCTAAAGCGACAGCTTAATTACGTAATGCGCTACTTCATTAATGTACTTACACGTTTGTTATCCTTGGCTGGCACTTACTCCAAAAATATATTATTGTCCTAATAAATTGGATATTTAAAACATACTTCAGTAAGTAAATAACACAATATTTTTTTACTTTTTAGGGTCTTTATACATAGCAGAAAGATTTTTAGAGGCGGTTATTATATTTAAATATTTTTTCATGCAATTTTTATTTGTATCTCTGATCAGCATCTCCGTGTTAGGTTTTCCGAACTACCACGCAGGTACAGTTTTATATAAAAGCGTTAACGTTTTCCTAACTTTAAGCATTTTATTTATGGCACCAAATGTTCTCGGCACTGAAAGAGTGAGACGAGGCTACTATTACCGAAATTTAAGGTAGTGAGTGAGACAGGACGCTATTACTGCGCTCGCTAGATTGCATTATGAGTCCTGCCGTTTTTACCGTAACATTAATTGCACCCACTTGCGTACAACTTCTGAGATGCAGTGTAAAAGCAAGTGCAAAAGCGAAACAAATCATGATTATAACGTTGTTCGTAGTGGGAGGCGAAAGTAGAACGTGGTCAGCAAGAGTTCGACACAATATCTCGTGTCATAAAGAAGGAGTTAGAGCGATGGGATGAACTCCGCCTCACAGAGCTTCGCGCGGCACTACTGCGCTACCTGGACGAGCACATGAAGCATCAGGCACAGGTACAAACTACATATTGAACCCAATATTTCATAAACACTATCTTGACAATTGGCGGACCACCATAATAATAAAAAAAAATGTTCTACTAACTTCCTTCAACACGCCTTTTCAAACAGTAGTGTGAGCACGAATATTTGTTAATAAACTTGTCGAGGCCATGAAACGTATTTTGGGTAGTTTTACCCACAATACCATTAAAAAAGTGGATTTTCTTACGTTCCCCGATTCAGGTGTTACCTTGCGGTAGTCTATTACAATGGATGCAAATAAATACAATATCACGACTCGGTGGTGTGCACTGCACGGTCTAACAGCTCTTGATAATGCCGCATGGGGGGACGAAACATGTGTAGAGTAGTTGGTGACAATTGCAATTTTTCATTGCTTGCGTATATGCATATAATTTGCATATTTGCAGATGGGCTGGTGGTACACAGGTAATTGTATAAAAAACCCTCAATATTGTGAAAGTACTATATATTGTACTTATTTGCATCCATACTTTTAAGAACATCTTGTAGTTTAATAATTTCGGGGCTTGTCTATATTATTTTACTTCACATAATCAAACTAAGGTTTTTCCTTTCACCATTTTCATCAAGGAATGATTTGTTACCAGGCAATCCGGTATTGGGACGCATTTCTACCGGAAGCACGAGCGATCAAATGAGTAGGGGAGTGGCGGCGAACCCGCGCGCCATCTATCTAACGCGCTCGGCGCACTAACGTTAGTAAATGAATTACATTACTACCTTCCATATTGTGAACGATAATATTGTTAAGAAGATTCCCTTGTAAATAATAGTAGATGATAAATAGAGTCCTTAATGTGCAGCGAACTATACCTCGTTTCTATTAATTTCTCTCTCAAAATGGCGCCTGAACGTAGAACTGTCAAACTATAAACGTCATCCAAATAACAATTAAGAAAGTAAATAAAATTGTTTTATTTGTAAATTGAAATCGAGGTATTGATTTCTCAGTACCATACCGAGTTTAGGTCTATGTTTTCGACAGGTATTCTGCTTTGGACAAATAAACAAGCAGTTTGTAAATTACAAGATTCTTACTTTTTCTCGTTACGTCGAAATGGGGCGTTAGATGTTAAGAAAATGGTTCGCTATTGAGAACTGTATTTGTTTACTACAATACATAATATTTTAACATTTAATATTACTTTCAGAAAGTTTATAAGATGATGTTTTATTAAGACAAATGCCCAGCTAGCGGCTTTGCAATAGTTAAATAAATACACCAACAGTTTTTTTTTTTTATAAACTTATTTGTTGAATTAACCTTATCGAAATTTGCTCAGTGGTTTTTGAGATAAATCGTGCGGACTGTGTTTTGTAAATATCCAGAGATTATTTTACCATGGGCAGAATTTGTTAGGAGTTGACTAAATTTTTCGAATATTCAGTAATTTTAGGAAACGGAGTTGAAACTCTATCTCTGCATAAGTCAAATATGTTATAATTATAAACATCACAAGGGTTTTCTGGAGCTTCAAAGTGTTTTAAACTTTTTCTTTTAATGTTTAAATATCAGACATTTATATTCATAGTCTATAAATATATAATAAATCCTAAAAATGTAACTGAATGTAGGTTTAAAAAACATAAAATAACCTTTATTTTATAATGTTAAAAACTCGACAAGAATCGATTCTATAAATATCGATAATCGTATCGATCTTTATTCAAATTCATGAATCTAAAATCTAGTTTAAAGCATAAATATATCATCTGGTAGATAGATATGTAATTTCTGATAAAATTAAGCGGAATTTTAATGCCAAATAAAAATTGAACATTCCAAATTATGTTTCTATGGTTTAAAATATAAATATATAACAAATTATAATTTTGTGTGCATTATCTCGGCATTTATAATTCATTTACTAACGTTATTTAAAACCACATGAACATATCTTATTTCTAAACATTTATATCGATTCAATGGTTATAAATATCATGTGTTCATGTAATCTAAACCGTATATTAATATGTTAAACAAATGTAAGACTTATTTTTAATACATTACTGTTCAATTTAGATTGCACGCCTCAGTCCGCGCTAGATACAATGATTATGAAGATCGTTCATTAAATTGATCTCTCTGCGTCTTTTTTATATTTGAAGAATAATGTATACATTAACATGTTTATTGAAAATTGAAGCCTGGGCTGGGATATAAATGTATCATATTCCAAATTATGTTCCTGTAGATATTAGACATAACATTACTTAATACTTTATTAACTCTGGGTTTCGACTCCTCAAAGTATAGAATAGGAACATCATTAATACCTGGATCCATTTTTTGTCAAGTGTAACGAAAAGCAGTTTATTCAAAGTAGATAGAATAATCTATTTACTTTTTAGCTAGTAAGATGCATCACACTCACTGCTAAGACAGATTTTGAGTCAACGCTAAAAGTGTTTTAAAATCGCTCACAAATATTTTCATGCCATTTATAACACATAATTAACAACTTGCTTAAGTTTGCATCGCAGACGTCATCACCAGTTGGGCTTCAATGAAAAGTCATAATGCGAGATATACTGATATCTGATTACACATTATATGTGAAAGGAAACGTTCACTTTTGTACTAAATTATGTATGCAGATGTTGCTATCATCTCATGAAACACTTGCTATGGATCTACGCATTTTCACACAAATTACCTTATGAATTTCTCAGGAATATCGTCACAATACATTTACATTGTTTAAGGCACTTTCGTGAACCTACCTCGTTATCAAGGTGTAATGGTATATTTAATAAATATCGCTATGTATTTTTTCACTGTTTGTTGGATGTCTCTCTATTCTGATAATACAGCAATATTTTGTGACATTCCATATCTTCTTCTTAAGTCATAGTTATATTATGATTGTAGTGTGTAGTTTCATCGCAAGTACCCACGCTCACTGCTTCTTCATTTTAGTTTCGGGTAAAATAATAATTCTGAATTAAGAATTTGTTATCATCATCCTTGTATATTTTTATATAGTCATTTGTTTTTTATCTTAAATGTAAGAATACTAGATATTGCATATAATTAGAAATGTATTCCAAAAGAATGATTATGTGTATGTTACAGTCAAAGTATTAAATTGGAAATGTTATATTGGTTGATGGTATTTACGATTAGTTTTTTTTTTTGTTTTATAATATCTACGTAAGTTGGTATTATTACGTTTTAAATGCTATGTTGTAGTTTATAATCGTAATATGTAAATTACCATCGGTCCAAATTCATTACTCTGACCGTAACACATTATTTACCTTAGATATGAATATTAGGTAGTATGATTGAAAAAAAATTCGAGTCTAATGTATTCCTTATTTTTTATATTGCCAAATATATTTTAGTGGTAATTTGGTGTAATGGAAGAGATGAATAATTATGAATAAAGTATATAATGTTGGTTTCCATTTCAATCTGATTGCGTTATTCCTTCTTCTGCAAGTTTCTGGCAGACTTCTTTGCACACATCCTGGGGCCTAATTAGGATAAAAATTAGAATTAGGCCCCAGTACCACTGCTGTAACACTGCCTTGACTAGATGACATTGCTCAGGGCTATTAGATAAATTCTTAGGCAACAATATAAAAGTATCAAAACTTTCGTGAGACATATTTCATACACGTGACTAGTTAACTGTGAAAAATAACTGATAAGTTATTTAAGCATTACGTAACATGGTGCTTTGGCTTATTCCCATCTCTGTCACACAACTATCACACTACAAGTACAAGATAGAGACGGAAGCAGAGCTAGACTAATTAGAATGTGCTTTACATTCTAAGTAGTGTTTATTTATCTTGGCTTTAGTTTAAAGCTTTCTCAGACTTGCGAATTTTAGTTTCGGCGATTGTTGACTCTGCATTTGGTTATTAAATCGCGCGTTTCACCATTAAGTCAAGCATCTAAGTTCTAAAAAATGACTAAAATTTCTGAGCGCCATTGCCAAAAGTAGCAAGTCTGCCGAGACTCAGAGAGAAATGTAATTAATGTACTTAACCTGTCTGATACCTCATATAACTTCCTCGTTGGTCTCGTGGTCCCAAAAGCGACTGCTGAGCATGAGCCTTGGGTTGAATTCCCAGGTCCGGGCACTGTTATTGGGTTTTTCAGATAGGAAATTCTATGTAGCCGGAGCTTAAATTATGCCCGGTAAATGGCTATAGTCTCATCACCTATGAAATGAGACTTAATAACTGCATTGGTGAAATGTGGGTGTAAAATTGAGCACGCCTCTGCCTACCCCTTTGAGGAATACAGATGTGATGATGTGAATGCTCATCCTAATAATATTATAAACGCGAAAGTTTGTATGTATGGATGTTTGGTACTCTTTTCCGCAATAACTACTGTACGGATTTGGATGAAATTTGGCACACAGATAGTTTATAACCTGAATTAACATATAGGGTATTTTTTATCCCGGCTGGACCTAATTCTGAAGTCCAAGCTAGTATTTCATAATAAAGAAGTTACATAGTTCTCTTTTCTTTCCACAAAAAAAATAAATCTTTTGTACTGCCTGATTGGTCTAGTAGACGCAAGCGCCGCTGCTGAGCGTTAGCTTCTGGGTTCGATTCCCATGTTAGTCAATGTTGTCGGTTAAGAAATTCTCACTAGCAGCCTGAAGTTTGTAATTCTGATTGTAAAGGCTTAAAATTTATAATATGGACCTCAGTGGCATCATTGAAATGGCGATGGGCGACACTACACCCTAAACCCTCGAGCAATGCAGTCATTATGTTGACCGAGGACCCAGCCACACTTGTGAGCACCAAATAAATCAGGCTTGTAACTTATCTTATACCATTTGGTATATCGGGTTTTAAAGATATAATAAAACTCCAAAACGGCTAGATTTCGCATATAGGTAAACCTATATTAGTGGATTTGCTAGTCAGTCGAAAATGTTAGCGCTCGTCTTACACTAAGGCTAAAATCGCTTGCATGATACAAAAATCCGTAGCCAGAACTTTATTGCCCCAATACCCGTTTTTGTCAGGTATGGAACATGTGTAACCATTATATTAAAATAATATCACTTCTTATTTGGAATTTCGGGAGTGGTTTGAACACCCAAACCAACCAAACACAGCGATAGGAACGTGTAAAGTAACGCGAGTTGTTCAAGGAACATTTTAGACTGAATATTAGAGGCTTTCCGGTTTTGCCCGCCTTCTGAAGAGTTAGCTTGCTACGGTGTGTTTTGTGTGCCAATGTGCCTTTTTCCACCTGTTGTAATTACTTCACAAATGTTGCGGAAGAAACTGCATGGAATTTTACTGCAATGCTATGTACACCACAGATTACTTGACATACACGTCGCGAATAACACCTAAAAAAAGGTTAATACCCGCAAATAGATGTTATAGGGAAATTACCCGCCAAATGTATTTTTATTGCTTTTATCGTATATACGTCCTAAATAATGACTAAGTAATCAAGGCAAGATATTGAAGCTCATAATCTACGTAATGACGATTTTGACATAAATAATCCTTGTACCGAAAATAATAATAAAGCCGTAGATAATAGATTTCAAGTCTTACCCTTATTGATTTAAAATTTAGTTTTCAAGTCATGGGTGGTCAAAAGTGTAACTCAGACAAAGCGAAAAAATAGAAAAGCAAATACATATAAAGATTTCGGTAAGTACTTAAATATCATAATGCATACTTTAGGTAGGTATTAAAAAGTGTCTTCGAAAAGTAGGTTACACACACAACTGTCCCACTGCCAGGCAAGGACCTCTTCTCATACAGATCACCACACTAGCTCACTCTGGGTTGTCAATCTAAAATTTCCTCATGTTTTCTTCCACTGAATGTATCTTATAATAACTTTTATTAGGGATAAAGTACATATGACATGGAAAACGCCGCTTCTTGAGCCACAAGTTGTTGGTTCAAACCAGACAAGTAGGTACCTACGGTTTGAACCAACAACTTGTGGCTCAAGAAGCGAGCCCGTTAACGCATGGACAACACATTTAAAAAAAAATGAATGTAAGTGATGATATTTTATTAATTTTTGCATCAAAGCAATTGAAAGGTCAGGATATGGGTTACATTAGACTAGTTTCCCTGTTAACCGAATTACATGTTTTAATGCTTCTTTGAAGAATGGTGGGGTATTTGGGGACTTTCTACGTTATCATGTTTGGCGTTAGCAATAACTTTTTTATAGCGCATCTCGCAGGTCTACCTAGGAGGTCGTTCACTGCTCAACTGGAATTTCCTGTTGCCTTAAGAAAATGAGGGCCCTCAGCCAGGACATGTAATTTATTTCCTAATCGACAACATGCTAAGGGTGTGCCTCTGCGGAGTACAGGTCTCGGCTTAGGGCATCGCTGGTGGGAAGACGGAAAACGACTGGCTGGATCGGATTAAAATTTACTCCGAAGATCCGTTAATGAGTTGTGAAATAAAGTAATACCTTAGGATTTCGCGATCGCTTCACATTATACTAAAACAACTTTTAACCGGATTAATCGCGTGTATTATTGGTTTTAGTTTTTCCTGACGTTTCGAACACTTTGCAGTGTTAGAGGTCGCAGGAGGACTCATCCTGCGACGGATTAATCCGGTTGAAAGTTATTTTATTATAATGAGTCGTAAAATACTGAGACATTACCTAAAATTATACCTAGGTGCGTAAATGGTTTATGAAGATTATAATCAACTGCCTCACTAATGACAGTGTGGAAAATCCATCATAGACATTTCCATATTACATATAGGTAGGTACCAATTACTGGCATACATTACATAAATTCAATTATTAGCTCATTAATCAAAATTGTTCACCTAAGTTTTAAATAGTGCATGCTGTGGCTTCCCATTATTGGAGGAGCACACCATATAAAAACATGTACCTCGTAATAAATAATATTGTATTGTGTGTATCCTCTGTTGGAGGTCCATAAATAAATAAATAGACGCTGTGCCGAATTCACGAAGTATTATAGGAAAGAGTAGGCAGAGATATACACAGTTGTACATCCATATTTCACCACACAACGCTGTAATCGATTCCCATGTGAGCCTATCGCCATTTTCCGGACACGTATCCGAACTCCGACTGAGATTTTCCTATTAATTATAGTTTAACGGTTATAACTCACGCGCATTCTTCGGGATTGCCCGACTAGTTTCGAACTCTAACGGAGCCCTTAGACGGGTCCCGAGATTGGAGCTGCGTTTATTGCGACTCCGGTGCTATGAGAACACTACGCATGCGTTTATAAAAATAATATCTATCTTTTATTCCATTTTCAGACTTATGAAGTCTCATACGATGACAAGAAACTTTCCATCTTGTCTCCACTTCTAACTGCATGAGATTAGGTGCAATTGCCCAACCTCTTCAAGTTAATACCAAGAAAATGTCGCAGGGAATTAATACTATAAAATACAGGGGCGTAACTACCGCCGTATTTTCCGTATCAGTGATACGGAGCACCGAGCCACAAAGGCCCCAACGTCTGTACTGATTAAGCAAAAAATCGTAAAATGTTACAAAAGGGCCCCGTTTTTTTTTATACAGATCCCCTTAACCCTCTGACTCACTAATTAGCAGACACAATAGATTTTAATTGTTATGACGTACATAGTTATACGTGCGTGAGTCAGAGAGTAGCTCTAATAACTATACCGCTGATAAAATATAATACCTACATATATCAGTAATTACAGTGACTTTACCATCATCATAATGGCGCGGCACTCTTAAACTGAAAATCTTTATCACCCTGCTGTAAAATGCAATAAACATAATAGATAAATAGATAGAAAATCAGATAGCGAGTAGCTAGCAACATACTCAGACATTACCCACATTATGATGCGTAGATACATTGTTTTTCAAGATAATCTACTGTCTCACTAATTATAAATATCTACAACCCGATTTAATATGTGACTACATAAATATGATTAATAAAGAAATCAAAAACGTGGACAAATCAGATTCATCTGATAAACTTATCTTAAGATTAGGATAAGACGCCTCAGCCTGATATATAAGGTAAATGTAATTAATAATCTATTGTTTATTTGTTGAATTATAAAACGCTCAGGTGAGTACGAATACATTAATATTATTTTGTCGCTATCGATTTGCTTAACAGATTAACTTAGGAGATAGGTATATAAAATATTACAATGTATTTGTGGAGCCTTCCTAATGGGATTATTACAAGACAAAGACATTCAACTATATACTTTGATATAAGACTAATAATTTAATTTTTTTTTCATGATAATTTTCTTATAATCATGTAAGCTCACGCACGTATAACTATGTACGTCATAACAATTAAAATCTATTGTGTCTGCTAATTAGTGAGTTAAGGCACCTTCAAGAGGAAAATTGTCCCACAAACGGCCAACTTTTCTTATTCTGAGGAGAATTAAAATTTGTTGTTCAAGATATGTCTTTGAAAAAGCATTAACGCATGCTTAGCGAACTCTAAAGCTACAATATTAAATGGAAAAAGAATACGGTGTATTAACTGCAAAGTTAGTCGTGTCGGTTCGGTCACTTGTATAGGTACTGAATTGATTGCAATGACGTCGCCATAAGACGTGTTAAAATATGGAAGAAGAATTCGCGGTGGTGAGCAGAGGTCGAGATGGCTTAGTGGTCAGAGCGCCTGGAGTATCTATCCGGGAGGCGCAGGTTCGAATCCTGTTCGCGACCGTATTCTTTTTCCATTTAATATTGTAGCTTTAGAGTTCGCTAAGCATGCGTTAATGCTTTTTCAAAGACATATCTTGAATTATTAAGGTAATTGCATTCTTTACGACATTGTATTAACTGCAAAGTTAGTCTTGTCGGTTCGGTCACTTGTATAGGTACTGAATTGATTGCAATGACGTCGCCATAAGACGTGTTAAAATATGGAAGAAGAATTCGCGGTGGTGAGCAGAGGTCGAGATGGCTTAGTGGTCAGAGCGCCTGGAGTATCTATCCGGGAGGCGCAGGTTCGAATCCTGTTCGCGACCGTATTCTTTTTCCATTTAATATTGTAGCTTTAAAATCTGTTGTTTATATTTAATCTGTTTAATTTACATTGAAAAGACTTCTAAAAGGACATTTTAAAACTTCTTTGCCTTCAGTAGCTTAACTAAGTATTCTGTGTAGGCACATAACGTATCCAGGTTAGTAGGATATAGTTGGTTAGAGTCAAGGGTTTTTACGAATAGTTATGATTAATTTCGAGTACTTACATTCGTAAGTACGATGCGTTAAACAGAGATACACACTAAACACAAACAAGAGAAGAAACATCATTTAACATCATTTCTTGGTTTTCAGCAAATATGAAAGTCTTCATTGCACTACTGCTTGTGACTGTGGCGATTGCCAGCCCTGTGGTGCGACCTGTCAGGCTGCCCGAGGCTGTCCTACCCGCTCTGGAAGAAGCCATACCATACGTACCTATACCCGAACCTATCGACATCAGCCCTCTGTTCGTCCCGGCAGAGGTCGCGGAAGCCCTTAGACTTGCGGAATACGCCAGTTATGCTAATGTTGCCCCCCACTTTGTTGATATCGTTGAAAATGTTGAAGGAGTTGTTCTTACTGATGTTGCCGAAAACATTGAATACGCACCTGTTGAGGTTGAGGATGAGGTCGTTGCTCCCTCTGAGTATGAGATTATTCCCTCCGCTGTAAACTTCGTCGATGATCCCTTATACGTACCAGCCGAGGAAGAAGAAGAAGTTTTTGTTCCCTCCGAGGATGAGACTATCCCCTCTGCTGTCAACTTCGTTGACGACGCCGAAAACATTGAGTACGTGCCTGTCCAAGCCGAAGAGGAAGGCGTTGCTCCCTCTGATCAAGATGTTATCCTTTCCGATGTCTACGGTGTCGAAGACTCTGAATACGTACGAGCCGAAGAAGAAGAAGTCGTTGTTCTCTCCGAGGACGAGACTATCCCCTCCGCTGTCAACTTCGTCGACGTTGCCGAAAATATTGAGTACGAGCCTGTCGAGAATGAAGAGGAAGTCGTTGTTCTCTCCGAGGACGAGACTATCCCCTCCGCTGTTAACTTCGTCGACGTTGCCGAAAATATTGAGTACGAGCCTGTCCAGGCCGAAGAGGATGTCGTTGTTCCCTCCGAGGACGAGATTATCCCCTCCGCTGTCAACTTCGTCGATGTTGCCGAAAATATTGAGTACGTGCCTGTCCAGGCCGAAGAGGATGTCGTTGTTCCCTCCGAGGACGAGATTATCCCCTCCGCTGTCAACTTCGTCGATGTTGCCGAAAATATTGAGTACGTGCCTGTCCAGGCCGAAGAGGATGTCGTTGTTCCCTCCGAGGACGAGATTATCCCCTCCGCTGTCAACTTCGTCGATGTTGCCGAAAATATTGAGTACGTGCCTGTCCAGGCCGAAGAGGATGTCGTTGTTCCCTCCGAGGACGAGATTATCCCCTCCGCTGTCAACTTCGTCGATGTTGCCGAAAATATTGAGTACGTGCCTGTCCAGGCCGAAGAGGAAGTCGTTGTTCCCTTCGAGGACGAGATTATCCCCTCCGCTGTCAACTTCGTTGACGTTGCCGAAAATATTGAGTACGAGCCTGTCCAGGCCGAAGAGGATGTCGTTGTTCTCTCAGAGGACGAGACTGTCCCCTCAGCTATCAACTTCGTCGACGTAGCCGAAAATGTTGAATACGTGCCTGAGTCTTTCGACCAAGAGGTAGTGAAAATCGCTGATTTCCCCAACAGGTACCCCACAAAGGTGTACGATAACCCCATGTTGCGTTAAATTTTATTATTTGTGAAATAAACAGTTACTTCTGTCGCCAGTTTTGTTATTAAATAATCTATTCAATTAATAATAGCATACATTATTTAATAACAATATCATAATCAATTATTTCTAATCCTCATCATGATCATATTGTATCATAATAAAAACATATAATTATTAACATGGTTAGACTGAATCAATTAAAACAATAAAACCCACTAAACGTATCTTGGTTATTTGCGTTATCTTCATCGTACAAATGCATTAAAAAAATTGCGCTGTATTAAGAACAGCACAAAGTTATAATTTTTTGTGGAAAAAGAATACATTCGTGAGCAGGATTCAAACCTGCCCCCGGATAAATATTCCAGGCGCTCTGACTACTAAGCCATCTCGACCTCTGCTCATCACCACGAATTCTTTGTCCACAATTTAATACGTCTTTTGGTGATATCATTGCTATCTATTCAGTCCCTATAGGTACAGGTGACCGAACCGAAACCAAATACAGATAAATCTTTGAAAAGCATTAACCCATGCTTAGCGAACCTTAAAGTTATACATTTTTGTGGAATAAGAATACGGTCGCGAGCAGGATTCGAAAAACAAAAAAATACTGCATAAAGTTGCGAACCTAGCTGAGATTGCATCATGTCATTTATGGTTTTAAGTTAAGAAAACTTACCATATTTTATGCAAATAAATATAAATTAATAAATTCCGCACGGCCTTCCATCAAGATTTCCACTCATGGCCAATCGATGAAATTCCAAAACCGATAAATTATAGCGAGATAATATATTCATGGTCTTCATATTACGGTATACGCAACCAGTAATATTTATGCCACCTCATTGAGAGCTCTGCCTTTTTCGAAATGATGCCTCACGAACTTAAAAACGCACATTTCGCATCTCATTTTCAGATTGACACTTAGGAATAGGGAATATGCATGTGATTCAAATTTAGGTCAAATATTTTTATTCGTAATCATTAATACTGTAGAATGACACCTTTTTAATTAATTATGTTTTAACCAATGATTTCAAAAGAAAGGATACGCCCATCTAAACATTTTACAGAACACTTCTTCATACAAGCAAAAGTAGCGCCATCTGTCATAACTCATACGAACTACGTGACGCCGCGTTTCATAGGTCGAAGACTAAACCTTGTACGTGCGTACATGTTTTTTTTTATCACATTTTATTATTAGTCAATATTTTTATACACACATCAATCACGAACTGAACTGAGTTTTTACCCGACTGCGCTAGAAGGTGGGGTTATATGTTTTTCGGGTGTATGTATGTATATTTCTTTGGCATGCTCTGTAGCCTAAACGGGTTGATGGATGTTAGCTTTAGAAGTGTCGTTAGATTATATTAGTTTTTTATACTATAATTTATTGCGATAATAATACATGTCACAAAAAAACGTATGTAAAACAAATTAATATCAGTCAGATTTATTTGAAATTGTAAACAATATTGTTATAATAATTAAGTATTAACATATTAGGTACTTACTAAAATTACTTACACCAAGTTCTTAAGACAAAAATAAAACAAATAAAAAATGACGTTCTTTCAACGTTACTTCGCGCGCGGCCGGCCACACAGTGGCCGCCATTACGGACTTCGGTAGTAAAATAATTATACCTTTAAAATGTGATAATTTAATCATTTTATTGGAACAGAAGTAATCTAGGGTTATTTATCGATGATACGATATCCCATGTTCCTTTTTAATCTTTGTATCGTAATTTTTGCAGCCATTTACCACGCAACTAGGCATATTTATGACAAACAAACACTCTTTCTCTCCTGCGAGCGGTCCACGGTCGACTGAGTTGCGTTGGCCCTAAACTGTCATTTTAGGGCCAACGCGTTGGTGCCATTTAGTTTCGCGGTCGGCCGGGTCCTTACGCTAGTAATATATATGTCAATGGTTTTAACTATTAAATATTAAAGTTGAAAAGTGAGAAACATGCGAGGGAAATTTAAAATGTTAAAACGCACGCTATTGGATGGAGTGAAACGTGACGTCACTCTGCGCGATGACAAATCTCGAGATGTTATTACTGGGTATTTATCATGTTTTGTAGTTCTTTTTGAGATTTAACGTTATTCTATAAAGAAAAACTCTTCAATATTTATAATTCGTTAATTATACACTCCATTCTATACAATATATCTTATAAGATGTGTCATCTGACGTCAGAGAAAGCGCGCCAAGATAACGGAGTTTCAAACGCCCGAAACTGATTCCAGGTTTGTTTGATCATTTTTATACTCAATAATCATAATTATTTTTACAAGTCATATATATTTTCATGGTAATGTACCAATGTATACAATCGAATAAAAATATTTAAAAAAAAGATGCATATACCCTATTACTCACAATAATAAATTGACTTATTTAGTGGTATATACGCTAAGTTTGTGGTTAGAACTCACACTGAAGGTCTCAAAGTAGAACATGGTTGTTAACCAGGTGGAATGGTCTCTGATAGTTAAATGGAAGTGGTAGATGTTTTTTTTAAAGTTTTTTCATATTGAGGTGGCCATGGCACTGTCATTGGGTGATTGTGCAGTATGTATATATGTATATTAGCTATATTTGCTGCTGAACTGGCGAAAATTCAGTTCTGTGGTTTTCAAAGGCAAATTTTAGACAGAAAGGAAATTTTTATTCATTAATTTATTAAATGTCTAAACTTATCTACTTAATATTTACAGAACACCTTAAGCAATTTATTTCAGTACATAATCTTCAGGATAGTCCATGACTTTGGGATAAGTCTTTGTAACCTCTTCAGGAATATGATCAAGCCTAGTAGGTACAAGGCGTAGTTGACGGACCTGATTGGTGACATTCTGCAAGACATCCTCAGGTATGGTCTCATCAGGATATATGAACAATCGCTGCATAGTATGACGCCTTTGGAGATTACCTTTCATTGCTCTGTAAACAGCTTTTTTGATAATCTACAAGGAAATAAACAATGAATAAATTTGCTTAAGTATGAATAGACTTCATCAACACAATCCTTAGGCCTCTTCAACTTCTAAGCATATTACTAGTGATTTTTTGATATGATGGGATACTTAGTAAACCAAGTAATCTATTAAAACTAATCTCTAATTACAGTGAGTTAGTCACATTCTAAGGAGATATGATAAGACACATAATGGGATGTAAAATGTATTCAACTACTTGCTCACCATTGTTGGATCCTTATTATGCAGTTCCCATGCCAAAGTCCAGGAAGCTCCACCAGGGTATCCAGTGTGGTGGAAGTAGGCTCTTTTACGCCACTCATCGCCTCTTAACGCGATATCTTTACTATTGATGCACACTACGACGTCCCCGCAATCATTCATAGGATGATAGATAGGTTTGTGTAAACCCATCAAATACTTCTTTATTACATTAGCAGACTCATAAGGGTCTTGCCATTTACAGTCAAATATGTGCCAAGAGCGAGCAAAAGTGGCCCATTGCTGAAAATAACATTGTTTTTGTTAGGTTATTCAATACTGTATCTTTTGTTGTTCAAATCACAATATCCAACGTTGAAAAGTAATAATTTTATCATATGTAATTACCTGCACTCTTTTGGCTGCAGACATCGTTTTTAAAACAGTTAATATATTTCCTATGTTCAGATATAAGATTTACTCGGAAAACAACCAACTGCAACACACAGAATTTAGAGGTTATATTCATATGTCACTGTCTGTATGTATGTCAAAGTCACACCGAATTGATTGATAGTGTTTATTTCGTT
Organism: Xylocampa areola; assembly: GCA_935421205.1. NCBI lineage: Eukaryota > Metazoa > Arthropoda > Insecta > Lepidoptera > Noctuidae > Xylocampa > Xylocampa areola. Next base: position 12,176,877 of record OW285218.1, on the reverse strand, counting down.
CCGAAAGCCGCAAGGTTGAAATAGTCAAACTGGGTAAACTGCGGGGCCTATGCTTGGCCTATTTATCCTGGGGTCTTATTGAGATCTTATGATTATCAGTCAGTTGTCTTTTCTAGAACTGCAATCACAAACATATATCATGTAAAATAAAATTTAAAACTATTTATTTTATATACCTACACAAAAAAACCTCAGTCCTCAAAGTATTCCTCCGCATCACTGTCTTCCGGAAAGGTACCCAGAAGACTGGGCGTTGTGTCGGACTCCTACCGACTAAAAACTACACCGCGTATTCACCGCGACCCCGGCCAGGTACGGCCAGTTCAAGGACAAGACACTCTGGAATGTGTGCAGGCTGGCCACAGTTAGTCTGCACAGACACTTAAGTGCGCGGCCGTCCTGAGGATGGGGCTGATCGGGCATCGTACCAACCATATCGGCCGCCCGCAGTTCAGGGCTCACGGTGGCTGGAGATCTTAAGTGCCCTCCGGCGTCTAGCCCAGTACCTTCTGCGGCAGGGATGAGTGGGGTGCGCCTCTCACCCTTTCCACCGCCTCCTTTAACAGCATCATCTCGCAAAAGGTGGCGACGGCACGCTTTTGCTCCCGGCCATATATCTAATGACGGCCGAAAGCGAGAGATCACCCACCCCAACTGCCTCTATGAGGTCAGGCGCTACTCAGCCCAGGTGAAGCACATCCCCAGCGTATGCTGTATTTTCGGGGCAGTCAGTGTAGTGGTGTCACCTCGGTGTCGGCTCCCGGCCCATGTGACACAGATACTACCCGAAGCAACCGTGGTCCGAGAGCATCTGCGTCATCCGGAAGCCGAGGGCGCTATATCGCTTCTCCAGACACTCTTCCATTACGGGCCTTACAGTCGCAATTATGGCGTGCCCCGCCCGCGGTCGTGCAATTTTCCCTCCACTCCGCCATTAAGATCCGTTGGAGCTCAGGCCGCTTACCTTTTTAGTGTTGATACGCAATTCTCTCTTCTCTATTGCCTTCTGAAGGTTTTTTTTTATCCAAAATGCATTTACGTTTGTATATCAAGCAGCCTCCAAGGCAAAGGTAATCGATCTTGGCTTGCATCCGATTTAGTCCTTCAGGTCCTTCATGTTACGCCTGCCATTCTTCCATGATAAGCCCCTCTCACTTTAGCGAGTATCAACATTAATTAAAAACGAAGGACAATCTTTTACGGGGTGCCTCCACTACCACGAACGTTATAGGCCACAAGTATAATGGGTAACATAATTAAATTACACTTTATACTTGTGGTATCTTCACCTTCAAAATTCATTGACGTTAACATCTTAACAGAGGTTATACTTCGTTCAGAGTCATGTCATGGATTAAAAAATAAAGCTTACATTTAACAATAAAATAATAATTTTATTCAAATCAATATTATGGCATAAAATTATAGTTACACTATCTTACAATATAAACATGTAAAAATACTATTCTTTAGTCTTTTCTTCAAGGTGGAGGTCCTTTCGTAAGGTGTAAGCAGAAACATGCATCATGTATTTTTCGTTTTTGAAGAAGTTTACTATGGCCTGGTCTCGTATATCCTCCCAGGCGTAGAGGTCCCTGTATACTGGACGCACATACTTCATGCGACCTTGGCTGTTTACGAAGTTGAATATTTCACTAAGCTTGCTCTGGTCTCTGCTTCTTATGCACAGCCTCAACCACCTGGAAGAGCCAAAAAAATGTTAAGTATGACCAAAAGATGCTTCCTTAGCAAGTATGTAATGAAATATAATTAAAATATTTTTAAATTAATATATTTTTAAATTTTAGTGATTTCTTTCGCTGCGGCGCGGCGGACCTTGTTCGTTCGGCGGACTTTAATTTAAGGCTTTAATGCCATAAAAAGGCAAGGTCCGCGTCTTTCCACTAACTGCGCACAATATTTATTACTATATGCTAATAAGCCACTCACCTGTACTGTATCTCAGTGTTCTTACTCGCGTTGACTTTGAACTCCTCGCCTATCGTGATCAGCCTCTCCAATGGGAGGGCTGGTCTATCAATCAGCTGTTGCAGCATATGAATCATCTGGTGGGGGGTGAATGTCGCGACGTCTTGGTGAGAGATTGTAGCACTGGGATCGTCGATCTTCACGAGAAGTGCTGATATCGCCTTGGTCATTGTAGTGTCGTAGCTGCAAAAGATTTTGTAGATTTAGTGCGCATATGGCGTTAACGTTTTTCCAGTACAGTGACTCGTCTCAATCACGTACTATGAAAAATATAATTAAATATTTTATATCTAAATAGAATAATTCAGCGGTTTAGGCTTGGAAACGTTGTCAACGTTTCCAAGCCTAAACCGCTGAATTATATTTGATGAATTTTGTTATGGATTATAGCGAGGCCCGATGTCAAAGTACATAAGGACATCATGACATATTTGTGGACAATACCAACACGTCAGGAAAACAAGATGCAGTTTTTTTTTAAGAGAGTTTTAACTTACTCTGGAATAATGGGCGGCATTCCGCTCTTGTACAACCAGGAGTCCCAGTCGACGTTGTTGAGTTTATTGCCATCTTTGAAGTAGTTTAGTAAGTAGGCCTTAAACTGATCAGTGTCCAAGGACTGCTTACTAAAGTTCGTCAGGTATGAGCGAAGGAAATCGTCGAACACCTCTGTAAAGAGTAGATTATGTTATTTGTGATATAGAAAAAAAAGGCGAGTGATAAATTAACGTGTTAGTTTAGGTGTTGCGTCTATTCCGAATTCATCTTGCACATTTTAAAATTGTAACATCTTATGGTGACGTTATCGCTATCGGTTACGATAATGGTGAGCAGAGGGGATAGCTCAATTTTCAGAGCACCTGGAGTATTTATTCGGGAGCCTCAGATCCAAATCCAGCTCACGACCATATCTCTTTTGAAGGATTTCTCTGTGTGTGGTAGATACTTAATAATTGTTATTTTCAAATAAAAAAAAATTATATTCCCAAATTAGTGTACTGTTATACTATTTTGATATAAATCTTGATGGGAAACAGAAATCCAATACTTGATATCTAAAACACGAAGTATATCTTACACTCACCAGCCCCACCAACCAAATGCTCCAAATATACCAAAAACAACGATCCCTTTTCGTAAGGTACCGACGAAAACGCGTCGTCAGGATGAACTCCGTGCAAATTTACCACAAGCTTCGTCAACGGATTCGTAGGGCCCAACTCATCATTGATCTAAAACAGAGATTAATAACTTACCAGGGCCTCCAACTTGGTCTTCTAAATAGCGTAAGAAGAGGGATCCCTTCTCATAAGGCACTCGCGAGAAGGCGTCGTCTGGGTGGATCCCGTTTAGGTTAACCACGAGGTTCGTTAGAGGGTTAGACGCGCCGAAGACTTCGACCTGCAAGTTTTGCGATATTTACTTTCGCTTTTCAGTAATCATAGATTTCATCACAGCACGAGAACCACACAACCACATATTTTAAAGCAGAGTTATTCCGTGCTTAATTTAATGTTAAGAATATTACAGCACGAGAGAAGAATTTGCAATTAGGCACATTAAACAGTGAGAAATCCACCCAGATTCCGTTAGTACACATTTTGGAGCATTACGATTATTAGGATCAGCATCATGATTATAAAAGAAAATTACCAAGCTATATTATTAGTAAAATCTGATTGTTATGGTAACTTTAATTTTGCTTTAACACATATTAAACGCAGCTGTTTATTTATTGATTTTAAATTATCCGTAGCTGTTACTGCAACATGCATGCTATTAATAAAATTATGTTATAGTCTGAGGTTGGCATCGACACCTACAGTGCAGTGAAACCTCTAAAAAATATATATTAAAAAAACTATAAGCTTTGTGAAGGCGTATTATAAGCTATACATACCCTTTAAAATGGATTAAAATTACCATAATAAAAACATCCACAAAAACCACTGTATTTTTACATAAATCAGCTTACTGCTTCATTCAGCTCCTGAAGTCCCAACAAGCTGTGGAAGTCACGGCTCTTCTTGGCCTCTGCCGAGTCATTGATGAGAGAGGCCCCGACCTTCCGCTCCAGGAATACGGTGAAGCCCTCGTTCAGCCAGAAGTGCTCAAAGTTCCTGTTGGTCACTAGGTTGCCTGTCCAACTGTGCATGATCTCGTGGACTATGACATCAGCTTGACTTCTGTCGCCGGCCTGTTGAGCGATGACATTGTATTATTGTTGAATTCGGTCAGTAAAACAAGACGTTCCGATATTTTTTATTGCTTTTTTAAGTTCACTTAATTGTTGTTTTATAACTGTGCATATCTAAAGTTAGGCTTTCCATACGGCCGCGCAGGCACAGTCGTATAAAAAAGTGTTAGCGTTTTTTTTTTTTTAGGTAAATCAACACGGCTGCGAAAAATTTATGGCACTGACTGTTCTTGGTCCCAGACCGCGCGTGACAGGTATTAAAGGAATGTAAAAAGTGAGGGAGACACCATGCTGCCATTACTGCGTTTGCCAGATTGCGCATGCCTCCTGCCGATTTTATGGTAAAATTGACTGAATTTTACTGTACAGCGTACTTGCGTACTTCAAACATGCACAGTTTTAATAAGACAATGTGATTCCTATATTTGTCAGTTTATTATTAGCCAACTTTGAAAACGTAATGTAATCCATGATGTACATTCGTGATATGCCATCACATCCTTGCGTTTCTTTATCATTACTTACCTTATCAGATCAAGATCTAATCAGAACACATGTATTGATTGAATTGTTATTCCTATCAAATGATTCATCGGTGTTAATTAGTGATTGTAGTACTATAATAGGCTTGCATTAACGTCAAGGCGTAAATTGTGTGCTCAGTTAAAATAAAAATCGTAGCATCTTTAGTTTATTTCATACAACTTTGCATTCCCATTGTTTACTATAACTCATTAGCTCGCTCATTAGCAGACACAATAGATTTTTATTGTTATGAACTACGTATTTGTACGTGGGTGAGTCAGAGGGACGAATTCAAGAATTAGAATCTCCTTGTTCTCATAAACAGTTTGACCAATGATCACAGGTTTTAGAGGTTAGTTTTCGAACTAAGGAAGAAGGCCGCTAATAATATAATGTCATTAACAAGCTCCGCCCCTTACAAAATGGCGACTGCTTTAAAAATTTCAACCGTTTTAAATATAGTAATCAATTCAACATTTTGGACAATCTCTCATGTAGGTTTAAGGTTGCGTAGCGAAGCTGTGGAACGGTATGTAGCCGAGTAGTGAGAGGATGCGTAGCGGACTCTTTTCAATCTTCTGTGCACGTGCGATGCGTACACATCCCTCGCTCGCGTCCTTCTTACACATACATCACGTACATCTCTAGCTTTTTCGTTTGTACAACTCGCTCCTCTAACCCTTATCTACCAGGTGCACTGAACGAGGCTAGGAAAATGAGAGACATATTAATAAGAGTACACCAACTATTGATACTCAACAATGAATGAATGAATCACCGCTGCTCTCACATCTCTGGTGAAACTGGAAACGCAGCCCTAGAGTCCCACGCATCATTCTCCTACCCTAATCCCAATTTATTTGGAGCCTGGGCCACTTCTCGTGATGTAAAAAACCTGAAAATCACAAAGTTTTAGTAACTTACCAAGAGAGTGGGGGTAACGAAGGTGAGGCAAGGGTTCTCCATGCCACCGTAGGGGAAAGAGGGGGGCAGAACCAGCAGGTCGTACTGTGTCCACTCGTAAGGGCCGCACAGTTTCTCGGCTGCCTGCAGATACTTCTCAGTCTCCGCGAACTCCCACGCACTTCGCTCGATCTCCTCCTTTTCTGACCATACATTTGATCTGAAAAGAGACAGCAAGCTTATTTTTATGACTTATGACATGATTAACAGATTTGGGAGGGTGTTAAAGAAAACACAGGTTGTTTTTAATAAGACAATCCCTAGACGTTTCTTTCAAGGGTTTTTTCTTGCCTGGCCAAGGATACAAATCGAGTCAAAGTAACTTGCATTGCATCATTCCGCACGGCACACCAGGGATCTAACTTTTTAGGTTAATGATCATTCTTTTGTGCAGTACATCCTCAACGGTGTTAACTTACCTAGGTCCAAGCGTCCTGGACTCCAGCACTCCCACTGCAATAGCCACCAAGTACGAAGGCAGCGGCATGGGCTGCCTGAACTTGGTCCTGTTGCTCTTCGCCTCCCCTCGAAGTGCACTCATTAGAACAGTGAACTCTTCAGGGGCTGTCACTTCAGCGTCATATGTAAACTTGACTGCCGGAGTGTCTTGACACGGTAGGATGGAACGTGCGTGGATTGGCTAGGGAAAAAATTGCTCGTTAATGAACAGAATAAATAATCTTATCAGTTCAAAATTCTCAGAGACAGCTATTAAAATATTACTATCTTTATTGTATAATTCTTGTAGGTACTAAAGGAATACGGTATAGTATTTATGCTATACCAATGGCTGCAATTGCAACATTGTTAGCACTAGCCAACTGGTACAATGAAAAATAATCTTTATTACAATGTAACAGAGAGTTGTTTGAAATGAAATTGACTTTTGTGCTATGATATTGAATTTTATTTTAATTAGTGCCGGTTTTGTTTTGCAATACTTTTAACAACTAGTACAAGTACAACTAGCTGTGAAACAGAATAATAGGAGGATAATACCCCTAAACAAGCAAGTGACGTTATCTTTTCTTACCATAATCTGCTGTGTCATATGCAGAACTGACTTGTACCTCGACTTCAAACGTCGTCACATGTCTCGGAGGAAATACTTATACTTAGTCCAAATACTAACAATGTTTCATTACATACATGCCGGCGCCATATAGTTCATAAAAATGATTTGTAAAGTGTGTTCAAAAGATATATTTACAAATATAAAATTATTTATCATTTACACAGATGTATTACTTGACAACAGCGGTACATATTTTATTATGTTGAACAATCGATTGTTCTCTCGTATTACTATTGTTATTTATTACTGGTGACTGCAAACGCTTATCGATTGAAATATATGCCATTTGTTACTTCTATTTAGTATGAATATCATGTATAATGAACTTTACTATCTGAGTATTTAGGGTTATTAAAAAAAAACAACTATTTTTTTACACTAACACGCGAATTGAAGTCTTTATCGTGTGAGCGTATATTTTCACTCGCCGGTGATTAAAATGCAGAGGCCCGATGGCAGGCGCTCAAAACAATAAATATATTATTATAAAATGAACTGACCTGACATTGACTGAACAGGTACGGATGTTTCTTGCCTGAAGTTTGTTCTGGGGCCAGCCATTGCAAGGCCGACGCTGAAGGGTCCGTGCTGTATTTAATCCTTATCTTTAACCTGTCAAGAACAATATAAAACGATAACAAAGCTTCGCTGAGGAGATTTTTATTCAGACAGAGCCTATAGCCATCGTGGTCACGTTACACTAGACTGATAGCCGTTTTCATCCGTTAGTTTGATATTAAATATTTGAAATCTAGCTAACATTTTAATCATCACTGAGGCTAAAAATAGTTTCTACAATAAAATTCAATGATACAACGATTAAAATAAAATCCAAAATGTTTTTAATCTATTAATCTTTCTCAGTACACTAGCGCGTATCGGCTAGAATCGGGGTCGGAGTATGTGACGGTAGCGGTCCGGAAACTTTTAGTTTTTGTCTTTCTACGGATCATCTAAGCTGTACCACTAGAATAATAATTGAATGCAAATCAAACCAATCAATCCAGGGGCATGGAATATCGACAAATAATACCGCGTCGAAACCCGCTTTCTGGCGGACACGCGCTTAATCAAATCGTATTCTACAAAACAATGAGATGTACGATATATATATTATAATTTCTGAACTACACGACTTGTCAATAATTTAAGTAAAAGACTGGAATCCAAAGTCTTGGATGTTGTCCGTTAAGACAATGAAATCTCGGGTCTTAATCATTATATTGTTGCGATAATAGTCTTCCGATTCCTGCGGAATTTGACGTTAGTAGGGCACGAAAAATCTCCAATTGAACTCCAGTCTCAACCAATAACCTGCCGGTTGCTAACCTAGTTCCTTCAAAGTCCGCCAAAGGCATACGACCACAGCATCTGTCTACAGTGCTGCTAGATCCAACACTGCTGGATCCGACCGTCGTCCCATCCTCCGACCCGTCAATACGATTCGTGAAAGGTTTGTACATGAACCCATTAAACACCAGAGGTATGTCGTCGTGGGCAGATGAATACTTGTCACAGACACTCATATTAACTATTGTACAATCTTCTATTGAGTAGTCTTCGCTCTTACTGGGGGTTTCATCTTTTCTTTCCAAAGAAAAAAGATAAGTTACTACAGAATTGTCCAGCTTAAGTCGTTAAATGGATCAACATTTCTATGAGAAGTTTTAAGGCTAGTTTGTTTTTTTTTCGACATGATACCTACTGCTATAAAGATATATTCCTGGTACAGACAGACAGACGGTGTAGGCTCAGTAATATCCGTATCTGTTGGTACCCTTTGGATACGGAATCCCTAAAGCCATTGGATTGATCATGTTAAGAGAAAATTTCCAGCCGTTATTATTACTCAATACGTGTCAGTTTACAAAAATAAAACGTGACATATTACATCTGATAGTATGAATATTTATTTGATATAAGAAAATCTCCATCTGTTACGATTATTAAGTTTTCTATATAAGTTAAATATTTCGCCGCGAATTTAAAAGCCTTAAAAACATTAGTATATTGAGAACAATGATAATTTTAAATGCTCTTTATAGACAAGAGACTACGGAATACCCATTGGTAACAGGCGACGAATACAAATTATATAAAAAACAGATTTTAGTAGATATACAGTTATGGAGTCCGTTAGGGCGAAATAGAAAAATTCCCGACTAGAATGTTAAGTGCAAGTACTGACTATCACTTTTGGTTTTTAGGCTAACGCGAAGAGATGTATTTTTGGGTATAGGTAGTTAAAAAGGGTCATATGAACTTGATAATATTTTAAACTCCCGTTAATCAAGGTTCCACCAAAACGTCGAAGGTTTTAAAATTGTTCCTGTGTGGTGATCTTAGGCGGAATTGAGTAATAAACATCAAATCTTTCTTAGGGAGAATTTACTTACTTCTCGCCTGCAGGCAGCTGCTTCGGTAACAGAATAGTCAGTTTAGATCCGAAGTTAGGCACAGTTTCACCCAATTTGTACTGAAGCTGTGTGCCGTCATCTGCTTCTACAGCCTCTATTTTGAGACTGCTTACGTCGAGAATCTGAAAAATGTTTTTTTTATTTGGATAGCTATTGGGTACGTAGGGACGCAATGAATCAACTTTATAGTCGAACGAATTTATTGTAATAGTAACAATGTATATAGTTGAGCTAGTATGCGCAATATTCACTTTGCTCGTTAAAGTACAAAATTGTACTTGATAACAATAATATTTCTATTGTGTCCGCTAATTAGCAAGTCAACAGAATATTCATTCATCCTACTTTGCCCGTGCTTAAATTGTCGTTATAGAATTTAATTATGGATGATGCCAGTTTTATTACGCCATGATTATTCTCCTTATGAAACTGGAACTGTATGCCTAATTTCTGACTTTTTGTGTATGCCTTTGTATGATTTATGAATTTGGATATGGAGGTTTCAACTTTAAATTTTAATAGTGTACTATAAATAATTTAATCTCAGTACATAAATACTTATGAGTACGGAGTGCATCGGTGTCATGTATTAAAAACGAGTGTATTGGCGAGTTTGGCATTCTCACATGACCAGCCTTGACATTTTTCTAGATCACTTCGGAAAGTTCAATTCTTCGTAAAATGCATCAATCAACCCGCAACATGGTAAGAAATATCGCTTAGGCTAATCCACACAAAGATCTATAAGGTTTCGGCCACACTTGACAGGCAGCGACCAGCGACATCACACAGCAAACGGAAGACGGTAAAAAAAATTTGATCATATTGTTTTACCTTTCCACCAATGTTGTGTGAGGAAGTTATATAGTCTGAAGTGCACAATGGAAATGGTTGTCAAACGATGTCTACTAAAGCTGTGCGAGGTGTTGTTGTATGTTTTCCTCTCTCATGGACCACGTTTTATTTTAGCAGGGAAGATTAAAAGGTTTAAATGCTACGTAAAACTGTTAGCACTGACGATGCAATCTCGGTATGAATTTAGCCAGGTGGAGGGACACATAATATACCTACAGTCCGGCATTATGCTTCGTGTACATTTTTTTCAACATAGGTACTGAAGACAGCCAGATAACTTCAAGTACCGTTGTTCTGAGCGGCATTAAGAATTGATTGACATATCAATACTTCTGGCTGAGATATTATCTCTATATTTACGTATCAACATAGATATTTTTTTCTCTGTTCATCTGCCCATCACCTGGGTTTCATTGATATTACTTTTATTACTATTTATATCATTCTGATTAGTTTTCCCTAATAGTATAATGAATATGCATTAATGAAAACTGTCGTCGAGACTACCGTCTTTTTGAAGTGCCATAAAACGAGAAACCTTAAGTAAGAGCGCATACGAGCTAAAACACACCAGAGTTTTAGTCGACTGATAGTTTGATCGGTCAGGCAAACAGTATGAAACTTTATTGAAATCCGTAAATTTACCGACTTGCTAGTTTTTATTTTTGACCTCGCAGTACTAGCCGACTTTGAAGTCTATGGTGCGGTTCTACCCGACTGTATTGTGTTTAATCCATACTATTACACTTTACAGTGGCGTCGTATGACTGATATGAATTTTTGTAAAGGTTCGCCATAGATTTTAGTTGTACAAATAAAATAATAAATATAGTCGCTGAGCCTGTCGGGCATCTACGGCCGGTGGAACTCTTCTGACATCAGGATGGTCCGTGTGTAACCTACCTAGCGGTAACCCTCACGAAAGAAGTAAGTTAACTAACAAACGTATCCGTTGTAGGTATATGGAGGAAGTATGGGGATGTTTGAAGGTGATATTATGCTTATAATTTAGGTGACCAATTGGTGCAGTAGGCTATCGCACGTAATACTGCAATAACAATGAGGCTACCAAGACCGAATGTCGCAAATATTAAAATTTTACTGTCTATAAATGCACTTACCACATCGTTGATATCTTGCAAAACGTCGAGGTTCAAAGTTGCCTGACCACTCAAAACATGCTTCTCGAAGTCAACATTAAGACACAACGATATGTGTTTTATAATCGCCTTTTCTGTAACAAGGAAATACTATAGGTTAAAGCTAATGGTTGATCTTTCTCAAAATTAGTGTAGTATACTGGTTTAAATTTACAAGTATTAAAATTTACTTCATCTTGTTATTGCAAATCCCTATTTTCCATAGGCTCACACTAGGAATGTATCCTGTACCGTGGCTACTGTTCACAGACACAAATCTTATATGCACACACACATCCAACAAATATTGGTATATCTACAGATAACCGTTCCGTGTGGGAATCGAACCCGCAACACGACGCAGCAGCGGGTGCATCTCTCAACCACTGCGAAAAACACTGTGAAAATTCTTCAGATAACTTTGTGCATACATCAACGTACTACGGGTTATCTCATTGATGGGAGACCTTTAATATCAAATAAAGGCTTCCAATTGTTTTATTATCTTCATATACGTACATAAAAACTTGGAATAATAACTCCAAGAACAAACAGCTATTCTAAATGTTTAAGATATGTGATCTTCTTACCTGGGCGCGAATAGGAAGACGGATCGAGAGGACTCAAGGCACCCATGGCTCTGATTTGACTAAAACATAGAAATATAACAGCACATGATAGTAAAATATATGTTCTGCCTGCCATTATCAGGCACGTCCGCACAGCACAATGATTCGAACACGATTGGTACAGAATAATGATCAATAGAAGTCTTTAACAACTAGATTGAAAAGATTAGAAAGTTAGGCTTGGTACATAGTGGGTGGACAAAACACTGCGACACTTGTAACTTGCACTTTATAACAGACAGTGCGCTTAGTGATGTAATTATTAGATTACATTTTGCCGCTCGTATAAAACGTATTGAGAACAAGTTAACTTTGATTCGGCTTTGTAAAAAATAAGTGATGTTTATGAGTTATGATTTTTGGTTATAAATAAGTATTGATCGTTAATTAGTGTTCGCTTTGTATGCATTAATCCATTTTAAATTAGAATTAGATGATATTGAAAAATTGAATTTCGGAACAAAACCATGAATATATTATGAAAATGTTTTGAACATGACGATGCAAATTTTTCGAGTTTGGAATTAAAATCTCGATCGGAGAATCGATAGGGTTAATTATCAGTAATCTACGATTAGGTACAGATTACAGAGTTATTTCATTATTAGAAATTAGGAATTCGCTCATTGTTTTGCCCACTCGCTATCGCAAATAAGGAGTTCCGCACACGAAGCGTGATGCTTTACGGCGCGCATTATCGCTCTTTAGGAAATTATAGGTTTTCTCTAGGCCCGATAATGGGATATAATAGGGATGTGGAGAAATATACATACGAATTTAGACTATAACTAGCAGACGAATCTGTGACTGCTTCGCAACTCATCAGGCTCAGTGAATGGCACTCCTCATCAGTCGACATTTTCACATTTAAGATTAGATTAATATATATTACAATATTCGTTCAAAGAACATAATCACAACATTCTTAATAGTTTTCATAATGACATTGTCAATTATTTATTTGTCATTACAAAGAAATATTGTATAAGAAAGAAGGCTGAATTATTTTAAGCCAGTTTTATTCTTATATCTTTATCTTCTTACAACTTAGGAATAAACTTGCTAAAAATATATACGGTAGCTGTCCAGACCCTTTCCTCCTAATTCTTATATAAAGATTTAATTAGTGGTGTCTCAATGAAATATAATAATGGCTAATTTTAGAATAAAACAGATCTTGTGTAAATACAAAAAAAAAATGGACTTATAAAATGTGGAAGAAGAATTTGGTATAGTGAGCAGTGGTTGGGATAGCTCAGTTGGCAGAGCGCCTGGAGTATTTATCCAAGGAGCAGGTTCAAATTCTGCTCTAAACCGTATTTTACTGACCACAAAAAGAAAAATACTGCGCTAAAGTCAAAGCCCAATAATTTTATGTTGGTAACCCAACATACTGGGGTAGCCACCAGACAATTCTGATGTGGGCATGGATTAACCTATACACCAACGTAATGTGACCTTGCCCTCAAGACAAATCCCTTACACCACACATTATTACTATTTCAATGGTGCAATATTATTATTATTTTAACTCATTACAATTGCATTGTATTTTGGTGGCCGAGTGGTTACGGGCCCGCTTCTTGAGCTACAAGCTGTTGTTTAAAGTCTGGCATGTATCAAGGTGACTTTTTCAATGTCACAAGTACTTTCTTACTTATTCTAATACATCACAGACATACGGTAAAGGGCATCATGAGGCAACCTGGACCTACTGGTCTGAAATCACCAACCCTCAGTGAGCTAGAATGGTGATCAATGGTTGTGTCTGCTCTGTAAGAGTAGAAGCCCTTGCCCTGCAGTCCGATAGATATGAGCTGGTTAAGTTATGTCATTACAAGCCACAGGCAATAAATGTCTTTGGCTTATGAGTAACTGCCTCGTTGGTCTAGTGGTCCCAAACGGGACTGCTGAGTAGGAGGTCTCGGGTTCGATTCCCGGGTCGGGCAGTGTTATTGAGTTTTTCTGTTAGGGAATTCTCAGTAGCAGCCCGGAGTTTGGAATTGTGCCCGGTTGATGGCAATAGGCTCACCACCTATTACATGGGACTTAATAACAGCATTGGTGAAATGTGGGTGTACAACTGTGTACACCTCTGCCTACCCCTTTGGGGAATACAGGCGTGATGCTATATGTTATGTTATATGAGTAACAATTAACCAAGTATTTATCAGATTCTATTCTCATGAAAATTCAAATAAAATGGTTTTTAGCATTTGTGTACAATGTATGTCAGTGTTTCATAATAAATAACTTTCTGATGATTGCAATTTACTTTTTCAGATCACCATACTTCTTCAGATTCTATTTGTGATTTGGAGATTTATAAGAATGCAGTGAAGGGTGGGTCTTTAATGTTTGCCATTTGAAAATTTTAAATGAGAGACGTTACTAATTGCAGTAATTGTTGCATCAGATTTGCAGATAATGATTATTGAGTAATTATATATAAATTACACTAACTGTAAAAATGCCATAAGCTTAACTCTAAAACAGTTAAAAAAGGGTTAAAAAATAACATCACAATCTGATCTTCTTATTACAGAGGTACATCTAACCATATTATGTCCATAATAACAATTTGACAGCCCATAATGTTGTAGCGGTAAGGACCGTTTTGTACTTCAAATCTTAACACTGAGGTGTGGTGTGGGTGACTGTTCTTAATGTTAATAGTTTTATAATATATAAGTATTATTTATATTTGCATATGAGTTACAAGCTTGTGTAATCATTGTTAAGACAAGTCTCCTGTTATCTATTACTGTTGCTATGCAATAATTATAATCACTTGGATTATTAAAACCCTTTGGCTCACCCACATACCAATACGTACTTCATAACAATAAAAATCGATTGTGTCTGCTAATGAGCGAGCCAACAGCTTTAAGCAAATACTACTAATATTATAAACGCGAAAGTTTGTATGTAAGGATGTTTGTTACTCTTTCACGCAATAACTACTGTACAGATTTGGATGAAATTTGGCACACAGATAGTTTATAACCTGGATTAACACATAGGGTTTATCCCGACTGGACCTAATTCTGAAGTCCACGCAGACGAAGTCGCGGGCAGAAGCTAGTTTACTATAAAAAAGCTAGTAACCATTACACTTTGTTCAGCTTTGAAAACTGATAAATATACATATTATTTCTACTAATTAAACTAATCCTGAGTATAACAGTGTACAGAAGTATCCATACTTTTGATAATTATGTATAATTATTTACCCACATAAAATAAATATCATGAAACTCATACCAAGGGCATTGAACTTCATCTCATAAAAAGAGTTAGGTTGCATTTCATAAATAAAACATAAACTTACTTATTAAACGGCAATATTCTTTATATAACTCAAAGTTTGTGTTTCGCA
Source organism: Xylocampa areola (assembly GCA_935421205.1). Taxonomy (NCBI): domain Eukaryota; kingdom Metazoa; phylum Arthropoda; class Insecta; order Lepidoptera; family Noctuidae; genus Xylocampa; species Xylocampa areola. The sequence continues at coordinate 12,161,709 of OW285218.1, read as the reverse complement.
AGTATTTATAATGCGGACCTATTTAACAAAACATGAGAGATTTCAGATTTCTGTGTACCTACTTGACGCGGCACTTTTATTTGGAATGATTTGCAATGCAATCAGCAATGTATTATCGCGTTTAGTTATATAAAGTTCAGAACCTGAACATTAAAAGCATAACCTCCACGAAAATTAAACCTTACTTTAGATTATTTACATTGATTTAAAAAATGAAACTTTTACACAAATGTTAAACATAAATTAAATACACAACCAAAGAAACGCATCTTAATATAATATTTTGCTTACAGTCGTGCTCTAGTACAATTTTAAAGAGCAAAAACTAAACGCCTTACCTTCGTGCAGTTGTTGATAAGTCGGCAAATATTTCTCGTTTCGTACCAAATGATTTTACTTTGTAAAACGTACTATGTTGATGTACTTGTTGTTTAAAAAGAATAGAACATGTTCTTTGTCTACTATTTATTACATTATTTCGTAAATTTAATTGAAAAACCCGCGTGATCACTTTGCCGGAGAGTGACATTTTAACTTTTTTTTTCTGTTTTTTTTTTCGACAGGCACAGGTTTTTGCTACAAATGGTGTCAATAATAACTTCTGAATAAAAACAAAATAATGTTGCCTCAAGATCTGGTGCAATCGATACTTAGTTCATGTATTTATTAAGTCGTAGTACCGTTTTATTAAAGAAATCCACATATCTTTCTTCCACATTTATCATTGACTCCCTTGAAGGAATTATTACTGGAGTAGTTTTAGCGGGCGTACTCCTCTCGCCACTGGCATATGATACCCAATCATTTAAAGGTACCTTTTACCAGTATGGTTTCAATGATAGTACACGATTTTAATCGTGTGTAACACGATTTTTTGTTTGTGTTTTGTTTTTTGTGTATTTTAATACTGTTAATGTAATGATGCGAGAGCTATTTTCGCTTTAGTACAAGGTCTTTTATGCTTGTGTGTTCCCTCACACCCCGCCAAAAGTGGCGAGTAAATTTGTTCGATATTTAGTCAGAAGACGTCTCCCGTCTGGTCTTCTAAGTTGACTCCCAAGTAGCTATAAACCTAGTTTGTGAGACAGGAGACCTTTAATTAATTACACCTCTGCAATAAAAAAAATCGTCATTTAATTCTGGTTCGTTGGTATGCTATTAGTCCTAATACCATCCAAATTCATACTCAAACTTTTCGCGTCATAATTATGCTCTTTAGCTCTTTAACCCTCCGTATCACACCATCATGTTAAACGATTTTCACCAAGGAACATAATACTATCTACAAGATTTTCCTTATAATTTTCACACCATTTTCACACTAAATAGTACTTACTTTTTGGTCAAAGCAGGCGTTTCCAGACAAATTCTCTCCAAAAATCAATTTTTGGGCGTTACAAAATCGATTGGACATAGTGGAGCGACTCACCAGATTGATCCTTGAACCCCATGAAGCGATTCAGGTTGTCGAGATCAAGCCACTCGTTGGATCGAAATATCGAACAGACAAAGTATATTCGACACTAAAATAACTCATGAAATAGCTATATTAAACAAATAGCAAATTTTTTTGCATTTTTGGTACGTCCTTCCTGTGTAAACGTCTTTTATCGGTGGCAGTATAACAATCGATGAAAGTAGTCGATTCAATTTTTAAAGATCAGACATATAATATTTTTGAAATCTCTTCAAACAAAATATTGTAGAATTTTAATTACTCAATAAACTCCTACAATTTAAATAAGTCGATTTTTTTATTGCATAAATACTTTATTATAACTGTAGAGATACTAAGTATGTCGCACTTTTGTCGTAATATTATTCTAAAATTGAAGTAGGTACTATATTAACCCCAAATTTTGGAACCATTGTCTATCTCTCTGTCCGAAAGCATATAACTTGAGAACCAGTTAACCGATTTGTTGAGGTTTTCACTGTAGCGTAGCTTAGTGGTACGGAAATAATAAATAAATAACCAGCCCATAACTGTCCCACTGCAGGCCAAGGGCCTCTTCTCATACAGAGAACGCACGAGCTTAATCACCACGCCAGCTCACTGCGGGTTGGCGATTTCAGAATATTAAGTCCAGGTTTCCTCACGATGTTTTCCTTCACCGTATGTCTGTGAGGGCTTAGATCATCTAAGAAAGTACATATGACATTGAAAAAGTCACATTACTACATGCCTGGTTTGAACCCAAAACCAGTGGCTCAGTAGGCGGGCCCGCAAACCAGTCGGTCACCACGACACTCTCTCGGAACTCAAAAAATATAATAAACGTATTTCATCACGATAACACGTATATGAACTGAAAAGAACTAAGTATATTTGTATATTTTAATACACTTGAAAATCGGCCAATTTGAAGATGGAACTTTCACTTTCACGCTTTTTATGATGTTGAAAAGTCAGTCAATCTATTTAAATATAATAGATTATCGAGGGTAAAAAAGGTACTGATTAAGATTCTACGAAATCTTCTTCTTCCTGCCCTGGTCCCAAGTTATTTGGGGTCGGCGCAATATGTTTTTCTCTTCCATTCTCCTCTATCAGTCGTTAGGTTATCGTTTACTCCCTTTTCATTCATATCATCCCTCACACAATCCATCCATTTTAATTTGGTCTCCCTCTTCCCCTCCATCCATCCACATTCATATGCATTACTCTCTTAATCACATGTGTCTCATCCCTCCTCATCACGTGTCCGTACCAAGACAAACGGTTTCCTTTCAACTTTTCTGTCACTGTGCCACTTTCAAACTTCCTCTAATATATTCATTTCTTGTCACTCTACACATCCATCTCAACATTCTCATCTCCGCTACATGTATTCTTCTTTCATCCATCTTCTTCATGGCCCAGCATTCCGATCCGTACAGGACGACAGAACTTATAATTTATTATTTATTTAATGAATAGAACGGTAGAAAAAAACACTTACACTATTAATGACTGACTTGACTGTCCTGTTGGTCTAGTGGTTAGTAGCCCTGACTGCTATGCCGGAAGTCGTGGGTTCGATTCCCACCCAGGACAAATGTTTGTGTGATGAGCACGATCATTTGTTCTGTGTCTGGGTGTAATTTATCTATAATATGTATGCATTTAGAAATATATAAGTATGTATAACAGTTGTCTAGTACTCATAACACAAGCTCTGCTTAACTTGAGACTAGAAGGCGTTGTGTGATAGTTGTGGAATATGTGGAATATTGTGGAATATAATATATTAATGATACAAATCAAATATATTTATATAAACTTAATAAATCAGAGGTGTCACATACCGAATAATAGGACACTATCACACATCTCTCTCACAGAACTTCAAACAGCATTCCAACAAAAACTTACTACTACTTCTACTCGCAAACACTTCACACTCCGGGTTATAGTCCAGGAAACGGTTTAGCAGGTGAAGAACTCGCGGCAGTGGGGCTTTAGCTCTGGCAACAGTTTTGCAAGATGGTACATCAAATAGTCTATGTTTTATATTACGACTGTAGTTATAGGGAGCGAAAATGCGGACAATCCCATTGATTAAATTGGGTGTATCTAGATCGCCATGGATTATTTTGAAGACTATGAGTATCTGTTGAATTGTACGTCTGACTTGCAAGGAATTGTATCCCGGGCAGCCAAGCAAATATAGTGTAGGGTATAAAAAAGGGTAATAGCCGTATGTTCGTTTATTAAGATTTCTAATAAATGCTTTTTGTACTTTCTCTAGGAGCAAAATGTAACAGTTTTCTTGCGGATTCCAGATTGAAGCACTTGTTTCTAGTTTACATCGAATCAATATGATAAATAGCAATTTAATTATATGCTGGTTACGGAAGTCACGAGTATTCTGAAGAATAAACCCCAGCCTACGGTATGATTCTCTAGCTACTGATATAATATGATCATGGAAGGTGAGCTTTCGGTCAAACGTGACTCCCAGGTCTTTCATAACTATCGTTCTGTCAATCACAGTATGACTTAATTTATAGTTGAAGCGAAATGGGTGCATCATTCGACCAAAAGACATCACTCGGCACTTTGAGAAATTAAGTTCAGTTTATTATCTTCACTCCATTTGTGCAGTGCATTATGATCTTTTTGTAATGCAATGCAATCTACCTCAGATCTAATTTTCGCAAAGATTTTTAGATCATCAGCATAGAGCATTTGGAGTTTTTCAGAATGGAAAGTAGATCATTGATCATAATCAAGAAGAGCAGTGGTCCAAGAATTGATCCTTGACTCACTCCGGATCGAGTGCGGTATGGATTGGAATCATGAATACCTAGCATAACAAATTGCTGTTGATCGTGGAGATAGTCAGCAAGTAAGTTCAAAATTTTTGGAGTAAAACCAAGGTTGCTACATTTTTTAAGTAGAATATCATTATTGACTCTGTCAAATGCCTTTTTGAAATCAAAGTATAAGACATCTACTTGGCAGTTACGATCTAGTCTGGATGAGATGTAATCCTCAAGGATATGAAGATTAGTATCCACTGATCTTTTAGTCCTGAAACCATGTTGTTCGTTGGTTAGACTTGCATCAACTTGCCAATAGATGTATCTATGCAGTATGTTTTCATAAACTTTGGCTGGTGTTGATAATATTGCTATAGGTCGATATTCTTCAACAATAGACTTTGACTTATGACGGATTTGTAAATTTTGCCCTATAACTTGAGAGGCATCCGTGGGTCACAAGTTGCTCCTGTAACCTGTCGCCATTTAACGTCTCAGTCTATTTCACCATCACCTTGGACGAGTGACCCAAGGTACCGAAAGTCGGAATAAACTGGTAAGGGCACTCCGTCAAGAGTTATAGGCACATTACTGGAGAGACCGGCGAAATCACACAACATAATATATTGCGTCTTGCTTCTGCTCAGTTTCAAGCCAACTCTCTCCAGCTTTTGCCACCATGCCTTCAGTCTGCTCTGAACCTCAAGGCCAGTCTCGGCAACCAGCACAATGTCATCAGCGAACAGCATACACCAGGGAGCCTCTTCTTGAATGTCTGATGTCAGCAGTCAGAGCATCCATAATCACCAAGAAGAGGTATGGACTTAGAGCCGATCCCTGGTGTAAGCCTACAGCCACATTAAAGCTAGCAGTGGTGCCCGCAGTAGACCGGACTTGGGTACAGCATTGACTGTACATCGCTCGGATCAACTGCATATACTTCCCAGAAACACTTTTTTTACTCTCCTCTCTCAGTCGCCGTTCAATAACTTTCTCCCAAACATTCATGCTATGTGATATTAGCTTTATCCCTCTATAGTTGTTGGACTCCAGCACATTACCTTTGTTTTTAAAGATTCGCACCAGAGAACTGTTACACCATTCATCAGGTATGGCTTCTTCCAGCAACAACTTATTGAAGAACAAAGCTAACCACTTCCATTCATCTATCCTTAATAATTTCCACACTTCAACTGGTATTCCGTCTGGTCCTAGCGCTTTTCCATTTTTCATTCCATTTACTGCTATTCTCACTTCATCTGCACTAACCTTCCTCACTAGTCCCTCATTCGCTGGTTTATTGTCAAGAATACCATTCCAATCATTTTCTTCATTCATTAGTCTTTTGAAATAGTTCTTCCATCTATCCATAATTTTCTGGTCTGAGACATTCGAACTCGCTGAAGGGGCCGTTACTTCTGTAATGACTTGGCTATCTAATAACCTCCTCACAGTCAATCTAAAGAAAACGGTCGACCCACCATTTGCCTTGCAATCTTCCACTCTACCCAACGCAAGCTTTATTATTAAGGCTCATACTTGATTCCAAAACACTCTTAATTCACCATGTCACTGTCCACAACTTGCGAGAACTGCCACTGTTAAATATCTTAGGATAATTATTGATAACTTACTCATCTGGAGTATCAGTTCAAGAATCCGGAAACTTATTTATATCTTCAAAAAGTTGAGACATTCAGCTGACTTTACCACCCTAAAGACAGTCTATTACGCACTGTGTCAGTCAATACTTACGTATTGTGTTTCTGTATGGGGTGGAGCGCACAAGACAATCGCCTTGGAACGTGCACAAAGAGCTGTCTCTCTTACTCTGAATGAGGACTGTAGCATTCTATCAGTGAGACAGCTTTTTGTGCTCCATATAATAGGCATGATGACAGAATCTCCTTTCATAATGTAGGTACACGTCTACTTTATCCGAAAAACACATTATTTCAGCAATAAACTACTTAGTATATAACGGCACCATTACACCCAGCAGCGTTTTCGCGGTAAAATCAAATTAGATAGATTAAAATGCAATAATTTGCGTTGTAACTTTACAACGCAAATTATTGCATTTTAATCTAACTTTAATGTAACTTTACAACGCAAATTATTGCATTTTAATCTATCTAATTTGATTTTACCGCGAAAACGCTGCTGGGTGTAATGGTGCCGTTTTGACATCATGCCTCAGCATATTTGACATAAGTTGAAGCCATATTGTACGGCGATGATTGACATTTGACTGAGGCGTGACGTCATTTGCTGTAATTGACGTTTCAGTTAACATGGCCGATTACAGCATCTTATACTTTTATTTTATTGAAAAACTTATTAATATTAATGTTATTATTAAAAATGGGTAATTTTTAAGAATCCTCTGTCTCTATAATTACCTCTAAAACCATTTATTCTTGGGTCCTTTAATACTGTCATCATGCCTATTATGCGTAAGCATTCCTCGCTACAATTTGATGCAAGTGTTGGTGGGAAGCGTCGATCTTCTAAGGTTTGTCCAACCCAAAGCTGTAATGAACAGCGCTTGCCCAGCGGCATTATTAAACTATTGGGAGTCAACTATATAATAAAGCAAATCAGTTTTGTAATACCTTTCCTCTTAATAGACGACACTGTAAACAAAAAGTTATTGAGTGGCTACAGGCTAAAACTTATAAGGAGACGAAAATCTTATTAAAATATCTATTATTTAATTAAATATTCATATATATTTTCCTTCATAACAATAAACATTAACACTTGCAAAAAAAACACCCACACACACACTTTGTTTGTCTGTGTTGTGTGACTAAGTCTTCTCCTGGGATCACTTTGCAGTCATTGATGTCCTTGACTTTGCTGTTGCGTCTGACGAGAAAGTAGTCAATTTGTGTAGTATGGTGACCGCTTCTATACGTAATTAAGTTTAAATGTGTAGTGATCGCGCAAACCTAAGATATTAATAAGTTTTTTTTTTTTCTGAAACCACTTGTTGGCTACTGCTAATTCAAATGCAGTAGCGTATAGCAGTAGTATTCCAGTATGGTTTCGACCTCACATGTACTCTTTCATAACTTCATCTCAATCGCCCTACATGCCCATTAAAGTCACCCTCTATGTACACTTCTTCATTCGCTGGAACTGTCATCATCACTGCATCAAAGTCCTCCCAAAACTTTTCTTTCATCCTGTCATCACATCCTACTTGCGGTGCATACACACTTAAAACATTCAACATCACATCTTCTACCATTACTTTTACAACAAAAATCTATCATTCATCCTTTTAACGTCCATTACATTTTTACATAAATTACCATTTAGCACTATCCCCACACCATTCCTTTTTCCGGCACATCCACAATAAAAAAAGTTGTATCCCTCACCAATCTCCCGAGCTTTCGTACCCCTCCATTTTTCTTCTTTCCAAGTTTCTTGTAAAACGCCACATTTATTCTTCTTCTTTTCAATATATCCGCCAACTCTCTAGCTCTTCCAGTCACCGTTCCAACATTCCAACTAGCATACCTCAATCTCATTTCCCGAGCTAGCGTCTTACGTTGCCCCCACCCGGGTTGGTGCAATAACCCTTGTCCATTTCCCACAGGAGTCGGGTGCTGCCACTGCGCGTCGCCTGTGGGGTACGCCCTAGTCCTGTCGCGCATCAGTTCCTAACATATTGCGCAGGTTTTGGCAATATGTTTTATAGCCGGCCGCCAGCCTGATACCAACCCTCCTTGGGAATGCAATTGTTGGCGATTTACCCGCCATCGGGTACCCCAAAATGCCGTTTCGTATGCATTGGATCCTGAAACTCCCTTAGTCGCCTTCGACGACACCCACAGGATGAGCGCCCTACTCGTAAGCGGGAACTACACGTTCTACGAAATATCTTTCATATTTTTGTTTTTAAATTATATCGATTAATTGAGAATCCGACTAAATCAAAAATCGATCCAAACGGTTTCTGTCAAATACGAGCATGACATTTCTTAATATGTCAAATTGTCAATTGTCTTGTCAATCATCAATGTCAAATGTCAACACAAATCCTGAAATTGAAATCACCTCAATCACCTATATCGAAAAGTCGAACAGTGACGCGAATTGGAAATTTCGCACGATTTTTGTTTAATATTTCATGTTTATTAATATAACCATAATACAAGAAAGTGTATTATCAAATTAAAGATCTATAGCAGTGTATTTTTTTATAAAATTACTACTGTAAAGTGCAAATGTGTCTGTAAATATGTTGTCGAGATTTCACCATTATCACGGATCTAATATAATTTTATTTGAGGATAATACTGTGGCTTATCGAAAAGCAAGTTTCGCTCATGGCTTAACTTTTAGCGAGAAGCCCCTTCTCCCTGGGGAAATATTTTTGGTAGAAATTGAGAAAACAGAACGCGGTTGGAGTGGTCATATGCGATTAGGGTTGACGTTACTCGATCCTCAAACGGCTGCATTGGGTGATAAAGGGCTGCCTCAATATGCACTGCCTGACCTTGCCAATACCGGTATGTCATGGATATTTCCTATATCAAAATCACAGAACAATGTTCTTGTCGAACTAGTGAACCAAGTAGCTAGTGGGCGGCGGGAGAACGAGCCGCGCGTTTCTGTGCTCGGGGACGGACACATAGTTAAGACGCCGCGTGGTTTTGTATCTAAAATGGCCCTCAGACCACAAACATTGTCTCACAATGGTACCCCACAAGGCATTTTACCTATGGATGCTGGTAGTCGTATAGGTGTTATGTTTGTCCCTTGTGCAAAAGTGAGCAAAGATGAACCAGATCTAGCAGAGATGCATTTTATAATAAATGGTGAGGACCAGGGGCCCTGCACTAAGGCTATCCCATATATGAGGGGGCCATTGCATGCAGTGGTGGATGTGTATGGCACTACAAAACAGGTTAAAATTGTACAACTTTATGGAGGTGAGTCAATCATTGTATATTGTTAATATTCACTGTGTTTAATTATCATGTTATCTCGGACAAAATGCTTGACGACATAGAACCCACCCATCATGCTTTCTGGCAATTGTAGCGGAAATTAAAATCCGACCAATGTGCCGCCATAGACTACACACGATTAATGATCAATGATACTTTAATTTTTAAAAGAATATGCAGTGACAGACACTGAAGTTTTGTTTTGAAAATGTGTGTGTTTATCAATACAAATTATAAAAGTATTCTTGACCCAACTTTCCAATATACTCTACTGAATACAAGTTTCACAATTTTTGGATGTGTCTAGTCATAATATAAGTTTCCTCAAAATCACTAATTACGTGAATGCATACTATATTTGAGAAAAGTAATGTTAAATTACAATAATTTATGATAATTTTTCATTAAATGCCATCAACATTGCCAGAAATTATGTAAAAATTTTGAAGTAATGTCAGATTTATATGTTTTGCAAAATTAAAAATGAGATGTTTAAGCGTAGCTCAGGGGGTACGGGGGAAAAAAACGAAGAAAATTTAAAGATAAGAGACTTTATGGTAGAAGTGGGTTAAGATAACATAAGAGCCGAGCAAGAGGAGAGGGCGTTGCCACGGCAGCAGACAGCGAGTGCCAGAACCAATCTGTTTAAAGTTCGTAGTTTTCTTAGATTTGGAATAATTTAGGATTAAACTTTAGGATATTTTTTTCTCTAAAACTATGACTTTACGTCGATTATGATTTTCTAATTTACATAATTATTTTATGTCATTAATTCGTCAGGTTGGTACAATCAGATTTTTCTACAAGAAAAAAAATTGCTGCTTTATAAAATCAATAGGGAATATTGGAAAGTGCTATCTTATTCTTAAGCAACTGCTAGAAGGCAAATAGTTGTAGTTTCGAAAAAACATTATATTGTTTTTTATTATTTATTTCAGTGAAAACATTACAAAGTGTGTGCCGGGATGCAATTCTACAATATGTGAACAATGGCTCGATAAAGGCATTACCTCTGCCAAAGTGCTTAAAGGACTTCTTACTTTCATAGAGCTTGGCTTAAAGCAAATTGTGAAATGTTTTTTGACAATAAGACTGTTAAACAACTGTTCTTTTGAAAACAATTACTGGGTGATATTGTAACTATAAATTTTTTTATATACCTTTCGAATTAAGACTTGGATTTATGAAGAAATGTGCAAGAGGAAATAAGGGAAGAAAAACAAATTCTCATTAGAGATAAATGTGCTGAGTGAGTGCCAAGTAATAAAGGTATAAATTCAAATATTTTTTTCTGTGATCATATCAAATTATTTCTAATATATACATTATCCTTCTACTATAGGTTAAAACCTGAAGCTTTGAAGATCAAAGCAGGATAATTGTCTATGCTTTGATGCACATTATAATCACTGGTTCTATATTATTGATAATTTACATTTAGGATTGAATTGCTTCAGATTCAACTTGTAACCATTTAAGCTGTTGCCTCAGTCATTAGCAGACACAATAGATTTTTATTGTTACAACGTACAGATCTGTACGTTACTGAGCCGAAAGGTTAACATCAAAGGGTCCATGTAATTGGTGTTACAGGTCTTACTTTATTTGTGTTGTATTCTCTTAATTAGAGCTTCTTCCAAGATCTGGAAGAAGCTCTAGTTAGATGTGAGTTCTGACATAGTATATAGGGTTTTTGTTCTCATGAAAAGTATGACCGGTAACATTGAATAACTAATTATTTAGATATTTTTGTGTATCTGAACTATATATACTGAGAGCAAGCATTTAAGCATACTGACAAAATTTTCTACTGCTTCATCATTTATATCACCCAAGACATTGTAAATCATAGAAGGATTATATTGTGTGAAAGGGATAAACTTTGCTGATGATTAGAAAATATATTTCACAGTATGGATGGATTTGGAGGATGATGGTATATCTGACATGAAAAAATATGTCCCAGTGATTTGTAGCTTGTGCAAATGTAATTTGTACCAGTGAATTGGATCAAGTCATATATTATTTTTATTAATAGAATTTTTATCTTAAAATATTGATCATTTTCTTAAGGGGTTTTTTAATTAAAAAGTTGTGAATAGTTAGGATAAACACAAGTTAAGTTTTTATTCAATAAATTTTAGTCTTACATGTCTGCATGGGGTCCTTCTAGAATCTCTAGTGTTTTTTTTTTAATATAACTGAATTAGTGTACAGAAGTAAATAATAAACAAATCACTGGTTAAAATGTGTTTTGATCTGAATGTGCTACTTAGGGAATAACTACACTGTTAAAACTGAATTTGGACTAGATATTTCGTATTTTTAATTACTCCATGGCAACCAAGTAATGTTTAGAAAATAGTAAGCAAATGCCTTAGCAGGTAAAGGGAAAAAATGCAGCTAATTGACATGTTATTAAACATGTTATATTTTAAAGCCAAGGTTGTTAATGTAGAGGCTGTAAAAAAACATTATTCTAATACGTGTTCTAACTCACTTTATGTATAAAACTATTCATTATTATATTAATAATATCAATGCAAACCACCATTACTAAAATATTTATTCTAGAATTGAGTATGATGATTTGATGACTATTATTACATTTATTCAAAATCAAAGTGTTATATAAAATTCATATATAGCTTCAAAGTTAGCCATAACATACAAAATGGACTATTTAAATCCACTCTCACAATGTTAAATCAATCTAATTTAAGAAGTTCACCCCCAGTCAAAATGAACTACTCAGAACTCAAAATTATAATTTCATAAAAAACTTTAAAAATGATTACATAAATATGTTTAACTGATAATATTTCTCAAATGTTACCAGATTGACACAAAGAAGCTAACAAACGTATTTTTTTTATAAATTGTGAATAATTTATCACACAAAATTACAAGATGATTAATTTAATAAAATATATATAATCTTACGACAAACATGATTTTAGCTTTAAAATAAGGGCATTTTTTTATACCTAGCCTCTCACCAAGCATCCTGAATATTTTTAACACAAATTGTATAATTTTATTGTGATACCTTTGTATATTTTTATTTTCATTCCATCGTTAGTTGTTAGAATGTAATGCTGTTTCATGTTATAATACGTTGATCGAAATTTTATAAAAATAAAAAATGGCTGTATGTATATTATTTTTGCAACTTGGATTTGAAGAAAGAGAAGGAAGACCTGGTGTAGATGAGATCTTGTTAATGTGCCAGATGAGTACCACATATCTTACATACCTATTATTAGTTTCAAAACAGAGCAACCAGTCATTGCCCCTTATTTCAGCCACAAGTAGAAGTAGACCAACTACGGGATCTGGCGGGCTGATACGCATTGTCCACTTCCACCTAGGGCTGCTATTCGTCCCGATACGTCGGGTCATGTTACCGATACGAACAGTGCTAGTGGTGTGCCGACAAATTTAAATAATACAATCCGATTAAAAGAACATGGCGCAATCGACTTTGTCACACCTCTGACCTAGACTAGAGTTAAGAGCAAACCCATCTATAAAAAAAAGTCTGCAAGTAAAATGTCCGCGCATGATCTTTTTCAATTCTTCCTGGATTCTATCATTCCCAGGTGAAATGGGATTAAGTCCTTTACGTTAGAGTTATCATATGTCAGAGGTTCAGTTTTTTTTAGAAATTTTAATAGTATCACACGTTGACTGATGATTATACATACATACTGTCCGTCAGTTTGTCACGCGATTAATCCGGTTAAAAGTTGTTTTTAATGCACTTAATTATGAAACAATGTTATAGTATGGTAGTAAATATCATGAGCATGGACTTGTTCACAAGAAACTATAGCACGTAATACATAATATAATATCATAATTCTATCCAGTCTCATTTAGGGGCTCCCACATAACTAAAAACGCAACCTCGTCTACGTCGGCTCTGTGTAACTGGTAGCTATGAAATTTTATTATTAAATAAAATTATTTTGCCTATCCAGTACTGGACTTTAATTAAAACTCAGATTACTTAAAAAAAAATATTATTTAATAATACTTGGAGATTATCAACTAAAATGCTCTCTTTTAAAACTAAATTAAATTGTTAACTACAAACAGTTATTTTATAAACTCATATTTAAAATAAAACAAATGCTTAAACATTATATCAATAAAGAGAAGTAACCTAGGAACCTGTTATTTTTCTAAATCTGTTGGTAGTGGTAGAGTGTAAGGGACTATAATTCCATTATCAGAGTCGAAATCCCTGTAGTCCAACAAATTGTCCGACTCAATGTGTTCAGTCCAGTAATCGATGAACTTGGGATTCAAAGTTCCTTTCCAATGCTGAAAGTTACAAGACAATATTATACAGATATATCTTACAAGCACATTAACGCATGCGTAGCGAACGCTTAATGTTATAATTTTTTCTTTCCACACAATTTTATAACTTGTTTACAAACTCAATACTTTTTACATTATGTATTGTTTTTTTTGTAACTCTTAGGACACATTGTTTGCATGATTAAATGTAATAAAATCCTGTATAACTTCCGATGACTGTTTATTAGTCACTAATTACTAGTTACACGCGTGGGGCCCTTGTATGAGGTTTTTTGACGATACTATTGACTTCACAGGTAATTTAGATTACCTACAATAGCAAAATAAAACCCGTGGTTAAATACAAACCTAGAATCAAGCGCGCCCTTTTTAAAGTGTCGAAAACCCGTCATGGACGCTGTGCCGGGCCCCTATCGACAGGAGAGATTCTGCGGCTCGGGCGTTTGTACCTCTGGTTCAATTTATTGCTCCAACCTAATTTGGTCAAATTACCGCGACCCTAATAATCAAGTCACTAATGTTGACCTGGTTTTATTTGTGAATCACGCCTTTAATGCTCTCAAATCAAAAATCCTGTAGTACAGCATCTACCTACTTTATATATCAAGGCCCAGATTCGTAAATGGAATAAACTGACACAACCTACGGGTAGGTATGCACTAGTACTTTACAGTTTGAATGTCGAACAGAATATTTAATTTTAGAACGCAAAGAGAAATACGGCTTAGAGAGCAGGGATTGAATGGTTTGAATCTACATAAATCTATAATAACAGAAATAATTCTAAATTTATTATTTTCACTACCACTTCTTCGTCGGAACTAGCCCTCTGCTCTGTTCTTAGAAAAAGGCCTTGTGAAGTTGTAAAATACATCGCAAGTTTTGAGACAATGGATATGTAACACTGTCAACTCAGATAATTAGAATTAGAAAGTTTAGCTTCATTACATAGACTGCTAATAATAAAGCCACAAAAATAAATTGTTCATTGTGGTACTATCTATCTGCCTAGCCTTTTCCCAACCAGTACCTTTAAATAAATTAAATTGTACTGACTATTGTTTGTTGCGAATGTGACTGGTTATAACTATAACAATTTTTATTAAGTATAGTTTAACGGTTATACTCACGCGACTACTTCGGGATTGCCTGACTATTCAAGATAAATCTTTGAAAAGCATTAACGCATGCTTAGCGAACTGTAAAGTTATTATATACTCCAGGCGCTCTGACCACTAAGCCATCTCGACCTCTCATGGCTTATTGGTCAGAGCGCCTGGATTATTTATCCGGGAGGCGCAGGTTCGAATCCTGTTTGCGACCGTATTCTTTTTCCATTTAATATAATAACTTTATTGCCCGACTAGTTCCGAACTCGAACGGAGCTCTTATTCATGAGCTGAGACCGCGGCGACGTCGCGAGTCAAACTAACAATACTACTTTTCCGATACGAGTTTTTAAAACACATATCCCCAGACCATGGATGGACTTACCAGGCAGTTATGGGTGGTCCGTGTTTCACTTATAATTTAGTGAGACTCGGCTCGCCCTTTCTTACGAACGTGGGCCAGACTCCAGGGTGCGCCAAAGGATCCTTTGATATACCTAACTCGTGTAATTCTTTTCCTAAACCTGATTCCGAGGGCCGACTAGATTAGTATAGGTATCGAGGACAAAAGAGAATGACACGATGTGTTGATAACTATTATAGTTCAGTTTGTTGGTAAGGGCTCTTACGTCGACAGCTTGACGTAAGAGCCCTTACGTGCGTCGCCGACGCTCGGCTGTAGTTGAGCGTCGTCGACTACGTGGCGCTCGTATGTAAGAGCCTTAAAATTTAGAAGATAATTATTGTAGTTGAGAAGCAATAGCTCTCTGATAGTTACTCGTGACCAATTCACTTACATTCCGTGTATGCTCCACCCAAAACATGAGGACCAGGTGCGAGTATTGTTTGGCCAGCTCACGAGCCTTGTTCAGGTAACTGTAGGCCTTATGCTTGCTTCCACTAATATAGTTGTAATAAGCGTACATTAGGCAGTACCTAGAAATTAACACACGCTGAATATTTGCAGTGGGCGCCAATGGCACTCGTATTCAAATCAAATGTTGTATTCTATTCAAAATCAGATCTATTGTGTGAATGCGGGTTAATGACCCTTCAGTAGGTAGCTAGTCTCCACGTCGGGTCATATGTCATCACAATTATATAATATTAACATCCTTATGTCCATATGATTCAAATACATGATTGAGTATAGTATAATCAAATTCTATTTCCTACTTTCCTAAAGCGTATCGTTAAGGTTACAATAATGTCAATCAACTAAATCCAGTATAATCGATTATTTATTATCAAGTATGATCTTCCCACTATAGGACACAGGTTCAAATGGTAGAGCCTGATGATGAGATGAGATGAAGGATGGACTTCCACTCATCTCGGTTTAGAGCTTTCTCTTGTTATCCATAGACATGGGTATAGATAACAATTTATAGAAGGCATTTACAGTACCTACTGAACGATTTTATCGACAATGTCTTTGCTGACCTCTAGATAGGTTTTCTTTTTGTAGCAGTTGTCTGCAGGTATATTTGTGTTATTTTTGTTTTGTCGATCGCAATCGCAACACTACATAGTTGTTAAGAAATATCAGTGTAGGGCAAGGCCCTCTTTTCTTACAGAAAAGGCATGAGTGTTGATCACCACGCTAGCTCATTGCGGGTTGGCGATTTCAGACCAAGTCCAGGTTACCTTACGATGTTTTCCTTCAGTGTAGTATCCAAATTTGTGTTAAATTATCTAAGAAAGTACTTATTGAAAAATTCACATTGGTACATGCCAGATTTGGACCCACAACCTGTTGCTCAAGAGGCGGGCGCGTAACCATTCGGCCACCACGACATGTAAGTGTAAGATAGTATAGTACCTTGGTCGATAAATAGGAGAGAATTCACAAGCCTTATCCATATCTAGAAACAGTGTTTTGAGGGATTTCTCTAGTACGATTATCTTCTTTATATTCCTATTATCCATCTGTCAAAATTAAATTAATTAATGTATAGGTAGGTACTTCTCTTTCCTAGCTATATAACCAAAGTCAGACCTTAGAATTTACCTGCATAAGGGTGCTATTTAATTTTAATATATAACGTACCTATATATAACTTCCTCGTTGGTCTAGTGGTCGCAAGGGTCACCCTTGCGACCACTAGGTCTACTAGGTCTTGGGTTCAACTCCCGGGTCAGCCAATGTTATTGAAATTTTCTGTTAGAAAATTCTCAGAAGCCGCCCGAAGCTTGGAATTGTGTCCGGTTGATGGCAGTGGGCTCTTGGGACTCAAAAACAGTATTGGTGAAATGTGGGTGTAGGTATTATGTCATGTTTATGTTAAGGTACCTATGTAAAAATGTAAGAACAGTAGAAAAGGAAATAGTCATGAAATACTTCTACAAAAAACGGAAGCGGGAAGCTCAGGTACAATTTCAATATTTCCTGTATTTTATAAGGCTGGCTCGTCACCTCTTGTAATGCTCTAAGCTCTTGTTCAAACGCAGCCTTGTAATCATTTACCTCTCTCACGAGCGTGATAAGAAGTCCCTCGACCAATCTGATGATAATCATCATGTTGAACTCATGTTTCTCAAACTTCATTGAAAGGAGTTGTTTGATCTTCTCTTCCCATAGGATGGACCTCTCCCATGCACCTATTCTGATTGTTCTGAAATTTCGTCATGCACAATATGAAGTAGTCTAGGTACTACCCTACTATAAAAAATTGCTAGTAATCTGATGATTTACATTTAGAGAGGCTGGAATTGCTAAAATGCTATTTCCCAGTCTCAATAAACGGCGAATATTCACATATACCTAACATTATTATTGTAAGTGCTTAAGTAAGACGATGTAGGGAGAGATTTTGTCAATGTAAGAATTATGGGTAATTAAACGGGGTTTTTTCGGCCCGGCTCGTCCAACTGTTGGGAGAAACCTCCCTTTCCTGCTTCAAATTTTTATGGAATGTTTTAGCGGTCCATCTTACACGTGATAGTCGAGCTCATCAAGCCACCTTTGTTGGGGTTGCAGATTCATTCGTAGTCAGGTACTGAAGCAGAGCTATAAAAATAATACGACCGTAAAGATTTTTGTATCTTACACCAGCCACATGCAGACAAAGAAATTCCAAGCAGCTTCCGGTGTTTTAGCTCTCAGCATGGCATCTCCCTTCTTCATGTAAAACTTCTCACAAGCACTATAAGACTCGACACAGTAACCCGTGTCTAGAAGAATCACTACTGCGTAGTAATAGTACCAGGTTTCGGCTGTAAAATATTTATTAAAATGGCCAACGTTAATAATGATACTATATCGTCGTTTATAAAACTGACAAGCCTTATATAATATATTGACAGCCTAATATTAAAAATAAGAACACACCCGGCGAAAGGTCTCTTGCTTTTAAGATTTTTTTCTGCACTAGCTCCATACTAGCCGTCTAGCCCCCATTCCGATCTTAATCCCAAACAGAGAAACAGTCAGCCCTGGGACAGTGGCATAAAAATGCAAAACCATAACAAAGATCTATTTCTGTCCGTCTGTTACAGTTGCAACTTGCAAGGCGTCGGGATATGAAACTTCTATACAACACCTCAATGCACTTTAGTTTATTATACATGTACTAATACTTACAGCACAAGTCATAATGATCGGTCAAGTAGAAGAACTCTCTCATAATAACCACCATGTCATGTATCCTGAGGTCGCTCAGCAGTAGCTTTAGCATGCACAGCACCAGAGACTCCCGAGTATTCATTTCCGTGCGGCTAGACAGCATGTGCATCACTGATAATCCGAACTCGAGACTTTCCATCTTTTTACCGTAATCCACGCTGTAGTAACAAAGTCAATTGCTTTAAGCTGCGGCTGCATGACCACGTCTTATGAAGACGACAAAGAACGAGCTGACTTTGCTCACAACAGTTTGTATAATTTTTTTTTTGTATCAAACACCTGTTATTTACCAATTAAGAATTAGTGTATGAAGTTGTTAAGGTGCATTTTAATCTGTGACTATCGACAGAAAAAGGTAAGCATATATATCCGTTGCCTTGCTGGTAAAGAGTTTTTACAGAACTTAAACGTATGAAATCACAATCAATAGGTAAGTACTAATACTAACTAGAACAGGAATATGCTGGTGTAGAGGTAGGAGACGGCTGGCACTTCGGTAACGTCCAACTGTCCGCGCTTGCGGCGACACACCTCCATCGCGCGTTTCTCCAGCTTTTGGCACATTGCAAACTGCACGGAATAAATGCAATTTTGGTAGTAAGAGTGATTCGGCATAAGGTTATCAATCGCCAGGTTACACCAGTTCACATAAACATAACATAAAACATGTATCCTCCAAGACCTAAGCAGAAGTGCAACAATATTGTACACATTTCAACAATGCTGCTCCCAGTCCCATGTAATATTTGGTGAGCTTAATGCCGCCTACTAGGCACAATAATTCTAAACGCCACTATTAAGAAGACGGAGCTGCTAAGAATTTCCTAATAGAAAAACCCAATAAAGAACACTGTTCGATTTAGGAAAATAGTTCATCAGAATCCCTCAGTATCCACGCTTGCGGTCCCTAGAACAATGAGGCAGTTTTCCACTTCACTGCTTGCACATCACCTTAGAAAATTAACTATCTTCACTTAACACTTTTTGCGAATGGATGGACCATTCAACTGTCAGCGAGTCATAAAATGAGGGTACTTTTGCTTTAATAGTTTGCTGTAATTCTGCCTTACTAATATCAATGGTAATAACATACAATTTATTTAACGATCTAGCAGCAGCGTAGGTTGTACCTATCTAAATCAGTTTCATTCTACCACCGTTAAGTAGAATAATTCAAGTTAGGTAAGTATACTGATTGAAAAAAAACGGCTGGTTCTAATAAAACGTCTTGTCATGACACGCGGTGTGACTTCAACGTGTGACATGTGTTGTGGCAAGACGCACAAAAAAAGCGATGTTTCTACTTATTCTTTAAGGCTGGCTTTGTAGATTTAGGTACCTGGTGTCTTTGCCTGTAATCGGCAATCATGTTGCCGTAGCTGACGCACAAAAGTTGAAGGTTGGAATTGGTTCGGAGAGCAAAGTTCAAACACCATTTAGCTGCTAAAGTTGCATTTGCTGGCTCCTTGGTTTCCTATAAACAGCGCTTTGGTTAAACATCGACACTGTTAAAACTACTAATTTTTATCATAACTATGCCTGGTGATATCCATCCCAGTGGATCAAATATTCTATTAAAATCTGCCAGTATGGTTTTGTTTGACTCTGGATCTATTTCCCAAAGTGTTTTTAAGAAGTCCTGCGCTATAATGGTGGCTGGTGATGTATAACGAGAACCTGGATAATTACCTCTGTAAATTTAGAAGTTCCCTATTATATTTATGGTTTCAGAGATGACTCGGTGTAGTTTAAAATAATTAAGTACCTTTATAGAAACAAAAGAAAAAAAATTGCTACACTGATGATGTTGATAGCATTACCGTGAACAGTCTGTACAATCTATTGAGCGTCCTAGCGATATCATCATAGAAATATCCGATGATGCCACTGTCCCTCGCTATGTATAAATTCGGAGCAACGTAGAGGGCCATCAGTTGATGAAAAGACGCTCCGAAGTTACAGATTTTAATCATGTGTCTGGAAAATATGTTCTAATGTACATTTATCATAGTATAGAATCGCGCCTATATTCTCCTAAAGGTTAATTTCTCCAATTAAAAAAATCTCGTATAACAGTGTTTGTTATTGAACTTCTCCGAAACGGTTTGACAAATTTTTATTAAAATTTATATTTGGTAGGTCTGAGAATAAGTCGTAGGTAATCTTTTATACCCCTAGGTGACAAGGGTGTCCCTATCTAGAAAATTTATATGGCAGAACAACATTTGCGGGGTTAGCTAGTAATACACAAATGTTGATGTGTACTGTAGACGGGAATCGCACCCAGAACCTGACACTCAGCTGCCGTGCTAGCAACAGCTAGACTAAGTTTTCATGAGGCAGTTTGAAATTTAGTACTTCTGTTAACAAAAATACTATAACTTCTATATACTAAGGAAACTTTGAAAAATAATAGACACGAACGGGACTCGAAACCGCGACCTTTGACACCGACTGTCAAAGGTCGTGGGTTCGAGCCACGTAAAAATATCATTTTACTATAAGTAACTTCGATAAGGTCAATTAACATTTAGTTACTTTGAAGTCGGAAATGGATGTCGGTACAGTTTCATGGCATGAAACAGTTGCTTCCTAGCTTCACTGAGGTCTCCAGACTCCAGCATGCAAACTCCTCGCATTGAACATACGCTGGCCAGACTGAAGTCTCTCACCCATTTCTTTTTTAGATTTGTAGGATAGAAATTCTCATCCTGAAAAAGAACCTATAATATGGGACATATAATTTGGGATTTGCCAAAGTAGAATCAGTGACAGAAGAATAGATAAGTCGTCGTCGTATTCGATCAACTCTTTACTTCGTAGATTTGCTCTCTGTATCTGCATCTGTATTGAAGTTTTTTTTCTCGTGGAATTGGCATGATTATACCCTACCCACTCAAACCCTCGCGTTCCGTGCCGCGTCTGTACTGCTCTCAGAGAGGGGCCAAGAGAACTGTTACGTACTTAATACTTTTACTTTCGCAACCCTCCAAGCGGTTGATAAGCCTGCTGCACCCGGCCAATCGCTTCGCAATCGAAGAATACTTTGTTATTGATGGCACTGCCTTTACATTTGTTTTAGAAATATTCTAACCTTGATAAAGTTCTCAACTTCAATCAGTAGGCGAACTGCTTGTGGTATGTTCGAGTTTATGTTGATGCACAAATCCGTGTACTCCAAATAAGCTTCAAATAGTTTCTGGAATTCTCCTGCAACATAAGCGGTGGTATCTGCTACGGATACAAATAAATATAATATCTAGGTACTTCCACAGTATTGAGGGTAGTCATGCAATTACCTATGCACCGCGCGCCCGCTACGGAAGCGATGAAAAATTGCAACTAACACCAACTACTCTACCTGTGTTTCGTCCCCCACGGGGGATCATGAGGAGCTGTTAGAGTCTAACAGCTCCTCATGATGCCCTGCATGTACATTGCAAGGTCTAACCTAACCTAACAGCTAGACCGTGCAGTGAACACCAATTGGTGGTGGTGGAAGTAGCTAGATATTGTACCTATTTATTTGCATCCATTACAATGGCCCTCCGCAAAGTAACGCCTGAATATATTCAATATAAACAGTTGCTTTTACTGTCGGTCTGTATTATCCCACGGCAGGCAAAGGCTTCTCCCCGTGATTGGTGTACAAGTTTTTTATTTGTTTATTCTCACATCGCGCGTAGCGTCTCGGCATATAAACCGTTATGTATTTATAATATAATAGCAGCTGGTATTGTTAAACTACCCGGAGTAAGACGGCCAACTTTGTCTTTATATGTGGGAATTAATAAATATATAACTACAGTCAATTGCAAACTGCCTGCCTAATTATATATACTAACTTTTAAACTATCGCGTTGCATGATATTAATATACTGATCGTTGCTTGTGACCACAATCAGTATAATAAGATCAGTGCAACCTGGTCGAAACGCCAAGCGATTCAAAGGAATTTATTGCGCGTTAATTCCTGTTAGTTATACATATATTAATGTTACACATTTTTGTGGAAAGAAAAATACGTTCTTGAGCAGGATTCGAAACTGCGCCTCCTGAATAAACACTCTGCCAACCAAGCCATAAGAGTTTGCTACGCATACAATAATGCGTTTGAAATATTTTTATGTATTCATCTGCCCAGATCCCGAAAAAGAAGCCGTATGAAATCCAAATATTGAGTTAACAATTTTTTTTTACTTACCGGCTCCACGACAGTGGTCTATGACCTGACAATATACGCACTGCAGGATCGACAGACATTCACAGTTCTCTAGCTCTAACGAGGAAAATGAACGGACGCGCTTGTGCTTCGAATAAATTTGCCTTGAGGGCCGCGGAGTTCGACTTTCTGAAGACAGAAGAAGACATGCTAAAGGACCAATGACGCTAATATCTATATCTATCTGCCTAGCCTTTTCCCAATTACATTGGGGTCGGCTTCCAGTCACACCGGATGCAGCTTAATACCAGTGTTTTACATGGAGCGACTGCCTCAACCAATGACGCTAATACAAGGCTTCTATTCTAAAGAGGTAGCCAGCTCTTCCCACGGTCATGATCTTCCCACTGCATGGCTTCCCGTCATACCCATCTTTTCACTCCGTTTAAGAGCTTTTTGGCCAATTTTTCCAATGGGTGTCAAGCTCCGGCCATCTCCTTCTGGGCCTGCTGCGACGTTCTCGTCTAACGTTTTGTGGACCCCACTAAATGATAGCTTTTGCACTGTAGCTGGTTTGACATCAGGCAACATAATAGAGCCCTATTGATATAGCACGGTTTTAATATTATTAGCTTATTTAAAATGAAATCAAGTACCTAGTATGCGGCTCATCAACGTGCCTTCAGATTCTAATAGTTCGTAGCTAGACAGGTCTGCTGCGTTGTTGGACTTTAAAAAGAAATGATGGATATTAAAATCGGCCATAAAAACAAACATCTCATTAATTCTATAATACTTAATTACGTTTTCAAGTGGGAGTGATTATGGGCCGCAGTAGACATACTACTCTTAAGTTTATTGGCTTTCGGCGATTTGACAACTGCATCTGACTGCATCGCGTTTTGGTAACCGTTTGCGGTTTTTCGCGGCAGCCAATTCGCGCGTTCCAGCTTTCAGTTGCTGTATTGGAGCTTCCGAAAAATTCTTTAATTGCTGATACTAAAAGTAGCATGTCTACGGACCCTCTTACTGATACGGACTTAAAAATATTTTTATGTTTAATTATATGTATTTTGTTGTAATTACCCCATAATCGGAATTACTATCGTGGGCATAGTACAGATTAGCCCTGTCTTCTCTAGCCATCCTGGCTTCTGCACTGAGGGCACTTATTTGAAGACGCGTTCTTTTCATTTCTTCAGTCTCTTCGATGAGACCCTAGAGATAAATACTGGCATGATCATTTAAACTGAGAATCAAGCTACTCAGATAAATCATTAAATAGGTCGGACTGTTGCAGACCTATACCAAAGTCTATAACTTCAATATCCACAGTAGAACTCATAAATTTGTAGCGCCTTTCAGCAAAGACGATTAAACTACAGTAAGGTTTTGGTTTACGACTATTTTATAGGGACCATTGCATCGCATCGTTCTAAAGGGTAATCACTTAATCAGTCACCCAGACTCTGCGTAATCAAGTACTTGTTATCGCAGAGTTGTTTATGCTACTGTCAAAAATGTTTGCGTAATAGTTTGCAAGTAGGGTAGTAGCCATCTCTATAATCTGCCAAACAGGACAGGCAAGTGTGAAAACCCGGATTTGGAGCTTTAAATCCGGACTTATCGGGTTTTTTTTTAATGTTTCTCAGTTTCTCAGTAAAATAAATAATAGTTTTTTGTTATAAATTAACTTTTTATTTTCATAAAATTTTAGCTTAATTTAGTGATGATGATGATTCGGACTATAAATGAAACCCCGCCCGGCTGCTCCCCGGATGCCCTCTAAACTAGGACAAATACGGGGAAACCCGGACGGATGGCAACCCTATTTGCAAGAAATGTCCAACAGCGCTACTGCTGTTTATGGGACTTTGTTAGCAAAAAGGTACTTTGCCGCCATTGATAGGTATATAAAAAACCCTTATAAATGTCGATGTTTCCCGCCAACATTTTTACTGTCAGTAGGTAACTAGGTACCTAATAATTTATGTTCTATTGTAATTAACTGGCTATATGAGATGTGGCTGTGACTTGAGCAGAAGTCGACGAAGAAGTCGTTTGGCACGTCATTTCGTATGTAGCTTAAGTAATGTTGCAAAAGTGGGATTTGTTAAAAAGGTTCCAATTTTGTTATTTAATATCTGTAGATGAAGAATAAATAGGTACCATACTGAAGATAACTTAAATGGGGTAAACATACATCATCACATCGAAGTCCAAGCAACTTAGTGAAGCAGCCTGCGCCACAACTGGCACATCGCCTTGTATACCGCTCCAGGTACAGCAGTGCACGGGCATGCATTTCTAGCTTTTATAGAAAACAATTGTATGATAAGTTTAGGTTTTTAAGAAAAGATACTGTTGATTTAGCGTTTCCAAACGTTTCAAAAACTTTCCAATATTCGTGGTCGCGAAAAGTCGCAACAAGACCAAATAAAAAAGTTAACACCATTAATTTAAGTATCACTTTTTTTTTGGTCCACCTTTTAAAGCGTAACACTGTGCAGTGTGGTCACTTCGTACCATTATTGCGACGCATGCACAGACCGCTCGCGTATTCAAGTGATCTTTTGAACAAAAATAATCAAATTCGCCTTTTACTATACTCTGTTGTAGAGAGGTCTCTCATCAGTTTCAACTAATGTGCCTTTATCCTTCACTGTTTAAAAAACACCTGGCCATAGTTTGGTTATCTTCAGCATTCTGACTTGATTTCCCACAGCTATAGTAAATAGCAGCCTTTCTTATTTTTGATAGTGTTATGCATTTTCTAGAAAGAAATTGATGTAAATTCTTACCTTTTGACTTTCAGTCAATAAATCGTAAGTGGTAGTCCTAAATAGGGAATGGCGGAACTTCATGTAGCCACAGAACGCGTACATAGGGAGATCTCGGCAATTTGCTATAAAGATATTCAAGGAATTATTCATGGCTTATGTCTGTATAAGTAGGCCCTCCTCCAAATCCGTTTTTTATCTAGCACACAAACGCCTCTGCTAAACGTGAGGTTGAGTTCGATATTCAATCTACTAATGGCAATAGACTCTGCACATGGGACTGAATATAAGTATCAGTAAATTTTTCGGGTAATAAAGCCATGAACTTAAGTTTTTAACTTAAGTAAGGGTAAGCAGCCAGGGCCGTCTTTAACTATTGAAGGCCTTGAACACTTTAAGATGACAGTGCCTATGACTATCATATGATACAGGACTTTTTTATTAACATTAGGCAAAAGGAATAGGTAATCAAATTTGTAGATTTTATGCAACTGTTATTTTTATTTCTTATCAATCACATTTAATTAATAGGGAATTAAAAAATTATCTGGAAATGTAACTGTTCTAGCATTCACTATACGCAGGTTAGTGATAGTATTTATTGTTTAAAGAGGTACCCATCTGGAAGGAAATAGGACGTCCCATGGATCAAGGGGCCCTGGGCACACACCCAAAGTTGCCAATGGAAAAGAAGGGGCCCACCCGCAGCTTTGCCTATTCTACTGATACTAGGTACTATAATATACTTGTATAATAGCAGTGATAGCCTAGTGGTATAACCGTTGGACAGACAAGTCAAAGGTCGCAAGTTCGATTCCAAGGCACGCACCACTTTCGTTTTGAAGTCATGTGCGTATTATAAATTAATTATCACTTGCTTGAAACGGTGAAGAAAAAAATCGTGAGGTAACCAGCGCACCTGAGAGATTCTCGATGGTGTTTAAAACCATGTCAGAGACCTACGGGTGGTTTAAACTCTGACATTAGGTTGTTAATCAATCACACAATAAAAAGAGAAGGTACTATAAATGCGAAAGTTTGTGAGGATGGATAGATCTTTGTTAGGTAGGTACTCTTCCACAACTCAATAACAACTGAACGGATTAGTATAAAATTTAGCACAGAGGTAGTTGCCTAACCTGGTTTAACACATAGGAAACTTTTTTATTCCGGCTGGACCCAATTCTGAAGTCCACGCAGATGAAATCGCGAGCAGAAGGAAGTTGTTTATATATATATATATATATACGATAGGCAAAGCTACGGTTACCTTGATGAGCACGTAGTGGTTGATAATTTTTTTTATCGCAACCCCAGAGTAGTCACAAGTGCATTGCCAGCCTTTTAAAGAGTTTGGGCCTTCGGTACCCTCACTCGGCGAAACGATGGTTTTCTGTGAGGCCGCGGTATAACTCCGGTTGAGTCGGCCCATTCGTGCCAAGCATGGCTCTCCCAGGGTAAAAAATCATTTGACCGTCATTAACTAACCAGACTAGGACATTTCCCTGATTTTTTTGTGTAAAGAGTCTTTGGATCAACATTTTCACAAACAATACTTACGTGGCTGTCTGGTCCCCAAGCAGGCACAGTAAGGAGGCTTGGGGTTCAGCATCGCAGGCGCAGGATGCACCAGCACCAACGACGTGTCGTGAGTGAAGTCCCCACCTTCACACTCCAGCACTCGGATCATGAATAGCTTTGCCACCGCTGTAAATGTGTGAAAGCACGTTTTCACAAAATCTAGCGACTTCGAAGCATATCACAATCATTCCCAATCATGCTCAATCAGAACGCTATTAGAAAGAAAAAAACCCATTGCACATTACTTATGTGCCACTAAAAGATTTCATTAATCCATATGCTATTTCTAGCGGTCGTAAGCGCAGTTGCGACCTCAGCAGGGTTCCTAGGTTGGATTTCCAGCTCAGGGCTGAGATGCCAGCGCCCGTAGGAGTGCACCCTTAAAATGGAATCCCTACACGTGGCCCCTGGGTGGTGCAAAACAGGCAACACAACTCTGGTGGGAGGCTTAGGCCGCGGCTGGTTACCACGCACCGGACGAAGCCATTCCGTGAAGCGACCTAGTCGTGTTTCGGGATGTAGTCCGGTGCAACCGTTGTGGGAGACGGATCTGGGCAGTTGCACCAATTCCCCAACTATCGTTCTCCCCAAATCTATCTACTCTACTCAGAGAATAGATTTCTTCTGGATAAACGTGCTCCATCCTCGGCCACACCGTTGCTTACCATCAGGCGAGATGGTGGCCAATGGTAGATCCATTATTGATAAAAAAAAGTTATTGATTTTACTGTTTGGAAATTCTCAGTAGCAGTCCGCGAAGGCAGGAGAGTAAATAATTGTTTTAATCGTCATATTTGTGTCATTTTCGTTCTTAGTCTCACCATGAGCAACTTTTCTATGCGAATCGCTTTGTAGTAAATGTAACAGCATTCGCCTTGAGAACACGTCTCCGAGTACTGAGCCACACTTTAGCAACATCTTCTCAAATGGATTCAAAGAGTCGAACGTTTTCAGGATTATTGCTAGAACAAGTAAATATACATTAGGGTCATTTAAATGTTTTTTTTTTATACATGTTAAGGCCAACCAATGCCTATATTAATTATTATTTTGAAAGCAAAATCTGAAAAATATTACAAACGACCGGGACTCGAACCCGCGGCCCACCATGTCATGGCTCTCCCAACTAACTGAGTTACTATGTCGTTTAGTAATCTTTAAATAGTTGCTAAATAGATAACGCCAGGCGTCTAAAAAGTGAATTTGAAATTGAATAGATACCAACATGTGGAATGGTAGTTCAGTGGAGAGCCATGACACGGTGTGTCAAAGGTCGCTGATTCGAGTCCCATTCGGGTCTATTATTTGTCAATGATTCCTTAGAAAATCATTATTAAACATTAGGGCGCGACGCTCAATTGCTGCTGTTCGTCCCGTGTCGGCGGCAACGACACGCGACGACGGCTATGACTGGAGTTACTCCTAGCTGTCATCGACAAAGTGTTGCTTCTCTATAAGAGCCTTACAAAACTAAGCTATCCAAATCAAACTACATGTTTCGGATACGGCAAGGTTGATTCTATGCTATGTAAAAAGATCTTATAAATGTTTATACCATACCTAGGTACAAACATAAGATCTCATTGAAAGCAATTCTGTACCGTCGGTGAAAACGGATATAAGTCTGAAATGATAGTTCTGAAAAAAATTGCTTTAAAAATTTTGCTCTTTACATGCGTATAACTTTTTTGTTATTAATTAAATAATTTTAATATAATTTTAGTCAAATTGAATTATTTTACACTAAAATAGTGGTGTGATTGATGTTGGTGAAAAATGATACATCTACGAATTGAGATAGCATTTTAATATACTAATAACTAACAAAACTGCCAATACTAAACTATCGCAAAACAGAAGCATCTTTAATTTGCAGTTGTTAAAATACGATATAATACATTTTTGACACTATACAAACTGGTAAATTTATTTAGTGTCAAAAAATTTAATAAATTGAATTACATCATTATTCACATTTATTAAGTTATTTAGAAATGAAGTCGTGAACAAAAATACATTTTTAATTGTATCATTACACACAATCTTATATCAATATACTGTCCATGGTTAAGATGATTTAACTGAATTCGTAATAATTTACACTTATAAATTAAACAAAATATATTAAATTTGATGAGTGCATGTCATGTTATATCATTATACACAAAGCTTTCAAGGCCATTCGCTGATATAAGTTGACTTGTATTACTGCCCACAAAAAATATCTCCTTATCCAGAAGAGCTAGGGCTACGTGCATTAGATAGAAAAATAAATAATTTTCCACTGATTATATATGTCTCAAAATCTAAAAAGTGATGCAAGTCGACTTGTATCAGTTGTCACCGACGGTACAGAATTAAACTATTTCAGATTTATTTACCATCCATAGTCATATCGACTTTCATATCTTCGAAGGTATAGGAATCGGCAAGAACCGCCATCTGTATGGAGTCATTATCTTGTACGTTGACCTGACTGTCTTGCCGACTCACCAAACTTACACTCATCATACTGTAGATGCTCTGAAATACGAAGATTAGTCCCACTTAGATATAAACTCACGTCCCTGATTATATTTAAAATATTGGAAGCAATATTCGCCACAATGCTTCAAACTTTGACGCCACAAACACATTTTTAATAAAAAAAAATGGCATTTAAATTGTTGAATCTAGTTTGTGCTTCGGTTAAAGCCTTATAAGTTAATCGGACGACGTCTTGAGGATAGCTGGAACACTATGGATACGGGATATTGAGGCCCGTTGAAGAGTGGCATAATAGAGGAAAGGCCTCTCAGCAGTAATGCACACGGCGAATGTTGGTTGATGTCCAAACGTAGATCTATTTTTGATAAGAAAATAAAACAATATTGCGAAGATGATTATAAAAAGGTGAACCTGAAAACTATGTCGACGACCCAAACTATCGTCTTCTTCAAGATTAACAGCCTTATGTAGCAAGGCTGTGGAAGGCATCACTATCCCTGGCTTCTTCTGAGCCTCGTTGCGTGGTAAGGTAACAATAGTCAGAGCACCCCTTTGAACCAATGATATTACAAAGTTTTGAACCCAACCCGGCATGCCACCACTTGCGCTTTCAATCACCCTGATAAAATAGTACAAGATTTAATGACGAACTGGGTACTTATAATTTTAAAGCTGAAAACTAAATACTATTCCTTACTATAATATAGGAAAGAAATCTAGTGAACCACAGTGAATCTTGGTTACTGAAACTCCGAAACCGGAACGTCACGCACTCTTGCGTGATTCCGGTAGATACTTTTTCCTAAACTAAATAAAACAAAGCGATTACTTCTCTAGATCAGCTGGTATAGCCTGCACGTCAAGTAGTTGACAAGCCAAAGCGGCGTGGTATGTGCGATCGATGCCTGTCAGGGGAATCGTCATAATCATGTTGTTCGCCAGGCAGTCTTTCGCCATGTCTGAGAGAAAGGACAATTTTAATTGATTATAACCTACCCATACTAAGATTATAATGCTAAAGTTACTCTGTTTGTATGTTTGATTGTTTTTTTGTTACCTTTTCATTACTAAACGGCTGAACGGATCGTAATGAAGTTCGGCATGGAGATAAATTGGACTTTGGAGAAGGACATAGGTACTTTTCGTCACGCAGACGAAGTCGCGGGCACCAACTAGTTCAATATAATTTAAATAAAGGAGCAAGACATCTATACAGTTTAAGTATTACCTGTCAAGGTTTCGACATTGGTAATGGATAAGATGAAGAAGATCATCTTAGTCTCTAGCAGGACCAGCAATAAACGCCAAGACTCGTCGTCTACATTCTGCGCTTCTTCAATCGCCAAGACCCAAAGTTGAGTCAGAACCTAAGAAAAATAAAAATTTATGGTCTTTTTTTGCACCAGCTACGCATTAAAATTTAATTAGATTTATACGCCATTATTGGCCGAATATAGAGGTCTGAATTAAAAGTACTGTAAGATCAAGTAATTTACCTATATTCACAAATAAATGATTTGGTTTAGATCAACAGTTGCTTTTACAACGGTTGTATGGGTGGTACAGGCCAAAGGTTAGAAAGTGGACGAATATTTTCAACAGTTGCTGCATGTTTCTAAACCTATCTTCATCGAGCCTGATACACAAGAGTGAAACATCACACATACCTTCTTACAAATGTCCTGAATCACAGATTTAACGGAGAAGTCTGCCAGAATATCATCAGAGTATTCGAATGAATCCGGCAGCGGGAAGTGGCAGTCGAATATTGTGTTGATTCCATGGATTTGAAGTGGTGTCGTGTTTAACATATTAATGCTAAATATTGATAGGAAAGGAAAGAATTTTCAACAATAGGTACTACGTATATTCCTTTTTGTTACCACTATATTTAGCGATAGGTTTGAAAATAAATAAAATTTAAAGAAGAAATTGAAAGAAATTTTATAATAATGCAGGGCTCTCTCATTATCACTTTAAACTATTAGACCTTCTATGTTCTCGAACTTTTAGAACCTATGGTCATCGTTGGGATCGGGACCAATATAAATTACCTACTTATTCGTTTTGCAGCGGTATCTTATATTATAATTTTCATATTATCTTCTAATCACTCTATACGCGATTCTCACAAAAAAAATATGGTTGATACCTGTATCTAATTTTGTTCTCTTTGTTTTCCATTAGGGTTTTTGCGCTTCCCCTCCTGAAGTGTTTGCTCATAATAGTCCGAAAAAGAGAGTAGGGTACCTAAAAATAATAGGAAAACAGATGAAATCATATCCGTGGAAATGATTTAGACTGTTTTGTGAACTATCGGCTTATTCATTGCGTCGGACAAGTTTTAGGAGCGTCATCATGCTTCTTCATAAAGAATGCGTTAAACAGCTGCGTTTCAAATCGGATTCGCAGGTAAGAAACGCATTTACCAACTACGACTCATATATATTATATTCCACGATATATTCCAGGTCGGATAAAAATAATAATAATGCTATGCTATGGCAGTTACCAGCCGTCATTGTGGAGTGAGCAGAATGTCATCATAAAAGTGTAAGCCTTCTGTAGAACTAGTAACTTGTCTGCTGTAATCAGTGATTAACTGTTTACTCTATAATCAAGATAGCTCCATTCTAGTCGATTTCGAACTTGATGAATTGAAACCCTTTGAAATAATTAAACGAATGTAGAGGATATTTTCTGAATTCCACCTACTTTATCAGCCTCATTTATCACAATTTTCTCTTTTCGTAAAAAATCTGGAGTGATATTCAAGCATTCTTCAATTAATCGAGTCTTTCCGACAAGTCTTGGTCCCTAGAATATAATAACATTGTAATATATAATAGCATCAAATTCCGATTTCTGAACATGAAACGCCATTTCCGACGAAGTAAAGGTTACCCTTTCTCCTCCCTGTAGTGCTGCTAATTAGAAAATTGGATATTAAATCAGTAACAACAAACAACAAAACTTTAGACCGTTCACCGCAGCAAATCAATAAGAAACCCATATTAAAATCGATATGTTACTTCTAGCTGTAGCAAACGGTGATAAATACCTAACAAGTGCAGCACCCTCAATGGAAAAAAAGAAATCTCAATGAAAAGGAAACTAATTTCATGTGTGTTATACGGGAGAAGAAGCGTTATTTGACACAATACAACATTGTAACCAACAGTAAAAGCCACTCCGTAAACATGGTCGCGGTATCGCGTAAATGTCTTATTCTGTTGTTCTAATGCGTTCTGAAGGGTCATCTGGAACTTCCGTATCTCGTCGTTGCGGCCCAGGATTGGATGTCGACTGCCCGGCGGACGGTCCGGCCACCTGGAGATAAATAAGATGGTGGCAAAGTAAAAGTACCTATAATAGGTCCATTTTCAAGGGTAATCTGCAATCTTTTGGATAACGCAACAGTTTGTATTGTAGTTATTTTTCAAAATTATCGATAGTTTTTGAAGAAAGAATAACTTTTTAAGAAAGACCAAATCGCAAGAGATTTAGAAATAACAGCAGGATGGGTAAATATTGTTCATAGCACATGAACCCAGAGGGAGAAAAATACTTACCCTGTAAGATTAAACTCATACACTGGCCCCGGCTTAGCTATACCCTTTAGAGGTTTAGCTTCGAGTTGCCTAAAGTACTCCTGTTCAAGCTTGCTCCTCAGGAAAGTCTCCTTATCGCACGTCACTTTATCAGGATACGTCATCATCAATCTTGCAGCCTATAAAAATACAATACCTACCTAAGTGTTTAAGGAGAGTTGTGTCATTCTGGTTGAAAAAAAAATTCGTCATTCCATCATTTTTACATTCTTTAAGTGGCAATTGTAGGCCAGCTCTTGACCAATGTATTATACTCATGCCATGGTTTCTAGGCCTACCTCGCCGACGACGCCACCCCAGTTCATTCCTCTACTGTGTGACGATTCTAGGGATCTCATGGGATTACACACTTTTGTCGAGCAGTGAGATAACAGGATAGGTAAAAAAAAACTGATATCATTTTTGGAAAAAAAAGGACCGATAACAGGATTTTTACCCGAGATACACATAAGGCGAGCGCGGGCTACCGAAAACAGCAATTTGCGGAGTACCTATCCAGTATGCGCCGCATAATCATATTAGTCTGTGCAATCTCATTTCAAGAATCTTCAACTGTGCCTCTGCCTAGTCTACAATAGGAGTTGTGTTTGTTTTCAAAATTATTTAAAATACTTCAGCAAAGTTGACATTATTTCGACTGTCATAACGCGCTGGGCTGCTGCGCCTCGCTAGATGTGCGCCGGATTGGTCTAAACATCCACTACACGGTATTATAATTGAGGAAAGGTGTGAAATCAATTAATTCTTTACCTTATTGACTGCAGGTCCAATGACGGTATACTCTCTACGCAAAACGTGACCAACTACGCCGCAATAAGTGGTTCCTGTGCAAAAATAAAACGTTCAACTACTTATATTACGTTGGCTGATTCGCTACTTAAAAATGGTTGACAAAATCATGTTTATAAACTATAAATTATAATATAATTAAGCATAGTGCGCTTAGAAATCAAATAGTTATATTTAAGTATAATAGCTACCGCTACTGAGGCTGTCTCATATCGAGTAGGTGTATGCATTTAAACTATATTGATAAAGGGTAGGTATAACCTATTTCGAAGCTTAAGTTAGACCGTTCGTCAATAAAACGACATCATATTCCGATTTATCAGCAGAAACTAGAAGTGAACAGGAAATTGATGATTCCTACTACCTCTGATCTTACCAGAAGTAATTCCGATAGACACGCTTATAATGTTCTCATCAACCATCTTGTCCTTGAGCGCGAACGCGCACAGCAAAGCATGTTGCGCCTCATCTTCATGCTTCAGTCCTCTCAGACCGAACACTATGAGAAACATCATGTCCTTGTCGAACATCGACACTTTGTTCACCAGCCCCCCTGATTCTGATGTCACGCTACAAAAAGATATTAATCAAATACAAGTTAATTTGTGGAATGTCAAGTACGATCGTGAGCAGCATCTAGAATCTCCGCTACTCTAGAATCTAGGCGATGTGCTAATTAAGTTATCTCGACCTCTGCTCACAGTGCTCACTAGTCTGAATTCTTCTTCCACATTTTATTCAGTATTATGGTGACGTCATCACTATCTATTCAGTCCTTAGACAGTGACGTAAAATAAGGTTAAAGTGCACCATGCGTTTGAAAGATAATTGTAACTGTTAGGTAGCAGGTAAGATTTGTTATAATAATATACAGCCCGCAGCCTGCAAGACGTAATTATATCGTATAATATTATCTACTTAAGCCACTGCCACACAATAAGGCAAACGAAGCTGCAAGTTCAAGCTGGTTTTATGAAAACAACTGAATCGATACCACGAACTTAAAAACCATTAAAAAAAAACTAAAATGTACGTCAACTATCTTGGCTAGTGCATAGGAATCGGTTTTACACTAACACTTTGATAACGCACATTAACACTGCTAACTGCTATGAAAATGGTGCTTTCGGCAGAATCAGCTAAGTATTTAAAATCAATAGCTTATAGTTAACAACTTTTATAAGTCATTATACCTTGAAACATGTTTATACGCAGTATCTACGACACCAATAAGTACGTCTGGAGTGACAGTCTTCGTGATAATATTAAGGAACACGACGATGACTCGACGGACTTCTGTCAGGAAGTCCATTGGCTCATCATTGTCTACTGAGCGGAGTACTGGCGTTGCCATAAAACGACGGAGTCCTGGCCACCACGAACTACGAACCGCTGCGATTACTGCTGGCCGAACTACAATTTAAAAGATTTTTAATTTTATTTCTTGATATTATTGCTTATTTACCAGTGCACAGATAAGATTAAACTTACGGGAAAATTCTCTGTACTGAGTACCAGAAAAGGAAGGACTGTTTTTAGAAGAAACTCCTACTGTTTCTGAATCTGGAAATGAATGGGGTTATTAGAATATGCAGTGGTATTATAATTATTAAGTATTTTAATGAAATAAGAATATAGGTACCAGGTCAGAATTTAGGTACTTACTAAATTTTTGGACAATAGTGACTTATAGCCTTCTGATTTGTAAATATAGTTTTAAAAGTTATTGGTCAAAAAATTTACTAATTTTAACTATAATTTCAAATCATGTATTCATCTACCAAAAAACAATAAAAAATACATACACTTTCTTTCACCTAAATTCTCATTCAGCTTCTCCACTCTCTTCCAAGACGCGCCAACTCCCAAAACCTAATGCGTACAAAATAAGTATAGATATATCTTCAATTAAGTAACTATCTATTTTCGGCATTTACATCCTACTTACTTGCCATCTTAAATTTTAAGGTGGGACGAGTAATCTATTGACCTTCTAGGGCGGTAGCGATGGGTCGTCGACGTATTTAACGTCAACGAAACTAGACCGTCCATTTTCGTTCATCAACGAGTCGATCAACTAGTTAAATTCGTCAACTAGTTTACACATCAACGGTACAGTCTATTGGACGGTATACGTCAACTAGTTTAACGTCAACGGTACAGTCTATTGGACGGTATAAACGTCGCGCGACGTCTACGGTTCTCGACGTACACGTACCTATTTTAATTTGCAGTTCCTTTCATGCATTAGTTTTAAGGACTGACTTAACATATTAAATATATAGCCATATTTAAAAGATCAACTGATTTTATGAACATTAATTAATTTTCCAATAAATAAATATCTATAGTTGCATTTTTCCGTTAGGTAGGTACTTATTTTCATTACAATAATTTATATTTTTATTTTATTCTATCCCCAGGCGTATGTATTTACTAAACATCAAAAATCAAAACAAGTAGAACAACTAACAAATCAAATCATAATTTATTGCAAACAAGTACAAATTGGCTGGTCTCGCATCATTCGTTCTATACAAATAGCAACTCTCTGGCACTAGATTTACAGTTCAATTTTGTTTGCTCGATTATTTAATTTCAACGGACGAATGAACTGTGTTACCCGACTATGTTCCCGCGTTGGTCGACGCTTTGATAGTTGATATGAACGTTTCAGTTTATCCGTCTACGAATTCAACTAGTTGATTGAGAAACGGTAGACCGTCGAGTCGTTGACAGTACGTCGACGGTTGAATTAACTAGTTCGTTCATTCAACGCCCATCGCTATAGGGCGGTAGGCGGTAGTCGGTCGGCTATAATTTCATATTGAAACTCCTGCAGAGAGTACATTAAACCATCATCGTCAGTAATCAGATGCCTGAAACTAAAGTCTGACAACCACGACATATCGTATTACTCCGTAAAGGAGGTCAGATAGGTAGTCGCTCCATGTAAAATACTGGTATAAAGCTGCATCCGTTGAGACTGAAAGCCGACCCCAATGTCGCTGGGAAAAGGCTTAGCAGAATAAAGTTCAGTTCCCCACCTTAGTATGCCTTCCATCGCCACACGGCTGGGTACAATACTCAGCTTCGTTAACATACATCCAGGCACTGGCAGCAGTAAGCACGTCCCCTGACTTCGACATGTACTGGGCCATCTTGACGTCCCACACTGGCTGACCAACGATGACGAAGCTAGAGGAACTCGACTGAGCCACCTTCTCGTCGCCAATGATCGCGAAGTGTGACAGGCCGGCTGAGATCGCCACTTTGACTGTTTTTAAATGGGATATTTTATGGAGATGTTGTGAAATGGGAGGCGCATTTTCTTATGCTAATGCCTTGACGTTACTTATATTTTGTCTGGGCTTGTATGATGCAAAAGCACAAGATCTGAAAAAATATTGGTTTAGAGCGGAAATCGAAGCTGCGGAATAGAAGTTCGCCAACCAAGTCGTCCCTGTTCAACCGTGCCAGCAGCAATTCTTAAATTCAAAGTAGGTTAGATTCGAACCTGCGCCTCCCGGATAAATACTCCAGGCGCTTCTTTCCCATTTAATATTATAACTTTAGAGTTCGCTAAGCATGCGTTAATGCTTTTCAAAGATTTATTTAATTCATTAATAGTAGGTATTAGTACCTCGCTATATTTATAGTTTTACTACATAACTGGTATTTTGACTGCCTTATTGCTCTGGTGTTTCGTAAGCGCGACTTCTAGACAAGGTCCTGGCTTCCTATCCTGGGCAGGCTTTGTCATTGGGTTTTTCTATTAGGAATTTCTCAGCAAAGGAATAGCTCAGGAGTTTGTAATTGTATCTGGTAGGTGGTAATAAATTCACCACCTACAACATAGGGACTTAAATATCGGCATTGGCAAACTGCG
Organism: Xylocampa areola; assembly: GCA_935421205.1. Lineage (NCBI taxonomy): Eukaryota > Metazoa > Arthropoda > Insecta > Lepidoptera > Noctuidae > Xylocampa > Xylocampa areola. The sequence goes on along the minus strand of OW285218.1, from coordinate 12,124,135 downwards.
GGTGTACGTACAACCGAGAACACGTCTGCGCGTCGGCGCGATCGATGTAATTGTAGTTAACCTGCTGATTCGCCAATACCAGACACAATAGGTTGACTGTATTTTCAATAGAAATATTACTGAACTGTTGTCCGATAGATAATGTAATGCGATATATTATGTAGAGAGGACGAATGCCGATAATCAGTAGTTACATCAAAAACAAAAGAATATGGAGTTCAAGTAACTAACCCTTGAGCACGACCCCAACATCTGTGGTAAAAGTTCCATAGTTCTTCTGTATAATAAGTCCGCAATCTATAGCACTGTGCACAACATCTTGCATGGATAGCTTGGGGGTTTTCTTCCACATGGACAAGAAAGCGTCGCCAGAAAACTTAAGGACGTCGCCGTTGTGGGTCAAAATCTCTTGGACCATGGCTCCGATGTAGGAATTTAGCACCTTAGTGAGTCTCGAAGGCCCACCGCGGCCACAAGTCGTGTATTTCTCGCATAAGTCGGTAAAACCTTCAAATAATGAAATTATGTTATTTCTATTTAGTGCTATCTAATCATGTAGTTCTTTGGCTTCCATACAGCTACAGATAAACGAAACTATTAAAAAAATTAAAAAGTTGTTGATGGTATGTATGCGACGGTTTCGTCACTCTTACCACCAAATTGTCTACCTGAAAATAACTTTGTTTTTATTGATAATGTATAGATCTGCATTTGGTTACCAACTCGCCTGATGGTAAGCGACGGTGTGGCCGATTATTATTCACTCTAACTAGAGCGGTTAGATTTGGTGAGAACGACAGTTGGGATTTGATGCAACTGCCCAGACCCTTCTCCCACAACTGTTGCACTGGACTACACCCCAAAACACGACTAGGTCGCCTCACCGTACCATCCAGTGAGTGGTTACCAGCCGCGACCGAAGCCTCCCACCAGAGTAGAGTATTTAATTTTAAGGGTGGAATCCTACGGACGTGGGCAACTCAGCCCCCAGGTCCCTCTGAAATAAGGTTCCTAAGGAAAATGAGTGTTTAAGATATGTACTGGAATCATACCGACACTCATTCATAGTCATAACTTTGCAATGTATATGTCGCAGATAGATTGTAGAATCCGCTGTTTTACAAAACAGTACTGTTTTATAAAACAGCTGAACGACGTTCAGCTGGATTGCCATTGCGATACGTTTAACAAAACAGCTACTCACCTTTAATTGTAATGCAGAATGACATATCTACTGTGGGACAGGTTTGTTTATTGTATAGGTATATTAAATGGATAGTCACCACTCAAGTTAAATAAAGATACTGTATTCTGATTTGACTTTCCGTGACTGGGTCGACGGGGCCCCGCTTGGCGGGCCTCCTATTTTTGTGTCTGTAAGGTTAGAAAAAACCTAAACACGAAGAGGACCTAACCTGTCCGTGGGATACACGAAACTCCCGAGGTCGCTTCGCTCGCTCATGGATCAAGTTCGTTTATTTTCTTTCATAATCCCGATATATTGTCGACTAGTATAGTGGTTTAGTATTTACGAAATTCAAAATTTTCATCTTTTTTTGCTATTGACAAGTAAAATATGCGACAAAATTTCGAACTAAAATCAACAAACTGACAGTTCATTTCACACTGTTTTACATAATCTCTGATCGTTGACCCGCTGCATTGATAAACGCAAAACGTTCATTCAATTCTGCGTTTTGTAGTTCAGTAAATAAGTAAAACCGCTAAACGTCGTTCAGCTGTTTTTCATAACTGTACTGCTTTGTAAATCAGCTAGCAGTTTTGCAAAACCACTGATTCTACAATCCATCTGCGACATATATTTTAACATGAATTAAAACAATTACACAGAGGTAAGTATTGTTTTAGTAGTAACTAGGAATTTACACGCAAAATATACACACTATTTGACTGATTTTATTGTAATACTTAAGTATAAATTGATTTCGGTAGTAGGTTAATATATAGTAGTGATTAGATTGTCTAGTTATCTATTATATAAATATTAAATTACAGTGAATGTTGGACTAGTGTGATAGTTATCATTGTGTTTTCTCGATACAAACAAACTAGTGAAATACAAATACCTATGATATGTTATTTATATGGCTCTTAGTAATGTTTGCACCTAAGTCTAGACCAACGAAACCCATGTTTAGCAATAGACGCTAGTAGGCTGTTAATTATGATGGAATATCATATGATCATAATTATTAAATTCTCGACATAAAATACCTACCCGAAACATCACAAAACATCAATGCGGTCTCGTAACTCCTTATGGAATAATCTGCATGCTTGTAGATGATCTCATCGGGCACCATCGACGCTATGATACCCACTCGTGACGCCTCGGATACAGAACCCCAACCTCCTTTAATGTGCAATCTAAGGACCATTCATTTACTTATTTTAACTTTAGGTACAGTAGGCCGCATATCCTTGGTAAAACTTTGACCTTGAGCGTGCCCATCGTAGTAGGGAATTTCAATAGTTTGCGCCGCCAGCTTAAACTGGTTTGGTTACTATTGCCGTGCGGCCTACTGTACTTATTATGAAATTATACAAAAAGTGTGTGTTTTACTGCTAATCTTTACAAGTTCTGGCCGATAAACGATGTGGAGAGCGTTAGTATTTTCGTCTGAGCCACTTCGCGCTTCGAAGGTTGCCACTGTTGATCTTTAAAAGCAGTTGCTCGTTTATATACAGGATGAAAAGTCCGTAGTCATACATAAGGGGTCAATGCAGTACTCGTGTATATGAATATTTTTTTGCGCTTTCAAAGTTGTTTCCGTAGTAAAAGTTGTTAAACATGGGTGCAGTCACCCCTCAAGGACAGACTTCTGTTACACTTTGTATATACAAAGGCCTCCAGGCGGCCTGCACCACTCTTAACACTAGGTTGGCTACGAAAGAACAAGAAGTTTCAATGAAGTAGTTTAGTTTCGCTCAGGACCGAAATTAAAGGTTCGGGCAGCGAGGAACATGCCTATTTGAATACAGTAATCTGCAAGACGGCGATACTTCCCCAGTCTGGCAGCTTCACTTTTAAGTATAAATCTGATGTACTTAGATGGGAATTGAGCCCATAGTATGCTATATACTTCACTTTATACAGCTGGTAGGTATCATTACTCTATAAAAGACTAATTAAAAATTTGCTTCAAGAGTTCTGTCATAGTAATACAGAATTTCCCACACTCCTTGCCTCGCTAGTTTTTTCAATTCTCTTCGTGGTAGGTACTACCAGTTTTTTACTAAAGATGGCTTTTAATTTATATCCTGACTATACCTATTTACCAAACTCAACGTAACGGTATTAGAAACCGTAAAATAGACTTATTTAGCAAGAACAATAGACTCTCAGACTCGACATAAAGAGAACCAATCCGTGCAACGATCACCACCATGCTTACCAAATTTTAATTACGCAAACGGTCTGTTTTCATGGGTTTAATTCGTATGTTTACTTAAAACTTGTCATGCTATTTATTTATCTATTAGAATAATAACTGTCGGAATTACGGCATAAGTAATGCAGTGCGTAAGTATTCTAAGACTCCAGAGGAAAGGTATAGTTTCAGTAAAGCAGACAACCCCTGGCCTTTTTCGGACTACGATGCGCTTTTTCCTTCTTTTATGAAATGTTGTTAGTTAGAATTTCTATAATGCAAACAGCAAGCTCCTATCTGTAGTCTGTAGATCATAGAAATATGCGTATAGCGCGGGAATTGAATGCGCGGCTCGCGGTGCTGCAGCCGGTCTCTAGACCACTGCGCCATCTCATACATAAATAGGCCTATATGTTGACCTGTCGAATATTCTAAATGATATTGATGTCGCAGATGGATTGCAGAATCCGATGTTTTACAAAATCTCTAGCTGCTTTACAAAACAGTACTGTTTTATAAAACAGCTGAACCTTGTTCAGCTGTATTGCCATTGCGACACGTTTAACAAAACAGCTACCCACCTTTAGACGTAATGCAGAATGACATATCTACAGTGGGACAGGTTTGTTTATTGTATAGGTATATTAAATGGATAGTCACCATTCAAGTAAAAAAGCGATACTGTATTCTGATTTACTTTCCGTGGCTGGGGCGACGGCGCCCCGCGTCGCGGGGCTCCTATTATTGTGTCTGTAAGGTTAGAAAATACGTAAACACGAAGAGACTTCGAACCTAACCTGTCCGTGTCGGGATACGCGAAACTCGCTTCGCTCGCTCATGGATCAATTTCGTTTATTTTCTATCATAATTCCGATATATTGTCGAGTATTATAGTGGTTTGGTATTCACGTCATTCAACATTTTTTTTTTCTATTGTCAAGTAAAATCAGAACATATAGAGCCGATTCACACTGTTTTACATAATCTCTGATCGTTGACCCGCTGCATTGATAAACGCAAAACGTTCATTCAATTCTGCATTTTATAGTTCAGTAAATAAGTAAAACCGCTAAACGTCGTTCAGCTGTTTTTCATAACAGTACTGTTTTGTAAATCAGCTAGCAGTTTTGTAAAACAGCTTATTCTACAATCCATCTGCGACATTGACATGTAGAACGGTACTCGTAGCCTTTAGAATTTCTATAAAACCTGTACTTGAAAAGTACCTACCTACTTACCGATAAAACAGATGAACAGTCATACTTACTTATCCTGTTTTTGCAGACTTTGCTTCCTACGCCGCGCTCGTGGTGTCTGGATCTCGGCCGGTATCGTATTATAGACGGATTGTCGATGATGAATTCGTTTCATAGCCATCAAATATTCGTCGTAATTCGTTTCGCTCTTCCTATCCTGAAGAGCTTTACGAGCGTTCAACATGGACTTCCCGTAGTTATAGCCTAAGATTTCTTTCAATATTAATTAACTATCAGGTTATGGCAAAGGGTAGGTAGATAATGGTACATACTTTCGGAGTCTTTTCCATTTTCCTCTTCTGTTTTGCCCTCCATAGTTTTGTTTTCAGAATTAATCTTGTGACAGAATTAAATTTTATTTTCTCTACAAATTCATTTATCACAAGCACATTACTTTTAAATATAGGTAATCACAAGTAACTTCAATGCAAGTAATCCGAGCCTGAATTATATTTCAAAGAGAATATAAACGTGCAATTTGACAGCAATTGTAACAATCAGTTTCAAAACAAAATACAAAGATAGCTATGGTAGTTACTAAACACAAAAAAAAGAATCATCATTATCCCCCTGCCGTTGCCCCAATTTATTTGGAATCGGCGTAGCAGGTATTCTTTGGTCTGTGGGTCGTCTTAGTCTTCTGCCATACATCTCTATCAGCCTTCATATCGCCAGACATTCTTTTTAGCCATATCATCTTTTACAAGCCATCCATTGCTTCCTCAGTCTTCCTCTACTCTTACAGCCATCCAAACCAAACTTCCAGCCAAACAACTTCCACGCAACTTCTCAGACACCGGTGCCACTTTCAGACTGCCTCATAAATACTAATTTCTAATTCCATCCATCCGTTACATGCCACACACCCCTCATAACATTCTCATCTCAGCTGTATGCAACTGCATACAGCTGAGATGAGAATGTCTTTCATTAATTCCTTTCTTGGGCCTATATTCCGAACCATATAAGACAGCAGGTCTAATAATTGTCTTATAGATTTTCCCCTAAGTGTAAGGGGAATTTGGGGGTTACTATCGAATTTCCTAATACCGAAACCCATTAACATTAGTAGGCAGTAGTTATTGGTGTTTTCTGTTAGAAAATTGACAGTCCGCCCGTATAGGAAGCGGGCGGTGTGACAACCAAATGCTTCTGAACACGTACCTATACTGCGCCTGATCTCTCTCTCTTATTGTATTGCAGGCCCATCGGACTATGAGAGTGAAGGAAGAGGGAGTGGACCTGTATAATGTATCTTCAGCGTAGTTGGCTAATCTCCGTGGAGATAGGCCGCCGTGACCGAAAATTCGGTTGGGAGTATATTATACAATAGATCGATTCCAAGCGATAGGTGCCGGATGATACCCGAGTACAACTACCTACCGACTGTCCTACCTAGGAAAGTCTAATTCAGGGAGTTCTATTACAAACACAATAGGGTTATTGACGAAATTTCACCAAGGGCCTAAATTCAAAGAATATGGTATAGATTCACAAAAAAAAAAAAAATGCAATTTTTTGTGTACCTATTGATTAAATAATAGCTGTTTAAAATTCAAATTTTAAAGGTCGTGCCAAAAGGCGCGTTAATGACGATCGCCATTTTGTGACGTCATTACGCAACAGAACTATTGTAAACAAAGGAAACTATTTTGTAAATCTTAACATAAGTGCGTAGTATACCAATACTTCGAAAATTGAACTGAAATATGGAGAAAGTAGTTGCAACTTGCTTCCGAAATATCAACAAATTCATCGATTTATTTTGTGTCATGTGTCACAGTGACTGCAAATTGACAATCAATCGTCTGAGTAATGACGTCACGCAGTCATTGGTGTTTCGAGTCACGTGACACATAGATTAAAAATTATGAATTTGTCGAATTAAATGTATTTACGGGTTATTATTATTATTTTCAAAAATACCAAAATTTCTAATAAAATACATTCTATCATTATAGCTAAGTTTCATATTTTATTTCCATCAGTGTCAAATACCCTATTACAGATAAATATTTCAAAACGATTATCGTATCTGTAGCGAATTTATGTTTTGAAAAAAATTATAATACATCGTATCCGGGAGACACAGGTTCCAAACCTGACAAAAGTATTTTTTTCGCACAACGTCCCGAAAATTGTATGTGAGTAGTAACTGGTGAAAAATTGTTAAGAAATCTAATTTCTAATTAATTTTGCACAATTAATTCTCCTTGACATAAGGCCGTATTGTGATGGGGACCAATGGAAGAAGGTGATCCTGAAGGAATGTTTGGAGTATTGTGAAAGGATCGCTTAATAAAGTTATACATTGCATTATTTTTTTGTTTGATGCCATGACCTGACCTCAAAACAAAATATGGGTACTGCGATCACAAGGTTAGCCACTGCCGTGAAATTATTTCTAAACACTGCAAATGAAGAAGTGAATAATTTGAAGCACGTTTCGTTTGTCAAGATTTTCGTTGTAATTGTTATTTATATCTTTGTTACCTACTTTAATAGCTGCATAAGTTTAAAGGTTGTGTCAAAAGGTACCTAATTAAGCAGGACCAGAAAATAAGACAGTAACATGAATCAAAGTAACTTTTATTGTTAAACCAGCGCCACACGAAACATACAAGTAATAAGTATTTAAGAAATCATGATTAGTCTTGCTGGCGGACTTTATCTTCGGGTTGTTGACCTTTGAACCTAAAATAAAGAAACAAAGCGGTTCCATGTACAAACATTATATTAGTAAACACACGTAATGAGTGAGAGCGTAAATTTTAGTGCATCTTATCATTCAGAGGTTTAAATTTTTATATTCAATATACCTAGTATTGATTGAAATTATCAAGTGTTGGCATTTCCGATAAGCGTCTTGAAAAGTAACTCTCATACAAAGATCGCCTACACAAAATATTGACCTAATTAGGTGGTTGTAATAGTACAAGTGCTGAGGCAGACAAACTCTTGTTAACTCGGAACTAATAATAACATTAGAACGTCATCAGATGATCATGATGACCCATCTTCTTATGAACTGGCAACAGAAACAACTACCTACTTGTGAAGTAACTTCTGATTGCATCAGAATTAGAGATAACAAGTTTAGAGATTAATTGCTCGCTTACCGCCAATACTTACAAAATTATTCCTCTCGATTGATGTCTAATCACAGGTTCCATTGTTCCAGTAGAGCTAAATAAACTTCAAAACTGCAGTATTAAATTCCCTAAACATTCACTAAAACGATTGTTCAAGTCTAATGATCATTTCTATCGCTAAGATTGGGCGAGATAAGACAAGAATACTAGATGATCATAATCAAAATGCAGCCGATATCGTTTGAAATCCACTTTGCGTGGATTATAGTGCAATCATATTTAGGTATAGGTATAATATTTTTATTCTTGCGTCATCTCGCCTAACCGATAAAAAAAAGATGATAATGTTCTGATAATGAGATGAAATGTAGAACTAGGTATTATTTAGTATGGATACTATTACAATCTATTTAGAATACACTTTTGGTAAGCCAACCAATGGAGAAATAATAACAATAATGTGATTGATTTCTTATATCGTAGAAGTAATTTAGAGCCCCTATGGTGCCCATGGTGGTCATATTAATGAAAATAAGGTATGCGTATACCCAGAAACCAAAAAGATATGAAAACGTGAAATTTTGCTAAATGAGATCTTTATACAATGTAAATGAAAAGAACTAAAGAACATGATTTTATGTCTTTAATCTCGTTCTTGTTTGCGTAGAATTCAATCTGTAGGAACATGCACAGTATTTTGGTATTAAGACGGTAAAATTATTGAAAAATAAACATTCACAACATACATATAAGTAGGTATCTTGTTTTTTTAACTCGATCAGCACAAGAATAGTCTAGGTTGGTACCTATGTATTTTTAAACCGAATTGGAATTTCGTTTTTAATTATATTAGTAACGTATGTATGTCTATCAGAAGACTAGATTATCGTGACTAGAACTAGGTTTAGGATGTCACATTTTGCAGGGGGGTAAAAGCATTGGGGATGTGTTCATACCCACAAAATACTTACCAAATGGTGAAATTGAAATGGATTGTTGTATACCTAAATGTATCACTATTTCTTAAGTTCACTATGATAAAAACTTATTTTTATTTTCAACACAGACCTCAGAACCAACACTATGTCTACCTACACTTTTGTTACTGTCATATCTTAGTCTTTGATGGACCACAACACAAACACACCGCTTCACTGAATCATCTTAGGGTTGAAGCAATTACACTATAATTATTTTGCTGTGACTATCAAGTCATTAGAATTTTCACTCAAGTGATGATTTATCATTATCACTGAGGGCACATTAGAACATCACAAACCAGTCACTGGTGTCAACACCTGCACTTGCCTGTTCACAACTCACAAGGTTTAAAAAAACTACATCATAAGATGAAATATTCTATTTGCAAGTTCACACACTTACACTACACATCACCTAACATACACTGAATAAGTATACACTATAACTTTTTATCATAATAAATATACACTTAAAAAATGTTCAAAAAAATATTTGCTGTAATTCTAGCAAAACTATCTCATCTACATTTGCAATAACAAAATTATTGCTGTCACTACAAGGCTAACACAGCACTTGCACAAGTTATGTGAAACTTTCACAGAACTTAGATTTTATGGACACCTCACATCACTACACATCACATCAGTATACATAATAATGATATTAGATTTCTGAAGACAAGGGAACTTTAAAAGAACTTAGGCTAGTAATGTTAACTCAACATGTGTAAATCTATTAATCAGTTCATACGATATAGAACTACCGTCACCAACTCCTTTTTTAGAGTGTTACCTGCCCAGCTTATGCTTCCATACTAGGCTGACCCACCCCTTACTACCACTATTACTAGATGGTCCTCCTTCAAGCTCTCCTCAGTCAGGTTGTGACATGTCCTCTTAAGAAGCTCGGTAGAGAATTCACAAGGTGGGAAGGAGTACAGTACTCCTGTGGCCTCTGTCTCTTTGTTTAAGAGGGAAATAACACCTGCTGCTTCTTTTTGCTTCAGGTAAGACACCAAGTTCCTCATTGGTCTGGTCTGAATACTTGCATCCTCATTTGTAATGGAAGCTGTAGACCCTGCCACTCCTAAGAAAATGGCATGGGAACTTGATGTGGCAATACGCTTCTGAACATCATCTAGTTTTGGTTGATCTAAACGCAGTCTCTGTGTGATTCTCAACTGATTTTTTCCATCCTCATCTCGCATTAGACTGTCAATAATCTCTGAATCACCATCAGTGAGATGGAACTTAGTTGGGAAAAGGGAGTTCTTTAAGATTAGTGCACCATTCCATATTGTAGTAGCTTTGCGCACAACTTCAGGCAAAGTTCTAGCTGACGCCAGCATCCCACCACCACGACGAGGGGACCCATCCGAGTCACTGTCTGGAGACCTTCGGCGCGGCGTTCGCGAACGGGACCGATCTACACCAGGTTCACGTGATCCAGAACGACGGACTCTGCCTTCGTACTCTGTATCGGCTGGAGCGCGCCTCCACTCTTCCTCGCGATAATCTCCAGAGCCATGATATACTCCCCTGTACATCCCTCGCCCTCTACCACGATGTCCACCCCTGCCTCTGTATCCAGGTGTCCCATAGGCATAACCTTCCTCCCAACCTTCATATCCTTCATAACCCTCTATGGGACGACCATCTTCCCCTACAGGGGGAGCATAAGGCTTCGGCCTGAATGGTCCACCAGTACCTACATCAGCAAAATCTATGCGGAGACGTCTTTCTGGCCCACCAAGAGGAAATCCTCTCATTTCTTTCACAGCAGCTTGAGCTGCATCAATAGAGTCATACAAAATGTATGCTTGTGGTTCCCCTTTAGCATACTCTATTTTCTTAATGGCTCCAAATCTATCAAATTCTCTCTCTAACTGGGCAACAGACGTCCAGGGACCTAGACCACCAACCCATATGCGAGTAGTAGGTGTAGCTTTACCATATCCTATTTTACATTGGAATTTGCCAATATATTGGCCAGACAGTTCTACTTTAGCCCTATGAGCCATATCAAGAGTTTGATAACGTACAAATGCAAATGCATTTCCTGTACCTGGGGGTGGACGTTTTATGTCAATGTCCTCAACAATACCATAACGACCAAAGATACGTCGGAGCTCCTCATCTGATATGTTGATCTCTAAGTTACCAGCAAAAAGAGTCCTAGTAGCCAGTGGATCATCTTCTGGCTGGACATGATGCAAATAGTTAGGGAATTTATCTTTTTTATTTTCAATTTTTTCAAATGGTGGATGGTGAGGTCTGGGCATGTAAGGACGTGGCATGTAATGAGGATGAGGTGGATGATGCATTGGTGGTCTGTGATGCATTGGTGGTCCATGAGGCCCAGCCATAGGGTATTCATGCATGGGAGGACGAAAATCTCTATGATGAGGAGGAACTGTTGGAGGAATACCATAAGCCCTATCATCAGGAGGTGGTCTACGTCTCTCAGGCACTGGAGACCAAGCATATGAATATGGACGTTCATAGTCAGGTGGTGTGATACTTCTTGGCCTGCTTCTATATTCAGCACGAACAGGTTCATACACTGGGTCAACAATAGCTACTTTATCATACAATATTATCCTGGGCTTAGCATGTTTAGCATCTCTTGCATCTTCAGCACTGCGGAAGCAAACATATGCAACTCTCTCATCTAATTCATGGGAAATTTTGATGCTAAAGTCACCGAACTTTTTGTACTCCCTATAGAGTGTATCCTTGACGATTTCATCAGAAGCTTTAGGGTGCAGTGCACTCACACAGAGAACTTTGTAGTATGGACGAACCGAATCTTCTCTAACATCACGGGATCTTACATAGTCATCGCGATGCGGTGACACGTAACGCCCCCGGGGGCTCGGCGAACGTACCCGTCGGCGCACCCTCTCGGGGGTGACGCGTTCATCAGAACTGTCGTCATACCTGCCTATGCTACTGCGTGTTCTTTTCGATCGTGGCATACTATCCCTTGACGAACTCCTCTTCATGTTACGAATTTTCACCGTTATTCGATCTCTATCTCTATCGCTACGCGGTAATCCAATCATGAAAGCTCAGTTCGACGAACCACTATCTGAAATGCACAACATTACACGTCACTTCAAAATGTCGCTTTGTTCCAGAAGATAAATCACTGCAACGCACAATAGAGTTTTAGTCTTACCACAACGAAATTAGCGACTCGAGTCACTTAGATCACTGAACACCTCCACTCAGCACAAGATATAGGCGATAAGCACAAAATGCAGATGGTCACGAACCGTAAAACAAATAGAAACTTAGACAGCTTTAGTCACTCACGGATCGCGAACGAAAATTTAATTCAATATGGCTGCCTCTCCCTTACCAAATCGCGCTCGCCGCTTGTCACCGCGCCCCACTTCGTCGGCGTCACTTCGATTAACTCCTCCTCAAACAATATCCTTTTCCGACAATGAACAAGATAAGGCTTTTTTCTTACGTAGATCCTAGGCTTTTAAGTTTTTTTCTCAGTTATTTCTTAGTTACAATCTGGGTGTCTTCTAATGAAATCGGGATGATGAAAATTTCGGGGTTCTTATAATGAACGTGCTTTATATACATGTTATAATGAGCACTTCGTTCGGGTTTTTGGTATATCAACCACGACCCATTTTAACATAAATATATAGGTAATTAGTATCATGGAACGAATAAATGTGATGATTAGTATACATAGTACACCAATCAATCAATCATTTAACCAACCAGTCTTATCTTATCACGAGTTATTGTGTTACCAAAAAACTAGCTTGTGTGTGTGTTCGAGTTCAGATAGCCAGTCGCTTCTTGTAAAGTACTGGTAGTTTGGTTATTATTTGCAGTTTAAAGGTCACTCAATGTCCAGCTGTTACGGCACAAAGAATAAGATAGTAGATGGGACATTGTTTATGGGTCGACTTACATCCCGTGGCTTTTTCGTCAATGTATCCCCACCTGCTTTTAATGAGATTACATCGCCCTACTTCGGTCTAAATCAATAAACCGTATATATGAAATAGTTCCACATCAAAGAGGTTGGATATTTATTTTATTATAAAAATAAAATTGTCGATTCATTATCATAATAAACTGTAACAAAAATTATCACCCAGTAACCACAATCACCCGGATAAGGGGACTCGTCGCTAATCGGTAAGTAACGGGGCTACACAGGTCGATCGATCGAGGTTATGCTGCAGCTTGCTGCGGTCTGTTTACATTACTTAACTGGGATTTGAATCGAATTCATTCACAATGATAAAAAAAAGTTAATATTATCTGTGGTGAACTTTATTTATGTGTCAATGTCAAGATGACAACTAGAAATTAGTTGTCTGTCTGTCTCTGTTGCTGTATATTTGTGTATAGTGAAGTGATGTATTGTTGCTTTTTTGTTGACTTGTTTCTTGTGCAGATTGATATCGATTCCAACTAGTCTTTACTAATACTTAAAATGTTAACACTCCTCTATTTAAATACATATCGATTCTTGTAATCTGAATTTTATGCTGTATCCTGTATCATATTATTTTTTATACTACTTGCAATGTACCTATTAAAAACTAGTACAACAATTTTAATTAAGTAAATAAAGTCCGTGTGTAATGTTCAAGGTTCAAATTGACTTGGCCAAAATAAAAACATGTTTAACAACCTACCATAACTCTATGTAATAAATAATATGAGTGGTATCAAACTGATAGTGAACACAATAATTATTTGCAAGATAATAAAGGCTTACTTACAACTTACAACAAATTCAAGATAATTTGAGATCAAAGGAATAAGGATGGATGTATTAATAAATGTTAATAATCAATCTAATGGAAGAGATAAATTAGCCAGGTAAGTTCTAATATTATTTAAGTACTATAATTATGATTTAGGTAACTATGAAACTAACTTGTATGTTATATTTTACCATAAAAATGCCCTTTTGTGGCCTAAAACCTCAAATATAAATGTTAGATTATTAGATATATATTTATATTTTCACAGACTCGTACAATATACAAGTCGGCTGGTATGGCATCAGTTGGAAATAAGGAATGCTAACAAATATTCAGTTGATAGAATCAAAAATCTAGAACTCACATTCAGTTCTTTCAGAAAAAGTAAGTATATCTAACTTTAACAACACAGGCGTTTCAAGGAAAGATGGAGTTGGGAGACTTAATTCTTTCAGAGAGAATTGTCAATTAAAGTTTTACAATATAATGCTTGGTTATTTTCCAGTTTTAAGGCTTGGACGATGCATTGACATCTGCTACACAGCATTAAATAGTATGCATATTGAAGATCCAATCTTAAGAGTAACATTAACAATCAGCAAACTAGCTCATGCTTTGTTCCTCTACTCAGACCATATAGTTTGGCTTACCAAAAGTGGATTCCTGAAAACAGATTCGGAAAAATGGAACAGAACAGCCAATAAGTTCTGGCTATTATCAATAATTGCAAATCTAGCTCGGGACTTCTATGAAATTGTTCATCTCATGGATCTGCATAAATCTACTTTTTTGAGGCCATCAGAGCTATTAAATACATCCATTACAAACTATGATTGGAACGGTGGAGCAAAATATTTATTTATGTTAATGACTTGTCACAAAGATGTCTTCATTGATACTTTAAAGAACTCCTGTGACATATTTATTCCACTAACTGCATTAGGCTTTACAAAATTAAGTCCAAGTACTATAGGGACATTAGGAGCAGTATCGTCACTGGCTGCATTAGTGACTGTTGTAAAACCAATTACTAAATTGGTTCCAGCTTGAATATATGCCAATATTTTTCTTAAATGGTGCTGGGCTTGTGTAGTTTGTGATATACATAGATGTTTGAGTTGTAAAAGTACAACAAAAAAAAAACATTTTATAATATTTTTTAAGACAAAGTGCTTTAAAGGGTTTCCCATTTATATAGAATTAAATAATTTTTATTCAATAAGCATTATATTTTAATTTATAAGAATTAATTAACAAATATGTAGATTGGAAAGTTTTTGTACCCTGAGTTTGTATCAATCTAATCAATACCTATTATCTGTATTAACTTTTGTAATAATACATTACTTTTTACTACTTATAACATTGTTATATTAGTACATGGGTCATTAAATGATTATTGTTTATCCAGCTTTTCTTTTAAAAACATAACATAACATCAAACCTCTACACCCAAAGGGGTAGGCAGGGGTGTACAGTTGTAGGTACACCCACATTTCACAAATGTTGTTATGTATAAGTACCACATGTAATAAATATGTGGTGACCCTATTGCCTTTTCTTTTATCAATCAATAAAATTGAAGTTGCTGTTTTTAATATCAAAATAATAGTTTATTTTAAGCTCATAGCTATTTGCACGATAACTATGCTTAAAAATCAGTTTTTAAATATTTTGTCTTTCTGTTTGTTCTGGCTAATCTTCGAAACATCTGGAACAATTCTGTTAAGATTTTGCTGGCAGGTAGCTGACTATTTATGGAGTAACTTAGGCTAATAATAATATAATTATACGCGGGTGAAACCGCGGGACAGCTAGTAGAAAATAATTCATAGTTCATGTCTTCTCGGCAATGCTCTGTTCTCGTCGGGCGGTGTTTATGCGTTATACGGTTCGTTCGCGCGAGTGTTAAATTATTTTCATTTTCCATGATCTCCTGAACTATGTATCCAAATGACATGCTATAAGGGCAAAGATTATCTTCATAAAATTGTCTTGATAATGAAATTACTTTCGTTCGTAAGGATTAATATGCTATGCCTAATAACAATACTCAAAAATCACTTTCGGATGTAAAGACCAATATTTTTGGAGAACATTATATTTACGTATCACCAACCATTACGCCAGCGCACGCGGAGTTAGCAGTACGGGAGTGCATTTTCTTCCGGCTTACATAACATTAATCCATATTTAAGACTAGCTGAGAGGTGTAGCATAATGTTAGATAGCCTATACTATTCCACATGAATCTGGCTATCATATACAAACAGAATTTGTGAAATCCTACTATTAGTTCCAGAGAATAGTGCGTTTAAACAAACAAACAAAAAAACCTTTCGCTTTATAATATTAGTATAAATAAAACCATTATAAAATAGTTATCAAATATTCAATTGATACTTATTATTTGGGACCTGAGTTGCCGAGTTGTCCGTAGGAGGGCACCCGTAAAATGGAATCCCTACACGTGGCCCCTAGGTGGTTCAAAACAGGCAATATATTCGCTTGCTGAGTGCACTTCTGGCTAAACGTACTCGTACATGAACAACATTACAGATGGTCATCTAAAGCATAACTGGAGTATATCTGTGGTTGCTGTGGCAACACGGATTTGTCAATAAATAACAGTCGAGTACAAACGGTCGTATTATTTGCAATTACTTACCCAATATTAACATTATAATATTTGGCGACGAGGCGGGATCAGCTTACGCATTAAGCACAATGGCGTTTTTGGGCAACTTAAACATATTTGATCACAAAATCCATGAATGGGATATTTTTTTTGGAAAAATGTCTCAGTTCATCAAGCTAAACGGGATTGCAGAGGAGAATCAGAGAGCGGTTTTGCTAACTTATTTTTCAGATGAATCATACCGTTTGCTTCGGGATCTAGTGCATCCGAAGAAACTCGAGGACCTGAAGTACTCGGAATTAGTAAAAGTACTTAATAGACATTTCACGCCGAAAAGGTCGACTTTCGCCGATAGGGCGAAGTTCTATGAGGCAAGCAGATCCGACGGTGAAAGCATCGAGGATTGGGTGGCGCGGCTGCGAGGGCTAGCTGCGTACTGCGAATTTGGCATGGAGCTGAACTAGTCCAACTAAGGTCGATGCGATCATATGTGCACCTGCGCCCTCCGACATCCTAGTAGTTAAACGATTTCTGGGTGTGATGAATTATTATAGAAATTTTATTCCGGGTGCATCGACGCTACTAAGTCCGTTGCACGAACTTCTACGCTCGGGTGCAGAGTGGCTTTGGGGTGAACGTCAGCAGGCAGCTTTCGATAGTGTGAAACGCGCGCTCGCTAGCGAGCGGGTACTGGCGCATTTTGACCCGGACCTGCCGTTGGTGCTGACAGTAGACGCAAGCCCGTGTGGGCTGGGAGCGGTGTTAGCACATCGGGACGCCGATGCAGGTGAGCGTCCGATAGCATTTGCATCTCGGTCGTTAGCGCCAAGTGAGAAAAATTATAGCCAGATCCAAAAAGAAGCGACGGCTATTATTTTCGGTGTTAAGCATTTCCACCAATACTTGTACGGTCGTCAAGAACCTTTTATCTTGAAAACTGATCACAGGCCCTTGCTATCTATTTTCGGTAAGGGTAAAGGGGTGTCGGTGACAGCGGCCTTACGGCTTCAAAGATATGCGATAATTTTATCGGCATATAATTTCACCGTAAGGTATATAGATGGCAAAAATAATGAAATTGCAGATTATTTTTCCCGGGCACCGTTATCGGTCACAGCTAACCGCTGTCATGATGCGATGGAGGAAGGAAATTCTAGATATTTCTTTTTCTTAGAAGCGAGTGTAGAGCCTGTTCTATTTAGCGATATTAAACGTGCTATCGCTGATGATGATGTGTTACAGACGGTTGTCAAATACATGAATATTGGTTGGCCGAAAAAGATTAAGTGTAAATCAATAGTACCGTATTTCCAGTGCAAGACGGATTTAGAATTAATAGAAGGTTGTTTGTTCCGCGGCCACAGAATAGTGATACCAACTGTCTATAGAGTCAGGATGTTGAGGGAACTGCATTCAGCTCATTTTGGTATAATTAAAACTAAGAGCGCAGCTCGCAGTAGAATGTGGTGGCCGGGTATCGACGGTGATATTGAGCGCTGGGTAGGTGCGTGTGCCGCTTGCGCTGCTGTGCGCAGCGCTCCACCTAGCGTGTCTCCTGCACCCTGGCCGCGTCCCGCCGGCGCCTGGCATCGAATTCACATAGACTATATGTCTATCGGACAGGCGGTATATTTAATAGTAGTAGATGCATTTTCCAAATGGCTGGAATGTATTCATATGGACCGGGGCACAACCACCGGTGCATTGATTGAGAAATTAAAACAATTGTTTTGTATGTTTGGTATGCCGTATGTTATAGTATCAGATAATGACATTAAAATAAGTTCAGCTGAGTTTAAGACCTTTTGTAAAATTAATGGAATTGAGCATTTAACATCGCCTATTTACCACCCGGCTAGCAATGGTCAAGCAGAAAATTCTGTAAAGATTTGTAAAAAGATAATACGATGCATGCTAGCGGAAGGTGATAGTCAAAAGGTAATTCTCGAAAAATTACAGAGTTTTTTATTTAAATTAGAAACACGATCCATTGTGCAACAGGTGTAACACCGGCTATGTTAATGCTAGGTCGTAATTTAAGGTGTAGATTGGACTTAATTTTACCGAAAAATAGGATTGTCAATAGTCTCCACAATCCAACGCTTCTAAATCGTAGCAGATCTTTTCAAGTAGGTGAAACAGTGTGGGCTAGGTGGTTTATTGCTAGGAAAAGTATTTGGAGTATAGGAATTGTGAACAGAATTATTGGCACTAGAATGTTCGAAATTTATTTTAAGGACATCGACACTGTTGGTATTAGGCATGTAGATCAGATGAGAAAGTTTTATAGTGTAAACACTGATAATGGTCGTTCTACTGGAACTGGTAACTCGACGATACCCCCACCGAGTGCGCAGCTGTCCTCATCTTATACCGGATTCACTGATACCGGATTCGGATCCGATTCCGGAGTCTATGCAGGCTCAAGCTACGGCTCCGCTGATTGTTTTTCCATCAATTGCATCTGAGGATGCCGCAGGAGAAAAATAGTTGCGTGCCGTTTCTGATGATGACGGAAATTATACGGACAATGTGGAGTGGGAGGACGCTTGTGGAGAAATTCAGGAAGAGGATCCGCCAGTTCCAACGGAACGTGAGCCTGATCCAGATAGGAATGCTGGAACTAGTGGTTCAGTCCTTGAGACAGTTGAGCGGTCTTTGAGGCCTAGGAAGCCTACGTGTTATAAAAAATATTTTTAAGAGTTTATAATTATTGTTTTGGCTTATTGTGTAGTTTCTGAATAAGGTTGGAGGGATGGAGTATATCTGTGGTTGCTGTGGCAACACGGATTTGTAAATAAATAACAGTCGAGTACAAACAGTCGTATTATTTGCAATTACCCAATATTAACAATTTATTAACTCAGTGCAAAAGAAAAAAAAAAGGACGTATATAAAAAAATAAAAATAAGAAAGAGTAAAAAATAAAGAAATAGAAACACATTAAAATTAAAAGAAACGTAAACACACATTAAAATAATAAGAATATTTTCAAACATTAGGTATAAATATGTATTTAATAATTTTTTCCATTTTCCATCTGTAATGTTGTTCATGTACGTTTATATAAATAAATACTATATCTATAACAAATAAATCAATATATTAAATATAAATAATAAATCTACTAACTTTGCAGTTATTTGAATGTCATACAGATGCGAGTACCTGAACAAATACATAAATATATTATCGCATGCGTAGCGAACTTTAAAGTTCTTTAGAACATTTGACGTCATTGAGCAGAGGCTGAGCGCTTGGAATATTTATCCGGGAGGTACAGGTTCAATTTCTGCTCACGACGTACGTTTGAAAGATTTATATATCTGTAAGTCCAATTTAGTCATATCGAGCATTCATCGTCAATTCCAGGGTATTATATTAGGTACTAGTTACTACAGAGTAGAGCCGTAAGAAAATATTTCAGACTCTTTAAATTATTTATGTGTAATTACGTTCATTTCGATTTCGAAGTATCTAACTGTAGGTGGTAGCTTTTCACAAGAGCTATGCTAGGATGCACAGCCTGAGCAAAAGAAAAAATCCAACAATCAATAGTGACATCCGTGTTCATCGATATATATTTCCTAAAAAATTTTTAAGATGACTACTATTGTACTCATCTTAAAAGCTCCAGGCGTTCTGCCAATTAAGTTATCCCTAAAAAGCACCCTTTTTATCTTATGGACTGGCAAACAACTCACCTAATAGTAAGTGATCACCGACATGGACATCTGCAACACCAAAGGCATCTCAGATGCGTTGGTTAAAGAGAACTCTCTTCAATTTTTGTTTGAAGCTGTCCAAATCGTAGCCCCGCGGGAAGACCTCCGGAGGAAGCCCATTCCACATTTTGCAGGTACATGGTAAAAACAATCGTGTAAAATGAGTTGTGTGTGATGACCACGCATCTACAATATGTGGGTGAGCCCTTTCGCGATGGCGAGACGACATATGGTATAAGCGCGAAGGAGGAATGAGGTCGAACAGCTCTTCAGAACACTCCGTTATAGTACCTATAAATTAGGCAGAGTCAGCAGAAATCTCGACGCAGGCTCAGGGGCTCTAGCTTGTCAGTGAGCACAGGGTCGTCAAGAAATCTTACGGCTCGTCTCTGTAAGGAGTCAAATAGTTGCAGCTGGTACTTTGGTGAACCACTCTAGAGATGTGAGCAGTACTCCATGTGTGGCCGAACTTGCGCTTTGTATAACCACAAACGCTGGCTCGTTGTAAAGTGTATGTAAAGTACCGCTTTGCTCTATTGAGTACATCGAGCTTTCTGGATGTTAGTCCAGCTTTACTTTCCAGGTGACTCCTAAACTGGACCTCGCTAGAAATGTTGACGCCCAATATGCTGATGCTCTTAGACAAGGTAAGAGGAATGCTCTGAAACGGCGGAGCCACGGTGAATGGATACTTTTTTGTTTTTTTTTTGTCTGGTTGGGGTTGTACTGCACACGATTTAGAGATCCCCAGTGCGATGCTTCTGCAAGAGAGCTTTCGACCTGGGACACAAGTTTATTTCTGCTCTCCTCTACTTCGACCCGGGCATTTGCCCGGCCAGAATAGCATCACCAGTAGTATCGTCCGCATTCAATGAAGAATGAAAATTTACAAAAAATTATTGGTATGCAGGACAAATAGTAGTGGGTGATAGGACAGACCCTTGTGGAACCCCGGCATTAATTTATAAAGTCTCAGAACTAGCTCCGTTAACGATAGTTCTAATGCCTCGACCATGCAAAAAATCACCAATCCACTTGCAGAGACTCTCAGGTATGCCGTATGAAACTAATTTTGCCAGAAGTGCCCTGTGCCAGACCCGATCAAGGGCTTTTGCTATATCTAAGCTGACAGCTAGAGCCTCCCCTCTACTCTATATGGCTTGCCCCCAGCGCTGTGTGAGATAAACCAGGAGATCACCAGCTGAACGCCCATACTGGTGATCACTGATCAACTGATGTTCCTCAAGGTATCTGAAGAGCTGAGTGTTGATCACACGTTCCATAACCTTAGACTCTAAGTTTATGGAACTTGTATATGGACTCTAAGTCTCCTTTACTCTCTAAGGCTTAGAGAGTAAAGTGAGGCGTTTAGTGTTTAGTGTTTGAGGCGAAAAGAGTATCAAGAAGATCGGCTTTTTCTTTTGCACTATGAGCTATAAATACGGTGTATAAGACCTCTGCAGCTTACTATTCCGAATTCTTGTGTCACATTGAAACGTTAATATACTTAATAAGACTTGGAACACTACTTATCTATAACCTATTCATTAAGACTATTTCAATGAGCCCAAATACAAATCTTTTACTGTACTTACACTCCCCAGGGACCTCCCTGGGGAGTTAAGCATCAGTCTGGTAATGCTACTGATGCTATTACACACATCCTTTCATAAACTTGAAAAGAGCTGATGATCTTCAAATGGCTAAAAAAGGGCCCCGAGAATTGCATTGCCTAATGGCCCCGACACGGTTAATTCGGCCTTGGCGACACCATCGTCATCTATAGACAGACATTCAACTATCTTTAAATCAAACTGACCCATTGACCCTATTCATCCGAGAAGCGCAAATCTCAAAAATGTATGTTACTTAGACGTATTCGCGAACTTGAAATAAAGTTTGGTCATTTCATAGTACAATACAATGCGTCGTATATTATAGCGTCTGTATATATATTACGAACAAAATTCTTATTATCCGTATGACGCAATGTATTACAAAATGACCATCATTATTGAATAGATTCAGGCGTTACTTTGCGGAAGTACATTACAATGGATGCAAATAAATACAATATCTAGCTACTTCCACAATATTGAGGGTAGTCAAGCATCCTGTGCACCGCCCGCCTGCCCGCAAATACTATATGCACATACGCAAGCGCTAAAATTTGCAACTACTCTGCACGTGGTTCGCCCCCCCACGGGGCATCATCAGGAGGTCCGCCACCGAGTGAGCTAAGCCTAGTGTTGAGAAAATTGAGCGTTGAGTCGGGAACTCGAGCCTCGAGTCGAAGCTGCTGAACTTTCAAAGCTGTGCAAAGCTATTTCATTTTAGATTTTATCTGTTCGGTGTGGTATCATGACCCCTGAAGGTAGAGTTGGAGCTACGAGTCGAGCTTCATGAATAGAGTCGCGTCCAGAATCTTGGACATAAGGCTCGATGCTAAAGCTCGACC
The DNA here is from genome assembly GCA_935421205.1 of Xylocampa areola. Classification (NCBI taxonomy): domain Eukaryota; kingdom Metazoa; phylum Arthropoda; class Insecta; order Lepidoptera; family Noctuidae; genus Xylocampa; species Xylocampa areola. The sequence goes on along the minus strand of OW285218.1, from coordinate 12,101,846 downwards.
TTTCTAATGAGATTAATCAATTCCTCAATGAGCTTAAGACTCGGGAGACTTGAACCTTTTAACAACTCTAGCCAAACCGCCCCTATTTGGAAAACTACGCCATGTTTAATACTCTCCATAAACATCAAATAAATCCCATTTATACATGCCTTTGACAACAAATATACTACAAAAAACAAAACATACAGCAGGCATACGCCTACACTACATACTACTGAGCCATCCTTTCCAATCCAAAGAGGAGTCAAGCAGGGTGATCCGCTGTCTCCAAAACTGTTCACAACCACACTCGAAGAAGTTTCCCAAAGACTAAATACCGACTGAGTAGATAAGGGTGTAGTACTATTATATGAAACCCTATCATATGTGTTTATAAAAATTAGTTGAACGCCATTTTGACACATATCGCATTGTATTGTCATTACGAACGATGCTCGCAATAAATGCCTAATTGCGCAGTTTTCGGTTGTCCTAAAATGTCCAATACTTCGAATTTGCAAAAAGATGGTAACTATTTCCTTGTACATGAGAGTAAAATAACGTGGCTATCAGGCAAGGTTTATGAATAATCTACGAATTTGAATTTGGCGCCTTAATATGGAAGCCAGCAGCGGTAGCGAGACTACAAACATGACTGACGAGTGACGAGACTAGTTCATTCATAATTACATACATTACATTAAAAAAGAGCATGAAAATTTAAAATTTACAAGCGAAATACCCTTGTCGTATTAAAACTGTGCATGTCTGAAATTGTACGTCTAATCTGGAGAACGTAACAGCATGGTGTCGCCCTCACTCTGCATTTTTTAATACATCTGTCTTGCTCGGTCAGGGATCGATAGCAGTGCAAGAATTATGTTTCTAGCATCAGATTTGGCTGAATATATGTAGAGAATATTTGTGGTGGATTTTTGTACTCATTTACAATTTTGGATTATTTCATTTATTGGTTTTTTCATACTACGGCTATCGAAATCCCATGCGCCATACAAATACTGCAATCTTGCTTGCCAAACACGGCAATTAAAAAATTTGCCTCTGCAACCAGCGTTGCCAGAAGGTTACTTTTAACGACGTCGGGTTACTTTTAGGTTACACGTTGTGAAAGGTTACTTTTAGGTGCCTTTTGAATTTTGAAGAATTAATTTCTATTTCTTTAATTGATTCCTACTGTTGAAAATACTTTTATCTCTATCGTGCCAATATATACCAGCTAATCACAAGTAATAACTCAGTGTTCTGGCCAGTTTCGCATACTAGCTTGATAAATCGGGTTCTTTCTTGTTCGAGACCCTAGCACTTGATTTGTTTAAAATGTTATGAAAAGAAAGAATGTTGTGTTATATTTTATTGGAAAGAAGAGCTAGAAACCTAGCCAAGTGTACAAATTAGTAAGTAGGTATATGAAACAACTTACTGTATAGGATTTGATAATGAGTTTATAAACTAAACTCTGTATCTAACTCGTCTTTACTAGTTAGGTCAACATTTTTTTTTAGAAAGTTATGCTAGTTCAATATAATAAGTACCTACACCAAAAGTGAGAAGATCGTGGTACATACCTACTTTGCAGACTAATAAAAAGAAAACAAAAGTAGGCATCTACTTAGGTTTATACCCACATCTATATTAATATTATAAAGCTGAAGAGTTTGTTTGTTTGTTTGGTTGAACGCGCTAATCTCAGGAGCTACTGGTTCGATTTGAAAAAATCTTTTTGTGTTGGACAGTCCATCTATCGAGGAAGGCTATATGCTATATAACATCATGCTACGACCAATAGGAGAGGAGCATCAATGAAAAATGTTGCAAACACGGGAAAAATTTTTTTTAAGAACTTTCGTTGCCAACGTTGCGTAAACGGTTAAAGTTACGCAAAAATCATGTATGACAGAAAAGTTCCTCTTTAAAAGTTCTAAAAAAAAGTCCGCGACAGCATATGCCTATCTTTTAAAAGTTGACTCACAATAACCTTTTTATGGTTATCTAATAGGGGTAGGCAAGAGGTGTAAACAGTCGTACACACACATTTCACCAATACTGTTATTAAGTCCAATTTTATATATTAACTGAGAATGTTCTAACAAAAAACTCAATAACACTTTGCCTGACCCGGGAATCGAACCCGAGACCTCATACTCAGCAGTCACGCTAGGGACCTCTACACCAATGAGGCAGATGCATTTATGATGTCGTGGGCGGGGTCATGACGGGGGGTGGGGGGGTGGAATAAGTATATATTATGCGGTCTATTTGCGGTCCCACAGGCTGAGTGCTATTTTCCGACATCCACGCGGACTAAGTTGCGGGCACAGCTAGTAATAATATATATATACGTCATAAACTTTAAGTACCTTAATAATGGGATAAAAATATATAAAAGGTTACTTTTCGCACTAAAAGGTTAATTTTTTTGCCATTTTAGGTAACTTTTGATAAGACCTAGCTGGCAACACTGCTGATGTCCATTTTGTAAACACTAGAAAATAAAATTTCGAGTTTTAAAACATTATATCGTTTGGGAAGCTCACTTAAATAACTTGAAATGGCTCGTAATGTAGCTGAGACGGCAAGGAAATTTTTACTATTGGGTCAATGTGTTCCTACTGTTAAACAGAATGCTGCCAAAATTAGGGTGAAGAGGTTAGAATTAGACGAGAATTTACTAATGGTTTGTATTTATTTACTAATTAGATTCTAGGAAATACATAATTTTATAAGATAGGTATCTTAAGTTTTGGCTTTCACTATTTCAGTACTTTAGAAAGGATGAATTTTACTACTGTCATGATCCTAAAAAAGTTTGCAAGACGGGCGATATTGTCCTCATAAAGTCATTACCTCAAAAGCTAACAAAGTTAATTACCCATGAAGTAAAAGAAGTTGTCTATCCATTTGGTGATATCACTGACCCCATAACAGGCAAGAAAGTTGCTAAAGAAAGGTACAGAGAAGATATGGACAAGCAGGCCGAGCTGTATGGGAAATTGGATTCCACCTTTGATTATGATAAAGCACCAGAACGAGGCTGGCAAGATGGAAAGAAAGACTTCACATCTCAACCTACATACACCAAGTTCCATGTGTTTGATGAAAATGATCCTTATGCTATATAACTAATTTAGATATTAAGTTGTAGTGTAATTAAATTATTAGATAACTAGTAATTATTGTTTTAATAATTTGTTAATCTCCTGTAGATTCCTTTTACCCTTTGGCTCAGCCACGTCCAAACATGTACTACATAACAATAAAACTCTACTGTCTGCTAATTAGCAAGCAAACAGATTAGATGCTAATAATGTACAAGACAGCATTTTTTTACCATCAGTGCTTGAGTTTAGTTAATGCCCATACAATATTTTATCATATAGTACAGATGTTACATCGAGGGCATTGAAATGTCAAGTCTGAAATTCAAAAGGTTAACCCATTGAGGTACAGACACCCAAAATAATATAAAATTTCTTGTCTCATCTAGCATGCCTCAATGGGTAAGTAATTCTATTGAATTGTAAACTAGCTACAAGTACTTGAAAACTATTTGTCATATTATTAGCTAAGAGTATAGTAATATGACAAATAGTATACCTGTATCTCTAAAGGGTTATAATGCAGTTATACAGTTCCATGCATTTGCCCCATAATGCTGGTTGATTGATACATACAATGTTCCTGTTTCCAATAAGATCTATTGTTTTTAAAATGGCAAGTTTTGAAAATCTCACATCCTAGTACCTAAGTATTAACAGCTTCAAAGATATTTTGCTGCCAACCCAAAGGAATATTACTCAACCTATACCCAAGGCCCAGGAATTGAACGTAAAAAAAAACTAGAGAAAAGAGCATTTATTTAATTTAGCCATGAGCTCATAATTTGTTAAGATTGCTTTATATCTGTGGCATCAGTCCTGCGCCAGGAGTTCTTTCTCTAGCGCCGCACCCATGAGGTTCCACGAGCTGTCATCGTCGTCTGGTGGTTCGTCTTCTGATGGTGGTGAAGATCTTCGTGGTCTTTTGCGGGGTCGGGATTCGTCATCTATAATTGAAGAGAAGACAGATGGTATTTTAGCGAAAATCGACGTAGTTCTTAAACTATAAATAAAAAAATGCTGGTATTCTATAAGATTGTTTTACAGTAGAACCAAATAATAGTATTTAGATCAATGCTAACACTCATGTCATTTAATGGCAATCTAGCATCACCTAAGTTTAACTTATTTTAGGTATTATTAAATGAATAGCCTAATTAATACTAACCCATTTCAGAATCATTTGTTGCTTCTTGTGAATCTTGTATCCTAGAAAAAAAAAAAAACAAACATTACAAAATCTTTATGTAGTTTTTGACTGTTTAGGACTCATCACACAAATCTTAGGGAGAGGATGCTGTGGATGTTTCTTACAATGGCTTCTACTGGCTATGATTTAATAATTGTCAAATAGGTCTCGTTTACTTAGCTTCAATAGTGGTATGTTAATTTACCTGTCTTGCAGGCTATCTTGCATGCTATTTTCCGCACTGGCAGATATTAGCCTATCCTCAGGTGGGTTCTCCTCATCATCCAGGTCATCGTCGCCTGGTTTCTCGTCGTCTGAGGAACTTTCGTCTGATTCATTAAATATATCTTCCACCTAGAGCATAATAAACGTAGCATCACTATAAACATAACATTAATGTATACACTTCTGTCTTACACTATAGCAGAAGTTGCATATAAAGTAAAGTGACCTCTATTCTATCATATAATATCATAAACCAACCTCCCTGTCCATATCGGCGATATCATCGCTGGAGAACGACAGCAGCGGGTTGATCGTGTCCATGAACCGTCCGGATGGCGTGCGCTTGCGAAGCGCCGCCACTGGCGCCGGCGCGGGCGGCGGACTGCTGCAGTGCGCCGGCGGCCGCCGCGAACTGCTCTGTGAACGTGCAACTTACTTGGTCACAAACTAATTTTAGGTAAAAGTAGACTAGATGCCTCTCCGTTTAATGTTGGTATTCTATCATTATTTCTTATTATTTTTACTAAAAGGGGCTCGTAGCTAAGTAACAGCCGCATAGATCAATCGATCGACGCTAAGCTGCGCTGTCGGTTTGTGGATGGGTGACCATCATTCCATACTCCTTCGTGCCTCGGAGAGCACGCTAAGCCGTCGGTCCCGTTTGTCAAATTAGGATCTATGACTCCCGTTATGGGTGTCAGAGGCCTTAAAGTCTGACAACCAGTCATACCCCGAGATATCGTGTTACCCAGTAACTGGGTTGTGGAGGTCAGATAGGTAGTAGCTCCATGTAAAATACTGCTATTAAGCCGCATCCGGTTTGACTGGAAGCCGACCCCAATGTAATTGAGAAAAGGATAGACAGATTGATTGAATTTTGCACTGCACTGCTACCTACTGATAGGTTTGAAGTCGGTTTCAAGCCAAATATATGTGTAGTAGGTACACTCGCCGCGTGTGCGACTGAGCGTGGTGGTTTCGTCTAGAACCCCTGTTCCCAACCTTTTTTTGTCTACTGCCCACTTTAAGAATAAATTATATTTTAACGCCCCCCTTTTTAAACATACTTAAAAACCGCTAAGTACTTATAACTGATTATTGAAACGCAAATTTATAGTATTCGGACAGAGTATCTTTTATTGAAAATAAAACAAACATAATCAATTCTTATATAAAAACTAATGTCAAGGTTGAATCTGATGCTGTTCAATAAGTTTGTTGATATCAGGTTCCAATTTACTCAAAAACAGCCGCTAGTCGCCACGTTCGGTAACACGCAAACGTTTTCTCTTTTTAGTAAGCAGCGTTGCCACAGCACGTTCACACAAATATGACGATGGGAATGCTATCAAAAATCGTTGAACAAGTGACCACAATCCAGGGTACAATTGCGGGATCGGTTTTTATAGCCAAAATTCTTGATATCCATTTTTGAACTTGATTTTTATTTCTTCGTTTGTTGTCAATTCTATAAGTTCTTCTTCCAGCTGAGGTGACATTGCTGTGTTGACATTTAAAAACGGATCCAACACCCAGTCTGGTATTTCCAAGTTTAAAATGTCCTGGTATCGTTCGGTGAAGTCAATGTGGAGGTTTTCCAAATGTTGGCAGTAGGCAAACAAGTCGTCGTTACTGCAGTATACTGATAAATTCGGAAAATTGTGAAACTCACGTCTGCCCATATTCTTTTTGTGCAGAAGCAGTTTGGCTGCGAAAGCAGCAACGACATTTTTTGTTTTAATTAAATTTAGTTCATCGCCTTGCAGTTGGAGGTTCATGTCGTTGAACATTTTATACAGGTCTGTCATGTAAGCTATATCATTCTTTGATGTTATGAGCTTGTTGCGCAGTTCTGTATCTTTAGTTTCCAAGAACTCTATCATAGAGTCAAACAGGTTGTAAAATTGAATCAGACAATTGCCTCTTGACAGCCAACGAACTTCAGTATGAAGCAACAAACGGTTGAAATCTTCGTCATTAGTAACACAAAGCTGATGAAATAATCTATCATTCAAAGAGCTGCTACGGATTTTATTGACTGCTTTGATGACATATTGCAGTGATTGAAATAGTCGTTCACTTAAGTTTCTAGCAACCAAATGTTGTCTATGAATAACGCAATGTATAGCAAGGACATCTGGAATTTTATTCTTTAAGTATGCTATGAAGCCTTTATGGCGCCCTGTCATAGCCGGAGCGCCATCCGTAGCAACTGATATAATATTTTTCAAAGGAATCTCTTTCTCTTCACAAAACTTTTCCAATGTATTGAATATGGTTTCGCCTTTTGTATCTGTCTCCAAATTTCTGGCAAACAATAGTTCTTCACGTATTTTCTCATCTTTAATAAACCTCACGTAAGATAGCAACAACGCTTCATTAGTTGGTAAAGTGGACTCATCGAGCTGAATTGAGAATTGACTAGTCCTCAGATGATTGCACAATGATTCTTCAATGTTTTCAGCCATTTCATCAATTCGTCTTTGCACAGAATTATTACTCAAAGGAATTTTTCGGATAATATCTGCGGCCGGTTTATGAAGCACAGTAGTTATTACTTCCTTTATTGCTGGCAAAATTAACTCTTCTTCGATGTTGTGTGGTTTGCCTTTTTGAGCAATTAACAAAGAGATATTGTACGAAGCTCGAAGTCCGTCGTCATCTTGCTTAGCAGCCGCCGAAAATAGTTTTGATACACTTGGCTGAGTATTATGCTTCTTCTCTAGGTCTTGAAAATATGCTACATTCTTTTCTGTCTTATCTGGATGCATTTTATTCAAATGATCTTGCAATCTTGAAGGCTTCATTGCTTCGTTCGAAAATGTTTTTAGACATAGAAGACACAAAGGCGACGACCGGTTTGTGGGATTTTCAATAAATCCGAATTTAATATATTCCGCAGAGTATTGCCGTCTCTTCTTTTTTACTTCCGACATTGTTTTGTTTTAAGAAATACGTAAGTGTTGAAATCAAGTACTGCTTATCTATTATGCGCGAAACCGCAAATGAAAATAAAATAAATTTACGTCGTTTATATAGGATTGCATAAGCAGCACGCACCAACAGGAATAAGACAAACGTGCATAAACTCGTTTATCTCATTCGACGCCCAATCGTACTCGACAAGCAAGAACAAGTATTATAGAACCAGCCGATTGGTATAGGAATGTACAATTCGGATTATTTAACAAAAACTTGTTAAAACATGATTGCCCGCGGTCTTTTATATCGAACCGAGTTTGAGCTATATCTTAATTAATTTTAGTTGATGTTCACAAGATGTAGTCGAGAGTCGAGAGCTCAGTCGGTGTCAAGAGTCTTCCTAGCTAGGTAGATGAAATTATAAATCGACCCCAAAGCCCTACACAATGCCCCCTTTTTTTTCTGGGTCTCTTACCAAAGGCCCCCAAACCCTTTAGGCCTGCAGCGCCCACAAGGGGGCGTTATCGCCCACGTTGGGAAAGACTGGTCTAGAACAAAGTAAGTTTTATTTTGTATAGGGCTCGGTACCGACTCCAAACCTATCGATAGGTACTAGGTAGCACATACGAATAATACGGGTTTTCATTGGTTACATTATGTAACCAACCTAAATGAAACAAAGTTTCAGTTTTCAGTGAAAATTACATCGTCCAAGTAAGCAAAAATGCTCATAAAATAAAAACTTCTGAGCCAAACTGAATTAAATTTTTATGGGACCAAACAGCAAGTAATTTGCATTGAATAAAAAAAATATTGCAGAAATTGGATCAGAAACATCGGAGTAATCGGTGTACTATTGCGGACTTTTCCGCCAGCCCACTTAAAAAATTTTTCGTGTAAATCCTGCGCCGGCACCATGTCACGCCCCTTTAATGTGTTCGTCTATTAGGAAAGCGAGAACGTAATTAGTTGCAATCTACAGTGCGCAGCTTAGTGACGCATCAAGTGTACTACATTTTGTGAATTTTAAGAACGATCTAATTTGACCTTGGCGGGGCTACAGAGCGCTTCTATTTTTTTAGTGCAAGGGAAAATGAACTTAGTAGTGGTCAGGCGGGAGTGTCCGCGATAGTACATACATAAAATATATATATCCTTAAATGCAAGAAGGGTGAGATAGATATTAATTTCATTTAATAATATACTATGTGTACCTCTATGGGGCTGGCATAGTCACCTAGGGTGTCTGAAGCCTCGTAAAAACCTAGATAAAAAAAAACAATATTCTACCTACATATATCAACCGAAATGAGAAGCTCCTTCTTTTTGAAGTTGGTTAAAAATGGGTTTTACCCTTTGCGTTAAGTGTTTAGATAACATAATTATTTATGTTACTGTACCGGTCCTCCTCTTTGTAAAGGATAGAGCCTCTCGTCGACCCGCTCCCACCGCTCGGCACACGTCCACAACCACTCTGGAGTCACAACGTGTAATTTGTTTGTTTTGCTCTCACCCATTCGCCTGCTTGCATTTACTTTTGCTGTCCCTGAAATATTCCAAGCTATTTAGAAATGTATGTGAAATGCGGATCTTTAAGTTTAGGATGAGATATCATTGCATATAATCGAAATACTTTAAATGTAGTTATTTACTATCTGAGTTTAAGTAAGAGATTGCTTACCTTCCCTCACTGCTACCAAATGTGTAGTCTTATCAGAATAATCCTGTGTAACTTGAGCTCCTAGACTCCGAGCCACTTGGTACGCCCTTGACGTCTCCAACCGCTGGTGTGTCGGCACTAAGCCACTAAAGACTAGACTAGTGCCGGCTAATACTTCACATTTAACTTCTGGGATTATTGACTTTAAGTCCGGTATTTGATTCTTGCCCATTTTATCGTAGTGGTCGTAGAAGTGCCTGAAACGGTAAATAATATCAAATAATATTTTAACTCTTTGAATGGGAGAAATATAATATTATATTTCATAACAATAAAAGTTTACTGTGTCTGGTAATTAGTGAGCCAACAGATTACATACTTAAAAGAAGATAACTTCTAACACAGATTTCTAACAGATAAACCGTAGTGATAAGTACTATGGTAGCACGGCCGGTAGGTATTTATCGTGCGCAAGTACATGCGAGTGAATAAAGCCTGCTACCGATCTAACCCACATAATAAGACATGCTTCAGACTCGATACTTACTTATGTATTCTTTTTAGTATATCATCCAAGTAGATCAGATAGTCATCTGGATCCTCTATTTCAATCTGCCCATCAGAGGTCTCAACCCACCGCGACTCGGCCGGGTCCTGCGCTATCCTCTCATCACCCTCCTGGTCAGCCTCCTCACTTTGCTTTGCCTCCATATTATTACTTTTTACATCTTTAACATTAACAATTTTACCATTACCACCTTCTTCTTTATTTTCTTTGTTTTTTGATACATCTTTTTGTTCAGGCTCGGCATCTAGCGTAGGCATTTGATTGGCTTGTGCCCCATTTTTGCCACTAGTTAACTTATCCTTCGGTTTCTCATCAACTGGAATATGATTATGTATAAATTTATACAACTTCATAATATATTAATACTGATGATACATAAGAAAACAAAACCAGTTTTACCTGATAGTGGAGGTGCATTTATGTCACCTGTAGACTGGAAGAAGGAATAAGGCCTAACATGGATTAGATTAGTCGCGTGACGCCATACGTCTTCACGATCATCTATTATACACACCATGTTGTCGCCGCAAGGGAATAATGCTCTGGAAATTATACGGAATGATATATCAAATACTAAGAGTGATTTTTGAGACACATATTAAAATATAGCAGATTAAGTTATATATGTTGCATGTACACACGTAAATAAGTTGCAGAAGAGTGGAGTGTCCTAATACAGGCATTTTCTTGCTTAAAAGGATGCTCCAAAAACTAGCTATGTTGTACAAAACTAGTTACTACTAGTTAAAAATGAATATGTTTGTAATTGTATTTTGTATAAGTTATCACTTTTACTGGAGTGAGTTTGAGTCTAACATCTTCAAGTCTCAAGTTGAAGTGAAACTGGTGTGCTTAAATTCTAGGATATTATTATTATGGCTATTGAACTTACTTCAAATTAGCTGCTTTCGTTCTAGCATCAAAACACTCATCCCGGGACAAAATTCTATGAGAGAAATATTTCTTCTCAGGATCAAGCAAATCAGCAACAGCGTGAGCATACTGTCGAGCTCCAAATGTGCAAACATGAAGTTCATAGTTCTTAGAAGCAGATTCCAGGAACTCTTGGGTCCGAGGCCTTAAGCGCGTGTGGCACCAGCGGCCGGGACACCCTGGACCACGAAGAAAGAAGTGAAGGACACCCTGTAATTAAAACTCCTTGCTATTAGAGATGGGTAGTTCGCGAACGATTGAAGGAAATGGACTACTTCATTTCACAAAATAAATATATCTCTCATTCAGTAGTCATTCGAATGCGTCTTTACTTCATTTAGTTCAGTTGTAGTTCAGTCTTTCTTTACGCTCGCGATACGTCAACTGCTCAGCACTCGGCGGCCACCGCACTTCCACATACACATTCGTGTCATGTCGTGGCTCGTCCAGCTTAATACACAATGATGACCAACCACACTTAGGCGAAACTAGGTACCAGATCTGCACTTTTTTGCTTACATTCATATTTATGGTTGACAGTCATAAGCCTGTATAAAGTATGAAGGAGTATTGATTTATGTATAAAAAAGTGAACTAAGTGAAGTGCATAATTTGTCATAACTAAATCACTCTATGTGAGTTTGATATCTCATCTCATGGACTCGTTCTGATCTGCTGAAGTAAATGAAGTACTGAACTAAATGACTGGACTACTTCGTTGAGCAAAAAGATATACTTAATTCATTTCTTTTCACTGACACATTTTGCGCATGTCTACTTGCTATTAATAACACATTATAAAGAGTAATACAATTTAGGACTGTTATTGAAAGAAGTTAAGAGACAGAAGTGTACACTGCCAAGAAAACAACATAAACCTACATCAAATTATGAAACTCAGGATCTATAGTACAAATAGAAAGTATTATCATACTGATAAATACCTTTAGATTTGGTGGTATGTTATCATTAGTGGTGTGAACCAATGTTTGATCAAGATCCACCAGCAATACTAGCTTCCTGTCTTTGAGGAGGCGATCTGCATCTTCTCTACCTAATTTCTGAGCCAGCTCTTCAGAAACCTGAAAGATTTTTTTTTTTTATTATAATATGTTACTTACTTATTATTTTGGATTTAATAAATTCCTACAACACCGTCATCCGCAGCTCGAAATTATCCAAGGCAAGGTATAAAATACAAGGAATATTATAAACTTTCAATTGATTTAGCAATTAGCAAAATTTTATTTGGCTAGATAAAGGTCAGGAACATGATGATGGATTTATTAATGTAATAAAATTAATAGTGTATTAAAATGTAGCCCTCGTATCTGTCTTTCTTTCAAAGCTTAACAAAAGAAAGTCTTCAGAAGGACTTAATATATTCTCTCTGGATTGTTAGTGAAGTTATAACCAAAAATAAAGATTAAAACTCGTATCTAATCCATTATTTACATACAGAATACAAAAACTGCTCAGTTGACCAATATTTTGAAAGGATTGTACAAATAATATTTGTGTCTTAGTTGCTCTCTATCTGTATAATAAGTATAGTGACTTAGTTTAGTTGTTCCAAAAATAAGGTACTTATAGGCAAGCAGTGTCCAACAACATGGTCCATACAGTATTCAGAAGAATGTTTGTTTACCTTTAGTTCAGGTATAGAGTGCACCATGGGCACGATGGCGACATCTCTGTTGGTCACCTCGTCTGTGCGCAGGTCGGCGCCGCACTCTGCACACATCTCCTTCATCACCGTAGGATGCCGACATTCTTCTAGCTCTGCTATCGTTCCTCTGAAAATAAACGTAATATAACGTAAAATAACGATATCATGAGATAACATTTATGGCGCAATTCTTTAATACTTGATCTGATGCTGAGAACATGATAGTCAAATCAATAACAATATTGTTTTGGAAGGTCGTTTAATGGCGTGTACGACGTTGGTCTTTTGTATTGTTTATAAATTTATTATGAAGCCATTTCAGGGCCGGCACCGGTGTTATGGTTTTATAGTAGCGCAACTCTCATGTATAGGGTAAAGGTAATAAAACAATACATTTTAGGCGGGAAGCTTGTTAGTTGTTACTGCAGTTGTATTTACCGCGCAAACAATGCAACTGCACCATAAAATAAAAGTAACCCTATCGATGTAATGCGACGCAAAATATTTTTGTTTTCTTTATGTAAATTATATTTTTTAGGTTATTATTTTATTAGCGCATTTATAGTGACGTCACTTACCCAGGCTCTGCAATGTCTCCTTCCTTCACCTTGATCGATGAGATAGTACCAGCGCGAGTTGCCTTAAATTTCTTTAATTCATTACCTTTGCCTGATGAATCGTTATACAAAAATAATATTTGACCTTGCGACACGAAAACACCTTGTTTTACTTTCCACTTAGTTAGTTTCACAGGTTTTTCCGATGGAACAAAAATAAGCATAGTTTTGTCGGCCATCTTGAACGGATATGGCGCGTTATTTGTAGAATGGCGTTGTATTATTGGCCGATACACTATAGTTTTGGCGGTTAACGTTATTCCACCAATGAAATTTCTCGACGGCTAAAATCAATACGCAAAAGAATAATGTAACCGGAAATAGTGACACCGTTGAAATGTCAAACAGCAAACGTTCAAATACCAAACAAATCAAACAATTAGATTCTTATTATAAAATTCACCAAATTTTTTATTAATCCAGTCCATCATGGTCCTCCTGCGTTCACGAACGCTGCAAAGTGTTCGAAATGTTGATTTCTTCTTATGTTTGGTAGAGAACTTGTTTTTGATGCTTCTTTACATCGTTTTAGTAGTTCCATCGACAGCATAAATCAAATTAATGTTGGCGATAGGAATGATTTTGCTGTTTCACTAAACTCATTTTTGTTAAAGTTCAATCTTGTTTGTTAAAGGCTTACAAACGTAATGCTCTTTATTATAATAAAGGTCGTAGAGTCATTTCTTTTGATGTGGAGGATATAGTGAGGAGAAGAAGTTTTGTGCAATCTAATGCTCCTTCTTATTCAAAACTTACTCCTAAGTTTATTAAGTGTGAAATTATAGAAAAAGTTTCAAATAATGTTTATGTAGATTTAAGTAAAGGTAGTTCTGGTAGATATCATGTTATGGACATTATTAAATTTTAAGATTTTGGTTTTCAGACTTTAGTCTTGATATTGATAACTTTGTTTGAAGAGGATACTTCTGTTAAGCATGATGTATGAAAGGTAAATAGTATTTTGTCTGGATTAGTATGTTAGGAAACTTCATAACAATTGATTATAAACGACTTCTAAACTTTCTAAAATATTACTTAGGACATTTTCACTCAATTTTTGATTTCTTCTGGATCTATGTGATCTATCTTCGGTCACACGATCGCTTGCCATCAAGCGAGTTGATGGCCAAACTCAGACCCACATTGGATTTAAAAAAATCCTCAGTAAGCTAAGAGTTCATCTAATCATATCTGGCTTGTTCAGAAAATTTATTATAGAAATCTTAAAAATAAAAAAGCTAATAAGCTGTCGTCATAATCATTCTTTTAATCTGCTCTAGTCTGGTATAATAGATTTTTGTTCTTATAAAGTATATAATTGTATATACTTTATAAGAACAAAAATCTATTGTGTCTGGTAATTAGCAAGCCAACTGCTTCACCTTAGATTAAAATATCCACCAAGTTCACCATACATCAGATAGTGTAACTTTAGGATAAGGTAGGTATTTTCTTCGTATTAAAAAACCTGTGTTAAGAACGTTTCTTCGTGCCTCAGAGAGCACGTTACAACGTCGGTTATCAATATAAGATCTATGACAGCCGGAGCCGATAAGGGTAGTCAGATAACCGAAAGTCTGACTATGAGATATCGTGTTACTAAGTAACTGGGATGCGGAGGTCAGATAAGCAGTCGGTATACTTAAATAATTTCTAAGCATTGGTTTATGGTTCTGACCTATTTTGACACTAATTGTAAGCAGTGGCGTAGCTAATGCTTAAGAGACCCCATATCAAAATGTATATTCGGGCCATTTTTATAAGATTTTACGTATTTTTGCCTTCACAAACGTCCGTAATGCCCCCAACGTTACAGACGTTTGTGCCGTTGTGGCTCGGGGGCCCCGTATCATTGATACGGCTAATACGGCGGTAGCTACGCCTAACGCCACTGATTGTAAGTAAAGTTTGTCACATGACGAATACTTTTGACTATGGTTTAAAAGATATCTGTGCTATAACTTTTTTCACGAAATGTATAGGTAATCTGTAGTGTTGAAGTTTACTAACGTCAAAAACAGCAACAATTTTCGTTGTGTATACCATAATTTCCATGTAACGAGTTTTTGATAATTATTATTTTAGTTTTGTTTGTTTTGTGTAGAATTTAATGTAAATATTAATTCTTAACATTTGCAACATGACTGAAGAAAATATAACAGTGAGCGATAACTCGGATTTAGAGGACGGCGGAAATCCTGAACTTCGCGGATACTTGAGTAAATGGACAAATTACATTCACGGTTGGCAGGACAGGTTTATTGTTTTGAAGGATTCCACTTTATCGTACTACAAGAGTGAGCTGGAGAGTAATCTTGGTTGCCGTGGTGCCTTATGTTTGAAAAAAGCCAAAGTCAAGGTGACTATGCATACTTGTTTCATCGGCGAAGTCCAATAAAAAGATTAATTTGTCCTTGTTGTGTCTGACTTTTTTGTTGCAACGGTATCTACTTTTGGAACAAACAGATTTAGCATGTGATCTAATATTCAGTTAATCAACCTTGGTTGTTTATTATTTCAGCCTCATGAATTTGATGACTGCAGATTTGATGTATCTGTAAATGACTGTGTTTGGTACTTGAGAGCGACAAGCCCTGAAGAGAAACAGCAATGGATTGACGTTTTGGAGTCATTTAAAGTGAGTCTCTGATTTTTAAACATACAAACAATTATAGTTTATTTGGTTATCTGATATCCTATTAACATTGTTAACTAAGTGCGTAAAGTCAAAAAATACATGTATGACACCAGCATAACCACTCATATTAAGTGATTACAATGATTCATGATTCTGAAAAAGTGTTTGTTTACAGCCACAGGTATAGCACTCTCATTGATAGCATAGCTTCCACTTGTTGTTGGTAAATTCCAATTATAATATAATATATATAATATATATATAATAATAATTATAATAATTAAATTTAATTCATCCCTATATAGTACCTGAATATCCCCTGATTTAATTGAGTCCATCAATAAATGAAAAGTTTGAAATTTGACTGTTTATGGTAACATTGATTAAATATTGAATATAAATAAGATTTCCTCTTAAAAGTTTTGATTGTCAGCTTGAGGAACATTGAAAAATAATGTTACCAGATGTTATGAGATTGTCCATGTTACATGTATACCTAATTGCTGTCCCATATAGTTCATAAATAATAGA
Organism: Xylocampa areola; assembly: GCA_935421205.1. NCBI lineage: Eukaryota > Metazoa > Arthropoda > Insecta > Lepidoptera > Noctuidae > Xylocampa > Xylocampa areola. The sequence continues at coordinate 12,085,799 of OW285218.1, read as the reverse complement.
TAAAAAAATGGGCATGTGGTATTACATAATTATATCTGTTTAAGATTAATTCATGATTGACAACAGAGATTGGAATAGGTAGAGGCTAATATACTTTAAATTAATCTAACTATTAAAACTTATTTTTTGAAGTTACATGGTCTACCTCATTGAACTACCATAATTTATTTTTATTGAATCATTGCATTCCAGAATTACCATTATTGATGGACTCAATTAAATCAGGGGATATTCAGGTACTATATAGGGATGAATTAAAATTAACAATGTGAATATTTTCATGTGTACTAAGTAGTTAATAAAGTAAGTTTCTGGATCCCAGCATTCAATAATGATACATAATTTTTGTGGCTTTTACCACTTTGTTTACCTCGTCGCCAACTTATGGTAAATTAGCCTCTATTATGATGAGTGTTTATGACATTCAATCAATACTTTACGTGTATATGTAAATGTCTTGTTATCAAATGTTCAGCTATTAATCACATTACCAACACAAGCATGCAATAATTTGTGTTATAATACCATACGTTGTAATTACAATGTTCATATTATTATTTACATAAAACCTTGAAATAATATTGTCATTATATGCTGATTATTTCTTACCTTGACAGGCTGTACTTTAATCTTTATGAATATATTATTTTTTAGATAATTATTATGTATTTGTGTCACCATGTTATTTTGATGGTAACTTTAGAAATAACAACTTTATTGTCTATGTTTGCTAGTTCTATTTTGGCTATAAAGGTTTTATACTCCTACCACCAAAAAATAGTACTGTCTTCCCAATTTCAAGTAACAATTATGCACTATCAACTGTATAACACTTATCTAAAGTCTTTTACAGTTCATGAATCAATATTATTTTACAATTGACAATATCTTATATACATACAGTCATGCATGTTTCCCATTGGGGTAGGTAGACTATTGATTTCCACCATTAGTTCCCCAATGAGTCATCAACTGGCTATTTTGTCTACTAGTATGTACTTCTTTTTATCAAATTCATGCCAGTTCACAATACTCCATACTATCAGCTTAGTGAGTAATGCCACTGATAAGGACTGATACTATTCTCTATGTAATATATGACTGTATTCAATTGTTCTTTAAATAATGATTGAGATATTTTTTGATAAGATTAGAATTGCTAGTCCATTTGTCTTTAGCCTATAAAACAGACTGTATTTTCTAATTATTTATTTTAGACTCCCATCAAAAATCAGAGTTAAAGTCAAAGATTTTATTTCACATAGACAAAATTACATGAACTTATGAAATGTTAATTGATTTTAGTTTCATGGTTCAAGTTGGTCTTATGGAGAAGAACCGGCAAGAAACCATATAAGAGTAATCAGAGTAACCTTAAATATAGTAGTTCTATTACAAGATTGAGATCTAAAAGTAATAAGTTATATAGATAATGAATAATTGATAATAATAATAACCAGTAAAAATTACATGCAAATAAATAATACAGGGTATATGAGGATACTGCCCTCCATCTTACATCAACAAGGAGTATAGTTGGATGATGGATGAGTAGACTCCACCCTTTCTGAAACATATAATTATATTTTTCCCATTTATTTCTCTGATGTTTGTCCCTAAAGCATTATTCATTAGCAAATTCACTGTTTGGATTTAAAATAGACATTGGAATGTAAAACACAACAAAATGCGTAAATTTAATTAGTTACCATCAGACATTTTCGTCTTATTATTAATTATAATATAATATATGATTGATTCTTGTTATACAATTACAAATATAGTTTTAATGATATATGTCATTATTATTTTAAAGTGACTTTACTAATGACTTCATTTGTACACTACTGCTATTCTAATGAGGATTAAAACTAGTTTTCAATTGAATTCGCAGGTGGAATCAGGATATGGGACCAGTTCAGACAGCAGTTCTAATGGAGGTGGATTGCGGAGACATGGCTCAGCTACTTCGCTGCATTCAACTGGCTCTCATGGTTAATATTATTCTTTTGCTTAGTAATATCTTAGGTTTTCTCGATCACTACATTATGATAAAACAACTTTTAACTGGATTAATCGCGTATATTATTGGTTTTTGGTTTTCCTGACACTTTGCAGTGTTTGTGGTCGCAGGAGGACTCCTATACGGGATTAATGCAGTTAAAAGTTGTTTTATTATTTTGCTGTTTATATTTGATGTGACCAAGGTGTCATAATTATCGCACTCTTATGTTTTGCAGTACTCTTCCTTTTGCACCTAAAATACCATTTATAGTGTGCTGACAACTATGGCATTGGATGTAAAGGCATTCTGCTAATAATTTTACCCTCTTTGTTTTCCAAATATGTGTGATTACAGTTCTTTCCTGATGAGATAACTTACGCTTACTATGTAACACTTAGTTATACCAACTATTAGATACAGTGAATTTCACCTTATCATGGCCGTGGATTGTATTACTGGAAATCCCAGACAAGTGAAATAGTTTTTCCCACCAAATAAATTCCTGTCTACGGCCTTTCACCATATTAGATATATAATACCTATCGACGATACCGCCGTGTTTGACTAGTGAACATATCTACTTAAATAATCTGCGATTGTGCCGTGTTGCGATTCTATGACGATTTTTGTAGAAGCATGTGCTATAGAAAGGCGCCCATTGCCTTGCCTATTTGCCGTGAATAAACTCAGACCACTAAACAATAGACAACCTTAATCAAGCAATTTGTATAATTAATATAATTATAATTCTACGGATCGAGGTGATCGCCACAAAAGGTCATTATTATAAGATTAATGCCTTATTAATTATCTAGTGGTTTCATAATCAATTAGACACCATACCAAACATTTAAATCGGGTAAATATTTTTTAAGAGATTTGATAAGGGCATAGGGGAAATGTGTGTCCCTGTAAGTGCACCTCTGCCTAATCACACGGAGAATGCAGATGTAATGCAATGCTATGTCTGGAAACAAGCAAATTGATAGATAACCATCTGTTTTTAACCGTGTAATCTGTGCTACTTACTACTAATCTTATAAATGTGAAAGTTTATGAGGATGGATGAATGGATGTTTGTTACTGCTTCACGCAATAACTACTGAACGGATTTTTATTAAATCTGCACACACAGTTAATTTATGACTTGGTTACCACAAACAATAATTTTTGTCCCGGCTGGGCCTAATTCTCAAGTCCACGCAGACGGAAGTTGTGGGCCGAAGCTATACTAATATAATAAAGTTAAAGAGTATTTTTTTTTGAACGAATCTGAAACGGCCAATCCAGTCAGTTATGTAATATTATTTTTGCATTTGATAGTCGAATTCTTGAGGAAGGTTAGGTAGGAAATAGCTTATATTTAACATCAAATCATCATACGATCCTTAGGAGCCGAGCAAAAAGCAGGTCGAACCGCGGGGCACAGCTAGTATTTTGATGACACGGTTTGCATACCATCGATAATGCAGTGTCGAGTTGCGTGATAAAGTAACATATAATGTATCCGCCATTGAGTGATAGTTTTAACTTATTATTTGGCTTAGTCGTGGTTGCACTGTGCGACTTCTGAGTATTATTAACAGCTGTAGGCTGTAGGTCGAGTTTTGACGCGTTTTACAGCTATCAATCAATATTTATGACGTTATTTATTATTTGTATATCATTTGTTGCATGTAACACATACTCTTATGACTGTGTGTAGGAAAAAAAATGTGTTGGTATGAAATTAGTCCATTTACTAGTGTATTAATTATTATTACATAATTCTCTAAAAAACACCAAAGAGATTCGGTAATTTGTTTATGGAACTTTTGCAAGTAACCGGTCTTCACGTCAAGTCAAATTCCTTTATTTATTACAATTGGATAAACACAGCAGAGCTCAGTTTTCCTGCAAGTGCCTCAACATGAGGTCCCCACTGTGATTAAGAGTCTACTAGTTGAAGGAACCAGATCTAGTACTTTACCATCAAGTTTTACGTTAGAATCTACATTGGGCACATTAGGTATAGAGAACCTAATACATTAAGTCTTTTTGGCGTTTAATAGAAGGTTATTTGGCAGAAAACTAATTAGATATTTTATTAAGTGTACCTATTATTAGGTTCTACCATATACTTGTCCTTTCTATTTACTTTGAATATAAGTGAGGTGTCATCAGCAAAAATAACTATGTTTGACATTGTGTCCTTTATGGTGTATGGAAGGTCATTAATATAAACAAGGAACAGAAATGGGCCTAAAATCGATCCTTGTGGTACTCCCATTTTAACAAGTGAGCCTGAAGAAGTTACGTTATCAATAGCTACCCTTTGTTTCCGATTTGACAAATAACATTTGCAACATGGTGCATGTGTTTTAGCTGATAGGGGGTTTAAGCACCTTGAATTATTTTTTTCACAAAAAGGATTTGTTTTGTTGAGACCCCCAAGTGTTGCTGCCGGCATGAAACTATCTAAAACAGAAGTGCAACAGACAAAGCAAATAGCCATAGAATACATTTCGAGAGAGTGATTCGAAGACACAGAATTTGGCATGTTAAAACTGCATTCAGTTATAAATTCAAATTTGATTAATGAATGTATTTGCAAGATGCTTTTCATTTAATAAATTTACCAATAAAGACATTTTATTAATATATTTATTTTCCAATAAAGGTAGTGATTATATATTTAATTATTATAAGTAAGTATTTATATTAATTTAACTAAAAACTAAAATTTTAATAACAAGAAAAAAAATCTATTATCTAAATTAACTATTATTAAAACTAAAGCTTTTTTAATAATAAGAAAAAAAAAATCTATTATCTAAATTAACTATTATTAAAACTAAAGCTATTTTAATAATAATAAAAAAAAAAAAAAACTATTATCTAAATTAGAACTATAAGAGAGCATCGAAAAATTCATCCGCGTCGCTGTCAACTGGGAGTGTACCCAAAAGGCAGCATTGCCACGTTGAATAGCAATACCAATTCTTTCAACACTCGGGTCGTGGGGTCCGAGTGCTCGCATTCTCTATAAAGAGATCGCAAGGCGATTGGTCGACACTTCACGTGACCCAAGGGCTGGTCTGCATTTCGCACAAAGAATTTTTATTAATATATTATATTATATATTGTTTTATTCTTATAATATGTGCATATGTTACAGGTTTGGTGCTTATTGTGCTAATGCCCTTGAAAGTAATTTTTTTTTTTTTTTTTTTTTTTAATTCTTTATTTTTATAGGGACTTTTTCGCGTAGCGTATGACAGTCCCATCGTACCCTAAACAAAGTATGACCCTTACATATATAAACTACACTATCAGAGCCATGAACTGAAACAGAACTTCTGCATCGTCACAATTTGGCTTGCTTAATATTTGGTGAAATGTACCTACATCAGTTCTGCTCAGTTTCAGGGCCCTGATCAAACGATTCCTATTAGACTCATATCGGACACACTCCATCAACAAATGGTGTAAATCTTCCACAACTCCACACTCCTCACAGTTGGGAGAAAGAATCTTCTTCATCATGAAACTAAATTTGTTGCATGGAATGTGTCCAGATCTGAGTCTGTGAGCTGTAACAACTAATTTCCTACTTAGCCTACTATTTATAAACCAAGGCACACGACAAGGCTGACATTGGATGGTTCTGTACCATATCCCCTTTTCTAACGAGCGCTTATTAAAATACTCTTTCCATAAATCATAGCATACATTTTTGAATTTAGGTAAAAAATCCGAATAGTCCAATATAATATTATGTTCCTTCCCATCTTTAACTGCATATTTGGCCAAACTGTCAGCCTTTTCGTTGCCCTGTAAACCAATATGCGATGGAACCCATTGCAATCTCAATTGAACGCCTTTAAGACATAATTCATCTATCTTAGATAGTATAACATAAGCTACCGATGCACCTCTGAGACCAGAGGCGCATCGAGCTATATGTTGTAATGAACTTTTGCTGTCTGTACAAATTACAATATTTTGGAATAGACTGTTAACAGCATACGACAAAGCCTCCGAGATTGCAATGAGCTCCAACGTCATAATAGATGTTTGTTGACATATTTTAAAACAGTTGTTTTGATTATTTACATCCTTATTGCTTACATAATACGCAGCCCCATGCCCTTCTACACTTTTTGATCCATCAGTAAATATAGCCAGCCAACCATTATATTTCGTATTCAACTCCCTAATAATTTCGAATTTTAATAAATTTCTGTCATATGACTTTTTTGAAAATAAGACTGTGTCTAGGTCAGTTAGTATTATTTCTTTTATATTCATGTTAGTGACCCAGGTTCTTAAAGTAAACATTAACAAAGGATAAGAAGAAGCTATTTGAAAATCTCTAAGTTCGTTATATGAGGTGACCAGTAAAGGCATAACTTTATTTCTCCAATAGATATTTTGACGGAGAGCGTAGAGCTGCTCTAATAAATTGTTAGTTATATTATTATCTGAAGATTTAGATTTTAAACAAAATTTGTAACCTAGATATTTACGCCGTAAGTACAGTGGAGTCACACAGAGCTCACTCTCCATAACGTGTATAGGTGTAGTTTTGATAAAACCCCCTATTATCCTCATCGCTTGATTTTGAATTTTGTTCAGTTTATCTAAATGACACTTTGCACTTGGGTCATATAAGAAGCAACTGTAATCTATGCGACTTCTTATCAAGGATATGTAAATATGTCTCAAATGCTTAGGGTGCAAACCCCATGAGGTACCGGCTAACACTTTTAGTAGATTCAGACTCCTTTGCACTTTTTCTACTATCATGTTGATGTGTGTACTCCATCGTAGCGATCTATCTAACCACACACCTAAATATTTGTAATTGTCTACTACCTCTAATTTATGGCTATGTAATTTAAGATCCAATTCTAGCCTTCTAAAACCTCTACTATAAATACAAACTTTCGACTTCGTTGCCGATAATTCTAAGCCCACCTCATCCAGTATATTACAAAAATTATTTAGAGCTACTTGAAACTCATTTTGACTTTCACTAAGATTTCTAGAAGAACTGTACAGCACGAAGTCATCAGCATATTGACACATATTTACATTTAGAATTTTCTGGAAACATCTAATAGTGACCATATTGAAAAGAATTGGAGATATTGGGTCACCTTGAGCTAGACCTCGGTCTGTGTATCTTATAAAATAGTTATTTTTATCATTTTCATCTCTTATCATAAGGTGCCTTTCACTTAAAAAATTCCATAGATATCGACATATTTTTTTCCCAATTCCCAGTTCATCTAAAGTGTTTATAAGTTCATCTACTAGTACATTATTGTAAGCATTTTTTACATCTAAGAAACAAGCTATGGTTGGAAGTTTATGCGAAAACCCTAAATAAATTTGGCCTACCAATTTAACGAGACAATCCTGACACGACTGACCTCGTCTAAACCCAGATGTATATGGAGATAGTAGTTTATTTCTTTCAATGTACCACTCTAATCGTTTAGTCAGCATTGCATGAAAAATTTTGCATACACAAGAAATGAGAGAAATTGGCCTGAGTTTAAAACCATTATTAGGTAACATTTTTGGGATCGGGGTCACTAGTATATCACGCCATTGCGTTGGAATAATACCGGTATTAAAGATAAGATTATACAACTCCAACAAATATGATCTGCTGATAGGGGATAAGTGGAATATTAGTGAGTATGTTATACCGTCGTTACCGGGCGCTGTATCCTTCCGCTTAAAGCAGTTACACATTTCTTGTAACGTAAAGCTGTCCTCTAGTACTGCATTATGTGATTTAAAATATTGTGACTTTCGTATAACATAGTCTGGAGCGAGGTTGCATAGCAATTCAAGCTTTTGGTCATTTGAAACAGATGATTTTGATGAGGCGAATCCTTTAATCCAACCCATGCGTTTCCACATATCAGAACTGGTCGTGCGTTCATCAATGCTACTACAGTAGCTTTGCCAATCTTCCCTCCTTGCTTTACTAATGGCTTTTTCAGCAATTTCAGCTCTGTGTTCAAGTAATGTTAAATTATCTGGTGTGGGATTCTTTCTAAAATTTTTTAAGGCCAACCTACGCTGTGCTACTAAATGAGATAATGTAGGGGACCAGTAAGGCTTAGGCCGGAAATTATTATTCTGTTTATCACAACTCTTTATGAATGGAATGTGGTCATCAGCTGCCTTATTCACCTGTTCAATGAAATTGTCATACAAAGACTGCACATTAACCACATCAATAGGTTCTAATAAATATTTCTCTAGAGATTTAGTATATTCCAACCATTTTGCTCGCTTAAAATTACGTTTTTTCTTTAAACAACCGGAATTTAAATTATCCGCATATTTATAAGAAATTTTTATAAACAGGTGATCACTTCGTAAGCTTTCGTTCATAACACTCCACTTTAATGAAATAGATAAATCGGTAGAAACAAATGTCACATCGGGAGATGTTTTTTGAGCAGTATTATCAACCAAACTTATTCTTGTTATACTACCATCATTCATAGAAATAAACCCAGCGTCCAAAGCCGCATCATATAAGTGTATCCCTCGTCCATCCGTTTTAGATGACCAGGTTGAATGATGGCCGTTAAAATCCCCTGCAATAATTTTTGTACACAATTACTTTCAAGGGCATTAGCACAATACATTTGCATCTGTACTTGTGCAAAATACCTTTTTGTTATTCTGCCTTCTGTATAAATATAGTTTTCTGTGGTTTTATCATTTACTGGACATTTGATTTCAAAAGTAGTTTCAATAATCCCATTTGGTGAAGCAGGAATCAATCTTTTCCTAATTTCTTTTCAACGGCTTTCCTCACATAGGTTTCTAATTTTCGACTCCTAATTATGGTTGGTGTTTCTGGAATCCTTGCACCAAGAATGACAGCAACCAAAGTTCCATCAACTGTTCATCTACCGACTTCATAACATTTGGAAGCTGTTATTCTCCCATATCGAAGCTCATGCCACAAACCACTTTTATGTTGATCTTGGGTATCTCTTTCTGTATCTACACTGATATTATAAGGAGGAAAGATTTGTATTTTTGTATGCAACAAATAAACTCAAAAACTACTACCCCGATTTCAAAAATTCTTCTATCATTAGAATGCTACATTATCCCTGAGTAACAAAGGCTATATTTATTACTAGAAAATATTAGGGATCCTTACTAAAACTTCAATAATGTAACCCAAGGTGTCAATGTTCACCCGTGCGAAGCCGGGACGGACCGCTAGTTTTTTTATATTGGCACACATTGAACTCTTGTGAGATTTTCATTATAAATCTATCAAAATTTCCATCATTATATTTAATCAGTAGATTATGCAATGCGAGCATTCGTGCTTCATGTATTGGCATGTTTTTATTTTTGTTTTCTTACAATACAAATTTATTCATCAGCCTACATTCTGGTAGATTTTCCTTGGGTTTCCTTTATTTTAGCAAGATTGGACTTTTTCCAATAACACTCCACTGACGTGCAAGATGGCTCTTCAGTTTGGCGGTGCAACCACATCAACAATGCTACTCTATGTTTGCAGCCACCTTCAGATGTAGGACATATTTAAAGAACATAAAAAAACTGAAATCTATAAAATGAATTTTAACATTTATTTTATATTAATATAACTTTCGGATTGCTTATAATGCTATCTTAGTTTTTTTTTCTCATATAGAGTAAAATACCCTGCTGTTTGACCTTATACCTTTTATTTATAATATGATGATTTATTTTTCCATAGGTCGCATATCACGTCGCCTGGCGGAGAAGATTGCAGAGCTTGACACGTATAACGAACTGCTTTCAAAGCAGGCAGTGCAGTTGCAGCAGTACTTTGACAAATGCGTCGCGGCATATCCGCAGATCAATGACGACGCTTCCGAAGCGATCGATGCTGTTAAACTTGCTGATGGTTAGTGTTTTTTTTTGCAATATAACATGTAGTCGATATTTCGGTGAATATTATGGACTACAGCCCGCATAGTTATATCGATGATCCAAAAACAACAATTAGAGAATGAGTAAATTTTTCTGGAGAGTAGCTTAACTAAATAAGATTGTCGAGACCGACCTTCATGTAACTCAGTATAAATGTGAACGTGGATCGAAAAAGATGAAACATATGCCCCTCATGCATGTAAACGGTGCAGTATGTAGTATATAAAGATCAGTGGCCAAAGATTAAAATTACTTTACACGTTTTTATTTTGCACTCGACAACCGAAATCATGGATGTGTGAGAGAAGGCTGCCAAGCTTAAGTACGAATTATTTGTGAAAAATAGGTTTAATTAACTCACAACGTGCGTCACAATTCGCATGCATGGAAGGAGGCCAACAATGGGACAATTATGACTGACGGTAAAAGATCGTATTCTAATTTAAAATATATTTTAAATTATGAAACTTAACAATTCAAACGATTCTTGAGTAAAAAGGAAAAATGGTTTCAATAATGTCCTCCCAAATTATTTCCATTTTCCCTGGTCATCACTTATCATGGAATTTCAGTCACATTAATAAACGGCTTCACAAATTAGATTAGTATGACATCACTTCGAATTACAACCCACATTGCTGTTAATTTTAAAGATTGAATAAATTGTTTATGGAATAGATTGTTATAGTAATATCTTAGGTTTGCGCGATCACTACACATTATAATAAAACAACTTTTAACCGGATTAATCGCGTGTATTATTGGTTTTTTGTTTTTCCTGACGTTTCGAACACTTTGCAGCGTTCGTGGTCGCAGGAGGTCCTCCTGCGACCACGAACGCTGCAAAGTTGTTTTATTATAATGAATAGATTGTTATGTCTGATGGTCAATTGAAAATGAGCACTTCGGGTGCGTTAAATGAGATTGTATGCCTTACAACATTTTTGATTATGTCATGTATGCTAGTCTCAACGTAAAGAGCTCTTATTATAAATGTCTTATCTAACTTCCTACTAATATTATAAATTTGAAAGTTTGTGTGGATGGATGGATGTTTGTTACTCTTTCACGCAATAACTACTGAATCGATTTGGATTAAATTTGGCACACAGATAGTTTATAACCTGGATTAACACTTTTTATCCCGGCTGGACCCAATTCTGAAGTCCACGCAGACAAAGTCGCGGGCAGACGCTATAATACTATAAGAGTCTTATAGTGTCCTCAATGTTCCTCTTCGATAAGCGGTGATTGGAAATCATCTCTATACATTTCTTTCGGTCCCTCACAAAGCAAAAGATTTGTGCTGGTGGGTTCAGTTTTCCGCCTCAGGTCACGACTTGAAGATGCTAGGGTCTTGTGATAGAAGACTATTTTTACCTTTGGTGGTAATTTTTGTAAGGTGTATATTTCAATATACACCGACAAATTAGTATAGTAGACGCAAGTGCGTTTAAGCGTGAAAGCCTGGGTTCGATTCCCGGTTCGGGCAGTGTTATTAGTTTTCTCACTAGCAAAGAATATAAAGTTTGGAATTGTGCCCGGTAGATGGCAATAGGCTAGTGCCTCGGAGAGCACGTTACCGTAAACCGTCGATCCCTGTTGTCTAAACGAAGTTATATGACACACCTAATGAGTTGTCAGGTACCTGAGATTACAACCAGTCCTACCACGAGATCGTGTAATCCAGTAACTGGGTTGTGGAGGTCAAATAGGCAGTCGCCCCATGTGAAATACAAGTTAAGCTGTATCCAACAAAGTTGAGAAAAGGCTCCACAGATATAAGTAGATGGCAATAAGTTCACCACCTGTAGGGTGTTAAATGTACAAGTCAACAGTTCACCTTTACATGACCCTTCGGGGAGTAAATGGCATGATGCTGGTGTATTATTATTTATATTTTTTATGTAGGTAACGACCTGAGCTTGCACCTGGGCGAGGTGCGCGCTACAAGTGCGTCGTTCCGAGCGACATGTGGCGCAACTATCTCCACACTGCAACATTGCGCGGAACTGTTGCGCCGCCGGGAGAAACAAGCCAGGCAGGCCGAGGAGCTATATATGTGAGCTGTTTTTTTTTAATGTCATGACCATCAGGCAAATTGTCCACTTGACGATATGCTCACTACCGTGCCATCGACACGAATTTATCTTTCCAGAAAAACATATCTTATAATCTTCGTTTTCTAATATATAAAAATCTCGTGTCACAGTGTTTGTTATCGAACTCCTCCGAAACGGCTTGACCGATTTTTATCAATTTTTTTGGGCATGTCTGAGAATAGGTTGCTATTTTTTATACCCCTAGGTGATAAGGGTGGCCCTATACCGGAAAATTTATATGGCAGAACAACGTTTGCGGGGCACAGCTAGTAATCTTATTAAATCATCATCTATGGTGGCTCTACATGAAATGATCATGAAACAACATAGATATTGTCGAGAGTTCGTAACCAACCCCCCTCCCCCCCTGAGTGTCAACAACGTCTCTTCAAAGAATACTGGCGATCGACACACTACAGAAGAAATGTGTTATAATTTTCTGTAAGAAGGAGGCACTTCCCCAGTCTAGCAAAAACTTTAAAACATAGTTTTTAATTTGAAGTTCCAGATAAGATTCTATATACATATTACTTTTAGGGACTTTCTTTCCTTACCTAAATTATCATTGTTCAAAAACTCATTTTGCTCTTGCGCCAGCGAGCTTTTAGAAAAGCAAACTAGATGGCGCTACTTACATGTTCAAAACAAGCTGGTATTCTATAAGTTATTTTCTATGATTACAATTAATCGTATAAAATACTTTGTTACCTTGTTCCAAACTACGTTTTTTCACGTAGAGAAGTAGTTATTAATGAATAAAAGTAATGTAGGTATATAGAGTTCATAATTTGTTTTTGTTCTCAAGGGCTTTGAAGAATCAGCTGACAGAAGCAAGGTTGGCATCGAAACCGGGACCAGATCACGAGGTAAGTGCTAAGCGTTAATAAATAATTTAAAAGCTGAGTTGCCCGCGTCCGTAGGAGTGCACCCTTAAAATGGAATCCCTAAACGTGGCCCCTGGGTGGTGCAAAACAGGCAACACAACTCTGGTGGGAGACTTCGGCCGCGGCTGGTGGACCCACCGGACCAAGCCATGTCGTGAAGCGAACTAGTCGTGTTTCGGGATGTAGTCCGGAAGAACCGTTGTGGGAGACGGGTCTATACTATCGTTCTCCCCAAATCTATCCACTCTACCTAAGAGTGAATAGAATTATTCTGGATATACGTGCTCCATCTTCGGCCACACCATTGCTTACCATCAGGCAAGTTGGTGGCCAAAAATAAATCCTTTTTTGATAAAAAAAAAGAAAAACGCGTTACTTCTTTGATAATGTTTTTCACCATACATTAGAACATTACGGCAGTACTTTGTTTATGGTATTCTTCTCAACTTTCATTTTGTAGGATGTGTTGACAATAAAGAGGTCGTTACATTAAAGAACGGCAAAGAAAAATTACTATAATTCAAAATAAGAATGACAGAGTGTGAAGTTCATGTCGAGCGAGCGAACATAAAAAAAAATGCAAAGCTTAAGTTTGACTGCAGGCCGTTTGACTCCCATCCTACCCATAGTTCCTAACCACACGAAAAAAGGAAACGACAGAAAGAAATGAATATAAGTAAAACATAATTGCCGGTTTTTTCTAGTGGGTAGTTAGGAATATGAACTAATACAACATAGGTACTTATTTATTTTTGGACAGACCTTCTATTCTAAGGAAGTTATTGCAGATGTAATAGTAATGTTATGATAACCACGGCAAAGCTTTGTTAGTAGTACCTTTAATGTGGTATTAGGTTATTACATATACATACATTCTCGCTTCTTTTCATTGGGCTAGGCAGAAACTACAGAATGCCAGATGCTACAATCCTTACATACTCCTTTTCGTATTTATTAACAGTTTAATATGTTTATAAACGTGAACACAGCAGAAATATATAATATTTCGTTTATTATTAGTATGCGTGCTATGTGCGGTCTATTGGTAATATTCTATGGATTCTTATGACGTCAAACATAGTGACGTGAAACGCATACGTATAGCGTATTTTGGACAATAACTATTTGATGTTTGAATCAATTCGAGGAATTGAATTCTGCCAATATCAAGCAGATGTTTGAACATTGCGTGAATAAACCTATAAAAATATTAGTTTTAACAAAGGTAATAACATAACATAACCAGCCCATAACTGTCCCACTGCAAGGCAAGGGTCCCTTCTCATACAGAGAAGGTACAATCATTGATCACTACGCTAGCTCACTGCGGGATGGCGATTTCAGACCGTTAAGTCCAGGTTCACCGTATGTCTGTGATGTCTGAGATTAACTAAGAAAGTACATATGACATTGAAAAAGTCACATTGGTACATGTCGGATTTCAACCCACAACCTGTTGCTCAGGAAACGAGCCTGTAACCACTCGGTCACAGGTATATTTAGTTACACTGCCTTCTCATTGAGCAGTGATAGCCTAGTGGTATGACCGTAGGACTGACAAGTCAAAGGTCGCAAGTTCGAATCCAAGGCACGCACCACTGTCTTTTCGAAGTCATGTGCGTTTATAAACTAATTATCACTTGCTTAAAACGGTGAAGGAAAAATATCGTGAGGAAACCAGCACACCTGAGAGATGTTCTCGATGGTGTGTAAAACCATGTCAGAGACCTACGGGTGGTTTAAACTCTGACACTAGGTTGTTTCATCAATCACACGATAAGAAGAAGACTGCCTTCTCAATAAGAGAGACTCCTAAGCAGTGAATTTTGCTAAAAAGAGTTGCACTAATTAAATGCTTTTTTCATTGAGGTTTCATAGCTGTAATCTGAAAATAATAAATCAAAATGTAAATTGTTATTGTTTTTATTTTTTGTCTGTATGATTCTAATTTTAACCGTTGCAACTACGTTAACCGTATCTTTCTGAGGGATAAGTTTACCCTAAACCTATCTATCATACAGAAAATGACATCATATGTATTTTATGACTGCTATGTATTTATTTGATATAATACATAGTAGTCATGTAATTAAGACGTCTTTTGTTATTTCTTTACTAATGTACACCATTGTCGCTGCTGTGAATGAAACTAAAGAAGATTTTTACCTAAATAAATGTTTTCATAATCATATGTTGTATGTGAATAATTATACTTTATATAGATCCCACATATTGTGCGATCAAATACGAATCCATAACTACATTATGTTTTTGTGGAAAGATAACTACGGTCGTGAGCAGGATTCGGACCTGCCTCCCGGGTAATACTACAGTTGACTGAACCAACACTATTAATTCAATATATATATATATAAATACTCGTTGCGAAAATATAGTATTTACTGCAAAGTTAGTCGTGTCCTTTCAGTCACCTGTGTGGATTTCAGTCACTGATTAAATAGCGATGACGTCACAAGTCTACATCTTTAAAAAGTATGGCTTGGCCGTTTCGTCATTGTCGCACAAACTGTTCCTTATGTAGTTAAATGTTGTGTCACGTAATAGTTCCACTAACATTAAACTTAGACTAACCATAGCATCGCATATCATCAAGCCATACTTTTTAACCAAGATGTAGAGTTTGCAGAGTCAGGGCTTATTGGTAGAGTTATTTGTACATTGTTATAAATGAGATACAGTCAAGAGCTCGTAGAGCTATATACTTTGTATAGGCCTCGTAGACTATGACGCGTAATACAAATCCGAGCTCAGCTGTGAGTTTAGCTCTACTACAGATCTCATAACTTTTTAACAGTGAAAGCATTATGAACCTGGGAGTGTTGGCAACCAATTTAACATGAAATGTTTTTGGCGGCGTTAGAAACATTTACTTGTATTAATTTTGTTTTACTTTAACTATGGTTAACCTTAAAGTATAAGTCAAATAAATTGCATTATTTCTACATCGCATAGCATCACGCCTGTACCCCTAAAGGTTAGGCAGAGGATTACCGTTTCACACCCGCATTTCACCAACGAGTGTACAAAAATTATGTTTAGTTACTCGTAACCGCGCGGCCACACACTTGACAAGTGGCGAGAGGAAGTGGGCAGATACGTAGTGTGGCTGCGTTACTCGTTGCCGCTCGTCTTCCGGCATTTTTTTGTCGGAAGCTATTTCTATAAAATTTTAAGCTTCGATCTGGATTCGGATTCGCATGCTGCCATGTCACTGTCGTCTATTGCAAGGCGAATACTGAAATGCGGAGCAACGCGATGAATGTCGCAAGTAGGGGAGTCTGTGGCTGCTAGGGCAATATTCGCGGCAACACAATGAGCAGCACGATGAGCAGCGCGAAGGGCAGTGCGAGAAGCATAGTGTAGGCATTAGGTAGAGCTAGATTGTAGTTAAACCACAGAAAATATATTAATTAGTATTAATATCTGTTCCGTGGTTTAACTACAATCTAGTAGCCATATTGCTTTCGGAACAACTTAATCACGGGCACGCTTGTTATGTACCTGACTAATCCGGACTAGTGGAGTAGGGTTGAACAATAACCGTTACAGCTATAAAATATTGAAAAGAAAATATGGTCATGAGCAGGATTTCAACCTGCGTTCCTGGATGTATACTCGAGGCGCTCTGCCAACTAAGCTAAACTTCTGCTCTCTATTCCAACTTCATTTTCCGCATAACTTCAAAAATGTATAGTTTTCAAATTTGTTACTAAAATTATATAAGTGTTACGAGTGATTTCCGTTCCAGGCTTGTCACCATCTCGTCTGTCCGTTTCTTTTAACACACTGACTCACAGACGTATAACTATGTACGTCATAACAATTAAAATCTATTGTGTCTGCTAATTAGTGAGTCAAAGGGTATATGTTTTGAGAATAATGATACTAAATTGTGGCCAGTATATTAGTGTATTATGGGATTGCTTCTATTCTTTTATAATGAATTAACACGTCTAACATTAATAGTACTGATGGAGCGAAGGAGGAAGCTGTCATCTTTCTTCTTTTCTTCATCTCGATTTAACAGTGAACACTTCATCGTTTTTTGCGAGAGTAAATGGAGAATACTGTCAAAGTACTGTCGCATCAGTGTCTAAGGACTCATCGATATTCTTAGGCAATGTTCATTGCTTAACTTGACATGCATGCTGGTTTGCCCACTTTACCATTAAAGAGATATATGGATCTTTATATTGCTCTTAATTGACACATCTAAGTCGGTAAAATATTGAATATCAATTAATAATAAATATAATAAATCGAGAGGTATCGATATTAGAAGTAGCATCCATATTTAAAGTTATTTCCGTGATAGCTTACTTAAATGCATACTTTCTACGAGCTTTTAATTAATTTGCAATGTTTTTAAGTTAGTTTGATTTGATTATATCGTGCAAGTTCAACTTATCCTATGGAGTTGATTTATATCATGTCGGTTTAGTTCCGATTACAATGCATTTATGTGGTAAGCATGACCTGAATCGACATCCAGGATTAGCGTCAGATAAAAGAACTCTTCAACGGTCGACAGCAAAGACACGAAATTTTGAGTACGCATTTTATTATAAAAACCGTTAAATAAAAGCGTTTATAGGAATGTTTTTTTTTTTACTATTACTAAACTATTTATCGGTTAATAAATGTACTTTTTATGAATATTATTATTGACTATTAAACATACTACAGTTGATTTGTATTTTATCCGTAAGTAAACATATCAAATGATGTACGGATATAATCAAATTGGTTATTCTGCATTTTCAGTGCCTACAATTAAAATACTCTTATATTTTATTGAATTTATTGCCGTAGAGTCCGAATAACGGGTCTAAACAGACAGTCTGCATTTCACTTTTACACTTTAACTGCACATCAGCTGTACAAACTTTGTTATAGCAGTCCTAATGCAGTCGGTTGCAAGTTTTAAGTCAACTGTAGAAAAACTGCATCCAAATTGCACTTTTCTTCTGTTTAGAGCCTAAAGTATTCCCGAAATTGTTTTTATTATCCAATCTATCAAATTAAGTTGCTTTACAATATTCAGTCTATTTCACATCCTAGCCTAGCCTAGTTGCGTTTTTCAAACTTTGTCCATCTGGTTGGGCGGCGTGGTTTCACACGCTCCGTTAGTCGATGCATAGGCATCGATAAGGAGGTGGTTCGGTACTGACAATAATATTCAAGAATCATTAATTCCGTTTTATTTAACAGACAGATGTGATCATGAACTTAGATATCGTGCTGTGCTGGTATTAACAAAGGTTAGTGTAAAAACACCGAAACATGTTGTATAATGTTTCCATTAATAAAATACATGTTTACCAACGTGTCACGGCTGTTGGAGGAGCATTGCTTACACATTAATTTGTTACGATAAAAGTGTTTGTTAATTACAATCTTGTTTTGCACAACGATAAGGACGTTCCTGTTTACTGTGTATCTCTTGTTCGCTCCGACGGGACATAATTTTTGATATTGAAAATGTAATTTCCCAGTAATAACATATTGTTGTGAAGAATTTCTGGTAAATCGTATCGTCAAAAAGGGGCTATGTGAGCTGCGCTGCTTGACAGTCTTGAAATCAAGTCAAAGCAGTACTAGGTAGGCTCGCAAAATTCTGAAAATACACGCTAAATGGAAGACTACGAGTATTTGCGATGGGCTCAAGGATAGGATTGAAAAAGCTCCCACAAACTAGAACTGAAGCCAATTATTTCGTTGTTTTAAAGAAGTCCTGAATAACCTATTGATTAGATTATAAGTCTATTATGTATTAACACCTGTTATTGTTGTCATTTTATTATTGACATAACGTATTTAAACCGTTTCAAATTATGCAAAACTTCCGTAAGATCTGATGGCTTCCTACAGTCCACATTGTGCATAATGAACCGGTCAAACTGACATGTTTTTGATCGCAGTATCGATATCAGTGATAGCAATCTATGGTAACAAGCGCTAGACAACTTTCCAAGTTTTTATAGAAGTGAAAATTACTTAGCGATATATCCACGCTGCATAGTATAGAATGTTTTATTGGCGTATCGTGGTCGGAATTATTTTCTACTCGAGCGTCACTTCGGGCGCGGACGCCAAACTGAACGAACGTCCGTTCGTACATCTTTCGTTTTTATTTATTTACTTTCGTGTTTCGTTGACTTTGCCGCTATTTCTGTGCTTTTATCTCTAGCCTTGATATAAAATTAGTTTCCATTAAGTTTAGTGATGTTTGTATTGTGTTGAAGTGAATTAATTTCGCTGATATGAAGTTCAAAATTTTCAAGAAGATTCTGCGTCAGGTATGTTGACTCGGCGTTGTAACAGTTCAGTGTTGCAGAATGTTTACATGAAAAACTGCATGGCTATTACTTATAAATAGATCTGTTTTCATATTAGGTCACTTTGACTGCCTTTAGTTAACTTGGCACTCTTTGAACAAGTGTTTCTTTTCAATGCTGCCTGTATTGTTACGTTATCTGTCTGTGGTTGGTTTGAAATTATTTTCGAACAAAATTTTGTTTCTTTTTACATAATCTAGTTCGGCTATACTAAATATTTCTAAAGCCTTCTAAAGCACCTAAACAGTCAGGGTATGGTTGTAGTATGCTCATTGTGGTATTTGGTGCAAGGCGAAGTACTCGAGTTATTACCAGATTAATAACATAAACAAACCCAAGGGCAGGCTTTCTTTGCGAGGCTACTTTTTTAGTCAAAGAATAATTGATCCTTCATTTCTTCCATTGGTATAAGAAATCCACTATAACTTTGTTTCACAATACTTTAATTGGCAGAGTAAGACTTTATCCGTAATGAGATGACTTTTGTGGAATATTCTCACGATCATCTTATATTTATACATGTTTTTAACATATTCTAGTGTCAGTTTGATTAAAAATAATAATTAGAGAAGCATTTAAAATGTTCAACACACCGGTTCCATTTATAGTTATTCGTGTCTGTCTTAGTATGTTTTGGGGACAGGCAAAAATGACAAGATACTGTCAAATTAAGTCATTTAAGAATGTCAGATATCTCATTTTCGAAAAGAGTCAATCTATATAAAACTATTGTTAAATGTGTCTCTTAAGAAGGCAAGGGCCAACTGCTGTGCAAGTGGCATAGTGCGGCTATGCGCAAAGGCAAAGGCATGCGCGTGCGCAGCCGACAGCAGCCGGTTTCAGAACCATCGCGCATCTAGTTCCTACCACATTGACCTACAAACCATACTGGTATATCTACGTGACATGTACCTTAATTAATCTTTTTGAAGAATGTGACAGGGAATGTGATTAAATGACGTTTGATTCATAAAGATATCATGTCAACACAAAATGTAATTACTTATTGATACGAAAATGCCCGTTAGCCTAGTTATGTTTGTTATGTATTCAGGAATATGTATTTTATTAGTACTAGGTGACAAAGGTTCAATATTGATGTCTCTCTGATGACAATAGATATGCCAGTCGAAGTTAGTTTGATATCAATGTATGTCAAATACGATTTTTATTTATCGTCTATTGATGTTAGCTTAAATCAGAAACGATTATTTTAAAGTCATACCCCGTTGCAACTTCTGGTTGGTCAATGATCGTTGAGTTTATGCAGCGTTTAGCGCAGTAATCTGTAGATTGCTAAGAGCATCTTCTGTAAACCGTCGGTCCCGCCTGTTATTAACGGTAAGCCAAGTCAGGTGCCTATGGCCGAGTCTATCGTCCGCATAGCACGGCCTTCGAGTTGTGGTGATGCCCCGAGTGTACCCAGATATCGCAGAAAGAGTTAAAATTAAAGTGGAAGGCCCAGAATTGGGCCACGCTGCATGGGTCGCGAATGCCATGTATTGCAGTTCTCGCAGCTTATTCACCCAAGGCGGGAGTAAGTATCACGGCGGAGTTTTTAGTGGGTGCGACACCGCCTCCGGGTGGTGTAGTATAAATCAGGCATTTTCTCCGTCTATAAATCTAAACATTCTCTGCAGGCTTTTGCACACCTATGAATTATATTACAGTCACTAATTGTTTACGCTTCATATTTCCAAAATATCATTAGGAATGCAAGAACAAAATAGAAGAAAGTGAAAGGATTATGTGAAGTGTTAGTATTATTACGTTTACTTCCTACGGCTATGTATATTTTTCGCTCATTACTACTTACGTAATTTGCTTTTGCGAATCGCATAATATCGTTCATATTGTAGTTTTTGTTACATGCCTAATAATTCGCGGTTATTCAACTAGGTTAATAATATAGCTGATAATGTCCATTATGTAATTTAAAGCGCAATTTGAAGCTAAAATACGACGATGAGGTGGCGAGATGTCCTATTTTATTCAATTTTGTTTGAGTCTTGCGGTCTTGCGTACATTTTTGTACTATTTATTTTTTCAACCGTACCGTACCGAACTTATGACCAACAAAAAGTTCTGGTTATTGGAAGATCAGAATATTATTTTAGTTTGAGTACAATTGTATCGAACAATTTCAGAATGTTCCATGAGTTTATATTTTATTTTATAAGACTGAGTTCTAAGAGCTAAAATCTAGAGCAACATCCTTTTTATTGATTGATTTACTGTCTTACGGTAGCCGAAAAGAGATGAATAATCTTTTTATTGTGTATTGAAATACAAGTACCTGACTCATGCAACTTATAATAGTCGCACGGATTAATGGAGCCGAGAGAATATACTTATACAATTAGGCACTCATAGTACATTCAGTTCGACGATAGATGATCTTACGTGGCTCGTGCTTCGAAGAGCACGTTTAGGTAAGTGTCAATTCAATAATTTCATAGTTTTGTGTAAGTCAGAAGTTGTAACTTGTAAACAGATACAGATATCCAGCTTCATAAGAGTAGGCTGGAAGCTGACCTTCTGACCTTAACCTCGTCTATTGAGCCATCAGCAACGTTACAATTAGGTTAGGGTCGACAGGTAAAGGCAACATTCGTCATAGTCTGATAATGAATGCCATCCTTAATCCTGAGCGCGTCGCGTACGAGATCGAGACGATATTTAATTTACTTACCTTTTATAACTACTCCTCATCATAAAGATTGGGGGTGGCGTAAAGTTGGTGATTATGAAGACGATTTAAAGACATATCCCACTGGTCCTCATTAGCAAGGAATAGAAGTGAGTGGAAAATGAAAAGGATGCTTTTGCCCTGAAGTGGGACAAGGTAGGCTAGATAGATACGGAGATGCTATTATTTTAACTGCAGTTATTGTTAAACGTAACTTGTTGTTGAATAAAAGTAATTATAGGTTTATGGCACTAAACATTTATCGTGCAAACGTGAAAAGCTAATAGATATTATTTGCTATGTAAAGTAAATAACATTAATGATTGCAAGTACATTTCTTTGTCAAACACGTTGTAGAACAGTTACATTGATCGCTAAATAAGTATAGAATATTATACTCATCACTTGAGAGTTGTCCTTAAGTAAAACGTGATTGGACTGCGGTCGGGAGGTAATCTGATATGTTTTACTAAAGAACTGTACACATTAGAGATGGAAAATGACAGTAACAATATCATTACTGCTGAGGTAGCTAAAATATTATGTCTAGTAGGGTATCAATAAAATGTATAAATAAGTTGGGATCTGCTACTGTGAATACCTTGTAACAAAAACCCTGTCAAATCCTTCAAGGTCATACTTTGTATCGGTACATGAATAAATTGATGTAATATTTATGTAAAATAGTAAAATACTTTTAATGACAATGGCTTAAACTTGTATACCTCGGCCTTACTGATAGATCTGCCGCGCCCCAGTGCGTCAGTTGTGAACCGCATGTCGATAGCCGCGGGGGCTATCGCTAAAATGTGATGAATTGAAAGACTGAATTAAAGATGATTATTGAACATTTGCAGTGCTATGTTCAAAATGTATGTATAATTTTACTTTTCCGAAGAAATTTCGAAGTAAGCCAACTTAAAGCTGAAGAAGAAGCTCCTAGAGCCAATAGAAAAATGTTATTTTGACATTAGTGTTATGTCAAAATGGTTTCAGTTAATGGACTTTTGTATCCCATTAAGTGTCTTTCGGCTCGAACACAAGGTGCCTACGGTCTTTAACTTATAACTCTACCTTAGCTCTATACAATACAGCATACACTTCATGTTGCAGCGTAATGGGGTGACTAGCTATGCACAATAAAATGTGCATTTGAGATTTTCAACCCATCTCCCATTCGACTTATGACAATGAGTTCCTGTAAGCCAACTGAAAAGACCTATATGATTCAAAATAGAATGACTCATAGTTCAATAAACATCTCGGATGATCATTGTGTTCGAGAAACTTTAATCTTACTCATGTTCATTGAAAGCGATCTGCTCATTCCTTACTCACTCAATAATACCTATCAAGTCATTTCTTATTTTTGGGGGGCAAGTTGGCATAATTCTCTTAATGTATTACACGTATAATGCATCATTACGTTACTTGGAATACCGTCAGATTAGCTGCAAACGAGCCAAATGCAAACTAGTTTAATCCGCCTGTGTCGATCAGTAGCTCAATTGTGTGCTTATCTCTTATGGTAGCTTACCACATAATACTTACATTTTCTAGGGCTCCCCAAAGCTTCTGAGTGAGAGGAATTGAATTTTGTTTGACTGTGATGCCGGCTGATACCTACAAATAGAAATGGCGCCGCCCTAAAATAAATTGGGATAAGGCAACGAGATTTTATTTTAATGACTTTGGAAAAAGCGCATCAGAAAAATCATGATGGTGATAAATTCTCTTTGATATAAAACAAGTTGTTACTCGCGGAATGGACCACGTGCAAAAATCACGAACTATTTATCAACCAAGTTTTATTAAAATATGTTAAGGCGTGTTTGGAGAAGATCCGAACTTTTCCATTTAAATAGGTATATTCGTGAAGTAGATAAGAAATATCAATTTGAGGCGTTTAAAAGGAAATGTTATTCAATTTCCTTGATACGGCTTCTAATTTTTATATTTTCAATTATTGCTTTTAAAATTAGTTTTGGAATCAATTAATTTTCCTGTTAACAGATTGAGTACTCCTGTTGTAATATTTCGTGGTATTTGAATCGTAAAGCCTTACATGTGTTTGAAATCGAGTACTTAAAGGTCCGATATCCCTAGAAAATGTTTGCAACTTGAAAGCGTCAGCCCTAGAAGATCACCTGGCACAAAGCCTAGTTCAACAACATGGCGTATGGCTCCAGTCACTTTTTATAGCATAATGACAATGTCATTGACAATGTGCCAAATGCACTCGAGCCTCATTTGTTTGACATGCCAATATAGGTGCAGTGTTCAGTTCATTCTTAGATTGTATGCTTCAGTTCATTCATTGAGCCGCTTAGAACCAGTTACAACCTCTAGTCGGTAAACTGTTGGAGCTGATTCATTCATGTGTCCGTTTCGGAGGGTTAAAGTTTCAGCTGTTATTCAAATAGCAGTCAGTAAGCCGATTCAGGGGAGTACGAACGACTTGAACAACTCTGAAAAAAGCTTGGCTCCTAACTACACGAGAAGAAGTTAATTCATTCTTTTGCTTAATTTGATACTTCGATTCTTCAAGTAAATTTCGGTACCGGTACCAAAAAAAAAACAGTCTGCTTTAATTTCGTATCCTACCCAACATGGTACGGTCGAGAATGAAACAGTCTATCCCCTATTCTCGGATATCTATTAACTAGGTATTCAATAATATAATGAAATGGTTTGTGTTACAATATATAACGTCCTAATTTATTAGGTAATTTCCTTTTAAGGGGTCAATGTGTAAGTGATAAGGATTAATTTAAGCCATAATTAAAATGTTTACAACAAGTTTACTTTTTTCATAATGTTCGCGTTGAAGGAGCAGTTTTCGGACTTCGTCGAGTTTAATCCTGTTTCTAAATTTTTAAATTCTGAAACTGTTTCATTAACAGTAGTTATGTGCTTTTGTAAAATAATTGACGGTTTAATTTGAACTTCTCTTCGAGATAAGGTGTTTCGGTGTATAAAATAATGTTCATTCATCTTATATAACAAATTATTTGTAATAACAAATTATTTGTAATAAACTAGCAATAGTTATTACAAATAATTTGTTATATCCATTTAATTCTTAGCTTAAGTGAATGTATTTGATGATGGTTTTAAATTACCCCTTTCAAAGGAAATTACCTAATAAATTAGGACCTTATATATGCGAAGTAGGTGTTTTGCTAACTCTAAGAAGGATAACCTATCTAATAAAAAATATACAAACCTAATTGTGAAATTGAACATCCTCCTTTTTGAAGTCGGTTAAAAATTTTCACCAGATATGCTTACCATGTATATGGTGTAATTGTTTATCGGAATAATGTGATTGGCATATACCATTTGTCTACATTTAAATAATTACGTTGTGATAGTACTACGTAGGTTATTAATTTGATGCATGAACTGGGGTGGGGGCCATTAACCGTGGCCACTTCTCATTGATTGGACGAACATTTTTGTTATTGCTTTTAAGGTTTCCGGTAGCTAGAGCGTAACACACGCTAGGTGGAACACAACGAAACATTTAATTAACATGCTAACGTTATAATTAGTATGTTTTATTGCCAATATAAACAATAACAACTAGGAATTTCAGATTTGCAATACTCTGTATAGAGTACAACAATATATAGAGATCTATTAAATTAAAATAAATTTTAACTGATACAGATAAATCTTTGAAAAGCATTATCGCATGCATAGCGAACTCTAGTTATATTTTTTTGTGGAAATAAAGTACCGTCTGTAGTATTTATCCGGGAGGCGCAGGTTTGAATACTGTTCATGACCGTATTTTCTATTCACGACTTCATCTTCATCTAAGCTATTTTTACAACTTGATTGGATTTTATATTAAAATTTTGTGATTCTACGATAAATATCTACATGTACAACAAAAAATATTTGTCCACCTTTCTGGACGAGGAACTCGCATCATAATTAGTCTAAAATGGTATGAAATGATGAAACAGCTAGCAAAATTTCAATGGTTTTGGTTTCTTGATGTAACGTTTTCTTGCGTATAAGCGCGACGCGACTTTACGCAAACGCAAGGATGCGATAGTAATTCAATACTAAGTCGTAACACGTAGTGGGAGTGTGTAAGATCTCGAAAATCGTGTCGCAATGTCGCGTCGCGTTTAAGTAGAAATAAATAAATACATTTAAGGTTTATGGACCGCATTGATGGCCGTATTAATATATGTACAAGTTCAAGACCATCTCATCAACATAAAGGCGATTCCATAATTAAGCTCACATATCGCTTTGGAATATACGAGTATTATTCACAGATTGATTTGTTTCTTATTTGAAAACTGTTTGTCTGAGTACAGATATATCTTTCAAACGCATGCGTAGCGAATAATAAAGTAATTTATTTTTTGTGGTAAAAAAGCCCAAGTTTGTATCTTACTCCCGACAGTATTTTTCTTTCAAAAAAAAAAGATAACTTTTTGACTGAGTTTAACTCTGTTTCCAAATTTTAAGATTCTGAAACTGTTTAATTAACAGTAGATATGTGCTTTTGTAAAATAATTGACGGTTTAATTTGAACTTCTCTTCGAGTTAAGGTGTTTCGGTGTAAAAAATAATGTTCATTCATCTTATGTATGATTCTATCCTCTTTTGGTAAGAAGCCAAACATTAGTTGATAAAGACGTTTCACCAAAATCGTTGCATGCGATCGTAAATTATATGTTTTTAATGGTGCCCTAATTGCTTCGAAACTAAATATGTATGTGATTTGAAAAAACAGTTCGTAGTAAAGGTCAGTATTATGCGTTGTTGTCATAATTATGCAGTCGAAAATACGTATTAATTGGTCTTTTATTTTTATTCAAACGATTTCTTGATGTGAGTGTTAAAGTGCGAATTAAAAATATTCCTTTTCCTTATAGACACTGGATCTACTCTCTCTTCCACAGAAGAAGAAACATTGTATGAACGTATTTTATAAATAACCTTAGGTTAAATTATATTCGGGTTCATGTATGTTTTTAAGATTATTTTTTCCACCATAACTTCTAAGCGCCTAAACCGATTTAGATCTATGGGGTATAGTTAAAATCCTTACAATATCCCGGATAACAGGCTAGTAAGATTTAATAAAATAGTGATATAGTGGTTATGGTACACAAAAATATGTGAGAATTAAACAAAAAGCAAATGGCAGGCTTGTGTTTTAATTATTTAAAAAAATTTAATTCATTAGTTGTGTAACCTTGTTTGTACTGACATGTGCTTTTATTTTGCAGGATAG
Organism: Xylocampa areola; assembly: GCA_935421205.1. Lineage (NCBI taxonomy): Eukaryota > Metazoa > Arthropoda > Insecta > Lepidoptera > Noctuidae > Xylocampa > Xylocampa areola. Next base: position 12,058,544 of record OW285218.1, on the reverse strand, counting down.
TATAATATGTTTATATTAATAATTTATATAATATAATTTGGTTTATTGATTTTAATTATTGGCGTTTTAGTGGGGGTTGCTTTTATAACGTTTATATTTTATTATATAGTTGTTGATTAACTGACTGCCAAGTTGGTCTAGTGGTCCTAAACGCGATTGCTGAGCATGAGGTCTTGGGTTCGATTCCCCGGTCGGGCAAAGTAGTATTGAGTTTTTCTGTTAGAAAATTCTCAGTAGCAGCCCGGAGTTTGGAATTATGCCTGGTCGATGGCAATAGGCTCACCGCCTATTAAATGGGACTTAATAACAGCATTGGGGAAATGTGGGTGTAGTATTGTACTCACCTCTGCCTACCCGTTCGGGAAAACATACAGGCGTGATGCTATGTTTGTTGATTAACTGTTGTGAGTAAATGTTGATTAACTGTTCACGAACTCGGGTAACATGATGCATAAGAAGGCGTGTGCATTCTTAGTATTCGCTTCAAGTATCTTGTCAACACATCCAAAACATTATGCTGATAAAATTACTCGTTCTTTGTATCTACTTAGCCCACTTTCCATGAACCTCAATGAATTAAGTTGTAACTGGTCTCTTTACAATGTTTTATTTTATTTGATCGACGACTTTTCTTCCATTAAAAGTTGTAAAAACTGCTCTACATATCCTACGCGTAGGAAATAATGCAAAAAAAGAACCGCCGAGTTTGGCTCGGAATGTATGCATTTTCCATTGAAAATACTACGTCATCAGAACATCTGGCTAGTTCACTCTGAACACTAGTTCTCCTTGCACTATTTTATATGAATAAGATACTGCAAATTCACACGCGATGACTTTCGTTATATTATATAATTATGAGACAATGACCGGACAGCATTCTAATTGGATTAAACAATGTTCTGACTTGGCTACCACTGGTATGACTCATAAAAGTGGACCATAACAATAGTAATGTGTTTTTAAAAAGTAAAGACGGCGTTGTCCCATAAAAGTTAGTAATAGGAATAGTACATGGGATGAGTCAAATGTCTGGAACTTGTTGGAATTATTTATATTCATCTCATCCTTCGATCACGTCATCGTATCATCCCAAAGGTAATGCAGAAAATGAATTTCCTGTCGAAATTGTGGAGTTTCCATTACTACCGAAGTCCGAAGTTGCCAGATATAATATCTAAGATTTGATTGCCCTCAATAATAATAATATCTTATACATATATGTCCGAATAGTGAATAAACTGAAAATTAGTTAATGGAGAGGAATAATGTTTTCTAAATTGAACACCCTATCTCCAAGGGAAAGAAATACACGAACTTACTATCCCATGTACCTAAAGAATATTTATTTCTACTGATACAGAATTTCGGTGAATTGTGGGTCCTACCACCTCTCCTAACCCTTCAGGGTACACAGAATAACACAATAACGGAATTTCAGTTTATAATTTATGTAAAATTCACGCAACAAAACAGAGTTCAACGTATGTAACCATGAGCCCATGACCTTGCTACAGATTGGATCATTTATTTCCAGCGTTTTGTTAATAACCTTCTACGTGTATATCTGTTTCTAAAATCGGTAACGATTGAGCGTTAACCGATTAGTCGATTAAAGGTTATTGGGCACAATATCTATCGATTTGGGGTACCCTAAACGTATTTCTTGGTAAACTTAATTTATAATGCTGGCATGTCAAAACATCCATTGAAGTCTTGACGTAAAAGTGATTTGTATAGTGAAAAGTACGTCAATATATTTGTTTTGTTTATTTTTGTGGGACGTATTTGAACAGATTTAAACGATGACAGCTTAAGGCCATGGCTAATCCTTAAAAAGTCGCGTAGACTTCGAATGTAAACTCAAGGAAGCTGTAATGAGTGTAGGCTCAATGATTCTTTTAATCGTTTCGTTTAACCCAACAATTAAAATCATCTGCAGCTATTCCTTCCTTACAAGTATTTAGGCATTCTCGTCTTTACGATCAGTGCTAATCGCTACTTAAGATTAAGTACTTGTTGTCTGTTAGTATCTCCTGATTGCTCTTTAGTTTGTCAATTTATCTCTTCGGCCATCACCACTTGCTAGTTCTTCTTTTACCGCTGTATTATGTGAATATGAAATACGATAATGTCAACTTACATTTGTGTATTTCATCATACAATGTAGTTGTTGAAGTTCGTAGTTAAATTTTGAAGCTATTGTTACTGTATGAATCAACATTCGCCATTATGAAAAGTTCAAGTATGTATGTAGGTCAAATGAGTTGAATGTGGTTCTCTGTTTAATTCAATTATTATCATTGCATTACTAATTTACTACAGTCTTTTGACAGGACTATATTTAACTCTATCGAGTTAATGAATTAATGATCTCATGAAGCGCATAATGTTTTCGTGTAATCATTTATTATTCTAGTTATTTTCATTACATAGTTTTTTTTAACTGGTTTGCCCCTGGACTTTACACGTTTTATGAGCCTGTTATGTCACTGCAGAGCAAATGTTGAAATCTCACTTCCCTCTATCCATGTTATTCCGTTCAACTGCAGTTTAACTCAAATACCTCGACATTGTTCTGGTTTAAGGTTGTTGTGTCGTTCCAATAAAATAAATGTTATTGTATAAGATTCCGTTCACGTTATTTAAATTTGTTCAGTTTACTTAAAATAACTTTTTAGAAAAACAAATAGTTGCCTTGACAACTGTGTTACCGTGTGACTTTGTTATGGCTAAGCTCTCCACCACCACCACTCTCTCCGGCTACTTACTTGCCAGATAGTAAAACAACCCGTAGGAGAGTCCTTGGCGTAAGTGTCTCTTCATTATTTTGTAAATTTTCACTACAGTTACTTCTGAAGCATTACTTACGAAATGTACCTACAAGCGTTTTTAATAAACAAACGTCCAATCCCAATCTGCCACAGTCAAGCTGTAGTATATAATTGATGACTTTCATTTGTGTGCTGAAGTATAATTGATGTCCATTACGCGTTTGATAGGTTTCAGTTCAATGGAAAGTTCCTTTCACTGTGTTTATCATTTATACTACCCACGAGCTTTATATAGGACAGCAGAAAAGCGTTGCAATGTAGACTTTCGAACCTAAAAGCTCTATTCTTGTTTAATAAGATGTTATGATAGAAAAGTAAGTTAAGTGTTAAGCTTTGATTAAGGTTATACACCATCTTCTACGTTTAAATCGTTAAGCTTAAATCGACTAAAAGCTTTAACTTTTAATCATTAATCAAACTAAAAGAAAGTAAAACATGCACAGCTCATGTATGTACCGACAACGACATGAAAGGTACCAATTATCGCCATGGTGTTCGTTGGTTATTCCGTAATCGGACTGTAGCTTTGTTTCTCATTCTAATTTCCATTTTGTTTATTTGTTACTGATTTATTATTACTTGTTGAGCCGAGTCAAAGGCTTATTATACGTCTTGACTAACTCTGACACTAGATGGGATCACTACACTAAAGACGAAATTTTGTTGACAACAAGTTAAGTCAAATACTAGACTTGACTTTATCATGTAACTAGTAGCTTCTACCCGAGACTTCGACTGTGTGGGCTTCAGAATTGGGTCCAGCCAGGATAAAAATATCATAAACTATCTAGTGCCAAATTTCATCAATCAGTTCACCAGTTATTGCGTGAAAGCATAACAAACATCCATCCATCCTCACAAACTTGCGCATTTATAATATTAGTAGGATATGATAATACTCGTACGATGTGTGCGAAACCCATAAAAAATGCACACAGATAACAAATATGGTTCTCTTTTGAATCGCAACAGTTCTTTCCTGACCTTTCCTAGACGTAACATTATGACATCATCATTGGTAAGGTTGGCAGAACAAAATCGCAAATGACGCGTTGCGTATAAAGACAGACATTCTGTTCCCCTCATCATGACGTCTACCGGTTGACGATATTACGTCATCCTATGTTCCCGTAACAAATGGTTCTGATGGAGGCTACATAGGGTTTGTTATGATGTCATTCAGTGAAGTGGATGTTGTGTTTTATACAAATTGGTTTTGAGACGTTCTGTGAGAACGTGAAGGTTTTCCTTCAGTTTCATTTAGTGAGTAAATCTTATTTGAGTCGGTGGAAAGCGATGTTTGTCCATTTGATTATTAATTGTTTTATTCTCAGAATATAGCTTTACTTAGCATTTTGTATTATTTGTCCACAAGGTCAACTTTCTTAAACTGTTATTATTATGCTAGTGGTAAGGAAAATATGAAAAGAATTTAACTATAAAACTGAAAAAGAACAAGCTCTGTTAAGTATAATAATAATACATATAATAATGTATTCGTGCAGTTCAAGTGACGATGAATATATTGTGAACTTTAAAAAAAAAAAATACATATAATAACATTTAACGGATCGCCGTCTGTACATGGCAGATATACAAGAAAAAATATTATTGGGACCTTTATCAACACAAATAGCAACCAAAACAATGATTGTTAGATTTTTTTTCTGATTATCTGTTTGTCTGTGCGTTTGTGCACGCTAATCTCAGAAACGGCTTATCCGATTTACATGTGGTTGTCACTAATATAATGTGGTAAGCTTCACTTAACATTTAGTGGTTGTTTCATGTCAATCAGTTCATAAATAAAAAGTTATGCCAATTTAAAGAATCACGTAGAACATTTGTTAATTATGAATTTGTGTTCAAACTCGACATCCACCCGGAGGGAGTCGCTGGCACAGCTAGTATAAAATAATTCAAGATATGTCTTTGAAAAAGCATTAACGCATGCTTAGCGAACTCTAAAGTTACAATATTCAATGGAAAAAGAATACGGTCGCGAACAGGATTCGAACCTGCGCCTTCCCGGATAGATACTCCAGGCCTCCTTTAGAGTTCGCTAAGCATGCGTTAATGCTTTTTCAAAGACATATCTTGAATTATTAAGGTAATTGCATTCTGTACGACATTGTATTAACTGCAAAGTTAGTCGTGTCGGTTCGGTCACTTGTAAGTACTGAATTGATTGCAATGACGTCGCCATAAGACGTGTTAAAATATGGAAGAAGAATTCGCGGTGGTGAGCAGAGGTCGAGATGGCTTAGATGGTCAGAGCGCCTGGAGTATCTATCCGGGAAGGCGCAGGTTCGAATCCTGTTCGCGACCGTATTCTTTTTCCATTTAATATTGTAACTTTAGTATAAAATAAATATGATGAAATGGTGCTCTAAGCTGTAAATTGTGACAATAGTTATAAAGTCAGTTTGTAGACATAGTTGAACAACTTTGTCTAGATGTCGCAGATGGATTGTAGAATCAGTTGTTTTAAAACTGATAGCTGATTTAAAACACAGTGCTGTTATGTGAAACCGGTGAATGACGTTTAGTGGTATTCTATAATTACTGATCTATAACACGCATAATTGTATAAGCCTCTTGCGTTTATCAATGCAGCGGGTCAACGATCAGAGGTTATGTAACACAGCGTGAAATGAAACGTCAGATTTTAGATTTTAGTTCATAATATTGTCGCTCATGGCTCTGTGTCTTATCAACAATAATATAACATAAATTTCAGTCAGTAGCAAATATAAAAATTATGGAAAATTTGACTGATGTAAATATTAAACTACATATTTAATAAAATAAATGAAATTGACGCATGAGCGAGCGAAGCAAGATCGGGAGTTCCGTGCAAGCGTAGCGAGCGAACTACCCCCGTCATCCCCTTCGTGTTTAGGTTTTTTCTGACCTTCCCTCTTATTTTTATGTCTGTAACATAAAAATAGCAGCCCCGCTTTAAGCGGGCAACCCAGCCACGGAAAGTGCAGAAACGGCAGTTCAGAATACAGTCACAGTACATTATTTCTTTTACTTGAGTGTTGACTGTTCATTTAATATACCTATAATATAAATAAATCCTTCTGACTGTACATATGTCTAAACGTGGGTAACAATTTTGTTAAACGTATAGCAATGACAATCCAGCTGAATGTGTTCAGCTGTTTTATAATATGGATCTTTTTTTGTAAAATAGCTAGCAGTTTTGTAAAACAGCGCATTCTACCATCCATCTGCGACATAGACATAAAGTTGTCAATTCTATGGAAATTCGTTTAGAAGTTGGTACAGTAAGTACTTTTTATTTTCAGGTACCAACTTTGAAAACTATTTTATTATCAATATAAGCCTCAAGGCAATTGTTTTCACCGAATGTATAAACATAAAAATACTATTAACATCAGAGTAGTCACCTTCAATTGGTTGAGATAAGAGACCAACACAAAATGAACATACCTACCTATGTAAATTGAACAATAATTTGGCGTTAACCGATACCGCAAAGGAGGAAGTTACAGTCCAAGAATCACAAAAAAAGTCTCAGTTTTTAGGTAGGTACCTGTTATCATAACATTCACTAATCAGTAGGTATTTAGTGTTGTGGTAACGACCAAGTATGTAACGTATACGTCAGGATCTCTTTGATGTGCTAATTCCCTCACCATATCCTAGAACAAAGAACTGTTGTTGAGTATTCCACGCCGGTCTCACAGTTGATGTAATAAAACAACCTTGAAGTTCCAACGTATGTGGTTTATACGATATAGTTCAACGGAACAGGTGACTCAGACCAGATAAGATCAGTTTGAACTTTTAGGAGAATCAGATTATTGCTAGAAAAACTTGCTAATTTTATTCTGGTATTTATAGGGAACTTGTTTAATTGATTTTGCATTTTATTAGAAGAGAAGGTCAAGGAATAGATGTCTGGTTTTTATATTTATACCATAAATTGTACATCAAAGTCACACTGTGACTAAATTTAATTTCTTACTAATTATTCTGTATTCCCCAAAGGGGTGGGCAGAGGTGTACACAGTTGTACACTCACATTTCACCAGTACTGTTATTAAGTCCCATTTAATAGGTAGGTGGTGAGCCTTTTGCCATCTACCGGGCACAAATCCAAACTCCGGGCTGCTACTGAGAATTCCCTAAAACAAAATCACAATATCCAATCCAATTGGGGATGTTCGCTATGCGACAAAAACCATAATAAAAAAACTATAACACTGCCCGACCTGGGAATGGAACGCAGGACGTCGTGCTCTGCAGTCGCACATGGGACCACTAGACCAACGAGGCATTATTTTAAACCTTTGTTTTTAACATAAGAAAATAACAAAAAAACTTTGTTGTAATTGCGTTCAGTTAAAAAGAAAATAGAAGGCCCAGTTATTTAATATCCACACAATAAGTTTCACTAATGCTGGACACACTTAAGCCCAATCATGCAATTCTCATACGAGAGTCAATTAAGGATTTAGGTATAGACTATAAATACACACCTAGCCTAATACGTAATTACAGTGCCATGTGATTTCCGACACAAAATAAGCCATTCCCTAGTCGCCCCTCTTTTTAAGATGACTTAGCTAATTTGGTAGGAATAACGTATTAGAATCACAGATCGTATTGTCAAGCGAAATTTTAGGGTAAAATTGGAGATAATTTTAATAAATCTGTTATAAATGAGACCATAGAAGGGTAAAATAAAATTGCCAGTAATTTAATGACAAGTAAAACAATACTTCAGGGATGTCAAGAAACCCTCTAAACTGCAACCAATTTCCATGGGTCATATAAAAATATGCGAAATTAATGCCGGTTTCGCGTGCCGGCACTATCATAAAATAAACGTTACGCTTGTAAACTAAATGTTCCAAATCACGCATTGGCACTGCTTTGAGAAAGTACTGCTGCGCATATAAATGAGATACTCCTGTGAAATATTAGAAATGACAATGAAAAGAGCATTGCTATCATTGTTTGTTTGTAGATAAAACAGTTAAGGATAACGTTTGCACATATGTAGGTAATGCTTGTTGATTAACCTATTTTTTTATTTGTATACTAATTTTCGTGAGACATATTCACATCAATTATTATTCACCAGTTACTCTCACGTGCTTTTTATCGGGATTGCTCGACTAGTTTCGAACTCGAACGGAGCCGGGCTCCGCTCATGACTAATCATGAGCTAGCCCGCGGCGATGTCGCGAGTCAAACTCGAGTTTGAATCCCGAAAAAATGCACGTGAGTAATAACCGTTGAACAATAATTGATTATTCTCTTCTTTTACGACTATGACACAGTTGTGATTTTGTTTACAAAATGGGATTAGAACTACATACAGCAATACTACATAATTTTATAAGCCTGGGTTGCCGTGGAACAGTCACCATTAGGTATTGGGTTGTGAAAGAAAATTCACAGTTTCCGAAGCAATGCAGTAAACTGTTGACATAACAATTTAGCGCAATTTTTGGTATAAATAATTGAACACTCTTTTGATGATTGTGTCCGAAAATAGACATCATTGCGGTTCCCAGTCGTCAAGGGGAGTATCTATTTATGTATAGTATGGCGTTTCTATGGGGACTGGGGAGTGCCATGCTGACGTCACCGGCCGAATGGCGTCCTCGCCATAACGGGGTGTGCCACAGCTACCCTTCAACGGGAATTTAAAACATCCCGTATTGTAGAAATGGTATTTTCATTACTGCATAACTAAAACAAACACGCGATGAAATGCGTTAGTCAAATTAGTTTAATTGAGCTCAGTCATAATTTTGTTTCAGCTAAATAATTGGTTTGTGAAACTTAGAATGAACAATTATTATTAGGGTTTTGAATACTCACATAATTATTATTTTAAAATAATGATGTGCAAGTAAGGACTGCACAAAAAGTATTATGAATTTACTAAATTTTTCTACTAACAATACCTAAGGACTTGTGACTAAATCATCTGGTGACAATATCTTCACGTTTTAAATGTTATCGCGTCAGTTATCTGTGCACCATAAAGTAAATGTTGTCATTTACATATCACATTAAGTTTGTTCTTCAGTAAATAAATCTGTAAGAACAAGTGATAATAAACATAAACCCGTACAATTTACTATACAAATTACTGGGTTTTACAGCAATTATTACTGTCGTCAGAATGTTTGAAAAGACTGAAGTAGGTACTTATAGTGAGGTAGTGTAATATTTATTATTTGTCGTCACTGATTTTAAGTACATACCTTGCTAATCAGACGTTCACACTAATTGATTAATCCGAAATAAAAAGGCACGGAATTATTTGTGCTGTATCCAATATCGAAAGAAACTACTAGAGATAGAAGATTTTTTTGTGAAATATCCTATGTACTAAAATAGTATTTTATTCAAATAAGTTCAGTCGTTTTTGCGTCATTGATTAACAAACATCCAAATCATGTTTATAATTTTAGCAGGTTATGTTAGTAGGATTCTGTGATATTGCTTATATCTTTTCTATCTACCTTAATACCTTATATATTTTCAAAATCCAAATGCAGAGGAATGGCAGGAACACACTGCTTTTTTTGGGTACTTTTATATGGTTTTGATTGAAACAATAATGAATTAAAACTCTTAGAACTAAAATTTATACGAATGATATACAAAGCAACTCGTAAGAGGTTTTCCTCCGCATTCCATACTATAAAAGTTTTACTATAAGCCGAACTCGTTCGTAGAGAACAACGACACCAGCTTTAGTTGTAGGTACCACACAACGCATACAAAACAATTGATCAATAGATATGTATAGTCTATTAATTACCCTCCTTTAACCTAGACACCACCAATTGAGGTCACTAAAGGTAACCAGACGGGCCATTGTTCTTATTTAGGGCGTAAAGTTAATCTAACCTACATAACCGGGCTACGGGAATTGTCTTAACAGGTGGCGAATAATGCCTACATTTAGATTCATGTATTTTGTTGTTTGAAAGCTTTGCCTCGTAAAGTCGAAATATGCTTAGAAGGCAGGTGTTTATTTAGATGTAAGTTTGGGGACTTCAATATACAAATTGACCATTTCAATAAACTAAGGGCGTGGTGCATGGATTGTATCATGAGAACTATGGTTTATTTTATGATTTGTATGTGATCTATTGAAAGATTCTCCATTTCAAGAGGTTTGATAGAAGAAACAGTAGGATCTGTAAAATCTATAAGATTATTTAATATGGCATTACATATATTTACTTCTTCTTATAGTATGGTGGATTAAACTCTGATACTGATACATATCTGATGGTGTACCTAATAGTGTCAGAGTTTAAACCACTCGTAGACCTCTGAAATGGCTTTCCCCGGGAAAATCAAAGTGACAATAATTTTTTTATATCATTAAAAGATATGCTGCAACCCCAAATAAATTAGGATTATGAATTTACGAAGTCTGTAGTTCAAACCTGAGACTTGCTAGTCCAACGGGCATGCGGCATGCTACTAGTCTTCTATGGCCTTAGCTCCTTCGCTACGCACACTTAAGGTACTTCTATTGTTTTTTTGTGGTCTCCACCTTAAAATAACCACGTACAATATATAGCGGAAATGCTTCGAATGCTTTTACTGGAAGGGAATTCACTGTTACCGATTTATATATTTCAAAGTCAATGTTTATGTGATGGTATTTTAGGCCCATGCTCTGCTATTAAACACTCGACCGTTTCAACTGGGTACTTCACAGTATTTATATTAGCATCCGAACTAAATTTCAGATGCCTCATTTTGTGGTTATATATCGTTAAATGAGATGTTTGTTGGTTTATCACAACTAACGATTTGTTTTGTGTATTTAAAACGTTATGGTCTTGCCTAGTGAACGAAATTCATTCATTTTAATTCTCAATTTGAACGATGATTGTTTGCACATTATGTTTTCTGAAGACTTGGAGTAACTTTACGGTTAGGCTCAGTTTCACTAACTTAACTTTCCCTGTAATCGACATTGTCATTGTGTCATTTTGTCAATATATATAGAAAAGCTGTCAAATTATTCAATAAAGGTACTACAACGATGGTTAAGGTTATTGTAAAGTTAATGCAACCGAGTCTTCATTTATGTAAGTTCGATCTTCTGAAGTCTAACAATATATATTTAGCTTCTTTCAGGTTTAAACGATTTCCCTCAATATCCTGTTACAATCACCATAGTCACAAAGTCCTTCATGCATCATTTAATGTAGGTAGCACTCTGTCCATTGTTTAGCCGCTCTGATGATCACGGCTGGAGTTAATGGTTGATGGACACAAATATGCATGATAAAACATTTTTGACGACTTAATTGCGGCGTTTGTGTATGAGTTGTATGAAATATTCAAAATTGTAGTTCATTGCTTTTATAGGTAGGCTTACCGGAGACAATAGTGAAGTAAGTCTCCCAAGAATGAATGGATATATTGCATTATGCATTTAAGTATAGTCTCAATATTTGGTGTTTTAGGTCATCCCTTGTCGTTAAAGGTACCTGTGTTACTCTTCAGCTTTACTAATACTAAACTATGCATAAAATTACTTTGATCCGATGCACCGTTTTGTCGTAAAGAAAATAAAGAATAAATTAATGTAATATAGATTACAGAAACTACATAGTAAAAAAACCTCTATAATCGAAAAAAAATAATCATTATTGTGTCGATATTATCTGTATATTTTTCATAATTATTTTGGCAGGTCAATTTAAAAACGATACATGTCATTACATGAATTTGTAAACAATCCAAAACAAACACTGGTTTGTCATTTTGTAATCATGGTAAAGTAGATTAGTATTTTCCAATTTTGTATTGTCAAGCTAGGTGGTCAAGTAACGGAGCAATCCCATTATAGGTATATAAGTTCTACTGATGTGTATTGTGTACTTACATGATTGTGATGAAAAATTGAAAGTCTCAGCAGTTGGACGCTATTCCAAGAGAAACTACATTGGTAGGTACCTATATATTAAATTAATTTATCCTGCCACTAAATCTTAAACAAATCATAGTCGTTTCGCTCAGGCGTGATTCCGAAATAAATAGCAATCATTTAAATTGTTAGTATATGAATGAGTATTTTAAAGCAGGCAAATTGAGTATTATTAATTATAATGGATTGCTATAGTCAATATAAACAGTTGACCTAGCGTCCGGGGCATCGATTTTTCGTGCTAGTTTTAGCACCGATAGCATGCTAGTATTTCTCTATACTCGTTGGATGTGAATTAAACGTTATTATATGTGTTATAGTCTGATTACATTAAACAAATAGTGTACATTTGTTTATAGCTTTAGGTTTTCTAAGGAAATAACACATTTTTGTACACCGTTTCAACATAAAAAGTTTTACATCGTCTAAGTTTGTATTTCAGCAATTCTTTCTTAATAAGTTAAGCACTTTTCTTGTTTCGTAAAGCTAACACGGTGTATTACCACGGTAACTAATAATTATGCGAGGCGAGCACCACGTGGATCGCGCAATCAACCAAATTTAATTTACTAACATGTCCTTACGTGTGTATGTAGGTCAGATCGACGTTGAATAATTATCTAACTGCAGATAGCACATTACGGTGGGCGAGGGTTTATATGAAAAAGAAAAAAAAAAAACTGTATTTTCAGTGTATGCACACACAATATTCTTATAAATCTTTACTTGAGTTAGTGGGCGCATAATCTCGCCTCGATATGATTCTTTCATTGCCAAATGTGTTGCAAAAGCCTTGGGATCACCTTTGAGATATAACAGTAGTGACAGGCCATGTTATCGTCCATCCCAGAAGTTGCGCAGCAAGGTAAACGGAGATAAAATCTTGGGTTGTCAAATCTCTTCAAAACAACCATGGCGAAATCGAAGAATTACTTACATTGAATTACACAGATAATTTGAATTAATAATAAGAAAGCTATGTTCTATCTTGACGATCATATTTTAAAATTAAAATTGTTTCATCTGTTTTGCAGTAATGTATTAATCTGACTGAGTACAAGTTTGTACTGATTAAAATCTGCCGAGTAAATACGATAGAGTAACTAATTGGGAACCTACTTTGTCATCGGAAAAGTAGACCAACACATTAACAGTGGCGATCATCATATTCATTAATTCATTCGCAAATTTTGCATTTGTGTTCAACATTTCAATTAATAAACCTCAATTTAGAGTCACGAGAACTCATAAGGTTTCATATTGAAAAAATCATGAAGGTTAAAGAATCCTGACCTTATTTTTTTGTTGTTGTCCACAGGAGGGTCCTCACTCCACACTGCCAGACGACGAGTTTTACGATGCAGTGGAGACAGGCTTCGACAAGATGGAGGAGGAGCGGTGCGCGCGCGTGGTGCCGCCCAGCGTTCACACACGTGACCAGGTCGAGCTGCCACCACCGGCCATCGACAACCGACTCACCGTGCACACACTGTGGGCAGAGGTGAGTGATCTACTGCTTTTTATGCACTTTGGTTCCAGGACACTTATGTTTAATGCAGGAAATCGAACAGGTCATTAGTGTAATGAAAGGAAACTCAGAATCTTTTCCACATTAAGTTCCAAATCTGTAATCTGAGCAATTTTTATTTTCTAGTGTGTGTACAAAAGTGAGCCTCGCACTTAGCAGTGTCTTAGTTTTGATAAAATGTCTAATGTAAGATTATTTGGATCAAGCCTTTTCAACTAAGTCTGCTCCACTTCGGTGTTGGCCCAAAACGACGTAATGTCAACACAAAATTACAACAAGAGGCCAAACAATAGCCATTTGTCGAAAATACCGCGGTATTAATATTCTAGGTTAATGGCCTGAGCCCGATAAAGAAAACATTTCTATTATCTTATTTCCCACTACATCTAATGACATAACTGACTGTATATGCTTCCAACGTGTTTATATTTCGGATATCTTCATTTATAAATTCTTGAACTATTATTTTTGAACAGTTTCTTAAATAATCTACGAGGATTATGTGTTATGAGTCTCACAGTCCATTATTTATTTCAGCCCTTTTTCAAGCCAGCTGGTTAGTAACGCATAAGTATCAACTAGAGTTGTAAAGTGACGGTCATATGCTATATGCGTCCGACATTTATAATAAATGCTCGGTCACAATCGTCATTTGTCGTCACGAATATTCAATCGACAATTAAGACATTGTTTGATTTAAACACTTGTTTTTTTTTAATAATAGATGCAAACATTCATAAGCTCACCCCTTAAACCTATGGGGATATGCAGAAACTATAGAATCTACTACAATTCTTACATACTTCTTTTGCTTCCTCTACGTTCATACATCTGCTCATACACGAGCTAGTTCTGAATAGTACGCACCAATAAGGTATTTTTTTTTCACTATGTCTTCTTTTACTTTTACACTACGTCTTAGTAACGTTTAAAATCCATTTATCCATAATGACAATATTTGATGAATGTGACCGGTCAAATAGAGAAAATGTCCAAATTTCTCGGTCACATTCGTCATACACATTCAATGTGACGGTCACTTTACAACTGTAGTAGTATCAACCTATTAATCAAATATATTTTTTATTACTTAGACATATTATTTAAAGTTAAGTAACTACTTACTCTAACCACATTTATTTGTAATTTTAAAACACTGGGTCTGCTGATCTCAGTTTTCCCTAGCTTTATGGTTTTCAATAAAAGGTGGACTAATTTGTATGCTCAAGTTTAAAGAGAACTAATATTCACATCGTTTTAGATAAATTATTTTTGACTCAATCTCCAGCATTTATCAATTTGTCCTTTCCAGATCGACAGGATATCGACAGAGCAGATCCAAGCAGCATTCGAAGGAGTCGGTGGTGAGATCGGATGGCAACTGTTCGCTGAAGAGGGCGACATGAGGATGTACAGGAGGTACGTGGACAATGTTTGTAGAAGTGGGTATGTAGACACGATTCTTATACTACTTTTGCTTACTTTATGTTACGTTATAATGCATCTAGATTGTAGATATTGGCATGTTTGTATCCTAGTTAGCGTTGCCAGATCTGTTCTTGTAATGTTGGGTTTTAGTGGAAAAATTGCGGGATTGGGATGAAAAACATTGGAACGCAGAAAAAATGCACGTCAAGAAACTTACAAATCTTTACTTCTAAATCAATATTTGTGTATCAATATTTAGAAATAAAGATTACCTTATTATTTTCTCGCTTGCTCGCCCCTTGCTTTTCTTTGTTCATAAGCTGGCTACATGATAAAGGGGGGTTTTGGCGTACTGATTATGGTACCGACGGGGCGCGTCCCGAGAGGCCTGAGATGTAGGACGTCCCGCCAAAAGCGGCACATTTGGCAACGCTAATAGTAGTGGTTTCGCAGCTATTTTTATGCAATATGAGCTTTATGAGATATAGTTTTTAACTAGTTTGCCTGTGCAGTTAGTATATTTTTATTATGAGCCTAACAGAGATAAGTTTTTTTTGCTTGACTGGGTGTGGTTTTTATCTGCGTTTCTATCTGAGGGATAATCCCAGCAGTCATCAATAAAATGTATTATAGGTAATACAGATTCCCATGGGGGATTGTTACGTCAGTAAATATGCTTTCTCGCATGTATACGTAGACTAAGGTCCGTATTTATAACTATTGTCTATTTAAGATCAGAATGTCAAAGAATCAAAGATAACGTGTAAAGTTATAAGAGATATGCATTTGAATAGAATTTGCATTTTCAATCATTAGTTTAGACAAAAATTGGCTTTTCAGAGGGACTTAAATAACAATGTATTATTAATGCGGACCTGAGGCCTATATTAATAAAACTAAACTTAGGAAAGCTCCGCCAATTTCAAAATGGCGCTTTATCAAAACTTGATCATTTCTAACATAATGACATCGAAGGCTATAACTCACATATATGGGATTGGTGTAACTAATACGAGCCTAAGTTCATGTGTGACATGTTCCAGGCTGTTACCCTAAATGTGTGCATATCCTCAGGGAGATGGAAGTGGACGGTATGGTGACAGACCCGCTGAAGGCGATGCACAAGGTGCGCGGAGTGACTGCGCGCGAGATGTGCCACTACTTCTTCAACCCGCGCTACAGATACGAGTGGGAGAGTGAGTAAAATTGCTCGTGTATTTAAATAATATTTTTTGTCATTTATTTTTGAACTAGCTGTGCCCGCAACTTCGTCCGCGTGGATGTCGGAAACTAACACTCAGCCTGTGGAACCGTAACCCGTAACTACTAAAATATATTCCCCCCCCCCCCCCCGTCATGACCGCGCATACGACATCATAAATGCACCTGCCTCATT
Source organism: Xylocampa areola (assembly GCA_935421205.1). Taxonomy (NCBI): domain Eukaryota; kingdom Metazoa; phylum Arthropoda; class Insecta; order Lepidoptera; family Noctuidae; genus Xylocampa; species Xylocampa areola. The sequence goes on along the minus strand of OW285218.1, from coordinate 12,042,405 downwards.
GGTGTAGTGTTCATGACCGCGACTGCTGAGTATGAGGTCTCGGGTTCGATTCCCGGGTTGGGCAAAGTGTTATTGAGCAGTATGATCACTAGCAGCCCGGATTTTGAATTGAGCCTGGTAGATGGCAATAGTCTCACCACATTGGACTTAATAACAGCATTGGTGAAATGTGGGTGTACAAATTCAAATTCAAATTCATTTTTTTTTATTTCACGTAGACCAAATTACAGGCACTTATAAAACGTCAAAGCTAGGTGTACGACTGTGTACACCTCTGCCTACCCCTCCGGGGAAAACAGGCGTGATAATGTTATGTTATAAATACGCGCGTGGTACTCGATCATTATTTTGTTGCCGAGTTATTTTAAAACTACGATATCTCCGAAGATATTTATTGAAATCAAATGATTTAAAGGCCAATTTTGTTCAAAATTAAATACTTCTGATGAATAACGATAAAAATATTTATTTGGATATGGATTCATTTCATGTTTATAAAAACACCTTCGCAAATAATGCATTATTTTAGAACCAATTTGATAACTATAATAAAGGTTATAATGAGTCAACCTTCAAAGATATACATATGCTGTCGCGGACTTTTTTTTTAAAACTTTAAAGAGGAACAATTCTGTCATACATGATTTTTGCGTAACTTTAACCGTTTGCGCAGCGTTCGCAACTGAAGCTCTTAAAAGGAATATTTTTTTCCCGTTTATGCAACATTGTTCATTGACGCTCCGCGCCTATTGGTTGTAGCGTGATATGATATAGCCTATAGCCTTCCTCGATAAATGGACCATCACAATTACAATTACACAAAAATATTTTTTCAATTCAAACCAGTAGCTCCTGAGATTAGCGCGTTCAACCAAACAAACAAACTATTCAGCTTTATAATCTAATATATAAAATTCTCGTGTCACAGTTTTCGTTGCCATACTCCTCCGAAACGGCTTGACCGATTTTGATGAAATTTTTTGTGCTTATCCGGTATCTATGAGAATCGGCCAACATCTATTTTTCATCCCCCTAAATGTTAGGGGTAGTCCACCCCAATTTTTTTTATTTATATGGCAAAACAACGTTTGCCGGGTCAGCTAGTATTAGTATAGATTAGCTTACAATATTTGTTACATAGTACTAGTCACCAATCCAATTACTGGTTTATTAGTTAATTTTGTGCAAAACGCTCCGATAAAAAGTAATTTATAGGAGTCCTGTTACATATTATATACCCCAAACTCCTGCCAAACTGCAGAACAGTTTGACAGATTTTATTAAATATTAAAGTATAATTTCACGTTACATATATAAAAAATTGAAAAAGCACTGACGCCGTTGCCCTTCTGAAGGGCGAAGCTCGGTGCAGAAGGCGCTAGTTCTTTTACCCGCGCTATCAGTGGAACAGTGAGTTAGAGTAGAGACAGTGCTCAATATTGATCTGTCTCTCAACCACACAATGATGGTGGGATAACTTTCAGTTTTCTTCTTTCGTGTGGTTAGGAAGCAACCTAATGTTAGAGTTGTTCAATAATTCTCTGACTGCTATTAAAAGCCTATTGTGGGGCAAAGTAAAAAAAAAGTTAACAACAGCTAGAACAGATGGCTCAACGTGCCCTCCGAAGCACGGAGACGCTTAATTCGAGAAGCGATTTTCATGACAAAAATTCACGGTTTAAACATAAAATTGTGGTACCGATATTTAGATTATCCAAAACAAACCAGTCATTTCTGGGTAATAGTGTTCGATTTTATAATAAACTACCTAAGCCAATCCGATCGATATCGATATCGGAAGTTAAAACCCATATTAAACGCATCCTTATCCAAAAAGCATACTATAAGGTTAAAGACTGCGTTGATGATAGGGATGTTTGGCAATAATACCTTCTGCACATGTGGCTTCCCCGGCTGTTCACTGGCATCGCAGGTTTATGTATGTCTATTAAATAATCCGAAAAAATTGGAGAAAATATGTACTTTTACATTTCCTTTAAAGTTCCATTATTATCCTTTTTAGTTTAACTATGGTTCTAACAACTTCATCCAATTTTACTTCTTTTGCTTGACTAATATCAGTTTTTTTTTTGCATTCCATTTCATTTGCTATTTGCATTGTTTGGATAGCTTCTCTAACTTCAATATTTTGTAAATGTGAGAACTCAGCACAATTGCCAACTTCGTTGTGTTTATTACTTTGTATCGAAGATTACACTGTTCAAGACTAATATGTATGTACTGTAAAAATATGAAGTTTAAAAGAGTAACCATGGAGTTTCTTGCCGGTACTTCTCCACAGGAATCAACTATTTAAGATCAGTGCAACAAAATTTTGATGTTTCATAAGTGCCTTTTAAATTGGTTTATGTGAAATAAAAACTTTTGACTTTAACTTTGCTTAGCAGAGAATGTCTAACTAGCGGTCTACAGACTGCTCGACAGACTGACTGCGCTAAGGGTTGTTTAACTTCAACTTCAAGGATTGCTTACCGACCACGGTTACGAGCACCTAGTGCACTTGCCAGTTATAAGTTTGAATTCAGAAGTAGATGAAGTAGACGGGTAACGTAACCTACCTGCACGCTATAATAATGACGTGTATACAGTTTGCCGTTTAGAATTTAGGCATAAAAATAACTTAAATTGAATTAAGCCTGTTTTAATTACCGTATTATTAATATCACCCATACCAAGAAATGCTAATATATATAATAGTGAATAATTATTAAATTATGAGTCCAATAAAACGTTATGTTTCCCTGCTTCATATGTCATATCATGTATAATAAAGTCATGTTAGTGTGTAGGTTCTTACCCATCATGTAACACCCATACATTATAATTATATGTAAACTTTTGAGGTTTTCTCGTGAGATTGTCTTGACAACTATAAACATAATTTGATTTATAGCATACATGTTTGTCTGTCATAGTCACTGTGAATCATGTACGCACTATATAATATATATATTCACTTCCCGGCATTATTAATTACACCGATAAGTTAGTTTAGTCATCAGTTTATTTAAATAATACGAGTAATTTATTAAGCTTAGGCAGCAAAGAACTTTTTTTACCATTAAAAAGTTTCGGTTTTCTATATCGGCACGCTATGGTGGCCGTTTTGACAGCTGCCGGATAGAAACTAACAAAAAAGTATTTTATAAAAACAGCCTTTATGAAACATGATTGTCAATGTAATTTATTTTATTATATGAATTTGTATCAATTAATGTTCACCGGTTACTACTCACGTGCATTTTTCGGGATTGCCCGACTAGTTTCGAACTCGAACGGAGCCCTTAGTCATGAGCTGAACCCGCGGCGATGTCGCGAGTCAAACTGGAGCTGCATCGCGCCGCGTAGCGTTTTGCACGCGCCGATGATGTACTCGGTGTCGGAAGTACTCGTGTGTTTCCGCCACTCGTCGTGTCCGAGATATTGTCTTTACTATTCATGCCGGTGCATACTGCGCTGACTGTGTCACACTCCAGGCTTAACTCACTTTCATATGACGTGGACTTCAGAGCTGGTTTCCAAGCAGGGGGCAACGTCCAACCACTGTCTCTGTTGAAGTTCGGGCGACGGCTTATTTCGATAGCTTCTCGTACTTTTCGCGGTACGAAGTATTTCTCCCTCGCTAGTACGGATGCTTTATCGAAACGTATAAAATGAGCCGCGCCCGTGCTGCAAGCGTGTTCTGCAACTGCTGACTTGTTGGTGTCCATACTCTTCATACTACGTATGTGTTCATTCAGCCTGGTTGCGATATTGCGACGAGTTTCTCCGATGTAACTCAAGCCACAGTCGCACGGTATTATGTAAACGCCGGGGACGCCTAATGGATCTTTGTCTTTCGGTGAACGTAGCAGTTGTCGTAGCTGTCCGGGTGGGCGGTAGACCGTCTTAATACTATATTTACGTCTGAGTATATGGCCTATCTTGTCCGTAACTCCTCGAACGAACGGTAAAAATGCTGGAGTACGTTCCGCGCCCGCCCGTCGTCCACGACCCCTGTCCACCGTATTCAAACTACGGATACACCGACGCCACTGATACCCGTTGCGCTCCAGTACCTTTTGTAAATGACAAAGTTCTGCGTCCACGTACTGAGGATCGCATAAACTGAACGCCCGGTTTATCAGAGTTCTGGGTACGGAAAATAGGTGTGAAGGATGGTGATGAGAGTCTGCTCGTAGGTACCGGTCAGTATGTGTCGGTTTCCTGAAGACAGTATGGGACACATGACCGCTAGGTCCACGGATCACGAGAACATCCAAGAATGGCAGACACCCATTATTTTCTTCTTCTACTGTGACAGCTATTTTCCTGTGTATACCGTTTAGGTGCCTAGTAAATTCCACCAGCGTGTCACGTTCGACAATAGCAAATATATCGTCCACGTATCGCCACCAGTATCTAGGTCTTGTTTTAGCGGACTCCAAGGCCTGGTTTTCAAACCACTCCATAAATATATTGGCTACTACCGGCGCTATCGGTGAGCCCATTGCCACTCCATCTATTTGCAGGTAGAACTCGCTCTTCCACAGAAAATAGCCACTTTTCAAGCAGTAATGTATACCTACTGGATTGTATTGTGTACTGTATTGAATTTCATTGTAGTTTTTAGCGTGCCGCTATAGTAGTAGTAAAGCTTCCTATATGTTATATAACACCAATAGCTCGTCTGTTTAATAGCAGGCTCAGGCTGCAGCCTCTTCTCTTACAGAGAAAGCAAGACCATTAATCACCATACTAGATCACTAAGACTTATCGATTTCAGGTCAATCAGTCAGAGATTCCATTTTTTTTTTGTCTTAGATGTTGTTACATATACCCACATTCCACCGATGCCGTTATTAAGTCCTATAAAAATAAAAGGTGCGCTTATTACCATCTATAGAACACAATTCCAAACTCTGGGCTGCTACCGAAAATTTCTAAACGGCAAAACTGCCTTACCGGGAATTAGACCCTCAGCACTAGACCAAAGAGACCGGCAACCTTACCAATGACGCTTAATTTACTTTATTTATGTTTATTACAGCTACACTAGAAACAATGACAATAGTGGAAGAGATATCGTCGGACGCGTTATTGTTCCACCAGACGTTCAAGCGTATCTGGCCGGCTTCACAGCGAGACGCACTGTTTTGGTCGCACGTGCGGCAGTCCAGCGATAACACGTACGCCGTCACCAACCATTCCACAACCAATGCTGATTATCCGGTGAGCATTATTAGGAGTAAAAGAGATACAATGTTTTTTTTTTTTAATGCTAGGGATCCTAGTATAGGGATTGAATACTTGAATAGATAGCGGAGACGTCAACAAAAGACGTATTAAAATGTGGAAGAGAAATTCGGGGTAGAGGGCTGAGTTCGAGATGGCTTAGTAGTCAGAGCGCCTGGAGTATTTATTCGTAAGGCGCAGGTTCGAATCCTGCTCGCGACACTATTTTTCTTTCCACAAAAATGTATAGCTAGGGATTCTATTTGTAGTGTGACTACCCTTAGTCAAGACAAGTGATCGAAACAAAGCGGATTATTAATCCAATGGGCAATTCTTCATTGACAATAGAGCCTTTAAACTCACACGCTTGATGATTTTTGACAATATATTTGATTTGTTCCAGTCGAACACAGGCGCGTGTATCCGTCTGTTCGTAACGGTGTGCCTCGCTTGCCGCACCACATTCCCGGCCGGTGAACAGCCCACCAGGAATAATATTACTACGAGCATTGCTTATTGTAGCACAGGTAATTCATTTCAATTCACACTTTTATGCTTCATGATATTTCTATATAGGTGATGGAAATGGCACTTCATCTGTGAGTGCCATGCTTATAATATGCAACTCTAAGGGTAAATGAAGTAAATGAACAGGCCCAGGCTTATCCTAGCGTCATTAGATTCATACCTTATAATTTACTTTCATCTTCCAGTGAACCCAGGAGGTTGGGCACCCGCTGGCGTTCTTCGGGCGGTATATAAGCGAGAGTACCCCAAGTTCCTGAAGCGATTCACTAACTACGTAGTGGAACAGTGCCGCGACAAGCCTATCGCCATCTAGCGGCGCCACTCGCTAACTGGAGTTAATTGAATTACCTCCCCCTTCACTAGGTGGCGCACACTTGATCAATATCAGGTGATAAACCATTCTATACAACCTGTAACGGCATTACATTTCGTATTCTGACTAATAAGTTCCTCAAGAGATAAAATACATTGTCTCTTTCTTTTTTTACTTGCGGGAAAGAGACAAAATTCTACTTGAACTGCGAATTCCTTTATATCGAAGTGTAGTGCTATTAGACGTTTATATAGGTGTTATGTAATGTTAAAGGTTTTATTCAGGGTGATGTTAAGGATTCCTGTTTCACCGTACTGTATTTTCTTCGCGATCTTGGTGTGTTCGAGTTTGATTTTTACAGAAAAGTGCTGGAACATTTTCGTTTGAAAATAGGCCCGGGCATAAAGGACACTTCTTTTATGGCAATTTTTGAGCAATGTCGTTGAGATGATAAAAGTTAGATAGCACTTTAGGAGCGTTAAAATGAGAGAAATGATAATATGCCGTGAGTGCCATTGGTAGATATAATTTGCTCCAAATCGCAGCGTTCGAACTAGCGCCAACATCAGAGAGCAGTCAATTTTGGGCGAGAACCAAACAATTTGTTCTTACAATCTTATTTGTAAAAGTCTGTGTGTATAAATATTTGTTTAAACTTAACATTTGATAGGTAATATTTGCTAGAAAAGATTTGTGTTCTTTCTGATATGATCAACGTGTTTAATATAATATACGTTTTGCATTCATTGATTTTTGATACTAATTACTCGATAAATTATGTGACAGATTACATGAAAATAATATTGTTTAATATCTTGTCTGAAAGAACTACCTTTTTTGATAATAATAAAAACTTGATGAACGATTCAAATTATACTATGTAAATTGTAATATTAATGTGTAAAGGACTTTAGAACACACTGTGACATGTATATTGTATGTTGTCAGGAGTTAAAATATAATTATTAATATACAATGATATTCTATAAAATATAATTAACTACTTGCAACGAGACTACATCATTCCTTAAAAGCGATGCAGTGAAAAAGTAAATATTTCTGAAGCACTTTTGACTGCAACTATTATTTGATTGTCATATTATATTTCTTCGAATTACATTACGAATTACACGGTACAAGGCAAGTGTGTACACTGTTTAAAAAATACTATAGTTGTATGTTGGTGTATCAAAGGAAGCTTTTACTGTAAATTATGAGAGAAATAAAAATACTTGGACTATATTGTTAGTGTACCTAAATGATTATAACGGGAAAAAGATTCCAAAAAATTAATATGGCCAGTCTCAATTGCAACTAGGGTTACAGTTGAGACTTCCTTGTAGTCTTGTCAAGAAATGCCTTTGTACATAAATTAGTATCGAGCCGGATTCTGGTTCTCAAATATTGTGTATTGGAATATAAACATTAGAAATATATTAAAAATATACCTTAATAATGGCAAAAACTGTTCACGAGGCGTGTGTAGTACCTGACGTTAAAACTTCACGCCGAATTGAACTTAGTATTCGAAATTTTTTAAAGCAAGCATCTTTGGAAAGTTTTAATAAATTAGTACTTATCTTTTATAGACCGTGTTGCGCTAAGGTGTGTAAAAGAAAGGGTAAATATTCAAGGATGGTGATAGTCTGATGTGTTCAGTTAGATAAGTTCGAGAAAGAATACCTGTACTTTTGCACTTTCAAGACTGTAGCCTCGGGAATACTGAAACACGAATGAAGTAACCATTCGAAGTGCTAAAACGTTTGGTTACTTAATTTTAAGTTTTTTGGTAGTTTCGATACGGTTTCTTCTCGAGTCCACAGCCTCAAATCCATATTTTGATGTACAGGGTGGGACTAAATAAATTTATTGTAGTTTTAATGTAATATCAACTATGTTACTTTGGTTATTGACCAAATGAAATCTAGAGCTAGCTAATAAATCTGCGACATAAAATTGAGATATATAATAAGATTTTCGGTGAATCATCAGGGAATGGACATTTTAAATTGAATTAAGTATTCATTTCTTTGCTATTTTATTGACATTTCTAGGTCTTCATTTGGTCAAAACTATTTATTATGCACATAAACGAATTACGATGGTATTACTTATGGTTTACTGTCACATTAATTTGACTAATGCTACTTGTACGAGGCAGACTTCCATTCCAGCTTTTTTAACGAATATCTGATTTTGTGTACATTTTAAAATTAGGTTTAATAACTAAAGGTTACTCGGATGAACTTCAAATATATTGTACAGAATTTCACATTTATGTCTCAAAGTAATATATAATTTTTGCTGTTATAACAGGTAATGTTTTAACTGTTTACCTTTTTGTTAAATCCAGTAAAAAGGTTAACGGTAAACATAACGTCATTTTAAAGATAAAACGTCGGCGGAAGTGTAAAGAAATTGCATTTATAATACCGCAATGTTGCAATTGTATTAAGTTATATAAAGTATGTTTTTTTAATAATTATTGTTTATAATAAAATGTTTTATGGACATCTTTGTGTTGTTTTTATAAGAATAAACAATTTTGTTGTTAATGAAAAATACAATCGTTTCAGAGAATAAAGAAAAAGAAAATAAAGATAAAAGAAAACTAGTTCGTTTCGTCACTTCTTTGGGAAGCGTTTTGAATCTTTATTCATTTACATTAACATTAATTAATTGGTACTTATACAAGTTATGCATAGCACACGTCTCCGCATATAAAATTCACAACAATGTAATTTTATCTATCTCCACATTTAAATATGGGGACCAGCCCCCGTTATCTTAATAGTTATAATTTCTCAAACATGACCAACTTACGTTTAAACTCAATATAAATAGAATTCAGTTGAATTAGGTCTTGATTCGTGTACAACATAATTATACAAACCACTGGAGAAGACCGCGTCAAACGCTGGGAGACGACAAAATCACCATACGAGACCCAAATCAAGATTTAATAATCATTAAAATCTAATTAAATTGAGCTAACTAAATGAAAAATTAACTAATTTGATCATACAAATTTGTTAGTAGGCGAAAAATTACGTTTTGGTAGGTTTCATATTAATAAAATAATATAATATGAGATTGAACACCGCGACCTAATCGATACAGTACATTGGATAGCAAATTTAACTACGTAATAATATGTATAAAGTTGACGAATATTGAAATAGGTATGTATAACATTAACATTAGACCGCTATGTATTGACATTGAGCACAAGGAAGCGTATTTTATGATCTCATTATAATTGTATAGTATCAACTATAGTACAACTCTTAAATACCAGCGTCATATAGACGAATACATAATTCAATCATCGCTATTACATTTATATTATGTTAGACCTTATTCGAATACAATAAATTACTTTTGAAGAAATATTCAAGTGTTCTAATATATCTATTAATAAATAACATTAACATTTATAATTGTTAAGTATAAAATGTTATAAAATATTCCCCAGGAATGAAACGAAAGAGTCTAGGTAGAATTGTTCAACAGTTTTTTTATCAAAATCATCCGAACAATTTAGGAATTTTGATATGATTGAGGCCGAAAGTGTGTACTACAAAAAGTTTTTTTATAAAAATAGGAATTCTTTGAAAGCTCAAGTGTATATATGGACCAATTGTTCAATAGTATAACAATATAAGAAGTAGAGAAATACCTTTAAAAGTTTGGTGCGATTCTCAATGTAAGGGCGTTGTTAAGACGATTTATAGTGTCCCGACCAGGGATTACGGGATGTCTTATATTGCTCGACCTTAATAAGCAGTTATATTCTTAAATAGATCTTAGATTGATTGGAAAGTCAAGCGAAAGAACGCCCTCACAATACACGAATCATAATCTATCATTAACTAAATGGTATAGTGTGGTGAATATACTGTCATGGGATGCAGTGAGAATGAATGAACACCGCTAAATGAATGAAATGGCCAATCGTTAATATGGCACTTATATCACGGACATTGTAAAACATTAAAATATTACATATATTATGTAACCAAACAAGATAGATACCTACCCGTGTATATGGCATCTTTATTACAACAATAAGTGGATTATGCCGATTGTATAGTGATTCCACAGACGACATAATCAATGGGACAATACTGGGAGAGGTATGAACAATGTAACTTTTTATACCCTCCCAACTAATGTCATACAGATGCATATTAATTTAATAATAGGACAATATAGGCCTAAAATTCTCCTGATTTGTCATATTCAATACGAAAAATTCAGGCATACTGTAAGGCCAGTACAAATGTAGTTCAACACGTCACTAGTTAACATATCCTATCACACAAGTTAAAATAACACTTAAGTACACACAAAGCCAGACAAAATCATGCCATCTGTGGATATTTAATGAAATCCATTGATACATTTATGCAGTAAATATTTAGGATTCAATATTACCTAATAAATACAACTACTTAAAAAAGTAGATATCAACAATTATAATTTAGTGATATCCACACTAACACGGATATATAAGTATAAAATAAGCGTATTATCGGACACATCCGTCTGGCAGCCTAGTGCCAATGATCCGTTTCAGACTTATAACGTTGACATCCAAACTGGGTCCACCCGCGCGCTAACAGCGGGACAACACTCCCGACGTCTACTGAATATACATACGGACGCAGTTGAACGAAAAGGATTCATTTAATTCACAAAAACATCAAAATCGGTACAGGTATGCTAAAGAGGCTTTACCGTACCGTTAAAGGTACCAATATATAACCCGAACGAACATGTTAGTTAGGCAGGAGTCAATATTAACCATCCAAACTTCTCCATAACTACGCCTAGAATGGCCCTTTTTGTTTAACTACGTCTGAAATAAGTAAATCCATATAGACATTCAAGCTCTTGTATCGACGGCGGGTGGTATTTCTCGCATCCTTTATAACCTCATTCGTCACTAGTCGCTCTGCACTTCGTTCCTGTGACCCGTATGTTCCTTTGCCCGTGGCTAGCCGCATATTTCCTAAATGTACCTTGTGGAGACTATATAGTTTTGGTCTGGAATAGTTGCATGATGTTTTCAATAAATGATTATATTCCGCCGATAAATTAAATTGGGGTTCCTTAAGATTTCTGTCAACATTTTTGTGATTTGAAACTAACGGCTTGTTATTGTATAAAAATGACACCAACCCATAAAGATAGTGACACCCAAATCATATTTTTAAATGGAGACGATGCCTATGCCATTGATTTCCACCATCCGTTGATTTTCTAACCATATCTGAAGTCGTCCAGACCTATTGTCATTTGCGTTACCGAATCAGGGGTGCTGCAGAGGTGAACTCTTGTTCATTCATGTTTCACTGCCGCTACACAGGCCATGTAACGGTCGGCGAGCCTATTGCCACCTGGCACATTTGTCAGAAAAACTAAAACTGCCTAATCAGGAAATCGAGGACGCAGGAGCAATACGCAGCCTACCACTAGGTACATTTAGTGCGTGGCCGCTTACTCCTCGGTGGTGGCGTGTGGTGTGGGCGCGGGCTGTCGCTGCGCGCGGCGCACGTCGGCCAGCGTGGTGACGCCCGCCTCGTCCAGCTCGCGCCAGCGCAAGTGGTTCATGCGCGCGTGGTTCACCAGCTCCGGCATGTCGATGAACGCTGGGAATGGAACGGCTTGTTGATTAGTACAACGTTAAACAACGCCAAAAACATTTTGAGTGGAGTGTGTGTGTGGGGGGGGGGGGGGTTAACCTCATGAATTTATTTCGGGGGTTTTTTCCCCTTTTCCACACATGTCACTTATCTCTAACGTAGAATTTTAATTGTCTTACAAAGATGTTCCAGTCAATGTATCCAACAGAAAATACTTTCGCCCCACTATGAAACATGATAATGAAAAAAAAATGCATTGCAATTAATTTGTTTTAGCCCTTAATATTAGCCCCTGCAGAGCAGTCTCGGTGAACTTAAGCGGGCAAAAAATCTCAGGAGTTATTACTGATAATGTGATTATGACAGATTTATGGTTTAGCAATAAGTAAGTCGCAAAACGTATCGGTAGAGTCTGTCATCCTAGTAGATAAACCACTTTACTTACTTTCAGAGTCGAATGTTCAGAGTACGCAAAGGTTAATGTGATTTTCTGTTTAGTCTACTTCGTGGAATAAGATAACCTCTTTTAGAACATAGCTGAGTAACCATTCATGGTCTCTGAATGTATGGAAACCACATAGATATATGAAAATTCAGTAAAACTCACCACTCCAGGCTTCCATCATGTCGATGATGATGTAGTCGATGAAACCGATCTGCGAGCGCGGTATGGAGCAGGTGGCGCGGTCGAACATGGGCATCACTACCGGCAGTTCCTTCGCTTTCTCCTCATCCGTCTGCAGGAAGTATTCTTCCGCGATCCTGGAATAAATGGGAGTCCACTTTCAGTTATTCAAAGTGATATGAGTTTAAAACTGCACTGAGGACGGTATACCGTATATTGGAGAATTTAATTTTGTGGTCCCCAAGTGAAAGGAGCGGCTACGAACACATGCGAATCTGAGGGTAGACTTAATTGCAACACGTTGCTTGGGCAGGTTCACAAATGAAAATAGTTTGCTCAGTCTTAATTTCCTGCAGAGCATTACGCCTGTATCCCCGAAGGGTTATGTAGCCTAAGGTTTGTTACACATTCAAATTTTACCGAAGCCCGAGCTCTAATTTGACTGATGTAGGAGGTATTCTTATTGTATCAGTTTTGGAGCTGTCGCTAGTAGCAATTATATTTTTGTTTCTTAACTAAGTTATTCAAGAATTGGTCAAAACATAAAAACAAGTCTTTGGAAGCAAATCACCAGATTTCGAAAGGATTTTATTAGTACCTTCGTAGTACCTACGTACTTTAACTGCCGTCCAATCGATGATAGGTAATATCATGTTAAGGAACCTTTTGAGATGGTCTGATAATATCATCATCGAAGGCAAAACATCGTAAATTTATCTTTAAATTCTCACCTCCTAGCCCACTCAAAGGCGAATTTCTGCGGCCTTGACGCGTTGGACACGTCTGCGCACTTGATCATCATCCTCTTCACTAGAATCACGTTCTCCGGCAGAGACAGCGCTGTAGTGTCCAGGGCCAGTGGTTCTTGCTGTAAATTATGAAACAAATTTTCAATAAAATTATTACGTACCAAATCAATTAAATTTAAACAAAAAAAAACATTATAATTAATTGATTTGAAAAAGAGAAATACAATGTTCAACATTTTTCTTTCTTCTGATTTGCAAGTCTCTATTTAGTGGCAAATAAACCTATTATAAAAAAAAAGTTTTTTATTATACTATTATAGTTATATTTTAATAGAAACCTTTAGTAATTTTCTTTTCTTTCTTCATATTTCTTTCTTTATCTATTTTAATCAAAAGTAAAGTGTTTCCAAAATTTCAATGGCTGACTGGATTAAATTTGAGTTGCAAGATTGATCCCGAACATACTACAGGTGAAGTAACTAAAAGCTTGTAAAATAGCTGTAGCGTTGTACGTCCTTGGAGGAACTCTTTCAAAGAGATCTTTTTATTACGCGCTACTGTAGTCTATGAATTCTATGATACTCACATCAGTATGCATGTTATCCTCCTTGCTGCCGCTGGATTTAGCGTAGAAGACGTTGACGAACTTGGCGAGATGCTCGAAGTGCTTGGTCATCTCCGTGGCGAGGATCATGTCGATCACGTTATGGCGCACCTGCTTGTACGTGTCGCGCTCCAAGTTCTTGAAGATATTGACGCGGTCATCATCTGTGGAGTTGTTGACGATAGTTCTTATTGTTTGAAATAAATTAGGATGATGTATCTTTGGAATAGCATTTTAGCATTTCCCGTATGTGTGGTTTTAGTCGGTTGGAGTACGACATTTTTAATTTCTCATTTAATCATGTGACGTGTTCTTCCTGGTGTATGCAGTACGTCGTTAGAAATAATAAATTATATAAAATACTGTTTTAATGAAGTTATAAAATACTAGCTTCAGCTTGTATTATGTTTTTGCTATGTTGTCCTGGCAGATGTTACGTAGGTATGAGTAAAATATGACGATAATGTTGTTGGAGACATTATCTTTGAATGGTCCATTCGCTTAAGGGTATGGGTATCATCAGCTCCTTTTGCGCTTAAATTTGTTTGAAGTACAGTTAGTTGATCAGAATTAAAACCGATTTCAGCGACGAGTTAGAACATAATATGCAGTTATTAAAATAAATACACCACAGCCAAATAAATGATATACTACATCAGAATACTCACTGAGAGTCAACTTGAAGGTTAGAGCAGCATGATGAAACTCGAGCACGCTGACGTCATTGTATAGTACAGCGAGCGGATGACGCGCGTTGCACAGGAAGGCGGACGACGTGCCCGGGTGGTCCACGTCGTGGGCGGCTGCCGCTACTAGTGCTGCGGCAGCTTCCAGGGGCTCCAAGAAGGTCTTCAGTCGGTCCTTCTCCAGGAAGTACGCTACGGCCTGGAAGGATTGTTGTAATTGTTGTATTGTAAAACTAAGTGCAAACAATTCCATATAATTATGCAGTTTCATAGGAGAGGTGTATAGGCAGGGTAGCCGTTTAATCACCAACTAAGTGAATGAAGTGTCTACAAATCTAAATCGGTCACAATATCCTATAAATAGTACAGGCCACACAACAAGAGGCGAGTTCTGTGATGAAATCTATAAAGGGAAATTAAAAGTAAAACACATGTAAACCAAGGATCAATGTCTGAATCCAACCACAAAAGAAAACACAGTGCATCAAGTGCGTTCATGGAAATTCAATTCAATGTCGCCTTGAGAACATTTAGCTTTTTAAATATATTATTTCGCTTGAAACTACAAAATTACCTGAAGTACATCAGCAGCATGAGTAGAATTATGGTAGGTGTTGACCGCATGGTAGTTGGTCTCGATGATGGTAAGCCAGTGCAGCAGTGTTCGCTCATCACACTCTAGCGCAGAACACACGTCGAAGCGGCCGCCCATGAGGGCCAGCCCCAAGTGTGCGAGCGGCCGGCCGCGGGTCAGGTCCTCCAAGCGGAAGATCTCGAAGTCCCAGCTGAGTGCTGTGTCTAAGAGCTCGCGGAGTTGGCCTGTCGTCTGCAAGGAGATGAATCAGAAGTGTCAGATCTCATAGAGTTCTGGAATCGGTCGGTAACATCTAAACTATGTAGCAATATGGTCAGTTGTTTGAAACAGTAATTGGTGTTTGAGGTAATTTCGGATTAGGCTGACGTTCTTTCTGAACAATCTGGGAATCAAAGGCTTTAGTTCTATAAGCCCACATTTACATATACGTTCCGCCGGATCATACAGACGACCAAGGACGAAATTGCTCCATCATAAGTTATCGTTGTTTCGATCGAAACCTGGATAGGGCTATGGACTATATATACTATGTGGTGGCAAATCGATTATATTATAGATAAATTGAAGTGCTGAAGTGTGGACATCTACCAGCTGTTAAGATAATTAAGAGGTGCCAATCTTCGTCGGGTACAATATGGTTCATCATGGAAAATGCGTACAATTTTAAATTAATCTACCGACGTCCACAGCGTATAAGCACATAAATATTGTTTCATTTATATTTAAGATTATTTTTATAGAAACTTAAGAGACGCTTCCCACGCGATTGCTGCGTTGGTTGATTGACATATAGCGCTAAAAGACAGACTAAGTATCAACTATCCAGCCTCATAAACATACGTCTTAGTTATCTAAAAATAACCCCGATAGGCAAAATGGGAACATTGCCGTAGGTAGACACTGTGAAGTAAATCGTTGAACTGTGAACTTCTTATAAGGAGATACTTATAGATTTTTTTATTCTGTGGTAAATGTTGATGAAAACAAAATCAATCGTGAACAGCTTAGCTTTATGGTATGGCTGTATTATCTTAATAAAAATGATAGGAGTTAGTATTTTTCATATTTCCCATCGTTTTCCCAGCGATAAAGTTGTCCGTTGCGTAAGTTGTTTTGCTAAAATCTATGGCTAATGTTCGGAGTGCAATACTAGGAATAGGTACTCGAATCCAACTCTTAGTTATACAGAAACACTTCTGTTTATTAAGACTCCTTCTCTGATTACAGGCACGATTGTTATTCTACCTGTTTTCAAACATGTTAGGGTCGGATTTCAGGCAATTGCCGCCGAACCTCGGCAATTCAATTAGGAGGAGAAATCAATAATCTGTGTTCGAATTAAAACTGAATTATAAGGGTTACCTTGTGTTTGATATTAGTCCTGTTGGTTTGCGACCTGACGACAGTGGAATCGTTGCTGCTTCGTCGAGATGACAACACGTTCGTTGGCCCTTGCTGTAATCAAATGAACATTTGGATTTGTACCGTGAACTTGTAATTTTTAAAGGGTTATTTTCTACCAGATTTCGAACATGCTCTAAAAATATGTTTCTAAAGAATTGAATTTTACGTTAGCGTTACGTAATTTTATGTAAGTTACTTTTCAAACATGCTATGGTTTTTTAAGTTATAAAGACTTACTTTTATGTATATTATTTTAATTTTTTTAAAGCGCACTTTAGATAACCTTACCTACATGTTCTTTAAAAAAAGTTGTGTTAACTATTTAGTATTTATTATATTATATTAGTAGATGATAAACGACGGTTTAGATAATATTATATTCTTGTGAATAAGAGATTAAAAGAGATGCTACAATGTTAATAGTACGTTAGATAGTGCGATACAACATAGTGGTACATATACAAAGATTCAACAGTACAGAACAAGTCGGAAATTATACTACCCAGGGTTCATTTTAGTTAGACCTAATAATAAATATTTTTAATAATACATAACTATTGTGTTAAAAATATATCCGCCAACAGGGCTTGGAGGAACCAGTACCTTCTGGATAGGTACTCTCAAACCGTGCTAGCCGTTGTATTGCCTTAGCCACAAAATTATCTTTAGTATTCGCCTGAGATGCATTACCGAGTTTTAAAATATATAAAAAGCTAGTGTGTTAGAGTATGTGAACGCCATCATTTGCTACTGAAATGAGTAGCAATACTATTCTACGTGTAGTAAGTATAGATTAACCTTGTCAGAACACAATAATACATAAGCATATATATATAGATATACATAGTTGTAAATAAATATTCAAAATCCTTATATTATAAAAATGAGCCCTGTGTAAGTAGAAACGAAAGCATGAATCACAGATCTATGTACTATCTAATAGTCTATTGTTTTGAAGGTATAGACAGACAGACTTCAAATTCCAAACCTCCTACCATAAAGAATAGGTTTGTGTTCACTTGCTCCCTCTTGCCCAGGCGAACAGGATCATAAACAAATAAATACCAATGTTAGTACATATATAATAAATATTACATGCATACACTTCAACTACACTTAACATCAAAATAAAGTTAAATAAAAATAACAACAACATTCTATATAAACGTAATATTGGAAAATGAAATTATCGTTACTTAAATATACAACGTCCAATAGAATATACTTTTAAAATTAATTATTATACTTGTGAGGGACATCATAACGTGTTCACTAAGGTAACGATATGCAGTGTGGATTAATAAATAATATTAATTTATTGCTATTTGGAGGAAAGCTTTATCTAGAGCAAAGTATTTTAACTCACCGATAATAAGGCTCCGATGAGGTCAGTGGCAATGGGGTCTTCACCTCGCATTTTGGGGTCGTCCCTCATTTGAGGAGAGTACAGTTCGGAGGTCCTTAGCATGTCGACAGCCCTCTCGATGCACGCCACAGTTGATGGAGGTGCGCCCTCGGTTGCCGCAGATAAAAGAGATATCACCTATGTAAAAAAACTATTGTATTAATAATTCTGGCTTTTTAGTTATGTTAAATACTGAGACAACTTTTATGATTCAGCTTCTATAACAAAGGAAGTTAATAGATAAGAGTCAAGTAAATTATGAATGTAGTAAAGCAGCAGTTGATTCATAGTTTTTTTATCGGGCAATGCTTCACTTTCCATGTATCTAAGAATCTATATGACGTAAAGGCTGTATTACTATATTAATGTAGCATGAACTAATGTTTACAAACAAATGTATTGAAAGTTTTCCTTCTGTTATTATATTAAATGGAAAAAGAATACGGTCGCGAACAGAATTCGAACCTGCGCCTTCCGGATGAATAGGTACTCCAGGCGCTCTGACCACTAAGCCATCTCGACCTCTGCTCACCACCGCGAATTCTTCTTTCATATTTTTGACACGTCTTATGGCGACGTTATTGCTATCAATTCAGTCCCTATACGAGTGACCGAGGTCACCCGTATAGGGATACGATAACGGTGTATGTTTATGATAGTGTTACAAAATATTCCTTTCGATTAGAAAATAAAGGAAAAAAGTGTAAAAAGTTTAGCCAAAGGGAATTCTAGGTTATTTTACAAGTTTTTCAGTATAACTTGCAGACACCACTATATTCTCATCACGACTATCAGTGGTTATAAAAATATATTGCTCTAATACTTTATCCCGGTACCCGAAAGTTGCCAATAAAAGATAAACCTGTAGCCAAACATCTTAAATAAAGGCTATATTGATAATAATACATGAACATAAAACGACTCGTATCTCTTACGAAACGATCTTTAATAAAATACATAATGAAATTTATTGGTCACGTGTGTATCATAAAAATATAATTTCTTCTGTACACAAAGACGCATGCTCTATCATTTTTCCCTATCTTGTCTTGGGCATACCCGTGAAAATTCTCTACACGTAAAATTATTACCCGATATTCGTAAGCTCATTATTATCCATGGTACATTTTTATAGTTTCATTAATATGGGTCTGCAAGAATAATACGTCGGTAACCAATAAACTATGATGTTTTCATAGATCCTTCACAAGATTCCCTCTATTAAAATAATATGCAAATAAATAATATTTTAAAGAATTTTCTGGTAAAAGTCATGCAATTAGTAAAATCTGATTTTACTAAGAAAGTATCAGCGCAAGTCTTTGTACTATTTAGCACACATACAAGGATCGTTGCTCCTTGAACAAATAAAGACTTTAATTTTAAAATTTACGTCTTCTTAGAGTAGGAAGTGGTAGCGACTTCCTTGCAATTTAGCAAGAAAGTCGCAAGCACTCATACGCCGTAAAGCGAAATGTGAAGTGACTCTTGCCAGTTGTTTCCTCGAAGAAATCCGGTTCCACTATAGATTTTTCACTATGTCTATGGGTTTCACCGACACTGCCTATTAAAATAGTAATCTGTAACTGCCTCATTCCTGGGCAAAGGTAGCTGTTAAAGTTTAGCGATAAAGTTCAGGCTATGCAACAATGTATTCGTAAACCGTACAGAAGTCTTAGATTACCGTACGCAATATGAACGTAAGTACATTGATCGTGCTGATGTACTGATTAGCTGTTTTAATATATTTATCCATGTAACAACACTATAGAACTTTACCTTCGTGATAGGAGCTTCAAGCGGCAATCCTTGCAGTTTGGCAAGGGAAGTTCGTCGCAGACCATCAGACGCGACAGAGCGTACATCCAGGGATCCGCGCCGGATGGAGTGGAGCGAGCCTCGCCCACGCTCGTTCTCTATCGCGTGCGTCAGCTCACACACGAATACTACGTGCGATGTATTCCTGGAAAAAGAGAGGAAATATGAAATTAAAAAGAAATAGCAAATAAAATAAGACTTGAGCAGCAAATAGACGTTTAAAAGGTATCATAAGTAACTGTATCTTTGGAAATACATACTGCAACAACCGGTACGAGTGTTAAGATCATGACAGTTGTGGTTAGAATTGTGTAACCACAGGAATCATATTGCTTCTGCATGACATTATACTTAGACATCCGTGTAGAACTGACCTTAGTTTATTTATTTGATGGATAGATATTTCTCCCATTTAGTAAGACCTCGTTACGATATTTAAGAAGAAGAAAGAAAGAAAGAAAATGTGTTTTATTACGTGATATTTCGCCTATTTAGTCTATCATCATGATGCTAAATTTTGTTGGAATTATATTGAAAACTCAAGAACGGCGTAACTAATCTAGGCTATTCCATGACATATAATAACCGTTATTAAATAAGAAATACTGGTTATATTTACTAGTTTTAAGGAAGTAGGAAGTAGGTAGTAGAAAGTAATATACTTATAACCTCTTCGGACGACAACGGCACCGGTGAAATGTGATTATACAATCTACACCTCTGCCTAACTCTTTGGTGAATATAACGGAACAACAGTCAGAAACGGTTTGGAGTAAAGTAAAGCATTAACCAACCTCGTAAGTCCAATAGCAGCTCCTCGGCAGGGCAGCAGGATGGGGTCCGGCGCGGCTCGGCGACGCAGCGTGACCGGCGCCTCCCATTCGCGGGCGCCGCTAGCTGCCAGACGCAATGCTTCGCCCCCAGCGGTCTCCGACAGTGGTCGAGGGCCCTCGTCTACACGCCAGCCAAGTACGCGGCACCAGGATTTGTTGGCGAGCTGTAGTCAAAGTAATTTCGTTAAATACATTGAATATTCTAATCTTAGCAACATTTGAGCAATGCTTGTATGAGACGGTATTAATGAGACTTTTGGGCCTTGCATTATTGATTCGCGCACGGCACGAGTCTACACGAAGCTTACGGTAGCTACACTCATTGGTCTAGATGTCTGTCTAGCTTATAGGTACGAAGTATGATATAAAATACAATGTATGTTGTACATGTCAGTAGACAGATGGGGCTAATTATTAAATTGTGTATCAATTCAACGGCAAAACACCACGATAGAATTAAATGTGGACAAGACTGGAGAGATAAAGCTTGTACATTAGTGGTCGCAATTCTGAAAGAATTTTGAGAAATAATTGTGTAGAATTTATATTTATATGTAGGTACTAACAAGTATCCTCTGCTGATCATCGGTAATAGCAACAAGGTCCCGGCAGCGGTCAGCGGCGGCGGCGAGCGCGGCGACAGCGGCGACGTGCGCGCGTACCGATGCGCCCGCGGCGCGAGACTGCAAAACTTCGGCGCACCATGCTGTGGCACTCACAGTTTCCACCATCACCTGTGGGAAAATAATAATTATTTAGTACTTATCTTATGTAACTATCAGGTAGATACATGGCCCACAAATATTTTTAGAATGGTAGATTGGCACATGAGCAGATTTGGCAAAACTGATTTCCTTGTCATATCACCCCAGCACTTACAGCTTCTTACTCGGTACTTAAAGAAATTCCTGCTTAGATAATGAGCGGAAATTTTCAACTAATAAAATGTAAACAATAACAAAGCAAACAAAATTTACTATTTCGTTATGTTTTAAGTTTCTAGACAAAAAACAAAAGAAGAGCAAAATACATTTTCGGCCATTTTTAGCTACTTACTTTTTTTTTTACCCGACAGTGAACGTACCAGCATTATTCGCGTGGAGTCATAGAATAAACTTAAACGCCTTAGAACATATGCGACCGTTTGGCGCCAATTCTTTTGAAAAGGAATTGAACTAGTTTTGCCATTAACTGCGAACACTGAAAGTTGAAACATATATAGGTACTTGTAATAGTGCCCAAAGAATTTGTTTTCGAATAGTTTATGCATAGACGGTTTTTATATCTGCCTTTGTTTGTTGTTAAATGTACTTATCTATTTGAAATTACATTTATATCATCTTCCGGTGATAGCTGTCGAACAAATTTTATAATGTTAAGCATATTATATTAATCGCGAATTTTTAGACATCAGCGACTTTAAACAGTTCTGGCAGCATATCTTCAAAGAGAACTAAGTACAGCTAGAGTTACGTTCATTTTCTTGGTTATGACATGACCAGAGTTTAAATGACAGTCCTATCAGATCCTTCAATGGACATTCCTATTGAAACTTATCCAAGAATAACCATCTATATATATATTCTATACTTCCTTTTGCATTGCCTTTTCCCTATTACATTGGGGTCGGCTTCCAGTCAAACTGGATGCAGCCTAATACCAGTATTTTACATGAAGCGACTGCCTATCTGACCTCCACAACCAAGATAACACGATATATCGTGGTATGACTGGTTTTCAGACTCTCAGGCCTCTGATTACCCGTAATGGCTGTCATAGTTCTTAATTTGACAATACATATCTATATGATTCTGAAATTATGAACATATAGGATTCTATACTATAGAATGATTTTAAATATATCTCTACAACAGTTACTAATATTATGAAACCATATTTGGGTTTTAATACAATGTTTATAATGTTATCAAATTATAACGTCGGATACTCAACCCATACCTATAACACAAACGATCTCAAATTTAATTACGCGATGCCATATGATACGTGTTCAGAAAGCGTTAGCTTAGAAGTTGTTCGTACAGAGCAGAGCTCATTACTGTGGCACAGGTGAGGGGAGACGTCGAACTTCAGACAGAGCCTTTGTTTTGCCGTGTTGTTGCGAGATATCCACCCATTGTTGCCAGACTAGACATTTACCAACATATCTAGGTGAATAAGGAAAGGGACAGAACTGTTCAAAAATTTACTGGTCGTATGGTCATGGCTGGATTTATCCATGATGATTTTTGAAAATGGAATGCATTAAGAATACTCGCACATTTCGAGTGATGGAAGTCAAAGGGTCTGAAAAGTCTAATCGAAATGTTTGTACAATATGAAAATGTATAAAACAATCTATTATACCTAGGATGTAACGAACGCCGGCCGTAAAATATGGCTCAGACTGCATGTTATAATTAAAGTATTATAATGTATGTAAGTATATTTGGAATCGGCTATTTACTAGCTTTCATTTGATATCTATATTGTAATAAAAACAAAAAATATATTCCCCCTCATCCTTTTTTATTTGAAGACGCCAGGATACTCTTTTAAAATATTGGTACATTTACGTAGTCCGGTATAAAGATAGTGGCGTCAATTCTAATGTACCAAACTAAACAAAATTTAGAGTTTTGCTGTCTTTTACTAACCGTTACTATAAGAGCGGGACGGGATGACGTCAATATTTAAATATTGTCAAATCCTATGTCACTCCTGCAATTGAGACGAATCTAATGATACGTCGTATGTCCATCCATGAAGCCGTTTATATTGCAGAGCGTGCCAAAGAAATATACATAAACTCGAAAATTATAACCATCCTTTTGGGGAAGTCGGTGATAACAAGATAAATTCCTTACATTTGGAGTATTTATCCGGGAGGTGCAGGTTCGAATCCTGTTCGCGACCGTATTCTTTTTCCATTTAATATTGTAACTTTAATTTCTTACAGTACAAAAATGTAAAAACCCCTTACCGCATACAACGCCATATATGTTTGTCAAGGTTTAACATTTTTTTTCATAAATTAGAAGTATCTCTTTTCTCGAAACAAACGTTGATTTGATAATAGACATACTTATTCGTGTATCCGAACGTATTTTTTATTCTCTATGGTCAGTGCAATCTATCATAATATTGGAGGATATGTCTCGCGAGGCCGATCGTTAAAGTGAATTTCATTATCGCTAATTTTAAAAGTGAAAAAATACTACAAAGCGGTAAGTAAAATATCTCAGACTTTCAAAATTTACTCTTTGTATATTCCAAAATATGGGATAGTCATCATTTCTGTGTTTTTCTTAGGAACTACGGTAATTTATTTGAAAACGCCTTATTTGACTTCGTATGTGTTTTCAACAAATTCACAATAGGTCATTTATGGCTTCGCATGCATTCATTTTTTCTATGCAGTGAGACCAGGTTCTCCATCAAGCCTTTGCGAGACTTCAATGAGCATACCAGTTTCGCCTATACCCAATAAAAGGCGAGAAAAACGCCCGTCAGGCATCAAGAGTTACCTCTGGTTTCTGTTCTTACAGATAATGTGGACCATTTCCAAGAGTGGGCGAAAAAAAAAACCGCAAATAGGTCAGAATTGCACAAAATTTCGTTCTTTCACGAAATGTAGCTAATGTAAAGTTTATTTGTATTAAAACAATAAACGAAATTGTTTTAAAGATTTTCATAAGATTTAATTTCATTTTCTAATTATTGTATACGAAGCCATATACGGATTTGTACTATTTAACTAGACTGCATACATGGCCATATATGGCTTCGTGTAGTATTTTCTAAAATAAGTGATTACATATTTTTTTCTAATTAATATCGAAGGAGTTTAAGAAATAAAAGATATTTTCATAATTTTTTTTTTCTAGTCCTTCATAATTCATGCAATAAGAGGTTAAAACAAAATAGTCTTTTAAACACAACTAGATTTTTGTTTTATTTGTGATTTATCTTTTTATACTTATTACTTAATTCCTCAATTAACACGTTAAGTGTGCACAAAGCAGACATAATAGGTAAACAATCGTCGTGCCCCACATGTGCACTTGGAAAGGGTTAATATTTACGGTGGTTATAAAATTTAATCATTTATCCCAATTAGGGACGTAGAATTTACCTAAGAGAGTGCAGTAAACACAGAAAATGGACCTAGCTTTGGTTGCACTTCATCTCTTTGATAGTCATTACGCCGCCAGAGCCATTTAAAGGTCACTGAAGGGAAATTACACATGACGACTGGCAACCCACTCGGTATACAATGGATTCCCACTACATGTATTACTCGGTCAGTTTAAAGCCGGCGCTGAGGCTAAGTGGCTTGCATTTACATAAACTCATTGCTATTCACTGAAGTAATTGTAAGCCGCAAGTTATTTCAGGTAAAACCCTGTTGTCTCGTCTTTATTGACTGGAAACTAGGTAAAATATGGATCGGGGGTAACTTCAATAGCACTGTTATGATAATATTGTGCTATGAACAAGAGTAAACACGACCATTCAATGTTTAACATTTGCTGCGTATATTGTATTCATTTAGTTTGGCATTTTAATATAAATGGTTGTTGTCTTTTTCTTGAGTTATACAATGGTTATGGCATAAACAACTGTTATAAGACAACCTTAGGAGTATTTGAAAGCAACTTGATGCTCATCGAATTGCTATGTGTTTGACTTTAGAAAAATACCATAGCAAACAAGTCTTCTATACTTATTGGGAAAATGGAAATTATTTGAAGAGCTTGTCCAAAGTTATGGTTTAATTTGTAAGCAATAAAAATACACTCCAAATTTTTTTTTTATAAATGGTTTATATTAAAGTATACTCGTATTTCAGAATTTCAGGTTTAATATCCGGTTTGAAATTATTATCGCATTGCCCGGTTTCACATAAGGTGGGTGACGCGTATGGTGTTGTCTGGTTATACTTACTCGTCGGCTTTCAGTCTTCAAATAATAATTGTACCTTTCTAGTGAACATACGAATGCGGTACTTATCGTAAAAATTGTGTATTAAAATATATAATCTAATTCAGCGTATTTTTGAATGGAATGACTATTGATAGAAGTATGTAGCGTGCTATTTTTTTGTTACATTTTTTGTCTCTGTTGGTACCTACCTATAGTTTTATGATTTTATCAACAAGGGTATATTAACCTTTCAAGCGCCGATAATGAGACATAATCAATTACCCTATTATCATCGGCCCCCAGAGGTGAAGCGCAATAAAATCCAGCTTTTTACAAAATGGTGATAATTTAAATTGAGGTTTAGGTAATATTTATAATCATTAATTGGTGGTGGTATTTTCCACTTAACAAGTTAGGTAGGTAATATATATTTATATTCAAAAAGTGACAAAAAGGTTACAAAAAGATAACAACGTTCAGAAATGTTCACAAAGAAAGATAGGTTTCCTGGCTCCCAAACTAGGTACCTATTTACCTGTGACTTGGGAGTCAGCGTTTCGCCAGAACCAATTGTATGAATGTATGAAATTACCATAATGTGTTGATTGCTTTATGTGTGCTTCAGATTATTTCCGTATTATTTCAGTTGCTGTTTAAGTCTAACAAAAGCTTTCCTCAGTTAACTTTCTGTGCAACCTAAAATAATTGTAACATTGTATTTATAAATATCCAGCCTACATTTTAAAATGTTTTTACCTACGTTGCTTCAATAAATAATGGGAGATATTTCATTGTTGCCTGACATGAGATATCTACCATTATTTATTTTATAAGAGCGTAAAAAACATCCAATATCCAGGAACAATTCATCATGATGATGCCAACAAAGAGGGAAGATTGGTTTTAAAACGTAAAACTGTGTTATTCATATTACAGTCTTGTTTATTGGGAAGAAAATTCTGTACATATGTTTTTGTTTTTTTTTTATCAAAAATGGTTCTGCCTTTGTCCGCCAACTCGCCTGATTGAGCACGTATATACAGAATAAATATATTCACTCTTAAGTAGAGTGGATAGATTTGGGGAGAACGATAGTTGGGGAGTTGATGCAACTGCTGAGACCCGTCTCACACAACGGTTGCACGGATTACATCCCGAAACACGACTAGGTCGCTTCACGGCATGGCTTCGTCCGGTGGGTGGTAACTAGCCGCGGCCGAAGCCTCCAACCAGAGTTGTGTTGCCAGTTTTGCACCACCCAGGAGCCACGTGCGGAGATTCCATTTTAAGGGTGAACTCCTACGGACGCCGGCAACTCAGCCCCCATAAAGTAACGTCGTATTTAAGCTGTTGCCTCAGTCATTAGCAGACAATAGATTTTTATTTTACAACGTACAGATGTGTACGTTACTGAGCCGAAAGGTTAACCCCTTCAACGGAAGTTATATTGAGACCATATGTACTCGTATGTAAATAGATATGCCGATAATGGATAGGTACGATTTCTCGAATTTGATTCGAAGTTTTGATTACCGGGTGCTTTTAGTGAGTGTAACGCAAAACAACTTTATTCTGGCTGATAATAGCATGTTCCGGATCATGATGCCGACTGTCTTCGGCAGATACACTTGGTCATATGACATGTATAAGGTTCACCTAAATTCTGACCTTTCGTAAGTGCCACTGTATGGTTTATATGAAATAACAAAAAACCGTTGACTTCACTTGTAGGTAGTGGGTGTTCAAATAGCATCCGGGTCTAATATCGTCATTTAGAAATTGTACTGTACCTTCAGTCCTTCAGTTTGTATCGTTAGCTTTTTCTTTTTGTGTGTGTGTCGAGATGCACAGTGAAATAGCCTGTAAGGGTGGCGATATTTACCAAGTTTAGACATGCAGGCGTATCGGCTACTTCGGTGGACATTCCGTTGTATGTTATAGCTGAGATAAACACTGTAAAGCCTACGACGCAATGTACTAAGTAGTGACCGTGTTAACTGAGTTAGCCATTACGTTTGCAGGTCAGTGTGCCCTTGGTAGTAAAACGGGAACAACAAAGGAAGGAGAGTATCGTCAGAGGTTAGATAGCTTCCGCGAGGACGAAACAGATTCCATTTGATCAACACTGTAAGCAGATGAGATTGCGTCTTTTATTGCTTTTAACTTGTAGCGAATTCGATACCACTTTTAGATTATTATCTTGTATCATTGTACACTCTATTGAAAATAGCATATAGCAGAACTTAAATTAAGTAAAGTTTATTATTAGGGACATATTGCAACAAAAATACAATAAATAAGTAAATACAGTTACGATTGATGGGTAGTTTATTATAATCCGTTTTGTATAAACTGCACACTTGATTATAATCATTTTAACTATTTCATTATAATCATATGAGATTCAATGACTTATCATTTAAGTACATTAATTCGTTCCTATTTCAAATCCCAGTGTCAATGTTAAAAACCTAAAAAAGCAGGATGGTTGATATCGCGAACGCTGTTAATTTTACTTTAATTTTAACAAATCTAAATGTGGCCTTATCCCATAGACGTAGAATATTTTTAGTAATTTTTTAATTTGTCCGTTATAATGTCATCTGTCAAATCGCGTGATTGTCATTCACTTGTATCATAGCATGTTGTAAAATGTTTTGCATTCCGGGATCTATGAGCCTCGTTTCTCTAATGCTTCAATAAATGGAAGATTTATGCGTATAATACTTAGTTTATCTTCAACCTACGCTACCATTAATGTAGGAATATCGGCCACCGAGGATGGCTTAAAAGGACCGCAGTCCGTTGTCGCAAAATTATAGCTATAGCTACCGTAAAACTGATATTGCTTTGTAAACATTAAGTTATTTATAGTGCGAGCAACGTTTCTTCGAATGCAATGTATCGTTCGTCTGCTTTATTGTAATAAAGTTCGTAGAAGTGATAGAGAACTGATGTATAGGTACCTATACATTTCACCGATGCAGTCACAAGTCAATAGGAGGTGAGCTTCATGCTATATATGGCGCAGATTTCCACTCTGAATTTCCTAATAGATAATAATAAATAAAGAATGACCGCGAGCAAGGTATCTGTTCTTTCGTTAATTACCAGACACAATAGAAATATTATTGTAATCACGTACCTAAAATTTTGTACTTTCCCAAGTATACAGATTAACCTACACCACTTGGATCGCATTTTTCCCAGGAAGCGAATCAAGGACATGACTCCTAGCCTCCGCACTTTAATAAAGTAATTATGTTCAAAAACATTATTGGCCAAATTTTGAAACGCTACCCAATTTTCAGCAGCCCTCAAATCGTATGCTATCGCTTTGCCATGACGTGACAAAGATATTATTATTTTTATGGTAGGTGTTAGGTTAAAACTAATAGATCAGATAACTCACCCGGTTGAAGCCAGCATCCAGGTAGGGAAGCACCACGAAGTCGTCCTTCAGGTAAGCACTGTAACAAAGAAATATCAATTTAGATATTGTAGGACTTCGCCAGTATTGTAGCATTTTAATAATAGATCGAGGAATCAATAAAAGTGTGGTGTATCCATCATTATTATTTATCATGTTATTGGGTCTTTCTGTTAGGAAATTCTCAGTAGCAGCCCGGAGTCTGGTATTGTACCCGGTAGATGGTTTAATAACAGCATTGGTGAAATATGGGTGCAAAATTGTGTACACCTCTGCCTACCCCTTCGGGGAAAACAAGCGTGTGCTATGTATGTATGTATGTATCCATCATGAACGCTACATTGGACTTCTACCGACTGAAAACCACTCCCGGGGATTCTGGACCCGGGGAGACCCGGCTGCATTAACCGCAACTGTGGTACTTAGATTGGTGGGCTGATCAACAGTGCTCATTTTACCAGATTTATTTCCTATTCTCTATTTACCAGGTCGGTATTTTGTGTAAACTCATCAAAAAACTACGGTGAAGATAGCAAGTAATAAAAACATATTTAAAATAACTGCTGTCTTATGTCCTAATTAGTCAAGAAACAAATCAATGGCATCGGATATTATAACGATGGCAGCAAAATATATTGTAATGTATAATCAACATTACCACTGAAAATATTCACAATAACAATTAACAATAAAAACAAATACACAGCACATACAGAGTTAACTTACAGGGGTCTTACTCCCTCCGTCGATCGTCACATACTAAAGCTGACTGCTACGTTACCGCGTGTGGGTGGATACAAAAATACTACTACCCTCATTTACCTTCAAAATGTATTCTGTACAGATATAACCCACAAAACATAATTTAATTTGTGTATTTATCATATTATCTCCCAGCGTACCAAAACTGTATCTTATTTATAATAATTTCTCCTAATATTTCCAACCTGAATACCATAGCTTTCCCAGGTATTAAAATATTAAATAACATTCAGTACTTTGGAGTGGCTGCATGAAGTTACTGCTTTCACAGACTGCATTTAGCTGATTTTCGTTGAATGCTTTCTACAGTTCGTCCGGAGTCTCATGAAACTCGAGTTGTTTTTCAATTCGGTATAACTTGTTTCGTTTCACTGAAACTTTATACAATTTGTACTATTTAGAGCATGGCTTTTGATGATGAATAATGTCCCAAATTACTGTTAAAAGATCGAGTTTATTTTATTTTGTATTTACTGAGACTTTCTGGACCGATTTGTATATTTATTTCATTGTATTTGCATTATTAATAATAATAACAATATGTATATCAAGGGCCTGATACAGAAAGCGGTACTCCTCGACACATTATGAGGAGTTTTCTATCTCTAGAGCCCTAACCACCGGCACCGGTGATCCGATGCTGGTGGCTTACAATTTTTTATATTTTTTAACCGACTTCCAAAAAGGAGGAGGTTGTCAATTCGGTTGTATTTTTTAATTTATTTTTTAAATGTAATTGTTTTTTAATGATATATAGTTAAAAATATAATTTATATGTACATTAGAAAAGTAAACGTAATAATAATATACTTATAACAGAATTTTCGGTTACACCGGCTTATCTCCACGGAGGACTGTCAAGTACGTAGGATATATTATAGTGCAGAAGTGTGTGCTCAAATACAGATGCACTCGCTCTTCCTTCACTCTCATAGTCCGATGGAATAGCAATTAGAGACGACAGGTGAGAGATCAGGTGGAGGATCTACGACTTTACGTGCTCTAGCACGGCTGTTACACTGCCAACTTTCGAACTCCGACCTGCTACTGTGAGTTGTTAAATATTAAAGTTACAATATTAAATGGAAAAAGAATACGGCCGCGAACAGGATTCGAACCTGCGCCTCCCGGATAGATACTCCAGGCGCTCTGACCACTAAGCCATCTCGACCTCTGCTCACCACCGCGAATTCTTCTTCCATATTTTAACACGTCTTATGGCGACGTCATTGCAATCAATTCAGTACCTATACAAGTGACCGAACCGACACGACTAACTTTGCAGTTAATACAATGTCGTAAAGAATGCAATTACCTTAATAATTCAAGATATGTCTTTGAAAAAGCATTAACGCATGCTTAGCGAACTCTAAAGTTACAATATTAAATGGAAAAAGAATACGGCCGCGAACAGGATTCGAACCTGCGCCTCCCGGATATATACTCCAGGCGCTCTGACCACTAAGCCATCTCGACCTCTGCTCACCACCGCGAATTCTTCTTCCATATTTTAACACATCTTATGGCGACTTCTTTTTCCATTTAATATTGTAACTTTAGAGTTCGCTAAGCATGCGTTAATGCTTTTTCAAAGACATATCTTGAATTATTAAGGTAATTGCATTCTTTAAGACATTGTATTAACTGCAAAGTTAGTCGTGTCGGTTCGGTCACTTGTATGGGTACTGAATTGATTGCAATGACGTCGCCATAAGACGTGTTAAAATATGGAAGAAGAATTCGCGGTGGTGAGCAGAGGTCGAGATGGCTTAGTGGTCAGAGCGCCTGGAGTATCTATCCGGGAGGCGCAGGTTCGAATCCTGTTCGCGGCCGTATTCTTTTTCCATTTAATATTGTAACTTTAGAGTTCGCTAAGCATGCGTTAATGCTTTTTCAAAGACATATCTTGAATTGTTAAATATTGTCGAGCCTTCAAACTCATCCAGACGCAGCTTTTTAATTGCCGGACGAATCCATTAATTGAAGCAAGAATTAAGTTGGGTCAACAATTCAACATAATATCTTTTACATAGTATTTATTTAACTCCGTACAAAATCGGACCAGTGTAAATCTACAGACAATAAACAAATGGAAGTCCAGATTGGGATAGTCCTTGAATCTTAAACAGTTCTTAAATTTATCCGCATTGAATGAAAGAGAAAAAAGCAAAAAAATGTTTTACTATGTCGTGCGCTACTTAACGCACGAAAAAATTATATTATTTTTTGTAGACTTTCATAAATAAATACCGTCCAAATTTCCGTACCGGCCAGGTGGATTTTCCAAAAAAATAAAACTTTATACTAATGATAATAAATATTTTTTTTATACTAACTTTTTTTATTTATAACAAAAACAGCAAGTACGAGTACAGCAAAAAATAATAATATTGACAATTCGGTCGACCCGTTCGCAAGTGATTATCTTTCAAACATGCGGCAATTTATTTTTATTGTATATACTTAGAAGATCAAGATGTAGGGCGATGCGTATTAAAGCATTTCTATGTTAACCAGCCATATTTTAGTAATTTCCAATGTAAGTGCTGCATTTGTAAAATTACAAATTGAACTACTGCTAACATTTCAATAGTCTTTACTCTTTAGAACAATCTCTAAGGGCTTAGGCATACATCCGTTAAAGGCGTTCCCTAAGATACAATTACCCGGTATTCAGCCGTGTCATACCGTCCACAATAATGGTCACAAATCTGCGAGCTTTCGTCATTGTCACTACAGTTAATCAAAACAAATTGAGCGGGTTTGAGCTCACAGCTCGAAGTACAGTCGGCTAAATGGAATTATGACCTATGCAATATTTATTCGACATTCATATAAATTTTGTCAACATTGCCAATGTAATTAAATACACTTTCAGATTCTGTAAAAAAAATATGATTTGTTATAATATGAATAACTGTGGCGGCGGTAGGTTTAGACTTTATTATTGTCAGTTAAATTAAGTCAAACTCATTTTAGCGTTTCCTCTTTCAGAATGAGCAAGAGACTCGTATGCATAGGTAGCGTGTTTCTGTAATGTAAGAAAGCTTTACGAACGACATATATTTTGTGAACCACGTTCAGTGAAAGATACAAAAAATAAATTATTTATTTTAATTTTGAGAAAAATCTGCAATTTCATATTGGCATGCCAAACTTTAAAAATACATAGGGTATTTTTAAAGTTTGGAATGTCATTATGAAAAGGTGGGATAAGTTATTCAGTTTTCTCTACTGTACTTATATACTTGTATCCCTGAATAATAATTTCAACTGTTGTAAGTACGTATGCTCGCTTAATTTATTTGCATACAACAATTAATCTTGATAACACAGACAAAGCTTTGTTTTATAGTTAGAATATTCTGGCTTTTGTAGTTGAATTTTGTTTCGTGGAGTGCTTTTGTTGTGAAATTGGATTATAGAATTAACGGTCTTGTCTGTTTGCTGGAGTAATATTGAAAACTACTGAGTGGTTTAAGTCCGTTGTAATGTTTATTTGAGCGTTTTATAAATATTTGCAGTCAGCAATAAAAGAAGGTAAATAATTTTTAAAGTTTCCAGAGTGGTTTATTAATTTAAAGTTTCACAATTATTATTTTTTCCTGACATGGTGTGATGGAGTGGAGAATAGTCTCAATAATCGTAATAAGGGACATTACATTTGTATACATTATGAAGTTTTAATCTATTTATTTTGCTGTCTGTACCTACATATTTAGTTTTACTCCAACGGTTAGTCAGATCAAATTAGATATAAATATGTATGAAGTCCTACTTTTATGTGAGAGTTCTTTGATAAGATTTATAAAATGGCGTTGATTCCAACGTGTCAAAAGCTAATATTGATGTAAGAAATACTCGTGTTGAAAATGTACTTGAAATATTACGTTCCTTTGTCGTTTATTATCCCTGATTCGGGAGACGCCCTGGGGTACTTCGTTACGTTGCCATGGCAACGGAATAAATAATTGTGTAATGTGTATGGTTGCTGAGAGCAAATGTTTTTTGGTCAAACTATCAGTCCATGTAATAATCAATGCTATTGTGTAGTAAGGACGTTCGGTTGACCGACATCTCAATAGAAGACGAAAATAATGGGTTTACAAATTGTGGGTATTTGTTCCTTGCGAGTTACTTGCTGAATGTTAGCCCATTGCTTTATACGACGGTAATGCTTGTTATTTTTTTTGGATATAAGTTAGGTACCTTTACGCTAATTTAAAACAGTAATGATCCATCGACTAAGTTTTAGCCTAATAAAAAAAAAACATACAAATTTACGCTTCTGAAACGCATCTTAAATTATAGCTATCTCTGATAAATCTTGTATACGCATTATCGTATGGGTAGCGAACTTGTAAGCAGAATTTGAACTGCAGAGGTCTGGATGGGTTAGTTGTTAGAGCACCTGGAGTATTTATACGGGAGGCCAGGTTTAAATCACGACCGTGTATTTCTTTCCACAAAAAATGGAACTATATACTTAACTCTGTCACTTATATCATGTCAATAAAAAGAAGACATTTTATCACTAATACATTTATTTTAGTAGTTTAAACTACTAAAATAAATGATAAACAAACAGGATGTATGGGACGGGGTTTATTAGAAAAGTATGTGTAACAATTATACTTAGCCACCTAAATACTTGTATTTTTGCATCAAAATAAATAAACACGAAGTAATTTTCGCAAAAAAATATATTCATGACTTAGTAAAAGCGAATAAGTTAGAAAAAGAAAGCCTCGTGTAAAGGTAAAAGCATCCAATAAAATATTCATCCCGTCTTATTTGCTGACATATTTTATTTGCCGCTTCCTTGAGCGTAGCGAAGAATCCTAAGTCAATGACCGCTTCACACTTTCACAGTATATAAAATCAAGAGAGTTTTCACGCCGTGTTCACACAATACTGAGAGAGAAGACAGATTATATTCAATATACAGTGTAAGAGCCTCCTTACAGACAAGACGGCGAACAAAAGCTAGTCTGAAGTACATATTTGGAGGGTCGAAGGCATCCATTGATTTCCTTTTCAGGGTACGGGGTAAGCACAAAACACAAAAGGTATGGAATATTTAGGGCTCTACAATTTCGTAATATCTTTATTTTACGAAAATTACGAGTTATTGAGATCGAAAATTGATTATTATGCCCCAGGTTATTGGTACAAAATTGACATGTACCAATGTGACTTTTTTTGTCATATGAATTTTTTCAGACATGAAAAATTAAAAGAATATTTAAATAAAATTTAAAATTTATAAAGGCAGAGTTCGTGAGGAAACCTGGACTTAGCTGCCTGGAATGACCTGAGTAATATTTTGTTATCTACTCATTCCTTACTTTGTTTTAATGTTCTTTTTAATTAATTAACATTCAAAAATTTTGAAGGGTTTATTAACATTAACTTATCATAACATAGCATCACGCCTGTATTCCCCGAAGGGGTAGGCAGAGGTGTACACAATTGTACACCCACATTTCACCAATGCTGTTATTAAGTCCCATGTAATAGGTGGTGAGCCTATTGCCATCAACCGGGCACATTTCCAAACTCCGGGCTGCTACTGAGAATTTCCTAACAGAAAAACTCAATAACACTTTGCCCGACCCGGGAATTGAACCCGAGACCTCCTGCTCAGCAGTCGCGCTACGGACCACTAAACCAAGGGGTTATGCGCTGCGTAAACGGTTAATGTAATGCAAAAATCATGTACGACAGAATTGTTACCGTTTAAAAGTCCTAAAAAAAGGCCGCCAAAGCATATATCTATCTTTTAAGGTTGATTCACCTTTTTTATGGTTATCAAATTAGTTCTAAAATAATGCATTATTTGCGGAGGTGTTTTTATAAACATGATATTAATTCTTATTCAAATAAAAACTTAGGAGATATCATAGTTATAAAGAACTCCGCTACAAAATAATGATTAAGTACCACGCACGCATGTATAACATAACATAGCATCACGCTTGTATTCCCTGAAGGGGTAGGCAGACGTGTACATAGTCGTACACCCATATTTCACCAATGCTGTTATTAAGTCCCGTGTGGTATAGGTGGTGAGCCATTTGCCATCTACCAGGCACAATTCCAAACTCCGGGCTGCTACTGAGAATTTTCTAAAGAAAGACTCAATAACACTGCTCGATTCGGGAACCCGAGACCTAATGCTCAGCAGTCACGCTTGGGCCCACTAGACCAACAAGGCAGGCGCATTTATCATGTGATAGGTCATGAGGCGTTGGTGGAATATATTTTAGTAAGATTTTCCTCAAAATAACCGCGGGGCACAGCTAGTAATTAATATACCAAAACCCATGGAAAACCAATTTATTTATAATTACCTTATGTACCAGCAAGACGAAAACTGACGGAAACTCCCCTAACGTAAAATATTAAGAAAATATAAATAAATTGGTACTTGTAGAATTTTAACTGATGGTTTCAATGAATCTTTATCACTTCCACATTGACCCCTCATAAGAAAGCTACTTAATAAATTATGACCTTGTACAGCTAATTAGAATGTATGTATTTTTGCTGTATAAAAGTGTGAGGAGAGCCTACTTTAAGTGTCAACTTAGTTCTAAACCCAAAATGATTTTTTTTTTTTTTTTTTTTTATGGAATAGGTGGCAACCGAGCAGACGGCTCGCCTGATGGTAAGCGATTACCGCCGCCCATGGGCACCCGCAACCTCAGAGGAGTCGCGAGTGCGTTGCCGGCCTTTTAAAGGGTTTGGGCCTCCGGTACCCTCACTCACTCGGCGAAACACAACGCAAGCGTTGTTTCACGCCGGTTTTCTGTGAGGCCGTGGTATCAATCCGGTCGAGCCGGCCCATTCGTGCCGAAGCGTGGCTCTCCCACGGTGAAACCATTACCACAATTCTTACGGTACATGTATTCCCTTTCAGTGTAATCAATAATTATGACTGATCCTAAGTATTTTACACGGCGAATAATTATTCAACCATCACAAACCTCGACTGTAGTGATATTTTGGTGATCTACGGAGCATTTCAGTGTTACCCACAGAGAATTTTTGTAATACCCATAGAGCATTTTTGTGATACTTAAAGAGCATTTTAGGATACCCGAGCATTTTAAAATACACGGTATTTTAGTGATACCCACCTAGCATTTTTGTGATAACCAAAGAGCATTTTAGTGATCCCCACAGAGAATTTTCGTGATACTCACAGAGCATTTTAATGATACCCAGCAAGCATTATACTGATACCCACAAAGGATTTTAGTGATACCCACATAGCATTTTAGCACCTTTTGATATCAGATTGGTGATCTTTCTCGCTCGTGTAGTTAGGAGCGAACCTAGTATCAAGAGTTGTTCAATTCACCCGCAGGCCCCTGACGTGCATTAGCAACTACTATTAATTAACTACAGCTAGGACTGATGGCTATGCCCTACCTACAAAGCACGGGAACGCTCGAATAACTTTTTTATCTGAGTGCTCCTGCACTTCTAGTAGTCACCCATCTGCTTAACTGCAGTGATCCTTTACCTACCCAGCCTGGCTTGCAATTGGCCATGAGCGCCTAAAGATTGGTGATAGTAATATTCAAACGTTAGACGAGTTGTAACTGCATTCAACTAACTGGACGGTGTATAGTAGTTAGATCAATCTGCGGCTATCAAACCAATCTTATCCCAATGTAATGAGTTTTTTTAGGGTTCCGTACGTCAAAAAAAACCGAACTCTTATAGGATATTTTTGTTGTCCGTCTGTCTGTGAAGACCCTTTATATCAAGAATGCGTGGAGGTATCGAGTTGAAATTAAAATCATATAATTAAGTCTACAGTCCCTTGAACCTGTGATAAATCAAACATCAAAGTTAACGTAAAAAAAGATACGGCCGTTTATGCCGCAAAAAACGTATATTTCGACACTCCCAAGGGAATCAAAATTTATAGGGTATCTTCCGATGACCGAGAAGTATGAAATTTGGTAAGTTATATAGTCTTATACTACAAGTAGGTACAGATAAAAATCTGAAAACTATACATTTGTAATTAAATCGTAAAAAATATAGTCCTTATTTAAAATACGTAATCAATCATCGAGGTTAAGCAACGGTATGAACGATTATTAATAACGTACGAAAGAACTTCGAAACGACTCGATTCCTGAAATATTTATAATATGTACAGTCTACAAAAGTAGGTAGGTACCTACCTACAGTACGGAACCCTCGGTGGGCGAGCCGACTCGTACTTTCCGTTTTTTTTATGTGGAAATAACATGGATGCTGTGCCGGACTCCTACCGACAAATAACCACACGGTCTGTGTTTAATCTTTAGATACCAGGGTTCCGGTATTTCAGATGGATTCACAGCAGAGGTTTTGAAATTCCTGAAGAATAACTGGCTTAACTAATAGATAAAATGCTTAACTATCATATCCTGTTATTATTAAAGCATTTTTTTTCCAATACCTTCACGTCAAATCTAGAACAAACTAAAACCTTCAAAATATCTTGAACTGTTCAAAGATTTAATTGTTAACGGTAGATTTATTAAGCAAAAGTTTTTATGAAAGATACTTAGCCTAACCTATTTTTATAAAGGAAAAAATGTGTAGCGAGTTTTGTGTAGACTGGACGTGAGAAGATTTTCCAGCCCAGTGGGCCGAGAATGGTGGGGTGCGGCAAAAATCCCGTCAAAGATTTTTCGCAGTGCACCGTGGTTATCCGCTTCAGTGGCGACTGACCCTTGACTTTGTTAGTGGCAAGTGATGGCCTTTGTTGTGTTTTATAGAAATCTTTGAACTATGACAACGGGGGGTTAGGCTATCTACATTTGTGTTGGGCTTTTATTGATCTGTAAGTTAGGTTTAATTTTAATAGGTTTCTTTTCGATATGTTTTCAAAGCAGGTTGTAAATATAAAATAGGCAATTTAAGGTAATGTTTAGACTTTTAATGTGGGAAGTGAATGCAGGAAATAACGGCATGACATGTTTTAGAATATCATAAAAATTATATATTATTAAAGGAATCCAACTTTCAAAAACTTAAGGCGTTCAAAAATATAATTGGAAATTTATCTTCTTTAATTCTATAAATTAATAATACCACATAGCATACTCACACGGTATTATTTACAAGATATTTATTTATTTATTTGTATTTAAAACCATTTATAGCATTTTACAGAAGATCCAAAGCGATGCTATAAAACTACAATTTAACATAAGACTAAATTAACTTATAAGACTTCTTATAACTTACTATTTTTAATTATAAAATCACTTTCGACTAACCTTTTTACTGCTTCCAAAAATTTCGGCAGAATACGGCAAATTTAAGAATAAATCGATATTTTTTGAAAATATATTATTAATTAAAACGTAGCTTTAGTATCTCCGGGTGGTGTATTAGCCCAAGTAGCACTCTCGCCACATACTTTACCAGTGCAACATCCCTTCGTACCGCTAGCCTATTGTACCCAACCATGCCCATGACACTGTTTGTCATGGGCATGGGCTTGGGTACATCAAAGGATAAAAAGGGTAGATTCCAAATCTAGTAAATTGATTCTGTATTTTTTCTAGCAAAATCAATACGGGTAATAAATACCACATAGATATAGGCACACTGGCAGTTAATTTACGGGATGAAAATAATTACACCTGTGATATTTTCTCCAAATAGGAAATAAAAAATATTCAGCAGAACGCGAAATGAAAGCAATACGAGAAAAATATTCGCGAGCCAGGTGCATTCCATTGAAAGTGATATTTTTTGTAAAGTGTTACGTTACGGCGGACATAACAGTCCGGGTTTTAAATTCTCCTGTTTCTTTGTTTTAATATGTAGTACAATTTAAATGACTTTATAGATTAGTTCGACGTATACATAAATAAAAAATTTGGTAAAAAAAAACACAAATCCCTTCGGGTTACGGATTTTTTTCTAATGTATTATTAGTTATGTAATATGTGTAGTATTTAACATCATCGGCTTTCAAAAGATGTGTCACCTCTTACAATGCAAATCTGACTCTGACTGTGTATGTAGTTTTTTTTTTGTCTAGGTTTTTTAGCATGGGCGGCTATTATGGTCAGCCTCACTTATCTAATATGTACTCTATGTTTACCTCTTATAGGTATTGTGTTTATAGCAGAACTTATTTAGGTAGCGAGTTGTTATGAATATCAACCGCTTTTCCGGTAACCTTAACAAAAACCACATCTTTACGTGATAAAGGGCAAAATATTGGAAATAAATATTACTATACAACTATAAATAAATAGGTTAGTGCAAGATTGACGTGAAATCATACTATTATACCGTGTTCGACGAAACGGGACCGCATTGCTCAAGTAATTTCCTTTCATATAAGAAATATTTTCCCTGGGATTATGTGATTGGAATACGTGGAATACCTTACATTCAGGAACGTCAAGGTTCAGTGTGTTTGTTGGATACATAGGAAAGCAAATAATAATATTAGCTACATAATTTGGTACTCGTTATCG
Source organism: Xylocampa areola (assembly GCA_935421205.1). Classification (NCBI taxonomy): domain Eukaryota; kingdom Metazoa; phylum Arthropoda; class Insecta; order Lepidoptera; family Noctuidae; genus Xylocampa; species Xylocampa areola. The sequence goes on along the minus strand of OW285218.1, from coordinate 12,002,336 downwards.
AACCGAAAACTTATAACGACTTTATTAATTTAAATTTAAACTTACGGAATTCCCTTATTATTTTTAAATTTGATTTTATTTTGGCTTTTAGACGAATTCATTACTGATATATTATATTTGCCTCGTTGGTCTAGTGGTCCCAAGCGCGACTGCTGAGCATGAGGTCTCGGGTTCGATTCCCGGATCGGGCAAAGTGTTATTGAGTTTTTCTGTTGAAAATTCTCAGTAGCAGTCCGAAGTTTGGAATTGTGCCCGGTTGATGGCAATAGGCTCACCACCTATTACATGGGACTTAATAACAGCATTGGTGAAATGTGGGTGTACGACTGTGTACACCTCTGCCTTCCCCTTCGGGGAATACAGGCGTGATGCTATGTTATGTTTTGTTACTATATTTTGCAATGCGTTTAGGACATGTATAATATTCAATAATGGCGTTCAGGATAACTATACCTACCTAACCTTCCTACGTTGATGCTCCTGATAATCCTAAGTACCATTACCGATTAAAACACGATTCTACAAAATATCCGTAAAAATACTGTTAATGAATTGATTTATTAACAGTATTTTTTAAATGTGTGTGAACAACTGTATACACGTCTACCTACCCCTTCGAAGAATACAGCCGTGATGCTATAAATATATTGTGTAGTATAAATACTCTAATGTTGTAAAACAATTTATTTAAAATGCTGTTTGTGTAGGTACCCCCTAATGCATTTGCAAAATTAATTCAGTTGTGTGGTAAACCATTTTCTATTAATGCGTGGTTAACGTTGATTAACCAGTGAAAGGAAACCCGTTAGTTTTGGTTTTACTTTATATTTAAATTTAATGTATGTGTTCAACTAATGGGTCAACCTAACATAATGCTTGTAAGTGCGTGTCTTTTTAAGCTCTTTACAACGTAGATTATATAGCATATTATATCTGCCTAGCCTTTTCCCAATTACATTGGGGTCGGCTTCCAGTCAAACCGGATGCAGCTTATTACCATTCCATATTTTACATGGAGTGACTGCCTATCTGACCTCCACAACGCAGGAACTGGGTAACACGATAACTCGTGGTATGACTGGTTGTCAGACTTTCAGGCCTCTGACTACTCGTAACGGCTGTCATAGATCTTAATTTGACAAACCGGGACCGACGGCTTAACGTGCTCTCCGAGGCACGGAGGGGTCTCGGCATGAAATGATGGTCACCCATCCACAGACCGACCGCGGCAAGCGCAGCTTAACCTCGATCGACCGATCTGTGCGACTGTTACATAGTCCACGTAACCTAGCGTAGATACATAATTATATCAGTACTTAATAGAAAAAAGTAAAGACTCCCTAATTATTCGTTACGATAAACACCAAGCAGGTATAATATCGAGAATTTCAGGTTGTAGATTATAAACGAAACTACCTATGGAACACTAAAAAATTAAAACCCTACCGCAGCCTATCAAAAATCCGTGCAATTTGAAAAATAAAAATAAAGAACTTCGTTGCAACGGGAGTGACGCAGTCCTTCAAAGTTCGAACATCAAAAGCGCAACCTTTAATTAAGAACACGGTTCACAAAAGGTGTGTATGTTTTACGGTACGGATTTAACATTCTTTTGATCACGTTACACTGCCAAAAGCTTCTACTTAAACTGTCAACAAGTTTGACGTTTGACGTTTAGCCGCGCTAGTTCGTGCAAAGCCTTTGAGCTCTCTGTCTAAAACATTGATGTTAGGTACGTATAGCACGGACCTTAAAAAATACGGACGTAGCGTTGCGTACGACATGTGAGAAGCATGTCTAATCATCCAATTTCGCTTGTCATACACGAGCTAAACGCATACAAATACTTTATACTCATCCACTCGGCGCTAGTACGCTGCGTGTGTATGTGCGTTATCTATGCTTCGCTAATGACAAGGTAAGGTTACATCCGTATTTTATTCAGATCCTATATGATTTCATAGACAGTTGTACTAAAATACTACTGCATTTATATAAGCTAATAATCATAAATAAAAGCAGTGATGATTTGCTGTTAATATTCAAAAATGTATGCTGTATTGATATTCAATTTCGATATAAAATTACTGACTTCATGATTATTTGACCAGGAATGTTTTGACTATAGCCTTCATAAGTCTTTCACTCATATTTAGTTTACATAACTTTGTAAATGAAAACATGAAAATGTTTACTGCATCGCTTTCAACCTTGTTACAATATATAAACACTAAGCTGCAGTCGTAATATAGCGGCTTGCATTTCAATATGTTTAAAAGTAGATACATTGACAACAGTTTAGGTCGCTGCGGGAGTCGACGTACCCTTTATAGCCCGTAAAAAGGATTGCTTCATTAAAGGGATGGATCGGCACAGAATATTGCATCGAATTTAGTATTTTTTATGGGTCTGATGCTTAATTTGTTGCTAGATACTGCGTCGGAGAGCATGGTGCCTAAATCGAAGTAGGGATTATAAAAAATATTTAAATCAATTTAGTTATTAGTTTTGTCTTGGTATATTTATAAAACACCCATAATTCTAACGACGCCTTTCAGTCCTCTGTCTCCATATCCAATTAAATATAATTTAAAAAACTACCTAAGTAAACAGTAACTTTCATTCTCAAAGGACATAAAAAGTCTTCAATCGGAGCATAAAGTATTACCCAGAGGCAAAATTAAATTACATACAATGTATATTCGAATTTAAAATTTAAAAACATTCGACTTACTAACACGCAAGAAAAAATAAATAAAAGAAAATAATATTTTTTCCACCTGTTACTACAGAGTAACATAGGTTAACAATAGTTGCAAACAACATTAAACAAAAAAAAAACAAATTGCCCAAACATGTGTACGGAATAGCTCTCTAGGGATGTACGGGAAATTAAATTATATTTTTCATTCGAATAACATCTAGTGAGCGTAATCTCTCGTTCCACACGGCTCGTAGTAATTTTCCGATATTAAAAAGAAATTCTATGCTGGTCCGGAGCTGAAACGAAACAAGGTGGTTTACGATTCATATTATTTGGCTAATAATATTAATTGGAATTTTATTAAGAGAATATTTACACGACTGCCCAAAAAAGGAGTTTTATGTTTTTAGGGTTCATGTATGTATACGTATGTATGTTTGTGAGATTATTTATTCCATCATAACTTCTAAACGCCTGAACCGATTTAGATGTATGGGGTATCGATAGAATTCTTACATTGCCCCGGGTAATATAGGCTAAAAAAGGCTAAGATAAAAAAAATGGCTATGGTACAAAAAATGTGAGATATAAACAACTCACACTTGGCAGGTGTTCTTTACATTTTTTTAATTAACATCAATTTGTTAATAAATACCTTGTTCGCATTTTAAATTTATCATATGATTTATTGACATATTATTTCGATAACTGAGATATTAAGCTCCAGGCGTCACCATTAGATGTTTATAATGTGGAAAACAATCAAAGTGTGTAGTAGTCGCAGAGGTCGGGATGGCTTAGTTGGCAGAGCGCCTGGAGTATTCACAGGAGACGCAGGTTCAAATCCTGCACTCCTGATAATGCGTTTGAAAGATGTGTATTCATAACCTACCTATTTTTTATCTTGGAGGTATGTGCCCATTCTATAGTACCTATCCTCTCTAAAACGTAGCTTCAGCGTTATCCTAGATCTTCTTATTTATTCACACATTTATTACATCTACATTGTACTTTTTCTCCTTTTTCAATATGATAAAAATCTTAAGACCTTGAAAGGGAAGATTCCCCGAGTGAGATCCCACTGATCATGATATTTGGAGGTGTTATTATACTTAGAGATATGTTAAACACTACTTGACATCTTACATAAACTTTAAGTTTTTGTTTTTAATTAAATTAAACAGCCAACCTGCATAATAATATAAATCTTTTAATAAAATGTTACGTCATCAATTTCGTGTTAAATGATCTTTAACAATGAAAACTTTGTACGGAGTTTAATAAAAATCTGAAATTACATCGCTGTAGTAACTTTCATGACGTTGTGAAAAATATTCAACAAAGAGCGGACATTTTTTAATAAACTTTAATGGAGGACGGGGAGTAGAGTTACCTACTTCAGAAAAATAAAATAGCTTTATAAATACGCCATAACAATTTCGTAAACTTCCAATAACGAGTATCAGAGTAATTCAATGCTATAAATTTAGGTTTGCTATTAATTAATTATTAAAAAGTTCAAAGATTTTAGATTTTTATTTTTGAATTGCTAGTTTTTCTAGTATTAAGTGTATCAGCGTACATACGCATTACGTAATAACATTAAGTTTAGAACGTTTAAGATATGATGGCACTGATGTGCCATGCAAGGATGTAACTTTTTTCATGTAAGGGACTCACTAAACAAATATAGAACAAGGCAATATAAAAAAAAAATGTTTTCTTTATTTATTCCTTGGCTTTTCTCTATTATGTAGGGGTCGGATTCCTTCCTAAATATCTGGGTTTTTATGAAGCGACCGCTTCAGCACCCCATAACTAGGAAATTTAGATATCATGTGGTTAGATCGTTTGTCAGACTATAGGACTGGGCTATCATTAACTTTGTCATATGTATTGCCAATTGTTGAACCTACACTTATTGAATAGCTTGCTTTATTTCTTCCTTATTTTTTTTATTTTTTTATCTCAAGTGCCGCAGTGTCCACCGGGGCTAACAATCTTTCATGTAACCTATACTTACATTATTTTTCGTCACTTGTTATTTAGTAATTTATCTTGGTAGCTCTCCATGTTGAATTTTGAAATATCGTATAAAAAAATTCGAAAATATAGTTTCCTATACCAGTTTCCCAAATGTAATAAGGTTAAAATTTTATTGAACTTACGTTTACTAAATAAGACAAGTGAAGAGGGATACAGTTGGTATAGAACTTTACGCGTGAGACGCTTCATGAATATAAAATAATCGAAATCACTTGTTTAGATAAAAAATCAATAGGTTACTGTTATTGCTTAAGTAGGTACATAATATTAATTTATTATTACTTATTTTAACGACACTTATCTATTTTGAATCGATGTTTTCTTATTTTATCACTATTAAACTTGATTTATATACTGATTATACTATGAGATCGTAAAAGTAAAATAATGGATCTTTCATTATCCTGTGCGCAGCTTTAGAGAAAAGCCTTAAAATTCTTAAAAGAAAATGTAAGTTGGGATAATGAATTCATGGCTGACAGCGTATTTAAAAAAAAAAGCGAAAAACAAGACTTTTTTCAGTTTTATTTTCATGCTGTTAAAGTATTAATTTATCCTACTAATTTAATTACTTTCATTCTAAGATTGTCTCTGCAAAAAAAGAAAATTAAAATATACTTTGTTGGTGATGAATAAATTAAGACAAGGCTTAATGGCTGAATGCCTTTGCCTAGCTCGAGAAAAAGGTTTACCAACGCGAAAAAAATAAACAATTCACTCGTTAAAGTTGACTTTTATTTGGTAATTATGTTGTAGTTGTTGTAGATAGGTAGGTACAACATGGCCAGTATTATAGCAGTGGTAATTAATAAAATATTTGCAATAAAAACTATACTCAAGTGCTTTTATAATATATAAAATTTCGATTACAAACACTACTTGTATGTAATCTAAAAAATGTGAGTGGAAAATGCGTTATAATTACATTAAAATAGTAAGAATTTAATGTTCTGCTGATGCGAATCGTTTAGACTAAAAACATAAAAACTGGAGAAAAGATTATTCGAATACTCAAATAATATAGTTAGGTTTCCTGTTGTTTTATTTTAAAAGAAAATTACCCATTAATAATAAAACAACTTTATCGAGTTTCGGAAAGCTTGAATACGTATCGGAGACAATAACGTTGGGATCGAGTATCGAAAAAGTTAGGAAGCTTTACAAATAATGGTTTTAATTTCGCTTTTCCTTCCTAAAATAATTTATGTTTTCGTGACCTTTCTTTCCACAGTTTTAAGAACAGTTTGGCTTTGCGAAGTTTTGACGGCTTAACTTACCGGTTAGTAAGACATTCCCTAACCTGCCTTTCTGTATTCCATTTTTGTCGACTCTGAAAACGTTTAAAAAATAGTATAGAAATACCGTCAGTCGGATAGGTTACCGTACTTTGTTCATATAGACGTCAAATCATTTCGGATCGAAGGACGATCGATGGTACGGTGACCATAGGTAGGGGAACATTTTCTGTGCCATATTCCGTTTTTATTTAACTTTGTAAATAAACAATATAAATATGAATATTCGGCAAAAGTCTTTGACGTGGTTTATGATATCATTAAAACATATCAATGATTTATTTTTCCTAAAAAAATTATGATAGAGCAGAGAATAGTTCAAATAATGGTATTATAATATATTATTTATTAAATATAGTAAGCTGTTGTTATTATGCATCTACATATCTATATAAATTACGAAACGTACAATTTAACGTTGAATAAAATTGACGATTTAAAGTTTAAATACATTGATAAGGCAAAATAAAGGATTATTACCCGATTACCTATAGGTAGGTAAAGATAATTTACCTAAATTCTGTTTGTAGTCCCCTGGTCGGACTGGGTTGTGAACTTGTGACACAGTTTGACCCGTCAAACAGATATTAATTAATCTTAGTCATCTACCCAAAACCATTAACCTAGTCTTGTTTACTCTAATAGTAGTTATAGATTAATCTTTGTCTGTGTGGCTTCGGTCCGGATATTGTACCTACCTTAATAGTAATGTTAATAGGTCTGCAGTCAATGGTTATATATATGTATGTTTGTATTGTATAATTTGCGTTTAGGTAAATTATGTACGGTCAACCGCACGTCAGTGGTAACATTTGACCTACGAAAACCATCCTTACTGCTACGACATAAAGGGAATGTCAATATCAAATTGTTGTCATGGACAAGGGGTTGACTGTATCTACCATAACTGTAGAATGATGAAAATCCAGAATTTTAAAATGCACACTGCGATTTTGTCAATTAGTTATATATTCCGTAACATTTCTGTATCTTGTAGACCTCTTGTAAGCTTTCTAACTTTCGGAAATAAATAAATTGATTAAAGTAGTAAGCTCAATGTTGAGTTAAGCTTGTCTCTTTGTACATGACGTCACAAATTGAATTGTTGTGTTGTAATTTTTATTTAGGATAAAAATAAGAATTAAAAACAAATGTTGACGTTCAAAAGCTAATCATTCTACACCAGTATGCGTATGGTAAAATAAATGGTTGCAACTTAAACCAATACTTTATGCACCTAGCTCATTATTATCCGCAGCCTTACTTTACCTATTGCTGGTTATAGAGATCTCTCATCAATCTCATGAGGAGAATGTAACAGAAAAAGAGAGGCCCTCTTTGTTTGTTACATTCTCCTCATTACCGTTGCATGTACCTAAATGTTTTCCAGAACTTTACACCTAACTACCAAACTAAAAATAAGAGAAAAGAACAAAACACCCTCAACAACTCGATAAACGGGAACCCGTAGCGAAGGTTATCCCCAGCTTTTTCCCCGATACAGTTTGCACTTAACAATCTATTTAGTGGATGGTGCCATCCGCAAATCCAATTTATCTGGGCTCAAAATTAAATTGTGCCTCATCCCTCCGCGCAGGCTTGTCCCTGCTGACTACAATTCATTTCTACCCTGTTTAGTTCCGGTTAGGGTTGCCATTGTAAAGTGAAAGATGAACAACATGCCTTTTTGGTATACTTAACTTTGAAGAATAATGCTGAGTAATAATAATTTGATTAGTGACTGAGTAATTTTTGTTTTGTGAAAATAATACGAAAATGACATACGGCATTTTTATATTTCTATATTCAATCAACGTCTGTGTGCCTCATAAAATTGCCTAATGCGTTAATTCCCAAGTAAATGGTAGGTCCTAGGTGGTTCGCCCAAAAAACGTTGCGAAAACTTTGATACGGTTATGAAACAGGAAAAACGGTAGAATGTTAACAACCGACACGGATTTAAAACGCTTTTGAACTGAACTCAGTTTTGAACTCGTTAAACTGTGCGTGAAATTAGTTTTCAACATTATGGAGTTCTATTTGTGATTTTGTTTTCTGTAAACTAAAGTTCAGGAGGGATACAAAGTACCTAAATATTAAGAGGATGTACTAAGAATGTAATAGATGTGACTGAGAAAAATAACATTTTCCATAATATTAATTCTTTAATCATCTCGTTCCTAGTCAAAAACATGAAAATGTTTCAGCGTCCTTAATATTCTGTATTTTCGTATGTTTCTTTTTTTGAAATATATTAAATCGGGTCTAAATCGCGTCATAGTAGTATAAAAAGGCTTCTACGGTACCTTTTGCTTCCCGACGTTTCGACAAAATTGCACCGGCCGTGGTCACGGGTAGACTGGCAACGACAGAACATCATCTTCGTGTAGTGAGGGAGTTTTCATCTACCCTCACTTGTTCTTCATTAATATATTTTTCATGTGTATTTCATCGTCAGTATCATATCAGGCCACAGAAGGTGTCTCTTATTGTAATAAGGATCTCTTTGCAGAAGATCAGCACAGCCACAACTATTTTCGCAATTTCACTACTTATTAAAATCCAGGCTACCTACTAAACAAGAGGCCCAAAGCGGAACCTTCACGTAATTATTATTCTAAATACTGATCAAAGGTAATGTCGGGGTATTTTATTATGTTGAAGGCCTCATACCACTTAAAGCATCAGAAGTCGTGTTACACAAGGTTTTAGTTCTAGAAACAAGCGTGCATTTATGGAGAGTGCTACAAATTCGGGCGCTACTGGTAAATTTGGAATAATATTACTGAGATTTGGGAAAATGAGGGATGAATCTGAATTAGTTATGAGTGGAAGCAGGAAAATGCTCTTGCTAAGATGTGTAAAATACGAGTTGGACACCGTTGAAACTATTTAGCATATGTACCTAGTTATATTTTTTGTTAAATTTTATTCGTAGTATAGTGTGCCTTGTTGTTCTTGTGGTCCCAAGCGTGACTGCTGAGCATGAGGTCCTGGTTTCGATTTCCGTGTCGGACAAAGTGTTATTGGGTTTTTCTATTAAGAAATTCTCGATAGCAGCGCGGAGTTTACAATTGTGCCCGGTAGATGGCAATAGGAACATGGGACTTCATAACAGCATTGGTTAAATGTGGGTGTACAACTATGTACACCTCTACCTACCGCTTCGGGGAATATAGGCGTGATGCTGTTATGTGTAGTATATGGTTATATACATATTTTTTATGGCACGATTGTGGGATGATGGTTTTATTTTTAATAGATTTATTCAGTACTCAGGTCAGGCAAAAAATGCTATCAAAAATACTCCTTCTACTCATATGAAGATAAATTTCATTTTGATTTCAAATATTTCTGAAAGCAGAGAGATAAATTGAAGTTGGCCAATCAAAGTTTTCGAAACTAACTTTCATTGGTCGGCTTTGCAAACATATCATGTTTGATGACTTTAATATTACTATTGGTAGCAGTTTACTTTCTGCAAATATTTATTTAAGAATTTAACTTTCAGTCAATTATTCATTTATGAACAAAAACGTTGATAATTTAACTTACGAAATAATATTTTAGAATGGTCATATGTGCCTAAAAATGGTGGAAAAGACTATAATTTCCCCATCTAAGTAATAAATGAATATTATACCTAGCAACACAGTCCCTAATCAAACTCAAATCTGTCTCTGCACCATTTATCACAAAAAGCCGTTTTTGTGCGTTGTGAAAATCTCAAACGTGTTACTTGTTTGCGTCACAACTTTTATGCGATAAATAATAAATTTTTGATGTGGCAGCAGCTTTATGTTGCATTAAAAATCATGATCGTAAACCAATACGCGGGATATTACAGTGATTCCGATAATAGACCCGTCAACATTGTTAATAAAAGTCTTTTAATGGATCCTTTTAACAGCAAACGGTACAAGAGCTACTCCATTATTGCATATTATACACTCGTAACGTTATAACTTAACAACTGTTTTTTTAAAGCTGTTGCTGAATAGTTTGTTGCTACTGATAATGCTTTTTTTGTTTTTCATTTATTTTGTTACCAGATACCAAAAAAGGGCTTTAGTTGTTTAGTGTTATTAATTATCTTTACATACGCATGTCACATTTTGAATAAGGTCATACACGGATCTCAAAAAAAAGCGGTTGTAACGGCCTTGTCTTATGCGAAGCATAGATTACCGCAGCGTACTGGCGCCGAGTGGATGAGTTGTAAGTATTTGTATGCGTTTAGCTCGTGTATGACGAACGAAATTGGATTACTAGGCATGCTTCTAACATGTTGTACGCAACGCTCCGTCCGTATTTTTTTAAGGTCCGTGAAGATCACTTAAATAATATTTTTGTTTAAAAATCGGTACGGGGATATAACGATTTTCATAAACCATTTAATATTCCTTTTTTGGAATTTAATGATTTATAATGATCACGTTGCAAGACTAATAATATTCAAATAAACATATACTGAAGTTATTAGGCAGGTAAATATTCCGATGGCGATGCGAACAAGGTTTTTTCAACGTAATTAACTTCAGGGCAAATTGAGTTGGTAGGTAGATATAGTTACTGGAAATTCACAGTCCAGTTTAAATTGCCTCGTAGCGGCCGAAGTCAAATATTAAACGTACTCGTGTTTGCCTAGAGTTCAGTGCATACTTTATAATTCAATTTAGTAAGTGGTTAAACATCAAGTTAAACACTTTGTAAATAATCATATTAAATGGGCTTTTAGACTAATGAACACTTTTAGGATCGTATTTGTAAAAACATGGTAAACTGACATGTCTAAAATGCCTTTTAATTTTTTACTATCAGTAACTCTGTATAGGATAAATATAGATGGCAATAGACTTTAAAGACATTTTAATTAAACAACGTTTCAACATGGAATAATTCATCGAATATAATATTTGAATATCAATTTTGATGGATTTATCGTAATTTTATATCTAGAAATTAAGCATGGTGTTGAAGTTCGGAATAAAAATTTTGAATTAAGAACATTTTAAGTAGTTTGAAAGTTTTTTAATTAAGCTTAGCAATAGAGCATAACGAATTAATTAGCGAATAATTACTATTTCATTCAAAAAGTTTTTATTCATGTAATTAAGTAAAGACTTTTTTTGGACTTGAACTATTCATATTAAAGAATGACGAAAGAGGGATTCAAATTCATCTGCATTCATAAAGTTTACAAAAGCTCAAATTGTAGTAGAAATTCATCAGTATATGCATGTAATCTTCCTTTTACTTGCTTTTTAGTCTACCGCCTTTACATGGTTAGGCCTCTAGTATTAGAGCTACCTATTACGCAGTAAATTATTTTAAATAACGTAGGTATCCAGAATAGAACTCCACTTAGAATCAAGCATAAATACGGTATCGCGGACCTTAAAAAATACGGACGTAACATTGCGTACGACATGTGAGAAGAATGCCTAGTCATCCAATTTCGCTTGTCATACACGAGCTAAACGCATACAAATACTTAAAACTCATCCACTGGGCGCCAGTACGTTGCGTGTGTGTGCGTAATAGTTTATGACAAGGCAAGGTTACATCCGTATTTTTCAGATCCGTGTACGGTATAATATGTACATAATTGACTTCTGCCTAGTTTATTCAGAATCGATTACAAGATTCTGAAAGGATTTTTGTCAAATCCAATCTAGACATCAAACCAATAGTCTTTATTTCCGATAATACGGTAGGTACATAGATATGTATAAGTATGGCATCCCGCAGGTCAACCTAGGAAGTTGTCGACTGCTTAACTGGGCTTTCCTGTGGTTGCCTTAAAATATTCTTTTTAAGCCCCCCCCCAGCCAGGGCATTCGACTTATAAACTAAGTGACAACACGCTAAGGGCACCCCCTGCGGGGTACGAGCCTCGGCTTAGGGCGTCGCTGGTGGAAGGACAGCAAGGGACTGGATCGGATTCAAAATATCATTATTATTATGGGACGAATTTAAAGCTACAGGCTCAGCGGCGCGGGCTGGCACGAGCAAGGGTCGGGGTGGACTATTACGGAGACGTCGCGACGGGCCTCGACGGCGAGGCCTAAATGTCGGCGGTCTGTTTCTGTGTACTGTGCTGGTGGTCCTACTGCTTTGTTGGAGGAGGGTTATAGCGTCGTCGGGATATGCCAGTGAATGCCTAGGTCGGCGAATTCTACTAATCTGTGAGGGGGTATTCTGGGCGGCTGCACGACAAGAGGGTTGGGGGGCTTTTCAGCAGAGTCGAAATAACGCTTCAACTAGTCAATTGAAGTTAATTTATGCTCTAATGCTTTAATTTATGCTGATGTAGTATGCTCATCTCTCTCGTAAAAAAACTAAATGAACAAAATGCTTTTGTTTTGAATGACACTTTTATGTATTGTATTTGGCTTTGGCTGCAAATTGCAGCTTGAATATTTTAAGTTTTATTTGTGTTATGTACAGAATTTGTTTTAAAAGTAAGAATTTTAAGTGTTAATTGTTGTTTTATATGAAACTTGTGTCCACATGATCTAAGTAATCGATATATATTATGTGAAATTATCAGAATTTTTTTTTAAATATACTTATTACACGCACGGAGGAGTGCGATTTAGCATAGTTAATATTAACCCTTTAAAAGGAAGTTACCTATTAATAAAAAAAAACACCATAAAAATGTATATAAGTATATGAATACGTATATAATGATATTTTTTTATACATGTTAAGGCCATCTAATAAAGGCATATTTATAATTATGTTTCAAGGAAACATTGAAAAATAATAGACACGAACGGAGCTTGCACCCGCGACCCTTGACATTCCGTGTCATTCTCTACCAACGGAGCTACCTTCGTTATCCGAATCTATTGAATTTCAAGCTTCCTTGTATTCGTCTTAAGAAGACGCCTGGCGATATTTATTTAGCAATCATTTACAGATATACTAAACGAAAAATAGTAATGTATATGAATTACGGTTGGATTTCGACCACTGGGCCACCATTAGTTTTCATAATCACACTCAGAATATAATTGAAATAGAATTAAAATTCTGTTTCATGACTATAAATTCCTTTCTAGATTCAATTGTCTCGTATACAATAAGGAGAAGAATTTTAATTATTCCCGGTATGCTGGAGCTACTCTCTATTAGTGCTTTGTTATTTGACCTGTACAAGCTGACCTAAATGAGATTTCCTGCAGACTCGCGAATAATTTCAACAGAAGGAACTAATTTAATTTTATTAACTGATGCAGGCACTTACGATGTACTCGGTAGTCATGAAAAAAAAAAATGAAAATTATACAAAACAAAGACAAATGGAACTTCATCGAAATGATTCCATTTTCATTAAATTTTACCATGCTATGTATAAACATCATAGTATGAAAATAAACGCTATCATATGATATGATATAAAACATCGAGGTAAATAATAGTCTGGTCGATGAATTACTTAGTTAACTTAGACATGGCTTTACACACTGTCGAGAGCGTCTTTCAGGTATGCTGGTTCCCTCACGATGTTTTTCCATCATCGTTTTAAGCATTTAATAATTAATTTATCATACGCAAATTACTTCGAAAACTTAATGGTGCGTGCCTTGGATTCGAACTTGCACGAACTTCGATTTGTTAGTAAAAGGGTCATACCACTAGGCTCTCACTGCTTATTATATACAAAAGTGATGTGTTTACATTAAATAATATCACACCAGCTGTATCATAATATCACACCTGTATTATACCTAATATCATACCTGTATCATAATATCGCACCTGTATTACCCGAAGGGCTAGGCAGAGGTGTTCTGTTGTATATCTGCCTAGCCTTTTCCCAATTACATTGGGTTCGGCTTCCAGTCAAACCGGATGCAGCTTAATACCAGTATTTTACATGGAGCGACTGTCTATCTGACCTCCACAACCCAGTAACTGGGTAACATGATATCTCTTGGTATGACTGGTTGTCAGACTTTCAGGCCTCAGGCTACCCGTAACGGCTGTCATGGATCTTAATTTGACAACCGGGACCGACGGCTTTACGTGCTCTCCGAGGCACGGAGGGATCTCGATATGAAATCATGGTCACCCATCCACAGACCGACCGCGGCAAGCGCAGTTTAACTTAGATCGATCGATCTTAGCGGCTCTTTCTTAGCCACGAGCCCCTAGGGTGATCTGTTGTACATCTACATTATTCACCGATGCCGTTATTAAGTCGCATGTGTGGTAATAAGTGGTGAGCCTATTGCCATCAACCGCACACAATTCCAATCACCGGGTTGCTATTGAGAATATCCTTACAGAAAAACCTAATAACATTTTGCTGGACCCGAGAATCGTAAACAGGACCTCATTCAGCAGCTACTTGTACTGGAGCGTAAAATCTTGTAGTTTTTTTACCTACTATTCAAACCATGAAGGGAAAAAAAACAACAAAAATAGCCGTAACCCTCGTGAATACTTCCAAACAGAGTTAATTGAAAACTGACGGAATGTTACCTCCTTTGTAGTTATATTTCAGCTAGCTATTTCTACTTGGTATTCCTACAAAGTACTTTCAAAGATATTTCCTGTGTACTCTTAACGAGATAGTAGAGTATATTATATTAGTGTAAATAAATTCAAATTCAAATTCAACCGTTTATTTGCTAGAAATACATTGTTTTTTTTTATAAAGGTAAGATCTTAAAGCCTAGATGTCTATGTATTCTGCCAGCAAGCAGGCGTGCAAAAATTTTACTTAGGTATACTATTTTGTATTACCTTAAAAAGAAATTACTTGTATTATACTAATAATTATCAACTATATTATTTATTTTTTATATACCATAAATTCTTTAATGCTGTAGAAACAATGTGATAGAAGCCATTTCGTTAATTTTGTTTTGAAAACTTTACTGTTTAATAATTTAAATTCTTCTGGCAAGTTATTATATATCAATAAACACATGTTAAACACATTTTTCTTATAAATATCTTTATAACAGGGTGGTTGATATAATAGATTTTTAAACTTAGACATTTTCTGTCTCGTAAAAACTTCGTTGTGTTGTTTAAAATTTCATATGTTCTTTCGTAAAAATGCTTATGGCTCTTATGTACATACATGGTAAAGGAAGTATTTTACATTTTTTAAATAAAGGTTTACAACTATCTAAGAACCAAGCTCGGTTTATCACCCTGATACACCGTTTTTGAATTTTGAAAACTCTATCAAGATCGATAGAATTGCCCCACATTATTATTCCGTAGTTTAAGACTGATGACACGTAGCCATGATAAGTGTGTATGTAATAGTAGTGGAGATAGCTCTATCATAGATAGGATACATAGATAGTAGAGCAGTTAGTATATAGTAGTATAGATAGTTCTATAAGAAGTAGAGACGACTAGAGTAAAATGATTATTTTAGACTATTTTAATTTGTCTCATTGGTCTAATGGTCTCGGAGCGACTAATGGCTTAGCATGATGTCTTAGGTACGATTTCCAGGTCGGGCAAAAGTGTTATTGTTTTGCTGTTATGGAATTCTCAGTAGTAGCCCGGAGTTTGGAATTGTGCTGTATAGGGTATACTACTACCTATTACATTGGACTTATTTTAGTGAATACAAACGCGACTATTGAGGTTAAGGTACTGGGTTTGAATATTGGGCAGTGTATTGAGTATTCCCGGTAGGATATTCTTACTAGCAGCTCAGAGTTTAAATTGTGGCTAGTATACGGCAATAGGCTCACCATTTAAGTCTTAAAAGGAGAGTGCAGTACATCTCTGTCTATTCCTTGGGGAACACAGGCGTGATGCTATGTTATATTTAAACTTTAGATTGAAGTTAATCTTACGTCGTTATTTATTCAGAAATTCTTCAAAAGTTATAAAGATACCGAAGCATTCTATACAGTTACAATATAACGCGGTAAAGACCAAACTTTGGTTAAAGCGACTTCAGTTTGTATTCACTTTTGGCGATTAAAGTTTTACTCCCAAGATTGTGAAAGCAGAGCCGGATTTCCCATAAAGCAAATTGGTTAGTCACCTATGGCTCATAAAAAGAGCCCCGCAATTAGATTTTCGCACAGAAGGTATTCGTCGGCGTTACCGTAATGCTATAATTTTATTTATATTATATTTTATATATCCAATAAAATTTATTCAGTCAACATTCAATGCAATTTACAAAAAAGCGTGCCCTCAAACATACATAAAATAGCCAGGCCATAACTGTTCCTGCAGTGCGCGGGTCTCTTCTCATACAGAGAAGTCATGCGCAATAATTACCAAGCTAGCTCACAGTGGATTGGCGATTTCAGCCCACTAGGTCCAGGTCTCCTCACGATGTTTTCCTTCACCAACTCAATTAAGGTAAAACAAAAATAAATTTGTTTTAGGCAGGTAGAAGGGGTGTGGGGGCCTCTAGACTTGTATTCCTTACGGGCCTCTACATGGCCTAATCCGGCCCTGTATGTAAGTTTGAGTTGTCTACTTTGACTGCTCTACAGTCTAGACTCAAGTTTACCTAAAATCATAGTCTGTAACAAATATTTTTGTAGTCTATGTCACAAACTTATACCTATTTCATCCTGGGCCAATTAGAATTGTTGATTTTGCACAATTTGATTGTTGTAGTAACAGTTGAAGAACTTAGTTTTTTTCCAAAGGATTAGGCAGAGAATTAGCTGTATACCCGTATAGACAAATCTTTCAAACGCATGTGTATCGTTGTGCATAACTGCAATAATATTTTTTGTGGAAAGAAAAATACGGTCGTGATAAATACTCCAGGCACTCTGCCAACTAACCCATTCCGACCTCTGCTCATTACGCCGAATTCTTCTTCCACATTTTAATTCGTCTTATGGCGACGTCATCGCTATCTATTCAGTCCCTATACAGATGACTGAACCGATACCTGGAGTACTTATCCGAGAGGCGCAGTTTCAAAGTCTACTTACGACCGTATTTTTCGGTTCATCCATATTTTACAAATGCCGTTTCCCATTATTAAGTCCCAAGGTGAGATATTGCCATCTACCGGGCACAATTCCACTGCTACTGAGATTAATAAATATTAGATGCATACATTTTTAATGACTATTGGTATTAAGTATAACAACATAAAGTTACCGAAGTAATGGTCTAAAGAGTACTTCTGAGCCTTAGAGCAAAGGAAACACCTTCAGAAGATATAAAAAAGCGATCATTACGATCGGGGGTTCGTGACTCAAACAGGGCTAGAGCTGTCCAAAATGAGTAACCCACTAATGGTGGTAAATACTTAATTTATAATGATTACACGTCTTGTAATACTAACGTTTAAGCTATCGCGTTGCATGATATTACTATATACTAACAGAAATTAACGCGCAGTAATACCTAACGTAAATACTACTAAATACTTTACGTCGTACGTAGAGTCTGCTTGTGACCACGATCAGTGCAACCTGGTCGAAACGTCAAGCGATTCAAAGGTCTTGTTGTTATCTTGTCTGTTTTCATTGAGTAAATGACTGAGATAGGTATAATTAATAAGGCTTTTAGTAACTTTCCTAAAAGGCTTACCTAAATTATTTCTATCATCTCAGTTTTTATGAATATGTCCTTAAGAAAATACATACAAGATATATTTTGATGTCACATTATTTATTGTTTACCAGTGCTCATGTGCATTTTTCGATATAGACAGGCTAGATTGCCTAACCCGGGAATCGAATCCAAGACCTCATCATCACCAGTAGCCCTTGCTAATAGACCAATGAGTTAGAGTACTAAAATTATACAGAAATAATAATAATAATAAACAAATTTTAAAAGTAAAACGTTCTGCAAACCCTATCAGCCTAGGTAACTCTGACGAATAAATGGCGTACAATTTAGGTGACTAATAAGTATTGTTGCTGTACCCTCCTCGCGGCCATCCTAATATTTGCTACGTGTTATGACGTAACAACGTTTTCTCAGAGATACAGCAGTACCGCTTTAAGCCTATTTCCGTACGTTATGGAGACCTGCTTCCGACACATTGTAGCGCTTTTTAGCTAAACTTTAAGCGGCCTTTCGCGAAATTTTGGACCATCCTCATTGTTTTCTGGCTTTAGAAACAAACTCCTGCCTATCTGACAAGAGGCGTTACTCTGAAAATTACTACCAATTCCAATGTTAAATCAACGTCTTAAAACAATGTGTAATGTTAAAATAAATTTACTCATTTTTAAAGCATGTTGGCTTGTTAGTATCCCGATTCTTAAATTATTTATAGACATTTAGGCATTTAAAAGTACAAATTGACATATTTCCAATATCAATCGAGCGGAATTATAAATCAATAGGTATATCAATCTGCCTTTTCCCAATTATATTGAGGTCGGCTTCCAGTCAAACTAGATACAGCTTAATACCAGTATTTTACATGGAGCGATTACCTATCTGACCTCCACAACCCAATTATTGGGTAACATGATATAGTAGACATTATGACAAGACAATAAAATAGGGCACACTTGACAAGTTTTTGTTAGTTTTGTATGCTTTTCAATAAATTATTTTTCCTTCTGACGTTGAAAGTTAATTCTCTCTTTAAAAAAAAATACTTTAAAGGTAATAAAGCCCCTCACTTTCAGGGATTAATCTAATCCTGAAACTATAAGGCACAGAAACTCTTGGGCAGTCTCTTAAAACCGAGAGGGCTTATTTATATTGGTCTCTTAGGAGGCTGCAACGCGAGATAAGCAGGGATGCAACCCAACACGAAATATATGTAGCCTCTGGCCAATTAGCGCACGCTGAAAATACCCTTGTATCTTGTGAAAGCTGCTGGGTAAGTTCATTGTAAGGTAATAAGAACAGTTTTTTTTTTTTTTTTAATGACATAAACTATAACACTACTTAGGATTATGGAGTAAATTTATATAGATAAAAAATATACCTACAAATAATTTATCATAAAAATTTATCTCGTTTAAAAAAAGATCTAAGTACTTGAATTATAAACGGATTAGTATACTATACTTTGTCATACATAAATAAATATAGTATGAACAATATAGTATATTGTACGAACCAAACAAGTATGACTTTATGAATGAATGTGAAATTGACTTATATTTAAGTGCAAACAAGTGCTAGAAGAAGTATATCTGGGATGTATGTTTTCTGACTCATTGATTAGTATAATTATGCAGTTATTTATCCATAATAAGCAGTAACAATAACTTGTTTAGTTGCCTCAACAACGCCTGTACATAGTAGTTGATTTAGGGGGCTGAGTGCACCCTTAAAATGGAATCTCTACACGTGGCCCCTGGATGGTGCAAAACAGGCAAGACTACTCTGGTGGGAGGCTTCGGCCGCGGCTGGTTACCAGCCAGCGGACGAAGCCATGCCGTGAGGCGACCTAGTTATGTTTCGGGATGTACCTAGTCTGGTTGCACCAGACTAGGTACATCCCCATTGTGAAAGACGGGGCTGGGCAGTTGCATCAACTCCACAACTCTATCACTCTACTTAGAGTGAATAGATTTATTCTGTATTTACGTGCTCCATCCTCGGCCACACCATCGCTTACCATCAGGCGAGTTGGTGGCCAAACGTAGATCCATTTTAGATGAAAAAAAGAGTAGGTAGAAACTGTCAATTTCCACTAGCTATAATTCTTGTCGGTTTAGGTTGCTTTTGACCTGTCCTTTGAGAACATTTTATGCAAAACAGAATTTTTTATTTGACGCAGTTTACTGGAAAACATTTAAATAGGACTTAAAATAAACAGTTCCGTTTCCGTCCATTCCATTTGTTTATGGAAGAATAACAAGTTCATTTTCAGAATTAATTTGTTTAGTTTTTTCATCATTAACGAATAATTTTTCTTTTTCCTTGTTCTCTCTTTCAGAGACGTTTTATTGATAATTCAATGTTTACAATGAACTGGAAACGTTTTATATGCGCGTTTACTTACTACCCGTCTTTTAGCAAAAAAACATTTGTTTAGGGAATCAATGATTCCCTTTTAGCATTAGAGTTGCCTAAAAATAACATAAAGCTAGATGGGCCGCCGACCTGAAGTAAGTGTCAGGGACGGACTGGATGGACCGGACGTAAGGCGGAGAAAAAGATGTCGAGGCGCAGTTTGGGAGAGACCTTTTTTCAGCTGTGGACTGCGATACTCTGAGTTGATTTCTCATAACATTCATATCGACATAACTGATTTCATATCAACATCATTCCATACAAAATACGTTTAGGTATGACATTATTTTCGGTGAAAAATAAACCGTACACCTTCTGCGACTGGCACCGGTTTAATTATCGTAAAATCAATAAATATCATCCCTTGTCGGTCGAATCTGTCCAATATTGGCTCGGTGGCAGCCTGTTAATGAGGCTTTTGGTGGCCAGCACTGAAATTGGAAGGCCAGAATGCTTTTAGAATCAACCTTTGGCTGTTTATTTGTCTATCACGGCTTTAGATACCCGAAATAGCCGATGTGTGCTTAACCGTATTCGAATTCCGCATTTAGGGTCGGCGCTATTGATCGACTGACTTTTGTGGGATCTATGGTATGTTTTAGTGAGTAGATAAATTAGTAATAGTATATTTGCATGATATCTGTCTGTCTATGCCCATGATAAGTAGGTGCAGGAGAAATTCTTAGAGACAGATGTGGCGTATAAAAACGTGGAAGAAGAATGATGAAGAGGAATGGTCGATATAGCGTGCAGAGGTCAGGCTAGCATAGAGTATTCATTCGGGGGGCGCAGGTTCAAATCCTGCTCACGACAGTATTTTTAATTCCACGAAAATAGAGATGCAACGTTTAAAAAAGACGTTAGTTATCTTTAGATCTATGTCTTAATTAGTATAGCTCAATTTTCTTAACCCTATTCAAATGAACCATTTAAGCGTTATTAATGAGAATACAGCGCAGAAGAATAAGCAATTTCATTTCACATAAATAAACTCAAAGTTACCTCTTGCTTCGCTGTACCTACTTTGTTAAATACAAATGAAATAACGTTTACAACAAACTGAAAGAATTTTCCTCACACTTGACCGGATCCTTTGTAACTCTTCGATCGATCGAACGATCCTTAGTATGAGTGACGTATTTATAAAGGTTGCACTCTAAGATACATTTGTACTGTTAAAGTCGGATATATCTATACCTCAGTATATTCTAATTTACGAATAAGAAGTTGAAAAGTTACATTTTCTAAATTTCTTTTCGTTGTGGTTAATTTAAGATAAATCTGCTGTATATAGGTATTACTGCTTTTAGAATTTTTGTCTGTCTGAAAGTTTGTGTCGAATAGGGTTCAAAACGGCTCAAAGAATTTAAATGTAAATTTTAGGTAATAATACAGGAATTTTAACTTATATATATCTGCCTAGCCTTTTCCCAATAACATTGGGGTCGGCTTCCAGTCAAACCGGATGCAGCTTAATACCAGTATTTTACATGGAGCGACTGCCGGTCTGACCTCCACAACCCGGTTACTTGGTAACACGATATGTCGCGGTATGACTGGTTGTCAGACTTTCAGGCCTCTGACTATCCGGAACGGCTATCATAGATCTTAATTTGACAACCGGGACCGAAGGCTTAACGTGCTCTCCGAGGCACGGAGGGGTCCCGGTATGAAATGATGGTCACCCATCCATAGACCGACCGCGGCAAGCGCAGCTTAACCTCGATCAATCGATCTGTGCGGTTGTTACTTAGGAATTTTAACTTATATTTACGCATATATACCAATGAAATAGGCACAGAAAATCATGAATATAATCATGTGTCCTAGTATCGGTCACTAATTACCAGTCACCTTATACACGATACCTACCTGTTAAGCATGTGTCTTATGTTTTACCGATACTTCGGTACAACTTTATTAGGGAAGTTTGTACCTCGTCCCTGTTACGGTCCGTTACCGAAGTTAAAGCGAAATGGAGGGGACTTGATGGGCTGTATACCAATATTGATTTATATGGAAATTGGAGGTCAGCCCGGCCCCTTGGGGTCATGCATGTTATTGAATAGGTATGTTTTGTGTTAAAGATAAGGACAGTCAGCATCAAAAGTATGTGTATATGATTTATATACACTCAAGGTGTCAATCTCCAATGCATTTATTTACAGATCTTATAAAATATATGACAGAGACTATGGGCACATAGATATTTTTCATGAAAGCCTATCTAGGTTCCGGAGAAGCATGTCGCAATAGAAACTATCCTAACGTGCCTTTGCCGTTTTCTGCACTTGCACTTTAAACCCTAATTCATGTGAAGGTTAAAAATGTACACCTTTCGGCTCAGTAACGTACAGATCTGTACGTTGTAACAATAAAAATCTATTGTGTCTACTAATGACTGAGGCAACAGCTTAATAGTAATAATCTAATGTAATTAATAATAATTTGTTTGCAAGTAGCACCAAACCTACATTATGTTTTTTTAACATAACTATTGTAGCATATTCTTTAGTAAGTAGTAATTGTCTGCAGTAAGTGTGATATCAACTTATTACATTGCGAATTTGTGGGAACTTTTTTGGTTTAAGTATGCCTAATCAAAAAAAACTTATCACAGCATTTGGTAAAATATATTTTATAGAAAAAATATGATTGGGACCTTTATCAACTCAAGTAGCACCCAAAACAATGATTGTTAGAATTTTTGTCCCTTTGTCTGTGAGTTTGTGCACGCTAATCTCAGAAACGGCTTATCCCATTTAGATGTGGTTTTAAATAATATATTGTGGTAAGTTTCACTTAACATTTAATGTTTGTTTCATGTCAATGGGTTCATAAATAAAAAAGTTAATCACGCAGTACATTTGTTCATTATGAATTTGTGTTCATACACGACATGGTGTTAATTCACGACATCCACGCGAACGGAGTCGCGGGCACAGCTAGTTATGTAATAAAATTTGATATCAATATATCAATTTTAGTTATGGACATAGACGTAGGAGATTTGTGCTCATATTGAGATTTTGACGTTTCAATTGTGTTGTAGGTGACGACACAAGAAATTACGAGTGCAGGGTTAACATTTTAAGAAAAAAGGTAACAGACTGTTTCAGTTTAGAAGTGCATAAATCTCACTTGAATATGTATGTGTCTTAAATTGATAACTTTAAGTTTTATTTTAGACATTTTGATTCCCTGCAGACAGATAATGTAAGTTTAAATATTGCAATCAACACAGATTTGTAAATACATGTCATTTATTGGTATTCCAGATATCTAAATTTTACACGACAACATGTTACTCAGAGTGCCTTGACGAAATAAATGTATGTACAAAACATACCTACATATAAAAAACCGCACACAGTATAAACCCGAAATGAGTTTCCTATAAAATCTCGTAAGCTTTACTTTTATCGTTCTTACACAAACATTTGCGTTAACTGTAGATTGCGTATAAAAAGTACTCAAATACTCTGAAATTACCATACACAACTCAAGAGTTCACTCGAAACAAACTTCGGAATTTCCAAGAAAAGGAAGCGCTCACTCGACTTATTTATTTAGTCAAATATACTGTGCGTTTAAAGATTCAATAGAATGAATCAAATTTTAAGATTCTAGCATATACTTTAACGTATAGGCTTCGAAGAAGTGCAACACACACACATACACGTACGAACACACCCACACACACACACACACACACACACACGTTGACACACTATAGTTTGTCCGCACACCATATTATTATATTATATTGGTATAGGCCAGAAAACCCTTTTTTAATGAAAACTGTTAGAAGTTAACCTTGTCATTGTCATCCTTAATGTCAACGAAAAAGAGAAAAAAGATAAATTTAGGTAGTTATTGGCAGTTTACAACACGCATATAAATGTAATGCACAGGTAATACGTTTATAAACAAAAGATAATTTTAATCTCCCCTTTCGGCGAAAGGGGAGATGAATGAAGAATGAATGATCAATGAAGTATCAATCTACTGATACTTCATTTTGTGACCTTTTTAATTACTTTTTGAAATGTTTTTCATTTGGTAAAATGGTGTGTGGCATAAATTATAAATAAAAGTAAAACATACAAAAGTTAAATTTTCTCCAGCATCCTTCGCAAAGGCAAGAATCAATCTATAAATTTGAAACATCCAAATAATAATTAGGTCATCAGTAGGTACCTACTACCAAGTAATACCGAATAAACAAAAAAGTATTTACGCTTGACGTTTACGAAGTTCGTATCGATCGAACGTACAGCTCGCGAATTTTCCAACAATCTCTTCTGAACTCCGCGTATTGCGAATTTGCTTTTGTATCTGTTGTACGAGAAGTTTTTAAGCTAACTTTTAAACTTCATAATTATTATAAAATGATGTATGAATAATGTGTGTTGCAGCGGGAGCCGTAAGAAAATGCAGGGTTAGGTAGTTTCCGAGATTTTACAGTATTTTCAGAATAAATCATGAAAAGAGCGGTCAGTATTGAAATGTTATTTCTCCAATGTAGAATCATACGGAAGGAAAACAAGAAACATAATAGAAACCATCAAAATTATATTTTATACTCTTTACATAAAATAAAGTTTCATTCATGTCTACGAGTATTTGTGCATGATTTTCGCCATAACTACTTAACAGATTTTATTCGGGGATTCACTAATGAATAAAGTGTTTCGAGATGAAATACTTAACTCAGGGTAATTTTCGAGCAGTTTTCTGCTTACCTATCTTTCATGAAGTCGTTAATTTATCGTCATTGTGCGTGGCGGGTAAGAAAGTAGAAAATAATAAAAGTTAAATAGGTATATAAGTCTTAATTATTCTTTGATCATTGCTAAATAGCTACCTCGTTTGTGCAGTGGTCCCAAACGCGACTGCTGAGCATGTGGTCTCGGGCTCGGTTCTCGGGTCGGGCAAAGTGTTATTGAGTTTTTCTGTTAGGAAATTCTTAGTAACAGCCCGATGTTTGGAATTGTGCCCGGTAGATGGCAATAGGTGAGACTACGACTAATAGGTAGCCACCTATTAAATGGAACTTAATAACAGCATGGGTGAAATATGGGTGTATCTACAACTGTGTGCAGTTCTGCCTACCCCTTCGGGAAATACAGGCGTGATAATATGTTATGTTATGTTTTTTCCGATATACTATTTTATTCTACTTTATTTGTTATACGACATAAGAGAAAGTATGTTTGCCTCAGCTGCGAGCTGTCCACCGATATTCTTCGAAACCCAACAAAATACCCAAGGCCCGAAACTTTTACCTCTAAAGATGACCGGCAGGGAGGGCCGGGCTTCTCATAAAAGTACACCAAAGAAAATCTTCTGTAATAAATTACGCGAATGTATTTTTCTTTCGCATTTTCTGATGTTATCCGCCGCTTATTAATTTTATTATATCTACGTAGGTATAATATTATGGAGAACTCTTAGGTATATATTAATGGTATGTTTTCCTAAGAGATGATGTTATCAGAATCGTTGTAATTGTTTTACCTAGGTATACGATGTAATTAAAGATTGTGAGACCATGTAAAATTACACATTAAAATATAGCATATCGCATGTATTACCTTAGGGTTAGACAGACTTGTACTTTGGACACCCACATTTCATCGAAGCTGTAAGTTTCAGTAATAAGTGGTGAGACCAAACACCAACTGGGCCATAATTCACGACTGCTACTGAGAATTACGTAGCGGCTAAATCCAATAACACTTTGCCCGACCTCAGAATCGAACTTAGGACTAGCTCAGCAGCCGCTCTTACGACCACTTGACCAACGAGGTAAACAAAATATTTGTGAAATTGTGTTTCAGAATTTCGGACGGAAGATAAAATCCATCAATGCAGCTTATCGCAGTCAGGACTGGACATACACTCGAAAGGTTTACTCAGCGTGAAATTCACGACAAATTCACATCGACGCCATATTGCCGATTAATCGACGAACATCGATAATATTGGCATTCGTGATTATATGTGAAGCATAGCAATGAAGAATCTGCATAATGCATATCAGATGTCCGTAGTATTTTCGATCGCTATCGAATTACCGATCTGAATATCTGCATTCTTTGAACGCTTGAATTCCAGCAAATACTGAAAAGGTAGGCATTCTTTTCTTTTTTATTTGCTGTCTTTAAGATAATATCAATTAACTTTATTACACACATTTGTTGAATGCTACTCATATTATTCTAGAATCTTTGTTCGGTAAAGTACGTAAAGTAATGGTATCGTATAAGACGATTCAGAGGTGAATCTAATGGATATCTATTGAGTTCTTGCAGTACTTATGGGGGTACAAGGTGCGGTATTCCTCCATTAAAAATGGAGGATACTTCAAATAGGCGGGTGATTTGTGATTTTAATGTTGGCGTTGTTTTACTATGAATAATTTAATGAAATCAAAAATACTGCGTGTATTCTGAACTATGTAGGTATGTATCTAAATTAAAATTAAATTGTATAACGTTGCTTTTGACTTATGGAAGCATGGAGTATAGTTTTGTGATTGTGTAACAAATTTATCGGCAAAAATTTTTTATTCGAACATTTAAAGGTTTCGATGTAATGAACGTTCGAGGTAAAAAGCATTCGATGTAATGAACGCTCGATGTAATACACATTCGATTCCTCGTCATCGATCAAATGAATTTCGATACACTGGGATACGAAATGCCTTGGGGATCCGATTTTGCCTGGCGGGCCACGTTCCGACTTTTATCGTCGGACGGGTGTTTATATGCACGTTCGCCGTGAATCTCTGTTTGCGCGAGGCACGATTTGTGGCGTCATTTTGGACTAACCCTAGTTATCATGTAACTTGGTAGATGTGGCTATATATCTTCCAGAGCTATAAACACCACTCCCGGTCGTATATTTCTATCAAAAAAATTATGATATTATAAGCTATGCCTTTATCAGAACTATAAAAAGTCTGTAAAGCACGTTTTTGTTCTTAATATAATACCTACGCTTGCATTAAATAACTTTGATGTCTTTAAAAAGGGATCATACCTTCATCTCGTCCTTAGGTTGGGTCACTATCGTCGAAGGTCACAGCTCTCAATAAATGTCACTTCATATATTATACACACGCTCCGAAGTGACGGCTTCATGGCTGAATAAGATGCAAATATATTTTATGGCCAACCCTGACACGATACCCATTTTGCTAGTTGACGTTTAGAGTTTCATATTTATTTTGGGTTACTATTGTGCACAGTTTGCTTAAAAATATACACAGTTGGAACTTGTCCAATTTTGTTGCAACTATTTGTAAAAGTTCTAAGCTTTTCTTTTGTGAGGAGGTTAAGAGTAAACCTTCTGTCAAAATTATTGAAGCCGCTCGCACCCGCAGGCTCTGACTTGTTAAATAACAATACGAAGGTGTAACGTACTCTCCGAAGCACGGAGGCACAGAGAATATGCTACTAAAGGTCATCCACTTACAAACTGATCATGCTAATGCGTTGCTTTACCTCAACGATTGTGAATTGACCACAGTTTGCAAAAGCCTGAACGCCTTAAACTGAAATTAATAATACAATAGCGGAAACTGAAGTCCGGACACGTATTACTATCATTTGCGTAAAATTTAATTATAGTGAGGGCTACAATTCACACATGTGGGCTATGTACGACCTGGGCGCGTCGCTATCCATACATTTAACATGGCGAATAGTTGTTTGGAGCTACGTTACATTCATGCCAAGCGTCGCGACGCAACGTACGTGATGACGAAATAGTTTCACCCATATGCTTCACGCGAAACTCTAATTTTCCATGCGCGCATGACACGTCTGACATGTGCGACGGTGTACCTAATGTGGTTCTTGTTTATTATGTATCATCTTTTTTTTACTATGTTTACTTCACATTCGACCCGGAAATGTATGAACGGGCCCTTATAAATACTTTGTACAATAAAAAAAAATTCTGATGAAAAAAATTCAAAGTAACAATGTACGTAACAAGCTTAATGTATTACATTTCTTTGTGTATTATAATGAAAAACATACCTTTTCTTTACGACAGCGATGAGAATGATGTGCTGGGTGTTCTTAGTCCCTCGTATTGCTCTGAAACAAACATAATTTCATATTATTAAGTGGAATTTGATGAGTCTGCATTCATTTTGAAGATATTTGGTTACGATAAATGTTGTCGGGAGGTTAGAGGTGGAATATTAATTAAAAGCCCAGAATTTAGGGTAGAACATTTATTTTAGCTTTAGATTTAATCATAATATAGCTTAAGATAGCATCACGCCTATACCTATACCCCAAAAGATTTGCATAAGTGTATTTAGTCTCTGTTCTTCACAAACATTTCACTGATGTGTGTGTTTCACAGTAATGTGGTGTAAATAATACAAAAAATTATAACTTTAAAAATTATAATTTTTTGTGGAAATTATGATTATAATTGTTTGTTGTTGCGTTAATGCTTTTCGAAGATTTATCTGAAATATATTTTATTATCAATATTCAATAAAATTAATGTACGACATTTACATTACAGCTTACTTCTGTTTTTTTTTATCAGTGACCCACATTCTAGGAGTGTCCTGTGTTACAGCGGTCATCTATACGTCCATCATATAGGATTACAGATAGGTAAGCAGTAGTGTAGGACCAAGAAAAATAAAGGTAACGTTATATGGGATTCTATTCTTCAGGGTGTGGAATTATACAATCATACCTCTATAGCAACCGTGTCGATTTTTGTGTTCATTATGTTTTTGTTGGACGGAATAGTTTTCAACTTTTAAGTGGGATCGGCTGGCAGTTGCATGATACCAGTACAGCGTGTAGGTGTGTAGACAAAATCGGCGGTCGAAGCCCACTAAGGCTAAAATTGCTAACTCGAAACGTCTAGACGCAGCGGTAAATATGTGTAAAATAGCGTGATACCGTTATAGGACTTTGGCCAAAATGTACTACTGCTTAAGTGCTCACATTTTCGCCTGTACATTTTACAAGTATCCGTTAGTACAATCTCTGAAGAACCGATCAGATGGAAGTGTAACCAGGTAAGCAAAATTCACTTGTGACCCAGAGAAGCTTTCAAACTCGTTGTTGCGTACATAATTTGGCTTTCTTCATTTATGTAAGTATAGTTAGTTGTTGGAATACGGGCTGTACGAAATATGTAAATCCTAATTTATTATGAACTCTTTAAAGGTTCAATGTGTAAGAAAAAGAAGAATTATATTACAGTTTATAAATGTTTGCCGTTAGTGGAGCAGTTTTTGTCTTACTGGTACGATGGCAGTCTATATAAATAAAAATGAATCGCCGAAATGTTTGTCCGCGCATAACTTGCGAACGACTGCACCAAATTGGATAATACTTTTTTTGTGTTCGTTATTGTCAGGACAAGGTCTGCTTAAAAGAAAATTTAAAAAAAATTAACAGAAAAAAATTTGCGGTACGAAGTTCGCTGGGTCAGCTAGTTACAAATAATTTCTAATTATTGGCTTAATTTAATGTTTCATTATATATAATCCCTTAAAGTTACCTAATGAATTAGGACCATACATACTAATATTATTAATGCGAAAGTAACTCTGTTTGTTTGTTTGTTACCTTTTGACGACTAAACGGCTGAACGGATCTTAATTAAATTTGGCAAGAAAATATGTAGATTGGACCTTGAAGAAGGACATAGGCGTTTTGTCACACAGACGAAGTCACGGGCACCAGCTAGTATATTATAACATCGAAAATGAATTGAAGTTTAAGTAATATCTTAGGTTTTCGCGATCGCTACTTTCTAATAAAACAACTTACAACTTTTAACCGGATGAATCGTGTGTTTTATACACTTTGTAGCGTTCGCGGCCGCAGTATATCTCTCCTGTAATGTGTTCGAAATGTCAGGAAAAACAAAAACCAATTATACATACAATTAATCCAGTTAAAAGTTGCTTTAATATAAATTTTTGAATTTATTTGTTGGCACTTGTTTGTGAATATTTCGCTTCTTCTAATCGCCGGGCTCAATTTTATTGGATTTTTCTCAGGATGGTGAAATTATACTTGACTTACTATGACGTCATCGGTGAAATGAAGTCATACAACACCTACTACAACTGCCTACCCCTTGGGGGCATACAAGCGTGATGTTATGCTTGTTAGCGATCTGAGTTCTTACATGATATTTATGGTCGATAGGGTGTTGTAAGCCAGGGTCACGTATGATTTTCTGGAATGTTATCTTGTTACGGCTATATCGGGATTTTTTGTTGGGAAACAGGTTAATGCCCATGTTTTTGCAAGAAAACCATAGACAATTTATACAGATCACATCTTGGGGAACAAATTGGTAAAAACATTTTTTACTATAATTGTAGTTAAACGAAACATATTTTCACAAATAGATGTTGCTATTATGAAGTCGTGTTGGCCGAGTGGTTACGTGCCCGCCTCTTGAACCATAGGTTGTGGGTTCAAATCTGTAGCAATATGACATTTTCAATGTCATATGTACTTACTTTCCTAAAGACAATAGGTATAC
Organism: Xylocampa areola; assembly: GCA_935421205.1. Classification (NCBI taxonomy): domain Eukaryota; kingdom Metazoa; phylum Arthropoda; class Insecta; order Lepidoptera; family Noctuidae; genus Xylocampa; species Xylocampa areola. The sequence goes on along the minus strand of OW285218.1, from coordinate 11,971,784 downwards.
GGTGAAGGAAAACATTGTGAGGAAACCTGGATCTAATGGTTTGAAATCGCCAACCCGCAGTGAGCTAGCGTAGTGATCAATGCTCGTGCCTTCTCTGTATGAAAAGAGGCCCTTGTCCTGCAGTGGGACAGTTATGGGTTGATTATGTTATGATGATGTTGTACTTAAAACCCTACCATCACGCTTGTATTCCATGAAGGGTTAGTAAGATGTGTATTATTCTATATCCACATTTAACGGATGCTGTTATTAGTCCTATGTGGATTCCATTTCCCAATAGGTCGTTCTGGTGAGCTTATTACCATCGACTGGAGTAATTACCAAACTTCGGGCAGCTATTGAGAATTATAACACAAAAACCCAATAATACGTTACCCGACCCGGGAATTAAACTTTTTTGAGTGTGGAAACCCCATCATGGACGCTGTTCCGGACTCCTACCAGCTGAAAACAACACGGTCCTAACCATTACCGAGGTCCCGGGTTCTTTGCAGCATTTACCACGACCGAAGTTACGGTTAGTTGAAGGGTGTCAACAGATTCCTGGACCGAGAATCAAATCTAGGTAGTCCTTATGCTAAGTAACTGCAATGTCTACACCAAAGGAAGTTAAAATTTATATTAGCCTAGCGATAATACCGTTGGACCGATATCAATCGACATCATCAGTCTAAGGTCGCAAGTTCAAATCTAAGGCTACAGAGATTTCGAAGTCATGTGCCTATTTCTAGTAGGTACTTGCTTAAAACGGTGAAGGAAAACATCGTGAGGAAACCAGCTCACCTGAGAGATGATCTTTATGGTGTGTAAAGCCATGTCGGAGACCCACGGACGGTTTAATTTCTGACACTAGGTTATTCATCAACCACACAATAAGAAGAAGATTCATTTAATTTAATAAAAATAATAGAAACTTAAAACAGCTAAACATAAAAAACCCACTCATACCCGCCATTAAAATTATAAATTGCTATAAAGTATCAAAATTAAATTTCAGGTGTCACTATAATCCGGGTAATCAGGTCATGGGCTCATGGGCCGGGTATGGCGGCGCTCACATAATTAAACCGGGTTTATCTGCCGTTTTAGTACGATTTGATATTAAAACCTGCCTGTTGCTGGTGATAATCCTTAGAATATTGTGGTTGTAATTACCTGGATCATTATCATTCCCCTGCCTTGCTTCCATACATACATACATACAATCACGGCTGTCTTCCATTGGGGTAGGCAGAGACTATCGATTTCCAATTGCTACGATTCTGACAAACCTCTTTTGTTTCATATATGTTCATTAACCTCTTCATGCACGCTCATCGGTTTAGGTGGCTCCTGACCTGTCCTTGCGTACCTATTGACTATCTCGGTTACCAAAGATTTGATGGTAACTTTGAGTTTACAATGCGTCGTATGTTACAGTTTATTTATTTATTTAAATATACTTTATTGTACACCAAATGGACATACACTGACAAAAATAGTTGATATTTAATTACAGTTTGTCTATGATGAACCCAAATATTAAAACATACGGCGCAATGTACTATACGGCGACTATCAATTCGTTGGTACGCTGAAACCCAATTATTTGGTAACTGTACAGCATGTCTTATTCTTCCATACTTATCTGTGACCATCATCTCTATAGTCAATCCCTTTCTAGACATTCCTATCATCTGTCCAACCCGTCAATCGGTTTCTCGGTCTGCCTCGCTTGGTGTACCCATCCACAGTAATACTCAAAACTTTCGTCGTCACATGATCCTCATTCCTCCGCATCACATGTCCATACCATGAGAAACGATTTCCACACAAATTCTCTGTTGTCATTAATTTGGTGCCTAAATTAAAGCCGCAATTTGAAAATCACAAAGCATTAGTGATTTGGCACTTTAAGGCGCCACAAATGACGAGAATATTTTCTTTTTTATGGTCATTCTGTTTTTCTATATAAGGTTTTTAATTTTATTGTGTTGTGTAATTTTATATTTTCCTACAAAATTACTATTTTCCTTTTAGATTAGGTTGTGTGTGCCAGAATGAAATTTATTTCTTTGCATCCCTAATTATTTTAGTTAGTTTAGGTTCTTTTCAATAATGGCACTATGATAGCATTTTGGAAGGTTTTATTAATTAATAGATTCAGGCACAACCTTGTGGAAGTTCATAACATAGACTTGGCCTCTTGCAGTTAACCGTAGGAGTTTGATCTGTGTAACCGAACAATAGCTATGGCCTGCCAGAGCAGATTTTATATTACTACAAACTAAGCAACACAGCACTAAGGGCGTCCCCTGCGGGACACGAGCCTCGGCTTAGAGCATTGCTGACCGCTAAGCCATTTCAATCTCTTCTTCTACTCTTTCATTTTCAGAAGTTCGTAGTACATCTTCATCGTCATCCCCCTTATCCCAATTTGTTTGGGGTCGGCGCAGCATGTATTTTTCTTCTACTTTAATTGTTTTTGTAATTGCTTGCTGCTAAAGTTTTGGAAATGTTTTGTGACCGACTGCCTGCCTGACGTCAACCCTCTTTGTGAATGCGGTTCTTCGTAGTAACCGCCACCGATGTGACACCAAATGTTATCCATGCGCCAGGTTTTGATGTTATCCTACCATCACACTCCAGTAACCAGGCCATATATATAAGTATTAATTGAATACACAAACGTAAACATAAACTAAACGTATTATTAACTGAACAAATAACTATTTGCACGTGTGCAAAACAATGTTGCCACATGGAATTTCATAAATACTCTCCCCGTCATTTTGCGGCCCGCTCTAACTCAAAGCCCTCTGCAATATTAACTAAGTTTTTAGTTATCTCGGAATATAATTTGGAATTTGCCTTAATATGTGTGTGAAGGATAAGCGGGTAATCTCTTGTATTCTCCATATTAAATAATATTTACAGACAAATATTATATAAAAAATATTATTTTATACACTCTTTATTTTAAGTCAGAAGCAATAATTAAATGGAAAAAGACTCTTTAGAGTTCGCTAAGCATGCGTTAATGCTTTTTCAAAGACATATCTTGAATCAGAAGCAATACTTCATAAAAAACCCCATAGACTACATACACATAAATCTGTCAAACGAAACAGTCGTGAGCAGGATTTGGAACCTGCAACTCTCAGATAATACTCCAGGTGCTCTGCCAACCGAGCTCTCCAAACCACTGCTCAATATATTGAATTCTTTTTCAACATTTTAAACGTGTTATGGTGACGTCATGGCTATCTAAAAATTTGCATTTCCACAAAAAAAAAATCATTCTCGCCCTCCATCCATCAATATTCTTATTCATTAGTCTCTTAGTAACATGTATTTCATCCCTCCTCATCGTGCCCATTTCAAACAAACGATTTACGACCTTCCTTTCAACTTTTCTGTCACTACATGTCATTACAGATAAAGAAACGTCACATTTCCCGTCTTTTCGTTTTCATCGTCCCAATATATCTATTCCCGTCTCAGCTTTCCCACTACATGCTATCTACTTTCATCCCTCTTCTTCATGGTACAACATATTTTATTTGTAAAAGTATATTAAAAGCTTAAAACCTATTTTGTGTAGTTGTCTTGTCAGTATGTATTTGCTAGTGTAGTTTGTGTTTTACCTGCCTTTCAGCGGAAAGTTGGAAACTGTTAACTGACGCGTGACGTCCAATTGTTGTACGGTTAGCAGAAAAGTTTTGTAGTGGGCTTGCGTCCATGTAAATAACGTCTTAATGTAACTCACAATTGAAATAGTAGTAACTAAATCTGTGTTTATTTATGTAGTTAAAAGTCGAGCTCGTGCGACTAAAATAAAATGACATACAAATTAAATACGATTATGGCCGTAGCTTTGAATATTTTTTAATATTTTGCTGACATTTCATAAATGAGCTATATTACAAATAAATTTTGTGGGTATAAAAATAAAATTACAGCAATAGAGCCTTACTTGTGTTTAAAAAATGATTGTGATAAGGTCAAGTCTAAGACCAGTAAAGGAGAAAGTGAGAGTAGCGCCTGAATCTATTCAATAAACCAATTGTAACATCGAAAAAAGCACTCTCTTTGTATCAAAAGCGGGCCATCGCCATATTTTTCTCTACCACACCATTAATATTTTTTAGCCATATTAAAATGTCTAACAGCTTTTAAATTAAAGTCAAACGCACACAAGAATCCGGAAATTACAGTCGTGTCCTTCAACAACACTCCAACAGGAGTGAATCTACCCCTAAGTACCTACTGAACTGACTGCAACAACTAATGAACTTCATTCCATTAGCTGTCCGTCAAGGGGTTGGGTGTGACGTCACTTGTGCGGCGCCTGCAGCTAAATGAGAACTTGAGGTGGTTCAAAACGGTTCATTGTGTCTTCACTTGATCTGCTTGACAGGGATTTGTTAATTAAAGTGAAGATTAATTGAAGGTACACCTTCGGGCAATGGTTAAGATTAGATATTTTGATTATTAGGTATTATGGAGGCAAATAAATACAATATCTAGCTACTTCCACAATATTGAGGGTAGTCATGCATTACCTATGCACCGCCAGCCCGCCCGCAAATGTAGGTATGCACATACGCAAGCGGTGAAAATTCCGACTACCACCTGAATTCAAATTCAAAAACCAACTAATCTACACGTGTTTCACCCCCCACGGGGCATCATCAGGAGCTGTTAGACCGTGCAGTGTCCGCCACCGAATAAGGTATTAGTATTAAGAAAAATAATTAATTAATAATGCCATAACTATGTAAAAGTGACCTAAAAATGAAAATCAAGTTGTCTCAGTGTTGAATAGGTACAATGTGCTGAAGAATTCTCTTTGCAGTCCCACCGACTGCCTATAAGTAAATGTTCCTAGTGTTAGTGTTATTAGCTTGTGTAACATAAGATAATGTGATTCTAATGATACTCACAGTTCAGGCATTTAGAAGTTATGGCGAAATAATGAACCTTACATACATACATGAAACCCGAAAACATTTTGAGAGATAATATTCTATCATTCCTTTTTTTGGGCAGTCGTCTAAAAAGGGTAGGTTAATATAAGTCAGAGAGGCTTGTGGCAAAGTAACACGGATCGATCGATTGAGGTCAGCTTGAGCGCAGTCCATGGATGAGTCATGGGTATTTAAATTTTTTTTTATATATAAAAATGGATTCACGTTTGGCCATCAACTCGCTTGATCGTAAGTGACGATGTGGCCGAGGATAAAGCACGTAGATCCAGAGGAATCTATTCACTCTAAGTAGACTGGATAGATTTGGGGAGAACGATAGTTGGGGATTTGATGCAATTACCCAGACAATACGGACGCGGGCAACTCGGCCCCCAAAAACATTTCATATTGAGGCCCTTCCGTGCTCGCAGGTATCAGTTGAACGAATATTTCTGACAGTCGTTACGGGTTATCAGATGATTGAAAGTAGTTTTGAAGTTTAGGATTTTTAGTTTACAGTATGATATCCGTTTGCTCAATAAACTGCCTCATTTCTCTAGTTGTCGCAAGCGGTACGATTACAGGGTCAGGCAAATTGTTATTGGGCTTTTCTGATAGTAAATTCATAGTCGCAGCCCGGCGTAAGAAGGTTGGCGGTGTGACACCCCCGTGCTTCGGAGAACACTTAAATTCGTCAGTCTTGCACCTGATCTCTTCTGTTTAATATCTCGTCAGTTTAATATCTCCTGCGAATTTCGGTCGGGAGTATTATTATGTTGAATAGATGGGAATTGTTTCTCATTTCGAGATATATAATTCTAAAGAATAAACTTCGGATAGTATAATTATAAACAGAAAAAGGCTACAAAAAGCAATAACTATTAGCTCTGATGGAAAAATGAACACGCTAAAATATTAATTCTCTTTTTATGAAATTCTCTTTACGCGAGAGTTACCTTTGAGATACGGGGGAATATTTTCTAATTAAAACATGTAATGACTACGATCTGAAGAAGCCATAACTAAACCCAAAACTGTACAAGTTTAACCTTCTTTCAGAATTAATTAGTTAGGATTTATCGACTTACATTTTACATGGGACTAAACAACGATGTAGGAGCAACGGTGTACATCAATCAATAGGTACATCTCTGCCTAACCCTTTCAGAAATACAGCGTGATGCTATGTTAAGTAATTTCTTACTAATAACAGCTACTCAGCCTGTAAGCCACTGCTGTGCCTATTTATTAATCTGCCTAGCTCTCTCCAACTACGTTGGGTTCGGTTTCCAGTCTAACTGGGCGCAGATTTAATACCAATATTATAAATGGAGCCACCGCAAATTTAACCTCCACAACCCGGTTAAGTACCACTGGTTTACGGACTTTCAGGCGAATTTTCATCATATTTATCATAGACTAGCTGTGCCCCGCGGTTTTACCTGCGTATAATTATATTAAAATTTGCCTAAGTTACTCCTTATATAGTCAGCTAACGGTCAGTAAAGTCCTATCAGAATGGGTCCAGCCGTTTCGAAGATTAGTCGGAACAAACAGACAGACAGACAAAAATATCGTGCAAACAACAGTATGACCTTAAAAAAAAACTATTATTTTGATATTACAAACAGACACTACATTTTGATATATTTGTATTGATGATTTGCCTACTGGGGCCGACGGTTTATCGTAGGTACTCTCCGAGGCGCGGTGGTCTTGAGTTGATATGATCTGTGGTCCCCATCCATAGACCAAACGCAGGCACAACTCGTTCAGTATATGCAGCGGTTACGAGCTAAACATTTACTTATAACTTCAGCTACTAGGTATATTAAATACTTGGCCTACAACTTAAATGTAATTTAGAATTTATCCATATATTAAAGCACAAATATCCAGCAGAAAGTTAAAGGTTGATTTAATTAAATTCTAGCAACATTTTAATAAAAAAATTAAGTTCATGATCTCCTACGGATTAAATAATTGTAATTAAAAGTTTTAATGATATTGTGTGCCCATTAGTGCTAAGACGTTGGGAGCTAGGCACACAGGCGTAGGCGTCCGGATTAACCACCTAAATTATTGATTATCAGTACTGATCTAAGACAACATGAGTAATCGTAATGATATTGTTTTAGAAGAGTGAACAGTAAATATGTGTTTAAATTAAGCTTTAGGGGTTAAACTTTGTATGTTTTATTTATTTTAGCTTCGGCTTTCGGTTGAGTTTTTTTTATCTATTTTATTTAGAGGATTTTACAGAAGTACGTCAGCCTCATCGTACCCTAATCTTATACTCTCTATCTAAAATACTATAATTATAAACTTAAAACTATGGCGATGCAGCGAAAGATAATGATGCATTTACCATACTCTACCGACAATATATTATAATTATAAAAGCTCGTACATCATATTGATTTATTTTTAGTTTCTGCATCACTATCTCTCTCGCCCTCTGGTTCTTTCACATTCCATTAGTAAGTGTTGGACTGCCTTCAGTTGATAAAGCTTAGTAATAATTTTTGTGGATAGAAAAGACACGACCACTAGCAGGGTCTTAGCGTGCACACCACGAATCAATATTCCAAGTTCTCTGTAAACTAATCTTTGGATGGATTTTCGACCCAGGCAAAATTTATTTATAGGTAAATATTTCTTATCTCTAAAATCGAAGTTATTGGGGCTGCGTTTCTCGCGACCGTAGGAGTGCAACTTTAAAATAGAATCCCTACAGGTGGCCCCTGGGTGTTGCAAAACAGACAACACAACTCTAGTTCCACGCTTCGGCCGCAGTTGGTTACCACCCACCGGACGAAGGCGTGAAGCGACCTAGTCGTGTTTCAGGATGTAGTCCGGTGCAACTATCATTCTCCCCAAATCTATCCACTCTACTTACAGTGAATAGATTTCTTCTGGATCTACGTGCTCCATCCTCGGCCACACCGTCGCTTATCATGAGGCAAATTGGTGGCCAAACCTAGATCCATTTTCGATTTAAAAAAAGTTATGTTTCCTTAGTTATTTCGCTATATATTCGTATGTATAATAGTTTCAGATTTGTCCACACAGACCCGACTCAATTGATTACTGTGTATACCTATAGTCTCACCATCTGTTACACGGCATCGGTGAAGTGTGGGTGTACAACAGTGTATACCTCTGCCTACCCCCTTGAGGAGGAATACAGATGCTATAGACACAGATGTTCTACCTTTAGTACGGTCCCAGAATCAAATTGAGCTTTAATGGCGGCTAATCAGCTGATAGAATTCCTCGCCTTTCACGGGTTTATTTTCAAGTCGATTCACTTCATCTTTTATCGCCTCGAATCGTGAATAACTCCTCTATGGTATACATACAAAGCATTATTTGCCCAATGGTAAGGCAGAAGTGGACATACTATTGTATAGGTAAAGTTCCATGTTATAAACAGGTGCTGAGCCTATAGCCATCAATTCAAAGTTCCGATTTGCTAACCCAATATCACTATACCAGTGTTATGATTTTTTATACATTTCACGGTCGTGTACCAAAATTTTTTATTTTTTTAAGTGGATTGCCACAGTTCAGCAGTGCAGTCGTAGGTTTAAACCCCACTTGTACCTATCTATTCTTTAACATTCTTACAAAAATAACACTTTACCCGACCCGGGCCACTTGCGTCCACTTGACTTGTTATTAACTTTAATTAGTTATAAAGGTATTCAATAAAGACTGTCTGTTTCTGCACTCTGGAAGTTTGTTGATTTATCCAATTCAATTTGAAGATAATAATTTGAATAACTTTGTTCTTGGAGCGCTTACAAAGTGTCCACGCCATTGCTCCAAAATATAAACTTAACAAGAACTTATGCAATTTAAATTTATTCAATTCAAATAATAAATATCTGGTATTTGTTGAGGTGAATAGATCGGACTAGCTGTCCTGCGGTTTAATTTTCTTTTTATGCTGCATCTTTCCGCCATAAATTATATTCTATGCAATATTCCAGGATCTAAATAAAATACAACTTTCATGTACAAATCTGTTCAGCAGTATCTAGTTTTTTGCGTGATTAATTATCAAATATCCCAAATTGTCTTGTAAAATAGGATGAAATCAAAAAGACTGGATAAATTGATAAGGCTTCTAGGATTACGCTTTTTTTGTTGAAGTATCCATCTATGTGACTACAGATAAATCTTTGAAAAGCATTAACGCGTGCTTAGCGAAATCTAAAATTATAATTCAATAATAGTTATAATCACATTCCTGTAAAGGGACTGAATAGATAGCAGTGACGTCACCAAAAGTATTAAAAATGCAGAGGATGAGATAGCTTAGCGGTCAGAGCGCCTGGAGTATTTATCCGGGAGGCGCATCCTGCTCATGAAGGTATTATTTTTCCACATAGAAATATATCTATGTGATGTTGACGATATTGGGGGCTGAGTTGCCTGCATTCGTAGGAGTGCACCCTTAGAATGGAATCCCTACACGTGGCCCCTGGGTGGTGCAGAACAGGCAACAAAACTCTGGTGGGAGGCTTCTGCCGCGGCTGGTTACCACCCACCGGACGAAACCATGAAATATATGAATGCTGTGAAACGACCTAGTCGTGTTTCGGGTTGTAGTCCGGTGCAACCGTTGTGGGAGACTCTCTGGGCAGTTTCATCAACTCCCCAACTGTCGTTCTCTCCAAATCTATTTACTCTACTTAGAGTGAATAGATTTATTCTGGATCTACGTGCTCCATCCTTGGCCACACCGTTGCTTAACATCAGGCGAGTTGGTGGCCAAACGTAGACCCACTTCGGATAAAAAAAACCTTTTTTTTTTTCTACTTATGGTTTTTGAAAGTTGATTAATTAAATTGGTCTACCAATCCGTCTTTATTATTCCTCTTTTTTGATTTTCTCTTATATAAATTTATTAATTAAATTTATGAGAGGTAGAACGTAAAGTCTGACCTTTAATTAAAGGGAGACCTTTGTATCAAAGAAGGTAATGAACTTTGCATGACCCCTACAAATGAAAGTGCATTAGAAATACATAGAAATTCCATGCTTATAAATGAAAGCTAGTCTTCATGTCCCGAGAGTTATTGAATTAAATGTATTTAAATAAGTGCGTCCCAGACCCGAAACCTCATTAAGTTCATAGATAATATTTATTTCGTAAATTAGTTCATCTTTATAGATCACTGATTCATCTTTGACAAGTCATGTATAATATTGTTATTTTAATTCGACTGTGTAGGCTTGGCCTAACAATAACAATAACCAGCCCATAACGGTCCCACTGCAGGGCAAGGGCCTCTTCTCATACAGAGAAGGCACGAGCTTGATCACCATGCTAGCTCACTGCGGGATAGCGATTTCAGACTACCAAGTCCAGGTTTCCTCACGATGTTTTCCTTCACCGTATGTCTGTGATGTCTTAGATAAATTAAGACAGTACATATGAAATTGAAAAAGTCACATTGGTATATGCTAGGTTTGAACCCACAACCTGCGGCGGAGGCGGGCCCGTAACCACTCGGCCACCGGATTGGCCTAAGCATCTCTGAAAAGAACCTCTGAAACTCAGAGCTCAAAGTTAAAGTAATTTTCTTAATCCATGTGAGTGTAAACATGTAGGACAAGATAAATAAAAATTACCACGTGCTTTACCTTTGCATTTTTCCCTGTTCTTTCACACAACTGACCAACTACAAGTGCAAGGTCGAGACGAGAACATATCTTAATAGTCTTTATTTGCAAGCACGTGCTTAATAGTGTTTATTTAACATAGCCGTAGAGTCTGTGTAAGTAAGAATTGTAGGTTAAAAGGAAAAATAATAAAGTTATAAATTTTTGGGGAAAAAGAATACGGTCGCGAGCAGGATTTGACCCTGCGCCTCCCGGATAATTACTCCAGGCGCTCTGACCACTAAGCCAAGAGGACGAGATGGCTGCTCGCGACCGTATTCTTTTTCCACAAAAATTTATAACTTTAAGGTTCGTTAAGCAAGCGTTAATGCTTTTCAAAGATTTCTCTGTATAAGGATAAATAATTTTAGAAAAAGTTTTTGATACTCATTCGTTCTAATAAAAATCTTCCATCCCATTTCAAACTAGCACATTAAAACACTAACTCATTCAAAAGCATTGGCTCATTCAAAATCAAATTCTGCAAGCTTTTGACATCCACCTTGCAAAATGAAAATGAATAAGCCCATAAAATGTTATGATCGATCGTTTGTCGTCAGAAATTCAATCTAAATTCCAGGTGGTAAGACGCAAATTGCTTTGGAGCAATTAAATTGCAGTTATAAGCCCGTTAAGGGATATGACGGGGTCATCAATTTCAATTGATGGGGCAAACTTGAATTGAAAATAATTTCTGGACGTCAAATTTTAATCGATTTTTGAAGTTATCACTTGTAAACGTCCTATTCGCGAGTGATTCTTTAGAATAATTTTTGTATTTATAGATATTCATATATACATCTTACAAACGCAGTAACGCATGCGTAGAGAACTCTAAAGATATACATTTTTGTGGAAAGAAAATGTATGGGAATAGGGAATGAATAGATAGCGATGGAATCACCAAACTGATGCAGATTCGAATCCTGCTCACAGCCGCATTCTATTTTCTACAGAAAAATACGTATTTATAGATTTTTTTGTTTTCATAGAAATTTATTGTTATCAAAATCGTTCACGCTACTTTCGCCTCCATTTCGGAAATGACTTACTTAATTTCTTATACAAATCTTCAAAATTCGTAGTAACTTGATGTAGGTACTTAAACAAAAGGTTAAGTGTATTGAAAATTATAATTTTACTTATTTTGAACGATAGCTTTGTTGTTTTTTTCCAACAAATGATGAAAAACAAGAGAAGTGCCTGATTTTAAGTAGCTATATAATATTTTATCGTCGTTTGCAATTTTCCACCCCGACCCTTGCTCGTACCAGCCAGCACCGCTGAGCCTGTAGCTTTTCATTCGTCCCTAAATAACAATTTGAATCCGATCCAGCCAGTAGTCCCTTGCTATCCTCCCACCAGGGACGCCCTAAGCCGAGGTTTGTACCCCGCAGGGGGTGCCCTTAGCGTGTTGTCGCTTAGTTATCTGAGTTGAATGCCCTGGCTGGTTCTTAAGGCAACCACAGGAAAGCCCGGTTAAGCAGTCGACAATCAACTAGGTTGAAAGGCGAGATGGCATACACAAAAAAATGCAACACTTTAAGAAAGAAAGTAAGAAAATGAATTTATATTTATCTTGCAAGAAACACGTGTTACATACCCTCCAAGAAAATATTCACTTACTTTTCGATGAATAGTATCACACTATAGGCTCTATGATGAGTGTTGTGACGACTCAATTCATTAAAAAACCGGACAAGTGCGAGTCGGACTCACCCACTGAGGGTTCCGTAAAAATTTGTAGGTACATATTATAAATAGTTCAGGAATCGAGTCTCGCAGGTTTTTCCGAGCTTTTCCCGAAATTCAGTTTCCAAAACATATGAAGACTATATTTTTTATGATGTAATTATAAATGTATAGTTTTCAGATTTTTCCCTATAGGTGTAGTATAAGACGATACTACTTGCCAAATTTCATAATTCTAGGTCAACGGTAGGTACCCTATAAATTATGATTTCCTTAGGAGTGCCGAAATATAAATTTTTTGCGGCATAAACGGCCGTATCTTTTTTTTACGTTAACTTAGAAGATTGATTTTTTCACAGATTCAAAGGACTGTAGAATTGAGTATATAGTTTTCATTTCAACTCGATAACTCCACTCGTTCCCGAGATAAAGGGTCTTGACAGACAGACAGACAGACTGAAAACAAAGTGATCCTACAACGGTTCCGTTTTTTCCTTTAGAGGTACGTAACCCTAAAAATATATAAATAATTTCAATATAATTTAAAACTACATTGTGTAAATACGAATGACAAATTTATTTGCACGGTCGATTTAAACATTTACTGGTTGCATGCAATACGAATTTCAAAAGCCGGGTTTATATGACACGTTAAAATGTTTATTGGTATTCAAAATAAGATTCACTGTTAATTGAAATATACCGAGTGGAAATATTCAGAACCGAAAGCCGATCATTAATATTGGGAATAAAATTCATATTAAAAACTTTCAATGCTGTGGTCACATATATCTGTGGGTGATAAAATAATTTACCTACGTATTTTACTTAACATAGCATAATTCCTATATGCCCCGAGGGGGTAGGCAGAGGTGTACACAGCAATTGTGCACCCATATTTCACCGTTGTCGTTATTAAATCCCATTATGATGATAAGCCTTATAACAACGCATTCAACAGGTAAAGTGGTATAACATAACACAGCATCACGCCTGTATTTCCCGAAGGGGTAGGCAGAGGTGTATACAGGTGTACACCCACATATCACCAATGCTGTTATTAAGTCCCATGTAATAGGTGGTGAGCCTATTGCCATCTACCGGGCACAATTCCAAACTCCGGGCTGCTAATGAGAATATACTTACAGAAAAATTCAATAACACTTTGCAAGACCCGGCAATCGAACCCAGGACCTCATGCTCAGCAGTCGCATTTGGGACCACTAGACCAACGAGGCAGATGTGAAGTTGAATAAATAGCTCATTAACAATTTTTACACGACTGGCCAAAAACAGGTGTTATTTACTGTACATTTTAACCACTCCTGTGGTTTACATGCAAAGTTGCTAAATAGAAAATGTCTCGGCAGGTACAAATAACTCTTGAAATAGTACCAATATTTACCGGCGAATTCACAAATATCGGGACAGACGCGTACCTAATATTGGCATACTCGTATTTAGCCCAGTCCTGCGGGTGCCACGCGTTAGCATGTTGCGATGTTGGTCGCATGTATCCCAATAGGTTCAGCTGAGCTGATTGCGTGCGGTTCTATATGACTGAAAAAAAAAAAATAACACCTTCCTGCACGTCCAAACATGTTTCACCGTGGGGGTTTTCCAAAACCACGATTCTTAAAAGTGTCTTTATTGTATGACACTCGTATTTTCACATACCAACATGAGGATTTATAAAATATACGAGATACCTATTAAGTCGTTCCAACTGCGAGAAATCAGAAATATCATTTTGTTTCTGACAAGCTAAAGTAAATAAATAAAACGGAATGAAAAAATCCACTTATACGACGCTTCAGCCATTTGCAATGGCCGTTAATATTTAAAAGTATTCCGAAAAGTGTCACTAGCTGTCGGCATTAATTTTTCATATGAACAGCTGTGCTAAAAGGTTTTTTCACTTATTACACCATTGGGTAAAAGCTGCGACAATTTTCGACTCTGGAAAATATGTCCATTTTGGTCTGAAGAGGTCTTAAAGTGAATCAGACGTCACAAGGCCGCGACGTGAAACTGGACTGGCTGGTTCTTTATATTTTTAAGCAATTTGGTTGGAATATTACATCTATTTCGTTTAAATATTACGGTTCTCTAAGAATTCTTTGGAATGTTTTACATTTAAAGGAAATTATCTTCTAATTAACAGAGTAATGAAATGTAGGAGATACCGTTTGCGTGGTACCAAAAATATTAATTTCTAAATAACTTAGTTTTATCTAAAAACCTGTTTAGCAAGACATCTGTGTGATCTTTACGGCACGGTATCTTGTGACTAGATGCCGTGAAAATAGGACAACTAGTTTTAGCAAAAGATATTGTGTTATTTAATAACTGAGTCCCCTGACCTCTATGGTCAAATAGTCCGGATCCATGTAAAATACTCCGGTTAGACCGAAGACAACTCCAATGTAGTTACAAAAAAAATTATTCTCCCTACTAAATATCAATGCAAAACCTTGGAATGCGCAAAGCATTTTCCAACAACACGTCACTGAGACGACACTCGACGTCATAAGTACGTGTTGAGTTCTACATGATTGAATCTCCTTGCAGAATATAGCATTTACCTACAGTCAGCAATCGAATTCCTGTACCGCATTGCTGTACGAAAATATAAGGAAATGAAATGTTTGAAATAACTGCCGGGACATAATGTACTTTCCGCCCAATATGGCGGGTCTTTTCCGTTGTTGAGTTAGCGGATATTTGGTTAAGTGTAATGTCATTATATGAGGTTCGTAACAGAGTATATTTGTGTGGGTATTTGCTAGATTTATGTTGCTGAATGTTTTATGTTTATTCAACGTTATTAGTGCAGTTTTTATTTGAGGCCACCGAATTGAGAATTATATATTAAAAACAGTGTGCTTATTATATTCTGCACCTAGATTGTAATTTTTGTTAATGTGCGTTCTCCCCTAACGAGTGTTTTCCAAAAGAGGAAGAATGAAATCATTGGAACGTCGTCACCAAAAAAGATACGTGCTCGCAAAAGGATTTTCATAATTCACGTATATGTTCTCAAATTCTCGGCTTACAAACAAATTAATGATTGTCATAGAGACGCGCTATAAGTTACACAATAAAATTTTTACTCAAGTTCAGGTAAAAATTTACTTCAAAAGTGACAACGAAGTTAATATCTTAACAAAGTAAATGTTCACCAAACATGTTCCTTTTGAGGAAGTGCGACTAATCTCACTAGTGGGACTTAACAAAGTTATTCTTAACGCGAATTGAATTCCGGACCCTCGAATACAACTTCGTGAAAGGGATAATACACTGGCGATGTTAATGGCAATCTTGTGTGGCGATGTGTGACAAATACACAACTTGTGTCGTGCCGGAAGAGTAGATTTACAGAGGTTCTTTTATTTCGACTTCCTCACTGAGACGTAAACAGTGCATTTTAAATTCTACGTGAGTAGAGGTGGAGTAAATTTATAAAATAATATAAGTACAATATTTCACATTGTACGCACACGTTTTTCTGTCAATTGTACCTTTTGTGTGTAGTTCATAGTACTTTATTATGTTGGATAGCGATTTATATTGTTCTGATTGTTTGATAAATCTTTATTGGCTTCGATATTAGGAACTTAGTAAGTACTAAGTACATTGTCATGGTGGCTGAGTCACCCTTCTGAGCCCCAGGTTGTGAGTTAAAAGCTATCATGTACCAATGTGACGTTTTCAATGTCATATGTTGTACTTTCTTAGTTAATCTAAGACATCACTGACATGCGGTGAAGGAATACATCGTGAGGAAACTTGGACCTGGTAGTCTAAAATAGCT
Source organism: Xylocampa areola (assembly GCA_935421205.1). Lineage (NCBI taxonomy): Eukaryota > Metazoa > Arthropoda > Insecta > Lepidoptera > Noctuidae > Xylocampa > Xylocampa areola. Next base: position 11,955,656 of record OW285218.1, on the reverse strand, counting down.
ACGCGTTGTGAGCTAGCGCGGTGATTAAGCTCGTACCTTCTCTGTGTGAAAAGAGGCTCTTGCCCTGCAGTGGGAAAAAGTGGTTATTTATTTAGTTTGCTAAGTACTAAAGTAGTCGCAGTATAAATAGCACGCGTTTCGAAGAATATCAAGGTTGTATTCGCATCGGGCACAGACAACAAGCTCATTATTCCATCAGAGTTAATCGTCTGGAATTTGAGCCAACTTACAGGCAATAAGCAATAATCGATGGCTAGTTGTCAGCAATATTTAGCCTTAAAATTGTTTAGTTTTCGATTTTCTAGCACTTTCATGTCGAGCTATTATAAAATATCAATTTAACAACATCATATTTAAGTATCTACGTATGAAAACAATAAGTGCTTTGACTTTGACTATAAGAGAAAAATATCGAACTTCCCGATTTTACCTAATAGCGTAGCTTCATCTAATAGAAAATCCATCAAATCCAAATGTTATGTTCCAATTGGTGAGTAAGGTCATCAGTACGCACGTACTCTTATCAGAACGCACCGTTTTTTGTCTTTATTGTCAGTTCAGCGATTCCTCTTACGGGGTCGGCAATGCACGAATGATAGCCTAAGGAAACCGCTCATGATCAGCGTACCTATTGGATCTCTCGGTTACAATCATATAAGGGTCACTTTGTAGTACATTGCATCACATGCTATAGATTGTCTATGATGAGCAAAAATATTAAAAACATACGGCGCAATGTACTTCAAAGTGACCTTATATTCATTAAATTAAAGGTTGCTCGTATGCCAGTTAAAAACTTTATAATAAGCAGATTTAAAAAAAAATTAATCTATCAATATTTGTTTATTCAAATTATGCAAAAAAATTGCGGCAGCCCCCAAAAGCATCTTCATCGCTTCTTAGTGTTCATAGCTGGGAAGAAGAAGCGGCGCAACAAACTGTCCAGCAACACGTCTGTCTGCATCACGATTATTTATTTATAGACTTTATACATATCAAAATGGAGTTTAAATAACACATTTTAAAGCTACTCCGTTTATGAAAATAAAAAGCTTACACCATTTCTTCGACTACAGTGATCAGCTCAACGTTAAGCGCATATCAAAATGGAAACTATTGCAATTGAAAGTCAGTTACTCAATTACCCGTTGGAATTCAAACAAATACTATAGTTTTTATGATACTGTCAAAAGAGGAGGGTAAAATTCTATCGATGTGGTCACGGTCTTACTGGGAGTAGAAAACGTAATCAATTTTAAATGCAGCAGACCAAGGAATGCGCATGACTTTGACTTTAAGTCGAAGCACGATTCGAATCTAGCTTTAGAATGAAAGCCGTATCTAGAATATCAATTCATGCCGACGAAAGCAAAATATTACTTTGCTGGCACAGCTAGTTATTTGGTCTATTTTTAAAATAATACCAAATTACTAGCTGTGCCCCCGACTTCGTCCGCAAAAACCATGAAAGCACGGCTTAAACACACGTCACGTATATAATTTATAGCCTATAGCACTCAAGGAGCTACGTATTAGTAAAAGAATTTCCAGAATCGGATCATTAGTTCCGGAGATTACCCTTTACATACATACTCTAACAGACTTTACCTTTTTATAATATACTAGCTGTGCTCGCAACTTCGCCCGCCCGAATGTTCAGATTGAAATCTTATTATCACTAAATTATATATAGCCTATGTTACTCAGTGTCAGTAATAAAGCAGCTTTCTACTGGTGAAAGAATTCTTTAAATGGGTAGTTTTTGAGTTAAATCAAACAAACAAAATATCAAATATTCTTTATAATATTAGTATAGATATAATGTGTAAGTAAAATTAATAATATAATTAACTAAAAAGTAAGATTGTTTACTAAAATATAGCAGCACGGCCACATTTCATCGATCAACTTATTAAGTCCTATGTAAATAGGTGGCGAGCCTATTGCCATCAACCGGGCACAATTTCAAAGGTGCCACTGAATATTTTCTAACAGGAAAACCCAAGAACATATCGCCCGTCCCGGAAATAGAACCTATGACCTCACGTTCAGCAGCCCCTCATACAACCACTAGACTAGATTAGGATTACGAATTATTATATTTTTGTTACATCTTGCCAATTTCTGAGCTTTTATTTACTTTTAGGACTTGTTAAATATAAATTCTATGAAAAGCCCTCAAAGAAATGAAAATAATTTTCTTAACTTTCTTCTTCTTAATAGAGACACCGTGACAGCTGCCAGAGAGAGCTAATCATGATGAAAAGTCGAAATCGATTAAATGGATTCTAGCGAGCTCCATGGATGTTCAGCCAATATTGGATGAGTCTGATTCAATTGCGGCCAATTACGTTAACTCTTCAAGAGATATCTGACTGAATTCTAGAGCTAAGTGAAATTGGAAAAGTGTTAAATCTTTAGTATTAGATGTCTAGTTTATTTATAAACCTTAATTTATTTCATAGTCAATATTAAAGATGTATTTTATCATATAAACTTAACAAATTTGTTTGTATAATAAGTTTCGCGAGGCATATTCACATTAATTATTGCTCAGCTCGGTTATTACTCACGTGCATTCTTTGGGTTTGCCCGACTAGTTTCGAGCTCGAACGGAGCCCTTAGTCATGAGCTGAGTCCGCGGCAATGTCGCGAGTCAGACTGGCTGACTCTGTGGTTGTAGACGTCAAATAAGCAGTCGCTCTATATAAAATATTGCCATTAATCTGCCAGCGCTAACGGTCGCTTGAGCGTTGTTGCTAGCAAAACGGAGGGCATATAGCAAAACGGAGGGCATATATTGGAACACCTGTGTTCTTTATTTGTTAAAAATATACTTTTCTAATTTGATTTATTTTATTTTAATGTATTGTGGATTGTATGTATAGTGTCTGTGTCGTGTAATTATGGATAAATGAATTAATAATAATTAAGCTGCATCCGGTTCAACTCGAAGCCAAACTCAACGTAGTTGGGAAAAGACTCAGCTGGCAGTCGAAATAGATGAACAGACAGTTACCTCAATTTCAGAAACAATTTCAGTACATTAGGTTCAATCAAAGTCCGATGTAAGTTGCTTGGTATAAATTAGTTCAGACGAATCGCGTAGACGGAACTCCTCGACTTCTGGATATAATTTAAAGTTTTTCTACTGTAAAGTGTTAAGTTGCGAAGCATCCGTCTATGGAAGAAATATACAATCGACTCGTGAGTTGGTGTCGTAACAAGCAAAACTTTTAATTGCTTAAGCCATTGGAAGTTATATTCAGGTATTGAAATAGGAAATGCTTCACAGTTTATAGCATTGAGACGTAATGTATTGGTACTATATACCTATAGGTATATAAATAGTTCAAATAAAAACTCCGTGTTTTCCTCCCAGCTTCCTAACAGCCCGTAAAACCCTTAACTGGAATATTGAAATGTGAACATTTTAGTGTAAGGGCCTTGGCAAACGATATACACCAACATAACATACATAACCAATGCATAACTGTCCTACTTCAAGGCAAGGGCCTCTTCCCATACAGAGAAGGAAAGAGCATTGATCACCACGCCAGTTGGCGATTTCAGACCATCAAGTTCAGGTTTCCTTACGAAGATATATTTCTTCACCGTATGTCTGTGATGTCTTAGATTAATTAAGAAAGTACATATGACAATGGAAAAGTCACCTTGGTACATGTTAGATTTGAAACCACAACCTGTTACTCAAGACGGAGGTACTTAACCATTCAGCCACCGCGATATCGGTAAAGAAAATGAAGAATAAGAGAAGATAAAAGCAGATTAAGAATAGAAGAATAAAAGAAGACAATGACAATATTCATTAGGTATTAACGGTATGTTAATAATGTTATCTACTACTAATTAATGTTATCATCACCTTCTTTTTGTGCGATTAGGAGCCATCTTGATGACTGAGATGTTCAAGCCGCAGGACTCTTTCAGGACTTAGCGATTGAAATCAATTGCTATCGTTGACGAGGTACTCAAAGCCAATAGCAGATAGGTAGATAGATAGAATAAGCTCTATTTTACATTACCAGAGTATAATTAATAAAATGTACTTCTTAATAAAGGGTGCAATGACTGTCTAATAGGGATGAACCTTTGGATGGATAGGAAAAACAACTCATTTTTCTCAAATTTTCGTTAAAGTCTATTACCGTTTTTGGTTTGAATATGGTGCTGGAAACGAGATGGTACCACAGACCACAAGCCATTTTACGGAGAAATATTAGAATATACTTGAAAGCTATAAAAATATCACATCAAACGATCCAACGGAATCCAAAACTGATTGATGTATTGATCCAGAGTACAGTAGGCCTCACGTAATTGGTAACATAACCAGTATTACCTAGCCTTGCATACTATTGAAAGTTCGTACCATGATAGGTCTACTAGATATATTAAGCTCAAACTGTTACATCGGACGTGCGGCCTACTGTACCTATAACCTATGCCTATATTTGTACAAATCAGGGGTCCGCAACATAAAATAAACGGTGCTGTCAACATTTTTATGTTTGTCTAAACACCAATATATATTCTGGGAAAATATTGGGGGAACAAACTTTACGCGAGGCTCAAATATGTGTGGACTACTTGTTATTATTTATATTTGTATGTAACACGATCACGTCACGTTAAAGCCATAGACTAAGGTGTTTCGTATTGTTGTGCGGCATTTTATAAAATCCTTATCCCAAATTAAAAGGGGAGTAACATCTACGATGCAGATATCAAAATTTACTATAACTAAATACCTACTTTATTATACGGAGAGAAGCTGGAAGTAATACTTACATAGTCATGTCATAAGATGCTGGAACGATTTATTTGATCATTTTGTTTAAGATTCAGATTTTTTTCAGGCCTTTATTGCGTGTCTATTTATTATGTAAACAATAAACATTTTATCTCGTTGGTAATAGATTTTACGAACATCAGGATAACGCTATATCTACGAGAGATAAATATAGAATTCTTGACAGCTGTTCTATAGGTACATAATCTGTCGAAAAATCTTTATCCGTGGGTTTCTAAAAAATCTTCATCTAGTAAAATCTAGTCTAGACTTAATGTTATTTAAATGAAAATGGATACTAAACTAATCCTTCAAATGTATTTCCATCTATATTTGAATCCCACCTGGGTGGACTAAATGCCAAACCTAGCACATTATATCAAAACATAGACTCCTCAACAAAGTTACAACATTTAGAATGCACTGAAGTCACAGCTTCTATAGCATAACTGCTATCACAGTTGCTACTTAAGTAAGTTACCCAACTTGAACAAGGGTCCTTGCGACGACGGAATATTGACCAAACAGCCCTTCGAAGGGGGGGACAGTTACATGAATATTTACTAGTTTATAATAATAAACATTCACACGAGGCCAACTTACCATGGGGTTGACATTGGGTACTTACGTGCATCAATGTGAGATTGTTTTTGTAAGTTATGTGCCCATAATGTACCTAGTATTAGGGAACTCTAATAAAACACTATATTTAATACACAAAATACCTTTATTCCTCAAGCTTAGCCCTCCCTTACTTTCCGTTGCCCTCCTTTTTTTCTAAAATCACCAACAAGATGCCAGCTCCGGTGTTGCCAACAAAAAATCTCTCTATTGATTAACATATATTATCTTCAATTCTCATAAATTATTCCCGACATAGATTATAAAATATACAAAACCATCTAAGATCGGGTTATACTAGTTAGGTACGTTTAAGAGATACTCGTACAAAGCTTTTGATCGAATGTATTGATTTGCGGTCTGATGATACTTTTATGATTACTAAAATCTATCTAGATATATATAAATGAATCCCTATTTCCCTTGGGCACGCCGTAACTTGAGAACGACTGCACCAAATGCAACTGCAATAATTCTTTTTGTGTTGTTTTTCCATTCATTGTCAAAATCTTATATAATAATATAAGTTTTTTTTTTTATCGTACGGGAATTTTTTTAACCGGGTGAGTGAAACCGTAGCACAGCTAGTATTAAAAAATTACGAACTGTACTAGAAGAAAAACGTTTTGATAATGGCACTGTCTAGAAGGAACAGATAAAACATTTTATTAAAATACTTTATATAGTATGACGCACACTAGTAGTTTCTTTTGAAGGTAGACAGTTCCAGTGAAACTGAACACTTATTTCTAAGAAACACGGAGAATCATCAAACAAAAAAATTTTGACCTACCATACAAGAATAGCAAATAAGATTTATGTATGGGAAGTATTTTTTTTTGTGTGATGACCACCGTGTTTCTTTGGGAACAGTTATTTCGATAAATCTTTCAAACGCATTACTAACGCATGCATAGCGAACTCTAAAATTATAAATTGTGGAATCAAAAATAACGTCGTGAGCAGGATTTGAAAATGCGCCTCCCGGATAAATAAATACTCCAGGCGTTCTGACCACTAAGCCATCTCGAATTCACGGCCTCTGCTCACTACTCCGAATTCATCTGCCACATTTTAATACGTCATAGTTATATATATTTAGTAAACATATGCAATAAACCACATAAAAAGTTGTTTACTTGCAAGCGGGAGGGTCGGCGTGCACTTCAATTTGTCGGTGCGTAGTGCGGTGCATCACGGTACATCCAATTTAACGTGCCACGGACGGGACGCAAATTGTGTTCCGTACAGAGTCGAGCACAAGTTGCTCCCATGATACTAATCAAAATTGAATGGGGACACTAATAACTTTTGTTGGCGACCGTCGAGTCTGTTTTGTTGGTTTCGATTTGAGGGCTTTTCGTTTTATTCAGTATACTGTTCCGCAATTTTAATCGTGTACCTAACTTAACAAATTAGGTATCATAATAAAATATAAAAGTTTAATCCTATCCTTGTCCTATAATTTGTTATTGATGTTAATTTATCATAATTTTAATCTGCTGCTAAATTATGGGATGATTTAATGAATAGAGGAACAAATTGAAATCGTGATAGCTTAACGATACAATTTAAGTATGTCAAAGTAAAAATTTAATTCTCAGATTAATATTATCAGACGATTGTGAAATCGGCTCCACATCTTCCGGGAGTAAATAGGTATAGGTAAGGTAAGGCAAACATGTTACAAAATGTATGGTTTTCAATCCAGCTCTATTAATAATTTAAATACCAACCTGGCCAGGAGTAGCGCGTCTAGCGACTGCAGTTGCCGCGCGTCCACCACGATGACGTGTGGTTGTTTCGTGTCGGAGTCGCGCCGTAACGCGTCCAAAGCGTCGCGGGCGCTTCGGACCGAGCGCGCCTCGCCACCCGCACGCGCGGCTGCCGCGCACGCCGCCGCGCACACGCGCGATGCTCGCTCCGGAAACACGCATAGCAACTGCCGACAAACAATACTATGTCAAATTATAGTTAGTGCAATCAATAGTACATTTAGGAACATGCACACTACCTATGTAACACATTTAAATACCTATGTAATAATAATAAATTATGGTAAAACCTTAACTCACGATATTGAGATGATCAGTGAACATATAATTTGAGTATAAGGATATCATCATCAATCGGTTCATAAATAAAAAAGTTATTAAAATTTTAAGAATTACGTCGAACATTTGTTAATTATGAATTTATGTTCATACACGACATGGTGTTAATTTACGACATCCACGCGGACGGAGGCTGGAACAGCTAGTTACAAATAAAACATGTTAAGGTAGAAAAAACGATAGTACACATAGGTTCGTTAATGCATGTGATTAATCAACTAATGGATTTAAAGTTATATAAGAAGCAATTGAAGTTCCACTTAAATAATTACGATAAGTACTAAATTTTTATTTGGTTAAGTACGAGAGAGAGTAAGAAAATATTATGAGGAGTCACCTCATAATAATTACTAAGAATAGATCATTTTCGAAAGAACCTACGACTGTTTTATTGGTCCTAAAACTGACGTATTTGAGAAGGGTATCTTATAATTCAATTAATAGCCATTTGAACTCTCTGTGAACTGTGACCGCTTCCACGAATTGGATGGGTTACAAATTTATGATCTTGTAGTACCTAGGTATTTTTGATACCAAGATTTATTTCAGCGTAATTGAAGAGTAAATTACGAAAGACAGAATACAAGGTTTAATTTATTACGTGACATGCTTTTAAAGGCTATATTTGAATTGATCAAACCAATACAAGATTAAATAGAAAAAAAATTGTTACAGGTACAATTTTGTTCTTTCGCGAGTATACCTATTAAGTGTTTTTGTGTCTTTTGGCATGTGTAAGTGGGTACGATCTTCATACGAAATAGTTTTAGATTGGAGGCTTCCGATTTTTTTTTTTTTTTTTTTATTAATTTAATATTTCTATGCATTGGTACATAGGCTCGTGCTAGCTAACATGTGCCCAAGATATTTTATCTCAACAGATACAATTATTTTTTAATAAATTCAATTTTAAATTTGTTTAGAAAATCTATTAATAATTTTGATACAGACAGACGTGTTGCTGGGAAGTCTGTTGCGCCACTTCTTCTTTCCAGCTAAAACACTAGGAAGCGGTGATGGGTGGGCTTTTTTGGGGGCTGTCTTAATGTTTGAAGTTCAAAAAGCGCAAATTTTTAACTTAATTTGAATAATGAAATTTTGATTTTGATTTTGAGTGATAAGGATTAGTTTGTATCATAACGTAATGGGAAACAAATAAATTCTTGTCGTTAAAAACTACCAATAGGTGTATGTTAATCACATTATTTTAGTACAGTTGTACTATGCTTCTCAATCTTCTAGCGCTTTGTTTCAGTTCAGGCCCAAACGAACGTCACCGGGAGCTTTTGTATTGAATCTGTTCCCATTCACTCTCGAACAGGCCCGTCTCCATTCAATGAACGATTTGTACATTCATGACGTATTTTCGATGTGTTGGATCGTAGAAACGGTTTCAGGTTTCTATTGTTTGTACAATGTGCCATCGTGGGAAACTTTTACTATTGTTTTAGTTTATTTGTTTCTACTTTTAGTTAAAAATATCATATAGCCTGTAGCTTCGACGGGATAGGTAGAGGATTACTATTGTAAATTGGTTACTAGTAGAAATTTCAGTTACTGTGCTCGCACAGTAACATGATCTTGGTATAAAATGATAGCCAGCCCATCCACAGATAGACCGCGGCAAGCACATCTTAGCCTTGATCGATTGATATGTGCAGCTGTTACTTAGTCAGGAGCCCCTCTGATTTGATTTCTATAATGTTTTTCTTATAATCAGCAGTAACAACAGTGCCTGCCTGCCTTGGACGGGCTTTTCTTTCTTTCTTTTAAATAACCATTCCGTACCATCGTGGTGAAAGGACTAGTCATTTCTTACCGAGTGGTGTCCAAGGTACGCCAGAAGTTTCGGGAGTTGGGTACCGCTACAGTTCGCTCGTGGAGGCTCCTTTCTTTCAAGCAGTTGACCCACAAACAATGTCCCACCTACTGTCTTGCTCTTCGTGCCCTAACACCTGTACATTGAATGACCTCTGCATTGCCACTAATAACTTCATAGACGTGGCAAAATGTTGGCAACACCAATGGAAAATTAAAAAAACCACAATAAAATAAACTTTTATCATCGACAAGAAGAAGAACAGAGGAGAAAAAACGGATTCAAAAATATCAGCACGACATATGTTTTGGTATTATGTTCTTATTTAACTTTCAGTTGAGTTGAATTGAATTCCTGTTGAATAGAAAAACATTGGAGGAAGTTATTTCCGTTATTCATACGACACAAACACGGAAATTGTAATAATTTGTATTTCATTCAGTATTTGTATTAAGGCCAAATCATTGATTTATGTTTGGGTCAGAGATTTAAGTGGAAATATCAATAGGGTCAAGTACCTACATCAATTATCCTGGACCGTACTTCTGAGAACGGTTTTAGGAGGGAAATGTTAGGCTGAAATAATTAATAAATATCAAGTATGATTTTGGTTGGATGACAGGATAGCAGGACCGTTAAGAGTGGTAACAGAGCTCATCAGACCTGGTATACTCACGAAAGTACAAAAATGTACATGTCAGAATCCTATTGTGTCTGGTATTGGAGGGTCAACAGGTAAGTAAGATAAAAAATTAAATTTAAAAGCCTTAATTAGGAACAAAAACACAATACAAAAACTAGTATATCTTATAATGTTTACACTGTGTCGCAGTTACCAACGCCTAATTAGAAGTGGGAGGATTCGGGTTGAAATGATGATATTGATAATTTTGACAAAGATGATGTATTGATACCAAGCCTTAGCTGTGCATATGTATAACAATGTAAATTAATTAAGAATATACATTTTCACTCGAAAAAAAGAGATTTCATGAGTAAATAAATAAATAAACAAGAATGTGCCATAAAGGATCTTTACATAGCAAGAAAGATCAAATATTTCATCGGTTACATTACAGTATTTTCAAAACAAAACAAAAGTATGTAGAATAGGTAGGTACTCACAAAGACAACCATTTTGTTATTTCAGCGCAATTCAAAGGTACATCATCGCTCGTGGTTACCACAGATTGTGTTAAAATATTTTAATTAACAGTGTTGCCAGTGTTAATTGCTGATGGCAGTTGGTAACCCAGCTCTATTAATTGTGTACAGTGCACCACAAAGAGAATATTGTTACTTTGCGCTTTTAGTATAATTCTAGTTAAGCAGTTTTTTCTTTATTAGGGTTCTGTAGTTGACGGAATAATTTAATTATTCTATATGATTCAAGATAAATCTTTGAAAAGCATTAACGCATGCTTAGCGAACTCTAAAGTTACAATATTAAATGGAAAAAGAATATGTTCGCGAACAGGATTCGAACCTGCGCCTCCCGGATAAATACTCCAGGCGCTCTGACCACTAAGCCATCTCGACCTCTGCTTACCACCGCGAATTCTTCTTGCATATTTTAACGTCTTATGGCGACGTCATTGCAATCAATTTAGTACCTATACAGGTGACCGAACCGACATGACCAACTTTGCAGCTAATACAATATCGCAAAGAATACAATTACCTTAAAAATTCAAGATAAGTCTTTTAAAAGCATTAACGCATGCTTAGCGAACTCTAAAGTTACAATATTAAATGTAAAAAGAATACGGTCGCGAACAGGATTCGAACCTGCGCCTCCCGGATAAATAATCCAGGCGCTCTGACCACTGAGCCATCTCGACCTCTGCTCACCACTGCGAATTCTTCTTCCATATTTTAACACGTCTTATGGCGACGTTATTGCAATCAATTCAGTACCTATACAGGTGACCGAACCGAGACGACCAACTTTGCAGCTTATACAATGTCGTAAAGAATGCAATTACCTTAATAATTCAAGATAAATCTTTAAAAAGCATTAACGCATGCTTAGCGAACTCTAAAGTTACAATCAAATATTATTATATAAAATCGCGGTGGTGAGCAGAGGTCGAGATGGCTTAGTGGTCAGAGCGCCTGGAGTATATCTGTCTCATTAGTTTAAAGGTCGAAGACCAGTGGTCTCAAGCACGGCTGCTGGGCCTGAGAGGCGGATTCGTAACCACTCAGCCACTACGACACCCCTTTTTGTCACCTTTTTGTATTTAGTTTATCAAAAAAAGCCTAAATTATATTATTCAGCCATATATGAATTGCTAATAAGCCAATGTTACTGTTTAAAATAAGACGTAGTGACGAAATTTGAAAGGGTATGCTTGTGTGATTAACAATGGCATCTACAACGTAGATGTAAGTGGAAAAGCCGGAAGTGGACGCCCTAGAAGGACTGTCCTTATTGGTGATATCCTCCAAAAAGGTCAGGTGCTCGAAACCAGCGCACGTGTATAACACAACATAGCAACACGCCTATATTCCGTGTTATACCTAATGTGGGTGTACACACACATTTCATCAATGCTGTTATTAAGTGTCGAGACTACATCACACACACATTGGTGGTGAGCCTATTGCCATCTACCGGGCACAATTCCAAACTCCGAGCTGCTACTGAGAACTTCATAACAGAAAAACCCAATAACACTTTACCCGACCTGGGAATCGAACCCAAGACCTCATGCTAAGCAGTCGCGCTTGGGACCACTAGACCAACGAGGCACGTGTATGACCAGATGTATGAACGTGGATTAATCAAAAGGTATATCTAAAGATCGTAGTAGGTGGTGTTTTGTAGTTTCTGCCAACCCCCATTGGAAAAAGGCGTCAGTCTATGTATGTATGTATCTATTAACAATTAATAGGTTAGGCTGTTCACATGCCACGATGCCTTTTATGACATTAGATCTCAGAGGAACACATACAAGTAAAATATAAATTTAAAAAACATTGGCAGCACTAGGGTAGTTCTCCTGTCAAAGTTCTCGCGCTGGTACTTAAGTGGACTGATTAAAAACATCTTTCTATAAACCCTATTTTCCTTAGTAGGTACTGAACCCAGAATTCATGACAATACTTACTACAAATTGCAAGCATAGTGTCGTATTACAGAGTGTTTGTGTAATCTTATCGGCATCAGTTTTAATTGCGACATGAACATTTGACGCCCGTACGGTAGGTTAGTTAGCCGTTACATAACACTAACATGTATGTACTGTAAGAGGCAATTTACTCAAGAAACGTCGTAATGTTATGAGTAAATTTGTGAAGGGCTGTCATTTCCTGCCCTAGATTTATGAAGCGTAGGTATATAATAAAGATGATAAGACAATTGATAACCAGATCAATTGCGTGTATTATTGGTTTTTGTTTTTGCTGCCGTTTCGAAGTGTTTGTAGCATGATGACTAAGGTGACAGGCGTCATAACAGTTTATTTAAAACAAAAACCCCCAATACACGCGATTAATCCGGTTAAAAGATGTTTTATTATATTTGTCAAGTCTAGTTTTCTATTAAAATAGTTGCTTTGGCGTATATTATACTTCTGAAGGTGCGCCTGTGTAGACGAGCCGAGCACGAGCGGAGTCGTTCTGGGCGTCGTCCGAGCACGCACTAAATGTTCGAAGCGCGCTCGTTCAAGGCTTGCAAGTTGGTCCACACTACACAAATTTGTGCTCGGCTCCTGCTCCGCTCGTGATCGGCTCATCTAGCATAGACGCACCTTTACATAGTAAAAAAAAAATATAATGCTTTCTTACCTCTAGCGGCTCCGGGGGCGAGTACAGCATAGCATTGGGGATGTGTGCAGGCGGCGGCGACCTGTTCTGCAAAGAGAGATACTTCTGTGTAATATACATTAAAATGAGACTAACTTGACTAATGCTTCAGCTTGAGATAACTCTGAGTAAAGGAAGATCACCATAAGTAGGTAAAGTAGTTGGTTTGAGAAAAAATATATTCTTGCAAAAAATATTATATAGATTGTGTAGATTGTTATGACTTCAAATAACGCAAAGTTAAAGACTTGTTAAAGAAGACAATACCAAAAATGAGTTCAATGTCATTATAGCTTATGCTATATTTATAAGAAATTAGTTGTATAACGTGTTGTACCGAGTTTTGGCGAAGGAAACGTCTACGTATAATACCGCCCGGTACCGATGCCGTAATGTGGGGTTCGCACCCACTATTTTGAAATCTGTGCCCTGCCTGGGAACTCGCACTGTCTTCGAGTTCTGTGTCCTCGAGAAACTGAGAATAGCACCGCTCATATCTTTACAATTGATTAGGATAAGCATAACATTTACCTATATGAACGAGTTTCCCAAATTAATCCGCTTCTCATCTATTTCGAGCTTCTATAATCCAATACAAACATAGGTACCTATAAGTAGGTAATACGTCTCTTAACATAGGTATTGAACCATTTTCATGTTCGTAATCGGTCCAAAGTTAGACGCCTTATTAAACCGTCCAATAAGAAAGTTTCCGAAGTAATATATGTAATAATGTTCCCGGGCAACATGATTTAATAGATGTTTCATAAAAATTCCGAAAGTATCCTGTAATAAATATGTAAGTCAATTTACTTGGAAGCCGCAGGTAATATCATTGACATTAATACCGTAGTTACTTGTCAAAGAGGATAAAATTGAGTAGCTATTTAACTTCATACCTTCAGTTATTTAGGTGATTTTTTTAATCGGAAACGATTTTTGCTTTGTAGTGATAAAGATGACTTGACATGTAATTCAAGATAAGGCTTTGAAAATCATTAACGCATGCTTAGCGAACTCTAAAGTTATTATATTAAATGGAAAAGATATATATATAGGGATATGATAGCCATAACGTCGCCATAAGACGTGTCAAAACATGGAAGAAGAATTCGCGGTGGTGAGCAGAGGTCGAGATGGCTTAGTGGTCAGAGCGCCTGGAGTAATTATCCGGGAGGCACAGGTTCGAATCCTGTACGCTACCGCATTCTTTTTCCATTTAATATAATAACTTTTGACAAGTAATGTTGTTGTACCTATCCAAATAAATGCGTATAGAAAATTTTACTTCGTTCAATTAATTTCTTAAATATTCGAATGAGAATTTTCTAACCGATAAACTTAATAACGCTTTGTCCAACCCGGGAATCGTACCCAGGACATCATACTCAGCAGCCGCACCTGCGACCAATGAAGCAGCTAAGTAAATACTTGTGTGTTTCCCAAACTCGTTCTGTTGATACCATTCGTGATCGAAGATTGATACACATAAATCTTTCAAACACAATAACGCATGCGAAGCAAACTCTAAGGTTACATATAAATTTTGTGGAAAACAAAATACTGTTGTGAGCACGATACGAACCTGTGCCTCCCGGATAAATACTCCAGACGTATTAAAATGTGGAAGAAGAATTCGGAGTAGTGACCTAGCGGTCAGAGCGGCCGGGAGGCGCAGGTTCGCATCCTGCGTCACGACCACGACCGTATATTTCGTTCTATCCATTTAAGATATTTTGTTGTCGAAATAAAAACATTTAATAATCTCGCTTTCGCTCTTCCGCGAACCATGTCATTATTTTATGAAGTGCCTCATAATCTTAATTTAATATGATATAGTGGTGTCGTATTGTGTCGTATACTGTGCTACCGGTAACGGCGAGTTACACGACATCGCACCACACGACATGCGCTGTTACCTTATGTTGTTGCCGTAACAATATACAGAATGAAATTTAACTCATTGGCAATATTTAAACCTCGTATTTTACTCATGATATTGTATGGGTTAGGGCTTTAGGCTTACAACATCGTATAGCAATCAATCTGCCTAGCCTTTTCCCAATTACTTTGGGGTCGGCTGCCAGTCAAACCGGATGCAGCACCAGTATGATATTGAGAATTTCCTTACAGAAAAACTCAATAACACTTTGCCTGACTCGGGAATCGAACCCGAGACTTTATGCTCGATAATCGCGCTTGGGACCACTAGACTAACGAGGAAGTTCATTTTTTTATATGATAGTATAGGCCTAAATAATACAGTATCACGAGTTTAATACGAGGTGAAAATATTGCCAATAAATTTAATTCTGCAATGTTTGTTTTAGTTATAGGCTTACCAAGACTGGAACATAGAACGACTTATTATTTAGAATAAATTAATCGTAGCTACAGTAAATCTCCAGGCTCCGTACACCACTATGGGAAACAGGGGTGATTGTATGTTCGTACATAAATTGTTTCTTATATTTTTTATTGTACATATAAATTACAGAACAACAATTCGATTTGTGTTTCATGGACAAAGGCGCGCTCGGCTGAACATTGTAATTATATAATTTTATGATTCAGTAAACTAATTATAAGTAATTATAATTATATAATTCACTTTATTTTTAAATACCTATAATGAGTATGATTTGCAACACAACGACACTGCATGCTATAAGTAAATAAAATTAAGTATTCAAACGTTGCCTACGAGATCGAAACTGTTTATACAGTCCTTTACAGTCTTAGAACTAGAACCGTTAAAGAACTATCTAGCATTCAATACATTTTTGTATTCAATTTTCTTCATTTTATTTACAGCCTGCACCTCTAATTTATTAAACGATGAAGAGTCACGACCTTTAAACCCATCCTTTCAGGCTCGACCTCAACCGAAGGTCAAAGACCTGATGAATGGCGACGTGTTTATAAAGTTCGGTTAATATCCAGAGCGTGGGCGAAGGCTGTAAGACGAGCTTTTTATCAGGGTAATTTGATTCGCTTCAATCCGATCAATCAAATGGCCTGAAACATGCTGAATTACAGGCAAAATGGGTCGAGGGTTGTGATTGTGGTGCTTAAAACCTTCTTTAAATTGTACTGGGTTTTTTATATTTTTTATGTTGTTTTGTAGACACGTATTTTTAAGTTTTATTTTTAACATCATTTCAACCTTTCAAATTACTGCGATGTGCGTACATTCAGCATTTGTTACCCCTAATATTTCATTTATATTTTTATGTACACACATTTAGACATAACAATATGTACGTTATTTCTAAACGGCTAATTATTGAATTCAGACTTAATCGCGCTAAAAGGATAATATTTATTTACCTCGACGTTTCGATCTAGTTGCATTGATCGTGGTAACGAGTAGACTGAAATTTGCGGGTGTCATCGTGCACTTGATCTTGTAAATCCGTTTTAATGTTAAAATCGTGACACACAACACTCACGACATCTATCGACTCCTTTGTAAAAGATTTTCGCGAACATTTGCCAATGACTGGGTTCCAAGCCGCCGCTGACTTAAATCCGTCTTCCCGGTTAAAATTAGGATGTTTTTTAATTTCAACCGCTTCACGTACAATTCTTGAGTAATAATGAATTTTCGGATCGTGGAGTGGGTGGGCCACGACTCAAGCAAATGCTCAGCGATCGCAGATTTGTTTACCTGGCAGTTTTTTACAGCTGATAAATACTCCTTGACTCTTTCCGCTATGGTTCGCTTGGTCTGTCCTATATATGCTTTATCGCAACTACAATCAATTTTGTAAACACCTGGAGCCTGCAGAGGTGTCACGTCTTTGGGTGTTCGGACATGGCTTGCCAATTTAGATAATGGGGTAAAAACAGTGTTTATAGAGTAGTTTTTAAACACTGCTCCAATTTTATCTGTTACCCCCTTTATATATGGCATGAAGACCGGCTGCCGTTTGACGTCAATCTTGCTCTTCTGATATCTGCGTCTAGGGCGCCATTGATGATACAAGTGAAATTCATAGTGTGGAAACAAGCAAGTTGAAAACCAGCGCCAGGCACTAGTAGTTTGGTTGGTCATTTTGCTGAACCGGACCTATTTGTGCAGCCGTGAGGCACACAATGATTATGTTATATTTTTTGTAATTATAACTTTTTATCGTTCTTCCTTATTTATTTGATTTTTGTATGCGTACCCGAATAATTGTGTCGTTACAGATTGTGTCGAATAATTTTCTTTCTTTTTTATTAATATCCATTGTGTCTTAAACTTTTAATAATTATTTTTTCACAACCTCTTTACTTTCATTTTACCAAGTTTTTCCAAAAATACTGAAACAACAAGCCACAATCCCTTTGTAGCCTTATCGAAGTCTATAAAATTATTTAGGACGGTCTTAAAGTTAGCCTTCCCATCTGCTCTAAGAAATCCCCGGGGTAATAATGTCCACGCGGTCGCGGGAATGAGGACGCGTTATTGGAGGCGGTATAGTGGTCCCGGAGGGGAGTCGCGGATGTCTCGCGAGACTACGGGATCGTGTGAGTGTCCATTTGATCCGATTATGGCTTACGTTCCTTAGCTGTACGCTATTTAGTATGTGTTAAAGTTTTTTTTTGTGGAAAGAAAAATACACTCCATTATGCAATTACTGCGGATAAATACTCCAGTATTTATCCGGGAGACGCAGGTTCGAATCCTGCCACCGACCGGATTTTTTTCCACAAAAAATTATAACTTTAAAGTACGTGTTAATTTGTTTGAAAGATTTACTGTATTAGTATGTGCTAGTTAAGAAAAAACATTTGGGTTTTTCTGTTAGGAAATTGTGAGTAGCAGCCCCGAGTTTGGAATTGTGCCCGGTAGATGGCAATAGGGTCACCACCTATTAAATTGGACTTAATAACAGCATTGATGAAATGTGGGTGTACAACTGTGTACACCTCTGCCTACCCCTTCGGGAAATACAGGCGTGATGCTTTGTTTTTTTGAGTCGTTATGTATCTATTCCGTTTTCCAATTTTCATTTTCATTGTCGAACTCCCTTGGGAAGAACGGGCTTGGAACACTGCAGTGTAGCTGCCATTTTTTTTTCTTGAATACTTTTACTGGATGTACCTACTTATGGAAAACATCGTTGCCTTCACCGATCGCCATTAAACCGATCATTAAAATAACCTTCATCTATCACTTTCGTAATTAAAGTACCCAACTCAAAAATGTTCGGAAGTTCGCAAA
This sequence comes from Xylocampa areola, assembly GCA_935421205.1. Taxonomy (NCBI): domain Eukaryota; kingdom Metazoa; phylum Arthropoda; class Insecta; order Lepidoptera; family Noctuidae; genus Xylocampa; species Xylocampa areola. The sequence continues at coordinate 11,937,267 of OW285218.1, read as the reverse complement.
CTTGATTTTCTTAACATATTTTTAGAAAGTTCTAAATTGCGTAATTAATTTCTTCCACTTTTGACTACGGAAGTATTTATTGGAATACCTGATTCAGAGGTAATAAAACGGTATATGTAATTATCTGGTAATTAATTAAATTAAATTTGTCTTGATCATAATTAAACATTCGATTATATTAATTTTATAAAAGATAGTTTAGGCATTACATGGATATAATATTTTTATAAAATCTTCATTTTTAATTAGTATGGTCTTTACAACTGCATAGCTGTATGCTTGATAAAGGAAACTGGAGATTTTAAATATAATTTAGTAGAGCGCTGTCACGGTACGACAAATGACGCGAGTAGGTATCCCGCTCATGTCTATAATTGTTCCAAGTTGCTTACAAAATATATAAAGTTAATTAAAATTATATTTATTTATAAATGTTAAGGCCATGTAATGCCTATAATAATTACTATTTTTCAAGGATGGACATGGTAGCTCAGTTGGTAGAGTGATGACACGGAAATGTGAACGAATAACGGAAAACCTAACATACAATATGAAGACACAATAATTTCAGAAGCCACAACAGCAAAATTTTTGGGACTTGACTTAGATCGAGACATGTCTTGGAAAAGTCACACTGACAGCGTATGTTAACGACTGAATCAGCATTCATATGCTCTATATAACTTATCAAAGGTAGTTAATCGGACAACTTTGATAACGGCATATTATGCATACGTTATGTCAACATTGCGTTACGGCATTATATACTGGGGTAACTCCACAAATACAGAGACAGTGTTTCGAGCTCAAAAGAGGTGTATGAGGGCGATATGTGGTATACAAAGCACCGACAGTTGTAAACCTTTTTTTAAGAATCTTCGTCTATTGACGCTCCCTTGTCTGTATGTGTACGAAGTAGTTTTATTTGTTAAAAACAATTTCATTTATTCGAAACGTTAAAGAGCACGCGGCATAAAAATAAAATAAGTTGTAGACAGCATAAAAAGTCAGTATATAATAAGAATTTTCTGGGAATGGCACCTAAGCTATATAACAAATTACCGAATCCTATATTAAATAATAATAAAAATATAAATGTTTTTAAAAAGCAAGTAATGGATCTATTAATAAATAAGACGTACTATTCAGTAAAAGAGTATTTGTCGGATAGCAATACGTTGTCCTAGTATTGACATTTTGGCGTGTGCTTTCTAGGTCCGATTTATTATAAAATATTATACAAAAATCTTGACATGTTTTGAATTTATTCATTTCTTTATTTGTTCCACTCTGTGTTCTATTTTGCATGCCTAAATTGGCAGAATATAGTGAACTGCGCATTCACACAACATCTTGTAATGTAATTTAAATGTACTATGTTCAGCAATAAACATATTGATTGATTGATTGATAATGTCAAGGGTCGCGGGTTCCAGCACGGTTTGAGTCTATCATTCTTGAGAAATAGTAATTAATAAAAAGTTAAATTAAGTGTTTATCTTCAATATAGATGTGACTGCATATCCCACGCCATTACCTATGCATAATAATTGAATTAACTGAAAACTGTTATCAATTTATAAATAGAGTGATCGGTCAAAGTAATTGAATCAACTCGTGGATATGTGGACTTTTTACTATGGATTTTATCAATTTGCTCCACATTGATGAATGCACAAATTAAAATATAATTCAAATGGAAATCATAATTAAACTGTGATTAAAGACTTTAATATTATGTATTAAAGTTATGTTAAAAAGTTATAATATATAAATAAATAAATAAATAAAATAAATAAATGTACAGGCAACCTCGTCTCGTTTTGTTCGCGTTGATAATGTAGTGTACCGGTACTTAGATACTATTTTGTCCTATCAATAAATTTAGCTTATATTAAATCTTAAATAAAATACTAATATTAGTAAAAACATGTAAAATTAAAAATGTATCCACGTACAATGAAAATTTTATTTTAGAACAACATTACATAACATATAACATACATAGCATCACGCCTGTATGCCCCGAAGGAGTAGGCATAGGTGTACACAGTTATACACCAACATTTCACCAATACTGTGATTAAGTCCCATGGTGGTGAGCCTATTGACATCTACCGGGCACAATTCCAAACTCCGGCCTACTACTGAGAATTTTCTAACAGGAAAACTTAATAACACTTTGCTCGGCCCGGGAATCGAACCCTCATGCTCAGCCGTCGCGCTTGGGGCCACTAGACCAACGAGTTAAAGTTATTTCCCGCGAAATTTAGTATATAAGCTGTTGTTCTGTAGGTACCCGTGCCATAATTGAGGAAGTGACTACGAGTATCATCTGTAACAAAAATCAATAAAAAATAAATACAAAAAAAAAATTCTTAATATTGTTTTTTTTTTGTAGGCAGGCACATCCGACCCATGTGCTGCGCCAGACAAAATCCAACCTGTGCAACACCACTTAAAAAAATACGCGTAGGAATTTGCCGTCCTTTGAAAATGCCAACATCTTATTCTAGAGTATGATGCGCGTTATCGCCGCGTTCAGCCCATGACTAAGGGCTCCGTTTGAGTTCGAAACTAGTCGGGCAATCCCGAGGAATGCACGTGAGTAATAACCGTTGAACAATAATTAATATTCTAAAGCCATTCAGAGTATATTCTGAAAAACCCCATAATAATTCTATGTGAAAATATAGCTATTAAATCACTGTAGAATTTTTAAAGTAACTTTACCTCACAGTATAAATATAGCACGGGTACAGACTTGAGAGAGACTTACGTTGAAATAGCTATCGCCTTGTATAGCTAATAGCTATTTCAACGTAAAATCACTGTTTGCCATAAATATTATTCGCCCTTTTTCGGATATGCTCTAGGTACTGCTTGCCATACACTGGGTCAGTTGGAATGGAATAGTTCATTGGTGTTCGGAACAAAAGCTAATGTACGTCAATTACTATTGTTTTGTGTCCCATTTGTTCTTGTTGCTCATGACTGGTTTATATACCTACCTACCTAATAATACCTCTATTAATAAAAGTAACTATTATTATGTGTATCTATTACTTTTTAAGATCAAACTTAAAGATAAATATTAGAAAAGCATTGACGCATATTTAGCGAACTCCAAAGTTATAATAATCAATGGAAAAAGAATACGGTCGTGAGCAGGATTCGAACCTGCGCTTCTCGGATAAATACTCCAGGCGCTCTGACCACTAAGCCATCTCGACTGGGGTATTTATATGGGAGGCCCAGGTTCGAATCCTGCTCACGACCGAATTCTTTTTCCATTTAATATTATAAGTTCAAACTACCCTTGTTAACTTGGCGATCACACGCAATTAAACCAATCCATCGTGAGCCAACAGTCTAACAGTCAGTGTCTGATGGCGTTAATTATAATTATAAGCCTGACGTTAAAGCCGGAAAGCTAGTGATGAAGGCCAAATCATTAAATAATTATGCAATAAAAAATTCTTAGACTTTTACACCTTGGACTGCCTCATTGGTCTTGTGGTTGCAAAGGTGACTGTTGAACATGAGTTTCTAGGTTCGATTTTCTTGTCGGGCATATCAAGTGTTAGGTAGACGTAATCAGCACTTGCTCACTTAAAAAAAAACAAGTATAGTCTAGGAGACTTTTTGTAAAGTATAATTGATTGAATTGAAGTAGAATGACTAAGGTAAATACTTCAACTTATCGTTATCAATACTATCAGTATAGTATCAATTATCTAATATTTGTACGTCACTATATTTCCTGTTTTCCGGATTTTATATACCTAATTATATTGACAGTCGTACATTAAATGTGGCTGCCGCATTGTGGTTGGTGGATGCATGGTTTCTGAGCATAAGGCCTAAAAATTGTGGAATTTTCATTAACTTATGGATTAAGAAAATAAGTAGGTACCTACAGTTAATAAAACCATTGTACTAATAACTACCTCATTAACCACCCAATAACATTTACGACCCGGGGAATCGAATCCCAGGACCTCATGTTCACCAGTCGCGATTGGGACCACTAGACCAACGAGGCAGTTTCCCAACAATTACCACATTATTGTTGGAACAGTCCTATTTTTTGAATAGCAAAAAAAATGCATTGGAGCTTATTTTGCCAATTACATAATATAATCCTAGAAAAGCTTCAGCAAGCAGGTTAATAAGACTGCCAATTAAATGACGTATTTGCACGAAAGCTTAAACAGCTAATCTGTAACCATATTGGGTGTTTTTTTTTTTACGTAATGGACCACACTTTTTGTTTATTTGCCTGTGTCAAGTATATGGAGTAATCAAGTAATAATAGTTCTCGTCATGGGATTATTTATTATTATATGGCGCCGCACTTTTTGTGATTGCCAGTGTTACGCGTTGTCCCAATAAAACGGTGGAAATTTTACTAAGTCTTCGATGGAGTTTAGGAGTGAACACAAAAAGTCATGATTTTAAATTTTATACAATTTGCCCACACTCACACACCTTCATGAACACTTAATGGTTAATTATCTACCATAATTAAACATTAAACTTCGGAGAAACACAAGTTTTGGAAATATAACAATATAAAACCGACAACGTGCACTTTAAATTTTCCCGCCTAAACTCATATTGGGTGTTAATGTTTATTGTAATTCAAATTTTTAAATACCACATAGCCACCCCGTAATTGTCCCACTGAAGAGTTATGGCCTCTTCTCATAAAACTTCTCGGTCACGAGTATTAATCACCATGGTAGCCACAGACGCTAGCCTCGCTGCGGATTGTCTATCATGATTTCCTCACGACGTTTCTCTTCATTGCATGTGATGTGAATGATGTCTTAGATTAAAACAATTCAGTGCAGTGATAGCCTGGTGGTATGACCGTTGGACTGGCATTAAAAGGTTGCAAGTTCGGATCCAAACCACGTACCACTGACTTTTCCAGATATGTGCATATTATAATTTAATTATCACTCGCTGAAATCGGTGAAGGAAAACATCGTGAGGAAACCGGCACACCTGAGATATGTTCTTGATGGTGTGTATAGACTTGTCAGAGGCCTACGGGTGGCTTACACTATAAAACACCAGGTTGTTCATCAACCACATGATGAGAAACGACAATATGTCATTGAAAAAGTGACATTGTTATTTGTATCTATGTTTTTGTGCCGGGGGTTTAAATCTACAACCCATTGCTCAGGAAGCCTGCCCATTAACACTCGTATCGAAATTATCTCATCTGATTATTTATTATTCTCTATTCTACTTTTAACTAATTCAAGTCCCAGCCTAATAAACCAACACAACGACGCTAATATGAATTAGCATTTTTCAGAGCTTTCTCTAGATATTCTAAATCACATCACATTTAAATGGTCTTATTTAATTCTAAATGAAAAACCGAGGAATAAAACTGCTCCTATTTCTCGTTTGTTTAAGGAAAACACGGGCATTTCTATTTATATGAGAATAGGCTGGTAACACAGTGAGGTCGGAGCCCGGGGCGTCAATTTGTGGCGACATTGCCGTAATGTTAACTAATTGTTCTTTATAGGCGTGTTCGGTTTTACATTTAGGTCTTTGTTACATAAATTCTTGTATTTTGTTTCACTTTTGTTTTTGTAAATCTCTGTTCTTCCTAATTAATTTACGGGCTATGTACCTTACTTGTAGTTTTGAGGATAGAAAATTACTTATTTTTAATGTGTTTTGATATTTTTATTAAACTTTAACTGACGCGAAGGGACTACTGAAATGATCTTAGTGGTTACAAAAACACGACCACAAGGAGGCTTTCAATCTACCCTCCTATAGGTAAATCTAATAATATAGGTATTGCAAACTCTGCTCATTAAGCCCAATTTTTCCTCTACTCTCCACACGTATTATAGTGACGTCACCATCAACCTTTCATTCAGTACAGAGTTTTTGTTTGTTTATTTGATTTGCTTAAGGTAATAAATGAGGTGTTTTTTTTTTCTCTACTTCACGTGGTGCTTTTGGTCGTTTGAATAGCTCTACAAGAAATTATAAGTCTAGGAAACTGCCTTGTTGGTCTAGTGGTCCCAAGCACGAATGCTCAGCTTGAGATCCTGGGTTCGATTCCCAGGTAAGGCAAAGTGGTATTAGATTTTTCTATTAGGAATTTCTCAGTTGCCTTGTTGGTCTAGTGGTCCCAAGCGCGACTGCTGAGCAAGGGGTCTAGGGTTCGATTCTCGGGTAGGCAAAGTGTTATTGAGTTTTTCTGTAAGAAAATACTCAGTAGCAGCCCGGAGTTTGGGATTGTGCCCGGTTGGCAATAGGCTCTCCACCAATTACATGAGACTCAATAAAAGCATTGTTGAAATGTGGGTGTACAACTGTGTACACCTCTACCTACCCCTTCGGTGAATACAGGCGTGATGCTATGTCTGTGTAAGAGATACTCCACATTTGTGATGGATATTGCCACCTATTGCCATTGGAGCTGCTACTGAAAATTCCGAACTAAATAACACTACCCAACCCGGGAGTCAAACCCGCAACCTCATGCTTCGCAGTAAGGTTGGGGCCATTACACCAACAAGGCAGTTCATAATCTGAGTTTTAAGTCAAAACTTAATGTTTCTAGTGTATTTAATATAAAGTATAATTTCCTTACCATCCAGTGCGCATAGCAATAGAAATCGCTTTTCAAAACCAATGGCGCGTCACTTTCGTCTCTGATAAGAATGCTGTAATTTTTATAGATTTTGAGATTACACTCTGACGTGCCACTAAGGTATGTGATGACTGTCATGATTCCCAAGACCATTTCTAAAATAGATTGGTATCAATTGCTTACGTCATTAGCCAGTCACAACTGAGAGCGTCATAATCAAGTCTGATAAATCAATGACGTAGAATCACCCGTGATTGCTGTTTCTATAGCGATTTTCGAAAATGTTGGTGTTACGTACAACAATGAATACAGTAAAATAATTATGACTCATCTTGATACTGGGGATCTTCTGATTATGACGCAGAAACTGTAAATTTGAATGCTGTCGGTAGATTAAAGTTTTGTACTGCAGTGCAGTTTAATGTATGAATTTATATTTCTTGTTCATTGTTTTCATTAAAAATATGTTACTTTTTTCGATAAATATTTAAACGTAAATTCAATTATGAATTTAATTGGCATCAATTATTTCAATTATGTATTAGGTATGTTATATACTGAGTTGGTAGATTATAGTGAACTACTGCAGTTAAATTAATTTGAGTTTGATTTTTTTATGTAACTTGGTTTGAATTTGCGTTTGGTATTTGGATTTATGAGTAATTATTTACGTTATAGAAATTTTGAAACGTAAATTCAATTCGGAATAATTGACATCAGTGATTTTAATTATGTAAGCATAGTGTAATATAGTAATATCTTAGGTTTGCGCGATCACTACACATTATAATAAAACAACTTTTAACTGGATTAATCGCGTGTATTATTGGTTTTTTGTTTTTCCTGACGTTTCGAACACTTTGCAGCGTTCGTGGTCGCAGGAGGACTGACCACTGAATAGTGTAATAGTTACATCCTACGCCATATTTATTTCAATATTCGACAGGTTTTTTTTTAATATTATTATTTGTAAATCTTCTAAGTTTACTATTATCATGAATAGAGAATAACTCTATTCATGAAAATAGTAAACTTAGAAGATTTACAGATTTACATAGCACCTTTCCCCAAAATTAAGAACCTATTGTATATCTTATATTTTCTGAAATATAGTAGGTACGCTGTGGAAATATCAGCTTATAGACATTGCCCGACCGAAGCCCAGTCCACACGTGCGGTGTTTAATTATTCAGAATTATATAATTACAATACATCCAATGTTTTTTTTTCGTATTTTATGGTATTTATTTTTAGTTAATGTTGTCGTGATCAAACATCAAAGAAAAAATGTTATTCTGAATATATTTCTTTACGGGATTGTACCTATATTTTCAGCAGAGCTGTGCGAAGGTGCGGAGCGGTGAGCGAAGAAAAATCTCATCAATTTCTTAGTACTTATCTAGAGCAAGTACTTTAGCCCAGTATAAACAATATATGATGCGAGCGAGGAAGGTAAATCCACCCGTCACCACTTCCTCAATGAAAATTTTGTACAACATTTCACAGTTTCGCTACGCATACCGGCACTGTTCAGCTTCATAGCACTTTTTTGGAGGAAAGCCTCCCTTAGGATATACATACGAACTAGGCAGATAGTAATGTCGACAAAAAAGTGTACTAACTAATTTACGTTGTTATAAATCAGAGGCCAGACGTGTTGGCCTCAGTGACACCGCGCCGAGAGACCGACCGAATAAATATCAATTTGTATTTATTTGCCAACAACTACGACACTCGAGCGATTTGTTTACGCAAAAACATCGTCTGGTACGTGACACTTTTGGTACTTTTATTAGATTTGTCTCTATTTCGTGTAGACAAGAAAGGGATAAGAATGGCAAGTTTTGTTTAAAAAGAAATTCCTTAGAGAGGAGCAATGTTTAATAAAAAAGTAAGTTTATAACAACTCATAACATAACCAGCTCATTATTGTCCCACACTGCAGGGCAAGGACCTCTTCTCATACAAAAAAGACACGAGCATTGCAACACCACGCAAGCTCGCCGCGGGTTGGCGATTTCAGACCATTATCATTAGGTCAAAGGTTACTCACGATGTTTTCCTTCACCGTATGACGTCTGTGGTGTCTTAGAATAACTACAGTACGTAAAATATAGCATGATTAAAATGGCAGATGTCAACAAAAATGACAACTACAATGCGACTGAACTTTGTAGTACAGTCATATCGAATGATTTAAAATAACACATGAAAAAATATTCGTAACTAACGTGTTAACATTTTTCTAAGTACAGTGTACCACATGTAAATCAACATAATATATAAAATCAGATATAAAACTAAAAAAAAAACATATTAATAAATAGTTCCAAAAATTAACCTAATTATCTATGACGTCTTTACAAGGTTACGTCTTGTTGCAAAAATGATAGGGATGGGACCAATTTTTATAGAATTTTTATATAATCGATTTACATTTCGAACGAATAAAAAATTCTATAATTTGTTATTGTTCATGAAAAGAGTAAGTATTCCCTTTCCAAGAATAAAACCCTGTCTTCTTAAATATTGATGAACAATGAGCGCATTGACGTGGCTTATTTCTTGTCTATTTAGCGATTCTGATTTTAATGATGAACACCCACTACTCCGGGCCTGAAAAATTATCTGTAGGTCATACAAATATCTGCTTCGGGGAGAAATCGAACCCGCGACACGCAGGGCAGCAGTCAGTCTCTCGACCACGCACCAACCGCGCCGCGGACACGGTCATTTTATGGGTTTTGTCGCGTAGCGACCATATCACCCAATTGTTTAATTTTATTTGCCCGAATTAAAACCAATATTTACATACTGTAAAATATTGACTGAATAGGTATATATTTATTTTTAATTTACTTATATCGATATCTTAAATTCTTTAAATTCTGATCAAATCGATACTTATAAATAAAGAAAGTACTGTTGATCAGTACTTTCTTTATTTATAGGTCTCGATTTGATCAGAATTTTCTCAGCACTAGTCACATTGCTTTGGTAGCTGTCATTCTAATCAAGCTAAGAAAGTATATATGACATTGAAAAAGTCACATTGGTACATACCAGATTTGAACCTACCGTCCGGTCCGTCACTTCTCGGCCTCCACGACACATAACAACTATACTATATACTAACTATAATTCCTAATAATAATAAATTACCTATTTCAAGAAAGAAGTACCTATAGGTAGGTTATTTATAGCTAAGGAATAAATAAATTATAGTAAAGGCCATAGATTCTATAGACCTTACAATGGACAGCCATCTTCTATGGCATAGAAGATGGCTGTCCATTTTAAGAGCCGTGTTACTAATAATAACGGACGATTTTAAACACATCTTAAATTATACTTGTCAATTTCACTTAAGTGTCAGTGGAATGAAATGACAACAGACTTTAAAGACATGAAGATGAAGAGGAAATGCGATTATGAATAAGGGGCAAGAATATATCGACGGTTGAAAGGCTATTTGGCCCAAGCGAATTTTTTGTGAAATATGAAAATGTCTCTAAAGATTGTTATTTTAAGGTTTGTTTTTTTAAAGCACAGAAATGAAACTTGAACCAAGTAGCCTTTCAACTGTCGATATTTTAAGCGCACCGGATGGTATCGACCAAATCTGTGTCTACTCAATCAAAGCCGTTAATCATAAGCTTGAGATTTATACATAGCATGGCAAATTGGGCGCCGAGTACAATTGGAAATATTGAACCCATTACTTTCAGTCTTCGTTTTTGCAAGATTAATCCCACCTGTTGCTTTGTATAATGACCCAACTTCTGGGTGATGTAGAAGCACTTTTCATAAGAAAAACAGTATCATGATGATCTCATCAGTATCAGTTCTGCTCTCAACGTCATGTCAGTAAAAATTTATAATAAAATACCGGACGAAGTAAAAGACGAAGCTAAATTTTATATTTTTACAAACCGTTTAAAAAAGTTTTTAATTAATAAATGCAACAACAGTTTATGTGAATTTATGAATGACTCCTGATTATAATAAATGACTATGTGACTCGAATTAATGACTTATACTTATTTTAATTATTTTTAAATTATGTAATTAAAATGAAATAATTGAATTTTGGAATGAATCGGTCCGTTTTTTGTAATAACATGTATATTGCTACACTCAAATAGGGTCATATGTCATCACAATTATTTAATATTAACATCCCTATGGAAAAACATATGATTGCAATAAATGATTGAGTATTGAGTATTGGCAAGGCAGTATTAATTGTACCCGAAGGGGCAGACAGACGTAGGTAGTACACAATTGTACACCCGTGGTACAGTCAAGAGCACGTAGAGCTATATACTTTGGACTTTGGATAGTCTAAGCTATGACGCGCAGTACAAACGGAGCTAAGGGTTTGGCTTACTTTTTTATAGTGAAAACATTATAAACTTGTGAGTCTTGGCAACCAACCTTTCAGCTCAGCCACGTACAGAATTATACGTTGTAACAATAAAAATCTATTGTGTCTGCTAATAAGCGAGGCAATAGCTTAAATGAAATGATTTAGGTGGGATAATAATATCCCAAAAGAAATTAGAGAGATAACTGCCCAAAAATTAAAATAAAGTCTGGCTTAGATATTCAAAACTGATTTTAAACATTAGAATATTTTTTAAGTCAAAAAAAATAGGATTACTTACTTTGTAATTTAATATCATAATATTATCTAAGATTTTAATTAGAATTGCATACAATTTTGTTTCTTTTTAAATTTTCTCATACCTTTTGAAGGCGAGATGTGCTGATAACTATTTTTATATTACTTACCAACTTTTGTATATATCATTCTCTCTGGGAAATAAAGATTCTATTCTGAACCCACTCAAGAAATATCATAAACAGAGCTTAGCAAAAAGTATTTAAAGCCAACTATATTTTACTTACGGCTTTCAAAACTGTAATCGACAAACGATCGTTGAGGTTAAGCAACGTTTGGCACGGTGAGTATTAATACCCATTAGACCAGCTTTGTGATTAGAAAATCACGCACTAAGTACGTCCCTGTACCGCGTACGTAGTTAGACGTCGAAAAAGATTAATGTCATAGGCAACGCAACGATGTAAATCTTTCAATGTCAAACAATATTGGAGATAGAGATTTATTTTATTTAGAAACCGACACCTTTGTATTTCCCCGTACTTTACGCCTTTTGGGTTTCTTACTTTTATTATTATTATGGAATAGGGGGCAACCGAGCAGACGGCTCGTCTGATGGTAAGCGATTACCACCGCCCAAGGACACCCGCCACCCCAGAGGTGTCGCGAGTGCGTTGCCGGCCTTTTAAAGGGTTTGGGCCTCCGGTACCCTCACTCACTCGGCGAAACACAACGCAAGCGTTGTTTCACGCCGTTTTGCTGTGAGGCCGTGGTATCAATCCGGTCGAGCCGGCCCATTCGTGCCGAAGCGTGGCTCTCCCACGGTGAAAATACATATATACTCAATCAATAAGAGTAGTAGGTAAGTAAGTTCCTATCCGTGTCTTTTAGTATAATATTTTATTATAATAAAACAACTTTTAACTGGATTAATCGCGTGTATTATTGGTTTTAGTTTTTCCTGACGTTTCGAACACTTTGCAGCGTTCGTGGTCACAGGACGACAATAAAGCGAAAACCTAAGATATTACTGTAAAATTTTTTTACAAAATAGGTTAGAAGGTAGGTACCTATTTATTTTTAGTTTATTTGGTTAGGGTATAAGGAAACGAAAACAATCAACAACCCTGTTTCAGATAACCCTTTGGTATGTCTGACAACAAAGATATAAAATACAATAGTGATATAAAAATAGAAGTATTATTCGAGTACCGAAGTTCTGCTGATATTTGAGGCCGAGAAAGACTGGCCTTTTTCTAGACACAATTGGGCATGCCTGATTTTTCGTAAGCCGTGCTAACGGAAAAACCATTTGGAGATTTCTTAATTATGTGCTTTATTTTGTTAATTTCCACTTATAAAAGTAAGAGATTACAAAATAAAAGGCAAAAATAACGAATATCCATCATTTGACCTGAAGTCACTTGCAGTGACGTCACATGTTCATGTTTTATTTAATTTGTGGGCTGAAGGTATGTTGTCATTATTAGTGATGCCAGACTACGTAAAAGGAAATGTTTCTGGCATTTTTATAGTGAAGCTATTTTAACTAAAATCGCATTTCATGATACGAATGTATTTAATTTTTTAAACTGAGATTACTATGTATATTTCTACAAGTATATCAAAATAGATCTATGCCCAAAAACGTAAAAACATGCGTTTTATAATAATAAACATCAAAATTTTAACACTAGTGCTGGCAGCACTTGTCGGTTTGACGTTTGTGACCTTCATTTGACATTACCAACTGACATGAAACATCTGTTTGTTTTAGTTCGTTTAGAAACTAGGTGCGTGAAAAATTTCTGAACACATTACGTCATTTGGGGAAATATTTAAAAATATGACAAAAAATTTAATAATGTTCTAAAAAATAAAATAGCCAAATTTGCTTCTCATAATTTGATAAGCATTAGAAAAAAATATATAAAAAGAATATTTGTTGTGGTCTATACGATAAAAAAATTTAGTATAGTATAGTAATAGTAATGTACCTATATACTAACTTACTTATACGAGTAGGTTAGGTACAAAATATTTTCCTTTAAATTACATAAAAATGACAACTTTGATGTTAAGTTTTATACACTTTAAATCAATTTCCGTTATCAGGATCACTTTTTTCTTTTTTTTTTTTTATTGGATAGGTGGCAAACTAGCAGACAGATCGCCTGATGGTAAGCGATTATCGCCGCTCATGGACTTGGGCCTCCGGTACCCTCACTCACTCAGCGAAACACAAAGCAAGTATTGTTTCACGCCGGTTTTCTGTGAGGCCGTGGTATCATTCCGGTCGAGCCGCCCGAATCGAGCCGAAGCATGGCTCTCCCACGGTTACATATAAATACTTAAGTTTATATATTTGGTAATACATAAAAACAATTTGTAATTACAAATACATTCACAGTCAACAAGATAAATAATAATATCCTGGGTAGACATAATTATATACTTTATTATCGGTACAAGATGGCGTCAAGCGAATTACCTGATTTTGAAACTAGATAAAAATATTAATTGAAATGGAGATTAGGTAGGTATAGTTTTAGATTTTTATCACTGGCAAGTAAACATGTGTTATTGAGAGCTATATGATCTAGAAAAAAAATACTACTATGCGTTTCGACTTGGATACTTCTCCTTTTTTAGTCAGTCGAAAATAATAAGGCTGCATATTTAGTACTTCTGCTACAGGTGTTTAACATGTTACGCAACATCATTTGTAATACGTGCGATATCTTATAATGGACCAACGGATACTGATAAATCTTTCAACTTACAAAGAATTAACGTATGCGTAGCGAACTCTGAAGTTATGATCTTTTGTGGAAAGAATCATATAGTCGGAGGATTCGAACTTGCGGCTCCCGGATAAATACTCCAGGCGCTCTGACCACTAAGCCATCTTGACTTCTGCTCACTACCTCGAATTCTTCTTCCTAATTTTAATACGTCTTTTGATGATGTCATGGTAATCTATTACATTCAGTCCCTATACAGGTGACTGGCCCGAAGGAGTTTTTGAACTGGGTTGTTTATTAATCAAATCCACAAAACATACCAAAATAATTTGAATTTGAAAAAAATTTGTATGAAGTTGTTTTAGAATCTAGATTGATACAGGATATTTAAATCCGGGAATATGTAGAATTTGTGTGTAAAAAAATGGGGAATTCCGCGAATGAAGCTGCGGGACGTAGCTAGTATAAAGATATAACAAATTGTAATTATTTAAAACATTTGCTATTTTTGTAGTCTTACTAGCCTATGTCAAAACTATGTATTTAATGGTAGTAATGCTTCACCACCACAACCTCACTGAAATTCTTTACATGATTTTAATAACTAATACATCACTGGTCGAAATTCGACAATAATTAATTTTAATTTGAACGTTAATAATTTTCTATTGCAATATATATATATATATGTGTTTGTGTGTATTTCAAACGCATGGTAGTGTGTGTATTGTTTTTTTTATTAATGTAATGCATTTCTAATGCATATTATGTAAAAATACTAGCTTGCTGCACTCTTTCTCCATATAAACTTTAACATTTTTGGTCTCCTGCAGGTGGATTATAAGTGCGGATTATAAAAATATTATTTATTGAGTACCTACCTTTTCTCTCATATTGTTGCTCATAGTAAAAGCTGAATCTGCTGCGTGACTAAAATTATTATTACTATTATTATTTTAGCCCATTTTATTCTACTGCTGGGCAAACCTCCCTTCCTTCTTCCACTTTTCTCTATCTAGATCAAGTATAGGCCAATCCTTTATGTAGGCGTCAAGTTTTTAATGACACTAAAATAAATAATTTCTATAAATACATATTATTATAGCTACATATGGCTGTTGAAACCAGAATTCAGAGGTATATTTAATGCTTCCGTAATCCGACGTTTTCAATGCGGATCAATTACCCTCCCGCGCGGGATCAAACTCGGAGGCCGACGTGAGCACCTAGACTATGGCATTCCAACGCGCAGCCTATTAGGACGCGTCAGCACCGATATTTCAACGAGGATTATTAACCCTCTACTCAATAAAAGCGGTAAATAAAAAGCATTAAAATTCTGGTAGATGGATGAGATTGCATATATATATTATTGTTCTAAAATTTTGTGCGAATTGGAGGTGAAAAATAAAATGTGCTCACTACTGTTTTTTTTTTTTTGACTGTATTGTTTTAATTTAATTATCAGTCTGTATTAGAGTGTCAATATATTACTTTATAGTACACATGACTAGAGACAATATAAGTTTTATTGTTATGAAGTCTATATACGTCGTGTATCGATGAAAGTATAAAAAATTGGTTGAACACGTGTGCGGCGAAACGGGGGGAAGTCTTAGTACTGGATCTATGGTTATATGCAATTATGTAGATAGAACAGTGGATCCGATAGGCAGACGTTGTTATGTCACATATTCTGGATCACAGACTACTAAGAGAACTAAAGTTATTCTGGATCTAGAACAGTGCTACCTACTGGGTCGAATAAGAAAGAACCATACTAATGACCCGTGGGCCATACAGATGATTTATAGTGCATTTTATTTCGACATAAATTCACACAAACCTTGATTTTTCACATTATTTATTCAATTATATCTACAAATAACGTAAGTAAAGAAGTTTAGATATGTATAAGTGCACGAGATATGATTATCTAATCATATCAGTTAGTGTTCATTTGTTCAGTAATCATATCGAAATAGTAAGGCTTTGTTCAGACGAGCTACGCACACACCACATCATGCCACAGACCACAGTGGCACGTTATATGTCGACGGGCATTGGCTAGTTTGAATGGTGTGTTTGTAGCGGCCACAAAATATGTGTGACTGTTATGTGGTTGCGTTTTTTAGCAATAAGGCTTCTTAATGTTGTTTCGCTTTGTTGTGATTGTGGCTGCGGCACGTGTGAACAGGCCCTAAGCCTATACCAACATATAGTTTTAATGATACTTTAACTTATAGATATGCTGAAGGAAATCGATTTAAATTGGTATTTAATGAAATTCGTTGATTAGGCTCGGTAGCGCTTCTAATAAAAAAAATTTTGTTTATTAAAAATTGTGTGGAGAAGAATCATTGTTATGTGTTTGTTGTTTCTAATCATGTAAATGTTCAATATTATTTGATCGTTAGTGCAATAATAAGTACAATCATTACATTACGTACCGCCAAAAAAAAACTCATTGGCTAAAAATTTATCTTGATCAAATTACGTACTACTTTGTTTACTGCATTTATACGTGTTTGTGTGTAATTTATGAGACGGCACGTTCCGCAGTGGTCGAGAGACCGGCTGCTCCGTCGCGTGTTGCGGGTCCGATTCCTGCACGGAGCAAATATTTGTATGATTAGCGTGCACAAACGCACAGACAAACAGACAAAAATTCTAACAATAATTGTTTTGGGTGCTATTTGCGTTGTTAAGGTCCAAATAATATTTTTGCTCATATGTCTCCATGTACAGACGTTACATTTTTATTATATGTATTGATGATGTGCAGTTAGTTGTTCCGGGTCTATCCGTTAGTTGTTCCGGGTTCATGCATCTGGTCATACATTATAGGTACATACCTAATATTTACAAATCTTGTACCTATAACATATTTACATGATCTGTGTTTTGTAAATATTATGTAAAACAAACATTTGAAACTAATTTGTAATTCTATGTTTATTAAACACGAATTTATTAGTTTTAGCTCGTATTTTAATAGATTTCAATGTTTCTCTAGATGAGATACTGTAGGTATGTAGAATTACGAATAGATTTTCTGTGCGTACATTAAGTTTATCCATCAAATATTATATCTATTAAATAACCAAACATCTTGCGTAAATATATATATATTTAACTTTACTAATATCTGTCAGGTATAGTTCAAAGTTTATAATGATTTAATGCTTGATATTAAATGGAAAAAGAATACGGTCGCGAACAGGATTCGAACCTGCGCCTCCCGGATAGATACTCCAGGCGCTCTGACCACTAAGCCATCTCGACCTCTGCTCACCACCGCGAAATCTTCTTCCATATTTTAACACGTCTTATGGCGACGTCATTGCAATCAATTCAGTACCTATACAAGTGACCGAACCGACACGACTAACTTTGCAGTTAATACAATGTCGTAAAGAATGCAATTATAGTATGCGTTAATGCTTTTTCAAAGTCATATCTTGAATTATTAAGGTAATTGCATTCTTTACGACATTGTATTAACTGCAAAGTTAGTCGTGTCGGTTCGGTCACTTGTATAGGTACTGAATTGATTGCCATGACGTCGCCATAAAACGTGTTAAAATATGGAAGAAGAATTCGCGGTGGTGAGTAGAGGTCGAGATGGCTTAGTGGTCAGAGCGCCTGGAGTATCTATCCGGGAGGCGCAGGTTCGAATCCTGTTCGCGACCGTATTCTTTTTCCATTTAATATTGTAACTTTAGAGTTCGCTAAGCATGCGTTAATGCTTTTTCAAAGACATATCTTGAATTAATGCTTGATATTAAAAAATCTTAATGACATTTGATTTTTTCTTTCAGACAAACTAAAAGATGCAATCTCTAAGTTTAGGTATGTGATGGGTCCCCGACTGTGTAAAGTCTGTAAAAAAGTCATGATATTTGTTTTTGGGAACTATTACTTTTTTTTTGTACTGGCAGCACTCAATTACGATCATTGAAGCTCCGAATTTCTTTGCTTTTGATCCCGCCTGAAACGCTGGCATGTTGACCAAACTTTCTACAGTTTTGACCATTTTATCAAATAACACAGTTCAATTTTACTGTCATAAAATCAATTATTTTAATTGAATTTGAAACTGTATAATGTATTGATCTTTTTGAGTGTTAAATTATTTATTATGATATAGTCAGGCTAGGTTCAAATCCAGATCACAACCGTATTTAAAACTTAAGAGACCGCTACCAAAGCGTTATATGCTCTGGTTGGAGACATCAAACTGCATCGCCTTAGCTATTGTCCGGTTACGCAGATCAAACCCCTAAGGGTTAAATGCAAGACGCCACGTCTAAAAAAAAACAACTAGATCGTTTAGGGTTTGAAAAAATATTTGCTCAAAAAAATGTTGTCTTATAAAAACAAAAAACCCATCTATCATAAGCTTGGATCCGAATTTACATATAAAATATCACAGTATGAAGTCTAAACGCCTGGCCATATAAACGGCAACAAGTCACATCAGGGATGGCACATGAATGGACAGCCCCACAACGGCCATTGTGTTCTATTAAACTACCCCAAGGCCTGCCGTCTTTGTTCAACCCTATTGTAACAACTGAAATCGAATATTCGATTCGCAATTGTATGGACGGTCCTTCCGGACGTAAATTAATGTATATTATTTACGTAGAAGCCTGTTGGCGTTTCGAGGATTTATTTTTCGATCATTCGATTCTTAATTAAATATACAGTGTATGCGAAAGTGAAATAATGAGATGGAAATATTATTACAATTTATTTGCTGCATTGTATGATGTTTTCAGATACGGATTGTTATGGAAATTTGAAGTGTTGTTCATGCAATGTAGTTATACATAAGTATATCTTAGGGGGTTTATCTGTTGTCAGATTCTCAGATTCCTAAGCGTAATGACAGTAATCTTTATCATAATGCACAAAAATTGCACAGAAGCGGACTAAATGCCATATGCATATTCTACCAGTCTTATCGAGTCGATCAATGGTATTTTGTATATTCCCTTGTAGGTAAAAATAGTACCCACATTTTAATAATGTAACTAAGCCGGGTTGTTCATTTGGTTACATCGTCGTCACGCTCGTAAGTCACATTAAGCGTTGTACCGTGCTAACGTGACAAATTGCACGGCTTATCAGCCGTATACTCATTTTATTTACATTTATGCATTTTAATTTTTTTTCTTGATACCTACAGATAAATCTTTTTAACCCATTATCGCATGTGTAGCGAATTCTAAGTTATATTTAAGTTATAGTTTTTTGTAGAAATAGAAAAACGGTCGTAAGCAGGATTTGAACCTGTGCCTCCCATGCTATCTAGGGGGCATAGTTCCAAACTTCAAGGCTGCTACTGAATTTCCTAAGAGGAAAACTCAATAACACTTTACCCGACCTGGGAAGCGAACCCAAGACCTCATGCTCAGCACTCGCGCTTGGGACCACTAAACCAAAGAGGCAGTCTTACACAGATGTGCCTCTAAAATGTATATTAGTATAACATCACGCCTGTAGTCCCTGAAGGGTTGAGAAGAGATGTACACATTTCCCTGATGCCGTTATAACCCAAGGCACATATAAAAGGTGGTGAGACTATTGCTATATACCGAGCACAATTTGGACAGAGAATTAATTATCAGAAAAACTAAATAACACTGCCTGACCCGTGAATCGAATTTTATGACCTAACAACCACGTTTATGCCCGACAGATTACTGAGGCAGTTAGATAACTAAATTTAATATAACACAAACATTTTTATTTTAATAAAAAATAAATTTAATATTTATAAAGTGGGTTTTTAGCCACAAAGGACATACTCTAAAAATAAATAAAAGTAATGTGTTATGGCTCTCTAAACTTTTAACTTGCTGCTTTTTTATATCCATACCCTATTCATTGAAACCCATAAAAATTTGCCGAAACACGATACCTCTGCTGCAGGTTAGTGAGGAGTTGGGTATATCTACTGCAACATCAGGTCAAGGTTATCATGATTTTGCAATGTCATTGAAGTGACATAATACTAAAACCTCGAATTGATTAGACCTGTAGAAATTGTTCAGATTTTCTTGAATTATAGCTAAGAACACTTTCGATCAAGACAGATTTTGAACAAAAAACTAAATTAAAATCGGTCCACCCGTTTGGGAGCTACGATGCTACAAACAGATACACACGTTAAGCTTATTACATATCATCTGTATTCGTCGGGGGTTTAAAATAAACAACAATGATATATTATCCTGTTATTTCGGAAGAAATAGCTCAAAATACCCCCGAGTTAAGCATAAACAGCGAAAATAAACAGGTTAATTGCCCAACATCCTGTCATATCAGATCGCTACAATCCAATTATAGTGAAAGTCATGTTCGCCGTTTGTCAGTGTTGCCAGAGGCGATGTACGCCCATGCTATCAGATTAATTCGAATCTATCCACGCTCGCAATGACAGGTTAATCTGTCACCAGCATACAGATAATTTGTAGAAAACCAGTTTCATTTGTTCTCTCATTAAGACATTATACAAAACTAGTTTCAAAGTTTCACTTATTTGAGTTAGTGGCCGGAATTTGGCGAAGTCTAAGTGCTGTTAATAAAAAAAAAAACAATACATGTGTTTCTTTATATAAGAAATAATCATTTGTCAACAGGAACAGTGTGGTTACTCTTGAAACTAATACCAATTACAATCTAATTCTAATATTAAATAGAAGCCTTAAAACAACGCGTAATTTTAAAATAAATTGATTTACATTTTAAAGCATGTTGTGTTCATATTATCCCAAATCTTTAATAATTTTTTAGACATTTTGTCATCTAAAAGTACGAACTGACATATTTCCAATGTTAATCAAGCGGAATTATTTTCAAGAGTAAGCCCACTGATTCGTGTCGCATTTTTATAATAAAACCTTAATTCGATATCAACAACTTTTTCTGATAAGATTACGATTCCAAAATCGCTTTCTATTAATACAATTTCCAATGACAGCTTAGTGATAAATCATGTATATATCTATTCTATATTATTTGGTGTGCATTTAAACATAAAATTCAGCATCTGTATCTCCGAAGTACCCCATTTCACCTATGGAGTTATGTTCCATGTAAAAACTATTACTAGACCAACGAGGCAGTTTACGCTGAACATTGTAACACGTTTTCACTTACCACTTCGATTTCATCATCCCCATCGCCAGGTTCCTCAGCAATGTTAGTGAGTAAAGCACTGGGTCTCATCGACACTCTATGACGAACCGACTTCCTCCACGTGTCAGTAGTCTCCTCGTCCTTCGTGTCATCACTTAAAATCGCGAATTGTTCATAAAAGTTATTAACACCACTCAATTCACCGTCTATAGTGTCCGAACTATTCGTTTGTGTTCTTATAACTTTATCCAAAGATGCTTTTCTTTCTTCTATTTTTCTATAACCTTCTGCCTTTTGACTTTCGCCTAGTAAATTGATCGGCCTTGGGTTGCGAGGTGGATATTCATACTCTAAATCAAATCCTCTTTCTTCGAACATGCTCTTGAATCGGGCCCAGCAACCCAAATTCTTATTTTTATCATCCGACTGATGATTTTCCATTACCTGCGCCGTATTCTTGTCCATTTTTGATGATAATTCAATTCTTCAATATTATAAACAGGAAAAGATGAACTCCATCACACGGTAATCGTTTACACAATTACTTTATTGTGTATGTGTGAGTAGTAAATCTCTTCCAATTGAAATCAGTGCCAATCTAAACATTACCGATTATGTAGATAATGTATAGTTCCTGCTGCTTGATTATGATATTAAATATTTTTAATTGATTTCGAAATCGTCACATGCTGCTTGACTTAATATAAAAACTGTTGCTCAATACATTTTATCGATTCATCGACATTTAAATGCTCTTGAAATGAATGACAGGGACTGCACCTTTATTAATGTGGTAAAATCAACAGATGTGTTCACTTATTAACACCATTACCAAGTTTCACTTATGTAACACAGCAAAAAGTATCACTTAGTCCACTGAATTGTTTCTTTTTTATATCACTAATTAATTCGCACGTGTTTTAAGTTAACGTGTACGTCTCCCGAGTCCACTTCGTTTGGTGTATTTTATCAAACTAAAACATTAAGAATCATTGTATTGACTGATACTATGATAACACTTATCGATTGGAGTCGCACTGATTACGTTCAATTATGACTTATTTTAAATTAAGATTAAGTAATTATAGCAATATTCAAGGCTTATACGGCTTATTTGCTATGATGATGATTAGAAAAAAGTACCGATGGAAAAAAATACTATGTGGACTCAGGTTATTGGTACTGTACCTAACAATTTATGAAATTAGAATTCGTAGATTCAGCTTTGTTTGTCGATGAAATTCATCAATATAATATAATTGCTATGCAAACAGCTATCGGTTTACAAAATGGAATTGCATACTCAACTAATAATTCTGCGAATACTGTAATCGTATTAATATTACTTATTGACTACTTTCTATAGAGATAGTAGATACGAATATTTATTATCGACGTCATAATATCAAGTTTAGTAAATATTTTGAGTTTTCGGGTTTTCGCGATAGTTATAATAAAACCACTTATAACCGGATTAATCGATGTATTAATCTAACGTTTCGAAAACACCACACGAAACGCCAGGGAAATTGAAAATTGTAAACAATTACAAACGCGATTGATTGAGTTAAAATTTGTTTTATTTATTTTAATTATGTCGTGGTAGGCTAGTAGTCACGTGCCCACAATTTGAGCAATAGCTTAGGTCCTATATCTACGCTATTGCTCAAACAGTGGTATGCTTCAATAGCTGCAAAGCTGGCGGCATGCGTCAGTGTGACTTTTCAATGACCATTTGCACTTTCTTAGTTTCGGTAAAGCATAACATAACGACAAAACCTGGAATAATAATTGTCTTAAAATAGCAAACCTGCAGTGAGCTATCGTGGTGATCGATGCTCATTCTTTTTCAGTATGATAGGAGACCCAGCAGAGAGATAGTCACCTGCTAGTTATGTTTATCAATTTTGTATTATGTCGTGTATAAAACAAACTGCTTCGTTGGTCTAGTGGCCCAAATCGAGAATGCTGAGCAAGAGGTCTCGGGTTCAATTCCCAGTAGCAACCCGGAGTTTGGATTAGTTTCTGGTAGATGGCAATAGGCTCACCACCTATTACTTGGGAATAACAGAACTGTTGGAATGTGGGTGTACCACTGTGTAACACCTCTGCCTACCCCTTCGGGGAATATAGGTGTGGTACTATGTTATGTGGATGAGGGTCATGTGACGAGGAAAGTTTTGAGTATGAACGTAAATGGCTATAAGAGTAGAGGAAGACCGAGGAAGCGATGAATGGATTGTGTTAAAGATGATGAGTCGACCCCAAATAAATTGGGATTAGGGCAGGGGAATGACTATGTTATGTTGTTATGTTATAAAACAAATGACAAGATAATAATACATGATCTTCAGTAATTAAAAGGTTGGTAGATGAATGGTTGATTGAGTTCAAATACGTGTGATTAGCCAATGATCGTAGATACTTGATTATGTCGTGTTTGTCCTCATTACGGTCTATACGTTGGGTACTTGTCATAGTTAGTAAAGTACGACATCTCCAGTAACAGATAAAAATGTATTACCAATATTGTACAAATGAATCTTTGAAAAGCATTAACGCATGCTTAGCAAACTCTAAAGTTATAATTTTAAATAGAAAAAGAATATAGTCATGAGCAGGATTCGAACCGGCGCCTCCCTGGAGTATTTATCCGGGAGGCACAGGTTCGAATCCTGCTCACGACCGTATACTTTTTTCCATTTAATATTATAACTACTATACTAACTAGATTTATCTGTATTTATTATGGTATGGCATCTTTACGACATTGTATTAACTGCAAAGTTATTCGTGTCGGTTCGTTCACCTGTATAGGGACTAAATAGATAGCAATGACGTCTCCAAAAGACGTGTCAAAATGTGGAAGAAGAATTCACTGTAGTGAGCAGAGGTTGAGATGGCTTAGTGGTCAGAGCGCCTGGAGTATTTATCCGAGAGGCGCAGGTTCGAATCCTGCTCACGACCGTATTCTTTTTCCATTTAAAATTATACCAATATTGTATTTTCAAACTATAGTTTCACCTCGAGCAACTGCTTTTCTTGCCAATTTGTGTGTGTTCAAAACGAAAAATATATGGCCAAGTGCGAGACGGTCTCCCCTTGAGTTCTGTGCTGTGAAAGCCACGCTTGCCAAATTTCATGATTCTAACATAACATAGCATCGTGCTAATATTCCCCAAAGGGGTAGCAGATGTGTACACAATTGTAATGTGGTGAACCTATTGCCACGTACCGGGTACAAATGTAAACTCCGGGCTGCTACTGAGAATTTACTAACAGAAAAACAGAATAATACTGCCCCTGGGAATCAAACCCAGGACTTCGCGCTCAGCAGTTGAGTTTGAGACCACTAGACCAACGAGGCAGGTTGCATGATTCTAAGTAAACAGAAAGTATGCTATTGATTTATTAACCTAGTGTAAATTACTGTATTTTTTTATTGAATATATTGTAGAAAAAAAAAAACACTAGAGCAGGCATTTCCATCTAAAATGTAGGGCACTATCGCAGTACTCGCACAATATTTCACGACCACCTCGCAAAGACGAACTTATCGTTCCTTTTTAAAATCTTCATATATTCGCTTACTACAAAGTTATAATAGATGCCGGTTTAATTGAAAGAATATATTAATATAGGTAGGTACAAGGTTTTCAAATTTCACTCGCAATACATAGTTATTTTTTCTACCTGCAAAATAATAATCTTTGCTTTCTTGTTGACGTTCTGCATTAAAAACAAAGAGTAGCTGGAAAATATGCATGAGATGTCAGTCCAATGGTCATACCACTAGGCTATCACTGCTATATAGTTTAAGAATACAAAACTGTCATACTGTTATTAAAATATCTTAGCATAAACAACTGACACGCGTGACCCTTGCCCATTACTGTGAATTAAAAAGATTTTTTGTCCCAATTAAGAGTTCATAAAAAGCGATCACATCATCAATCACAACAAATGGACTCAATCTTGTGACGCCATCTTGAATGAGCCGTTTTGCCTCATGCAGATGTGAACCTTGACCCTTCTGATTGGTTCGGCGCCAGAATTCAATCACCAATTTAGGTTTTGAATACATTCTTGCGAATTAATCTTGATATTATATGGAGAAGAGAATTGAGTGTCCTTTAATATTATTGTTAAGTATGATTGTATTGCATTGTTTACAAAGTTAAAGTCACTAGACCTTTTAAGGAAAATATTTTTTTCTTTTAAATTCCTGGCTTTTATCATCAAGGAAAGTTTAAAATTGTTTTAATTTCGGCGTCGTCGTCGTTGTCTTTAGTTGTAGGTAGGTTATCAATTATTTTTTTAAATTAGTATTTAACTTCCATAGATAATGGCTTTATTTATCTAGTGCTGTTTCCTATTACTTTACATTAATATTTTGAGACGATTAAAAATTGTTACAAAATCGGGTTGAACGATCGTTGAGGTTAACTTATGCTTGACGCGATCTGTTTGTGGAACGGTGACCACTGGAAGCAAATTCATTTTGCGTCTCCGTGCTTCGGAAGGCACGTTAGTGGGTCTTCTGTCAGTATTTAACCCTATGTGTGGTTTGAACACTTTTGTGTCTTCATTGTCTTCAAACCAAGCTAAATAAGAATTTTATTTAGTTTAAAAATCATAAAGATTTGTTAATCTTCGCCATTAATGAATGTTTATATAAATATTCATGAAGGAATAATTAATAGAGCTTTTAGAAATTTAAAAAATATTTGGTTTAATGAAAAGTAAAAGTTGTTCGTGATAAGAACTCTTTTATCGGAGAAGTACAAAATTGTACTATGTATATAACAGTAAAAATCTGTTGTGTCTGGTAATTAATGAGCCAATAGATTAGTATGTTATACGTCTTGCATAGTTATCTAAGCAGAGGTAAGGTGTTAACTAGCTTAGATTAGTTCAACGTCATAAACATTAGCATGGTTAGCAAAAGACGTTTCATAGTTTTACTGCTTAGTTATTTATGTAAATACCCTCATTATAAAAGCGCCTAAACTTATTTAAAACTAGCTGTGGCTGCGGTTTCACCCGCGTTTAAATTCAGCCTGAGATCTTATTACTATTGAAATAAAATATAGCCTGTTAGTTTTGGATAAAATAGCTTTCTAATGGTGAAAGAATGATTAAAATCGGTTCAGTAGTTTCAGAGGTTCAGTAGTTAGAGGATTACAAACAACAAATATGCTTTCTTTTTATAATATTTGTAAAGATGGACAAATATGATCAAGGAGTATTCATAAGTATTTTATCTAAACCAACACGTGATGCTGCCCGCGTCTTCGCCCGCGTGGATGTCGGATATTGCGACCAAAAGTAATCATGAAATTTTGATCCCGGTCCCGCTTTCCAATTACCGCTTCATAATTGCCCATTTTTTTAAGTATTAATATGGATGTAGTATGATATCCATAAGAGATACATGTGCCATCGTGGACTTTTCTGTAGACCTATATAAAATACACAATTCCACCATACACCATTTTGTTATATCTCAAAGGGTTTAGGCAGCGCACGCCAGAATAGCTCGCAGATCGTAGATCTTTTCCTACTTACTTGACACTTATCGTCGTATTTTGGACAATTCAAACAATATCTTTATAAATTGTAGCCTATGTGTTATTCTGATGTATAAGCTATATTATTGTAAAGTTTCATTAAAATCCATTCAGTAGTTTTTACGTGAAAGAGTAACAAACATCCATCCATCCACCCATATTTACAAACTTTCGCGTTTATAATATTAGTAGGATAATTAGGAAATTAATCGCTTTTTGGAATAATTTACGTAACCCTCTGCGTTACGTAAATTATTCCAAAAAGCGATTAATGTCCTTCAGCACATATACTCCTAAATAATCGTAATTAAGTAAACGTGCAAGGGACTGCATATAATTGTCTGTAATTGTAACTAGCCTAACCTGACCCTCAAATCCTCTTTTGTATATAGGTTGACAAAATAAATGCGATGAACACTCTTACGCCTTGTTATTTCCAAATATTTAATGTGAAGTAATTATCAATAATTGTTCATAAAAGATAATTCTTTTTGATTTTTCCAAAGGATACGAGGCGCCTCGTATGACAGGCGACTCGATCATAATTACTAGGACACGAGAGATTTCCAATATGTTTGTATAACAACCCACGGAGTATTAATTTTTTACTCGGTAATCAATACGTTTTTACATATAAAGAAATCTTAATAATTACATAGTTACTCCTATTGTCCACTACTGAGCAAAGGGCTCCCCAAGTCCTTCCATGCAGTTTGTCCCTGCGCCAGGGAAAATACGTATCCAAGTTCAGCTCATCACCACTTTCTGGGCTTCCGCTGTATTACAATTAATTATGGAGGAAGAATTATAATCAGACTTATTTTTATGTATTTAGTTTTAAAACAAAACAACACGTTATATCATGGCTAATTTACTATCTTACTTTTGGTCGCTACAGATTGGTTGCTGCGAAATTTGCGATGTAGTTGACATTGAAGTAAAATTTACACAGTTAAGCAATAAATAGTCTATTCTATGAAGTTTCATAATATCACGAGTTCTATGAGCCACTATGAGTCCAATTATTCAATTCATAAAATGAAAGTCATGAGAAATACTCTACGACGTATTTGCAACATGAGTATTGGATTGTTCTTATGAAAACTCACAAGGTTTCTACAGACATCCATAAAATGAAAGCCTACAGGCAATATTGGCAGTTTTATAATAAGTACGGTGTAAAAGTTACAAGTATCAATCTGCTTGTCTAGCTCAGGTAACAGGGTTACTTTTTAGCTGACTTATCTAATCGACGTGGTAACAATCTGAGTACATTTTTCCTTATTGGGAAAATATCATAGCTATTTGGAAAAGGTTATGTATTTTTCGTACTTCTTTAAATAATGTACTATAAAATATACATAATTATGTGAACAGCAACTTACGGCGACATCGACTAGGGGCTCGTCTTCCGGCGTGAGCGCAAGCGACGAGCGGCGGCCGGCGCGAGCCCCCGGCGATCCACTCGAACTGCCTGCGACAAAGAAAGGAACTATTATTATTATAATAAACATAGCATCACAGCATCACGCCTGTATTCCCCGAAGGGGTAGGCAGAGGTATACCTATACACCAGTAGTTGTACACCCACATTTCACAAATGATCTTAATAAGCCCAATGTAAAAGGTGGTGAGCCAATGGCCACCTGGAACAATTCCGAACTCCAGGCTGCTACTGAGAATTTCCTAAGAGTAAATCCCAATAACACTTTGCGCGACCTGGGAATCGAACCCAAGACCTCATCCTCAGCAGTCGCGCTTGGGGACCACTAGACTAACGAGGCAGTATTATAAATACAATACATAATATATATGTTTATGTGTATTGGACACTAATTGATCAATTACCGGGCAAAACCTTTGCCCTCTTCCTTCTACAAAACGAGATAGATATCAGTAATACACGGTATGATTAAATATGACAACTTCGTACCAATACCAGAATAAGAATTTGGATTATGAATCTTGCTTAATTGGTCTTCTTCTTATCGTGTGGTTTATGAACAACCTAGTGTCTTAGTTTAAACCACCCGTAGGTGACATGGTTTTACACACCATCGAGAATATCTCTCAGGTGTGCTGGTTTCCTCACGATGTTTTCCTTCACCGTTTTAAGCAAGTGATAATTAATTTATAATACGCACATCGCTTTGAAAAGACAGTGGGCCTTGGAATCGAACTTGCGACCTTTGACTTGGCTATCTATGACTATCACTGCTATACTTAATTGTTATAAAGTTTTTTTTTATACCATAGCTGAGTGGAAGGTCAAATCTGTAGACACTTCGTTACACATAGTTATATATATATATATAATATAGATATACCTACTATAACATAATCAATTAGTAAGCTACAATTAACCAGGAAAAAATGGTCTACAGAAACAGAAGATTTTTTATTATTTTTTATTTTAGCAATATCTACACATCTTCTTTGTTAAAATTTCCCCTAATTTTCATTTACATCGTTCATAAAGTTAGTGTTAGTGCCTCCGTGTCGCACCGTTGCGCGTGCTAAGTCTCCAACCCCTCGCACTCTGGCTGCACTTAATGATCTCTTGAATTCTAACCCAACAAACGATCTGTTTGCAGATGAATGGACGAATATTTTATTGGCATGTCAGAAGTACTGTGAGAGTGATTCACGAAAGAGTTGTGTTATGATTTTTGAATTTTAAATTTAATTACTGTAATTGGTTTTTAACCGTTGTAATTAATTAAATAAATAATTAATTAATTAAATAAAGGATGAGACGCACAAATAATTATTCTATTGTTTCGTTTTTCTATGAATGTGGCGTCTTATGGCTTAATTCTGAGCATTGTTTTCCGCATTCCGCATTTCCGGTTATATTTGGATAAAGCCCCACTTCGGTGCTTTGAAGACGATTAAGGGATTTGCCAAAAAAGATTTTCCGCATTGCCAGTTGTATATACAATAATGAATTAGGTGAAAGAAAGAAAACGCCTTTATTCCCTCTTAAAAGTGGACACAGAACGTAAAAAATACTATAAAATATGTATTTTCTTAAAGAATACACAAATCCCTATCTCCTAATAATTAAATCCCATAAAAGGCACAAATAACATTGAAAATTGATCGGCCGTCTGGCGTCACATATATGAAAGTTCGTTGACCCCGATTGTAAGAAAATATTTGTATTGTAGAGAGCTATTTTCTATTTATGTCTATGGCTAGTTTGAGTTACAGACCTATAGCCTTCTATTAAGTAGCTCAAGCACTTAACTACCTACTTTATTCACTTATCGGTATACATTTTCACCTAACAGAAGAAAGCCCGTTATCCCCCGCAATCACTGGATTTATAATGTGACCATTGACTGTGTCTTTAATTAAGTATAACGTTGGTAGATTTATTACCCGTAGGTACTGGTTTTAGATCCGATATTAAAATATATGAATTAGTAAATTCATTGATCTTAAACTTAAATAACTCAATTCAAGTTTTGAAAGGATCTGTTGATTTCATTTTTAGATTTACCCTATCTATTTTATAAATTATAACTCAATTAAAATATTTTTACTTGACTGGCATCTAATAGAACTTTCAGTTTTTCAAACTAAGTAATATCAAATTATAAACAGAGTCTGTTTTGGTAAACGTATTTACATAAAAGTAGATAGCTTTAAGCGCACAAACAAATTATGGAAAGTGTTTTTATTAACCTGTGTCAGTGTCATCACTGCCTCGTCTCTGAAGCCACTTTTGCACCAGTTCGATGCTGGCTTCCTCACCAGCCAACATCATTTTTTCACAGTCATAGTCTTAGATCACAGCATTTTAACACAATTTTAAACACATATACTATACATCGTAGCACATTTCTAATCATTTCACTACATCATTTATTAATTTCCACAAAAATGTTTTCACAATACCTCTAGACCTGGCAACTTTATTATTTTTTAATTTAATTAATGATCACAAAGGTCGAACGTCTAAAAACACAATATAAAAAAACACTGGCCGAAAGAAATGACAGCACTTTGCTGCGTTCAAATATCGAATTAATTAGATGACGAACGTCAACGGGCGAATGTAAACAGCGACTCGTAGAGTAGATGAAGCTAAATTAATTTTGCGCTCGTTTGAAATGGTTTTTATTAAATTTTCAACCATATTACCATGTGTTAAGAGGGTTGGATGGTTTGATTAAGTTAGTCAGTATTTTGGTATCGTGGTGTGGAGTTTGTAGAGCGCGCAAGCGGTCGGTTAGGTAATGGCCGTCAAGCTGAGACAGTTGATCGAAGAAGGGGGGTGAATGTAGGACGAGTGTGGTCTGAGCACACATTAATCCACTGGAAGGGATAGCGGATAGCCTGTTGATAGGTCTCGTCTCGTGATATACCAGTGTTACCTGTTGCCAAATTGTGATGCTCGCTCTTTAGGTACGGGTTAAATTGCTTACATATTTACGCGTGGAATGTGGTCGAGTTTTGGACTTTAAATGTCATGGGACTTAAGTCTCTATATAAAATGTAAGGAGTAGTAAACTAGACCGCCATAAATAAATCATTAACATGGAGTTTTATTGAGTAACGTTAGGAATGAAAAGAATTAGCACAGATTACTAAACAGTTTATTAGTTAGCAGTTAAAATGCTAATAGTTTGGCGTAAAGTTGTAATGTTTTCTTTTAAGGTAAATTGCCTGAACTGAATTCCTAACGTTTGTGTTACGTAATAAATACAATAATAATTTAATTCCAATATCTATACTAATATTATAAAGCTGAAGAGTTTGTTTGTTTGTTTGGTTGAACGCGCTAATCTCAGGAACTACTGGTTCGAATTGAAAAAATATTTTTGTGTTGGATAGTCCATTTATTAAACATCACGCTACGACCAATAGGAGCGGAGCATCAATAAAAAATATTGCAAAAACGCTTCCGTTGAATGAGCTGCCTAAAAGGTTAAAGTTACGCAAAAATCATGTATTACAGAATTGTATCATTTTAAAAGTTTAAAAAAAAAACGCGACAATATATGTCTATCTTTTAAGGTTAACTCACTATAACCTTTTTATGGTAATTAAGTTTGTTCTAAAATAATGCATTATTTGCAAAGTTGTTTTCATAAACATGATATTAATCCTAATCCAAATAAATACGTATTCATAACAAGCATTTAATTTTGAACGAAATTGCCCTTGACGTCATTTGATTTCAATGAATATCTTAGGAGATATCATAGTTTCAAAATAACTCCGCATCAAAATAATGATCAAGTACCACGCACGCATTTACGATGTGCAAGTCAAGGCAAGCTGGTGGAATATGTTCTAGTAGGCTTTTTCATCAAATTAACGCGGGTGAAACCGCGGGGCACAGCTAGTATTTTTATATTTAGAAAGGTCTATATCTAGCAGTGGACTGCTATAGGCTGATAATGTAGATATTTTTATAACTTGGGCATGGTCATCTTGTTACAACTAAATACTTATAAATTCAAGCTATTAATTGCGCAAAAGAGACTGTGTTTAGTAATTTATAAGTGGGAGGTCCGTTTATTCCATTTTGCCGAAGTCAGTCTAAACAACTTTCACGTACGTAACCGTGGCACCGGAATGTATAGCATTCCTAATTGTATAAAGTTAGTAAGTTCATCGAATGGCATAAAATACTTACTTGCTTATTTATATTTTTGTTTTTATTTAAAAGTCAGGTACCTATAAGTTTAAATTGATAATTGATCTGGAATAATCGAGGATTTTGGTCTTTCTTGGAGAATTATATGGGCTATAAGGCTCGAGGGCATTAAAAGGTAGTCGCATAGGTCTTCTAGAAAGTGATAACTAATATTAGGAACCATTTAACACTTTCCCTACAGATTTTGAGGCCCGTGGGTTTCGGTAATCTGTGCAAAGTTGTCAAAGTTTAGTGTTAGATGAATTGGGTGCCTGTTATTGACACACCAGTAACAATTGCCTCAAATTTTAACAGTTTATATATTCTTATAAAAACGAAAACAATTTGCCTAGCCTTTTTCCAACTATGTTGTGATCGGTTTCCAGTCTAAAAGGATGCAGCTATTTACATGGATTCCAGTATTTTACATGGAGTGACTGCTATCTAACCTCCACAACCCAGTTACTCGGTAACACGACATCTGGTAGTAACACTAGTTGTGAGAATTCTTTCAGTCTGACAACCAGACTTCTTTAAGTCAGATGGCTTTGTATCTAACTACCAGTAAGGGATTTCTAGATCTTCATTAGACAACTGGTACCGACGGTGTAACGACGGCGCGGAGGGGTTGCAAACTTTTATTATTAAATTATAGTCACCTATCAATATTTACAAAAAAATAAGAAATAACGTTAAACACAATATTATCAAAAATAATTATATAAAACCTAATTAATTCCTCGACCAAACCTTACACGGTGATTTAAACTGAATGATAAGCAGAAAATACAGTCAATCGGTGTAGTAATCGTTATATTCTGAATGCATCCACGTACCTCGTTTTCCCGCCAAGATGGACGTCAAAAGAAAATTACGTCGTGTCAAGCGAGATAACTAGTACGTTGTATGCAGGTGGGGTCGCCATTTTGCAAGTTAATTTTGCAAAGCTAATACAAGTCAACACATTTATTATGTATACCAACCAGGACCGCTAGTTCAGTTCTTAGAATACAGAAGGCTGATTTGTAACTATAAATCCTTGTACAGATTTAAAAAAGTATGAATTAAAAGTTTTATTTAAAAAAGGACGATCGTTGATCGAGATACAAATAAATTGCAGTTGTGAATAATGTAGATTCGATTATTAGTCAATCCACTCTGATGTATGATAATTTTGTTGTTAATGTTAATTATGTTAAATCAATATCAATGTCTATTTATTCATAAATCAATGAAAATGAATATTAAATAAATCAATATATTACCTATAATGACTGTATTAAAATGATAATATCATTAATTATCTGGCTATGTACAAAATCATAAACCCTCATATTCACTAGGAGATAAATGTCCCGCAACACGTGTCGCTAAACATTTCGGGTAACGTCGGGTGACGTCGGGTGATGTCGGGTGACGTTGGGTGACGTTACCCTTGTCGGCGTGTCGGTTCAGTTGAGGGATATAAGTTTAAAAGTGGATGAAAGAGGTTGCGGGCTAGGATCTGAACTCTCTGGCGAAACGGGTTTGTCTCCTAGAGAATACGAGGCTTAACATTATCTTATAATAAAGATACCTAATACAATACATTTAGTCGGAGTGGCTGCTTGTTAGTTCTGTAAACGCATATGATAAAATATGTCTAATAAAATGTATGGAATTCATTTAAATATTCTAAGAACCCATTCATGCTAGTATTTCAAATAACAAAAAAAAGCCGGCCCATCCAGTTTCTTTAACTCTTCAACGGTAGTTTTGCCATATAGAATGGCGTATGTCATTCCATATAGCGCAACTAGTCCGCGAGTCGCCTATTGTTCAAACCAGTTTATAGTCCGGATTCGAACCGTGATCGATGGCTCGCCCCTGCATTTGTGACGAAATTACATCGATCAGTACTAACTCATGTTTATTACATCCATTACATGCTTTTGTAAAGGTTAGTTGGTAGATTTCTGTCTAATAGGCATGTTGTCAGTATTAAAGAACCAAATAATAAACGGTTTTAGAGAAAAATATATGCACAAAGGATTCTAAAAAATTACCTAGTTTAATTAAAACAATAAGATTAATAATAATTTCAATAAAATAAAAGTAAAAAACTGCAATCGGCCACGTTAACTGAAACGTCAATCACAGCGAATTACGTTACGCCTCAGTAAATGTGAATCACCGCCGTACGTGTTGCTTGAACTTTTGACAAATACTTACGTAGGCGTGACGTCAAACCGTCGCCATGACACCCATGAGCGTTTTCGCGCTTAATTCAAATTAGATAGATTATAATGCAATAATTTGCGTTAAGACTTAGTTTATAGCTGAAATAATGTGTTTTTCGGAAATAGTAGACGTGTAGGTACCTACAATACAAAAGGAGATTTTAAAATCTGTGAACATGAATGAATAAATGAATGCAGCTGCGATCCCGGGACCTCGGTAAAGGTTAGTGCAGGACCGTGTGGTTTGTACCCGGTAGGAGTCCGCCACAGCGTCCATGATGGACTTTCCACATATAAAAAAAAGGATAACTTTAGAATAAGCTCATTTATCAGTTGTAAATGTACAAATCTAAAAATTGAACATATCAATTATTTGTATGATCTACGGATAAATGTACCTATAAAGTTATTATATTAAATGGAAAAAGAATACTAGTCTTTTGGCGACGTCATTGCTATCTATTCAGTCCTTATACAGGTATAGGGACTGAATAGATAGCAAATATAGCATGTATAGCTGTATAGGGACTTAGTCTGAATATCCTGATCAGGATCTTCAGGATTAACGGTTTTAGGACTAAAAAAGCAAAAATAAATAATAATATAGTAACACGCTTTTTTAACTGGCCGAACTAAAAAGTCAAAAATAACGGTAAAACGTTATTTTTGACTTTTTAGTTCGGCCAGTTAAAAAAGCGTGTAAAGAAAAAAAAAATTGAGTGACTAAGAAAAACAATAACATCTATCGTAAAAAAGCGTGGTGCTTCTTATAATATTTTTTAATAACTTTACTTTTACAATAAAATATTTACAACAATTGAAATTTAGCACTCCACGCTATTTTAGTCACATTTTTTTTTGAATTTATAGGAAATTATTTCCTCTCAAGTGTGTTGAAAAATGTCGTACTATGGGACGCGTGAGGTGTGATCATTACAACGTCTCAGCACCACTGCTGTCCTTGCCTAGCCGGCTAGCAAGCAATTCAAAGCAATTCAACCTCGACTATAATGGCCAAGTTAGCTCACTTGTGTCATAATGTACTATTTCCGTCATTTTACGGGTCTTCTAGCAGTATTTAGCTTTATGAGATGTTAACGTGGAAAAGTTATACAAACCAGCTGTTTGATGCGGTTTCACTTGCCTGGTTAAAGGAAAGTTACCAAAGTAATGAGATATTTTCTCGAGATAAGAGGGTAACATAGAGATAGTTCTATAGAGCGTCCTTTATCTGCGCGCAAAAACCAATATCTGTTGCTCTATTTTGACGTGTATGAAGACAAACAAGCAAGCATACTTTCTGAGTAATATTCAACTAGCTGTATCCCGCGGTATGGTCCGCTTTTTTCTTTTTGCTCGGCTTCTAAGTGTTGTAACGTGATATTAAATAGCATATGACCTCCCTTAAAAACGGGGTAATAAATGCAAAATATTTTTTTAAATCCGTTAGGCAGTTCTAGACATAAAAGCGTACAAACAAAAAAAAAACTCTTCAACTTTACTATACTTGTATAGATTAGCAAATACTTCTTGGATCTGGAAAACAGCACCATCTTACGGTTTCAATTATAGCCAAGAACTATGCAGGAGACCAGACAAATACAGAAAAAAATAACATTAAAATTGGTGAAGCTGGTTAGGAGGAGAAGAATTACTAGCACAGGGACACCGGATTTTTTGCATAAAGGTATCTATATTACATATATGTATGTACCTATATAACAGAACATAACCATCTTGTGGATCATAAGTCTAAATAG
Source organism: Xylocampa areola (assembly GCA_935421205.1). NCBI lineage: Eukaryota > Metazoa > Arthropoda > Insecta > Lepidoptera > Noctuidae > Xylocampa > Xylocampa areola. Next base: position 11,900,914 of record OW285218.1, on the reverse strand, counting down.
TGTAAGTTGATGAAAGTGTAGAAGAAGATAGGATTTTTCGTATGATACGGCACGTGTTCAGTGGTGGCTTTTTGGGGCATGTGAAGTGTGTGTGTATAGGCATGTGTAAGGTGTTCAGACTTTGTGTTAGTGACTAAGGTATGATGCCAGTGGATGAGACGACTTTCGGGACTCTCCACTCTCACTTCGATTTCTATAGCATTTACTATCTCTTAGTATTTTATTATTATTATTCTCAGCATATAGAATCCCACTGCAGGGCAAAGGCCTCCTTTCCCTCCTTCCACTTTTCTCTGTTCACTGCTACTTGTGGCCAATTCTTTTAGTAGGAGTCATAATATTACTTATAATCATTTAATGTGTGTTCTTTTTGTAATATAGTAGTGCTAATGGCCAAGTTATATATATACAAATACACTTAATATTCTCACGTAATGCACTTGTGGGTTGTGGGCCGGGCATCGTTAGAAGACAGCTAATTAAGGGAATTTCCACTGGGGCTTAATTAAGACCTAGTACACACGGCAGGGTGGAGAACAGTAAGTTAATTTGGAAACTCTGAGTGGAAATGGCAGTGGAGATAATTTTCCAAGGAGGTATCGTGTGTAAAGTTCTGTTTCAAGAATTCGTAGTGGCCAAGTTTAATTAAGTTGCAGTTTCGAAATGCAAAGTTACCTGCAGTAGATGACTTCTAATTTTTAATGATATCGAAATGGAAATGGAATTAATGTAGATTACTTTTAAAATATTACAGTTTTAGGGGGAAAAAATAACTATGGGTGGTAGGGACAAAGAGAAAATAAAACAAAACCTCAAATATAGTTCATAAATGTCATAGCAGTTTCAGAATGTTCTGTGGTTATGATAGACAAATTTTGCGAGATTTCCATATTACTTTTAATTAAAAGTCTATAAGGAAAGAGTTACGAAGGTTACTGTTAGCATGTTTTACACTAAATGTCCAGATTCCTAATTAAAAAATGATCGAAATTAGTAGTATAGTTGTCTACATAATGGTAATGATGTTTATGATACCTAAATGTCAAAAACTGACACAAAAGGTTTATGTCCTAAACGTCAAATGATAACGTGATTAATTTTATTGTATAAATATAAATATGATCGTAAATGGCATAGATAGTAATTGATTGAAGCCAAAATGGTATTCTGCTAACATTGGAAACTGTCACAATGACACATTTAAACGTCATAAATACCTATAAACTATAGTGAATCTGTAAGTAGAATGGATTGTGATCTTTGGAACCCTGTCAGATTTTTACAGGAATAAAATAGTAAATTTTAATCAGTTCTTAGTTTCATTTCAGCTAGGTAACTTTATTAAATCAATGTCACTTAATTACGGTTTTGCGCCTTCTGTGTTTAGTATCATTTACAAAGGTTTTAAATATTATAGCCATAATATATTGCAGTCTTTACATCATGATTCAACAGTGTTTAGTAATTTAAGTATTTATTATAATGGGATATCCGACCCGTGCGGTTTCCCAAGCCGCATTTCGGCTACCGCGTAAGCCCGTAAATCAAGTTCGGTTGCTATGGCAACAGTATACATATTTGAACTTTTCAAAGGTTTTCATCGATTAATCCACTCCTGGCTTCATGGACTAGAGCCGCAATACGTGTAAAACAATGCGACGTGGTAATATTTTAGTCTATCTATCTATTTTAATAAAAATCAATTGCCGCATGTTTGACTAATCATCTTAAGAAGGGCTGATTTAGCAGTTTTTTTGGTTGTGTTCGTAATTGTCAGAACAAGGTTTGTATAAACAAAAAACAAAATGTTGATGATTTTATTTTATAAATTACACCTGTGAGAACCTGGGGCGGGATGCTAGTGTATTAAATACTTGCTTCATAAGGAAAAATAACCGTTTTTAAAGGAAAATCATGGTTTCTCTGAATAAAATGTATAATTTACGCTTCCGATGCTATGATGATGGTGAAAATATTATTTTGGAGCGTCATAGCATCATCACGCCTATATTCCCCGGGAGGTAGCCAGAAGTGTACACACTATTGGTTGTACAGCTATATTCCACCAATGCTGCTATTAAGTCCCATGTAGATTTAGCCTATTGCTATCAACCGGGCACAATTATTCCAAACTCCAAGCTGACTCGGAAGCCAGGACCTCATGCTCAGCAGTGGACCTTGTTACTTCAAGACCAATGAGGCAGTTTTGAAGCCGTGCTCCGAGATCATGTCATGACCTGGGGGCACAGTTAGAGCATTATGAACTTGGCAGTCATGGCAATCAACTTTGCATAAATTGTTTTGGTGGGATTTCGTTTATTTTTGGCAGGCGCCTTATATTTTTTTTTTTTTGGCTCCATTTCTCGAACTTCAGCTATTCTTTTTTTCATAGCCTACAATCGTTGTCTCTTTTATTTTTTTGGTTTGCTATTTGTAATAAGCGGTAGATCAGGGCAGTACTTAGTTTTTTATTTTAATAAGTAAGTTTTTTATTTGTAATAAAATTAAAATAATGAGAAGCACGCTAGAGCTATATATACTTTAGACTTTGGGCAGGTCCTGTATGATGCGTAACATCTGAGTTCAGTTATGAGTTTGGCTCTACTAGAAATTTCATAAATTTTTAATAGTGAAAGCATTATGAACTTGAGAGTCTCCGCAACCAATTTTACATGAAATGATTTTTGGTGGGATTACCTTTTCTGCAATCGTCTAACTTTCTGTGTCAAGAATGTCAGCTGTCGGCAAAAAATCTTCATACTTTATCGCGGACTGTGTTTCAAACAGACAGTCTGATTGTTATTTGTTTATCCAAAACAATCATAATAACTCTTCTCATTAAATTTTAGGAGGGTCAAAATGTCAAGCCCCCAACTTTTGCAGTGACGGAATTTTGAGAAAATTTTAAGTACCAAAAATATTTATGAGTTCCACTTAAATAGCGTTGGTAATAAACCACCCTGGTTAATGTTAATAATGTCAATTGCGAATTAAGATGAATTTAATTATACAAAGGTGATTTTTTATTCGGATATTTAAGGACTCGTTATAGCAGAGGTAGTACATATTGCTTTTTAAGATTAATTGAATTATATTCAGACAGTTCTTTTTTTTTTATTAAGTGTCCGTTATCTTCGCTATCCTTCGATATTCAAGTTATGTTTTTAACTTCAACTTTCATGAATCTATGTGACGTATCCACTACTCTAAGTACTTTCATAAATCGAACTATATTTTTATGACATAAATTATAGTTATAATTGGACACAAGCATCAGATAAACCAATTTGTATTGTAGCCCAACTAAATTAAGTTTAGACACGTTAAACTAAAATCTTCGAACATGTTTAATCGGTTTTCTTTTTCGCTAATCGCTAAGCATGCGTTAAAGCTTTTCAAAGATTTATCTGTATTTTATATCGGTACATTAAAATTCCTGGCCACTAAAATTAGGGATGTCATATTAAAATTTCAGAAATATTAAACAAAAAGGTCATAAACTGTAAAAATATCTGCAATGTTCCGTTGCTTGCTGCATTGTTTGTTGCATACATTTATATTACCAATACGAATATTAATATTATGTATTTCAAATTCCGTTTCGTGATATACATCTCTAAATTCTCCATATTCTCTACCACTCGAAGCCGCAAGCGCATGCGACATGCAAATCGTTCACACACGTATGTACGTAATAGATAGCTAATAATAAGCAAAATTAGCACAAGGCTGTCACTTATCAATGTACAGTAAGCAACATAAGTAGATTGATGTTTCGTAATTTTTAAATTATTTTTATGACAAGGCACTGCAGGGCAAAGGCTTCTTTTTTTTTTACTTCATTTAAAGGGTTTAGCTATTGTCGGTGAAACAGCCGCCATTGCTCTCTATCCTCTGCTTTCAATTTGACGTTTTGATACGACTCCTCGAGTCCTACTGTCCTTACCTCACCAAGAAAAGATTTAATAAAAGTTAAGCTTTTAGGAAGTGTAGTATTATTGTATTGTACTGCTATTTGTAATGTCGTTTAAAGACCCAAATGTCAAATGTGTAAGCATATTGCCATCAACCGCGGACCATTCCAAACTTCGAACTGTTTCCGAGAATTTTCTCGCATAAAAACCTAGGATCCCAGTTACCTCAGACAGAGCAACAAAAATAATAATAGGAAATGGTTTCATTCAATTTACCTACTCGTGTCGCTGTGTGTACCTGCGAGTAGATACACTTCACCTAATGCCTACATCACGATACGATTGTTTGATATGGAAAACAATATCGACGTATTGAGAACGGAAGACGGTCTGAGTTGAATGATTTAAAGAGAATAACTCATGTTATGCTAGAGAGTTAGAGGTGCTTACTGTATTTATAATTTCGTACAAAAAGTTCAAAATCCAGGCCCTGTGGCGTATTCATCCGGGGGGCACAGCTTCAAAAAGCAATAGTTAGACCGTATTTTTTTGCACGAATAATTAGTTGGTTTTCGGACGAAAAGTACTTAGAAGAAAATACTGTTCCGTAATGGAAAACAGGCTGGAAAGATAAAATTCACAAAAAATTTACTCTCGACTAGGCCAAGGCCCTTCTGTAGCAGAAGTCTCTGATGATGATGAATTTAGTTTTTACACGATTGCCCAAAAAAGGAGTGTTATGTTTTTAGGGTTCATGAATGCATGTATGTATTCCACCATAACTTTTCAACCCCTGAATCGATTTAGATGTATGGGATATCGATAGAATCCTTATATTAAGCCCAAAACTAGATTAGACTTTGGTAAAAGGTGTCTTTACTACATGGGACCGTATATTTATTACAAATTAAATAATAAATTAAATCTCCTAAAGATGACAAGATCAAAATGCAAAAGCCATATCAAAAACTACATCAAACCAATGGATTATAACAGCACAGAAAACTTCCTTAAGATAAATTAGATATATTATTTTTAACTATATGAAGTATTTATAATTTTGTAACTCATATTAATATATGGTAGTCACAAATTCCCCCACACGCATATGCCTACATACCCTCGTATATACATATACATACCTACAGCCAAACACGCACACACACGCAAACACACACACACACGCTCACACGCACACACACACACACACACAATCACTCACGCTTATACCCATACACAATTTTATACATACGCACCACTAAACATAAAATCAATGCTCAATACATGTTGTTTATAAATTCTTTAATTTTAAGTCAATGTTATTTATAAGATGAAAGAGACTAGCCTCCACAACACAGGGAATCCTAGTGTGGAGGCTAGTGACCAACTTATGTAAAGAATATCTTTTGAAAAATAAAAAAAAATAAAAAATTATATTATTATTATTATATTAAGTTAAAGTTTAATGTCAAGCGTGTTCTGGTTTAAGACATTTATTTTCGCAAAAGATTAAAAAATCACTCACAGATGAATTAATTTCATCTTGATAAAAGATCTTTGATTATGAATGTATTTTATAGCTATAATCTTCGTGTAAGTTTGTTCATCTTCTGTTTTTCTTGTCTAATGTCAAAGTTCCCGCTCATAGGCTGACTTAAACAACTGGACTGACGGTTTAAAGTGCCATGCGAATCACGGAGAGCTCAGATGAAAGTAGTCCAAAGGGTCACCCCATCTAGCGACTGTACTGCTGACCTTCGAATCTTGGTTATTCAAAGTTTGACGCGGGATTAAGTTCGATGTCATACGTAATAAAAAACCAATTCGGCCTAAAATATTGCACGATTCGCAGGTCTGACTTTATTATAAAAAGTTGTTTTTTAATTTTTCATAATTACTATTATTTATTGTGGAACGCTTCGCGCTTCGATTTTTTGGAGTTTTTTTATTTGTGTGTGCTAATGAATTTGACACAGTTTTATAAACTAATGCAGTTGTTAACGCACGCAAACATTTTGTAAATTAGTTTGTTGTCTGATAGATGTTTTTGTACTTGTAAAGGGTTTAGATTTTGCCAGAAGAAAATAAGGACCACATCGAGAAAATGTGTACCATCATAGCTTTATTGCAAAACTAGCAATTATATAAAAAAAAAAAAAACATGATGGAAAAATCACAAAAACGAAACAAACAAGCGACTCAGGTTCACCTGTAGGTAAAACAAATACTATTAATGACGTAGACTGTTATCTGGAAGTCTGTGCTATATTTTAATGTCTCGTAATATCTATGCACACACCACGGGCTGACGTCATCGCACCGTGGCATCTTATCGGCCAAGCGTATCAAGTGCACAAGGACATTCGTCGTGTGTATTGTAGGTACCTACTAGGCTGTGACCTGTAACTGGGTGGTATTTTAGCAGCTGATTACTCTTACGCTACTGAAGTAGTCCTTATGCTGTTTCTGTAATTTCAAGGCGAAACTATAGAGACAGCACGATATTTGACGGCTTAAAATTTTGTGGTGTTTGAGTATTACCCATATGTTAATGAATGGTAGGCACCGATAAAGCTCAAATGTCTATTCATAACCAAGAAGATTGAGTCACAGACCTGTATTAATAAAACATCGTCCCCGAGAAAATGAAGTAGGTTGGTACCTTAAAATGACTTCTCAAAGTAAACGTCAACTGAATTAAATACATTTTGATGATCAAATTTAGTGTCTGCCTCGTGGGTCTAGTGGTCCCAAGCGGGAATGCTGAGCAAGAGGTCTCGGGTTCTTGCACTTTGCAGCGTTTCGCAAGAGGATTGCGACTGTGAGGTCCTCCTGCGACCACGAACGCTGCAGTGTTCGAAACGTCAGGAAAAACAAAAACCAATAATACACGCGATTAATCCGGTTAAAAGTTGTTTTATTATAATACCTAAAGATATTACTTTTTTTATGAATGTGGAAAATCCATCATGGACCCTGTGCTGGACTCCTACCGACTAAAAACCGCATGGTCCTCCTTTACCGAAGTCCCAAATCTGCAGCAGTATTCACCGCGACGTATAAAGATATTATATGCAAATAGCTGCAATTTATACCTGTGCCAATGTACAACTTTATGATTAAAAAATCAGCGTACCTATAGGCTATCTCAGTTGACATCGAATTGATGGTCACTTTGTATTACATTACGTCGTATGTTACAGTTTGTTTGTGATGAGCGAAAATATTATAAGCTTACGACGCAATGTACTACAAAGTGACCATCAATTCGATGTCAACCGAGATAGCCAATACACCTGCAGATAATGGATATTTGTCAAAACCGACCGAAACAACTTACTCGTACTTAGAATTCCACTTTGATGGCTCTCTTCATGTAAAAATCATCAATTCTATTCTATATAATTACAACACACCGTTTGTTTCTCTCAAGTCATAACTTGCCTAATACAGACACGTCTAGGCCGACAGAATAAGGAATTTTACCACCTCAACTCAACAAGAGTGTTATTTTGATTGATAAACAAACATTTAGCGTAGACAATGCAACTATTAAGCTAGTTCGTGCATAGTTTACACTATCGGATATCTAATACATTAGTATACTCTCAAATAAGGCTTAATAGCAACTGGTATGGCCAGGTGGGCTCAATTAATCACTAAGCTATTATCTGTGCACACTCGGCTCCCACTTAGCAAATGATTTATTTTGTACCTATCACATCTTGTGTACAAATACAATGCAGAGGATTTTCTATTAAAATTTATATTATTTTAATCTGTGGTTGAGGGTGTTTTGAAATTTGAATCCTGTGTGAATTTTTATTCGTAATATAAATTAGATTCGAAAGATAATTTTGCAGGTGTTATAATCATATCATATCATATATATTATTTTCTCACCACAATGTTGGATTACCATAGTTCCTTAAGATTATTACATTGCATAGTTCATTGTGGGAGTCTGGTGCCTAAACTAGGCGTTAACCTGTATTTCAGGACACCAAGCCTCCATCCCATTTATATTACACTATTAGGTTGTTCATAATCAATTAAGATCAGGTTGTTGTTTTGGTGAAGTTAGGGTTAGTCGTATCATGAGTGGTGTGTGTGTGTGACCGTGTGTTTGTCTATATATGTATGAATGTGTGAGTACGTGTAGTTGTGCGTATATATGTGCGCGTATGTGCGTGTGTTTGTGTGCAGGTTTTAGTCGAGAACTGTGATTAGTTTTTTAGTGCTTTCATAACTTAATAGTGAAAGCCACTGAGTGGTTCTTTTTTTTGCAGGCTATTTTTGTAAGGGGGAATATCTTTATGTGTTTATTTATTTTATTGTAGAGATACACTCCAAGAAAACAGAGGAAGTGGTTAGTAAAGCGAGTGTGGAAGTGTGCATTTGAGCGATCTACTGGATTATAATGTCTAATATTTTGTATTAATACAAGCTGACCCCGCAAACGTTGTTCTGGCATATAAATTTTCTGGATAGGGCCACCCTTATCACCTAGGGATATACAAAATAGCCTATAACCTATTCTTTATTATCCTAACCTAATAATGCGATGAAATTGTTCACTTGTACCTACTGTGCTGTGATAGCGGAAACATAAGATTCATGTATTACTATAATACGTAAGTAGTTTCATGTGATTGGGTGTTGGTGAAATCTGTCCTTAGTTACCTTTACACATCTCAATAATATCAAAAAATAAATACTTAATGTATAATAGAATTTCATCTAAATATAATTTATTGACTAGATTCTTATAATTATGTAAATAACTACCTAGTTTGAAGTTCACACTCCAACACAAGACGTAAATTACATATCTCTCCAATCCAATTCCAATTTATGTTTATGGCTCCATCGTTAGTTAATGATTTTGCCAATGTCAAGGTTGAAAATGACACTGCGGCGGTTTCAAATTAGATATATTTATGAAAACTAGTGTTGATATTTTAATCAAGCGTGTTATTAACTGACAGATCTGGAATACTCCTGTTACTGACAATGATTAGTAAAAGCTAAAGACCCTTACTCTATCTTTATCAGTAACTAGCTGTGCCCCGCGGTTTCACCTACGTATAATTATATTATAGTTACCTAAGTTACTCTTTATATAGTCTACCTGCCAGTAAAATCTTATCAGAATCGGTCCAGCCGGTTCGAAGATAAGCCAGAACAAACAGACAGTATAAAAATTTAAAAAACTGATTTTTATCATAGATAAATAATAATAACTGTATGAGCTTAAAAAATCTATTATTTTGACATTACATACAGACACGTATATTTTATTTATTTGTATTGATGATGATATTGATAAGTTAACTACGTAGCCAATCAAAATTAAATAAACTTCAAACTTATGTTTAGCAGTTTCGTGATCATGTCTATGTTTTTTTGGCTTAATTCAATTCAATTGAAATATTTTTAGTTCACATAGACCTGATTACAGGCACTTATGAAACGTCGAAGCTAGGCGCTTAGCAATCTAATTAGCTATTAAAGCTTGAGTTGTAAGATAATTTGATTCGGTATTGTTAGTAGTTTAACTGCAATTATGGGAGGCAATGAATGTAGTCGCCGTGGCCGAAATTGACTAGCGGTTTATCATGAATCATGATTATTATTGGTAATATAATAACACAAATTAAGATTTTTTCTACTTCAGAAACAGAATTACTGGTACGAGTAAACGGCATTACTGGGCTCCACATCTGTTTTTTTTTGGAATCAGAACTAAAATATGTACGTCCTATAAACGCTTACATAATTATTTAATGTAACTTATATAAATACATTTTTCTAACGCATTAACGCGAACTATATTGTATTTTTTTGTAGAAAGAAAAATACACTCGTGAGCAGGATATGAACCTGCGCCCCCCTATCCAGGCGCTCTGCTAACTAAGCTATCTCGAACTCTGTTCACTATTTCGAATAATATTTTTTCTTCCTCAAGACGTGTCGGTGTAACATCATCGTCACCTAGTCCGTGTCTATACATTGGCCCGATTAGTGGAGTGTGATAGTAGGATAACATCAGAACCCGGCGCATGGATAACATTTGGTCTGACATAGCTAGATAGAAGGAGACCGTATCGGAGGCGGTTACCACGAACAACAGCATTCCCAATGAGTGTTGACATCAGGCAGGCGGCCGGTCATAAAACATTGCCAAAACTTTAGCAGCATGTAATTCCAAAAACAATAAGAAAGTGGAAGAAGGAAACATGCTGCGCCGACCCCTAATAAATTAGGATAAGGGCAGGGGGATGATGATGATTATGATGACATTGACTGGTGATGACGTCACTATAAGACGTATAAATGTAGAAGAAAAAATTGGAATAGGTTATTGTACCTTACAGATAAATCTTTGAAAAGCATTAACGCATGCTTAGCGAGGTTTTCCATTTAAAGTTATAATTTTAGAGTTCGCTAAGTATACGTTAATGATTTCCAAACATTTATCTGTATTTGTTAAGGTAATTGAATCTGTACGACATTGTATTAACTGCAAAGTTAATCGTGTCGGCTCGGTCACCTGTATAGGGACTGAATAGATAGCAATGACGTCATGAAAACACGTGTTAAATATGTGGAAGAATTCAAGGTAGTCAGCAGAGGTCGAGATAGCTTAGTGGTCAGAGCCCCTGGACTATTTATCCGGGAGGCGCAGGTTCGAATCCTGCTCACGACCGTATTCTTTTTCCATTATATATTTATAACTTTATTGTACCTGGTTAACTTTTGACTGCACTAAAATGCGTGACTATCAAGTTTTATGATTAACAAATACTACCTAATTACCTAGGTACGGGAAATCTCATAAGTTATAGCACTCACTTCGTCATTTAGTATAATAATGTTAGGAATATATTTTATTCTTCTTCTTATCGTATGGTTGACGAACAATCTAGTGTCAGAGTTTAAACAACCTATAGGTCTCTGACATGGCTTTACACACTATCGAGAAAATCTCTCAGGTGTGCTGGTTTCCTCGCGATATTTTCCTTCACCGTTATATTATATTGATATTTCACGATGACTATTTACTGTACACTGACCTTATTAGCGATATCCTCCAAAAAGGTAAGGTGCGTAGTACTCGCAACCGGCGCGCGTGTATGACCAGATGTATGAACGTGGTCGAAGCAAAAGGCATAACATGTAAGGATCGTAACAGGTGGCGTTCTTAGTTTCTGCTTACCCCCATTGGAGAAAGGTGTGAGTTTATGTATGTATGTATTTACTTAGGTACTACATATTATTTTTGTCTTAATTGCTTATTACATACGATTCTTGCAAGGTCAAGAAAAGTGCCAACCTTGACAGGTTCATCTTAATGATAAATCATCTAGCGAAGACAGGGATTTGCGAACACATGTCTCATAAAATTTATGAGCAGAAAAGCGTGCGTGTGAAGATTGGAGAACCCTTTCGAGAAAAAAGATTCTCCGAAAAAGGGATAATATATACGGGAAATTCACCTGTTGAGCTTGACTTTTAGTTTATTTTTTATTACCAAATGATTCTTACTTTTTGTGTTATGGTTATAGAAAACTGAAGCTTAACTATTTAGCTTTAACTATATTTTGCCTCATTGGTCTAAAGGGTCTTGAATTCGATTCCCAGGTCGGACAGTGTTATTGGCTTTTTCTGTTGGGAAGTTCTCAGTAGCAGCTCGGAGTTTGGAATTGTGGCCGGTTGATGGCAATAGGCTGACCACCTGTCATATTATATGGGATTTCATAACATCATTGGTAAAATGTAGGTATATATAAAAATAATAAATATAGGTATACCTACTGGTGTGTACACTCACATTCTACCTACCTTCTCGGGGAATTCAGTCGTGATGGTGATATTATTTTTTCACCTTTCGTAGTTGATATAAAATTACTCAACCGAAAAAATATTACGGGTCACAGCGTCACAGAATCCCTCTCTACAACAAAAAGAGAAAATGGAGACTTAAAACGGAGACCAACGTTAAGCGGTTACCGCAGCACTTTAACTAATGCAATATTTTATGAAAGTTGTAAAACAGCATAAAAATAAACTGTGCGACTAGCTAACGAGTTAATCCCGCCGTTATTCACGCAACTAAGTCTGGTTAAGCCGCGCGGCGTTGTTTGACTGCGCGAGGTAACTTACGTTGTCTAGTATTTATTAACATGATTGCCAGTGGCCGGTTAGACACTAAGTTTATTAAGTTTTTTTTTTTTGATGACGGCTGGGTGCACTGATGCGTTGCAGCGGTTCGAGCATGGTTCTTTTTGGCAATATTAAACGACAATATCAAATTTGACATAAAGTGTTGATAAAACGAATAAAATTCAATATATAAACACTTTTATCGAGTCGACAAGTGTGTAAAAAATCCGTGCTTGACGCCAGGTCTTTTAAAATGTCACATCACCTTTTTTCTAAGCAACCATGTCCAAGTTTTGAAGAATTTTAATGCATGCTATAGGTACTTGGAGCTGACACGTTAATAACTACTGTCGTAAATGTAACAATGATTTTTATTTTAATACGTAATACATGTTTCAACCGTGTAATGAGCATATTAATTATTTATTAAAAAAAAAGAACAGTGTAAGAGAGACTGAAAGGAGCGCGGATTTACCACGCGCTATTTTTCAAACCTTGTCCAACAAAACGTCACAGTTTGACAAGTATCTGCCTAGCTTTTTTCCAATTACATTGGATCGGCTTCTAGTCAAACCGGATGCAGCTTAATGGAGGTCAGATAGGCAATCGCTCCATGTAAAATACTGAAATTTACATGGAGCGATTGCCTTTCTGACCTCCACAACCCAGTTACTAGGTAACACGATATCTCGTGGTATGACTGGTTGTCAGACTTCCAGGCTTCTGACTACCCGCAACGGCAGTCATAGATCTTAATTTAACAACCGGGACCGACGGCTTATCGTGCTCTCCGAGGTACGGATGGGTCCCGGTATGAAATGTTGTTCACCCATCCACAGACCGACCGCGGCAAGCGCAGATTAATGTAGATCGATCGATCTGTGCGGCTGTTATTTAGCCACGAGCCCGTCCACAGTTTGACAAGTATCGCGGGTCAAATCCCCACTCGCATCCATCTCTTTTCTAATGTTATTTATTTTTATAAAAAGCTAATATAAAATCACGTGGAATTGTTTAGTTGCGTGTTTGCTATAAACTATTAGGTATATCATTATATAGAAACACGTGTTCAATTTATATAATTATATTGCTATAATACCAAAGGCGATATAAGGTTAATACGAGGTCTTTACTAAACTAACTAACTAATGTTCTAACCGCGAAGTGAACAATGTTACCTAAACATTGTTACTATTATGAGTTTGCTGTCTCCTTGGTCTAGTAATCGCCCTTCGTTAAGTCAGGGCTTCGATTCCAGGGTCAGGCAATCATCATCATAATCCCTCTGCCCTTAACTACCCAAAATATGTGACAGTGATCGTCGGCTCCATCTTGTTAAATCGGTTTAAATTTATTTAGGTGTATAGTTTAGAAGTGAGTTATCTTAAGGAATCGTATAAAAAACCGGATGATAGGCTATGAGGGGTCGACTGTGACGTGGGCAGATGAAAAAGCCTTTGGAATCTGGTATATATTATAATAATATACATATAAATGATGAAACCTCGAAGCTCTTATTACAATCAGAATGTATTTAACTAATTAAAATATAAATTCGATCTTATATCATCTTGTCTTCAGATTACCTAAATTAATTAAATGAAGGAGCTGGTTATTATCGTACTACGCTAAAGAAACTCGGTTATTATTTCAAGCCACGTAGGGAATCGGTCGGAATTAGGTACAATAGTGGTCGGTAGTTTGGAACAATGAATTTTTGTAGGTGGAAATATGGTTCGTAGAACATTTAACATCTCTTGTCACTTTTCTGTTCATATCAAAATTATAAATATGTTATTTATTATAATCCTCGCTGGGTTGAATAGACAATGATTTTTACTTTAATATGACATTAATAGAATTTTAGTCTCTCATAACAATTTTTATATCGAATTAAAACAAAAACTACGGTCCTTAGGAGGTCGGTATTCGGTGGTTTTACGCGCGCATTTATGATGTGCAAGGCGGTCATGAGAGGGGAGGGCGCTGCTGATAGTATATATTTCGGTAGGTTTTTTCCTCAAACTAACCTAGTAATAATAAAATACCGAGCATATAACTATTTGTTACTTTAGTTTGAAGCTGATTCTGTAGTCGCGATTTCGATATAGGTTCATTATTGTGCTATTTCCCTATGTTGTTCCGTTATTCAAAATTAAAAGTGTATTAATATTAAAATTATTTGCAGAAGTACATATTTAGTACGAAATTAAAATAGGATTTGCTGGATCTACTTATTAAAGAGGTTAAATTGATAATTTATCTGGCAGCCCTATAAAGCGCACATACTTTTTTAATAGGCCATTTTTGCTTCTCTCAGGATAAGTCAAGGTTACATTCGTTTTTTTTTGTGTTGGTCCGTGCTGTCTTAACGTACCTACCAACCTACATAATAAAAATCGGAATCTGTCGCACATTATCACTTTAAATCACATTTTAAACTGCGCTCCATTGTGCTCACAATCACGAACAACTTCACTTGTTTTCAATAACTCATTTGCACAAAACTAAACATAATTCCTTGAGAAAACCAAAACAAAATTTAAAAATGAGTTCAATAGGTTTAATCAAATTATTACTGACACAGAAAAGCGTGTAAATCTCGTCGAGATTAGCCAAGGACTGCTAGAAATATATACGTTATAATATTGATAGGTTAGGGCCTTAGGTCACAGTCGTAGACAAATTAGAATGTAAGTACATACACATTATGTACTAACTTGATACCGAAAGAAGTACGGGTACGGTGTACTTGTGACTTTACAAAGTTCGATTTTACTATAATTACACAAAGACTAGGTTAATAGTTGTCCAAATGTTGAATACAATAACTTTTTTTATTACAGAAAAAACTTAGTACATATTACAATAATAACTTAGGCTATAGTAAGTTTTTAAGCAGATGAATTAAGCTTCTGTGGCCGAATTAGGCAAAGCCTGTACTTCGACTATCAGTGCCCAACCCCCAGTAATTCAGTATCAGTAAAGTTAGGCATTAAACCACAAACGTGTGTGTGTGTGTGTGTGTATGTGCGTGTGTTTGTGTTTGTGTGTGTGTGTGTGTGCGTGCATGTGTGTGTGCGTGTGTGTGTATGCGTGTGTGTGTATATAACGAACTATTACTGCATTATGGATAGAAGTAGTTCTGTTTCTTCATAGGTAAGTTTTTGAATGAATTAGAATTTATGTACTTAGTTATTGCTGCAGCGATGCGAAGGAATACTGTTGTATGTAATGTATTTACAGAAATTGTGAAAGATATAAAGTTTAAAAGAGTAGTCGGTTCTTTTCCATTGGAAACTACTTTTTGGAACCGTGCACCTAAATTCTGACCGACTGATAAAAAACGTTGACTTTGTGACGACTAAACCACGTTTGTTTTATGTTATAGGTATCAGATATATATATCTTTTTATTATTATTATTATCATAGTTTAATTAATGTAAATAGGTATTATTATTAAACATATTTTTATTAGTTTATTTAACTCTGATTTTATTTCGTGGTGGTCTGGTGTACGTCTACCATTGCGACTTTTTAGATGTCATGCACATCACAGCAATACGGTGAAGAAAACATCATGAGGAAAGCTGGACTGAATGATAAGTATGAAATTGTTAAACCGCGATGAACTAGCATGGTGATAATCAATGTTTATCCCTTCTTTGTATGAAGAAGCTCTTGCCCTGCAGTGAGACAGGTAATGTACGTTATTTAATCCTAAACGGGAAATAGATGAATAAGTTTACCATCCGAGTAATCACATCGTGCTGAAATCATAAAGTCTTTTCATGACGGCATTTTTTTTTTTGTAATATGTGTTTGTGTATTTATTTTGATTTACAATATAGCAGTTTAGCAATTAATTTGTTAGGAAGAAAAAAATAGAAGATATTATGAGTTAAAGTTTTCATTACGTCAGCGACCCCTTGTTTGAAATTATTGGTTGAGAGGGTATTATTTTGAATTTTTATCTACTTAGAATAATACCCCCTTAGATACACATTCATCCAATAGGATCCTTCACTGCTAATAAATGAGACTCACCAAAAGTATGTATTAAACTTGCTTAAACCGGAAAACTCAAGTTTCTTTTTGCAATTCAACAACTCAGATTGTTAAGCAGTACAAGATAAATCTTTGAAAAGCATTAACGCATGCTTAGCGAACTCTAAAGTTATTATATTAAATGGAAAAAGAATTCGGCCACCCGTATAGGGACTGAATTTATAGCAATGACGTCGCCATAAGACGTGTTAAAATATGGAAGAAGAATTCGCGGTGGTAAGCAGAGGTCGAGATGGCTTAGTGGTCAGAGCGCTTGGAGTATTTATCCGGGAGGCGCAGGTTCTAATCCTGTTCGCGAACGTATTCTTTTTCCATTGAATATAATAATTTTGTTAAGCAGTATCCAGGCTAAACAAATCAAAACTGAATTTCATAAAACTCAATTATTTTGTTGAGATATCCAGCTCCCCATCTTATTCTAGGAACTTTAATTTCACGACAGATAGCAGTCAAACTTTGCCGTCGCAAATGAAATTTACTGCAGCTAATATCAAAAGTATTAAACTTACCAGACGCGTTGATAAACTTCAAGTTAAACTTTGATTAACTTTTGTGGAAAACCTTATAGATATAACGAGATCGGAATTTAATATCGTCGCAACTGTAGGTCTATCTATGACGTCAATACTTGTTTGGAAACATAGTTACAAATGGAACGGAGCTAAAACAAAACATGCATTATAATTTATCATTAAGATAATATCGGACTCTGTGAATAGCATAAACACATTGTAAATTGCTTTTAATCGTCGAGTCCTTCACACTTGTCGTAAGAGGTCACAGTGAGATAAATTATTATTATTAGGTGCAGTGCTATTTTCTTTCGAGTCGTTCTAAACATATTAATCATCGCGATCGGATCGACATGTATCGTTATTTAGGGCAGTAGTCGGTCAGCGGTCTATCTGTTTAATGAGCTCGTCGTGTCCATATCTAGATGGTGGCGCGGCAAGTGGCCCGCGCAGGCGCCGCTTTAGTATAATAATTTAGTGCCGTCAATGTCTGATTGCCTGTTAAGCAGGATTAGTGTTGTGTAAGGTTAGTGTAGACATATTTAATTAACAGTCAACTGTACCGGTTAACATGTTTATTTACAAATACACATGTCACACTCAAATTGTATACGTATATATCGCAAAACGTTGTAAACTTTTGAGTCATTGTAATTCCTTATATGGGCACTAGATCATGTTTATGGCGTCAATAAAAATATGTTTATGATCAGTAAAATTCTTGCGTGCATCAATCCTTATTACAAGAGAACACGTTTATAAAGTTGACACGCAT
Organism: Xylocampa areola; assembly: GCA_935421205.1. Lineage (NCBI taxonomy): Eukaryota > Metazoa > Arthropoda > Insecta > Lepidoptera > Noctuidae > Xylocampa > Xylocampa areola. The sequence goes on along the minus strand of OW285218.1, from coordinate 11,883,478 downwards.
ATGGTTTCTGTAAACATAATGTTTCATGGAATGGAAATCTAAAATATACGATCTATAGAAGATTTTCCTAGAACTTCGGCAAAAAATTGTGTTGAAATATAAAGTAGGTATATGGAATAGCTATTCATGGCTCATGGCACACAGGTAGGTAATAATCAACGGTAGCGCTTTACAGCAGGATGTCCTAAATTCTGAATCACGACTCCATTGTGAATAGCGCCGACGAATATTATTCCGGCGCTCGTATTGCAAACTATAGAGGCACGGGTGCTATGTTGTAATATATTTTTAGTAGGTACTTCTTTTTCTGTTAAGTTGGTATTTTTTTGAGAGATCACTGCTATGTAAGAAGTTATGTTTTTGGAAATACATGTACTGGTAATAATAAAATTAAAGTTATATATTTTTGTGTAAAATAAAATATGGTCGATTCGAAGTGAGCAGGATTCGCACCTGCACCTCCCGGGTAAATACTCCAGGCGCTCTGACCGCTAAGCCATCTCGACCTCTGCTCACCACGGATAAAGATTAATATCATGTTTATAAAAACACGTTCACAAATAATGCATTTAAATATTGACATATGCTGTCGCGAACTTTCGTTTAGAACTTTTTAAGAGAAACAATTCTGTCATACATGATTTTTGCGTAACTTTAACCGTTTACGCAGCGTTGGCAACGGAAGATCTTAAATAGAATATTTCTTTCCCGTTTTTGCAACTTTTTTCATTGATGCTCCGCTCCTATTGGTCGTAGCGTGATGTTATATAGACTTTAGCCTTCCTCGATAAATAGACTATCCAAAACAAAAATATTTTTTTCAATTCGAACCCGTTGCTCTTGAGATTAGCACGTTCAACCAAACAAACAAACTCCTCAGCTTTATAATATTAGTACAGATTTCATCAAAATCAGTTCAGTGGTTTTTGCGTTATTAATAATAATCATCCTAACTTCACATTTATATAAATAAAATATGGAAAAATACACTTGCCGCATGTACTCGAGAACGGCACGACCGATTTGGCTGATTTCTTTTGTTGTTCTTATTTGTCACAATAATGTTTGAATACAAAAAATATATAAATATGGTTTTACAACGTCTGTCAGGTCAGCTATCTACACCAGGTAGAAGGCGCGCTGGGCGCCGATGGGCCTTCAACGATCTCCGGCTACCGTGAGCCGCAACCTGCGGCGACGGAACGGGGTAGTTCGTCGCCAGACCAGCGACAGGCCCGAGACGGCATCGCGCCACACTTGGCGTGCGCGCGTGTCTCGTGTACCTGAGGAGACCAACTGTGGCCAGCCTTCACAAATGACAAAGTTTGGGGCCCGTCGATGCGATCGAAAGCATACAAGGATTTCGGATAAAAGTATTAGAAGGAAGTGTACATTTTAGTCACTAGGATCATTTTAGAAAGCTAGATTATAATATTAATAGTAAGTATTAGAAGTAGGGCAAACGTAGAGGAATCCTACTAATATTATAAACGCGAAAGTTTGTATGTATGTATGGATGTTTGTTAGTCTTTCACGCAATAACTACTTTGTGATGAAATTTGGCACACATACAATAGGGGTTTCCGATAGGGGTAGGCAGAGACTATCGATTTCCATTTGCTAAGATTCTGACACACCTCTTTCGCTTCATCTATGTTCATTAACCTCTTCATACATGCTCGCCGATTTAGGTGGCTCCTGTCCTTTTTTGAGAACACAGATAGTTTAAAGCCTGGTTAACATATATAGGGTACTTTTTATTCCGGCTGGATCTAATTCTGAAGTCGACGCAGACGAAGTCGCGGGCAGAAGCTAGTTAATTATAAAATAGGAGACTTCTTCACTTATATCTAATTCCTCGATTATCAGATTATATGTGGATGGAGACTCAAATCCTTTAGTTGCCAAGTCGTCACAACGACACCCAAGGGACGGATTTCTCGAAATCTGTAAACCAAGATGAACAACCTATTCCTTACAACTAGGGAATAATTACTAGACTAGTTTATTTGCATAATGGCGTGATAACTGACGATTTGCGGAACGAGATCCTTGAGTGTCTAATTAAGTACCTTGAGTTCGAATTTGTGCCCTCTGATTTTTAAGTCCACAGTTACTGTTTATACATTTATTAAATTTAAATTAGAGCGGTAATTAGTAACGTTAGATTCACTTTATCCCCTAAAATATTTAACTTATCATAATATAGCATCACCACTGTATTTCACAAAGGGTTAAGCAGACGTGTAGGTACTGAAGTAGATACTCCCACATTTCACTGATGCCATCTAATAAGAAACGAGTATTTTGGAAACAACAGCACACAATTCTAAATTACGGGGGGCTACTAACAATAAAACCTAATAACATTTTTCACATGCTACTTGACCAATAAGGCAGTTGGCCTAAAACGTAATTACGACTTCGACAACGAAAATATAAAATATTTTGTAACGTAATATTCATTTTATCGAGTATATTTTATAAATCCTATCAATATAAAACCCTTTCTCCTCCCGTATCCATATCGTAAATACTCGTATAATATGATTACATCATACAATGGAAAAGACAGGCTTCTCTTTACATTGCATTTAAATGCATTTTATGTTCGAGGCGATCGAGGCGAAGCCATATTTCAATATCAGATTGAGACGTTCCAATAGGGCTGTCACTTCTCAGTTACCACGGACCGTTGTTGTATAAAGTGACAGCGTGAAAAATTCGATTCATTTTTTTTCAATTCATTTCATTTATTTGTCTTGTTAAATGGCATAAGAGTTTCTTTTAATTAGGCTTTAAGACTTTCTTAAAATGCTTTCTTGGAATCACGAAGGTTGAAAGTATTTGAAGAAAGTTTGTAGAAGGTCAAACTTTCTTTCTGCAGATGAATGAATTTGAAATATTTTTAAGATTACTTTAAGTATTTTTTCTAGATAAATATCATCAGCTTTGCAAAACTGTGTTACATTTTTTTTTGTGTGGTTTTTTTAAATATTTTTTTTAGGTCGATTATTTAATTGTATGAGGACATAAACAAACATTAATTTGGAGTTTTTTACCAAAGGAAGTATCCTCCATATTTAACTCAGTGCCACCTTGTCAAAGCAGTTGTATCTTGTATGCCACAATTTCCTCGGGCCTTTATAGTCATATTGTTTTATAAAGTAAGCTTCAAGTTTTCTTATACTCGGCAACCCTATTTAAATGTTTTGTTCGAGGCGCCCGGGGATTTACCGCGAGGTACCGCAAGAATAACACACTCAGGAAGACAATGTATGGATCCTTTTATACTTTAAACTCGACTCAAAGTGAAGCGCAAGTAATTCGATTTTATACATAAGTTCGTGAAAGTTTGAACATGAACTTAATTTTGGGGGTTCATTCTTAGTCCGCTTAATCAAGAAGACACAGTACCGGTGTGCGTGCTTAGAAATTTGTCTTAACTTACTAACTTTTAAACTATCGCGTTGCATTATATTACTATATACTAACAGGCGAAAGTCAAGCGATTCAAAGGTTTATATTGCGCGTTAAAGGATTAACTTTTTAAATTAATTGCTATTGTTTGAATGGATGTCTATTGGAAGAAGTCATCTGTGATCTGCAAAAGCTTATTTTCATCTGTGAGTTTCCATTTAATTTATATTTTCTATGCATCTTCCTGCCTTGTTGGTGCTGAGCGTGAGGTCCTGGATTTGATTTTCGGGTCGGGGACTGCTATTGGGTTCTTCTGTTAAATAGGCTCACTTTCTATGGGACTTAATAACCGCATCAGTGAAATGTGGCTGTACAACAGTACTTCTCTGCCTAAGCCTTCGGGGATACAGGCGTGATGCTATATGTGACCTTCTTCACTGGAATAACTAAGTACCTATTTCAATTAAATTTCGATCACTTCAACTTCCCAAAAATTACATTGATAAATAATCTCATTAACCCAAAACAGTCGACTCTACTTTATAAGGCAAAATTAACTATAAAAAAGCGTCTTTGTGTTAATGTACAAGTCGCGGTTTTTGAGTCGCTTTATTTGCACCGCTTTATTTGCGCCGATTTATTTGCGCTGCATTTAGAAAACGTCACCTACAACTCATCAAAGTACGCTAGTTCTTTTGCTTCACTCTAATATCAATAAGGGGAATACATTAACTTCGTTATATCTACTGCATTTTACTATACGTAGGGCGATCTGCGTACATATCGGCTATCTCAGTTTAACTCGGTTACCTCGACTCTCTGATCAGTTTGTAGTACATTGCGTCGTATGTTACAGCTTCTTCTTATCGTGTGGTGAATGAACAACCTATTGTCAGAGTTTAAACTACACGTAGGCCTCTGACATGGCTATACACACGATCGAGAATATCTTTCAGGTGTGCTGGTTTCCTCACGATGTTTTCCGTCACCGTTTTATGCAAGCGATAGTTAATTATAATACGCACATGAATTCCAAGTCTCCTTTGACTTGTCACTCCAACGGTCATACCACTAGGCTATCACTGCTTATTTATGTTACAGTTTGTCTATGTTTAGCAAATATTTAAAGAAGCCTACGACACAACGTTCTAAAATGTGACCATCAACTTATTCGATGGTAACCAATGTAGCCAATAGGGACTCTGATAGGTGCATACAGCGCACCTTAGAAGAGAAGAAAAATCTATAAGATTTTTGATTGAAATAGTGATATACCGTGCAGTGTCCACCATCAGTGCAGTGGAGTGGATAGAGTAGTTGGTAGTAGTTTTAATATTTCACCGCTTGTGTTTGCAGGTGGGCGGTGCATAGGTAATTGCATGACTACCCTTAATATTGTGGAAGCTCCAAACCAAACAAATATTATAAATGCGAAAGTAACTCTGTTTGTTTGTTACCTTTTCACGCCTAAACGGCTAAACGGATCGTAATGAAATTTGTCAAGCAGATAGATTGGACCTTAAAGAAGGACATAGGTTACCTTTAGTCACGCAGACGAAGTCGCGGGCACCAGCTAGTTATTAATAAAGCTCTATTAAAATAATTATTTTCTCTAGTTATATATATACTATTTTTAAATTACTTGAAGTGTTCCTCAATGATAAATGCGGCTCTAGTATAGCACGTGCTTGATAAGGTATCAGCGTAATACACCACAATAATAGCTTCTTTACTTAGGCTAATGTACGACAAACATACGAGAAAAATAAGGAAAATTTTGTACATCCACGCGATGTTTCTTAGTTATTCTACTACTTTATGTGGAAACGTAAAAATGGTTACAAGCAAGAGGATAAGATGACATTAATAAAAAAAAAAGGAAACGCGCCGGTCATGTTTGAATTATATTATTTTATTTCACACCTTTTTGTGAACCATAGCTACAATTTTTTTTTTATCTTACTGGCCTTTGTTTCCCGGGACAATGTAAGGATTCTAATGACACCCCATGCATCTACATCGGTTTAGGTGTTTAAAAGTTACAGTGGAATAAAGAAACTCACAAAAATACAAACCTTATACCATAACACTCCGTTTTGGGCAGTCGGGTAAAAAGGCTCTTTTTATGAAAAATAATAATTAACAGTTTATTTCTAAAAGGCATTAACACGCGAAAGTGTATATTAATTATATTTTAATGTATTAAAAAGTATAGATCAGCGAACGAACCATATACGACAGAAACAGCTCTACCTTAGTTCAATTTTTTACATTCTATAGTTAATAATTAACAGAACGTTGTCAAGTTGTTTTAAGGAACCTCAAATATCGTCCTATCTTTCTTTCATAAACAATATTTCCAAAAACTATATGATAGTAAAGTTAAAAAAAAAATAGAAAAAAACGGTAATGAGCAGGATTCGAACCTCTCGTCGAGGTCAAGGTGGCTTAGTTGCGAAAGCGCCTGGAGTATTCATCCGGGAGTCGCAGGTTCGAATTCTGCTACACAACCGTATGTTTCTTTCCACTATTCATTCTAACGTTAGAGTTCGCTACGCATGCGTTTGAAAGATTTATCTATATAATGTAATTTATCTAGAAGTTTACCTAACCATATGATTATTTGACTCAGTTAAATTGAGTCAACTTCAGGACATGAAGGATGATATTGAGACTCAAGGATGTAGAAATACCGGGAAGTTTGAACAAAAAGCTAGAAAGAAACAACAGACAGAAAAAAAACGGAAGTGGCGTATACATTTTATCATATTCACAACTAATCAACACCACAATTTCAACACGAACCACCATAAACTATGGAAATCTTAACGCCTCTTGTGTAAAACCGCTTTTAATGAATATTTTTACTGCGTCGTTTGTAGGCCAACTGTTAAAGGGATTTACGAGCCAGTTCACTCAACTAGGGTGTATAAATCTGCTATAGTGTGTCTACGTACATCGTATAACTGTGGAATATATTAGAGTAATTAAAGTGCATGTGTTTGCCGTAAACTTTGTAGAAATGTGTTCTATATTTCATTTAGAGTTGTGCAAGAAGTTTTAATTTTAATTTGGAACCTTCTTGCTGCGATATTCGAATTTCGACAAGGCCGAATGAATTTATTCCTTTGCATGAAACATATGAATCAATGGGCGGTAATTTAAAAATTGTATAACACAGTTCGCATCCGTACGATAACTATCGTACCCATACGATAATTTCATGCCTACGGACGATGTACGATATCGTTATTATCGTACGCCGATGGTAGGATAATATTCATTATGCTATATATTAATTGATTATAGTGATTATTTTGAAAAGCACGTTCATTTTACTCCATGGAATTAATTTTAGCATACGAAAAATATTGATATCACATTTAATACACTCTTTTCACACTATTTTGCTCCATGTACGATAATTCTACGGTACTGGTACGATAGTTGTCTTGCGTCAAATTGTGAACACTGTTTTATAAACAAAAACGCAAAAATAATGTAAGTATCAGTAAGTGTAAAAAATCTTATTTTGCGCTTATATTGCTTTATTTGAATTAAAAATAAATAGTTATATCTTAGGTTTTAGGGACTACATTTTATAATAAAACAACTTTAATCCTGATTAATCGCGTCTGTGTGTCACCCTGCGACCACGAACGCTGCAAAGTGTACAAAACGTCAGGAAAAACAAAAACCTATAATACACGCCAGTTGTTTTATTAAAAATTAATCATAATAAATACAACTACACAATTTTAAAACTAAAACTATTTTAATAATCGGCTGAGTTGCCGACGTAAACTTCTTTTAAAGAATTATGAAACCTTTGTATTTATAACATGTAAGTATAATAGAAATATTATTTATAAAAGAAAGATAGTTATGCATAAAAAAATCACGTTACGCATGGAAATTTAATTCTTCATTTACATGTAGATATATTACCAAACAAATATTGTACCATTTATTAATGTCTTCCCACAGCTTATTAAAAATGACAACAGATTTAGTATTCTAAATATGAAACTAAGAATAGTTACTTATCATGAGATACGAATAGACGACTAAAAACATTTTATACGTCCTCTTTAAAAGCAAAACATAATAAGACTCCCTCCTACTACCAAAATAATGAATTTCGACTAATCATATTTTTTTTTTTCTAAAACCTCAGTAAATATCGCCTCATTCAGGCTCATGCCATGCAAAATTCAAATAGAAAATAACGCTAGTAATATATATGTCAATGGAAAATAATAAGTAAACATTTTAAATTTTACTATGGGTAGGTCCGTATTTGCAATAACTATAAATTGTTGTGTAAAGAAAAATACGTTCGTGAGCAGAATTTGAACATGGTCAAAAAGAATTTGGTCATGTCTACTAAGCCATCTCGACCTCTGCTCACTACTCCGTTTTTTCTTCTTCCGTATTTTAATACGTTATATATGACGTCGTCGCCATCTATTCAGTCTATACAGGTAAGCATGCAATAATACGTTTAAAATATTTGTTTGTACTTATTTATAATATTTTTAAATTATATATTGTGTTTTCATCAAGTTCATGGCAGGAAAGGAACAAAGAAATGAATAACAATGATAATATTAATCACAAAACACGTTTAACATTATGAAAATCAAGTTTTTTTGCAAACATTAATATAAAGAAAAAAAAAAAATGTTATTTATTAATATATTATAAGATCGACTCACCCTTTCGGACCTTGTTATGTTTGTACATGATCACAACTCTACGTCACGAATTCATTTCTCACGATGAAGCAAAAAGTCACCACGATTGTCTCAGTATAACATGGAAACTAACAAAAAATATCTTCTTGGCAGAGCGTTATCATGCGACGTGACGTAGCCACACGATAACACAACAGAACACGTCTCCATAGCTCCTATTGTTGTCAATAATTGTTGGCAATAAGCAAATGCGTGACGTCACTGGGAAAACGCAAATTCGTGATTGGAATTCCTATTTTAGTTGTATTGTGAAGTAGACTCAATACTTGGTTGTAATGTTGCAGAAAGAGTACCTACCTACAATATCCATTGAGTTAGCACTCCAAGTAGTTTTTATTATTGTCTAAAATTGATATATTTTTGGTGCGGCAATGATTAGATTAAAAAATAGGTGTTCATCTTATTTAAGTTTGGTAATTTTTATTTAAAGTAAAATATTCACAGATATATTTACATACATGAAAAAATACCTTCATAGAAATTACTAGCATTTCCCAAAACAACAAAATGAAATTTAAGTTACGTTCAATTTAAGAAGAAAATTCTCGATTGTTTATGTATTTTATTTATGTTAGGAATGTTTTGATGATAAATTAGTAAAAACATGAGACATAGAAGTACTTTCTTTGTGTTTGACATTTTCAGAAAAATATAAGTATCGGGACAGAATATCTCGTTTTAAAATATATAGTAAATGATTAAGAGTAAACCAAGGTTAAATAAGAGATGTAGCTGGTTGGAAATCTCGAGACATTGTGGAAAATAATTGCTTTTATATTGATTGACTTTGTAAACAAATGCAATTAAGACAAAATACATCCAGTAATTAAGGATGATTGTTAATTAATAGATAATTAATTGTCCATTTTTAATAGTATTTATTGACAATAGATAACTAATAAGTTGTTTTTGTACAAGATCGTACTAAATTATGGCGCGGATTTTTATCCGATGAAAATAAGAAAGAAAGACACGACCGTAAGCAGGATTTGAACCTGCACCTCCCGAATAAATACTCTAGGCGTTCTGTCAATTGAGCTATCCGGACCTCTGCTCACTAAACTGAATTTTTCTTCCACATTTTTCATACGACTTATGGTGACGTCATCGCTGTCTGTTTAGTCCCTATACATATACGGTAATCGTTCAGCACTAATTTCACAAGCGTATGTTTTACTGAAATACCTACAAAATAGTGATAGAAACACTCTGTTTTGAGTTCCTGCATACTCCGCACTAGTGTCTCATTTGAGTTTAATGAAAGTAAAGACCAAAGTAGGCGACTCTACTAGCGAACTATAGTTATTTGATACATCGATAATAATTTGACTGCTAATAATGACAAATCGGTTGTGACATTATTTTCTAATTTCCTCCTAAATAATAGATATGAACCAAATGATAATATTTTGGATAAATTTAATTAATAAATAATTAAATAAATTACTAACCTAGCGTAAGAAACTACTAACAAAATGAATTGTTCATATATGATTAATTAAATAAAATGAATAAATAAATAATACCTGTTGATAGATAGATCTATCAATTCTATTTAACAAAATATAATATATTGATATTTCTCTATTCTACTCTTCTGGGCGTATGAACCTTGTTTGACGTTTTTTATTTCTTTGGTTGTATCTGTAGCTGCTGTCGGCTAGCTGATTGAGACATCTCTGTATTTTATTTAATCTTTGGGTTTTATTGGCTCTAACTTCCAATTTAAGATATATTCAGCGGTTTGTCAGAAATAGCCGTCTTACTTGTTACATTTTGTGTCGACCTTGCAGTTAACGCGTCCCAGCACATGCGCGCCGCATCCGTTTCACATTATTACATGATCTATATGTCGCAGATGGATTGTAGAATCAGCTGCTTTACAAAACTGCTAGCTGATTTACAAAACACTACTGTTATGAAAAAAAGCTGAACGATATTTAGCGGTTTTAAATAATAACTGAACTATAACACGCAGAATTGTATGAACGTTTTGCGTTTATCAATGCAGCGGGTCAACGAAACAGCTGAAAATCGTTCAGCTGTTTTATAAAACAGTACTGTTTTGTAAATCAGCTAGCAGTTTTGCAAAACAGCGGATTCTACAATACATCTGCGACATATACATATAATTATAGCAAAACCGTGCCGCGGAAATTTATTTTCTTAAATGTTATGTTCCAATTTTTAGGTAACGTAATAAAATTATTATAGTCTCAGATAGCAGCCGGAAATGAGATGATCGCTCTTTTTACAGATAAATTAGGTTATCGATGCCTACTAACATAAATTATCTGTATTATATATCAAGACTAGGTGTGCCCCGCAAACGTTGTTCTGCCATATAAATTTTCTGGATAGGGCCAACCTTATCACCTAGGGGTATCAAAAATAGCCTAGGACCTATTCTCAGACCTACCAAATAAACACAAAAAAAATCATAAAAATCAGTCAAGCCGTTTCGAAGGAGTTCGATAACAAACACTGTGACGCGAGATTCTTATATATAACTTGTAGGTATTGGTATTCAAATTGTGCCTACTAAATAAATAACCTTTCACATGCACCTAAATTATTCACTGCTGAAATGTAGGCGTATAACAGTATCTATTTTAACGCCACGTGTGGATTATCCTTTTAGGAATACAGTTATCAAAGGTTAATTTTTTTTATCTGCCTACGAGAACACGTCATACCTTTCGTCTTTAACGGTATTTAAATAAAACATTCAGAACCCATTAACGCTTCCTTTCTTTACATTTTATTTTAACTCGGCGGGAGGCAGTCGCTATATTGGTAAACTGATAAAACAGTGGGTTTGCTCGTGAATGGGCCATTGGTGATTAAAGCAGGTGATTCTTTGGGTGGAGAATAAGTGCGTAAGGGAGAAAACCGTTCACCTCTCGTATAAATCTTCCACGTGCTCTGACCAACTTAACTATCTCGACCTCTGCTCATTACCCCGAATTCTTATTCCACATTTTAATACGTCTTTTGGTCCGACGACACCACTATATATGTAGTCCCTATATAGGTGACTGAACCGATACGATACTTTGCAGTTAATACGATGTTAAATCCTGCTCATGACCGTATATTTCTTTACACAAAATTTAAAAAAAATTGTTCGCTATGCATGCGTAAATGCTTTTGAAAGATTAAGCCCACCTCTGTTGAGGAAATAATTTATTGGATGGATGCCGGATGAAGCCGTGACAATCCTTCGATAGCCGGAAATTATTAGATGACTGACGCCAGCTGCATGTACCGATACAAACGCCAATAGCTTAGCCACTATGCCAAGACTTAAATTGACCATTTTATTTTATTTTATTTTTATCATGCTCTGTTCTCGGCCACACCTTCGCTTACCATCAGTCGAGTTGGTGGGAAAACATTATTATTTATTTATAAAAATCTATGTAATAACTATTTAGTGTAGCGAGAGTGAGAACTCTCTTTACTAATTTCTCTTTGAAACATTTTCATTAACCGCTTGAAAATACTAATAGTAACGCAATCAATATAAACGTGTTTATATTTTGATTCGGTGATTCATTCATTTTCAATACAATCGTGCACACAAGTGCTACTCGTTCGATTATTTAAAGCAATATTATTTCTGTGGGAGTTCAATGGAAACATGGCGGCGAGCCAAAACCCGTCGAGAATTAGTGCATGAAGACAAATAAACAGGCGATCAGAATGACAAGCTAATAATCCATGGATTTGCAAACGGATTAGAAATGTCAGGTATTCATGGAGTAATTTGTTCATCTGGATAATGTGGTTGTCAAATCAGATAATCGTGTTTATGCCTCTAAAGCTTTGATTATAGTCGATAATCAAAGGTTTGAAGGTTATTGATTGTTCAAAATTAAACATCAAATACCTTATCAAGGTTTGTCTATTTATCTAACCGACTAGCGATTAGAATTCCTGAAAAAACCACGCTTGACTAACAGCACATGGACGCCAAAGAAAATTTCTGCAGGATTTAATATTCAAATCAGAGCGGCCATCACGGCAGTTCAAATTGTACCTGAATGAGCTACATTTACATTTCAAATGGCTTGTAGGAAACGTTCCTATGTTTATTTTCTATGTTCAAGAATAGCAAACAAGTGTGCTTTAATGGTACTAAATGAATCCTTTGAATAAAAGCGGGCCGGTGTGTTAACAGTACCTAAACAAGAAAAAAATTGTATTTTTTTATTATATTTACATGATAAAACATATTTTAACCGGATTAATCGCGGGTATTATGCAGCGTTCGAAACGTCAGGAAAAACAAAAAAAAACAAATAATACACGCGATTAGTCCGGTTAAAAGTTATTTTATGATAATGTGTGATGACCTATGATATTACTATATTTATATGATGTTTACTGTTTTTCATAATTATTATGCCTGGTCTCTTCCCTACTAATCAACTAACCTTTACTGGGGTTCCTGGGGTTCCGCGATTCACATGTTGTACAGTCAGTGACAGAAGTCGATTAACACGCTTCGACACTATACCGACGGTATTGTTGGTTATTTTGCTGTGCCCATCAGGGTCCACGATTGCTACCATGTTATTTATATTACCATCTTATCTTTACATTGTGGATTTGCAATAAAGAATATGATTATGATTATGATGTGATGAAATGACTTCTTGCATTTAGTTTTTTTTTTTATGTTAATTTAATGCATTATAATTAACGCAATGTTAATTGCTCTCTTATTTTTACAAAAGAGGATTTGTTTTTAAATGCGGATTAAAAGTAGGAAGCAACTTAAGTTGTATATCCTGCTAAAAAAGCGTTGTTTATTTGATAACGTTTGTTATTTATTTATAGGGAAAATAAGTAGGAGTCAGGCACAGAGACTATGGTGGATTTTCCACAGAAGAAAACAGGTAAAATATTTGCTATTACTATATAAACAACAGTGAATTAATATTTAAAAGGAATTGAGGAACACTGAGGAAACAGTGGATGTATTGTGTGAACAACAATACGACTAGAATAAATACCGAGATGACGGCTGGAGAGATAGACAGGTATAGAAGAAAAATAAATAATACAGGTTCTCCAAATAATATATGAGAGCAGGAGGATGATGATGAAGTTGATGAATTTATACAGATAAATCTTCGAAAAACATCAACGCATGCATAGCGAACTCCAGCGGTATTTATCCGGGAGGCTCAGGTTCGAATCCTTCTCACAACCGTATTTTTTTCCACTAAAATTTATAACGTATTCTAAAATTATTCAATTAAATATATTTAGCAAAAAACATAATGTAGAAAGTCGTAACGAATATGCAGTTCACATTTTGTTGTTTATTTAAACGTAGGTAGCTGAGGCTTACTGAATTTAAATGTGTTACAGTTTTCTTAAGTGGACTTTACCCATGTAACTGAACCAATTTCCCTCAGAAATGTAGACAAAGGAAAGTTAATTGCTTGCAGTTATTACGCCTTTCTTTTTTGGTTTAGTGCAGTCACTGTTTGTAGAAATGCCAAAAAAGTTTCAATGTCTTTCATTAATTCAATATCATTCTACGTTTGTATCAAATTGATCCCGTACCAAGATTTTATCGATGCGTGTCGTATCTCGGCTTATATTGATTTCCATTTAGTACCTAACCAAATATCCATTACATTTGTTGACTACCAACATAAACCGAACAACATGAAACATGTTTATATTCAGTTTCTCGTTCCCATGTAATGAAAGTTGTGGAAAAGGTGGGTATAGGTACAGAGTTGTAGATTGAAATGTGATCCGCATGGGCGTTTCCTACGTATACCACTTGAAAAGGTTTACGATCCCTGGCGTGATTTCGTTGACAGGAGTCAGTAAACAGGTTGTTAGATTCTGATATGTTTATGAAACGCAGTAATAAAAGGAAGGAAATATAGGTTAACTGGTAGAGTCCCACTCGCGTTCCTATTGTTGTATCCTCGATAAATATAACTTTAAGTTAATAGATAATTTACAATTTTTATTATGCGACCATTTAAATAATCAATACATGTAATAAAAATTTAACGGATCGCTGTCTGTACATGGAAGTAAATGAGAAAAAATATTATTGGGACCTTATTCAACGCAAATAGCACCCAAAACAATGATTGTTAGAATTTTTGTCTGTTTAATCTCAGAAATGGATTATTCGATTTAGATGTGGTTTTCACTAAAATATTGTGGTAAGCTTCATTTAACATTTAGTGTTTGTTTCATGTCAATCGGTTCATAAATAAAAAAGGTATGCCAATTTAAAGAATCACGTCGAACATTTGTTAAATATGAATTTGTGTTCATGCACGACATGGTGCTACGAGTAATTTACGACATCCACGCGAACGGAGTCGCAGGCACAGCTAGTCTTACATATATGATTAATTTTGAAAGTGCGAACTTATATCGCTAAATTATTCTGTACAACAGATAAATTGGAACTTTAATGATGCGATATTAAAATTCTTCGTAAATTCGCTAATGTTCCTATTAATTTCCAGTGTTTTTATAAGTTTTTTATGCTTTAATATTTGTTAAACAGAACCCCTATTTAACATGTCAAACTATTGTTTTACTTATCTTTTTAATTATCGTTCTATAATCTTAGGCCTGATTATAATTATAATAATAAATTGCGTATCAGATGCGATTATATAATGAATTAAGATATAATCATTGTATACTTAGTGAACCTGGTAAACATTAAGTGATAAAATATTCTAGGTCCAAATATGAGCACACACAATACAACACACATTTGAATAAATACAGTTTACATTTAAAATTAAATGTAAAATATTAAAACATTTTACATTAAAATGCATTATCTATCTTCACCCTCTAAATTCGGATCAACTATATATATACCAGCAGAATATTTCTCCTGCAGCCTACTCAGTCCATATATAAATCCAATTTTTGAAGCGGGCATCATTTTAAATTGACTCAGTGCCTGGTAAGTGAATGTTGTGGAGTCAAGTAACCGTTCACAGTACGGTGTATCAATAGTCGGGTTTAAAAGGATATGCTGCAAAATTTAAATTTAAATTTAATAATTGCAAGGTTGTCGTGTTTCGCATATGATGAGGAATAAGTAAAGAAGATAATTTGAACATGATTACAACATTTACACATCATTACTGTTTTCCCTGGAAGCGCAGGCTGTACGCTCATACTACACTAAATACCAGTATTAAGACCCATGTAATAAGTGGAAAGTCTATAGCAGCCAGGTTTGCGACCACATAACCAATTAGTTAATTTAATTGGGCTCGGTGGCACCAACAAAACTTAAACCTAAAAGCTATCAAAATACTAAAGACGTCGGTTACGTCTTTAGTATTTTGATAGCTTTTCTATGTAAATTCTGTCAAAATGACACAGTAACAGTTGATTACGGTTAATGTAAAGTTCGTGCAATTGAGCCTTACTCTATGCAAAAGTAGTTTAACTAAATGAAGTGCATCGTAGACACCCGAAGAAACATTTTTATTCTTTTACCGATTTTTTACTCTATTTTCAATAAATTTTCCCTAGAATTATTTCGAAGGAAAAACCTGGATGAGACTAGCACAAGAGCGTGGAGATTGGCACAAGCAGAAAGAGGCGTATGCCCTGCAGTGGGAGAAGTCGGGCTTTGAATGATGATGAATTATTTCAAAACCCAACATTTTGGTCGCCGAAGCAGCAAAAAAGTGTTTTTTTTTTTCATTAGTGTGTTTTGTAAATATTCTATTTCAAAGCGAAATAGTAATGAATCTATGCGCTATGGAATGTGGAATCATTTTATATTATTAGATATACTTAATTCAAATTACACATGCATATGAAATGTGATCATCTTCAGTTTATTTATCAGCGTGTGAAAGAGAAGAACTTGCTTCAACCGATTTTAATGTACCTAAGTATACTACTACTACTATAGTTTACTATAGTTAATTAGAAAAGAGATTTTCTGCTCAATAAAAAAACTATTTGGGCATGAAGGAAATGTAAGGTATCCCATCTTTCAAGGTCTTATTTTTTTTTTTTTATTGTTGTTGCTGAGTGCCTGCACATTTCAATATTAGGGACTTAGAGAAGGGTAATGACTCCAAAGTAGTCCAAAGAACGCCGTCAGGAAAATGTCAGTGGAGACTATGGTTTTGGTCCCTACGGACCAAAACCGTACAGTTCTTCACTGACCTTTTCATTTCACCACGACGTCAATGGAGGATTTCCGCAATCCAATAAAGCTTTTACAATTATTGTCGGATAAAAGCTATAATAATGTGAAGCAAAAAATATAATTATATTAAAGAAGCTAACAAATTGCATAACCAACCAGATTCGCCTATTCATTCAAATAAATGAGTAGTTTTATTTATAGGCATTTCCACTATTATAGTGTAATGATACCTTGTATGGTGGTCACAATAATATTCTAATTGTGAACACCGCTTGTGACACATTAATTATCTCATAATATAGTAATGTTTAGTGACTATTTCAATAATATTATATGTCTATGGATTCAATCAAGCCATAAGTGAATAATTAGCATCCCCGTTATAATATCAATATGACGTGACTAACGTACTGATTGTCAACAAATAACATAAATGTAGGGTTGGCACCTATTTAATTATGTTTAATATTTATATGTCGCAGGCAACTTGTATGATTCCGCCGTTTACATACAGCGTCGTTAGTTTAAAAACGCTCGCAATTATGTAATATGCCGGAAGCGGGGCTCCTATTTCCGCGTCTGTA
Source organism: Xylocampa areola (assembly GCA_935421205.1). Taxonomy (NCBI): domain Eukaryota; kingdom Metazoa; phylum Arthropoda; class Insecta; order Lepidoptera; family Noctuidae; genus Xylocampa; species Xylocampa areola. The sequence goes on along the minus strand of OW285218.1, from coordinate 11,866,535 downwards.
AGGTCGCAAAAAAACACGAAAGGGATGATCATCCCCTTCGAACCTAACCTGTCCGTGTTGGGGTGCACGGGGTTCCCGAGCTCGCTTCGCTTGCTTTGCCTTCGGCATATAACATAACTGCGAGCGTTTTAATACTTACGACAACGTATATAAACGGCGGTATCATACAATTTGCCTGCGACATATACACAGTAAAATATTGAGTTATGAATAGCGGGGTTTGAAACATAAACAGCCATATCACCGATAGTAGGTATATTGATCACTAAATAACAGTGTCAATAAAGACATCATTTAGATATTCTTCTTTTCGTATCTCTTCCATCCTACTCTGTCATTTGTCGAAGTCACGTTATCGTACACTCCCTCTTCATTAATATCATCCCTCATATAACTTAAAATTTTAATTTACAGATTATATTTTATTTTTATACATGTTAAGGCCACGTAATAGCTACTTTTTTTTTATGAAACATTGTAAAATAATAGACATATTATAATAAATAAACTTCCATACATTTAAACTTTTATCGACTCGACGAGTTTGTCGACAAAGATCTGTGCTCGGACGGCTGTATTTTCTAGTCTTAAGTAGTTATAATCATCTTAAATAGAATTGAATTCGAACGGATGTTGCTGGAAATATATCAGAATTTCACTAGTACCGAATACGTTGTTACGACAAAATTCAAAAATTCTAATATTTTTAGTTCATATAGACCAGATTACAGGCACTTATGAAACGTCAAAGCTAAGTGCACGGTTCCAAAATAGTTGATCTTATGGAGAAGAACCGGCAAGAAACTCCAACAAATTAATTACTATCCAAGCGGTATTCTGGTAAGGAATTAGATCCCTTTTTAGTATCTTAAGTGGAACAACGGTCATGAGTGCTGTGCCATTCTCCTACCTAATAAGGTCTTTCACTAACCTTTACTGTGGTGGTGTGGTGTGGTCCCGAGATCGCAATAGCATTCACCGCAACCCAACATTAAGGTCTGCTGGAGTTATCGATGGATCACATTATTCGTGCAGGCCTGCTGGAGTTGGCCTGCATAGCCGGAAGCGAGAGATCGTCCAGATTAGATCATGGCGCTAAGATTGGCATACCTCTAGAGGTTAAGAGGTTAATTAAGTAACTGTGTCCTGATATACTGAATAACCTATTTCAGCAGGAAGGCAGGACTTCATATCTACATAACAGTTTCACTAATGGATTACCAACCATAATTATTTATTTATTGAATCTGTTGACTCGCTTATTAGCAGACACAATAGAAATAGGTAATAATGATACCTTTTGCGAGTACACAGACTAATGAACTGCCTCAGAAGTCTATTGGTCACAAGCATGTTTACTTAGTGTTAGGTCCTGGGTTCGATTCCCGGGTTTAGTAAAGCGTCATTGGGTTATTCTGTTGGGAAATGCTTAGCAGAATTTTTAGAGTTTGGAATTATGCCCAGTAGAAGACAATAGGTCCCACATGAGACTTCATAACAATATTAGTGAAATGTGGGCATACAACAGTATACACCTCTGCCTACCGCTCTGAGGAATCGAGCATGATGCTATGTTATTTACTAAATAAATGAATATTATAAGAACGGGCAACCCTACAGTTCGTTCGGTTGTGTGACATTTGGCTCACTTCCATCATGGCGACGACGCGACGATGACGCGTTGTAACATCTCTATTTCTATCAAACATTCCTGTATCCCATATATTTTATTATACCCGATAACAGTCCCCTTTTGCTGTTGTATTTGTTTTTCTGCTTATTCTATATTGCTTGAATGGTGATAAATTTTCCTGGCTGTTTGGAAAATGTATCGTATTTGTAGAAAAGAAGAAGATCCAATTGTAATTTATTATTCCATTTTTAAATTAGGTAAGTAATGGTTAGACCGCGTCAAATGGTCTGAGTTTGAAGTGTCGTCAAAACTTTTGGGTCAAAGCAAGTGTGGGGGACCGACTCCGCTTGACAGGAGCGGTCATTGCCCTTTACTTAAGCCTCGCAAAGTTCCGTTCTAATTTATATCGATGTTAAAATTTCGTAGCTTTAAAGATAAAATCGATAAGTAAGTACCTACCTATACTTAACTAATATTTTCGTAGGCATTTTAACCATCGGTTCGTCGCGTGGAGTCTTTAAAAAGGTTTTACAAATAATTAAAATTCAAACATTTAAAGCTATCCCTTGTAGTAGGACTTTGGGTAATAAAGGTTACTAAGATTTAAGAAAATAAGAATATAGTAGGCTACACAAAACTGGTTTGAAATAAAAAATATAATTGACACAATAGGGCAGGCGTGCTTTTTAATGTTTTAATGAATTTCATTTTCTTCGTATCGTGTGGTTGATATAGTTTTAAGCTAGTGATAATTAATTTCTAATACGCACATCATTTCGATAAATCAGTGGTGGGTACTTGGGGTAAACCTGCGACCTTTGGTTTACTAGTACAACAGTCATACATCTAGTTTATCACTGCTTTTGATTATTACCATAATGAAACTTGGGAATATTGATACAGGTAAATCTTTGAAAAGCATTAACGCATGCTTAGCGACTTTAAAGTTATATTTTTTTGTCGAAAAAGAATACGAACCGGATAAATATCCGGGAGGAGCAGGTTCGAATCCTGCTCACGACTGTATTCTTTTTCCACATGGGATTACTGTTTCCGTTACACTTCATCGTTTGACGTTACCCTTGGGTGAAAGGGTGACATATTAGTCTTTTGATAACAGTATGAGTCTATTAATGTTCACCGGTTAATACTCACGTGCATTTTTCGGGATTGCCCGACTAGTTTTGGTTCAGTTTGACTCGCGACATCGCCGCGGGCTCAGCTAATGACTAAGGGCTCCGTTCGAGTTCAAAACTAGTAGGGCAATCCCGAAAGATGCACGTGAGTAGTAACCGGTGAATATTAATTGAAATGAATATATCTCACGAAAGTTTTTATACAAAAAAAAGTATGAGTCTATTTCAATACACATATAATTCAAGAAGTACTCGTTCTTACTATCCTAGGCGACCGTTTTAGTGAAACAGCTCTAATAATGATCGTCGTGAGTGTGAGTAAATTAATTTCATGTTTACTATGACGTTTATTTAAACAAACGACCTCCCAAATGTCTTATTTTCCCACAATCATTGTTATCACTGTACACACTAAAAATTTTTATATTTGCCTGTCTGCATATTTGCTCCAGTCTTGAAAACTGCTGAACTGATTTTGATGAAATATTAAGTGTGATTTTAAGGAAAACCGTGTGGTGAGTTGTTGCTTAGAATAGTTTTAAGAGAGGGAACTTCGACACTTAATATAAAAAGGGAACCAGTGAAAATAAGTTACAGGGAAAAAGAATACGGTCGTGAGCAGGATTCGAACCTGCGGCTCCTGGATAAATACTCCAATAATATCCGGGGGGCGCAGGTTAAAGTCCTGCTCAGGATCGTATTCTTTTTTTCTTCCATTTAAAATTATAACTTTAGAGTTCACTAAGCATGCGTTGCTTTTCAAAGATTTATCTGTATAAGTTAAAGGGTTTAAGTATCCGTATAAGTTATCGACAAGAAACGGTAAGTAGAATAACCTTTTACCAGATGATGAATGGTCATAGGTAGTTCCAAGCCCTACAGGCGATTGGAAACGTTAACGTCGAAGTAATGGTCACTTTGTATGCTTTATATTTTCGCTCTGAATAATTCAGCTACAACTTACATAACATCACTTAACATAGCATCACGCCTGTCTTCCCCGAAGGGGTAGGCAGAAGTGTACACAATTGTACACCCACATTTCACCAATGCTGTTATTAAGTCCCATGTAATAGGTGGTGAGTCTATTGCCATCAACCGGGCACATTTCCAAACTCCGGGCTGCTACTGAGAATTTCCTAACAGAAAAACTCAATAACACTTTGCCCGATCCGGGAATCGAACCCGAGACCTCCTGGAGTCAGCGCTACGGACCACTAAACCAACGAGGCAGTTACAACTTACAATGTGACCATAATTTCGACGTAAGAAATCTTTGGGCTCAGGACGCGATCAATCTCCATATTTCGAAAGGCATGTTAATTTACACTAATATTATAAAGAAGAAAGATTTGTATTTTTGTATGTAACGAATAAACTCACAAACTAATAGCTCGATTTGAAAAATTCTTTCACCGTTAGGAAGCTACACTATCCCCGGGTAACATAGGCTATATAACATCATGCTATGACCAGTAGGAACGGAGCATTAACGCGGGTGAAACCGCGGGGCACAGCTAGTATCAGATAAAATACATTATCACATAAAATTTTACTATCAATAAGCCGTGATATCAAGTTTGGCAGACCCTCACGAGACAAAAAAGAAAATCCTTACTTTCAATACGATTGTCCACAAATCACTCGCCATACACAAGCAGCGCATTGCCAGTTGAAATCGATACAAATACATTTTTTTTTTTATTTTTTTTTTATTTTTATTTATTTTACACAATCTTACACTACCATTACAGGTTTACACCCAATGCGATAATGTGATTAACATTTATAAGTTAACAAATCGAGAGTCACCCTCACGAATTCCGCCAACGTACAATTAAAAATGTCAAGTCTTTGTGAGGCGTTGTTAATTAATCGTATGGCTCTTACAACTGGTGCAAATTTGCCAATATTAGTGCGAGCCACCGGGATGTCGAAAAGCCGTGCCCTCGGCGCCTGCCGCAGCCTGGTGTTTGGAACGAGCAGCCTCAACGAGCCTAATATATCAGGATTATTTAATCTACCTCGAAACACTTCAAATATATATTTTGCCAACGCTAAGTTACGCCTTACCTCCAGCTTATAATATCCAACCATTCCTATAACAAAGAGGGTTGGATACTTAAGTGGATAATAAGGGTAAACTCCGTATTGCTTAAGGTAAAGATACCGTATAAATTTATTCTGCATTTTTTCCACCATGAGGCTATATTTAGTCTCATGCGGGTTCCAGATAATAGCACTGCTTTCCAGCCTACTCCTAACCAATGCGTTATATAAGGATTTTACAGCTTCCGTGTTATTATAGTCCCGTGTTTCGCGCATTATAAAGCCTAGACTCCTAAATGCCTTTTTACACACTTGTTCAATATGTTTACTGAATGTCAGGTCTTTGGAAAACTGAACCCCCAGGTCACACACGGATTCAACCCGCGGAATGGCTACACCTTCCATATGGTACTTATAGTGTAGCGGCACGACCGCCCGTGTAAAAGACATGACGTTGCACTTTGAGACATTAAACAGCAGCTTATTATTCCGGCTCCATTCCACCACTTGATCAATGTCCGATTGCAATTTCAAGCAGTCTGCCTCGTCATTAACCCGGAGGAATAATTTCAAATCGTCAGCAAAGAGCAAGCAAATTGCATTCCGCGTTACTTCCGGTAGGTCATTTATCATTATGACAAATTCCATCGGGCCCAAGTTGCTCCCCTGGCTGACTCCTGAAAGTGTCGGATAAGGGCTCGAAAAGTAACCGCCATACTCCACATATTGCCTACGATTACCTAAGTAACTTGCAAAGAATTGCAAGAGGTCAGGAGTAAAACCAGCCAATGCAAGCTTAGTCAAAAGAACGTCATTATCCACACTATCGAAGGCCTTCTTAAAATCAAAATATGCGACGTCTAGCTGAGCACCAGCCTCAGAATCGAGCACAGGTGCCGCATGGTTCATGAAACATATTAAGTTGGTATTCGTGCTACGTCCCGCTCGGAACCCGTGCTGCGTATCACTAAGCTGTGCGCTTACCTGCGGCATAATGCACGCGCATAATGCCGACTCAAAAACCTTCGCGAATGTGGACAATACCGCTACTGGTCTATACCCACTTATTTCCGAACTTGCAGTACCTTTTGGCACAGGAGTCACTCTAGTCAACTTCCAGCCTTCCGGGTACATACGCTCCTTTAGACAAAGATTGAACAAGTAGCAAAGAGGCTTCGCTAGTACCATCCTACCATCTTTAGCAATATAAGGAGGGACCCCGTCTGGGCCCACTGACCGCTTGGGCTTGAGCCGCATTAGAGCAGCTAGTACGTCATTCAGTGACAGTTGGCCCACGTGGATGCGCGTGCCACGCTCCGGCGTCGCTCGGGCCGCGGCAGTCGCATCCAAAACCGGTGTCCTCTCCCCGTACACTGAGAGAAAGTAATTAGCAAACTCCTGCGCACCCTCACTTTCTGTTAATGGAGTTCCGTTCTTTACTAGCCGTGTTTTGCTTCTTTTTGAACGCCTGCTTCCAATAAAACCCCAAAACGACATTGGTTCCTTAACGAATTGTGATTCGATACGACTTTGGTAGTCACGATAAGACGTCTCAATTTTATTTTTAACTAGCGAGCGATAGTAAGAAAACATTTCATAATCGCTACTCGAAGCCGAACCACTTATTTTGTAAGCTTTATGCCAATAAGCTTTACTTTTAATGTCGCCTATGAGTTCAGTCGTGTACCACTCCGGGTAATTATACCGAAAGTGGCCGACTTTGGGTTTTTTCCTGGGCGTGCTATTATCTACAATACCATTAAATATACTATAAAAAATATCATATGCCTCATTGGCGCTGCTCGTTTCATACAATACGCTCCAGTCTGCTTTCGCTAACGACGAATACAACTTGTAAAAATCCGCCTTAGTAAAATTCCATCGCGGGGGGGTCGGTAACGTAAGCGGTGGCAGGGCCGGCGCAGGCGCGGCGTCCGAGCGTGCGCCGGTTCCGCGCGCTCGCACCATACTGACACATAGTGGCGGGTGCTGCCGGTCGATACGAGACAAACAATCCGTTTCCTCAATTACTGTTATTTCACTCTCGGGCAAGGTAGATAAAACGACGTCGAGTCTACGACTATTACAATTAAGCACTTCATTATATTGGCGGAATCCGCAATAGGTGACAAAATACTGATAATAACATTTCACGTCCTGATTTGTTGAATACATATTAAAATCGGCAACAAGTATTACCTTATCATATTGAGTACACAATTGTTCTAGTAGGTAAAACATATACATATACTCTCTTTCTGCCGTTCTAGGTGGAATATACGCAACACAACACAAAAATAAGAACTTATTCTCACGATGCACTGTTGCACACACAAGCTCAAAAAGATTATTGTCTAACTCAACACCGCCGGGCAGCGACACTCTCCGTATCTCGAGTCCGCGGCGCGGGGCAGCAGCCAGGAACACCCCTCCCTGCTTGCGACCATCTGTGCGGTCGCACCGGAGCATAACGTAACCATTCGGTATCAGTTCTCCATCATGTATTGATGCATTCAACCCACTCTCCACAATGGCAATTAAGTCGACCGAGGAGCCTAACAAGTTTTTGTAAAATGTTTTTAATTTCGTACGCAACCCTTGAGCATTTTGGTAGTACAGTTTCATACTATATTTAGATTTAGATCGCCTCTTTTTCGGTTGACCTGCGAGGGTTCCGAAACCAAAGCCATTCACTGAGTCGCGTGTTTACCGGCCAAACTTCCGCATTAGCTACTTTTTCATATTTACTTTCTGGTATTCCTATTTTAAACGATGAGTAATCGCGCTCTGTTTTCGGAATTATCTTCTCCACACTAATAGTGCCCTTAGTTACGTTACAAATGCTGGTTACATGGTCCATTACCGCGTCCATGGCTGTATCAGAATGCAACGACCATACGTGCAGATACTTTTTCTTTTCTATAGCCTGTAACGTATTTATTTGACTATTTTCTCCTCTCATCACGAATGTCCTATTAATTCTTCTTTCCTTATTCTTATTTACGACTTTGTTCCAACCTCCTCCTGCTTCTTCTTCCTGCTCTTCAGTCTGTGTGCTGTTGATTCTATCGTTGTATTGTATTTCCTTTCTTTCTTCCTGTCGCCTTTGCGTTATTATCTTAGGACTAGCCTGGTCAACCTGAACCTGAACCTGCCCAGTGCTCCCCAGACCAATCGAGGCATCCGGTGCTTTTTTAGTAGTTCCAACCTTACTGTGCTGCTGAGGTTTATTCAGAACTTTCGTAAGCTGGGTGTTCTGCTCTTGCGACTTCTTTGACCGACCGCCTTCTTTGCATTCCCTGTCTGCTAACTTAGCAGCTATCATTTTATTTTCGTTGGAGACTGAGATTATCCTTTCCTTTAAGTTATTAATTTCAGTCTGTAGCTTATCCAACTTTCCTGATACTATCTTCTGCATTGAACATTCTACTGCTGCTGTAATTTCTTGTCTAATAATGATTCTCAGCTTCTCCTCTGACAATCCTATCCAACTACTACTTTCATTGGTTGGCTGCCTCTCCCCATCTTCATCCTCGTCTCTAGTTAGTTGCATTCCTGTAACTTGCCGCTTACTCCTCATGGTAACGCCATCAAGGGGCTCGCTTGTGGTACCAGCAGCAACTGAAGGCTCTTCCGTATACGACTCCATTAGTTGTCGGATGGGAGTATTCGTATTGTTAGCCTTAGGTTGTTTACTGCGACAGTCAGGGCATTTCCATTGGGCCTTATTTTCAGCAGTCATCAAACTATAGCGTTTTTCTGCTACATTAGCACACAGCAAATCGTAGCGAAGCTTGCAAGTCGAGCATGCCAAGAACTCACGCTTTAAAAGTGGTTTTTTACATCCAGCACAGGAACTCATGGTTGAACGATATTGCACCCAAAGCGCCCGCACCAAAATATAATTTTGCTCGTCGCTGTTGTTTCCATCCGTGGTCGCGTAGCCAAGCTACGATCCGCCGTAGTCGCGCCGCTTCACCCGTAGCAACTAGCCGATGATTTCGTGCGCTTGAGTCGTGTTTCCGTGGCTCTGCGCGCGCTGCCCCGCTCCGCGTTTTAAATGACGCGGGTTCGAATCTGAGCAGGGTTTGACGACGGCACTTTTTCTAATATATTTATCCCTCTCCGAGCTCCGCCCAGTGGGCGGATGATTTCGGTAAGTACACAGTGAGAGTAAACGAGAATTTAATATTTCTCATGCGCACCAATCACAAAAATCCAATTCAAAAATTCCCGTAAGCTCCGAATAACAACGACACACGCGTCCGCTCATAACAGCGTCTCGACGTAACCTAGTAATAGGATGACAGCGAACACATGTCTTCCCAGTGCCTTTGCAATTAGCTGGCAGACTCGAGTTGACAGTGCTAGTTGCGGTTAGGTGACAAATTGACGGTAATATTCTGAAGTCCATTTGTCTGACTTATCATGTGATATGTGGACAATTGACGCTGTTTGGCAAAATACAATATAATGGTTTCCAAAATTATTTGAAGGTAGTTGTAGAATATACGGGGAATACTCCCCTGTTTTTTTATAGTGTGGAAAATCCATCTTGGACCGTGCCGGACTCCTACCGAGTAAAAACTACACTTTCCTCCTCAATCTTCACCGGGGTCCCGGAATCGCGGATGTATTCACCGCAACCCCGGTTATGGCCCGTCGAATTTAACGACGCACCCCGTCAAATGTGCAGGTCGGCCACAGATGGCCTGCACAAACATGCCACAGAGTTGCGCGCGCCAAAGCACGGCTCGCTGCAGTCTCGGGCCTGTCACTGGTCGGGCAACGAAGTACCCGTCACCAGCAGGCATCGCCTTGGAGGCCGGAGATCGTTTAGTGCCCTACGATGCCTGGTGCGTCTTCTGCGGCACGGGTGGGACGAGTTCGCCTCTCTCTCTCTCTACGCCACCTCCTTCGAATAATCCCGAATAGTTAATCAGAGGTACAATGTTATAAACCTACACTTCTCCGATGCAATTATTAAGTCGCATGTATCTTTGTGTCTTGTGTATGTGTAATAGGTGGCGAATCTGTTATAATCTACCGTGCACGATTCCTAACTCAGAATTGCCTTACACAAAATCTCTAGCTAACTGGGTATCGAAACAAGAACTTCACGCTCAGCAGCCGCGCTTACGACCATAAAACCAATGAGACAATCAACAAAAGGTTATATTTTTCTAAAAACAATATTGTTTATTCGTTTTGTCGTCTAACTATAACATCGGTTCTGTTTAGCAATATCTCTATGAGATCTCGATAACGTATCTTCTAGATACCCGAGGTTAGAGTATTTCTATTTTAAAGGCCGACTTTTATTGGAAACAGTAGAATGTGGTGAATACGTAAAAATAATATCTACAGAATATACACTGAGGCTTCATGAGGTCAGGAACATGGATAGAGTAGGTTGACTGCCTCGTTGGTCTAGTAGTCGCAAGTGCGGCTGCTGAAAATGAGGTCCTGGGTTCGATACCCAGGTCGGGCAAAGCGTTATATGGTTTTTTCTGTTAGGAAATTCTCAGTAGCAGCCCGGAGTTAGGCAGTTGGTGGTGTGACACCTACGTGCTTCGGAGAGCACGTAAAGCCGTCGGTTCTGCACCTGATCTCTCTCCGGTCGTGTCGCATTGCCGTCCCATCGGACTATGAGAGTGAAGGAAGAGGGAGAGCACCTGTGTTTTCGCATACACTTGTGCACTAAAATATCTCGTGCGTATTTGGCTAATCTTCTCGGAGATAGGCCGCCGTGACCGAAATATGGTCTGGAGGAGTATTATTATAGGTAGAGTTGTTAAAACCGCCCATAGGCCTCTGACTTTGCTTAGTGACTGCTTAATTACTTCCTTGCAGTAAGGTAGTACTCACTTACCGCGCCAAGTGACGCTGAAAAATATAAATGTAAATACGCGACTTCGTCTGCGGTGACTTCAGAATTTGGTCCAGCCGCGATAAAAGTTTCCTATGTGTTAATCCAAATTATAAACTACCTGCGTGACAAATTTCATCCAAATCCGTTCAGTACTTATTGCGTGAAAGAGTAACAAACATCCATCACAAACTTTTGCACTATTGGAATATTAGTCTCATCTACGTATCTACGTTACGTACATTATTTTTTTAAGCAGCAACATTGTTATTTTATTTTTATTTTCGGAAGCATATGTGAGTGTGGGCGTCGAAGTGTGGTTCCCCATCCATGATATGACCTCGGCAAGCGCACCTTAACCTCACTTATATTTAGCTGCGTCGTCACTACATATCTAGTGGGTATGACTATCACTACACCACTATATTGTATAGATAACACAACACGGTAGCTGTTATACACACTACATACATACACAGCCTAGGTCGTTATCTAAGTTTTTAGGTAAACATGTATTATTGATTTTTGCCCATAATACGCAGTGTTGTTATCCTGCTGAATGAACCTTTTACTAAAAGATATGCGACTTAAATAGTGGCAGTAACGAGCCTGTCTGGGAACTGTCTTGGAAGCCAAATACATTTTCACTCCAGGTACTTAAAAATAACACCTCCTATTACAATCCTATCGTTAGAATGTGTCGCCTTTATAATGAAGTGTCGCGTGACGATAATAATGGAATTGATGTCTTCTTAAATGTTACATATTGTAGTAGCGGAGTAGCGGTTTGGAATGAATGATAAGCATTCTTCTTCACGTTTCAGGTTGTATCTTTCGAGAAATCAATTTGTCCTTTATCATCTACCTATCTAGCAACCCTAGATATGTTAGTATCTATTTACCTACCAAACAAACGATTTTAATTATTATTTATTATTTTTGTAATGGTAGTCTATGTCAAAAATCTCTTTATCTTTATTTCTCTTTCTAGCCTATATTGTCCCACTGCATGACAAAGGTCTCCCTCTCCCTTTTCCACTCACTTCTGTTCCTTGCTAATGGTGACCAGTTTTTCCTGTGGGAGTCATGGTCGTCTCTCCAATTTGCCGTGATCTGCCGCAGTGACATCTAGCACTTAATTAGTCCCACTTTTAGCCATATCTCGTCATATTTGTCGTACGTAACTTATTTGATATGCAGCGAATACTTTCGCCCCATTTCTTAATCATACTTTGCCCCACACTAGGAATTTCTTCCTGTGTCGTGGGTGCGTTTACAGACATATAATAACACAAGCACACTAACACCCAGACCCGGAGCAATTATCCGTAGATCGTACAAATATTTGCTCCGTGCAGGAATCGAACCTGCGACACCAGCGCAGCAGTTGGTCTCTCGACCACTGCGCCAACCGCGCTGTCAAAAGTATATCACTTAGGTATAATATAGTCCTTAGCATGTTTTTTAATTCAGTTTGATATAATTTGATGACTTTAAAAGTTTTATAGGGCATTGTAATGACAGTTGTTTGTTGAATCCACCCTAAACCTAGTCGTGCTTTATCTAGGTCGCGAATCAAGGTCTAATCAATCGGAAGCCCGAGCATAAGAAGCCGAAGCCCGAGTGTAAGAAATGTGCATACACTTTTAATCCCATCACTAGAACACGTGTAGCATGCAACGGTTTACATAAGGTCAAGATGGCGCCGTATAGTATATAAGTATAGACATTTGAAAGTACATAGCCTTTACATTTGAACACCATAGCCTGATTTGTGCAACACCTAAAAAAAATCTCCCGGGATACATTTTCCGTGGCGTACCGAAGACATTTTAGAGAAGCAACAATCTAAAAAAATATTACAGAATAATATACCTACGTCAGATCGCAGGTTCGAAAATACGTCGAATTTGAATCCACAGACTTTTCATATCATTCGTGCGTATTATAAATTGAGACGCCAAATGAAAACATCGTAAGGAAATCAGCACGCCTGACAGATGTGTTTTCGATGGTGTGTAAAACAATATCAGAGGCCTGCGGGGGGATAAAGATCTGAACCATCATTCGGTCATGTTTGATAGATATTTTCACAAAGGATATTCGCTATGGGATTTTTACCCGTCCGGGTAAATAGTAGCTCCGGGCATAACTATATGAAATATTGGGAAAAGGTTTGAAACTCGAGAAATTCGATCGAAACTGGTTTTCGCGGTAAAAGTTAGTTTGTTGGTTGATTGAATCTGAATATGATTTTCCGTGCAATTTTTGCGCCAGACTGTTGTGTTGTTAGAAGTTGAATAATTTTTTATATGTGTACCTACCTATTTTTAATTGGTAAATAATTAGTGCGATAAAAAATATACATGCAAACAATTTTGTGACTCCGTCGCAAATTGAAAACGGTTTAACAGGAACCGTTGTCCTCCTGTTATATGTGTTTAAGCATAGTCAAGAAGAAAGGACAGGTATTGTTAATAACAAAGTTAAAAAAAATCACACACACATTGAATAGATAGCGATGACGTCACCAAAACACGTATTAAAATGTGGAGCAAGCATTCGGTTTAGTGAGCAACTGGAGTATCTATCTGGGAAGTGCAGGTTCAAATCCTGTTCACAACCGTATTTTCAAACTGACCACGAGTGAATTTACAATAAATTCTTTAGCATTTTTTGGAAATCTAGATAAAAGGGTTCTGAAGATTAAGTAATTTGTATATGTCATAGTAAATTTAGACTAGACATCCACTGTTTGACGCCAAGTTACCAGAACAACGCTTAAAAAGCCGGCACAGTTTTTTAAAGGCTAGGCTCACCGCAAACTGTGGCTAGGGGCTTTTCTACCACCCACTAACTACATAGAGCCCAAAGAGACCCTAGCTGCGGGGCACGAATATTCCTGGCCTATATGGAGGTCCCTTAATCGACTCCGGACCAAAGTAGGGCGATGTAATCTCAATATGAGCAAATGGGGGTACATTAACGAATAAGCCACCGGATGTTAGTGTGGAGTCGACCCACAAACAATGTCCCACCTACTGTCTTGCTCTTTATGCCCTAACACCTGTACATTGACCTATACACAGCCACTCATAACTCCATAGACGCAAAATTTTGGGCACATCAAGTGTGAATCTAGGGAGAACACGAAGAAGAAGAAGAATAGTAAATTTAGACTAAAACAGTGTGGTTTTAGAGTAAATATTATATATATAAAAAATAAACTGATATAGTCTGGCCAAATAACGTTTGTAATAGATACTTTCTCAAAGGAATTTCCACGCGGTTACACAAAGACATTTATCTAAAATAAAATAAGTTAGTGCTTTACTTTACTGTTCAACGTACTCTAACAAGAACTTAATTAAGTTTCATATTTCGCTCGTAATTCTAGTTAATGTGTCGTTATTTTAGTAATTTTAGCCGACAAGGTGGTTTCACGTAATATAATACACGTAATACCTATGTACAACTATCTACCTATACATTTTTTTTCTGAATATTTTGATATAACTTGATTGTTATAATTTTAAACTAGAACTCCTACTGACTGCCTCGTTGGTCTAGCGGTCGCAAGCGCAGCTGCTGAGCGTGAGGTCCTGGGTTCGATTCCCAAGTCGGGCAAAATTTTATTGGGTTTCTCAGTTAGGAAATTCTCAGTAGCAGCCCGGAGTCAGGAAGTTGGTGGTGTAACACCCCCGTACTTCGGAGAGCACGTAAAGCCGTCGGTCCTGCGCCTGATCTCTCTCCGGTCGTGTTGGATTGCCGTCCCATGGGAATATGAGATTGAAGGAAGAGGGAGTATTGTGTGCACCTGTGTTTGCGCATGCATACACTTGTGAACTATAATATCTCCTGCGTACTTGGCTAATCTCCGTTAAGATAACAGATTAATCACGTGTATTATTGTTTTTTGTTTTTCCTGACGTGTCGAACACTTTTCAGCGTTTGTGGTCGGAGGAGGACGAGACGGGAAACGTCAGGAAAAACAAAAACCACGTGATTAACCCGGATAAAAGTTGTTTTATTGAAATGTGTAGTGATCGCGAAAACTGTTATTATTATCGATTCTTCTGTTCACCAATACTATATGGTCATGTTTACGAATTATATTATGTAGAGAGATAAACAATTGTATAATTATACGATCTATAATGTTTGTATCAGAAACAATGTCAGGAACAGATTATAATTATTAATTAATCAATGGCATGACATAGAGCTAATTGCGATTGCATTGAATACTGTAAGTACCTACTCTAGTTATTTTTTCATAGCTATGTAATTCCAGTGAAGCTGTGTTACTAGATTAAAAAAAACTTACAAGAGGTCAATTCACTTTCTTTTTTGTATGAGTTACAAGAATGTTTACAATTTATTACAATTGATCAGATATCTTAAAATTAAATTTTACCTGCATCTTCGTTGTCAATATCCATAATTAATCCTTGCTAGTAATATAAATCACTAACACACATGTCCTTTACATAAAACCCGTAATTTTGCTACATTATTCACTGTTAACCGTAAAACTATTCAGATAATAAAAGAAGATTTACTCCTCCGACATTCATCGATTCAAAAACGTCAAATCGAATCACAAATTCACAAACTAGCATTAGTGACGTCCACTCTATAATATCGATATAATTTTTAAATAAATAATTTGATACGAACTTGGTAGTCGCTTGCGCGGTATTAGTTAGAATAGTTTAACGAACATCAAACGCGTTGAATATCACTGACAGAGCAACACGTTATCTACTAGTAACTCAATACACAGCCGTAAACAAACCGGCAGCAGTACTCATTAAACGCCTGCGCACTACAACACACTGATTTAATACTGCACATCATTTTAATTTTGTAACTCTATTCGAGTTAGATTTAGACCAACATCTTAAGCCACTGTTACCAACATTTTAGAACTATCAAATCGTTTTTTTTATAAACTCACTCATCGGCCAGTTCTAGAGCCTTGACTATAATTGTTAATTAAACTATAATACAAACTCATTCTAACTGAAATCGCACGTTTGTCACAAACATCGTCACGTTTTCCCACGTGGTTCGCGTTACAATATTTATCACTGTAGTTGTAAAGCGTGTTCACATTTACTTAGCAACGATAAACTATTTAAGATATATTTAATTTAATTAATAGCACCGCGATGTTGTTGCACGCTACCGGAGAACTGATAAGCGCAGGCGCAGGCCGCGACACGCAGTCATGAACTAAGAGATATTCAATGTGTGATATTACACACCATTTTTAATATTACAGCATCGTGTTAGACTCGAGTTAGCGGGGAGATAAAAACATTGGCATATGAACGTGGACGAAGGTCGACACGAGCGCCTCTAGAATCGATTATCAATTAGCGTTATCGAGCGATTATCGTAATCGCCTCTCTAAGATTATTTATTTGTTCTATTGTTTGTTACCGTTGGGAGCTACGTAGCTTCCGTGACGTAATGTGACGTCAGTAATATTTATGAATTTTGTTTGTTGTTTACGTAGGTTGGCGCTAAACTGAGGGCTTAGGAAAACACGGTCTAAAACTTTAGACACGTGATCAATACTACGTATGGTGCAAATGTAATAAATGTAATAATATTAATATTGTGTCTGTGATTGTATATAGGTCATCACAGTTTATCGTTACTACTTGAAGATTTGAGATATGTAGGTATATTGGGTCGACTTACATCGCCGCGGAAGAGAAGGAAAGGGAAGCGTCTGTAGTATGTACGTCCGTATTTTGAACTCTATCTCTATTCCGTCACGTACAAACGAGATATGAATAAGTAACGAGTAGTTACCGCAAATTAACGAGAATTCTCGGGAAGACGCGCTAAGGGGTCATCCATAAAGTACGTCACACTAATTTCGTGATTTTTTGACCCCTCCCCCGTCCTTGTCACAGTTGATCACACTTGTGAGACCCCCCCTCCCTAGTGTGACGTCACATGTTTTGCAATTTTACACTTAGAAATTATTAAATTTAAACATCAGTTCCGAAATTAGTTTTATTTCCATTAAAATTATTTTTTAATAGAATCAACATCAAATCAAACATTTGAAAAAATTTACTTGTTAACTCGCCAACAAAACAATTTAAACCTTATGGCTATACAGATAAGAGTTGGAAATATTTTTAAGTTTTTCGTCAGTAGTTAGATTTTGGCACTATAAAACTTAGATGTATTAGATTTTGAAATGTGACGTCACGAATCTTAGGTCCCCTCCCACCCCTTGTCACATCATGTCACACTTCCTCGACCCCCTCCCCGCCCCTTAAGGTGTGACGTACTTTATGGATGGCCCCTAAGCCGGGTAACCGTTTATTGACAAATATTGTAAAAAATTCACTGTATTACCCTTTCCTTTCGCGGCAATGTAGTACCTACAGGTTTCCCTGCGATGTTTTCCTTTTACGTACGTATGTGGTATTGCAATTACTAGTAGGTACATAATGTCATCGATAGGTCGCATTGCAAGCCAAGTTTGAAACGCAAAATCGTGCACAAAAAGCGGTTCCCAAACCTCCGGACAATTGCGACACTTCAAACAATATAGTTATTGTACGATCTGTACATTAGGTGGTAGAGTTCTAATAAAAAATGAAACTTTTGATTTTTAATTGTGATAATTTATATTGCTTCTTGATGCTTGCGGGTTCTCTATAATTCTAATTTGAAGAAACACGGATACTTTAACTGAATAAAATTGAAGAACTGATGAATGGCGTCTGCTCTCGTATTGCCAGACTGGAAGGGTTATTTTTTGAGGAACTGTTAAAACCGATTATTTGTTTAAGAAAGGTTAGAAAGTTCTGTTTGAAATGTTGCCATATACAATTATGCAATCAATTATTAGACCTGACTAAAAATTTTATAAGTAAATGGATATTTTGAATGAGAATGAACATGTACATTTTCGATTCACAGTGATTACCAATTAAATAAATAAGTAGTGTTACGTATTATACATACACAAGGTTTCATACGTACGAAGTTGCTAATTATAAAGTACGAACTGATAATTTTGGCTGACAATCGCATTGATGACGTATTCAATCCTCTCCAAACAATTGTACCGATTCTTATCGTAATGTTTAACATGCGAGTAGTATTATAGCTGTAAGTATAATGCTATAGCTTGCTTTATTGCTCTAGCGGTGGCAAACACAGATGCAGGGCACTAGGTCCTGCATTCTATTTCCTGGTCGCGAAAAGTGTTATTCAGTTTATATGTAAGAAAAATCTCCCAGTCTCTAAGTAGTAACACGGATTTTGGAATTGTTTCTGGTAAATGACAATAGGCACACCACCAAATAACAACTAGCCAAATAGATTCCTAATAACAGCAACAGTAAAATGTGGAGACCGGAGAGTGAGATAAGACTTCGGGAAAATATGTCTCTTCCATGGGAAAAAAATACATATTCATTACTTTTCCATTTAATGAGGTGAGTCAAGTCACGTATTGAAGCTAATCCGTCATAAATTAAGGTGCATCGATGAGAAAAATGAGTCAATAAACAGTCGCTTAATGCCGTTCACACGTGACGCGTTATTTTGACGTTTCTGCTGGTTGGTACAAAAAATGGCGGCATAACGTGACGGGAACTGTCAAAGTTCAAACATGTGAGTTTGTTATAAATTTATTTAGAGATTGATTGATTGATTTGATTTTTCAAGGTCTTTATTAGTTACATGGTTTAAAAAATACAGTTTACAAATGATCTTATTCTATTTGTACACAAATCAGGATTTAAGTTGTTACACAGGCTAAACGCCTTTACAAACATTACAACATATTATTACTAAATATTGTTTATCTTAAGTTAACTTAGTTATTACTTATTAATATTATTATATTACTGGGTATTATGTGCAAGTCTTAGTAAGGACTCACATATATTTATTATGTTTAGGTTACGCAATGTACTTTTATTATTCCAATAATAATATTATAATAATGTGGTAAGTAGCGGGTACTTCGTAAAAGATCGAGCATTCACCGGCCGTAAGAACGGCGCAGGCGTCGGCTAGTAAGCGAGCTGTCGTCATGATGCGTCACGTAGGAAGTAGTGATGGGGTAGTCGGTATTGATTGTACGTGCGGGCGTACGGTAATGTGCTAAGTCGAGTTTTACCTATTGACGATATGAGAATGTTATGATGTGCTGGGTTTTTCTTTAGGTAAAATCTACGTGAAATTTTTAAAATGAATTCTTTTATGAATGGATATTTTAAACGGTTGTGTAATCTTTTAAGGTTTGTGCGAAATGGTGTGTTATATGACAATTTTAATGCTTTATTTTGAATAGTTTGGATTTTGCTATATTTATTTTCTGTGAGACTGGACCAGACAGGTGCTGCGTAAGTAAGACAAGGTCTAACAAGTGTAGAGTAAATCAGCAATTTGGTTGAGGGGCTAAGGACTGATTTACGGTTTAAAATTGGTTTTAACGAATTTAGGGCCTTTACACCTTTGCTTATGATTAGTTCAGTGTTCTTGTTCCAGTTGAGGGTTTTGTCTAAAATAACTCCCAGATATTTTACCGAAACACTCCATCTAATATGAAAGTTCTCAATTTTTACAGGTCTGTTGGGAAGTGCGCGTTTTCTGGTAAACAGAATGCCTTCGGTTTTCGCTGAGTTAAGTTTAAGTTTCCAGGTTTTAAAGTAACTGCTGAGTAGTTCCAGTGAATACTGTAGGCGTCCAGCCACTACATCAATATCGCTGTGTGTTGTAAATGTTGCCGTATCGTCAGCATAGATTGCAAGGTGCGTGTGAGCCTGTCTAGGTATATCATTCAGATAAAGGATGAAGGCGTAAGGGCCTACCAGTGAGCCTTGAGGCACACCGGCTGGGATGGTCTTAGAAGCAGAGTGGTCTTTGCCGATATAAACGGAAAATGATCGGTCTCTTAAGTAGTTCTGGATGACTTTCACTAGACACTGAGGTACTTCGAGTTTTATTAATTTGTGTAATAGACCTTCGTGCATTAGAGATTGATGTAGGTATGTTATTAATATGCTATTAGTGCTAGTTGTTTTTGTTAAACATAGGAGTCGAAAATTATTGCTACGTTTATAATCATTTATGTTGAGTTAGGATTATCGATTTTTTCTAAGGAAAAAACTAATTGGAACTTTAAAAGTACAACTTAATTCTGACATGTCACTAATGTTTTTATAAACACAACTACGTAGTCTTGTGTAGAAGGATAGTTACGAGACTAGTTCTTTCTAATAATCTTAATAATAAATAGGGAGATGAAAAAAAATACTTTTGGTTTTTTATTTATTATTTCTAACTAAATGAGGAACTGGTTTACAATAACTGTGGAGCGTTACATATTAGTCTTTTCCCAACAATATGATAGTTCAAGCTCACAGTAAGAATAGTTTCTAACCGATAGAAAAGAAATGTATTAAATCATATATAATGATATATTTTTATACATGTCGTGGCCATGTAATGCCGATATTAATAAAAAATTTCAAGGAAAAATTGAAAAATAATAGACATAATGACATGGAATGTCAAGGGTCGCGGGTTCAAGCCCCTTTCTTGTCTATTATTTTTCAATGTTTCCTTGAAAAATATTAATTAAATGTATTAAATTTTTTACAATTGTTATTACTGGTAACACCATTCTATAGAGGAGAAATAATTAAGGCTCATTTCCATCACAATTTTAACCGTATCTAACCAACATGTTACTGTGTCATGTTGACAGAGACATAGGAAAGCTATCAAAATAATAAAGTAACGCGTCGATTAAGGTTAAAGGAGCCATAAGCTTTAAACAATTGAATTGATTGAAGGTTAAAGTGAAATTGGTGCAACTGAGCCTAAGTGTCACTCCCTCGAATTCCGCCAATGAACAATTAAAAATATAATTTGTCCATTATCTCTGCAGAATACGAGCATGTCACATTTCAGCGGAAGAAAATAGTCTTGTAATTTTTCTTACATTTTCTTTTCAGTTGGTGACGCATTTTGTAATTTTTTTTTAAAAGCATGCATTGCTTACATTTTGTTTAACCACCAAATCCGTTTTTGAAATTATGTCGCATAACTTAAGAAAAAAGTGGCGTAATTTTTCCTTGGTTTTATCTGTAGATACTTAATTTGTTTGACGCTTGGTACTTATGTTAATTCTATGACATGTTGATAAAAGCTCTTATTATAATGATGAAGAAATGTAGATGTCGTTTTTCATACGATCAGTCAATTTTATTTTATTTTTTGACGGGATAATTTTAAATAACTTATTCACTTCTCTCTCCAGTTGACGACTGCAAAGTGCTAAATTAAGTGAATTAAGTTTGATGATTTGGTTCAAGCTGACTGTGGCCAGCCTGCGCAGCCTATTTGGAAAATACAAGTGAATTTTTGAAATGGGTGTGGATGGCCAAATCCGAAACTATAAAGAATATTGAAAAATACAAAAAGGAGTATCGGGCCCGATTTTGATGAAAACTAAAAATGCATCATTCGATTTTCTTGAAAAATCTATATTCTTACGCAAGAACTGAAAAAAAATAATAATATACAATACAAGCTGTTGATCTGTACTCGTGCTATATTTAAAGAGGTGAGTATACTGCTGGAACCGAACACGAGTCAATAGGTACAAAGAAAATCATTTTTATGATTGACACTCATAAAAAAAACAAATTCGCCCCGTGTACTACGTCACAGGGGGACACAAAACCAAATCGTGCGGAAACATTAAAAAAGGCATAGGAATTTGACAATCCTTTGACAATTATGACAACTTATTCTTATGTTAGAGCCGTTCGGGGCATTACGGGGCTTATTCTGAAATACCCATTAATATTTTGAACAAAATTTTCACTTTTACTCTATTAATTAACCAAACGTTTTATAATTTGCGCTATTAACGCACGGCACGGCACAGTTTAAATGACTGCGCCGTGCCATATTTATAGCGCAAATGATAATGTATGTGTGACTGAATTTACATGTAATCACAGTTCTAACCTAACCTTCTTCCTTATCTTACCTACCTACTACCTTACTCTTATTTTTTTCAACCAGAAAATCAATTCCAGCAATCAAACGATCAAAGAGATGTTCACTTTTATATAAAATAACTAATTTAGCCGCCTCGAATGTTCACGCGTTAAAATCTACTAAGCCGATTAGATACGGCATGTATTACATCACATGCAGAATGGCGTTTTATCATAACGCGTCAGACATCGAAGGCCATCACTTTTATGGGAGGGCTTCCCGTCTCACTAGTAATGAGGGAATTTTCATTACACTTGTGATATAGAAGCACTTTGTATAATCCAGAGCGGCGTGTTTTTATCTTATTTTAATATTTCGTGTTCGATTTTCTTATCGACGTTGAAATTTTGAAGTAGCTTCAATATGCACTAAGGTGTGGTAACACGGTGACGCGGGAGTGACAGTTCAATAGAAATTTCGATTCCGACACGCATTGATTTGATTATAAAACCCGATACTTAGTTTAAAAAAAGTAATAACGTTAATACTACGAAAAGGAAGTTTATAGCTACTCTACACACAGATATTTATTCTATTATAATTTTAATATAACGTAATATAACAAGCCCATTACTATCCCACTGCCGGGTAAAGCCCCTTCTCTAGCAGAGACGGCATGAAATTTTTTTTTTTCCTCACGCTTTAAGTCGATGTTTCATCACGATGCTTTTCTTCAACGTATGTCTACTAACAACAAAAATAAAAATAAGGGACATAACCAACTTTAACTCTTGATTTGAAAACGTAATAAATTACTCTTACAGAAAAACAGCTTTCAACTCAATAAATTGCGTGTATTTTATTATATTCGCTTATTGCTTCCTGTTTCTTCTCGTTTCGAACACTTGCAGCGTTCGTGGCCGCAGGATGACAAATTAATAAGTTTTCTTCATAATGATGAACAAACTATTGTCACTTTAAATAAAATGTCAATCAACAACCCTACTAGTCCTAGAGAGACCTCTTAAGTTCGCTGGTTTCCTTATGATTTCTTCTTTCACTGTCTTAAGCAATTGATAAATAATTTCTAATTCCTACCCACTACATGATTTCGAAAGATATAATTTGCGCCGACCTGATCCAAATAACTTGGGACCAGGGCAGGGAGACAAAGATGAAGACATGATATTGAATCGTATCTGGGGTTCAGTTGCGATTTTTTCCTCATTAGTCCAAAAGTCAACACTTAAGCTATCACTGCTGTTAATAAAATGGTGTATGTGTATAACCCCTTATTGAGCTAGCGCCACCTATACCTAGCCATGATTAGCCGTAAGAGCCGGGCTCAAGATAAGGGCCCTGTCACATACTGCTACTGACACGAGTATGATGCGTAAAAAGTTAACTCAGTTCATCTCTGCATGCTATAGATATCAAGATGTGATATGTAATGCATTCTGAGGAGATTCCTTTCTCAGATATTCCGACTATTTTGGCTTACATACAAATTTTTATAAACAGTCATTCGTGTATTTATATGTTTTGTTGTATCGGTACCAAGGTAACAGGTCCATTTTTGATGATGAGCCCCATTCTGATGAATATAAAATAAATTCAGACCAATAAGTCCAAGCCTAGTTTAAGCCAAGTTTATTAGCCTGTTGTGTCCGACTGTTGATTAAAGGCCACCCTTTCCTCTTTCATTCCCTTTCAGTCCCTATTTGTTGCTTTCTAGGGCCAATCTTAAGAGAAGTCAAGTCCGTCTCGCCATGTTCTTCTGACTTGCTGCGTCATTTAAAGCCTTTTCCTCACCTACATCTCTGGTCTGTGTAATAGATTACCTTATAAATACAGAACTTATATCTAACCAGCAGTGAAAACGTAAAAAAACAGTCAGAAATAATAAAATCCCGTAACGAAGCTTACGCAGTTTAATATTTGAAAGCTTCCTAATCCGGCTTGTAATAACATTTTCATGTAACCGAGTTTTAGCCGCAAATAACAATGGACGTCCAAATTGAACCTAATAGCTGTTGTGTTCTCGTTAAAATGGAATATGACTCCCAATTTCCATACAGATCTAAAAATTATGGAAAATGTGGCACGTTTAAGTACAATTTAGTTAATATCAATGTGTCTGAACAGATTTTTTGCTAACTAGGACTATTCATTGAAGTCGGCTGAGCACGTCTTTTTTGATACCATCTCTATCTGCCGCCACCGCAGTAGTCACTTTTCAATTTCTAGCCCTATCATGTTTCACACCATCCATCCATCGTTTTCTTGGTCTACCTCTATTGTTGTAGCCATGAATCAAAAATTTCATCATCATTCCCTCCAAACCTCAGCCCGTATCATAAGAAACGATTTCCACACAACTTCTTGGTCACCGGCACCACTTTCAGACTCTTTCTTCTAGGATTAATCTGAAATACTATCTGCTTAACATTTTTCCAATATTTTTTTCTACTTTTGGGGTCCACTATAAGTATAACTAATACCCGAAATCCAAATCGAGTACTTAATAAATAACGAGTATTGTTAGTATCATTATAGTAGATATCAATATGGGTTAATTCGACGTCACGACGTACCTAGGCCTGCTTTGTCGAGCTATTGTCACTGCAATAAGGTCAATATGTGTTCAGAGTCTGGATGTTGGCCAATCATAATTGTATTCAATACCGAGAGAATCCCACAGTGCTTTGAATTTGAAACGACTGCTGAAGGCAATTAATATTTCAGATTTTAAATGAAATTATAGATAAGAAAGCCTTATTTAAGTTTAATTACTAATTGTTTAACCTTTTCACTAAATCACTTTTTATTAAGTCTTTATTCATAAGCTACAAGGATATATCATTTTAGCAATGATGAAAAAATTAAAATATAAGAGCTGACTCGACTGTCTGAAATTGCTAACACGACCCGAATTGCTGTAATTGGAGTTTGTCTTTTCGAGAAAAGAGACAATCTTCAGCACTGCAGTTGTATAATATTTATCATAAAATAGAGAATGAAATTACATCAACGTGAACAATTTCAAACGTGACTAATGAAGCGCATAGATTTGTGACAAAAACGTGGGCACACGAAAAACTAATTTGGCATTGCATACAAGAATTATACTGCAAGTAAGTTTTTGATTGTAATTCTGTATGTGTAATGTGATCTACCTAAATTAATAGAATTTGACTCATTCTTCAAGTTGGATTCTTTGCGACATTTTCGTGGCGTTCATATTTTTATGAAATCATTATATTTTTGTTATAATTTTCATAAAATTTAAGTTCGCTGTATATCAATGAATTGTGTATATTATGTATTAATGAAAAAAATTATATTTTGAAGTTTCATAAAAATATTAACGCCATGAAAATGACACAAAGAATTCAACTTGAAAAATTACCCATTTCTCGTCCGTCTACCGTAAAATGAGTCGGATTTGGTTCCTAAATGTGCTCTGCCACGTTATGGATAGATCAAAATTATATAAATAGATACAGATACCTAATAACCTACATAGATAAATAGACTGACAAACAATACTTAAAAAAACAACAAATAATTGATAGAAACATCAGATTACAGCCACTTTCAACGCCTAGTTACTTTGGAAAACCAGAATAGTTAACAAAAAGTATGAAGGTGTACAGAAACTATTGTAAACCCTATTCTGTGGGTGGTTAGGTTGAATATTTAAGTTTTTGTTTCAGGTGAACCTTCAAACCACCTTATCAGCTATTATCGTTATCACGGCAATGACGCACGGGTGACAGCAGCGGCCACTAATTTACATGTACCTATTTGCTGTAGGCCTAGTTTGGCTTAGCACTGTGTCATCGATATTGCTGTGACGAATTCGGAAATGTTCACAATTTGCGGCGTATTAATTGAAGTTTGAGAATGTTGAAGTTTTAAAATGTTTTGGGTGCGTTTAGTCTGCTGGATATTCTTATCCAAGATTTAAATGAAGAATAAGTAGGAGAGATTCGAGGTAGGAATTCATGATTAAATAATAACAAAACCGATTTAGAAAACTAACTATGCTTTCAGTAGACTAATAGAAATGAACACATAGGTATACATTTTTGTAGACAACGTTACACATTTTAGAATTATTAATGTAAATATATTGTAGGTAGCGAACAAAAGATAGATATAACAGTAGGAGGTTATACGGGTAAAATAAGTGCACTAAGAACGAGAATCAATAGGAAAAGTAAAATAATAATATAAGAAGAAGATTTTTTGTTCAATCAGTATTTTAAGATTAGCAAGCATGATGTAAGCATCCCTACAAATTAATACAATATGCAGTCGTACGTTTCGATTTCCAGGAATGCTATCTACATGAAGTCAGGTTCTGTGCGAAGTGAAGGGGTTATAGAATTTCTTTTAAATATTTGGTAACTGAATTCGGTTCAATATGTTGAAGAACAGATCAACAGCATTCTAAACTGAGCAGCAAGCATGAAGAGGTTAATGAACGCCGATGAAGCGAATGAGGTGTGTTAGAATCGTTTGTCATACTGTCAGCCTATATCATACATCTCACTGCTGAGCAAATACCTCCTCTACCCTATGTAAACATCGTAGAAAGTAGAAAATATTCTTTGTCTTACTTTTTCATTCCGGAAAATCCATTTTAGACTATGTACTGACTATAAACCACGGTTCTCCCATAATCTTTACTGTAGTATCAGAATCGCAGCTGCTTTCACCGCAACCCCAGCAGGTTGTGGAATGCGGGTGGTAACGATGGACTCCATCACCAAAATTTTTGCCTCCCCCAATTGGAACAGGCGTGATTATATACCATAACTCTTAAATTCGTTAGTCACAATAAAAGCTTTAATATAGAAAAAAAAGAAAACTTTAAATATACGATAAAAAATTCTGGCATCTCCAACTGCACAGTTGATCACGCTATCATCTAATGAGGCTAAGCATCAAAGTCACGAACGAAATAATCCATGAAATGCGTCATAATATCTTCTATTAGAATATACAGAAATATTTTTGTTCACAACGAAAGTATTTGTTGAGTACGTCGCACAAATACCTACGTCAAATAAAGTTGTTCTAAAAATATTTGTGTTTGTTCTTTATCTAACGTTGCTATGGTTACTAATGGTTGAGTTTGTAGATAGCCCGTGTATTCGATACACGAATAAATAGCAATCTATCAATGAAAACGATATTTTGAATTGAGGAAAAGGGATTTATCCTGAAAATGTCCGTTGAGGAAACACTTTAAGGCGATGATCATCACAATTAACGAAATGATTAGTTATAATATTAGCACACAGTAAGATGCTGCTTCCATACGTTTCTGTATATCCATAGTAAAAAGTTCAGAAGATATGAATACAAATTAAACTTCAATAATATACTCGTAATTAAAGGTCACAATATTTAATTATGACTCAAACTTTTACAGTAATGTTGTACTTTCCACCTCTCAAAAAACGAATGCCCAAACTCCTCGTTCTTTTACATACTTTTTAATTTTTTAAATAAAGATGTGTAACAATAAGGTTTTAATAGTTTATATCATAGTTATTTTTTTACAACAATAATGGGACGTAGTCATTTCAGCTACTAATTTTACGTTACTATTTTTATTAAATATAACTATAGCGTATGTGTATGTCCCATAAAAATATTCTAATTCTATGGCATATCCCAATGATTACGTTGTCTGACATTCAGACACATCTGGTTGGACTCAAAGCCGACTCATAAACAGTATTATTATTAAAAGAAAAGATGGGCATGTACGTAGAAAATTCAAGGGCCGTTGAAGTTGCGACTTACTGGTCTAAATAAGTTTTAAAATAATATTTTTTGTGTTGTTGACAGGAAAAAACGGGAAGAAGAAAAGGAAAGATCAAATATGGATAAGATATTTCAGATAAAACGCCTAATTAAGAAAACAACCGTTGTTTTACTTAGAAGACGACTTTTCTTCAGAAACACCTAAGTCAATTGCGCTGTGTTCACCTACCTACATCAAATTTATTAAATCTCGATGAATAAGACAGTGTAATGAAAAATGTTTAAATTGGTGTGATAACCTTCCTATGTATTAGTAATATCTTAGGTTTGCGCGATCACTACACATTATAATAAAACAACTTTTAACCGGATTAATCGCGTGTATTATTGGTTTTTTGTTTTTCCTGACGTTTCGAACACTTTGCAGCGTTTATTGCGAAGTTTATTTAAAATTATTTCAGTCTGAAATAATTTTAAATAAACTGTTGAGACACCTGACACCTTAGTCCTCCTGCGACCACGAACGCTGCAAAGTGTTCGAAACGTCAGGAAAAACAAAAAACCAATAATACACGCGATTAATCCGGTTAAAACTTCCTATGTATTGTTTGTGGAAAGAATAAATAAATAAAATTATAATAATATTGACGAATAATCAAAACAAGCAACTCTTGATTGGTTGGCTACTGTAGAAAAATACCGAAAGCTAAAACAAACAACTAATCGTGTACCTGTTAACAATGTAGCTCGTAGTAGATGTCGAGAAAAAAAGCAATTTACTTTATAACGCAAACAGAGTTATAAAAGATGTAGATTAATGGTGAGTCTGGTTACCAATAACGCAGGTCTTATAGTACGAAGTAATAGTTTGCTATAGCAGAGTTTCTAATAAAGTATAAGATATATGAAATTCCATGGATATCTTCGCCATTTTTTTAAAACATCATGTCTCATCCATTCCATCCATTTGGGATTGGTAAATGTCTCTATACTCATAGATTTTAATGTCATATACAGCATCTGTTGTACAAGTACATCTCGTATTTTTATTATTGTTATGTTTTTAGGGTTAATGTATGTACCTATGTATGTATGTTTGTGAGATTCTTTGACCCACCATAACTTCTAAACGCCTGAACCGATTTAGATGAATGGGGTGTCGTTAGAATCCTTGCATTTCCCGGGTAACGTAGGTTAGTAAGATTAAAAAAAAACTTTGATTGAATTCTTCGAGGACTAATGATTTCAATTACAATAAATATGTCAGAGACAAAAATCTCAATGAAAAATAAACTTTTTAAAAATGCTCTAAAGAGATTTCAAACTTCTCTGTCTAATAAAATCTTTTATTCTCACAAAAGAATTATTATCTAAAGTGAAAGCTTCAATCTTTCTTTTAATCTACCACTCAACTTAGTACGTAAGTTGCGATTAACTTAAAAGTATTCCTATCGTTCATGCTTCAACAAACTTTAATATCTCGCAGAAGTAGCTAGTCTGAGCTGTATTAAAAATATCCATACTTTAGTTTTTGATGGCTTTACTGATCTAAAGGTGTATACAGGATATCAAAGACAGAGCGAAGTGGGGGAGAAAAGTAAACAAGGCTGACCACACCACCGTAGGGATTAATAATCGGGAAGAGAGAGACACGAGATCTAAGAGTGTGTATACATTTACTTAATGAAGCCATAAAGCACCTACGTGTACGATTTTAGGATACGGTTTCCTTGACTGGACTTCCAAATCAAGGAGCGATACTCCTTGATTCGGAAGTCCAGTCTGAATCTTTAGACCATTAGAATTGACGCCATTATATCGTGACTAATCGCTTCTCATATTATATGGGCCCAATTTATTTACATAATTATACTTCTATGTATGATATTTAAGATAGATATAATTTAATACCATATGTCGCTTTTGCCAGTCAACCTTTTGGGTTAAAAACAATTAAAGTAGATCAATTTATTGATAAACTAATAAATAAATATAGTTTATTTGTGTGTATGTTCGGACGCAACGTACACACGTGGCAATTTGTAAAGTTAAAATAGTGTTCTCATAGAAGTCTCTGCATTTCAATGGATTATAACGTTGACAATAAACTGCCTCGTTAGTCTAATGGTCCCAAGTACGAATGCTGAGCATGAGTCCGATTGCCAGGTCGGGCAAAGTGTTAATAGGTTGTTTGTTAGGAAATTCTCAGTAGCTACCCGGAACTTGAAATTGTGCACAGTAGATTGCAATAGGCTTAGCACACGAGACTCAATAACAGCATTGGTAAAATGTGGGTGTACAACTGTGTACACCTCTGTGTACCCCTTCGGAGAACACAGATATGATGCGGTGTTATGTTATGAAACTGAAGCGTTCGACTAGTTTCGTTTATCTTAAGAGTACGCTACGCATGCGTTAATGCGTTTAAAAGATTTAAACTATTATATATAAAATTTAATATCTATTGCACCTTACTAAGTTACTTTTAGCAACTTTGAATATCTCCCAACTTAAAATTAATTGTGATACAGAATTAACATACAAATAGATGTCTTACAAGCAACTTAGAGTGCTTGAACCGAATTTCACTCCAACTTTATAGCATGTATTCTCTCGCCTAAGTTGCATGTTTAGCTTAAGTTATTCATGTACCTACATGAATACTGTATGCAGTAATCAGGCTCCGTCTGTCCGTCTGTGTGTTATCAGTATCTGAGAGTTACTGTCTGTATTAACTATTAAGATTCAAGTAATTATACAAGTTACAAGAAGAAGAACAAGGTAACAGAAATCCATAGTCATCTTTTAAGTGGTTAATGTACTGTGATTTATTTTTCACGACTTTGATGTTTTTTTTTTTTAATGGATCTACGTTTGGCCACCATCTCACCTGATGTTAAACGACGATGTGGCCGAGGTTGGAGCATGTAGATCCAGAATAAATCTATTCACTCTAAGTAGAGTGGATAATTTGGCGAGAACGACAGTAGGGGAGTTGATGCAACTGCCCAGATCCCACACCGGTTGCACCGGACTACATCTCGAAACACGATTAGATCGCTTCACGGCATGGCTTTGTCCGGTCGGTGGTAACCAGCCGCGGCTTAAGTTGTGTTACCTGTTCTGCACCACCCAGGTGCTACGTGTACGGATAACATTTTAAGGGTGCACTCCTATGGACGCGGGCAACTCAGCCCCCAAAGTTGGTTTTATAGTAAAATTTGTTCGTATTCATGATTGAGTACATTGACCCCTTAAGGTGTGACTACAGACTTCTGTTACAAGCTGTTCCATCTATACTGGAGCCATATTTAAGGAGGTGACTTAATCTGAAGACTAATCAATACAAAACATATGTTTGTTCACAAGAGTGCCTTTTGGCTGATTAACGTTTTTAATCCTTAGGAATTTCTTCTATACCTATCGTGGGTATGCTTAAAGACATACATAATTTTATAGAATAAATTCAGTCGTCGGGAGTCCGACGACTGAATTTCGATCACGGCCTATGTCCACGGAGATTAGACAAATACGCAGGAGATATTATAGTGCACAAGTGTATGCGCAAACACATATGCACTTACTCTTCCTGCTGTCTCATAGTTCAATGGGACGGCAATCTGACATGACCGGATGGAGATCAGACGCAGGACCGACGGCTTTACGCGCTCTCCGAAGCACTGCTAACTACCTAACTCCGGGCTGCTACTGAGACCTTCAATCAAGCGGATTTATTTTCAAAATTAATCCTACTTTGCTTATAATAATAAAAGCTGGATGTAAACGTGACTTGTTTTTCATTCAAACTGCGTAATCATGTATTAATCATCTTTAATTATTAAGTTAACGGCGAAACCTGTACACTTCGATTTTGAGCGCGAATATGGGTGGCGAAACCAAAGGTCCTATAAAATAAGTCGGTACCTACTACCAATAAATAGGTTTTAACAATATTTTAGAGATTTCAAATTAATGAGTTAGAAATGGATTTGAGTGGGTGTTTCGGCAACTCTACCATACGTGGAGAAATATTGAAATATCAATATATCTTTGATCAATTCTAATATTTCATGGAAACATAAAGTATTAATTTATCATAATAATTCTTTTACCTTGAAATTGCTACAGTCAATAACTCGCGCCTCTCGTTATTTCATTTCCTACTATCAAAAAAATATGGATACAAAATTCCTGACAGCTTCAGAGATATTCCTAATATAACAAAGAATTTGTTATGTAAGAGCTCATTATTTCCGCATAATATTTATCTTGGCACCAGTAACTTTTTTGCGTGAACTGTTTATGTAACATTTCGTACCTAAAATATTTTGTATATTCACAAGTATGTACGTCAAAGATGTGACGTATTGATATTGAATACCTTCGAATGTAAACACCGTTATTGGAAATGAAATGAGAGGAATCTACAAATACGTTTTTATAGGATACATGTAAAATCATATCATCACGCTTGTAAACATCAAAGGGTTTGTAGAAATATAGGTACATTTATACACTCTTGCAGCGTGTAGGTATAATATTCGTGTGTTGAAGCTAAATAATCTCCTAAAACTCAGGATGTTGATGGGTGGGTATAAAACTTTCCCTTTAGTTCGAGCCATGTACAAAACAATCTTCTATAATAAATTGTCTCTTAAACATTAAATATTCGGACAATAAAATGGCATTCGCTCTTACCCCTGTCAGTATTTATTTCAATTGCCTCGAGTAATCAAAAATTATAACCTATAAACTGCCTTAATTCTTATTTTATGTACCAGAGTAGGGTTCGTATATTTACAGCGTTAAAATTATCAAAATTTTGAAAATTTATCATTATAATTTAAGTAATTATTTGGCCTATTTAAAAAAAGAAGGTGATTTAAATCAATTAAGAAAAACACAACTTCGACAGTGTTTTTTATGAAAATCTCTATGTAGATATAACATTTTTTAGAATTTTTTTATGTGGTCTATGTATAGGCTTCGGATAATGACGATTCGGTTCGGGCTGGACAAAGAGCTGGCAATTGTTTTTTTTTATTCTCTGTAGCAGCCTGGAGTTTGGAATTTAGTACGCGTAAATGGCAAGAGTTCAATCACGAGACTTAATAACGGCATCTATGAAATGTGGGAGTACCAAGATAGTATACCATTGCGTAAACAGGCGTGATGCTATGTTACGTTACTACTTCAAAATCCGGAACAAGTTGATATGACAACGAAACAGTTATAAAGTTAATAATAGATGCCAAGAAATGAGTCCAAAATACAGTATGTAGCTGCCAAGCATTGGGTTCCTATCATCCTTTTATAACAAACTTCAAAAAAGTTGGTTCTGAATTCGACCTATATGTATGTCCGCTATATTCTCAAAAATGATTGAGCCGATATGAATAGGGTTTTCGTTATTTAAATGCATATTTTTCAGGGAATATTTTAGTTTACTTCAAGATTCACTGTGCAAGAATTTAATACCACCTTCTAAACTATGGCTACTTTCTCTCTAAATTATTACCCTTGCCAGGTATTCATCGTTCTATGAAAAGTTTCCCATTCCACTTCTACATTAGATTACGGCTGCTTCATCTCAAGGTGGATTAAACAGTAGACGTTAACTTAATTAATGAGTCTAGTCTGCGATTAGCGCCTGATGCCGACTGCAGGCAATTATGACTACTAGCGACTCATGAACGCATCCATATAATTACACAGAGTTTAGAATGTAAAGTGATGATGAAGGATTTTACTTTGCTGTAATACTTTGCAATCTTTTGCGAAGCATTGTGTAGCAAGATTTTAAACGAACGAAACGTGAGTTATTTAAATTTTTCTCTAGCTAACGTGAAATTAACGAGTTTTCGTACACATTATTAAACTCAGTGTTATGTTTTTACTTTCAAAGAATGTACAATCTCATTACTATTGTTCCAAAGTAAAAATGTTTTCCAGAAAATGTTATTTATATGACTATATATTATATATATATAATTTGTATATTTGTAAAATTACTTGTAAATAGATAACGCAATATGAACTTTATTTTCCTATACTTAGTATTAGGTAGCTTTTCAATTTGATAGTATGTAATCGAAATTCCAATAATAATTATAATCCAATAATTCCAAATTAAATTTTCTCCAAAAACATATGCTCAGTAGAAAAGGAAAGATTTTTTTTTGAAGAACATCCCTTGATTTACTGGCTTTTTGACC
This sequence comes from Xylocampa areola, assembly GCA_935421205.1. NCBI lineage: Eukaryota > Metazoa > Arthropoda > Insecta > Lepidoptera > Noctuidae > Xylocampa > Xylocampa areola. Next base: position 11,832,851 of record OW285218.1, on the reverse strand, counting down.
TAAAACTAATTTATAAAATTTAAAAGTCCAGCTCATTCACAGTGCAAAGCAGTTTTTCAAATTTTAATTAAGATTCACTTGCACCAAACTGACTGACTGTAACTGACATATTGATGTGTGATTTGATATTGACAGCATTTTTTTTTTTTTTAGAAAACGCTGTCGAAATAATACTGTAATCTGTTGGTTAAAGTTGGTGGAACCGGGCCTTAGTAAATGACAACAAATAATTACGAAAAAAAGTTTTTTTTATATAATAAATGTAGGTATAATATTAAGTTAAAACTTTTCACGGTCAGTTACCAAAAGGTTGGATTAGCGAAAAGATAAGCTGTTTAAAAATAATAACCAGAAAATAGGTACATTCACCAATTATTTTTCCTGTAATGAGTTTCATCGTATCAAATCAATTAATTAAAAGAAAATTAATATTGTTAAAGAAAATTACAATGGTTCTTTGTGACTCGCTGATTATTTATAAGAAAGGCATTCGTTTTGGAGTTTTAGTTGTTCTCCACATTTACACGGTTCAAAACGATGAGCAGATGGATATATTATGTGAGTGTTTTTTTTTTAGATATATAGAGGGGATAAATTGACTTTACTAGAAACTATAACAGTGTTAATTATTGTTCAACGGTTATTACTCACTTGCATTCTTCAGGATTGCCCGACTAGTTTCGAACTCGAACGGAGCCCTTAGTCATGAGCTGAGGCCGCGGCGATGTCGCGAGTCAAACTGCTCAGTTTAGTAATAACCGTTGAACAATAATTACTATAACAGTGAGTTTGGAAAAGACAAATACTCTAAATTGTCGTCTAGAAGACTGAAATGTACGTATGTTAAGGTTTATTTTAAACATATGCGTAAATTTTACTTTCTCCCCAAATTAGGTATCTACAATCAATCTGCCTAGCCTTTTCCTAACTACGTTGAGGTCGGCTTCCAGTCTAACGATATGCAGCTTAATACTAGTATTTTAAATCGAGCGACCACCTAGGTATCTTCACAACCCAGTTACTGAGTAAGACGATATCTCGTGGTAAGACTGGTCGTCAGACTTTTTAGCTTCTGACTAGATACCCGTAACGGCTGTCATATATCTTCATTTATTCTTTATTCAAGCGCAGCTCTTCCAAAAAAAAACATTATTTCCATTTTCTGCTTACAGTTACTTCTGATCTGCATTTTACAATTGGAGAGGTTCGCAAATGCACGCAAAAATTACGAAGCAAGAAATTTGAATCCCGAACTTTCTGTCAGGTCAATTAGCGATTTTGAAAAATCAATGTGGGAGAAATACAAAGAAAATTGTCCATTTCCCAGTTTGATTCAATGCGTTAATTGGTGGAAGACACAACAGCCGAATCCAGTACTTAGAGACGGCGGGCGCAATTCAGAAGAAGCTAAAAAGAAACCAGAAGACATTGATCGTGAAAAAATGTTATTCAGGCCTTACGGTACGAAAGCTAGAACTAAATAAATGACAGTTCTAAATTATAGTTCTTTTCTTGCTTGCACGAGTACATCTTTCCTGTTTTCATTGTGTTAATCAGTTTATACGGTATACTTAAATTAGTGTTCGTCTCTTAGGGCTCTCCAAAGGATTCTATTGGAGTAGAAGGCGGCCTCCTTGCACTTCAGAAGAGGCACAATCAAATCCCCTGCTCTACGGTTGTAAACTCGTGCATTTTCGTCTCGACAACTAGCTTCGTGGTTCAGTTCATCCCAATGCACGTGAGTACAACCGGGAACAATATTAGTATGACTGGCTCTCATGATTTTTAATATAAGTCTACCGCGTACCGCTATAAAATTCCTTATATTAAAAACTTCAATTCGAAAGTTAGACTTTTTAGTTTTTTACTAGATTGGACTCAAACAATTAATTTACACCTCGAAAATATCGTGAACCTTTTTTTTATCAAATACAAGCATTTACTAAAATATAAATTTTACTTTTATTGCTCACATTTTCCCTGGTGGATACTTTCAATCAAAACGTAAGCCGTGGCGTAATATAAAATTCAATCAAGTTGATTAAAAAAAATGCCATTACAGTATTATTATATCCATGGTCTAAACATGGCTCAAGACTTACACCAGACCTAAGAATGTCAAACCCAACTAACCAGATATCCTCTTAATGTGCAGCTGCGTCGCAAAATTGTTACCCATTTGGGAGACATAGCTATCTTTCTTGCTGGACAGTTGGATGCTGAAGCCGTCGGACTCCAGCGAGGCTCTGGGCGCTTTGGCAGCCTGGACTGCTTTGTTGCAGACCGGGGTGGGGGCGACCTTAGCCAGGGCCGCCTCCTGAGACCCCGTGCTGTCGCGCCGGCGACTCTTATGGTCGAGCAACATGCTTGGGGTACACCCCATGTTGGCACTACACTTTGGCACTAACACTCACACTGAACTGGGATACCATTGTTTGATCTGTAACAAAGAGAGACACCATTGAAGTTTAGGTTATCATACTTAGGTTTAGATTTTACTAGCGACTGGTAATGTTAAGATTGTTTATAGATACGTAACCTGCCAAAAATGTATTATTATTATATTATCTTAAATTAATCATATGTTGCGTAAAATGAAGCTTTAGATATTGAAGGTGTGAGCATGGATATAGGCATGGATGAAGGTTTTTTTCTGAATTCTGCAAAAAATTATAGATGATACTTTCAGATGGATTTGATGATACTTCACGGTGTTATAGCTTAGAAACCAGAATAGAAAGGTTATATTTTATTGCGATACCGATACCCATAGATACGGGCGAAGCAGTGAGCAAAAGCTAGCTATCGATAAAGAGGTAAACTCTGTAGTGGTCTATCGAATGTTTTTACTAGAACTCATATTTTTTTAAATCTGAACGGCACTTCGTCGTGATAAAAATGTTGACGACGTTTCGATCAAGTTGCATTGGCCGTGATCACGAGAAATCTATTTTAATTTTATTACTAGAACATTTTGCAAGATGCTAGAAACTTTTGAATATACAGAATTTACAGGCAAGCAAATATGTCACAACTGAGGCTCAAAATCAGTGCCCGCACCGATGAAAGTATAGAAGTATATTCCTGAGCTCAACGACGAAAGTATGCCATCTAATTCCAATTCGCGTCTGAGGATAATCTTGAGAAACTTCTCACTATGTTTGTCATGAAGTTACAAACTTTTCCTATAAAATGTAACGCTGAAACAAACTGATGTTTGTATCAGTTCCTAGGTATCTCAATAATTTCCAGCTTACGGCTACTTACCGTGAGTTCGGACAAGTTTTTTAATTATAACTTCAATGTCTTTATTATGTTTAACGCTCTTTGTTCAAAGTGCGTCCATTATTATTTGGCAGTGAGTTTAATTTCCGTGGTCCAGAATTAAACTTTATAGGCAATAGTAATATTATTAATATTACGTTATTTATGCGTAGTTATGGTTATGATATATTATAAGATCAGGGCACCAAACACAATTTTAGAGTAAAATGTTTATTTTCGTTTAAAAACCAACACCGAATGACCAAATACATTTCCCATAAAAATGGTTTAGTTCAATCAGCTGTAGCAGACCGAATAGATTCCGATGGCGTCACCAAAAGACGTTAAACAATCCGGAGTAGTGAACAGAGGTCGGAAGTGCTTAGTTGGCTTGAAGTATATAACGGAGAGGCGCAAGTTCGAATTCTGCTAATGTCCGTATTTTTCTTTCTACATATTTTTTTCGCTACGCATGCGATAATTAATGCCTTTGATTTATCTGTAGGTGTAATTATTCGACATATTCGATCGCCAGCAGTCAACCTTTTGGTGTTGTTATAGCGTTACGCTATTAATGAAACTGTTGTGAAAGTAAAGTGTCAGTTGAAATGTTCCAAAAGTACGATTTGAAAACCGCTCAATTTTCCTGAGCAAGTCGCTCATGGTCCATTGCAAACTGTGGTTGGTAAACAATCGCGCGTCAGGTTAAGCAACGCTCAGTGCGGTCACTCAGTGGACGGGTGACCGTACAATTTTTTTTTTTCTGAACCTGTTTTCCTGTTAGGAAATTCTCAGTAGCAGCCCGGAGTTTGGAATTGTGCCTGGTTGATGGCAATAGGCTCACCTTTTACATGGGACTTAATAAGAGCATTAGTGAAATGTGGGTGTACAGTTGTGTACACCTCTGCCTACCCCTTCGGAGATGAGATGATGCTATGAACCTATTCTAAAATTATTCATGTGTACAAAAGATATTCCTTGACTAAGGTCGCTTTGCTGGGATTGTACCAACAGCAAACTCTTTATTGCTGTCGTATTCCTATCTCCCCGACGGCGAGTTTACCTTATTGAAGACAAATCCGTCTTAGCATACTGTGTGCTTGCATGTGTTACCCTCATTATCTATTCTAGAGTAATTGAATTCAGTATACAGCTGGAAATACAAGCATTAATAATTTTATCTTTTGATAAACATTGTATCTTATCTTAATTACAACTAGCTGTGCCTCGCGATTTCACCCGCATCTAATTAATAGCCTTAGTTACTCCTTATATTAGTCAACTACCTACCAGTAAAACCTTATCAGAATCGGTCCAGCCGTTTCGAAAATTAGCCGGAACGAACAGACCGACAGACAAAAAATGTTAAAAACTGATTTTTAGTTCTCGTGCAAATCACTGGAGGAGCATAAAAAAACTATTATTTTGACATTACAAACAGACACATTCATATTAATTATTGTTCAACAACAATAATTATTACAAACAGACACTTCAATCTTAAAACGTTTTCCTTATATAATTAAGAACTAAGTAAAAATGTATTATGTATTAATTATTGTTCAGCAGTTATTACTTAATACTCACGTGCATTTTTCGGGATTGCTCGACTAGTTTCGAAATATAACGGAGCCCTTAGTTATGAGCTGAGCCCATGGCGATGTCGCAAGTCGAACTTGAGTTACGAGTATAACCGTTGAACAGTCATTAATATGAATGTGTCTGACGCAAGTTATTATTCATAAATAAAAAGTTGCATTTGGCTATCTCTGAATCCCAAAAATCATGATTAATGTAATCGTAAAAGGCAATAAACTGTTAACTCAGAAACGGACCGAAGACAAAACTTTAGACTTTATTTCCAAACCGCACAAAGCAACAGTACCTTCTTTTCAAAGTCAACCCTTATTGAAAATCTAAAAGTGAAAATATGTTATTTTGACGAGCAATAATTAAAAACAAAAAAACATCAAGGAGCGCTTACTGAAGCGTATCATAACGAAATGATTCGTTTAACTTTGTTCACGAGTTTTAATAGCTATTTTAATAATTATATAATATTATTATATATTTATCTGACTGCTTCGTTGGTCTAGTGGTCCGAAGCGCGACTGCTGAGCAACGTCTTGTGTTCAATTCCCAGGTCGGGAATATGTTATTGGGCTTTTCGGTTAGGAAATTCTCAGTAGCAGCTAATTTATTACTAAATAATATTATATCGTAATTATGGTTTTTGGTCTTTCTATAATGTTTTACAAAGCACAGAGATACCAAAAACCTGAAAGATAAATCAAATAAAAATCTTTAACTTATTTTGACGTAATCATTTTATTCTAACTAATATTACTCGGGGTTTGTTACAACTGACCTCTTTTCTGGGAAACTTGCCCTAAAGCTATGAGGTAAGGATTCCTTTGACAATGGTTTTTAAATAAAATAAATATTCTTGGGAGAAATCCTTTTTAATGGCGGATGAGCTTGATATCCTGTTGTATTTATTTATTTACCTGTTTATTAAATCTATCGTAACCTTGTAATTAATCATTAAGAGGGGCATCGATGCATCGAGGTTAAGTTTCGCTTGTTCCGGTCGGTCATATCAAGCCTGGAGAGCACGTTAAACTGTTGCTCCCGGCTTATCAAATAAAGATCTATGAAAGCTCCGAGCTCCTAGTCAGAATTTCTGAACAGAAAAGTCAAACATTTTGCTTAAGAATTCATATAAATATAAATATCAAAATGAAACACTTTTCTTTATTTCAGTTTTATTTAATTAATTTAATAAACCTGATAAACACGTTTCGTTTTCTGCAATGACTGGTGCGAATATTAAAATTTTACGGCTGGCTGAAATATGGGGAAGCTATGATCTTTATTATTATTTGGACCGGAACAAAAGTAAACCCGATGGGATTTTAAGCTGTCGTCATATTTTCTGTATTTTATTTTTCCCTCAGTAATAATTTAACAGAATAAATATTATTTAAACGTGTTAATGTTTACGACGAGAGACGTTGTTGTTGAAAATATGCTAACAGCATTAGTTTTTATAAATACAAGATGCATTTAAATCCACTACAGATATTTTATAGATGGATGAAAAACAAATGGAATAAAAATTTACTACTTTCAGCATAGTTTTTATGTGGGGAGTAAAAAATATTTTCATTTGACGACCTTTGTTTTTTTAGGAAAGTTGTTTAGATCCATTGATAGGATCGACACTTTCCGTTTTCGCAGTTGGTTTAAAAAAAAAGTAACAGCCAGACAGAATCAGAATGACATGAACAACATCCGATAGTAGCACCGCGTTTCCTAAGGGTTTCGGGGATCAGATAGTGATTCAACTTGAGGCTTAGTACTTTACTGTCAATACTTATGACTATATTAAATTCCTTTAAAATAATATTCAATTTCTTACTGGATTTTATTAGTACAAGGTTCAAAGGCAACTGGTAAACCTTCAACCCCAATAGGAAAACAGTAAACAACCGTCTGAAATTGGGATCTTTATAATATTTACTTACCTACCTACGTTTAGGTATTCACGAGGGAAAACAGTTTAATTCACAGTACAGTGGGTACGAATACAAATAAGTTGGTAAATAGAATTATGTACCCCAAATTTCAAAGGCGATTTTGTAGTATCTGTTAGAAAATAAGGTAACAGACAACACAAACGCCATTTTGTCTATGAACTCTCTATGCTCAGACACGTAAAACTGTCACTGCTATGTATATATTTGTACTTTGCTAACTTTAATTTAAAAATAAATGTGATTATTGTATTAAAGATAAATCTTTGAAAAGCATAAACGCATGCTTAGCGAACTCTAAAGCTATTATATTAAATGGAAAAAGAATACGGTGCGAGCAGGATTCGAACCTGTGCCTCCCGGATAAAAACTCCAGGCGCTCTGACCACTAAGCCATCTCGACCTCTGCTCACTACCGTGAATTCTGCTTCATTTAATATAATAACTTTAGATTAATTTATTTTTAAGTTATGACCATAAATTTACTTTTTGAATGATATCTACTTTATTTGTGTCGAATTAAATGTAAAGGAAATGGTGTGGTATTTTTTCAGGTAAGTGCAGTTGGTACTTATACACATTAGCTAGTTTGCCTTATTACAAATTAACTAGCTATGTTTGTATGTTAGTTTGTTTAGATCAAATCGTTCTCAAGCTCAATTAGAACCACCTCCTGTTATCTTATAAAGTTGACTTTTCTCATATTGGTTCAGTTTCGATGATAATACATTTTTATGGTAAGCATGTCCTGAATTGACATCGAGAGTTAGCTCCAGATAAAATAACTCTTTAATGCCAGCATAGACACCCAAATTTGTGTACGTATTTTAATATGATAGCCGTTACAGCATTTGATTAAAAGGTTGTTTTAAAACATGCTTCTTTTACTTTAATTTATTTTTAGTTTTATTGGATAATTATTTGACTTAAACAAGCGATCAGGTAATTATTTGAAGTCATAGAGCTAAAGTTGTCTACCAAGTCAATTTGGCTAGGCAGATTGATTGATAAAGCTATTACTGATAATATCTGTAAGAGGTTACTAGGTTCGATTCCTGGGTCGAGTCTCTTGTCTTCGTATCTTCTGTTATTCTCAGTAGCAGCCCAGAGTTTGAAATTGTGGCCGGTAGATGGCAATAAGGTCACCACTTATCTCAAGGGCCTTATTAGATAACAGCATTTGTGAAATGTGAATGTAGATACGACTCTGTACATCTCTGCCTACCCCTTTGGGGAATACAGTACTCTATTCAATATATCTATTATAAAAGTAGTCTAAGTATATATATACGAACATGCTCTATTTCACATCACAGACACGTGCTGCAAATGGTTATTGCCCTATAAACGCAGAGTTATAACTATAAACTATGAAATATCTCTCACAATGTGGAAATCTCTTTCAATATAAGTAAAGCAAAGTGGCAATGCAAGCGGAATTATAAAAACATGCTTAGAATGCGGGAGTATAAGTTCATTTCTGTTTTTTTTTTGTCTTGCAAACATAATGTAGCAAATAAGTACTTAGTCAAAAACATATATTATATAATAAGTAAGTGTATTTCATGTTAGGTTTCGACAGATGAGAGGATATGTTAACTATAAATAAATGAGTAAACAAAAAAGCACATTTGAATCTCAAAAATATTGTTATCTTTACGAATCGCATAATTTTATATAAGAATTTCCTCTAAAACTTGCACTACTAACTTTGTTATAACAACTATAACACCCGAAAAAGATTACCAAACCACTAAAAACCCCACTACTGGCATAATAAAACGCACTATCTAAAACCTTTCCCGCTCCGTCGACGATAACGCCTTGTCTTTACGACTGTACACTACATTCATAGCTCAGCCAAAATATGACTGAAGTATCATCCTTCACTGGTTTTTCTGACATTTATTTACAAGCTCCGAGAATAAGAAACATAAGAAAAAGATTTTTCATGATCCTATGAAGTATATGTTTTGTGGAAACATTTTTCTCTCTATACAGTCAGTGTCAGAAGTGGTTTGACACGCTCCAAAACTGCACCGAATGTAGTAATATATATGACCAAATGACTTTTGTAATTTTATAGATTATTTATAATAATGCCATCCCAACATTTGCTTAATACTATGAATTTTAGTTTCAAATTTTTCAGCTTCTTTTAATGTTGCTATCGATTCGGTCCTTACAGTTGTTTGGACAGATACGACGAACTTTGCAGTAAATTAAATGTTTGCAATTATGTAAATTAGCTGTAATATTTTGTACTATAAACTAACAGGAATTAATAAAACTTAATAAAAGTTAGTGTTTCATGGGTCCAAAAGCCCAAAAGTTTTATAAATTTGGATGTGTTCGGCGCCTTTTGTCGCTGACCGTACCTACTCCTGTCATTCGTCTTTGTTTTTTACGAAGACATGACAGTATTTTTTAGAGTGTAATTGGTTTATCTTTTAGGATATTTTTCGTGTTTTAGAAGAAGTAATCTTTTAGGATGATGACTTTATTTTGTTTTGATTGTAAAGACAATAAAACTCTTTAAGTTTTTTGATGATTTCACAGCTTTTCTATAGATTATTTTTCTTATCTCATTTATTGATTGATTATTGCTGGAGCAGTGATAGCCTAGCCGTATGACCGTTGGACTGACAAGTTAAAGGTCGTAAGTTCGAACCCAAGGCCACTCACATTTCGTAGTTATGTGCGTAATAGAAATTAATTATCACATGCTTATAGCGGTGAAGGAAAACATCGTGAGGAAACTAGCATACCTGAGAGATATTCACGATGGTGTGTAAAGCCATGTCAGAGACCTACGGGTGGTTTAAACTATGACACTAGGTTTTTCATCAACCACAAGATAAGAAGAACTTATCTCATTGCTGATGAAAAACCTAGAATCAAAGTGTAAACCGACCGTAGACCTTTGACTGGAATTTACAAATCATTGAAAACATTTCTCCCGTGAGCTGGTTTCCTAACAATACTTTCCTTCAGCCCTGTTACACCCCTGCCTTCACCTTCGGGGAATACAGGCGTGATAATATGTATAGGTACAATATAACTTTAAAATTATATCCTAAAATATACTTTTAAATATGTTATATGAGATCCTAGTATGGTGCAATATCGTCCCCTTTCTCAGTAAAATGTCACATGGTTGATTACCCACCCTCCTTGGTTATGGTAATTTGCAATACGGAGGTCCATAATAGGGAGTTCCCTTGTGTAGCAATATGTTTACAATATGTACATTTATGAACGAAGTGTACGATTGTTATGGTTTATCTTTACACTTTTTTGGTTAAAAGTTTATATTTTATAGTTGAACAAGGAATTTCTTCTGTATCGCAAATCGATGCATTTACGCGTCAAAACTCACAAACACCAGATATTTGTTCCATTCGGGAATCGAACCTGTGACAAGCAGCACAGCAGCCGGTCTCTCGACCACTGCGCCAACCATCGCCGTCGTTGTTAAGGAGCGTCTATGTACACAAATTATTTTTTAAAATATAATTTCTAATTCTACTAAAATTTATATCAAAAATATTCTGTTATATAAATCATTGTATTTCGTTAAATCAATCAAAGTACAAAAAGTAAAGATAAAACATACTTCAAATCTACGGGTAACTAAAATTGTATAGTGTAAAGTTTAGGTTGATTAAACTAGAATTTGATATCTCATAATTTATTCCGTCCCGCTCTTATAGTAAGTATTGAAAAAAGATAGCAATCATTCATCAGAATTGACGCCATTCGTCTACATACACACAACCTTAACCACAAATTAAACCAAATTTCACCCATACAGTTTTGTTACAACGAAAGCTTTAACAGCTTTCATAATCAATTATTGTTATACCGATTTAAAAGCACCTATTACTTTTACTATAATGAGGTGACAAAACCAATTATTTTAAAAGGGCTTCCTGATATTTATGGAAACGAAATTTTAATCGATATTGGTGTCCATTCTGTAATCATATCATTCGATTAAATTGCTTGTAATAAAAGAATTGCTATCTCTCTCATCTGTACGTAAAACGACAGAGATACGAACAAAGCTTAGAAATCACTATGGTGACAAGAGAGTCACTGTATAGAAACGGATCGAATAGATGAAGTCACACACGTCACTATAAAATGTATTTTGTGGAAGAATCATTCGGAATGGTGAGCGGAAGTCGAAAGAGTTACAACAGCTGGTCTCAAGATTCAAATCCTTGTAACCGCTTCTTTCCACAAAATCTTTCAACTTTTAAGGTTAGTATTTTTAAGCTTAACATGCATTATGCGGTGACCCGCACTGTGGCGAATGGATCAGCACACTGCAAACAAAATATAAATGTAAAACTTTCAACCCCATCCCGCGAGTGACCGCGGCGAAACAGTTTGCGGCCAATGATATCAAAGAGAGGATAGAAGTCGTAATGAGTACATTTATTTGCTTACTTCCTACTGCACGGCTGCGGCTGCCCGCAATGCGGGTAACAACATACTTATACAGCAAATGTAACACACGATCATAATAGCATATCAACACAACATAGCACCACGCCTATATTCCCTAAAAGGCTAAGCAGACGTATACATAGCTGTACAAGTGTACACCCACATTACACCGATGCTGTTATTAATTATAAATAATATTCCACAACTATCACACAACGCCGTCTAGTCTCAAGCTAAGCAGAGCTTGTGTTATGAGTACTAGACAACTGATAAACATACTTATATATTTCTAAATGCATACATATTATAGATAAATTACACCCAGACACAGAACAAATGATCGTGCTCATCACACAAACATTTGTCCTGGGTGGGAATCGAACCCACGACCTCCGGCATAGCAGTCAGAGCTACTAACCACTAGACCAACAGGACAGTCAAACATCATATTAAATACCATCTAATAGGTGGTGAGCCTATTGCCATCAACCGGGCTCAAATCTTAACTTTGGGTTGCTATCGAGAATTTCCTAATAGAAAAATCCAATAACACCTTATCTGGAATCCAACCCAGGACCTCGTGTTCAGGAGTCGTGCTTGGGACCACTAGACCAACATGGTAGTTTCATCGTGATAGCCTTCTAATATAACGACAGGTAACCATATATTTTTAGTAATCGATTTTCTTTGCCTACCCAATGGGAAACAGGCGTGAAAGTATTGTAGGTACTTCTCTATTCATAATCCCAGTTAAAATATATTTATATCGCCTTACAGAATTACTTTTTGCCGTTTAATAAACAAAAGCTTTGTTTTCGAACCTTTTGTTTTCAGTCAGTCATGTAGGGTGTAATCACAATAATTAATTATTTCAGTGACGTCATAACAAAGGGGAAGATTAGAGCCACGCAACGTCGTTTTGTTTTATTGGTTACTTTTTGGATTTGCATTTGCGTGTGTGTAATTATAATAAAGACTTGTATTGGAGCGCGGAGTTAATTTTTTAAGTTAGCACGGAAGGGAAACCTTTATTTGCATCAAGAAAACAATAGATATCTCTAGACGCAAAAAGAGGTTTTTGGTCTATTCATGGAATCGATAGCAATGTCAGCCAAAACTTGGGAGTATCTCTTGTCAGTGCTGTAACGTCCAATTGGTAGAAGGGAGTGAGAAAAAGGAGACTAATATTATTTATAACTCTAGCTATAAGACCTGATTGTACAACCTCTACATCTTTGTTAAAATGTATAGACGTTTAATGTTCGTAGATCTGCTATGTACATCTTATCCAGACCGATGCTACGATTCAACAATACGATGAAACGCTTCCAGAAAAGGAAAGTAGTGCCCGCTTCCTTTGGCTGGCTCGTCTTGACGAGGGCACTACCGAGCTAGATATAGCCAGATCCAGATAGACGTGGTATTCAGGGAACGAGAACGTTGGCAAGTCTGTAGCGTTTAAAAAGTGACACACTATTATTACTATCCGGAAAGTTTAATATCAGCTGTATCTTCTTTGCTTTCAAGAAAGCGAAGTCATGCGTTTGTGATTACAATACAAGTCACGAATTTCATTCGTGATGCGAATATATTAAGCGAGAAATTTTGATGCAACACACCTAGTGTGTGTTAAAGAAAATCTCGTTCCCTATTTGTTTACGATACAATGTCATAACTATTTCTTATTTTTGTATAATAACTTCCGAGAGGCATATTCATAATAATTATTGTTCACCGGTCAAAACTGACTCGCGACATCACCGCGGGCTCAGCTCATGAGTAAGGGCTCCGTTCGATTAGAAACTAGTAGGGCAAACCCGAAGAAACGCACGCGAATATTATTCTATTTTATTTTAAAAGCTACCAACACTAAACTATGCATCAGTGAACCTCTACATTTAATATATGCGTCCAACGTACTCGTATAGCACTTGATACAAGCACGCACGCCGTCGCCCCTAAGAGCTCTTTACCTATTTTTGAACCCACCCTTTGTCTATATGACGTCACACAACGTCATAATAAAGCCAGGCACGTAATTTATTCATTTAGTCCTCAACGGTGCAATTTATTCATTCATTCATACACCTACGCAAGCAGTCTTTAGCCGTCTAAATTCAACGATTTTAATTAAATTATTTAAAGTTCCGGTTATTGACAATCAAAGGATTTTGATTTCAAAGTTATACTTCAAGGCGGTCTGACGGTTTTGTAATAGGTATTGATTTTAGTATGTTCTTATGAGAGCCTTTAAGAACTAAGATAGAAGAGAAGGGAAATTCAAGCGTTGCGCTGCGTGACGTCGTTTTATACCTATGTTTAATGCCTATGTTACGAAGGTAGGAACGATTAAATAAGAAAAAATCTAAGTTCCCTATTTTTTTTATAATGTTATAATACCTACTATCGCTGCAATGTTTTTCATTGTAAGCGCTTCAGTTTTTGAGCGAAAGTTTCGCCGCGCTATCGTTCGTCGATCAAATGTTCCGGCGTGGCGTCCTCTCGTTTGTTGAGAGAACAATCAACATAACATATACCTTAACGTAACCGTACCGCCGTAACATTTGTCGTGTTTTTGTTTGTTACAACTATGATGTGGAGTCGAATATCGACAACTTAAAGTACCGCGTGATACCACCCTAAAGCGTCACTGCGGTGAAATCCTTGCAATTCTATTACAATTACAAAATTTCATTAAAAATACATTTAAAATGTCGTACTATCATCTTTTTATAGGTATGCATAACTGCTTACCTACTTTTCTATACTACTCCTTAGCTAAGTGACTTTCTAAGCCCCAGCTTCTACATTTACTGCCAATAAAAACTTACTAACTGCTAAACTCCTCTGTCAAAGCCAAGAATCCTTCTTACCGGAGACTCCCAAGGCACCAAGCCCTTCAAACCACGAGCCACGCGCCGCCACGTTACGCGATGAAAGATTTTCTCCAATATTCACGTAATTTTCGCTTATTCGACATTTTTTATCATACCCTAAGGGAGTATAATTTACTCCCCCTCACAAAAGAAATTGGACGGGGAATGGAAGAAGGAAATAAAATGTAATGTGAAATAACAATTGGTTGAGTATTTTGCGCTGGAGTCAATATTTAACTTTTTTTTGTGTTGTCAAGTGTGATGTTGGGTAAGTGAGTCATGTATCATAACAAGCATGCCTGAGTTGTTACGATAAAAATAAAATATAACCTGAATGTTATTGCTAAAAAAACTTAAAAATTTTATTTGAATAGATTCCCGTTTTAAGGACTGTCCATATCTTTACGTGATCGTTTTCTCAATCTTAATATCAGCATGTGACTGTAGACACGTGCATAATATGGTTTCCTACTCTGCCGCGTCACCAGCTTATGATTAAGAACTCCAGTCGAGTTCGAAACTAGTTGGGCACCTGCGATAAAATGCACTAGTGTAGTAGTGCTAGTGCCTAATACGCTTCATTTACCAATATATTTTTGGATATTGTTGTGTAGTTTTTTCAATATGTTTTTAAATTAGTAGCGGGAATTACCTTTAAAATTTTGCAGCCTAACGATTTTATACATGGAAAGCTTCAAGCAATAGGTCAAGTATACAAGTTCTTAGAACAAACATGGCGGCAGCGATAGTGTGTAACTAGTAATACAGTGCTAAGCCATAGAGGACAAACACAATATTAATCCATTTTCCGTTGTTGACTTCTAACGGAAAAATATACAATGAAAGGCCACGTCTTTCTTCAAAATGCAAGTAGGTGATGTATGATGAGCATTAGAATAGATAGCACGGTTGATGCAGTGGTCGAGAGATCGGTTGCTGTCCCGTAGATCGCGGATTCGATTTGCGTATGAAATTATTATTTGTAGTAGGTATCAATTAATGTTCAACGGTTACTACTCACGTGTATTTGTCTGTCAAACAGTCAGTTTGACTAGCGACATCGCTGCGGGCTCAGCTCATGACTAAAGGTTCCGCTCGAGTTCTAATCTAGTCGAGAAATCCCGAAAAAGTTTACGTAAGTAGTAACCGGTGAACAATAATTGATATGAATATATCCCACGAAAGGAATATTATTTGTAGTGTCTGCAGATACCTACATGTTGTGGTTATGAGTATGTGAGATTTGTGTCTCCAAGCGCCCACGTACGTATCTATGGGAGAAATTACAAGTATGGATCAATATTTCGTGCAAAGGTTTCGAAACCTAATATGATGGATGATAGGGTCGATTTAACGTTTTGATTCAAATCCTCTCAAACTATCGAAATTAAGGGAAAGTTGTACAATCGAACTCATTTTCACAATTGAAAATAGCTTTTCTGGTTCACAAATACCCTTTCCGTGTAAACCCTCTTTCAGTTCAAGCCTGTATAAACTGCCAGCTAATTGTAGATCCTTGATAAAGTCCTATCATCCAGGAGTTTATCAATTTATGGATTCTCGAACACTGTTCGAGAGAGCTATCTATAAACCTCATAGAGTTAGACAACTATAACAAACTTGTCTGTGGTAGAGGGTGGTACAAGTAATATGAGAATCGAGATCGGAGATACTGCCAATATTTTGTTCATTGTATTTATTTCTTCTTTTGCTTCTAAAAAGGAATACTTAATCTTCTTCCTCCTCTAGAAAGAGATGATGAAAAATTATGTTTATACTGATAAATCTGACAAACGCATTAATAATACTGTTATACTCCTCCCGACCATATTTCAGTAACGGCAGCTTATCTCCATGGAGATAATCTCCAAGTGTATGCGCAAACACAGGTGCACTCCCTCTTCCTTAACTCTCATATTCCGATTGGACGGCAATCCGACACGACCGGAGAGCACTGGCGGTACCTTCATATAAGCCCAAAAGCCTTACTAAAATGCTCATTAGGGAATCAATATCAAACCCGAACTATTTAAAAGTTCGCGCGCTTAATTCTTATCAAAATAACACAAAGTATCTACCTATGCCACACTACTACACATCGCGATTGTTCGCGCGCAGAGTTTCGCATTTGCAGCATCTAGATATAGCTATCTCGCTTACACGTACGGGCTTTTACCGGGCTTTCAAATACTATCTCTGTCACTTTCGCACTTATAGCGATGTGCCGTATAACGAGTATATACCTTGTGCGTCTACAAATCGATCAGTATGGAAGATTTAAACCGTGCATGCGTATGAAGTTGCACGCGTATGCACACCTTGCCAACTCTGCAGTGTTGCCGTTTTAGCGACTTTGTGAGATCTTGGAGATTTTTAACGAGTTTGGAGACTTTTTTTAAGATTTAGCAACAATAAAAACTAGCGACTTTTTAAAATAATTAATAGTTTCGAGTCACGTGACACATAGATTAAAAATTATGAATTTGTTTATCGAATTAAATGTATTTACGAGTTATTAATATTATTTTCAAAAATACCAAAGAGTCAAATAAAATACTTTCTATCATTATAGCTAAGTTTCCTATTTTATTTCCATCAGTGTCAAATACCCTATTGCGACATTTAGCTAGATTTTTCATATACCTGGCGACTTTTTTTGCCTAAATGACAACACTGCAACTCTCCGTAAGTACCGAGTGCAACTCACTTCAGTTTCATTTGCTTGAGTGGGAAAAGTTTTGTTGTTAAAGTTTTTTGTGTGTTTTCTTAGATTTTCTCAGTGATACAATTGTTTTGGTGACTTACAATGGAGGTAATTGTACCTTGTGAGGATTTAAAATTCGTTCAAGTTTTGAGTGGCGAAGATAAGGTAAAATCTTTAAACTTTGCTCAGAAAAAACAGTTAATTTCTTCTTTAAAACCGACGCCTAATCTGTGTATTTCTCAGACTAGCAAATCGCATAAACGAAAATTTAATACATCAGTGTATAAAACTAGTTGGATTGTTGGCTGTTCGCACACTAATAAGTTGTATTGCTGGTGCTGCATATTTTTTTCGAATGAAGATTCCGAATACATCTGGTTATAATGATTTAAATAACATATCTGCCATAAACAACTTTTTTTTTTTTTTTTTTTTTTTTTTTTTTTTTTTTTATGTGGAGAAATGCCCTCGCATACCGCTGTGACACGGGGAGACAGAGCGGTTATGTGGGACTCGAACCCACTAAAACTCCACAGTATACCTCCTCAGCTGCTTGAGGGCGGGACGCGGGAACGCTCTCGCACACAACCGCGAACCCGCCCGCAGCCGTCCGTTGCCGGACTCCTTCACGGGGTTGGGTATTGCACCCCCCCGCTACGGCACACCAGACTAATGGCGTGCCGCAACCACCTCGGAGACCATGTGCAATGGGCGCCAGACGACCCCGTGTCTGGACGCCCAAAGTCCCCTGCGACGGGTCAGGTCTGTGGCCCCGCCGCCTGCCACTACGGCCGCAGAGGATAGGGAGAGCGGCGCCTCGCAATACCGGCACTCCTCCTCCCCTGCGGCCCCACCGCGTCCGCCATCCAACGGTGGCGGCCCCGTCAAGGCCGCGGCAGGTAGGGAGAGCGGCGCATCGATAAACCGGCACTCCTCTCCCACCGCGGCCCCCATCCCTCAGCTGCGGTGCCGCCCATACGACGCCGCAGCCCACCTCAGTTGCGGCACCCCCCATAAGGCCCGCAACCTACGCCGGCGCCGCTCCAACATGGGCTTGAAGGCAAAGCCCTGAGGAGCGGCCCTCCTCGGGTTCCGTTAGCTTCACCGTGGGTGACCAAGCCACGGCTACTAGAGCCCCCCCACCACGACAAGGTGGAACCCCTGGGGGGGGCCATAAACACCTGTGTGCAATGGTGTCTTTCAGTAATTTTGGTAAACAACGAATTGAGACATCTATATCACGCCAGTTATCTGAGGAAATTTCAAAATATAACACGCGCTTTGATGACAACCGTAGTGTATTTCAAAGATAAGTCGATATTGTTTGTCATTTAGCACAACAGGAACTTCCTTTAAGAGGACATGATGAGTCCAAAACTTCATTAAATAAGGGCAATTTTTTAGAACTGGTCTCGTTAATTTCAAAATATGATGTCGTTTTAGCATATGCAGCATCAGGAAAGTGACAAACCGGGGCCGAGAAAAAGACGGATGAATTCACTTTTAATTGATTGTACCTAACCAGTAGTTTATGAGAAAATTGCGATGATACATACGTAGGTACCTACATACTCAGTCCAAAACTGAACTTTCTTTTTTTGAAATCGGTTCAAATTTTATTGGCTTGCCTTATTTTGAAACCCTAGGCACGCCACTGCCGGAGAGAGATCAGGCGCAGGACCGACGGCTTGACGTGCTCTCAGAAGTATGGGTGTCACACCACTAACTTCCTGACTCTGGGCTGCTAGTGAGAATTTCCTAACAGAAGAACCCAATAACACGCCTGACCTGGGAATCGAACCCAGGACCTCACGCTCAGCAGCCGTGCTTGCGACCACTAGACCAACGAGGCAGTCAAGAAAAATACAGTCATGAACAAGATTTGAACCTGCACCTCCCGAATAATGTGGTAGAAAAAATCAGTTGGCTTCCTACTCACGCCCGTATTTATCTTTACACAAAAAAATGATTGTAATACCGAGAAATTTCGAAATTTTGCGAACACTAAATTCTAATTACTACGAATAGTTACTTAATAATCTTCTGTAACAACGGGTTTAAGTACAGCTGTTGGTGTTCACGAGGTTCCTTCACAGGCTTAACAGCTCCCGCAGACCACAGAGTAAACTATCTCAAGACAGTTGTATGATTTTATTTTAACCAGTAAATATTAAAAATCGAATCACTGAAGCACGTGTGCTGTCAATTAGGACAAGTCAACTCAATACTGCTATGCTATGACTCGTTTTCAAAATCCTATTCCAGATACCCTACATGGTTACGCTCATATCGGGATATATAATGATGTTTGGACTTTAAAAAGAGACCTTGACCTTTGAGGTTGTTTCGGGTTTTCTTCTCAGAGGTAGTCACATAGAAAATGCCGGCATAATGACATGCAAGAGAATTAGAAAAGACTTATTTACAGAACAAACAATTTGAATCTGTTTACTTTACTTTATGCACTCCCCTATGTTTTCATACCTTGGTCACTAATTGGTACCATACACAGCGAAGGCGTTGTCGTCTCACATCCTGCCCCGGGACATTGCAAAGGCATAGCGCAGAAGGAGCACCGGTATGATCTACTGGAGTTGACGCTGTTCGCTTTCTCATGGGCTGATAGGGTTTTAGTCGATAGAAATTCAAAATCCTAGTCATACCGTCGAGCTGGCAAGTCAAAGGTCGCAAGTTCGAACCCAAGGCCACTCACATTTCGTAGTTATGTGCGTAATACAAATTAATTATCCGCTTTAAGCGGTAAAGGAAAATATCATGAGGAAACTAGCATACCTGAGAGATGCTCTTCATGTTGTGTAAAACCATGTCATAGAAGTGGCTTAAACTCAGAAAGGCGAAAATTAAGTTTTCAAACAAGTTCAACGAAACTCACGAAGAAAAATTTCCACTCCATGCTCCAAATCTTCTAAAGGTGTGCTATGACAATATAGTCTCGTGTAGAAACGCTCAATATAGTCTCACTCCTGTCTATGTGAGAAGAGTACAGTTAACAACTATATAAGGCAAAACTTTGGACCACATGACACAATAAACCAAGTCCGAGGAACTATTCAATAGTTGTTGTTAGTATGTTTTACACTGCTATTACTGTCGGCAACTACGGAACTGACACAATAATTGAATTGTCATGCGTCCTGATATATGTATACAATAGGTATAAACATTGATGTCTCTCGAAGTATGTTTGTTGTGTCAATAGAATATACTATGTTGTATTACTTGTTTTGTCTGTAAGTGCTTTTGTCATCGTCGCATTGGAAGAATTGTGTCGCCTCTCGCCAGTTTTGTTGGATAATGTTTTAGCATATGTTTAGCTAAACAATTGTCTGCTTAGAAGTCAGTATAATTTGTTAAATGTAACTTAAAATAGCTGAAAATTAGAAGATTATTCGTTTAAAAAAATTAAAAGAACGATATATATCGTCAGTCAGGCCACTACCATCACTTTCCTTTCCTCATGCCAATTTATTTGGAGTCGGTGCATGTTACACTTAAATTTTTCTTCCATACATCTCTATGTGTCATCGCAAAATTTCACTTACAGAATATTTTTCAGACAACCCAACCATCATTTTATTTCCTCGTTAATGCTCAAAACATGCCTCATGAGATGTTCCTTAATCTAAAAAAGCATACCAGATATATAAAATAAAGAATTTGATACGCATAAATGATGCGGTTCACCTATTGAGTACAGGATTAGATAAAGCCTTCTCAGGACAATTAAGTAGATTGCCCTCTAATCGCTATCCGGACCTGAATAGTAATGGAGTCGCGTCCGCTCATCCCGATCAAATGGATCCGATTCACTCACGGATCGTTTTCGGCGCCAGGCGGCAATGTTCAAATATTCCGTATGGTTCCATCCTAATTGCTATTCCTTTGTCTCTGGCTGCCTTTATAGTACTCTCAACAAAAACGGAATACAAAAAATTCTCTCTAAGCATTTCAAGTCAATTATTAAAGTGGAAGGATCTCTTTTTTAGAAAAGTTTGTATTTTTGTGTATTATAAATGTTAGATAAAGTGCACAATTCTTTTATAATTCTAATTTGATAAATTTAAGGCTTGATTTGTATTAATTGTTTGTTTCCAAGGAATTGATTGAAAGCTGCTTTTCTCCCAAAGAAAAATATATAAATAAATAATTCTTAATTGAGACACAATTAAAATCAAATATGTCTCGAAAACGATAGGCCACGCTTGCGCACACGGCGTCAATTTATGTAGATTAGTTACATAACTATTGTTTTTTAATGTTTAATCTTTTTTCATATCATCTTACCCAGACCAGTAATTAGGTCATCGAATTTGACCTAATTACAAATCTCATAACAAAACTATTTTGAGTTCAACTCTGCTCAGAAAAATAGAGGTTCATTTTCTCGTAAGGAAAACTAGAGCACATCCCCATTACATTAAAAATAATTTATAATCTTGTTTATAACTCCGCGTTTGTAGGTAACGTGGTATTTTCATGTTCATAACTATATTTTTAGGTTCTTTATGACGTTGGTGAAAATGTGTAACATGTATAATAATAATATGTTACAGAGTCAGAAGTATACAGTTAAGGTGTCTGCGCACTATGGCGTAACATTCATTTCTAATTTCTACCACTATCCTGATTATAAGACTACTGAGAAGAAGTAATGACACAAGTACAGCGGATTATTAGACTTTTGAAAATATAATTGTATTACTATTTTACCGATATGTAAAGTGAGAATGATTGAAAACAAAAAGATAAATTGTGTTATTTGAAACGTCACCAGCTGAGCAAAATAAAGTTTAAGTATATATTTTATATATTGTCATATTATACTAAAAAGTAACCATATTATATCCTAATATGTCAAACTCGCAAATTTATGAGCATCATTACACTATTTCTAACCTAAAATTATAAAATCTAGTAGGTACCGTCGCCGATACGCAGTTCCAATCCGATTCACATAAAAATTCGTCTCGTTGAAAACGGTATCTGCGACTTGGCACCAAAGTAGTACATTTAAAACCTTCCGGCCACTACAGCAGGATATTCGGGTAACTCTGTAAATATTCTGTGACAAATATCTTTAGCCATGAATTCGTGTTGACGCAAATTCCGCACACATTCTTGGCAACCCGATGTAATAATCGGTTTGTTACCATTGAATATTTCGCATGGATACGGTAATTAAAATAAAGCTTTTGCATGTTCTATGGTCATGTGTTCATGTTATAATTATTCTGAGGCTATCCGTAACTCCGTATAGATTAAACAAAAATAAATTTATATTCGTTAAAAACGCAGTTGTTTGTAATATTTTAGTTCAATTCAAAAATATTATCTAAATCCATTGTATTTTGTGGAGAAGTGTAACGATTATGATAAATATTTCCATAAAATATTTTTTGTCAGTCAACTTTGTTTTGTAATATGGATGCTGATACGCAATAGTGTGTCAACCCGCAAAAAGTAAAATTTGGAAATATTGATGTATTCTCATAGTGTGTTACGTATTTAATTATTTATGTCAATATTTCCAAATTTTACTTTTTGTGGGTCGACACACTATTGCGTATCAGCATCCATATAGCTAAAACAGCACCCCTCTATTCGCCAGTAAAATTTAAGAACAAATTCTTGCACCCCGACACATAAAACAGGTACAGATATATTTTCATACTTTGACGTTGGTAAACGGAGATAAACTTTACGTCAAAGTCAAATATAAGCACTCACTACCCCATCCTCCCCTGCTACCTCCATCCTACAATTCACTTCAGATAATACTGTATTCCAAAAGTCCTTGACTTGTAACAAAATAGTCGCACCGTTATTCAGGTCGTAAGTTACATTGTAGTGTGACAATACCTTAATGTACCCAAACGCGTCACTAATTCAATACATTTTACTCCAGGTCATGACCTCTCCTAATTGACCTGTTGCCTTACGCAGACTGGGTGTTATGTTATTTTTTGTTGTGTAATGCGAATAGGTGCCTTCGTAAAAATATTTTGACAGAAATGTTATTAGTTTCTGTATTGAGACTTTTCTCAGAATGTAAGTAATCTAAGAGATTTACGTTGAATATCCTTAGGATAAAGTTCGATTACTTAGTCATTCACCGTTTATTATAAATCCTAAGCGCTCGTTAAGAAACGGCTTGTGGACATTGGGTTAGGTTTTTTATAGTAGGTACCCACTACAAATAGAAGAATATAGATAGACACATAGAGCCATGCATACCAAGAAGTAATTCTTGGAGACATATGTATGTTTAAATAAACATTAGAACAGTATCTACAATTGGTGGTCTTGACGTTAAAAGGTAATAGTTACAGAATCAATTTTAACAATTTGGTACTGAACATAAACACAATCTTGAGAAACACATAGGATTCTTTGTATCCTGAAAATTGTTTAGATTTCCCGGGATAACCAACAAAGTTAAACAGGGAAATTAAATTAGCACTACGTGGCACTGACATCAACTTCGTATGCAATGTTTTAATTAGCGGTTTGGTTAGATTTTTGAAGGAAACAAACTATGTATAGTATGAGTATGGCCGCGGGTGGAAGGTAGTTTTTATATAAATATCAAGTTAAGTTCAGATAAAATACTGATTTAAAATATCCCATTTATAAAGATAAATAAAGTGTCAACTCGAAAATCTCTTGGTTTGTTAACTAACGACACGAAATGAGAAGACTCTTTTAAAATAAAGATTTAAATCAGTCTCAGCCGAAAATCATTATATTACAATAAAACAACTTTTAACCGGATTAATCGAGTGTATTATTGGTTTTTTGTTTTTCCTGACGTTTCGAACACTTTGCAAGTCCTCCTGGAACCATGAACGCTGCAAAGTGTTCGAAACGTAAGAAAAAAAAATAATACACGCGATTAATCCGGTTAAAAGTTGTTTTATTATAATGTGTAGTGATCGCGCAAGCTTAAGATATTACTATCATTATATTATGTGATCTAAACTTACAAAGCAAAACTAAACGTAAATGCACAAAAAGCCTCATATCAAACACCCAAGTCAGTCAAACTGAAACAACTAAAGATATTGGGAACCTAAGATTCTTTCAACCAGAAAAAATCTTAGGTGAGACATAAAAGAGTATTGCGTTGAAGATCAAATTTCACGCTTCGCTATCTCGGATAAGGTTTCAAAGAAGCTGATTTCAGTCATGAACGGGTGGAACAAACTGTGGTACAATATTGTTGCCTTTATTTGTTAGTGGGAATGGTAATCTTATGCGGTATGTCGTTTCTGTATATAAGGACTTATTTGGTTTTGGTACGCAAGTGCTTTTTCCAGATGGGTAAGTAGTTTGGTTATAAGTAGGATTTCCGAAAGCGTATGAACGTATTTTAAATTTTACTTGTTAATTTATTATGCCTAACAAACTTTATGTTTTTAATACTTCATAGGTACGTTGGTCTTTCATGAACCACAGACATCTGATTGATGTCTAATATCGTCAGATACAGACGCCATAAATATTTTACTTAAGTCTGTCATGTTTGTTTTTATTATTTATGGGAATTTCATTCGTTTCTTCCTTTAATGTAGTTTTAATTAATTAGAAGTTACAGATAAATCTTTCAAAGGCAATAACGCATGGATAGCGAACAGTAAAGTAAAAAAATGTGGGAATAGAAATACAGTTGTCAGCAGGATTCGAATCATTAAAAGTTTCGCTCGGGGAATACAGGCGTGATGCTATGTTACCTACATAAATCTTAGTACTTTAAATCTTTGAATTAATTATATCACAAAGATGTTTAAGCTTATGTTATTCATAATATAATAATAAGTAGTATTCTTTCATGAAACTGCACCCGCTTCATCGCTTAAACCTGCAATAGAACTAAACTACCCGTAGTTAGAGCTCCAGTGCGATGCAGCACTGAGAAGTTTTCAAAATGGCCGACTACGGTTAGTGTATTTATATTATTTTAAAACAGTGAGTTCCTCTGGGAGAAAATTTTGCAGATTTTATCTCTGTTTGACTTCGTTTTATCACATAAAAATAAATAGCTGAACCTTTTCCGCTTTCATTCAAATTGAATGCATCTTTATACTAGTAAACATCGAGTGACTTCCAAGTAACGAAATGAAATGTCGTACTGAGCAGGGGCGCCGACTCCATGAGTGCTCGGGCGCTTCAATACCCAGGCTTGATGCAGAGCACCCATGATCATAGGTATAAAAACTGATCAGATTGCGAACGTGCGTCGCAGTGTGGTACCCACCACCAAGTGTAGTTGTGATGATGTGCAAAGTCTTTTTGTTGAACTGACATTCTTCTAGACGCTTATTTGTTCTCCTGGACGGATTCTGAAGCGATTTTCACAATTATGTACATATTGGAAAGAAGTATTGGTAACATACCTATACATATTGGTAAGTTATGTATTGTTCAGAAGAGTTGGTGTGCATTTTAATTCACGCACTTCACCAGTTATTTTATGTCGTGAAATAGGCATCAACCCACGAGATATTTTCTAAAAGCCGGCGCCACTTTCTCCTAGTGAAATATATCGAAATAAAGATGATGAAGTAATAAAATGTTGGTTGAAATTATTTGAAAATAAACCTGTTATTACAGATAAATCTTTGAAAAGCATTAACGCATGCTTAGCGAACTCTAAAGTAATAATTTTAAATGGAAAAAGAAATTATATAGTAGAAAGTATAAGACAAGAGTGAGCAGGATGCTCACTATCGTATTCTTTTCCATTTAAAATTATAATTCAAGATAAATCTTTGAAAAGCAATTAACGCATGCTTAGCGAACTCTGAAGTTACAATATTAAATGGAAAAAGAATACGGTCGCGAACAGGATCCGAACCTGCGTCTCCCGGATAAATATTCCAGGCGCTCTGACCACTAAGCCATCTCGACCTCTGCTCACCACCGCGAATTCTTCTTCCATACTTTAACACATCTTATGGCGACGTCATTGCAATGAATTCAGTACCTATGTATACAGGTGACCGAACCGACACGACCAACTTTGCAGCTAATACAATGTCGTAAAGAATGCAATTATCTTAATAATTCAAGATAAATCTTTGAAAAGCATTAACGCATGCTTAGCGAACTCTGAAGTTACAATATTAAATGGTAAAATTATAACTTTAAACCTGTAATTATATAGAACATTGAAAGAAAGCACTCAATTATAAAGCTATTATTCGGAGGACCTAATTATTATTTAGGGACGAATTTGAATGAGACCACTCAGCAGTGACCGACCCGTGTTTGATCTCAATTCATAATACTGTAAGCTTGACTAACCACTTGAGGTTTAATAAGGCTAGCTAATTAATTGCGTGGTTTATTCGTATTAATTTTATTCTTGCACTGTTTTTTTATAGCATAAGCAAAGTGGCAACATGGGTAGGTTTTTAGGACGCGTCAGAATATTCAATCATTTAAGTCTTTATTGTAGAACAGAGGTTACAATAATTAGGTTTATATATTATAATTGGTTTATACTGATTACAAAGGAGAAGTTTCATTTTTATATAAGAGAATCCCCACGCTTAATAAAACTTGCGAAACAAATCGTCAAAAATAGAATAACGATGAAATAACGTACATATTTAATATGTAATTTTTATAATTTTAAATATCAAGTAATAATTAGCACAATATAATAATTTAAAACATTTGACGTGAGACTTATGACAACCATGACAGGTTGCAGAGTGACATTTATGCGTTATCCTCTCAAAAAAAGTACTCAACCTAGAAATGTTTGTAAAATCTCGATTATTTTAGATATTTAATTAAATACTTACGGAGGAAATTTTTCATGTTTCAATTTCGTGAAACATTCATAATAATTATTGTTCAACGGTTATTACTCACTTGCATTCTTCGGGATTATTTAATTATTTTCAAACTCGAACGTAGCCCTTAGTCATGAGCTGGGCCCGCGGCGATGTCGCGAGTCAGTTTGACGATGAAAAAAAATTAATATGAATGTCATAAACTAGTCGGGCAATCCCGAAGAATGCACGTTAGTAATAACCGTTGAACAATAATTAAATTTAAATTTGATCTTACTTAGCAACACTATCGAATGGGGGTAATAATACACTATGCGTTTTTTATTGCCAGAACCAACGGGTCCGAAATCAAGGCTTATTTTTTTGAGATTAACTACAGATTGTTGATGCTGTCATTTTATATATATTTTTTATCTAAGCTTTCCCAAACAAAAGTATTTAAGCATACTATAACTACCTCGAAAACAAAATGTATCACGAAGATTTTTTAAAGTTATAGCTAGCAAAAATACTTTCTATGCGATACAAAACGTTGATTCCCTAGTCCAGACGCACCCTTAAGTTGAAAGCACTTATAGAACTGAAGGGTGAACCTGGCGCGTCCCTAGTTTACTTAGTACTAAAACAATACCGACACACAGCGAAGAACTAAAAGATTATTTTAAAATATTCATACCGGCAAAGTATGGTTGCTCCAATTAGCTAATGGGATCCGTTGATAAATTGTTAAAAATGATAAATTATATTGCTCACAGTAGGTTCTCGCGATCACTACACATTATAATAAAACAACTTTTAACTGAGGAGGAAGGAGGACTGTCCTCCTGCGACCTAGAACGCTGCAAAGTGTTCGAAACGACAGGAATAACAAAAACCAATAATACACGCGATTAATCCGGTTTTATTATACTATATTGCTCAGAATTTGCTATTTAATGTTTCTTAGAAATAGAGGTAGGTATGATGTATATATTATTAATGCGACGATTGATCTTTTTGACTACCTCGTTCGTCTAGTGGTTCCGTGCGCGACTGCTTAGCATGAGGTCCTAGATCCGATTCCGGGTCGGGCAAGATGTTATCGAGTTTTTCTTTTAGCAATTTCTCCGGAGTTTGGAATTGTGCTCAGTAGATAGCAATAGGCTCACCACCTATTACATGGGATTTAATAAAAACATTGTCTCATTTGCTCTGCCTATCTCTTAGGGGAATACAGGCGTGATGCTATATTATGTTCAAGTTATGTTAATGATCTTTTAAATTTTGTGATGCAAATAATGCTGAACGGAAAACGCAGATTCTTAAAATATTATCGCACAGTGCAAGAAAAAAAAACTCATGCCTAGATTATTATTTAGTATAATAATAAAATAATATAATACTGTTTTTAGAAATTCGAATTTAAAGTAGGTATACACAGGAAAAATTTAATCAAGGTTTCTAAAATTAAATCGTACAGTAGAAGGGCAAAAAATTATCTCGTACTTTTTTCTTTTAGAAAAATACCTAAATAAAATGTTTTAAATACCTAAATATTTAAAAAACCTAAATATCACAAACCCTTTTTGTATTTGACCTCAATGTAGAAGTGACCTTTAACCTGACGAGCAGCGGAGGACCGTCTGGTGTGATTGGAAAAACAAAGAAATGAGATATGATTGTTTACAAGAAATTAAAGGTATTGTGTTGTTAATTGAATGGAGGTGTCATGGCGTCGTTAACAATGAGCTGTCCAGAGCAGGAAACTGGACATACGAAGAGGAATACTAGGGTTGAGGCACGGGAAATATATATATAAATATATTTATATATATTTATTTTTGCACACATGTATATTTCCATAGGTCTCAAATTTGGATGTACAATTAGGTAAGTACATGCACCCGTCTAAGGTATTTGGCAAGTGAGCGCTATATATTGGTACGTATACTCCATTTATTTAGACAAAGTGGCTCATAGAAGCAGGAACGCAAAACATTTTATGACACAAGTGAATAACAATCACGCAATTTAACAGATAACATTATAAACCACCAAAATAAAATAAAACCCAACTGACAATAAAAATGGAAATGGAAAAATGGAGAAAATCAACATTTCAGACTAATATTTACAAAGAAAACCCCTTTAAAATTTTGCCCGACCCGGGCTTCGTAGCCGGGACCTTAAGCTCGATATATTTTTGCTCATATCGATGAATACTAGGAACTATTACTACCGTAGTAGGTACTGCGTGGGTCTAATAACTACTTTCAGAATACTTACCAGAAAAATGTTCGTAGGCACTCTTAACTAAAAAGAAAATACAATTTTTAAAATAATTACATACAATAAAATACCGCTAAGGACCGTATTTTTGTTTCCGCAAAAATGTATAACGTTAGAGTTCACTACGCAAGCGATAATGCGTTTGAAGAATATGTCATCTGAATTATTAATACACAATTACACAACACCACTTTTTTACAACAAATTTTCTTTACACATTTAGAGTACCCCCACGTCTTTTACATATTAGTAAATTATTTCGAAAATTATTTACTATGGGCTTCTCTCCAACAAAATGAAATCAGGACTGTTTTATAAACAATTGTTCCCGTTGTGGTCAGAATAGGCGCTCTGTGACTAAAATACTTACTACCTATTACCAACAATAACAAAGAACAAAGACACAAAGAGAAAAGGTAAAACATTATTTGTTGTTATTCTCGATTTATCAGTACATTGTTTTGTTTTCAATAAACTGATAAAAAAGTATCATTATTTTCCTTGATGAAAAGCTACCTGCTAAGTAGATATAGGTTACTCGTAAATACTTTATATAAAACTAGCCCGCGACATTGTCTTTGCGACTGTAGGTAGTCTACATTATGTCCTTCCGTAAAATACAAATTCTAAACTATCTAAAGTTACAATATTAAATGGAAAAAGAATACGGTCGCGAACAGGATTCGAACCTGGCGCTCTGACCACTAACCCATCTCGACCTCTGCTCACCACCGCGAATTCTTCTTCCATATTTTAACACGTCTTATGGCGACGTCATTGCAATCAATTCAGTCCCTATACTGGTGACCGAAACCGACACGACAAACTTTGCAGTTAATACAATGTCGTAAAGAATGCAATTACCATAATAATTCAAGATAAATCTTTGAAAAGCATTAACGCATGCTTAGCGAACTATTGTATATTGTAACTTTAGAGTTCGCTAAGCATGCGTTAATGCTTTTCAAAGATTTATCTAAACTATCTCTTGCCAAATTTCATGACGATCCGTTTGGTCGTGAAAAGGTAACAAACAAACAAACAGAGTTACTTTCGCATTTATAATATTAGTATGGATTTCGCAGTGTTTTTTTTTTCATTGACATTATAATGGCCTACTAGTAGTTAGTTTGAAAAATATATGAATATGACATACTGATCCAGTTCTTGCCATTAAATTTTGTTGAAGTGGTTTCCTTTTTAATTAACTTCGGTAAGAGATATTTTCCTGAATTTATACCTATTTTAAATATAACTGCCTCGTTGGTTTAGTGGTCCGTAGCGCGACTGCTGAGCAGGAGGTCTCGGGTTCGATTCCCGGGTCGGGCAAAGTGTTATTGAGTATTTCTGTTAGGAAATTCTCAGTAGCAGCCCGGAGTTTGGAAATGTGCCCGGTTGATGGCAATAGGCTCACCACCTATTACATGGGACTTAATAACAGCATTGGTGAAATGTGGGTGTACAATTGTGTACACCTCTGCCTACCCCTTCGGGGAATACAGGCGTGATGCTATGTTATGTTACAAAGGTAATTTATAATTGAGAAATATTCGCTATTATATCCATTATTATTTGTTATGAGAAAATAACAATTAATTATATTAGTTTCCTATAGACGACGCTTACATCTTTGTAAGTTGTCAACTTAATGTTGATTCTAAATATATTTTAGACAAGCATAGAATTCTTCTTGTCCCGCTCTAACAATTCCATGACCTAAAGTAACTAATACAAAATTTCATCGTACTCGTGATGCAGACTTCATTATTGGTTAACAAGCAAGCAAATTTTCACATTTATGTGATTAGTAGGATAATCGTAGTGGGTTAATAAAATCGTTCAAAAACTCCTTCAAAAAAGTCAACGCCGAGAAGAAGCCGGAAAAAGCAAACGAAAAACGGCCAGAAAAATACTTAATCATGTGGGCATGTAAACATAATTGTTGACAGCCCAACCCAAATCCCTCCTAACAACCCTAATCCCTCTCTAGACCGTGAGGGGTGAGTAGTTAAGTTAACTCACCCGTCCCTTAAGCAGGCCACACCTGTTGATATTTGGCGTTCATCCAAACCGAAAGAACGAATATTTGGTCAGGCTACGTATTTTGTGCCGAAGTGGCCACTTCCCAGAATTTATTGGACAGCTGGTTACATTATAGACGTGTTATGACCACATACATTGATACTGATGCATTGGGCACGGCGCGGGCGCTAAACAATATTTTACTCTTCGCTTTAGGATTTGATGTAAACGGAATGATTTAGTGTGTTAAGAAGTTTTTATGAAACTTTCCACATTTTCAGCTACTTTTTATAGCTGAGAGTATCCGATTGTTTTTGGAAATCTAAAACCACGTAGTAAAAATAAATATATATTTTGAAAAATCCAAGATAAATCTTTGAAAAGCATAAACGCATGCTTAGCGAACTCTAAAGTTATTATATTAAATGGAAAAAGAATACGGTCGCGAACAGGATTCGAACCTGCGCCTCCCGGATGAATACTCCAGGCGCTCTGACCACTAAGCCATCTCGACCTCTGCTCACCACCGCGAATTCTTCTTCCATATTTTAACACGTCTTATGGCGACGTTATTGCTATCAATTCAGTCCCTATACGGGTGACCGAACTTTACTTTGATTAATATAATAACTTTAGAGTTCGTTAAGCATGCGTTAATGCTTTTCAAAGATTTATCTTGAATTATTAAGGTAATTGCATTCTTTACGACATTGTATTAACTGAAAAGTTAGTCGTGTCGGTTCGGTCACCCGTATAGGGACTGAATTGATAGCAATAACGTCGCCATAAGACGTGTTAAAATATGGAAGAAGAATTCGCGGTGGTGAGCAGAGGTCGAGATGGCTTAGTGGTCAGAGCGCCTGGAGTATTCATCTTATCATTTAATATAATAATTTTGGAAAATGTTGTTTTTTTTATAAATTTTAAAGAAAGAGGATGTGGGTTGTTAGTCTCTTAATGATTTACAGCAATAGGTCGGTTATTTTCTACGCTAGCATACCTACTACGATAAATAAATACATTATGTTAATTATCTTTGTACCTATTAAATGTAATGTTTAATTTGACGGCGCGGTTGGCGCATTGATCGAGAGACCGGGTGCTGCGTCGCGTATCACAGGTTCGATTCCTGCAACGAAGCAAATATTTGTATGATCTACAGATAATTGGATGTGTGTGCGTGTTGCTATAACTCATAACTGCCTCGTTGGTCTAGTGGTGCCAAGCGCGACTGCTGAGTGTTATTATTGAGTATTCCTGTTAGGAAATTCGGAGTTTGGAATTGTGCCCGGTAGATGGCAATAGACTCACCATAACAGCATTGGTGAAATGTGGATGTACAATTGTGTACACCTCTGCCTACCCCTTCGAGGAATGCAGGCTTGATGCTATGTTATGTAGTGTGCGTGTGAGATTATGTGTCTGTAAACGCACCCATCATACAAAAAGAAATTCCTAGTATAACATAAAAAAGTGATATTAGACGAAATAAGTTCTATTAAATTATGCGTCTGTTCATAAAGTTTTACCTTTCTTCTAAATCACGTTCCATTTTCGCAGAAAAACATCACAAATAAAGATAAATGTACGTTACATTACAACTAATTCGTTATTTTAAATTTATTGGCAGTCTTTTATAGTGATGTGGTCTTTAAATGCTGTAAACGTGTCAGTCAGACGTCAATCTGTCTTGTCAGACATTACTGGCGTTGCAGTAACTGCACACATTCAGTATTTCAAATGAACGACTAACAAAGCCGACAGTTATCGCTGGGTTAAAAATAAGACAATCGAACTGTCGAAGTGATTCACTCGTGCCACTTATACGAACGTATTTATTATTCAACAAGCATTGTGTGGGGTTAAAATGTTTTTCAGTTACAGTCAGCCAGTGTTTTGCATATGTAATATCCATAAAACGGTCGGTGTTGCCACAATGACGATTGCGGAAGGCGAGGTTAATATGTAAATAATATGTCGTATGGTGAACCGTATACTATAGGCGTATCTTTTGTCATGGTAACTTTGATATGTGGCGCTGTGAATCACGTATGATGGCAACAGATTTTATTTATGAAATTATTTGTACACCTGTTTTTTATTTATTATCAAATTAGCTACAATCTACGTTATTTTATTTTCAAGCCTGTTACGGTGGAAAGTAATTTTCAATTATTATTTTAATTAGTTTTCTTTTCTTAACTTGTCCTGTTTTCTCTGTATTGAAATTTGTAAACAAAAAATAATCGCCGCAAATTTTTGGGGCATTACGGGTTTTATTCTGAAAAACCAACCAAAGCGGCAGACACCAGACTTGACGCCGATATCTTTGGGCTGTAATACACTCGAGGGAGTAACATCTTTTCGGTATCTCGGTAGCCTCATTCAAGTCGACAATCGCCTTGAAACTGAAATATCCTCACTTATTGCAACAGCGGCGGCATCTTTTGGATTACTTCGTAAAAGAATCTGAGATGATCTTCGTCTACATACTAAAATTGCTGTGTACAAGGCAATTATCCTGCCGATATTGTTATACGCTTGTGAAACATGGTGTCTCTAGTGGCATAGAGTCCCTACTCATAAAGAATTAATTAAGGCGGTGCGGACATATGGATGACAGCAGATTGCCTAAAGCCGTATTCTACTCGCAATTGAAAGAAGGAAAACGTACTTTAAGAGGCCCGTTTCTGCGGCACATGGAGGTCCTGAAGCGCACCGTCTCACCGCATGCAATATCCCTTGCAGGGGTTGGGAAGAACTCGCGCAACAGAGACGAGAGTGGCGCAGCTCTATTTATAAGGCTGTGACTACTTTTGAAGAGCATCGGTTAGCGGACCTCGATGCCTAACGCCTTAATAAAAAGACCCGTCCGCAGCCTTTCTATAACTACACCTACAACGCCAGCAGTCAGTTGCACTGTGTGCCCTGCAACAGCAACAAGACCTTTAAGACCAAATTTGCAAGCCACATTCGGGCACACAATAGATA
Organism: Xylocampa areola; assembly: GCA_935421205.1. Lineage (NCBI taxonomy): Eukaryota > Metazoa > Arthropoda > Insecta > Lepidoptera > Noctuidae > Xylocampa > Xylocampa areola. The sequence continues at coordinate 11,798,914 of OW285218.1, read as the reverse complement.
ATAAAGTCAAGGTCACGATTGTCGGATATGACAAGGAGGACGATTAGCTGAGAGTACTGGGACGGATTCTTAAACGTGCCTTCTGAAATACGGAGCGCAGATGGGAATGTTTTAAGCGGTAACCCATCTACAGAAATATTGCTAACGTCAAACTTTAAAAATCGTTTGCCGATCAGTGTTTACAACGAGCTATTAAACAAAAGCCTTAAACAAAAAAATACAAAGTGTAACAGAGAGGACAGACAGTAGTAGACAGGTCAGTCGGTAGTCATACTTTAGGAGGTTAATGTAACCATATATATATGAAAAACTTTTACTACCATACCATAGATACATTTTGGTCGAGTAGGTATGAACACTTCTATGGAGCAGAAGTTTTTTTTTTCACGCTTTCGAAGTTTTTTAAATAGTAAAAATTAAACCCCATAAAGTATGACTAAAGACTTTTGTTACACGCTGTATATCTTTGTACGGTCAACCGTACGTCATTGGTAACACTTGAACTACAAAAACCGTCCTTACTGCTACAACATAAAGGTTCTGTCAATGTCAAATTGTTACCATAGAGGTGCTGTTGATTGTACTCATGAACGTAAAACGTGATTTGGCATATATGCAGATATATTCGCATAGTCTCACCTAAATCTAGGGCGTCTGGAAACAAAAAGTTGTCCTCCTATCTAGAACTCTCCTTTCTTGACAGATATGGCACGTTCTAACATGTGTTTACCGTACGAAGGGTTATAATGGGCACACGCGCAAATGTAAATACTACTACAGATTCCGGAGTTGGTATCCTTAGAGGACCCGGTACTCCCATCCACTGGGGTGATTTTAGTGAGGTATAAATCCCACACTCCCCGGTCTTATCTCTAAACGACAGGTGCCTTTTGATGGTTTCCCCTCGAAAACAATAATAGGGTAACATTAGAGCGAATTCAAATTATAATAATTATACAGCCAAAACTATGTGATAACTGCCTCATTTGTCTAGTTGTCATAAGCGCGACCGATAAGCATGAAGTCCTGGTCAACTTCGATTTACGATTCGGGTAAACTTCTTGGTGTTTCTGTTAGGAAATTCTCAGTAGGTAAGCAGCAAGCCGGATTTTGGTACTGTAATTTTAAGTTGGCGTTATAGTCGTGATATCACTTACATTTTGGGGAGTCCGAATGAGAATTATTTAAAATATGATGAACTAGATCATCAATTTCCGTGACCCGCACTAGAAATACTTATTTTACGGTTTTACTTTGAAGTAGATACTTAAAGTTAAATTTTTTGTAATATTAACACGGTTTTGATTGAATCCGTATAGCTTATGTTTGTGCTTCATATTCTTTCACTAGTTAATTTGAATTATCACTTTAGGTATATCGATATTGCCTCCAGGCATTTCAGATAGGCATGTTTGTTTTACCTGCGCCAATTACTCAGGTTTCGATTTTGATTGAGATGAGTCTTGCATCACCTATGTTCGTAGAATCACCTGCTAGGTATACAGATAACAAAGGTTACCGTTATTTATCACCCCGTCCCGCAGGCTTATTACGTATGTAACAGCAATCAGCAAAAATTGCGCATCTATTGCGCAGTCATCGCGCAATCAATCGCATAACGTAAAAAAATTTGCGTATTATCTAAAGTTCGTTTGCTAATCGTTCGCCGATTGCTAATATGCACTTATCGCTACAACACTAGCGCCACAAACAATTTAGTAGACATCACTGGAACTAATATAACATTAAAGTTAAACAGATGTGACAAAAATGTTGTTTAGGTGCAGGTTGAAAAAACATAAAATCCACTTGAATTTTACCAAAAATAGCTTGGCGTCAGCTTTAAGATGGTTTTAAGTGGACGAAATGACGAAATTAGTGTTTATTTGGACTCCAAACGTTGAGAACGTAGTGACTCTGCAAACAATATTCGGTTGCTCCATCAACAAGTAAGTTTACAAATATGTATTATAGTGCATCAAAAATAATTTTAGGATTAGTATATACGTAATTAAATATCCTGTTTCAGTATACAATGGCAAACAGGGTGTCCAATGAGCAACTCGAGGAACTCTTAGAGTTTTTGGCTGAGCATCCTAATTTAGCCAAAGGTGTTGGCCTTGGTGCACGATCGAAAGAAACGATTGACAAGAAGTGGAATGAACTTGCCACGAAGCTCAACTCCTTTGGATCTGGTTCATCGAAAACGGGTGAAAGGTGGAAAAAGGTAAATGTCCTGTGTATTTTTTTTAAGCTTTTCAATTAATAGAATTAGGTGTTAAAATATTTATTCTTAATTTTATAGTACTGGGCTGACATAAAACACAAATCCAAGACTCGGCTAGCCAAAAGGAGGCAGGACGCTCTGGGTACAGGTGGTGGTCCTGAAGAGGATCTGTCAGAGATAGACAAAAAAGTCTTGACCATCATTGGGAAAAATGCTGTGTATGGTGATGTTCAGCATAGAGCTCCTGTATCTGTAAGTACTCTATTAAAATGTCTGTTTTAGTCTTTCAATGAATGTGTAATAATAATTGGTAATAATTTTTTTTTAGAGCGTTACACCTGAGATGCCTGTTTGTACTCCAGCAGTGCAACCAGGAAACATTGTTGTTTCAGAAGAAGTTGTCATATCAGGTAAGATAATAAAATTCGTACATTAGTCAAGTCAAAAAATGTTGCTTTCCGCAGTCAAATAAGCAGAATCTAGTTTGATCTATTATGTATGTTAGAGGAACCTACTTACTAATTTTATATTGTATGCCTATAAAAGTACAGTACCTAGAATGAAAACATGACCACCATGCTCTATTTAAAAAAAAAAACGAGCTAAACTCGGTCATCCAGGTACATACTTGTTATAATATGTGTATTGCCTCGTTGGTCTAATTTCGCATTCTTCGGCAGTCAAACGCGACTGCCGAGCCTGGGTGGGTGAGGTACTGAGTTTGATTCCAAGGATAGGCAGTTTTATTGAGATTTCCTTTCAGGAAAGTTTTAGTTGCAGCCACAGAGTTAAGAATTACGATTTCGTCAATTGACTCACTTATTATTACATGGGTCCTAAACAGTGTCACTAACTGTAGTATACAAAAGAACAGCTCTGCTTACACCTTTGATGTTAATGATGACGATGTTATTTGTTACAGGACTACAAACCAGAGTCGAACTCGAATGGGTCATGGAATTAAAAAGGAACAGAGTGCGGGCAGAGAACAAGTTGGCCGATGCTGCTTACATGATCGCTGAAGCTGCTAATAAGATAGCCGAGGCGTCTCTTATAAATGCTGAGACGTCTCGCAAGCAGTTAGAGGTTCTGAACGTGGTCGTGGAGGTTGTGCGTCAACTGAGCAGTGTACTGGCAGCTAGGGACTCTCATTAGATTAGTTAATTATTATTTTTTGTTTGTGTGTATGTTATTAAATGTGAATAAAAACAATAAAGGACATGTATTATTGTATGTATGTAGTATTGTAATCAGAATAAAATCAAATAAAAATTTACATACTAATCACAATTAACATAGATATAAAATACAGATCAACTTATACAATTAAAAGTGCTAATTGAAGGATAAAAACGTAAGGACATCATTAAAATATAATAAATTAAATATGAAAACCGTTGATGGAATTGTAAATTATTAGAACTGCAATATATTCACATTATTTAATGAGAGGTGTGTACATATATATAATCTAAGCCTTTAAAACTAATACTACTAATACAATGAAAATAAAAACTAAAAACTAAATTAAAACTAGAGGAGGGCATCGAAAACTTCGTCCACGTCGCTGTCAACTGGGAGTGTACCCAAAAGGCTGTTATGTTTGTTATGTTTACATACTTATTATAATAATTATCACTAATTTTAAACCTGAATGCAATTAATTAAACCCTCCTAGCTGACCACAATCTTTGAACAATACGTTCTCGTTCTTGTCTGCCGCTACCTAAGAGCTGTTTTTCAACACCAACACCTGCATCCTGGGGTCTGTGGTGTGATTTGGTTGCTGAGATCTCCTTCAGTATCCGCATTTGGCAACTGTGGTACTGGCAGCTGATGTTTGTTGCAAATGTAATGCAATACAGCACAAGCATTTGTGATCATTGTCACCATATGATGATCATAATGCAACACTCTATGTGCCAGTAAACATCGCCAATGTGCTTTTAGTACCCCCATGCAGCGTTCTACAGTATTTCTGGTAAGACAGTGAACATTTGCACGATGCTCATCTGCACTACCAGATTCAGCATTAAGAATTGGGATTAAAAGCCACGGCCTAAGCGAATATCCAGAATCACCTAAAATATTAAAATTGCAGTTTAAAGGTTATGCTGCAAATAAATAATTGAATGTAAAACAGCTATAATCTTTTGTTACCTAGCTGTTAGATAGTCTCTCTTCTACTGTTTAGCTCTTGGAGATGAACCCGGATCTCACAGTTTCTCCAAATCATGTGTACCTCCACTAAATGATGCATCAATATTAATGATATTTAAATCACTGTCGCATATCTAAAAAAAACATATAATTTATGTGGGTATTACCAGAATTGGATATTAAAAAAACCATACGTATCTAATACCAAATAGTCGCTAATCAGTAGAGGACATTGCATATCTTAGTTTACTGATTGTTCCATAGAGGCAGCAATATCGCTAGTTTGCTATGGTGTGGTTATACACGGATTTGCGATTGAAGAGCAATTATTGCGCAATTTTTGCCATCATTTGGATTCTGCAAGATAATAATAAAATTGCGGTGTCTCAAACGTCATTGGGTGCGACCATATAATGCGACATGTCGCGCGTCGTCGCAAATAAGTGTAAGTAGTATTCCATGCATATTTGCATAAAATGTATAACTATATATAGATATCGCAAAGAAATGTCGCAGTGTGGTGTCGCACTGTATCAGAGAGCTTTATCGGAGCCTAATTGAGATGTGATAATTTTTCTTCTTCTTTTAACTACTAACTTCTACTAACAAACGTTGGGTGTCTCTCGTGTCTAAATTTAGCACTTTTACTATTATTATATATTTAAGTTAATGTACATTGACCTAGATTATAAAAACAAGTACATTAGGACAAGCCTAGAAAGATATTGCAAAAGCAGTTGAACTCGTTTTTAACCTTAGCTAAATAAATAAACATTTAACAGATTATCTAAATCTTGGTCAAAATCCGATTTTTTTTATGTTTCTATGAATTCCCTTACCTTACTGAGGTAGAACACAGGCTCATCAAGATCGTACAAGACATTGACTAAATTTATGACGAAAGCTGATTTGTTCGTTCTGTCTGTAATCATTCAGAATTTGCGACGATATACCTATTGAATATTTTTTTCAAATCCAGAACTAATTAACCCTACCCTTTATCATATCCCTTAGATGCATCTTAGAACAGACCTGAAATCTTAATTTGCATGAAACATCCCACAAGATGTTTCAGTGACGTTTCTTACTGCACTGGAAATCGCAAACTATTTACTTGGAAACTTGAGACAAATCTTGTATGTCCCAGTCAATCAATCATAGTATGGTAATGTTACTTATCACAAAGCCCAGGAGATATGAATGGCATTTGATGTGATTGGTATGTATGGCCATCAAAGTGAAACCGGAGTCCACTCGACTAACAACATGATGTCTCCATGTCATAGATTTATTATTCTATGTCTTGGTATGCAATCATGATTGAATGGATATGATATGTCTTGCACGTTATACGGATATACGGAAAACCGTTATTAACCAAAAAGGTATATTTTACATTTATCTGACACATAATATAAAAAAACTATCTAATCACTTGATTAATACTTTTGAGTGGTCGTACTTAATTATATTTCCAAATGTAGTATCTTAAATTCCTCTGAAAGTTAGATAGATAGAAGTGTAATTTCGTACACATTTCACTGATTTCGTTGGTAAGCGTATTACAAAATTTATAGAAAAAAAAAGAAGGTTACGGTTGTGAGCAAGATTCAAACCTACGCCTTCCGGATAAATACTCCAGAAGCTCTGCCAACTAAGCCATGACCTTAATTACTATTACGGTATCCACTTGAGCGGAAATAGGTGGAGAGGAGAGAAAAGGCTAATTACTAGGTTGTATCCACCGCAGCTTAGCAGAGATGTGCAGAGCCGAACTGTGTGTGGTAAATGCAAAGATAGGAAACGACACCACTCACACATCCACTCATCTTCGCAGCGTGCTGTCTGGTTGGAGATACTGCACTCATCTCCACTTTGATCGAGTCAAACAAATATTTTCTTCACATGAATCTAAGCGCACAAGGGGGCAATTCACAGGTGGAGCAAAGTTAGAAAATTCTGAGTAGCCACCAGGTGTTTGGAATTGTACCCGATAGATCGCAAAAGGCTCGCCACCTAATTTTAGGGAATCAATAATTCCATAAATGAAATTGAGTTCAGTTCATCTCTGCTTATTCTTTCGGCGATACACGCGTGATTTTATGTTATGTTATGCTTGGTTGTTTATGACACATCTCCTCTCCTCTCCGCTCATCACCGCTTTTATCACCAATAAAGCTATAAACCATTGCTCAGTATTATTGTTGTGTAATCCAAATCATGTATTTGTGGCAACTATTCCCGTCTGTTCGCAGAATCCTCGTATTTATGAGCTGCATACGGTATGTGGTTGTTTTATAACCGACATATATGCTGACGTTTACTGCCTACATATTATAATACGCATTCAGCTTCACATTGCTGAATAGGGCTGGTATTTGCTAGTTTGTAAAATTGCTATAATTTGAGGAAGTTTTTTTAGTATTGTGTTTGGTAAAAACCAACTAAATGCAAGTTAAAAATGATTCATGCTCCTGAGAAAATTTATCCTTAATTTTTTAAATAATTTAACAACCCTGTTCGACGCATATTTACAATATTGTACATAGCTCTGTACAACAACCGATGCCGACATGAGAAGGCCGTCTTGAAGTTCGTTCGGATTGCTGCGCAGAAAGAAAATTTTGGAAAGAACCAATCAAAAGACGGTATTTTACTGTTACGTGCGCAAAAGTTCAGAAAGCCTATATTCAGGCCGGTCTAAATACGTCGGCCATACTGTAAACTAGGAGACTTACAGAACCAAATAGTGTTGTAATGAAGAAATACAAAATGTTTTCTTTGTAATATCCCTTGATCATGTGCCAATGTAATCATAGTGGCTATTGTTTGCAATACATTGCGCTGTTTCTACGTCACTCAGTGTGTTATGAATAAAATATGGACAAGTACGAGTCCGACTTGCGCACTTACGGTACCGTACCAAAATAATATTAAATTTAACAATTAAGGACTCTATTCGAGTATGAAACTATTGACGGGCATCCTCGAAAAGCTGACATGAGAACACGTAAACATCTATACCAATAAATAAATTAAAGTGTTCGTGATTTCAAAATAAATGCCAAAATTAAAGTGATAACTATACGTTGAATCATAGGCGAATAGTTTTTTTTTCTGTTGTATTGTTTTTCTGAAAGTTTGTTTTGAATAGGTACAGATACCGCTCAACGGAAGTTAAAATGAAAATTGCAGGAATTTAATTTTTAAATTTTCGTGTATGTTTTATTTCGATATCTCAGGGTTCAGAAGATAAAAACATTAAGTGCTCTTTTTCGAAGTCCCGCGCATAAAAAACATTCAAGCTCGTGTCAGATAGACAGACGGTCAGACAAGCGAAGTAGTATCCCATTGGCACCCCTCGAGTACAAGACCATAAAAAAACGTCCATGTATAAATTAAACTGTGTCACTAACCTTATATTTACTTGAAGATATATTTATTCGATGGACAAATTGAAAGGGCTATTATTGTATTAAATAAAAAATAAACCTATAAATGTTTGATGAATGGAACGGGTTTTTTGCTAAAAAAAGACCTTGATTGCCTCTTAAAATACAGGGATAAATAAATATTTTTATTCAACACCGGAAACTTAAAGCCAAACAAAATAGAAATGAATTCCTACTTTCATCTAAACTTAACGTAAATTCATGCAAACATACTTAATACTTAGGTACTGATCATACTACTAATATTATCAATGTGAAAGTTTGTACGTTTGTTACTCAGTCACTCACAAACGGCTGAACAGATTTGGATTAATTTTGTTACGCAGACGAAGTCGCGGGTATAGTAATAATAATTATCACGCTATGATTTTTTTCTGTTATGACATGCGGGATGCTATACATGTAACTCGCAGGGCACCTTAGACATACAACGAAAGTGTTCAGAAACAATAATTGCTTAAAGAGGACTTAGTAAAAATTATAAACAAAGCTATTCCAAAACGTCTTCAAATAATACCGAAACCTTGAAACAAAGTTCATTAGTGAAAACATAAACAAAATCCATTCAGTAGTTATGCAGAAAATAGTTTACAGACAGACGTGGTAGAGGACTTTGTCATGTACTATGTAAAGCTAGAGATGTAAAAAGGCTTTTCATCCATGTCACAGAATAGCAGAATAATTATATATAACATACTTCGAGTAGGAAACTTCGACGGGTAACTGGCATACTGTCAGATATTACCTACGATAGCGCTGTCTGTTACTTGTAGTACCTAACATTTATAATATTATTATATTATATTAAAGTTTGTTCCGGCTGTTCAATGGACAAATACACTTTACTTGCAATTAGTTTTCATTCTCCAATTTAAATGTTAATGCCTTAACAAAAACATGTGCGACTATTGAGCATAAGCTTGACGGAATACCAAAAATATGACGGAAAACCCCGACTTCAATATAATTGTAGGTCTGTAACAAACACTTAGAACAATCTAAGATATAATTTTTAACAAAATGTAATAAGAAACTATCTTCAGAAATTCCATATGAAATTTCTGGGACTACTGAACCATTTTCAACAATATTTAACACAATTAAAACACGACCCAGGATGATACAGGATTTATATCCCGAAAACTTACTTAATTTACTGATCTGCGAGAAAAAAAACGCCTACCGCTATTTAACCTAACACTTGCTCGAGGAGGACTGTAAGGAATGGTTTACAAAAAGGGAGTTATCTGGCTAAGTACGATTTTATGATTTATTTCATCATCAGATTAACATATCATCATGCCTATATTCCACAAAAGAGTTTTATACCCACATTTCACCAATGCTGTTAATAAGTCCCATGTAATAGGTGGTGATCCTATTTCAGATTATGGACTGCTATTGAGAATTTCCTAACGAATTGAACCCTCAAGGACCTCACGCTCATCAGCCACTACCAATGAGCATTTTAACATATTTCAAGCATAATAATATCCTAAAAACGTCTCATAAATCTCTAAAAATACCGCTACAGTAAAATACTTTATAATCGCTTTTAGTCATAACTTTGTGGTTTATTTGACAAAACAACATTTTGGCACTATTTCAAATGTATTTCTCTACACAAGTTCACGGCTATAAAGTAGATATTATTTCGTGCCTATACGACTAACAGCAAATGGTAATAATACTGACTATTAATGTGATAATCGACATGCTTGGCAGATGATTATGAAGTTATTGCCAAAGACATGACAGTGTACCAATTACGTATTATAAATTTATAGTACTGATATGTCAGAAGATTTTTTGTTGCAAATGTGCAGTTGAATATACATTGGTATATTTATCTCAATTATTCTCTTATATCTAACAACCATATAAAAATGACTCAGAGTACTAAATAACTCGCAGTGGTCTTAGAATAACGTCATCAAAAATAATATGCAATTCTTCATTCTTATGTATCATCTCAACTATAAAATTTTTTCATTGCTGTCTTGTACTAACAATTACAATAAAAGCGAGATGGAATGAAATAAAAGACAAATATAAATTTCTATTCAATTTTAGTATGACTTCTCTAACTTTAGTAACCGCCTAAATGTAAGCTGACCAAAAACGTTCGTAGTTTTAGATGCTGAAATTCGAATACACGTGTATATACTTACATACTTAAGCGATAATATTTGTTAAATAACCCTATCTATATTAATTTAGGTGGACAATATCTTTTACATTTACTTTTCAATTATACATATAAATAACTTCTAGGTAGAACCAGCAAAGGTATTGTATTGGAAGCAGCCGTTATATCATTAAAATTGCCTACACGTGTTACTAAGGGCAATATAGCCTAATTACCTAGTTGTATCTCCTCGCCTGTTTACCTGCCACCAGAGATTATCTCAGATTATAACATGTTTATCTATCAACGCGCTTTAACTACTACATCACAAGGTCAATACACATACGCACAAAGTTCAACCTTATACACATTATAATAGAGTGTATTGTTTTAGTAAAGGTACGCAATTCCTCCGCATAAACACTGTTTTCCCGAAATTCGTGTAATGTATCGTTATGACGTGGATGTTTGACTGCTAGATGTGGTATGATGTAAAGAGATATGGATTTAAAGTTGGGTGATTCATTAATGGTTCGATAGAGAAACAAATTTTATCATTGTCATTATTTTATACATACATGTAATATAAATCTTGAGAGCATGTAGACGTAATATACACTGCGTATAAAAGAGTGTTCTGCGATGAATGTGAAAAAAACCCTCTCCACGCAAAAAAGAAAAGGCAAACTTTAGCTTATTTTTCAAATTTGTAGTTTTAGCCAAAAACCTCCGAGAACATAAATGTGTTTGCTTTTTCTTCATCGGGCCGCGCGTGGGTTTATGCTGTAGATAATTGTCCGAAATTCAGGAAATAATGAATTTTGAAGGAAAAACAGAAAAAAATCAATCAAAAACAACAACAGCATCAAAACAAACAAGAGAGACAAAAATGGACCCTAGCTCAACATTATCTCGGAACATTTCAAAATTTTCCAATGTGTTATTATTGAAATATAAAATCTTCATTTTAACAAGCCTCGTAATAATAAATTCTTATTATACATTTTCAATCAGTCGACCGACTGACGACCATTGCGAAACTTCGCTGCCCACAAAATCCACAGTAAATTATTGTATTAACGATCCGAAGTTCCCGTCACGGCTTCATTAATCCTGGCCATTATCTCAGAATATGACGGAGAAGATGATCGATCACTTAGAACGCGACACCTCCGCTCTACCATTTTTTTTATGTCTGACTGATGGTAACCGAAACGAAAAAGGCATAGACTTACATCCAAATACGAAAAACACAATTAAAAGGTCTAAAAACAAGTCAAGTAGTAAGAATCCTAAATTATTAATAGCTATATAGATAAAGGCCGATTGACAAAACTAATATATAAAGCGGGTATGTATGGTCGGTTCGGCGCAGACCGACCTCGACGAACGTACCACAATCAAATTGCGGAAGTTCTCAAAAAAGGACAGGTCAGGGGCAACTTTTGACCATATTTAACATCAGTATAGACCAGGGAGTTTTTCCGGATCTCATGAAACATAGCAAAGTAATACCATTATTTAAGTCTGGTCATGGTTCTGACCCTAACAATTAAAGACCTATATCAGTATTGCCGGTGCTCAGCAAAGTTTTTTAATAATCCTAACGCAGATGTTACGTCATTTTAACAAAATTTTTGGTTTCACTAAAGGTCGTTGCGCCACCGACGCCGGTGTAAGCTTAACAAAGCATATTTTTTATTTGGAATATTTTGTGACCTCGCTTAAGCATTTGATTGCGTTAGCCATGAGACGCTTCTGCTGAAACTCGAGCATCATGGAATTGGGAATACGGCTTTAAGTCTAATAAAATCATACCTACAAAATAGTTAACGGTGTAAATTAATTGAGCTCAGAAATTAAAATAGGCGTGCCTCAGGGTTCGATATTGGGTCCGTTCCTCTATTTAGTATACATAAACAATTTACCTTATTTGTATCAAAATCAACCTGAAATGGTGTTATTTGCAGATGAAACGTCTTTAATTGTTAAAGTTGACAGACGTGCACGAAATTTTGACGATGTGAATGACGCTATTTTTAAGGTTCAAAATTGGTTTGCGGGAGATAATTTCGTACTGCATGGAAAAAAAACTAAAAGTATAAGATTTTCTTTGCGAAACGTAAAAAGTTGCGAGTGTGACATCATATTGGGTAAAGAAAAAATTTAATTTATAGATGAAACTTTTTCCTGGGAATAACGCTAACAATAAACTACAGAGCTCGACTGCTTACGCTGTTAGAAAAATACGGCAACTAACAGATGTAGATACCGCAAGAATAGTTTAGTTTTAGTGAGTTTAGGGGGTACGGTGTAGAGTGTTACAATAAAATTCTCTCTGACTACAACTAAATGAGAAGAAATTTAAAACTTATATAAAACGCACATTATGCAAGCAAGCACACTATAAATTAGGGGATTACATTGATGACAAAAATGCTTGGCTAAGTGCTGGTCCTGCTCCACAAGCGCACTGACTAACGAATCCAATATTACAAACATCTCTTCAATGTTTAACTTTCTCTTTATAACTGTCATTTTTTTGACATTGTTATGTATTTTTGATGGTAATAAAATTTTTCTTTTCTGGACGGTCAATTTTACTAGTCGTAAAACTAGTAAAATTTGAAATGCATATGTATATATTTGTTTCGTAGTTTTTTTTAATTGTATTGTACATGTGAGTACCATGTAACCATTTACATATTTTAGATGAATTATAAATATTTGATTATTGTTATCTGGCAGCTAGAGTATGTCATGCTCACTCAAATGTCCAGCTGATGGTGGCGTTTGTATTGGGTCATTAGATTCCCTACAATATAGTTAAGTTTAGTAATGCCCTTGCGTCATGTTCATGAACGGGCGTCGTCTGTTGGGGCTGGTCATCTCTAAACGGTCTTGACAAAGTTTTGAATTGTAACTAGACTCTATAGATCTCACATAGAGTTCACAATACATTGTTCTCACATATGATTTTTTTATATTGTAAATACAATGTTACCAACAATATTGTTACTGTTTTATTAAAGAGTTTTTTTAAAGAGTAACCGTGGAGTTTCTTGCCCGTTCTTCTTCATAGGGAATCTACACTTTGGAACATGGCGACTAGTTTTTGACAATTCAAAAGTGCTTGTAAATGGTATAATTGAAATAAATTCTTTGACTTTGGTAGCTTCAAGGTTGAACCCAGGTACGCGTGAACCCCAAACGGAAGATGGAATATAAAAGTCGGTTAAAAATAGAAAATAAAACATGCAGTCGGAGGCATCCAGGATGTCACGAAACCCAAAATGTGCCGCATCTACTAAGCTGTGTGTAAAAAAAAGGGTTCTTGATTAACTTTATTTCATTTTATCAGTGGAAAGGGATTTTTTTTTGATAAGTTACCTCGCAACAATCTAAGAAGTCCGAATAATCTTTGTATGAACGTCTAGGTACGTAAGAAATTGAAAAATCAAATTGGCAAGGCTGATGCATAAGTTTGATATTCAAAATGATGAACATTTTTGTGAAGTAATATACGGTCAACAACTCTGGAAAATTCCTCTCTGGTTAAACTATCTATTAAAAATCAACAAGACCGACTGCTTAAAGTCCCCGCAAAGCACAAGGATACTCAGATAAAAATGCACGAAGCGATCACCTATCCAATCCTCACCGCGCCAACGCGACGTGCAACTAATACTGTGCAGGTAAGCGTTCACAAGCTCGCATCAGGCGCTCGCATCATCCCGTAGAATTAAACGGATAGTACATTTCTTCGTAGGTATAGTAAGTCATACGTGTTGTTCTCTGATTCGCAACGGACGGACTGCACGCATCGGTCTGTCAATAAAGCCAATGCAATTTCTCGGAGAGGCAATTATTCCAAAGCGTGTCGATGACGTCATCCGGATTGCCGATTACACACTCAGCCCACCGGTTCCACTACGAAAATATTTTATTAAAAATCCGATTGCAAATTACCTCGTCAGGTCGTCAGCAATCAAATTGCTGCGGAAACCGTGGACGCACTACCACAAATTGCGCTGTTTGATACGAAATAAGCTGTACGACGCGGACGCCTGCCTTAACGCTACGTCTATTCTTAACCATGAATAAGATGTATAAACAAGGTAATAAACTAACAATGCAAATTATGTTGATAGAGCATAAAGCCGAGAAGAGCAATAAACGGCTATTTAAATATCAGCATTAATGGATGCTTCTCGCTTCCATTTACCGCACACATAAATGTAAATGAGTCGGTAAAACAGAAAACTGTGAATTTTCCAGACAGGAATTTGCCTATCTATAAATTAATATAATTATTAACACCTTAACAAACAGTTGTAGAGAACTTTAAATTTAATTTGATTGACATTGTAATTATAATAATTGGCAAAACTACCATCAATATAATCGTTAGAGCTTACAAAATGATATTATTAAGTTTTTTCTTATGATCGGGGTTAACGAACTTTCACCCATGTGAGGACAGTAGTAGTGAATTAGCTGATTTGTATCTCAATATTGTGTTAAATTTGATTTTTCAAATAAACGATCATTATGGATAATATCTGTTACACTGTACATTTTGTTCGATTATTGTTACCGTATGACCTCGATCATAAACAAATTATTATGTATTATGTTTTTATTTTGTTAGGTAGCTCTCACTATAATTCTGGTAACAATTTGCCAACTAATTTGATTTCCGTTAATATAAATTAGTTGTAAATATGTACCTATTACAAAATAAGCACGCTTTAGAACAGACTCAATTGTTTAATGTTAGTGCATTAGACATTTATAACATTTTAAGCTCATACTGTACAAAGTACCATCGTATTTCCCAAGCTTTACTCGGAAATATTTTCAATACTATCTAAAGCAGACGTTTCAAGTTAAGAAGCTTTCAGATTCACACTAAACATGAAACTAAGCTCCTATTTTTCCTATTTCCAAGACATATTTCATATTTAGTTTTCTCGGAATTTTCCTCACCTCTGCGTACACGATGGGTAAATCTTTTGATTTGACCTCCGATTTTTGTAAACAATATGATCTCGTTCTGGACTTGTTTATAGAACTACAACAGTGTTCTGTAAATTTAGCTGAACCTTGGCATCATAACTGACACTATGAAAATACGATTTAGACGTGGCCCAGAAAATTTGTTATAAACCATGAAGAAATTATAATAAGACAGGATTCATACCTACACATTGGCGCCAATTCTAATGTAGCAAACTAAACTAAATTTAGAGCATAGCTGTCTTTTACTAATCATGAATATAAGAGCAGGACGGGATGACGACAAATTCAAATTTAATCATGTCAACCTAAGTTGTCCATACAATTTACGTTTGACGTCTCTAATTTTAGTGGCCACCTAAACCTGTGCCTCCTAAAAACGTTCGGAGATTTTAATTTGACGTGTCTAAATTCAAATTTGACATCTCTTGATTCGTCCCATCTTGCTCATATAGTAACTTTTGGTAAAAGACAGGAATGTTTTAAATTTAGTTTAGTTTGCTACATTAGAATTGACGCCAATAAACGTGATTTGTCGTGAGCGATTTCACATACATTGTCCAGCACGGGACAGTTGCTGTGGCGTGTGGTAACTAATTGTATCTTTCGCCGAGAATTAAAAAGTTAAGGAACTCTGTGATTATTTTAACATAGTTCAAACTGTTACACTTTCACTCTTAGCTTGACTCATAAGAGCTCCGTTCGAGTTTGAAACTAGTCGGGACTAGTTTCAAAGCTCTAGTAAAAATAATAATATCTAATCCCAAAGAATTCACGTGAGTAATAACCGTTGAACAATAATTATTAAGAATGTGTCCTACGAAAGTTATTATCATTTACACAATCTCATGTCCAGATTTCTTATATTTTATTTAATGTTTTTAAACGATGTGCAATAAATATTTATTAACATACTAGCGGTCCGTCCCGGCTACGCACGCGACTATAATTTGAGATTTAAACTATCCTATCTCTCAAGTTGGATCGAACTGCACATGGTGTGCGAATTTTATTATAATCGGTTAAGTGGTTTAGGAGTCCATTGAGGACAAACATTGTGACACGAGATTTATATATATTAAGATAGTTCAGACATTTAATAGAAAAATTTAATATAATTTTAAACGAACTTCACACTACCTGCATAGTGTGTCCTATCCTAATAAACTAACTATTCCTGTTATATGTATATGTGAGTTTAATTTTTTTCATATTTAAGTTCTGTTCAGTGTACAATAAAGTATAATCTATCTATCTATCTATTCCTAGAATGAAAACAGAATTATATAGGCGAAGTGGCTATCCTATGTGTATCCAAATATATAATAAGATTCCTAACCAAATTAAAGAACTTCCAATGGTCCGCTTCAGAAGGGTTTTACGCAGGTGGTTAATTGAAAATTCCTTCTATACTTTGAAAGAATTTCTTCAATTTAAAATTATATAAATAAATACAAAAATTTAAGTATGTTAAGCTACTATTATACTACTATTAAGAACTTTTGTAACCATATTTATTTGCAAATAAATCTTATGACTTTTGACTTTTTTTGACTTTTGTGTAGTTTGTGATTTTTTCAAGTGGGCGTGGGTGGCCAAATCCGAAACTATAAGGAATAGCGAAAAATACATAAAGGAGTCCAGGGCCCGATTTTGATGTTAACTTAACTGCATCTTGGTAACATCACAAAAATATGGTGGATCGAAATTATGTGAAATGTCACTTTCAATCACATGGTTTTTAATCAAATACATGTCAAACAAAACGGTTATCATAATATTATTATTACCGTGGGAAAGCCATGCTTCGGCACGAATGGGCCGGCTCAACCGGAGTGATACCACGGCCTCACAGAAAACCGGCGTAAAACAACGCTTGCGTTGTGTTTCGCCGAGTGAGTGAGGGTACCGGAGGCCCAAACCCCCTTAAAAGGCCGGCAACGCATTTGTGACTCCTCTGGGGTTGCGGGTGTCCATGGGCGGCGGTAATCGCTTACCATCAGGCGAGCCGTCTGCTCGGTTGCCCCCTATTCCATAAAAAAAAAGAAAAAAAACCCCTAATAATAATTTCGGTACAAATGCACTTTTCTTCAAATAAATTTATTTGCATTTTTATGATAATCCCCTATTTTATTCAAATTGTTCTATCCTACTATGTACATAGTGGTGGCCCTAAATGAAACATCTCATTTACAATAGTTATTTATTTGTGAATATAAATTGGAGGTTGTTTATAATTTATTTGTATGATGCAGATATATAGACTTGTATATACCTACATAGTTAATAATAAAGAGTTCTGTAATTCTGTTGATGTTTAATGGAAGCTGAGTCCTTAATAACGTCTACATACATATAGCCTCTACTCTTATGTATCTGTGTGAATAATATTTGCATACATTAGCGAGATAAAGATAGGAATATGATTACAATACACCTATATTTCGTTTTAAGCAATTATTGCTATGTAGTTTCTTACCAGCGCTGTAGGTAGGTATACTGTAAATTAATGATTAATTGTCATTATATTATTTTTTTATTGTTAGTGGAGTTTGATAGAAGGATAACCTGGCGCATGCATAACATTTGTAGTAGGATAACATCAGATTCTGGCGCGTGGGTAAAATTTGGTGTGACATAGCTAGATAGAAGGAGACGGTATCGGTGGCGGTTACCACCAACAACAGCATTCCCAAACAGGGTGGACGTCAGGCAGGCGGCCGGTCATAAAACATAGCCAAAACTTTAGCAGCATACCAGATAGGTATATGCTGTGCCGACCCCAAATAGATTGGGATAAGGGCAGGGGGATGATGATGATGATTGTCATTATATTTTAGAAAAATAAAATGATGATGACTGCAATGCCTTGTATTAATCCTTCCTATTTCACCTTATTACATAGTATTCCTTGTGTGTACATAAATCATTAAATAAATTATTGATTGTGATGTTCAAGCCATAAATAGACTATCCACCTATCCACTCTACTTAGAGTGAATAGTTATTTTCTGGATCTACGTGGTCCATCCTCGGCACCAATGTCACTTACCATCGGGCGAATTACTGGCCAAACGTAGATCCACTTTAGAAAAAAAAAGACTGTTTATTTATTTATACTTCATGTACAAAAGTTGATACATAAGGCGGACTTAATGCCTTGAGGCATTCTCGTCAACCTTTGGGTTAAATAGAGAGACAGAGATTTATTTATACTAATAAATAATTATATAATATAATACATACATAATATAATATATAATATAAATTAATAGTTCTATAACATAGATATATCTACCTTAATTATAAATAAATTGAGAATGAAGCGGAGTGAAGTGATTTGAAGACGTATTGTTAAACCCTACGTTTGAAAGAGAATTTTGTCGGGGCTTTTTTATGTCAAGGGGGAGTACATAAAAAAATGGACCACTATTTAGTTCTCGGTTCTCATCAACAAATATCTTAGAAGTCGATATGTAAATTTCTTGCAACATTGTAACCCTCGATGAGGGAAACGACTTGTTCATGTACAACAAAGAATTAAACTAGTGCTGCACGTGCGATGATACTATCAACTAATAATTTTATTGATTATGATCTCAGCATGTTTTGCTTGTGTGCTTTGATATAATTTATTGTGTAGGTCTAAGACGCCTGCTGTGTTATTAAATATATTATATAGTTTTATATTTGTTTGGTGCTTCGTCTTCTATGCGTGCTTATATCAAGAACTTGCGTCTCCCGGATAAATACTCCAGGCGCTTTTTCCACATAATTTATAACTTTATCTATGTTAATATAATAACTGAAGAATTTGTTTGTATTTTGATAGCGCGTTCAAATAAAAATACAAATCATATCTTAAATCACCAGTCAGATATGAAAAAATCTTTTTGAATATCATAGCCTAATTCTTGAAGACGGTTATTTATATGAATATTTCTCACTTATGTTATTAAACAAATTAAAGATAAAATCGCAAAAGTTCCGATCGCCTATGCTGGGCGTAGTACTTGTCACTGCTATGGCTTTAGGACCTTTTTTATCGATTTTTTTTTGGCGTAACTCTTTAGGACTTGTAGTGATACTTATTCACATCGAATCATTTTTATGGTTCTTGCCCTACATTCATGACGATGTTGTAAGTTACTCGTGATCTCGCCGCGGACTCAACTCATGCAAACTCCGTTCGAGTTCTAAGGCAGTGCGCAGAGCTGAAGCAACTATCAACTTTGTAAGTATTGCCGTAACTCCGAACTTCGCAAATTGCAATTGGATTTGAATAATTTGAATAACGTAAAAAGTAGATAGTATTTTAGCTTCATTATTATTCACCGGTCAATCATCAACTCGCGACATCACCGCGGACTCAGCTCATGAGGGCACCGTGAGTAGTAACTGGTGAACAATAATTAAGTTATATGAATATGCCTCACGAAAGTTATTATACAAATATTTTATTCTTTTAAACTAGCCGAACGATCCCGAAAAATGCAATTAAATACTAGTACTAGTTACTTAAAACAATAATAATAATTGAAACAATTGCGAACATCCAAAGGAACAATTGTTCATTTACATGTTCGCAATTGACTTGCTGCGGTATTACAAAGCAATCGGTACAATATAGATTCCTGTGAATAATAATTTGCTAAGGTAAGATGGGAGAACTAATTGGCCATTTATACTGACATAGCTTTGAATTTTGGCAATGATAATTATCTACGTTTACATTGATAACTGTTAATGTCATGCTTGCTCATATCTGGCTTTATTAGTATATTCCATAGTTTGATCAGTTCAAATAGAACGTATAAACAGAATTGGTAGTACTGGTACCTTGATACATTAAGAGGTGTAAAAGGCCAATGGCCTCAATAAATGTACCTCATCAATATAACGACTAACAAGAAAATACTACGACAAAGTTTGAACCTCCACCAGCCTTTCACTCAATCCGATTAAAAGCGTCCAAATCATTTCAAAAGTCTCCACAATTTGGCTCGGGAAACAGGAATATTGTCAGTAACAAAATAATAACAGAAGTGAAATTATATAAGTCGGCTCGTAGCTGTTAAAGTGTGTTGTGTTTATAGGCTTAGTCACATAGGCGCGACACGAATTTACGATACGACTTTGAGATATTCATTGGAAATCTTATATGCATCCAACCCTGGTGACAAAGATGTTCAAACCGCCAATAATACACCTTTGACTTGAAAATGCTGCAAAAGGTCACTCACAGACTCACGCCAAGCATTGATTAACCTCAAGGATCGTATTCCAACTCGAGATTTTAATGGGCTTGGCTGACGTCTTACTCTGTATTTAATTTTTGACTTTAGGTACCTACGACGGAGTCGCGGCGTCGTCGTTGCTCCTTCGTTTCGCGCGTCAACTCGCGCCTGTTTGGAAGAGCCTTAATTTAATAACGTTGAGTGCTTTGACATCAAATAGAAAAAGAGGAACAATGGCTTATTTGAAGAGCCGTCCATTCAATTAATATGGTCACAAAGGTCTTAATAATAGATACCTTATTGTTTCATATGTGTATTGTGTATATCATCAATGAGGCCTTACCTGAAAACAAAGAAAAACAACAACATTAATTAAAGGTAGGCTACCTTTTTTAATAGTACGAACCTACGGACATACAATAAAATATTTTTGTATAATAACTTTTGTCAGACACGTTCATATTTTGATTTTATAAATATTTTACGACCTAACCTACATGTTATACTTGTAGGCTGTGTTATATTGTTTGTAAGAGACATTATAAAAGAGTTAGTTACGAACGAGAGCTCATAATAAGAGAACATGAAATTGTATAGCTGCGAGCAGAGATAGATGCACCGTGTCCTCGGGGCAGTTGCCACAATGATGCATCTCGGCGTTGAATTCCGGCCTATGGGACGCAGAAACTTCCCGAAGCACCCGTGGTCCGAGAGCATCTGCGTCATCCGGAAGCTGAGGACACCATGTCGCCTCTCCAGCCACTCTTTGTATCGACCACAGAAATAAGTAAGACACTTCGACACACGAGATTTCACGAGAAGATAAAACACAAATGCATAGCTCAAGCTATTCAAGTAAATTAACAAGTTTTATATTAATACGCTCTTTAAATATTGTATCTGTATTCCCCGAACGGGTAGGCAGAGGTGTACCTATACAGTTGTATACCCACATTTCATCAATGCTGTTATTAAGTCCCATGTAGGAGGTGGTGAGCCTATTGCTATCAACCGGGCACAGTTGTTCCAAACTCCAGGCTGCTACTGAGAATTTCCTAACAGAAGAACTCAATAACACTCGATGATCGGTTCGATTCCCGACCCGGGATCGAAAGCCGAGACCTCTTGCTTAACAGTCGCGCTTGGGACCACTAGACCAACGACGCACATAGAAACTTATAATATCCAATTATATTATTAAAATACGTCCAACACTTTCTGAGATCAGCGCTTTCAAACAGACAGAAGATGGAGCGAGTTTACTTAACATATACCTTGTAGTGACAGTTCTTTTTTCTCTTAGTCTTTGTTTACTCTAGCTACGTCTTATCTAAGTACAAGCGTAATCTGTCCAATTGTCTGTCGAGTGATGTTAATGGCCATGTGACGTCACGTCGCAGTACATTAAATGTACCGCTTTTAAAATAAGTGGTTGGTGTTAATTGAAGCTATGATAAACTTAACTTTTTAAAGAATATCCTTTGTATATATATATATATATATAGGCATAGAAATTTATTATTTTTGTTGTAACCAATGAGCTGTTTAATTTCGAAGTGATTACAAATTGCATCATTCACAATTAAAAAAAAAAAGTAATATATTAGTGGCGCCAGAGTTCGATCCCCAGACTAGGTAAAATATTATTGGGTTTTTCCCAGGTAGAAAATTCCCAGTAGTAACCTGGAGTTGCTGGGTTGAGGGGCTCGTGGCTAAGTATCAGCAGCACAGATCAATCGATCGAGGTTAAGCTGCGCTTGCCGCGGTGGGTCTGTGGATGGGTGGCGCACATTTCATATCGAGACCCCTCCCTCCGTGCCTCGGAGAGCACGTTAATCCGTCGGTTCTCAAATTGGGATCTACGAAAGCCGATAAGATACAGTTAATCGCTGACAACCAGTACTACTATGAGATATTGTATTACACAGTAACTGGGTTGTGCAGTTCAGGTAGGCAGTAGCTCCATGTAAAATACTGGTATTAAGCTACATCCAATGAAAATGGAAAACGACCCTAAAGAAGATAAGAAAAGGCTAGGCATATAGATATTGAGCCCGAAGTTTGTACCTATTGTAAAGTTATTATATTAAATGGAAAAAGAATCCTGTTCGCGACAGTATTCTTTTTCCATTTAATATAATAACTTTAGAGTTCGCTAAGCATGCGTTAATGCTTTTCAAAGATTTATCTTGAATTGGTACCTATTGTGCCCGAAGTTGGTACGTATTGTGTCCGGTTGATGGCATTATGCTCACCATCTATTGCATGGGACTGGAAATGTAACAGTACATCTCTGCAAAGCCATCGGGGAATACAAGCATGATGCTATTTAAAAAAAGGGTTGTGATAACAAACATATCATATTTCCTTAATTGGTACCTAAGCCTACGGACTACATGTACAGTAGGCTGTACTTTGACCTTGGGCTAGCGTATCGTAGTACGGAGTTTCAATAATATACGAGGCTAGCTTTATGGTATTGGTTTCGTTACCACATACTTGCGGCCTACTGTACCAGTCTTCGGTATTCGGAGGAGTTCACAACACTATTGATTTATTCAATAGCGTAGGTACTTATAAACATAACTCATACATTATAATTCTCGCCAATCCGTGTCATGATTCGGTGTAAAACCGCACACAAGGGTTGTTCCCTGAATCGATTCTGAGATGTCTTGCGTCCAGTACCTACGTCGATACGATAAACCGAGATATAAATATACCTAAAATGTTTGTGTGTAGGATGTATTTAATTACGTCAATTGAAACGTTAAGTATTCAGTTGAAAATATCACTGTTTTTCTTTTTATCGGATTATAGATATCTACTTAATATATGTAATGTATGTATGTAATAAATGATCATATTATGATGGACGTAGCCAGGGACGAGGTTTTGGGTGTTCAAACCCAGAAAACGCAGACAAGAAGTGAAATTAGTCTTATTTTTTATATATTAACTTTCGTGGGACACATTCATATTAATTATTGTTAAACGGTTATTACTCACGCACTCATGTAGTTTGACTCGCGACTCGTGACCTCATGAATAAGGGCTCCGTTCGAGTTCGAAACTGGTCGGGCAATCCCGAATAATGCGCGTGAGTAATTAATATGAAAAACAATAATTAATAAAATTATACTTAATATAATGTTTACACTTGTTTCATACGTGAAAAAAGGGGTAGAAATTAAATCCTGCCTGCGGCCTTGCATATTATATATACATATAATATAGTAAATGATTCGAGTTTTTTTTAAGTTACACTTTACGACTTTGCCTGAGAATCCCTTCATCGTACCGTCATTAGATTGGTTCCTTCCAAAATATTCTAACTGCACAGCCATCCGAATAAACTTCACGGTGTCCAAGACACATCGGCTATACTATGACTAAAACCACTATATCGTCGGCTATACTATTATTCAGAATTATTCAATATTTACCATTTGACATTTTAATTGATTATCAATGTATTTAATTACATTTGACATTCTAATGAAATTAATTGTTAAATGAAATGTCTATCAATACTATAAGAATGTGAATGTGAGTATTGTGTAGGGTTTGTTTGAAGTTATAATTAATTTATTTGTCTGGCGGTTTCGTTTTGCGACGGGTCGTTAAGCTCCCTAAATTATGGTTGAGCTACACGATGACTGATGCATACGTGCCGTCGGTTAGGACAGGTCAGCTCAAAATAGCTATGGCTCTTTCTTCAAAAGGCCATCCCAGACCTATCCCTACAAAATACACTCATACGTTGAATAAAATGATGTCTGGACTTTAAAAGAGACGTTGACCTCTGAGTTTGTTTCGGCATTTCTTCTCAGAGCTAGTCAGATAGGAAATGCCGACGCCATCTAGCTTAAAAAATGTATGACTTGTAAAAGTGTCTATAACAGATGTATTTACAGAAATAAATATCATTTATCACTAGTATTAGAAGCACTCGCACATACAGCAAGTTAACAAATTGAAATTAATTAAAAAAATTAAAAGCACGCCTGCCATTTTTTAAATTCTGACTGTTGTATGTTACGCGGGATAATGTAAGGATTCCAACGATAACTCATGCAACGAAACCGGTTCCGGCATTTAGAAGTTATGGAATAAAGGAACTCACAAACATACATACATACTTAGATACTTACATACATGAACGCTAAAAACATTTAGTAATATCTTAGGTTTTCGCGATCACTACACATTCACTACACATTGGTCCTCCTGCGACCACGAACGCTGCAAAGTGTTCGAAACGTCAGCAAAAAAATAAAAATAATACACGCGATTAATCCGGTTAAAAGTGGTTTAATTATAATACCTAAAAATATAATACTCCTTTTTTAGGCAGTCGTATAAAAAGTATTATAAAATCAAATATAGAAACCCAAATATTTTTATTCGTGACCCGCAATGTCGTACCTGTCATCACAGACGGGCCGGCAACAAACCCCGTGCTGAGTGACACTCGTATCAACGAGTGACGTCACCACGAATGATGGAGGTACTCGGGTAATGAGCTCTCAAGTACTACGAGCATTAACCTGCTTTTGAATATTCAGCTAGAAGGCTGTATATGTAGGTTTATATTTTAATTTTATGTTTAATATAACTATATATGTGTAATAGAGGCCGAGTGGTTACAGGCCCGCTTCTTAAGCCACAGGTTGTGGGTTCAAATCTGGCAAGTACCAATGTGACCTTTTCAATGTAATTTCTTAGTTACTCTCATCACAGACATACGGTAAAGGAAAACATCGTGAGGAAACCATAATTTCAACAATACTGTTATTTATTCCCATGTAATAGGCGGTAAGCCTATTTGCCATTACAGAAAATTCTGAGAATTTTCTAAAAACCCTAAAACACTTTGCCCGACCCGGGAATCGAACCCAGGACCTCATGCTCAGAAGCCGCGTGGGACGACTAGACCAACAAGGCAGTCTACTTATATTACTACGAAACAATATAAATTTTATTGTCATTTAGGAAAATGTATCTCTCCAACTAACCAAAACCCCCCGCCCTGGAAGGAATTATTGGTGAAATGTGAGTGTTCACAATTGTGTACACCTCTGTCTACCCCCTCGGGAAATACAGGCGTGATGCTATGTCGATGTCTATGTTAATAAGTAAGTATATTTCTTTACAAGCAAGAACTAAAAGTAATTACCTAATATTTTTAATTGCTTTTAAGCTATGTGTCCCGCTCTCCCCAGAATACCCAAAAATGTCCAGTTATTTAAAAGAGGCCACATTCAATAAAGGGGTGGAAGTGCAGCCAAGAAAATTAAGCCTTTCACATGTGAGAAATGTGTATGATAGACTTTTGTCCGATAGACTCGATGGATAGGCACTTGATTACTCTTTTCCATAAAACAGATTTATAATAAAACCTCAAACGTCAACACGGATCGCTACACACTACATTTTCACGAACACAAATGAACCTACACGAGATAACAACGACACAGTATGTCAAGGACCTCGCGTCACGCTTGTCAAATTACACCATTTGCTACACCAATTACTTACTAAATCGACCAATAATGTCACCAACAACATCTATCTTCACACCAGACAACTATATTCCACAGTTCCAAATAATTCATTTATTTCTGAAACAATCGTTTCGTTCCAACATATTTCCTTAAACGAACACCGTGAAATAATTAACATGCTACTTAAAAAATTTAAAGCAGAAATTTTTTGACAGATACTAATGTAAAACGGCCGCCATCTTGACGAAACGTAACCGCGAAACAAACCTTTGTTCTTGAGTTTTGTTTAGCTAACACGTCCCACTGATTCGACTGTTGTGACATTATTTACACAGTTATTATGTAGGAAATGTTCATAAATTCATAATATTATGTAGGTATCTTCCTTTTGTTTGTATGAGTACTCTAATCTTGAGAACTACTGAACCGATTGCGTGAGGTTATCGGTATTTTTAATTGATGAAACAAAAATGTTAATTTAATGGCTATTCAATATTTTTATTGTGATAATTATAACTTACACGAATTTGACTGTATTGTAAACCTAAAAGAATAATATATAGACAAAAAGGTTTTGTTAATCCCATGTATATGAAGATTTAACAACTATCGAGGGGATAGAATAGTCCATACTGAACTAAATACACACGTACATTGAAATAATAGTTAAAAGATTGGTTTTCAATCTCCTGTGGCCTTTAAAATCAACAAATAAAGTGGCTTTTCAGTCGACCAACTTTGCCCTTTTGTCCGATCAACCTTTTGTGAAGTTACATTTACTACCCCGAACGTAACGTATCAAATTTATTAATAAATAATAATTCTATAATTTGGTCGGGTTCATCGTGTTTGGTTCACCTTGGTTACAAATAAATCGTAAATTATTACCTCATTGGTCCAGTGTCCACTAGCACGAATTGTGAGCGTGAGGTCCTTGGTTCGAATACCGGGACAGGCAGTATTATTACCTTTAAGTTTCCCAGTTGCACCAATCAGATTCAAGATTTCAAGACACAATTCAAGATCAAACTACCGTTTAAAATCAATGCACTCTATAAAACGCTATATAAATGCGTAGTATATTCCTGTAATTACCCAACTAACCATGAACCATACCGTATAAGGGCGTGAGTTCACATTCCAAGGTCTCGTGAACTTACATCTTGCACAAATGTTCTGATATCGTATTCAGAGGCAGTTCGTCTCGAGTTATTGTGAATAATAAGTAACGGTGTTCAGGTGAAGGAAAGTCGTCGCATAATATATTTATCTGATCAACGTGAGGATGTGTGTTCATTTTGCATGTAAATGAGGTAAAGTAGAAAGTTTTGGAAGTGTTTACGTGTTGAAATGGAAAAGTGAATTTCGTGTTTCGACAGCCGTTGGTACGAAAAATGTTTTATATTCCTTTTTTTGGTATGACTTCCTTAATAAATCTAAGATGTCACAGACACACAGTGAAGGAAAACATCGTTAGGAATCCTAGACTTAATGGTCTGAAATTGTTAACGCGCAGGGAGCCAACGTGATGAACAAGGCTCGTGCCTTCTCTGTATGAGGACTTTTTTTTTATAAATTGCTTTCTCTGACAGGGTTCGTGTCAGGTACTGGAATCTTTGAATGTAACATCAATGTACCACATGAGTGCAATAAATTATTTCTATTTGAATTTGAAGTCCTTGCACCGCCATGGGACAATTATGAGCTAGTTATGGTATGCTTATGGACTTTGCCGCATATTGCTGCAAAGATTGTGTGGACATGTATGGACATTTGATGCGAAGGAATGAAGCATATGAGGAGGAAAGTGTTAAGGGTTAATGTGAATTGCTATAAGAATAAAGGAAGATCAAGGAAATGATGGATAGATTGTTTCACGCTTGAAGCCTGTATTCCCCGAAGGGATAGGCAGAGATGTACACAGTAATTGTACACCCACACTTCCCAATGCTTAATAGGTCCCGTGTTATAGGTGGTGGCCATATTGTTATCTAATACCGCACACAGTTCCAAACTCCGGGCTGTTACTGAGAATTTTCTTACAGAAAAACTCAATAACACTAAGCGCGACCCGGGAATCGAGACCGAGACCTCATGCTCAGCAGGATTCGGACAACTAGAGCGTTACTTCTTGATACTTAAAAGCTGAACCGATTTTTACTAAATTCATTAGAATCATGGCGAGTCATTTCATTGATTTCTTAACTCTTTCACTGTCCAATTAACCATATGTGGTACCACACTGCGATTGTTTAACTATTGTGTTCTGCTTTGTGGACAGGGAACATATCTTTGGTGCCTCAATAATAAGTTAAAAATATTTTTGAAACTGCGCATTGAAATATTATTTAGTTCATGATTCCTAACTTTTCATTGAACGTTACAACAACAAAGTGAAAATAAAAAATTGTAGGGGGCAGGATTCGAACAAAAAAATTTGCTCTGACCACTAAGCCATCTCGACCTCTGCTCAGTACTAAAACTATTTACTTAAGCTTCTCTTAAATTATTATTTTTGTTCAATTTCCATCATTCTCCTTTGACACGACTCGGAGAAACACTAGCCCTAATATCAATATACATTATATCTTTACTTGGGGGTCGAGTTAAATTAAAATTCAACACACTACGCAAGCAAAGCCACGGGATAAAGCTAGTGTGACAAATTAATAGTTTTACCCGTCAGTTAGTAAAGGTCCTAACAGCATAGAATCTAAAATATATGTTAATGACATGGCGAATATCCAGATAGGTCGAGGATACTAGACACTACAGATCTTTGAGTGCCTATTCGACCTTTACGTTCCAATGTCAAAATCCAATAGGTTTCCTTAGAAATTCGTAGATTTCCTCGAGAAGCCGAAAAGTCTGAAATATTTATAAAAAAGGAAATATTAGTAAAACGACCCGGACCTGCACATGTGATGACCACCGGGGTCAACAGGGGTTTTAATGAGGTAAAAATTCCAATCCGGCCTTACCCTTATAGGCTGAACCTTTCCCCACGACAACAATAAAACGTAAGACTTTTCAAACTTTCAGTCCCAACGTTTTCAGTCTACTGGTTCCAAAACCTGCCGATTTTTCTCCATAAGACCAACTTTTTCTTGAATTTATCCCAATATAAATTTGTAAAAGTTCTATTTACAGGAGAAGTAAGTAACTCTACAGTTATACTATCACATAGATAGTATTAATTCATTAATTAACTAAACAAATGTGTTCTCTAAAATTTAAGTTTGTGGTTTGTGGTCCAAAAGTCTCGAAACTCTCGATTAACGAGTCAAGTCCCACTATACTTATTTAAACCCGTCAACAAAGTTACAAAGATAATCTCACTAGCTAAAACGCGAGTCAAATTAACCCAAAAAGTTAAATCTGGAGCGACCATAAACTTTGAAAGAGGTTCTTATCTCAAAAGACGCACATTGCGCGGAGTACATAAACATAGTGATGTGATTATATCTAAAGTTATTGCGGGGCAACGCGCATTGTTTATGGGCTGGTTAATGACCCATGATAGACAAGAATAGTATGTTTTTTTCGTATTGCTGTACCTACTGATATGAAGAGTTTAATTGAAGCTGTCTGTGAAGTAAAAATTTGGATACACTCTTTTAAAATATCACCACAGTATCACACCTGTGTCCCCGAATGATTAGACAGAGGTGTAGTAACTGTTGACAGTAAGTTCCAAGTGATAGGCGATGAGCCTATTGCCACCAACCGGGCACAATTCCAAACTTCGGAAATCCGATCAATGTACGGGAAAAGGCCCATGCCCTAAAGCCGCTAAATAATGAAAATAATGGCCGCTATAGGCTGGGTAATATTTATTGTTTAATTTGTATATACTTATATTATTTTAAAGAAATACATATATATACTCCTCCTGCGACCACGAACGCTGCAAAGTGTTCGAAACGTCAGGAAAAACAAAAAACCAATAATACACGCGATTAATGCGGTTAAAAGTTGTTTTATTATTACGTATAGCCTATTTGTATTTAGCTTAATGTAATGTGAGGCAGCGAGAAGCAGATTATATATTTCATATGGGTAAAAATCGATTAAAAAAAATCAGCGTGCTATCTTTTTTATATGTTATGTTTCGTTGTGATGTGTTCAAATAAAATTTTATTCATGAGCACTTAGTCATGAGCTGAGCTCGTTGCGACATTGCGCGGGTCAAAAGAGCGACCACGAGTTTCGGTTAGGTTAGATTTCTAGTAGGTACCTACCTACCAAGTTCTAGTACTTAATACAGATAAATCTTTGAAAAGCATGTAAGCAATCTAGTCCGCATGCTTTGCGAACGCTAAAGTTATAATTATTTGTGAAAAAAGAATACGGTCGTGAGCAGGATTCGAACCTGCGCCTCCCTGATAAATATTTCAGGCGCTCTGACCGCTAAGCCATCTCGACAGTACCTAGTATCTAGTAGTATGAACGATAGTACTAGTACAATGTAGTACCATAGAGTTTCTTGCCCGTTCTTCTCCATAGGAATCTACATTTTGGATCGTGGCATTTCTTGACTTTCAAAAGTACCTTTATATGGTCTAATTGGAATAAATTATTTTGACTTTGACTTTGACAGTATTTAGTACTCAAAAGTAATTAATTTTTCAACACACTTGCTCATAAAGTGGCTATTATTATTGCACGACTTTTACTCGTAACGAGTCACAAAATAAACACCTTTACTTACATTTACTTTTAAACTAACTGATACCCGCGACTTCGTCCGCGTGGAATTCGGATTTTTTCTCCAAATAAGTATGAAAGTCTATTTTTGAGAGTTCCTTTTTTCGGTGTTATATAACCTTAAGTTACTCGTATAAACGTGATTTAACTACCTGCTAATAATTCCATCAAAATCGGATTGGGTCCCAATTTCTTTTTGCTCGAACCCCTTAATGCTGTCGTCTAGAAAATAAGCCTAAGTTACTCCTTATATAGTCCGCTACCTGCCAGTAAAATCTTATCAGAATCGGTCAAGCTGTTTCGAAGATTAGCCGGAACGAAAAGACAGACACACAAAAAATTTAGAAACTGGTTTTTAGGCATAGGTATCGTGCAAATGTATGAGCTTAAAAAACTATTATGTTGACATTACAAACAGACACTTCAATTTTATTTATATGTATTGATAATTTCAGCAAAGAGTTCGCAATCCAGCCTCCAAACTGTAATCACTCACTTGTATCATAATGTTACTATTGATGTGTGAGTTTTAAATGAAAATAAATTGATATGAATTCTGAATATATTTCACAAAAGTTATAAGTTATGTCCAAAGCAAATTCTAACTTTTACTACTTGGTGATGAACTACCTAATTATAAAAAACCTTTGTAAACACGAATTATAATAAACATTAAATAATAACATCTACTTAAGATTCCTATCCACATTCAGACAAATACTTATCAGACCAATGAAACAATATCATTAATTCATTATGTTACAAATAATTAATTAACAATACATAATATTCATTACACGTACTTTTAATTACGTTTCATAACATATTTTGAAGTATCAATGACTCCCAAAATGACCAGGACTCATACATCACGTAGTAGGTATGGCAGCATCGTCGGCAATCAAACGTCCAAAATACTAACAATAACTACACATTATAATAAAACACTCTGAACTGCGACTGCTGAACAGGAGGTCTCGGGTTCGATTCCCGGGTCGGGCAAATTGTTATTGAGATTTTCTGTTAGGAAATTCTCAGTAG
The DNA here is from genome assembly GCA_935421205.1 of Xylocampa areola. Taxonomy (NCBI): domain Eukaryota; kingdom Metazoa; phylum Arthropoda; class Insecta; order Lepidoptera; family Noctuidae; genus Xylocampa; species Xylocampa areola. Next base: position 11,767,436 of record OW285218.1, on the reverse strand, counting down.
CAGCCCGGAGTTTGGAATTGTGCCTCACCACCTATTACATGAGACTTAATAACAGCATTGGTGAAATGTGTGTGTACAACTGTGTACACCTCTGCCTACCCCTTCGGGGAAAACAGGCGTTATACTATGTTATGATGCTTTGTTATAATAAAACAACTTTTAACCGTATTAATCATGTATTATTTTCCGGACGTTTCGAACACTTTGCAGAGTTCATGGTCGCAGAATGAGTAGTCTAGTAGATAGTAGAAACACTTGAAAGAAAGAAAGGTAAGTGTATTGGCACAGAACGGTAATAAACACAACACAAATTAACATTCCATAAAATGATAAGGTTAAGCCTGACCGAACACTGTCAACGATTATTCAGTGACCACATGCAAGATGAAGTGAAGCGATTCAGGTACTGAAACTAATATTAGTCTGTAAACAATTGAACACCCCAAGTTATTAGTAAGAAGGAAAGAGAGTAAGAGAAGGACCTAGAAGAAGCTATAACAACAACTAAAGAAGAAAAAGGAGGCGAGTCGTATGAAAAGATCAAAATGAAAGTAGAGGATAGAGAGCAATAGCGGTTGTTCCACCAAAATAAGCTGAACTCTTAAATTTCCGAAGTAGAATGATAGTTCCAGGCAACTTAACCACGCATGACAAAAATAAACTCTACGATCAGGAAAAGGTTCTTGGATGAGGAACAAAGCACTTAAATATCCTCATAAAGGAATGCGCGGAAAAATGTCTAATAACCATTTTTAATAAGACCTCATTTTCCTCCTTTTCCTGGTTACTGAAAAAGGAGGAAAATTAAAAATTCTATTCAATCTTCGATTATAAAAGTTTGATTAAAGAAGATTGATGAAAGGTATTTTGTGAAGGATTGATTTTTCATTGTTTAAAACAGCGATGAGGAACGTAGCGTCACAAGGCAGAGAGAGATTATTTGTGCCTCTACTACTACTAAACACATAGTAGGTACGTAGGAAACTGACCCTGCTTATCTGTAATACTGATTACAACTTAGCCTGTGGCATGTATTGCATATAGGCAAATAAGCAGTGCCCACCTCAAAATAATTACATAAATGCAACCTATATCACTATATCTTTATATTATATAGATATAGTAAACTGTGTATATTAACAAATGCAGTACACTGTGATATAGGTTGCATTTATGTAATTATTTTGAGGTACGTACTGCTTATTTGCCTATACACTTATGCACGCCACTAAACTTAGTCGTCTCTTAAGATAAGGTTTATAATTATAAATATAATTATATTTTAATTTAATTATTTTTTAAGAAAAACGTGTTCATTTTCCCAGTTGTTGCCACCAATTCTAGGCTAACATAATTATTGCACATGATGACCAATTAACTAGAGTAAACAACACGATCCATCTGGTTCATGAAAATGAACATAAGACTGCGGTCATAGTGAAGTGGAGCGTTGAGCCATAGGCGCGAGCGTGGCGTTGTATTTGGCAAAATTAAAATATTCCGGGGTCAAAGGTATTATGTACCTAGTATGCGAACTATCGCTCCAACAAATGTACAGATATATATATTCAGCAGACTCGACGTAAAGATGTAACAAATAGACAGAGCTACTTTCTCATTTATATTATTTTGTGGATACAACGCCACGCCACACGCCGCCATGAAAACGTAACCGTAGCTGGAGTTAATGGATGATATATTTTTCTTTGCACAATTTTATTGGCACTAAATTCAGTTTCTTTGCGTTACATTTGTGATGGTGATTCGTAATTAAAGTTTTATGGCGGGTGTAAAAGAGCCGTGTTTATTATTCGGGCTGTCAATCTAGAGATAGAGTGGAGACCGCCCACGCTGCACTGATAAATATGTCGTTGAATGCGCATGACTTTTCTAAAAGAAAACAATGTTTTTTAGTTTAGCCCTTCGTGGTTGAATATCGATCTTTACCTATATATGACGGTTTTACAGGCTACATAATGCATAGTCTTAAAAAAAAGACTCATAGAGTGACTGCTGCAACAATGGGAACTTTCAAGCTGATATGATATTTTTTATTTTTGCTAACCTAGGCTGTCCCACTGCTGGTCAAAGGTCTCCCCCATTAATGCAAATAAATACAATATCTAGCTACTTCCACAATATTGAGGGTAGTCATGCAAAGTCATGCAACGCCCGCCCGCCCGCAAATAGGTGCACATACGCAAGCGATGAAAAATTGCAACTACCACCAACTACTCTACACGTGTTTCGTTCCGTTTTTTGCACCGTTGTATTATATCAAAATATAACAGTTAAAACAAGTACACCAATAACGAATTATTTTATCATATGTAAAAAACCATCAAACGCTAAACTGGTAACTCATTAGATAAATTAAATCTTTTAACACAGAGAACGAAATCAAATAAAATGTTTTGAATTACTGACGACTGCGTCATGTGCTGCATTTCAACACTCATTTTTATTCTTAGTGAGTAAAGCTAGGAACACATTAGTAACACGCCGCGCGAAGCGTTTAATGCGCAGTCATTAGTCACATTTCATCTTGTCCACATGCCATAAGGCGAATTATATTCCTATACTACCAAAGGTCCGTGTCCAAATATATTAAGTAATCTATTATTTCAATTAATATTAAGTTACAGTTACAATCACAGTTACGATCCTACTTTTTAAAATGTATAATTAAGAGGATGACGCTGCCAACTTCATAACAGAAGCTTAGCCACCTTATGATATGTTATGATGCCGTTTATATGACGCGCTTGTACCACGATAGCTCTTTTGGCAATTGACAAACTTATTACATTGTGGTGTGGTTACTCGTGGCTCGTAACAGCCGCACAGATTTATCAATAGGGATTAAGCTGCGCTTGCCACGGTCGGTTTGTGGATGGGTGACCATCATTTCATACCGAGACCCCTCCGTGCCTCAGAGAGCACGTTAAGTCGTCAGTCCCGGATGCCAAATAAAGATCTATGACAGCCGTTACGGGAAGTCCTGAAAGTCTGACAAGCAGGCACACCACGAGACACCGTGTTACTCAGTAACTGGGTTGTGGAGGTCAGATATGCAGTCATTCCATGTAAAATACTGGTATAAATCTGCGTCCGGTTTGACTGGAAGCCAACCCCAATGTAATTGGATAAAAGCTAAGCTAAATGGTTATTACATAAAATCATTAATCACGCGATACGTGTGAGAAATGTGTTTCAGTCTAAATCTTGTGAAATATTTTGGGTTTTTATTATGAGTTTCTGTATTTGTGATAATATTAATAAATTGTGACAGTCCGTGGAATTAGTTTAATCGCTAATTCTTATTTGTCGGTTGGTGACGCATTTTTCAAGACTCGTGACAATTTTCATGTCAAATTCAATCTACCATTAGTCCAATAAATAAATTTTGGCTTCGAAAATAAATAAACAAGATTTCGTATTTTCTGTAAAACCGAAACCATTTTTTTTTTTCATTTTTATGCTCAATGTTTACTGCAGCCCGTCCAATAGGAGAATATTTTTTCCTTTTACCTCTTGTGAAGTCTTAACGTTTTGTGGGCTCCACTTATTTAAAATCTCATTGGCTCCACTAACGTTTGATGGCGAGTTTTGCTCACAGTATGACATACTTCTATTTTATTAAAGTTACAATATTAAATGGAAAAAGAATACGATCTGCACATGATGCTCTGACCACTAAGCCATCTCGACCGGACCGGGAGGCGCAGGTTCCAATCCTGTTCTCGACCGTATTCTTTTTCCATTTAATATTGTAACTTTAGAATTCGCCAAGTATGCGTTAATATATAATAAAGGTTTTCAAAGATTTATCTTCTGTTTTTATTTTTTATAAACTATGTTTCTTTCGACTTATTAAGTTTAAAAGTGTTTTAAAAGACACAGATAAACTCAATACGTTTCGAGAAAGAATATTTCAGACGTTCTAAATACGCAACGTTGCATATAAACAGGTGACAAATGACCGCCTGTCTACAGTGTCTAGAAACCAGGTTAAATGCCACTGAGTTTATTTTCCACTATATTTATCAATGTCTAAGCTAATGACGGGTTTATCCGGTCTATGCAATAGTAGTAAGAACAGAACGATAGAGACCTCGCAAGGGAATACATCGTCAATTCTAATATACATAAGAATTAAGTAAATTATAGAGCTAATATAGCCAACGTGGTAGGAAAATAATATTGAGAAAATTAAATCAAAATTAACAAAATGATCAAGGAAAAATATAGTGTCCCGATATAGGCAATTTTTTTTGTATTGTTATCTTTATTAAATTGGAATTTTTTAATTAACGCACGGCTACAACAAGTTCACTGATTATATGATGCACCGGTAATTCGTATAGCAATAGTCACTAATTATTGAGAAGTCTTATCTAATGATAGAATTTTCTTTTACCCATACTCTTTAGTCTATGAATATGTATTTTATTATGAATATCCAAACTCTGTAGTGCAGTGCAGTAGCTCAATTATTTAATCGATACAGCGCACCTGGTGCGGCGTACACTATGAAAGTACTGTCTTATAAGCTAAGCTTCATATTTAAAATAATTGGAATAATTAAATGTAGGTTTAGTATTTCAGTTTCACTGGCCAATGTGAAATGTAGTTTGTATAACCTACTTACAAATGGACAATAAATTATCAGAACGAAAGAAAGAATTTGACGACAATTTGGGGACATTATTCGGACTAAGTCGGTTAGAAATCTTTATTTATTTTATCCTAAAAGTTCCTACTGTGATCATTTTCGACAAACGATATGCGGCGGGTTGTCTAAGAGAACCGACTGTACACGTACGATACGCATTTCCAGAAAAATAATATACATTATACTACTTTTTCTGACGAGAAAAGGAAATCTGACTCAAACCGCCTTAGTTAGAGAACCTTCTAAAGATATAACTTCCCAGTTTTTGAAATCGCAATTACACAGATAAGTTTATAATCTATCCAACCTTTCCCCAACCACGTTTTGGCCGGGTTCCAGTAACCGGATGCAGCTTAATACCAGTATTTTACACAGAACGATTGCCAATCTAACCATCACCAGCTACTGCGCAAATTTGTATTATGTCCTGGTGAGACTGGTTGTTAGACTTTCACGCATCTGGCTACCGTTAACGGTTGTCACTGTCATAGACCTTCATTTGACAACAGGGACCAATGCTATGATTTAACGTGCTCTCTGATACACGGAACTGTTATGGTATGAAATTATGTTTCCCCTTCCACAGACCAACCGCGGCAATTGAAGCGAAACCTTGATCGATCGATCTGTGCAGTCGTTACTTAGTCACGAACCCCTCACAACAGTGTCTTTGTAAATAAGAGTAACAGGACTAGCCTATTCCATATCAACCCGCCACCCAGCGTAAGTTTCCGCAGTCACAATGCCCGGCTCATCGTGAGAGCACCGCTTTTGTTCTGTAACTCGTCAAGTCAGCGATGCTCGGATATTAACATGTGTTAATAAACATATGTTAATATCCGCGCAACGCTTATACTGTTTTGTTATTCGCATTGCTAGAAATCGCTGAAATTCAAATACATAATCATCATTTCAAGCAATCTTTGGATAATTTTATTTTCACTTTTGTTTAAGACGCCAACTCATCTATAATTATGTGTAGTCTGTCGGTCCTAACTTGATTGGTGAACACACGTGGTCATTGACCAAGCTCCAGAAGTCCGTGTTGAAGATTTGAAAGAGGGCAATGTAACGTAGCATACTTGGTTTTAAGTGAACAGACAGAGTTAGCCAATATGCTGCGTTCAGCTGTAGATGTAGGTAAAGAAACAGCTAAATTCAAGTGTGGTTACCAGCAGACAGTAAACGGCACAGAGGTGGGCGAGAAAGTGGTGGAGGGATGATCTCGAAGGGTATACAACGAATCGTGGGAGACCAGCAAAGACAGCCAACCAGTGGGACAACATAATTTAAAAAATATATGTATTAATTAGAACGCCGACATCGCGTTGCAAGTCCTATACGAATTCCGAAAATTAAACGCTTGTACACGAAATCAGGGAAAGTTTCGTAACAAGAACTCTACTAACGAAGAAGTGTACATTACCACTTAGTTTATAACGTTTGAATTATAATATAAAATTGACGTGCTTAAAAATAATTTTGCTTATTACCTCAGAGCATTTCTAACCATCTATCGGCCAACACTTCAGTATATTCTATAAAAAATACGAGACACCTGCTAAAGCAGCGGATATATATCATTTTTATTTTCTGGGTCAGCACCAGTTGAGATCGTCACCGTCCCTCGTGTAGTAATCCCCTATATTTTTCGTCTCACAAATTTAGTTTCTGTGAAACCATTTGATGGACGTGTCTTGTCGGGGAATTTTCTTATCCAACTGTGAGATGAGTATGAAACTTTGGAAACGAGAAAGTTATTAATTTACTGATATAAAAGTTCTTATTGCAACGTACCTTCGTACTAAATCCCAGTGGAAAGGTGAACAGTGATAATTTTGTGGTTTGACCGTTGAATTGGCAATTCTAAGTTCACAAGTTCGAACCCAAAACACGAACCACTAACCTTTCATATAAGAAATTAATTGAAATACCTTAGAACGGTGAAGGAAAATATCGTGACGAAACCAGCACACCTGAGATATGTTCTCGATACCAGAGGCCTACGTGAGGTATAGTGCCATGGGAATGGTATAAGAAGAAGAAAAAGAAGTGAAAGTGTTGCAATAATATATAAATACGACCGAAAGTGAACTTTAAAAATACACGCATAGAAGCTACTATGTCACTAAAATTTAAACTTCGCATTGACGTCACGAATGTATCTCAAATGACCTACAGTACCGATCGACCCGAAGGTTTGCGAACTCTGAAAATTTTATATGTTAATTATTTGGCGGCTTAAACCCAATATCGATAATATTGCGGTAAAACCTTAGTACTTGACTCTCGGTTTTACTTAAAATATGCAAGATATTTTGATTTAATTTAACTGCTCAACCCGCAGTAAGCTAACGTGTAGCACTAAAGCTCAGAATGAGAAGAGGCTTTTGACCCGTAATGGGACAGTTCGGGCTGGCTAAGTTGTGCTTAATTTTGGATTAAGTGGTATTGCGATACTATGCCCTATTAATAAACACCAATCTCAAGTCTCCTCCGTGGACAATGAAGTTATTACTAAATTCCATAAAAACAGGCACCTAGCTGCTATATCTCTAGAATTTAAACGCGATAACATGACGTCAAGAATTTATCTCAAATGTCCTGCCTTACACAGAAAGCCGATCAACCCGAAGGTTTTCGAACTCTGCAATATCATGAATGGTAATAATTTGACGCATGAATACTTGTAGTGAATCCCAATATCGACAACATCGCGGTGAAGATTTCTACTTGGATATTTTGAAACTTGTGGACGATATTAATTTCACAACGTTGAACTAGGTAGTATTGGAATTGCGTCCGATATTAAAACATTCAATCTCATTTGAAGAATTCAGTAAGAAACTGTAACTTTTTGTGGTTTGATCATCCACGACTAGATAATGCAGCATAATATTGCAGTAACTATTAAGTAAATACATAACAATTTTTTTAGGTAACTTTAGAGTTCTGTAACGCAAGTTGCTTAACGTTAGACTTTTTTATGTATTCATCCGGAGGCGCAGGTTTAAATCATCATCCTCACGATCGTGTTTTTCCTTCCTCTAAAATACATAACGTTTGAATTTGTGTTTATTCTTTATCAGCTTGTTCGTCTTCTATTGGATAAGTGGTATAAGAATTTATACCACTCATCGTAATCCTTACCATCACGAGGAAACTGTGTTGAAGCTGCGAGCGCATCCGTGAAGATTCTTCGAAAGGCAGATATTTTCACTTAAAGAATCAATATTAATTTTCTGAAACATATCTAATTAAAACTCACAAATTATACGCACGCGCAGCTGGAAGCCCGCGTACTGTGTCGAACGCGAGTTTAAATATAATTGGAAAAATATAACATAATGTAAAAATAATTACTGATTCTGAACAAATTACTTTCAGGTTTAGTATGTACTAAAAATAATGTGGTATCAAACAGGGCTTCCCAAACGGTGCGCCGCAACGCCCTGAGACGTCGTGGCATTATCCGGGGCGTCTCCACAAATGTAGATTACCTGTCCGTGTCGCCGCAACCGAGTCGAGTAAGCGCCGACTATAAAAATTATAACTGTTATTTGGATTTGTTAGATCAGTTTTTTATAACTTATTACTAGGCTAGAACTACACACTGGTAGGTACAATAGTACGCTCTTAATAATAGGCCCTTGAGAGTTAGCCATATTTGGCCAGAGAGCAAAAAATAGCTCCCAAGATAGTCACCGTAAAAATAAGTTTGAGAAGCTCTGGTATAAAAGAAACCGTCCGTTTGAAGTAAAATTAGGTACTTTAAGTCCAAAAGCCTAAAAATAACTGTTACATTATGAACCACCATACAAAATAAAAATGTATACACAATATTGAACAACCTTATCTTAAAATAGTAGGTAGGATTCAATAAAGGATAGAAGAGAAACGACTTCTCGATACTACAAATGTTGCCATTGCCGTGACGTAGACAGATATATTTGTCTAGAACATTTATTTGCTGTCCCAGGACAGTTTATTAGTAAGGAATACATTGCTGTGTACTTAGGCGGTTAACTTAACCGAGTAGATTCAGACTTACTGCCGGATTGTTTGTTTATATACTTAGTTTGTTTTAGTTTACTACAGTAACTTCTAATTTTATTCAGTAATGTCTTTCTACACTATGGGTGGCTGATGTTTGATCTTTTCTTTTGTTTTGAGTTGAAAACCCGATGATTTTCTATTTTCTATTTCTTTTAGAAAATCCGTCATGGACGCTGTGCCTACGAATCACTAGCGCAATGAGACAGTTACTAATATTATAAATACGAAAGTAACTCTATTTGTTTGTTACATTTCACGACTAAACGGCTGAACGGATCGTAATGATCGTAATTTGGCTAGGAGATGGATTGTATCTTTGGGAAGGACATTGACTACCTTTAGTCGCGTAGATGAAGTCGCGGGCACCAGCTAGCATTATATATTTCATTCAATATTTATTCCAAGAATTAATCCTTGCTGATATCCGTAATTTACTGAGAATTAAAACTACAGCGGTGGCCAATTAACGAGAAAGTGGTCGACCGTTTACTACTACAAGCATCGTTACGATTTATGGACAGAAATCCATTGCCATAAATTTACAGTTTCATTCACTGGTATAAAAGTTTATAGGTACGGAATTTTCGGTCAATTGTTGCCTTCAAAACTTCATTTTCATTTACTGATACAATAAAAAGTGAAAAAAAAAAAACGAAAAGAAATATACTTTCGAACCTCCCGGAAGAATATATTCCAGGCGGTCTGTCAACTGAGCTATCCCAATCTCTGTTCATTAATCAGTAATTTTTTTTCAGATCTCTTTCTGTTCAAATCCTGCTCAATTCATGACCGTATTTTTTGTTTCCACAAACATTTTATAAGTTTTCCATTTTCTTTTTTATTAATTCAACAATCAATCTCGACAGTGTTTCTTGTGATTACATACATACACATCACACTAGAGGTGTTCACTATTATACTACCACATATCTTCCATGGCATCATTAAGCCCCATTAATAAATGGTAGTGAGATTACTACCGTCAACCGGGTACAATTACAATCGTCGGGCTGCTACTGGGAAATTCCTAACAGAAAAACTCAATAACACTTCTTCCTCATGGTCCACAGCCGTGTTTGCGACCACTAAACCAATGACGCAGTATTTATTTCTTTCCTGTGTTTAATAACATAGATAACTATGAGAATTTATCGATAATGCCAATGCATGCAATTAAGTAAACATCATCAACTTTGACAATACATCTCGATTGATCGGACAATTTAATTAGTCAACTCAGCACACCTCTATTAATAAAGGGGGCAGCTCTAGCGCATTTGTTACCACTAGTGGGCAGGGGAAATGGGAAATCTTGCCACCTTTGTTCCCTTGTGGGCTATTATTTGAAAATAATTCAGGTTAGCGCGAACATCGTTAGGCCGAAGATTTTAGCTGATTATTTCATCACATTAAGGTGAGCAGATGGGCTTTTAAAAAGTAATTTGGTAGATAGGTACCTGTTTGATCGAGGAAGGTGTTTTTTGTGGACCATTTACTTACAAGATGGTAAAAAAATCTTGTATTCGTAATCCTTATTCTTTATAGTTAACATACTTTTTGGGGGTTTGAATTGTATATTAATGCAGTTGCCAGAACTCATGAATGCTAAACGTAACTCAACAAATCACATGCAATACTATTCATCAACATAATTCTCCGTCAACAAGACGGGAGGAACAATTTACCTGTAATCTGTGTTAAGGGGTTACATGAAATCTATTCTGATAGCGACAAACCCTCGTGCCGGAATCACACTCGAAGGATCTAAGTGGTGTTTTCCGGTTACGTCGTGCTTGAGAGCCAATTTTCCGACCCCAATTTTTTTTCTAATTATGAAACGCAACATCAACGCATTTGTACTATAATACTCCTCCCGACGGTATTTCGGTCACAGTGGCATATCTCGACGGAGATTAGGCAAGTACGCAGGCGATATTATAGTGCACAAGTGTATGCGCAAACACAGGTGCACTCCATCTTCCTTCACTCTCATATGCCGCAATCCGACACGATAGGGCGCAGGACCGACGGCTTTACATGCTCTCCGAAACACGGGGTAGTCACACTACACCAACCTACTGACTCCGGGTGCCACTGAGAATTTCCTAACAGAAAAATCCAGTAACGCTTTGCCCGACTTGGGAATCAAACTCAGGACCACGACACTCAGGTCACGTGCAGCTCCCGCACTTGCGACCACTAGACCAACGAGGCGATATGGACCACTATCCACGTAGACTGTTTCCTGTAAGGGTTTTTACAAATACAATAATGTGAGTTCTGGAACCCTGATGAAGATTACTTTCTCAGTGTATTTTTAGTTGGTAAGACAGTAAGACTGCATAGCGATAATTGATGCGCCAGACCTGCTTAATGTGCAGATTTTATGCCCCCGATAGTTATTCTCGTAATAGCACGTACAGTACAAATTCGTTGCTGTATCGTCATGCTGTCTGCTTCTAAATGGCTGATGGAAGAAGATCCTGACAGTATATCAGAAGCACTGCGAGAGATTCGTAAAAGTTTTATACATAATTTTTATCATTTTTATAAATGTTATAATTGATCCAAAGCCATTTTAATTAAAATACAATAAATAAACAGCGTATATTAATAAATAAAGATATCCACACATAAATGGTATACAGAATGTTTGGCTAAATATAGAAATGAACCATTAAGCCTTTCGTTATTAAATCAAGTCAAACACAAAATTGAGCGAACATTTTGGGTGAACTAAAATAACTTGCCAAATTGTAGGGCCCAATTGAGTTACACAGTTTAAAATTTAATCCCTTTAAGTACAATAGACAATAGGTTTGTATAAGTTATTAAAGCGTTTATCTACGTCTACCCTAAGGGTAGGTAGTTCCCTCAAGAATTTATTAGTGGATTCGAGTATTTACATTCAGGTTGAAATGAGTAATCTCTTGTGTAGTAGGTTTCCGTAGAAATATTCCAGGTACTCAACTGGATGGTTTATTAATTATAGAATAAACATTAAGATAAATTTACTGAATAGCCTTTTGAAACGGAGGCCAAGATAAGTAAACATTAATTAGCATGTGCTTTGACTGAGCGTTGGTCCTTTGACTGTCAAACTACGAACTACAAGTGCAAGTTTCTAAAAAACTGAACAGAATATTACATTACATTGATACGAATTCAACAGATGTAAAATAATAGAATTTTTAATAGCTTTTACTCAAACAAACAGAATTCTTACTTTTACACTGTGTAGAAAAAAAATGCCATACAGTACGGCACCTTATAACAAATTGAGAAAAAGGAGTAGCCTGTGTACCTAGCGTGTGTGTGTGTTTGTGCATGTGTGTGTCTGCGTGCGCGTGTGTTTGCGCATGTGTTTGTGCATGTGTGTGTTTGTGCGCGCGAATGTGTTTTTGTGTGTTTGTGTGCGTGTGTTTGTGTTTGTGTACTCATATGCTGTGTTTAAATACCGTCAATAAAATGTTGGGTAAGATAGATGTAAGTTATACGATCAAAGTTAACCGTTGCAGTTAATTTTAATGCAGGTCATAGAATCGACGATAATATATTGGTTTTTAAGTCTAATTTAAACCAGAAACCCACAGAAAAACCAGTAAACAGTTTTTTGCACCAGGATAAAATCATCCATAAAATGAAATAAAGACGAAAATTCAAGTAGGCTGGTTGTTTGTTATTTATACCTAATGGCAGTTTAACCCGCTGTCATGGCTGACAAAGGTTGCTTTTGAATTATTAATTACTTTTAATGGAGCTTCATTATAATGTTTGTTGTGACCAGGCCCTGAGATTACTCGGTGGTCAAGTAATTAAAGTACAGGCAGGGCGTACGTTTAATTAGTCTTTGATTGGGGATTTAAATAATTTGGTCATGTTGATATACTTTTATTTTAATATATATTTTGAAACGAATATTAATAAAGGTCATATTTAAATGTTTAACATTTATTACATGTTAGGTCAAAGGTGACACTGTCATAGAACGACAATGTATATCTCTGCCTATCCCTTCGGGAAATATAGACTTAATGCTACGTGATGTTTTGTGAACTAAATATACTTTCATGGAATATCCTGTGAAAATCCATAAGCTGAAAATAATTATCCGTCTGACACTTTCTGATTACATGACCTATATGTTAACATAACATAGCATCACGCCTATATTCCCCGAAGGGGTAGGCAGAGGTGTAAACAATTGTACATCCACATTTCGTCAATACCATTAAAATAAGTCCTATGTAATAGGTTGTGAGCCTATTGCCATCAACCGGGTAGAATTCCAAACTCCGGGCTGCTACTGAGAATTTTCTAACAGAAAAACTCCCCGATTCGTTATTTAAAAGTAAAGTTATATTGGCAGCTATCTGCACGTCATTGCCTATTAAAGAAAAGAACAACAAGAATATGCTTTCAACTTGCATGCAAGATATAAGCCTGTTTGCAGTGTAATTACGGAACTGGCTTTCAGTTGCAAACGCTGCCATTTTGATAGTCTGATTAATATATAAGTACATAATGCTGCTTAGGTATGTTTTTATGACTGCTAAAAGTAATATCTATCTGCCTAGCCTTTTCCCAATAACATTGGGGTCGGCTTCCAGTCAAACCGGATGGAGCTTAATACCAGTATTTAAGATGGAGCGACTGCCTATCTGACCTTCACAACCCAATTAATGGGTAACAGGACATCTCGTGGTAAGATTGGCTGTCAGACTTTCAGGCCTCTGACTACCTGTAACGGCTGTCATAGATCATAATTTGACAACCGGGACCGACGGCTTAACGTGCTCTCCGAGGCACGGAGGGGTCTCGGTATGAAATTATGGTCACCCATCCACAGACCGACCGCGGCAAGCGCAGCTTAACCTCGATCTATCGATCTATGCGGCTGTTTCTTAGCCACGAGCCCCTAAAATGTAAACAAAAATATCAAAAATATATTATGATCATAGGCGTAGAAAATATTTAATATATTGATATAAGTGAGGTTAGTTGGTCATTACAGGCGAGGGCTTAATCCAGGTCTGAGAGAGTAACCAAAGCTCACGAGTTAAATTCATACATCGTTTTTCAACATACTTGCAAGGAAAAATAATTAGTAAAATCTAATAAACTTATTTCGCCTTCCAAAATCTACTTAAACACTAAAAGTGCAAAATAATATCAAAATTTGCTTTTAATAAGATAAATTTAAAAGAACAATATATAATAATAATCTGTTATTTTTGTTTCCTTTTTATTCAAGCTTCCACTAATGTACAGGGTATTTTTTAACAGATATGTTAGAACTTACAACATTAAATAAATAGCAATAGACTCACCACCTTTTACATGGGAATTAATAATAGCAATGTTAAAATGTGAATGTACAACTGTGTAGGCAGACTTCTGCCTACCCCTTTGGGAAATACAAACGTGATGCTATGTTATGACATATTTTTTATGTTGTTCTCAAAAAGTAAAAGAAATTTCACTTTTAATGTTTGTACCAATACATAGGGAATACGAATATTAGATCCAGAAAGTTTTATTTGTTATTACTTTATGCTTATAAACGAAATCGAATTCGTAATCTAACTTTCGCAATCACGTTCACGACACTTTTAGTCCCTACTTTTATAACCACAGAAAATAAATTGTTTGGCCAATGTACGAAAATCAAGTTTACTCTAAAGATAAAATATTGGGGTCAATTCGTGTAAACAAAAAATATCTTATAAATTAAGAAAGAAAGATTTTTGTGACAGTTATTGACTTCTAAAAAATAGTAAAATTATAATTATTGCAATTTTTTATTATATGCCGCTATAAGAGTGAAAGGGCACGACTTAACACACGACAAATTCTAATAAAGATACGTCAAACTAAAGTTTCGAAATATTAATACAGATAAATGTTTCAAACGCATTAACGCACAAAAATTCATAACTTTAGAGTTCGCTACATTCATAGCGAACTCAAAAGTTATGAATTTTTGTGAAAAGGAAAATACGGCCGCGAGCAAGATTCCTGCACCGAATGAATAAATACTCCAGGCGCTCTGACCAATTAAGCCATCTCGATCTTTGCTCACTTCCCCGAATTCTTCTTCCAAACCTTAATACCTCTTTTGGTGACGTCATCGCTCTCTATTCAGTCCCTAGACTGGTGACAGAACTGACTCGAGTAACTTACAATCGCATCTGTACAATGTCGTACAGATGCGATTACCTCAAGAAATACAGATAGATCTTTCAAACGCATTAACGCTTGCATTTTCAAATATTATTTGTAAGCATCGGAGTTTTGTTATTCTATTACTACAAACTTATTTCGCCTTGCATCAATATTGGGTACAGATGCGCAACAACTGGAAACATCACCAATGTCTGGACAGCAAGCAGTATCTAATAATCAACTGCATTTTTAATATCTATACACTAAGCAATAACTAATCGACTCCATTTTCAATACCTAAACACCAAGCAGTATCAATAATCTACTCCATTTTCAATATCTGTACACCAAGCAGTACCTAATAACCTACCCCATTTTCAACATCTATACACCAAGCAGTATCTAATATACTCCATTTTCAATATCTGTACACCGAACAGTGTCTAAAAATCTACCCCATTTTCTATCCCAGCTTCTTATTTTTCTTCCGTCGTGTAGCTAGGATTAGGAGCCAGCCTTTTAAGCAAACCCTAACGATTAATTCAAGCTACCCGTAGGCCTTTGACTCGGCTTAGCGACTTCCATTGATTAACAGCTGAGACCGACTGTAATAACTAAGGCGCAACCGCTCAAATTAAAATGCTCATGGCGTTCACCCATCTATAAATTGGGCTCTAGGCTAAGTAACAGCCGCACATATCAATCTATCGAGGTTAAGCTGCGCTTGCCGCCGTCGTGGGTGACCGTGATGGGTGACCATCACTTCATACCGAAACCCCTGACAGGTAGACGTACGATGTGATATCGTGTTACCCAGTACCTGGGTTGTGGAGGTCAGATATGCAGTTGCTCCATGTAAAATACTGGTATTAAGCTGAAGCCAACCCCAATGTAATTAGGAAAAGGCTAGGCAGATTGATTGGTCACCCAACCACAGACTGAGCGCCAGGCGTTGCTTAACCTCACGAACAGGATTAGATTGACAACAGGTTATTGTAGCCTGTGGAAAGTCTAGTCTATGAGCGCCTGAACCTTCTTCTACCCTAGCAGATATTACACGAGGCTTGATTTACAAAAGTCCAAACGGTAACGATTTCTATAGAAATATCAACGCAGCAAAATATTTTATTAAACTCAATACAAGCGCTGATGTGCGCGACTGTACGTCAAGATAACGCGCGTTCATAGAGACGCAATGCAGCGGAACTGCACTCCGATGAACGAGCGAGTTACAAGGGAACCGGGGAACGTGATATATCTTGGGATTAAATACTTATTTATGTAGCAGAAGGTGATAAACAGAGGATAGGGTGAAATCGACCGTGACAATGAACGAGACATGAATCGGCAAGAGCCTGATGGCTTAGAAAACATGTTGCCAGTCAAGAGGTTATGCATTAGAATGCATAACCTCTTGACTGGCAACTGACTGGGTTAGAACCCAACGTTGCAATATTAATTAAACCAAATATTACACTTTCATTGAGCGTAGCTGGATTTAAAAATCAGTAACCCGTTATAGAAGTTATTAAAAAATATATATCAGTAAAATGAGATAAACTAAAGATATTTATAAAGAGGTCTACGCTGTTATGCTAAAAATATAATGTAAAATCTAATAAAATTTAGTTCTAAATCAAATTTAGATATTCTCAAAAAGGGAGGCTCAAGATAGAGCTAAACTGTGAACGTAGATGTCACGAAACAGGCGCCTGAGCACGGATCTTTGTTGTCAAACTTGTCGAACACATAAAAATTAAATGTATTGAATTTTATCGCGTTATCAACTACTTATGTCAAAATAGTCGTTTTAAAATCAACAAAATCTATCGTAAAATTCGATGAGAAGACGATGTGTTAACATTTATTAATATTGTAAGCGACTAAATAAATAAATAACAAGCATCAACAAAAGGAACCATGCTCGCACCGCAGGTGTATCAGAATCACAGATGGAAATCTATAGTCTCTGCCTACCCCAATGGTGAATAGGTGTAATGGTACGTAAGTTCTAAAGAAATCTGCAAACGACTGCAAATTGCAGACGATCATTTGGATGCTATTCATATCGCACACGACCAGGCGAAAGTTAATTACAATACGACCACTGTTACTGTCCACTAGCCCACGTGCTTCGGGTTTTTATCGACTGTCCAATATTTTCGTCACCTCTATTTAGAGGACAAATCTTTTTGGTGGACGAAGGCAGAATTAATTTGATTTAATTCAATTCAAGACAAATCATTAATTTCCAAGAATATTGAGATCTTATTTTTAATTAGTCACAAATATTCTACAGTCAGTCCACTTTCATGTCCACTTAGGTCTCCTTAATTTAATAAACGAATAAAAATTACAATAACATCGCATGCAAATCAGAATTCATAATGCATTTCAATCTGCCTAGCTTTTCCCCAATTACATTATCTGAAAACCGAGTTTAACGTGCTCTCCGAGGCACGGAGGGGTCTCGTTATGAAATGATGCTCGCCCATCCACACACTGACCAATGACAAGGGCAGCTTAACCTCGATCGATAGATCTGTGCGGCTGTTACTTAACCACGAGCCCCAATTCATTATGTGTGGTATCAATATCTATGTGGATCATCGTAAGGAAACCAGCACACCGGGGAGATGTTCTAAATGGTTTAAGCCATTTCCGAGGCCCCCATAAATGAATATACTCTGATACTAGTTTGTTCATTAACCACACGATAAGAAGAAGAAATTGTACCAAGTGGCCTAAATAACTATCAAACCAAGAGTAAGTCACTTGAAAAATTTAAAACACGCTTATACGATAGAAGGCATGCTTCAATATGCTTATCTGCAATTGAAGTATTTCAGCTACCGACTTCAGATACTCGCATATCGATATTGTAGATCTCATATCATACAGTGCTATACAAATAATCTTGTTCTGGCATACAATAGCGATAGCATTTCTATTTCTACTCTCGGCTTTACACACAAACAGACGAATAAACGGAAGCTATTTTGATTTGAGAAAACTAATCTGTTTACATGTCAGTTTTAAATAATTTTTACGTATTTTTACACATTTTATTATTGTTTGGCGTGGTGGCCGAGTGGTTACGGGCCCACCTCCGGAGCCACAGGTTGTGGGTTCAAACTTGGCATGTACCAATGTGACTTTGTCAATGTCATATGTACTTTCTTAGTTAATCTAAGTCATCACTGACATACGGTGAAGAAAAACATCGTGAGGGAACCTGGACTTGGTAGTCTGAAATCGCCAACCCGCAGTAAGCTAGCGTGGTGAGCAATGCTCGTGCCTTCTCTGTATGAGAAGAGGTCCTTGTCCTGCAATGGGACAGTAATGGGCTGGTTATTTATTTAATTATTTATTATTGTTTTAAATCAGATCGAATGTTTTCGGGAATGCCCGCACTGAGATAATTGTATATTCATTATATATTACGTACTTAAACATAATATAACATCACGCCTGTATTCCCTGAAGGGCTCGGCAGAGGTGTGTTATAGTACACCCAGACTTCACCAATGCCTTTAAAAAGCCCCACCTAATAGGTAGTGAGCCTATTGTCATCAACCCGGCAAGATACGACTCAGGGCCGGTACTACGAATTTCCTAATAGAAAAATCTAAGAACATTTTCCCTGTCCCTGGAATCGACCCCAAGAGTAATTCGTTCAGCTGTTATTATATTCTTTACTTCAAATTAAATTAATTCAGAAGTATCTCTACAATCTACATTAATTACAAATTATTCACTATAAATTCGCATTATTTGCGATTTATCTTGTCTTATTGAATTGAAGCGCTGACGAACATACAAACAGCGAAAGTTATTTATAAGATGACGTCAAAGACACGTAAGCTATGGTATTTTAGAATTGCCATACGTAACGTACATATTACGTCACTAGAGATACGCCTCATTGCATGCTTGCTTTTGTTCAGACTGTTAGGATGGTAACACTCGGAACTCACTACGTCAGCTTCTAGAGAGCATTGTAATTAGATGGGGAAAAGTTGCAAAGAAAAAAAACACTATGATGTGACACCATTAAAAATATATGAAATAAAAAGTTTTATATGTACGCTACAATTGATCGCTTGATCTAATAATAGTATCCGGTAGATGGCAATAGGCTCATCACCTATACCCATAGGACTTGATAACAAGATTGGTGAAACATGGGTGTATAACTGTGTTCGCCACTCTGCCTACCCCTACGCCTGTGTTCCCCACAGGCGTGATGCTATTTTATATTATGACAACTGAAATGAGTGTAAGTAAAAGACATGATGTGCCTAATCTACCTTAAATAGATTGGAATTGTTTCTTGTAGGCAAGAGCCCTTTCGGGATATATAGGCGTGATGCTGTTTTTATGAAAAGAATTTAGTATTCAATAAATCAGAAATTAAATTTCATTAAATTGTACAAAGTGTCTGCTTGTATTTTGTGAAAATTTTGACTGATATGGACTAAGCACAAAATAATTTCATGTGTTTTTCGTTAAAATGGATCTTAATTGATATTATCTGTGAATTTTACACACCTACGCCTGCTATTACACAATTCAAAAGACTTTAAGATACCTTAATTTACTTTGGTAATTATAGTTCCTATTATTATCAGAAAGTCACATAAATTCGATAATAGATAAAAATATAGTCCAAAAAAAGAATCCACCTCGCTATCGTGTCTATTTGGCAGACGCTTACTGCCCAAAAATCACGACAACGCGTTGGCTATGATGCAAGTTGAACTGGCATCGTTGAACAGGGGCAATTCCCTCGCGTGTCACGTATGCTTGTCATGATAAAGTTACGTAAATATATCTAACATATCAGCGATAGTTATACAAGCACATTTGGGCCAAGAACATTGACCTGGGAGCGTCGGAGTCCATACATATATATGCCGGGTATTTGTGTAGACTTTAGAGCGACATCCACGCCACGGGATGCAACGTAAAGCACGCGATGCCGAAACATTTAATCCTTATGCCTCTTACAGAAAGTATAATGTTCCTTGTACGTATGAGACGTCTGCGTCAGCCTAATATAGTTCTAATTTTCTTATTTTCTGGGATAGCCCAGTTTATGCCTGCGTTTAGCTTTTCATATTACTACCAAAATAATAATAATTACATATATGACATTATTCAATTGTATAAAGTCCCCTTATTTTAAATCGTGCTAAAATATAAAGTAAAAGGTAAAAATCATAAGTTTTGCTTTCACGAAAAGAATTAATAACCTGCACTTAAGAAACGTCAATTGATTTTAGTTGCTATAGTAAAATGGTAAAGTCAATGTTAAAACTCAAAGGAGAAGAAAATTAATAAAAGAAAGTTAATTAATTAAAGTTCCTATAGTAAAATTATAAAGTCAAACTTCAAAAGTCAATTGAGTCCACCCGTCGAAGTCATGCCGTGAAGCGTCGTGAAGTCGTGTTTCGGGATGTAGTCTAGTGCAACCGTTGTGGGCAATTGCATCAACATCCCAACTGTCGTTCTCTCCAAATCTATCCACTCTACTTAGAGTGAATAGGTTTCTTCTGGGTCTACGTGCTCCATCCTCGGCCACACCGTCGCTTTATCGGGCGAGTTGGTGGCCAAACGTAAATCAATATTTGTTTTTTATAAAAATCAGCATTTGGGTATAAAACCGGGGAGTGTGGTAATTTTTCCACGCTAAAACCACCCGGTGGTCACCACCAGCACGTGGATGGGAGCTCCGGGACCTCTAAGGAGACCATCTCAACGACATCAAAAAAGATCACTATCCAGATATAAATTTTTGTGGGAAGGAAAATACGGTCGTGAGCAGGATTTGAACCTGGGCCTCCCGGATAAATATTCCAGGCGCTCTGACCACTAAGCCATCTTGACTTCGAGAAGTCTAATCCTGCTCGCGACCGTATTATTTTCCATTTAATATTATAACTTTAAATCTCAAAACTTAAGTAGCAACTGCTATATAAACGGTACCAAATCTATCTATATACATAAAAATCAATTGCTGTTCGTTTGTCTCGCTAAAACTCGAGAATGGCTGGGCAATTTCAAAACCAAAATCAGCTAAATCATAGCTGATTTTGGTTTTGAAATGTTTGTCGTAGTCCAGGGAAGGTTTAAACGGTGAGAAAATGTAGAAAAATTGCGAGGAAGATAGTAAAAACAACAATTTAATTTGCCCATATAAACTGTTCTACCTACTTTCCTGTCAAACATTTGACATTTGAGGTGATATGAAGTACACCGGGTCATCTAGTGCTCTATAAATATTTGCTTGTCTATCTGGAAGTTTGTCTCGAATGGGCTTATATCTTCTCGACCTCTGCTCACTACCTCATTATAGATTTCTTTCCATTAACATAATTATATGATTTATGTGACAAGGATAGGTATGAAGCGTTTGAAGGACGCCACAGTATAAGAATACAGCCCATAGATTTGAAGTCTAATCAAAAATAATATTTACTCCAGCAACTTTGTCATGGAAATCGTTAAACAAAATTATACGAGAACCTAAATAATAAATTATAATGACTGTAGTTAACAAGAGTTTCAGAAAAAAAGTTTGCGGTGATTTTGATACTGATATTATTTTCTTAACTTACATCGCATCACGCCTGTATACCAGAGGGGTCCGGCAGCGGTGTACTGTTGTGCATCCATATTTTACCGATTAAGTTATGTCCTGTGTAATAGGTGGTGAGCCTATTGCCCTCTAACCAAGATGATTTCGAACTCCGGGCTGCTACTGATATTCTATGAGAAAAACTGAATAACACTGCCCGACCCGGGAATCGAACCAAAGAACTCACTTGCAGCAGCCGCGTTTACGGCCGCTAGACCGACGAATACTTTTTAAGTCAGATCCAAAGAATGTTTACGTCTTCTAAACATTTATACATTCATAAATAACTCACTCTTCTTAGGCCTTCCAATATTATATAGAGGAGGTAGGAATCTAATAGCCAAATAAAAAAATGTACATTTTTTGGGAACGTAAGGAATTCTGAATACATTATGTACCAAACTTAATATCAAATTCCTTGTCAACGAACCCTATAACTAAATCATAATAACTATGTATCTATAATTACTAAGTCACATCCCATCTTAAACAGAGTGGAAATGCCTGAGAAACATGCGTCATCAGGCAAAAAAAAAATTCCTAAACAAATATCCTGCTCGCGGGGTACGTATATAAAAATAAGTTTTGGATTCCCATGGCACCATGAAAAACGCAAAACACTGTCCGAACCAGAAATCGGACCTAGGATCTCATGCTCAGCACCATGTGACCACTAGATCAACGAGGCAATCAAAGGATAGGTCATATATATTATTACGGCGGATGCCATGTAGATCATAGTGACATGTAAAGGAGTTTTTAAAAGACCTACTTACAGAATAAACAAATTGATTTCATTTTATTTCATTTCATTTAATTTTTTTTTTTTTTTTGTCATTTCCTTACGGCGGTTGCTCAGAAGATACTTATTCTCTACACCAATACGAGACTTTCTCATTCAATAGACATAATTTCACTGTCGACTATAAACAGCCCAAAAGTGGTCCCACTGCAGGGCAAGAGCCCCTTCTCATACAGAGAAGGCACAAGTAATGATCAACATGATAGCTCTGTGCGGGTGGGCAATTAAAAATATGTTCAGCGTACTCTTATTGGGTAACTCGGTTTGCAACGAATTGATATTTTTTTTTGTGAAAAAAGAATACGGTCGCGAGCAGGAATCGAACCTACGCCTCCCGGATAAATAAATACTCCAAGCGCTCTGACCGCTAAGCCATCTCGACCTTTGCTCACTACCTCGAATTCTTCTTTCACATTTTTAACTCGTCTTAATTGCTACCATGTTCGTACGGTTAACTGTTCATTGCACCGTATGTTTTAAATACTTTGGCTTATAGATAACGTGTAACATACGACGCAATGTACTACAAAGTGACCATCAATTCATATGGACATAGGCAATACGTCGATCACGCTGTTTCGATCGGAACCATTGTCATAAATTATACAGTAGGTAGCTGTCAGAACGCAGCAAAATTACTAGATTCTGTTAATAGATACTGTCGCTCAATAATGTTTATCGTGACTCCATTGTTTGATCGTATCAGTGCACGTCATCATATGATCATCATTGTTGCACTGTTCCTAACTATGAGTATTTTGACGTCAGCTCAGTGTATTTTTTTTTTTGTGGATAAAAACATCTAGTTTTTATCTCCACCGTTTTGATCGGCAGCCCAAGTATTTGGTTCATGCCCTCTCAGCGGTAAGTACCTTTTATATATCAATAAAAAAAAGTTCCCCTTGCATCGTTTTTAAAATAATAATAACTTATTAATTAAAATTTGATAGTACATATTTTATATTGTGTTGGTCTTTAGATCTTCAAGACAGGTGACCTATCCTACACCACGGGGTGTATCTTATCTATAGAATTAAAAAAGAGTCCGTTGTTTGTCCTTCTTTCATATCAAAACGGTTCAGCGGATCGACGTGATTATTTTATTCTCAAACGGGTCAATATCAGATTTTTTGTTCGGAAACAGTCCTTCAATAAAAAATTATATTCAATGTTATGGATTTTTTATGGAAAAGATAATTCGCTAAGCATGCGTTAATGCTTTTCAAAGATTTATCTTCATTAACTTGTTTTCTTAAGACAAATTAACAACATATGCTTGGTATTTTTTATATTTCCTGGAAAAGAACCTTATTTGAATTAAAATTTGTATTTCTCCCTATATCCATGCGAGTGGAGAAGTATGTAGTAGTACCTATGTAGTAGGTAAAACAACCATTTCGGACATAATGTCGAAATGGCGATCGTCAATATCAGCCAATACCTACAATCTTCATAAAACAGTTCTAAAAATCTACGTAGGTAATGCGTCCTCCAGGCCGTACGCTTGACGTCACAAATTGCCCAACAGCACAACTATTTTAAGACAAGTGTGACCCGAGATTGGTCGGCTAAGTGCTCCGACCCTCTTATCTTTATTTATCACCGTGATAACGAATGATGAGCCGGTTATCATACACAATGTATTAGATAGAACTAATGCCCTCTTTACTTAATCAAAAGCGGCACAGATTTTTTCGGAAATGATTTCAGTTGGCTTTAAAAAAAGGATTTTTTATATAGTTTGGCTTGAAGGAATTAGTACCGGAGTCGTTTTAACGGGCGTACCTCTCTCGCCACTGGCATATGATTCCCAATCAAATACCTTTTACCTGGATAAACGATTTTAATCATGTGTGATACAATTTTATGTTTGTGTTTAGTTTTTTTTGTGTGTTAATACTGGTAGTGTAATGGCGAGAGCTGTTTTTGCTTTAGTGCAAGTTAATTGTTTGTTTTCTTTTGTGTTACCTCGCCCCCCGCCAAAAGTGGCATATAAATTTGTTCTATATTTAGTCAGAAGCCGTCTCCCGTCCGGACCTCTTAGTAGTTTGGCCACCGAATCATCAAGTGACGGTGTGGCCGAATATAAAGTTATAGTTTTTTTTTTTTCAGAATTTTTTGATTTTTGAGTTAGCATGGTAAGGTCAAATATGGCGATAGTGGCTGCCTACCCCAATGAGAAACATAAGTAATTATATAGTATGTATGTATTTCTAGAAATTAAGAACAGTCCTCGTATCCATTTTCCTGTAACTACAATGGATAAGGTATACTGTCCCATCTCAAAAAGCAACCTGTTGTATATAGTGTAGCTATAACTAATTCAAAACTTTCCTTAGTATTCTTAAATATATAATTATTATGTCACGTTCAACATTAATGATTCATAATGTCGCATTTGGTCGGCATTTTTTTGAAATACCGAAAATACAAATAGCAGATCTGTAGCCCGCAGGCATAGACTATTTAACTTTTTTAGAAAGTTATATTCCAATTACAAAGTTTCGTATGGCATGTCTATAAATTTTGTTAGAAAAGCGAAGTTTGCGATATATTAGTGGCATTTAACTTATTTATGCAAAAATATTTACTGATGTCTGTCCAGTTTTTTTTTTTTATCGCTTTTGCTTCATTCAATATTTCTAGAAACGACACATTAAAATCGAACATTCGCAGTATGTAAGGCTGCTTTTTTATGCAGCTAGTTTCACACCTGTATAAAAATTATAGATTACAGATATCCATCTCGTATACCATTTTACAATGAAATATAATCATTTTAAAAAGATACGTCAATATATTATGTACAATAGGCGATAAATAAATAAATAAAGTTATTATATTAAATGGAAAAAGAATACGGTCGCGAACAGAATTCGAACCTTAGCTCCCGGATAATTATATTATCCGGGAGGCGCAGACTATATCGCTAAGCATGCTATAATGTTTTTCAAAGATTTATCTTTAATTGATAAGGTAATTGCATCTTTACGACATAGGATTAACTGCAAAGTTGGTCGTGTCGGTATAGATAGCAATGACGTCGCCAAAAGACTTATTAAAAAGTGAACGAAGAATTCGCGGAGGTGAACAGAGGTCGAGGTGGCTTAGTGGTCAGAGCGCCTGGAGTATTTATCCAGGAGGCGCAGGTTCGAGTCCTGCTCGCGACCGTATTATTTTTCCATTTAATATTATATGCATTGTTATAGATCAACTTTTACACGACTGCCGAAAAAAAGAAGTGTTATGTTTTCAGTGTTCACGTAGATAGATGTGTGTGTGAGTTCTTTTATTTCACCATAACTTCTAAACGCCTGAACCGATTTATATACATAAATGGGGTATCGTTAGAATCCTTGTATTTTCCATATAAAATAGGCTAATAACTTCTAGTAAGACTAAAAATATATTTAAATGTGCTACACATAAAAACGTAGTAAAAAATAATTTATTAAAAAACATGCGTGCACAGCACTGTGGAACATGTTATATTATATTATAGGTTCCCCGACTTCGATGAAAATTGGCAGGCGAAAACACACATGGCAGGCTTACTTTTTTTTATTTATCTTATATAGTAGGTATCACCAAATTCTATTTGTCGGACTCACTTGAGTACCTACCTACCTTGAAAGATTATGTAATTCTGACGCTCCCGCCAGCATCTCACGACGTGTTTAAACAACCTTTGTTTTTTGACATTATGATATTCAAAAACCTTCACCTCCCTATTAATAATCCGAATAAAATTCGTTCAGTAGTTACGGAGAAAGTCATGCACGGACAGGCAGTTGCAACAGTGATAGCGATATAGTTATACACTATTTTGATTTATGAAAATAAAATATTAAAATATAAGAAACAAAATTAAAGAAATAAATGTATAAAATTATATAATAAAATCAAAGAATATAAAAATAAAAGCAAATGACAATTACTTTGAGAACAAACTCTCGTTTAAAATCTTGAAACCTTTGTTGAAAATACAATAAGTCAAAATTGCTCTTTCGAATTAAAATTCACTTCCTTTTGCGAGTACTCGGAAAATTCTTTGACAATGACTTCATTGAAGCTCACTGATCAATTTATAAGGAAATCCGATTACTGGGCCGGACCGAGTTTTCCAATTAATATATTGGAGTAAGAGGTCTATTCACATATATGTACGTATATATTGGGACCTCTCCAGTTCCTCTTACTAGTATAAAGTGAAGGGTCATGTGATTTTTTTTTGTATGACATCGCTCTGCTCAACCTAGGCTTAACCAGATATTTCTACGGTACCATAAGGAAAACCCATTGAGTTCCCAATAGAAATTTGTACATCAGTGATAGCCTAGTGGTATGACCGTTGGACTGACTAGTCAAATGTCGCAAGTTCGAATCCATTCTACCTCCTCAGAATTTTTGTGGTTTTTAACGGTGTCCTTACACATTTCTGGGGGACGAAGACACGCCACTAATACAGCACTCACAGCAAATATACGCTCAAAACATAATTATTGTGAGCGCTAACTGGATCGAGGTCGTGCTAACTATTTCGTCATGTTGACTGCTAACGGTTCACTACTGTTGACATAACACGCGCTGACTTCCTGAATGAATAATCTTCGGTAAGTGAACATTTGATCTGAAGATACGATATTGCCTTTTAGCTAAACAATTTTGTGTATGACTTGCTTGCGATATCCGAAACAATGTGTCTGTTTAGTTATAAATTTTTGAGGAAAGATAGATACGGTCGTGAGCAGCATTCGAACCTGTGCGTCCAGTATAATATACTCCAGGCGCTCTAACCGCTATGCTGTCTTGACATGTACTCACTACTCCGACATCTTTTGGTGACGTCATCGCTATCTATTCAGGGCCTATACAGGTGACTGAACTTCCACGCGATACGGCTAACTTTGCAGTTAATACAATGTCGTACAGATGCAATTACCTTAACTTAACAAATACAAATAAATCTTTCAAACGCATTAACGCGTGGGTAGCGAACTCTAAGGTTATAATTTTTTGTGGAAAGAAGTGAGCAGTGGTTTTAATGGCTTAGTGGTCAGAGTGGATGGAGTATTAATTATCCGGGAGCTGCAGCCAGGTTCGAATCCTGCTCACGAGTGTATTTATCTTTACACAAAAATATATACCCCGAAGCAAATAAGCATTCCACATGGGGCTTAATGACTGCATTGGTGCAATGAGGGTGTACGATTGTATACACCTCTGCCTAATCCTTCTAGGAATTAAGGCGTGATGCTATGTGATGCAGTCACCGCAGATACTAGAGGTGTTAACACGATAAGATGAAGAAGAAGTGTTAATTGTTCACATTATTTAAAACGGAATGTAAATAAATTATTATAAAATACATATAACGGTAATCATCAGGCATCACACAAGTCATGTCAGAGGCCTACAGGCGGTTTAAACTATGACACTAAGTTGATGTTGATCATCAACATAGTGTCGAAGTTTAAACCGCCTGTAATGTGTGCATGCGATTTATAAAAGATTACATATATAATAATCACATAGATTTCAAACATTGTAGTTAAATTCGAGAAAACGGTCTTTTCGCCGCAAAATAGAAAGGACAACGGTTAAAAAAAGCACTCAACAAAGGTGACCTTAGGGAAAACTATTGGGTTCCATAGAAACGTATTCTAACTATTCCTAACCGTCTTTTCCTGTTAGGCTGGGGTCATTGGGGACCCCGAAAAGTTATTTGTCAGAATGAATGATTGATGCGTGGGTCACTGACAGGACCGCAGGACTGACGTTTTTTTTATGTGTCTATGCTGTTACTTGTGTGACGACACGATGACGTGACGACGTAACGTGACGCGGCGTGAAATTTCGGACGAATTTATATTCTCAGGATCTTTAGTGCTGGCGATGTTTTTTTTTTTCTGAATTCGTTTATTTTAATATTGTTTGGATTAAAATTGTGATATTTACCTTATTTATGCGGAAATGTGATGAGAATGCAAATTTAAATTTTTACCGCCTCTCTGTTGCCCTGAATAGTAGGTGAAAACTCATCATATAATTTACGTGAGTTGACTTATATATTATTATTATGTCGCCGCCCTTGATAAATAACAAAAAAACATTTTTAACAATAAAAAACGTACACATATTTTATTGCTTTATATTTCATTGTTAAATTTCCTTACAATCTTTATGAAAAGATCCATCTCTCAAGGTATTACTGAACAGTAAAAGGTTTCAGAACGTGTCAAAACAAAATACCCCGCAAATTTTCGATAAAAAAAACAGATACGCTGTTTTTCCCGAACGAACGTCGCGCTCGAAAAATTGATTTGAAAAATCTTTTGCACACAATGGTAAGGGTTGACGACCTACGATAATAGAGTGTAAGTGTATTTTATGAAGTGTATTTTTGGGTATAGTTCCTGAACAAAGGCACAAAAGGTACTGTGGCTTCAACACCTGAATGAGCATTGTGTCAAAAGTCAAACATTTGGGACGTGTCCATCAAGATAGTTGGTACAGTACGAATTATTATTGTGTTGGTTAATATATATTTATATTAAAAAATCCATTATCACTCCTCCCAACTCAAAACCACACGATCCTCCTCTACCTTGTGCCTGGGTCCTGGGATCGCAGTTACATTTACTACAACCATCTATCAACCGACGCAGCCGTAAAAAAATCTAGTTTGTTCACCTGGGGGATATTACCTAGGTGTACAAAGAATATACCTCTAAGGCGTCCCAAAATTGTAAGTAAAATTATACATTATATATCTCAGCGAGGCGTGGCGTCGCGTACGTTGCGTCGCATAGCGTGGATATAATTTAGCTCTTAACTTTAAACAACTACTTGCCATATAAAATGTATGGACTTCAACGCGTCGCTATCAGCGTACGCAGCCTAATGTACCTCTCGTTAGATACGTCGAAGATATTTTTGTACCTACTGTTATTGTTTACGGTAATGATTGTAAACTGTGTAAACAGACATAGAAGCTAGATTTTATAAGCCAGCCATAATATGAAGTGTATACAATTTTGGGGTTTACCTACATTTTTCGTATTACTCATTGTTAGTATGAGTTTCGTGAAGGGTATAATTAATTGAATAAACCTTGAAGAAAACTCGAAATTATTTATCGCGGGTTATTTTATTCGCTATAAAATTGATTGTGTAGTTATAATCAAGTAAATACTTGTGATAGACAGTACGATTATTAGACAAATCAGCTGTTATAAATACGAAGAAACAAAAGAAGAGAGGAACGCGCTGGTTGGCGCAGTGATTAATCGAGAGATCGGGTGCTACGCTGTGTGTCGCGGACTCAATCCCGGACAGAACAAATATTTCCATTAATCGTTCCAGGTTTTTATGTGAGACATCATTCAGTAAAAACACCCACGACTCGGGAGAAACCACAAAACTGGGGCAACGTTATAAAAAAAAATGGTTTTCCCGACTACCCGTTTTCTTCATTCTCTGTTCAGTGAAATCGTATAATCGATTTTTTGGAACAGAATGTTAAGTGGTCTCAACCCTTCTGTTAAAAGCATCGGAGTAACTTGCTTGTCAAGAATGAATTAAAGGACTAAAAGGTTGTTACGAATGGGAGGGAGTGGGTAATGTTAATTGTCACTGCGGATGTAATCATCATCATTGAATTGGCATACAATGTATGCTTAAAGGCTGTTTTAAGGTAATTTGGGTGTTTAAAAGAAGCTGTATTTAAAGAGGAAGAAAAATGAATTGATTTATGTGACATATTTATATATGAAATATTTATTTATGAATTATAATATAATATAATAATATAATATAATATTCCACAACTATCACACAACGCCGTCTAGTCTCAAGCTAAGCAGAGCTTGTGTTATGAGTACTAGACAACTAATAAACATACTTATATATTTCTAAATGCATACATATTATATAGATAAATTACACCCAGACACAGAACAAATGATCGTGATCATCACACAAACATTTGTCCTGGGTGGGAATCGAACCCACGACCTCCGGCATAGCAGTCAGGGCTACTAACCACTAGACCAACAGGTCAGTCCAGAAAGAAAGAGTCAATTCAGGAAGAGAAAGGAAGAAATCCGCGAAGAAGGTGGTGGGACGAACTGGATGACTTTTTTACTAATTGGCAAGATGCAGCACAAATCCAGAATAGATGGAAGGAGTGGAGGGACGCCTTTGCCCAGCAGTGGGAGAAAATAGGCTAGTAATAATAAGAAAAAAAGAATCTCTCACTCATCTTGTGACTGACCGTGCCAAACGTTGCTTCACCTACACAAACGTTTACTTACCGCAGTTTGCAACGGGCAGCACCCTGTAATTGTATAGAGTTCTTATTCTGATCAGCATTATATTTAGTGTTGCCAGATAAGCGGGCGGTTCCCAGGGGTCTGTGGACACGTGGCGATTTGCCCTTGATTGGAACGTCCAATGTTCAGATGTTGATATAATAAAAAGTTTTTTGTTGTTGTTGATATTAAAAAATTCCCGAGATTTCGCACAGTTAACCAGGCAACACTATCACGCATTTGATGTGTAGCTATTCCCCGTAGACTTCAAATAGTTACGCAGAAGTAAACCATTCACCAATGCGGTTATTAGGTCCTATGAAATAGATGGCAATGACCCCTTTGGCATCAGCCGGACACAATTCCCAATTTCGGTTTTTTTACAAAAAGCCTACTAACACTACGTGACTACACTCACGTGATTCCATCCCCAAGACCAATGAGTCAAGTTGTGTTGAATATTGCTTAATATTATCTATGAAACACATTCTACGAGCATACCCACATCTGCAAATTTTAGATGTTTCTTTGAAGGCCAAAGATCCTCTAACTACTACCCAAATAAGAATATCAATAGTATATTTTGAAATTCAAATCTTCTCACATACCCAACTTCCCAAGCAATATTTTATTGAATAAATTCTTCCCTGACGTTATTAATGGCCTTACCGACACTTAAAGCCAAGATACGCGATAATAGTCAAGTGCTCCACATACCACACATACCTCGCTTACAGTTTAAAATATATTAAGATAATTCAATGTACCGTCGACTAAGGAATATATGGCGTTGATATTGAGTATAAAAAATATTTTTAGAGTTCCGTAGCTAAAGGATGCCAATGGAAACCTGTTACTTCCACGCCGTCTGTCTGTCTGTGCGTCACAAAGGCAGACAAGGCTGTATTTATTTTAAGCATTATTTAGGTAACCAGTTGAAATTGATATGATATTCACATGATATGTGTTGTAATAGATTATACCGTGAAAAAAATTATAAAATAAAAATCTAAATTTGAAGCGAAACGTGAAGATATTCTGAAAAAAAAACTTTTTTTGAAACGTTTTTATTCCCGCACTATTTTAAAAACGGTAAACAATTAATCTTTCAAAATTTGTCTTGTTGAGCCTACTCTAGCAAAATAATAAATTAAATAACGAAAACTATACCTAATAGTGTTATTAGTGGTAGGTACAGAACCCTAAGTCCTCGCACTTGACTAGTTTTTATTAAGTAAAGAGTGAGTTTTGGCAACAGGTGGAGAATAAATTGTTCTTTATAATTTTGATTCAGTTTAAAAAATAACCTCAACCTTTTGGGAAAAATCATTTTAACTAGAGAAGCTACATCATTAATCGTTATTATGTATCTAGTCTAGATTGGAACAGGTTAATTATATTGTATTAAATTTTTTCTGTCATCAGTAAGTACCTCCCTACTTAAAATGGTCACTTTTTTATTATTTTAAGGTGTGGTATTTCTTTTACAATGCGTAAATGGTAATGAAGAAAATCGTTTTGATGTGATCATCAAAGTTCACACGGAAATAACACAGAATTGCATTTAGAAGATCTATCATTTCAAAACTTCCAACGTATCACCAACAGGTCGGTCCTGTAAGCCAGTTCGAGATTACGCTAACAGATTAATTAAATTAGATATTTGCTTAAATTGAAATGTCTTGTATACTCTTTCCCTTGTTCACATTGTTCCAAAACATTTAAATCAAACAGCACTACAGAGATATCACATCTATTTTCCACGAACATTGTTATAAATTATCACCCTGATAAGAGATTTTATATGCAGTGTTACTTATAATATATAGCAAGCAAAATATTATACAACGCGTTTTATATGCCAACAACAGTGACATAAGACGTAGGATTAATTTTGGCGGGATTATGATGAACGCTTCGCTTAGATTTTCCTTGAGACGCGAGCAAATCTTCCAATTTGTTACATTTTAGATTACTTGTAATAAGAACAACATGTCAAAAGATAATACCTAAAGAAGCTCAGTACACGTAGGAATATTTAATATTCTCGTAAAAGCAATATAACATTTTCTTAATGAGTTTGACATTTTTTAAGAACTAAGACGTGTCCGTCTCGAACTTAAACTCTTAACTAATCAGCTGACGACAATAACAAGTCAGAATAATTATCATTATAATAAAAATGTACGCCCACTTACCTACTTCACACACAACACAAATAAAACACAGTAAACACACAATTCTAGTTATCGTGAAACGTCAATTTTAGGAAATCACGACGCCCATTCACTAGGTACTCTAGCGAGTTTCCGCGTTCCCCTTTGTCGCCGTGCGGAAAACGCACAGCGGGGGGCAGGGAAGCTCTTCTACTGTTAAAGTCTGCGTTATCGGAGGGTGCGAGGCTGAGAGATCGCGACGTGCACCGTCGGCCACGGATGCATGACGACTGACGAAGAATCCCCGCCCGCCCTATCGCCTCGCCACCGCCCAAGCGAAATACGTTTGCATAACCACCAACAACTACTTTTAATTCTGTTGTTTCATTAATATGTTAATTCTAAGAGTGTTCTGATGACTTTAGCGTGCGTGCGTGATGTACTGGTGACGTCAGGGCTCCTAACTACGAAGAAAAATAAGTTGTTTTGGTTATTCAAGATTACACTTTAGTGCCCGTCTGAGCGTGGGCAGGAGAAGACGCCACGCTCACATAAAAATTGTAATTAGAGAAGAAGAAAATAAAAATACCAAATGTTTTCCTTTTTTGTGGTTGATACTTTTATTAAGCTGTCAGAAAAATAGTGAATAAAAAAGAAACAGCGCCGAAAACATTACAAGAATGAATTGTGAGATTAATTATCTCTAAACGATGCGATTATAAATTATTCCTTTGTGGGAATTTATGTTTATATAAATAATCAAAAAGTACCACATATCTGTCATGATGTTTTAAATAATACACACAAAACTATATTTTACTGTGTATGTTTGTGTGAAAATATATTCAGTTCAATTTTCACTTATGTAAGGCATCAACAAGTATTGTTGCCCACGTGGGTCTATCACGACCATCTTAGATTTCCTTGAGATTTTTATTTAAATTTCTAGCATTATATTAATTTTTAATCGTATAGTCTACAAACTGATATTAATATATCGAAATTATAGAACAAAATCCTAAAATTCCAAGTCCAAGTTAGGGCTACCCTGGGTGTTCCTCAGGGTCTCATTCTAGGCCCACTTATAATGTTATGTAAATATAACAAACATTGAGTTTCCTCTATTCAAAAAACTTTTCCATTTAATATAATAACTTTAAAATAATATGCCTCAATAATTAATAATAATATTTAGATGGATCATTTGACTAACTTTCGTATTGGCCTTGTGGTCGTAAGCTAAAAACAGCAGCCATGGTGAGTGTTTTGAAGTTTCGAGTTCAATTTCCGGTAATTGAGTTTTCTATTGGAAAGTTTTCAGTAGCAGCCTAGAGTTTAGAATTGTGACTACTGGATAAATTCAAGCATTATCTTGCGGAAGTCCATTACAATGGATGCAAATAAATACAATATCTAGCTACTTCCACAATATTGAGGGTAGTTATGCAATTTGTGTCCATTGCCGGACACTGCGCGGTCCAATAGCTCCTGATGATTCCCCGTGGAAATGCGTGGATTCGAAACACGTGTAGATTAGTTGGTGGTACTTGCAATTTTTTCACCGCTTGCGTATATAAATATATTTGCGGGCGGGCGGTGCACAGATTATTGCCCGACTACCCTCAATATTGTAGAAGTAGCTAGATATTGTATTTATTTGGATCCATTTAGAATTGTGCCCGGTAGTCTGCATAAGCTCACCACTTACTACATGGAACTTAATAACTGCATTGATTCATGTTAGTGTACGGCTATGTACACCTCTGCTTATTCCTTTGGGGTATTCAGGTGTGATGTTAGATTATGTTTACGAAATTCACATCAGATTCATTTAATAGCACAGAAATGAACTGATCTACTCGATATTTCACGTATACATGCAAAATGCGTGTATTTTCGTAGTGAATTAGCACAAACTCGCGTATCGTTCTTGATACGCAAGTAGCTCATTTACGTAGCCTCCTACTTAGTAATACTGTGTGTAGTTACTGACAACTAGTT
The DNA here is from genome assembly GCA_935421205.1 of Xylocampa areola. Classification (NCBI taxonomy): domain Eukaryota; kingdom Metazoa; phylum Arthropoda; class Insecta; order Lepidoptera; family Noctuidae; genus Xylocampa; species Xylocampa areola. The sequence continues at coordinate 11,732,629 of OW285218.1, read as the reverse complement.
AGAATTAATTTGTATTGATATGGAACAAATAATCAGGTAAAAAATGGTGTAGCCATCGAGGAACGTATTAAAAGAAACATTCGACTCGAACGACCAGAAAAATGTACCTTAGCGTTTTGTACATTCATTGTTCAAATGATGCGAGAAATGTTGTTGTATGCTGTTTTTAGCTATTTAATTGCTAATGATTAAGACTTACAAAATATAACTAGAAAATAAATTTTGTATTAATCCCCAAATCGATGATAATAATAGTCTTTAGTATAATTGTTTTGAGTACTTTGTACCGCTACAGTAAAAACGATCAATATGAAAGAGAAAGCAGACAACATGAAATTAATAAAAAAAATAAGAAGCCTTCAAATATTTCTAGCCGATATTACCCGGGTCTATGTAAGCATTCTAACGATACCCTATACATCGAAATTAGTTCAGGCATTTAGAAGTTATGGAAGAATAAAGAAAACCCTAAAAACATAACACTCCTCTTTTTTGTAAAAACAGATTTCTCGTAATTAATATTTCGATTTTAATTATCACGATATACGTATAATTATCTTGATTAAACAGCTATTACACTAGGAAGCGGTGAAGGTTGGGCTTTTTTGGGGGCTGTCTTAATGGTTGACGTTCAAAAAGCGCAAATTTTTTGCCTAATTTGAATAAATAAATTTTGATTTTTTGATTTTTGTTTGGGTGATATGGTCGCTAAACAACAAAGCCCTTCAAATAAATTAAATAAAAAAACAAAATACTTAACTTGATAATTTTGAACCCTGTGTAGAATTGACTAGTTCTTAATTACGCTCCACCTGCAAAACCCATGAGGTTTATCATTTTTCATATTCAATTTCAAGAACAGGTTGATTGAAAACCATGGTTTACAGGAAAACTAAACTCGACTTCTCGTTCCTCGCTCGACATTGGTCACGAGACACATGAATGGTTTCTTGATCATAATTGACTAGTTCGAGATAACGCTCCACCTGCAAAACCCAAGGGTCCTACATTTTTCAAGCTAAATTGGAACAACAGGTTGATTGAAAAACATGATTTAAAGAAAAACTAAACTCGACTTCTCGTTTCTCGCTCGACATTGGTCACGAGAATGGCTTCTAAATCAGTAACGTATTATAAACCGTAGATATTAAAAATGGCTCAGAAATCTGTTGTTGTCTCATAGACAGACGCCAGTATTCCCCAAAGGAGCATGAATGAGTCAGTGCATTCAGTTGTTTTACACGACTGCCCTAAAAAGGAGTGTTATGATTTTAGGGTTTTCTTTATTCCACCATAACTTCTACGAGTAAATGCCTTGACCGATTTCGATGTACCTATAGATCGATATCGTTACATTGTCCCGAGTAAAATAGGCCAGTAATATAAAAAAAGGCAGGCGTGCTTTTTAATTAATTTCATCTCGTTTATCCTTGACATTTAAGTACCTACAGGACAGGTGTTTAGGTATGTGTATATGTTTAAAACTGCCTCGTTGGTCTAGTGGTCCCCAGCGCGACTGCTGAGGATGAGGTTTTGAGTTGGATTCCTGGGTCGGGCAAAGTGTGAATTGAGTTTTGTATTAGGAAATTCTCAGCAGCAGTCTGGAACTGGAATTGTGCCCGGAAGATGGCAATAAACTCACCACCTATTACAAGGGACTTAATAAGAACATTGGTGTAGGCAGAAGGGCTGCGGCCTTCGGGGAATACAGGCGTAATGCTTTGTTATGTTTAAAATACAACAGTATGAATAAATAGTATGTGGTTTACTTACTCATAATTCACTAAAATAAGAACTCGTGTATTACCAGTATTACATAAATAAAGTGTTACAATATAAAATATATTTTTTGTACTCTCATAATAACATAAGACGGATTTGTATACAAATTTCTCACAAAGTCTATAATAATATTTATTATTGAAATCAGGAAAGCTTCCCAAGAATACAGGAAATCTCTCCGTTAAATTGCGCTATTATGTTGCGAATACACAGAACCTGGTTGATTGAGGAGTTTCCGGGAATTATTTACGACTGAACAACGGAAAATATCAGTACCGATCGAACTTATATGGCCGAAAAAACTAAATGTTAATCAACATTGGGTAACTACACATAGTTTCTTACAAAAATAAATTATGGATTAGGTACATAGCTAGAGTGGAATGCCAAAAGGTCTCTATTCCAATTTTCATCCAAATCCGTTTAGCCGTTTTTGCTTGATTGATTAAAATTAATAAAACGCTCCAACCTCGACCACACCATCGCTTACCATCAGGCGAGTTGTTGACCATACGTAAATAGATAGATAAATTAAGCTTTATTGTACACCATAATAATAAAATTTATTAAAAAAACAGACAATTAATGGTCATACTACTAAGCTATCCCTGCTTATTCGGTATGGCTATACTGTTATCAAGCCTTTAATAAGATTACTAATATACTCACTTTTTAATAAGACTCCTACACGATCATATGACTTGATGTGTAACATCCAATGGCGATCAATCAGAGTGTTTCCCTGTTACCTGTGGCGTAAAACAGGGGTGTGTGGTAGCACCTACACTGTTTGCCATCTATTTCAGTGGTCGTCGGAGAGACGTTAAATGAGACTACCCAAGGAATTCGAGTTCGCTTCAGGACAGATGGTAGTGTCTTTAAATTGGCAAGACTGAAAGCACCCACAAAGGTATCTGTCGACATTATCACGGCGATAATATACCTACGTGGATGTTTTGTGTTTTATGTCAGAAACTTCTGAAGGTCTTCAAGAGCTTATGTCCAAGTTTTTTTTTTTTTTTTTATGGATTAGGGGGCAACCGAGCAGACGGCTCGCCTGATGGTAAGCGATTACCGCCGCCCATGGACACCCGCAACCCCAGAGGAGTCGCGAGTGCGTTGCCTGCCTTTTAAAGGGTTTGGGCCTCCGGTACCCTCACTCACTCGGCGAAACACAACGCAAGCGTTGTTTCACGCCGGTTTTCTGTGAGGCCGTGGTATCAATCCGGTCGAGCTGGCCCATTCGTGCCGAAGCGTGGCTCTCCCACGGTGAAAAAGTTCAACTCGGTATGCTTTAAATTTGGGCTAAAAATCAGTATGGCAAAGTCTGAAGTCATGATGACACCGCACAGCAGGTGCTCCTGAATATACAGCTCAACGGTCAGCTCAACTTAGGTCTGTAGACAAATTCAAGTACTTGGGAAGCATCGTAACATCGAAAGGAGATCTTGGTCCTGAAATCAATAGTAGAATTGGTGTAGCCTCGGCAGCATTTGGGAAATTATATGTCAAGGTTTTTCGTTCACACGATATAAAGTTAGAGACAAAAATCAAGGCGTACATGGCAATTTTTCTGCCCAACATCTTCTAAGCGGCAGAAATGTGGTGCCTGTACCGATGCCACATTCGTACGCTCGACAGACTCCAGCATAAATGTTTACGTGACATCTTGAACATTAAATGGTCTGACCGTGTCAGGAACACTGATGTTCTCAAGCGTGCGAATGTGTGCAGAATTATGTGGAGACAGCTGCGATGGTGTGGGCACATATCCCGAATGCCCGAAGAAAAGGTTGCCAAACGCATCTTTTACTCAGAACTTCAGGAGTAAGCGTAAAAGTGGAGGCCAGTTTCTGAGATATAAAGATGTGCTGAAGAGGCATATGAAGAGGTGTAGGATTGGGCCCTTAACATGGCAATCGCAAACTGCAAGTCGCGTGGAATCTAGACGAAAGGACCCCGGACCTCATGCACACTAGTCGCGGCGTTGGGACCACTAGAACAACAAAGCATGTAATGACGTAAGACGTTATCTCGTATATGTCTGGTTTTTAGATTTTTATGCATCGTATTGATTGTCATCTTAGATCTTCGCTTACAATCGTAACTAACTGACGGTTTCACGATACAAGCGTGATACTGTGATAATTTATTCTAATAAAATGATGAAGATGAAAGCTGTTTGTATTCCGAAAGGAAAAATTAATGTAACCAAAACATTTTTATTACACTTTGATATTGTTGTTTGTCAAACATTTCGGTACACCCCAGAATGGAATGCGCGACATCGCGGTATCGCGTTGTAATGGAACATCAAACGAAACCACACGCACTGAGCTCATTCCTCACTTACAACTGGAGACACACACAGGCAATAGATGTAGGTATATGTTGGGCTCAAAGAACAAAAACGTTCATTGACAGAAAAAACACCCCACAACGCGTTGCGGTTTCTATAAAACATCCGCATCCCAAAATTCGAGTTCTATTTCTATATATTATTTTTGTTACAGAAACTAACCGACAATCACTGCAATATTCAAAATTCAAAAGATTTTATTTCAAACTAGTAAGCCCTGTACAGCCCATAGACTTTGTCTTGCCCTGATCCCGACTGCAGCGCCACCTACTGGGTACAATTGTGAATCTAAACCACACCAGTATGGAGGCGAATAATAAAAAAAAAACGAATCGGTCTAGCCGTTTTGAATTTTCTTTATAACAGCTTTATGAACTGCGCAACTTGCTTAATTACAATGATGGAAAACGTCGCAAGGAAACCAGCACACCTGAGTGATGTTCTCGACATTGTGTAAAGCCAAGTCGGAGGCCTACAGATAATTTAAACTCTGACACTAGGTTGTTCATCAACCATACAATAAGAAGACGCCGTAAAAAAGCGTACCTACTTTAGAAAAAACGCTTTGGATTTAGTTAATGTAACTTTTGACATGACGCTAGCCTTAAACCCAATCTACCAATAACGATATCAATCAGGACTCCGAATAGCGGAATCTGATGAGATTTTGTATGTATTCCTTGAACCATATGAATGGAAGGTCCTAAGCTAACAGTTGGGCCCAAGGTACCGGGTTCAAAGGGCACGACTAGGGTCAACTTAACTACTTATGGCCTATTCAAATGTTAATTTTGGACCCTTGAAACTAGACAATTTGGAAGTTTACCATGTTCAGGGCTGTCTCTTGAAGTTAGAAGTCAAATTAAGTTTGTGTTTCGGTTTCGAAATAGCACTTAAGAACGTTTGGGAATGACCGCAAGATTCCTTCCTTCTAAAATTCATAGCTATCGGACTCCCTCATTGCTCTGGTAGGTGCAATTGCAGCTGGGTACGATTCCCGGGTCGGGCAGTGTTAAATAATGGTACTTACATAATAAATCCATTCCATCCAACACATATATATTTCTTTGTTTATTTGTAGTACATAACTGTTATGACGAACATATCACTTTGTAGAGTAACAAATAAATTAAAAATTACAATTATAAAGTTACATCGTATAATATTATGTTAACCCAATAATTTAAAAACATACATGTACAAATGTAAAGAAACAGGTTGATGCATATTAAGCATAAGGCTACACACTACCATGTTCCTCGTGGAAATCCGAAAACACGTACCTACACAACGATTTGGATCAATGTTTATTATACGTACCTACCGCCCATGAATGGAACTCCCTGCCGTGTTCCGTGTTTCCTGACAAATACAATCTAAGTCAATTATTTTGTTTTATTAATTAAGTATTTTATTCCACCAATAAAACTAAACAACCATACCTACTTAAGCTACACGGGTCTTCAGACAAATAAAAATGTTGAAATTATAATAAAACATCTTTTAACCGGATTAATCGCGTTTATTATTGGTTTTTTGTTTGTAGGTCGCAGGAGGACCACGAACGCTGCAAAATGTTCGAAACGTCAGGAAAAACAAAAAACCAATAATACACGCGATTAATCCGGTTAAAAGTTGTTTTATTATAATGTGTAGTGATCGCGCAAACCTAAGATATTACTATAAAAATGTTGACCTTCGATAGAATTAATACCTAGCCGTACCGCCCTACCCACAGAAACATTATTGATATATGGCCCTACCCCAAAGCAAGTGCAAGTGAGAATTTTGTATGGAAGTCATTTTTTTGTCCGTTAACCCACGTTTTCTTTATGTTTTTTTCATTGAACTTGTATTTACATAATAAGCCGATCAATAAAAAATATAATTGTAAATATCACAAGACATACTCGTCTGCAATGAAATTATACTGGCTACTTTATATGCTATTAATATAACATCCTCAGGTACTTGAGCCTTGTCACCTACTTTACAAACAAAATAATAGTTATTCGCTATTCTGACCATGCACGAGTTCTACAAACGTTTTGAATACATCGGCAATAGTTTCTTAAGCAATCATGGAACAAAAGCAAATTGCAGTGTTCAAATATTCATGCGTAAAACGTTGTTGGCTGATTGTTGCAGTCACTCTATTTCCTCGCAATGCCTCGCATATCTTATCCATGCCCTTTAATAGAGGTTTTCATTCATTTTCAAATGTCCCTTAAAAATATATTATAGAAAAATAGTTCTCGAGCAGGATATGAACCAGTAAATAGCTAGATTATTTATCAAGATTCCAACTGTATCCTATTTTCTACCTAAAATAACTTTAATTACCCCTCCATTTATGTTTAATATTAAAGAACCTATAAAGGCTTTAAAGAAATAAAGCTATTCCAATCTATAAATATAGTTGTTATGAAGCCCGGACCAAAAAAATATTTCTTTTAGTTTGGTATCAAGTAGGTAGAATGCTCAATTTTTTATTTTTTACTAAATTGGACACGTAACGCCATCTACCACAAACATTTGGTAACAGTTGACGAGGTGAGTTACAAACGTTACATCTGTCTGTTATCGTTTCAGCAGAATTTAATAGATGTCGCTAGTAGCACAAATTCCTTATTTATTTGTAAAGTTATAGATGGCGTTTCATGAAATTATTTAAAATATTGTGCAAAAATATTTCTGTCTAAATCGCCTTTTTTTCCTAAATTAGATTTCTAGGCTCCGGTCGGTACATCCCAGGTCGAGCAAAGTGTTATTGGGTGTTTCAGTTAGGAAATTTGCACTAACAGCCTGGAGTTACGAAGTTGGTGGTGTGGCACCAGTGGTACCTACCCCCGTGCTTCGGAGAGCACGTAAAGCCGTCGGTCCTGTGCCTATGTACCTACTACCAAGAGCCAACATACACTGAATTTAAAAAAACGTTAATCTTAAAATGGAATTTATGGCAATTAAGTTCAAGCAAAATACTTCTCAGTAGCAGCCCGGAGTTAGGATAAGTTGGTGGTGTAACACTCCATGCTTCGGAGAGCACGTAAAGCCGTCGGTCCTGATCTCTCTCGGGTCGTGTCGGATTGTCGTCCCATCGGACTATGAGAGTGAAGAAAGAGGGAGTGCACCTATGTTCGTACTGTACTGTTCGTAATGTACCTATACTTGAATTAATAACTCTGACTCTAGGTCACCAAAAGATAGGTTAAGAAGAAAGAAAAGACTTTAAAATACAAAGTTACGCTCTTCTGTCAAATTTATTTCACTGCAAGGTAAAACACGTATAACAGAGAAGGGACAGCGGGTTCGACCAGGGAAATGTTCAAATGAAATATCTACTTCGTAATACATAATTATTTTATTCGTGTATAATTATTTGAATACATCAAAAATTTTTGGTGTAATACGAAATTCGCTAATGCGCATCCCCTGGCCCTACTACATGTATACAAAGTAGGCCAGCAGTATATAATATTGTTGCTCTTATCAATTATTGTACATCGTCAGGAATGTACTAACAACTACCACTACTTAGCGCGAATAATGCAGCTAATAGTAAATTGAATTTTACACATAAATCTTTAAAATTAAATACGTTAAATTAACTAAAGTTATAAAACATTAAATCAGTCATTTACAAAAAAAAAATCGTTTTCATTCAATATTTTTTACAACAACGCTACTATAGGATTTATTTTAATGGAGATTATTTTTGTCGTAATTTTGGATATCGCTTATTGCACTACGATTATTATAATTTATGAAACCTTATGAATAGGGCAAGCTGCCATAGCTCCAACGAATCGACTGCACAGCTAAACGGACATATTTTCTTTCACATTCAATCACTTTGACGAAGTAACTTAAATTACACTTAACTATAACTAAGAAAATGGCATGTTGTGATGCTAAACAAATTATATGTGAACGGATTTAAGTAGCCTGAAATGTTTCGTCAAAAAATAAACAGCTTCTTTAAATTATTAAATTATTTAACACTTAATGTGGTTTGACTAAATCAAACGTTTAGATATTCGAGAATAACTTTCAGCAGAAGTCACAATTTTAATCAATAATGTTTGGAATATTCCGTCCGAAAAATCCAATCGATTTATAAAGAAACTGTGACGTAGTTGAAATAAAAAAGTAAAAAACGCGTACTATAGAGATTTTAGTAACATTCATTATTTTCATAAACGTCTACATTTCAAAAAGTAAACCACTTTTACTTTGATCGAGTAAGTAGCTTTTTATCCATTACGCTATCTTGTTGATCTTAATTAAGGAAATGCACAATAAAACAGATTCATGAGAAACGGTAGGCATTCCATTCATCAGTAAGTAATTTACTTCTCCATCCAAAGTAAAAATTGTTTCACTTCACAATTTATAAATACCTACTCACTAAGTACAATACTGACATCTTCATAGACAAATTAAAATATACACCCTTTGAATCAAGAATCACAAAACGTACGAAACGGTGTATAAAACGCGACACTACTTCCACACAATAATATCTCTATTTACAATAATATACAAATACAACGAACACATATTTAGATTACGCTACCTGAGTAAAGACGTAATATAACTAACCATATTAGACATAACACACAAAAACGCATTATTTAAAATTAGTTGTCACTTTAATGGGTTTTTAGATTTATAATGTGTTACAACTAATACATAGCCGAGCGAATACATTCTGTAGGTGCAGTAATAAGGAAACAAATTATTAGTACAAAATTAAATAACCATCATACATCATAATTAACTCAATGGCACTTTGTATTTCCAATTTGCTAACTCAATTCTGCGGCTGATTTTACGTAGGACGACATAATCTAAATATGTTCCATCAACGCAAACACAAGAACAGACGCGCGCTGTCCACTCATCACACATCTGTCAAATTATAAATAACGTAAAAACTAAAATCTATATTTACACAAATTGTCATTTGCCGTATGACATCATAAAAAATGTATTAAAATTATCATACAAAACATCCATTAGAGAACAGCGATGAAATTATTTTTGTTTCCGTTTTTATTTACAAATAATTTCACGTTCTTAATAGGCAGTGTAATTTTTTATTTGAGAACTATAAATACTTTGAAAAAATACAAAAAAAAAACTTAATCACGTTAAAATTAACTAAGTACATACGATAATATCTTTATTGGATGATCCGTAATGCGAAAATTTTGTACTTATCTCGAATAATTTGAGTTCAATCTTTAAAACAATACTTTAAAACTTTACGATTTCAAGTACCGAATACTCAGTGATTTGAAAAAAAAAACCCAAAGTTAAACATACAAATTTTATGTATTATAAATTTTTGCTAAGTCTCTGTTGAGTTCACATCAGAGTAATTTGAAGATGTTTCAAAAATCTTAACGGCAATGGAAGCTAAAGATGTTCCATATTTTCCAATCAGAATACAAGCATCCTTAGATATAAACTCAACTATAATATACAGTTTGATGACGAAGTTTGCTGCCTATGCTCTGAAGAGGAGAGCGGGGAGAAATGGAATAAGCCTGCGTGAATATCTTATGAAAAGTATATCTAAATGGCATTCTAAGGATAGATATTTGTGTTTCCCGTTTACTAGTGACCGCGTCCTCCTCACTCGTTCCACCTCCTAAACATGGACAATTCGTCAACATTCCGCATATGATGTCAAATCTCACGAGGCCTTCACTAATAATGCCAATCTATCAAACCATACTCCTAGGAGTTTTAATTATTTTTCTTCTATTTCAACGCAATTTTTGTGCTGTTCCAAATTGTTGAATAATAAATATTCGATACTCGAAATCGCTTTATTAAAAACTATTCTACAACGTGTGTGTGTGTGTTTGTGTTTAGGACACCATTTGCCTGTGTCCGTTCTGGCCGTTGCCTGAGGGAAAGAGGACACCTTCGTACGTCACTCCGTTCAACTCTATTGACACCACTAGCTGTTGGTCACCCGTGCTCGCGTCACCTGGGGGAAACAAAATAGGTTAAATAAGAGTGTTAACATAGGTCTGGTTAAATTGAATCAGAGAGATTTTTATTTTTAGAGCAGAGCCACAGGGATTATGTAGTTATTTAAATGGATTGGCAATAAACATCAGCATCACGTCCACTGGATTCAAATAACAGACTGCTTTCTAGGCTCTAATTAATCCAGCAGTGTAAGAATTAGTATAATAACGAATTGTGCCGAAATTACTGACACTCGAGACTCTAAAATTTTATTAAGCCGTAGCAACTTTGAACTTCACACGTCATAAACTCACCTCTAGTAGTAATCTTGAATGCAGCCCCATTAACACCATTAGTATTGGGAAGTCCATTGATCTGTGGTGATGTAGCTTCTCGCCGCGCGTGACGGTGCGCAGGCGGCGAGTGCGGCTCGGAGCGCGGAGAGGCAGGCCGCGGCGTGCGGCGCTTGGCGGGCGGCGCGGGCGACCGACACGCCTCCCGCTTGCCTCCACTCGTCATCGAGTTGGGGCTCTCGCTCAGGTTTAGAGCCTCGCTGTAACCCATACTGAGGATAAGGAAAGTGTCAGAATTTGTCAACCAGCGGTTGACCTTATAATAATTGGATGAGAAATTAGGAGCTTCACATTTTTATGCTTATTGCTCTGTCTGATCCAAAACATGTGAGCACACAAACGTTTACACTATCAACTTATAATTTTATATCAGAAATGTTGGGAGCCCTAGAATGGAACTGCTAATATCAATTAAATGTGCATTGCTTTAAAAATCTTATATTTGTGTTCAATTTAGGACCCCATTTATTTCTGAGAGATTTAACAACAACGTACGTCCTTCATTGTATACAAAATACAAAATGAGCTCATCAGCTACAATAACAAAGAAAGTCTTCTTCAAGTTACCGGAGTACCGCAAGGAACTATCTTAGGACTCGTGCAGAATTACTAATTAACACTTAATGATAAAATAAATTCAACATTAACTTACCGTTGTGGCTCAAGGTCTGGTTGTGGACTATTGTTGTTGTTATTATTGTAGAGTGACCAGAGAGTGAGGCGGGAGACATCGATAGCACTAAGGGCAGCTGCGTCGCGAGGAGACATTATGGGAGCCGGGCCATTGCTTGGAGGCGATTCGGAACCTAAAGACGGAAAAGAAACGGTAAGTACAATCTTAAAAAACGGAGTTTTGCACATTCTGCAAAGAAAGACAAAGAACTGTCCATATTGAAGGGATGGGTACATCCCTTCATTACTCGCTATTTCCTCCCCCACAATCATAGTATGCCAAACGTTCCTATACTATAGACTAATTTATGTAACAGATTTTTTCTTTAGGCTACTATACATTCCAAAGTAGTTAAAGACATTTTACCAAGAACATCTGCAGTAGCAACTATATCTTTTTAAACTATCTTTCGAATCAAAATCTGCTTTACAAAAAATTGGATTTGATCTGACAAAATACAAAAACATCGTCGTGTATGAAATACTCTTTAAAATGATTTTTCCATCACAATCACCTACACTCATAGAAAAATCTAACAACAACACTTACCATTCCTCATCAGTTCCCTCTGCTGCTGTATCATCTTCATGTACTCGCGCACTCTGTACTCGATGTCGTGCTGCGCTAGATGCGGCGCGTGCGGTGGCAGTGGCGGCAAGCGCGGCGCCACGCCCCCCAGGGACAGCGACAGCGGCTGCATGTGCTGGGACAGCTGCGCGAGAGACGCGGGAACGCGATTTAGAGGGGGCTGCAAGTGAAGAGAGGGGAGTTAGAAGGTAATAGTAATTTAACACCATAGAGCCCATAGCCTAATTTACGACTGGCTTTAAATACTGGGTTTTGGAACTGAAAGTTCTGCGGCGGTTTTATGAGGCAATTACGTGGAGCGAACGATGACTTAAGAAGTTTTTAGAATTTAAAACTTGATCTTCTTCAACTTAAAATTGCATTCTTACTTGGTCTACAATGTCGTACTTAAACTTGACATACTAATAATAAAATGCCTCTATAAACATATTTATAAGTAAATTTTTAAATTGAAACAACGTCTGATTTCTTTGACTGAATTTAGGCCTTAAATATGGGATATGCCCTGTATAGGGACTGAATAGATACCGTCTCCATTAGACGTGGAAGAAGAATTCGATGTAGTGAATAGAGGCCGGGATGGCTTAGATGGCAGTGCGCCTAGAGTATTTATCCGGAAGGCGCAGGTTCAAATCCTGTGTACGATCGTAATTTTCTTAGTTTTTTTTTATCTTTAGAGTTCGCTACGCATGCATTAATGCGTTTGAATGCGTTTGATTTATCTGTATTTTTTAGATATTTTAACTCCAATACCATAGCTAATGCGGCCTGTGCGTCGTACTGCCCGGAGGCCCTGCGACCCTCTCGCTTGTTCCCTTCAATAGCTGCATCCAGCTCATTCCTGGTGGACAGGTTCTTCTTCTCACACTCATAATCGTACAGGTATTTCATGTATCTGAAAATAAAGGAGACGAATGTTATGAAAAGAACATATTGATTGATCAGAATACTCAATTAAAGGACTTTACGGTTAATTTTAAATCATAATAGCATAGTGCGTTCTGCAGATTGTCATAGAGTACAGAAATCTGCCAGGCTAAGAAGTGGTTGATAATAAACAAGGTTAGTTTAATTTAATACATAAACATTAAAAAACGTGATAGATACTAAACAAACTTTTGTTATAGGATAAGAATGTGGAGCATTGTTGTTATCAAACACAAGTAAATTTTCTTAAATTAGATGAAAAGAGTTCATAGCAAAGCGGTACCGCCAAAGCCCATTCTGAATTTATTATCATTCAAAATAATCTCCGTATCTATCAACTCGAAAATAAATCAAAAGATGTGTCACCATTCAATCCTTTAGAACCAACGAATCTAATAATAACTTTATTACTCCGCCCGCCGCTTGACACCTCAATAAATCATATTCCAAGCCCAATTATTATCAAAAGTCTATCCTTCAAGTATAATACGTGCCATTACACTCCTAATCCTATTCTGTAACGTGTCAATTTTATATGACGCTATTGTAGTGTATACCTTCCATATGTCATATTAAGCGGTCACATATTTAATGCGTAACACAATGAGAACCACTCGTCATAAAAACGCCACCTTTAAACTGTCACATGCGATCTATATATACGACATTCGTCATTACTGCTACTCTAATTTTACGAATGTCACTAGATGTAAGCTTGGCATTAGAATAGTTTTGTCTTGATAAATTCTTTTAAATGCATGACTAATGTCCATCAAAATAGACACCTGAAATGAAAACTTTCAAGATGAATTGTAATTTACAGTATTAAAAACTATACTTTCAAATATAGCTAACTATATTTCTAGTTGACGTCAATAGTAAAATGATTTGCATTAATGAAGCAGTAATGTGTACAAACCAAACAATAACTCAACTTTCTAGTATCACAATACCTATTTAGGACAACAAATTCCGACATCGTTTGAAATATTTAGTTACAAAATCACTTCAAAGTCCAAACACACTATGAAAATTAACGTAACGAGACGCATACAGAAACAGATCGAAATAAAAGAAGCTGCGTTCGAAATCATCGGTTCGTGCGTAACCGTCGTACATTTTGAATCATAAACGTAAACCACCTTTATGGCATCCGACAAAAGATGAGGTGAAGGAACTCTAGAAAGATAAATGGGAAATTATATCGGCTGAGATGAGCTAAGGTTATTAATTATGAAGTTGTCATATTGTCGCGTCGGCCGCTCACGTCGTGCCATTGTGGGCCAGCTTTTGTCTCCACCTCGTGAGAATTTGAATGAGGATGTGATACAAAGCAGGTCGAATATGGAGCGAGCTCCTGATTTGTAGGACCACACAGACACACCTATTGTCGATGATGCTCTAGATTATAGGGTAATGGATTTTGGTTAGGATTAGACTTGCTCAGCCAAAACTGATCAAAAGGTTTCTTTTTGAAAATACTTAACGTGTGACCTGTTTAAGACTATCTCCAGCCTCCTTTATATATTTCGACACACATAGTAGTTATTCGGCAATAACTACTATTGAATAAGTAAGTGTTACTTATTCCGTTCAACACAAGCTTCACTTGGGCAAAGCCAATCATATAAAAACCTTTCTTTCTTTCTTTCTATATCTTTATATACTATCAAATAACTTACTGTGTGCGTAACGTGAAGGCTGCAGACGTGATGGAGGATGGTAGCCGCAGCCCTTTGATGATCTCCTGCCATAGCTTCTTATTGATAACCTCTACCAGGCCTCCGCGGGCTATCACCAAATTGTACAGCTCGTATAGGTCTAGTACCGACTTCGCCATTATAGGTAGCCGGTTGATTGGAGTGCCTGTAACAAATTGATTAAAATTATTGTCTACTGCCTAACATTGTTGTTAGATAACTATGTAATAAAATGAACACAAAACTGGTGTGAGTACAGTCGCAGAATTAGCTTAGAATGATGATATTATAGATACAAGCAATGTTTATCGAGTCTTTAATATAATAGAAGGTCCAATAAGCCAACTTAATTTCGGATATAAAAACGATAAGGTAATTCCAAGAATTACTACAAATGTCAACAGTATTAAGTACCACCATGATATATTATTTTATTACACTTAATTTCTGCTTCCTAAAACTTACGTCGGCGGCTTCTCAAAATACGTGAGAAGCGATTCAAATTCACCGATAGCTAGTCTTGTAACAAAAGAGTCTTACAAACATGAGAAACATGTTCATCATGATGTGGCTCCGAATAGAGACGGTCAGTGCATTCCCTCACTATTGCAAGCTGTAAAACCCTTTACTGCGTACTTCATAAAGATCGTAAAAGCAAAAGCAAACTACGTCTATATAGGAATATAGTAACAGATACAGCGCTAGATTTAGCTGATGAAATGCTTAAGTTTGAAACAAAAAAGATCCGACGAAAATGTCTGAAGATTTTAATGATACTACAATTTTATTATTTGTTCCGTATGTTACATTTTATAATAATTCCAACTTTCCAAAGCTTTCATTTTACGGCTTTAACCGTGAATCTAAACTATATAAAGTCAGTGACGATAAAATGAGAAGAAAAGCTGATTATGTTGACAAGCATAACTTATCGCCACCTGTATCCTCTCGAAGACATTAATCACAATTTTATATGGCGACATTACACGCCTTAATATGATCTCACAACACTACCGTACCTTCGGAGTTAAAATAAAAATAAAGTGTGTCAGTGTTCTCTAGAAAGTAAGTAATGAAGCTAAAAAGCGCTTGAATAAAATTATATGGTATCTAGATGAAAAAATTTACAATATTATGCACAATACAGCTTAAAGCGCTTGCTAGGACAATAAGCGTCAAGTGGGCAACAAGGCGAGCGTGCTAAATCGCATCGCATCGCACGATCGATGATTTACGGGCGCGAGCGAGTCAGATCGCGCTTTTACGATGGGCGCGCGCAGTATTAGTGGCCCCGATTTAGCACAGCCCGTGTGGCCACGGAAGCCAGGCCCGTTTGTTCTATGTGGCTAGTTTGCGACTATTTGATTTACTGTAATTTGGCTGTTAACTTGGGCCGATGACGTGACGAATCCGAACTGAGAGTGCGAACACTGCGATTTACAATAAGGAACTGTTACCCACTTAGTTACGCTTGTGAGACACTGGAACTGTCGGCTTGTGATGTTTACATCTTTGGAACAAGAAAACAACAGTGTTTATATCCCATTATTTTGCCGACTGAAGACGGACTGAACTTCGCACTTGTAACTAACTGTAGAATGGTAATTAACCTTATAAGGTCATAGCTTTACTCAATGCACATCAATCTTTTGCCAAATTATTGTACAATATCGGCAGTATTGGCGTTAATTCACCTCCAATTATAACGTCGTAGTCAGGAACCTACATACAACATCAACAACATATTTTGCATTGCCATTCTTCCGTAAGTTATTTCAATTTGACTCGTCGTAACGCACAGCACAGGCAATCAATCAACACTGTCTAAATGATTGTTGCAAACAATTCGCTACATTTGCACAGTCACCTCGCAGTCGATATCGAGTTACAAGCTGTCTCCGTTCACGCGCTAATATTACGGGTTGCTCCCGATTGGTATCACCTAACTATAGATAGGTATATTGAGACAATATTAATTGAATCTATAATTGTATAACCATAATAAAAATAAAATAAAAATATAAAGAGTAGATACCATTTTTATGTTAAAAATCCAAAAAAATGAACAAGACACGCAATTAATTATGACAATCAAAGAAACAGATGATTTTACTCTTTTGTAGGTTCTTTATTTTTGGTGATTTAATACAGCGAGTCTCAATCTGTATTCATCATTATCTTCATGGGCCGCCGCTACTTAAATCACAGGCCTTTTGACATCTTAAAGGCCCATGATGATGCTGAATAAAGATTGCGATTCGCTTGCAAATATACGGCCTTGATATGATTCTGAAACAAACAGAATTGCAAGAAGCATACCTATCGGAACACTGCAAGAAATAGAGTTGTAGAGTTGACATTGATGACCGTCCACTGACATCGGAAAATGAACTCAAATGAAATGAAACAAAATGGTTTATTCTGTAAGTACTAGGTACTAACTCTTTTATGTCACAGTTTTTAATCTAGAATGCATTTCTTAGCTGATTATTATCCTTTGAGAAGAAATGCCGAAACAAACTCACGAGTTCGAGATCTGTTTTAAAGTCCAGACACTGTGTGAGACTGTATAACGTTATACCTATGAGCGTAAGCATGTAGAGCGTCTCGAAAGACCTTAAGAAGAAAGAGCCACAGCATTGTGAAGTTGACAAGTTCCAACTGACGGTACACAATACACATCAGACATCATGTAGCTCAATAATATATACCCAATCGCAAACAACCGAAACAAGAACAAACCATCCCCGTAACAGCCTCGATCGTTTATTGATGAGAACGAAACATTAGCGAAATACCTAAACGACTATTTGTCAATCCGTCTTCCTGTCTGCA
This sequence comes from Xylocampa areola, assembly GCA_935421205.1. NCBI lineage: Eukaryota > Metazoa > Arthropoda > Insecta > Lepidoptera > Noctuidae > Xylocampa > Xylocampa areola. The sequence goes on along the minus strand of OW285218.1, from coordinate 11,715,427 downwards.
GTTAATCATTCCCCCGGTTATCTGGGCCGGGGGTGGGCGGGGGTGAAGCGGCAGCGCGGGGTCGGCGGGGGAAGGGGTGGCGACGTCACCCGTTCAGATTAATTGCCACGTTTGAAGAGTAAATGGTAGAACATGATGCGCAGAAATTGGAGTATTTGGAGTAGGTACAGTTGGGAATTGTGTGAGATACCTGATGATTTGTTTTTATTAAATATTTGAAACGTCATCATCGACAAGCTCATTGTCTGTGTCGACTTTCTAGTGGCCGCAAGCGTGGCTGCTGAGCATGAGATTTTGGGTTTAATGCCCGGGCAGTTTTATTGTCAGGAAGTTTTCAATAAAAGACCGAAGTTGGAATTGTGCCCAGTAGATAGCAATAGGCTCACCACCTGGGACCAGTGCAACGGGGAAAATTTGGGTGCAGAAAATAGTACACCTATGCCCAAGACTACAGGTATGAAACGATATTGATATGTTAAACATGTCATCATTGCCTTGTTAAAACAAAAGTATGGTGTATTATTACCCGAACCTAGCGAATATTTTGAAACGATAAACTAGAGAGATTGAAACCGTAGGTGGCGGTTACCACCAAAGTATTCCCAAGGAGAATTGACGTCAGACAGGATGGTTATAAAACGAAGGAAAAAAAACTTTTCTAATGAATTAAATACTTATAGTCTCGACATCAGATAAATAACAGGAGGCCATTTTTTTATATTATACTCTAGCTGACCTGGCAGAAGTTATAAAAACGTAAACAAAAAACGTACCTACTTTTAAGTTTCCCGAATTAATTTTCCAATATTACCAAAGAATAGCATTTCAATTTTACTATTATCTATATTAACTCTTTTATTAATTTTATTTAATATAGATTTCCTCAGAATATCTATATTACTATTATTTTTATTAACTCGAATCTACATGTATTATCTCTTTTATTAATTTTATTTAATATAGATTTCCTCAGAAAATCTATATTACTATTATCTATATTAACTCGATTTTTAGGCCAGTCAAAACCAATGGTTTAGCTGTTACAGTAACATATTCGAAGCCTTCTCTTATTGACAAAGACTTGTGGTCAACACCATCACAAAACTATAATTCAATAACAATCTTCATACAGAATACAGTTCTGAAAATGGATACAACCGTTTCGATCACGTTGGCGTGTCGCGACCACATAACACGACATGTATTACCCGAAGAGGGTAGGCCTAGTTGGACACAAACACTTCACCAATGCCGTCTTTATGTCCCATACATCGGGGAAAATTTCAAACCCCGGGCTACTTTTCAGTTTTTCTTGAAAAATTTACGGTCGTGAGAAGAATTCGAACCTGCGGTTTCCGGATAAATATAACTTTAGCGTTCGCTACGCATGCGTTAATGCGTTTAAAAGATTTATCTGTATTTACTATTGAAAATTTATACAAAACAAAAAACACAAACACTTTACCAGCCTCAGCAACCGCGTTTGGGTCCACTAACAATGAAGTCACAACTTAAACATGGAAATGAATGAAAACGTAAATGCTATAAAAAAAGAACTGATCTGTTGGAAATACCAACAGATTATATAAATCATCGTTAACCAGAAGCTATGACTAACGATAACACCTAAATACTAACAAGATAGCGTAAACTCAACAATAAAACCGGTAGTAAATAATATAACAATACATGACTCATGTTACAAGTGATGTGATGAAGTTGGAATTCGCACAAGAAATTCTGACCAATATTAAAACTTAAAAGAGGTCAGAATATTTGTGTAAAAACAAACAATGCTATTAAAGTAAAACTGTTCACAAAAGGAAACTATAATTTTGCAAGAAGAAGAGACAGAGAAGTTTAGCTAATACAGAAATGAGACAATACATGAGTATACTAAGATTATTAGCAATACTCAAAATCAAATTTTAGTGAATTTGAAAAGTATTGTTAGGTAAATATTTGTAAATGCTAGAGTCCAAATAGAATTTCGTTTCTTTTTCAAAGTAACTACACTACTAGTGTTGCCATCCCTTCTATTGCTGATGGTGTCAACGGGAATGGTTTTAGTCAGGTAAAAATCCCACACTCTTGAAGATTTTCCCCCGAAAACATAACATAATAACCTGTATTCCCCGAAGGGGTAGGTACAACTGCGTACACAGTTGTACACCCACATTTCACCAATTCTGTTATTGAGTCCCATGTAATAGGTGGTGACCCTATTGCCATCTACCGGGCACAATTACAAACTCCGGGCTGCTACTGAGAGTTTTCCTAACAGAATAACTCAATAGCATTTTGCCCGACCCGGGAATCGAACCCGACACCTCATGCTCAGCAGTCACGCTTGAGACCACTAGTCCAACGAGGCAGAACTAGACCCCCGAAAACAAATGGTAAAATTCGAATCGGAAAGGTATAAAATAATCGATATTCCGATTTTCAGGAATCAGGAATGAAAAATAAGTCTCTACTTAAAAATCGGAAAACGATTGCAGCTCTATTTCAAATCCCAGAACAGTACTACGCACATAACTTTTTTATTATTGATTTCCTCAAAAACGGGATTTACAGCGTATCGATTAAGGGTGAAAAAAGACGTGTTGCCAACCCCTGAGAATTGGAAATCCTGGCAACTAAGTAACTATTGGAGTAGAAATGACAAAAATCGAATCCTCGACAATCGCTTTCGCAAATCAATTTTCTTGCATCACTAATCCTAAGTATCGATTCTGTCTCGATTCGAGTTGCGCGCCACCCACGCTCGTCACAGTACGTTGACAACCTTTATTGCCCCCTACTAAGTTGCTTTGAGCTCGATCGCGACTTTTATGACTTACATTTCACCCACAGTAAAATGACCTGTGACTTTTCAATACACTGAATTACCGCTTAAAGGGTGCAGGTACCAGGATATTCTGGTCTTGTTTTGATAGCACACCTTGCTTTGAAGTGCAAGATTATGTGTAATTTTTCTATGCCATGACGTTGGTAATAGCCGCCATAAAGTGAAACCATAGTGTTAAGGTCGCCTAAATAAATACTAATGACATACTGTGGTCTTAAATTATGTAGCAATTTAAATAAATAAGTGATAGAACATGTGACACTAGTGATATGTGATATCATATGTAGAGGCCTACTAAGAAAAAGCAGATGCGACAGGTTTAAAGAAACTAAGTAAGAAGAGCAAAGTAATGAGAGAGATCTCTAGAGAGCATCGAAAAGTAGCGCATGCGCTACCTACGTGCAAATTGTCTGCAGTCAACAAAATTATGATGAAATCGTAAATGAGGTAGGAAAACTTATGGGTCAGTGGTTACGGTGAATTACGAGAATATCGTAAATACATAATACAAATTACCCGCAATTGAACATGGTATAGATAAAGCACGATTTCCGACATCGAATGGCTTCTAAACAACATTGCATAAACGTTGGGTGCGTTATCAGGCGGGGCTTGTGTTAACAGTCCCGTTATCCGTCTAAATAACTTGGCTTACAAGAAACCATGGACAAAAGCTATTGTTTATGAAAGCAATCACCCCAATAACGATTTCCACAAACCGGCCGGGCTCGCCGGCGGCGGAAAACGCGCGATTCGATGCGCGTGCGCCGAGCCGCGCGCGCTATTTGCATACACGTACCATTTATAAAGGCCCACACAGCGTAGCGCGGCTGACGGCTCACTCAATTCGGCCGCCCGAAGCTTTATTTACGACCTATGTCAAATCGCCAGCGGAGCCAATCTAATCGTGCCCAATTGTGACAAATTATTGCTTTTCCTACGAAACCTTACGCTAAATTTGTATTATGAATTTCACTTTATGGACTAACACACGCTTTATGGAACTGCGTACTGAATAAATTCCAAGCGTTCGATTGTGTCCGCTACAGTGTTGCCCGCGATTATTCGCACCTCACCCGATATTTATTGGCCCTCGGTGTCGCTTAGAAAGGCTAATTCTTTTGTGCTGGCAACTCGCGAGTCTCGTAAATCGTCTAACCGAACGCCTCCGAGTGCTGATAAAGGATTGTAAATAACGCCCGATTAGCCGACTAATCTCTTTTAAGTGTTGCAGATTGCAACTTTGATTTGTGCACCGTTTTACAGCCAGATTAAGTTGGAAATTTAATTTGGTTAAGGTGCGTAAATAAATTGTAAGCGACGTTTTATTAGTGTAGAATGGTGATTTGGTTATTAAATGCGGTAATAAAATGGTGTGATGACAAAAACGTATTAATGACGCGGCATGGGTCATCAAAGTGTCAAGTGTGGAGTTACACGGTGCATTCGATGTGGCGGTCGGCGGTCGGCGGTCGACGGCGCGCGACGACACGGGCGATAATCGATCGAATCGACATTCGACGCCTCCCGCTTATCGAGAGCAGTATCAAGGCCCTTGGTGGCCGGCAACCCCGCGGCGGGCCAATGAGAGGCGTCCGCGAGCCCGGCCCGGCCGCCCATTGGTCTGATACGCTTTTGATTGCGCCGCCCCACTCAATTCACGACTCGATCAATCTCAATTATTCGTGAGTGTTGGTATTACTCCAAGTGGACGGTCTCAACCGCGTTTAATTGCACATTAACTTCAGGAGAATGTGTTTCACAATTCGTATAGAATCAGATGTGACGTAGAGTTCATATACAGTGTTCGACTCTACAATGATAAGACTTAAAATTTAGTGAGATTATGTGATTGAACTGTCATGGGAAATGTATTATCTTATTATATTATAAAACATGATGTACATTCAGCACAAATTGTTATAAAATATGACTAGGTATATAATAAGTTGTTAGGTAGAGACGCATACCTATAGTGCTATTAATATGTAATAAATGTATGGAAAACCCACCAATAGTAAAACATTTACGACTAGATAAATTAATGCTAATATGACAAATAAACCTACATTAATCATGATATTTAAGTAGGTAAAGCTGTGACCACATTGAAGAATATAAAAAGAATCAAAAGCTATTGAAACAAGTAGGTATCAATTTGACAACATCTAATTTAAATATTGAAAACATGACATTAGTCACTAAGAAAGTAGAGACAAAAGGCTAACAACAGACCATTACGATAACTACTAAAGAAATATTCTTAATTGCATGACATGGACATATCTTCGAGTAGACGGAACGATTAGAAAATTCAACAATCGCTCCGTGTAACGAAATTTAATAAGTCTTGCTTATAAATTTTTTAATGAAGATTCCTTCTTCATAATACGACGTAATAAAAAGTAAGTACTACAACTGAGCAATCCGATAATAATTAAATCAACATTCTATATATCACTCAATAATTTCAATATAATATTGCAATCAAAAAAGTTTGCAAAATGGATTAAAAACATAAGTGCACGTGTTTATTTTATTTCTTATTCGTGTATTAAGGCCATAAACGACAGCTAGCCTCTATTTAGACAGTCGTTATAAGTTTATGGGCGGAAGAATTTATGACTCCTCGCAGCGAGGTTTTAATTTAGAAATACGATCATTCTAGTGTTAATTTCCACACTTCGGAACAACACCAGTACAAATGCATGCAAACCCTTGTTTAAACAACCTTATAATTATTTATTTAAATTCATACTAATATTTTCTTATAACTTAAAAGTTCTAATAATACACACTACTATTTATGGAGTCAATGCTATAATTTCGCGAAATTACCATAACTCAATGTAATATTTATTGCTTGTAGTGCAAATTCCAGGAGATACGGCGCGAAAATGACATAAGGCCGAGGATACAACGATCAATCATGAACGGAGCAGTAAAGCTGAGAACAATCCAGCGTAATTCCGTCTGAGGGACATTAAAACAGCGGCCGGTCGTCCCTATCCGGTGCAACAATGTGGCAACACTGCACCCCGCACACGGCACCCGGCCCGCCGCAATCACTGAACCGACTCACTGCAGCCATCTCAACTTGTAAGTAATTATAACACACTTGATCCCACACCAAGATTTGACAACATTAAACCCACCAATGAATCAAAAAAACGTCACAACAAACCCACGATCCTATACCCCAATAACACATAAATCATTTATTCGAATGCAAATCAAAACCGAGAAAGATTAAAGTATTGCGCTCAGTGGAATTCAGGAGGCCATTCGATGTAATTGGCAATCATTCAGAAAAGAATATACTCTCGCTCGAACAATCAAGACAAAGGCGGCCGATAGTACCTACAGGCGAGCCATTACAGGTCAATACCCATTATTATGCTATATTTTCGCGAGCACGGCCCTCCGATATCCCGTACGCTCACATGAGACGGCAAATATCTGTAATTAAAGGTTGTAAAGTTGATTTACGGTCAGGGTTTGAGGATCGGAGTCCGGGGAGCGAGTCGACCAATGGCGCGTCGCGAGGCCTCGTATCAATTTATTAGAAACGAATGAAAATCGCGGCTGCGGTGGCGGTGGCGCGCGATAATGCGGCGCGGTGCGGTCGCGCGGCCCATCAGCCATCAGCCGGCCGCGCCGCGATAGTATCGAGCGCTGTTGCGTAGTTTACGATCTCCGCCAGCACGGTAACACCGGCAATAAAATTGCAACAATGCAAATGTCGGATGCGGCTGAAAGACGACGATGCGACTACGCCGGATCATTGCAATGAATGCAACAATGGAATCCTCGAAACGAAGGTGGCAACTATCGGCGGCCGTAAAGCTGAGCTATCCGACGCGACGACGCGGCCGCCGTTATGACGCTCGACAGATACGAACAATACCGACATAATGTAATTGTAATAAAACTGCACGTGCACACACAATGTTAACGAACACTATTACTGTATTCCATTTATTTGCGGGTGAAGTGTAAATCTATGCAAAACGCAGCTATGCGACATTCGATATAAAAGGTAGTAAAACCTTAGTTTAATGCAATAGTCCCGTCGGTAATAATACGTCGGATAATGCAACAAAATCATCTGAAGCTATGGCGCTAAAGAAGCTTTTCGGATTTATTCGTCAATAATTCTCCAAGACGATCAAGAATATGCTTTGTTTCGAATCCTACGCAGAGCCAACTACGGTTCGTCCCTTTCGAGCATTTAATATCTGAAAACTAATTATTAGCATTTGTTGTTTCCAAATGGTAGTATCGTCTGGCTGAGATGTATGTAATTTATTATTTACGTAGTCATGTTTGCGCTTTTTATGGGTGCAGAGAAAATTGACCGTCAAAACGAGTCGGCCTACAATGTAGTTCCACTGTTGCGCGTAATTACACATCGACAAGCATTATTATGGTGTCGTTCCAAATCAAATTTAATTAAACAAAAAATTTATTTGCTGAAAAGTTCTCTTAAATTTTTTCCCGCATCCTATATTGAACAAAGTAGTCCCACTTGGTCGCTATTGTACAGGTGCCACAAGTTCGCAATCTCTACTTACTATGGTTGCTTTTATGACCCTCGTTGTGTCGCTGACGGCTATCGTAAAATATCATCGGGATGGAAACCCTTAATTTGTGTATCACTTCTTTTTGTAATACACACTGTTGCTAATCTTTGTTTACGATGTTGCAGGCCAAAGATTGGTTTTGAAGAAAACCTATAAAAAATGGAGGCAAGTCTTTAGGTTAAGCATTATCCTGCAGTTTGAATGAATCAAGATAATCGTACAAAGCCATAAAAATAAGTTTCCTTGAAATATTGTCACGTTTGAGTCACTTTAACCAAAATAATGGAATTCATAAAAGCAGCATGTTTGGTCGTGTCTAGACGAAGGTGTCGAGAATTCGAGTGCCACCGCGGTTACTGTCTCCTCTCAATGGTAATTTGAATGACAATTTAAATTACAATGTGGAACGGCGTCCCGGTGGTGACGAGGCACTTTTGGTACCAACACCTACGACGTTTATCCAACGGAATATTGTCTCTAATAGCCCATCAAAGTTGGTTATAAATATTTTATGGTTAAGTAAGAACGAGCTATTTTCTATTAATGAGATATTTAGCTAAGCAGCAATCAATGAAAACAACTAAACGCTATTCTGAGTTTAATATTAGAAATGGAACCACGTATTACATCAAAAAAGAACGCTTAAATAAATCTATTGCTGTTTGTGTCAATTTTGAAACTAGATTTAACAAGCGCGGAACGCCCCTACAACAATAAACTGGCTGAACACAATAAAAAGAAGATCACAGAATCAAAACAAAAAATGATCGAAGCTAATATTGATAAGTATAAGACAACAAACAATAAGAAGAACATATAACGGAAATAAAATAATCTGGTGCTGGTTAACAAAAAATATACAATAGAGTCAAAGGGCAAGAAGTTTTGACAATGGCCGTGCTTGGCAGATAGAACAAATGAGGTGTCTGCCACAATGCAGCATTTACATAAATGGGATGAGGGAACAGGGTGACATTCGACAGCAGTTTATAAACGAGAAGAAAGGACAATTATTATTATTGATTCTCTCATGAATATTGTTAGTGGGGCTGACTATATGGAAGTGGTTTTAGATGGATGTTGGTTTAGTGGTATTATTAAAGTTTGAATTTGAGGACAAAGTAGGATGAATATGTCATATTTTAACGTCCGATTTATTTTTTGCGTCATACCTGCGGTCCGAGCATGGTTCTTTTTGTCTATTTTAAATGTCAAATTTGACATAAAATGTTGATAAAACGATAAAATTCAAAACAACCGATTGAAATCCTTTACATGGGTCTTAGTTTTATCATTTTCTATAAACCATGTCACCAAACAGGAAATATTTGACTGCTGCAGAATGTTTTATGGCATAAAATCCGCCTGGTGCTCCAAGCATCATTATTTCGTGTATCTCGATCATTAAATGACTCAATTAAAGCACTTTAAAATCGCCCAACCTTTCCTTTAAAAATCGTGCGCAACGAAATTGAATCCCGTGAACTCTGACATTTAAGATAATCGAATAAGACTTCGATATTGTGTATCCGTGATGGATCGATTTTTCTTTGTTACTAATCCGATGAAGCGATAGGTTCGTCTTATCGTGGTGTTATATCGTTCGCTTCCTGCGCCCCACCTCGACCCTATTTATATAATAGATTACATTTAGATTACGTAGATATACTAGTAATGTTGCGTACTGATTTCCGTTGTTAGGTATTATTGGGTACGTGTTCATAATTTGATTCCGAATATGTATTCCAGTGTAGTGAATATTAAAACAATTATATCAACGCCATTATATTCCATTCACTTTTCAAATAAACACATTCACGATAGTTTTCCTGTTAACGGAAACAAATATATTTTTCATATGTGGTTTTACCCTCTTTTATGAAATGCCCCGTCTACGCTTCGTTACATCTCTTATTTCTGTGTATCTTTCTGACTCTTGTTCTCGATCAAATTAATAGTGTTATAAATGCAATAAGCTTTCCCTTACGAGATCCGCCCAGCTGGCTGGGCGGGCGGGGAACTAGGGCGGGTCGGCACCGCCTACCCGTGTTACACTCTGACATTTAATTAAATACGCAGTTCATGTTCTTAATTTAATTCTGAAGAAGAGAATATTCGTTACGTTTAAAGGATAAAGCTATAATAATTAATATAAAAACGTTTTAAAACATCAATAACACTAATACTTTAACAGTTAAATCTACAATAAAAGACGTACGTAGCATAACGCCCATATCATCGAATGTATCAAATTGTACACCCACATTTCACTAATGGTTGTGGATGTTCCATGTAGGCAATAAGGTGGTGCTGGTGATCTACAGGGTCTGGGGAATTCCAAACTCCTGCGTTTTATTATTTAATATATTATATAAGGTTGCTACTAAGTACTGTTTACAGAAAAACCAACCCACTCAATAACAGTGCCCGACCTGGTAACGAGCCAGGTACCTTGCACTAAGCAGCATTTTTTAAACCAATATGTAATAACTACTATCATATCTTAAGATCATTAAAATTGTTACTCAAGTTTACAATGCCCAAACGTGGACATCCGTGGGAAAGACACACATTATTGCATTTCGCGGATATGAGATAATGTACAACGGGTCACTAAAATTGAGTACCTATGCCGTACAGTCGTGACATTTCTGGTTTAAGTTTCAGAAACTATAAGCGAACTGAGTTGCCGTGTGTACCCCGATAACGGGTATCCGGCCTTAGATTAGTCGATCGGCGGATATTAGCTAATACTGTCAATATTTGATTTACGTAATTGGCCATAATAATTACTAGGTTAAATGGTGAAGGGACTAAGGTCATTTAGAGACTTCAAAACTATAAGTATCAGCCAGATATTCTATATATATATATATATATTTCTTGGAGATATGATTAGATAGGAAGCCGTCATCCGGATTAATAATTATAGATACTTTTGTAAGAACTACGTAACTTAAAAATATCTCGGTACGCACACCAATCAAAATTTTTCATGTCAAAAACCTGTCAACAAACACATTCGTGCAGCTTCTTCACAAAAAACTCCTCTCACGCCATCATACACATCTCTTATTTCATCCACAAGTAATATTTTAATATTCACAATATATTCAACACCTGTGTCTATTAGAATAGTTCTAGATTTCAATCGGGCAGCGTCTTAATCACCAGTTATAACGCCGGAAGTGCTGTCATCACCAGTATAAATAATCACTTTTGGCCAACGGGTCGTTAGTGGGGGAAGCCGGAGCGAGGGGCGCGGGAGGGAGAGGTAATTTAGCTGCTCATCCATCAAGCACACCTTCGCACCGACCTGGATTTGGCTTTCAATTAAGAAGATTTAAAAATCTAACGTTTTAATGGACAAGGAATAATCCACTTTTAATATCATGCTTTACATGGATGATATCATAATAGCTGCTATAGCAAAGGAAACTACAGTATTATGACCGGAAAATAATAGTGTTAATGATCCATAAAAGTAAGTTCCTTTTAACAATATGAAAGATTATGTTGACACCGTTAACGCTTTGCTAATGTTGATTGATGATCGTCACGAAGTTCTAACATTAGAATTTGCAATAATGCAGATGTTAAGTCAAGTTTCTTTTTGTTATGAAAATTACACAATACTATTAAAACTTTACATGCATTTCAATTATAGGTACCTACAATTGTCTACGAATGTGTATGGAACACATTTGTCACATATAGCAATAAATTGATAGACAACTTGTCAAAAATTAGACATATTGATTTATTATCCAAATCGCAATTCGTTTTGGCTTCGACATAGATATTGAAAACACGACAATCACTAGCATACGAAATACAGATAAATCTTATAGATAAGTAATTATAGTACTGTACATAGTTATACGCATGGTCACATGAGCGGATCGAGTCCGAGTAGGCTGCACATTTCAACTTGACAGCGCGCGACAGACGTTTGATTTTTCGCGAATAACAAACTGACTGAGAAGGACGTATCAAATAGAAATTATTTTCTTCAACCATTGAAATAGACGCGGTGAGTGATCCGTGGGCTAATTAGATTCTAACGAGCGGCAATCAGCGACATCTTCTAATATCTAGATGGTCGGTCGCCGTTGAGTGATACTCTTTATTTTATAGCACGACTTGGAGGTGGCTAGTATTCTCGTCCGAGGAAATGGAGACGCGTCAATCGTCCAACACACGAAAAAACGTTATGAAAAGAACAATGTGGAGCTTCCGCGGCTATGTTTAGACGGTGTCCGTTTCAATGGACCGTTAGGATTGACTTTTGACCTTCTTAACAGCTATGAATGGGAGATATAAGTAGAAGTTCATAGAATTGGAATTAGAATCGAGTTTTGATATATAAATAGAGCTACTGTTATTCTGGCCATAAGAGACGATTGGGTACAACATTAAAAACTAAACATCGTATTATAGTCAAATACAATTGACAAACGTAACGCTAAATCAATTAACGCAACAAGATATGATAACAATAAATCGTAGCATCCAATTGTGTTATCTCGTGCAGTAGCGGGAGTTTCGTTTCGCTGTCGACTCGAACGCGATCACAAAGCAAACGTTTCGAATGCTGGCGGGCCCTTGTTAGCACCTCCGACACCTCGGAACACGATCGATTAGGCCCGCGGCCGCTCACATTCAATTATTTATTTATTTATTCGTAATTAAGCCGCGCGATTTATGGACGCGGTTTCGATTTACGATCCAACAAGATGAGTTATCAGCGATCGACGATACGATTGCTTTATGGGACGGCCAATTGACGAACAAATAAAAAATGTTTTCACACTGTATTGCGGTTAATGCATTTACGTGGGTGCGGAATTTGCGAATGTATCGCATAGATATTGTCGAACATTCGATGCATTTTTGATTCAATTAATTTCGATAAAAAATTTATAAAACACTATCAGAAAAAAAATTGCTAGTTGCTAAATATATTTTGCAACTAAGCTAATTTTTTTCTGACACCCATTTAACAACAATTTCAACCACTTCATTACAGCGACAAGTAGTTACAAAACAAATGTTATCTCATTACCGAGTACAATAAGCTCACCATTAATAAATTGTATCGATACATCGCCAACGATTTTATCGAGTCCCGCCACTCGATAAGGCCGCCGTCATGAGGCCAATTTGTAAAGGCCCATAAATTACTTTATTAAAATAAATCAGCCAATATATTGTTCTCTTCTCGCCTTAGCGACTATTGTTGTTTTGGGTAGCAAATATACGTTTTGCGATGGGAAGTACTGATTGTAATAAGTTAAGTAAGTCTATTTAAAAAGAAAAAGAGAAATAAATGAAATGTCGTATCCCTTTTCAGTCATTGCAAAAACAATGGGCAAATGAAATATATTACGAAATAACATTTACCGATAGTTTAACATCAAAAAGACAGCCATATGCAAAAAAAACTAACAAATGCTGCATCGACAAATGGCATCAATAAAATTTCCCTCATAATGCTAGTGCATATTTAAATAACTATAAATCTTTCGATAACAGCGCATGACTAGTTGTCTTATAAATACAGCATATGCCGGCGGGCTGCCCATAGCAATTCACATATTACTGGACCACGCAATGAGTGTAAACATGTTACCCGACCCCATGTTGTAATGGTCAAAATAATACAACATACTATATTGTTAACGCCCGCCCGAAGCTCTGCATTAAACGTTAAGTGTACCCAGACGATTTCAAGCAATTAATGTTGCTCAAAACCAATTAATTTCAAACTTCATGACTTGTCAATTAGTGCCAAAATATTGGCTGTAACAGACGTTTGTGTTAGAATAAGCAGCAAGTAAGATAATAACTTCAACAAACGCCCTAAACAAATCAAATTAAATCAAACGCGATTACGAACAAGCTATATGTAATAAATAAGACAATTATAATGAAATTGAAGACAAAGTAGATTTATCTGAAGTGAGAGACGTCCGGGGCACGGGGCCGCTCGAGTGCGCGTACGTCCCGCGAGCGTTAATAAACGATATTAATAAGTTATGTTTTTAATTACGGGCCGATCGTGTGCTTATTTATCCGTGTGATTTTATAGGCCCCCGCGGCGTACCTGGGCCCAAGGCCAACACAATAAAATATACGCCGATGAATAAATTTGATTCGTAACGAGATGAAGCGACTGTGGCATCCCATTACTGGTTATGTTATCAATGTAAGGAAATGGTGTAAATATTTTGAGATGAATTAGTGGTTGTTTAATTTTAAAGGGAATTAAGAGGTGATTTATTGACAGATGGAGCTATTAATTTATTTTGTGTTAGTACAGTTATAAATAAGAACGATAATGGAATATCCGGAAATAAAGCAGACGAAGAAGGAACTTAAGAGTGTCATACAAATATGCACATACAATCGTCAGTTAGACCGATAGAAAACTTACAAAAACGTCCCCTATTCTAAAACTCATTAAACCCAAACCAATTTAAAAACGGAATCAATTCTAAAAATAACGAACAAAGCAATAATAAAAAACAAAACTCGGTAACGTCCCTTCATTGTCAAGAGCTAAATCCGATACCGTTCAAATCATGTGACGGATCGTGAAATAACGTCGCATCCGACGCCGACGCTGCGCAGACGCAGTACAATGTGGAAATTCTACAGAAAATAGGTGAAAAATAAAATAGAAAAATTGAAGAGACAGCGAACGGAGATTGACGGGTGTGCCTACATACATAATGACTTATTGTCACGCCTACATACACACACTATAGCTGCGTTTTATTTTTAATCTAATGTAAATCTATTGGCTTCAAGTGTTTAGAGTTGACGAATTTACCACGCTGTTGCTGGTTTTTAGGGTTCACATTCTGTAATAAAATTAAGTCAAACATGTGTAAATAGTAAACACATACATACAGACGCATAAATTTTCCTAGCGACAGAAGGATTAATTTTGAGAGTACATATAATTTATATGGTCATTAACTGTAGCAGTCAAATAACTTTACTTCTGGCGACACTCGTTTTAGAGTTATAGAAGCAGTTCTTATTACGTAAGCGAACAAGGCCTTGATTTAAATGAGTCACGTTACAGGGTCACACCACACGGGTGTTTGTTTGGTCTGGAGAGCGCCACCGCCAAAATACGGCACAATCATGACCCGTAAATGGGTCAACGCAACAATGTGCAACCTCTATAGACGTATACGCAACTGTTATTAATCAAATTTTACAACATCGTAAAACCACGATGGGATTAAAAACCCACTCGAAATCATATTTTTATGAGATTTAGATCCGAAGTTATTATTTGAGATTTTTATAGAGGCGAGCTTTTTAGCGGCGGTTTTCCAATTTGTGGCGCGGGTGATTTATGACCGGCGAGATCGACGCTAGACGCTGCTCAGACGCACCGTCACGGCCTCACAATGAGCCACTGTTGACTGTATCACCAAGATGACGACTAACTATAAAATAGTAACATTAACGCCCCTTATACTCGTCAAGGATATCGATTGAAATAAATTAAGCGCTGAAATTGGATTATAACCGAAACGGAGTGTTACCAATCGGTAGTTTCTCATTCGCTCTTGGTTTTTTTAAACATGTTCTTGAATCTCTGTTGTATTTTTATTTTATGCCTTTTTAAAAACTATTTGTATTGGTTTACTTTTTCTGAACTAATAAATTCTGCACATCGCTAAATATTTACTATTTGTCTCTAGTTGGCAGACGAGAAGATAAATATAATATAATAAACGCTCAGACAAATCAAGATAATAGCTACAAATGTAAGTAGTATGACTGCAGACGAGATGAATCATTGTAGAAATTCGAAAGTCGATGGCAAATCTATTCTTACAAAGCATTCTAATTAACCGAGACAGTGTTCCGGTGAACACAAGCCGTCTCATGTTTCCAATCAGAACTCTAGGAACCAACTCGATCTAATGTAATCGTAGACTCAGACGCATTGGCTGATCTCCCACTAGGAATCGGGATACGACAGCTGATTTCCGGTCAGAGATACAGCGAGTCTAGATAGCACGAAGTCTCCAATTCAATCCTGTCAGACTGAAGATTGTTATTAAAATTATGTTGACAGGTTATTGAGCAGATGTTGCTTATCTAGTGTACTTTGCAGTTTCTTATAAAATGGCAGTTTCAGAATGCGTTCAATTATTTTCACATGTGTACTTGTAACAGTAAGTTTTTTGGCAGGTTGTGCACGATGCGATGTATCGCGGCATACGCGTGCGCCGGTGGCGGGTGCGCGGCGTCCGGCATTGCGCTCCGCTGCCCGCATCCAACACGCGTATAAAATCTTTGATACGCAGCACCAATGGAATCGAAATCCGATATTCGACTCACAAGTTTATTTATCGCGAAATGCGACGATATTTTCGTCCGTCCGTCACTTGGACAGTTCACAGAAGCGGCAAGATTAATTGTATTTCGGTTGAGTCATCAAAATAATTAGAATGACGCTATTTTCGTTTGTGATGCTAATTTGACAGACGTCGCGGGAGATTTCATGTCTTCTTGTTTGCCGGCTGAATTCTTTGATTGCTGCTTTGTTATTTATTTTAATTCTTTTATGTATTAGAAGCACGAGCGCGAGCCACATCTGTGTTTTAACAGTGAGCGCGTTACGAATCGCCTCACAATAGTTGAACGCGAGCGTTTGATTTCTGATGCTACTTCGCACCAAATGTTCATCTAACGACATGTTATTAGAGCTAAATGACATTATTATATTAACCATAATAAATGTCCATAAAGCATTGGCTGCAATCCAGAAATATGACGTAGCTGATATTGTGGTTCATAATGTTCAGATGGCACAAGAATCTGGAAGTTTAACAGCGGGCCCAACTGGTTTATTGTAGGAAATATTTGATAGCCAACGGTTCTCAGAACTTAAATTTAATATACGGCAGTTAATTTTGAATGCGACCGCAATAAATGTGTTTGATTAATATCATTCTCGCGAAACAACTGGAACGGTTGCAGTCGCCTTTGATCAAAGCGCGGTTGTAGATCATGTTGAAACAATGCTACACATAAAGCGATTGGTGAGACATGGCGAATTATTTTATCATCCACCCCTCGGCTAATTGTGGGCAAGCGTCGTTAGTGTGGATGTTGGCACGTGGCCGAAGATGCTGGAGCAGACATTGTGTTAAACTGAACTAAATCAAACAATTATAACACTAATGGTGACTGTTAAGGAAATGAAAATGATGCATGCGTAGAAGTTGAAGACCTATTTAGTTCTAAAGTGCAACTGACTAATGTACCTTCATAATGTTTTTGATAGAGCCCGTGGAAATTTTACAATAACTACACGATGGAACAGAGCCAAACACGTTTCCGCAATCCAATAATAAATATGAACTATTGTAGTTTTGATTATGTATTATATAGTACCGGTACTAAAACGATGTCATTAAGGTAAAAGAGTTGACACCGAAGTCACGTAATTATTATAATAGGACAAATAACGATCTATCTAGTTAATCTTATGTGACAAACTGAATTGAAAGAGAGTTCAAGTGTCCTACTTATTTCATGTAAAGAAAAAAATAAAAGAAACACAATTTAAAAGCAATTAGCTTCCAGCGTTTCTGTAATAACACAAGAGAACGTTGGAAAGTGTAATTTTTGAATGGTACCGAGATCACAGACTGCGTGGACGTGTTTTGACACTATACACCGAATGATTAATGAGACACACGCTAATCGTGGCCGTTTTTATTTATAACCTAGTCACCGGCAGGAGGGAATTAGCGTTTGTTGACATCAAAATAGGCCAATGGGTAAACACTTGATTCGAACATAAGTGCGAAGTCACAAGACAGTCGCATTCAAAAATGTGAACAATCGGCACAATTTTCGGTTCACACATTACTAGTGAGAAAATGATTATTTAATTTAAAGAACATGTGAAAAATATATATAATTATCAAAATAAATTTCAATTTGACCAGTGATAACGTACATTAAAGTCGGAATAAATTAGATGTCAGTGTCGTGTTACCCAGGCCACAATATGTGGCGGTTCAGAGCCAAACGGGTGACCTCCACATTATTCCATTTATCTGGAATTAGACCATTACAACATTGGACTATTTCGATTCCGAGTTTTTCGTACAGTTTATAAATTCATGTTCTGTTTAAATAATAATCTTGATTTCATTTTAAAACAAAATTGTTTTAGTCTTTGTGTAACTATTTCGGACACTTTTGATGTATAAATACATAAAGCTTTAGTAAATACTACTGAATTATTAACTCCACTGAATTATAATAGAAGAGTAATGAAAGCGGAGGAATTTCTCATTAATTACACTACCAGTATATTATACTGGTGGATATAGTTCTAAACACGTATAAAAAAATAACCAAGAAGATTTTCATCTTGCGTTTTATAAACTTACACAGCCTAACTTTCTTTTGCTCGTCGAATATATAAGATAATAAATAACTTAACCACAAATGTATAAGGTTAAACAAAATGTCAGGCCATTTTCCTGAAATAAATAAGCGATGCGTGCTATAATTAACCAGTCATATAAAGTCATTTGCGTCAGCCCGTATGCTTGTAAATTGAAAATTGCATATCCACAGTTATAGTTACAAATCAAGATGGTAAGGTGTGATTCGCACGTTATCCATTAGAGCAGTCGCAATCACTACGACAATTGGACAATTATTTTAATTAAGTACCACGCAATTACTTCCCGGCGGTTTTCGCTTGGGATTCACCACAACGGTGTTAAAATTGCTGGCGAATGTTTTATGAAATAGATCGTAGAGATTAGCATAGAGTAGTAAAGTGAGGCCATTTTTATGGGTAACTAATTTTATTTTATTTAGCGTTTTTTATAAGTTATAAAAATAATGCTTGCCCAAATAACTACCTGAATAATGAAAACTTCGATCAATACCACTTGCAGAGCCAAACGACTTTATTCACGGTCCATTGAAAAGAGTCCCGACTTACACGTATAATAAGATAAAGCCCCTCTAATGTTGTGACACGATAAATAGAAAGGCTGATGAAAAACAATTAGGAACCGGCCTGCGACGCCATGTTTGTCCGCTCAACTGGAGGTTAAGTACCGTGACTACTGGCGCTCGACTCGCTCCTAGCATCCAGTTCACTCATCCAATTATAATGAGTCGGTCAATATCTGGAATTGTTGAATTATTATTAATAAATTAATAACTAGATATAGAAAAAAGGAGTTTCAGAAACAGAAGGGCATGATATCTTAAGTTCCCCAGTTATGAATTCAAGTTTTATATTGGTAGTGTTTAGTTCTATCTATAGTCTTATGCAGTTAAAGGTAAAAAAAATATCATAATAATTTATATCATGCGTACTCCTGAAACTTGCCTTAACACTGACACAAGTTTTCATTTTTAACTAGAAGAAGTTTAGCAAATTTCAAAACAGTTTAGAATAACAATTGATATGAATGACTCTAGCGTTCAATACCTATTGCGTAATGGCAAATTGGTGTAGTGTACAATTGAGTACACCCTTTCCACAATCTAATCAAAACACCAATACACAATATTAGACGCAACTAGATCAATCAGCTTCGACCTATAAGAATAACCCTTCTAGTTGGTATAACACCCAGGGCCGTATTTCAGAGGGAGTAAAAGGGGCTGAGAGGAAAGCTCACACACAACGAGTTGTGGAATAATACTGTTTTTTCACAAGTACCAACTTTAATCAATATAGCAAACTGTTTTTTGTTTTAAAAATCATTCGGTTGCTTCCGATTACAACGTTAAAACCTTTATCAAACTACCCGAACCAGAGCACCGCACCGAGCGACAACTGAATTGAGACGTAGACAAAATTATAGCCAATAACAATGTCGTGGGGCACGCTAAGAAGTGGAAACATTTAGTGGAGGGCGGCGAGGGTACAATTACAGCGAAATGGCCAATAAATTATATAGCAATGGTGGGTGCGCGGGCGCAGCGTGACGCCGAGAGCCGCTTCCGCGAAACGTCATCTAGCGATCGGCAAATTGCGGCGCGATCTCGAACACGATCGATATCGAGAAGGGCTCTGCGTAGCTGTAAATGAAGCCCTATAATGGTTGCTAGAAATTGTTGTTAGACACCAAGGACGGCACGTCTTTAGTCTTGATTACTGTTATTAAATTCTAATTGGTTTCTTCCTTCGTATCATTTCCTAAAAGTTTGTTAGTGTCATCAGATCACTAATAAGATTCTAAAAAGGCCAATATTTTTAACCAATTTTTAAGCGACTCTTGTTAGTCAATCCGTCTTATTGATCGTGTTATTCGATTCGACCACCAATAGTTGTAACCGATTACATTCCGATATCGGCTCATGAATCGGTAACAAAGTTGCGAATCACTTGTTTTACTTCATTTGTTTCCTTATGCCTCGTTTGCGACGGAAACGCATGTTGACATTACCAGAATAGTCCTTTGTTGGGTGTGGTGGAACCGTTTAATAACTTGAAACGTTTTATTTGAACGAACTGTACTTAATACTTATTGCCTTCAATAAAGGTGTGGCCACACCGAACATTTGGTAGCGAACATTCGGAAGTAAGCATTTAAATGAGTGTCAAATTCTTTGCGAGTCGAACATTCGTTTGTGGTCGAGAATTCGCCAATTTCATTCGTTGGAACTTATTCAGCAACGAATCTTCGAGATTTGAAGGCAATGCTCGGTACACCGCTTCAGCTACGCGAATGCTTAAATGCTCGTAGCAGTCGTAGCCGAATGCTTCTTCTTCTTTCGTGTGATAAGTATTATTTCTGACCGTAGGCCTCTGAGTTAGCTTAGCAACTACTATTAATTGATAACAGCCGAAACAGAAGTTAAACGTGCTATTCGAAGCACTGCAGGCCGCAGTGCAGCGTAGTGAACATTTGCTACAGCGCAGCGTAGACGCACCCTAACCCGTGGGTACAGTACTTACCTATTTTGGTTGGCACGCTCATTTTAAATAGTTCCCTGTAATTAGTTGATACATTGATACAACACTATTTTAGAATAAGAATGGGGGAATTTTATGGTTAACAGTACTAAGTAAACTATGACACTAAAGAGAGGTAATTAAAAAGTTATGAATTTTAAATTCCAAACACATTTGTTCGTACTTTTAGAATACCGTTTCAGATTCCTAGAAACTAACACCATATCAAATAATTGTAAACGCCGACAGAAAAAGATGAGACGGCTACTTTTTTTTTATTTTATTTTATAGGGGCTGTATACATTGAAAAGAAATTGGGATGTTTGCCGAGAAACACGTGAGAGACAATGGCTGTAAAGTAAAAGATGTCATTGTGGAAATACCCGGCGGACGTCTGGTGCACAAATATGGCCATATCATAAAATAGGCCTGATCACTTCTATAATAGTGTTGTGTTGTACGTTTACTGGAACTTGTTAGAACTGTATAATTTTTTTGTGAATGGTAACTATTTCACATTAAAAGCGCCGTAGTAATAAGGGCGGATTTCGCAGTCCAAGTGTTGCCACTAACGTGCGGTTGACCGTACCTATCACATTTTATGGAAATAAACTTATCTACTGTCTACAAAAAGAGTAGGAAAGTTAAAGGAGAGAGAAACTTAAAATAGCATGTTGTAATTAACTTAAGTAACCCTAAGAAGGAAAATAGAAAATTATGTCAATAACAAATTGTACTTACTAAATAGATATCACTTACAATTCAATGTAACTGAATATCTTAATTAAGTACGCGACAAACCAAAACAAACAGAATTCGATAAAAACATTCCTAGTATCGATAACATTGCTGAATCGTGAGTCAGACGACAAATTATTATCGAGTTTTTTTCTACGTCTACATATCTATTGCAGCTTAGCGATACTGTCTCCACCAATTCAGGTAGACGGAATACAATAATAAAACATTTAAGGGAAAAAAAATCTATTTCAAAGCAATTAACTTGGAGTAAGCCTCCGTGGCGTCAGAAGGATTACAAAGGACTTATCACTTTTTTGTCACGCTTTTAGAAGACAGCCAAAGAAATTTGAACCCAAAGCTTGGCAAATGAAAGTTGGATTTAGTGCGTGGTTCTGTCTCATTTTGTGTAGGTGGTCACGTATTTGTTTTCGTTAGATAACAAATTGGTCATTTTACAAGACCTCCGATGATGTTGTTCAAGATGTAACGTCATTTATAAATATAGCAAATAGATGTGATTGAACAAGTATTATATCGATTGAGAATACACTTGAAAATCACAAAGATTATATATATAAATAAACTTATTAAAATTCTCTTTACACGTTGTATATAAAATTAAACAACATTGACATATCAACTCCGATTCTAAACCTTATCACCTTGTAATACAGGCGTCTGATACGTCAACACATAGTTAACGGGGTACAGCAGATGTCGCCGGCGACAAAGTAAAACGTACGTGCTTGTCGCGTAAACACGCCATGATGTGTGGGGCCGACCACGCAACAATAGCTACTGTGCAATTTGTGATTCTACTCTATAATACACCGTAATTACCACTAAAGAAAAAATATTTATTTTCCCGATTTTGGTAGCCTCGGGTTTGCAAATGTTTAAACTTTTGAGCATCTCGAATCATAATAGAGGCGACGTTGGTACACATGGTAACACTGCAATTGTTATACACTGTAATTTGCGTACCGAATTCTAAAGAACGTGTCGTCTTAAAACGCTCGAAAGCGTTCATACAATTATGCTTCATAAAGAATGTCACACATGAAAATCGTTCAGATTCAAATAAGAACAGATCTTTCATTGTAACTCGTATCGAATTTACGACGAATATGATTTATGGGCGTATTTGATGCGGATGGACAGACGGACAACAATACGCTCGTACAGACTGGCGGGAAAGAAACGTCGGCCGTGTTTTAGTATTATAATGCGGTCACACTCCCCCTCCTCGGTGTGAATAACTTTTTTTTATTACCTATACTTCTCGGAAACAAATGTTCGATTACTTTTATCGCTGGTTTTTATTGTGTTAAATTGAAATGAAAGGTGGTCAGTAATCGAGTATTCAAATGTACTGGTGGTTAATTTACACCACTTTCATTATCACTGGTTACGATTTCCTGTCGTGTGTAAGACCACAACACAATTTATTATTAAATTTTATCATTCACGCTTGTTGTGAGGCGTTACAATGACCGCGTTTTCAATAATAGGACTACGCACTCTCAAAGGAGCTTAGAACAGATATAATAATTTATGTAAGTAGCATAGATATTATTCTTCGTTAGAACGTAGAGATGTGACATCGAGCAAACGACTCAACTTAGATTTTATAGTTGTAGGCAAAACTGCCAATATTTGAGTAACGAAAAATTTACAAAGATTAGAGACAAAGCAAAGATTTAAAACTAATACAATAAAAATTAAAACTAAATTAAAACTAGAGGAGGGCATCGAAAAATTCGCCCGCGTCGCTGTCAACTGGGAGTGTACCCAAAACGCTGCCAGCATTGCCACGTTGAATGGCAATTTATTTTGAGTAACTAGTTTTTGTTCAGTTCATGATTAAGTAAAATCAAAGTGTATTAATTAATTAAAATATTTAAAAATATGAAACACGTGAATAAAGAGGTATAGAGGGCAACCATTGTTACCGAAAAAATAAAAATGAAAATGGAAAGTTTCGAATGACGAAACGTCAATTAAATCGCAAATATCGCCGTCCGAAATCGATACCTAAACATAATCGATTAAACACGCGGCTCGGATCGAATACAATGCGGTTTCGAGTCGGAATTATTTTTGGCAGAATTAGGACCAGTCATGTGACGAATATGTGAATAATGTGTATATGTGTGTGTTATAAACGGTTATTGTTTTATGCGAGTCTCAAATTTACTGTATTGACAATCATGTGATTTCTCTCTTCTTAATCCTTTCCTATCTGCTGAGGATCGTGACTACAATGTAGCATATTCGCTATGTATCTCCATTTGTTGCTATCAGCCACTTGATGGAGTGCGACTGACCGTCATCTGCAATTGATTAGATATTTGATCCGTCCAGCGTTTTGGACTCCTTCCTCTGAGTCTTCTTCGTTCGACTTTTCCTGCCACTATCAGTCACTCCATGTTATCGGGACTTCTCCTAGCAAAGTATCGAATCATGTGATTACTATTGTAGAAAAACTACAGAAAAGTATTTCTTTGTTTTTCAAGTCTGACGTATTAGTGACCTTTTAACAGATGGACTAAATAAAGCTAAGTAAAAAAAAATATGGCAAGAAATCTAGGAAATAAAAATAAAATCTCTTTATCAATCTTGTTTGTATTATTATACCGCTTACACTCAGATGAAGTGCTAGTTCTTCTACTGAGCGCTTACACGAACCAAAGAAAAAATTTTTTTAATTCATAACAGCACTACTGTCAAAATAAAATACCAATGACATTCTTAACACTCGCTTACATTACTCAGTTCCTGTATTTGTCATTAAAATATGCATTAACACTGTTTTATTCTGTGTGATTTATCGCGGTATTAATTTGGCGAGATCATATATATCACGCCCACGAGTAGGCAAAGGATAACATCAGTCGATGGCACCGCACTAACTAACCCTCGATCATCTCAACGGAGGATTACGTGACAGCTCGCTATGTCGATAGAATCCGGTGATTTATAACAGGAAAATTATGTTTATCTACTACAAAGTGCGAATTGATAGAGTGTTGATGTACAAATGAAAATATGATAATTTATATTTTGAATTTTGGCGCCGCTCTCTTAGTTTAGTGTGTGTAACTACATCATTATTATTTATGGGATCTTTGATATTTTAGTAAAACTACTTAAGAAACTTGTTTAGGCGTCTTGAGTATGGGAAGCTTGGTACAGTTTCGTATTAGCTACTTAATTGAAAAGTTCGACATGTCCAATAATAACAAAAATTTACATCACAATCACTTAATCCCTGGAACTCCAGTTAAACTGAGATTAACCGCGTGTCGTGAGCGCGACCCTTAACATATTTTGACTTAAATTAATGAACACTAAACATATGCAAGCAGAACTCATTCAAGCTCGTTCGAAGAATAAATATTAAACTCTGGGAATCTGATGGATCGGCCTTTATGAGAGCCGAATTTGTGAAACAATAAACATTAGCATTATGAAGGAAACCGGTTCATTAAGAGGTCGTAAATACAGAACGACGCTTAAGACTTTGTAATTTGTATCCGATAAAAACTTACAAATGACAGTGTCCAACATAAAAAGTAACATTCAAATGCGTTATGGAAACAGATATATTGCGTTTCAGAGATCAAAGCGCGTCACATAAAGACTATTAAAATAATTTTATTGGTAGCAAAAACAAAAGAAACGTTTAAGACGCGATAAAAATTATTAATAGAGCGGTAAACGTTGGCGGGACGATTTCGTTAAATTAAAAATGTGTAAGTCGGGCATTCCGCGACTTTGATATATTAATCCACGTTTCGGCGCGAGATTACATCGAATGCCGCCGCGGTTTTGCAGGAAACTCTGAACATCGCTCAAGCGCAACTCCGCTAGTGGTGAGACCTAGCTTAAGAAAATATTCAGGAAATTACGTTAACTAAATAATTGTGTTGGCTAATAATGTAAAAACTGGCTGTTGGCTAATAATTAAGTACCTCTCACAAAATCAGAACAGGATGGACGCAGAGTTTGATTCAAACTGACAAAAGACAATTTTGTATTACCACTTAGATTCTTTTTTTGTAGGGTCATTCACATTTTTCTATAAAAAACTAGAAACTGTCCCAACACTAGCAGTGCGTTGATTAATTCCACTTTTATTTGTATAAGAATCAAGCAGCTGGCGACTAGCTTTTGATCCCGATACGCCGTAGACCGCGTCGACATAATGTCGCGAGCATTTTTCACGACACGACGAAAACACGACAAAAATAATCGATCATAATCTTGAGAATTCCAAGAAATGAGACGTATTTTTAATTAAAATCGTATGTTTAGATGGTCTGTTTATGAAATAAAAGAAATGGATTCTTAAATTTAAATTGGGAATTTAATAATCCAATGAATTATTTAGTTTAAGTTTCTTTTAAATTTTCCTCTTGCAGGACAGCAGAAAGAGATTCCTCTAAGAAATAAGCAGTGCCCTAGTGCGTCGTATTCCTAAGTGACCGTCTTTCTTCTATTCAAAAATGATACAACACGTTTGAATATAATCAAATTTATAATCTAACACAACATCACGCCTGTTTCCCGGAAGGTTAAGGCAGAATGTACTGTTGTAAGTACAAGTATTTCACTGCTGCAGTTATCAAGTTCCATATGGCTAGTGTGCCTATTACCATCAACCGGGCACAATTCTAAACTCCGAGCTTCTATTGAGAATTACCTGCCATAAGGCTCTAGTAACACTATGCGCGACCTGAGTATCGAACCCAGGACTTCACGCTCAGCAGCCATGTCACGACCACTAGACCAACAAAACAGTCTATGATTTTTTTGTCTAATAAAAATATTGCGTTATATAAATATTAATCATCAAACAATCATCAAAAATATTCAATGAATGAAGTTATTCGTTCGAGATGGAATGAGAGACGCAAGAACAAACAAACCAGTAGCCACTACTAGGCTTGTGTAAACGGCATAATTAACAGGCGCACACGCAGGGAAAGTCGGCTAATTGGGAAAGCGCATACCTTGATGTCAGATGTCGTCATTATTATGTAGTGGAATTTTTGGATACCGTTGATATGTAAAGAGATGTGATTAGAATTATTAATTAACCAAAAATATAATGTGTACGAAGATGTTCAAAGTGTGTTCACACGTAAACTTCATCTACAATACACTAGCATACATTACATTGGTACGTGTAAATATATGTTGTCAATTTTTAGGGTTCGATTACTCAAAAGAAAAAGTATTCCTTATAAGATCACTTTATTGTCAGTCTGTCTGTCTGTCAAGACCTTTTTTCTCAGGAACACAGGATATAGTACTTAGATCTACAACGCATTAAAAAAACGATCGTATTGGTCGCCTATTTTAACATTCGGTAAATATTTGTTTCCGACAGTTGAAAATGAATATATTTCGCAAAATACTGTTATTAAGTCTCATATAATAGTTGGTGAGCGTATTGCCATCTACCAGGCACAGAAAAATCTCGAATACTTTGCCCGACCCTCGAAGAACTCAAAGCCTTGGTCGATGGCAGGATTTCACGCTTATCAGCCGCACTTTACAGTGTACTGTAAGTTAAGTGTACTGTACAGTAGAGATATCGGATGCAGAATATACATATACTTACATAACATATACCATCACGCCTGTATTTCCTGAAGGGGTAGGCAGAGATATACACCCACATTTCACCAACATTCAAATTTTTCGCCTATTGCGATCTTTCTAGCACAATTCCAAATTCCGAGCTGCTAGTGAGAATTTTCTGAAAGAAAATCCCAATAATACTGTCCGACCTAGGAATCGAACTTAGGACCAGTCATGCTTGGGATCACTAAATCAACGAGGCAAGTAAAGAGGTACAAGTGCCGTCAATATTTGATAAAGATTAATCACAAGATAGGTTATAATAATCATATTCGTATTATTTAGTGATAAATAAGTATGTTACTTATATTGGAGACTTTGAACAAGTGTTATAAAAACATACAATTAAATACAGTTACAACCTTTCTCGACTTCTCATTCATTCAGCGCACACTTCGATAGTGTTGTCTCTTTGCATACAACCGAAACCGGTGCAATTTATAAGCTGAAGCGGTTTTCTGAACAAAACGCAAATTTAGTTTTTGAACGGTTAAAAATACACCTTATTCTTAAGACGGTATTACGATAACATTCAGTCTCGTCGGAGCATACAATTCGGAAAAAAATAATTAAGTGTGAATATTTTGTTTTAAATTTTATGTTCTAGAAAAGGCATTTGAAGCCGAGTTGGGGTGTAGCTAGTCAAATGCTCACTATGAACATATTTTATTGCTTGTAGCATATAGACATTTAATTTTAAAAATGTATCAAAAGAACTCAAAGCCGCATTTGAAAACACCAATACAAATGCCCATCACAATATAACAGCACTACGAGTACCTTCGGCCAAAAACCCTTAACATACATACATACATACATACAATCACGCCTGTATCCCATTGGGGTAGGCAGAGACTATCGATTTCCATTTGCTACGATTCTGACACACCTCTTTCGCTGCATCTATGTTCATTAACCTCTTCATACATGCTTGCCGACTTAGGTTGCTCCTGACCTGTCCTTTATTGCGAACGTCCGCAATTTGATTGCGGTACGTTCGTCGAGGTCGACCTGCCCCAACTGTTCCATCCACTTTCGTCTCATGTACTAGTTTAGTCAATCGCCTTTCATCCATCCTTTCTACCCTTAACGTTTTCTTTTAAACAGTTATTATCATCTAGCACATTACTATTATAAAAAGGTATTTTAATAAAATCTATAATATAATGTATATGGTTTTTGACAGTTAACTACTTAATAAATCCTCAACCGCTTGCGCTTATGGCTTGCGTCGCATCATGATGCGGGTCTCCCATCGTGACGAAGCGATATCTGGACCGTTATTGGCGCTAGATGACCGTCACAATGTTTTTCGATGCGCACCCACTACTGACTACTGGCAACACAGTTTATTAGAGAAGTTTTACTAAGAAAATGGCAATAAATTGGGTCACATATCCAGAAAAATATGAACGTATTTGTCTGAAGAGTCTCTGTAAAATATTTTTATAAACAGCAAGTATCTGCTAGCTATCTCTGGTTAGATGTCTATGCAAAAATGGATTTCAGGTATTCATCAAAATTTCCCGAAAAACATCTTAACTCACTCTTGATTTTGAATCATGCTCGAATGTACGTACTTATGTACTGTAAGATTACAATAAATAAAAAAAGTAAATAAGTAATCAAATAAACAATTTACCTTCATAGTTATAAATAGATATTTTAAACTTTCTTTTGGCAACCCTAAAAATGTTATTAGCACATCGTACCACTGAGTGTATTTGACCAAGGATTAGTACCAAAAAATTCTTGTTATTTTATTTTTTATGACATCATACTACACTTATAACAAAAGCAAGTGCAGTTTTTCCAGACTGACAAAATTTAATTAAAGCTGTAACAATTTCAATAACAGTCACAGTGACAATGATTACTAACTGTAACACCATCAATCTTCACCCTTGTTCTAATCGCAGACTTAAACCATCAATCTTTGGTTATTTAAAGCACCGGACCTGCCTAGACCTGTTACTTCAATAACACGGATGCGTGACGAATTTCAAACATTCGGTTTTGAATATTAAAGTCATGTTTGTTCATTTTCGGTTGATTTGTTTTTGATACATTGTAGTGCACCTATTTATTTAGATTATGTATTCTGTAAATATTTATAATTAGTTACCTATAGACTACTTAACTATGTACAAGAAAATAATAATAAAAGTAAAATATATAACGTAAAACAAAGCGTGGTGGCGTAGGCGTCGAAGTATTCCTCCGCATCGCTGTCATTCGGTAATGTGCCCAGAAGACTGGCAGCATTGCCACGTTGAATGGATGCTAATTCTCTGACCAAGAAACAGACCAGCCCTCTGGTCACGCGAAGTGTCGACCAATCTGCCAGAAGTTACAATATTAAATGGAAAAAGAATACGGTCGCGAGGTAATTGCATTCTTTACGACATTGTATTAACTGCAAAGTTAGTCGTGTCGGTTCAGTCACTTGTATAGGTACTGAATTGATTGCAATGACGTTGCCATAAGACGTGTTAAAATATGGAAGAAGAATTCGCGGTGGTGAGCAGAGGTCGAGATGGCTTAGTTGGTCAGAGCGCCTGGAGTATCTATCCGGGAGGCGCAGGTTCGAATCCTGTTCGCGACCGTATTCTTTTTCCATTTAATATTGTAACTTTAGAGTTCGCTAAGCATGCGTTAATGCTTTTTCAAAAACATATCTTGAATCTGCCAGAAATTTTATATTTTATTGAAAAGCTGGCGTGAGACCCCATGACCCGAGCGTTTCAACCCTCAACGGCTCAAAGTCGTAGCAGCCGACAAGGTTGCTATATTTGCGCCGTTTGAGTCTCTGCAGCGGCAGCAGCGGCGCCAGCACAGCCAGTCGAGCTGGGACGATGCGATGGAGCAAGGGTGTCGACGCATGTTGCGTCCCATATCAAAGGCCTACGCAGCTTCCAAGGCAGTAGCATCATGCCATCTGGTTTCTTACCATCGTCCTGAACTTTGTACACCTAGTTTTTAATTTTAAACAATTTCAATAAAGTCTACCTACATACTTTATTCCACAGTACATATAAAAAGTCAATTTTGGTACAGTACAGCCTTGTATCTGATAGACATCAATTGTTAATAAGATTAATCTGCTTCAATTCGTTGACAGACGAATCAAGTTCGATTGCCATCAGTCACAAACTACCCACACCTTTCAAACAATAGACGCATAATCACAAAAACAAATTATCTAGGTCAACAAAAACAAAATTACATATTTTTTTTAACCATATTAAATCCACAATCCACTTTCAAAACGTAATAAGATCCCCGCCCATTAATACATCGAAGTCGCTTCTAATCAATCAACTTTAGATTAACACTCGTCTAAACTAAAGGCTAAACAGACAAAAACAAATGAGCGAAGCCCAAACTTGAAATCGAATTAACCGCATGCATGTTTAAGACACCAATTAAACCTCCAACAAAGGCTATCTTCAATGAGACGAAAAAAATTTGATAGATCAACTCTTTAACCTAATCTAAAATCTATAAAACAACAAGGTAAACTCTACCCTATCCCAGTACAATATGGTTTAAAGTTCAAAGTTGTGATGCGTGAAGAAACTCGAGAAGGCTGTTGGCACAACATCTTATATCGATTAAACAGATAATTAATCACGGGAAATGATTCCGAATGAGATGTTATTAGTTATACCACACTCGCTATTAACAAGTGAAACAATAGCCCAGCTTTACATGGTGATCGTTAAACGAAGATTAACTTTAACTTACATTTAAAATATTTTAAATTGCATTGTGGATGCGACCACTTAATCAGCGCTAATACCATATGTCGTTAATTTAATATTTTTGCTCCAGACCGGAAATATATAGATACGTTGATTTATTTTTAATCAGTGACTATAGATTATCAATATCGCGATAAGACATTTTATATGTTAAATGTCTGTTACTAAGTAGAAATGACCGGTAATCTTAGAAATAAATCAGAATACCGGAACAATAAATTCACGCATTTGATATGAAAAATTCATATCGTGCTTAGCCAAAGGAAATAATCTTAAAATGTGTTGCTATCTTTAATCTGGATATTGATGTATGCATTTATTGATTAAATCAATTTACTTCGATAAACGATATTTTAAACTAGCCGTTGTGTCCAGCTTTGTTCCTTTAAGTAACGTTTTAAATGTTGTGAAAATAAGCTATGAATATTTTTTTTAAAGGCATATCCGTAGTACTGTTAAGATGTTATTGATGATTATTAAAAGTACATTTGACTTTCGCCTTTATAGCGTTAGTAGAGTACCTAAATTATATGAAAATCTAAAATCATCCTGTATGTCTGTGACGGCAAGGAGCGGCCGCTGGACGATCAATCAGCTGCTAACGAGGCGGTCACGTGGTCACAACATCCACACACTTACCATATCTTTTATCATAATTATGTGATAAAAGGGACAAATAGAACAAAATCGATATTATATATTGATAAAGTTTGAGTCATTTAGGGCGATTTTTTTAACAAAATTCAGTTTCCATTTGTTATCTTTGTTCTTGGGTTAAGAAATACTTCTGAGTTTATTTCATTGTAAGCGAAATGAAAACAAATTAACTGCAAGTTAGTTACATTCAAATCATCAATAACAAATTAAACATCAATCGCCGTCAAATTATGGAGTAATTTTCCTTCAATCAAACTCGTCCATCGATTTGCAATAGCAGCCTTAGAATCGATACAAAAAACTAATCGATTACAAATTAGAACACCCACTTGGTCAGGCGTGTAACATATACAAGGTTTTGATTAACATTTACATAAACGTTTGTCGCTCGCATTAAAACCGAGTCCGGACACGATAAAATTAAAAAAAAAGTTTTAATTTCTTTTTTTGAACTGAGACGAAGACAGAGTGCGGAGAAGGCGCGGGGGGCGTGGCAGACTAACTTTCATTACTCACGAGCAATAATAAATGATAAAACATTATTAATACGAGGAGATCACTCCGTTTGATGGCTCACACATGCTAACCTACGTCGAATAAATTAATTCTAATTATTAAATGTTATTTCCTCCCTCGGGCTGTAACAATTTGTTGCTTTTGAATAAAATATGTATTTATGCAGAATTGAAATGGACATATTAGATTAAAGTATGGGCATTGATTTCTAGTTGTCTAGCCCACAAATCGTAATCAGTCTTATACGATTAGTTTCCTGTGTTATCTGGTCGCGTAATAATAACCAGAAGTTTATTGGCCGGTTTCATGGAATGATAAATTGAATAATAATTTATTCCGAACAAGATAAGGCTGTGCACAGATCGCGCGATGAGATACTCTCAACGTGTGAGCGGCTTGGTGTTACACCGATTCGTAATGGAATAATAATATTTTTGTAAAAAAATAACTGACTTAGGTACATCTTCGTAGCCCAATAATACACTGGTAGTGACACTTATAATCCACATTTAATTCAGATCGCACAAAAAGAAATCAACGTCAAAATCTAGCTAACAAATCAAAATAAAGCCTAGCCAAGAACTTCAACACTCTAACCGACACTTATAATTAACTTAAGTAATTTTTTTTAGTTTTTTACATATTTTTTTTGTATACATTATATTTAATTAAGCTTACAATAAAATCTTGATAAGTTTCAGATACTCGAGTACATTCTGCCAGCTCTCTACAACATACATTAACATTCGATGTTGAACTTCGTTTTCGGTGTGAGATGTGGCCAATACTCTGTTTCAATTACGCATAGGGGCTAACAAACTGCGGAGCGAACGGCGCCGCCCCTGATCCCAACCCCTGATGAAGCTATTGGCTTTTTATACCAACCCTACCCTTATCAACAAGAGTTGTGAACAAAAACATACAACAAGTTACTGTGGAAGCTACTAATAGAACACAAATTACTTAGAGGTGTTCTGGATTTTGAAATAAAATCTAAGGTTTGTGGTGAACATGAAAGATTTTATACTATAAGATTTTTTTTTACTATAATTTGAACTGTTTGAAACTAAATTCATGATAGCAAATGATAGCATTCGTATTTATGAAATAACAGAAATATATAAAAGAATGTTCAGAAAATTTATTGGTATCTTTAAAAGTAAATTACACTTAGGCACAGCTGACTGTTACATCTGCTTAATTATTCATTATGTACGCCAACTTAAATTCACAGCTAATGAAAATATACTCCAAGTGATACCTTTTAAATGTTACGAATTAACTGAGACATAATGGAATGAAAAAGGGGAAAATGGTTATTTCATTATTACTCTATCTGTCACTTCGTATGTTGATAAATTTGCTTAACCTATAACTTCACCTACGTGGTTCGAAACTGAGCCACCAATCAAAAACTTGATGATTAAATAATACATATTTATAAAGAAATCCTTATGAACAAAGAGCAATGACGAGAAATTTATCTTGTTACTTCAGATAATGTATAATTTATATCATATCCCACACAAAACTATAACGAAGCTGCAACTGCAACAATAACCATTGATTTGACTAACAACTAGGCGGCCAGATATCAACATGATCTATCTAGCGACAATCGGCGCCATTTACAACTGGGATCAATTAATGCAAGACAAGGACGGAAGTACGCAAACGCATGCGAGTGAAAGAGACAGGCGTCAAGTTATCAATCACGCGCCCGCGCACGATCTCGACGCCCGAAGCGATCGGACGATCTTGCGCTTAATTATTTCTATTATGATATTTAAAATATAATGATTATCTCCACGGATAAGTCTCGCATGGCGAATTCCCACAGTCGTTTTGAATGTAACACGTCTATAAATTTAATGGATGATTGAGAGCTGTAATAAATTAGTGTGTGCAATATGCTCTTCGGATGTTTTTGCGATTTTGCACTTTGGTGCATTGCTCATTGTTCGAAGATGGAATAAATATTTTTTCTTTTGTGCTAGAACAATTAATCCGTTTCAGATTGTTGTGCATTAATGATAACGTCGACTTACGTCATCTTTGTGGTAGCTTTAATTGTGAATTTTCTTAAAATATTTTATATATTTTTTTTTATAATAATCTTCTCCTATTAATTCGACGTCGTTCATATCTTGTACCTAAGCTTCATTAATATCTCATAGTTCTACCATCACGGGCCAAGCTCGTCCATCACTCGTGATCTTATCACCAGATCACCGATCTCCACAATATTAAACCGTTTATACATCCAATGACTGATATTACCCTGTATCTGATTTGTATCTAAGTACCATAATAGTTTGACCTCTGTTTCAAAATTAATTGTTAGAGAAGAGATATCTTACTATGTTGGATTGTTTCGTATCATCCGGATCGATGATCGTGAATGGAGCATTTGGAGTAGTGATAAATTACAATGAATATCAATCGTTACAAAGGATTAATCAAAATAAGTTAAGGTTATGGTCACAGATTGAGATGTAGCGGTGAAGACGCATACAGAGAGTACAATTTGTATCGGGAAATAAATACGCTAAATAATTGAGTTAAAATAATAATTATAATAATTACCAAACCGTAATTACATGAAATACCTGATATATAAAACGAAGGTAATTCATTTTAAACAATCAAGCAGAAGGTAGCCAA
This sequence comes from Xylocampa areola, assembly GCA_935421205.1. NCBI lineage: Eukaryota > Metazoa > Arthropoda > Insecta > Lepidoptera > Noctuidae > Xylocampa > Xylocampa areola. Next base: position 11,681,026 of record OW285218.1, on the reverse strand, counting down.
TTTGGGTATATTCTAAACTGTTCAGTTACTTGCGATACTAAAGCTACTTATTCAGCTTTGTTATTACCATAAACGGTTTAATATATACATAAACACGAAAAACAGTAATTCTTTTATACGTATCGATTGTATTGTCTTCATAAAACGCAGAAATACTTTCACAGGTACTCCGCTCCCGCTGAGCTGAAGCCGCAACCTTAGGGTTGAAATATGTGGGAAGTGGACTTACCTCGCTTTTGCATGAAGGAGAACAGGTCGTCCAGGAATTCCTTCCTTTGTGGATCATCGCTGATCTCGTACAACTGGAATAAAAGAAACATTTTATTGTTTATGGACGTTTTGATTGTAATAGGTCGAATATATGGAAATTGTATTCAATGGACTGTCATTTTTATAAAAAAGAGGGGCAATTCAGAAAGGGTAATGCGGAACAAAAGACCATTTTAAAATAATAGTTAAAACTGTAGTCACATTAAATTATTCTAAAAACGATGTTCATCCTATAAAAAGAAAGAATATTAAGAAGATCAGACTTTTTTGTTTTGTAATAAAAAATGGCGTTTCCCGTAACGGAATGCTATCTAGATACTACATGATAATAACTAAAAACCTGGAAATTCATCCATTCAAGGGCTTATATAAAATATTTATAAAAACACATTTGCGATAACACAGTAGTAATAATGAAGATATTAATATTCCAAATAGGAAACGATGTTCAACGGTGCATAGACACACGTGCACCCGCATAAGTACCGAACATAGGAACTGCATTACACCTCATTCGATTCTCATGGTTAGATATGCGTGTTCAGCTGACTATTCAATTGTACTATTTAGTTATTTTAATAGATAGGTAAACGGCATTTTAGTGCAGGAAAGTATAGGACAAAAGATTAGGGTCCAGAAGGGAGTGGCATAAAGGTTTAGAAAGACGCAGGAGATGCGGAAACAATTTTAGGGGGTAAGGACACAATATTAATAATGGTTAAAAAAAAATTTCAACAATGACAATAAACATATAGATCAGTAACAACTAGACGAAAAACCTTCACCAACACAAAAAACGCACCATTGCGAATTTATTTTTAGTAATGTTTTTGAATTACTAATTTATTTCTTCTGGTTGATGAACAACCTAGTGTCAGAGTTTAAACCGCCCGTAAGCCTCTGAAATGGCTTGACACACCATCGAGATTATTTTAACATGACTATGACTATTCGCAGTTTTGTATAAAAAGGAATCTTGGACGAAATAACAAAAAATCCAATTGCCAAACATTGCAAAAACGTTTAATAACAACTTGAATTAAATAATAAATAACTATGGTATAACTATTCAATATATCAACGCACCTTTACATAATTATGCTGCTTTTTATATTTAATTATATAGCAACCCAGGGGTTCCAGATAAGCCTCCTGGAAGCACTCTAAGTAGCAGAAGGCGTGTCACCGACATCATTACTTCAATATCTGCCATTTAAATGCAGTCGGTAATTTGAATACTGATAAAATGGTCGTATCGGTAACTACCGCAGATAAAATGAACACGCTTGATTGGTCTGGAGGTGGCAAGAGGTTGGTACGTAATATTAATTATTTTTTTGGCGTTTGGAAATATTTTGACGTTATGTACCGGGCTCTTATTAAAATCACACGGTCCTCCGCTAACCTACACCAGACCTCCGTAATCGCAGTGACATTCACCACAACCCCGGCCAGGTTAAGGTCCGTCAAAACCTAATTACCAGCAAGTACTTTTGTTTCGAAAAGATGGCCGGTCTGGCTTATCTAATCACGACTTTAGACTAAACAAAACTCAGATTAATTAACATTTCAGATGTGCGTTACGCCTATGCATTAATTGTATTGATGATTCAAAAAGTCATTGTTTGTCGCCGCCATGGAAAATCCTACCAAACCCGGGATATTGACGAATTAACAACGTCAAAATGCGGCAGACAACGCGAAAGCGCGATATTGACATCATATGCAAACAAAGGGAAACCCGTTAAACAATCACGCGCAACTCGTCCGGTTTACATTGAAGAAGTGTCCCATAGCTTGCAGTGTGCCGGCGCCGCGGTACAAGCGATCAAACACCGAGCTATTTGCATTGCCCGGGCAATTACATCAACGCACTTAGCGCTACGAAGAACTGGGCCGTGGAGAGACAACGAAACGCCATTTGACACTTCCTGTTTCCGTCTAACGCCTTTGTACACACTCATTAAATAGACCGTTCATTTGCAAAAAAGCTATTGCGCATTCCTATTAACCCTTCGAGACATATTCGCCGCGACCAAACGCTAAAACAAATGGAGTACGCTGATCGTTCGTAAATGGAACGTGCTTTTTTATTCCGTGTGTGCTATCCGGCGCTAATCGAAAACGTTCTGGCTGGTGATTAATCGCGGGGGGCGAGTCCGAGTCGACAGTGACGATCGAGAAGATTGATGCGAGAGGCGATCGCCTGTTGCCGCTATTAAGAGTCAAGCCCTCGCTCGCGCAAACGCTTATGATCGTCTATTGACACCGACACGACTAATGTAACAACACCTGGGTAACACGTGTCTAACGATACATAAATACATTTACGGTTTTAGATGCATTCTTCTACTAATTGATTTTGGTTCGCTAAGTTTTACTTAAGCAACCGGTACCTAGGTTAAACAACAGCAATTATTTTAACCGTAACAATGGTACCGAGGACAAAGTAATCTATTTAACAAAAATAAAACCTAAGAATGCGGAATAAATATTTTTCTCTAAAGAACCCCAAACTTAATCGTAAATCAGTCGTAACAGTCGTAACTCACATATAGGGAAAGACACTACATTATGCATTCCAATTATCGCAAAACAGACGTTGACAGTGTTATAAGAGTATTACAACGTCCACTCGAACAATTCCCGGACAAAATATTATTGTATGAAATGACGGGAATATTATCATAACAGGGCCGGGATACTGTCGCCCACCGGCACACATATTTGAATCACAAAACTGGCCGCTAATCTCCGTAATCTCTATTGTGATGTGCCAATTAACGACTCTCCCCTTCCGCTTGAATAAATAAATAAATATTTCCAAAACAAGATCATTGTACCGTGTCAACCGCAGAGAATCAAAAAAGGGATTATTTTCCCATAATATTTTGTAGTCTATTATATTACATACAAAACTGGCTGTAATGTTAGTTCACACATAAAAATACTGTCGTATTTTTTAATTGTGTATGGGCTGCATACACAATTAAGAAATTCGACATTATTTTGCCGTGTTATACAAATTCATTTATAATATCTGTCTGCTGACATTTGTGTTAATTTTACAAATTACAAATAAGGACAAAGTAATAAATAATATAAAACGGATAATTTTATTGATGCGAAACAATATAATTTTGATTACAATGACGATCTTAAATACTAGTGATTGGCGTACTAGTGATCAAAAAGATATCGACAATACGTATAAAGTAAGCCTTCACGATGAATTTAAAGGTCGTTTGATGTATAACAAGAATCTCTAATAGTTGTGGACATACAAAATTACAATATCAACTAAGTTGTAGGATGAAAAGGGGGAATCTTTCTTATCTCACACTTTTTAACAAAATACTTTGAATGAAAATAGCTTAACACAGAATATTGCTAGAAAAATTTACTCTTAAAATAAATCTTGATGACGATTTCACTTTTAAGATAACAAATAAGTCTTTCTAAAAATTAATGCAATCATAAGAAGATTTGAAAGCCTCGCAACCCCAATGCGAAAAGAAACATCGATATCGATGATTCGTTACAAAGTTCGATCCGATCACAAATATAATCGATCGCAAACGTCAATGCTTGCAACAGCATTTACGATCGCATTGCTTATATACGACAATAAGCGCCAATCATTGACGTTTGCCCGATGTCGTCAACAATCGTAGCCCCATACATGTTTTATCGATGTGGCCTTTAACTCAAGGTGATTCTAAATCAATCTTCTATAAGTTATTTATGTGCAGTAAACTTCTACAAAATCGATGTCTAACTAATCAGTTGCCTAACAGTCAGGTGACATAAAATCTAGATTATTAGGTTGATCTAACTGCTGATACTAACATTTTACGAATGTTGTCCGATAGATTTTAAGTGATTTTTCATTCACTGTTAGTTAAAGGTGTGTTATCATACAACTAGTAATTAATGTACAAAAGTTACGTAACATTAACTTTTTTTTTAAGTAGGTATGTATTTTTCGGGATTGTAGATTTAAATTCTGTCAATGACCATATTTTTCTTTCCACGAAATGTAAATATAACTTCAATAATATCTAACCAAACTCCGCCTACGAGTTAACCTATTTACTCCTCGAATCCTAAAAAACAATAAGAATTACATAAACCAGACAAAGCAACACATACACTGATATATCGAATAAAATAAATCAATTTTCCACAAATAGGACGAGGTGTAGTCACCATTACGATTATATTGGAAACATTCGATTGGACACACGTAGGCGAGTCTACTCTGATAGACTATTGTGTATGTCGATAGATTTATGAACAGATTTTTACAACTTATAAGACCTTCATTGCAACTACATAGTCTCGGATTTTAATAATAAATATAATTGAAGTTGAGAATTGGAATGTTGCTATTTACTATTTAGAATATTAACTTAGTAACAGCACATGAGTTAAATTCTTTTCATGTGGTAACGGCACTACAAAGGAGTGTTTATGCATTATCTACAAATCTACTTCTCAATCAAGTAAAAATTATCTTATCGATATCGATATAGACAAGTATTGCTACAGTAACTAACAAGCTCGAACTAGACAATGCTTACAACTTTCTTCAAATCCCAATACAGGTTACAATATTGATATCGGTTCCGTTTTCGTAACCACTAAGTCACACACAGGTACATATAAACTCGTGAAATTCAATACGATTTACACTAACACTTGTCGACACATGGGCGCTTACATTAAATAACATTTTAGACAGTGCGAACGAACTTGGATGGCGCGCTAACCTGCGCCCGCGCTGTGCCGCGAGACAATTTCAAATTGCTTGCAATAATTTAAAGGCGTAATATTTAAGAAGGATGCGTTTATAAATAAACTCGTGGTGGGTATCTAAACATAATAGTAACAGCGTTTATGGTAATGTAAGAGATTTACACTTATTGCTTTTGATGGTTTACGGGAGAAATTACTGTATAAATCTCGGTTTGCATACAATATGGTTTCTTAGACTAGTTTCTGCATTTCGTTCGTGTTGTTTAATAACAAGTTGATTGATGTTGCGTTAACGTGTATGATTTATTGCGTTTTGTGTTTATTTTTTTGTGTTCATTTTAGGAAATTATTACACACCTATAATTATTTTAAACCGTCCTCATTGGTCTAGTGAGCGTGAAATCCTGGTTTCGATTCTAGGATCGGACAAACTGTTATTGAGTTTTTCTGTTAGTAAATTCTCAGTAGCCTGGTTGATGGCAATAGGCTGACCACCTATTTATTACATACCCCCTCGGCGAATACAGGCATGTCGCTATGCTATGTTACCTCTCTATATTTTCTTTTTAGCATTTCTGTTATGTATTGTTCATCAGGAATACTATTTATTAAACACATTCACTAAACCTAACTGATTTTATTGTTTCTGACATTATTTTTACCTTCAAACTTCGAATATCCATCAACTCTTACCTAAAACTCTTAGATTTATTTGTCCATCATCAATATAAATCAAAACAATGTTTATCAATACCCTTTGAAATTATCAGAACACAAACTGACAGCAGTCATTACGACGCAAGTTCAAAATAAATACATAGCAAATAAACGTGCGATGGACAGTCAGCAACATAAGCAAATTAATATTTCGTAATATTCAAAAACAAACATCATAACATAGCATCACGCCTATATTCCTCGAAGGGGAAGGTAGTGGTGTATACTCACTTGTACAACCCACATTTTACCAACGCTATTGCCATCTTCACCTTGCCCATCCTGGGAGTCGAACCCAGGACCTCCTGCATAGCAGTCGCGTTGAAACCACTAGACCGACGAGGCAGACATATTTAAAGTGACTTGTTACAAGGCTAAAATTATTTTATTAAATTATGTTTCTGCTTTTGACTACCTACTCACATGATCTTAAGCGATGGTCCGAATTTTTAATATTCACAATTTAATTATTTTATAAAATGATACAAAACCATACTTTGATAGTTCGAAGAATACTTTAATTTTACGAATTAACTATATGAAACTTTTTGTGTTACAAATGATAAATATTATCATACTTAAGTCGCTGACTTTACCTCTTAAGGAAATTGATTTTCCATTGCGACGAAGGTTTAACAATGACAATGTTTCATTGCAATCAGTCAGTACTAAAATGGAAATGTCTGTTCGTGTATTCGCGCACATTATGACGATAATGTGACCTATTTGTGAGTACATATCGCTTAAATACTATAATTATTGACGCCGCAGTTTTCCGTTTGTAATAAATTAAAATGTATTGATAAGTGTCAAATGCGAAGTTGTTGTAGATTGTCGCAGTCACGCACTGCTGGTACCCAAGATAGTGTAGAAATATGAAGCGATATCAACGATACCATTTAATGAAGAATAGAAAAGAAGTAGGAAACACCTGGATTTTTGAAACCCTACTATAGTACATGCGAATCATGCTTATACATAATTTAGCTATTTATTTGATAGCAATGAAGGAGCTTCTACTGATATAACAAATTATCATAAAATAGACCAAGTAACTGATACCACGGTAGATTATTTATAGCAGTTCCTTAATGACCAGCAATAATTATGAAAACAATAGATGAAGGAATGTTTGTTATCAATTACAATTTGAAGACAAGGCAAAAAGGTTACAGTATTAATTAAAGACGGTATTATGGTATTTCAAATGTTTGTTGATTTAAAGTGATTAGAGATTTGCATGTATCTTTATTTCAAGAAAAGAGTAATAAGGATTTATTGTCATTCAGCTTAAATCAGACCCAAGAATTGATTAATACAATGATAATAAGTAAATATTTGGTAGTAATAACTAAATAATTGATATACTATGGTTATAAGATCGTGAGAAACGTGCAGGAGTTAATCAACTTCCCACACACAACGATTTAAATAGAGTACATGATAACAAATAATTTGCACCAATGCAACTGCATTGTAATAATGTAAGTAGAGTCAATGTAACCACAAAATGTAAACGTTCACGAGGCTCACGATTATATTAAAACCAATTACTATGTTAATATAACTATTAATTTCTACATGAATATCAATCCTTATTGTAAATAAATTCTCTAATTAAATCTAACTACTTTAGTTCCAACAGGCAAAGTCGTTAATACATGGGATGTCTTAGAAGTCGAAGCTGAAGAGAAGGATACGACTGATGACTGCTTATTTTTCGTTAATCAAATAACTTAATAAGTTCGTAATTTTAATTAAGATACGTTAGTTTTCTCTCAAAACTATAACAGTATAACAGATAGACACATCACTAGTTAGCGTAACCGTTATTAGCAATGAGTCAGTAAAAGCTGAAATCAATAGAATAATGAAATGAGAGAGAGTTGTCGGAGAGCCGGCAGGTGTCGCCTGTGTATTGTATGTAGCACAGTTTTAACCGGAGCTGTAATGAAGTAAACAAACGTTGCTCGGGTGTGTTACAAGTTGTAAGTGTAAGCGATATGGCGAGTTCTATTGTTTAAGTAAAAGTAAATCCACTTAAGATTCACCGGTTCGAAAACAAGTGCAAAGTTACATGGGGAAAGTGAGGAAAGTTATCATTAGTCTTTTAGGACTTCCTTTTATTATAGTGAGATACCTCGGAAGTACAGACTAATATGGAAGCTCGATGATTTGAATCTTTTTATCCTATAGCTGGTAAATAATATAGTCACCATGAATAACCGTAGGCCTCTGACATGGCTTTACACTCGTTGATTCTTATATATTTTGAATTATCTATTATGTTTTTAGTGAAGACAAAAAAGGTATAATTCCTTCAGTTAGAGTTAAACAAGGTTGTCAGAAAATAAATGCATCTTATCTATGATCATTCTTCCACAGAAACATCTTAAGCATGACAGTTACCCCTGAAAATCTCAAAACAAAAATTCATAATTTATAAGTTTTCTTACGCTTTCGCCTATGACTTATTATAATACACGCATTACATGTAAAACACGGCAAAGTAGCCGAGAGGGCGTTGGCCGCAAAAACAAAGCCTCAATTGATACCGATGTCTAGTGTCGAAACCAGAGCGTACCAGCTTACCTAATGGAGGACCAGTGATGGCGTATGGAACCAAATGTCCGTTACATTATAACAATGAGCTCTGCCGTAACTGTTAATTTATAATGTTTGGCAAAGTTCTGGTGAAACTGAGTTCTATATACAGTTAATGGGTTGATGAAATGAAATCATTTATTCTGTAACAGGTCTATTCAATACCCTTTTACATGTCGTTTTATCTTAGGTTTTCGCGATCACTACACATTATAATAAAACCACTTTTAACCGAATTAATCGCGTGTATTATTGGTTTTTCTTTTTCCTGACGTTTCCTGACACTTTGCACCGTTCGTGGACGCATTATGACTTGTCTTTTACATCACATTTTGTATCTAGAAGGCGGTACTACCTCTTAAAAGAAATACTGAAACAAACTTTGAGATCAAGGTCTGTTATATTTATATTTTAGTAAACTTAAACTGAAAGAACCTCGGTGCTTAAAGAGCGTTATGAGATGCTAACCGTGCTTTTTACACTTTTAATTCCATAGGCAATTTCTACTTGATTACCCATACACGAATTCTTGTTGTAATACTGTTGTGAATTCTTAAGAACTAACAACGACCAAAAGTTTAAAACTCTTGGTTTCCTCATGAATGAGTCGTCCACAATCGGTGCGTACGCTTTGATAGCGAGTATGAAAGCGCTAAGTGATTCCCATCCCAAATGTTTACCCATAAATTACTCCTCATTTGAGAGCCAGTACTTTGCCAGATTGATAGGTTACATCGCACACACTTGTGTAATTACACGTGCATTTCAACCTACAATTAGATTAATTTATACGTGTTTGATGTTGATTTGAATTATTAATGGTTTTGAAATATCATTCTGTGGGAGTGGGAGTGCTGATAGATTCGTTTGCTCTCGTTTTCTGTGTAATGATTTCATTGATTCAAATGTGATGGTTTTTACTGTTGAATGTTTAATGTAAACCAATCCACTTCTCTACTGAATCATCATCATACACCGGTTCTGTCCACCCACTACAGGTACATGCCTCAATTTTACGTCGTTCTTCTAAATTTCGAGCCTGTCCAGGTCATCTTTACTACCTTAACTGTATGCCATCCCCTATTTGACACAGGTCTTACGTATACTTCATGTGTCTACTCTCTATCTGCCACCATACCTTCAGGGATTTTGTCACCTTTTATCACTACTACATTAAGTCAAATGCCCTGCTAAACCTCTCATGAGTTTAGATACTATAGTATCTTAGTACTATATATATCTTTATTTTCTTCTCGAGCTTTGCTCATTACATGCAATAAACCCCTCTGATCCTATTTAATGACGGTGTATTCATCGTCATATTCTTCACAAAGTAATCTTAAAATATCAAAACGACGCTGTTACTCGTAACGCTCACCAGAACCTTCCAGAACAGCAGTTTCGGTACAAGTTGAGTCTTTGTACAATTAATGACACATGTATATACTCTTATACATTATATACTTGGCCACATAGTAGTGTGGCTTATGTCCATTGCCGGATAGCGCCCTCTGGTGGTATTATTCCGGGCAAGTAATTGCGTAATTGACGAAAACAATACGCGTTTGTGGTCATCAACGCATGTGGACAACGATTATTGGACACTGGAAGCGGTAGGGTGGAGATTCGTCTATTTGAATGATGACTAGACTTATAAGTTATGCGAGTATTTATAAATTATCACTTGCTTAAAACAGGAAGTTGAAGGAAAACATCGTGAGAAAACCACACCTGTGAGGTGTTCTCGATGGTGTGTAAAGCCATGTCAGAGATCTATGGGTGATTTAAACTTGACACTAGGTTGTTTATCAACCATTCGATAAATATAAGACTAGACTTATTTCAGAATTAAAATAAATGATCTGTTTCTAAATTAAATATTCTGCAGAAAGTTTTGTACATATAATACTTATCGATATATTCAGTTAAAACCTTCTTATTTACCATTAAATAATAGCTTAAGTAGACCAAATCTGAGAGCGGATTTCGGCTAAAACTGTGTACCTACTATAAATCTAGTAGAGAAAAATAGAAAAAGAAAAAAGCAATTCAAAAGACTTTTAAGATTTAAGACTGAAACACAGATTACCACAGAACCTACTGTAATTTGCACAAATATATGATTTGGATATATCATAGGTCATATACTACGCAAGACATATTTTCCCTATCAGAAAATTACTTAATGTCCTCTAAAAATTGTGACAGATAGATTGTAAGATGATGAAAAAAAATATACTTTTATAAATTATTCAATGACGATTAAAATTGTAATAAAACAATTTTTACCCCAATTTAATTAATACCACTTCCGTATTCCCTACATCGGTGGCCTCTCTATAGAGTATACACGATTACACGCCCTCTCTTTGATCTCCAATTAGATGAACATTTTGGGGTTCCGCATATCTGCCGTATGATAGGGGAGCCTATTGTAAATAAATATGTTGCTGCTCAGCCGACTATGCTGAGGGTGTGAATTACTTTCCCAACTGTGGTAAATTAGATCATTTTGTAGACGGGAATTTATTGGTGATCATTATTTTTTGTGTGGTGTTTGGGTAATTTGTGGTTTTCGAAATGGCGACACCTAAAAGTCCCAACACTTAATTATTAAAAATCTTGGAAGTATATAGTATATATTTATAAGAAAGGTAATAATTTCAAGTACTCAATAAAAAAAACTTCTAACAATATAAATTATAATACAAAACATAAACATAACTCGTTCACTTGCTCCCATTTTATTATTTCACATTAATCATCACAAGGAAAACAATAACAATTCGTAAATATAATAATAATCAATCTGAAATAATAACGTGGCACTAGGGCGGGCGGCACGAACTAGGGCGGGGAAAATTAATCCGCCCGCAAAGCCTCGTATTGCCGCCCGCAATTATCCACTGAGGATTAAGTCGGTTGTCGCCGGTTTTAGCCGGTTAGAACCGGTTTGGTCGAGTGTAAACTAGTATTGATGAAATAATACGTGGAGATGTTAATATAATGTTGGTATAATAATAATATACGAATGGAATTGTGAGATGTTTGTCTGTGAAGTTTCAATATTGTATAATTACTATCTGCGTATTAATTTAATTATAGTGTTAAATCTACTCAGAACATAATTACAGTTAAAAAATATGGCGTTCCTTCTCAGAGGTAGAAACGCTTGTCATATTGACTGTCATTAAATGCCTATTTGCCTATTATCAAAACAAACAATTTAATTTCAAAACAGATGATAATAATTAAAACACCTGAAAGTAAAACCACCAAAATACCACACTACACCTACACTGCATTGACAACTGTAGCTTTACTAAAAGAATTTATTCCGTGAAATAAATTGAAAGAATTCGTGAAAACACCTTGAAATTGAAAACGGAACCGAGAGTCTTTCAGATCAGTTTGACCGATAAATTGTCGATTTAAACGTTGTGTTCGGCATTTCTATAAAATAAAAAGCCTCAATAGGAGAACTAACTCGTAAACGAAAATAAAATAGCAATCATAAAGTAAAAAGGCATAACTCTATCTAAATAGAGCATAGGTAGCAGTGATAGCCTAATAGTACGACCGTTGGACTGGAAAGTCAAAGGTCACAAGTTCGAATCCAAGGTACGCGCAACTGTCTTTTCGAAGTCATGTGCGTATTATAAATTAACTATGACTTGCTTAAAACGGTGAAGGAAAACATCGTGAGAAAATCAGCACACCTGAGAGATTCTTCTCGATGGCCGTAATATCCCTTTTATACTTAGAAACGCAATCTAGACTTGATTTAATATATTTCTTAATTATGTACAAATCGCAAAAGTTTAAAACCAGTTTCCAGTACACCTCTACTCCCTTCGAAAAATACAGGCGTGATGCTATGTCTATGTATTATTATTGTTACAATCATGATAATTTTTAAGTGAAACCATTTGTTTTGGCGGAACTCATTACCTGCCCGTGATGAAAGCATTTCTTGGCTAATTGAAAAGCTTCCTCGGTCTAAATTTATCGTATATTTGGCTTCTGATTTCTACGTACTTTTCGTTGCTACATTACAAAAAACAACATATAATAAGTATAATTAAAGTCGGATTTGCTATGAAGCCTTTGTCCTACAGTAACAGTATAGGCTACATGGATAGATTGCTATGTATATATATCTGGTTCTTTCTGTTTTTTAACGTTTCATCGCCGGCGATGACGAATGACTATTAAAATAATATGCCAGATTGTTGGTAATGACATCGTATGTGGTCACCCAATGTATTCATGTAGGTAACACAGTGGACTGCCTCGTTGGTGTAATGGTCCCAAGCGAGACTGCTGAGCAGGAGGTCTCGGGTTCGATTCCCGGGACGGGCAAAGTGTTATTGAGTTTTTCTGTTAGGAAATTCTCAGTAGCAGCCCGGAGTTTGGAATTGTGTCCATTTGATGGTAATAGGCTCACTAGCTTTGGTGAAATGTGCGTGTACAACTGTGTACACCTCTGCCTACCCCTTCGGGGAATACTGGCGTGAAGCTATGTAACACAGTGGAAAACATTTTTTCCAAATGCTTTTTTTTTATAAATGAATATTTAACAATGAATGAATAAATTAAGGGCTCGTGGCTAAGTAAAAGCCGCACAGAGCCGATCGATCGAGGTTAAGCTGCGCTTACCACGGTCGGTCTGTGGATGGGTGACCATAATTTCACACCGAGACCCCTCCGTGCCTCAGAGAGCACTTTAAGCCGTCGGTCCCGGTGGTCAAAATAAGATCTATGACAGCCGTTACGAGTAGTCAGACGCCTGAACGTCTGACAACCAGTATGACATATGGAGGTCTGATAGGCAGTCGCTCCATGTAAAATACTGGTATTAAGCTGCATACGGTTTGACTAGAACCCAACCCCAATGTTATTGGCAAAAGGCTAGGCAGATTGTATTTTTTAATAAATGTAACCCTTCGCAAGAATCTGTGTCATAAGTGCGTTGACAGACACAAATCTCACATGCATACTCATCCAGGCCAGGAAGATTCGAAGACCATATGGCATACAAATATTTGTTCTGTGCGAGAAGCGAACCCGCGACACAGCACAGAACCTATCAATCAATACCCGTGCCATAAGACACTTTAACTAACTTGACTGTTATAAAAATGTTAGTTACACTTTAATAATTTAATAACAGTTATTAGAACAAAACCATAACCTTTGACATAATATATGACGTCGCCATAAGACGTTTTAAAATATGGAAGAAGAATTCGCGGTGGTGAGCAGAGGTCGAGATGGCTTAGTGGTCAGAGCGCCTGGAGTATTTATCCGGGAGGCGCAGGTTCGAATCCTATTCGCGACCGTATTCTTTTTCCATTTAATATTGTAACTTTAGAGTTCGCTAAGCATGCGTTAATGCTTTTCAAAGATTTATCTTAAAAACCATAACCGTCTCCATTACATTTCTAATAAATTACCGTCTTTTTTGACGTTTCATTATTCTCCGTTTTTAACATTCTGTACAATATTATATATTTTTCCAACATTTCCCTTGGTGTTTTCACCTCGCATTCGCATAGGAAACACGCTAACCGTCGGTCAGCGCGTGTCGGAGGCATTAGCGAGTGACGCACACAATCACACATGCATGCGCCAGCGCAACCATTCAGACACACGTTGTGTAAGGCCCGGGCTTCACAACACTAAGTATAAGAGCTTGGGCTTTCCGATTTGTTAAAATAAGTAGGTATGTGTTTTTTGTTAAAGCGTTTTTGGTTATTTATTGTATGCTTAATACATTACAAACATTGTCTCCTCATCAGTAAAATATTGTTGTTCGAATTTTCCAACCATTACGATTTGTTTCAGTGATTTAATAATGAAATATTTAATATTGTTTAGTAGCTAGATATTGTATTTATTTGCATCCATTGTAATGGACTTCCGCAAAGTAACGCCTGAATCTATTCAATAATATTGTTTTAACATTTAATTTTTGTTTAAATTGAATGTTAAAACAGCTGATAATTTTATTCCTCAGCAGTTAATAATTATAACTCATGCAAAAACTGGAGGTAACAGCCCGCATCGTTAATAAAAGTCCAATTTCCTGTATTACAAGTTGATAGTATATCTTGTTAAAAATTATTTAATCTAATTGATTTACAATGACGTCTTACGAAAGTCGCATCTACACATAAAACAAACGCCATCTAAACATTACAAGCCCCGACGATAATTTACAATGATTTCTATTTAAACAAATTATTCAAACGCTGTGCCTAAATAATAAAACGTGTTAAATTCTATACGGTGTTTGTATGTACAACATTAACACATAGACATAAAGATCGCACGTTAACGTATTCACAAAGGCAAGATTTTCACCGTATAAGGTGCTTAATGAATACACACTACATGGAAACGTGCATTTATTGGTCCCGCGAACGGACTCCAGTTTATTTGCAGGTGTAACGCTCGGTCAACGCTCTCCGGTCGGCTGTGTGCGTCACCAACACACCCTCGCGCCAGCAGTACCAACATAGTTGTTCACACACGCGCGGGGCGAGGGGATGACCACACCGCGCTGAGCGACGACATGCTAATTTCTTAGCAAGCCCAACAATCGCTCTGCTGTACGTATAAATACAAATGACACCCGGCTCCAGGCGTATTTGCAATACTTTTGTTACTAAGAACCTATATGGCCTTACGATTATGACTATACCTATACTTTACTTTGAAGTTCTTTACTCCAGATAATCTTGCTTCATGTCGTCATTACTCAAAAGTCTTACAGTTAAAAGTTAGACCAATAAAATTTAAGTGATATGTAGTGATAAATCAATGGGGATAAAGAAGGGTTCTAATCCGATCATTAAGATATAAATGTTGTCGTTATAAAATCATCCGTTTCACGCATTATCCGGTGATAAAATGAAGGTGCGTCATAAAAATAAACGGACACGAGTTTGACCTCCCCTGACAACACAATCAGTAGACGTTGTCACTTGGATAAGAGGTTTAGAAACCTACCTGAATACAGGAACAGCTCCTTTAACTATTAGCTCTTCACCACTAAAAGCGTACAAAACGAACGCTTTGGAATATAGCATTTTCTACGTACCACTTTTTACATTATTGTCAGGTACACTTAATCAGAGATTGATCGATTATGGGCTTAATTCTCACTATAAATTATGAAAAAATTTATTATTATTAACTTTTGGAAAGGTCTACATTTTGTTGATAAGTATACCAGTGTGCCAGAAATTTTATTTCTTCTGCTTTTTTTCTTCATTCCTTGGTTGCCCTAAGTTTTCCAAAGTGCAAATGACAAACCAGTGCCTTTTGATCACTAATCGGAAATCTTAAGAATTGGAAAAAGCCAGAGTATAGTTATCACTAGAGTATATTTCACTTCAAGGACTTAATATAGAGTCCATAATAACTCCTTTTAAAATCCCGGAATAATAAACACGCAGTAATCATTCCGAAGTGTCTTGTATGACTTGAACTAGATTCCGGAATTTCGGGGGTATTACACGCTCTCTACTTGTCTTCAGTAATTTACTCTACCTATTTCGATCTCTAATTAATATACAACCCCGAAACGACAGCTGACTTCTGCAATTGAATCAATCCAAAAGCTCACTTTCATAATATAATGTTCTAATATCATACAAGTGGGTGCTAAACCACGTGACGAAATCGTTTAAGTAGACCCGATTTACCCCCAAGGGTAGAGTTGCGATCAGCTATTCTTAGCGCATGGACCACCCGGCATTTACATAGCTTCATAACACCTACCACTCTAACATCACTGTATGTTTTAGAACCTAATTTCTAAGTAGGTATTCCAAAAGCTTAAGTCAAAATGACACGATATTATACGCCTATAAAATGCCACATAAATCACGTAAATTTATACCGGATCCATTTTTTTAATCCGTCCGTTTCTCGTTATTAATTTGGTATCGTTTTATATTAAAACTATAATTAACTTCCACATAAAAAGGTCCCTTTAAACAGATCGCCAGTTTTTATTAAGCGATTTAATATTCATATAAATCTTATACGCTTCATTCCACTATTTTATTACTAATTTATTTTATATTGTTTAAGTCAAGCATTCGAACCCGTTCGTTCGCTTATTTTCTTTTTGATCTTTGAATTATTAAAATGAGCATTCTATAATATTTTTATGTGCCAATATAAAACTGCAGACTATTGTAATCTCGGAGCAACAAAGTAACTGTGAATGTGAGTTAACTTAACTACATTGTGCACCTACATATGTACTGTATTATTATAGACTAATTACAAATAAGATTTATCGTTGCCAATATTTTCTTTAATCTTTTATAACAAAATATTCTTAAATTAAGAAAAAACTAACGTCTTTTCTTAGCATTAATGTCCATAATTAACTTTGAAATCATTTGGGGTCGTTAGCGCGCTCGATTGTACGAATAAACAAAATAATAATTATAAAATAAATTAAACAACGAAATGCACACACGAGTATCTAAATGATATAAAATTAGTGGAATTATGATAATACTGTAATGTATAAAGAGGATGTTGATAGATAACAATAGGATGCTTGATAATGAATACAAAATATTCAATCGATACCTAATCACCCCATTTGTACAGGAAATATTTGTACTATTTCATAAATCCAAGTTAGTAGTCAGATTTATAACTTTAATATGCAAGAGATAACTATTATAAGTTATAAATTGCTCATTTGTAATAATTACGATAAACGAATTATTGGAACACGAATTGTTAGTTATTAACCCGTTACTGTCATTGTTAGATATATTAAAAAATATTGTTTTACCGAAACTAAAAAACAAGCTTTCTTTATATAACAAACAAGCTTAAGGTATTCTAAACCCATTGAATAATTAACTGATTATTTAATTTAATTAAACAGCCAACCTTCTTCTTATCAACTTCGAAAAAATTCGGCATCTTCGGAGGCTCGCTGTGCGAGTTCTGATGATGATGATGACGATCCTCCATGAAGGTGTTGAAGAAATCCATGAATTCCATTTAATAGTACTCCTATCAAAGTCCAGTAACTCACTCAAAACAACAATACGAACTCGATTATTTACCGCGAACCAATAATTCAAATATGTAATAAGGCGAGCGCGCGACATAAACACGTGCACAATGAAGTATGGCGGCACGCCAGACGTCTTGCTCTTGCCAACATCCGATATAAACTAAATTGAAAATTGGAAACAAAATGCAATGTTCGAATCTTGATATGACAATAATAGGCGAGACAGAGATAAACAGAGTGGCGAGGCGCGAGCGGGATGGAATGACCCACGAGACGGCTCCGCTCCACCCCATCGACATTGGCGGCGCAGGGGTTGTCGCCAGACGAGATCGCTACGAAATTTAAAATTCCTACCTGCTTACTAAACCTAAACAACATAGATCCACACAAACGATTATGACCTTTATTCCGAATAAGAAACATTTCATTTTTATGTACAGCTACAAGATAATTAAGCTTTTTCACGACTACATTTTTTAAGTTGTAATTATAAATAGCAAACGCGTGGATACAATGCGCAAGGCTATTCTGAGAATTTGTCTTGTTTTATAATATAACATTGATGATTGAAAGATACTGTTTTAAATTAGTTCGTGAATTGTGAGCAAAACAACACATAAAAGTACAAAGAGATTCTTAGATATGTATTTATGTTTTCAAACAACATTTAGGTTAACACAATCGTAATTTACCATCGGTTATACCTATTGAAAACCAATAAACACTACAGTCAACGACACGAACACGCATTAAAAGCGTAAACGAAGATATGATTCGGTATGAACAAATAATTCATGCATCATACACCTAACAGTAAAACCCTTGAATATTTTGGTGTTAACGTATTAGGTGAGGCTGTGAAGAATCCATAGGAAACTGCGATAAAAAATAATAGTTTAGCAATGACCTGTCAATAATCTCCAACACAGCACCAGCACACAGACCCTCAGGAATTGTATAATTGTACAGGCGATGAGGGGTCGTATAATAATTTCGGCACAAAATTATTTCGTCGTTTCACAATAATCAATTAAATGCCGACTATTGAAATGTCATAGGATTGCATGGGGCGAGTTTATCTTGTTATTGATATCTTTATAAATGGGGTAAAGTGGGCGAATCTGGTCATACGGGCACTTGAATTGATACGGGTGGATTTGGCAGGGTTAGCCATGTTGTGACAGGTCCATTGAGACATTGAACGGGTTAACTATTCATTGTATAGATTCTTTGGAAGTTACTTTCTATACTAATATTGAAGTCTTTCCCGTAGGACTTTAGCTAACTCATCTTTGATGGTTTAATTCTGCATGATTAAGGTAATAAAATATGTATCGTTGGTTTATTTCTATACCAAAAAGTTCATTTTTACACCCGTATACTCTACTGTATCTTTTCTGTCATTGATATACATAACGGGATATTTACCATGTTTATTAATTATATCCAGTCTCCGACATTTACTTTAACCTATTACTAGCGTGAAGTTACGTTTCGCCTACATAAGCCATGTAAATTTATTATTTGGCGTCCTAGTAGAAAAGTATTTTTTTTTTTTACTTACAAAAAAATACTTAATTAGCCTTTATATAAACCATCTGTGTTTTTTTTTCTAAACAGTGGTGAAAACCGCATCAAAATCCGTTGCGTGGTGTTGGGGGACTTAGCGGATAAACAAACAGACAGACGTGGAAAGCGACTTTGTTTTATATTATGTAGAGATTATTGTAGTATATATTTTCTGAATAAAATATCTATGATACATAAGCAGGCATCAACAAAATCTTTGCATAAATCAACTTCAGTACAATTAAGTACAAAAAGTGCAACTATTATAAATTACCGCATTTCGTATATTTCTTTCTGGAATGTACTCCAGTGCCGTTATTTCTGGAATCCTACAAACAGGCACCGAAAAAATCCCAATGACGTCATACCACCCCTTCTGAGATTGAAAAACACAACCATTGAACAAACGGTACATAACTTTTCTTTCAGTATACATATATTTAGATGGATTTTTTTTATTTTGTGTTTATGAGTTTGAGTATTTCTGCTGTTTTGATTATATTTTATCAATTTATTTCTTTGTTATTCAAATATTATCAATAGTGTAACTGTTCGTTCACTATGAATAAATACATATTTACTTCTTCCGTAAAATACCTTTTCAATAGCTTAAGCCAATTCTTTAAGCTCATCTATTTACCTACCTGCATCAAGCTATAAAACAATTTCAACAATAATAAAATTTACAACTCAATGTACACGATACGATTCACTATCACCGAAACTCACTATCCGAAACATAATAATATCTAACTGCAATAAAAATTACAATAGAATGGGTCTCTGGGTAATTCTGGCAAAAAAGTTTAAATAATGATTAAAATATTATTTTTGTACGCACAAACAATAGGCGGGCAAAGAATCTTTATTATCGGAAAGGAAGTCAATAGATACGGGGCATTATTGGACACGATTCTGGGAAATATTCTGTGAAACTATGAAACAATGGAACCAGACGGAGACCAATAGTTTTTATTCACCATGTGGGTGAGATGGAAGATGTACAATAAAGATTTAGTACAATACAATTACAATGAAATGGATTCAAAAATTCCATCGTAACGCGTAATCAGAAACAAATGTTAAAGTTTAAATACACGCTATGTTAACATTTTTGTGTGAATACTTGTTTATGAGTCACTTTTCGGTAACTTTTTGGGTATTCTATCAGTAGGTTTACTACAAATAAAAATTCATTATTCATTCAATTCCTGACAGTTATCCATATTCATTATTTTTCAGTGGTTAGTAGACGCGTGCATTTTTCGGGATTGCCCGTCTAGATTCGAACTCGAATGGAGCCCTTAGTGAGCTGCTCCCGCGGCGGTGTGGTGAATCAAAACCAATCCCAAAAAATCACGTGAATAGTTACCGATTAACAAAAAATAATATGTAACCGTATTACTGAAGCCGTTGAATGGAACCTACTCTACTAAAATAATTTGAGTACGGTTCGCAATCGACCTCTGACATGACATAGGCCAACTGACCCGTGAGTGTCTGGTCTAACTTTAGCATCAGCCCTTCGAGGAACAGACAGGATAAATATAAAACGTTAAGGATTCATAAAAATATTTAGACCAGATGAATATTTACATTACTCTTGAACCATTTAACTATCTACTCCAAAATGCGTTTGTAATTAACATTCTTATAACTGATATTATTGTATAGGGTTTCAACTAAGGCGCTTTATGCCATCGCAAAGTAATGTCTTTATCAGTGCACCAATCCGTAACATGTAATTAGAGTTTTGAGATAACGCTTTGTAACAAAAAACAAATTTAATAGTTATAATTCCTGAATATTTTTACAATGATCAATACCGTCTGGCTAGGCTGTGATGCACCTATAAGAATTGTTTCATCACCATTGTACGGGATGAAATTAGTTGCAATAATTGCATTCACAATAGCTATTTGTGAATGTTTTCTACCCCACAGATAGTAATAGTATCATCCCTAATTGCCTTTTGCTAACACTCGTCGTTTCGCACAGGGTGAAGATTTATCGTCGCGCGATTTTAATTAACACGTGATAGTCGATAGTTCCCGATTGCCCCAATCTCCCCTCGCGGTAAGAGTAATTAAGTTCATGATAGCTCAATGTTTGGGTGAGTTCGGGAAAAGTGTGACGTGATCAAGAGCCATTACGGAGGAGAGTGATCGGTCGACAATGAAACAACATCGATAAAAGCTTGAAAACAATTATGTTTTAAAATGTAATACAAACAAATCAACATCTGTAAGCAATTAATCGAAATAATAATCATTACATTACCGAGATAAATACAAAACAAAATAATATATACCTACATATATCATAGAAATATGGTACTCTTGTGATTTGCTCGATATCTATGGAAATAACATAATGTAATAATGACAAGTAAATGAATGAAAACAAAACCGAATCCGAATTATGAGTACATTGATTTAACAATTTTATCACAATCTTTACTAAAAGTGAAAACGTTTGCCGTTTTACTGCAAATTTAAATCAAGCTAAGATTAAAGGTATTTCAGAAAAACAAAATAAATATATTTTACAACTTCTGCGTGTTATAAAAATTAATATTGATGAAAGAATTTTATTTTAGCATTAGCTTTTTGAATGCCTGCCTACATTCAAGATGGATCTTAAGAATACAGTCATAAAACATACTTTTATTTGGGCTTTTAATGTCACGATTTCGGTTTTGTATAATAATATTATGAAATTGTATTGCTATGGTGATTCTATTCGTTTTGTTTCACGTGATGAAAGTAAACGTGAAATAAATCGGCGGCTTATCTTCCCACATAAGTTGTAAAAGTCTTCTAAGAAGAGGGTTAAATGGTTTTCAACAGATAACGACCGGCAACACATTACTAGCCCTACTTACGAATTGTAAACAATTACTAGAAGCTTCTAGTTTGTTCCACCTGACTGATAAAGAATTAAAAGAATATTGCTCATCAATTCGAAATATATAAGTAGTTATGTACCTGTTATATGTTATTTTGAAGAAACATTTACATGTTTGGAACACATTTAAATCTAAAAAAACAGTGAAATAGGTAGATTTTTTACAGGTTAGACACGGCAGCATAACGCAAACGTCACTACATTTTTTTTTTGACAAAACTAAGATTATTATTTTGCTACGTACCTACTCAAGCCAATTTATTTTATAATGTCGTTTCGATATCAGCTTTCGGCATTTGTGATCTGTATGCTCATATTTCTAGTTATTAGATATGCATAACATCGTGCCTATATTCCACGAAGCAGTAGGCAGAGGTGTATACAGTTGTACACCCAAATTTCACCGATACTATTATTAAGTCCCATGTAATAGGCGGTGAACTTATTGCCATCAACCCGGCACAATTCGAAACTCTGAGAAACGCTACTGATAATTTTCTAACAGAAAATCCCAATATCACTTTACCTAGGAATCGAACCCAAGACCTCATATTCAGTAGTTGCGCTTGCAACCACTAGAACAACGAGGCAGTTATAATATTTTATCTAAATATATAAGGTCCTAATTTCTTAGGTAACTTCCTTTGAAGAGGTTAAATTATAAGTCAAATCATTCAATGAAGCCAAGACTGAATTAGAAATAACAAATTATTGTGTTATTACAGATAATTGGTTATTTCTAATTAAGTCTAACTTTCTAACTATGTACTAGCAAGACGAAAACTGAAAATATTTAGAACAAAAATTAGGTTGTTATAAAAGTTTAATGTTTAAATGAATCCTTATCACTTACAGATATACCCCTTTAAAGGAAGTTACTTTACAAATTATGACCGTGTATCTGTATACTATATTTAGATAACTACTATTATAATTTGAATCAGCAATTCTATTACCAAGAGTATGTTGAACAACCACTTCAAAAGCAAGGACGTGACAGTACATAAAGAAATTCAATGCATGTCCTAGCAACGTCACATCAGCTATAAACACGCTATAGGCTAGTTACTTAATTAAAGTAGTGTTTAAAGCGCCTATAAACCGACGTTAATGGCTTGTTGTTACTGCCCCGCACCCTAGGTGGCGCGCCCGTCGCATACTATCAGTCACCTTTAGCTATTTCCAATAGTTGATTTTTAATTGTATAGACTTGTTGCAAAGCAAGCTATCAGATCGTTCGCACTAGGGCACAAGTTGAATTAGATGTATCATGACTTGTATCGGACACCTGTTTCAGTAAATTGAACTCTCAATTTGTGTAATAGGGTTACGTTTGCCTAAAACTTATTGCGATATAATTGTGCCCTAAGGCTGCCAAGCTTTTTAGAATTGATAATCTACAATTGTGATTTTGGAAATGAGTCTTGCGTTATTTCTTATTATTATGATGGCGTCCCGTCACTATTTTAAAATCGACTTGTTAATTATTACCAATTGGAATGTAGCTTCAGAATTTGAGAAGCTTTCCCAAAACTTCTTGTTTACTTTTTGTAACACGTGCATAGTCTTGAACCAATTCCTAATTTGAAGAAAGGTTCGACATAATTCTTATAGGATAACTCTTATAATCGCTTGGAATTACAAACTTTTCTCAAGAACATATATTAATAAATATCGAATGCTCAGTATATATCAATTAGCCTTACCTCGTAAACAACATAACTGTACAATTTTACCCGCCGACCCTATATTTGACAACACCCCTTGCGCAACAGCATTACATCAACTAACCATACTCCGTAATAAAAATCCCATCAGCAATCGTAACAGTTGCATGTTTGCTTCCAAGAATATCAAGAATCACACGTTGTGAAGCCAAGGAGTGGCGATAGACGCGTTCCGTTCTCGACACAAGTGATAAATTATTGAAATTGATAAAACAATGGATAACTATACAAAGTGTTCCACAGTTGGGGAGATCGTAAAGAGGAAACGTTACAGGCTGATCGCCGCCGCTTTGTGATCGCCGCTGTCTAAACAAATCAAGCGCACTCCTCCAGTGTGGATGACGTGTACGCTACTGGAAAGCGCTTTAAGTGTGATCAAGCGGTTGATTCGGTTTTATTCTGCTTTTATTTTAATAGGAGCAGGATTAGATGTGGTGTAAAAGGGGCACCAAGCTCTTTGACCGACTATATTGTTTGGTCGCCTAAAGCTAACATGAAAATACGTATCTGCCTTATAAAATTCAACGGAATTGACCCAAAAGTAACCGGCTAGGAATATTACAAAATGCAATAGAAGTCATTAGCTTTCTAGAGACTAGTGGCTAGTCACCAATAAGATACTTTCGTCATTATATAGGAATTTGATAACAACATAGAGTCGGAGTAATTTAATGGGAGTGATTTTGTTTATCGTATGGTTGATGAACCTGATGTCAGCGTTTAAGCCGTCGTTAGGCCTTTGACATAGTTTTACGCTCCACCGCACATAATTACGAAATTACATGTGGTCATTAAGTCTACAAAAAAGATTTTAGTTAATCCAACCTTCTCCAAGAACTGTTATGAACCTGATAGTCATAAAATCACTCAATTAAACTACAAAGACCTAAGAAGTTAAGAGCTTCCTGGTGATGCCAAGCACCTGCTCTTCTACTTAGTCTCCAAGTTGAAAGTGAATCCAAAGCAAGTGGTACGAGTCGCAGCTGTTTACTTGCAACTCATTAAGTGATTTCCTGGAACTTGTTTAATTGGGCTCTGATCAAAGGAGCCATGTTTTGACATGTCCATTGTTAGGTTCTTTAGGAGGTGGATCATTTGCTGTAGTGTTTGTTTGTGGGTGATTAGTGATACTGGTTTTTTCTAATTAGGGTATAATATTTTTATTCGAAGTTATTATTTCATCTGTTTTGTTATTGTTGCCATTAGCTTGATCAGCTAAGTAGTTTTTATCAATAATTTATTACAACAGTACTAATCTGGGATACATTTCAAGGTTTGACAGCTTCTGTATGCATTACCTGTCAAAAGTTTACATGTTAGATGTTACTCTCGTTATATAACATAACATAACATAACATAGCATCACGCCTGTATTCCCCGAAGGGGTAGGCAGAGGTGCACACAGTTGTACACCCACATTTCACCAATGCTGTTATTAAGTCCCATGTAATAGGTGGTGAGCCTATTGCCATCAACCGGGCACAATTCCAAACTCCGGGCTGCTACTGAGAATTTCCTAACAGAAAAACTCAATAACACTTTGCCCGACCCGGGAATCGAACCCGAGACCTCCTGCTCAGCAGTCGCGCTTGGGACCACTAGACCAACGAGGCAGTCTCGTTATATGATGTTGGTAAATTCTAGCATTAGCCAACCAACCCTACATGTGGCCCCTGGGTGGTGCAAAACAGAAAACACGACTCTGGTGAGAGGCTCCGGCGGCGGCTGGCTACTTCCCACGGGACGAAGCCATGCCATGAAGCAACCTAGTCGTGTTTCGGGATACAGTCCGGTGCAACCGTTGTGAGAGACGGGTCTGGGCAGTTGCATCAACTACCCAACTATCGTTCTCCCAAAATCTATCCACACTACTTAAGAGTGAATAGATTTATTCTGGATATACGTGCTCCATCCTCGGTCACACCGTCACTTACCATCAGGCGAATTGGTGGCCAAACGTAGAACCATTTTGATAAAAAAAAATGACCGTTTTCTTTAATAAAAATGGCAGCTAAAGCAAAACAAACAACAGCCCCTTTGCCTAAAGCTTTTTTAGAGACTTATGTTTTTAATTCTAGAACGTTGTGTTAATTGTGGATGTGGGAATTGTTTTGACTTAACTAAATAAAATAAAAATACTGCTCCAGTGAACTTTGGCGTTTAACATACATTTTAAGCCCTGAACAGAAACAATGAATTTAAAAACAACAAGTTTTTTAACAATTATGTTAGGTCAAGTATTACATTCGAATCGCAAATCATAAAGGTGCGTACACATAGGCGCGGGTGGAGCGAATCGCGCGTAATAAAATCATATTGACGTATCGACCGACAAAGTGCACCAGCGCACCGCTGCACCGTGCGCGCCCTAATAAACAATTACGTGTATAAACAGTAAAATTATTGTTGTTCGCAGTTTTATCGTCCGAATCGACTGTGCCGACAGTCCATGTAGAAGTTGAGAAATTGTAAGGTAGCTGCGAATTTAAGAATTTCTGTTACATTTATATTTGTGAAACCCTTCAAGCGGTTACGAGATTACTTATTGTGTGCTTCAATCAACTATAGTTTTCAGTATAGTTCATCGTAGGCTATATCATTTAATTCACTGAATACAAATGGTGTCTTTTAGACAGTACAATATCGCTTAAAAACAATAAGAAAAACAAAACAGTCTACAACCGAAAGCGAACTGACAATCAGTTCGCTTTTTCAAAACCTTGCAGTACCAACGTGTGCATCTTTTGATCATTTAAAACGTTCAGCAGATACAAAGTAATAAGATGGCTTCAGCTTCCCGCCGTAAGCAAAAAAAGATTATGTTGTAAAACTTAAAATAAGAACAGGAAATGATAACCCGCGGGTCGGCTGCGCCCGCGCCACCCCCAGGCCGCGCACCAACACATGCAAATAACACTGACATAAACAAAATAGTTACGCACACATAAGGAAGATGGCAATTAAATTAGATACCGTAAACAAATGATTGTAAAAGTTATATTTTTCATCAAGTATCTTTGAATAATATCTGAAAATACTAACTAATACCTTTCTAAGCATTTAAATGAGTAATTTCTTTATATAGCAAATTTAATATTGTGTGGATGAAATAAGAAGATCAAACTTTAACTTTACTCAATAAGTATCATCAACATATTGTAAGCATTAAAAACCAAAATTAAGAACACCCATAAAAATGGCGGCTGATTATTTCTCATGGTTCGTGACAGCGATAACTGTAAATCTGTATTTCAAGGGGATTGTAATCATCTACTCGAGGATTCGGGACATTTTTTGTGCATGTGCTTGGATTTATTTATTTTTTGCCCGGGTGGCAATCTGGAAATTTTAGAATAATCTCAAGTCAAGAGGGTTGCTGCCACATGTGTACGCGCATCGGTGATAAACATTTTATAGGAATGTTTGGAGCAAAAACTGCCAACCAAATGTTCGTATCGATTTAGGGTTTCACGTAAAGGAAGTTGTAATATAAATAATAAATCCGTGTCCGTGGTTTTGGAACAAAGAAACGGAGGCATTTATCACACTGTTAAAGGAAGTCACAATATTTTGCTAAATTATCATTTATTTATTGGTAACTTCACAGCTTACAATATATAAACAGGCATATACCTTAAAGGCTTAAACAGTACGCCAATAACGAAGTACACAATTAAATGAGAAGAGTAAGACAAACGGACAATCTGTATATTGAAATAAAATTTGTGGGACACTAAACAGCTTTATAAATTACGAAAAAATCATGTGTGATTTCTATTCACAAAAAAACGCATGTTTAGTAGATTCTAAATCTAGGACTGCCCAATTCTAGATTTAGAATACATTTTCAATTAAATTTTCCAGCCAAACTAATCCATACATTGTCCAACAAGTCCTAACCAATCGAACGATATAAACGTCCGCGGCCTTGATACTACATTCACTTTGGGGGGGCTATAAATACCGGCAGATGCTCTCGCGCCTCTATTTCAGGCGCCCCCACCCTCGGCACCCTCGCGCGAGCCACTCCAGTAACACGAGCGTCTTAGAGACGCGTGGCGCGGGTTGAGATCACTGATTTGGGCGTAAGTGATTTTAATGTAAGGGATGAAGTTGATAGAAAAGGAAAAAAACTAAGATGAATAGTGATCAAAATAGTTTTGCATCACTAGAAATATCGGGAAGCCTTCAAGTATAAATATAAAGTGGTAGGTTTCAAGTTCTTAACGGAATGCCACCAACCATTGTTTATTTTCTATGAATTAAGATATTAAAAAGAGGAAAATAAGATTAGTGTAAAAAAATATGTGCATCTGAAATATGTGCCTGAAATAAGCAAAGTAAGAAATTAATGTCTTTAGTTCTAGCTTTCTAAAAGTAAAGATATACATTTTTGTAGAAATAAAAATACTACGCATGTTTGCGTATCTACTAAGAGTATTTTTCGGTTATTTTAAATAAGTCATATTTACAATTTGCGTCAAACCATCTTAAGTAAATTTTTCAATTACCGGTTTTATATTGGACTTAGTATAGCTCCTTTAGGCATTGCGCGTCGAACAACTCGGCAATAGGCTGTGAATCAAGAAAACGCCAAGCCAAAGAAGTAAATTGCATTCCTTTAAGATTGTTAGGTACGTACAATGACCCAAACTTCTATCATAAAACTTTTAATCGTTATTAGGAAGCATATAAAAATTTTAGTTATTCCCTTTTCTAATAATTCTCCTTTACAAAAAATTGTAAATACAAATAGATATACATACCTTATTTCATTTGTTGGTCTATCGTCCAAATGTGATCTTAGGTTAAACAGCGAAATCTCATTGGTTTTCAATTATAATTGTATTAATTCAATTCTGGTTAATTTTAATAATAATTAATAGTATCAAAATCCTTGCTGACATCGATAATATATTCTATAGATTAATTTGCAATATTTTCAAATACATCAAAATCTAGCGATTCGTAAGACAATGATAACAGAATCCCGTTTTAGATATTTATAGCGTGTTGCACGGTTGCAGACTGACGGTCACCCGACACGATAATGTGCCATGACTCGATACATATGGCCCACGTGGCCACACGATGGCCATCAACACTGTTTCGACATTACACACGAAAATAAGATAGGCTGATCTGTGTTGAATTAATTTTAATGGTACCAGCATTTGAAGCTCAGTTTGCTCGTTTCAAATTGTGGTCGGCCATTCATAGGAAGGTTGACCAAGGTTTAGCGATCAGTCTGTAGATGTGTGACATCTAGGAGAATTTTCAAAATTCTCTTAAGCTCGTCTGAGCTTGAGAGGTACGTTAAAGCATCTGCTATTAAGCATTCGCTAAGCCAAGTCAAAAGCCTACGGATAGCTTGAACAACTCTAACACCAGGATAACGCCTGAGAAAAACTCCTCCTCGAAAGAAGAAGTAATAAGTTTAGTTCGAAGAGGTTGTAACTATTACAGATGGAGCTAGATGAAGCATATGTAAAGGGGCGAGATTGAGAAGTAAACATCTACATTATTTATGGTTTAGATACGAAAGCATAAGAAAAAAAAAAGCATTAGATAGGAAAGCAATCGTAATAGTAATTCAGCAGTGTAGTCTTTCTTTGGCACTAATTCCGAGTAAGAGGCCTACGGGTAGCTTGTAGTACTCTGACATGAGGTTTGCTTGACGAAGCATTTGAGATTTTGTTTAGTGTCAATTGCGCAAATTTGAACTGTGGATACCAAAACATCTGTATACATAATTAAAGTTCAATCAATCATTTATTATGTTCGCACAATAGTATGGGATAGTTTTAAGTAAATAACTTTATAAACTGTCATATTCTGAAAATATCATAGAAAGAATCTTTATGTCCAAATCATTATACAACCGTAATTTTAGAGCATCTAGGTAAGCTGCCTAATGAATTTCATTACACACAAAATATGCAGTGAAATATAGCAATAGAAAAAACCACCTACCAAGAGAAAAAAACAACCTATTTTGCGCAACCGAATATTCTAGGAAAACTAATAAAACATAACACAGTGATAGGTTTAACAAAAACTACAAATACACAAAAATACTCTTAAACGTTCACAGAGCTAAAAATATAGAAAAGCAAATAAACATTCTTAAATCACAAAGAATCGCTTACGAACATAAGGTTACTAGAAACGTAGGATTTACACACAATAAAAACATATTTCTAACACGTTTTCATTGGAACTGTGAAGCGTCAGTCGACGGATCATATCAAATATTAAATCAGTTTAGTACTCTAAAACTATACACGAATGTACTTACGAGTATGGCGAAAACAAAGCTGAGAACATGCTCAATTATCATCGATTTAACATCAATATTATTACTATCTTTCAACAGGTTATCATAATTGTTGATACAATATTTCATCAGTAAGAAGAAAAGCCAATAATTTTATTGTGTAGTAATCATTTGATACCAAAATATATTGTAGTATTCTATATTCTACTATCGAGCTTCTATAGAATATGTTATTGTTTGCTTTTCAACAACTGAACTGATTTGAGTCGTGGGTGATATCATATATTCTGGACCATGGCGGTTTTATTGCAAATTAACTATACAATTCACTTTGATGACTCGATTATTATTGGAATCTAAATTCCTAATTCAAAAGTTAATAATTGACGTTGAATATTAAGGAAGAGACAAAATAATGATTTTTGGAACAAAAATAAAACTGTTAGAAAACAGAAAATAACAACAATTGCAATTAATCTAAAAGAAAAAAAACATCCATAAACTGTATTGAAAGGACAACATAAATCATAATTAGTAGTAACTATTTCGATCAGTGACTATATTTATTGTGTGGTGCATATGCGAATAAAAAGCATATCAAATTTATACGCCACATGTTGCACGCATTGATAGCACTCCCACTGGTTAGACACTGCAATGGTGTGAACAAGGCACGAGAGAGGGCGAGTTTTACACATCTCTACAGGAGAAAGAGGTGAGTACAGCAGAAATTTCTCCCATGAAAATAAAAGAACATAACGAATTATCTATGAGTACATACAGAAAGTTTAAAGATTTATAACAACGAAACGAATGAGTACAAAAGAAGGCTCTAAAGTTGTAATATTGGGAGAAAGGATGGACCGATTTCTAAAGCTCAAAACAAACAATTAATCTATTTTCGGCAGGAAAAAGTGTTATCTTTGACCAAATGTAAATTTTACAAGTTCTCACATAAACTACCTAACAACCAGAGACCATAAATCGATTAAGTTGCATCCCATCATTGGTACGATAGCTTCATCTCCCATAGTGCGTGACTTGCGCCGAAGTAGGGGCCCCATGCAAGTCCCCAGAAATAGCGAGTCAGCTGGGGTGCGTCAGCGCAGTATCACGCCGAGACGACGCACGGGCACGATATGGCGGGGAAGTAATAAGGTAACCCTATACATATCAAATTATTTGGAAGGAATTGGTTGACTTTTTGGCAAGCGAAGAAAATATGTAAGCTGATTAGAAGTTTACAAACTTTGTGAAGATTTTTATCAAAATATAGTAAGGGCTTGTTTACCTTTAAGAATTACTTAATGTTAGCCACCATCCCTGAGTTACCAATATTGATAATAAACATTGAACACCGATTAATAGATACGTTTATAAAGAATTTGAAATCGTTTAACTAGTAATTAACTCCTAACTCAGAAGGACTGATTATTCTAAATATTATCAACAAAAAGCTTACTATTGGAACTAAATAAGGTAAAGTCGTTAGCGAGCCAAAGATATCCAAGTTAAAAAAAAAAACATCGTAACAATACCTACAATATTTGGGCAATTAGTTACGTGTTCTCGTCAAAATGTCATTATTGTAAGAATGACATTCAATATCGACCAATCGGGGAACGTCACTAGATAATGGTCCAGTAATTATGGCTTCACTAGTTAAATATATCGATATTTTGTATTTAGTACGCGAGGACACGTTCAAGTTATATGTAAATGATTATTACATGTATTAGAATAACAATTGATAATTGCAATGAAGTTATTGTTGAATGGAGTGAAACATGTAGGTAAGTATTGGTAAATCATGTTTCTTTTATTATTTGTATATATGACGCACCTGATTTTAAACGGTCATCTATGCCTATTGGATCTGCAAGTATACCCTTGTTTGCATTGCTCTCATCAACCATAGGTGAAAGATAATGCTTTTTTAAATCTTTATTTATTTACAGGACTTTTCCCCAATGGGTTTGTCAGTCTTATTGTTCCAAAACACACTTAACAACAACATTAAGTAACTAGTTGTTTACATATAATAATAATACTCCTCGTGACTGTATTTCGGTCACGATGGCCTATCTCCATTATTATATTATTACTTAGTGCACAAGTGAATGCGCAGCACAGGTGCACACCCTCTTCCTTCACTCTCATATTCCGATGGGCGGTAATCCAACTTCCTGATTCCTGGCTACTAAGAATTTCCTAACAGAAAAACCCAATAACACTTTGCCCGACCTGGGAATCGAACCCAGGACCTCACGCTCAGCATCCGGGCTTGCGACCACTAGATTAATGTTGACCATCATCAACTATGCCACAGATTTAAAAAAAATTCATATTGAGCCCAAATTTCCTTGATGGAACATGCCCGTTTCGCAACCGTAATGCCATAACAACTGTGATTCTATCGAAGATGTAGGTTCTTTAAACATGGTTAATGATCAACCTGATATCATAGTTTCCACCACCAGAGGCCTCTAACATGACTTTACACACTATCGAGGATATCACTGCTTATATTCTTAACACACCAAAACTTCGATTTTTTTCAGTCATATGGCTCCCTGTTTGAGCTCTTTTGTAAGGAGTTTATTATTGTTATTTAATCAAGACGTTCTTTAACAGATGCAATACTTTTACCAATTTTGAACTCGCCTGGGGTTTAAACTAACAGATGATTCAAAGAAAGAAAGAAATATCGGTCATTTTCATTCTTGATAGAGTAATCCTAATGCATCAATCATGTTTAAAATTGTCATCTACTTGCTACGATGCATATAATAATCGTCATGAATACGTCCACGATCCTACCTCTTGATGTCAGAGCAGTAAAATATTCCATGTTAGCTGATGTAAATATAATATGTATTTAAAAGACAAACGGTTGCACGCCCGATAATGAGGCCGATACACGTAATCGTACCGATTTATGTACAACTGAACATTTTAAGGCTAATTGCGACGACAAATCGGCTATTTAACGATAATAGCCGCATCTAAATCTGAAAAAAAACAACTATAACGAGTTTGAACACACCTTAATTAGGATCGGAAGTCTCGAATGCTTTTTAATGTTTGACTAATTTGTTTGCTGTGTGACGTCACATGAAAGTACAACGATAACACCAAAACTATAGTTGAAAACAAGAGCTTATTATAATTCGAGACGGCATTAAAATTAAACTAATTGGCTGAAAACATGTGTATCCAAATAAAATGTAGTAAAGCACAATACCTAATTGCTATTATAAAAGACATCATTAAAGCAAATGTAATCACTTTAATACCAAAAAAAACATTAATATAGAATGGAAACTGCCATTCTATAGACAATTATATTAACTTTAAAATAGTTTTAACGTTACACGCATAGCAACACTGCAGAAAAAAGGTTAAAAGCTCATTCGTCGTTAACTTTCCAATTTCAAGTGTATAAAACATGCCTCCCGATAAACGTATCGAAAGCATCCACTAGATAAACCGTCTAGACGGAATAAATATCCGAAACACTCGAATACCAGCACGATGGCTCACTTGGCTAATCGTTTGGGTTGCCAGTTAAAAAAATAACTACGTTACTTTTTTAGACGAACGCACCCATAACCTACTGGCACTTTAAAAGGTTTACGGCGAATCTAATAGTTCACGTGCATTTAAAACAACCACGTTTTGAGATTACAGACCCTTTGGGTGTGGTGTTGTTTTGTTTTTAACTAAACTTACCACACCTTAAGAAAAAAATAAGCTATTTGCAATCTTACGGACTTGCTACCGTTGGCATGTGCCTAGTTAACAAAAAAAACGAGATATATCCATGATAACAATAAACCACTTAAGGGTAGATATTTTCATTATTAGTCACATATAATGACCTATAGAGCCCAACAACTGAGTTATGCAGTGAATTTAGACTAGACTTATGGGATTTTGTGGGTATTTTTGCTGTAGTGTAGAAGGAGAGCGGTTACCTTCTACCGCCTGAATAAGTGAACTACATCTATTTTACTAAATTCCCTGTCGTATAACGTATTTCCGATTAACGTTGCTACATCCCGATATACATAATTTGACAGGTGATGTCTGTCGTCAAGCCTTTATAAAATAACGGACAAAGATAAAAAAATCTGACTACTAAAAAATTATACATGTATGTTGCAGGAGTATACTTACCAGGAAATAGTTTCATAACCAAACGAAAAAAGAAATATCTCCAATAAAACTGTGGGCTTACTCTTGAAAATAATTCCGCTCGATTGACATTGGAAATATGTCAAATTGTGGCAACTGTAATGTAGCTAAATTTATTTTAAAATTACGCGTTCCTTTACGGCTTCTATTTAATATTGGAATTGAATTGGAATTGGTATTCGTTTCAAGAGTAACCTCACTGTTCTTTTATATCTGCCAAAATCGTGTTTTATTGGACCAGTAACTGCATTATACCCATTAATTGACGGTTCGCTTCCAATAGATCATTTGCTCAACACTGAAGTCAGTGGATTAACATATAAAATGAATTTATGGCAAAAATAAACATGAGGGTGACTATAATTTGAGTAGAATGGGAACTTGGTTGGATAAACAATCGGCATGTATGGAATCGATCTTTGAAGTGGTTAATATAATCGAATGTGTTTTGCCGACCTGTTGGCCAAACTGCTCAACTGGAGAAACACTATAAGACACAATATTTAAAAGAACCCTCATCAGTTTTTCTTCAAAATATACATATATTAATGCCAAATTATGCGATATACTTATGAATACAAACCCACAATCGGCCTCTAACCCCATAAATCACCAGCAACGTGTTGTGCAACGTTCACAATTTATAGCAAATGATAAATAGAATAAAATCAAACGTGTCGCACATAAACTGCGCCTGCGCGGGGGGCATCTGACTAATGATCGAGCGGCGTGCGCGCAGCCGAATACGTGACAATACTGAATCTTGGACATCGAGACTTTTATAGGAGATTGTTATCCAACTTATATTGATAATACGATACGTTTGCATGTAACGTGGACCGATTTTAATTGAGGAAGAAAATCAAGTCCTGGACTGCAATATGTTTCCAGTATAACGCAGTGAATTGTATAATTACAGCTAATAAATGAATGTCAAATAATGGAGGCACTCTCAATAGTTACTCTATAAAAAAACAGTTTTGGTGAAATACAGGAAATGAATTTTTAAATCTATGATCTACTCTCTATGAATATGTAAAGATTAAAACTAAAAATAAAGTACTTATACATCATAATATCAACACTAGGCAAGTATATCATGAGAACCAAGCTCACAAAGCTCGAACTTATTTATATTGTGTACTTATAAGTGGGAAAGTTTACTAAACACGGGTGTGACGTAGCGGAAACGCGACACACCTTAAACGTTCAACATTTTCGGTTGTGACACTAAACGTACATCTAAAGAGCCGACCCATTCAACAACATACATTGTGACAAGCCTTAAAATTATATGAATACGCTATCACACAAGTAGCAACACAGTCGACGCTAATAAAAGAACGGAACAATAATAATCCGCTACGATGATTTAGGGTCGGAAAACAGCGTAGTTTCCAACATGGCTGCCGTTTATGGACTCTGAAACTCACGTGAGTACAGCACCTTTTAAGTTATAACCCTACCAACCCAGCCACAAGGTGGAAAATCGAACGGTTTCCGTTTTTTGCACAAATAACTGTTAATTCAACGACAACGCCCTAAAGAGGGCGCGATAATCATACTATTAGCAAATGTATAAATGTTTATACACACGGAAACTTGCTGAGTATCAACGTTGTAATTTTCATTATGAGGGAAAAATTATGTGGGAGGAGCGAAAGGGGGAACAGCGCATTTTTTACTTTATTCCACTGCCATTTATCTACAAGTCAGTATTAACGATTAAGTAACTGTATAACTGTTAATAGCGGGTCATTATATATAAAGGTAATACATAAGTGTATTATTTTCTAAATACGCACGCAAACAACGTCCACTATGTAATTAAAGTTGCAAAAGATTGAAACTTGTTATTAAGTTCACGTAGAGGTGCTATCTCGACATAATCAAGACTGTACAGTTTGTCTTCAATGGAAGATTGAAATAGGAATGAATGAAGCATATTTATCCGAGTCCCGTGTGCAGTTAGAGTAAACTTTGTCAAAGATTTCATTCAATCGTCAAATTCATCACTCTCCGTGTCAATACAAGAGGAGTCCCAAAAGTGGATTGATTAAATAGACGAAAGTGATAGAATTATGACGTTAATGTGACATGCGAAGGCTTATTATGAGTCTTATTCAAAATAGAGAGTCCTACAGTAGTCAAACAACGGTTAGTTATAAAATCATAGTTTTTACTGCCGTCGTGTTTATAATATTAATATTTCAGTTAAGTAGAAAATTGGGAAAGTAATATGTACGATTTACAGGTCAAAACCAAGCTCTCTCATAACTCAACAAACAAAATTAATCCTAACTTACGGTTTAATATGGATAAACCCACATCAACTAGAGCATTAGAATAATATCTGAACAGTGGTTATACATCGGAATCACAAAAAGGCACCGTGACGCGTCGCAAGTGAACCGGTGTGCGCAAACGCACCGAAGTCGCGCGTGAAAATCGCGCGATAATCGGCCGCGCGTGCACTCATGCGATTATCGCAGCGCGCGTTTGTTTCGGTCGGTGCGATATGTGTATTCAAATGCTATTTTGACGACCCAAATTTTATGGTATATTAATTTATTGGTAGCATAGGAAGGACAGTGTCCATGTCATTGTGTGTTTGGTCTTGGGAGAGATGATTGATGAGAATGGGCAATAGCCCGCCATGTATCGACATGCAAGTGTAAAAGAGAATTCGCGACATTAGAAGGACAAAACCTGACGACTACCTACCTACTTTGCTGCCCGAATTGATGATATAGATACTTTGTAGAAAATACTATTCATTCTAAAATTTTATTGCAAAGCTACATATCACAAGATGTTGAGAATGATGCAGTCTTTACAAATAGTCTTCTTTTCAATTCCAAATTAATAGCACTCAGTTTTATTCAGCAACATTGTAACAATGTATCCAGCCACATAAAAACATACACTTTTATTAATCGCGATAATCTATCTACATTGTAGTCTTATAATACGCAAGCTTCCATCACAAAAGAAAGCGGCATTAAACGAATAAACACCAATATAATAAAGATGGCATAATAAACTGGATTCCTAAGAAATGTTCCAGTCAACATACAATTGTTAAACATTAACACATTGACTATGTTTCATTGTGAGTGGCCATGTTTCTTTGTCCTCTATTGTTTGGCAACTCATTGTGTCACTAATTGCGATATGTAGAACGACTTAGTGCTTAACTTCAGCCTAGGCACAAAAGCCTGAGGTCTACGCCGTATGGCCTGTAAGCCGACACCCGAAAAGCCCAAATTAAACGAAATTACTATTTTTGGGCTATTGTCTGTCTGTATTGTAACGGACTGGCTTGTCCCTGAAATTGCTTTCACCTTGAAATTGTGATTATTGTTTAAATTTCAGTTGGAAAAATAAAAATTACAACACTTCAAGTTTGAAAGCAACGCCTATACTTTTATAAGTATATGAAAAACAGGAAAGGTTTCAGTAAAACTGTGGAGGGCTTCATGAATAGAAGTAGACAAGAATTATAGAAAGAGAGTGGATACTGAGATCACAGTGATACATGTAACAGATAAATTGACGAAAAAGAGATGTCAGGCCGACCCCAAATACGCCGATACAAAATTAAGATGAAGGCAATCGAATGAAGCCTATTAATTCTATTTACGTATTAGGGTAAGATTGGGTATTGCCGGTCACCTAAGGAGAAATAATCACAAATCATCTGTTAATTGGAATAAATTTATTAAACTTTTTACCAACTAAACTTTAACTATTCTTCTAACATAATCACAATATCTGAGATCAATAAGTAATTTAATTTTCACATAACAATCATTTTAAAAAAATATGGCTTTGACTGGTATTAAACCCCATAGCAGGTAATACCAGTCACTAGGTTGGTAATACCGGTCAAGCTTTGTTAAGGCATAAGTCGCATATATAGCCATCTGCAGAATCATATCCTGAACACTCAGCGTGAGCCCACAAACCACAAAGCACACACCTATACCAAAGCTCGTTATTCTGTCCGTAGTCGTCACAGATTATACATTTATTATCCGAGTCTTCATCAGCATCAGTATCATCATCTTCACGCAGATCTGTCATTTCTATTTCTGAGTCCGACGTACTATCACTTTTATTTTTATCTTGAAATACTTTCTCCTTAGGCCTTTTTACATCAACAGATTTTAATTTTCTTTTTTTTGTAGTTTTTTTTTCAGTTTTGGTTTCAATAGTAAATTTTTTCTTCTCTTGTGTTACTCTTCTATTTTCTTTTTCGACCAAAGCTTCCTTGTTAGGAGTTCCTGTTATGACTGTTGCATGCTGTTTGCGAGTTATATTTTTTTTTTTGATTGTTGACTTCTTTGGTATCGGCAGAAAATCTTTGGCAGAAATCCGGTTTTGAATCCCTGAGGTTGAGGGAATGGGGCTAGTCATATTATTTATTGAGGCTGGTTGGATTGCATCAATAATAAGTGATGATTCCGGTGGATTTGTCTGATTTTGACTCCACGTCGCCTTCGCACGCGTTTTGCTTCGTGTTTCAGACATTCTGGAATAATGACAAACAATGAAACATACTAATCATGTATCAATTTTACTTGCGGCTAATACCGGTCAGCATGACCGGCATTGCCCGACTATAAACATAAACGAAAAAAAAATTTTAGTTTAATACTGTGTTGAGAAAAGGTTATTATCTAATATTACTTAGAAAGTTTGATAATTATAAAGCAAAAACTATAACTAAGAATTTAGGAAACACGATAAAACAAAAACTCACCTCTTATAGTTTGACACCGAAAATTTACAATAATTTGGCGCGAAAACGATTGACGTGCATTCATTCTAAACGTGTGCTGGGAACTGAGCGGGGGTCAGCGTTTCGGCACGGGGAATAGGTACTTCACCCGGTTTATATGGGTGCGTGCGCGTAAATGCATAAGGAGGGAGATTATTGTAGTGACCGGCATTGTCTTCTGACCGCCATTACCCGACTCTACCCTACAGTCCTTATCACAATACTGTTTAATAATGATGATGAATTTGAAAACAGAATAAGAATTTTCTACAAATACACAAAAAACCGTACATATCCACATATTCTTAACGCTATATATTGCCAAAACACGTCCTTGAAAACCCCATTCACTCGTACTATAATTATTGATCGTTCAGTGTAAAGGTACGCGAGCGGACGGGGATAAAAGAATGTACCTCGTTAATTCGACTCTAAGATGCCATATGTATACCTGCACGATGCCACGATGACCATGGATGTCACGACTTAAGAAGTGTGTAATGATCGAACATTACTCGCAAAAGAACGCCCGAACTCCCGTAACAGATGAGATAATAGAATAGTTCTTGCTTCAGACGTTCTTGTAATATAGCTTATGAACCAACTTTTAACCCTGATTTTATCAAAAGCGTGATAACTTAGTGGTATGACCGTTGAACTGACAAGTCAAAGGTAGCAAGTTCGAATCCAAGGCACGCACCACTGTCTTTTCGAAGTCATGTGCGTATTATAATATAATTATCACTTGATTAAAACGGTGAAGAAAAACATCGTGAGGAAACTAGCAAAAAAGAAAGTTCTCGATGATGTGTATTAGTATTATAGGATTTGAGTTTTTTTTAATGCTCTGCTTAACATCTTTGAAATAAAACCTTATCCCAAGTCATTACGGGTTTTCGCAGCATGTTTTTTTACTTCTAAACATCTCTATTAGCCGGCATCTCAGTAATACCATTTCAGAAAAGCATGTAGAAATTTGTGGTCTAAGATAATAGCCATTAGACACAAAGAGTTAGCATCCTACTTTCCTTTGAACATAACATGACATGGCATCACGCCTGTATTACCCGAAGGGCCTACCCCTTCGGGTAATACAGGCGTGATGCCATGTTGATGCCACCAAAGGTGTACACAGTTGTACACCTATATTTCACCAATGCTGTTAAGAAATCCCATGTAGTGTAAGTCCTATGTAGTGGTAGTGAGCCTATTACTATTTA
Source organism: Xylocampa areola (assembly GCA_935421205.1). Lineage (NCBI taxonomy): Eukaryota > Metazoa > Arthropoda > Insecta > Lepidoptera > Noctuidae > Xylocampa > Xylocampa areola. The sequence goes on along the minus strand of OW285218.1, from coordinate 11,640,939 downwards.
CCGGGCACAATCCAAACTCCGGACTACTATTAAGAATTTCCTAACTGATAAACTCAATAACACTTTTCCCGACCCGGGAATCAAACCCGAGACCTTATGCTCAGCAGTCGCGCTTGGGACGAGTAGACATTCTGCCTCTTTGGGCAGGTAGAAAAGTTAGAAAGTAGATTTCTTTGAAGGTATTGCAAAAGTCATATTTATATATATATATATATATCTATACTGAACAAGCGTTTAAATGTTTCTGAACATTCAAGATGTCTGACTGTGCATGTCTGTCCTTATTCGATGTTACGCAAACGCGCGCAAGTGTGCCTACTGTTAATAAGCGAACAATAAGGGCGTGATCAGCCGACACCAATAATTTGATACCATTCTTTCCTTTAATAGAATACTTAACAGCTTGTTAAGTGAGGTCGTGACGAGAAAATAAAAAAGAACTTACTTATTACTCATTAACAATTGTATAAGAAAATTATGAAACTTGTTAACTTTCTGATAAATAATGGCATGAAAAGGACCGAAATTAAAGGGAGCGGAAGGTTATTCTTTTGATAAAAAAGCTGAAATGTCTGTCTTTAATCATAACGTCTTGAAAAATCTTATGTAACAATTAGCAGAAGCGACAGCTGAAAATCAGCACACATCACATCTGCCATACTGCTCTGAAATAGTGACAATTGGAAAATTGTGAAAACCTAAATGATTCAATAATATTTTAGACTGACATAAATCCCCTTTATACTCAGTAACAGAACCTACCTCACAACAATTTGTAAGTTGATAATAATAAAGAAATACATCACCACGAATCCCTTCGGAAACCGCAATAAAGTCATAAAGAACATTGACAGTCTGTCAACCCTCCCGACGCGACAGCGGATTATTATTCATCCGGGGGCCGAATGACCCCTCACATGTTTTGACAACCCTTCGCAAAACCAATGAAATATGTAACAAAGGAACGGGTTAGACCGGCCATTATGTAGCGATTTAGGATTCCATTTTATTGGACACATAGACACGTAATGTGTAGCCAGTGTGAATAATTCAGTAGGGTTGTGCGAGGGTCGGCGCGATTTTATTTGATTGCTCTATGGTAGGTTTATGATATATTATGCAATGGTTAGAAAGATTGCGATGCTATTTCACTTTGACTGTTTAAACTGTTTAGTGAAAAGTGTAACAAATTGATTTTGTAGATCATGATTTAGAACATTTGAGATTCAGTAGACTTTCAATTAGTAACTCTATGTAAGTCTTGTCGCAAGGGCGAATGATAGATATCCCTAACACCTTACCGATACATTTAAAAGTAATTTATTTAATACCAAAATCTACAAAAACCGATCTTACCTGACGGACCTGCTTATACTGTTCTTCGAAACTCCAACCAGCTGCACTGCCTTCTGACGATGAAGATGACGCCGAGCCTGCTGGCTGGGCTGGTGGTGGCGGAGCGGGGGCCAGGAACGCTGGCGGTGCGTAAGGGAAGCCCCCCGTGGCCCCAGCACCGGCCAGAGCGAATACACTGCTCGGGGTCGACAGAGGAGCCCCCTGAGCTAGCGAAGCCAGTGAAGATAAGTGTGGGTGTAATGAGGACTTGAGAGACTCGAAGTCGTCGCGCACCTGGTGGTAGAAATGTAGGGTTAAGACGTGATGCGGTGAGAGCAGATTATCAAATTTCTGACGGAATAAATGTTGTTAGAAAATAATTTCGATCGCCAGATAGATATATTATAGTTGTATATTTCTAGTGGTGTACAGTAAAGAATATAAATAAATAAATTAGTAGTTTCTGCATTTAGAATTACTTTTAGAGATGTCCTTAACTTTAAAGATATCGATAAAAAGCTTTTCGCCTCACTAAGATATCATGTCGGTCACTGTAATTAATAAGACGATGCAAATTGCATAGACACTGATCTGCAATACACTTAGAGATGTGCCCATACACGGGGCAATTAACATGTGAGTTTCGAAATCATCTTTATTATTATTCATAAATAACGTCAAGATAGATCTAAGGGGGAAGACGGAATAAATATACCGTCTATCTTAGTTACCTGACAATGAAGTAATATTATTATTATTATATGTTTAGTGTATTAGCGTTGCATACCTACAGCGTTTTGCAAAAAATTTGGAAGATAAGATTTCCGCATTATTTAATTATTCAAGCAATCTTCAATCGTCAAGCATATCAATAAGGTTTGAAACTGACCTTTAATGAAAACTTACTTTAAGTTCCCTCTCCAGAGGTCTGGGTGAGTTTCTCTGGTGTGGGTGCGTCATTTGATGACTGTTTAATGGCTGATGCGGCACCGTGGCGTGGTGGCTCAGATTGTGTGTGGGTTGGTGCTGCAATGGCTGGTGCGACTGCAGTGACTGGTGCGACTGCATCGACTGATGCGATTGCAACGGCACGTGGGGCTGGTGCGGCTGGTGCGACTGGTGGGAAGCTGGAGCGTCCCGCCCCACACCCTCGTCGGAGCTCTCGCACGATTGCTCCCCGGAAGACTCGCCTTCAGACCGTGCGGACTAGAACAAAAGAAAATATGGTAAGACTAAGTACGGCCGAGATTCCAATTCCAATTTATTAATTATTCTAAATATTTAAACGCAGCTCTGAAAACTAACTTGAACTGTGAATACTAAACTTCAAAAGCTCTACCGACTAATTATGACTAACAATATAATTTACGGAAGCAATGTACAATAACAAACCAAAATCTAGCGAACACAATAATAACACAGACAAATATTACATTGAAACATTATTAAATTATAATCAGTAACCCTGAACTGCCGCTGTGATTGATTCAAACTCAACCGGATCAACCGTTAGTAGGAAATACCTAGTTTCATGATACATCGTAAATGTTTCCTACATAACGTTAGTATAATTACATACAGCTAGGTTTCATATAGATGTGACTTATTTTTTAAATATAAGCGACTGGCAGGTGCGGTTCCCGAGACCGGTCATTTTACTCGGCAATTACCTATAAATGTCACAAGGCGTCAAACTTACACGTAAATGTAGAGAAATATAGAGATGACACGTTAAAAATATTCTTTAAATGTACACATAATATTGTTGAACTAAGTTCTTTAAATATTACCTTAATTATTCGGGTATAATAATACTATACTACTTTATATATTCGGTTCCAAATACCTGTCTTGTCAAGAACTGAACTCCGACAGTTTTAGCTGTTGCAGTTCGAAATTTGGAATATCGTTTTGTAACCGATCAATCAATTCGGCACACAGAGGGTTAGAAATTAATAAAGTAATAACATTGTATTCTGTATAATTAGTACAGGCTATTATTCACCTTCGATTCGCATTTAATCTACATTTGTTTACTTTCCGATACATACATTTAATAAACACAATTTGCCATGCGCTTCCGTTCTTGAATGGCCGGAGGAGTTAAATTTATTCAATTATTTATACGTATCTTCGTTTCAACGATATCGGCTGAGTAACATGTGGTGGCCACAATAAGTCGCCTAAGGCCTATAACATTTGCTGAAATACTTACCTTGTTATATAAGTACTTGAATAGCTGTTATTTTCTTATTAATTTCAGTACTCAATATATTTATTGCTTTTCCATAATGTGAACTTAGGTAGGTTACAATTTATAAGATAATCATAGACCCTGTTGGGCACAGTAAAGTTGGGAGAATTTTTACATCAACATGGTAATTCTGAAGGAGATAAACTGATATTTATTTACACTACCATTGTACGTAAGTAGGGTTGCTTTTAAAGCCGATACAATCATCTACCGTTCTATCATTACATCTATTACAGCAATTGAGTGAATTTAATCAGATTCACGGAAATCCACGAGCGCCAGCGCCGCCTCGGTACATAGGAATTAATGGCAGGTCTCACCGCGTAATGCATCATTCCATTGCGGGAAACACAAGTTCCGACTATGCAAAACCAGTCCCAGTATTAATGCACTTAAAGTTCCATCGGAATCAATATAAGGCAAGTGTTGCGAGCGGCAATCAAATCGTTGTTCGAAATGAGCGCGTTTTGCGCCGACGCAGCCCCCGGCCCACAATTACGACATTAAAATTATTATTTTATTTCCATTTTTATTTATTATTCGCATTATTATATTGTGTGGAGTTATTATCGGTGAAATGTTTCGTTCGGATAAACGCTCGCCTCGGAACGACACGCAAGCTTCCCTCAGCCGACCACTTCAGGGTTCCGCGTGTTATATCAATTAATTTACAAAAATTTATTGTGCCTCGTAATTTCTTTCGGCTTTTTTCGAAATTGAGTAAACGATCAGTTTTACAACTGTTATAAAAGATATCCTTAGGCTGTACATGATTCGTGAATCATCGCGCGTTTGCCATTGACATATATATTTCTTTTGAAATCATTAGCCCATTGTATTTCTACATTAAGAAACTTTTTTATACCCACTGTATATAAAAACACAACAGTCAATCAAAATATCAGTGTCATCGACCCACACTGCAATATTTACAATTTATATAACATTAAGCGTCACTTTATCTCAATTCCAGAGTGGTTCAATCTAACATTCTACTCTCGTCTGCGGAACCCTATAATCACATCAATCGCTCCCGTATACACACCCTGTCATTTCATTCGACTTTTCTTTCTCATGGTTCCAGACTGCTACTGGATTCCTTCCACCTTTTATTACTTTTTAAGGTGACCGCAATTTTATTTAAACGTTATATCAATAAAATGAGCCACTTATGGCGTTTATTTTAAGTTCCTTAAGTTTTACCTTATAAGCCGTAGATTTACCAAATTCAGTGAACAAAACAAACAAGTGACACACATAATGTTGATATGTTATTATCATGTGACGAACTGTAAAAATCAACAGTTGCACGTACCGATAAGTAGGATAACGTTAGCACAACTCGTGCTAACGCCAGAATAAACAGAATCGGAGCGACTAAGGCGCTTTGTTGAAGCCCCTCGCGTGATTTTATAATATAATATTAACTGTAAGTTGTTTAGTGGGCCGATGAAAAAGTACACTGTATTGGATAGTCAATAAACCGACCGAAATTTCACTACACGTTAACACGTCGCCAAGGGAAATGAAGTATGGGACGCCGCGCCGTCGACCACGCAAGCGAGGTGAACACTTGACGCAATATTGCACCCAATTTTTAACATGTAAACAAAAACACACTGATACATTTTAGATCGTGACCTCAACAAAGAAACGGAAAGTGAAAGAATTCATCCATCGAAGCCATTAAACAACCCAGATGCTTATTATTTGAATAAACAAGGAATGGACTCGATGCCGTTCTCAGAAGAATCCCGAAGTAATACTCGGATATAAGCAGAAGGACACACCGTTAATTAGCGCCTTTTACTGCGGACACGATGTTACCAAAAGTTATCTTAAACCGTTCAGAGTTAGGCTCAATTCAAAATAGAGCATGATTTACAGCTACCGATATCAATGAAGATAACAAAACAAAATTAGCTTTGAAGGAAAATATACCTTATGTAGCTGACTTAAAAGCAGCGGCTTTCGCTATCAATCATCGAAGAGTCATAAAACATGATTCTGAACTGTATGCCTTTGAAACACTGTTGAATATAACAAAAAGTAAGCCTTCATATACTTTATACAATGTAATATTTGTGATAGAAATCATAATCGTGTCTATGCGAGTAAATTTTATGAGGCGAAATCAAATAGAAACTTGTAATGAAAGATGTCGTGTGCGCTCAACATGTTTGGTCGGTATGCAAGACAAATACGTATGGTAATAAAATATTGAACATTTAGTTGTTAATGTCACTGGAGATATCGTCGCTGTGCCAGGTGAAAACATTGATGACAGTGTGAATTGATTGAACACACTACAGTAACAAAATGGAATATATGTACGTAAGAATACTGATAACTAATCGAAACATTTATTTCAATTAAAAACTTCTAAACGGAAACAGAATTAGGTAAGTTGGTACTTAGAGATATTCATATTTGTAATATTATTGAATGCTTGTCATCTTAATATAAATATTATTGTTATCGCACACAATTTTGTCATTCGAGAGTAAACAGCTTAAAGAACAGTACAATACAAAGAACTTTAGATTATTCATGGAATCGCATTCATTCGTTTCAACTTCAGCATCGCTAAAACATTGCATAAATGACAAAGAAGTCCATACGGTTCCCGCCCGGCGTGATGGCAATGTTCGCGCATCCACGCTCCCTGGAATATTTATTAGCAGGATCCGTCACGACGAGGTTTGTCCACACATTAGCAGTGTTAGCGCCCGGGATGGCTACCTGCATGTTTACCTAGACATAACCCCTCCATATTTGCCTAGATATCCACACATATCTGGTGTTTCGCTGAGGTCGTTGCAACATTCATTTGAGCAATGTATTGTTGACGTCGAAGGGAAATCTGCCTTCGTGTTTGCGTAATATACGAGGGAATGCTGATTGTACAAGATGCTTCACACAAATACCTTGTAAATGCAGCCATTCTACGCCTTTTGAGGACGTTTCGTTCAATATGAAGGTGGACGGTGGTTTCTCAATTTCATTGGTAGGAAAACATAACATTAATAAAGGAATGCTAGAATATGAGAATGACTTCAAATTCAACAAAGATGGCAGTAATACCGAGTCTAGGGAAATACATTTGGTGTCACAATGTTGCCACATTAACAGCCGTACTTGCATTAACATTAGCAGACATAAAATAACCGCCAATAAGCCGAACCACGCATCAAAACGTCGACAAAGCAACAGGTTCTTGGCTCAACAAATACACACTGTTTACATTACGATCCTGGAGCTTCATTTAATAATTCTCGGGAACTAAAAGCCTTTGAACATTTCATCAGATGACCCTCGCTGTTTGCACACACTCCTGGCTCGAGATGCTAATGTGGACACAAGGACCTGTATCGCCGATCGGCCTCGGATGCGTTTATTGTTAGCCCTTCCAATAGCTTTGGCTTCTTCTATTTCACTCCGATGCTCGATATCTTCGATATCTTGTGCAAACATGCCTCGGATGCCTTGTCGTGATTTTTTGTCTTTTATACTTATTTATGTTAGCATCAAATATTAATTGTATGATCAAAATCAATGAAAAATTTAAATAGACAATTAATCATTTATGTGTTACATATGACTACGTCTAAACTATTTACTATTACGTGATGCCATACCACGATTACAAATGAACGCTACATTAGATACGTGCATCGTCACATTATACAGGCTTGCAGTAGCAGTATTAGGAAGCTACGAGTGTCACACGAAACGAGACAAGTATTTGAGCAAAACAAAAGGTGATAAGGAGAGGTAAATAACCCGGGCCATTGACGGCGTGACGGTGAGCAGCGCGCGCGCAGCTCCGCACTCACGCGCCGCGCGACGCTAGTCGCCCGCCACCGGCGCTAAACTCTCGTTCAACAGCTGTTTAACGCTTCAAATACCGCGCTGAAATATTTTCAGCGTTGACTACTTAGCGACCGACGCGGCCGGCTACCGAGTTGAATGGAGCCGTTGCAAACTCACCGACCGATTCACTACACAACATTATTTTACAATCGAGAGGATAACTTCGAAGGTACTAGCTGTGTATTTCTTGAGTGTCAGGTATATAAACATTTGTTCCACGGTTTCTAATAGATGCTTATTACAACCGTACCGACGCTATTGAATTCGAAATCATTTCTTAATTTTATTCAAAATACCGCAACAGCGGTAAGTGGAAAGAGATCGCGTCACTTATTGTGATGATAATTATTTTTAGAAAACAAAAACTAGAAAGCGGTCGAACGAAGATGCCTATCTGTTAATTATTGTCACCAAAATGGCGGCAGTTATTGTGAATAGGTACCTCAAAATGGCGGAGTGACAAATCGTTGGGTTTCATGTACGTTCCGTTTGATTGACGCGTGCCAGATTCCGCGGTAATATACCTTTATACATATTTATTTTATGCGTAGAAAGCGCAAATAAAAACGAGTTCTTTAACACCGAGATTGAGATAATGAATCGATGTTTACGGAGAGTTGCGGTGCACGATCCGACGCGGACGAGTGACGATGGCCGATTAATAAGCATGGAATCAGGTGCTGTCAGTTATTAAGATAATATTTGTGATTGGAAAATATCGAAATCGTTGAGACAATTTCGAAGCGTAGCAGTCGGGGTCAAATATTGACAGTTCTCACGAGCGACGGCGGACGCGGCCGCGGCTGGACGCTCGAGCCCTATTCCTTCCGCTTTTCACACATATAGGTAATAATCGATCGCTTTTATTGCGTGGCGTGTGTAGGCGAGCCGGCCGGTGGTGACATTTCGAGGAACCTTTATGTGAAATGTCGTTTGCCGACGAATCGAACGCGAGACGGACGTTAAGTGGACCGACAAACTGGAGCGGTCCTTAACGCGTGATTTCATTGGAACATACGGCCGTAGTCAAGTCTTTTGTCATCGATTTATCTGTTGATCTGCTGACGCATCGCGCACTAACCATGTGAAAAGTGAATATGTCAGGTAAACGTCGAAGCTCATCCTTTATTTGCATTATAAACTTATTCTGCAAAGCGGTAAACAGCCATCATCGTATATAAAGTTCTTTGTGACGCTGAACGTGTTTGTTTTGACTCATTATTTTTAAAGGGAACAGTCGTTGATTCGCGAAAGTGACCCTGGGTCGCTTTTCCCGGAGCGACAACGAGGAAAATTTGCAAATGAATACAAGAAATATGTAATCAGTTATGTTCATTGCGGTCGATCATCAATATTATCGATTGCATATCATCATGGTTACGCCCTGTTCGACCTGCACATTATCAAAAAAATAAACAGTAATCATTACCCGGATTTGATTAAAATTTATAATTATGTACTTGTACCCCACATAGTTCATTGCTTTATTTCTGTCTTTACACAACACTTTATATTTTACATTTACATATATATTTCTAAAGATACACACAACAGGAAACTTTTAAATGTAGCTCCATCTAAGGAAACCTGACATAATGCGGCATCAGAAATACCCGAAGGAGAACAATGCACTGTACCTATTACTGACGTTTAAAACATAATTTCCAATGAAGCAATTTGTATTAATCTCGGCAGTGAAACATGCCTATTGACTGGAGGTGATCAATAGAGACGCCAAACGGATGTGTTCTCTGTATTTGTATACAAGATGGCCGACTTGTGTCACTTCCTTTGGGGAAAACGTCAATCGTGCCGTTTATAGGCAAGTGACCTGTCACTTTGATGAGTAATTAGGTACCTTAGGAATTTCTTTTTTTTTGCACAAAACATACGAAGGCCTTAATGTGGGTGAGACTAATATGCAAGTCTAAACTTAAACAACTTCAGTATGTCTAATATTAACTTAAAACAATGGAAAGACGTCAAGACTGCTTATCGTTTCAAACCTGCAAACTAGAGACCTATTGGAAACTCCTGCAATACATCAAAAAAAAGATATTATGATGAATAGTTTTGGATCTGTCTTCATCTATCTATCATATAGATGAAGACAGATCCAAAACTAAGGGGACTCGATTTGACGCAAAGGACATATGAATCCAATAGTATGTAATTTTAGAAATCTCGTTCTGCATTGTCTATTTACATAGTTGCGCATTTGGTAACAGTAGATATGGCACATACAATGGACGCGTGACGGCTGTAAAGCGTATCGTTAAACCCAGCCCTAACCAAAGTTTAATTACCTAAGGCTTGCGGTGCTCGTAAACACTTCAGGAAACTAATGCCCTGACCACAGGTAGGTCACTTGTCTAGTGAAACGGATGCGTTAACATTGTATTGAGTACTTAGATGAGAAAATTCTAGAAGATGTCACCATAAAAATTTAAAAAAAGACGACCTATAAGGATGAAGGACTAAAAGCTGTTGAAAAAGCAAACACCCAGTGAAAACCGGGCCCAAGTTTTCTTTGATTGAAGTTAGATTTGATTGATCGTATATATTTAAGATATGGCTCATGTAGAATTGAAGCAAAATTGAGTCCAAACGAATTGCAGAACAGCTTTTTTGTTACAACAATCATAAAGATAAGAAAAAGAAGTAAGTCAAACGCAAGCAAGTGCGTTAGACGACACAAGAATTTTATACAAACAAATCGATTCGCAGAATATCACTACGATTCATTGGCGTCATAAATCAATAAGAGAATTGATGTGTACCTGCAGCATTATCAATCTCTGCTCGATGTGGTACCGAGTAGTGGTGTAGTGACACTTATCGACCCACTGACATCGTTAATATTGATCCCGATGATACACGACGAATTCCGATCGGGTTTTGTTCTTTAACATATTAATGTAGTTAAGGAAGCTGATAGATGGGTCACAATCGCTTAGTATATTTATTGTTTTTTTTATTTTATACCTGCATCTTCATACTATGAGGTTTCATGGGTTCTTTACATACCATACCATCAGTGGCGATCTGCCTTGTTTTTAATGTTCAAGAGAAGAAGTGACCCCTTCAGAATCAATGTCTGTAGTCATGAAGACTTTTATTTGTATTTTTTGCGTTACTTGTTTATTTTTATGGAATAGGGGGCAACCAAGCAGACGGGTGCCTGATGGTAAGCGATTACCGCCGCCCATGGACACCCGCAACCTTACAGGAGTCACAAGTGCGTTGCCGGCCTTTTAAAGGGTTTGGGCCTCCGGTACCCTCACTGACTCGGCGAAATACAACGCAAGCGTTGTTTCACGCCGGTTTTCTGTGAGGCCGTGGTATCACTCCAGTCGAGCCGGCCCATTCGTGCCGAAGCATGGCTCTCCCACGGTAAAAACTTGTGTTTTAATTTAAAGAATTGTTTATTGTTCCTTCGCTATGTATAGCTGTAGTCAATGGCGCCTGCGTTTAGCAAATCTCGTGGATGCATCATCATGCCCATTTGTTGATGCCCATGCTCGTTTAAATTATCTGGTGGAGTGCGTGAAGTAAAATGCACACTAACTCATAAATAAATCTTTATGAAAATAGCTTCTAAGTCCATCCAGTAGAACTCATCTTTTAAGCTTCCAGAAGAACAGACAAGGCAGAGCAGAAACATATTACGTAACATCACAACTACACTTGCTCCTACACTACGACACGTACGTTTGCATTCTGGTCAGCCCTGCACCCACTATTTTCCTCTCATGGATGGTGCTGGATCCACTGAGCACCCACGGAGTCCGCGCTCCTGGATATAGCTTTTACCTATATTTCGAAACATTACTTAGCTAATATTTTTCTTTTTACTATTTTGGCTTCATCATTGAGTTAATGAATCATTATCATGATGTAACGCCATTCTAAGAAGAAAAAATGTGACGTCTAGACTCACCTTGTGCTGTGTTGTCAAATATATCATAACAAGCTATTTGCCTATTTGTACTAACTAATATCTGTTTTTTATTCGCAAGTATAGTTCATTAGTCTGTTTTGCTCCATTATCTTGTAGTAGATAATCCAATGTATCTTACATAGTCTTCTAGTAATTCCTTCAGCTTAATTTTGATAAGTGATTTCACGAAGTTTTACCTCTTTTTCCATTTAATATTATAACTTTGATTTCACGAAATTCTCTAAGGTATAAATTTCTCTAGTAATCATTAATGTAATATCCTAAACTAATCAAGAACGGTATAGACTCTTTAACTCTGAGGCCAACGGGCGTCTTGAACAACTTTAACTCAAGGATGTCTCCTAACCGCACAAGTATTTTTTTTCTGACCACTTGTGTCCCACTGCTGGGCAAAGGTCTCCCCCATATTCCTCCACACTTATGTACCTAGTACTTATGTATTGTTGTTGAAACACTAATATAGTTACAACATTTTTAGTATATACTAAACCTGGTAGTAATTTGTTCAGAATCAGTAACAAAATCGTTTCTAATATTTTTACGCCATGTTATATTTTGTCCAAAATATTTAAACACAGTTCGCGTTGGACCCCATACGCGAACTTCAAGCTGCGCGTGTGTGTAACTTTGTGATTTTTGATTCAGGTTCTATAAATGAATATATTCGACCCGTGCCTCGGGTTTCGTATATTATACTAAAAATAATGTTGCATAAAAATATGTGTTGTTATCAGATATTACATTCAACTCTCACCCCACGATAACGTCCAAATTTAGCCGCCGAAAAAGCATATCTGTATATCGGAGGCCACAAAAACTACCAGTGTCGATTCCATTATTTTTATTTAAACCTTCCTAAAGAGTCAGTCCATCAAAACAAACATACATTTTAAAAATCAATAACGTGAACCCTTCTCGATAGCGTTCAAATAAACCATGTCGATTCGAATAAAAGCAAATCGACAAAAAATCTCGGGTTCCAAAAGAATCGTAATCGAAGACCAACAATCTGTCAACCATCATTGTATTATAATATTTGTATCGAACATGCTTATCACGAAGATATATTATAACAAGTCTGCTTATTTCTTTTTGAAATAGTATATAATATAAAATCGTCTATTAAATTGGGAGGTTCAACGTATTTGGACAGATCATTTGCAGATTTTTTTTTTTAACTTCAAATACGTCCTTTTACCCTTTTGTTTAGTTGCTAAACATGAAATAAAAATGTAAATGATACAATTATTAAATTATAAATATTTAATAAGCTAATTATATCATTAAATTATTATTATGCAAATTAAATGGAACAGAGACACAGCAGACCAACAAAAAAGATAAGAGGTGACAATGTCATTTCAAAACCACAGATCCCGTCACTTCCTAATAAAACGGCGCACCCCGCTGCGCAGGCGCACCCCATTTACAAACAATACACCACGCAACCATTCACATTCGCGTCCGATTTATACTTCACAATACTATTATAAAACCACTACGTTTATCACTGTTATTTCAATCTCGTTTTATATATATTAAAATATTACTCATACCAATCAGATAATACCAAAATACGCACCGAACACGATAATTGATGATTTAATTCAAACAGTATGACATGAAAGTAAGATCGTGTCTTAAAAATACCAAGCTCGCATGCCTGAAATAATTGATAAATCAATGCAGTTCTCAACGCGAGGGGCACTAAATCAAAAAGAATAAGTGACCGTCTATCATAACATTTTGACGTAGAGAAACGTGCTCGATATTAAACTGTTACCGCTAGATGGCACGATAACAGGCTGTCAAACTCGCCTGTCATTAGCTTATTAATGAACATCGACCACCATTTTGATAGAATAAAAGTTTATTTGATTTTTATTGGCCCTTTGTCTCACTCAGGCTGGATTTAACCAACGACAGATAACGTAGCCCCAGAGTCGCTGTAATTTTTGACAAGTCGTTTAGGGAGTACTAGTAACATTATTCTGACATTAGTAAAATCGAACCTTAGTATATCCTTTTACTGACAAAGATGGCGATAAAATACAACGAAACCTAGATTGCCAAACCACTCATATTTTACACAAAATGCAGTCGGCAATTTTAAGGAATTTAAACAAGATAAAGAAAATAATTGCACTAATATAATTTCATAAAGCAACGATTTAAATGATCTAATTAAAGTTTGCGACATTGAATGCGTAATAGTATGGTCGCCAGTATTTCACAAAACACAATGGGTCACCCACGCAACGTCTGGCGTGAAACTTGCACATCCTCTTGCAATTTGAAACAATTTGCATATCTACACACGTCATTCGTGTCTAAAAATAACGTAAATTCAATTTATTGTGTTTACAAAAAGTTTACAAACCAGACCGACTTAACACTTTCGCTATTATCCTTATTTTTTTTCAAAGGCAACACTCTCTTATTTAGCCAAATATTCGACAGGCGATCTAGTAAGTCAATATTTATACAAACCCAAATTGTACCCTCATAGAATAGATTTAAGATTTAAATTTGTGTTACATTTAGGGTGAGTTGTATCGTTTTGTTTTAGCCCACGTGCGGCCATCGGACCACACACGGACGCAAGTCAACATTGGTCCCTAGAACAACACTATAGCACTTAGTATACTTTACAGGTAAACTAGTAGCTTTTGGAGGCACACGTCATGCAATTTGATTTTTGCTTGTGTTACTGAAAACTTTGAGCATTTAAGTGAAAGCTTAGATATAGTATCACACAACTTTTAACCGGATTAATCGCGTGTATTATTGGTTTTTTTGTTTTTCCTGACGTTTCGAACACTTTGCAGCGTTCGTGGTCGCAGGAGGACTGGACTGGAGGAGGTCCTCCTTCCTTTCTTATCAATACTGAAACTGGACAAATTGATCAAGGTAGGAATCGCACGCCAAAATAAAATATATGATATCTAAAAGTAATTAAAAATTTTGATTGCCTTTCCATAACATTTGATTCCTGAACATCATCCAACATACAAAAATTAATCCAATAAAAAAGGCAAACCAGACTTCCACAGCTAAAACTTGTTTCCAGATGATTTAATTACAGTAACGTAAACAATAAAATTAATGTACGAGGTGGTGAATAAGAAGTGAAGGTCGTGTGGGCGCTGCGCCCGCGCCGGTAGCCAGACGCGCCGACGACACCCGATGACACCCGACAACAAGACACATAAGTCACAAACACTGACGTTTTAAGTGCAACTGCATGTGCAGAAACAATACAACTGTTTCGTAGGTCTGAATTGAGTAATCAGGTGAGTAGCTCAAAATCTAAGAAGAAAACAAAAAACCTTAGATTCTTGGCATTAATAGTTATGGTTTAAGCTTGTTGAATTTTATTTATTTTTTATGATCAAAGTATCCTATCATTGGAACCATCCGATGGTATAAAAGTATGGTAAATTAGGGCCATAAGTATAATTTCGGTTGGTTATGCTTATTACGATCACTCAAGAATGATTTTTCAACTGAAGCAGAAACTGTTGCTAAGGACTAGAAAATTTTGATTGGTAACTTAAACTATCCATAGGTAAACGGCCTTTATTGACGCAGAAGATGCTTAGGTACTTCACATAAAATATTAAGATACAATTTGGAGAAGAAATTATGGAGGTCGAATCTACCTTTATATCGAAAAATAAATAAAATAAAATGAAACGTTATCCAGACTCGCCATCAAAATAAAATCAGATAATGATACCTGATTGATATTATTAATCAATGACTCAAAACCGATTACTCATTGTAAAATCGCGGGCGTTCATATCGAGGAACCGGAATGGTGAGAAATGGACTACCGTGTGATTATAGAGCAATTTGTAACAATCAATAAAATTTAATAATGAACAGACATTTTTCTTGTTGTTGGTCTTTCTGCATTCGTACGATTAACAAATAATAAGATTTCATGTGTTAATCGTATAGGTGGTACGAACGGGATCTTTTTGTGATGTTAAAAAAGAATAACTAACCATTTCGATCGCGATGAATAATATCCTGCTAATATTTATTATAAATGCGAAAGTTTATGAGGGTATTTGTTACTCGTCAACGCCGTCGTCGTTTTATGGCAATGTTTTTTACTCTTTCCCGCAATAAAACCTGAATCCAATTCTGTAGTCCACACAGTGAGGCTAGTAGGTACATAAAGGTATTAGGTAAAACTAGAACTTATAGAGTAAAAATCAAAATTTTGGTAGTATCAAAGTATTATCAAAATTAACAAGTCATAAAATACAAAGGCAGTTCTGAAAGTTAAGTGATTATATTTATCCTAAACCTTCAGCTGCACAGTGTCACCGGCGGCGGCGCAAGCGCATCGTGTCCGGGGTGAAGCGACAGGAAGGGGCGTGGTCGCCGCACATTAGCGACTGTTCGGGGAACACACTGAGCCCACTCCCAATATCATAAGGACATTAATAACTTGCGTCATATTTAACGAACGAAAAATGCTATAATTGGCACTTAAGTATGTAGTAGAAGCCCGTTATTATTTAAACTGATACTTATTAGAATTTCGTCAATTTATTGTTGATTTGTTATGTAAGTAGTTTACATTATATTAGTCAGTTAGAAATCTTTTTAACTTCATCTATGCTCGTCTTAGAAAGAGGGAACCCAAATAAAACTAAGAGACTAATAAATTTAAGAGTCAGAAAGTTAATTAGAAATCCATTATCCTAAGAGCTTAAAATTTCCATTAATTTCCAGTAAAACCAGTACGTACTCCATACATCAAACAAATGAACAAGCTACCACAGTTACGGACCACACGTAGCCGGCCAATTATGTGACAACGTGGTCCTAAAGCTCGAGAGGGTAAACAATGTGGGGGCGATCCGTAACACGGTAGTGATGACCCTCAGATGAAAGTCCTCCTGGGAGGCGCGAGGTGGGAGGGATCAGGTGTTGACTTCATACTGATTAAAAATGAAATTAGACTCAAAAGGTGATCCGTATAAAAAGACAATTTTTTGGGAGTGTTGCACCAAAGAACCTGATATATCTGCAGGATTTCGTGGTAATCCCAAAATTTGCTGTAAAATTACTGGTGGATGCCCTGCCCTAACTTAGAAATGGAAGTTTAGTTAGGACTGACAGGTTACAGTTGTTTGTCGAATATAAATTATACAATACAAAATTCCAAACTCAATATTCTTTAACAGAAAACCAATGTCCAATCATTAAAATGATTACCTTTATTAATCAGGTTTTGCATAACAATGCACTCTGAATAATTAATTACAATCAAAATCAGTAACTGAGACAAGAAAAATAATATCTGACGATAACATTACCATAATGATATGCATACATAACCCTCAAGTGCTCACTAGTGGGTGCTTATTAACAAATAGAAGAGGTCGGAGAGACCCGGGTCCCGTAGGACCACCGGTGTTAGCATCAGCAAGTCAAATGGAGTAAGAATACGCGAGTCATTTTAGGGTTGAATCTACTTAACGCGTCGCAGCGTCGAAATACCGCTTGAATATTTGAAGGATAAATAATTTTCAGGCTCTTTATATAAAAGGAAGAGACGAGACTATTTCATTGGCTTAAGACTGCCTTATTACCTTACTTAAGTATGTATTTCTTATGAGTACCTACAATAAACTTAGGTATTATTGTTATAGGTCCAGTGAACGCAAGCATGGCTGCTGAGTAACAGGCTATGATTACATAAGACTTAATAGTGGCATCGGTGAAATGTGGGTGTACCCATAACATTATACCTCTGTCTTACCCTTCCGGGATACAGATGTGATACTATTTTGCTATGGAAATTATAATAAGAGACATGTACATTGTTACTTTGTACTATTGTAATACTCAAACTTATTCAATATTCACAGCCCAAGAAAATGTCAGAATGCAGTTTGACAAAAATTTACAAATCACCAAGCGATTTTTTTACTAAATATTAGAAAGCGAATATTTTCAAAACTAAAAAAAAGCCACTAGTCAAGTAACAACTAAATGAAAATCAGCTTAGCTTTGTGATTGTGGTGGAGTAAATGCTTTACGGTAATTTTATAATGTAATCAGTAGCAAGACAATATTTGAAATCAAGTGTATATTTCTGTTTAACTAAAAGCTAGTAATCCATTTGTATGCAAATCAACGCTAAAGTAATGCCTTCTTTGTTCGAATATAAGGTATCTATAGAATAGGTTCAACATGCAAGCTTTGACGAACAAACGCCTAATTCAATTCAACGCAAAAAGGTATCCCAAAACAAAGCAACGAGCGCTAAACGACTGTTTTATGTGCCATTTGCAGTTGCTTGCGCGGGCGCAAGCCTCGCGCCAACCACGCAGACCGCTGCCCCACAACGTGGATCGATACTTATTTGCATATACGATAAAAGAGACCAGTCAACATGCATGATATATTAAAATCACGTCTCCGGAACAATTAACAGAAACGAGCGAGCGATCAAATAATAAAAAGTGCCTTTGTCATTACAAACAGTCGAGGCGACGAACATTCTTAGAAACACCATAACGCCAAGAATAATAATAACTCCGTATGGACGATGAATCGGTTTTCAAACGTTAACCAATCGGACGGCGCGCGCGCCAATCGCCAATATGGCGGATATAATTATTACTTACTATATTGTGTACTATAGCTCCATACGTCTATGACTGTATCTGAAACTATTGAGAACGTAACATTATTTCTGTAAGACCATAATTAATCTAAAGGTGTCTCAATCTTTATCGGAAACATGACTCATTTGCTAATGATATTATTATTTTGTTGACAATATTCTTTGAAAACCTCGACATCTTGCCTAGATATTCAAAGACTATTATGAACAGCCTACTACCTACATTCCATAAGAAATCTGATACAAACCTTCTTGAATGAAATAATAATTATAAAGCCCAACAAATCAACATGCTCAATCAATTCAACCAATGCGAAATTGGTGCTAGAATTCATAATTTGTATAAATTTTCCAGTCATCAGTCACAAACCCGAACACAATAAAATTAGATACGTTCGAGAAATCAATGCGGAATGACGCAGATATAGTAAATCACAATAATATCACGAGTAGGTATCTATTCAAAGAAACCTTGTTGAGCATTCGAAAACAATTTTCCGTCGCGTAGAACGAGCACAAGTCAACCTCAAAACATCAGACGGGACAAAAAGCCGAGACGAGACACATCACCTCCAACCTCCGATTGAGAAACCCAATTTGAATAACAATCAATAAATTAATGTACCACCGTAATTTATTCATAAGCGGAGTCTGTGACACACCGGCGCGACGAGCTCTGAATCCAAATGAAATTTTATAAGAAACGCTCCTTTTCAACAGCCCATTATGGACAGAATGTAATACTTTTCTTAACGTATCATCATTATCGGTCCGCATCACAATGCTCCTTTGAGTGCGAGTGTCGTTTAAGTGGACTAATCTCTTTACACGTAAAAACTGACGGCACCGAATGAGTTTCTCGTGTTGGAATAATTAGTCTGCAATTGAAAGCGTGCTTTATTTCAAGAGACCGGACAAAACGGACATGACACGGTTGGCCAACGGTAAAACACTTTCACGAATACAATGATAATTATTACAAAAGAGTATGATTCCGAAACGGTCGAGCCTCTACGCAACGCCGTTTTTAGAATATGAAAGGAAAATATTTAAATAATGTCGCATAGGCAGCGCCATAAATAGCGGCTCGTTAATTACCGACTGTAATCACATTTCGCCAAACGCGTTACAACACACATGTCCCATCCCTTCGCTGTTCTAAATTTAAATATTATTAAAGGCGGGAGCTCGGCACGCTCCCTATTTCGATAGAATCGAAAATAATTTATGAAACTTTGTGTCACGTCCAAGTTACCTAATACATAATCGTGTGCCTACTCACATGCATACAATATTGCAATATTTGTAATAAAGCAACTACAGAGCATACAATGCAAATATGTGTAAATAATAAATTTTATATGATTTGCACTACATAATGAGAAAATATAACTGAATTGGAAAATCACAATTTACTTTATGAGAGCTGTAGATACCACTATTGATCACATCCCAGTTATTGTAACACACTATCTCAAAACCAACAAAATCATTTTGCCATTTTTAAATCTTCCAATGCCTTCCAATACTCGCAAAACTACTGTCAAATTGCGTTCACATAAAAACATAATTTTCGCATTCCACCAATGAAAAAATGTAATGATTTAAAGAAAGAATTAGTTTCAAATTATAACTAAATAGAGTTGCGCTGGCGCATCGAGTTAGATTCGCGTGTCGTCACGAACGCCGGCGGCGACAGCAGAGCTCAATTGTCGATGGATCTACATTTTAGTAGTCATTTGAACATAATCATCTCAATTTTACAACAACGTCGAATAAAATATGTTTGCGGAGATGTGCGAAGAGCCTAGGAGATAAAATTTGCATCTAATAACAACGAGGACTTGCGAACTATTCCAAACCAGTTGAACATATATTTTTTTACAAAATGTGATAATACTAATAGCGTATCGATAAATACTGTTAATCTTTTAATATTGCTATTTTAATGTCAGTATACGTTCATTTAAATAAAAATTGCATAAAACATTTGCTGCAAAACGACCTCAATTGAGCAACCAGATTATTGTTTGGTTCGTGTGAAGACGAAGATAATGTATTTTTCTTTAGTCTTACATTTCTTTTTTTTGGTATTGTATTCAATATAAACGTCTTGTAAACTTGCTATTTTTGCATTAACCAAACATCATTCATCGAATGAGACACCTTCCCGATAAACTATACGAACACTAGTGTCATTAATGACATAGCGCCAAATAATTAGTAGGCATATTCTAAACTAAACATAATTTATCATCGTCACTTACTCAAGGTTTTTCTTTTATTTGTTGTATCATTCTCTTGGCTGGAGATTGCGTGTCCAAATCATTGCTTCAGGGGAACAGTAGCAGTGATCGTGGCTCCAAATTGCTGCCTGCCAGAGTGCGAACCGATCCCAGCCGATCAAACTCACTACTAAATTGTGGGAATCGATTATTCCCTAGTTCTTCGTCTGATATGACAAAAAATGCATGAATGCAATTTCATGCTTATTGGGATATAATTTTCATTGAATTGTTTTTTAAGTGGTGGGTAGTTTATATTTCCCAATTTTTATTCGGAACGTCACTCGTCGTTGGATTTTGTCAGGTTGTGTTTCCCAATACAAAAGGAGCAGTAACATAATACAGACTTTCATATTTATAATATTACGTATACGATGTGTGGCAAAGCTTGATATGCCGTGATCAAGCGGTGTGCGGTTATGGCTAATTGCAAGCTTTCCCGCCATCGCTGCTTCATTTCCAAGATGGCGGCGAGCGTCGGAGTGCGATTTCACGTCATTAAGACTAGTTATCGCGCGACCTGCCTGCTATACTCTAATTATCCGCTACCGGTGCCTCCCAACGCAATGGAAATAATATTGGATATTATAAACTGGAAATATAATTCACTTGATCGACGCTGTGTTACATGTGGCGTAAAATGGGCGTAAACTCGTCCAATAATTGCTTTCTAATGCATAAGAAACGTTTGAAGTCAACTGATTACTGTCTTCTTTCATCACTGTACACATAATCGAGTGACTCCATTATATGTTCAATTGTTAAATAGTAAGTAGCCTACAAATTGTTCAGTCGTTGCCCTCATCGGGACTCATAATTGTATCCAAATGGTCCAAAAGAAAATATTTGAATGTTTCAGTCTGAAAAATTTAGAAGTATTACATGCTTCACTATCTTAAAATATCTACATGTTTATAAAAAAATTAAAATAGATATTATATTCCAAGTTTAATAAATAGTAGCAGATCAACAACACTATGCTGCGTGTGCGCGCGTACCGCCCTACTCCACGCGTGTCTCGCGAGGGATCCAGATACGTAATTACTGTAATCTGTAATCAAAACGCCCGCTATTAAACAGTAGCAACACGTCTCGATATGGACACAACCTCTATGGAGATTCTATTGATACAATATTTTGAGTCTTCAGCACTTTGCTCAGAAATTGTAACTTTAAAACAACTTTTTCTAGCATATCCCAAATGCTTATTAAAATAATTAAGTTTCGAAAGGAGAACAGGAGATCCTTGAGTCTTGATAATAGAGATGAGTAACATTGCGCTAACTCAGTTCACTGCGCCGGTTAACTCACTTCTTCGAAAAGTGATGGCGCACAACGCATCAATGAGATAGATAGATGTATGTATAACGTACTCTGTGGTCAACACAATCAACACATCAGTGAGCTGACCTCTCTCGTTAATTCTCTCACTCAATCACTGCGCTAACGTAGTACGTACGCTGCTTGATGCCAACGAGCGCGAGGCGCAGATGACGCGCGATGCGCTTTGCAGTTCACTTGACGCGTTGCACTTAATTGCGCTATGGCGCAATTTTGAATTAACAGAAAGAGCCGGCGCAGTAAGCTGCGCCAGAGCTACTGAGTTGACGCAAGGAATTTTGCTGAGCTACCTATCTCTACTTGATAATAAGTTTGCTTATTCTTATCCTTTATTGTACACACAATCAAGAAACATACACCACACAAAATCAAAATGGACAAAGATGAGCTTAACCTTCTGAGTGAAAGAAATATTAATAAATAACATGTGTGGTAAAGTATGATTTATGTTTTAAATACATTACCATAATAAAATATAAATACAAAACCTATTAAACAAAAAAAATATAAATAATATTTTAAGTAAGTACCTACATGTTAATATTTAAATGAATATAGGTCCTTATACATAAAAATATTAATTATATTTATAAATCATGAAGAAATATTCCTTAGCCGTTTTCCTCAAGACAAAGGGACAAGGGCTGGCGCGAATAAAGTGAGGGAGAGAGTCCCATAATTGCCTAGTCAATGAACCATATAAATTATTTATTGAGAAATCAGTTATTCGAAGTTGAATCAGGTAGCAAATGACGATATGAAATGATAAGATGCGGTAATTTAATGTTTACTCTCATGAATTATAAAGTTAACCGATAAATACGGAGAATTTATAACATGATACGAACGTTATTTGTTTGTCATAGCGTCAATACAACGATAAAATTGATAAGCTTTTAGGCTTTTATAGGATTAATATATAATTTTGAAGTTTTTCAGATAGTGAACACTAATTTTTTTAATAATGAACTATTATTGTGTCCTTCCATAGAATAAATATAAAATCCAAAGAGATATCTGAAGATCTAAAGTCACCTGATCGACAATTACAACTATGAATATTATTCAACCAATCAATCAAAGGAAAAGCTGGCAAAAGAGAATAAGCAGTCTGTGATAAAATAAAATTAATAAAGTCTCTGTAGTAATGGATCTGAAAAAAAATACAGATGTAACCTTGCCTTGTCATAGGCGAAGCTTAGATTACGCACACACACACGCAGCGTACTGGCGCCGATTTGATGTGTTTTAAGTATTTGTATGCGTTTAGCTCGTGTATGACAAGCAAAATTGGATGACTAGGCATGATTCCCACATATCCTACGCAACGCTACATCCGTATTTTTTAATGTGATAAACTTTGTCTCCCAGATACCCTTAAAAACTGATTAAAATGTAAAGTCATAAATGCCATTGCCATTGCCTAGATTTCTTGTCCTCATTAAAAACAAAGACCAAATAGTGTACAATTTCAAAAGACTGTTTAGATTTTGATTGTTGTATCTTCGAGTATAGGAAACGTATCATTAGGGCTGCGATACACATCATTATTCTGAGAATCGGGATCGTCTGCATAGAGCCTCTAACTACAGTCCTCGGTGGCGTGTGATGCCCGTGAGAATCTGTGCGATATCTCCTACCTGCCAGATTGACGGCAGATCAATGTCGTGGCCGTTGTTGTGTTTGATTACTAATATTATAGGGGTTCTGTTGGAACTAGTGTCAATAATATTAAAAGAACAAGAATTTTGTTTAGTGACCAAATGACCAAAATCAAATCCGAGTTATCACTAATAAGATACTTTCTAATTTCGTGTATTTGTCATGTATCCTTAGAATCTACCATGTTGATGTATATCATATAAACACACGATCACATCAGCTCCTACAAAAAACATGCAAATGATCGCATACCATAATAATTTCAAACGTATTGTCGCATCCCTAACGTTACCTACAAATAAAAAGGCATTTTTTATAGCGAGCTGTGATTAGACAATTAATCACGTCGTTTACGCATGCGCCACATCACTAGCACCGCGCGTTTATAGAGACAGCTACTTGAAAAGAAACATTCGGCCATTGAATGGCTTTTGTGAAGATCGCTTATTGCTCTTTTATGCGGCGTTAATTAATTATATTTAATGCGGTCGGGCCTTTTTGTCGCGTTTGTTTGTTACTACGTCGTAGTTATTAATATTTTTTGTGCGTTGCTGATGAATTTGTTATTCATGCTGAATAAAAGTTGAACACTTTGTCGGGTAGATGAAATGACATTTTGCAATGGTTGACATTCAGTGTGCGAGCTTTAGAATGTTATTTTGTTACATAAATAATGTGCCGCAATTCAAAGACAATATAAGTTAATGCTGGAAATATGTAATATTTTATTGTATTTTAAGGAACAAGTAGATACAAGTGGTACGCGAATTGATTTTTGCTTCAATAAATTGTTCACTAATTGTCCTCAAAACTTTCATCATGGAACTAAGACAAACCCTTCCTTATAGAAGTGGACTAACAAATTAACAAACAAGAGAATGTTTTCGTCTCTATGGGTGTGAGGAGGGGAGATCAAAGTGTGCGCACGCGTCGGTTACCGAGACCAACTGTTTATAAACAAACTGATGTTTCATGATACTGAGCTTCGGACACTTTTAATTGATTATATGTCAGACGCATATTTTAATACGTACTTTTATCAGTTTTTGCACTAATGAGATATTAATTTATTTGGTTCAAGTCAAGACTGACACAGATTTTATTTTAAAAATGTAGACATATCCAATCGTCTTGTCTATGTAAGTACACTTTCCGGTAAGTAATGACGATTTGAAGTGAGGTCCCTGAACCAAAAACTCGTCATTCTATGATAACTATAACAGTAGTTCGATGTTCGTAATTTTCGGTTCTAGTTACCGTTCAATCAACTTTATGGATGGCCACTGTGAAATTGTTTGCACAAACATTTTAAATTAACGGTAAGTACAACACTAGATATCACGCACACTTCAATACACAGCAAAAACTGTGACCCAGCGTATTTGATACTAGCAAATATTTTATAAATCTTATCGATAATGATGCTTATAAACGCTTAGTGTGCACGTGTATGCTAATACTAAAAAATACTGATCGCTAAATTAAGCATTCCTACTCGAGTTTTGTACTGAGGAGGATCATGTCGTCTTAAATACTCTATGGATTCTAATCTTGGATTTAAGCCAGTAAGCCGTGGTTTACATGCCCATTCGAGTACATCTTAAACTACCGCTGTTCCAGATTTCTAATATTTTCACTATAACTAAACAAGTAATCACAAACTGCGCCTACTACCACTGGCTCTAACAGTAACTACAAATATATTACACATGTACACTAACTTATTTACGCACAAGAGTCAATATTTTTCAAAACTACGTCTTATAAGTATAATAAAATAGATGTATTATGATTATTACTTTAAAGTGTTACATGCATGGCCGCTAGAGAGCTGCTTCTCGTACCACTTTATGCATTTAATCCAACAAAAGACTATTAACATGAACAGCGACTATAAATTACGATAAACATAATTATCATAAACAATCATTGTATAAATGTGACAAAGATCAAGATTGGTCGGGTGGTGTAAATAGGACATTTTAGTGACGTAAGGGAAAACCCCACGCCCTTCGGAGAACTATCTAAAATAAAAATAATAGAGTGAAGAACAGACAAAAAATCTAATCGTTTTCCCTCCTTTTCATCCCAAGCCAGTACATGAGACTAGTTTAAGCGAAATTTTTTGTAACTACTTGATGACTTCGGAATCATGCAATAACTAAAAAAAATATCGGTAGGCAAAATGTATTTGCTAAATGTTTATAGTCGAACATTCATGCTGAATTGCTCGCCTTCTGCAGGACATAACATAACATAGCATCACGCCTGTATTCTCCGAATGGGTAGGCACAGGTGTATACAGTTGTACACGTTATTAAGTCCCACTCCCATGTAATAGGTGGTGAGCCTATTACCATCACCCGGGCACAATTCCAAAATCCGTGCTGCTTCAGAGAATTTCCTAACAGAAAAACTCAATAACACTGCCCGACCCGGGAATCGAACCCGAAACCGCTCAGCAGTCGCGCTTGGGACCACTAGAATAACGAGGCAGTTTCTGCAGAAACACTACAAATGTTGAGCCTACGCCAATTATTTAATTAATCAAAAGAATGTGTTCTGACATTTAAAAATACCCCTGCTCCTCACATCTTACCTAGCTTTATTGGTTCTAAGGACCATCATTTGGCATTCCATCGAGTCCTTTACGATATAACATATAACCCCAGCCTAACATTTCGGTGTAGTAGGCGGCTCTTTTGTGGTGTTTATGTAAACAATTCGCCAAGATAGCGAGGTTTGCCAACAGGGCCATACTCGTACACCTATGTCGACAAATATGTACTTGCACATTATACTAACACCAATATTTTTGATGGATTTACGCAACATCACAATGGATCATGTAAGTTGTTATTCAGAAAAGTATTAAATTTTTATTGGGTTTGTGTGTTTGTGTGCAAAAGTAGATTTTTTTGATATAGGTACTTTGCCAATGTATTGTGTGTAATATGTACTTTTGTTATTGGAGATTTGATGAAAAATACTTGCAATAGCTGATAGCCTGGTCGTATATCTAACTTTTCTACCAGAAACATATAACCACAAAAAATAATAAAAAAAGGAATAAAATACTACTTATTGTAGTCTTTATTACTCGGTACTGTCGGAAATTCAGTAAAACTTAAAATCTATAATATTTTGCGTAACATATAATTTGCTGTTTTGCCAGTTATTTACTCAAGCTATAACCCCCCGCTGTATGTACTATTAATTGGACATTCTATATTAGACTATCAATATTCCGATAAACAATAAATGGGTAAACAGCGTCGCCAGCATGTTTACAAATAAATTTCCTTGTAGCGCAACAAAAATGTTAGTACATATACCCTATAAAACTAACGCGGCGTGCACGCAATAAATGATCATTTTATTGAGCGTAACCGGCAGTTATAAGTGGACGCCATTGGTGAATCGTCGCGCTCGTAAAATTGTCAAACATGAATTGCTGTTAGTCACAGCTGAATAGAACACATAAAACCTATGGCTTTTGAGTTTAAGGTCAACACAGACTCGCCAAAGATGGCGTTGGCAAATCTTAGGGCGGTAATATCAATCGTTAAATGCAAACATGGCCGACATGTTAAATTCTTTCGTGTAATGTATAAAATTGCGCACACCGATGTTATGTTGTAAAGCACACGCAGTATGACGCAAATATTGATGCGTAGGATTTGTGAGAAATTAACTCAAATCATAATTATAATAATTATACAGACAAATATACAAAGACCAAGAACTTTAAATCTTCATGAATTTGTTTTATACTACCACTGGCTCTTTTATCTCTAATCTCTACCTGAAGTAATGGAATGGAAAACTCCTATTTTGAAAATTATTTATTAATGCTCAAACTAATTATCATGTATTACTAAGAATTACTCAATAATCGTTACTAGTTACTAATGTACTACCTCAAATATGAAGGCATCAGACCCGGTGTAGGCACTTATACAAAATTAAAGAAAGAATTATTTATCCCCAAAGAAAAAATACACCTGCCTTGGCAGACTGTTCCTCGCATCACTTTTATTTCCTCCAACGTTTTAGTGTCCGAAAAGACTACCCTAATTTGATCCTTGAAGATCCTTTTATTTTCACCTCCGCCACACAGCCCCGGTAGTTAAAGGAGGGTGAGGGTAGGTCAAGTTATATTTTGTAAGTGTTAACAGTACGTTTTAGTGCTAGTAAATAATTAAACCACCTAATTTGATGCGAAGGAAGCTTCTTTAGTGAGTAGTTTATGTGGGCAGCGCCGATTGAATGACGGCGTGCGCGCTTGTAATCAGGGCGGGAAAGACTTCAATTTAACAAAAGACCGGAAAACTTTGCAATTACTTGCAACATGAAGATCAATAAATTTGTTTTAGTTCACTTACCAACCTACCTAACATTAATCTAACAATAGTTGTAAATGTAAAAGCAAATGAAATCTCGTTTCCAGAAAATTGCCAGTTGTCACTGGCAGAAAATTGCCAGTTGTCACTGGCAATTTTCCATCAAGAAAATATTCAGATGATATTTAAGTCAAATTATTAAAAAAAACTTTTATTTTCTCTAAGATGTTTACTGTTATTATTTTTTCTTGCTATTGAATGCCAGTGATAATCATTATTATAATTTTTAAATTGTATTACTCTTTATAACATAAAAGAACTTTTTAATTATTATTTTTATATCCAAGTCCAAACCGTTTTCTTTTTTAAGAATTGCATCTCCCGTGGGTGAATATTAACTGTAGGAGACGAGTATTTATTCAAAACAATAAAAGAAAAAACCAGAAATCTATGCAATTAATTGGAACTTTATAATAAATCATCCCTTAACCGTATTAATCGCATGTATGTTTCAGGTGTTTCTTTTTCCTGGTGTTTCTAACTTGCAGGGTTCGTCGTAAAAATAATAATATGTAGACGCGATTAATCTGGTTAAAACTTGTTTTATATTAATGTCTTACACATGCAACTTGATCAAAACCCGAATAAATTGTTAGCCTTACATAACTAACCAGATTCTAAAAAAGGTATTTCAATAGCTAATAAATACTTAATACTGAGATGATAGTGTTGACACTGGTCATTTCTCATCAAAAAAGCATTCAGATGACATTAGTGTCAAATTAAAAATACGAATAATATTTTTTTTTAAGTTTTATGTCATTCGAATTTTTTTTTTTTTGCTCTTCTAATGCCTGTGATTGTGGTTTCTTTGTTATTAACATCTAGAATACTCTTTGGTAAACCACTATATATTTATTTGTTTATATTGTATTTTATGCTCAGTCGTTATAAACTTTTTTTAAACAAATAAACGACAAGATATTTGTAACAATTTTAGATAATAACATAATTAATTTAAAATTAATAAACGAGAGTGCACAAACATAATAAATTATAAAACCAAAAACCTGCGTATCTTAAAAACCAAACAGTTCCGTATTAATTATATTATTGATCACAAATCACCGCCTATCGTATTTCAAGCAAGAAGTCTTGACGGAAGCCCTACTAGTACTAATGCGATCTAATCTGCAAGGTTTGGTATCAAAACCTTCCACCTTTAATATTTAACTTTTCTATTAATATTGTGTTTAGTGTTTAATTAATTGTAGGTATAATCGACAGTTCAATAAATTTCTTGGTAGTCATCATGCCCCACAGAAACAATTTGTGTTAGAGAGTAGCAGAATTAATATAAAGTACCTGGTTAGTACTGTTATTTTCTGGCAGACACCTTAGGGTTTAATCACACAAGTAAGTATTTAGATGAGAATTAGTGCCAAAGAAAGATACCCTGGTAATTATTACAATTGCTTCATTAATTTACTTCTTGATAAAGCATATTTGAAGGGGCCATCCCTTCAAATATGCTTCATCTGGCTCCATCTGTAACAGCTACAAACTCTTCTCTCTCTAAACTTATCACTTCTTCTTTCGTGGAGGACATTCTCTCAGGAGTAGGCCATATGCCTCTGACTTGGATTAGTGAATGCTAATTAACAACAGCCGTGACCGATGCTTTAACATGCTTTACGAAGCACGGAGACGCTCAGATCAAAATGTACCTAAAGACACCCATCTATAGCAGACTGGCCGCTTATGAGGTTACGAATCTCAAAACTATAATTTGAATCCGAACAAGGAGAATGACGTAGGCCGTAGACACACCGAGGAGTATTGATTTAACACTATCATGTTGCATCGAATCGATAAGTACCTACGAAGTGTCGCACAAAGCTCATCAAGTTACCTCGTAAACTTGACACGACTGCAAGGGAAGTGGATAAGGAACTGTGATTGAAACAGTTCATTTTTAATAGATATTCATTTTAAGGCAGCACCAATATATAGCGTACACCTAATTAGAAGAAATAAGTAGATTTATGTCTCTTGACAAGTGAGCAACTACAGTGAGTTACGTGAGGGACTACAAAATCAATTCAACAGAATCAAAATTTGCTCTGGAAAATCTATATATATAAAAATGAATCGCCGAAATGTTTGTACGCGCATAACTTCCGAACGACTGCACCAAATTGGATACTACTTATTTTTGTGTTTTTTTATTGTCAGGACAAATATGATAAAAGAAAATTAAAAAAAAACGAATCGAAGGAAAATTCCGGTAGGAAGTTCGCTGGGTCAGAAAATATTTCATAAATTAGAAACATAATCAACTATAAACTCAACACCACTCGTCACTCTTAATTAAATAAAATCATCTCTGATATGTCCAACGCTCATGCAAACTATAAATGGAGAAAATTATAAAAATATTTTAAAGGAACGATTATAAGACTTGCGTCGTCGTGACCGCTTGTGCAGCGCGCGCGCATGCGGCTGTATCAATCATCCCCACTCCGCCCACAACACAAAGCTGCGATCGTGCATCTTCGCCATTACTTCTTTACCTTAATATCGGCTATCAGCCATGTAAAACATCATTAGCGATTGTAACAAATGTTTATTACTATAGAATACAGCTTCAAATGGCATTACATCGTTGGCAAGTACTAATTATTGCACTTTTTTGTCACTATTCTTTATTAGATAATGTACATGTGTGGTCTTGGGTAAAAAAAGACTGCTTCATGTCATTGGACAAAATAGTAACTTCCTCCATATCCATAATGTCGAATTCCGAAATCTATTACATTTTTCTATTTATTTTGTATAAGTATCTAAAATTGTATAAGATTCTAATTCTATTAATAAGTGTTAAAGGAAAATTTCTGGATATATGATTGTGAAGCCATCTAACTCTAGACGAGTTTTTATAGAAGTTTAATAAAATTGACCTAGAAGTAAAGATACTTTAATAGATAGACAATTAAGAAGAGAAAAAATATATAATTTCTCACTTATAGCGCACAATTTCCCACTTTCCTAAACAAATAAATAAATCAGAACGGACTGCGCCTACAAGACGTGCACGCGCGACATTTTTAATTAAGGACAAGCGTGCACTGATCGCAATATCGGAACGCGATTATAATGTTCGTATGACTTCGCGAAGACCCACCAGTGCCGTATGATACAACGGTGTCGGCTTACATAACACTATGTATGTTATTAGTAATGAACATTAAAATAATATTAAATATTAGTTAGAGAAAGGCCTTCAATAAGTAATGTTAATGCATCGCAAGAATTCGTGTCGCATACGTGTTTATCGACCTTTGTTTGTTCGTACAACGCATTAGGTCTTGTAAAATAAACAGCTTTGACTTTTGAATCATCAATTTTCTCGTGTGTACTGCAATTTCTGCATCTGTCATGATCAAAATGAATACCAGTGTATATATCTTACTTTGTTACACTGGGTTAACTACCGTAGTTCTTGAAGGTGAATTGAGTTGGTTTTTGAGGAAAAGGAGGTTGTGAGCTGTAACAGCATGAATTTATTGAAACAAAATTTTTATAAGTATTCTTATTTATATTCTTTATCTATTAATCTTATTATATATCTATTCTTTCGCTTACGTCTCTCTCTCTCTCTCTAATCTCATTGTTATCCCTATTACTCTTTTTTATTTCAGGTGTCTCTTTAGTTTTTATTTGAGGTACTTCTCTTTCTTTGTTTGGAGTCAGCACAGTGTGTTGTGTGTTTTTTGTACGTAATCTAAAGATTTCTTCTTGTTCCTGCAAACTTTTTTTAAATTCTTTTTTTAATTCCATATATTTTTTTTACCGTGACGATATAAGATAGCGATTTTATAACATGAATTTAACACAACAGTGTGAAATATAACTTCCTCGATTTGAATGAGTCAAAGACTTTATTTCTTTAGCTGGCGTTTATGATAAGTTACTTGGCGAATGTTTGCCATCTTATGAACATATTTGCGTATCAGTCGTAATAAATTCACGTGACTAATGAGATGTATCATAGAAATCGTATACAATCATCGATTTCTTAGAACTATCGGTGAGATGGTACAATTTAATGTTGGAGAACAAAGGATTTCGTTACAATGTAGATATCGCTTTTCATTATAATTATTACGTCTTAATTGTATAGTTTTTACATGTACGATAATATAAAGTACGAACATAATAAATTATACTACTGACTTTAAATGGTATGTAATAGTAAGTACTGACGTCAACGACTATTGAAACAATTGTTTAATCACTTTTTAGCCCTTGAAGCAAGAATATTATAGACGCTAATTAAATTAAAATCGTTAAAGTCACATAAACATGATATAATATTGACAGTTATTTGAAATGCAATCGCAGAATGAAAATAGAAATAAGTATAGGTAATAGTTAATAAATCAGTACTGAAGATGAACAAGCGTTAATTCAATAGAGAATGTCGAATAGTTAGAGTTACGTTAATGTTAAAAGAAAGTTTCGTAGAAAGCCTTGTTCGGTACCTAGTCAAAGCAAATGGATCTTTTGCAATTTCACCTCGGATAGATTTGAATAAAATGTGCCCGGTGTCTCACCGCCCTATCATCTATTGGGTACTTGTGTGTATGCAAATTAAAGGTTGCGTTCGTAATGACTAATGACAGACAAACATACACTATCAATGAAATATGATTAAACAGCAGAGGTGCCGACTCAATTAGATAATGCGGAAGGATTGTATGCAAGTAATTGTACAAATTCCTAATGTAATAAGCAGGTATGGTAAGGGGAACCACATTTTTTGTTTTAAATAAATGAATATTTATTAAAACATAAAAAATATATTACAAAATATGTGAATCCCCTGGCCCCTAAACTTGTAGAAACTGTAACATTTGATGGTAATGTGAACATTTTAACTGGTCTCATATATATCATTCGATTACTGTCAATGTTCCCAAAAATTCTGAGCATCAATCAACAAAATCGATAAGTTCGTTATAAACCACAAAACCGTTATCCAACATAAGTTTGAATTATAATTGTTAATCAACGATATAAATAGGAATGCGATTATTAACCAATAGGGAAGGTATTATGGAATAAATCGTTTCTGTTACTACGAACATGCGGGCGCCCGCGCAATAGCCATCCACACCAGAACTGACCTAAACGTCATAACATAACAGATGTGTTGCATTCTAAAATAAACTTTATGACTTACACAATAAATGTCATTTTAGTCCAGTAGATAATTTATAAGTTATAAATAATAATGAATTGTAATAGTACCTATAATTTAATAGTTGATAGAAAAATATACTTGGTAACCGATAAGGTTTTGCTAAGAATTGCTACGGGTTGTGTTTGACACGCATGTTGTAAATTACATAGCGAATTGAAATTAACATGATAAATCAAATTTATTTGATAATACAGTGTACAAATTTTTGTGGAAAAAGAATACGGTCGTGAGCAGGATTCGAACCTGCACCTCCCGGTTCAATACTCCAGGCGCTCTGACCGCTAAGCCATCTCGACCTCTGCTCACTACCGCAAATTCTCTTTTGGTGACGTCATCGCTATCAGTAAAATATAGCCGAATTTATAACTTTAGAGTTCGCAACGCATGCGCTAATGCTTTTGAAGATTTGTCTGTAATACAGTGTATGTTAAATAAAAAATCACATACATTGAGCGTGAATCCATTTCTTTCTTTTACTGCCAGACCAGCAATCTGGAGCAAAAGAAAAACATAGATTATATCAGCGGCTTTAAAACCTATGCAAATTATATGAAAGGTCCAAGATAAAATATAGTAATACAAAACACTATCGTTAAAATTTAAGAAAGCGAACGGTTTTGAAATGTCTGGGGCAGAAAGCTCCATTTTGAAAACACACTGGATGATAAAGTAAGTGATAAGTATAATAAGCATTAACAATAATATATACTACTTAGTGGAATAGGATGCCAAAAATTCTGAAGAATTAGTTTAAATAGTCCATTAATTGAATATAAGTCTCTGATTGGAAACCAGTAAAGGTTACTATGGTAAGT
Organism: Xylocampa areola; assembly: GCA_935421205.1. NCBI lineage: Eukaryota > Metazoa > Arthropoda > Insecta > Lepidoptera > Noctuidae > Xylocampa > Xylocampa areola. The sequence continues at coordinate 11,607,152 of OW285218.1, read as the reverse complement.
ACTACTGGAAGTAAATATTAATTTACAAGTAGACGGTTGAATGGCTGTTGGGTCGAAGGGATATTTATGTGCTTAAAAAATAAACCTTAGTAAGCAAGTTTTTAGAAATATTTTCGTATTTCACAAGAATATCGCTTTAACCAAATAGCCGTTCAGCCGTCGAAATGATCAGTTATTAAAGATATTCCAGATAGCCGCAGATAGGACCATTGATAGCCTAGTTGTATGACTGTTGGACTGGCAAGTCAAAAGTTCCAAGTTCGAATCTAAAACCACTGGCTTTTCGAGTTATGTGCGTATTAGAAATTAATTATCACTTCCTTAGAACGGTAACGGAAAACATCGTAGGGAAACCAGCACACCATGTTTTCAATGGTATGTAAAGCCATGTCAGAGACCTACGGGTGGTTTAAACTCTGACACTAGGTTGTTCATCAACTACACGAAGAAGAAGAAGAAAGATATTCCTGCAAAATTGACACTCCACATTTTGGAACAAGATGAAATTAATTAAAAAAATAAAAAGCACGCCTGCCATGTGTCAATTATATTTTATTATTTCACACCTTTTTGTGTACCATAGCCACTCCCGTCACACCCGGGGTAATTTAAAGATTCTAATGATACCCCATACATATGAATCGGTTCAGGCGCTTAGAAGTTATGGTGGAATAAAGAAACTCACAAACATACATGAACCTTAAAAACATAACACTCCAATTTTAGGCAGTCGTGTAAAAATTCATGATTTCCTAAACTAGTGCCATTATCATCCGCTAGACCGCAACCCGACTTGACTCACTGCTGGGTATAGGTATACCTTGGCGTCTTTGCTCGTAGGTACAGTCGCTCTCATATCCATTGTAAGAATTTGACATTGATACCACCTTTATGTCGTAGCAGTAAGGACAGTACCATTCTCCTCAGTCCTATGCCAAACTAGTAAAATTGCTTTAACAAAAAAATTCAGGATTGCCGAGTTCACCGATAAAAGACTTGAGATCAAAATGGATGCCAGAGATCAAATGGTTTCCAAATTCTATAAAGGTTCCATAAACCTAACTTGGACAAGAATGGTCATAGTCCTTCGCTTGTTTTAAAAGTTTTTTTTAGGTTTGTCCCTACTACTGACTATTATAAAACTTGTCAAATTTACAAATTAATCTTTGAAAAGCATTAACGCATGCATAGCGAACTCTAAAGTTATACATTTTTGTGGAATGATAAATACAGTCGTGAACAATATTCAAACTTGCGCCTCACGGATAATATTCTCCAGGAGCTCTGACTGCTATGCCATCTCGATTTCAATCTGAATCGACATCAATTCTGCTCAATGCCCCGAATTCTTCCTCTACATTTTAATACGTGTTTTGGTGACTTGACAAATGTAGGTAACTACATAGCTACAGTTTCAACGCTTGCTAATAGGTAATTGACTATGAAAACTTGTCAAGTATTACTTCATCAAATAATAACACATTATAGAGGTGTCAAACGTAGTTCAAAATAGTTCGTGTAACTGCTGCGTCAGCCTTTACTTTTCCCAATTAGACCTAGAATTAGTCCAGATTTTTTTTATTGTGAAGGCTATGTGACATGAGCTTTACTGCCAGTGCAGCCGGATAAAGCCAGCGCGGGGCCTATAGCAAATGTGAACAACAGGCACTTGATAGTTTGTAATGTTTTCAACTTCATAAAGTATGTATATGGTGTGTCCAATACTTACTTTAGGAAAACTTATACGTATTTCATGGTTCACTATTGATTGGTATAAATTTTTATGTCATAATGAACATCGCCATACTAAAAGTATTATTACATAACCTAATGGCTACGCATAATATGGATGCCATTAAAAGTAATAACTAAATCGTTACGTCAAATTAAATTAGAAATAAAAAATATGCGAATCAAAGGGATCCCGATATCATTTGTTCGGTGGATATAATACACCTACCTATCTTTCTTGATAGTTTGATCGTTATACACAGGCGTGAGGCACCCTAAGTCACGGGGCCCGTAGCGTTTGCATACTTTTCCTACGTGACTAATCTGGCACTGGCTACTGCCCAAGTATCATTAATCTCACTTACTAAATGTCAATCATAACATTTAACCCCTTTTGCCCCAATGACATTTCCATCGATCATATTTTTTTAGAAATGTTATTTTTAAACGCAACTATTAGTACTGACTGCGGAATCAAATCCGCACTGGAAAGTAGACACCCACATTGGAATTCACCTTATCATTAAAATAACGAACCATCACGCCTGTTTTCCTCGAAGGGATATGAAGATACTGTGCTAGACCCACATAAGTCTCATGCAATAAGTGATGAACCGATTCCCACGTATCGGCCACAATTCCAAACTGCGGAATACTACTGAGAAGTCCATAACAGTAAAACTCAATCATTTTGCTACCGATATTTGCACTAAACAGTGTTCTACAAATGCTCCCTACAACGCTTAAAATAAATTAAGAAAACCAATATTGTTAATTGGTAGATAAAGTGCATACTTAATACAAAAAATAATTTTATGTTTATTTCTATATATATTTTCAGGTATTTACAATACATGGTTATTATGTGAACACATAGTACTCCCCGTACTACACAGTTCTTATTTACAGCACTGAGTGGTGTAAAAATTACATAACTAACCATACCTATAGACAATAATATTCTTATTTTACACTTAATGAACACTTCACAACTGCGCATCAAATAAATTCCATAGCCAACATCAAGTAAGTAGCGTATAATTTATAGAAATATTGTAATACTTTATTACACTCATTTACTAACCCGTTCCCTGTTCACGAAGCAGACACAATAGTTAAACAATCTCCGAGTACCACATATGGTTCATTGGACAGTGAAAGGGTTAATATACAACCTACGACTGCCTCATTGGTCAAGTGGATGGATGGGTGGCTGCTGAGAGTTTAGTCTTGAGTTCTATTCCCGTGTCAGAAAGTGTTAAGGGAGGAAATTCTCAATAGCAGCCCGGACTTTGAAAATGTTTCCGATTGCTGGCAATAGGCTCATCAGCTCGTTACATGGGACTTAAAAACTACAGGGTGTATAACAGTACCGTTCTGCCTAGCTCTTTAGAGATACAGGCGTGATGCCTACCTCATTGGTCTAATGGCCGCAAGTGTGACTGTTGAGCGTTAGGTCCTGGATTCGATTACCGGGAAAAGTGTTATTAGGTTTTCTGATAGGAAATCAGTAACAGCCCGGAGTTAGGAAGTTCGCGGTTTAACCCCCGTGCTTCGGAGAGCTCGTAAAGTTGTTGGTCTTTTATGTATTCCGTGGTTTTGCTCCTGATCTCTCTCTTCTATCGATTGCCGTCCCATCGGACTATAAGAGTGAAGGAATTGGGAGTGCACCTGTGTTTCCGCATACATTTGTGCAAAATTTCCTGCGTACTTGGCTAATCTCCATGGAGATAATATGATCGGGAGTATAATACTATAACTTACGGGATCAAGAAAGACTGAGTAAGTACGTATTGGAATGTAGATTCTGCTAATGAAAATGATTAACTTTCCCTAAACAATATATTTGTCTGATGAACCGTTTTTTTTTAAACCTGCATTATTTTTTTTTTTTTTTTTTTTTTTTTTTTATTGTAATTCACAAAACTGATGTACAATCTCACAATCAGTAAAGAAAAGATAAAAACTTAATACAATTGATTGCCATCTACTAGATGTGAATCTAACATGCATAATTATTATTTTACAGAAAAGACAGAACTTATATTCTAATAAAATTAAAATAGGTTACAATTTGGAAAGTTATATCTATTTTATAAAGAAGTATTGAAGTGTTTAATCAATTATGACTCTTAATTTAGACTTTACTGAGGCTGCAGAACCACCAAAGACATCTACTTCATTACGGATGGCATTAGCCGAAGACAGCATACGGGATATGGGTGAAAATTGACCTATATTAGTTCGATAATGAGGCTGGACGAAAGTTTTTCGGTTAATTAAACGGCTGCTAATACGCGGAATACTTATATGTACCTTTTCTAAGAGCTCGGGAGAGTCAATAAGACCGTTAATTAATTTGAACAAAAACATTACATCTTGAATTTTCCTACGTGAGCTTAACGATTTCATTTTATAGTGACTCAGCCTAGATTTATACGAATTAAAAATACGGCATTTGTTTTCTGAATAACATAAATGGTATAAAAACCTTTTTTGAACTCTCTCTAGTCTATCGGAATGTACTTGATACATCGGGTTCCAGGCAGTGCTACAATATTCCAGCACACTTCGAATAACACTGTTGTAAATACAAATTGTTAGAAATGGTTCTTTAAAAATTTTCATTTCCCTAACGATGAAACCTGACAATTTTGAAGCCCTGTTAATGATGATATTGAAATGATTTCTGAAATTCAAATTGCTGTCGATTATAATACCTAAATCCCGAACACTTTTAACCTCTTTGAGTAAGTTATTATTAATTGAGTAACACGCTTGAGTTTGGTTCTTTTTCCTGGTAAATTTGATAAAAAAACATTTACTTTGATTCAATATCATGTCGTTTTGTACACACCAATTAAACACGTTATTTATATCTGACTGGAGCTGAAATATATCAGATTGATTGTCTATTATTCGGTATATTTTTAAGTCATCAGCAAAAAGTTTACATTTCGAGGCAATCCTACTGCTCAAATCATTTATGAAGACCAAAAAAAACACCGGCCCCAGGTGCGACCCCTGAGGTACTCCTGATGGCACAAAACATTGCCTAGATTTAAAACCTTTAAGACATACTAGCTGTGACCGGTTTTCCAAGTATGATTTGCACCAACGTAGCAACGATCCATGAATTCCCATACTCTCTAACTTTGCAAGTAGTAAATCGTGATTAACCAGATCAAAAGCTTTTTGAAAGTCAGTGTATATTGCATGAACTTCTCTACCAGCATCCAACGCAGTTGATATATATGAAACATACTCAACTAAGTTAGAGGCCGTTGATTTCTTAGGACGGAAACCGTGCTGGTTATCATCAAGCATATTTTTTAAATACGAGTAAATTTTTTTTTGTATAAGGGCTTCCATTATTTTTCCACATGCTGAGAGAATTGATACCGGCCTATAATTTGTAACAGAATTAACTAAGCCAGACTTAAAAATGGGCGTAATATGCGCAGTTTTCCACTGGTCCGGGAAACATCCCTGTGATAAAGAAAGGTTGAAAAGTATAGTCAGTGGACTAGCTAGGTTTAAAGCACATTTTCTTAGGAAAAGTGGAGGAATTGAGTCAGGTCCCGGACCTTTATCACAGTTCAATGAAGACAGGTAATCAGATACTTCTTTTATACTAAATGAACAATTGCTTAATGTACTATTGACACATGAAGCAGATGACACACAACTTGAACAATTATTATTATTCACTCTATAAATAGATTGAAAAATGCTCGGAAAATAAATCGCAAACTTCTTGACCGCCCCTGGCACAGCGAGTGTCGTCTAAAGTCATTTTATTAGGTATGTAACTGTTGCTTGTCCGTTTATTTTTAAAATACTTCCATACATGCTTAGGATTACGACGTAGATGAGCAGCTATTTCCTTCTTAAAAATTCCAAAACACTCTTTAATTAATACACTGCATCGCGCTCTCAGGCACTCATATGCAAGTTTGTCTCTGGGGTTACCATACTTTTTGTATAAACTGTGATATTTGGCTTTCTCCTTAATTACTCTTAATAAAGCCCGACTATACCAAACAGGATAGCGCTCATCTCGTGGTTTGGTAATCGGTGTATATTTTTTAATAATTGGTATTATGATATCATAAAATGTAATCAACATTTCGTTGACATTTGTGAAACTTTTCCATTCTTCGGACCAATTAATTTTTGATAACTCTATATTGACGACTTCGTAATTACAAAGATAAAAGTTCAAGTGAGGAACTTTATTATGTAATAAAGGATCACTATGGTTTGTAGTAAACGAGATTTCGAGTGCTGGGTGATGTGGATCAATAGTTAAAAATGAACTAGCTGCTTCAGTTACCAGAACTGTTGTGTCACTATTAACAAGGACAAGATCTAAAGTGCGATTGAAGACATTAACTATCGTGTTGTATTGATGAAGATCATTAAAGGCAAGCATGTCCACGAAATCATTTTCATAATGACTACCAGATTCTTTAGGGACTAAAAAACCAGAATCCACATCATATTCCCAACAAATACTACCCATATTGAAATCACCTATTAACAAGTTGATTGAATTACTTTTGCTCTTTTTATTGATTATTTCTGTAATGTTATTAAAAAGAACATCGATATAATCTTGTTTGATTGGAGGTGGAATATAAACCGCACAAATATTAATATTCAACCCATTTTCACATTTTATTGTGATCCACAATTCCTCGCAATGTGACTCCCAATTCAATCTACGTACGACTTCATATTTATTTAATGTTGCAACAACCACCCCACCACCATCCCTTTTAGTATTCGAAGATACCGTAGACGACCTATCACGCCTAAACACTGTGTAGCGATTGTCTATTAGTTCATGGTCTAGCACCGCGTCATTAAGCCAACTCTCAGTAGCAATAATTATATCATAGTCAACCCTTAATGCAGCGAAATAAAATTCCTCAGTTTTGGTTCTTAAGCCTCTTACATTTTGGTAATAAATTTTAAAATTGAATTTTGTTACTAATTATATCAAAATCGTGCATTAAATAAGTTGGTTACAAACTATTTAAACAAGCCAAGGTTTTAACTAGCAGAGATTTAGTTGTTACATCTTTTCTCAAAAAAATGCGACCATTTCGAACCCACACAAAGTTATATTTCTTTTCTTTCGCAGCAATTCTTGTCGCTGCGTGAAGTTTTTTATTCGCCAAAGACAAGTTTTCAGTAACATAAATCGGCTGTTTTTCTCCACCAATGCCAATGTGGCTGCTATTCAGTTTCTCAGACGAATTTTTTTTATTAAAATTTCTAACCGCTGCAAGTAAATTATCGCGAATGCGAGGACTGACCAATTTCACGACTATGCTTCGTGGCCGATTTGTATCAGTGTTAACTTTGGCTACTCTATGAAATGACTGAATCTCATTTTCACGTAGTTCATTTCCCACAACTCTGCCCAGCTGTTGTATAACCGTAAGCAAGTTTTCAGATTTATGTTCCGGGACGCACTGTACCTCGATATTGCTTTCTCTGGCCAATTGATCGATTTGTTGCATTTTCGTATCTAGTTCCCATACTTGAGCGCTAAGTGTGGCATTATTTTTGCATAGTTCGCTAATTAAATTTTCATTTTTAATATTCAATGCTTCCTGAGTGTCGTGAGCATCAGTTAAAAAAAACAGCGTTTTCTTGTATCCCTCCAAGTCTTTGCGCATTGAAGAAAATCTAGAAGTTAGGTCGTTGATGTCTTTTTGGACCGTCCCCAGGGTGGTTTCAAACTTTGCTAGCGCAACCTGTTGAATATCGAACTTGTCATTCATATCTTTGCGCAATTTACGTATTTCTAGAAGTATCGAGTTCTGTAAGTTGACATCCTTGTTTACGCTTGCTACTTGAGACATTATTTCAGGTAAATCCTCATTCAACTTACGTCCGTGTTGGCTAGTCGCCGGCAGTCCCGACTTTGGGGAGCTTATAGGGGACGATTCAGGAGGCGGCCGGTCTGCTTGCATACTACTCGCCTTAGCATGAACTGGTGTATTAGTGTTATCCACTTTGGGACGGCTCGAGACGCATTTTGGACAAACCCATTTAGTTCTAGGTGTTGATGATTCGTCGTACTGCACGCATTCCAAATGATACTGGAGTGCACATTTGCTAATACAACATTTTATTCTTTTATGCGTTACTAGAATTGTAGCATTGCAGCCAGCACAAATCATTATTACGATAAAAATAGTGATTATAAAATACAAAAAGTATTTCAGTTGCAGAGGTTCGAACCCGGGCACGATTGAGCATCAGTTAGCTCCCGGCACACCGCGCTATGAAAGCTCTTACGTAGAATTTCGAAACACCAGTTCGTGTTTGTCGCCGCGCCAAAATCGGCAATGGGCGAGACACTGTTGATAAAAAAGTTATTTTAACACACCCGCATTTAAGTAAACAACACTTGTACTTGTAAAGTCACTTCTTATACTGTTTGTTTTTAAGTTTTTTGATTAAATACATCCACTGGTCACTCTGCAAACGCTTTCGCGTGTGGTTCTCACACTTAACTTTAGGTTCTGCACAATATTTATACTATTAATGGACTCTTAACAATATTAAAACTCAATTGTTTACGGTACGATAAAAGTATGTCTTAACTGTCTGCACCAATCACATAATTGAAACATTAAGAACATAAGAAGCTATGTAAATAGTTGAAATAAATTAAAATTTGATTTAATTTAATATTTCTTGTGCAATGATGTTCATTGCATTCTTTGGTAGAACCCATCTTATTTTATTTTTTTCTCTTTATTTGATGTCATTCATAATTTATTAAAATAATATCTCACTCCCGAGAGTACTATCAAAATGGTGTACAAATCTGCCGTACCCATCAAGAAGTACAGGCATTATGACGCAAAATTTGATAATAACCTGTGGTATACCCCCATCCCTAACCACTCTCACCGCTTCAAAAAACCCTATTAAGGAATTATTACATTTTCTATTATGTATATCATTTGACCGTTATTTGCTATAAGTCATACAGGAAAATAACAAGGTGTTGACGAGAAAAGAGTACATTTTATCTGATGATACAAATTGTCTATGAGATAACGAGTAAACATAATATAGAGATGTGAATAGTGATGCTCCACCGTCAGATAAAAGAGATATTATTAGAATAATGCACCTCTATTGTGACAGCTTACACATAAGGTCGCCACCTCACATTATACTGCGTAGTTATTGCGGAAATCACACAATTTTCTTTATAAAGACGTGCTCAGATGATGTAAATGTAAAGGTAGGTATGGTAAGATGGTTTTTACATGTAGAATATTTATGGAATATTTATTTAGATGTAAATAGTATATTTGGCGTGTGTGGATGGATGAGTCGGGGCAGGCGATCTCAACAAACTGACCGCAGTCGAATTACGGATGAAATTCAAAATAAAGACAGATCAAGCGCAACCTAAACCGACGAGCATTTATGAAGCTACTTGATGAAGCAAATTGATGTGTGAGTGAAAATCGATAGTTTCTGCCTCCCCCAATAGAAAACAGGCGTAATTGCATGTATGAACATTGGTTACACAAAAAGGTTTTCCTTTTATACTGAATTTTCAAATAAGCTTTAAGCGCAGAGCAATATATGCATCTAAATATTACCTAATAACGGCTGTTATCAAGAATCAAACAAACCCACAGACATACTGACATTTAGCGCATTAGCTAGGATTTACACCGCAAAATATCTACTTAAATCTATCCGTGATCATAGATAGTAGCAATAATTGAATCGCTCCAGGGCGTTATGTGCCGGTGTGACGACCGGCCGCCGCGAACCCACGCAACCTTTCCTTTATAAATATTGAATGTCAATACGATTATTTACGACAGATATTTTGAATATAAATGAGAGATAAAGGATCAAGTTCGATTTCTGTGTAAAGAACTGTGACAATGGCTCTTTTGTCGAGTCAGCCATTTTATTTGTATGCAAATTAAATCTTCAACAAAAGGCTGTTCGTGTCGAATAATCAAATATCTGAGCATATGAGAAGTATCAATTTGATATGCAGGTTCGCATAAAAAATACAAAGGAAATGGTTTATAGGAAAAATACCTACAGAAAAGACATTCCACAGGGAAGTGAAGCATCAGTGGCCAGGCATAAATGAACATACCTAAGTAGCATCGCGCCTGTACTCCCTGACGGGTCGTCAGTGGCGTATCTAAGGTATTTTACAGGGGAGTCTTGACTTTTGAAGAATAAAGACTGATGAAGCCGATACGAAATATACGCTAATGTGTATTGTAGTATACCAACATTTCACCGATTCCGTACTAAGTCCCATGGTGAGCATATATAGTGACATCAACTGGCACGATTGCAAAATCCGTGCTACTCAAGTTATAAATTTTGGTGGCAAGAAAAATACAGTCGTGAGCAGGATTCGAACTGCGCCTCCCGGATACATACTCTAGGCGCTCTGACCGTGCTGCTACTGAGAATTTTCTAAGAGAAACACCCTTATAACCCTGCCCAAATGACGGTGGATTATGGTAATAGAAACAACTAAACGAATGTTAGCCGCTTACTCAATTATAACTTGTCAACCTACTCTTAATGAAATTGATGTTTAACCCATTGAGGGGCACTAGACTAATAAAGATGCCATAACAATAAAATTACTATAGTGTCTGGTCTACCGCCTTTTAATGGGTTAAACATGACGTTTGGCGCTTTCTAAATTCCTAATGAACTCATGACCGATTCCTACTATCACGCTTGATAATAGGAATAAAACAATAGCCTGCACTGCAGACTAATATTTCTTGAAATACAAATCGTAAGTAGAAGCTTAGTCTTCATAGGAGACCATCATATTTGTAAATAACGTGGAGTATATTTGGCCGGACAGTTCCTGAGAACTGAACAATAACAAGTACAAAAAAATAAGAAACCGGGAATTATTCTGATTCGCCTTTTCGATCAATCATGAGACAAAACCGAATCAAACGATTTCACAATTTAATAAATGAAGAACCAATAAAAGGCAAATATACTCAAAAAACGTGAGAATATTTTTTTCCTAACTGTAGCAATAGATGCGATAGGGTAGGAGCCCACCTACCATTGTGGCTAGCACGCGACCAGGTAGCGTGGCTCGTTCCACCTGCCGACAACAGTGTGTTACACCTCTTTGTGTCAAAGTGGGTTACGTCAGCAAAAAAACTACTCAAAATATTGGGTACTTTGACCGTGTTAGGCAATAAAACTATTAGTAGTATAAGCAAGTATGTTTTTTTAAAATAAGCATGTGATCTCAAATATAAACATCAAAAAATGTTTCATATTTATGTTTTGAATGAACGTTGAAAAAGTTTTTTATTTCTAATAAGGACTAGAGATACTCCTATAAAGATAAGATTCTGACATAATCTAGGCAAATAAAATGCTTTCAGCATTTTGCATCCATTTTGTATTCATAATCAATGTATGTACCGCTAACGCGCAACCATAAAGTAACCAATACTGGAGTGCTAACGTTGTCCAAAAAGCTAGATACAACTGTTGCAAGCCATCAGCAGTATTGCAACAAGCAGCAGAAAGTACCTTATTTAGAGCATGATCAAGGCAAGATTGAACCAAGAGAAAAGTTGAAAGATACATAATTATATTGACTCCCCAACATAAGGGAGTGGACATGCAGGAATTAAGTCTGTCGAAGCTTTTCAGACTTGCAATTAATACAGAAAAAGTCCAAAACTGACTGCCGATCTTCACTAATCGAGATAGGAGAGATCCGTGGTTACTTAAGTACTTATCGATACAAACAAAAATGTGTGTTTATAAATGTAGGTAGGTATAAACTAGTTTTAAAAAAGTTAAGCTAAAATTTATATATACATTCCTATAATCTACATTTGAAATGAAGCCAAATTAATAGTTCTGTTCTATCGCGCAATATTACGCAATAAACTGATTCATGCTATTAAAAGTTACATAGTAGATAACTCAGCTTTCAATTATCTGATAAGACATGTTACATTAAGGATAAAAATACTATGCCAAACAATACATTTTCCTTGTAAACATATAGGTAATTTGCACATTACAAGATTTACTAGACATCAACGACTCCATAAGTAAAGTTTAAAATTTTCATTTTCATATTAATAAATTACATAACGGAACCCATTTTTTTATTGAAATACTTACTAAGAATCGTACAAAAATAGGTGCTACTGAAGCGTAATATGTGGTAGTTAATTAAAATTAATGCAAACCGCCAAGCGGTGTTGTCAACGCGAAAAAATAAAATCTCCAAGCCCGCCAATTATTTCAATTAATGGTACGTCGCGGTGTCGACAGGAAAAGGAAGCGTGCGTTCGGGATATGAGCTAAGTATAGTACGCGATTGTGCACTGAGTGACAGCTAGGCTTGATTAATTAATTCGTGGCCCTCTATTCGCCGAGTAGGGATAATAAATCGTGCGTTTTGGCCTCCCGTGAGATGTCGCCAAAGCCAGACACACCGCTGAATAAATGATTGAGTCAAACGCAAACATTATATGTGTCGGGACAGAAATAAACGGCTAATGATGTGTTATACAGGTAAGCGATAATAAAGTCTTCAGATCTCGTTACTTTACATCGTTAGAATTCCCAGATTGTTCATTAATCCTAAGCTGCTGAAAATGCTTCAGATTATATTAGTTTCATTTTACATTTGATGCAGCTACAGTTATTTCGGTTTCAGATCTAGATTATTCTATTATTATAATTTATGTTGGAATCAGTTATTCATGTGACAGCATGTTTATTATTGCTGAATGTATGACTTCAATGAATCACAGGTGCCACATTTCGTACACTGGGGCTTGTTATCTACTTCAAAACCATAAATTAGAGTCTTAATCTAAAACTGAAGTAACTGCTTATCAATTACAACGTCGTTATTAGCATAGAAACTATAAACCCGTAACTTTGCGGCGAGCACAAAAAAACAGACGCCAAAATATCAATGCCGTTCCTTTTGACGAATTATGAACATCGACAAAAACAGTTCCGCTAAATAAACAATGTGCAGTCAAATTTCGTAGAGCCGCCGCAGATGGGAACCTTCGTCCTGCAATAAAACAAGCTTGAAACCGAATCGCAGCCGAATTCGTTATTAATAATCATATCGGCGCCATTTTGTTAAAGCCGCCACATTGACGGCGTTCACACGTGTTGCATAGATGTCGCCAAACATGGAATTTGTTTGCTGAGTGTTGTGAGAGCTGCAGATTTTGTTTATTTCATTTATTTATTAGTATGGTCTTCCTGTAAGTAGACACCTAATATATTATTATATATTATGCAGCCATTCTTAGTCTTAGCTAGCTGGTTTTAGACAGTGTTATGGAAAAAATATGTATTGATAACAATAATTTAAATTCTCTTTGGACTTTCATAATCCTCAACGTCACAACAGTGTGCACTGACTCGGACTATTTCTGAAATCAAACTTTGCACTACATTTACAAAATTGATATCAAATTTGTAAATTTTTACACTGTTTATTGTATACTGCACTTTTCTAAGTCTTTTCTTAGGAAGAATGGCCTGCGAACCATCGCATTCCTAGGAAAAATGATAAGCTTCGATACAATAAGTCACTGTTACTTTGTATCCTTCTGTACTAGTACTGTTATATACAGCACATCGATATTGATGTTTCGATACTCTCATCCTCTGACGGTCCCACAAAATTGATGTTCGTGACTTTAACCAACAGATTTTATGAATGATTGATCTTCATTTGCTGAAGTTTGTGGCTGCATGGAGTGCCGCGTTCACCAGAACTTTCAGTCGTTCTTTCTCCTTACTTGACTATCGCTTTGAGCTATGTTCTGTTGGTCTTTTGGCTTCTATTTTGCCTGTACTATCAGTTTTACAATATTATCGTTGTTTCTGTAACGATGTGTCCAAAATATATATAATATTCAGTGCAAGCAAACAGAAGACAAGTGACTCTGCTGGTTATAGCCGAGCTACTCTTTTAGTATAGATATATTCGTTCTGTGACCTGTTCAGGGAATTCTGACCCATAGAAGAATAAAATGTGTCTTAAGCGTATGTTTGGTCTCCAACTATTTTGCAGTATTATATAAGTCTTTACATGCATCAGAATGACTTATGGATGTGGACAAATATGTATTTTGTTTTCTGTCTATTTATGGATAGACTGATATTATTCACTGACTGTTTTTAAAGGACGGAGGTAACGTTGCCGTTTCTTCTTCGATAAAGGAAAATGGAGTTTATTGTCATCAACATGGCATACGTTTGATATCTTCATGCCTAATATTAATAAAACAATAATCTTAATATCTTAATTGTCCTTATACTTTCTACCATCTTTAAAATTTTTGTTGAAGAACCACAGGGTTAGTTTTGCTAGGTACCTTGGTAAGATACCAAAGCATAATAAAAGTGCAATAAATACTATCTTAAATAACTTCCAGTACCTGACAATAACAATAGAAGGATAGTTCCAGATGTGGGCCAGACCCGGTTAACAACACAAAACAATTGACGATAGTTATTTTTTTTGTTTTTACCAAAAACACCACGAGGTATAACGAGGAGGGACGGATTATTCATCTTTTTTATGGTAAAGAACCCGTAGTTACCGTTTAATAAGTAAGTAATGAATAAAGCTTCATGTCATGCGGACGGCTCAAGCATCACAATAGTCTTAATAACTAATACCCCTATTTCCTACAAAATATACCAGCAACCAGGTAACTTGGCAACAAAACAAATCTTTACTACTTCCTGCATCATAGCAAAACACTTGTAAATATTAACCTTGCTACATCATCCAAAGCGACCATAAACTGATACCTAGCACAATTAATTGATTGCAGTTTTATTTAAAAGACCATATAAGGATTCGTCAAACATTGGTAACTCTCAATTGCATTTACAGGCTTTCCTAAGCCCCAAAGCAAAACATATCTTATCGTATGGTTGATGAACAGCCTAATGGGCCCCTGACCCAGCCTTACGCACTATCAAGAACAGGTCTCGTAAATGTACAGCAAGATGCTTTCTTTCGCCGTTTTAAGTACCTACATAATTAATGTATATTACTTATAACAAACAGAATAGGCCATCTCAGATATCGCCTCCTAACTCTACAGAATGTTACTTCCTTTTAATTTCTAATTTCATAAGATTGTTAAATTACAGCATCATACATATTTAATAATACTAGTTAATTTTGATAATACCTTGAAGCATCAGTGTTACTCCAGAGAATCATAAAATAAAACATAAACATTTTAGTAAAAATAAAGGATAAAACTAAAACTTGAAAATGTAAAGTTATAACAGAATGTGTTACATATACCTAAATAATAAACAGAGTAAGAATTTAACTAATAAATAATGGACAACGTTCAAGTTGTAAAAATTTTATAATACGAATAGTGATAGGTCTTAGGGGGTCAAACATAGTAGGTACCTACTAAAGATAAAAAAATATCCAGTGTGTTTATTAGCACCTGTGGTGCCTGCGGTGCGAGCATAGTTCTTTTTGTCAATATTAAACGTCAAATTTGACATAAAGTGTTGATAAAACGATAAAATTCAATACATAAAAACTGTTATCAAGTCGACAAGTTTGTCGCAAAGATCCGTGCTCAGATGCCTGAAATGTCAAAGTCCTCTCTCATTAAAATTCTAATAGTGGTGGGTATTATAATATCAATGACACCGGGCCCTTTCATCAAAGGATAAAGGAAATTTAATTAATAATATGTAGGTAAACCTTTGATTATCTCCGCCTTTCCAACGTAAATTAATATTTTGCTAAACATTATGCGGTGTAGGTATGTATGTTTATGAGTAATTTACACACATAGTCGTACTCATATTTAGGACATACTTATTAACATAGCGTGAGTACACATTTCTTTACGAGTAAACAAATATATAGGTTTATGTTGTAAATGCTTATATTTTTTTCCGCCAAGCCACGGCGGGAGTTGTTGACAACTCATGGCTGTTGTTTTGTCATAAAATCTGTCAACGACATCAATAATGTTTTTTTAATCGTTTTGCATTCAATGGTTACCTTTTTTAAATGATTACTTAATGAAGACTCACCTATTATTTTCTGTGTGATTCATGTGATTTTAAATGATCGCTCTGTGACCAATACTTAACTTCCCTTTGATAATAAAATAAAATTGCAAGCGGTTTGTCGACTTAGTTAATTTAATACCTACCTATAACATTGTTTAGCCTACCCACAAATGAAAAATGTTATTCTTACATGAATTGATTAGTTCAATATTGACATTAAATATTAATTTATGACTTCGGTACTTCTAATAAATTAAAAACGGTAACTAATAGTCTACGGTTGCCATAACAACCGGTTGCAGTCGGTAACATAACAACGCATTACAACCGGCTCAACAATAAGCTTGCTAACAACACTTCAAACATACCTTCCACGAGCAACACAAATGCCGACAGACTGACAACACGACTGAATTCATCCGCATGGGAAAACGGGAACGATAACTAATAAGAATATAAAGAAACAGAAAGATCAATTTACTCACTTTTTGATGAGATTGACAGCAAAACTTGCATAATAGTTTGGTCGTCACGGATTATGTTGAAATTGGGATTAAAAGTTCAAAACAAAAGACAACTCACCACTGGGCTATCGTCGCCAAGGTCCGAGTCACGGTCGGCGTCGGCCATGGCGTACGCCGGCACCGGCTCACGATTCTTCACCCGAATCTTGGCGGCTTACAGTGCACGGTGCAACGAATACGCCACGGAAGGGCACGTGCTTAGCTCACTCACTCGCGTCGGACATACACCAGAGACACGGGCCGTAGAGGCGAGAAACGAGCGTTGCGTGTGCTCGCACAGAATGGTATGGCGCGCCACAACGCCGGCGCCCCTCTCTACGAGGCCCCGCCTTAAGGCGTCCGCGTCACGGCGAATCAAACCGCGCGATATCAAAGTGATATTTCAGCCTCACGCTCCGCCCGCTACACTTATATTGTTTTTATTCAAGCTATAAAATAATCGCGTGGCATTGATCGTTCTTTGTGATTAATAGCGATAGTGAAACGCGATATTAATGCGCCTTAATCGGGGTTTCGTTTGCGCATTTAATGAGCCTGTTAGTGTTAGTTTTGTTATTGTACGTATAGCGCACTGCGTTTGATTAATGGATCTGATGAATGAGGTCGGCTGTTTAATGAACAATCCGTTCATTCACTAATCTGTTTCATTTTAATTGGTTCTTAGAAAAATTAATAAGATAAGATTGTGCTTTCTTAGAATAGTTTAATAAAGAAATTAATACGGTACAATTGGTATTGGAGGATGTTGACGTTGGTGAGATTCTTACGCGTTGAAGTCTTTACTTAGCTTATAATTGCATAGGGACCAAGCGATAAACATAATGTAAATATCAACTTAATCCAAGTACTGTTTTAATATTACATTAAATATAGAGAAACATTAACTAAACTAACATGTAGGCACCTACATCTTGCCAATGCAGGTAGATAAGTAAGATAAGAAGACTACTTATATAATGATTTCATAAAATATAATTTTTAACAAAAGTTTAAATGGATGTAAATAAAATCTTATTTCTAAACAGTTCACCAGTTTTAGATGAATTGGACAAGTTATACGTAGTTAAATATTTATTTTGTATTTAATTGGACTAACAGGTATAAGTGTGCACTAAACAAGGATAATACAAAAATATACCAATAAGTGACGTGACCACTGAAAATAATTGAAATGAAAAGTCAAAGGTCACAAGTTCGTACCTAAGCAACAGAAACTCGGAAACCATTTGTAATAATTTGCGTATATGAATTGAGTACCTAGTTATTACCAAATGTTAACGAATTAAAGAGTGATAAAGGAAAACATCTCGAGTAAACCTACAACCTGAGGAATTAGGTACCTATTCTGATTTAAATAAGAGTCTTAATGTAAGTAATTAGATGAGATGTGTTAAACTCTGACACTAATAAGTTGTTCAACCCACTAATCCTACTATTAATGACGATGTATGGATGTTTGTTACTCTTTCACGCAATAACTACTGAACGGATTTGGATGAAATTTGGCACACAGATAGTTTATAACCTGAATTATCACTTTTTATCTCGGTTGGACCTATTTCTGAAGGCCACGTAGACGAAGTCGCGGGCAGAAGCTGTTCAACCATAAATACGACAAAAGAAAGAAGGTACCTTCTTAAGTACATCTATAATATATAAGTAGCTAGGACATATAGTTTATTACTTACTAGGTACATAAGGTCCTAATTTATTAGATAACTTTCTTTGAAAGGGTTAATATATAAGTCAAATACATTCACTTAAACTAAGAATGAAATGGATAGGTATAACAAACTATTTCTAGTAATTATCATAGTAGCTACTAACACGACAAAAATGCTCCATGAACCGCGAACAAAAATTTGAATATGAATCCTTATCACTTACAAATATAGCAGTGATAGCCTAGTGGTATGACCGTTGGACTGGCAAGACAAAGGTCGCAAGTTCGAATCCAAGGCACGCACCACTTTCTTTTCGAAGTCATGTGCGTATTATAAATTAATGATCACTTGCTTAAACCCTTTGGCTCAGCACATACTAATACGTACTTCATAACAATAAAAATCTATTGTGTCTGCTAATTAGCGAGCCAACAGATAAAGGAAAACATCGTGCGGAAACCAGCATAACTGAAAGATGTTCTCGATGGTGTGTAAAGCCATGTCAGAGACCTACGGGTGGCTTAAACTTGACACTAGGTTGTTCATCAACCACACGATAAGAAGATCAAGATCACTTTCAAATTGACCCCAAAGGAACTTTACCTAATAAATTAGGACCTTGTATTAGGATATTGCATTGATCAGTGTAGATACAGTTAGGAACACCAGTTAATCAAAATAATTATGTAAGGGCAAGGACATAAGCTCGCTATGTTAAGTCATAGATCATTAATATCACCTACTGCTAAGTAGGTACAAGTAATTGGAAACCTAAACTGTGTTTGATATGCGACATCGTCGTGGTTTATCTCATGAGTAAAGGCTCCGTTCAAGACCGAAAGTAGTCGTGCATCCCCAAAAAATGGCCGCAAATAACAATAGTAAAAAAATATTAATTGAATACGTATATTTATTCATTATTGGTTTTAATTCTTACCTATTTATAACGCTGGGATGATTTATCTACCTATATAAATATACCTAATAATTAGTAAAAAAAAAAACTAGCATATCTCGGTTACAGAGCACACAAGATTCGGAAAACTACTTGCCTATAACCATCCATGAGTAACCGTTTTCTGCCACTAGATTGTAAACATAACGAACTAAATGATAACTATCAGGTAGTACCTTTTTGCCCAATAACTATTGCAAATGGTTCAATTGACTGTCCAGTGGGGTAAGTCTTGAAACTAATACCAATTCCAATCCAATTCCAATATTAAATAGAAACCTTAAAACAATGCGTAATTTTAAAATAAATTTATTACAATTGCCTCAATTTTAAAGCATGTTGTCTTCATATTATCCCAAATGAATAATTAGCACCATTCGTGCCGAAGCATGGCTCACCGTGGGAGAGCCATGCTTCGGCACGAATGGGCCGGCTCGACCGGATTGATACCACGGCCTCACAGAAAACCGGCGTGAAACAACGCTTGCGTTGTGTTTCGCCGAGTGAGTGAGGGTACCGGAGGCCCAAACCCTTTAAAAGGCCGTCAACGCACTTGCGACTCCTCTGGGGTTACGGGTGTCCATGGGTGGCGGTAATCGCTTACCATCAGGCGAGCCGTTTGCTCGGTTGCCCCCTATCCCATAAATAAAAAAAAATAAAAAAATGACATTTGGCATTTAAATGTGCGAACTGACATATTTCGAAAGTCAATCAAAATATTTTCAAGCCCACTGAACTAGTGTCAAAATGAGCAATTCGTCGTATTAGATTTAGGTATCGACAACTTTTACATTTTGCTTTAGCAACGACAAATTAGGTATACCTCAGAGTAATGCATTTTTTACAGAAGTCATGCGCACTTTAGCAATATTAATTGTGAATTTAACATCGATTTCTTTTATACTAGCACTATAGCAGACACAGATCAATGACTCTTAGCGAAACCATTCTTTGAACAAATAGCGTCTGCTACACCTAAACTGTAAGTACCTAAATGTCTAAGGACGTGTTTATGTACTACCTGTTCAAAACTTGACATGTATTATTCTAGTCGATTGTTGTTCTTATCTTATTAAAGATTGTTATTAGCAATCTTTGTATGTATTTATTTTTTTATTTTTATCTTAACCAAAATTGTATTAATATGTACCTAAGTAAGACTTTCTAAAAGAAAATTTAAGAAACGATGCCTACCTATATTCTGGACTGAAGCTTAATTACACCTACGGAAGGACGATTGAATAGACCATAACGGGACTTCAAATAAATAATGGACTGTATAATAAGAGGTTTAATGGTTTTAGTAAGCACCATTGATTACTTATTATTACATTACATCCATTAGGTACATAAGCTCCTCAGGGTTAATTGGCTAGAGTACATAGTCCTTTACCTATCACTCCCCTAGGTAATCGTTCTGTAGATGGCTTTTACCTAAAATGTCTCTAAACCCTTTGGCTCAGCCACGTACAAATACATACTTCATAACAATAAAAATTAATTGTATCTGCTAATTAGTGAGCCAACAGATTAGTCCGTTGTCGTCTCTTTCCATTGACATTTAAGTGAAAGGGATAGATATAACTTGCATCTTTGAAGCATTTTAAGTTTGTTCGTTTTTATAAATATCTACGACTCAAAGCCTTCATAACATCAATTATCTTACTTAACAAAAGCACTTTATAGTAAGTTTAAAAGGTAACTGCCTAGAAACCCGTTAAAAAATATTTTTTACTGTCAAGGAGATGTGTTACCAGGTACCTATATGCTTCTGGCACGTAAGTACCTATGTGTAACGTAGGTATCTATTAATACTTATTAAGAATTATTGTGAATTTTATGAGTCTTCATTAAGAAAAATACAGGCGACCTCGTAGTCCATCTTATGCCCTTTTGCTTACATATGTTTAGAAATAACACTACTGAAATTGAAATTTTAAATAATTTAATTGAGTAGATATCGACGGTCTAGGAATTTTAAAGGTGGATTCTTCTACCAATGAAACTGAATAATATCATTTCCTAAGAAATATACATCATCCAATTAAAAACAAAATCCCTACCGCAATGTTTTGTATGGTGAGAACTATACAATTTAGGAAAATATATATGATGTTTTGAAAAGAATGGAAATTTCCACTTTATTAATTCCATATACCACATTAGTTAATGTAACTATTTAACGTCAATGAAAAAACTTTACATAAAAACTACATTACATATACAGACATAAACTTACGCTTTCTCCCATGGGGTAGGCAGAAACTACAGAACGCCACCTGCTACGTTCCTTACATTACATTAATGCTTCGTACACGTTCATACAAAAAAAACGTGCGCCGGTTGCGATTACTACGCACCTTAACCTTTAATGAAAAGATTAAACTTATTTAAACCAAAATTCAAATGATTAACTATAATTTCTTAAAAATACTTCCATGTGAACTTATATACATTTTTGTGGAAAGAAAAATACGGTCGTGAGCAGGATTTGAAACTACGCCTACCGGTTTAAATACTCCAACTTTCCCAAATTTTCTTTTCACAAAAATTTATAATTCAAGATAAATATTTAAAAAGCATTAACGCATGCTTAGCGAACTCTAAAGTTACAATATTAAATGGAAAAAGAATACGGTCGCGAACAGGATTCGAACGTGCGCCTCCCGGATAAATACTCCAGGCGCTCTGACCACTAAGCCATCTCGACCTCTGCTCACTACCGCGAATTCTTCATGCATATTTTTAACACGTCTTTTTGGCGACGTCATTGCTATCTATTCAGTACCTATACAGGTGACCGAACCGACACGACTAACTTTGCAGTTAATACAATGTCGTAAAGAATGCAATGGTGAGCAAAGATCGAGATGGCTTAGTGGTCAGAGCGCCTGGAGTATTTATCCGGGAGGCGCAGGTTCAAATCCTGTTTACGACCGTATTCTTCTTCCATTTAATATTGTAACTTTAAAAAATTATAACTTTATAGCCAACTCTAAAGTTATAAATTTCGCATGCGTTATGTGCTTGTAAGACTTATCTGTACTTCCATCAGATTAAAACATTTTCCACATCAACTACTTAGGCCATTGTACTCGTTCCCAATGACCGTTGCAATTTGCAAATCTTCTATATATATATATAAAGTAAGATACTGACTGGCTGACTGATTCACTGACTGATCGATCAACGCACAGCTGAAACCACTGGCTAGAAGAACATGAAATTAAATTATTATTATTTTATTTTTATATTATTATAATAATATAAAAACTAAATTAAATAATTGAAGAAAGTGTGCACTAAGAAGGGATTATTGGAAATTCGTTCCTTAAGGGGTTAAAATATGGGATAAAGTTTGTATGTAACTTATTCATTTTTGAAATAACAATTGTAAAAATTGGTAGATCATATAAGGTTAGAAATGAAAGTGTACTGTATCACCTTTTTTTAACTCTAAAAAGGACGGAATTTCATAGAAACATTCATCATATATATATATAATAACTCTATTTATAAGTCCATAAAAATAAATAAAATTGAAATGTCGGTTTGTAATGTCGGTTTGTAATGTTTAATAATAGCTTTTTATTTACTAAATACTTAAGAAAGTATATACGGTACCTACTTATAACAAAAAATCTGTTTGTTCCAGCTAATTTCCGAAACGGCTGAACCGATTTTGACGGGGCTTTCACTGGCAGATAGCTGATGTTATAAGGAGTAACATAGGCTACTTTTATTTTAGAAAACGAATTGGGTTGCGCGCTAAATAATTAATCTGTTACGCAGACGAAGTGACGGGCACCAGCTAGTCTATAATATAATAAATAATTTTCTTCCTTTCTTTTTTACATATCGATACCATCACTTTTTCACTGTTGAACACCGACCAGTAACGTCATTTATTTCCTATCCATGTAGATATATAGACAGCGAGCCTATTGACATCCACCGGGCAGTGCCTCTTTAGTCCTGAGGAAGCAAGTCTGACTGTTAAGCGTAAGGTTTCTGTGGTTCGGGGTTTCCGTATTATTTCGTTGAAAAATTAAGTGGACTAAAATGAAGAAGAATTTTGGTATTGTAACAGCATCACGCCTGTATTCAAGGCAGAGGTGTACAAAGTTGTCCATCAGCATTTCACTAAGCTCTTATTAAGTTCCATGTGGTGGTGAGCCTATTGCCATCTACCGGGCACAATTCCAACCTTCGGGCTGCTCCTGAGAATGGCGTAAGAGAAAATCCCAATAACACTGCCCGAGCTGGGAATCGAACCCAAAACCTCATGCCCACTAAACCAACGAGTCAGAATTGTAAATCTATCAATAAGCCATGATTTTACGGCAGTTGGCCTCGTCCTTCTGCTTCAATTATTTTATTTTTGAAATTCTAGGACATTAGGTTCTTCTAATACAGCTTGACTGGCTAAAATATGTTGAGTAGCGGCAAGTCAGTATTTTTCCAGAGAACTCCTAAAATACCTTATATTTTTATTTTTTCTAGTTGCCTCTTTCAGTTAACCCTTAGGGGTTTGATCTGCGTAACCGAACAATAGCTATGGCGAGACAATTTGATGCCTCCAGCAAGAGCATATTTTATATTACTACAAACTAAGCTACACAGCACTAAGGGCATCCCCTAAGGGACACGAGCCGCGGCTGCCTCGGCGTTGCTAGGGGGACAGCAAGGGACTAGCTGGATCAGATCAGGATCATATTAAGGGTCGAATTTAAAGCTACTGGCTCGGCACGGGCCGGCACGGGCCGGCTCGAGCAGGAGTCGGGGCGGACATGATGAGATATTTAGCTACAAACGGGGACCTTGCCGGTGAGGTCTACAACGAGGCGGTCGAGTGTGCTTGTGTGTCTGTTAGACTCTTGAGCTACAGTGATCATATCATCGGGACGGAGGAGAGCGTGACCTTGTCGGTGGACTTTACTAATCTGAGACGGCCTGTAGTCGATGGAAGAAATAACTAAGGGATTCGGATGCTTAGGGGCCGAGTCGAAGTATTTCTATATGGATGGAAGGACAGTTTTTGATCTAAGGTCACACCCAGGTATTTGGCTTGCCGAACTGGTAAACTATACTATACTCTACTATACTATACTATACTACACTACACTATACTATACTGTGGTAATAGGTCGAAGCTGGGGAAGAAATTCCTCGGTGCCCGTTCTCGCAAAGAGAACGGTGGCGCTCTTGTCTGGATTGACCTCGATCCTCCATTTCCTGAACCAAGCGCCTAAGGTGTTGGCCAAGGTCAGGAGAGATCGAGTAATGCAGTTAAGACCAATGTAATAGATGGGCGTATCGTTGGCGAAAAGAGCCAACTTGGATTTGCCGTTTTTAGGTATATCGCTTGTGTACAGCACGAAGAGGAGTAGTGAAAGCACAGAGCCCTGAGGGACTCCGGCTAGGATCTGATGAAGGGACGATAAAACGCCCTCTACGCAATAGCAGAACCTACAGTTAGACAGAAAGTCTCGAATGATGAGTACGAGACGGTCATGCACTTGGAATTGATACAGCTTATAGATTTAGCCGTTGTGCCAAACCTTGTCGAAGGAGAGGATTATACCTAAAATGCTTGCCTACGTATACGGACTGCCTCGTTGGTGTTGTGAGGTCCTGGGTTCGAATCCCAGGTCGATCAAAGAATTTTTGGGTTTTTCTGTTAGGAAATTCTCAGTAGCAGCCCGTTTTCGGAATTGTGCCCGGTAGATGGCAACAGGCTCACCACCTATTACATGGGACTTAATAACAGTACCTATTGGTGAAATGTGGGTGTACAACTGTGTACACGTCTGCCTACCCCTTCGGGGATTACAGGCCTGATTGTATGATTATAACTGTACTTATAATTGTCAAAATAACTGGCAATGGCAAGCGATTGCCAGTGTCGATCCACTCCCGCTCGCTCCGCTTTACTTTCTGGTACTATAAGTGTCAGTATTTCGATTCTGCGGTCCGTGCGAGCATGGTTCTTTTTGGCGACACATTTGTCGATTTTAAACGTCAATTTTGACATAAGAAGTTGATAAAACGATAAAATTCAATACATAAAAGCTTTTATCGAGTTTACAAGATTGTCGACAAAGATCCGTACTCGAACGCCTGGTCATATAATCACGTTTGTTGAGTTACAAGAAGAACCAGATCACACAACATAAATAGCTTGTTAGATTGAAATTAGGTAAGTATGAAGATAAATAAAGATTGGCAAACGAAAGCAAACACCAATTAAGCATATTAATATGGTGGTGGTTCTTGATGTTTCTGAATGTAGGCTGTCCAAAACCGTTCTTATAAACAATGTCAGGGGCGACGGGTGAGGTTGTTCATCAACCATACCATAAGATTAAAGGTGGTTTTTCCGCTAAAAAGTTCTCATTGTAGCGTGGAGTTTGAAATTTTGTCCGGAAAATGACACATTCGCAATCAAGACTCAAGACCTACTACTTAAAATAGGAGTTAATAATGTTATCGTTGACAAGATCACCTCGGCTCTGCCCGACTCTTCGGGATATACTGGCTTGGTGTTAAAATATTATGTAATGTACAGGATACTTAATAAATGTAGCCATCGGATTTACAATGAAAATTTCATATCTCGTCCAGTTGGTAGGATGACGCACCTATTCAAGATCCACCAAGGAGCTACTTTTGTCAAAGGTTTGACTTGATTTCGATTGTAATGTTTCGATACGAGTCTGCAAACACATTCTTCTGTAATTTTCAGTGGTCATGTGTATCACTATCTGCCTGAATAGATAGCGGTTACGCTACCATTAATAATTTAAGACCCAACATAGTTAACACCTTCAGAGCAAGTGATATACTGCTGATCCTGGGGATGCAGGTTCAAACCCTGCTTCTTGCCGCGGTGAAAGCAACTGTGACCCCAGGACTCCAGTAAGGGCCCAGGGTGGACCGAGTGGATTTTAGTTGATAAGAGTCTAAAACCAACGTCCATGGTGGACTTGCAACACTAATTTTCATTTTAGAAAAACTTTCGTTTTCATCATGCAGTTGGGAGCAGACCATACAAACAAGAGTATCTGTTGGAGTAGATATGTATGTATATATAGAGTGAAGGTATAGTACAGACAACAACAATTAATACGGCCGGCAGATCAATCGCTTGTCGAACACTGCAAGCGGTTTTGTATGGTGCAAGTGAAGGGAGACTAACATAATTATTTATTTACAGCGTTCTTTAATATATCTTTACAGGTTAACCTAATGCAATAGATCAGATTTATATATCGACTGGGGGCCATCCATTAAGCTGTTGCCTCAGTCATTAGCAGACACAATAGATTCAAATTGTTACAACGTACAGATCTGTACGTTGCTGAGCCGAAAGGTTAACACCTATACTCAATAATATGTATGTCATATGGCTATTGATGGTTGGGACATTCGAATTGTTACTCGCTTGCAATAATAAAATTTACAACATATTCACACACATCTCGCTTCCTCCTATGATTTGCTCCACCGCCCCTGTAATCGCTCCGGGCTGATTGATGAACTCCCTCCTCCCGCTTCCCCAGGCGGAGTGGACTGCCCTGCCGTTTAGCCTGAGTGATCCATAGCTATGAGATCTATTACCCAGGCTACATTACCACAATGCCCTGCAAACTTTGTTTTATTTTAGAAGTCCTTATCACGCTAAATTGTATATTGTTAAATCTAGCTAATTTCTGTCTAATGCTATAAAAATGTGCGATTTTTATTTTAACAATTCGTAACAATGTTTAATGTTAAGCGATGGTGGAGTCGAAGATGGAAAACGCTTGCACAAAATAAACCTAAAAAGCGTTTGAATGATCCTAAGCTTCCAAGTTTGCGATAAGTAACATTTATTTATTTATTTATTTCCCAACAATATCTATACAGACTAAATCCAATTGGATGAGGAAGAATATTTCACGAATGCATAAAGTATGTTTTGATTATTGTCAAGATTTTCGATCGCATAGATATCTTCTGTGGTAATAAAAATTGCTCTTCTATATAAAATACTGTTAAAAAGATTAAACTATCAGTCGTTGCTTTTAATTTTGATTCCCTAGGACAATAATAAATTACAATATTTGGTAAATCGGACTGACATGTACAATATAGTATAAAAGTTATTATATAAAGATCAAAACAAAAACAAAAATATTTGGTAAAAATTGTGAGTGAGTTGTTTTGGTAAAAATCTTTTTAGCAATTAGGTAATTAGATGCTAATTTGACTGTATTTTTTTCTATTACGTAGTACTATCCACTATGTTCTCTGAAGGGATATTTGATCTTGCCTTTCCTCATAAAGCTATGGTCGCACAAATTGTATTAAGAGTTAAAACCACTAAGTTTGACTGGTACAAATAAAATGTCGACGACAATGAATACTCGACGATGTTTGACACATGACATGCTAGTGTTAAACTCACATCTCTAGTCTTTTATTTGCTTTATTTTCACAAAAATATACACAGGGCTTAGTTTACGTGGTTACCGCAATAGTTAATAAGTAATTGTTGTATCTATGAAAGAGTTCATATATTTTTTGCATTTCGTTACACTATTCGTTTTCTGGCTTGAGGGGTTCGTGGCTAAGTAACAGTCACACAGATCAATAGATTGAGAGTAAGCTGTGCTTCCTGCGGTCGGTCTATGGATGGGCGACCATCATTTCATATCGAGACCCCTCCGTGTATCGGAGAGCACGTTAAACCGTCGGTCCCAGTTGTTAAATTAAGATCTATGACATTCTTTACTATTTGATTTACTGGTCGTCAGAGGTCTGAAATTCTAACAACCACTCTTACCACGATATATCGTGTTACTCAGTTACTGGGTTCTGCAGGTCAGATAAGCAGTCGCTCCATGTAAAATAGTGATATTAAGCTGCATCTGGTTTGACTGGAAGCCGACCTTAACGTAGTTGAGATAAGGCTAAGCAAATTGATATCAAATAGATTTCTGGCACTAGGGGCTATTTCAATAGAATTGCAAATGTAATAGCAGAATTAGTTGATGGGTAATGAGATGCTCGGTGGATCAAATGGGTAGATTGTGCTATAAGTGCGGACGAAATTATAGTTCTAGGATGGAGTCGCAACTCTCTTAAAACGATTAGATATACTTAGATAGGTAGACACTAGGTAGACACAGATGAATAAGGCCTTGTGATACTGATGACTTGAGATTATTTACTTGATGATGTACTACTTATATCTGTATACCTACTTAAATCGTAGTCTTGATGTTTTATGTTACCTAATAGCGTCATCCAGCACATAAAATCGTTCGATTGACATTGGAAATATGTCAGTTCATACTTTTAAATGCAAAAATGTCTTAAAATAATTAATGAATCGGGTTACTAATAAACCGAAATGTTTTAAAATTGAGATAACTATGATGTAGGTAAATTTATTTTAACATTAAAAGTGGTTTTATGGCACTGATTTAACACTGGAATTCGATTGGATTTGGTATTAATTTCAAGAGTAACCCCCCAGATGTTATTATAGAGATAATAATTGGAAAGCGTTATAAGGATAATTATAGCTCTATAATTTGTTTGTGTCTCTGTTTAGAGATTGATGTTGTCCATCTCGGTGATAGGGACCTTTTAGACCACTCTCCGAAATAATGGTCTGAGAAAATTTCACTAAAACCAATATTCTAAACTTCACAGACAGAGCTAAAGATCGATCTGGGACCGGTATCTGCTAATTTACGAACGCTTCAGTTGAATATCGATGGTTTGATTTTAGTCAGTCTAGTAGACCAGTGCTTTTCCAACGACTTTCCACAGAACCACCATTGAACTGTATAGAATAATGTGTCAATGTAATCTCGATGATATTATTGTTAATCTACTGGGCGTTTATTATAAACGCATCCCTTATTGCCTTACGACCATTCGACACGTTGACTTATAGAAAATTTGTCATTACAGTCTGACAGCTCGCACTTGACGCACCGCAATTTGTATTTTACATTAACTAGTGAAGGAATTATTGTTCATTATTTGTAGTTCAGTGTGGTAGGTTTGTGTTCTTTATTCTTTGTGGGCTGTGCGTTTGCTAAGCATTAATGTGCGCTCGCGGTTTGAACCGGCCCGCCACGGTTAAGTGTTTCTTAGTAATGTGT
Organism: Xylocampa areola; assembly: GCA_935421205.1. Classification (NCBI taxonomy): domain Eukaryota; kingdom Metazoa; phylum Arthropoda; class Insecta; order Lepidoptera; family Noctuidae; genus Xylocampa; species Xylocampa areola. Next base: position 11,578,000 of record OW285218.1, on the reverse strand, counting down.
TCTGTCACTTATAAACGTGAGAGTGAATAGTTGCCCCACACCGGCTTGGAGGCAGACAATTCCAACAGAACATACTTTATAGCACGAACGGATTCCTATATCGTAAAATGGTTACGCATGTCCTGATTTGTAGTTACTTAACTAACATGATGAATAGCAAACCTACCTACGTAGAACTTACATTATTTTGGTTCTGGGGTATACCTATCAAGCCATTGCCAATTGATACTATAGAAAATATATTTATGGCTTCATTATGATTTATATAGCAGAAATTCTTTCATTTTCTTGGAGGAACACTCAAACGTCTTGTTTCTCGGACAAATAAATAAAGAGCACTTTTTATCTCACATGTATCATGTTGAACAAACACTATTAGTTTGAAGAAAACTAATTAGCAATTATTGGTATCGTTTATTAAAATGTTATTACAAAACAATGATATTTTGAATTCCTCTTTATACAAATAAATATAAAAAACCTAATTCGTTCATTTCGAATAGCTAGTCGTTATTGGCCAACAACGGCGCTTATAATAAATGCTATTTATGATTCGGTCGTTGTACATCGATTGTACTAAACATCGATGTCTCGTATAACTAATGAAGGGGGTTGGGGACTATTATAATTAGGGCGATGTGACGATAGGTACTGTCTGTTCTCGGGGCTGTTCATTCGTTTTGAGGGGTTCAGGTTGTTTAGCAGGGCCTGTCTTCGTGATGGGGACTATTCTTTCACCTGCGTTGGGTGGGGGTCTTTTAGGCGCTGTGATGGTAAGGACTCCGTCTGAGGACAGTGTGCTGACGAGGTCCTGGACGTCGTAGCCTCCGGGCAGGATGTACCGGCGCGTGAACTGGCGCGAGATGAACCCATGTTCGTCTTGCTTCTCTTCGTGTTTACCCTCGACCACTACACTATTGTGCGCTGCCTTCACTGTGATCTCTTCTGGGGTGAATTGCTGGACATCTAAGATGACCTGGAATAAGAATATTTTGAAAGTTAATTTCAAATTAAAATTGGGATTACATTAATATCTCAAAAGGGGTTAGAAGACAAAATAGATCGGTTAATTTCTTATCGAATTAGCGATCAAAAGATGACATTTACAAGTTGACCTCAAGACGCTGTTTATTTCAATTCTAGAATGTAGACGTGCGTGTCAGACATTAATAAGCAATTACATGACAATTGTCGTACGTCTAACTCACTTTATTCCCGTAACAAATTCAATCAAGGATAGTACCCCGCTCCCAATTCACGCTGCTCAAAATTTTCAGTAGAAGTTATGGTGTATGCCTATAATATACTAGGTCTTGATAGCTTAATTTGGTGTTAAATAATGCATAAGAAAAGAGATGAGAAAACATTTAAGGTAGGACGCTTATTCTAAGTCCAAATTGTGTTATTTAAATTGCCTTAGAATATTTCATGATTGGAAAAGCGTCCAGTCCAGTGCATCATCTAACTAATATCATACTACCGTTACAAATTTTTAGGATATTGATCATGAAGGGAATTTTTATCTAGACTAGAACAATGTCCTACCTCAAATTTCTCCTTGGTAAGGTTAATAGTGGAAGCAGACTCCTGTCTCGTAAGGCTCGTTCTCCAGGGTCTGAAGTATGAGTTCCTGAACAGCGAGGTGTTCGGGAGTGTGGAAAGGGAAGAGAGGAGCTCGTCCCTCTTGAGGCCCATGCCGAAGTGCTGATCCAGCAGGCGAGAGGGCCGGTCCCACTCGTCCCACCAGTCGCGGAACATCAACGGTACTATCGACATCTGAAAAGAGAATGATTTATAGTTAATTTTGAATTGCATTTTCCAATACTTACAGGCGTCAATGACGTTATTGACTATTAGCAAAACGACATTTCAAGTTAACGTAATAGCTGCTGATCATTATTGTTCCACTTGATAACAAAAGCGTAGTTATTACCGCTATACTTTTTCTCTAAACTAATCCTTTATAAGGATACGTATAGTATGTTTGCTAATAGGTATTCTTTGGCAATCGTCACTCGTCTCTCACACCAAAAAAAGTTGTATCTAGTGTTAATACGATCCCAGTTTAAGATAAACTGTGAAATAATGAAGTCCAAACTTCTGCAAACTGCTGTAAAATATAAATAAAGCAACCTTATGACTGTCTATTACATTACCACGGTGCCAAGTCATAAACAACAATCAAATCGGTCATGGCGAAACCATAGAATAGTCGATACTCTCGCGAACGATCGTAAAACTTATCTTTGGACTGAAATAAATCAACAACATTGTCTATTCATCGTGTAGATATAACCACCGGATATTTTCATGGAGCGTTTATTTTCAGCGTTTACTTCTCCTAACATCGTACGCGTCCGTAATTAACGACCGAAACCAATGTTACCTATATGAACGTGCAGAAATAAGTATCTTTAATATTATACTTAAATGCATTTGGATTTACCAAAGCGAATGTTTTCAAAACGACTCAGGCAAAACACAGAAAAAAAAATCTTTGTATTTAGTTTTTCTGATCTCTAAAATCACTTGGCTCGCTCCTTACAATTCTTTCCCCGCCTCCAAGAGTTTCAGAAATGATATAATGATTCAGCCTTTAAATGGGACCTACTACTTCCTATTAAATCACTAGTATCACCTATTAACTTTATTTAGACAGGAAATTTTTGCAGCCTAATCCAAAAACCTTTCTCTTGCGATTGGATTTATTCACTTAGGATACAGTCGATCATAAGTAATCTACTTATAAGAAACATTACAAGAATCATATCAAAATATCTATTTGTAGTATCAATCAGTAATCCAATTCAAATTATGTATAAATCAGTAATCAGTTATCATAGAAGATGTAAATAAGCAGTAGAAAATGCTAAAAGTAAGTGTGCGCAATCTTAATTCAGATATAAACATCGATTGAAAACCAATTACAAAAATAACAGTAATTTTATTACTCCCACAAAAAGCTAGTTGAACCGAGTTTGTTTACATTTAAAGCAATAATACGTGCACATAATAATCTAAAGATTTCTGGAACGATTCCACATGTATGAATCACCTGTGGACTGTGAACCGTTTTAGAACTGATGCAACCAGCTGAACTGAATCTCTTGCTTTGAAAGTTGTGCGACATATTAGTTTTGTAATATCTTAAATTTAGATCCAGTGTTGATGTAAACAATCCGAAACACGCGATACCTTGAAATTCTTGTTCAAAATTGTTGAATTTCTCATAAATAGAGAATTTGTAAGCAATGGCCAGGTAAAATATTTCTTTTACCGATTCTCTTTCTATTCATTCGAATTATTACATGTTTTGCAGTTTTACTATAAAAGGTACATTTTAATTGTTCTTGTCATGCAAATCTGTCGGTAGATAGGTAGGTGCACTTTAGAAGTCTAGGAGGAGGAGGCCTTTATAGGGCAATGGGGTGTTACAGGCTAACAGCAGTATCCTTTTAATATTCTTAACATAGGTAGGTTGTAGTTAATTACCTAACGTTATTTATTATTCATTATGTTGGTTTTAATTTATGACGTTGTTGTTCACATGTCAAAATCGCATTACTAACCTATGTATAAAGACACTTGTTCAAACAAAACGACAATTTCAAACAATCGCCGAACCACACAAAACCCAAATTGGTTTCTATGATGATTTCGGTATTAAATGGCGATGAAAAAGAAACCGGGTATGTTGATGCAGGATGCAGCGAACAACTTTAGACTTCACCAGCGAAAAATGACTTATCGCTACATTACCTTTTAAAGCACAACAGTTACACAATTAACACTATATAAATAACAAAATATAATTGATTATTTCACCTTAGTGGTTGTTAATTCGTTGCAGGCGCGCGCCGCTCTGAATGCGAGACTACTGTCGGCCACTCCGTATTGTGATTTAAATAGAACTTTCAGCGGCCCACACAGACTGATTCATGGGGATCCACCTTGAACTTGATTCTATAGGTACGGCATTATTCATTACCGTATGACGGACTATTTGGGGGAGCACCGTGTATGGTCCAGGAAATGGGCTGCCTGCTAGGAGATAATACCTGTAATAGTATCAGATACAATTTTGAAATCCTACCAAGATTGCAAAATTGTATCTGGTGGTGTACAATTTGTAAAAGACCTACGTTGTAAGTTCATTAATGAAATTCAGAAATAGTTTAATGCTTGTTAAGCATGCCATCGGTTAGCATTCATGCAGCCTTGATCGAAGCATCTCCGCTATTGTACCTACCTATTTTGTTTATGGTATCTTTTTCCTTCATCTTGTTGGAAGAATTTACTTTACACAAGGTACTTAAATTTTTGTAGAAAGAAAAATACTGTCGTGACTTCGTGAGCAGGATTTTCGAACCTGCGCCTCCCGCATAAATAATCCAGGCGCTCTGACCACTAAGCCATCTCGACCTCTGCTACGTATTTGGCGACGTCACAGCTACCTATCGTTTGAAAGATTTATCTGTATAAGTGAGTACTTTGTTTCAGCACTATCCCTAACCCACTATAATCTATTTACATTGTGTTTCTAAAGGTAACGAATAATTAAACGAACGAAATATACCTAATTACAAAAACGGTCCTAAATCAAAAAATACTGTTAGATTCAAGAATATTTCACTAACGTTTGGTCGCTGCTTGAAAACTGATGAAAACTTTATAAAATTGTGTCATTTTGCAGCAACATTCCTTTAAGCCCTAGAGTAGGTAAGTATCAATCTAGTTATTTTCTCTGAGCTTTCAGCCTGATCCTAACATGAATACATGATAATGATTTCAATGTCAAAGTCAAAGGTTTTTATTTCATATAAACCATACAAAGGCACTTATGAAAAGTCAGAATTTACGTGCACGGTTCCAAAAAGTCGCTTCCTATGGAGAAGAACCGGCAAGAAACTCCATGGTTACTCTTTTAAACTGTATATCTTTTACAATTTCTGTAGATACAATTTTGGGCGGGATGTAAAAACAACGTAATCTTGGATGCAGTCACTAATATCAAAGATAATTACAATTAAATGAATAGCGCATTTGACAAGTTTACGGCGTTCTCACATTTACAAAATGTTGAAGATAAAGAAGCTATATAAAACAATGCATAATAATTCGTAATTATTAGCCTGTTTAACAAGCAAACAATTTAATATTCCGCCTAACCTGATTTGCAAATTCAAGAAAATGTATTATAGAAACGTAAACAAAAATCATGGTCACCATTATGATGATACTGAAATATTTGTGACCTTATTGATCTGTTGAAATTCGTAGGTGTCATTCGAGAACAAATTCGGCTTTTCGTGGGAGGTCGATGCTGTATTGGCCATATTTCCAGATTACTACGAAATCTATTTTATTCAAATGTTTAATGGCACTGTCATCTCGTATAGAGAGGGCAATAATCTACGTCACGAGTGATCAAAATAAGACGCTATTTTTAGTCCATGACAATTTTAACTCAATACAAGTGTTGTGATGATTGTAGAAAGTATAAATAGCCGTGAAAAATACTACGGCCAACGCTTTCTTAATAATACCTTGATGTAAATAAATACGTAGGTACGTGTTAAACATTCCGATCTTTCGAGTTCTAGACGAACGCCGTGGCTTCTGAGGTTTCCCGCCTTGCTTTGTACTCTACGGTGTATCGCATTTAATATTCTTTATGTATTTATTTCAATTGTTTTACATAGGGTATTTTAAATTCAGGTATCAAAATAAAAAACGCTACAATATTATGGATTTGTGGCTTGGAAATATTTTTAGGGCCAACTCCCTTGGGATTTGCACTTAGAATCAACTGTGGTGACCGAATGGAAAAACACCCAATCAATGATAAGTTCGATGCTCGAACTGAATAAGTAGGTAAGAAAGAGTAACAGTTTCCATCGATATGAAAACACAATGAAATAAATTTATGATTTCTTTTCCCATATCGATAAACAGTTTCCTATCTATCTATCTATACTCGTACGTCGTACTCGTATGTCGCGAACGACAGAAAGTAAGTTTTAGACACACCACGTACCTACATAAATAAATGTTAGAACTGGGATAAGCTTAGCACCACGGATATAATCATTAGATAATCAGTTAGATAATTAACTCATAATCCTAAAAGTTTCTTTAAAATTTTTCATCTGATTCTTAAATTAAAACGGCCCGATGTAGTAATAATCTCATTGTAAGTGACTCGAATAACGATGCGGGACCTTTAATTAAATTTATATATTAATCAAAGTGCCATTATTGCATATCGAGACTCCTCCGTGCCTCAGAGAGCCGTCGTCGGTCCCGGTTTTCAAATTAATATCTATGACAGCCGTTACGGGTAGAGGCCTGAAAGTATGACAACCAGTCTCACTACGAGATAACGTGTTACTCAGTTGGTTTTGGAGGTCAGACAGGCAGGCACTCCGTGTAAAATACCGGTATTAAGCTGCATCCAGTATGACTGGAAGCCGACCCCAATGTAATTGGGAAAAGGCTAGGCAACTTGATTGAATCGAAGTGCGGATCCGAACCATGTGAGAGGTATGAATGATAAAGGTTTTTTTTTAAAGTCGGTAACTTTGACCAGCTCGCTTCGTCTAAAACATCTGAGACACCGTTTTTTTTAAGATGGTAGCAATGAGGTCAATACCCTGGGAGGAACGTGTAGTTTTCCTCAGGATTGGCATAACGTCTATGATGAAAAAAAAGGGTCGTCCGGGTACTCGTATCACATTTTGATTTTTTAAACCGCAACGCCTTTTTTGCCCACGATTTATTAAGTTTGATGTTAAATCAATCACTCAATCAATCATTTATTAATCAATACATTTTGAGTACGATAGGGTCACATGTTGTAATTATTTTGTTTCATCAAAATCTGCCTGAAGAGGCGTTTGAAATTATTTAAACATTAAATTGTACATCTTATAACATAAAACAACAACTTTGATGTTTTGAATATTCATCAGATCAATTATTGATCTTTTTGCTTTAAATTTGGCTGTGGTCGAGAGATAGGCAGCCGCGCCGTGTATCGTGGGTTTGATACTTCTCGAATATATCTAAATGTCTAATAGATACAGAATGATAAAAAAAAAATGCAGGTCTGAGCGTGTGTGCCTGTTCATGTAAGATTCGTGCTACCTACAGAAAAAGTACAACATTTTTCTTTCACACATATTTTTCTTTTCACTAACATTTATAGGTTTATAGTTCGTTACGCATGCTTGAATGCGTTTGAAAAATATATCAGTATAAGGCTTTATATGCGCTTATCGTCCAGTGGCGGCGTAAAGGGCGGTGGGAGCGGTCCGCCCCGGGTGCCAAACAGCAAGCGGTGACAATGTGGTGACAACTCGGTCGCGCAGCTTAGTAGCCAGTAGCTATGGTCCGATAGCTTAGCTTAGAACAATAGTAGGGTAGTTTTATCCGCATAGTTTCGAAAGGCCTCCGCTTAGAGTGATGTACCATGTAAGTTATGAACTTTCTAAATTAGTAGCATAGCAATATTTATTGCTTTATTTTGGGGGTGCTCAATAGAAAACCGCCCCGGGTGCCAACCCATGCTTCGATGCCACTGCTATCATCTTTATCAACTTTAGTATTAACCAACTATCATGTTCACATCCGGTCAGGCGGGAGCTTTGATTAACTTTACTTGCCAATCGACTAGAATCTACTTTCTTTTAGAACATTTAAAAGTATAAAACGTAACGTCACTGTCACTAATGTCTAAATAAACACATGTCAATGTCTAAAATACAGCGGCATGCTCTCTCAAAGTAAAATCTGACATTGACAGTAGGTTAATGCTGTCCATCTTTGTCAAATTGTCTCTTTTCAATATTTAAAATATATTTCATCGACATAATTGATTTTACGATTAACTATTTTGTGTCCAATAGTTGTTGTGAACATTGAACAGAATCAAAAATACTCTTATAATCTTACTAGAAGGGACTTAGTTGTGTGCTATATTTTAAATTTACGTGTTAACATGTGTTGTAAGATTAAGTTCTCGAGAAACTTCGCTAAATAATGTGTTTAATGTAATATGTTTATCGATTCATTGTATATAATTGATAAAAATTACATAGAATTAGAATGTCACTCCACCAGCCAGTACCACACCACTAGACCACTACAAAGTCTCCTCCGAGTCCAAGTCGTTCGAAGATTATTTTTGAAGATTTCCTTATTAAACAGCTTTCTTCCTAGTTTCTTTACATAAATTATTTTATTCCCACAACGTGAAGTTGGCCTTGTATTTCCAGCAGCGACCTTACCTTATCGCCAGCGCAACAGTGTCGTCACTTCGTCAGTCAGTTTCTGATTAAAAGGTGTACACGTTTGCTTGTGTTGAATCAAATAAACCTATGTATTCTTATTGCACAATACGGTTTCCTATAACAGGAACACAAGTACATTTGATATGAAATATTGCAGAAGCGAAAGCGTGTGTACGTAGCGTAAAAATCATCGAGTGCCGGTAACTCAGATTTAGTGTTTGTGGGTGTTTTAAGTGATTGGTACGCGGTAAAGGTCGTTCGTAATGCTGCCTTGGATACAGCACCGATGGACCTGCCTCTACCTCCTCGTTACGGGCCTTGGAGCCCTGATGCTGTTCCTCTATGGATTTTTCCCATTGAAATACCATTCAGGGAGACTGTCCCATATGGATGATCTGCCAAACTTCATAGACGGGATCAGGTCTGTATAATTAAATAAGAATTTGCTATGTAGCTAGCCTCGGCTATTTTTAATACTTTCGTAAATTATTATAGTACCTAGGTTATAATTCTGTATGTACATCTCATAACCGTTGTAACAAATAAATACTTATTTCTATAACTTCTACACATTAAAATTAAAAATGCAATTTTATGTTAAACAGCTAATTAAAATACTTTATTCTAAACTTGCAGTATTGATGGCCAGCAAGTGTACAACTCTGGTGAGAACAGTGTCATCCTCATGGTAATAGATGGTTTGCGGTATGACTTTGCAACTGAAGAGTACATGCCATACACCGGACAGCTTCTTAAGAACAAGTCTGCTTGCATCTATGTGTCTGTAGCTGAACCCCCCACTGTCACCATGCCTAGGATCAAAGTAAGCAGGATTCAACACAAACATAAAAATATTTAAACATAAATAAGTAGAATCTATTTCTTAACAGAATCTATACATTTATTAAATTGATATATTCCTATCACAATACCAAAGAAAAACAGTTCTTAACTTTTTTGATTGTAAATATTTCCCTTTCTGAAAACTTTGGAACAACATCTTGAACACCAACCTTTTTTAAGTTGTACTTTCTTAATAACAGTAAATTATGCCTGGACATAAATGTCTGAAATAAATAACAACATAAGACTAAATAAAACTGGTGAATGGTGCTTCTTTGTTGTATAAGAACAGGCCTTTGCCCTGCAGTGGCACTTCAACAAACTAATGTAACAACAATTCAATAAGCCTAAAACTAACTTTGTTACAAGATAATAAGTGTTATCCTAAAGTATTTTATTGTGTACAGTCACCAGAGAGTAAGAAGGAAAAGGCACAGTGGAGGCGCACTATAAACTTCTGGCGGGATATATTTGCAAGTGTCACTTTTACATATTAGAATTAGTTTTATTAGTACAGCTTTTGCTATACATCAGACCTGTGCATGATGATCAAGACAAAGAAAAAACAAAATATACTTTTTTTTTTCTAAGTAAACCTAAACTAAAAGACAAGTTTCAAAAAACTTATCATGAAAGTATAAGGAGCATGTTTTTTCTTTGGTCTTGTGTAACATTTTTATTTTGGTTTAGTGTAAATTTTAGAGCTTTACTAACAACTAAAGGTAATTGTTATATGTATAGGCAGTAATTAGTAATATTTTTACAAACTTTTAAATTCTTAAACGATTACTATCATTATCTTGTTTTTATATAATTCTATTACATCCTTCTGTAAAACAAAATCATTTATCTAGTTACAGATCTAGGAATATTAAAATTCTATTGAAAATTATACTTTTTATCACATTGATGCTATTTCAGTGTTACACAAAAGCAGTGGTTTACTTTGCTACAGTTTATTTATTATTATTACTTTCAGTAGATTAAGCACAGCATACTTGGCGTGTTTTTAGCTTGGGCTACCATGTCCAAAAACATGTAGCATAAAAATATTCTAGGCATTATGTTTGCACTGTAGTCTGCAATGCACTAATTATTTATTAATTGATTGTCTGATCAAATTATTTGATGAAATAGGTCTAAACTAAAGCATTACATAGCTACACTAGTACATATTTTTCAATGCAAGAGTGGTCGCGAAATCTTACCTTATTGATTAACATTTTAATAATCTAAGTCTAGTTACTTGTTAATTATTATTCACTGGTTACTACTCATGTGCATTTTTTGGAAATGCCCGACTGGTTGTCAGTTTGACTCGCTTCATCACTGTGGACTCAATTTATAACCAAGGGCTCCGTCGGAGTTCGAAACTAGTCGGGCATTCCCAAAAATGCATGTGAGTTGAACAATAATAATTATGAATCTGCCTCACGAAAATTATAATACAAAAATAGTTGTTAACCACTAAAAATAGCAATACTGTACTGTGTAGTATTAGTTAAGTACCTAGTTACAAATAATTAATTGTATCAGCAGTATGTTATAGGTACAGTCCAAAGATGACATAAGAGTCTTAATTAATAAATATCACAAATATCTTATCTTTATTTTTACACTAAACTACCTATTCAATGATACTATTATTTAAGATAAACAATATTTTTTATAGAAGTCACAAATGTGCGTGATTTAACTTATGGATATTACTCAACAAATTACCAGTATTACATTGGTTTCTGTGCTTCAGAATCATTGCCTGTCATAAACATTGATTACCTTTAGGAAGAGCATGTATTAATTGATCTCACTTTCCCTTCCTTATGCTTTCTCTGTGGTCTAAGGGGTATTTCATAGAACTACTACATTGTGTACATTTCCTTACTTGATAGGCATGCTATTGTCATTTCTCTAAGTCCAATGTATTTTATTTTCGCTTTGGTATCAACAATGTTATTACATAAAGTTGTGAATACTCTTAATGTGCACATACCACTGATCTAATCTCAACAACACGCTAATTAAGAAATCATGGTAACATTGTACTAATCGCACTTTGGTTAAATTAAAGATAACACTTGCGTTTGTGGATTGATGTACTGCTGAAAACACAAGTTTACTATTAATATTCAGATATAGTAAACTGTGATATAGTTTGCATTGTAATTATTTTGAGGTAGGCACTGCTTATTTGCCTATATGCAATGCACGCCACTGGATGGGTGATGGGGGGTACCATGCTGATTTTTTATAACCACTGGTAGATAAGCATACGAAGCCGTTGCCAGGAATTGATCTCGGGGGTGGGGGGGGGGTTCTACTTCCCGAATTTTAAATAACCGTCGCATTAATTCCTTTCTGCTAGGCCATGATGACGGGCAGTGTATCAACTTTTGCGGACGTAGCCCTTAACTTCGGCGCGCCGGCCGTTCGCGGAGATAGCGTGTTGAGGGTAGCCAATGCTAGAGGGCGCCGAACGGTTATGTACGGAGACGACACATGGCTAAGACTGTTCCCTGGACTCTGGACTGAGTCTGAAGGCACTACGTCGTTCTACGTCACGGATTATACAGAGGTACAAAACTGATTATTATACTTAACATTTCTTTGAAGATAGCTCTCCCTTGAGGGCGACCGACCTAAAGTTGGGACGAAATGGTTTTACGTCACTGATTGTACTAAGACTGCTATTATATGAACCAAAAATCCTAAATTTAACCCAAGTTATAATTACTCGGGTTAAATTTAGGATTTTTGGTTTATCCTGACTATTCCTGACTTAATATCACCATTAGCTACCTATTCAAGTATTTAGGTACTTCGAATGTTGCACAGAATTCAATTTTTTTGAGAAGAAGGTAGATATGGGGAGATCAACTTAAAATTAAAAACACACTTCTTATATATTATTCTACAATATCTTGTGACAATTTCCAGGTAGATAACAACGTAACAAGACATCTAGACAAAGTACTAACTCCTGACGAGAATAAGAAGCCTACATTCGACTTCTTAGTGTTGCACTACTTGGGTTTGGACCACATTGGACACCTGGAGGGGGCCCGCAGTCCGAAGATCAAGCCAAAGCTGCTGGAGATGGATGAGGTGGTCAAGAAGATATTCACTGCTATGCAAAAGTGGGTAAGTACTTACATCTTTAGAGGAAGTGTGTTAAAATTTTTGGTCTAGATAAATGGATAATGTTTCCGTTTGTCTTACATTGTCACGAAGACTTGACATTTGTCGCGTAACAATTTTGGCTTTTGCGAAATCACGGGTTACACTGTGTTTTAGTACAAGTACTGTTTTATAGTATCTTACATTTTAGAATCAAAACTATTGAGAGGTTTAATTATGAAGTTCTCACTGAAGCTTTAAAATGAAACCTCTCCATATAAACTCAAACTATTCTCCTTCCAGGACCGTAACGGCGTGTTAATTGTCTGTGGCGACCACGGCATGCGTGACGCAGGTGGACACGGCGGTGCCACGTCCAGCGAAGTGTTAGTGCCCCTCGTACTAGCCAGGAGTTCAGACTTCCAGTGTCCGTACCCGTATGTATGACTCCTAGTTTTAAAAGGTTTCATGTATACAACTAAAGAGTATTCAACTGTGAGGAAAACAAAGTAGGGAACATTTTAAAGTGAAGGTTGCTGTTTTTGTTTTTAATTTCTAAACGTCCTAGCTCTTTGTTAGTGCTTGATTTCTAGATCTCTAATCGTTTGAAGGTAAAACACCGAAACCAATGAAGCAGTCTTTCAAAGTATCAATTTCTTTCAATTTGTGCGTTAATTCGATTGAATATAGTTATCCTCGCTTCCGCGACAACATAAGGCCTATAACTTTGCTTCTTTCTTCTTAGTCTAGGTGTAGGCCCAACAGTGGCCCAAGTGGACGTGGCGCCATCTGTGTCATGGCTGCTAAACGCGCCACTACCGGGAGATAGCGCGGGACGAATGTTGCCAGCCTTACTGCCTCAGGATATGAGGCAGCATCTGTATCTACTGCACGTCATCGCCCATCATAACGCGAAACAGTCGCTGCCTACTGATACTGGTATGTTTCCTGGATGATATACCAAGTAGACATAGTATTTTTTTAATTATTTAGATTTTCGAGACACCAGTATGAGCAACTTTCGTTGAAAATTGCTCGAACAGTCACTTTGATAACTTTTTTAACCTGATATCCTGGAGCAGAACTACAGCATTAAAAATATGAAGGGCTATTGTTGGTATTTAAATAATGGTATTTATTCGAGTAGACATAGAAAGTATTGAATATACAAAATGAATAGCGCTCCCTTCACCTCTTTAGAATTCTACAAGCAATTCCAGCGAGCTGAGAAGCAGTTCGCTCACTTCCTGGCAACCGGCCAGCAGAGTGCCGCCAAAATCGCCAAGGAGTTCTACGAGGAGTCTCTGGAGAAGATGTCGGAGTACCTCACCAAGACTACCACTGATTTCGACATGTTTTCGATAGGAATTGCTGCGGTACTACTGTACTTGGTAAGTCCTTTAAAAAAATTTTTCATTTCAATCATAATTTTGGCGCCCACACACATTTCGTTAAATTGTATTAAAACGAACGTTAGGAACACCTTCATATATTTTTCTTTTCGTTTATTATTCACGAGCAATTAACGACATGTTACGACTAGTTTTGAAATCGAACGGAGCAACAGCAAATAATATAATCGAACAAGTATTCCTGACGTCGATTCGAACAAGTTCCCGAAGAAAACGATAACAATGAAATATGACTGACTCACGAAAGTTGCAATCCAAACAAACAAAACAAGTGACAGCATTATGTGTTTGTAATATTTTATTTAGAGCACCATGTCGCAGCATTTGATACTTACAAGGTTATGTTTTTTTTTTTCAGATTGCAACATCGCTTCTCCTGGTAACCCTATACTCATTCCAACCGGACACGAGACGAAAGGACAGCGTCACCCAACATTCTTACCACCGTTCTAACGCGGGTTCCTTCGTCGCATTCCTGGTCATCCTAATCATTTGCAGTTTAATACTGACCACCACTTGTTTCATCACAGAAACCAAAAGCCAACTATGCTCGTTCAACTCCCTATGGATCATAGCTTTCGCTCTCGTCTCCTGCGCATTCACAACTACATACTTCATAATAAAAGCGGGAATAGAAAGGATAAAAGACTTGTCTCTGTTAAACGATATGAATGCAATAGATTACTTGTTAATCGGTGCTACGTTATTCCACTGTTGGTCGTTCTTTGGAACTTCCTTCATAGAGGAGGAGCATATGACCTGGTATTACTTTTGGAACACATTGATGTTCTTTGTGTTAGTTAGGACTGTTGTTGTGTTGCTCATGTATTTGAGTAAGAAGTGGACTGGAGCCACTGAGGTGCAGGAGAAGCCGGAGTTAGCAGAAAAAATGAGTGCAGTTGGAATTGGAATATTGCCGAAATGGGTGCTGCTTATCGCTTTACATAGGTGAGTGGTGTGTGATTTATTTGTATTTATGTTAATTTTCCTTGTTTATTCAAGTCTAAGGTTTGTATTAATTCACCTTGTCTCTACTTGAAAATTTCTTACATTTTAGTATCTTAGGTCAATAAAATAAAAGAGATTAATGTATTATGATATAGGGCTTAGACCATTTCGAAGCGTACATCATAGAACCAAAGCTTGTTGAATAGATAATGCCATGGAGTTGTATAAATGAACTGTTTATTGTTCAGGTACCTAAGAACAGTGAACCAAACTGGAGATCGTTGGATGTTCTTACCTGACACAGCTGACTGGTTGAATGCACCAGAGAATGTGTTCTACCTTCAAGCTCATTTAGTTGTAGGTAAGTGATAGCTCAGTACCTTTTATTTACATATGAAAGTCCTCATGAATGCGATGTCTCTTACCGACTTAAAGCACACAGTATTCTAACAAATATACAAAAAAAAATATAGGGTGTAAATCTCCAGAAGGTCATCTTTGGTATTAGTACAAAATTTGTGGTTTAGGAAGTTCAAAAGTTTCTGGTAGATAGTTTCTTTAGTTAAATATTTCTCCAGTGTGTAAAATAAATCACTATGTATATCTCGAAAGAAACCGCTAAACTATGACATCATTGGAACGACCCAATAATTCAAATCTTTCTATTTACAGGGACAGTAGCAACATTAGTAATATGTCTATACAATCTGCGCTACATGAACAACATTCTCTACGTTCAATCAGCATTCACCATCGCCGCGGTAGCTTGCATATTATGCTACCGAATCACAACACAGGCATTAGAATCTCCATTCCCAGAAATAAAAACATGGGACCCAGTACAGATAGTTAATATATTCTGGGCAATATTAATAGTTCAGTTCGTTTTCGAAATCTTGTCATACATTGGAGCTCTAAAAAGTTGTGGTTTGAAACCTCTAGAGACAAACACTCCGAATACCAATAAGTTTGTATACAACAAACCGAAAGCGAAAACTGAGGATTATTTTTATGATAATCTGATTGAGGAACCTTGGAATGTTGAAGAGGTGAAGCTGAATTTAGCTCGGTCAGCTTCCCATATAATGTTGAATGATCTCATGTTGATTGTGATTTTACTAATGAGGCCCCACAATGTGGTGATGGTGCCAAGTATCTATATAACTTGTGTATTGACTTCAGAGTGTATGGACCATAAACTACTAGATTCTAAGTCTGGGAAGAAGACTGAAGTAGTCGATATTTTAAGTAGAACTCTTGTGCACATGTGGATTGGGATTTTGTTCTTCTTTTATCAGGTAAGGAAATCAGCATTTGGGTAACACTGATTTCTTAACATTTCTCCTTTGATTAATATCCTATTAAAATTGTTCTAGGGCAACTCAAACAGCCTATCCTCCGTAGACCTAGGATCAGGTTATGTAGGTCTGCGAGAGTACTGCCCAGTCCGCGTGGCTCTGCGCATGGGCCTCCACGCATACGCCGGGCCCAGCATCGCCGGCGCTGCGCTCTTCTGTAGCGTCGCCAAATACGCGAACACGTGGCAGGAGTAAGTATTCGTACTCTGTTTTGTGTGGTTAGGAGAAAAACCTGATGTCACGGGTACTCTTCAAATAATATTCCGTTCGATTGACATTAGCTAAATGACAATGTCATTTGTAACTTTTGAATCCCAAATTGGTGCATTATTATAAGAAACCTTCATGATAAATCCTTAGTCTCCAAATTGGTGCATTATTATAAGAAACCTTCATGATAAATCCTTAGTCTATTGTAGACACACGAAACCTTATTGATAAATCCTTAGTCTATCGTAAAGATTCTATTACAGAAGCGTGCTTCAAAACTTACGTGACTCAGATGTAGGATTTGTTGTAAGACACCGAATTAGTTTTTATTTTAAATTCAGTTTCAAGAGTTTTTTATTTTATTTTAAGTGGAGTCCTAGTTTTTTTCGATTAGCGCTATCGTCACAGCTTTGCGATGCTCAGAAAAACATAGAGATATTACTTACTATGTCAAGGAGACAGAAAGAAAGAGAAATTATAATGCTTCACCTAATAATTATAATTTGAACCTTATGTCGCATGCAATAGAAGTCACTAACCACGCCTTCCATTTTATTTTTATCAAAAATGAATCTACGTTTGGCCACCAACTCGCCTAATGTTAAGGAACGCGGCGACGGTGTGGCCGAGGATGAAGCACGTAGATCTAGAAGAAATCTATTCACTCTAAGTAGAGTGGGATAGATAGTTGGTGAGTTGACGTAACAGCCCAGACACGTCTCCCACAACGGTTGCACCTGACTACATCCCGAAACATGACAATGTCGCTTCACAGCTTCGTCCGGTGGGCGGTAACCAGCCGCGGCCGTAGCCTCCCACCATAGTTGTGTTGCCTGTTTTGCACCACCCAGGGGCACGTGTAGGGATTCCATTTTAAAGGTGCACCTACGGACGCGGGCAACTCATCACCCAGGCTCCTCTTAAGTCAGACTATACCTACCAGTATTGTCCTAGTACTATTACTACACTACATCGACAATACGCATGCGACTGCCGGGACCAGCATCGCGGACCGATTATCAACGGTCAACACTATTTAGTATGTAAGCATTCCTAATATAATGTTCCATGTTTTTTTTTTCCTAGGTACTTACAACAAATATGGCGAGCGACGAACATACTCGCATTACACAGAGTGTATTCCGTAGTAGTGTATTGTATAGTAGCAACTGTCTTCCGACATCACCTGTTTGTATGGAGCGTGTTTTCGCCCAAACTGTTGTACGACTTCGTAGCGACAGTGTTCAGCATTCAAGCTCTAGGCACCATCGCACAACTAGAAGGCTTAGCCCACGTTACCAATTGGCTAGCCAGAATATTCACTTACAAGTCAAGTCTGTGATATAGTTACTATTTACCAAAGTTATTTATGGTTGTTTAAATTTAGAGTGAATATTATTATGACTTGATACGCAGAAATGTTGTTAAGTATTGCCATTATGTAATGTGATTACGTCCAATATTTGATAAATTGACAAATTGTTGGATAACTTGTGACTTGTTCAGAGGCTTGTCAAAATAAGTACAAGCTCTCTATAACTATAAGAGACATACTATAATGTATTGTATATTTTGTACTTAGATAATAGTACTTTAACAATAGCAATAGGATACAAACTAAATCCAGAGTGTGATTACATGTAAAAAGTAATATTAAATTATCATTTTTATAAGATTAAACACGAACAAAACCAACATGAATTTATATTGTTGATAAGAATTTCCTTTGAAACTTCTTCATGTTTATGGTAGAAGTAAATAAAACGAAATTATCTTAACCATTTTTTTATTATTAAGGTAAGTGTATACTGGAACCACCATTTTTAGTTTATTTTTATTGTTAATGATATTCTATAGGAGTCGTAGCGACCCCATACCAAACCGATGTCCTAAATAAAACTTATTTTACATTACTTTGTGTGCATTTTAATTCCGTTGACAAAAATAACTAAATATTTCGAAATATGTATACGTATTTTGTGAGGTGAATATAATCAATCACGAACGTTGAATTGTTAATCTGCAGTTTCACCACCTATAAGCGATATCTAGAAGGTAAACGTGAAACTATAATTATAATTTATCCAATGAACAGCTAGCTGAGGTTGATCAGATGGTAGTGAAACAGCATCTGCTTTATAAATGCGAGTGAAGAGCACCCATATAACTGGAGGAAGGCCTCCCAAATGTTTTCATAAAAAAATATTCTGCTCTAATAAAAACAAATTGGAATGCTTCATGTTTACCCGAATCCTTCCTTAGCAAATATAGAGTCGAAAAATATGTAACAAGTTTGACTTTTTTTGTTTTATATAAATATTTGCAGAATGTGACTTTGGACACTACATAATATATACCTACATATGATACATTTTGGCACTAACTATAAACACATAATTTTTACACAGGAAATATAAATTTAGACAAATGCACATAGTAGCAAACTGGTGATAAGATAATGTTTAAAATAATTGCAAATACACCGATCCCTTTTAATATTGTAGTTACATTATTGTCTAAATACCAATAAGTATGAAATCCCTTTAATTAGGATTAGCACTCACAAATACGATGAATAATCGTAAAGATTAAAAAGCTTTTCTTATTAATCATTGTTTTTGTGAGTCTGTTTATTACATCATTTAATTAATGATGAATGACGTGACGTCTTACCCCACGAATGTGTTCTATTTAAATACTGTCCAAAGTGTGACCACATAATATAAATCTGCCGAGTTCGTCATAGAGAAAATAATTCGTAACTTGTATAAATATAAAAAAATAATGAGATTGCGCTATGGCAATTCTAAAGAGACGTTTTTAAGTAAATATTTACAGCAGTAACAATAACTATACATACATTCTCTCGTTACCGATACATAGGATGAAGACCGATAGCTTATTGACGGCTGTATCAGCGAAGATATGACGTGGCCTTAAGTATAGTGTGCACCATCCCCCCTCCAATAACACCATTGGAATTTCTATAACCTGCAAAATAAATATGTATTTTAGTGTAAACTGTTGTTACTAATATGCATCATTACAAAAATCAGTAACAACAGAAAATGTGATACAATTATTCAGGTAGTAAATTAAGCTTGGTGTAATGGATTGGTGTTTGGTATTGGATGGTTCTTAATTGCAATATCATGTATTAAATTAAATTTAATGCAAAGACAAATAAATTCTCGAAAATCCCCGAAATAAATTCTTGAGAGTCCCCCTCCCCGAAATATAATGCCGCCTACGGCCGTGCTGTATTGAAAACTTTTGTCTATCAAAGTATTGCAAGGCAGTGTGACTCACTTGTGGTCTATAGATCCGTTTGCTGCGTCAATGCGCTTGTATCTTGTACCGGTACACCAGCACGCTAGCCACACCCACCAGGAAGCTCAGGAGAATGGAACCCCACATCAGCATCTACCAAGGATGAAGAACAACATTAATAACCTGAAACCGGAACAAATATTTAGAAAAATATATAATTATAATATAAACCCACAGAAAACGTAAACTGCTGAACACGGTCGCCAAAATAAAGTCGTGATGAACTATGGAGATATCATATAGGCCTAGAACATTCAGTTGAATACTTATATCTCGAAAATAAAAAGTGGAGACCGAAGACTGCATTAATCACTATGTTAGAAATATACAGCACAAATGAGGGAGTTTAGAGAAATCTTTTCCGGTAAACATGTACACAATTGTAAGGCACAATGCACCTGGAAAATTGGACGTCATATCCCATGGCAGCTCTTTCTTTATATATTATGACAATGTAATTTGAATGGTAAATATACAGTCTAATGTCGTTTTGCCAATTAAAATAATGTATTCTCACCTTAGCTCTATTGGGTTTCTTATCA
The DNA here is from genome assembly GCA_935421205.1 of Xylocampa areola. Taxonomy (NCBI): domain Eukaryota; kingdom Metazoa; phylum Arthropoda; class Insecta; order Lepidoptera; family Noctuidae; genus Xylocampa; species Xylocampa areola. The sequence continues at coordinate 11,557,949 of OW285218.1, read as the reverse complement.
GGCGATCCGCTCTTCGGCTGGCTAGAAGTTCCCAGCATCCGTTTAGCGAGCCTCCTCTCTACAGACCGGTCTCTGGTAGCTTTCTGTTCGCAGCGCTGCAGTTCCTTGCGGGCTCCGGTGTCGTCGGGGGCTGCGGCGGCGGCGGCCCGCGCGGCTTCCAGCGCCTCGGGGTTGCGCCCCATCGCGGAAAGGATGCGTGACTTGCGGTATAAAGCTTTCGCATTGTTCGGCTGACATGTTAACACGCGTGTCACTGCCTGGAAATAAGAGTGGTTGTTTTATGTGCTAGCACGCCTCTGTCACGCGATAAGTGCTGGGGGATTACGAATGGCGTGTTTACGATACAAATAAGTAACCAATTGGCTTCTGTTTGAGGGGTGCGACAGGAACTTAATCATTAGCAAAAATATTCTATGTGTCATATTGTCTAAGTTTTACCTGCAGGGCAGCTTCATAAGCACCCGCTTTAAGCTGAGCCGCGGCCATATTGTTATGGACTCGGAGTCGTTCGTCCAGGAGCGCCTGTAAGGCATCACTCGTGGGCTCCAGTTCACCGCTAGCCGTGGGCACGGTGATACCGCCATCAGTTTCGTCCAACACATCTAATGCACGTCGGTATAGCTGCACGGCTAATTGTGCCTCCCCACGACCATACCACCAGTTGCCGCGGGCTCGTCGCCGAACACTGCAATATGATATGACCGTCATATGCATCGGGTTATAGCAAACTGCTAGAACATTAACTGTATGTTATATTATATATATGTTTATATTATATATATTTCTACGAATACCGAATCAGTTTTCTAGTGAACATGGGCACATAGCGGTTGAAATGTCCAGCATTTGGTCCCCTAAGGAGCGCAGTAAAATTGCATAATAGTGTGACAAAGTTCTGTCATGGATTTATAATATTGGGGTACTTTGGTTCAATTCAAAACGATAAGCTCGTTGCTAGAGTTTAATACATGGAAATTATACTGATATGGCAGGCTGCTTTCCGCAACTCCACGCTAAGTCGTGTTATTCTGTATTTTATACTTTGCCGTACGCCACACTCTGAGCTCTGACAGTAATATACATAATTATGTTACACGCATTACTAAGGAAAACCAGGCGCTCTGACCACTAAGCCATCTCGTGGTCAGAGCGCCTGAGTATGGAGGCGGGTTCGAACACTGCACGCGACCACGCTCGTCTTTTTCCACAAAAAATTATAACTGTACGCTAATAATCACTGACCCCAATACAATACCAAGCATTTGTCAACTCTTTATTATGTCAAGGTTCCGATAACCGATATCTAAACCAAAGTGAGTTTTATGTAAATATATTCAAGGGCGAATATTCGATACGAAACTATCTGCATCATAGTAAATTAATGCGATTTTACTCTATACGAAGAAATAAGACAATAGCCACAATATACTAAAGTAGCATTGACTACTTTCAAATGTTGCTATTGTGTGTGTTTGATTTGACACATAATGAATGTATCAAAGCGAAGGTACAAACTTGTTACTTATTATGAGGACTTATATCCATATATACTTAATTTACCCCGACAACACACATGAAATCTCATGTATTAAAGATATGGAAATTAATTGTATCTTTAATATACGTACTTAAGATAGAGATATTTCAAATAATCAAATAAGCAAAGAAATATATTTAAAGGTCAATAACCTGAGTTCGAGGTAAAAACAAAGTGGCACAACAAACGGCGAATATTATTTATAGAAGATACCACCTTTCTGTAAATAATTCTTTAAGATTTTAGAATAAACAAACTTACGGTCGGCTTGTTACGGTCACGGAGATTCGGGCCTTACCGGTGTTAAGTCAAAACTGTTTTGATCCAAAACTAAATTAAGGTTTACCCCAGCTTGCTAATTTTAGAAATTTTGAAACCAGATTTCTGAATGTTAAAATTGTTGAACTAAAACTAACAAAAATTACAATTTACAAATTTCTAAGTTTTTATAGAGCCACAATCATTTTTCTTGCCAACAATAAATAGTATTTATTTACAAGAAAAATATGTATTTATTCATATATAAGTAGTGTTTTACACAACAAATTAGATAACATACAGAATGTTCAAAAAGTGGGCAAATAGAAAAAAATGCCCCTTTTTTTGCATTGCTGGTATTGTTTTTACAATTTACTATATAAATAAAAGACAACTATCTATTTAATTTACACATCATTAAGTTGTTTAATAATTTTAGCCTTTAAATAGAGACCAGCGTTCTCTTTTTGCATTACGTCCGTCCGAAAAGTGGCAAAATAAAAAATAAATAAAAATTACATACTATAATATAAAAAAAGAAAATTGCCTCTTTTTCGAATGTTATTAGCCAAAAAAGACAAATCATGGGTTAAAAAGAGCATGTAACAACTTTATATTATATAAAATATATAAAAAAATTAATACCATTCTTTATTTGTACTCTGGGTTATCAACACCAGCAATGCAAAAAAGTGGGCTTTAAAATCTATTTGGCCCCTTTCTAGACAGCCTGTATAAATGGTATTACTAGATAATCACTTATTATTTAAGTAAAAACATTTAATAGATTTTTAAATGTTTCTTTTTTATAAAATAAATCATATTTGCGTATGGAACCAGAGAGCCGCAACTTCATATCCAAAGAGCCGCATGTGGCTCGCGAGCCGCAGATTTCCGACCCCTGAACTAGGCCGATAACAAAAGATCAAATAATTGGAGTGCCTTGACTCGTTGGCGAAGGGGTCAAGAGGTCGGCTGCAGCAGTGTGGGTCACCAAATCGATGAACAAAATGCTCTTTGAATCTTCATTTACTATCTAAACTTACCCAGTCTCCATTCTCTCTGCTATCGGCAAGTTCTCATGTTCTGGCTCCTCATCCCAATCATGCAGCTCCACCCGGGCATCCAGCCAAGTATCCGAGCCTATAGCTGGGCCCTCATACTTAGGTCCAGGAACTTCCCCAACCAGGCCCAAGCTCTCGCCAGGCTTTAAGCCAGTTTCACCATACCCAAATCTTGGAGCCATTTGAAGAAGACATTCTTCACCTTTGTACATCATTGTTACTGCTAAGTCCAGGCCTTGTAGTATCTAAAATAATTAAATTTAAATTAATATGTGAAAAAAAAATATGTATCTTTATACATTGCGTGGACAGAACCCAAAATAGGCTAGTAGGGCTCTGACTTGGCATTCCGCTAAGACCAACTTGCCGGTAGGCGTGACCGAAAAGCTTTCTATTTCAACTAGCACCGTGTGAGAACGAGATAGACGTAAAATGAACAGTTAGAAGCTAGTGCACACTCCCGTAATGTATTACGTAGATAACGCGCACAGACAAAGCATTTGAATTTGTCGTGAGCGTCGCGCATCTACGCCGTGTTCTGCAATGCAATTTGTGGATAGTAGATACCAATAATGGCAAGATGAAAATTTTATTAAAATGGTAGTGGTCGCGAAAACTTAAAAATTATTATTTTCGCTGAATGAAAATAATTATTATTATTTATTGTCTCTAGAAAGAAAGAAAAAATATATAAATTAGGTTAAGGTAAAAAAGAAAAAAAAAGAAAAATTACACAAAAAAAAAGAAACAAAAAAAAAACTTACTTACGACACAAAAAAACTATAATGGACAACCTGAATGAGACAAAAAAAAACTTTAAATATGTATACTTAAATAAATGTAAATAAGAGATGTTTACTTGCGCTTTATGAAAAAACTATAGGTTCAGCTGAACTGATTTTCGTTCTAACGGACAATAACAATGTTGGATATAGATAGGTAGTTACAAATTATGAAGTAGTAGTCTGTTTGAAGTTTCAATGATTGGGGTAGCTACCCCATCTCAAATTACCACCCTGTGTCTTCCTTTACCCATCAGGTTATGGAAGCAATTAGACAGTCAAATAAAACGAAAGATTTGTTAATGACACAATCTAAAATTAATCTTGATTTCAAACTATGATGTCTTGTCATACTATTAACTTGCATGCTTTAGGTATTATTTTCTTTGTCCCCATTTGGCAGAGTTCCACTTTTATAACAGTAAACAATGCATACAAAATATTGAGATCCTCTAGCTGGATTTACTGAGTTTATAGTAATTATCATACACATAATAAATTGGAATGGCTATACATCTTGAATCCATGGTCAATATTTAATATACAAACTGATATAAAAAATCTTAAGTAATATACTATAGCAATTACATGCACCTAAATAAATCAAAACAACAAATTAATAAATTCTGTCTGTCTATAACACTGATAAGATACACTTTATAGCTTAAGTTTCCTTAGATTGCGAACTCGACAATCAACTTTTGTATAAAATAACATGATATCACTGATAGACAGATATAAGATTAGATAAGTATACATTTCTATTGTAATGGAAAATGCAAAGTCAATACCCGATTAACCTTTCGGCTCAGTAACGTACAGATCTGTACGTTGTAACAATAAAAATCTATTGTGTCTGCTAATGACTGAGGCAACAGCTTAATTGATAAAATTTAATTTAGCTAACTCTATACTTGCACCTGCTGAGTTACCTAGGGAACTGCATTTTCCTAGGACAAAAACTGTATACCAAATTTCACCCAAATATGTCCAGTAACGTTTGCATGGTTGATCAGAAGAACTGTTTACCTGCTTTAAACAGAACAATTCCTTCAACACTAAGAGATTTTTGAGATCTATCTATCATTCTATACTAACTTGCCAAAGCCTTAATTAAATTTACTAATAATTATATGGATTGTTAGATAAAAATAAATTACATGTGATACTTACTTCATTATCACCCAAATAAATCTTAACTTGATCTCTTTTTTCCACAATATTGTCAGTGTCCTTTATTTTAACCTCATAACTAATACGGCAAATGTCACTCCTATGAGGTCTTAGACCAGAGGATTCATCACCAAATTTGATTATCTGTAAAAATATTTAAAAGTTTGAAAAAATGGGTTAGTGTTCTATAATAATTATTGTAAACAGCTGGCACTTGGTAGCAGAGTCCACCTGACTGACCCTCTCACCACAATAACACAACAGCAGCAATTATTGTATTAATAAGTTGAAATTATTGGAACTCTTAGTCCAAAATAATGAGAAAGAATAGAGGATGTTCCCTGAGTATGCAAAATTTTCTATATTGAATATTTTTTAAAGGCTTCAAAGCCGTATAACAGTTCCTACGTAGATAATTCCTGTCCTTACCTTTTTGAGTAATGCGCCTGACCCCAGCACATCCTGCCATTCATCAGGTTTTGTTTCATCCGACTTCTCATTTGAAGCGGCTGCTTCGGCGAGCTTCGCCTCCTCAATCTCATGCGCCGCCGCCGCTGCGAGGTCCTCGAACGAGCTGCTCTCCGACTTGTCCACCAAAGTACCTTCACCCTCGCTCATCTACAAACACGCGCTCGTGATATGTGTTCATCGTCAACTAATACGTAATAATGTTTACTCTATCCGTAGATAAATTTACATTTTCAAACTACTAGCCTATTTATTAATCAATAACAAATAAACTCAGAGGACTCACCGTTGCAGTTCAAAAGTACACTAGGTTTAAAATTTAGGTAGAATACTTTTCAAAATATGTAATGAAATGAAAATAATAATAGTGGTTATGACAATTCAACTTTTTGATTTGACTTGACATGACTTTTAAGTGAATGAATTGATTTGATTGAATGAATCATAGATTAAACAGATAGAATGAATGCAAAATGTAATTCTCTGAATATCTGCCTCGTTGGTCTAGAGGTCCCAAGCGCGACTGCTGAGCAGGAGGTCTCGGGTTCAATTCCCGGGTCGGGCAAGGTGTTATTGAGTTTTTCTGTTAGGAAATTCTCAGTAGCAACCTAGAGTTTGGAATTATGGCCGGTTGATGGCAATAGACTCACCACTTATTAAATGGGACTTAATAACAGCATTGGTGAAATATATATATATATATATATGCCTAGCCTTTTCCCAATTACATTGGGGTCGGCTTCCAGTCAAACCGGATGAAGCTTAATACCAGTATTTTACATGGGGCAGTTGCCGATCTGACCTCCACAACACAGTTACTGGGTAAAACGATATCTCCTGGTATGACTGGTGGTCAGACTTTCAGGACTCTGACTACCAGTAACGGCTATCATAGATCTTAATTTGACAACCGGGACCGACGGCTAAACGTGCTCTCCGAGGCACGGAGGGGTCTCGGTATGAAATAATGGTCACCCATCCACAGACCAACCGCGGCAAGCGCAGCTTAACCTCAATCGATCTGTGCGGTTGTTACTTAGCCACGAGCCCCTCCGTGAAATGAGGGTATACAATTATGTACACCTCTGCCTACCCCTTCGGAGATTACAGGCGTGATGCTATGTTCTGTTACGAAAAATTTTCCATATCGCAACGGAAACTTTTGGAAGGGACGATTTCCGATCCGACGGAATCGAAAACGGTATTCACTGGTATTCACAGTTCCTAACGAGAGAGCATTATCGTGTTGGTTTCTATGACCAAAGAATAGGTAGAGGAAAGTAACTAAACAATAATTTGGTGCGCCAAAAAAGAAACTAAAATGGCGTAGGCCCCGCCCACTACCTAGCGTGCCCATGACAGATAGTATATTTTAATCGTTTTTATTAGATGAATCGAATCGATTAATTGTTATCACAAGGGTCATCTTTTCTTATGTATCCAATTGAATCTTATTAACCACTGTTCTTAGAGTCTTAGAGTTCCGGAATCTTTGGGAGTCATAAATGAAAACATTTACATATAATATACTAACAACACAAATGTAATGAAATTGTAAACATTTATTCGTTTCGCCATAGTTGCAGTCCCAGGTTGAATTGATTCAGGATTGTCCATGCAAATATCTCCTAGATCACCTTCATTGGCAGCAGTTGATGTTGTTATCTTATTATATCGTTCTTGATTATTTTTCTCATATGTCCAAATACGACACGTTCGATAATCCAACTGCAAATGTAAGTTTGTAATTGTATTTTTTTTTATGATATAGCTTCAAATCAACGATTTTATATACCTCCTCGCGTTCCTAAAACAAGAGGTCCTAACAGACAGACAGAGGGACAACAAAGTAATCTTATAAGTGTTACTTTTATCCTTTCGAGGAACGGACCCTAAAAAGACACAATGTTTTCTAAATATTGTCGAGCCACAAAGTCTCTTCCTTATGCATTTGTGAAAAAGGGCGCGGCTAAGGAAATGGCCGTTCGTCTTTTAAAAGATTTAGCTGGTTAGGAGCCATGACAGGCAATAGGATATGATGATTAGGTTTGATGTGTGATTAATGCAAGTTTCGTAATTTACCTTAGGAAACCTTGTAGGTATTGCATTGTCCTGAAGTCTTATTATACCCAGAGTTCTATTAATACAGGACTCTTCAAAATGTAGAGAACATGCAAATGTTTTATCGCGGCTGGTATCAATATTCCCTTGACCCAAAGATTCCATCAACTTTTTTAGGAACTTAATTTTTGGTAATCTAAAAATGTTAGGTAATTTGGTTATTATCATAACACATAATGTGTATTATAAATATTCAAAATAAATGTTTTGAAAAAATCGAGAAAAACAAAATCGAAATCTGTACCTGTATCGAATCGTATAATATTTCTATAACGTAATGTTTATATAGGTTAATAGGGTAGGTCCTTTACTCCTTCTTTAGCCATTGGATGGTTTCTAAAATCTAGTGTGTTTTTACGAAGAATGGTTGTTTAAATTAGAAACACAACAGTAAATTCGCCTGTAAATAGTGCGTAATAAACAAACCCAGAATAAAGAAATATACCTTTCGAAACGTATTAGAATGGTATTCACCAAATCAATCCAATCAGGATCTTTCTCAGGGTTCCTTGTTCTTGTAGCATACTTTTTCTGTGGTCTTTTAACATAGGGCTACAAATTGTAGAACCCTCGCCATGGCGCGCAGAAGACGTTCCCAATTAGAGAAACGGTCCGGGATCGGAACGGCCTCCTTAAGTGTCGGTGCCCCAGGGGTTTTCACCACGGTTAGTGTCCTTTCCTCTCCGGAGAGTTCGGCAACAGCTGTTTTCTCCGAGGGCCAGAGCTCTGGATCTTCGTGGAGGAAATCTGGACCTCGATAGCACTCGTGATTAGAGTCAAACTGTTGGGGTATATCGCGGGTTGCAGCGTCCACAGTGTTCAGTTTTGTAGGAACCCAGCGCCAACAACAGCGCTGCCATAGAAGAACACAGTAAGGTCGAAGACCTTACTGTGTTCTTCTATGGTGGCCAGACGGTGGGCTACAAACGGTTTGTATACTCTGGCTCCTCTCCGTATCCACGTCAGGACTGTTTGGCTGTCTGTCCAATACGTTACGGAATCTGGCTTGACTTTGTGCTCCTTTATAACTGCTGAGGCGACGCGACTTCCCATCACGGCAGCCTGTAGTTCAAGGCGGGGTATCGATTGTAACTTCAGAGTAGCTAGCTTTGCTTTGGCCATGACTAGGAAGACATGTGTCTTATCGTCCGATGTCGTTATCCTCCAATAGACAGCTGTTGCGTAAGCCACTTCAGTGGCATCTGAGAACACGTGGACTTGGAGATTTTTGGCGTCGCTGAATCCAGGATAACATCTTGGAAAGCTTACGTCCTTTAGTTGTTTCAGATGTTGTATCCATGCATTCCATTGACTCGCTAGATCTTGGTCCAGCGGTTGATCCCAATCTACTCCTCGTCTCCAGGCCTCTTGTAGTATTTGTTTAGCCCGAACGGTTACTGGTGAGGCAAGGCCGAGGGGGTCGTAGAGGGACATTACTATTTCCAAGGCTTCCCTTTTTGTGGGTATTTCCTTCTCCAAGATTCCGGTCGGGAGTCGTGCAAGTTCATCTGTGTTTGGTTTCCAAATGACGCCGAGTATTTTCTCTATATTCTCTTTATTTCCCAAGTTGACGATTTCTGTTGAGTTTTCATTCGGTTCTATTTCTCGTATGACTTCTTGGCTGTTCGATACCAAAATCAAAATCAAAATATCTTTATTCAAATTAGACTATTAGAAATGGTACTTTTTGAACGTCATACATAACAATAAAACAGTCCCCCAAAACGCCCACCCTTCACCGCTTCCTAGTGCTTCACTAGGAAGGAAGGGGTGGAGAGAAGAAGCGGCGCAACAAACTCCCCAGCTACACGTCTCTGTCTGTCAAGTTACAAATTAAACAACAAAAAAATATATATATATACATTTCAGCTGGCACATCATAATACAGAAAAAAAAATTAACTACTATTTACCTCATTGAATTTTACTCAAGCAATATCTCAATTAAATCCCAAGCAATGCTGTTTGCACGTGTCCATCCTGCCTGTGTTCTGTATATTTGTTCAATATATCCTCCGCTTTCTTTTCAGGCTCAGAATCCGGACGGCGTGGATTGATGATTAACGATTCGAGTGCGAAGTATTCACTTAGTTGTTTCTCTATGTCTTCATCATTGGTGTTCAGTCCGTTCACGTAGTGTACTCGCTGACCCAATGTTCTGTTTCTATGTGCGCCGTGCAGTACCCAGCCCAGCGTAGTCAATGACGCCACAGGCTGGTGGTGCGGTCCCCTTCTAGTATCGGTAGCCAGGAGAAGATGCCAGTTGTCTTGACCGATTAAGATTTTCGGTGCACCGGTGTTGTAGGTCAACTGGTCTTTCAGGTCTTGCAGATGTCTACACTCGGCGATATCATGTTCGCTGATTGTCTGGGGTGCCAGATGAAGCTTCGGTATGGTACGAGCGCTGAATGGTACCTTTTTGTCCGGTTGGCTCGAGAGCGTGACGGAGACTCTTTGTGAGCTAGGAGTGTCAATTGTTATTTCTCCTATTGCTCCTATCTTCAGCGGGTCTACCCGTCCTTGCGCCCCGACTCGTTTGGCAATTTCTTCGTCTATGAGCGATACTGTCGATCCATCATCCAACAGAGCGTAAGTATGTGTCTCTCCCGCCGGTCCGATCACCCGCACCGGTACTATCTTCAAGAACGCATGACTGGTGTATGTGTGCGAACTTGCTACCGTTTCCTGAGATTCTTTCTTGACTTCTTCCGTAATGGACTTCTTATTATAATGAAGGAGCCGATGATGCGTGGCGGTACAACCTTCAGTGGCACACTTCTTGGGTTTGCACTTGTGTCCTTTGGTTCTATTACGTAGGCAACGGAAACACATGCTGTGTGATTTTGCAAGCTCCCATCTATTGTGGCTCGATGCTTCTTTGAACTTCGCGCACTCGGACGCGTAGTGTCCCTCCTTTTCACAGATGCGGCATTTGATCACTGACCTTTCTGTAGCGGTGTGATATCTCTGTGTGACGCATCTAACTGTGGATGTCTCGTTAACGTTTTCGGGAGGTGCGAAGGCGCTGCAGTACCGTGCTTGTTCAGTGATGAAGTCGCTGAAGAGACCGAGGTCGGGAATTGATTGATACTTTTCAGTATATATTCTGTACCACTGAACCCGTAAGGAGCTCGGTAGCTTCTCCGTCAGGAATCGCAGTAGTTCGGCATTCATAAGGTAGTGTTCTTTCTTCAATGCACGCAAGGTGACGATGCCACTTCGAACTCGGCTCGCGTATGTGCATATATCTCTGGGTGCCTCTCCACAGCGCGGCAGTGTATCTACTTCAGCTTGAGCGATCGAGTCAGGTCGTCCGAACTGGAGCTCTAACTCTTTCATAATATCATCGGGTTTGGCGTTTCCGATGAGCTCCGAGCTCACTGTTTCTAGTGCTCTTCCTCGTAGACTTCTTCTGAGTCTTGCAGTATTCTCCACATCGTTGAAATACTGGCGTGTTGTTTCTTAGATTGCTCGAAATGAGAGCCATTCTGTATGCGCTCCACTAAAGTTCGGTAGCGTCATGATAACCTTTGACGCTGCAGGGTTGTGTGGCATCCACTTCTCTTCAATATTCTTATTCGTGGCGAGTGAGGCGATGGCGGAGGTGAGCTCCCTTATAAACGGGCGGAGCGCGCCATCACCTTGGTTACCTTCTATTTTCGCAGTAGTATTTTTCGATTCATCCTCTTTTTTGGATGTCTGCGATGCTTGCGGTCTGTGGGCTTCACTATCCACATCTACCAGAGGTGATCGTGGCTCGGTGCCTATGGTTCGAATCTAAAGTGTGTGTTTACGAAGAATGTTAAGCAATGGTAAAAATTTATTACTATGGTAGAAACATTAAAAACTGTAAAAGAATATTAGGTTTGTGTCTTACTCAGTAATATTTTTAATCATAAAGTTCCGGTATCCACCATCGGCTTTTGGCCTGAACAATCATTAAATCCTTGAATCCAATATTGTTTTTATCATAAAACAATTATAATGGAAATATCTACCTGAGATTTAAACATAATGCTTTAGAGGCAGCGGCCAAAACAACCAAAAATGTATGTATATTCACTTCGAGCACGAAATAATGGTTTACAGTCCATAATTAATTGTTATTAAAAGTTTTCAATCCGTAACAACAAAGTTTATATGGTTTTATTGAAATTATAGCGTCTTCGGAAACCCATCCGACAGTTCACAGAAAGGTTTCCATAAAATCTATTCATCATTTCGAATCGAACTGTCAAAAGTTTCCGATGTCGGATCTGTGAACAGTTTTCGGAACGGAAAATTTTACTTAGATTACTGTCGTAGTAAATTTAAAAACTGTAAGTATATAATTAGTATTCTGATATATTTTATTAAATATCTTATTTACATGCACATACATTAAATATATATCATGCTTTATCAATTTCATCGCTTTTTAATAGCGCTTAGAGGTTCTGATCAGAAACTTTCCGTACGGATTCGAAAACGCCAGTTTCCGACGGTTCAGAATCAGGGTCAGTGGAGAAAAAATCTATTTTATCCAAGATTTTATCTAAAAGTTTCTAAATATCAGTAACAAATGTGCGATAAACATTTTTAGATTGTTTATTTTATAATAGACCCAGTTTGATAACAATGCTTGAACGCTTGAAATCACAAAAAAAACGTTATTTTTATGAATGATAGAATTCAGGAAGGGAAAGTTATGTTCCTACCTAGCTTATATATTCTGCTGCTATATTCTGAGTTAATTGACTTTTAGTTCCAGATATTAACGCGTTTAAACAAACAAACAAACAAAAAACTCTTCGGCTTTATAATATTCGTACATATTAAAAAAATTGCGTCAAGTTTAACCCTTCGAGCAAAATGCTTGCTATAAATACATGGAAAAGGTGTAACGGTAAACCTAAAATTGTAATATTATTTAGGGGAGGGGAATTTGTGGGGAATCAGCAGATTTATGTCCCCAAATTTGGGGAATTTAACTTGGATTTTTGGAGATTTACATACATTGGCATTGGCAACACTGGGTCAAGTGTTGTGTCAAAATTTAAAAAGGCAGGAGTGCAGGACGATTGGATTGAAAGTAGAGCCAAAGGAGGATAAACAATCGATTTGTACCGCTGATTTCTTTGTCAATTATGCAGAAGTACGAAAAATTGGAAAAGATTGGTGAGGGGACATATGGCACTGTGTTCAAAGCTAAAAACAAAGAAACTCATGAAATAGTAGCTCTGAAGCGTGTGAGGTTAGATGACGATGATGAAGGAGTACCATCCTCCGCTTTACGTGAAATATGCCTTCTAAAAGAACTAAAGCATAAAAACATTGTTCGGCTCTATGATGTCTTGCACAGTGAAAAGAAATTGACCCTCGTGTTTGAGCATTGCGACCAAGACTTGAAGAAGTATTTCGATAGTTTAAATGGCGAAATTGATTTGGATGTCGTCAAATCGTTCATGTATCAGCTTCTTCGAGGACTCGCATTCTGTCATAGTCACAATGTACTGCACAGGGATTTGAAGCCTCAGAATTTATTGATTAATAAAAATGGGGAGTTGAAATTAGCTGACTTTGGTTTAGCTAGAGCTTTTGGTATACCTGTGAAATGTTACTCTGCGGAGGTTGTTACGCTTTGGTATCGGCCCCCAGATGTTCTTTTTGGTGCAAAGCTCTACACAACAAGCATTGACATGTGGTCAGCAGGATGTATATTTGCAGAGCTGGCTAATTCTGGGAGACCATTGTTCCCTGGATCTGATGTTGATGATCAATTGAAAAGGATTTTCAAACTTCTTGGTTAGAATATAGTTTTAGTATTGTAGCTATCAAAATTAAGTTTTATAATGGTATTACATACATATTTCCATTGGGGCAGGCAGAGGCTGTAAATGATCAATAGCATAAATTCTGATATTTAATGTCCGGTTAAGCAGTTGACAACCTCCTAGGTTGACCTGCGAGATGCCACTATCAAAAAATTCTGATATTTTCGCATTTATGGTGTTAATAATAGTAATTCATTAACAAAAATTACTTTTTCGGGAAGCTTCTATGAGAACGGAATCCATTGCTTTTTAAAAATACCTTGTCATGACCATATTATAAACATACTTTCCTTTACAAACCTCCACAATATTCTAATCAAAATTCAAGTAGGTTTTTGTTATATAATTAAATATTGTAGCATATCATATTTTTCGCTTTATTTATAGGTACTCCGAATGAAGATACATGGCCTGGAGTGACACAACTACCTGATTACAAACCACTGCCAGTATATCAGCCTAGCTTGGGATTGGCCCAGGTGGTGCCCCGATTACCAGCTCGAGGGAGGGACCTCCTCGCCCGACTGCTCACCTGTAATCCAGCTTTGAGAATGCCTGCAGATGATGCGATGGCCCATGCTTACTTCCATGACCTCAATCCGTCGGTCAAGAATGACAGATGTTAACAGTCAATACGCCCGTACCGATGCACCTCGGAACTACTGGTTAGTGATAAAAACAATGATGAGGTGCAAGAGTGTTGTGATGAAGACACTTAAATAGAATGTAAGAATAATGTAATCTTATACATAATGGACCCTGTGAATTTATAACTATAAGTTAGTATTTGTGTTAAAAGATTGTTAAGTTTAATTTTTCGGTATAATCTAAGAATTTATTAGTCTAGATAGTAGCAAGCTAGAGAAATGAAAATTAATAAAATAATAAATTGACAAAGATATTTATTCACATTATTGTTTGCTGTGTACTACTACTACTAATTGTTAACTTTAATGTTATCTTAATTACCGGAGTGACAATAATCCTCTTGAAATAGTTCTTTTGTTAATAATAATTATATTAGTCTTCAGTGATCTCAAACTAATGTATTGATATGCTTCATAAACATGAGATATTATTTCAATGGTAATATATTTTGAGTTTATAGATAGTTAATATGTATGTATTCTTGTGTTATAAGTTAAAAAAACAATTACTTATATTTAATATAAATTAAGGATTACGCTTGGAATAATATAAAATTAAATCTTTTGTAATTATATAGGTAGGTAATAAACATTATTATAAAAAAAAAAACAATCATTTTTATACATTCTCAGCAGCTTCCTTCAACTCCGCGCTAATGATGTCACTGACTCGTTCACCGATTTTTCCGCTGGTTCTCGTGGTCGAAGACATAGATGATGACGATTTATATGACGATGAACTATCTTCAATTAGTGTTTTGGACAAATTAGACATACCTTTCATTTCTGAAGTAGAAGCTAAACTTTTTTGGCAAAATTGTTCTGACAGTCCCAGACTCGATTTTGCAAGTGACTCTTCGATCTTATTTGAACTAGCGCCGATATTTATTGTATCCTTTTTTTCAGGCTTCCCCATCATATCGATAGCTTGTTTAGTTGACATCTGTTCTCCATTAGTATCGGATTTTATATCCTTGAGTAGCTCTGGTTTCAGTAAACGACTGTGGTCTTCTTTTAGCATTATTTGAGTTTTATTACATGTGACGTCTTCAGTATCCTTTATTTCATTTACGGATTTTTGTGTAATTTCTGAAACCATTTTGTTTTCAATCAGAGTCTTTCTCGGGCACGAGCCACACATCTTGATTGGTACAATTTTTTCCGTTTCGTTAGATAATCTCTTTTCAGCTATGATAGTCAGAATACCGTCCGTGGACATCGATGAAGTAATGTTATCAGCGGGACAATTACTTGGCAAAGCATAACGCCTTTTGAATTGTCTGGAGATAAATCCGTGGGTGTCCGGCCTCTCCTCATGTTGCCCTTCAACTATTATTTCATTCTGCGTCACTTTTACGCTGATATCGTTCGGGCGAAAATGTTTAACATCCAAAGTGATTTTATAATTGCCTTTCTCGTTTTCTACGGTGGATCCGAATTCTTTAGAAATACTTTGATTGTACAACTTCAAAGGCCGTAAATAATTCGAATGCATGTCGTAAAATGGATAAAGAAAGTCGTGTGGCATGCACATGCCGAAGTTTTGGTCTGAAAACCAACGAACCGGACAGATTCTTGGGAAATCCATCTTGTGAAGATATACAACGTCCGGACACAACTAAACAATTAGAACGACTAAGATGCACCAAACTGTGCCAAATGCTTTTATAGACGATCACTTCCTATTGGTACTAAATATTGTATGGTTGCCTCCATATTATGTTCTCATTTTATGTTATGAAGGAAATTGAAGCGAAGAAAGTATGTTTTGATGAAACGATTGGCACAGTGGTCAAGAGGTCTGCTTATGCGCCGCGCGCCGCGGTTTTGTTTCCGGCGCGAAACAATTACTTGTGGCATGTACAGATAAATGAGCCTTCTGTTTGTAGGCGTACTCAAAATACCTACAGGAGAAAATCCTTGTGTGGTGAAACATTTTATTTAATAAAACGTAAAAAACACAATACATGTGACTTTCTCCTGATATTCAACAATATCTGCCCACTCATGGGAACAAAAGCGTTGCTTAATGTCTATTTAAATCATAAACTACAAAAAATATCCATATAGTAGAGTAGGTAGGTAATTAAAATATGTATCGTCGAGGGATAATAATCCCCTTGGGCTTTAAAAATACTTGACATACACACGTAGCCGGCTCTATCTACATGTTCAAGTTCTAGCCCATATCCTAATTCATTCTTAGCCATATACTTCCAACAACGCACATTAATATACACTGGCTATCTTCCCTAATCCGCGCCTGGCATATATGTATTATTTGAATACCATTTTTAAAAAAAATCTTTCTTCCCGTTTGGTGGACTGAACATAACGGCACCATGTCAATCACTACATGCCTATGACTGACTGACACGGTAATACCCGACTATAACGTATGGATAAGATGGAAGGGAAATAAATGCTGAGAGACCTCAATTTCGGATTTATTTGCCATGTTTTTATCACAGGGCGCACCCCTATAAAACATATCGACACCGTTCATTGACGGCCGCTTGAACTTTCTCAACTGTATAAATAGCCTGACGTTCAAATGTTGATCCATCGATCCAATCATCTTATTATTAGAATCATGATCGAATTTCTGTCCGAAAATAATTGGCTATTCAGTAGGTACCTGTTTACTTGAAGCGCTCTTTAATTTCAGTGATTTTGCATATCTAACAAACTATCTATATAACTAACTTTAATCCAGTTATGTTGAAATGGATTTCCAGAAAAAGCTGATTAGGCTAATAACGGTATTTACCGATTGTCTGACAACCCGGACCGACGTGCGACGGTAAGTACCTAGGTTTTCCGAGGCACGAAGGGGTCTCATATGATAATTATTCATCCACAAGGCTTTTTTTGGGGGGTTTCCCAGGAATGCACCCTTAAAATAGAATCCCCACACGTGGCCCTTGGGTGATGCAAAACAGGCAACACAACTTTGGTGGGAGGCTTCGGCTGCGGCTGGTTACCACCCACCGGACGAAGCCATGCCGTGAAGCGACCTAGTCGTGTTTCGGGATGTCGTCCGGTGCAACCGTTGTGGGAGACTGGTCTGGGCTCACTCTCAAACTATCGTTCTCCCAAAATCTATCAACTCTACTTAAGAGTGCTCGATCCTCGGCTTAACTGTCGTTTACCATCAGGCGAGCTGGTGGCCAAACGTAGATCCATTTTGTAAAAAAAAAGGTCAATTTATACTTATGTAAGCGGAAGTTTTTAGGTTTGTTGTTTTAAACGCGCTAATCTCTTTTTTTGTAGATGCTAGCCAGATTCATGAGGAATAGTATAGGCTATCTAGCATTCGGCTACACTTATCAGCTAGCCTTTAATATCTATTGTTGTTAAGTACCTAAGTCGAAAGAAAAATCGCTGCCTAATCTCTTCATCCGCGTATGCTGGCGACCCGGGCGTAAGGGTTAGTGGTACGTAGGTAAATATAATGCTCTAAAAATATCGGTATTTAATTAATACATAAAAAAACCGCCATTGCGATTCCATATGCTTATGTAATTAGGTATATATATAAGCCACAATAAGGTGTTCTGTGCCAAAAAATATTCTTATATATTAGCATTATCTATTATTAGGCATGGCATATTTATCCTTACGACCAAAAGTTACTTCATCTTCAAGACAACTTTATGAAGATAAACTTTGCCTTATATAACATGTTATTTGGACGCGTAGTTTGGGAGATAATGGAAAATAAAATAATTTCAACAGTCGCGTGAACGAGTCGTGAATACAAAAGGCATAACTCTGGCCGCCCGATGAGAACTGATATTGGCGAGAAGAGAAAAAGAGACGAACTACGTTTAAAAAACCGACTTCAAAAACTCTATAAAATATATGAAATATAAAAAAAAAAAAACAAACCAAAAAATAACTTTAACCAAAACACTTCTTGTCTAAACCTACTTACTACCTATAATAATAATAAAATATTATTATTCGTATGTGCTACCTAATGATAAATTTGAAGTCGGTGCCAAGCCAAATATATAGTAGTAGGGGTCGCAAATCCGGGACCCTAGGATTTAGTAAATTCCGGAATACCAGACCAAATTAAGGATTTCTAAATACCTGTTTTAATTTCACCAAAACAGAGATTTTCGGGATTTCTGATAAAGTAAAAAATATAAGTTTAAAAATGAATAAATAAAACTTCGCAGATAATTTCATAAGTTCAAAACAAAATTCAAACCGCTCGCGGCGCTCGCTATTTCATAATTTTATTAATTCCAGGTTTGATATGGTTTCATGAAACTGTAACGACGAGTACTCCCAAAGTTCCAAATTTAACGACGATAGCCGACTTAACGAATAACACACCATAGCGAGTGGTGCGTACTGGCAATGACGCTGACTACTGGCCGCCGAGTAGGTAGGTGTGCGTGTCCTATCTGTATTAATTTTGATTTGGCGAATGAATACCACGACGTCATTTTAAGGCTAGATTTCAATGAGATTAGATAAGCACAAGCAATTAAATAAGCAAAACAGCAGTGATAGCCTAGTGGTATGACCGTTGGACTGACAAGACAGAGGTCGCAAATTCAAATCCAAGACATCACGACTTTTGGGCGTCATGTGCATATTAGAATTAAATTGTCACTTGCGTCTAACGGTAAAGAAAAACATCGTAAGAAAACCAGTAGATACACCTGAGAGATGTTCCCGATAAAAGCGGGTTTAAACTCTGACACTAGTTTGTTTCATCAACCACACGATAAGAAGAATGAGATGATAAAATAGATAGTGAATGTTATCAAGATCGGTAACGATTCGGATTCAGAATTCATATAATTATGTTTCTGTTCCTGCAGACGAGAACAAGAACGACTATTGCCCTTGAGTGCCACTTAAGAAACAATTAGATATGGTGGTTAAAAGTAATTGCAAACAGAAGGTCGCAGACATTGATACTTTAGTCAAAATATAAATCCAGAGAAAAATATCTCGATTTGGTCTACAACAGTTTAAGAAGTATTCCTCCAACTAGTGTAGAGTCAGAGAGCTTTCTCTTCATCGGTTAACTAAGTAAATATTTGCGCTCAAGATTAAGTGACAAAAGCTTGGACATTTATTATTTTTGCGGCTTCATTACCTCACTCAACCATATATTCAATGAATCTCATACCTTCTTCTTCCTGCCTTGGTCCCAAGTTATTTGGGGTCGGCGCTATATGCTTTTCTCTCCCATTCTCCTCTTTTCATATTCATTATTCTCTAAGTCAGTCACATGTATCATCCCTCCTTATCACGTGTCCATACCAAAACGGTTTCCTTTCAGCTTTTCTGTCACTAGCGCTACTTTTAAACTTCCTCTAATATACTCATTTCTTACCTTATCCATTCTCGTCACTCCACACATCCATCTCAACGTTCTGATCTCCACTAAATATAATCTTCTTCATGGCGCAGCATTCCGATCCATACAGGACAACCTTACAATTACAATGGATTTGTAAATTTTGCCCTTCAACTTGACCCGTCACCCTGAGTTGATCCGGTTCGTACCGTCTGGGTCTATTTCACTATCACCTTGAACGAGTGACCTAAGGTACCGGAAGTCGAAGCAGACTGGTAAGGGCAGTCCGTCAAGACGGGACTTAGTACTGACTACTGCATCGAATTTAATACCTAATTACTACCCATAATTATTTTTTATCGTTAAAATAAACTTTTTTGGTATCTCTCTGAAACCCTCTAACCCGGTCGGTAAGATAACCCTTAACTTGAACAGGGCTCAAATCTTTATTTTAGAATCGAGGCATAATAATATTCGTCTAAAAATTCGCGCCGTAATTATTGGTTTTGTGAATTTCATTCCAGAGTATGAAAAGAAGCAGATATAGTTCCTGTGACGTTCGCTGCATTGAGTGTGATCACTACGCGTAGTAGCGTAGTCTTGCTGCGTGCAAAACATGGGCCGTGTGGCAGATACGCCTAATAGAGCGCCGCCAGTACTATTTTTTATGGTGTTCGTTAATACGCGTCGTGATGGATTATTAAGGTATGATTACACCATTGGCAGACCGTGCATGTCGGTAAAAAAGTTTCTATAGAAAGTGAGTATAGACCCACTTTCGCCATTAGTACTGTAGGCAGGTTCACCTTGGAAGTCTCAGTAGTCCACAGTAAGAGATAAGTTATAACCATGGATGCCCTTAGTGCTGTTTGTAGTAATTCAAAATCTGCTGTGACTGGAGGCATCAAACTGCCTCGCCCTAGCTATTGACCGATTACGCAAACAAAGCCTAGTTGGTTTAATTAGTCTAAACGCACCCGTCAATGTTTTCTTCTAGACCAGACTTTTAATGGAAATTGTTTAGAGTTCGCTAAGCATGCGTTAATGCTTTTCTAACATTTATCTTTAACAGACTTTTAATTTTAATATGTACCTATGTGAGAATGGTAAATACTTTATAGACCTATAGAGCAGATTTTGATGGCACAGCTGGCGCATTGTATTCATCCGGGGGGCGCAGGTTCGAATCCTGTTCGCGACCGTATTCTTTTTCCATTTAATATAATAACTTTAGAGTTCGGTAAGCATGCGTTAATGCTTTTCAAAGATTTATCTTGAATTATTAAGGTAATTGCATTCTTTACGACATTGTTACAACTGCAAAGTTAGTCATGTCGGTTCGGTCACCCGTATAGGAAGTGAATTGATAACAATAACGTCGCCATAAGACGTGTTAAAATATGGAAGAAGAATTGTGGTGGTGAGCAGAGGTCGAGATGGCTTAGTGGTCAGAGCGCCTGGAGTATTCATCCAGGAGGGCGCAGGTTCGAATCCTGTTCGCGACCGTAGTCTTTATCCATTTAATATAATAACTTTAAAATCAACAATACCTGCTGCCAGAGCAGATTTTGATGGTACAGCTGGCGCATTGATCGAGACCGGCTTCTGTGCCGCGGGTTTGATTCCTGCACGATATAGTTATTTGGTGTCGGTTCCGTCACTTGTATAGCGACTGAATACGAAAGTTTATTTATAAAATAGGGGGGGATCTGAATAAAAAAAAAACATGTTAGTTTGATGATTTCTCCAAAAAATGTACTTATTTTAATTAATGAATATATCAGCTTATAATTTGAATTACATTATTTTATATAATTTTAATTTCACTGCAATTTTGCTTTTAGCTTTATAAAATAACTGGCAATACATAAATAGTCTTCTAGTTTTAGTTTAATCTTCCTACTTAGCAGAATCAATCAAATTAACCTTTTATAATACTTATTAATAGGGCCCGGATAAATACATATTAAAAATTACATTCAGGTAATATGAACGAAAAAAGCCAAAATATTGAAAAAAAAAATTTAGTAAAAAATATATCTCTCTCTAGTTCTTGGGACCTCAGACTTAATGTGCGAAGGAACACAGGGGTGGTTTTAGTCGGTAAGAGACTGAGAGGCCCCTCCGCCTACTCTAAGGCGGAGCACATACTTGGTGATTTCTATTGCCGATATACAAAAAAAAATACGTGGAGGCGGTTGCGCGGGTGCTGGGGGAACAATAGCTGAGCGAGTCGCGACCACGCAATCAGTGATTTAACAGATATGTAGGTACTACATTTAAATGTCTTTGTTACTTTATACCTTTTTTTATGTGTGGAAATCCATCATGGACATAGTGCCGCACTCTTACCAACCGACTAAAATCACACTTTTACCGGGATTCCGGGATCGCAACTGCATTTGCCTGACAGATTATTTTCCTAGCAAATGATATCCCATAATTTGAGCATGCCAGCAAGTTGACCTCCACAGACACTGCATTAAGGTGCTCGCGTAATTTTTGCGCACCATCATATTGGGCCTTACAAATTGCCTACATTTATACTTACCTTACTTTTAACTTAAATAGATTTTTTTACCGCCGCAAATATTCACGCAATTAACGAAAATATTTACAAAATGCCATTTTTTTTTTGTAAAAATATGTGCTAACTATTGAAATATGAAAAATAAACATTACATTTTCTACATCCAAATATCATGATTTATGTAGAAAACAAAATACAGGACGAAAAGCATTGAAATTGAAAATATGTATTTAAATTATTTATCCAGGCCCTACTTATTATTCACTTCCAAACTCATTATTGATAAGTTACGTTCCAGAGTTGTTCTTTTACCCAGCTGAAGACTACATTACTCAAGTTCTCAGTAGAACTGAGCACAAGCTTATATCTAAATATTAAAAAGTATAAAAAAAATCTATGATTACTTACCAACACCAAACCAATAAGTAGAATACATCAAATAAAAATATGCTCACCGGCCAACAATGTCAAAAAAAATTGTTTACTTAAAACAATTTTTTTTTTTCATTTGCCTGATCAAATTATTTATAATTTGTACCATTACATGGAGAATAGTGCTCACCTTTGCTTTAAAAAGGTTTAA
The DNA here is from genome assembly GCA_935421205.1 of Xylocampa areola. Lineage (NCBI taxonomy): Eukaryota > Metazoa > Arthropoda > Insecta > Lepidoptera > Noctuidae > Xylocampa > Xylocampa areola. Next base: position 11,535,648 of record OW285218.1, on the reverse strand, counting down.
ACTTAAATCATTTCCATTTCTGCTCTTTTTCTTTTACGATGGTTGGCTACCATGTTAGCAGTTGTGAGAACACTGTCTCCTCTCTGTAACCAGGTGGAGAGAGCTCTCTCTGTGTTGGCAGCGGCAGCTGCTTGCTCACGTTCACTCACTGATAGTGGCTGAATAGCCCCAACCGAGTCTGTTGATACACTGGCTGACAGCAACATTCTGAATCTTTGTCTAAATGTCTGAAACAATAATTATGTAGAGTCTACAGACACCTAAGAAAACTAAACTATGGTCTATGTTGTAGACCATAGTTAAGTCTGTGCCACATTCTGCATATTTTTTATTGAGATATTTTATGTGGAGGTACGTACATTAATGAGAGTAGAAGACACTTCACCTTTTATATCATATTTTGCAATGTAACATCCAAATTCATAAAAGTATTGACTTAATTTATGCATGTCTACTGTACAAGCGTCCGCATTAAGAATTTCTCTGTATGAATCTTTATAAATTTTTGGTAAGTCCACAACAACTAAAGGAGGTCTTCTAGAGTGTAAAGATTCAGCTAACCACAAAGGTATTTCCACTTTCGTTCCAACTTTCAAATCATCTTCTGCTGCGGACGGATCTAAAAAACCTGAAAGAAGATAACAGAACAAATATATAAGTTAATAATATATATAAATTATTAAATTAGCAGTATGTTTTGATTACAGTTCCTAACCCATTTTTGGTAAGTCATGTAAAAATTTGCATGGTATTTTCTCATTAGTAACTAATATATCGGATATACATAAATAGTTATTATTATCCATTACTAAGATAATTTAATTGAGTATATACAGCAGATCTCTCAGATCAAAACAAATTTCGCACTTTAAGAACTTAGTTTCGCGCCAAAATGAAGTTGATTTGACATAGTCAAAGTCAAAGTCAATTATTTCAATACCTACCAGTGTTGCTTGACACAATTTTCAATTGCCTTGATTGGTAAGCGAAATTGCCGTGTTTGTATGGAACATGGGCTTTCGATTGCCGTAACATGAAAAGACAAATAAATGTAATGATCAAAAAATGCATTATATAAAAACTACTACAAATATTGTCTAAAATAATATTCAGCCCAATAAGGATCTGATGTTATCTAGAAACATAATTCTACTTCACTTATTTCGAGTTTATTCCTACTTTGCGTTCATGAATTGCGAAAATACGAGGGGCGTTCAATGTATTCTCGGTATCGGTATGAAAAAAAAACTTAATTCAAATGAAATTATTTTTATTTTTCAATATAATCCCCATAACCTCAATGCATTTGTTACATCTCGAAATTAATTTTTCAATACCCTGTAAATTTAACTTTCCTCCTTCTCTGAAAAATGCGCATTTATGGCCGCCTTAACCTCTACATCGTTGGAAAATCGTTTTCCCCGAAGATCGTTTTTCAAATTAGGGAACAAATAATAATCGCTAGGGGCTAAGTCTGGACTATAGGGTGGGTGGTTTATTTCTTCGAAACCACAATCTCGCACAGCAGCCTTGGCAACACGCGCCGTGTGGACTGGGGCGTTGTCGTGAAGAAGCAACACACCGGCGGTCAGTCTACCCTGTCTTTTTTCTTTAATTGCCTCCGGTAAATTTCTCAAAGTGGATGCTTAGGATGCTGCGTTTACTGTTTCACCTTTTTTTGTGTACTCAATCAACATAATTCCCTTTGAGTCCCGAAACATCGTGGCCATGACTTTTCCGGCAGACGGAACGACTTTGAATTTCTTAGGGGGGGCACTACCCTTCTTGTGCCACTGCATGGACTCCTGCTTACTTTTCGGGTCATAATAATATAAAAAGTGAACCCACGTTTCATCTCGAGTAACAATTCGATCGAAAATACTTGATGGGTCTTCACCACAGAGCTCGAAAAACTCTCTACAGCACTCGATTCGCACTTGTTTTTGAGGCGCCGTGAGCATTCGCGGCACCCATCTTGCACTGACTTTTGAGAGGTTAAGGAGGTCATGAAGAATAGTGTGTACGGTACCAACGGAGAGGTGGGTCATCTCTGCTATAATTTTGACCTTCATTCGGGCATCCTCCAGTATTAACTTCTCAACTTTTTTCACGTTTTCTTCCGTAGAGGCAGTAACCGGGCCGCCCGAGCGAGTGTCATCTTCAATACTCTCTCTGCCCCTTTTAAATTCACTTGACCACTTTTGTACTGTAGATAACGAAGGTGCAGAATCTTGGTAAACAGCCACCATCTCTTCGTGAATAGTTTTTTGACTTTTTCCTTGTTTGGTAAGGAATTTAATCACAGCGCGGTGCTCGATTTTCTTCGACATTGTCACGTTAGGCATTCCAGTTGTCGTTGACTAAGGGTAACTAGCAAACTAATGATCAGAACTATATGAAATTTCATATTTATACCCTCAGATAATGTCATTACTTAATTAATTAGTCAAATTACCCACATCATTATTAAATCACCCCCATACCGAGAATACATTGAACGCCCCTCGTAGCTTCGGTGGAAGTGAATTATCTTGATTTATTATTCAATTTGATCTACACAACCTATTTTAGATTGAAAACAACCTTTAAAAAATATAAAAAACCCTTAAAGATGAAGATGAAGAAGATGCTGTCGAAGAATTATGTTTCTAATATCAGAGATTTATTTGGATGTCTATTGATTTAGAGAATATTTGTATAGATTTTTTTATCTCAAATGATTTTGGAACATTCTACTTGACGTCATTGCTATCTATTCAGTCCCTATACAGTGACCGAACCGGGTATGTAAATAGTATGTATATCTATAGGGACTGAATAACAATGACGTCACAAAAAGACGTGTTAAAATGTGGAAGAAGAATTCACGGTAGTGAGTAGAGGTCACAACTTCACGGCGATAACATTTTTGAAAAGTCTTTGCTGATCTCCAATTTCCTCTAGCTAGAATGTCGTCAAGAGGGAAATTGTCAAACCAATTCCGGGAAGCAACAGCGGAACTTATCGACTTCTATCGTCATATTCAAGGCCTTGACCTCTAGCACTTTTAAGATTGTTAACAATTCCTTCATATTGCAATGTAGAATCCATTCCTCAGGACTCCAAGTTGTCTGATTGTTGAGCTGTGCTCCCCATGCTATATCCGAGACGTCGGTGGTCATGTAAAATTGTGTTGGTGGTGTATGAATCAGAGTTGATAAATGGCAATTATGAAGCCACCACTGCATTTCTATTCGAACGTTTGGGGACAGACTGTATTGGCCGAGGATATCAGTTTCGCCAGAGAATTTAAGTAACCGAGTGTCACCCGGTAATTTAACCTGACTCGCGGTACAACAACACTGGCAAAGTTTAACAGTCCTACAAGCTTACTACAGCTTTGAAATTCCTTCAATGTGGTCTTTCCTATTTGTAATACATTGGAGACTTTTCAGATTTTTCTGCTGGTTGATACTTCCGATTCGTCTATGGGTCCCAAACAACCCCCAGAAAGGTCATATGTTTTTGTGGGACTAAGCATAGACTTTTCATAATTTATCTGAAATCCTAAAAATTTAGGATGTTCAATAGCAGGCTCACGTGCTCCGTTAACCACTCTGATCTTGATGCACAAGTAGGTAATCATCCTAATAAACGATGACTCTGACACCTCTTTCGGGAAGAACTTGGGCTATCCAGTTCGTAAGGCAGGCGAAAACCTTGGATGCAGTGGTTAATCCGAACGGAAGGCAAGTCATTCCAGTAATTCATTAGGGTTATTGACGAAATTTCACAAAGGGCCTAAATTTAAAGAATATGGTATAGATTAACTAAAAATAATATTTTGCAATTTTTTGTGTACCTATTGATTAAATAATAGCTGTTTAAAATTCAAATTTTAAAGGCCGTGCCAAAAGGCGCGATAATGACGATCGCCATTTTGTGACGTCATTACGCAACAGAACTATTGTAAACAAAGGAAACTATTTTGTAAATCATAACATTAGTGCGTAGTATACCAATATTTCGAAAATTGAACTGAAATACGGAGAAAGTGGTTGCAACTGGCTTCCGAAATATCAACAAATTAATCGATTTATTTTGTGTCATGTGTCACAGTGACTGCAAATTGACAATCAATCCTCTGAGTAGTGACGTCACGCAATCATTGGTGTTTCGAGTCACGTGACACATAGATTAAAAATTATGAATTTGTTTATCGAATTTAATGTATTTACGAGTTATTATTATTATTTTCAAAAATACCAAAATTTCTAATAAAATATCTTCTATCATTATAGCTAAGTTTCATATTTTATTTCCATCAGTGTCAAATACCCTATTGGAACATTGAAATACGCCTGGGATAAATCTGCCTTGCACATCCAATCGTTAGGTTGAAGAAAGTCCGGGATACGGTGCATGTTGATCAACTGAAACCGGTCTGTGAGCACAAAGTGATTTAACCTTTCGACTCAGTAACGTACAGATCTGTACGTTGTAACAATAAAAATCTATTGTGTCTGCTAATGACTGACGCAACAGCTTATAGCCTCAGGTTGAAAATAGGGCGATATGTCGAATCGTTCTTCGGTATTAGGAATAGAGTTGAGATGAAGCTTGGAGATAGTCTGCTACCTCCAAAACACCTTGTTCCTTCATCTGACAAATTATTGCCGACATTTCGGTTGATTCTACACTACGATGACGATCGATTTTTAAATTTGGTATTTTTAGCGGTGGTTTTTGTCGAAAGGGTATGCGATACCCTGTTATTATTTTTAAAACAAAATCTGGTGCTCCCATTCTCCTACAAGGATCGACATATTGTGCCAACCGCTCCGCTTGAAACTGTGAGTCATTACGTATGTCTTTTATTCTCAAAATTGTGAGAGGGTTTTTGACCTTTTTGATTAGAACGTCCTATCCTCGATCCGTGAGATCGAAAGGAAGAACTTCTATTGTTAAGATTGTAGGTACGGTGTTCGTCACCGTGTCCTTTCGGAGGGTATTGATTCAAATGACCATCCGCATGGCCATCGAAACCAACCCTCGCAGGGTGGTCACCCTGCGAGGGTTGGTTTCGATGGCCATGCGTGTAACTGCTTTGAGCAGGTTCATAGCAAGTACAGGTACCACGCGATGGTACATTATGGCATTCATACCCCTGCGTGCAGCATTACAACTGTTGAACTCCTTAACAGGCTAGAAAGCCTTACTTACCCCACCTGCTTTTTCTAATGTAGCTGTTAAAGCTTCGTGGTTAAAAATATGAGTGTTAGAAGGAGGTATTTTACTTAATGCACATTTTACAAGTGGGTCTCGAACGCACTTGAGGATACCGTCCCTTCTCATTTCTATGGCTTCGGCTCTGTGACCGCAGGCCATTTGTAATAAATCAGTGGAAACCTTATGAAAATCTCCGTTTAGAAATATTTCTTCAACCTTCTCAGTCAGATTATTCAACGAAGCATTTGATGTTTTAGAGTTTTAGACCAAAAAACTAAATTGATTTATCGGAATAAGTTATATGGCGGGTATGGTCGAACAAAAATTTTTCTTGATAGTTGGTTGGTTGGCACTGGTTGACGCTGTTATTTTTATGTGCCATATTTTTTACAAGATTTGTATTATTATTTTTAACCTGGTAACTTTGTAGTGGCTTACTAAGATGTTAGTTAGTCATAGTGATGTGGATTCGTATATTCGATAATCGATTATTTCATTACGCTTTTAAGCAAGGGGTTGTATCTTCTATAGAAAATATTTTGCACTTACGCACACATTCAAAGTTTGTTAGTGTGCACTGCGGAAATTTAGGTGATCCCAATCTCTAAAACCAACACCATTTTATGGGAGTTAAAGATTAGATAAATACATATTTCTCATGTGTAATAAAATATAAATTTAACGCATTAACTTATTGGATATTAAAACTACACTAATTTGAATAATATTTTATTTTCTGACCACAAATAAAATGAAAACCATTTCTTCAAGTAATTTTTTTTTTATATTGTGGCTACCCTGTATATCTTACTGTCACTGTCACAAAGTTGAAGTTCGTTAACTTTTTCCTATAGCTACTCAAATAGTTTTCAAATGTTTCAAAGTTTGTTACGTTAATTCTCAAGTTTTATATTTGATAAATATTCGTGATAGCTTTAAATTTGCTGACTATTTTATGGTTGATAACTTGTTTGCTAGAGATTACTCGCAATAAGGAATCGTTGTGCTGGATATGGACCATAGTTGCTCGCTCGAGATTACTCGCGACAACGACCTGTGTTGTGCTGGAAATTGACCATAGTTGCTTGCTCGAGATTACTCGAGACAGCGACCTGCGTTGTGCTGGAAATTGACAATAGTTGCTTGCTCGAGATTACTCGCGACAACGACCTGTATTGTGCTTTCGTTTTGACTCTAACTGCATCAAAATGTCTACCGACTCATTTAGAAAGTGTTCTAAATGTGGAGTTATTCCTTTACAAGACGGTACAATATCATTCCATAGATTCCCAAAACCCGGAAAAACTAATTTACTTCGGTAAGTTTATTTTGTTTCAAACTCTGTTATGTAATAAACATGGGTCTATTTTTTTGTTAACCAATTGAAAATATATTTGCAATGTTCATATTGTGAGCTAAATTATTACTATAAATTGATTTAACAGATAAATATCAATAAATTGTTATGACTTTATTTTGTATCTCGAAACAAAATGTTACTAAAGTAATTAGTGTTTGCTGCTCACTACCGCAAATTCTTCTTCGACATTGTAATAACATTGTTGCCATCTATTCAGTCCCTTTACAGAAAATTGTACAATACCACTAACAGTTTGCAGTTATTACAATGTTGTCCAGATGCAATTACCTTAACAAATATAGATAAATCTTTGAAAGGCATTAACACATGCTTAGTGAACTCTAAAGACATACATATATTTTTTTTCACTGAAGGACATTAATCTGTAGAAAATGAATTTGCGTTAGTGAGCAGAGGTCGAGATGGCTTAGCAGTCTGAATGCCTGGAGTATTTATCCAGGAGATGCATGTTCGAATCCTGCTCGTGACCATATACTTTTTCCACAAAAATTTATAACTTTAGAGTTAGCTAAGCATACTTAGTGGATTCCATATTTATTTGGTATTTTGTGATTAAGTGTAGTACATTGGTTATAATATATTGCAGGGCTAGAGCTTGGGCAAAGTATTGCTGGCCAGAAGAAGACTGGTTGTCTGTAGAAGCATTAACAAAGCTATTTACCAACAACAAAGTTTTATGCAAAAGACATTTTGAAGATTGTTGTTTTACTGATGATAGTAAAAAGAATTTGGGAAGATTCTCAGTTCCTGGTGAAAAAAGTTTTGTTACCAATTTACTAGAATCCTTAAGAAAAGACATGCATTTAATGCAACAAAATGATGAAGCTTTACGGGTAAGTTATCCCTTTATTCCTGAAGTTAAATGATTATTAGCTACACCTACTTTATATTTCAATGTAATAACCAAATTTAGCAGTTTAACATCTGATGTACAATAATTAGTAAATAAATAGTAAAATGTTTTATCTTTTATAGAACCTACCTGAACAACCTGTACAGTTGATGGACATTGCAAGCAAATACTCAGAAGAACACCATTCTGAAATAGGACCATCTCTACCATCAAGATACCATTTACCCAGTCTGGACTTTACTCATTTTATATCCATAAATGATCCTGTTCCAGGAACATCAAAAGATATCCAGATTACTGAGCCATACAGAAAACTTAAAACAAAGAAAAGAAAAAGCATTTTAAGACCACTGAATGTAAATAGAATTAATGAGTTAACAACTAGAGAGAGGAAACTTTATAAAATTTGTGCCAATAGTATTAAAGAAATCAGTAGATTGAGAAATCAGTTAAAATCAAAATCAAAAGCTGATAAATTGCAAAAAATATGTGAGGATGAGCATGTACAAAAATTACACAACATGAATTTAAGTAATTCATTCATCATTTTGCTTCAAAACCAGGTTCGTAATTGTAAAAAAAAACAAAGAGGTAGACGTTACAGTATTGAGCACAAAATAATGGCACTAACACTGTTCAAAAAATCACCAGCTTGCTACCGGTTGTTAAGGAGAATGTTTGCCCTTCCCTCTCAAAGCACATTAAAAAAACTATTAAATAGAATACCGTTAAAAACAGGCATAAACTCACAAATATTTGAGGGGTTAAAAAATATGGCAGAAGGACAATTAGATCACGAAAATATAATTATGTGTATTATCCTTTGATGAGATGGCTATAAGAAAACATTTCAGTTATAATGAGAAATTAGATCATATAGAGGGATACCAAGATCATGGTAACTATGGTAGAGACCAGCAAATTGCCAGTAATGCCTTAGTTTTTATGTTAGCTGGTGTTAGGAATAAGTGGAAGCAGCCTATAGCATTTTACTTTTCTGGAAAGTCAGTTACAGCAGATAGACTAACTATTATCATTAAAGAGGTATGAAAGTAAACACATCTATGTGCATTTTATATTAAAATTTGTATTTAATAAAAATATAAACTAATTATTACATCTATATTTCAGATTATAAAAAAGTGTTTTGAAATTGGGCTCAATGTGGTTGCAACCGTATGTGACCTATCCAGAGTCAATATTAAATCTTTAGATAATCTGGGATCAAGTAAGGAAAAACCATATTTTACTTGGGAGGGACATGAAATTGTAACAATTTTGGATCCACCCCATCTCCTAAAATGCACAAGGAACCTACTTTTAAAATATAATGTTGAGTGCTCTACAGATATACAAGATGATGGGAATATTGTAAAAGGTGAATATTAATTTTCATCTATGGAGTTCAAAAAGTCTGCCAAATACATAAAGACTTAAGATTTGCCAACATTTGATAAAGTGCATCTAACTGGCAGTTTCTAATAAAGCTATATATTTTATTCGAGTTTCTAATTTCTCTTTATAATTTTCTAATAACAGGTGTGGCGAAGTGGAGCCATGTGCAAAAATTTTATGAAATGGACAAAAACAATCCGAATTTTGTGTTTGCACCTGCTTTGTCTGAGCAACATTTAAACCCTAACAGCAAGCAGAAGATGAGGGTTAAGCTGGCAGCGCAAGTGTTCAGCCACTCAGTTGCAGTAGGCATACTCTCCAAAAGTGCTACAAGTAAGCATTCACATATCAAATAAACACATTACTTGATCAACTTATTTACTGACTGCAGTCTCAACAGCCCTTTTATATTACTCTCATCTCGTAATGGCTGGTTATCTGGTTCACCTAAATTATTCTATAATCCAATACCATATTGTATACATAAAATTAATAACTTTGTCACCAATTTGTGTCACAGAAATAAAAGGTTTGTTCTCAAATCTTTCATAAGCAATTTAAAAGTATATTCAATAGTTGATTGCTCAATATATATCACTTATATGAATTTTTGATCTTTTCAGACGAACTTCCTGCTGAAGCTTATGCTACAGCAACATTTCTAGAAAAGTTTGACCAGCTTTTTGACGCCCTTAATGCGGATAGTCCAGATCTACGTCGAGGGAAGAAATATTCCACTAACCTTACTATATACTCACATCATTTGGAATTATTTCGTGATATGCGAAAATATATAAATGAAATGAATTTTATAGGTTCGAATACACCCCCACCATCGCAGGTGGGATGGATTCGAACAATTAATGGTGTAGAAAGGCTGTGGAAAAATTTATTAAGTGTAAATGTTAATAGCCTTTCTACACGGCGCTTAAATCAAGATCCACTCGAGAACTGTTTCGGTTGCATTCGTTATCACTGTGGATCTAACGATAATCCGACTGTAGGACAGTTTGTGTCTGGTATAAAAACTGCAGTTATAAGTAATTTATGGCATTGCAGTCAATCAAAAAAAAATTGTGAAGATGACACGGCAACATTATGCAACAATTTAAAATCATTTTTGCTCCCAGAGATTACTGAAGAAACAAGTCAGGTAATTAGTGAACTACCTGATGCAGTATTACTCGAGTTAGAACCGCTAATAGCCGATGCCACCGAAAACATAGCGCAGGCGTCTCCCGAAGCACAAGCCTGCACGTATGTGTGTGGCTTCATATTTAAAAAATTAAAGCATAATAATTGTGTTGCTTGCAAATCATTATTTATAGCATCAGAAGCCACACAAATACATATATTCACAGACTATAAAGAATATGATATTAATCATAAAGCACTACAATATCAAGCGTTTGTACAATGTGTAGAAGTTTGTGCACTGGGAATAAATAACATTTTAAATACTGCAGGTTGGCAAAATAATATTAAAATATTGATTATGTCTGCTCTGTCTCAGGTGGATTTTGATTTTTTAAACAAGTGTCAAGAGCACAAAATTGTTAATAAAAGACATATAATTGATTCCACCTTTTATATTTGTCTCAAAAGACAAATTGTTTTAAAAAACAGAGCTTTTGGAGAAGAGGAAAGGAAAAAGGCACTAGAAAGAAAAATACGGATTTTAACGAACCAATAATATAATTCACAATTATGTACTTTTTCAACACATGTATTACTACTCTGAAACACAGAAAAAAATTCGGGTATTATTTGAAAACATGATAAGGTAAACCTTAATGTTTAATTATTGTCTAAATCTTCAATAAAGAAATACTAAACTTAAAATCAAGATTCTTATTTATTTTTCCTACAATAATATGCTCGCTACATCAAGAAGCGATGGGACTTGCTTCGATTTTGCCATTTTACATTTATTTTATAATCGTGGCAAAATCTTCAATCCTATCGCTTCTTGATGAAGTGAGCAGTTCATAAATATTTTTTTATATCGAAAATTAGATTTTGAAATGCCCGCCACGGTTAGTTCCCTGCGGAAATTACGGAGCGCTAGTAGTATCTGTGTAATTCGCGTTTCGTTTTATGGGAGTAACGCTTCTTCTCTCGTAGAGAGTATTATGTTCCTTGCTTTTAAGTAATCACAGATTTATACATCATGATAGGGAATATGGGGAAATTAAAAAAAAACTTTAAACAAAACGCTTAATATAATAAGCGTGTCTGGATTCTGAATTATCAAAAGAAGTCAAATTGGTATATTCCAGGCCTATTTTCATTTATCGCCACGCAATCTCACCGGCCTTTCTTAAGGATGAGTTACGAAGACTTCAGCGCCGCACCTTCTTTCCTCTGTAATATGCTGGGTCGCGGTGACCTAGTGTTTGAAGCGATATTGAGTATATCTACTTGAGGGATCTAAGTTATGTCTTCAGGCTGCAGAAGCACTTGGAACATCTTTTCTTGGCATTTATCCTAACTCATAATTTGGAATACCTAACCTAACAACACATTAGACTGATCGTTGTTGAAAATTCGTACCAACTTGAAGGAGCCACTTGACTTGACGTAGTCAAGAACGTCTGCTGGGTCAGAGGAACTTCACAAGCTTTGTTGTATACTGAAGGACACTGTTGCCAAAATTTTAATCTTCTGGTGACACTTCAACGAGAGATGACCCTATTATGGTCAGCTGATTCATCAAGTTGTATATCATGTTATGATCTGGTAGTACTGAGCCACACGTCACACATTACCTAGGCATAAAAAGCCGGCTTCTAATTCTCTAGCGCTTCGGATTGAAGGTGGGGTGCCCACGTAGATGGAAATCTAATATCCGGTACATGTGCAACTCACCAAAGAGGGCATAGCAACAAAAAGAAGCTTTAAGTGGTAATAGTAGCAACCTAGACGAATGCAAAGAAATTACAGCAGCCACATGTGACGATTCAATCAGACAATCGTAATCTTAATTATTTGGAAGGTACCAGATTTTTTTATCCCTAATATCTAAACTATCATCAAACTGGTTAAATGTTACTTACATAACCCTATCAGCACAATAACTACCTGGGAAGTACAATTTATCAGGGCACGCTATCGCGGGAAAATGGCGGAATTGGCGGGAAAAACAATACCATTAAGGGTGCGTCCAAAAACTATACATACGGGTGCGTTCAAAAACTTTCACTACTTACAATATGGGCTCAATTGCCATAACAAAATAAAAGAAGAAAAGCTTGGCCACTGCAAAACGTCTCGATTTATTTTGTAATCAATTACATAGTTGATCACGTAAATTATAATTGCATATGGTCCAATTCCAATTCCAATTTTGGATAATTATGGCTCCATCGGGTTAACGATGATTCTGCCAATGTCAAGGTTGGATAAAACACGTTATAAACAATAACAAAATTTGACCAGTGGGAAAGCCAAGGTACGGTTCACAATAAAAGTTAAGCAATAGGGTATTTGACACTGATGGAAATAAAATATGAAACTTAGCTATAATGATAAAATGTATTTTATTAGAAATTTTGGTATTTTTGAAAATAAACTTAATAACTCGTAAATACATTTAATTCGATAAACAAATTCATAATTTTTAATCTATGTGTCACGTGACTCGAAACGCCAATGATTGCGTGACGTCACTACTCATAGGATTGATTGTCAATTTGCAGTCACTGTGACACATGATACAAAATAAATCGATGAATTTGTTGATATTTCGGAAGCCAGTTGCAACCACTTTCTTCGTAATTCAGTTCAATTTTCGAAATATTGGTATACTACGCACTAATGTTATGATTTACAAAATAGTTTCCTTTGTTTACAATAGTTCTGTTGCGTAATGACGTCACAAAATGGCGATCGTCATTATCGCGCCTTTCGGCACGACCTTTAAAAATTTGAATTTTAAATAGCTATTATTTAATCAATAGGTACACAAAAAATTGCAAAATATTATTTTTAGTTAATCTATACCATATTCTTTAAATTTAGGCCCTTTGTGAAATTTCGTCAATAACCCTATTAGTGTTTTGTTAGTGTTTAGTAATAAAAAAAAGAATAAACAATAGAGATTAATAATTATCAGAACTTAGATTAGTGTACCAACAACAAGGTTCTGAGAAATTAAAAGTTATGTATTTAGATTAAAGGGAATCAATTGAAACCAGAAAAATACGTTTTTAGGTAGGAAAGCAAGAAATTTAAATTCTGATTTTATTTACAGTAAGAAATTTACATAGAATTTTAATAAAAGGAGAACCAACAAGCGTTAGAAGAAAAGGAATATTAATAGGCCTAGGTTGCATATGGTCATAATCAATCATTTATAATCGATTACGCCCAACACTAGTTTAGTCAGTGTAGTTTGCATTTGTGTTTATCGGTTTGATAAAATTTGCCGAAAACTACAACTCAGGTTAAAATACTAGTGTGATTACAATAAGAATTCATTGTACCTACTTATCATTCCCAGAGATATCTCGTTTATTAGGCATTCTTCATATTACCGTTATTAAAAAGGATGGTCGTTAGCTGACTGAAAACCTGTCTGCATAATATTTGTATAGCTACGTTGAACATCTACACTACAAAGGGTTTTACACTTAATACAGCAAAATGTCAGGGTAAGTTGTGTGTACCTAAATAATTAATTGAATATAAGTTGGATATAAGTTATCCTATGTAAACTAATACAACTTTAGGATTATTCTGTAAACATAACGATAGACCTACCTACAATACCTCTGTGTTTGCTCTTCCTCATTTTTGCGACAAATGTTTTAGAAAATCATATACCATGAACGAGATGAAGACTATTGTGGAATATTTAGTAGAACACAAGTGTTATGGTGAAATCAGGGCCAAGAAGATGTGGGTTGATTTCGCCCATACAAAGGTAACAATATTATTTATTATCATCTTTGAAAATAAGACCTGACGCCTGTGGGTGATAGATTTACGAGGGTGTTCAAGAAAATAAAATGCCTTCTTAGTAGTCAGGAAGAAAGGCAGAGTAGTTTTTTTCTTTTCTTTGATGTTTCTTTAAGAAGACCAAATACATGCACACACATGATTATCTGGTACCTAATCATCCCTACAATAACATTAATGATGTATTAAACTAATATTATATAATAGAAAATCGCAATAGATATGAGAAAAACTGAATATTTATTTACCATTAATTCAGGACTAAATGTATGTTCCATTATTACATAGTTTTGTCACTAATGTATTAAATAACAAGAAATGAATTAACTTAAACAATATGTTACTCACCTTAAGTGTACAACTTACAAACATCAATGGAACTTTTAATTTATGTCATTCAAACTTAACAACGCTATTTTAGCTTAGATACTTGATAACTGAAATACATAAGGTTAATTTAATATCTGTTGTCCATTTACTAAAAGGCCATTAAGTGAATAAAACTTTGAAGTCATATAGTGTAGCACATATTAATAAATCACCAACCAGCTGCCTCTACTTTTGTGACATTCATTCACAGTTAACCTCATAGTTGTAGTGTACAGTTCCTTAGTTTATCAGTATTTATTTTTTATTTTTATTTATTCATTATTAATTTATGCTCAAACATTTCTTTTAGCTGACCTCAAGAACTTGGCAAAGTTTAAAGGAAACCTTTTTGAAACGCATACTACCAGATATTCATAATCCATATTACAATTTAACTGTTGAACAAATCAACAGTTTCAGAGTGGGGTAAGCCGACTTAAACTATATTATTACATTTTAAATTCTGCATTGATATAAGTTATATACACAGGTTTATTATAAAGCTAGATATTTTTACAAATCCTGCTATATGGTGATTTTACCATAATCATTATTTTGATCAAAGATAATATGCGCATGTTATCAACAAATTAATATAGTAAAATCTATTATTTGGTTAATTAATGTATGTAACACATGTATCCAATTATTCCAGATATGATGTGGTGGATCGAAACAAAAGTAAGCTGGAGATACAAACCATTAGTGATGACTCTAATTCAAATGGTATGTTTATATAACTGACACTATAGTATGTCTGTATTCATAAATTCTGATTTAGGACACTTCATAAATTATTCCTGTCCCTGTCACATATATCACAATAGAAAAAGACAACACAAGCAATATTTTACTAAAAAAACATCTGAAACAAGATTATAAATAAGGTTGTTAAACTAAAAACAAATAGTTATATAAAATATGTTAGCTCCTTTGTAAATCTGTATATGACTGTGTGTCAATGAAAACTTCACATGTCGTTGCATATAATTCTCACGATGCAACAGAGATTTTAATACATAAAAAAATTACCCAAACTTATTTAAAATAAAAATTGCCATTTTTTAACAGTTAATTTTTTGTCCAAATCTAAAGTGATATTTCTATTATTATTTTTATTTTCATTACAACACCAATAAGTTATGCTATTTTAATGTTTTACTGGTTTTGGCACAAAGTGCTAGTAAGCTATACCTACATAATGTATAAAATGTATCAAAACTTGTACCCTAGTGTGGATGAGCAATGAAACAATCAAGTACTTTGCATAAGGAAAAAATATGATTAGAGTACATACTTAAATTTTATTTGTTTACCACAGATTCACTCTCTATGAAAACCCAAATTCAAAAACTTGAAGTTTTTGAATTTACCCTTATTCCACATAATTGATTGCTCTATTTTTCAATACAATTTGTTTTTTTGTTTAAGGTCATAATCCAAAAGATTTTGAGCAGACAAACAATGGCAATAGTAATGAAGGGGAGGCCACAACAGGTGAGAATATTACATGTTCAAAGATCCCTCAAAGAAGTAGATCTTCTGCAGACACTGTCATTCTTGAAAATTGCTATGAAACTGCTGAAGACATACAAAAGGACTTGGAATCCAATGGCAACAAAGAAACTGATGAAAAACCAGTTCCCAAGTCCAAGTCTCTAAGGGATTGTATTACTTATTCTGAGCCTTTAACACCAATGCTGCAAGAAGTACTGGATGATTTCGCATCCGAACCTGAAGATTCTGATAGGGAAGGCCGAATGGAAATAGTTGAGAGTGTACCGGAGAATGATAATTCAGAAGATATCAAAAAGATTCCTGAACCTGTGAAAGAAGCCCCTATCACAAAAAGCATTGCCACTGATGTTGCCAAAAATGCTAAAGGCCTTTCTGCTGAAGTAGTTGAAGAAGTATTGGCTCAAGAATTAGATGGTGGTAACAAAGCTGAAAAGAAATCTCCTAAGAAGACAATTCAAAATGTAACAGATAATATAGAAGTAATACCAATAATCAATTCTGATGAAGAAATTTCTTCAATGCAAGCCGAAAACGGTACTGAAAAGAGTGATAATGTCGCTAATGCTGAGACTCTAGGAACAACAAAAATTATTACTGCTGAAAGTACTGAAAATCAAGGAGCTATGGATTCTGAAAATATTGATGTTTCAGTTGCAAATGATTCCCACACAGAGAAACAAGAAAAAAATGATAAACTAAATCATTCAAATAGCACTGTAGATGCTTCTCTACCGAATAATCCAGAAGCATTAAAAAAAAACTGTTCCATAAATAATGACAATAAACCCAATAAAGAACTAGAAAGTGCAGTGAAAGTATCTAATAAAACTGATCAATCAGAAAGTCCTTTGAAAACTGCTAGGAAACGATCTTTTTCTGAAGATACTAGAGCAAATATAGAAAATAAAAAAAAGAAACTTGAAAATAAATTGAAGTCTGGACCAAATATTAATAAAAAAACTACTGAATTTTACATGAATAAAAAGCAAATTATAAATGAAAATGAATTAAAGGCCATAGAAGAACAGCCTATAACTGATAAAGAATCAAATATCGTTGAAAAACCACAGGTAGAGGAGATAAATGCTGAAATTAACAAACCTTCAACAAGTTTGGATAATGTTGTGGCAGATGAAGATGACATTGAAATGAGAAGTAATAAAGATGATGTTATCAAAAACCCTTGTTTGGAAAATGTTAGTTTGTTTGATGAACAATTTAATAAAACTAAATACAATATGTCAGAGTCTAGCGATACTGAGCAAAATAAGAAGGAAACTAAAGATGAGGAGGACATTGGACCTGCGCCAAAAGCTGCAAATGACGTCGTAGTACTGAAGTCTCACATAGATTCGAATACTGAAGAAGTTCATTCTCCGCCGAAGAAAAAGACCCGGGCAGGTGTTTTAACAGCCAAATCAGAAAGAGATAAAGCTATATCTAATATGTTTGGATTTACTAGTGGTAAGTTGTGCGTCGGTCATGTGCATCTTGTGAGTGCTTGTCGGTTTGCATGCATGATATTATAATAATGTTAGGCAGTTGAATGTTAAGAACTGTTAAGGGCTTAGATAAAGAAGGTAAGTACAACTCACGCAGATAAAGAGTGAGACGACAGATAACGTCCGTACCTTAATTTTCTTTACTTACTTCAATAGTGAATGAGCAAGACGTGAATAGAAGCGATTCCATGCTCAGACCCATTCTTATCGGCGCTAGATATATTAATGATGTTTTCAACCAAATTTGAATGTCGCCATTGATTATGTTCTTAAATCTATGTTGAGAGGATTTTATAACTTGCAGCATGATATTAACTTTAAAAATATTATTGCCAAAAGGTATTGATCGAAATATTTGTGAAACTAGCAACCAGTATGTTGGTGACCGTCACAAGTAATGTCAGCATCTTATCAGAAAGCATGATCTGATCAAAAATATAATGGTGTGATTTCATAGGGGAATGTAGGTTTAATTCATTATGATAACATAACATAAAAACATAACTCTTACACACATATTATGTATACCTATCTGTTGGGTATACACCTCATTTTTTCAGAGCTATTTCAGGGGTATGAAATAAGTTAAAAAAAGTTGAGTATAAAATAAAATCTATATATTATATTTGTCTAGAAGTCATTTGTTTTTTTTTTTTTAGGTGGAGTTGGCTCAAAGCGAAGAAGGCAGTTAAGTCGTCGTAGAAGAACCATATCGCACAATAATGCTTCACAGTATGTAACTAGCATTTTGATTTACCTATTTGTGTATACATTGCATGCGGTTTTTACTAGATGACCCGTTAGACGTTTTGGTGACATTATCAGTATTTCCAAATTTTCTAATGTTAAGGGCAACTTTTTTAACTTAGGTTTTCACTACCTTCTGCCCGCGACTTCGTCCGCGTGGATTTCAGAATTGGGTCCAGCCGGGATAAAAAGTATCCTTTAAGCTAATCCAGGTTATAAATTATCTGTATGTCCGTATCTATAATTCAATAGTGCCTGTAAATGGTCTAATTGAAATAAATGCTTTGACTTTGACTGTATGCCAAATTTGATCCGAATCCGTACAGTCGTTTTTGCTTGAATGAGTAATAAACACACAATCTTTCACCTTTCGTAGGCGATAGTTCAATACCGCTTAAGTAGCAATTGTAAATACTGTTTAATTTCATTTGACAAAAGTTTACATGTAAAAAAATTAATATTGCCACTTTATATAAAAAATACTTCTTTAGACATCCGCCGCCAAAATTTTACTATGTTTGAGGCTATTTATGTATTAAAACTTAAATTTTTAAATTTCTTGTAATTTTTCTTGAAGTCTGGTATTTACAATTGCTAGTTACGCGGTACTGAAATATCACCGACGATTTGTTATATTAGGATTTACGAATACTATCATAATATTATTTATTTTACACTATACTGTATAGTTGAATTTTAAACCTGATTAAAAGTATAAGTATATTTCAGACACAACCCTACCGTTGTCTCACATTCAAGTGAATGGACCTCTGAGACAGAAAGCGAGACCTTTGTTTCGCCGCCTCGCGGTCGTAAGAACAGAGTGACTAGGAAGTTCTTGTGAGTATTCAATATTTTAAGTATAGAACATAGTCTAGATATAAATATAGTATTCGCACTGCTAAAAAATTATTATATTTTCGTTGTGGTTGTATTTATGTCAATATTTGTGGAATAAATTCTATTAGTTAATTGAAATAGATTAAGTTAATAAATGAACTATGTATTCTGTTAGTGAAAACAGCTTTGTATAGGGTAAAGTAGTTTGATATGTTTAATTCTCAACTGGAATGTAATTTTTATTTCATTTTTAGCTATTTATGTCATATACTAGACGTCTGGCATCGAGTAGAAAAACTGTAGAAGTAATATGACATTTCATAGATTTTTCTTTTTTTTTTTATTATTAAAATACTATGGGATCGCGAACTTCGTATGTTCACGGGATGACTGATGGCAGACTGAACTAGAGTGGGCGTGGCTAAAACGGGTCACACCCACTTGGATGACGTTAGGACTCAGTTGAAATCACAGAGTCGCTTAGGGCATGTCCTCTTTATAATTAAGTAGTCCATGAATCTCTCCATACATTATTTTCTTGTAACTTTTACTATTTACGCAGCGTTTGCCGTGGAAATGAAAAGCCGGCATGATTATATTTCAGTTTATCGCATAGAGAGGGACAGACAGATGCGGGCAGGGATTTATACTATGTAGAGATTTAAGAGACCTCCATTTTAAGACACAATTAGGACATATAATTAAAATAACATTATTGTTACTATGTTGATTTCATCTCAGATTAATCACATGTGTTAAAAGTGGATGCTATTTGAAGAGGTAAAACCACAAAACTACTGCCTTAGCTTACCCTAAAATGGCACACTGACTGTTTTGAGTCTTTTTTTTAATGGATATATGTATCAAGTACAGCTGAAATTTTGATGATTGTGTTATACCATAACATTTTGCTTTTTAGAGGATAGTTAGCATTTCTGAATTATAATAAATATTTCGAGAGTTACGCGAGTATGGCACAACGAAATGGGGTCTTATTTTGTACTCTTTATAGCAAAGAAAATTTTGTTAGTAGATGATGATCGCAGATAAATCCAGATGTTTCCATTACCAAGCAATAAACTCGGTTTAAGGACAAGCTAGATTATCTACTAAGGTGCTTAAGGATATTTCTTAATTTGTAATTGATATCACTGTATTTGTTCTTTATGAAGAGTATACATTCAAAGCAATTCTGTAATATAAATAAAAATTTAAAGATTGTAGGGATAGCCTAGTGGTATAGTAAGGTTACAAGTTCGAATCCAAGGCACGCACCGCTGACTATCGGTTTAAACTCTGACACACGAATACACGATGAGAGAGTAAAGCTTGACTTATATTAACTGATTGACGAGTATCACATTTGAGCGTAAAGATAACGTGTGACTCTAATGCGTAATTTGTCCAACCATTTTTGTGCGAATTAACTGAGTAAATAAATACATACAATATAAAGTCCATTCTTTCCAGGAAGCCTCAGTCAGCCAAGATATTGTCACTAGAAGAAGAAGGCGGTCTGTTTGTCATGTACGGAAAGAAGATATACCCACTGGTAAAGGATGGCAAAATTGTGAAGAATTATCTCACTTATTTACCAGAAAGTATGTATTAACAAACATTTGTACAATTTAAGGTATTATTACATCGTTATTGTAAATCTGATTATGTTTTAAGGCGATTCAGAGGAAGGGGAGTCATACTGGAAACTCAAATATGTAGAAGAGAAGAAAAAGGCAGATGAATTAAAAAAGTAAGTGTAGATTATGAAATCAGTGAGCATATCATGCTAAATACAAATTCTCTTTTTATAACTTCAATTGACTGTTGGTCTAGTAGTCCCAAGCGAGACTGCTGAGCATGAGGTCTCGGGTTCGATTCCCGGGTCGGGCAAAGTATTATTGAGTGTTTCTGTTAGAAAATCTCAGTAGCAGCCCGGAGTTTGGAATTGTGCCCGGTCGATGGCAATAGGCTCACGACCTTATCCCTATACCCATCTCTTACATGGGACCTAATAACAGCATTGGTGAAATTAGGGTGTACGACTGTGTATTTAGAGATGTGCCTACTACAGGCGTGATAAGATGTTATGTTACAAATTGTTCGTTTTTAAGTATTATGATGTAAGAATTAAACATAATGAAGAAACCACACAACTGGAAATCTGAAAGATATTGTTAATGGTGTGTAAAAGCGATCCTACAGGTGCACTTTGCATTTCTTTCTGCCATGTTAGAGTTTAAACAGCAACTCTTATATTAGGTTGTTCAATCATCGATAGGAAAGAAAGAAAGGAATAATACATATTCAGTTAAAAATAATGTTCATTCAAGTGGTCCCAAGCGCGACAGCTGAGCATAAGGTCTTTGGATTCCCAGGTCAGGCAAAGTATTTTTAGGTTTTTCTGTTAGAAAATTCTCAGTAGCAACTTTAGAATTGTGCCCGGTAGATGGCAATAGGCTCACCACCTTAACACTCTGGGACTTGACAAGACTTGTGAAATGAGGGTGTGCCTATGTCAGGTTATGTTCATTCAATTATTTGAATACTATCTTTTTTACAGGTTATTAGAACGAGCCAAAGAGCCGCCGACGAGAGACACAAACTCTCCTATTCTGCAGGCTAACCCATTAAGGTATGTCCCACAGTTCCGATCTTCTTCTCCTCAATTCTCTCTTTACTCAACATCAGCTGAAATCTCGCATAACAGTTGTCGTAATATAACTGTGCATATCTGAACTTAGTCATTTCAAACGGCCACGCAAGTACACTCGTATAGAAAAGTGTTATCGTGCTAAAATATTTAAATTTGTTAGGAAAATTAACACGACCGCGTAACATTTATAACACTGAATGTTCTAGGTGCTTGAGTGGGCGATATATATGTACTGACTGAATGTGAGAGTGAGTGCATAGCACGCTGTTGCACTCTCGCCATATCGCGCATATATTATGCCCTGCCGATTTTATGGTACAATTTACTTCCGCGCAGCGTACTTGCGTACAACTTCAGACGTGCATCGTTATAATACAACTGTACAACATTTTATTTCTGTTTTTTTTTACAGACCTTCACATTCTAGTCACCACCCAGCCAGTGAAGTTTCGAATGACAATGGTAAGTGTAAAACTGTTGTTCGGCCAACGCAAAAGAATTTATGTATTATTTTCTCTAAAACCAAAGATAGATACTTAAACAAAAGCTCTCCTTATCTCCAATAGTCTAAATTTTGTCCACAGTGAAACTGATCCATCTCCATAGTATATCATTCTGTTTTATTTACAATAGATTATATGCTGTCTAAATCTCCGCCATAAAAAATGAGTGTTGGTAGTGGATCCGCCACCGCTGTTCTAGATTATAATTATTAACCAAAACATAAATATAAAATACTTTTAGGGAAAACCATATGTGTTCCTGGAACTGGTGATAAGAAAGAAGAAACTAAGGTGAACCCACCAGAGAAGATCAAAATCAAATTCACAAAGAATAATGAGGTAACTTAATAAAAATGCAAGTTTTTTTTAAATTTATTTATTAGAGAGATGAAACATAAACACTACCTTCAGCTTCGTGAGCAAGAGGGGCCAGTATGTTTATTTCAGAGGTTAAGGGTAGACTTATTCCGCAGAAAATGACGATTAACTTTGTTGCAATGGTTAAATTAGGCTTGTACTACTTTTGTTAAAGATCAGTTACACCATTTTAACTTTAACCAAAACTGACAGGTTGCTGTGTCATTTAGACAGAATTTACATAGGAAAGTTATCAAAATAATAAAGTAACACGTTGGATATGGTTATAGTTATGTTGGTGCAACCAAGCCTAAACAAACAATTATTTATTATATTTAATCTCAATTTTCACATTGTATTTTGATCACTCACCACCTCTAAATCGGTGAAACTCGGGTGTACAATAGTACATTTCTGGCTAACTCACAGGCGTGATGCTATGTCCAAGTATAATTAATTTCATTTCACAACAAAATAATCATAAATTTGAAATACATGCCTTAAAACAATTACAGAAATCTTTTGTACATTATTTTAGTTTAACTACTATTAATTCACAACATATTTCAGGAAGTCCACCTTGAAGGTCACTGGCCCCAGATCCACCCGGTTTTGGAACAAGTGGTACAGATATTCCACAAAGAGATTGAACCAACTGTCAGTGAGCAGAAGTCTAAGATGATAGTGGAACCACCTGAAAATTCCAAGGAGCCAAGTAGTGGCAACACCACACCTATCATTATCACCCCTGTTGACCCAGGTACTGAATTTATTGGCATTAGAAATGTAGGGTCTGCGTTGTTTGTCCAGTCGTCGCACGCGCGGTTATTGACCGTGCAAAGTGTTATTGGAGTTTTCTATTTCTTAGTACAAGTCTGGGATTTGGCCTTGTGTCCTGTTGATGGCAATAGGCTCATTACTTATTACGTTGGACTTAATAGTAGCATTGGTTAAAATGTTAGTGTACAAAAGTGTCTGCCTACATAATTATGATGATTACAGGTGTGATGCTATGATAGAAATGTAGACCCTACCATAGATCTCGCTTGGTTACCGGGCAAATAAAAAAATATTGTAAAATTGTGCAATCTTTGTGCCTCAGTTGCTATAATTTTGGATGAGCTGCATTCATGCATGAAAGTAGGATAGATTTAAGTGTCGCTATTTTTAATCCCATGACGAAAATGAGTGGTTTGGTAATATAAATACGAGTCCTATCTCCATATACAAGCTGTTAATCTGAACCCATGCCATATTTATAGACCAAATGATAAAAATCATGTAAAGTTACTTTATTTTAATTGCCAAAATTGCACTTTGAAACATTATCGGGCTTTTTAGAATAAACTCCGAATGGCTCTAAGATTAAGTTGTTGGCATAGTCAATCGACGTATTCATTTTATGCAGGAGTTATTTTTAGTCACGCGCAGCACACGCGGCGAATTTGTTTGTTTACAAAACAATATCAATAATTATAAAATACTGTTTATTGATCAGTGTTCAATATCAGTGGTATAGTCACCTTAAATAATGGCATGGGTACATAGGTTGTAGAAGTAAGTAAACACTAAATTGACTTCAATTCATTACCTTATAGAAGTACATG
The DNA here is from genome assembly GCA_935421205.1 of Xylocampa areola. Classification (NCBI taxonomy): domain Eukaryota; kingdom Metazoa; phylum Arthropoda; class Insecta; order Lepidoptera; family Noctuidae; genus Xylocampa; species Xylocampa areola. The sequence continues at coordinate 11,511,756 of OW285218.1, read as the reverse complement.
AAAAAGTGAATAAAATAGAAAAAGAAATATTCAAGGAGATTGAAGAGCGAGCTAGAGAAGAAGAGGATGAGCCAGTTGGACAAGATACTAACATCACGAAAAGGTATTAAAAATAATATTCATAGTTTTTGAGCTAAATTATACTTTTGTGGTGCTTAGAATATAAGATACTTACCTTTGTGATATAAAGATAAATAAATAAATAAATAATAGTCTTACTATCAGATATGGGAGTATGCGGTAATAGCCGGCGCGACCTAGTTTATAAAAAATTACTTAAAAGTGTTTTCTAAAGATCTATTTACAGAAATAAAATAATTTAATATATTTACTTCAACTACAAGAAGTGCATGCCCTAGAGTGCATAAAACCTCCCTCAACAATGTCGGAATGATGAACATGACGTGTTCATATTTTGGTTTAGGACATAAGATTATTTAAGGATTTTTACAGGCTTCTGTACCTATTAAAACTTTGTTAGATTCCGGAATTTAGAGAGAGACGAGGTATTACTTCGCTCTTTAGTGTGTTACTTCTTTGATGTTTAGGTACTTCGTGTTTCAATCTCTGCTTGATGATTAACTTTTCAATTCTGTATGTATGACAAATTTATAAAAAAAAACGTTTATCTTATTTGATGTCCAAATGAATAGCGTTGCGTTGTCAGTCAAACGAGAGTTATTAACATGATGTAATTACTTGAATAAACCTACAAAACAAAATTGTGACTTCAACCATTTTGCTGCGTAGTTTATTGTGCCGTTTCTGTATCCCAAATAAACTATGAGGTAGTGGTGAGCTTTCTTGGAGGTTGTCTTAATGTTTGACGTGGATTTTTTTTTAAACATGTTTGAATAAATATATTTTGTTTTTATTCACCAGGAAAGCAGGAAGGCCGCGAAAGTCATCATCATCGAGATCTCACAGTCCGGTGAAACAAGCTAGAACAACCGATCAGACCGACTCAAAGGAATCTGTAGAAAATAAGAGCACTAGTAAACAAAACTCTACAGAAAATGATAATAAAGACGATGCTCCTAAAAGACCGACACGGACTCCGCGGAAAGTGTTGAATGGTACGATGTTATTTTATTACTTACTTTTTAAAGCTTCTTTATCGTCATTCTAAACTATGTAAGTTTTTGACGATTGGCTGCGTTACTTGATCTTAACCAAATATTTTTTACGAAATTCTCATTAAATCTTTTCCTTAAGTTATAGTTAACTGTATAAAATATTAATTACATTTATTATCTATAGCTGCCTCATTTGTAGCAGCAGTAGGCAGAACACGTACCTATGGAGTACATAGGACTTATAACAGCATTAGTAAAATCTGGGTGTACAACTACTGGTGTGTACACTTCTGCCAACCCCCTTGGGAATACAAGCTTGATGCTATGTATATATGTATTATCTGTACTATACATAAAGAACATTATTTTCTTTCGACAGAAACAGTAAACATCAATGAATCCAAAACAATTCAAACTAGGCGATCGAAACAAAAATTGGACTCAAGCATAACCAATGACGATGAAGAAGTCCGATACATGTTCCCGCCAAAAACCACGAGGCAGTCGTTAAAATCGCCCGCTAACAAAAAGTCAAATCAAAAGCCACAGAAAAGGTAAAGAGATTAGCAGTAAAATAATTTGTAACACGAGATTTTCTTTTTTTTGTAAAACTTTCGTGAATCACTTAATTAAAATGCCTCCTCACCACAAGTATTTCTTAGCGAGCCGCATTCAAGTATTTATGTACATTGTGAAAATTAATCCGCCAGCAGAAGCAATTTTTCTGTGACGTCACGATAGTCGCTTACTACCAGGCCAACCAAAAGCTTGTCTCCCAAATTTGTGGCAAAACAATTTGATCAAAAATACTCTCGGTGGGGACGCATCTTAATTTATTTTATTTACGATATTTCCCCACTTTTTTTCTGAAACTAGTCTGGTAATTCCGAAAAAAACTTTTTCGGAATTTCCAGACAAATAAACACTCATTAACTAGGATCTTTATTGTATTTTAAATGTATTAAGATGAGTACCTTATATTGACTATCAGTGATCCCTGATATTGAAATTCCAGCTCTGTAAAGTTTATTTTTACTTAATGTGTAAAATATTGAAAGATATTTGACAATCAGATGTATGAAATTAGTTTATATCTCTTGCTACTACTCCAGTGGCCAGAGTCATAATACTCTTGATTTTCAATTCGCAAAATCGAACGATGGAGTATTATGTTACTATTCACTTGATGTTCTAAAGGTAGTTTTGTGAATTAACATGTTTGCTGCTGTAGAAGGCCTAAAGACCTCCTGCGTATACTCGCGCGCAGTGCGGGACGAAATCATGCTGCTGCGGCGTTCGTAACTTGAGGATTTATAGGTTTACGAAAAAGACAAATAAAGGTTAATTTTTTCTTGAAGTATGACTCTGCCATGCAAAACAATGTGTAAGAGGTCTTTAGGCCTTGCAGCGCACTGAATGAGAAAAACATGATCCTGTGCGCTTACGGGGCTTATAGACCTCTCATGCAAGGGAGGCGTTGTGGCCACCACCCACACTCAACGCCAAGAAAAACAAAAACCGATAAACCGCTTAAAAATTGTTTTATTATAACATGTTTTGTATCTAAAAAATATTATTTTTATCGTTTATTTGGTTTCATTATCCACTCATCACTAGCTAGACTCTAAACTGTCCATAGAAATTAGTGCGGTAGGAGGCATAACAGCAGGTTTTTCTAAGATCTCTGCCCACCAAGCTCTAGGATGAGCTAAACTTAGATGCACTAAGTTTTTCACAATACCATGGTAATAGATTAATATACAGAAAATAGGTTTTGGTAAAGAAAGAAAGATTGGAAGTAATTATTGTATAAGGAGGTTGAAAGGCCTTTATAGCACGGATGAAAAAGTACTTTTCAGGTCTATCAGTGTCCTGTTGCACTATCTGAAAAAACCATAGATTTTTCCTTTGCAGTGAACATGTTAATTTTATTCTCTCAACTTATTGGTCTGTTTTTATTTTCTTATAATAAGATATTTTATTCTCTTCCCTATGGATCTCAATTTTTTTTTTAACTATTCTTTTGTCATATATAATATTTTCAGGCATAACTTTGCTTTTTTTATATAATAATAGTATGTATTTTTTGTATCTATTTTAGATTACATAATAAGGCGTACTTAGAATAATCATTAGCAAATTTGGCATGATCATTTAACTGTGGTAGCAAGAAATATAAATTTTTTGACAAAGTACAGTTTATTGGAATTATGTGTAGGATATAAGATTTTTTAAGTACAAGAGATGTACTCATATTGAGTTGTTTATCAAATCATATCCGTGCAATGAAGTTTATATTTTATATTAATTTAAGTATTTTACTGATTGGTATATTTTAACTATAAATGTGAATAAAATAATGGTCCGCTATAATGATCTAAATTTCATTTAAAATTATGCATTTGTGTAAATAACAAAAGCAGTAGTTAAAGGAGCTCAATGAATTATGTATTTTTTTCAAAATTATGTAACAACGAATGGGAGCAGGTGGATTTACTTCAGATCAATAAACTTTTCAAGTGTAAATTGTGTATTATTTCTATTTTAATAAACATAATTGAATTACTAGTTAGTAATTATTTTTTTTATTTTATTTCGTGGCTTGTGTTGCTGTTTAAAAAATAGTTATAATAATTAATTGTGTTCGATTTTTAGGTGAGTGCTAATTAAAATTAATACTTATTTGTTTGAAAACCTGCTTCCATCGACTTATCGTAATGCATGTTGCTTGTTACGCATCTGTTGTTTGTTGCACTTTAGCTTCTGCTACACCGTATCTGTTTGCTTCTAATATGCACATATTTATTTTCCTCAACAGCTCGACAAAACCTGCGAAGATATTTTCGTCACTCGACAATTTCTCGCTAAATTCTATGGATAGTACCCAAGGTTATCAAGATTCTGATATCAGCCCGGTAAAGACTGAACTTAGAAAGAAGAAAAAGTTAGATATGTCCAGTTTTATAATCAAAACCAGAAATTCGTTACGTCGCAGTACGAGAAGGCGATCGCATCCATATTTACATTGCGATGCCTACGACGATTCTAGTAATTCTGCAGTTGAAGCATCAGTAAAGATTGACCGAGAAAAATCTAGTATGAATACTGAAACTTACAGGTCAGAGTCTTACCAGCTTCTGATGCCTCAAGCGAAAAATTCAATAAGACAATTAGAATCAATCTATGAAACAAATGCTATTGGTAATGATACCTATTTTATAAAACATTTGGATTCTGTAACTAAAAATGAAATAGAGGTCCAAATAAATCACCACTTTATTAATTCTGGGCAAATAACTAGTGATGCTGGAAGTTCTAGTAATATATCCCTACCAATGTCTCCGGAATTATCAGTAGTTGAAAATATGTCTGTATCCAAGGATATGCTCAACTCTATCGAAGACCACCCTACTTTAAATGAAATGCAATGTAATGAAATGGACGAACAAACTATGTGCAAAAAGTATATGATATCGGATGTTGATGTCGACGTACCATTGATGCAACAGAATTGTGAACTTAGAAGTTGCAATGCAATAACAATCGATATGTCCACTGATCCGCACGGCTTGGTTACAGAATCATTACTTAGCAAAATAGGTACTTTCAATATTAACGATCAGATGACTGCAACCGATACTCTAGACAAAAAACTACACGATTTGCTCCTAGAAAGTGCTAAAAAGAGTACTAGAACAGAGACTGAGAATAAAGAAAGCATGATGGAAGTGGACGTCACCAATGTTCAAGTTGCAGAAGTTCAAAAGAAATCTAAGGCTAATAAAAAGAGGTGTTCCACACCTCGTAAAAGAACAACGTCGCATAAATCTAAAGCTCCTAAAGTAGATCCTGTAGTAGAAGAGGAACATGTTGAGTCGTACTCTCATAGTGGCAGGAAGTCCTGTCCACCGCAATTCCAATCTATTGCGGTCGATGAAAATGTCGTAAATGAAGAAATTAATATTGATAACCTTACTATTTCCAGCAAAAAACCCAAAGGTAAAAAGAAGAAAGATATCATCAGAGTCAAAATACAAAGACCTAAAGCCAAAAAGGCTCAAGAGAAACTTCGTACAAAGTCTGCACAAAATGCAAGTAGAATTTCTGTTTTCACTGATAGTGGAATAAATGACACAGAATCTGAAGTATTACAGTCTATAGATGATAGTGTGGATCTTATACACAATCATTCTGAAACATGTCTGCTTGCAAACGAGTGTGTAAGCGATAGTGTTGAGTTTGTAGACAACTCCAAGTCCGTCATAACGTTGGGCGATTCAATGCAATCCGGTGACAACGCATGGAATAGTCGCTCCGAATGCAATGATGAAAATAATACATCGCCAGATTTGTTTTGCAACAATGCGCAAGACGTGAGCTTTTACAATAGTAAGTCTTTTAAGTCAATTAATCGTACTTAAATCACTTTGATTGTTACCGCTATCGTTATCTAATGCTAATACTTTTTATTATTCATTCCAATTTTGTGTCCATTCTTATTTCTATGGTGTTGCACATATATAATTGAATATACTGCTTACTGCAATGGACCTCCCTGATCTCTGATATTGTCAGGCAAGATCAGAGTAGCTATTTAAAGCAATGATTCACTACATATTAATATATAATAGTAACAGTTATATTTTCCAAATAAATTGAAATGAAAAAAGTGTGAACAACAACACAGCCTACAACAGACTGCAGTGTGACAATTTATTATTTATTTATTTATTAACACTTCATGCACAAAATAAAATTGTACAGAGGCGGACTGAGTGACTGAGTGACTGAGTGTGACAATTTACCATTACTGTTTACAGAAACAAATTCAGAAAACACCGAAAATACAAGCGACACTGTCTACCACAGCCCTCTCGGCACCGAAGTCTCACCCAATAGTCTCATAACCGAGGATTTATCTGATGATCCCCCGCCGGCACGACCGACCAAATGGTACCTTCTCAGCGAAGATGAAACCACTAATACAAACATGTTTGGACAACCATCAACTATGCTCAACACTGGAAGCTTCACCGGATCCAACCTTAAACAATTGTTCCCGGTCGCTTGTGCCATACCCGACCTCTCCACGATCACTGAAATGTCACGAGAAAATGATGATAGCATAAAACCTACATTAGACTTGGCCGGCCTTACTGGAGATGACTTTAATTCACAAAGCATTTTTGATTCAAATTTTTAATGTGAAGTCCTCGAAAAAACTGTTGATTATTTTTGTTTAGTATTTTTTTTATTATTATTTTAAGATGAATTATTATTATTATGCAATAAATGTTTAATTATTTTTCAATATCATAAATGAAAAAAAATATGTGAACTTTTAACCAAATGAACAAAGATTAAATTTTTGCATTATGTGTCATTGGGGATTACAGTACCTATAGATAAAATTATTTTAATCTTTACTGACATATTAGTCTAATGGCCGCAATCGCGGCTGCTGAGTGTGAGGTCTTGGGTTCGATTCTCGGGTCAGGGAAAGTTTTGTTGTGTTTTTCTGTTAGGGAATTCTCAGTAGGAGTTAGGAAGTTGGTGGTGTGACACCCCCGTGCTTCGGAGAGCACGTAAAGTCGTCGGTCCTGCGCCTCATCTCTCTCCGGTCGTGATTCCCGGATTGCCGTAACATCGGACTATAAGCGTAAAGGAAGAAGGAGAGCATCTTTGTGTGTGCATACACTTGCTTACTATAATTTTCCTGGAGATACCTACTTCGCTAATCCCCTTGAAGATAAACCGCTGTGACCGAAAATTCGATTGGGAGTTGAAATAGTAAAGATTACATTAGTTGTTATTACGACGCAGACGTTTCCAATACTTAAAATTTCCTCGTTGGCTCGCTAATTAGCAGACACAATTGATTTTTATTGAATTACGTATTTGTACGTGGCTTAGCGGAAGGGTAACCCTTTCACTGCACTACCGTATGGTGTTTTACGCTTCGCCACGGCTCAGTACAAACAAAATACGGCATTGACCCATGATACATACGGTGCATCATTGCACCCTTGACGTATTTTTCAAAGAGTAAATAATCACGTATTTTTGTGTTTTTAACGCTTCTGACGTCACATTGTGGATGGTTTTATGCAACTGTTTTTTGTAACGAAGCAATTACATATAATACTAGCTGACCCGGCAAACGTTGTTTTGCCATATAAATAAAAAAAATGGGGTGGACTACCCCTAACATTTAGGGGGATGAAAAATAGATGTTGGCCGATTCTCATAGATACCGGATAAGCACAAAAATATCTTAGGTTTGCGCGATCACTACACATTATAATAAAACAACTTTTAACCGGATTACCGGAGGACAGTCCTCCTGCGACCACGAACGCTGCAAAGTGTTCGAAACGTCAGGAAAAACAATAATACACGCGATTAATCCGGTTAAAAGTTGTTTTATTATAATAAGCGCAAAAAATTTCATCAAAATCGGTCAAGCCGTTTCGGAGGAGTATGGCAACGAAAACTGTGACACGAGAATTTTATATATATAGATAAGTAATACTTTATTTGTATTAAAAATAGTTCCGCTCATGAATTAATTTAAATTATTTAGAATATCTGTACTGCAATGAAACTGTAGAGGCACTATTCCTGTACATTGTATCTTTTCCAAAATTTTAATTGTGGTGTGGCTTTTAAGTACTTAACTTTAAAGCCACAGACAAACCACCATTTTTGGAAACAGCAAGCTTATAATTTAAGCACTGATGGCGTTTTCACTGTAGCGGAGCATAGTGGAGCATAATACACATAGGCACTTCATTATATTATCACTTATACATCAACAACGCAACAGCGGCGCGCATAGTAGAGCAACATATCTTTGTGTATTTTATTTGATTGAATACGATTGAAGTATCAACCGATTTAGATGGAAATTTCACTGCGCTTGAATGGTCAATCTTTTAAAATAAAAAGGTTTCATTACGCTATTGCTCATAGGAACTAGGCAACGCTATTGCTCATAGGAACCAGGCAACGCTATTGCTCATAGGAACCGTGCAGCGCTATATATTTTTAACATGCAACAACGATAGATTTTCAATAAATGTTATGCATATCCAGTGATGTATATTTTCTGGTAACTATCCTTATCGTATTGTCGCATTACGCTAAGTGAAGATGTATATCTATAATTCTATAATAATATTAGAAAGCGGAAGAGCTTTTTTGTTTAAACGCGCTAATATCTGGAACTACAAATCGGATTTGAAAAAATCTTTTTGTAATTTATAGCCAGATTCTTAAGGAATAGTATAGGCTATCTAACATTCGGCTACACTTCTCAACTAGCTTTAAATATTGATTTATGGCGGAAGATAAAGCGCTGCCGAACGTCTTTACCCGCGTACGCTGGCGTAATGGTTAATTATTCGTAAATATAATATTCTACAAAAATATCGGCCAATTTTTAGCCAAAAAATATTGAATATTAAATAGTGATTTCTGAGCATTATTATTAGGCATGGCATATTAATCCTTCCATCAACGTCAAGAGATTTTTATGAAGATAAACTTTGCCAGATTGTTAGGCGAGTTTTTAGCATTCATTAACTTTATGTCCTAATCCCTACCCCGGCAGCGCGGTGGTAATCGCTTACCAACAGGCGATCCACATGTACTCGTTTGACGCCAATCACAAAAAAAAAGAAAAAAGACGTGTCGAATGACCTATGAGCAAAGAATAGGTAGACGACCTGAACTAAACATTAATTTGGTGCGCCAAAAAATAAACTAAAATGGCGTAGGCGCCTCCCATTACCTAGTGCTACGCATGGCAGTTCATACATTTTTGATCGCATTGCAGTACTTTTGACATTGCATTTTTAATCGTTTATATTACATCAATTAATCGTTTTCAAAAGGTCACCTTATCTTAAGTATCCAATTGAATCTTATATAACCACTGTTCTTGAAGTTCCGGAATCTTTGAGAATCATAAATAAAAACATTTACATATTATGTACTAACAACACAAATGTAATAAAATAGTAAACATTTATTCGTTTCGCCATAGTTGCAGTCCCAGGTTGAATTGATTCAGGATTGTCCATGCAAATATCTTCTACATCACCTTCATTGACAGCAGTTGATGTTGTTCTCTTATTATATTGTTCTTGATTATTTTTCTCATACGTCGAAATACGACACGTTCGATAATCCAACTGCAAAATAAGTTTGTAATAGTTTTTTTTTTTATAATATAGCTACAAATCCAAGATTTTATATACCTCCACGCGTCCCTTAAAAAAGAGGTCTTAACAGACAAAGGGACAACAAAGTAATCTTATATATTATGTATGTCGCGGCGGCCACGGTAATGGCCGCTCTTCTTTTAGAAGATTTAGCCGGTTAGGAGCCATGACAGGCCATATAATATGGCTGTAAGTAATGCCAGTTTCGTAATTTACCTTAGGAAACCTTGTAGGTATTATATTGTCTTGAAGTTTGGAAGAGTTATATTAATACAGGACTTAAAAATGTAGAGAAAATGCACAAATATTTTATAGCAACTGGTATCAATATTCTCTTGACCTAATGATTCCATCCACTTTTTAAGAACTTCATTTTTGGTAACCAAAAGAATTTTAGGTAATTTGGTTATTATCATAACACATAATGTGTATTATAAATATTCAAAATAAATGTTTTCGAAAAAATCGACAACAAAATCGAAATCGTTGTTTAAATCAGAAGCACAACACTAAATTATCCCGTAAACAGTGCGTAATAAACTAATAAACAAACCCAGAATAAAGAAATATACTTTTCGAAACTTCTTAAAATGGTATTCACTGATGACTTATCTTATATATGAAGGAAATTTGATAATATATGAATGTTTAACGACTTAGTTGTGCATGGATATAGGATGCACTTTTTACTATATTTCGAACCACAGCCCTTCACACAACACTTAGGCATAATTACGTTTATCACACGCAGCTTCACAGTTAAAATCTCAGTACTCAAGATGTTTTATGCAAAGAAAATCTTCAAGATATGTCTTTGAAAAAGCATTAACGCATGCTTAGCGAACTCTAAAGTTACAATATTAAATGGAAAAAGAATACGGTCGCGAACAGGATTCGAACCTGCGCCTCCCGGATGAATACTCCAGGCGCTCTGACCACTAAGCCATCTCGACCTCTGCTCACCACCGCGAATTCTTCTTCCATATTTTAACACGTCTTATGGCGACGTCATTGCAATCAATTCAGTACCCATACAAGTGACCGAACCGACACGACTAACTTTGCAGTTAATACAATGTCGTAAAGAATGCAATTACCTTAATAGTTCAAGATATGTCTTTGAAAAAGCATTAACGCATGCTTAGCGAACTCTAAAGTTACAATATTAAATGGAAAAAGAATACGGTCGCGAACAGGATTCGAACCTGCGCCTCCCGGATGAATACTCCAGGCGCTCTGACCACTAAGCCATCTCGACCTCTGCTCACCACCGCGAATTCTTCTTCCATATTTTAACACGTCTTATGGCGACGTCATTGCAATCAATTCAGTACCCATACAAGTGACCGAACCGACACGACTAACTTTGCAGTTAATACAATGTCGTAAAGAATGCAATTACCTTAATAGTTCAAGATATGTCTTTGAAAAAGCATTAACGCATGCTTAGCGAACTCTAAAGTTACAATATTAAATGGAAAAAGAATACGGTCGCGAACAGGATTCGAACCTGCGCCTCCCGGATGAATACTCCAGGCGCTCTGACCACTAAGCCATCTCGACCTCTGCTCACCACCGCGAATTCTTCTTCCATATTTTAACACGTCTTATGGCGACGTCATTGCAATCAATTCAGTACCCATACAAGTGACCGAACCGACACGACTAACTTTGCAGTTAATACAATGTCGTAAAGAATGCAATTACCTTAATAGTTCAAGATATGTCTTTGAAAAAGCATTAACGCATGCTTAGCGAACTCTAAAGTTACAATATTAAATGGAAAAAGAATACGGTCGCGAACAGGATTCGAACCTGCGCCTCCCGGATGAATACTCCAGGCGCTCTGACCACTAAGCCATCTCGACCTCTGCTCACCACCGCGAATTCTTCTTCCATATTTTAACACGTCTTATGGCGACGTCATTGCAATCAATTCAGTACCCATACAAGTGACCGAACCGACACGACTAACTTTGCAGTTAATACAATGTCGTAAAGAATGCAATTACCTTAATAGTTCAAGATATGTCTTTGAAAAAGCATTAACGCATGCTTAGCGAACTCTAAAAATACAATATTAAATGGAAAAAGAATACGGTCGCGAACAGGATTCGAACCTGCGCCTCCCGGATGAATACTCCAGGCGCTCTGACCACTAAGCCATCTCGACCTCTGCTCACCACCGCGAATTCTTCTTCCATATTTTAACACGTCTTATGGCGACGTCATTGCAATCAATTCAGTACCCATACAAGTGACCGAACCGACACGACTAACTTTGCAGTTAATACAATGTCGTAAAGAATGCAATTACCTTAATAGTTCAAGATATGTCTTTGAAAAAGCATTAACGCATGCTTAGCGAACTCTAAAGTTACAATATTAAATGGAAAAAGAATACGGTCGCGAACAGGATTCGAACCTGCGCCTCCCGGATGAATACTCCAGGCGCTTTTCTTTTTCCATTTAATATTGTAACTTTAGAGTTCGCTAAGCATGCGTTAATGCTTTTTCAAAGACATATCTTGAACTATTAAGGTAATTGCATTCTTTACGACATTGTATTAACTGCAAAGTTAGTCGTGTCGGTTCGGTCACTTGTATGGGTACTGAATTGATTGCAATGACGTCGCCATAAGACGTGTTAAAATATGGAAGAAGAATTCGCGGTGGTGAGCAGAGGTCGAGATGGCTTAGTGGTCAGAGCGCCTGGAGTATTCATCCGGGAGGCGCAGGTTCGAATCCTGTTCGCGACCGTATTCTTTTTCCATTTAATATTGTAACTTTAGAGTTCGCTAAGCATGCGTTAATGCTTTTTCAAAGACATATCTTGAACTATTAAGGTAATTGCATTCTTTACGACATTGTATTAACTGCAAAGTTAGTCGTGTCGGTTCGGTCACTTGTATGGGTACTGAATTGATTGCAATGACGTCGCCATAAGACGTGTTAAAATATGGAAGAAGAATTCGCGGTGGTGAGCAGAGGTCGAGATGGCTTAGTGGTCAGAGCGCCTGGAGTATTCATTCGGGAGGCGCAGGTTCGAATCCTGTTCGCGACCGTATTCTTTTTCCATTTAATATTGTAACTTTAGAGTTCGCTAAGCATGCGTTAATGCTTTTTCAAAGACATATCTTGAACTATTAAGGTAATTGCATTCTTTACGACATTGTATTAACTGCAAAGTTAGTCGTGTCGGTTCGGTCACTTGTATGGGTACTGAATTGATTGCAATGACGTCGCCATAAGACGTGTTAAAATATGGAAGAAGAATTCGCGGTGGTGAGCAGAGGTCGAGATGGCTTAGTGGTCAGAGCGCCTGGAGTATTCATCCGGGAGGCGCAGGTTCGAATCCTGTTCGCGACCGTATTCTTTTTCCATTTAATATTGTAACTTTAGAGTTCGCTAAGCATGCGTTAATGCTTTTTCAAAGACATATCTTGAACTATTAAGGTAATTGCATTCTTTACGACATTGTATTAACTGCAAAGTTAGTCGTGTCGGTTCGGTCACTTGTATGGGTACTGAATTGATTGCAATGACGTCGCCATAAGACGTGTTAAAATATGGAAGAAGAATTCGCGGTGGTGAGCAGAGGTCGAGATGGCTTAGTGGTCAGAGCGCCTGGAGTATTCATCCGGGAGGCGCAGGTTCGAATCCTGTTCGCGACCGTATTCTTTTTCCATTTAATATTGTAACTTTAGAGTTCGCTAAGCATGCGTTAATGCTTTTTCAAAGACATATCTTGAACTATTAAGGTAATTGCATTCTTTACGACATTGTATTAACTGCAAAGTTAGTCGTGTCGGTTCGGTCACTTGTATGGGTACTGAATTGATTGCAATGACGTCGCCATAAGACGTGTTAAAATATGGAAGAAGAATTCGCGGTGGTGAGCAGAGGTCGAGATGGCTTAGTGGTCAGAGCGCCTGGAGTATTCATCCGGGAGGCGCAGGTTCGAATCCTGTTCGCGACCGTATTCTTTTTCCATTTAATATTGTAACTTTAGAGTTCGCTAAGCATGCGTTAATGCTTTTTCAAAGACATATCTTGAACTATTAAGGTAATTGCATTCTTTACGACATTGTATTAACTGCAAAGTTAGTCGTGTCGGTTTCGGTCACTTGTATGGGTACTGAATTGATTGCAATGACGTCGCCATAAGACGTGTTAAAATATGGAAGAAGAATTCGCGGTGGTGAGCAGAGGTCGAGATGGCTTAGTGGTCAGAGCGCCTGGAGTATTCATCCGGGAGGCGCAGGTTCGAATCCTGTTCGCGACCGTATTCTTTTTCCATTTAATATTGTAACTTTAAAGAAAATCTTATTAATAAGTTTCACGATAACGCAAAATGACACTTTATGTACACTGTCAAAAGTACCCAGAAACAGAAACTAAAATGGCGAACCAGCCGGTGGGCTGGTCATATGTGACGTCATATTTATTACTTGCAATTTCAAAAAACTGACAAATTAAGGTTTTCTCTTTTTACACTAGTAGAATCACATAAGTTAAAAAGAGATGTATATAGTTTTTATATTACTGTATCGAATCGTATGATATTTCTTTAACGTAATGTTTATATAGATTAATAGAGCACATCTTTACTCCTTCTTTAATCATTGAACATGACTTACATTATTTGTCAGTGTCCCTGTCAAAACTAATGTCATTTTGACTCGAACAAAATTGAGAGTGTAACACTCCTCCTATGAATATAAGATTTCAGTTTTTAAAATCCAAATACATTCTCAAACTTTTATCTTTCGAAAATCATCCTTTATTAAAGAAAATATTATTTTATTATAGATCATACAGTCCCTCTAATTCCGTAAATGTCCCCTATATATTTCATGACTTTTGTAACCTAATCAGTATTGATGATCAATTCCAAATTGAGAAATGTAAAGGCAGATGGCCATGCTATTCTGGTAATTATATCAGCAAATTCTGGCCAATGGACATTCACATTAATCGTGACCTTCGGAGTAAAGAAGATGTCTATCAGTTAATTGCAGAGTTCCCTGGGTACAGGCATATATTTACCGATGGATCAAAAAACAATAGAAATGTTTCGCTAGCTATATACCTACCTCATCTTACTGTTGGACATGGAGTTCGGTTACCTGGAGAAATGTCTATATTTACAGCAGAATCTCTAGCCATTTTATCAGCTCTGCAGTACATACATGAAAAGAATCTTGGGCACACAACTTGGCTTATAGCGACCGACTGCATGAGTGTTCTCATGTCCTTACAAAACCCGAAACTGGACGCTAATATCGGAAATATTTTATATGAGATTCGGACTTTATACGCTGATCTTTGTTCTAGAGGATTTACAATAAGTTTAATATGGACACCTTCCCACATAGGAGTAACAGGAAACGAAAACGCAGATTATCTTGCAAGAGTTATTGTTGACGTTGACATCTTAGAAACAAAAAATGTTGCCATACCAAGTTCTGATCTGCTCACTAAATTACACGAACAAAACACCTTTATTTGGCATGAGAACTGGCAAGAAACACTGAGAACTAAAGGAAAATGGTATGCGAAAATAAATCAAACCATTGGTTCTGCGCCCTGGTTCACCAGTTCTGTTCTTCCTAAGAGCAGAAAATTTTATATTACCTTAAATCGTCTTAGATTTGGACATGGAAGATTCAATGCACATTTATTCAGAATGAAAATTATAACATCGCCTGTTTGTACAAATTGTGACTTAGGAAGTGATCAGACCCTAGATCATATAATTTTTGAATGCCCTGCATATGGTTTACAAAGAATTCTTCTAACTGATAAATTATTAGAAATATATAAAATGCCAGCAAGCATCCCGCGCGACACTCAAGGTTTGCTGGAAAATTACACTACATATACAGCACTGTATAATTTTATTGACAGTACTGGATGGGCAATTTGACCGTTCGGGGGACTAATAGAAGGATATGACCCGGATATGACCTTACTTTACAACAAGTTTATGACGAATACACGGATAATACACCATATTATTATGATTTTGACTAATGAACACTGAAGAAGTGGCTGTGGCCTTATTAATTTTTGGACAAGAAAGATAAAACTGAAGACGTGGCTTCGGCCTTACTTACTTTAAACAAGAAGGATATAACTGAAGACGAGGCTTTGGCCTTACTTTTATTCAATAACACTGAAGACGAGGCGGTATGGTCCAAGACCTTAGCCTGCCCGATTAGGGCGAAGGGAAAAAAAAAAAAAAAAAAGAACAAAATTGACTTTAGACAAATGTTTTGTTTTGCCAGTCCCACTATAATTAATTTGTATATTCCAAAACAAGAAAAATGCAAAGATATTTGTGAAATGGTATAAAACTCATGATGCCGCGAACTTTGCCTCTGAGAATAAGTATAAGAGACTGTTTAGTTTTAGTCTTATTGGTTATATTTAATACAATTCATATTACAGATATGGGTAAGTCGATAATTATATACTAATTCTTGGATAATTTAACAAGTTGCTCCTTTTTTATGTTTTCTGAACATTTTATATTGCAGCTAACAATAATATGGATATACAAAGCAAAGAAAACAAAATAAAGGACGATTCGTCCGACAAAGGTGTGAACTTCAGTGAAAATGAAGAATACATAAAAAGTTGTCCTTCTGTTGATCAGGACATATCCGAATGCTCCATGTTGCAATATCCCTGTATAAATTGCGATAGAAGTGTAGATTGCCGTTACGGAGGTTTCTACAATTATTCCTGCACTGTTAAACCAAAGATTGTTTGCAATGTAAGTTAAGCCAATATGTATTTCAGAAATTAGGACTGGATTTTAAAAACATTATAGCTTAATTGATGATTGATGAAGACCTTTGGACATTACTTTATTAAAGTATTTGGTTACAAATGAAATATTTTTATTTTATTTTTATATGGTAGAACATGGAAACTAGGAACTGGAACATGCTAGACTATACCTACTAGTAACATCTTTTGTAAACTAGAAATATTTTGTACATACTTTTTTTCCTTATTACTTTTTGTTTTGTTTCAGGGCACCAAAACATTTAACAGAACTGCAATGTGTAGGTTTTGTTATCAGACTGAGAAATGGGAACATCGCTGTGACCAGAAAGCAAATTGTAATTCTTTGGCATCACCATTGAAATATTACTTGTTAGTAAAATCATTATTTTATGAATTTAATACTAATAATATTATGTAAATACATATTGGCACATGTCATTTTACTTTCTTCGGCACATAAAATACAGTATTGATTACTTTACAGGACAAACTGCACGGTTTCTGATGATGTGTTGTGCCTGGGCAAACGGAGGTTTTTGAAAAAGATCCGATGTTCATGGACTGCAGGCACTCGTTGGGGGACAGCTGTCATCTTAGCCCTGACACTTGGAGGATTTGGTGCTGATCGGTTTTACCTTGGCCATTGGCAAGAAGGTATAGGGAAACTGTTCAGCTTTGGGGGACTGGGAGTCTGGACTCTAGTGGATGCTTTACTAATTGGAATTCACCACTTGGGACCTGCTGATGGCTCGCTTTACATTTAATACAATTATCTCAGTGATGTAACATTAATGTAAGGTATTAATTTAATAGAATAAAAAGTCTGCTGTGTATAGAACATATATTATTATTTATTTTCTGGGTAAAAATATTGTTCTGACCAGAATTTGATCCTGCACCTGTTAAATACTCCCATTATATTGTTTGCCACACTGTATGTTTTTTTTTTATTAATGCAATAATATTGGTTTAATATATTGCTATTAAAATATAATTTCCTTATTGCATTCAATTACTTGCATTGTAATACAATATTGAATACAGTGGATAGTAGAATTACTTGGGTATCATAAAATGATTCATGAATCACATCAATGACTGCACATTCTATGTATGAACAATAATTGTTCCATGACCTACAATAATTATTATTCTAAAATGCACATGCTATCATTAATAATTGTACTGAACCTGAACATGAAGTTTTGTATTTGATCCAGCGTACCTATTCGCTATCTCGGTTGCCAACCGAATCGATGAACACTTTGTTGTACATTGCGACGTGTGTTACAGCTTGTCTATGATAAGCAACAATAGTAAAAACTTATGACGCAATGTACTACAAGTGTCCATCAATTCGGTTAGCATCGATAGGGAATAGGTACGCAGGTCAGGCAGAATTTGGGTTTTTCCGTTAGGACATTTTCAGTATCAACCTGGAGTTTGGAATGATGTCCGGTAGATGGCTAAAGGTTCACCATAAATGGGACTTATTAACAACATTGCTTACAATGCGGGTGTACAACAGTGCTAGTGCTATGTAATCATGTAGTTTTACTAGCAGATATCGAGGTAATGAGTGCCGTAAGGTATTTATATTCTCTATGATGAGTGCTAGTTGAACGAAAGTTACGAGTAAGAGAGTTGTCGCGAGTAAGTATATTCACTGCCGAAGTACCGAGTCCCGACGTTTACGTAAAATCACGACCAGGATGCTGACAAACTAAAAGGAAGGCGTGATGTAGAAAGCTGTGTTGATAAATCTTTGAAAAGCATTAACGCATGCTTAGCATAGCATGAAATCTGTATTTGTTAAGGTAATTGCTTCTGTACGATATTGTATTAACTGCAAAGTTTGTCGTGTCGGTTCGGTCACCTGTATAGGGTCTGAATAGATAGCAATGACGTCACCAAAAGACGTCTTAAAATGTGGAAGAAGAATTCACGATAGTGAGCAGAGGTCGAGATGGCTTAGTGGTCAGAGCGCCTGGAGTATTTATGCGGGAGGCGCAGGTTCGAATCCTGCTCGCGACCGTATTCTTTTTCCATTTAAAATTAAAACTTTAGTGTTCTGTGTTGATAACTTGTGATACCTTGTTTACGACATACAGCAATTTGAAAATGTTATGATACCTTTACCAATACGTAATTATTATTAGCTGGTAATCAAACTAAATCCTTTGTTTTTAACGAAGGCATTACCCTCGCATACCGCTCTGGTACGGGGAGACAGAGCGGTTATGTGGGACTCGAACCTACTAAAACTCCACAGTGTACCTCCTCAGCTGCTTGAGGGCGGGTCGCGGGAACGCTACCGCGAACTCGCCCGCGGCAGTCCGTTCCCGGTCTCCCTCACGGGGTTGGGTATTGCACCCTCCCGCTGCGGCCATGTGCAATGGGCGCCAGGCGACCCTGTGCACGGGCGCCCAAGGTCTTCTGCGACGGGTCAGGTCTGTGGCCCCGCCCGCTGCCTGCCACTACGGCCGCCGAGGATAGGGAGAGCGGCGCCTCGCTATACCAGCACTCCCCTGCGGCCCCACCGCGTCCGTCATCTAACGGTGGCGGCCCCGTCAAGGCCGCGAAAGGTAGGGAGAGCGGCGACTGACATATCGGTACTCCTGTCTCGCCGCGGCCCCCATCCCTCAGCTGCGATGCCACCCATACGACGCTGCAGCCCACCTTAGTTGCGGCACCGCCCCATAAGGCCGACCTACCGCCGCTCCGACATGGGCTTGGAGGCAAAGCCCAGAGGAGCGGCCCTCCTCGGGTTCTACTAGCTTCACTGTGGGTGACCAAGCCACGGCTACTAGAGCCCCCCCACAACTACAAGGTGGAATCCCTGGGGTGGAATCAAACCCAACCCTAGGTTTGCACCGAGCAGCATGTCGTGATAGAGACCACAGTTGAATTTGGTCCTTTCTGACCTCAAGGATTATTAAAGTGATTCATAAATAACAAAAAATAAAAACCGTCTTCAAAAATCTACTAAGTACAATAAAAAGGTCAATATCATTTGCTTATAATAAAATAATTTTAAAACAACAATATATAATAAAAATCTGTTATTTTGGAGTTGGTGCCTGTACTAGGAGAGGGTTATTGTTTTCCTCTTGTTAGTCACTTAAGTACCTACGTTGCGCTATGGTTTCGTTACCGGCGCTGTCTTAGTATGTAAGAGTTTCTGTGAGAGTACCTACTCGTATCTGGTTGTAAACCCAACATACATCGGGCAGCGACTCCAATAATAACAGATTATTATTATACATTGTTCTTTGAAAATTATTTTATTCTAAGCAAATTTTGATATGATTTTGAACTTTTTAATGTACCTACTTAGTAGATTTTTGAAGACCTTTTTTATTTATTGTTTAAAATTTATTTTATTTTTAACTTTTTAGTTCTAAGTGTAATGTTGGTCAGTTTTGTATAGTTCATAAATAAGTTAATTTAGTAATTAAATAATATGGGTACGCCTTCGAAAGACACTAGGACTTAATAACTGCATCGGTGAAATGTTTGTGTACAACAGTGTACACTTCAGCTTACCCCATCGGGCATGATGCTATGTATGTATTGAGTGGCATGAACATGCGATTACAGCAATTGCGAGTGATTTGCTGTAATTCATTGAAGAATTCCACTGTCTATCTTGAAGTTCTTCATCAGATCTTGACCAAATTTAAATGGGACCACCTCTGGGGACTACTCTTTGAAACAAAAAAGATTCAGTGAAATCGGTTCATAAACGACGAAGTCATCAGCGAACCCACATAAAATATATATATATTTTATGTGGGTTAAATTTTAGACAATAAATAAAAAAGGTCTTCAAAAATCTACTAAGTAGGTAGGTACATTAAAAAGTTCAAAATCATATCAAAATTTGCTTAGAATAAAATAATTTTCAAAGAACAATGTATAATAATAATCTGTTATTATTGGAGTCGCTGCCCGATGTATGTTGGGTTTACAACCAGATACGAGTAGGTACTCTCACAGAAACTCTTACATACTAAGACAGCGCCGGTAACGAAACCATAGCGCAACGTAGGTACTTAAGTGACTAACAAGAGGAAAACAATAACCCTCTCCTAGTACAGGCACGAACTCCAAAATAACAGATTTTTATTATATATTGTTCTTTTAAAATTATTTTATTATAAGCAAATGATATTATATTGACCTTTTTATTGTACTTAGTAGATTTTTGAAGACGGTTTTTATTTTTTGTTATTTATGAATCACTTTAATAATCCTTGAGGTCAGAAAGGACCAAATTCAACTGTGGTCTCTATCACGACATGCTGCTTGGTGCAAAACTAGGGTTGGGTTTGATTCCCCCCAGGGATTCCACCTTGTAGTGGTGGGGGGGCTCTAGTAGCCGTGGCTTGGTCACCCACAGTGAAGCTAGTAGAACCCGAGGAGGGCCGCTCCTCTGGGCTTTGCCTCCAAGCCCATGTCGGAGCGGCGGTAGGTCGGCCTTATGGGGCGGTGCCGCAACTAAGGTGGGCTGCAGCGTCGTATGGGTGGCATCGCAGCTGAGGGATGGGGGCCGCGGCGAGACAGGAGTACCGATATGTCAGTCGCCGCTCTCCCTACCTTTCGCGGCCTTGACGGGGCCGCCACCGTTAGATGACGGACGCGGTGGGGCCGCAGGGGAGTGCTGGTATAGCGAGGCGCCGCTCTCCCTATCCTCTGCGGCCGTAGTGGCAGGCGGCGGGCGGGGCCACAGACCTGACCCGTCGCAGAAGACCTTGGGCGCCCGTGCACGGGGTTGCCTGGCGCCCATTGCACATGGTCTCCGAGGTGGTTGCGGCATGCCATGTGCCGCAGCGGGAGGGTGCAAAACCCAACCCCGTGTGGGAGACCGGGAACGGACTGCCGCGGGCGAGTTCGCGGTAGCGTTCCCGCGACCCGCCCTCAAGCAGCTGAGGAGGTACACTGTGGAGTTTTAGTGGGTTCGAGTCCCACATAACCGCTCTGTCTCCCCGTATCAGAGCGGTATGCGAGGGTAATGCCTTCGTTAAAAACAAAGGATTTGGTTTGATTACCAGCTAATAATAATTACGTATTGGTAAAGGTATCATAACATTTTCAAATTGCTGTATGTCGTAAACAAGGTATCACAAGTTATCAACACAGAACACTAAAGTTATAATTTTAAATGGAAAAAGAATACGGTCGCGAGCAGGATTCGAACCTGCGCCTCCCGGATAAATACTCCAGGCGCTCTGACCACTAAGCCATCTCGACCTCTGCTCACTATCGTGAATTCTTCTTCCACATTTTAAGACGTCTTTTGGTGACGTCATTGCTATCTATTCAGACCCTATACAGGTGACCGAGCCGACACGACTAACTTTGCAGTTAATACAATATAGTACAGAAGCAATTACCTTAACAAATACAGATTTCATGCTATGCTAAGCATGCGTTAATGCTTTTCAAAGATTTATCAACACAGCTTTCTACATCACGCCTTCCTTTTAGTTTGTCAGCATCCTGGTCGTGATTTTACGTAAACGTCGGGACTCGGTACTTCGACAGTGAATATACTTACTCGCGACAACGCCGCGGGCTCAGCTGATGAATAAGGGCAAGATCTGATGAAGAAATTCAAGATAGATCTTGAATTTCTTCATCAGATCTTGACCAAATTTAAATGGGACCACCTCTGGGGACTACTCTTTGAAACAAAAAAGATTCAGTGAAATCGGTTCATAAACGACGAAGTCATCAGCGAACCCACATAAAATATATATATATTAAATATACGGTCCAATTGAGAAACCACCTTGTTTTGAAGTCGGCAAAAAAAGTTTTTATTCCAAACAGAGTAACCAGAACTCTAGGTCGCTCAAGTGGTAAAACCAGGTAAAACACACCAAGCTTTTATATATTTTTTTATAAACTACTAAACTAACGAAGCAGCGACTGCTTTAACAAATACGCATTCTTTAAGAAAGGTTTTGTGAAGGTAATTAATCCTATAGCCAATTAGTCATAGATATTTCAATATATCTAATAAAGGTACATATATGCACAGGTAGGTACTACATGAGCGATTTAAATGAAATATAATAATTAAAAAGCACGCCTGCTGTGTGTGAACTGTGAACACACGGCAGGCGTGCTTTTTAAATTGTTTTTTACTTACCGAACCTTAAAGTTATAAATTTTTGGGTAAAAAGAATACGGTCGTGAGCAGTATTCGAACTTGCGCCTCCCGTATAAATACTCCAAGCCCTCTGACAGCTAAGCCATCTCAACCTCTGCTCACTACCGCGAATTCTACTTCCACATTTTAATAGACTCACCACTTAATACTTGGGACTTAATAACAGCATTGGGTGTACGACCTCTGCCTACCCCTTCGAGGAATACAGGGATTATGCTATGTTATGTTAGGTTAAAATTCCTGTTATAAACAGTAAAATTATTGCATTTAAATCATTTGAGTCGTTTCAGAGCCTATTCGAGATAAACTTTCGGATAGAAGAACAAATTAACCGACTTCCACTTCTTTTTTTTTTTTATGTTTGTTACCTCAGATCTCCGTCATTTATGAACCGATTTGGAAAATTATTTTTTTATTTGAAAGGATTTAGTTTCAGATTGGTCCCATTTAAATTTTATGAAAATTGGTTTAGTAGTTTGGTATTTAAATCAAAATAACTGAAAAATAATACGTCGTCGAAGTAAACGAAATGGTGTATTTTGCTTTCTTGTGACTTTCCGGTGGTGTTTACGATCTCTAGAATAGTTCTAATGAACTGCCTATTTTCCAGCTTCATCATCAGATGATGATGATGATGATGACACCGGAAGAGAAGCACCGGAAATCCGTCTTTTTTTTTGCTATTTAATACTTTTTAGTGTACTCGTAAGACCGCATTCTCAAACATCTCTTTTTAAACGAGTGCTCAAAAAACGGAGTGTATATAAGTATGTATATGTGTAAGTATGTTTGTGAGTTTCTTTACCTATTCTTCTATTATGGGGCATCGTTAGAATCCTTACACTGTCCCGTGAGTAACATACGCTAGTCAGTTTTTTTTTTTTTTATTTAATTTCATCTTGTTTTCGCAGTTTATTACTCTCTTTTGAAATAGCCTCAGATCTAGATTTCCTACTTTGATATGGATATGTCGCAGATGGACTGTAGAATAAGCTGTTTTACAAAACTGCTAGCTGATTTACAAAACAGTACTGTTATGAAAAACAGCTGAACGACGTTTAGCGGTTTTACATAATTACTGAACTATAACACGCAGAATTGAATGAACGTTTTGCGTTTATCAATGCAGCGGGTCAACGATCAGAGATTATGTAAAACAGTGTGAAATGATGACAGTTCATTTCACACTGTTTTACATAATCTCTGATCGTTGACCCGCTGTTGATTTTAGTTCGAAATTTTGTCACATATGGCTCTGTATGTCCTAACAATAATAACCTAACTTTATTTTACTTCTCAATAGCAAAAAAAAATATGTAAATTTTTAATGACGTAAATACTAAACCACTGTAATAGTCGACAATATATCGGGATTATGAAAGAAAATAAATTAAATTGATCCATGAGCGAGCGAAGCGAGCTCGGGAGTTTCGTGTACCCCGACACGGACAGGTTAGGTTCGAAGAGGATGACGGGGGCCCGTGAGCGAGCGTAGCGAGCGAACAGCCCCCGTCATCCTCTTCGTGTTTAGGTTTTTTCTAACCTTACGGACAAAAAAATAGGAGCCCCGCTAAGCGGGGCTCCGTCGACCCAGCCACGGAAAGTCAAATCAGAATACAGTATCGCTTTTTTACTTGAATGGTGACTATCCATTTAATATACCTATACAATAAACAAACCTGTCCCACTGTAGATACGTCATTCTGCATTACGTCTAAGGGTGGGTAGCAGTTTTGTTAAACGTATCGCAATGGCAATCCAGCTGAACGTTGTTCAGCTGTTTTATAAAACAGTACTGTTTTGAAAAGCAGCTAGAGATTTTGTAAAACAGCGGATTCTACAATCCATCTGCGACAGATATATATGGGCAGCGCGTTGAATAGTTCTACCCATATTCACTTCCGATAAATCAGTTATGGTACGCAAGATTCACTAAAAAGTAAGAAATAAAATAATTTTTAACAAAAAAAAGAACCGACTCCAAAAATCTTTCTGTTAGGTAAAATTGCACTAAAAAGTAATAAAATAATTGCATTATTTACTTACTACAATTTATACTTACTAAAATATATAAACCAATGATTTCAAAAGAACGCTAGTAATATATATGTCAATGATAAAAACGGTCATTTTCAATTATCGTATGATTAGCAATTTCCACTATTTTGGCATCTTGTTTGGCATATATTTTGAAATCACAGACAGACATTTCAATTATATATATTTTTATCTGGAGGCACGGTAGTGTCCTCGCCAAGACGAGCCGAAGGAAGCGGGACACTACTACCTACCTTTTCTGGAAGCGTTTCGTCGTATAATTTTGAACCGTCATAGCGGTGTCGGTCTGGACAATGCAAGAAAGCTGACTTTTTAACCAAGATGTAGGGTACAAGTATTAGGTTTTACTTTTACCTATGTGATAATACACTTAAGCTGCAGAGCATTCTTATTGAACCAATACAAGCAATCCAAACCAATCTTTGGTTTCGATTGCGGTGAAAAATTTGTTTGAATTATACCTTCTTGCGTTGAAATATCCAAAAAGATTACGTTATGATGCAGAGACCGGAGGTGGGTTTATTTTTAGTATGTAGGTTAGGTACCAACTTGAAACGTTTTGGGCGTCTCAGGTAAATGGACACGTCGATCCCGTTAATATTGGTTTACTGTTGTTGAATTTTAATGATGTACGACTGTAGTGATGAGAATTAACTTAAGATCTCCGGAAGCTGTAGCTATAGACTCGCCCTTATTTTCTAAGCGTTTGAGCATAAGGCGCTGTGTCGCCCGCGTAGGTTTGACGTAGGGTGTAATTAGTATGTGAGGGAGCCGGGAGGGACCGGGAGGGCAGCGTGTGGCGGCCGACGCAAAAGACCGGCGCGCGGAGGAGGCGACGGAGTCTGCGCATTGCGCGCGCCGTTACAGGCCTGCGCGATCCGTCATTCGTTCGCGGGTTCACGCCGCGGTGCCACCTCAACGCGTTACTAGCGCTTTGCTTACACCTGAGGTCCGTCGCGTTCGGCATCCCGTGCGTTGAGCCGGTCTCGTGGTGGTAGCGTGGCGCTGGAGCGCTTCCCCCTGATCCCGAAGCACGCGTGCGCTCGCTCGCGCGTGCGCGGCGCTACGTGCGCGCGACGACGGGCCGCGAGCATGCTAGGGGCACGGCGCTGCCGCGCGTAGCGAGCCAGGCCGTGCGCGCTATCGCCATGGGCTGCGCCTCGTCCGCCGAGGAACGCGCCGCCATGGCGCGCAGCAAGCAGATCGAGAAGAACCTGAAGGAAGATGGCATTCAGGCCGCCAAGGATATCAAGCTGCTGCTCCTTGGTAATGGAGCTTCCTCTATCTCTGTCTAGGTAGCAGGTGCGCGCGCAAGCCGAGTCGAGCTCTATTGACTGAGGCTTTTTAGCCGCCACTCTTGGCCTCTGCAATATAGCTGAATGCTTTCTGATATCATAAGGCCTAAAATGTAGGAATTATGTGACAATAATAGGTACCTATGCAAAATCAGCCCGCCACCGATGGCAATATCACAGATATTAACAATAACAAAAAATATAATAATGTAAGTTAAGTAACTACTGGTCGTTATTGAATTGGACAGCGTAACAATAAGATAAGTGTGGCTCGGTGAAGGCTTATCTACTCACTAGGTAGTTGATACATTATGTTGCGCTGCTGTCTACCAGTTGATCGCGTAAACATTAATATAAACTAGCTATGCCAATGTTTATGAAAACGCCTATTATAAAAGCCGAAGATGCTTTGGGTCAACAAGTAGGTAGAACGATTTCCACCTAATCCCAGTTTACTCTTAAAACAGGGTACAGTGTGTTACTGTAGCCTCAGCTAGCATCAGTACAACAGCTATGACATAAGTGTGAGACCTGTAGGGGGAACTTATTGCTAACAAAACTAACCTTAGGTTTACTTACCTAAGAAATCCAGTGTCTAGACTGGATTTCTTAGGTAAGTAAACCTAAGGTTAGTTTTGTTAGCAATTTATGAACAAGACGATATAACTATGGGATGAATTTACCATAAAGAGCATAAATACAGGCGTCCGAGCACGATTCTTTTTGTTAAAAGTTTTTATGTATTGAATTTTATCGTTTTATCAACACTTTATGTCAAATTTGACGTTTAAAATCGACAAACGTGTCGACAAAAAGAACCATGCTCTCACCGCTGGTAAGATTCTTTGTAGAATTCATTTCATCATCATTACTGACTTTCACTGCAGCGATACATAAGGGGTACCAATTGAAGTACCTAAATATGTATATATCATCACGCTATCGCTCATAGGGGCCGAGAAGCGCTATATCTTTTCATTATTAACTATACAGCTAGTCAACCAAGTGGTATGAAACAAAAAGTCTAAATGTGATTGGCATTATTACTATAATACCATGATTATTACGAATAAAGGAACACAACTCCTATACGACATGATGCCAGGTTTCAAGAAAATAATGGGTTTAAATGAAAAAAAAAACTTATGTCTTACCTTAGGACATTAGGTTTTCTACGTTAAAGCAGATGCTTATGAAAATTGCAAAGTGCCTACGAGTAGATGTGTATGAAAACAGCAGATTTATACAAATGTTTACGCGATCAACTAGTTTTAATAGAAGCGCATCATAATATAACAGCGAGTGGGTTAATATAGATAGGCCTTGGGCCTTCACAAGGAGCGTTACGCTTTCAATTCAATAACGACTAGTAGTTATTAAAATTATATTATGTATTATTTTCCAACAATATAAAGAGGGACTCGTGGCTAAGTAATAGCCGCACACATCGATCAAGGTTTAGCTGCGCTTGCTGCGGTCGGTCGCACAGATTAGTAATAATTATATGTATGTTACGATAGTCGGTCGGAGACCTCCGTGACTAGAGAGCACGTTAAACTGTCGGTCCTGGCTGTCAAATGAAGGCATACGAGTGTGACAGTTGTTCCGGGTTGTCAAAAGCCAGAAAGTCTGACAACCAGTCTTACTTCGAGATATCATGTTACCCAGTAACTGGTTTATGGAGGTCAGATGGGCAGTCGCACCATGTAAAATACTGGTATTAAGATGCATCCGCTTAGACTGGAAGCCGACCGAACATTTTTATTATTTTCCATCAATTCAGAACCAACGTGTCCATTCAAGAACAACGGCAGCACAATGTATCATCATTATGATCTAGCGGAGTCTTACCAGATTAAGGCTGCACTCAATGGCCCCTCATATGAATGAAGAGCTGTTGATCTACACTCATATGAGGGGCTGTTGTAGATGGGGAAGTACGTAGGATTGTAAAGTGTGCTGCTAATCCTTAAATTAGTACCACGACCACTCTGGCAAGAGTGTATTGATGAAGGAGAAGAATTATTTTCTGACATTCACACGGGCGAAGTCGTGGGCACAGCTAGTACTAAGTACATAAAGTTAATTTGCGATAAATAGTTTCATATGTAGTCTCCTAAATTTAACATTTTTGCCTAAATACAATTGCTACACTAAACAATACTTATTAATATACTTCTCTCTAGTGAAGCACTAGGAAGCGGTAAAGAAAAAGTACTCTGTGCCGTGAATGATGGTTTTTGAGGTCTGTCATATAGTAATGTATGACGTTCAAAAAGTACCATTCCAAATACCTACTCTTATTTGAATAAACGATATTTTGATTTGACCGAATACATACCTAAATATCCGATTTATGTTCTTAGATTTTCAGTAGATATAATAATAGCACAGACTACTTCTAGTGATGCTTAGGCTTAATAGTGACAAGTTGCTATTGCTGCAGCTGAGATTGAAACAAGATTGGAACCATTTTTGGCCTCTTACAGATGTTTTTTGTAATGTGTGTCGTTTTTTTTCTCCTCTCACCTGTATATGAAAATAATTGTGCAGGTCCAAAATAAATCCTTTCATTCTTTCTATCAGTAGATATACTTACCGATTTATTAGAATATTTCGGAAATAGTTTTTTTTTTTTAACTTTAATAATAGAGATAAGATAATCATATTACCTATTCTCCAAAAACCATTAACCCGACTAGGGACACTTAAATTAACTAAAAAGTGAAAAACAAGTCAGGTGTTGACAATGCTGATAGCTCTAAGTAAGAAAAGTACCTAGTTTATGTAAGTAATATGGTAGTTAATTATTTACTATTTTCTAAGGAAAACACTGTAAAATAATAGACACGAGCAGGACTCGAACCCTTGACGTACCGTGTCATGGGTCTCCCAACTGAGCTAACGTGTCATTTGGTGTCCTGGCGATTTCTATTTAGCAATCATATAAGATTTCTAAAATATGGTAGCACATTATAATTCCATTCAAATGCAGCCGTGGACTAAGCGTTGTTAACTAAAAGAAGAAAACATTCTAATTTGTTATCGAGCAATATAGAGAATAAAAATAATGAAGATGCAGTAAGTAAACCAGTGATTAAAAATACGTAAAAAACAAAGTTACGTGGCACGGAGGTGAAAAAAAAACTTTTTTAGGTCCGTCATTTAATTTATTTAGATGCCTATTTACCCTACCTACTTAATGAGGAAATTCTCATGAACATATTTACTACAATGACTCGTAAACAACTGCAAAACAACCTTAACAGCCTTCTTTTATTTATTTTTCGCCCTTTATAAAATATACCCAGAATATGTATAAATATATTTAATTTTACCTAGGTACATCAATTTACATTTTCGCGATTTTATTACTAATTAAATTTAAATAAGGAAGGAAATAATTATTATGATACTATTTTTCTTTCGTGTGGTTACGGCTGGTACACATTATCAGCTAAACTAGTGTTGTTGCCTCTCGTATCGTAGGCCTTTCTGACTTAGCTTTTTACAACAGCCAGAACCGCCGGTTTATCGTGCTCTCCGAAACACGAAAACACCAAACACCCATCTACAGAAAAATCGCGTCAAGCATTGCTTGACCTCAAAGGTCGTTACTATAACGAAAATGGGGCGCCTCGCTTAATAAGTATTAAAATCTACTCTTGAAAACATAGTCTATTTTATTTTGACATTTAATTTAGTTTTTTTACAAAACTTTATTCCTGCAATTTTTGTAGTAAAGCATTATTCGCTGTAAATTAGATATCGTGAAACTGGAAGTTATTATATTGAAAATAACAGTAATAGTATAATTTTTGGCCCAATCATGTAAAATCGAATAAAATCTACAACGATTAAATAGTTAAAAATAGCGCCATTTAATATTTTGTTAAAAAATTTAGATATTGTCTCTGACAAATCTTTGATTTTAGCGCATTGCTCGTGTTCTCTTTCGTGTGTGAATGTGCCTTCACGCATGTGTGAGCGAGTCCGAACGAAGATTTCCGAACGCACCCGAACGTCAGTCGAGCGGGGCGCGGTCGCTGTCACGGAGCGGAGTTGGTGCTTGTCATCCGGCCGCCATTATCTCGTATTTAAACGGATTTGTAAAATCAATTAAAGTTTGCATTGTCGCTGCGTGTGTTTTGTGTTCGGTATAGTAATAATCTGCGAGAATTTTCGAATCCCGGTCGTATATTCAAAGATTGTGTGTTTTGGATTAGTACGAACAGTGTTAAGTGGTACTGTTAGGTTACTGTGTGTTGGGTGCTAACGTTGTGTAGGGTGGCTCCGGTCGCGCCGGAGCGGCAGGACGCGTGTGGAGCGCATGCAGAGGGAGCGGTGAGAGCGCGCCCGGCTCAGGGGTCGGGGCGGCAGGCGGCCAAGGAACAGGGACAGCTGCCGACATGGGGTGCGCCCAGTCGGCCGAGGAGCGTGCGGCGGCAGCTCGTAGCCGACAGATCGAGAGGAACTTGAAAGAGGATGGAATCCAGGCTTCCAAAGATATCAAGTTACTCTTATTAGGTACAGTTAGCTCTGTTATCAGGTCGCGATTTGTGGCCGCACCCATGTTTCACAATTGTTAGAGAAATTTTGGCGTCCCATTCAATTACGTGCCATGGTGTCTCAGAAAACAGTGTCATAACGCTCATCATGTATCCTATTCGAATGTTGCTCATTTTGAACGAGCAATAAAATGGTCAGTTGCTTTCACTTGAAACTAATCATTATGCCGGCATGCACGGCAGTTCCGTGCGCAAATGAAAGTTCCTATTTGCTTCTCATTTAGGAAGCATTTCGTGTATGTACCTTAAAATGTACCAATTTCTGTGCTAATCATGGATAATTTGTGTCGGTATCAATGTCATGACACTAATTTCACAGATTTTCCCTATCGAATTACGAAACATAATGTACCACGCGTCGTATATGACCACTAGATTCGTACCTACTACCTACCTAAAATGGGATTGATAAGATTGATGTGAACACATCATGTCCAATTATCACAGCTAAATAAACACACCCTAGAGTTCTAATTGTTAACATTAGCCTACTATCATAAAGTACTCATTTGTAATTTATATATTGCACATGAATATATGTAGAGGATTATTATTGAATGTAACATGTAATAAATAATATTCTTCCCTAATAATATTGTATATCAAGCGGACTGCAATTGTCTTACTCCACAATGCTGAAGATTCTAATTGGTATATATATAGTATAAACTTACCATGATGGTAAGGAGAGATTTCTATTAGGTAATCTTGTAGTTTCCCTGTTATTTACATGGATGACCTTGATGTGATAACATTTTCAGGCTTATAAAACACAAAAGACATCTGTTTGACAAAAGATATTAAACATGCAGCCTACATTCTACAGATGTTCAATTTGAATGAAAAACTACATTTGTGGTTCTTGAATAGAACTATAAGGTGATTCCCGAATGATAAAGTACACTTAAATTTTACTCAAGTTGTTTTAGTTATTACAAAACCACATGTAATGTTGTCAGTAAACAATCAACTAGTATTTAAAGAATTTTAATCACTGTAAACAGTACCTGTTGGCAGTCTGTTGAACAGTTGCCAATATTTCAGAGGAACAATGTCATTCATGTCCAAAGATAAATGGCACACTACTTATTTACATTTAAATACAATAACTAGAAGAAAGAGACCTGAAAACTTGAGATAATATATACCTATATTAAGAGAATAAAGAATATCATATTGTGTTGACATGGGTACAAATATTTTTTCCTGAAGGAGAAATAATGTGTTTTCAGCAATCTCAATGGCCTAAGGTATTTTATTTGTGCTACAAATGATACCAATTTTTCAACATGATAGGTATTAATTAAAAAATTGGGAATGGAAATGCTGTCAGTAACTCAGTTTCATATACCATCATTCAGTTGGGGTGTAAATAAGAGGGAATACAAAATGAAGTTTGAAATTACTTAAAAGCAGCTTGCCTAGATCTCATATTTAAGGTGCATTGACACAGTGCTCTTTATGATGTGTCATACATGGTAGACATCCTATATCTTCTCTAAAATTTTAATAATTTACCGAATTAGATTAATTTGTGAGAAATAGTTTCTTAACTGAAGACTTAGTCCCAATTCAGTACTTGAGAGTATTGTTGCAAATGAAATTTTGGATAATTTTAATTGAAATTATTAGTAGCAATCTTTACCTATACTATAAAATATGCATGCTATTCAGAGGCAATCACTTGAGTCATTATACACCTAGAATTAGTCACCAGTGTTGCTAATTCACAATGAAGTGGGCAGTTGGAATGATCAACAATTTATGTTTCTTTTTATTCATCATTTGCATCTATTACTACAATATACTTGTCTTGGTAATTATGACAATATTGGTATTATTAATAAATGTGTGGCAGCTGATGTTTGGCAGCCTTCAACTATCTCTGATACCAGTACTCATTCCAAATTCAGCTATAATCTTTATATCATAAGCTGTAACAAATTTGATACATTACAAGGTGTCATTTTTCTTCTGCTTATTTCAAGGTGTTGAGAAGTTTAGGTTTTTTTTACTTTTTTTAAACATAGAAACACATGTATTTCCATGAAGGGTTAATGCTAATTATTAAGTCCCATGTAATAAGTAGTGAGTCTATTGCCATCAACCAGTCACAATTCCAAACACCGGGCTGCTTCTGCGAATTTTTCTAACAGAAAATCCCAACACCACTTTGCCGGACCTGGGAATCGAATCGAAGACCTCATGCTCAGCAGTCGCGCCTAGGACCACCAGACCAATGACGCAATTTTTTTTTATTGTTGATGTTTTGTCTTAACATCCAATATTAAGTACTAGCAAGATAAGATTTTTGGGTGTTGTTGTAAGGAAAATTTAACCAATACAGCAATGTTTTGTGATCACATAATAGGTGAGGTGACCAATCACAATATGTGACAAAGTGTGTCAACTAGATATCTTGTGCTAGAAGTTAATTGAGGCACGGTTTTGTCACGGCATGCCTTCGTGGTTGCCGGTGCGTGTATATCTAGCCATGACGGGCATTTTGCTTTAATGAGCCACTCCTTACAATACCACATGTAGAGCTCACTTCAAAGGAATCCATACATATCAACAGTAACTTCGCTTTCTTGCTCTAAGCTTACGTTTGTCTAAGATATTATGTGTTATCTAAAAGCAAAAGCTCTGTTGTCATTGTATCCTTAATAATCAGAATTATTAGCTTTATTGGGACGAACTTCAATTAACGACATCACTCTTGAAGCATTTTGTAAGGAGTCTAAATGGCAATATGAAATCATAATTGGACCATTTGCCAAAAAACTGTTAAAATGTCTAGTCTACTCGGCATAGGTACTTTAATTTCTTTGTCGTCCAGACTCTTTTATCGTAATATCTTTCTAATACCATTGGTAAAGATAATGTGGATTCCCGACAGTGTACACCCGCTTGTTAATATAATTAAGTAATCATATTTCGACCGTAATCTAAATTTAACGCGATAATTTATAATCTTTTGCATTAGTCAATTATTCAATATCAATAGTATTATATTTATTGATACATTTTATATAATCCTTTCAATTGTCATTAAAATTGGATTTGACAAAGTAGAGACAGGTGTAAAGGTTTCTATCTGTTACACAAGTTATTCGTGAATAGGCAAATATTATTAACATTGAAGAGACGGTCGATCGGATATTACAGACAGGTATTTTATCATCCAATCGGCATTCGAGTACGCGACGATCTTATCGTGATGATAGTAGGCAAAAAGCCCCAGAAGCGACGCGAAGCGTCGGCTCATCCTGTCATACTAACTTTATGTCACTATTTAATCGTACCGGGTCATAGGAAAATAATTGTATGTTAAAGTAGCTATAATATAAATGTAGCTGAAAACTATCAGTTTATAGTCTCATTCCCCGCAGGTCGAATTAATATTTAAGATCTAAAACGGCGATGTAAAGTAACGTACCGTTTAATCTCTGACCTCATGACCCAATCACAAGATCTGTTCGAGATTATTTCAAAATATTTCGTAGCATTTACCATTCAGTTAAATAATCCAATATAACATTCACTGTTTTAAAAGTTTATTATATTAGGTGTTCGTGGGAATACTTTCTTGGCACGCGATTACCATCCACTTTATTGTGAAAGTTTTCTACTGTGAATATAAAATATGTGATGATACCTTTTATTTTGACGTATGTATGCATTGTCTTTGAACGTAGCTATGTATTTTGTTTTATTTAAGCCCAAGAATCAAAGGTATGAATGGCCGTACTAGTTGCAGTGTAGAAATCAGGACTGCACTTGTAGTGATAATATGTATATCGCGGGGGTCAGAGATCGGCCATTCCCGTTGGCGAGCCAATTAGTGCCAACAGAGGTCATGATACTTAGAACCTGTATTTGACAGGGTTCGTTTTGCTACACCCACGTAATTTGGTCATTTTATTAGTCAATTAATATACTACGTATCAAAAGGATGGCGAATAAATATTCTGTAGTCTGTAGTAATTACTCTTACATAACTTGTTTTATATGTAGTCACATTTAATCTGCAAACGTAGGCAACCTAAAGTTGATTGCATATTCTCATCAAGTCATCGAAGGCTTGGTTACGTAGATTAAGTAGTCATAATCTACGCAACTAAACCTCATTAGTGTCAAAAAAAAAGGAAATCCCAAATTGTTTGGTATGCGCAAAGCTGCAAACACTGAAGTTTTTATCGATCAGCGTGGTAAACCCTTCGCACGTCTGCGTATAGTTTACACTGTTCACATTCAGTGTTGTAATGTATTTTTCCATGCTATTTTCATTCGGCGAGATATGCATAATGTGGACTGTTACAGTTTACATTTAGGCGGTAATTAAAAGTTTTTATATGATCGCGTGTATTATTGCGTGGTTTAGCGAAATGTCTGCTTTGAAGAAACGCAACTTTGAGATAATCGATAGCTAATTCCATTTATTTGTAAATTCTTAGTATCACATAATTGCAATTAAGATACCTTTAAAATAATACACCAATTGTAACACAATACCTACATAGGAACAATCCAAGTATTTATTTTGTATTTTTGTTCACAGGTGCTGGTGAATCAGGCAAAAGTACTATAGTCAAACAAATGAAGTAAGTACACAACCTATTTTATCTTTGAATGTATGATACCTACTTTATGTCTTGAAAAGGTTATTAATAAAATAAATATACCTAAAGTTATATAAATTGAATGAAAGCATTCGTCGAGATTCATTAAAGGCTCCCGATCGCTAAAATAATTCGTTTAGTTTGCCATTAATGAACCCCAATAGACTTAAAAGTAAGCATACGAGTACCACGCGAATCCTATTAATTAAGTTGTACCCAACTCAACAACAATATCAATCAGAAAATAAATTCTTTAAATATTCAAGATAAATCTTTGAAAAGCATTAACGCATGCTTAGCGAACTCTAAAGTTATTATATTAAATGGCAAAAGAATGCAGTCGCGAATAGGATTCGAACCTGCGCCTCCCGGATGAATACTCCAGGCGCTCTGACCACTAAGCCATCTCGACCTCTGCTCACCACCGCGAATTCTTCTTCCATATTTTAACACGTCTTATGGCGACGTGATTGCTATCAATTCAGTCCCTATACCCTATATCTTTAAATATGTAAAGCACTAAAAAGATGCTGATCTTTATATAAGTAAAACATAATACCCGGGCCAGAATGGCGGGGTTGGGAAACACCCTTCAACGTAGTAGTGATCTTGATATTCTTTTGGGTAAATTCAGTATTTAAAGCTAGGAAAGCCTGTATACTTCAAACCTAATAGATTTATTTTATGTCTATCAGCGGTTTGGCACGGTTCCTAAAGTTTTCCAGCCCTTAAAGGAAATTGGTTCTCTGTATCCTATCATATAAAATCGTCATCGGCTAACTAGCTATATAACCAACTAATGTTACGTTTTAAAATGTACTGTTAGATCTGTAAGCCAAATGAACTTTTCTTATTGTAAGGTAATCTGGATATTTGAAGACCCTTTAAGTTGCCCTGTCTACATACGTAATACTTGGGTAAATGGAATTTCTTAAAGTTCCTTATTTTATGCTACTAGACCTGAAAAATTATGATGTATTTGCTTGAGCTTATTCAGGTGCCCCGTATGAAGAGATGTAAATTGAATTTAGAAAAATTCAATAAAAAACATAGCATCTTTTTTTTTCAATTTTGACGTATAAGTTATGTTTATTTAAGAAGAATTAAACAAAGGTAATTATTAGACGATCATCTGTATCGGTAGCTTGGCTTGTTTTAATTACGTGTTTTTTTTTTTGGATTTAGTCTGTATTGCCCGGGTTGTAGCGAATGCAGGTTCTATCCCAGACAGCTAAATCCTTTAGTTCTATAGAAAAGAAAACGCTTAGTGCGTCTGTGAAATTAATATTAACAATCAAACATATTAATTTGGTGTTATGTATTCCGCCGCGGTATCCTTGTCGCATAATGTTATCAATTGTATTTATTAGTATCTATCTTAATCAATATTATTGTTTGGAGATATATATAATACTTCGTTCGATTGCCTGTTATCTCCCTATCTACTATCTACGACTTGTCAACAAGCGTTTTACATTTCGAAGATAAAAGATTACCGGCTGTATGAAACTTGGTTGCACTGCAACCTAGAGAATATTACTGTAGTATTATTAAGTAATAGATACAAATACATATTTGAAATTCTTGAGATATTCTTCCACAATTCTACGTAGATTTTAATTAGATTGTCTTATAACAATAAATGCCTTGTATTAAAATGTAAGTAGAAATCATGTATCTACATTAATAAATGTCAACTTTGTAAGTCCACTTGATAATTTTGTTATCACAAAATAAGTAAAATGTTAGAGAACATGCACCTAGACGCTAAATTACTAAGTAACGAAAACGTATATAGATAATTGTGTTCCTTTCTTTAGCAGTTTTGATTAGTCTGTTCTTGTAATTTCAAAGAAATAATACTTGTCGCCACCTCACGCTGTGAAGTTTTTGGATAAAAATGATGTAGGTATGTGACTAGGCGAGACTGACGTGGCTATAACGCTGCCAGAAGTGCATCATAGCCAGAGAAAATTTAATGTCTATTCGATGTCTAGAAAGTTTCAACTTAAGGTCGGCGCAGCATGTATTCTTCTTTCATACATACTCTCTACTTGTACTGGAATGCTGCTAATTGCCTATGTTTTATGAGCGGCCGCCTGCCTGCCTGACGTCAACCCTTATTGGGAGTGCTGTTGTTGGTGATAACCGCCACTAATACGATCTCCTTCTATCTAGCTATGTCATACCAAATGTGATCCATGCGCCAGGTTCTGATGTTAACCTACTAAGATTGTGCAGGAATTAATTACACTAATGTGCAAATTTAAGATCACTGTTATTAAGGTGTTGCTTGCTACGTGACGTCATCCGTGTCCCGGATGCTACAGATGTATGATGTATGTAAACACCGCTGAAATTTTAAATTATTTTATCGGTACGTGACGACACGATACGAGGTATTTTCATCAATCCTTATACCTACATGGTATTGTTCATGGTTACTATAAAATATTTACTATCATACATTTTTCGAGATAGCCGGAATATTGATCCCGTTCCCGCTTTATAATTGCATTTTTTTAAGTATTAAAATGGATATAGTATGTTATCCTTAAGATATAGACATATGCAATCGCGGACTTTTCTGTAGATCTATATAAGGCACACAACCACCATACATCATTTTGTTATATCTCAAAGGGTTTAGGCAGCGTTTTCGTTGAAAGCTCCCAGACAGATTATTTTATTCCGACACTTCCAACTAATATCATTATATTTTAGCCAATGTATACAAAAACTTGACAAACTTTATACTCAAAACTTCATCGAAAACCACTCTATCCATTGGTGAAAACTACATGAAAATCGGTGCAGTCGTTTTTGAGTTTATCACGAACATACAGACAGACAGAGGCGGCGGAGGACTTTGTTTTATAATATGTAGTGATTTGTAGATCCCATAAGAAGTTGCGGATGCCCTAAAACTCGGATTACCGACGTTGCGCGTTGGTCAGAAAGCCGCAAGCCTAAGGTGTAACTGTTGGTCACATAATCACATTTGACGCATGTCAGACGAGTTGTGGGCATAATTAACCACTGAGTGGAGCACACACAACCTTAAAGACGTTGCGGCAGGCCAGGAAGGAGATGACGAGATGATCTTGACACGTATTGGAAAGATGGGGTCGCAAAAAGCTCTAAACCGAAAGGACAAGGACACTTGGACTTGAACGGAGGGTAGGAAGGCCTTTGACCTGTAGTAAGACGATCACAACAAATTAAGATTCTCTCGTGTATGAACTATTAGCACAATTGTTTTCATTGGGCTAAATGAATTCATCACAGCTAGACTTCATATTATTGTCTATTGCTCGTATCTGCGGAAAATACTAAAATATCTATTCCATGCACATAAACGGTACAACTTGGTGGTCTTAATGCTATAGATATTTTCAGCCAGACCAGAATTTACCATAAGAGACTCCCTCTTTTTCTTCCCCTACGCTTTTATTAGTTTAAAACAGTGTTCGCAAGCAAATACAATATTTTTAATACATTTTTACAATTAACTCTATCATAAGATGCCCAAAACTTTAAATCTTTTATAATCTGACTTAGGTATTGCTCTTAGTGATAAAGAAGCATAATTATTCTCATAACATATATACAAACTTGTACGATATGCGAACAACGACAGTTGACCTATAATTTCGAAAACCGATGTCATATCACGAAAAAATGCCATTAAAAGTTTTAAACATATAGGGATAATATTAAATGGAAAAAGAGTTAGAGTTCGCTAAGCATGCGTTAATGCTTTTCAAAGATTTATCTTGAATTATAGGGATAAGTTACGGCTTTGCTATATTCTGATTTAAGATTTATTCAATGTATTTCTAGTTTTGGTCTGAATTGGTTATATTCTCGTTTGTCATTGCGCCTACCGTTCCCGACTTCATTATTTACTTAATTATGTACATGTCATTTGAATGTGTGATCAACAAAATAATGTATACAAAAAGATGTGGACAATACGAATGCATCATAAATATGAAATAAAGGCTAGAGATAAGAGTTACACAGTACCTGTATTTGAATCATACTTTTGTATTTTTGATTTAAGTTACACCGGCTTGAGCATTTTTATAATGCGATATCTCTGTATTGCATTCACATCGCCGTAAAACATGTCAGAACAACTATTCGGATTGATAAATGCCTGCTTCATAACGCACAGTCAGCGGCAAGACCAAGAAGGCAAGACGCTTCACACACAAATATTTTAAAATTAGAATTGAATACAGAAAGTAAATAGACAATATAGAAGATAAATTAAGAAGATTTTATTTATGTTTATACGACAAAACCAATTACACTGACATGAAAAATATAACAGATTACCATGAACATGATGTAAAATCGCAAAAGTATAATAATTAAAAAAAAAATGGCGTAATATATACGACAAACATTCCAAAAATATAACCTTAAATCATCAGCAAATAGATCCCAGTTCAGGACTGGTTGCCAGGAGCCAGGAGAGTATTGAGGGCATTCAGCATTTGCGGTATGGGGGACATACGTCGTGCAACCATGTTTCGTAAAGGAATCATTAGAATCTAATGCACTGTTTTGAGTGAATCCCAGACAAGCAAACATCAACCTCATTTGTGATTGCATTATGGAAACTGCATGAATTACAAATTTATTGCTAATTGGTTGTACATTCTCATAACGTTAATGGCTTCGTCATGAAATCACATTCGGTCGACGTTGGAACTTAACAATCTCGTTAAAATACCACACTATTGGAACTATGAATCACATTGTGGATCGATGACTAATACTAATTTACGCCTTTTATTAACTTGTTCCCTCAATTTGACCAATCATTTTTTCTGTGTCATACATAAACAAATATCTAATTGAGATAATGGTCCACCCTATATTATTTCTGTTGTTCTGGCGTAGAAGTATACGAAATGTATGTTATCATTTAAAATGTTTTCGGTACCGTAAAGTCAAGAAATCGAAGATATCAGACTACAGTCAGTTCCAATTACATAATATATGTTACCTAACTTGTTAATTGAAATGTGATTTTCTTTTTAACAGAATTATCCACGAAAGTGGCTTCACAAATGAAGACTTCAAACAGTACCGGCCGGTGGTGTACAGCAACACGATTCAGTCGCTCGTCGCCATCTTGCGCGCCATGCCCAACCTGGGCATCACCTATGGCAATAAGGACCGAGAGGTAAACGTCTTAGTTTTACTTAGAACTTGTCTAGTTTATAGTTTTCGAAGGCTTATATTAGCCATGACGTAATAAGTTGCTAGCCATATTATGCTCAATAATGTAAAAGGCTCCGTATTTCTGTGGCATAGAACTCAGTTCTAATCGAAACAAGTTGTGCTTAAATCGTCACGACTACTCCTTTAGTCGTATATTGTATCGATCATTTGAAAATAATTATAATCATTATGATTTATTTTTATAATAACAATTTTATGTCAAACTATTTCTTACTGCACCGCAAAATAGACAGTTCTGATGCATTAAGAACCAGCATAGATCACGTCATGCTATGCGGTCAACTAGCTTAGGCTGATTATCCATGCTTTCCATCACCAAAAACCAGGACTGTCCAATATTAACGAAGACAGTACTGGCAGTAAAAGTATAAACGCCAGGACAAATATGCTTAGAAAACGGAAATAAGAATCTTCATAAATATCCGAAAACGTCAGTAAACAGTTCAAATGAATTAATTTATGCAAATATGTATATCAATCGTGTACTAGTAGTTATTAGTATACTAAAATCAAAGTAAAATTCGTTGCGTAAACGATAAACTGCGTCGATTACGTGTCGGCTGTGTTCTATAAATAATGGGCGTTCGTCTGTAAAAAATAATGTCGATTGCATCAAAATCTACATTGAGAATAAGTGCTTGGGGGCTTCCGTTTGCCGCTAATGCTGATTACGAAGCAATTTGTAAGAAGGACTGAATAAACTGGAGTGTTATGATACTTATTGCATCGTAACCATTCGTACACAGATTCGTTTTAATGCTCACATTGAGATATAAAATAAAATTGTCGCATTCTACACTGAACATTTTTTACCGGACTGCCTCAGAAGGAGGCTGATATTAGGTTTTGTTTTAGTTTAAAAGTTTATATCAATAGAGTCTTTTAAACTATTGTTCAACTGTTCGTAATATTTTAGGGTTTTTGAAGAATTGATAATTATCTGCATCTACCCCGGACTTCGGTTCTCGTGGAATGTTCTCTCTATGGAGAATTGGAGATCAATATTGGGTATTCGTTATTCATAAGAGTGCCAGAGTCCGGGCCCGACTGCACTCTACATAACAGCTTATTGCATTATTTGCTACCTCTGTTTGCTATGAATATTGCTCTGAAATAAATACTACTGTTTTTGCAAATATTTCTTTTTAATTGAGAGGTAATTACTGAGTTTGTATGATTTGTTATCCGTGGTCTGTGATAACATTTGCTTTGATAAATGTCCTTCTCATTCTTGTCATGACTCTACTTAAAGGTTGATATTATATCTATTAATTAAATCAACATAAAAGCGTTAAGTTAATTTGCTGTCCATAGTAGGTATAAGAATACTAGACAGTGCTGTTGGTCCCATTCATCAACAAAATGTTAATAAATTACAACCAGATAAAGTTTAGTTCGTTAACGTTATTGTGCATACATTTTCGAGTTTTTGCCAACTTAATAATTTACAGTCTAACAGATAAGAGGCAATAAATGTGTAATATATTTGAGATAACATGCTATAATAATATATTATAATCGTAAGTAATATAGGATATTAGCCAAAAAAAAAATTGCTACCAAACACGTACAAAATCTGAACGGGATATATTGGCCTGGACATCGTTATCATTACAAGTAGGTAGGTACCTGTTAGGTATGTCAGACCGATAAGGTATCTCAGTTCCGTTCCAACCTGTTGAAGAGTCGTTCATGTCAACGTCATCGGTTACACAACGAACGAGAGCCTGCTTCTAAAAACTGTAATTAATTCACTCGTCACGAGATGTGACGCACGTACCGTTTCACATTGTACGTCGTAAACGGATCTTAAAAATCCTTGAGAGTGCGAGCAATAAAAATTATACGTTACATTTCCTTGGCGAAAGTCACGTAGTAATGCTAGAGACAAGATTAATGAACTAATCATTTCAACTACGCCTAATTTGCATTAACACAGGCTTCTATATTTTCTACTCAAATGTTAATGTCGGGATGGATCGATCCATTTCTATTAATTCTCGTAATGCCACGTACGTTCTACCGCCCCACCGTTCATTTTGCATATTGTACATATCAAGGCACCTATGTCGCCACTATGTAAACTGTAAATGACACCGTCAATGTAACCTCGTGCACCTATCTCGTTATGACTGTGAGGGACGTGAAAGCAGTCGACGTGACAGCCCTATCCGGCGCAAACATGTTAAAACAAAACCAAGTATACACGCAAAATAAATCATTTAGGGTTGTCTTTCTTTGTTTGTTCATTTTATACTAGTTTAGGCGAATTTCTTAGAATACTTAGTTCAAAAAACATGTTATAATAATTTTAACCTATGCGCTAACTATTTTCCAATGATTTGCAAACGGTTTGTGTTGGATAACTAACGATATCACAAAATAATTAAGCTAATTCCTCAATCATACGTTGCCAACGTTAACATTCTTTGTGAGCAACTCGGCACTGAAGCCGCAAAACTAAATAGAGTTCATTAAAATTTAACCGTCTGTGTGGTTTACAAGCAAAGCTTTAATGCTAGACTAGGTAACGAGCTAATGGAAATCGATGTATTTAAATGAATGTGCAATGTGGTAGCAACAAGGGTGGTGGGTTATTCCGAGGAGGGGTTGTGAATGGCGCGCGGCGAGGCTCCCGTCGTTGCCCGTACGGGCTGCACGCATGCGCATTCAGAGCCCCAACACCCGTCACAATTAGAGAATATTTCGCAGAAACCTCTGCAACCACCAAAAGCACAACGCCTGATGTACGAGTTATTTATTTCATAGCATGGTATTTTATGCCGCAATACGGCTACGAACGAACGAACTTTTATTAGGTACATTGAAACTTAATGATCTGGACTTCAACTGAACTCTTGTCTTCTTTATGAGTATATTTCATTATGGTGAGTTGTTAATAATAGTTATACCTACAAAGAGAGGCAACATGTCTTTTTGAGTATCTAAGATTTCATTAGTCCCAATTCTTTCACATAACAGTCAACGGATTGCGTAACGAAAGCATACGGTTCTCCGAGACGAGTTTGCTAAATGGATTACTAATCGGATTAGCGTATGTCGAAGATGCTCGGTCACTAAACTCCAATTGAGACGATATTGCTCTCCAACACGAATTATTATGACTCACGGTTGGAAATGGCTATATTTATGGCTTTTGAAGTTAAGCATTAGCTATTGTTGCGTGATAGGCACGTGCAACATTGGTAATGAAATAAATAATGAGATGTATAGATCATTTATCAATGTTTCAATTCAGTGGCTTGTTAACCGCTGTGACAGGTACGAGTTTGATACAGACTTGTACATCGACATCGTTAGGAAACAATGAGAATTTTCATATTATTCATTGAATCTTGACTATCTCTCAAAATGCTTAATTTATGCGATGTTAATAAGATTTGTATGCTGTGTGATTCAAATCTTATTTGTGTGTTATTAGTGACACAGAAAGCAGGAAACTTAGTTTCTAAAATTCTATTATTAATTTTCTATTATTAATTTTAAGCAGGAAACTTAGTTTCTAAAATTTTATTATATTTTATTAATTCCATCCCCTATATGAGATAGTTATTTTGCTACTAGTGAGTCTACTTTCAGAATAAGCGGAGTTATGTATGCAGTATGCACCATTTAAGACTTCACTACCATCAATGCAATCAAATTCAAACTTTTGACGTACCTAAGCCGTACTCCAATTACATGTTATTTTACTAAATTGTTATTAGATAATAGGTACTAGAGATCCCAAATTCTCAAGATAATATGTAGTTAGCAGACTAAGAAAATACCCTGTTACTATATTGTCTAGTTTTATAGTTTAGATTTTATTAATAGGTACCTAAAATACGTCGATTTTGCCACTGACTCACTCATCAGTCTCTAGGGAGTTCTAGAAAACTGGAATTTGGTATGAAGCCCGGGATTCGCCTACAAACAGCTTACACCTTGCAACCCCCATAAAGTATGGCTGTATCGCAGCCAGACCAGTTACTTAATTTCTTACCGTAAGTCTATGCGCTAGCCGCGGAACAGGCACGCCATACTTTTTAATCTAGATGTAGAGTTAGGGGCTTGGGATTACATGAGATCTGATAACTTTTTAAACTGCAACCTATTTTACGTGAAATGTTTTTGGTGGGATATATTTTTCAGTAAATCTATAATATATTTATTATTTTAGAGATCAAGGCGTTACTTTGCGAAATTCTCAAGAATATCGACCGTAGCAACGAACGAAACGTGTAAGAAAACTGCCTGAATTAGAAAGCTACTTTGTAATAATAAGCAAAGATATGCTCGTTGTACACGTAACGTTGTATAGGTACAATTTCTTTATTTTTTTAAGTTTAATAAAGATACGTTAAATTTAGATAATTATCGCTTTCAGGTAATTACTTTAAAGTTATTAAGAACAATCGATTACTTTTTACC
This sequence comes from Xylocampa areola, assembly GCA_935421205.1. NCBI lineage: Eukaryota > Metazoa > Arthropoda > Insecta > Lepidoptera > Noctuidae > Xylocampa > Xylocampa areola. Next base: position 11,467,243 of record OW285218.1, on the reverse strand, counting down.
TTATTTGTCTGCATCATCCCAGTATTCCCAGTAAACTAGTAAGTATCAAGAAAATACCCAAATAAGCGCCCTGTTACTCGTAGCATATATATCATCGTCTCCTTACGAAGCAACTTTAGTGTAGATTGCTGGTGAATCGCCACAGAACCTAAGCAGCGGCTTCTGAAGATACTGCTTCTTTGTCATTCATCTAGCTAATAATTGTATGTCTCTCGAACCTCTCAGTCGAATACAGAACCGTCGTATTTGTGTGTTCTCCCACTCACCAGTCAAAATATATAACTGTCGTCAAAGATCCTCTCAATTGCTCAAATGCCCGGTCAGGATCAAATATTATTGAGAAAGCGCCTTTTTATTTATTACACAAAATTTTCTATACAATAGGCAGGATTAGTTTAAAAAATATTGAGTTATACACTGCGTTAGCACCATTGTCGATGACATTACCAGATATTTAAGGAATAAAAGTTTCATCTAACATATTTGTTCCAGAGCGATGGCAAGATGGTGTTTGACGTGATCCAACGGATGGAGGACACGGAGCCGTTCAGCGAGGAGTTGCTGGCGGCAATGAAAAGGCTCTGGGCGGACGCTGGCGTGCAAGAATGCTTCGGCCGCTCCAACGAGTACCAACTCAATGACTCCGCCAAATAGTGAGTATATACACAGATATGTTGACGCAGTTACACACCATCGAGAATATCCCCTTCACCGTTTTAGGCAAGGGACAATTTAAAATACGCCCAGGACTACGAAAAGTCAGTGGTGTTGACAGACTAACTTTGATTTGCCAGTTTAACGGTCACATCACTATGTTATCATCATCATCACTGATTTTATTAAGAATGAGGTATAATTATACAGGCTTAATTTCTTATTGTTGTCGACTCAGTCAAATGTCTACAAAATCAAGGTGTCACTTTGCACTAGGTAGATTTTGATATTACATGACTTACAGCATCATACGATAACTACGTGCAAATGCAGATGCGATAGATATCAATGAAATAATTCAGTTTTCATCAGATTAAATAAAAGGCTTTATTTAATAATATGTCCTATACGCTACATCATTGTTACAAAACCTTAGCAACTACAAACGACCTAAAATCAACAATTTTATTGTGAATAATCTTTGTTTAAAATCTTTGGCAATTAAATCTACGTGTTACTACCACATTACGTGCTACTTAACATAGGAGATTACAGGCTAGTGTTGTTACCGTTTCTCTTGTGGAGTGCGAACTGCAACGGTTCGTTCGGTACATACGTTGGCGTCACACTGTATGTGAGCTCTTCGTAGTGCCACGACACGTTGTAACGTTGGAATATCTGGAAACAGTAAATTCATATTATGATCTCATGAAGTAAGGACATTTTTTTTTTTATTAATATATACTTGTTAATGTTTAGTTTCCCTATTGGGCAACTCACTGCTCGTCTAAAACAATAAATGTAAGTGATACCTAAGTCAATAGTATCTATGTTCTCTCTACCTCTGCGCAATCCTTCTAAACAAATCTTCCCAGATCCTGATAGGCTTAATTATAACAAAACCACAAATACAACCAAGTATAAAGAATAGACTGCCTCGTATGTATTTCTATTGTCTAGAAGTTGCAAGAGCGGCTGCTGGGCGTGAGGTCCTGTTCGATGCCCGGGGTCTGGCTCGACGAATTATTGTTGAGACTTTCTGTAAGGAATTCTCAGTAGCGTTCCGGAGTTTGGAATTGTGCCCGTTTGGTGGCAACAGGCCCGCCACCTATTACATGGGGCATTAACAACTGCGTCTTTGAAATGTGGCTATGCAACAGTACTCTGCCTAACCCTTGGAGGATAAAGCCGTAATGCTTTCTTAAGCAGATCTAGATACTAACCTTAGCCAGCAGTATCTGCAACTCTGCTTCAGCGAATCTCTTCCCAATACACATGCGACGCCCGAAGCCAAAAGGAAGCGATGCGAACGGGTGGATCCCCACTTCCTTCTGCTTGCGACACACCTCCGCTGCCCGAGTGTAAGGGCATCCTGACCCTTGGGTACCTTCGGAAATTTCCTTTGAATCCGTAGCTTCGTTGTCCCGAAGCCAACGCTCAGGGACGTACTCCTTTGGCGATGGGAAGTATCTCTCCTCGTTAGATAAAATGTAATGCGGAAAGACTATGTGCGACTGAAAGTATAAATGCTTTAATAAGTTATTTTATAGAAAGCCTTACATTTTATAAATAAGCATAACATTTTAAGCATAGCATTCTTGAGATAAACAAATTTACTGTCAACTTTGAATGTTCTTCCTTAGATCTCTCTCAAGCAACATGAAATTTTGCTCTCATGCTGTAACTTATGATTTTTCAATCTTCTTCTTATCGTGTGGTTGATGAACAACCTAGTGTCAGAGTTTAAACCACCTGTAGGTCTCTGACATGGCTTTACACACCATCGAGAATATCTCTCAAGTGTGTTGGTTTCCTCACGATGTTTTCCTTCACCGTTTTAAGCAAGTGATAATTAGAGATCGAGATGGCTTAGTGGTCAGAGCGCCTGGGGTATTCATCCGGGAGGCGCAGGTTCGAATCCTGTTCGCGACCGTATTCTTTTTCCATTTAATATATTAACTTTAAGAGTTCGCTAAGCATGCGTTAATGCTTTTCAAAGATTTATCTTGAAGTGATAATTATTTTATAATACACACATGACTTTGAAAAGACAGTGGTGCGTGCCTTGGATTCGAACTTGCGACCTTTGACTTGTCAGTCCAACGGTCATACCACTAGGCTATCACTGCTCTTATTTTTCTATAAGTCTATTTGACTTTTCTTACCCCTTTGGGTACTGCATATCCAGATATTACTGCGTCTGTCTGAATGCATCGTCCATTCCCCAAAATGACTGGTTTGATCCTGTAATAGTAAACAAAAACTTTCTATGTTTTTTTTTAACATTTTTCCTCACTGGGTATTAGGAATTTCATAAATATTGTTTAAAAATGGAAAACGCGAATGTGAATTAAAGACCCATTGAACTAAAATGTAATGAAAAATGAACTAAATTCTTAAAAATAACAGGTTCAAGGTTTGTAATGGTTCCTTAATTTAAATGAAAGAAAAATTAATATTAAATTTAAGAAAACGTTATTCGCACTGGAATAACAATTCCAATGTTATTTTCCTCAAAGGTATACATAATCGATTTTTGCTTTAACGATGAGAATAGGATCACTTATTAACATTACATAATACTCATATATCGTTATAATTGGTATTTCAATTATATAAATTGCTTGATTCTCCAGTGTGTTAATTTAACGGGAGGCAAGTTTTTGCAGCTACGCGGTACGATTACATTCTACGAATTCAAGTTCTTATAAGTATTAAAATTATAAAACTCGTCACCCCCATGTCAGTCATGAATTCTTTGAACTTATCAGTGCGTGTGGACCTGTACTGCTGTATTTACATAACTTGTTATATACACAAGCATTGTTACAGTAGACTTGTGCGCCGAGGGCCTAATAGCGACTCAGGTGCAAATGTAACCTGAGGCTGACCATCATCGGTCACGTTACAATAAGACGATACATTTGTATCAAGTTTTTATCTTAAATAGAGGTTAGTGTACTCGTGGTTCTAGGATATCTGTTATTAATGTTAATGTCATTGGAATCGGTGCAATAATGTTGTATAGGAGAAGGATGAATGTCAAGTACATCATAATAAAATTTAAATAATTTATATTTCGTTATTTTAAGTGGTATATGAGGTATAATACATATGGATGTGTAAATCGGGAAGGATATTTAAAATTTCCAATAAAAATATTCTGCGTAATATCCGTTTTATGTAGGACGATACGACGAAACCGCAAACTGTTGGGAATGGTGACTAACGTGCTAACAAAGACCTATTATCACCTTTTGAACCACTCTTGCTCACTGTACCTATGCGTCGAAGGCTCTAAGCTTAGCATTTATTAGCCTGATGCTGCCCGCGTAAAGTTACGCCTGACGGTATCGGCATCGGCTAATATTGGGCTACACCATTAACCTTTTAATGTAGATATTGTGCAAACTTCTACAGTGAGATACCCTCGTGAACCTACATAGCCGACTGTTAGACGCCTTTTAGATTACAATAGGTATGAAATACCAAAGTTAACAAGTAGACAAAAACATATTATTATTAAATTATAACTCACCGCAATGATTCCTTTATACAAGCTTTAAGATAAGGCAACTTATCCAAGTCCTTGCTCTTCATTTCTCTGCCTATAGGGAGATTTTTCTCCAATTCCAATTGTAATTTTCTCTGTACTCTGTCATTATTGGCCAATAAATACATGGTGCTAGCCATAGCAGCCGCTGTAGTATCCACACCTACCAATAGTAAATCCAAAGCCAATATTGTGGCTACTCTTTCACCAGATGATTTTGCTATTTTAGAGCATATTCCTTTATCAGTCAATCGTTTCAAACAAAGTGACCTAAAAGCGTCCAGAGCTTCGACATACGTTTTGTAAGCAGGTGTTGAATATATTCGCCATAATGGTGCTGAAAGTTCCAATACAGGGACGCTGTGGAAGAATCCATGAATACATCTAATAATTTCTCTCGCTTCGGCATCGTTATCTTTGAGACAACCCAATCTTGTCCCCAGTGCCCAAGCACCCACAGCTACAACAAAAATATATGTTATCTTTTGGAGTTAAATTACCGCTTGGTACAAGTTTATGCGGAAAAGTACAATAGAGTTCACAGAAGGTGTCGGCGCTCGTCAAGTACCACTTACACTCAAGGGCCCATTTGTAGAGTTCCGTGAGAAAATCTTTTGGCAGCTCACGATTATCGTCGAGAATGCATTCCATTCTGTAAAAAAATATTATAAGAATGTATCTCGCTGTATTTATTAGAAGATTGTTCTGAGCGATATCAAAATACCCACATTCGTTGTCCTAGTTGTTTTTCAAAATCGAATTCATTTAAAGCCCATATGTTAATTGCGATTCTCAATTAAATTCATCTAAGCGTCAAATATACCGCGTTAAAGTAAGTCAAACGAAATGTAACGTTTCTCATTGAATGAGGTTTGTTGTTCACAATGAGTCAGTAGCCGTCCGTCGCTCAAAACAAATGTGCAGACGCCGTGCGCCGTTGTTAAAAACGGGATGTGGTCATTAAACTGAGATTCCACACTCAGATCACTAGAGGCAAAACGAAGTAATAGACCACAAAATTACCGCGTTCATTTAGGAAAACCATGACCCTCATTTTAAACTATAATACAAACTGTGTTATTATGTTTTAAGACAAGAGTTATTAATTAAACACGTATTCATGGCAATTATTACCGTTAAACTTATTATTTCATTAATATAAATTTCTTGGCCATGATGTCATCCTTCACATAATTAAACGGTTCTCTAAATAGATTTTCTTCCACGTACATCTATGGTACAAGTCTTGATGTACTATGGTTCCATTATGATAAGAATGATTAGTCAAAAATTGTTTAACCATAAAAAATGAAAGCATAATACACACTGAAAGGAAAAAAAATACTGTTTTAAGACGAAGAGCAAAAGAAATTGCTGATACGACACATACCTTTGTACAAAATCGTTGGTAACTTTCTCTAAATCAGGCACTGCGGCCCTTGCTGCCTCTGGTGCTATCAATACTTTAGATACTTTGGATCTAAATTTAGACCACGGCTCACCATGTCTGAAGAAAACAAATAATACTTAAACACTATTTTATAGGTAACTGTCTTTATTGTTCCAAATATATGTTATCCCTTACACTCCAATCAGTCCAGGCTCGTTACCAAAAAAATCCTTTCTCAAGTCTTGCTTATAGTGGCTGAGGCAAGGGGCCTTAGCTCTGTGCGGCATTGAGTCTTCACGTCTGTATATCCTCGCTGTCTCTTCGGCGCAGAACGGAAACACTAAATCGGGATGTCCAAATAGTTTTGCCACTTTAGCTGCTCCTCCGGCGCCGGCCAATGCTCTCAGGAACCACAGAGAAACATCCAAGGCCTGGGTCCTCCAAGGATTCTTTCCGATAGCGAATCGCCAACTGTTACCGAGTATAGGCAGGGGCATTGGGCCCGGCATTACCGTATAGCACCGCGCGTTCTTCATCGCGTACGAATTGTTAATGGTTAAGCTTCAGCCCCTAAGTTTAGCACTATGGTGGAAGCAGTGGGGGTTACCATGTTACGTATTCATCGTCGTCGTTGTCGTAATCTACGCTATCCGTCAGAATTGACGCAGTACACACGCATGCGTACAAATAAATACAACCTGAACCTCGATTGCTGTTTCGTTAATTTTTTTTTATGTTGGCTTCTTTAATATATATTCACATGGAATTCATTCTTTCTATAAAAGAATCCTACGAACATGAGGACACACTGAATTCCGAACTGGTGCTTTCCAGTCTTTTGTCATATATTTTACCACGACTATGGGATTTAGATAAATAATATTAATGGGCGCAAAATATTAGTTTGAAATTTTTTTAAATATGTAGCGAATTATTGTCACAATTGTTATGACACTACTTAGAGTGTGGTTGTTAATATTAGAAACTGTCTAAAGGAAAATGCCAGTCATTGCTAGGGTTTCCAATTTGACTTGCAATATTATTTCGTAAACTATTTATCCACCGCTTAGAGCCTTAATAATAAAACAACCAAAAAATATTTATCTGCTAACTGCGTGGTTAATGAAGTAGTTAATACATTACCTAGTCATACAATACAGATAAATCGTTCAAACGCATGCGTAGCAAACTTTAAAACAATTTTTTTTTGTGGAAAGACGAATATAGTCCGGTCTTGAAAAGGATTTGAACCTACGCCTCCCGGATAAATGCTCCAGAGGCTCTGCCGACTAAAGATTGGTCACTGTATAGGGACTGAAAAGATAGTGATGTCTTAACCATAAGACGTATCAAAATGTGGAAGAATAATTCTGTACTATAGTGATCAGAGGTTGAGGTAACTTAGGTTGCAGAGCGCCTGGAGTATTGGTCCGGGAGGTACAGGTTCACATTCTGCTCAAAATAGTAATTAATTTACAAAAAAAAAACCGTACTGTATTTTTGCATGATGTTAAGACAACAAGCATACGTGAGATAAAATTGGAGTGCCCCGATCAAAACATTCAAATTAACTTTATTCACGTATTTAATTTGCAGAATGTCGACCCCATTTTGCAAATTAAATACGTGGCGATTAATTAAAAGTCTGGTATGATAACAACGTCGTTGTTACGATGATTACATTGGCACTCTGTGCCGTTTGTAATTTCGATAATTTCGTGTTCAGTGTTGATCTGTTGTACGTGATGACGTCAGTGTCATCAATTTGTCAATCCCTCGATGGAAGCTGGGAGCGGTGCTCGCGCGCCGATTGACTCGTCCGGTCTGCGTACTGCGTACATTTGTGTTTCTTCCGCAATCCCACCCATCTAGGGATCACTTTTAAATTCAATTGTGTCCTCGTTTATTCCAAATAAACCATCGTTCATCATGTCACACGTTTGGCAACTATTTTGTATAGCTTTAAATTCGAACAAGCTAAAAATGAATGTCTGTTACAATAGAATATTATCTTTATTCGCCAGCAACATGGTATACACACAATTCATATATTCATGTTAACTCATTATGTTTTCAACTTGCGCTCAATTTATAGTTCAATCTAAAGAGACATTTAAAAAAAGATTAAGTTATTTGGGCACTTATGCAACCAATGAAGGTTGCCCAAATCTTAATACAATAATTCTTATTTCTGCCTGGCGGTAGATATTCGATAAAATTCTGAATGTATGTTGTAAATTTTAATTTCTACTATAACTTTAATATTTCATAGGTAAAACTTCTAATATTACAATATACGGAATACTCTCAATACTACCATAAGTATTGACGAGTTGCTTGCGATAAAACCTAACAATAGGGTTTTCGTTTCGCTCAGCTGATTCCAACTTACGCAGAATAATAAATGGTTATTATTTATCTTACAGAATAATAATGATATACAGAATAATAATGATAATCCTATAAAACAGGAACTTTTGGTTGAACTGACTAGTAACAGTTACGATTTGTTCTTAGGCCACTATTGCGTGAATTGCTGCAATCACGTACTGGGTAATAAAAATACTCGGATACATAGTGCACTTTTATTCGATCTACTACTAGGTAAGACAATGTGAAAAAATGAGTTCCAGACAATTTTTTTTTTTTTTCATTTCTAAATCGAGACCCAAGACCCGAGTTCCTTGTAGTCCTAAATGTATTATGGATTTATGCACAGAGGTGTGGGCTGCATAAATGCATAATACACTAATGGAGCTTCTTCCTTTCTGCATGTTTCGCAAATACTCTATGTAAAATTTTGCTTCTATCACGGTGCTACTTGTGGCTCCAATGGTTCTCCTACGAAGAGATCTATTGATGCCTGTCTTTAGCAATAAAAAAAAAACCCCATTTTAAGAAATATTGGTTTATGTTTACTTCCAGCTTTTTCGCCGTTCTATGATAGATATCTCTCGGAGTATCGTAGAACTGATGTACCACACAGTAGTCCGTCAGTAACATGATAAGGATAGTTGTTTTGTACTGGGTGGCGTGAATCGCGGTCGGCGGATGCTCTTGCAACAGTAACAAGGATCCCTTTGTACGCGGTTCAACGCTCGTATCTCTGTCTCTCATCAATCATGAGGAAAATCACATACTAAAAGTACGTAATAGTGTATGCGAAGAAGCTGTATGTGAGGATCATGTTATTTATTCAGTAAGATATCGACTATGATAGATTTTCTAAAATGTGTAAGCAATCGCTGAGGCATGTTTTTAACACGCTTTTATTAGCTTGGTATGTATCTGCGTATCTTATGAATTTTTGAACGTGATTTTCACCTATTTTAAAACGTCGGATTGAATTGAAACTTCGTACACTTATGAAGGACCGACGGCAATACAATATTTTTTTAAATTTGTCCATCTATCCTGATCAGGATCTTCAGGATTAACGATTTCAAGACTAAAAAAGCAAATTAAATAATAGTTAAAAAAGAAAAAACGTTTTATAAGTAGCCGAACTAAAAGAAGAATATAACTTAGTTTTTTTTGTAATTTTGAATAAAATCGTAATGAAAAGCGTTATATATCTTAAAAAAACTTATAGGATCACTTTGTTGTCCGTCTGTCAAGACCCTTTATCTCGGGGTCGCGTGGAGGAATCTAGTTGAAATAAAAACCATATATTCAAATCTACAGTCCCTCGATGATGTGAAAAACTCAAATTTCTAAGTAAAGCCGTGGTTGCATACCATTATAATTTTGTAGGGGTTACTGGCACCCACGGTGACCCACATGTTAAATAGGCACGCGACCACGGCTTTATTTTGACCATTTTTATACCTGTCCTGATTTCTGCCTAAAATATTGGGTTGGCACAAAAGTAATGAGACACTTGGTTTACGTTTTATATTTTTTTATTATTATTACAATACAAAAAGCTTAGTCAATGATGTAATCACCATTAGCATCTAAGACTTCTTGCCAACGATCCGGCAAAGTTTGGATGCCTCGAAAAAGTTGTTCAACTCCGCCTGTACATCATGGAAATCATTAAATTGTTCACCCCGCAAATGTTGTTTCAGGGCTCTAAACAAATGATAGTCTGATGGTGCGAGGTCTGGAGAGTAAGGTGGGTGGGGTATCGTCTCCCAGCCCAAGTTCTGCAGCTGGTGGCGAACGGTAGATGCGACGTGAGGTCGAGCGTTATCATCTAGTAAAATTACATTGACTCGTCTTCGTCGTTTTTTCTTGATAGCAGAAGTTAGTTCGGTGAGCTGGGTTGAATATTTGTTAGCGTCTACAGTTTCATTGTGTAATAGTTCATGAAACAGCATGCCTTGCGCGTCCCAGAAACAGCAAATCAGAACTTTTAAGCGGTTCTTTTGACTCAGCTTCGGTTGAGTTGGTTTCTTCTCGAGGCAGCCAAAAAGTACGACGTGTAGCGTTCTCATAATAAATCCATGATTCATCTCCCGTAACCAGATCAGATTAAAACTCTTTACGTCGGGGTCGCAGCAAAAGTGATTTACAGATGGTGACACGGACTGCACGACTGGCGGCGGTAAGGATGTGCGGTACCCATCGAGCCAAAACTTTTCGATACCCAAGCTCATGCAGATGGTATTCCATAGCGTGGTGACTGCAGTTAAGTGCTTCCGCTAATTCACGAGTGGTAGCATCCGGATTCGACTCCAGTTCGCGGCGTAAATCGTCATCATTGAATGCAGGTGGTCGTCCTGAGCGTGACTGACTTTCAAGGCTCCTGTCTCCTGATTCAAAACGGTCAAACCATCTGGACACCGTGGCATGGCTAGTGCTTCCAGCGCCTAATGCAGTGTTGATATTGTCAGCCGCAGCCCGCGCACTGTGGCCTTACAAGTACTCGTATAAGTATAGTGTTCGAACTTGTCCACCGTCCATTTTTCTTCAAACTGACTAAACCAATCGCGAGGGCGGCTTTATATACCCTCACATTAGAAGTACCTAGAATGTTCTACAACATATTAGAATATTATCGAAAACAATTAACTTAAGAAAGGTAATGTATAGAATTTTGAAGAGTGTCTCATTACTTTTGTGCCGACCCAATATTTTCTTATTTCGTACATTTTAGAACACTTTTGTTTATCCGTAGTCGGGTAACAGTTTCTTAAACTTATTTTTTATTACCATAAATGCTACATGGGCTGGTAGGACGCATACTGTTGTATACAATCGATTTGCAAACTTCACTATTACTTCACCGTTAACCATTGGCTCCGTACTCAATTGGCGAAAAATTACGTCTTTGGTGGCCTGTTGCGTTGCATTACTGATACACCATGTGGAACTAAGTGACACCTGAGGGCTTGTGGAGTAACTCAATGCAAAAAGATGTTTATTTTGGGAATCTTTAGTTCATCTAGAGTTGCCGCACCCACCGCGCTATTAATTTAGGTTTCAAAAATAAACCTCTGATAGTGTTCCTTTAAAAATGTCGATCACATAAATTAGTTGCTGACTTAGAGCTAAGCTAGAAAATAGAATACGACATCAGTTAACAATTAATGAATACCCATATACTTGTATATATCATTTTTTTATTCTGACGTGGGTGAAATGTGACAGGGACTGTTCAAAACTGATACGGTAGACAATATAATAGTTTATGAAACTACTATGAGGACAAAAAGCGCCATAATCACACAAGAAGCGTTAAGACTATAATAGTGATAAAGGAAAACTGTTTTACTTAATGCGTTTTTACCCTCGAAGTAATAGTTTTTTTCTTTACTCGTGATAGTTTTGTAGGTTAAACTGTTGCATAATCGGCCCGAAATCTTGCGATTGTAATTAATAATAAGTAATTAATATTCGATATTAAAATTGATTTTCGGCAAATTATCGCTACGTTGTGGTTGAAATACCTGTGCTGTGCTATCAGTCAGCGAGACAACTTACTCCGTTACGACCCTTTTGACAGGAGCGTTACATCAGCGTTTTCATGTTCTACACGTCTTGCTAATGGCTCTTCACATTCAGCATGGGCGATTCAAACACGCGAAGGAGTTATGACATCGAACAATGACAATAAAATAATATGTTATTTACATATTGACATGTATTGTGTCCATAACGTTTACACGTAAAACAATTGAGAATGTATCGCGTGTTCGCGATTGCAACCGCTATAGCAACTCCCACGTCTATGGCCCATGGCGCGTGGCGCAAGGAACGCCACCGGCGACAGATTTATGTACCGATCGCATGACGCCAGCGCTAATTCCGGAAGCGCTTCGTAGCACCACCGGCTACTTAAGTCCTGAACTACCTACGCCTTCCATCTAACTCGGTAACACCTCATAAACCCGAATCGACGCCACTTTCGTTCGGGGTAGGTAATGTGTCACCGCTGACTTTTATCGGTGTAGTCACACCATTGCGTAAACTTTCAACCAAAACGTTCACCTTCCCAACTAAACAAAGAGTGTTACGTGTAGGGTTGTTCACACTCCTTTCTCGTTTTTAAACATTCTTTTTATAGAATCTGTTTCCACTTTAGAGCTGACAAGTGTTTCGTGTTATGGACGTTATAAACAAAGCTAGCGAGTTTGGTGTATCCAAGCTGGGCCCAGATATAGAAATAATTTAGTCGTTGTTTGGAACGTATGCTTAATTTTCAACACAGCTCTTCTGGAAAATTGTCATATCCTCTCCAATTAAACATAATGGATTGATATCTACTTATGACGCTTTGTCAACTTATCCGTCCAGCTCATGCCAATAATCTCTAGGATCAGTATATCGCTAAAAGTGCCATTGTCTTCAGGGCTATACATAATATGTACTACATATACAATATTAAGAATCAGGAAATAATTCTTGATTGCCAACGCTTGCAATATTTATAGTGAAGCAGCGAAATTGGTCGATTTTCGTGGACATAGACGTATCCCTGTGTGCAAATCGGCTGTGCGTGACGTGATCACGGGTACGCGTCGCTTCGCCCGTGGCTCGGCCGTCGGCGTAGCGCGTAGTTATCGAAAGGGCTCGGCTCGGCTCGGCGTGCGGCGGCGCGCAGCGTATTGATCGCGCGGACCTGTTGCCGGGTGGAGGCCGCGCGCCCGTCGCCCGCAGGCCGCTGACGCCGACAATACCACCATACATGGATTTTATGCATTGCAATCAGCACATACATTTCATCAGGCTAGTTAAAACATATCTCCTTAGAAAATATTCAGTACTCGATTCCCATACAAATGCATGCATCATATTTATGTCTTGTACTAAACGCGATGCAAAAAAAAAATGAATGAACATTAGCTTTTCTTTTCTCCAAATCCCTACTCTGACGGCCGCATTAATGCCATGTATTTTGGGATCTCGAGAAAGTAAGAAAATCGATACTACTCGAGTTTGTCACCTTGCTTCAATTTCGCTATAAGTTGCGTTGTCATCAATAATCGACGTTCAATACCACCGGCGCGGCGTTCAATGGTATAATGAAATGATTTCGGCTGCTCCAAATGTAATTCATCCTTGTTTACTGACCCAGTTAATGTTGACAGAGGTTTGACGTCAGCAACGCCCAGGACCGTTGCGAAAAAGCGGCAGTATGATAAACACTCTGGTAGAACATTTAACACATTATGTATGTTGTGTTTATGATATGTTTTAATTATAAGAACACTCTTCGAGAGTGTTATCGGTGCTCACCCAGCTGCCAATCTGATATTATATAAGTACGATAAAATTTATCAAAATTAAGAATATTCTTTCTTTTTTTTTCAAAATTATTTGATTCTGGTTGACATTTCTTGGTAAAAATTATGATATGCAATTATTTATTTATTGTCAAAGGTTATAAGCAATTTCCTATTTTAATAAAAGCACAGGTGTTTTAATAAGGCAATGTAACAATATTTATGTATTCATTCTATGCATTGTATAAAGTCCCATAGCTGCAGTAATTCTCGCACTACGACACTTTACCAGCTGTAAATACTCCGTTGGAACTTGGAACGCTACAACCAACTGTTTCTGTACATAACATAAAATATTTTGTATTTGCAAAAGCTTCCCTCTCGTAGTTAAGTAAGGATCTTAGATGTCCTTTCTGTTGGCACCCGTCCAAAAACGCCAACAGTTCCACTGACATTGGAACATAATATCCCCACTTGTTATTCCCGTAGCACATTCAAACTTACAAGGCGTGAAATAAGATGAAAACTTTACAAATGTGTCAATACGTATGTTTTATCTCTGCGTATCCAATAAGATAACGCCTTCATCGTATAATTAGCTGTTCGATGTTACAAATTTCCATGATTTGGTTAAAAAAATTGGATTGCTTAACGCAACTGGGCAAAAATTATGCATGGAATATTAGAGGTTGTGAACCAGAACTCACTTCTAGAGTAAAACAAATATTCTATCTTATAGCGATCATTATCTTCTAAACTGAAGATGATTGCTATCTCCATGTCAGCCCTTGCTTCTGCGTCGCTAACTTTAACTAAGTTCGGCTGTTCTAGGTTTCTGGCAGTTTGCCAACGATGTCAGATCTGGAATGTATGTATACATATTGGCCTTGAATTGCATTTATCTGACACCGATCATGACATAGACCCAATTGTATGTTGCATAAATCATATTGGATTACAGTTCATGTTTTTACAGACAACTTTGAACAGATCTAATATTAATTAAAGCATTTATAGCTCACTATAGTTACAATGATGTGTAACTTATATTTTTATTTTCTGCTAACATTTCTTTATTGCAAACAATCTACATGCCATTTCAATTACACATCTGACTATTATTCGATTTCTGCCCTCCATTGTCGTTCCTTTAGGCTATTATTGTGTAGTGGCCTTACTCTCCTATTAACTTTTCCTCTTTATCGAGTGCCCTATTCGGCTCTACATTGAATCTCTTACATTGATTGTAATAAGTACGAAAGTGTTATATTGAAATATCGATTTTCTTAAAATCTTATTCCTCAACATGAGAATCTAATACGAAGTAACATTAATTCAGTTCTAAGATATTATGTTGATTCCTTTTTACAAATCCGAGTTCAGATAAAATCATAATCACCATAATTACGACTTGGAATGGTTTAACGTAACAAAGTTTTTCACTATACTAAAGCTTGCGTGTTTCGTCGACGTAGTTTTTCATCTAGGTTGGTAGTTACCGGTATATCGTGTCAGAGTTGGTCGTGCACACGAACGTTCACTACGCCACCAATACATGTCCACTTGCAATTAAACCTAATTGTAATGTAAATTTTATAAAACTCATTATATTATGTACTAAATAATTAAAATTTATTAGTGTTGCAATGCAGATTTAGGTTATTTTACCATTTATTATATTTTATAAATTCTTGTAGTATTTTTTACCATTTAGGACACTAAAAGCCTAGATTAATATTGCCAAAAAAATTAAAGTTTTCCCTCAAACTACAAAAAAAACCTTGATGGACCCTGGATAAATGTCTTCAAGGACGTTGGTTTGTCGCTACGATCCTCAGGCTGTTAATTTCAGCCAATATTTTTGTAAACTAGTCACTAGGTCAATACACGTGGTTCTTATGTTTAAATTTTAACTAAAATGAACAAACACTGTTGTAAAACATAACATAACATAGTATCACGCCTGTATTCCCCGAAGGGGTAGGCAGAGGTGTACACAGTTGTACACCCACATTTCACCAATGCTGTTATTAAGTCTCATGTAATAGGCGGTGAGCCTATTGCCATCTACCGGGCACAATTCCAAACTCCGGGCTGCTACTGAGAGTTTTCCTAACAGGATAACTCAATAACACTTTGCCCGACCCGGTAATCGAACCCGAGACCTCATGCTCAGCAGTCACGCTTGGGACAACTAGACCAACGAGGCAGAAACACTGTTGTCTTGTCAAGATCGAAAAAGTTCAAAGTCACATTTATTGGTACAGTGAACCACTTGATGGCGTCACAGTACAGACTGAGTCACATAATTGTCTCATCTCGTGATCAATTGACATTGGTTTCTTTTTTCAAGCAATTCCAAGCTAATTTCAACTTCATAGTTACTTAGCACTAGAAAAAAAGTACAGCTTTAAGCACAGTTTTAGCTTGGATAAGGAGAGCCTTCTTATTTATCCTTCCTTACATGTGTAAAAACCTTAAGAACGAGTTAGTCCTAGCTTGTTCTTGCATAAGAGAAAGTTCTCATCATTTCCGTAAAATTCTTAGAAACTGCAATCCAGTGTTGTATAGGGGCAGGTGCTAGTAGCATTAATATCATCTTAATTTTACACGATGCCAAGCAATGCTATGTCTATGAGATTATTTATCAATGAGCTGTTCAATCTGAACATTTACGAGAGAAGCCAATGCTCTGTGGTATAAATTGCACGTGTGCCAGCTTCTCTCAAGATGAAGGTTGTTGATAAAACGTCATACTAGACTAGTTGCATCCAATTCCTTTAAAGTACATTTTCATATTTATGAACGAATATTAAATTAAGACATTAAATTTGTTGATTTCCTCTTCAATACGGAGATATACAACAATACAATATAATTATGAAAACATGTTAACAATATTTATTTTTGTTTTGGTGAGCTATACTGACGTCTATGAAGGTTGCTTAAGTATACGCAGGCAATATTTAAGTATAGCGTGTTGTCTACGGCTCATAGCTCGTTAATATGTATGCGGCGGCGCGTCGCCCGGCGTCGTTTAGCGTGGTGACTGCAACTAGTGGCCGGCCGGATGTCTGCTGGTGTAGCTTGCGGAATAATCAATAAAACTTAGCACTGTTTATTGAACTTAATGCTTCCTATTTAATAATGATTGCCTACTACGCGAAACGTATTGTAATTTAGAATTAACATACACATTTTGATTCTATAACCGCGTTAACTTCTATCCAAATTATATTGTCTCTAGATTTAGATGCATCTATTTTTTTGTTATTATTACTTGCTTTGGGATTTCCCACAATCATGTTCCTTTTAAATCGTTCCGGTTAGTGATATATATATAGTTTTCCGGTTTGTTTGTTTTTGTCCATTTTTGAGTGTGCCCGAGTAACTTTAATTGAATCATATTATACCACAATAAAAATTATTACCTTTTTCGTAGTATTGTAGCGAGGAATATCACCTAGAAATATGATATTCAAAAATGAATTCCAGGCCAGACTGATTGCAATCGGCACATAACAATACTGAATTTAATTGTTACCAAATCTGTATACAAATATTTGATTGTCTACAGTTCTACACTAAAGAGTACGGCAAGAGTGGTGGATGCCAAAGTAGAATGCGTGAATGGTACCACGTACGACTTGAACAATATTTGAATATTAGTTTTGCGAATAATTAATTAACTAAAAGCATATACTTAAGACAGTTTATTGTATGTCGTTACGGGTTTTTAATATTTAAAATAATATTCTTATCATGTGATGTATGTAAAAAGGATCTAATGTTGTAGGTAGCATGTATATAATCCTTGATAAGAAATACATTCGTTTTCAAGAAACCTAAGTGTATGAAATGTTGACCAGGGATATAAACACACAATATGTTTTGGGGCTCGTACATACTAGCGACGACTGCCACCAACCTCACGGGTGCAATGCAATGCATTTTTCGTGCAACTAACATCTTACTAGGTCAAGAATCCAGCACAAATCTCTAAGACGAGGCTAATGGAGTCTATAATTTAATTAGTACTTTAAAATCCATATTTTATTTCGGGAAAATGATTATATAATTTTAATAAAATATATAACCGAAAATACATTCCTACAAAGCAAGAGAGCCTTTCAATTATTTAAAAAGCGGTAACCACATAATGCATTATATTATCCACCCCTGTAACTACCACGAAAGATTAAATTTTAAATCAATTTTATTTTCTAATTTACTAAGCAGGTTGTTGATTACACGATAAACTTGAAAGGCACGTTTATCATGAAATATGTGTATAATATTCATAATCGATTCTTTTATACATATACAGCGCTGAAGATTTCCAAACAAACGGAAAAAATGGGAGACCTTCTAGTCTATACTCGCGACAATCTAAAAACTCCGATTTGACGTTCCTTTTTTGAGTGCATTTTTTCAATATATTAAACTTGAGGTTTACGAATGATACTCTTTGTAATAGTGTATGGGGAACATAGTAATTCTTTAGGACTAGCTGTGCCCCGCCCGGTTAAACACTTTTGTATACGATTTAAATAAAATCTTATGTAAAAACCTTGTCCTGACAATGACGAACACAACAAAAAAAGAATTATCCAATTTGGTGCATTCGTTCTCAAGTTATGGCGTGACCAAAGGAAATAGGGATTTTTAAATTTTGTACGTAGACGATCATATAAAGGTAAAATGAGAAACGTCAAATCGGACTTCTTAGATTGTCACAAGTGTTGAGTGATTAATAAAATAATTTTTAACAAAAAAAAGAACCGACTCCAAAAATCTTTCTGTTAGGTAAAATTGCACTAAAAAGTAATAAAATAATTGCATTATTTACTTACTACAATTTATATAAAAATATTTTTTTAATTTTAGAGGATTCTGAATAAAATCAATTTATTAGGACAATAATATACAATTATTATTATTTTTGGAGTCGGTGCCAGACAAACTTTAAAAATATTTAGGAAGTTTCCTAAAATTTAGAAAGTATATTTAAAGGTACATTAACCATCATTATTTTTACGGTAATGTATTATACCTAATTGAACCTATTTGCAAATGAACACAACAACTGCCTAAAGCGAACGTAATACGCTACTTCATGAATGTACTTACACGTTTATTATCCTTTACTGGCACCGACTCCAAAAATAATAATAATTGTATATTATTGTCCTAATAAATTGATTTTATTCAGAATCCTCTAAAATTAAAAAAATATTTTTATATAAATTGTAGTAAGTAAATAATGCAATTATTTTATTACTTTTTAGTGCAATTTTACCTAACAGAAAGATTTTTGGAGTCGGTTCTTTTTTTTGTTAAAAATTATTTTATTTCTTACTTTTTAGTGAATCTTGCGTACCATAACTGATTTATCGGAAGTGAATATGGATAGACCTACTTAACGCGCTGTCCTATATCTGTCGCAGATGGATTGTAGAATCCGCTGTTTTACAAAATCTCTAGCTGCTTTACACAACAGTACTATTTTATAAAACAGCTGAACAATGTTCAGCTGGATTGCTATTGCGATACGTTTAACAAAACTGCTACCCACCTTTAGACGTAATGCAGAATGACATATCTACAGTGGGACAGGTTTGTTTATTGTATAGGTATATTAAATGGATAGTAACCATTCAAGTAAAAAAGCGATACTGTATTCTGATTTGACTTTCCGTGGCTGGGTCGACGGAGCCCCGCTTAGCGGGGCTCCTATTTTGTGTCCGTAAGGTTAGAAAAAACCTAAACACGAAGAGGATGACGGGGGCTGTTCGCTCGCTACGCTCGCTCACGGGCCCCCGTCATCCTCTTCGAACCTAACCTGTCCGTGTCGGGGTACACGAAACTCCCGAGCTCGCTTCGCTCGCTCATGGATCAATTTAATTTATTTTCTTTCATAATCCCGATATATTGTCGACTATTATAGTGGTTTAGTATTTACGTCATTAAAAATTTTCATATTTTTTTTTGCTGTTGAGAAGTAAAATAAAGTTAGGTTATTATTGTTAGGACATACAGAGCCATATGTGACAAAATTTCGAACTAAAATCAACAACCTGACAGTTCATTTCACACTGTTTTACACAATCTCTGATCGTTGACCCGCTGCATTGATAAACGCAAAACGTTCATTCAATTCTGCGTGTTATAGTTCAGTAATTATGTAAAACCGCTAAACGTCGTTCAGCTGTTTTTCATAACAGTACTGTTTTGTAAATCAGCTAGCAGTTTTGTAAAACAGATTATTCTACAGTCCATCTGCGACATATCCATATCAAAGTAGGAAATCTAGATCTGAGGCTATTTCAAAAGAGAGTAATAAACTGCGTAAAACAAGAAGAAATTAATTAAAAAAAAAAAACTGACTAGCGTATGTTACTGACGGGACAGTGTAAGGATTCTAACGATACCCCATATATCGAAATCAGTTCAGATATTTAGAAGTAATGGTGGAATAGGTAAAGAAACTCACAAACATACTTACATACATACATACTTATATTCACTCCGTTTTTTGAGCACTCGTGTAAAAAGAGATGTTTGAGAATGTGGTCTTACACTAAAAAGCACTAAATAGCAAAAAAAATATTTTTCCGGTGCTTACCTTCCGGTTTCATCATCATCATCATCATCATCTGATGATGAAGCTGGAAAATAGGCAGTTCATTAGAACTATTCTAGAGACCGTAAACACCACCGGAAAGTCACAAGAAAGCAAAATACACCGTTTCGTTTACTTCGACGACGTATTATTTTTCAGTTATTTTGATTTAAATACCAAACTACTAAACCAATTTTCATAAAATTGAAATGGGACCAATCTGAAAGTAAAACCTTTCAAATAAAAAAATAATTTTCTAAATCGGTTCATAAATGACGGAGTTCTGAGCAGTGGCGGTACCTTCATATAAGCCCAAAAGCCCGGCATGCCTTACTAAAATGCTCGATAGAGAATCAATATCAAACCCGAACTATTTAAAAGTTCGCGCGCTTAATTCTTATCAAAATAACACAAAGTATCTACCTATGCCACACTACTGCACATCGCGATTGTTCGCGCGCAGAGTTTCGCATTTACATATAGCTATCTCGCTTACACGTACGGGCTTTTACCGGGCTTTCAAATACTATCTCTGACACTTTCGCACTTATAGCGATGTGCCGTATAACGAGTATATACCTTGTGCGTCTACAAATCGATCAGTATGGAAGATTTAAGCCGTGCATGCCTATGAAGTTGCACGCGTATGCACACCTTGCCAACTCTGCAGTGTTGCCGTTTTAGCGACGTTGTGAGATCTTGGAGATTTTTAACGAGTTGGAGACTTTTTTTAAGATTTAGCAACAATAAAAACTAGCGACTTTTTAAAATAATTAATAGTTTCGAGTCACGTGACACATAGATTAAAAATTATGAATTTGTTTATCGAATTGAATGTATTTACGAGTTATTAATATTATTTTCAAAAATACCAAAGAGTCAAATAAAATACATTCTATCATTATAGCTAAGTTTCATATTTTATTTCCATCAGTGTCAAATACCCTATTGCGACATCTACCTAGATTTTTCATATACCTGGCGACTTTTTTTGCCTAAATGACAACACTGCAACTCTGCGTAAGTACCGAGTGCAACTCACTTCAGTTTTATTTGCGTGAGTGGAAAAAGTTTTGTTGTTAAAGTTTTTTGTGTGTTTTCTTAGATTTTCTCAGTGATACAATTGTTTTGGTGACTTACAATGGAGGTAATTGTACCTTGTGAGGATTTAAAATGCGTTCAAGTTTTGATTGGCGAAGATAAGGTAAAATCTTTAAAACTTTGCTCAGAAAAAACAGTTAATATCTTCATTTTAAAACCGACGCCTAATCTGTGTATTTCTCAGACTAGTAAATCACATAAACGAAAATTTAATAGATCAATGTATAAAACTAGTTGGATTGTTGGCTGTTCGCACACTAATAAGTTGTATTGCTGGTGCTGCATATTTTTTTCGAATGAAGATTCCGAATACATATGGTTATAATGATTTAAATAACATATCTGGCGCCATTAAAAGGCACGCAAATTCCCATAAACACCTGTGTGCAATGGTTTCTTTCGGTAATTTTGCTAAACAACGAATTGAGACATCTATATCACGGCAGTAATCTGAGGAAATTTCAAAATATAACACGCGCGTTGATAACAACCGTAGTGTATTTCAAAGATTAGTCGATATTGTTTGTCATTTAGCACAACAGGAACTTCCTCTGAGGACATGATGAGTCCAAAACTTCATTAAATAAAGGCAATTTTTTAGAACTGGTCTCGTTAATTTCAAAATACGATGTCGTTTTAGAAAAGCATATGCAGCATCAGGAAATTTATTTCACTTTTAATTTATTGTACCTAACCAGTAGTTTATGAGAAAATTGCGATGATACATACGTAGGTACCTATATACTCAGCAGAAAACTGAACTTTCTTTTTTTGAAATCGGTTAAAATTTTATTGGGCTTGCCTTATTTTGAAACCCTAGGCACGCCACTGGTTCTGAGGTAACAAACATAAAAAAAAAAAAAAAAAAATACAACCGAATTGATAACCTCCTCCTTTTTGGAAGTCGGTTGAAAAAAAATACAACCGAATTGATAACCTCCTCCTTTTTGGAAGTCGGTTAAAAAATAATCATATTCATAGTACGACTTTTAGTATTATTCTTTATATTATACAACAAACTCGCTTATATCCAATTCAGACTTGGTATTTATTGATCATGTAATGTTACCAATAGTTGCTTGCTGAGTGTAGCACACAGCAATAATAAATATTGATTGAGTTATTTTAGAATGCCTGAGCCAACATAACGCGGTTCGATTCCCAGGTCGTACAGTGTTATTGGATGTTTCTGTTAGGAAATCCTCAGCAGTTAGCCCAGAGTTCAGAATTGTGCCCGATTTATGGAAACAGGCCCATCACCGGCTCAGCACCTTTTTACATGGGACTGAATGTCAGCATTTGTAAAATGTGAGTGTACAACTTTGTACACATACATAGAATACACGCGTGTGATGCTATGTTGTTGTTGAGAAAGCTTTACTTTTTTTTGGTTGAATTGGTTGGATTGTATATGATGTTCATTAATTACTCTTGTGTTGGTTCTCGAACGGTTTAAGTGAAGTAGGCGATTTGAGAGATGACGATTTCATAAATATGTTAATGAGGACGTATACCTGAGTTACGGCAATTTCAAAACCTGGCATCTCCTAAAACTTGGGTAGTTGGCAGTTCCAAGGACATTTTAGGTAACCTAGATTTAATAATCGGAAATGTCTGAAATGGCAACACTCTGTGGAAAATTTTAAAGCGATCTTTACGCGTTACTTTTCCGTAAAAGTCTGGTTTTGTCCAGCATTATGGTATTTTATAACCTATTATAGTTACATGCTACGCATTTAAAATGATAACACATTTCTAAGCTGTTTCTCTTTTCATTCCAGTTTCCTGGATGACCTGGACCGGTTAGGCGCGAGAGACTACCAGCCCACCGAACAAGATATTTTAAGGACTAGAGTCAAAACCACTGGCATCGTAGAAGTGCACTTCTCCTTCAAAAATCTTAATTTCAAGTAAGTATTAACTTAATGTGTAGTGTCTAATAAAAAAAAATTACAATGGGCTTGCGTTTTGCCACTACTTCACCGATTTATGAACGATCGTGAGAGGTGGTGGTGAGAGATGTCGAGTGTGGCCTTTAAATTGTGACAGTGACCTTCGTCGTTAGTGTCAGATGTCATTATTATAGTAGACTGAATTAATGTTTGAGGTTCTCATCTCACACGCTTTCTGTTTCTAAGTCTGACTCATCTACGATGACTATAGCCAAATATGTAACCGAAAATTCCCACCTAAAATTATGCCTTCAATTTTAAATTATTAAGTTCATGGCTGACTAATTGTTGTGTTAAGAGGAGAGTACGACCTATTTCGCTCCTAAGCCATGAATAAGATGATGAGGTAGTTAAGACGGAAAAGTACGAGAAAGCCTTCGATACTATCGAAACATGGCAGTTCTGAATGCTCTGCAACGATGTTACATTGAGTGGCGTTAGGTCAAAGCGTTTAGATAATTGTATGATGCTGCCATGAGGACTGTCCAGATCCAGGACAGAAATACCAGTCCTATCAACTGCGCAGAGCAGTGAGCCACGGAAACCTAATATCACTTAAAAACTTGCCCAATGCTTTGGATGCATACAAGATGCTAAGTTGGACTGCAGAAGGCATAAACGTGAACAGTGAGTGCATCTCGCATATTCGATTTGCGAATGACATCGTCATAATGGCACGTTGGTACAACTTGATGGAATGCTGCATAGCCTAAACGACGTCTCTCGGTGTGTCGATCTCGGTATGATTGTTTACAAGACCAAACTCATGTTTAATTCTCATGGCATGCCGCGACCTATTTGTTTGTGCTTGAAGTCGTATACCACTATGTCTATTCGTAGCAGATCATTCAGCTTGCTCGACGCAACTTTGAGAAAGAAGCCGAAAGAAATATACAGCTAAGTAGGGCAGCATTTTTTAAGCTACATCGGGTCCTCTCGTCAAGTATACATCTGTGCTTGAAGACGAGAGTCTAATATGTCAATAACAAGTACGTCCGTCTTGCCCGTCATGACGGATGGTGCCGAAATATGGACAATTACCATCGGGTTATGCCACAAAATGAAAGTTGCTTACTCAGCCAGTACCCTGTGTGTGTCATCTTGGCCAAGTGGTTACGGTTTCGCCTCTTTTAGTACAAGCATTATTACAGACTTTCAAAAAGTCAGATTTGAACTCGACAGCCATTGCTGTCGAGTTCAAATCTGGCATGTACTAATGTGACTTTTTGAAAGTCTTTATAGGTACTTTTTTAGTTAATCTAAGACATCACAGACATCCGGTGACGGGAAAGCTTGGGGACACACCTGGACTTAATAGTCTGAAATCGCCAGCCTGCAGTGAGCTAGTGTGATGATCAATGCTTGTGCCTTCTCTGTGAGAGAAATGGTCGTTGCCCTATTTCTGCGAGCCATGGAGAGACCTATGCTGGGAGTTTCTTTGAAACATAAGATCAGAAATAAAATTTGTCATCAGAATCAGTAGGCTGAAATGGCAGTGTGCCGACGAAGGACCGATGCACATTGACCTGCGGAAAACAGTGGGACGGACTTGTTGCATAAGGTGAACTACCGAGTGTTGTGGCGCAGCTTGGGAAGGGCCTATGTCCAGCCATGGATTCCGATAGGCTAAGTTAATAAAGAAAAAAACACCTGGAACCTGCAGAGAACTTTGACATTATATTCATGGGGCTGTGGATTTATATAACATATAACTTTAACAGTCGACTGCAATACAGCCTGTATTGGTACATTGAATATCTTTCTTGCCCATCTATTTAGATATTAATAAATGTATTCATCTATTCACGCATATTGTGAACGTTTCCAGATTGTTCGACGTAGGTGGACAGAGATCAGAGAGAAAGAAATGGATTCATTGCTTTGAGGATGTCACCGCGATCATATTCTGTGTCGCCATGTCCGAGTACGACCAAGTGTTGCATGAGGATGAGACAACGGTAATTATTGTTTATTTATCTCTTTACTTTATTTCGATGGCTTACAGCTAAAGATACTAGAGATAACAGTTAGAAGTCGTGAAGTCACTTACATTTAGTCGAAAAATAATGTTGTAAAAAGTTGTAAGAAAACATAAAGAAGGTATTACAAATTGCATGCAAAAAAAGCCTCTATAAGACAAATTTATCAGAAAATGGTCTTCAGACAAAACATTATTAATGAATGCTATATTACTTTTAAACAAATCAAGCACATTGCTCACCAAAATACATTTGATATTGATAATAGGTATTTATTTCGGTTTTAGGTTTTCTCTCTTACCGAAAATAACGGTGAATACGACTTCAATTATTTTTTATAGTCTTTATTTTTGTCTGAGAAACGCATAAATAGATTTCGCACACAGCCAGTCGAAACACGCAATGCAGGAACGCAGTCTGTGTGCACGAGCTATAAAAGAATAGAAAAGACATAATAGTCCGTCCAAATTCTCACCTCGGAATATTTTAGTACCATTTAGATTGGTGTGATGTCTCTTATCACAGTCATTACAGATATTTCTCAGATAAATCGTGATGTTTTCCCCAACTTTATTTTATTCGACTTATATACTTATTCGAGTCTTACCAGATTTAATTTTTAAATCAGGGGGGACCTTGATGTTCAGAAATAATCTTCTGTTCACTAACCTATTAATATAAAAATATTTAGTCACTAACTCAGTTTGTACTGTCGAATTCCAGAACCGTATGCAGGAGAGTCTAAAGCTGTTCGATTCGATCTGCAACAATAAATGGTTCACTGACACCAGCATCATCCTCTTCCTGAACAAGAAAGATCTGTTTGAGGAAAAGATCCGCAAGTCGCCGCTCACCATTTGCTTTCCCGAATACACAGGTAAGTTACGAAGTTTTGATATTCATATTAATCTTTAGAATATAGTTGAAAACATTGAAGGCAAATTTAACAAGACTTTCTTCCGTATTTAGATTAGGACCATATTGTTTAACACTTTGAGGGACGAATGACGAGACACAATGGAAGTTTTGTTGTGTCCGACAATGGGTTAAGATTGATCCTGCATAATTTGACTACTAATGCATTTAATTTTGTTTCCTTTTGAAATATCCAATCAACAATAAGCAAGGTCTAATATTAGTCGTTGACTCCACCAGGCGCGCAAGAATACGGCGAGGCGGCAGCGTACATCCAAGCCCAGTTCGAGGCGAAGAACAAATCTACCACCAAGGAGATCTACTGCCACATGACCTGCGCCACCGACACCAACAACATCCAGTTCGTGTTCGACGCGGTCACCGACGTCATCATCGCCAACAACCTGCGCGGCTGCGGCCTCTACTAAAGCACCGAGCGAGCCCGCCCACACCCGGGTGCGAATACGATCACAAAACGCACGCAACACACACAAAATACGTGTTGCCACTACTACCCTCTGCTCGATGACGTATGCCTGTTAGCGCGTTCGATCCGATGTTGAACGAACGAGTTTTGTGGTCGTATTTCGAGACGTTGTTCCTCAAGCCCGCGACGCTGGCTCCCCGCAGCAAGCTGGCCAGTTGATATCGTCCGGTGTTAGCGCAAGCATATCAATGGCGTCGGGGCGAGGCGCAAGCGTCGCAGGCCGCTCTCGCCGCAGCTACGCGTATTATTACTATATATTTTTATGGAAAGTAAGCTTACTGGATATACCGCCGATGTGCAGATATCATGTGTCACATGGCTTGGAGCATTGTGTATGAGTTTCGACAGCTCCCACCGACTGTGCGACTAGATCCGACCGACCGGTAGCGTTTCATTTTCCCCTGTAATATAAAAACCGTAGTTTCTTTATTGTTTGACGATGCGGTCCGGAATGCGCTCGTGCAACTCCGCTGGGATCGTTTTCGATTAATGTGAATTAGTGATCTAGTGTTCAATTCTAAATTTTGGTGCTAGGCATTTGGTATAGTGTTCTGTTGGCACAAGTGGATGGTCGGCGGTCTAGTGGCGCCTGTCGCGACGGAGCACCGGTAACTATATGTGCTTATATACTCACTCTCTTACGGACCAAACACAGAAAGGAACCAATATTTAGTATTGAAATAAAAACACGCTAGTGAGATGCATGAATACGTTCACAGGCCTACTTAAACTGATTACAAAACATCATTCCATTATTAAGTATTATATCACTTATAATGAGAAATTATTTTTTATAAACTTTTGAATGCACATCTGTAACCGCTCTATGGAATAAGACGACGTCGTTTAAGTTACGTACCTACGGTCATACTTTAAGCTAAGTCCTATCATCCAATGTTATTATTTTAAGTTTAGCTTCGTATTACGCACAAATTATTTATTCCAGTAAGAGTATTAATTTGTTACGCCATATACACAATTCTGAATATTTTTTTGTGTTCATATTTTTCTATATAATTTTACAGTTAACCTTAAGGTATAGCCAATAAGATCTATTCTTGTATTCAATTATTGAAATCATGTTAGGTATTTATTTTATTTAGAGTACTTGCATTAAACGTGGTATATGTAAAGTTGTCATGTTTAATTTTATATATAAAGGTAATTAACCAATGTTTATGATCATATTAATCTTCGTCATTATTTTGTGAAGTGGGTTGAGTCTGTAATGGTAAGGAAGTGAGGTGTGGTCATTTTTATATAATAACTAAGCAGTTATCTACGTGTATTTACAGCTAGTGATACGTTGACGATGAGGTCGCAATGAGTAGCGCAGCACAGAGCCCTCGTCTCGTACCCGGTCCGTCAGACCGTGTTCGTGTAAGATATGTGAGTATATAAACTTTGTATACACTCGCGAATTGGCGTAATCAAACACTATATATACTATATAACATAATTTATTAATAATAATAAAAATCTTACTTTTAAGCATTAGGACAGTAACTGTATCAATAAACATTAATTAATAATGCAATTAGACAGTAACCTTCTATTGTCATAGTTAGGTGATTTATTTTCATTTTACGTTTATGAGTATGTAAAAAGTGATTTAATGAAAATGTAACGCCTACACTGTGACCGCGCGGGCCATTCACCTCCAGCGCCGTCGTACGACGCGGCTACCTCATGCGAGCTTGCTGAAGACCAAAGATATTTTTAATATTCACTGATCCACACTATCCGAAAATATTTAATTTACCATGGAATTTATAATTGACAAGTGGCAAATATAATAAAAAAAAATGCTCGCATTTACTTTTCTCTAACATAAATAAAATAGATAATTAGCAAATAAAATTGGTTGATCTTTGGATCGTGAACGTATGGTAGTGGCCCGCGGCACGAGCGCCTGCCGCTCGCTTGTTGCTAGGTAGGTTTTTTACTGTTATGTAACAATATGTGTACGTAAAACTAATAAAAATAATATTAGCGCAGTTCTACATTCAATCTACATTTAAGTAAGCTTCACGTTAAATTTAAAGGTTTTTTTATTGTGTGAACGATGTGGGTATAGTCATTCGATGTCTTCACTATGAAGGCCCCATTCATAATTACGATGGGTTCGTACATTAGTGCCGGGTGTGGTGTGGTATGGTGAGGTGAGGTGTGTGCGTGTGTGTGTGTGCGGTCGACTAGTGTGCCATCGTCACCAGCTTTAATAAGCGTCCGTAGAGACAACGGCCGCCCATCCCGCCGCCCGCCACATTTGCATATCGACGATCGAATGTCGCGAGACATCTCGTCCATGTCGACAGTTTTGCATTTCAATGTGTTCCTCCGCCGCAGAACGTTTAACTTGTATGCTTATATTTCGAGTGAATGTGATGTAAATTTTGTACACTGCCGCATTGTTTATTCGCTCGAATCACGTTTAGTTTATAAGATATGAGACAGTGAAAAAATCGCACAAGCCACATGTAACATGTTTGTCTGGGACACAAAACGTGCGCACAAAGTTTAGTAGACGTCCGTGCGACGCGGACGCGCGACTCGCGGCTCTCGCAGCTCAACCGACTCGGCCGGATGTTACGTCACGTGGTATGTGCGTTGGCTTCTTATTTGAAGACTGAATTGTTGCGGCTCAAATATTCTCGCGCTTTATTAGATCCACAACTGGGGAAGTTATTGCAAAGTTTTTTTAAGGGAGTAGTGTTTAGTGATCGGGGTTGAGGCATTAATGTCTTATAAATTGTGATGTGGCATGAGATAATTCCTACCTGTATCGACATTCTACTGTTGGTATTAGCGAAATGAGCGACGTTCAGTTATAATTTTTAATATTAACGCTGAGTATTGTCGAGATGTTGTCGATCTTAACACAATATCACCATGCTTCATTCATATTTGCCAAAGTTAATACTAACCTCACTATTTATACCTACTGTATGTTCTTCTATAGCTAAATTATGTCTGGGATTCGAGGTAAGGGAGGCGCGGCGCACGTATCGCCGTCGGCGCGACCCCAGCGTCGAATATAGTCGTATCGGTACTGATCAGAGTACAATGTTGAAAATATCTTATTTAGAATTGATGAACATGTAAACATTTATTTCTAGTGCGAGGGATCGCTCGGTGCGCTCGGTTGCGCACGCATGCTGCGGTATGCTAGGTCGCGCATGCATGAGGCGGCACACAGGCGCACGCATGCGGCGCCACGCTTGGTCGTGCACGCATGTGACGGCACACTCTGTCGCGCACGCATGAGGCGGCACGCGCTGTCTGCAGCACGGCAGTTAGCAGCACGTCGAGTGCTCGTATGCTAGCAGGACCTGGCACTGTGCCAATATGGCGCCGAGCGATCCCGACTATCGAACAAACGTTTAAGGAAGTAAAATTTTTAGTCACTAGTGGGTAATTTTTGAATGTGATTCAATCTTATCATTATTTTTCTATATCGAGTGACATTCAAGTATAATTTCATTGTTTTCCAACTTATTTTTTGTATTGCATTTACTGAAAGCGATGTATTTAACCAACGATGTAATAAACAATATTTTCTCTTATTTGTATCTCGTCTGCACTGGTATTTTTTATTGAATTTACTATAAATGTACTTTAAGTGTATAATTTTAAATAATTACTGAAAATGATTATATTCTAATTTTTATGTTCAAATAAATGTTTGTTTCATTTCTTCCCATAAACATTCCTTGCTAGTCTGATTTAATCAGTCCATCCTAATAGCAGTCTGGTATACATCGCCGTTGCTACCGTGTAGTTGCCGCATGCGTGTACCCGAATGCGGCAACTACAGGTAGGTAACTTGTAAGTCTCCTCTAGCCACACTAGCAGTGTGCATCTTAATCGACCGTAATCCCGATAAGAGTTTGTTTGGTTGAACGCGCTAATCTCAGGAACTACTGGTTCTGGTTACGGTTTTTTTTTGTTAGATCATTCATTGAGGAAGGCTATATAACATCACGCTACGACCAATAGGAGAGGAGCATCAATGAAAAATGTTGCAAAATCTGTTTTTTTTTTTTACTAATGAATTAAGCTACGCAAAAATAATGTAGGTACGACGATGTTCAAAATAAAGTCCGCGGCAACATATTCTATCTTTTAAGGTTAGACTGATTATAACCGTTTTTAAGGTAATCAAATTTATTCCAAAATAATGCATTCGTTGCGAAGGTTTTTTTATAAACATGATAATAATCCTTACCCAAATAAACATTCATAGCACTACTTACACTACACAATACACGTTATTCATCACATATAATTAATTTTGAACAAAATTGCCCTTGACATCATTTGACTTCAATGAATATCTTGGGAGATATCATAGTTTTAAAATAGCTCCGCAGCAAAATAATGATTCAAGTACCACGCGCGCATTTATGATGTACAAGGTATCAATCAGGTCATGAGAGCGAGGGCCCTCGTGAAATATATTTTAGTAGGTTTTTTACTCAAATTAACGCGGGTGAAACCGCGTGGCACAGCTAGTCATCGCTAAACAACAAAGATTATAACGTTACACTAATAAACAGTGTTAGGATATTTTCCTATAAGAAGCAAAAATATGTGTTAAGAAAACTGCTAGACTTGAGTGGGACCCGCACAAGCTTGTTAAATGCACTGCATTTTATACTTGTTATAGGGACAAGTCCAATGGCTGGCGACCGGGTTTATATAGGTATTTAATCATTGACCCAGCCAAGTTTTAGCTTAACATACATTGCTTCAGATCAGATATATGTAAAAATAATTTAATAGTCTTTGTTGTCTATAGTCAAACTGAAGACGTGGCTTCGGCCTTACTTACTTTTAAACAAGAAGGATGTAACTGAAGACGAGGCTTTGGCCTTACTTTTATTCAAGAACACTGAAGATGAGGCGGTATGGTCCAAGTCCTTAGCCTGCCCGAATAGGGCGACGGAAAAAAAAAATGCCTATAGTCTATACATATTCATCGTTCAGTTCAGTCGTTCTTCTATAAATCTTTAGTCTATTTAAAAAATTCTAACCTTGTGAGTGATTGTGGTTGGCGTTTACTACAAAAACAATACATAAAACATTTGAAAGAGTTTAATCCGATTTTGGAAGACTATGAAAGACGTAATAGACGTCATGGCTTTGCAGAGCAGTAGACGTGAGAGAAGGTTGCCTGATTACCGTAGTGCACCGAGCCATAGTTTAGCGACAAATTTTATATTCGAATGTGGAATTAAACTGGGATTACAACCGGCAACTGTAGCTACTGCTGCTATATTTTATCATAAGTTCTTCAAGGAAGCTGATAAAAATGACTACGATTGCTACGTAATTTGTACCGCTTGTTTGTGTGCGGCGGGGAAGTCACGAGATGAACCTGTTCGATTGAGAGATGCTGTGAATGTTGCTCATAATTCCATTAATCGTGGTGCTGGACCATTGGAACTGGGTGAAGAGTACTGGTCTTGGCGAGGTGCAGTTGCTCAAGCCGAATTATTGGTATTGAGATTGCTGGGATTCAACTTGGACACACCATCTCCTCACAGATATTTACTTCACTATTTGCGCTCACTGCAGGAATGGTTTCCGTCATCACAATGGCGCTCTGCTCCCATTGCTCGCACTGCAATGGCTTTTCTTCAAGACTTTCATCATTCCCCGTTTATATTAGACTACAGAGCTCCACATGTCGCAGTAGCGTGTCTGACCCTAGCCCTACATGTTCTGGGTGTCTCAGTCCCATTAGCATCAACTTTAGATGATGATGCTGCATGGTATTCAGTAAGTAATGTGATTTTAGTAAATACTAATAAATATTAAATCATTAGTAATATCTTAGGTTTGCGCGATCACTACACATTATAATAAAACAACTTTTAACCGGATTAATCGCGTGTATTATTGGTTTTTAGTTTTTCCTGACGTCCTCCTGCGACCACGAATGCTGCAAAGTGTTCGAAACGTCAGGAAAAACAAAAAACCAATAATACACGCGATTAATCCAGTTAAAAGTTGTTTTATTATAATTAAATCATTAGTTAAAAACTTTTTGTCACCAATCACTATTATGCGGACACTGATAAAGAGGTTTATATCCAGTACTAGAGTTGTGGAGGTTGAATATCATGATGATGACTAACCTGATCCATTTGGTTTTTTTAGGGTTTCAACACTTGGCAGTAATTTTTTTTGATGTGCCTTTCGACCACATTGTCTTATACTCATTTTCATTTAGGAAAAATGTACATAACATACAATACCTGTATTCCCCAAAGGGATAGGCAGAGATATACACAGATGTAGACCCACATTTCATCAATGCTATTATTAAGTTCTGTGTAATAGGTGGTGCGGCTATTGCCATCAACCAGGCATATATCCAAACAAATGAGAGTTTCTTAGCAGTAAAACCCGGGAATCAAACCCAGGACCTTACACTCAGCAGCCACACTTACAACCATTACGCCAATGAGACAGTTGAAGAGCAATGGAACTGTTTTCAATAATATATAATTTGCAATAATATAAATTTTAACATTAAGCCATTGGCTCGCTATTTAGCAGACAGAATAGATTTTTATTGTTATGAAGTATAATTCCATATGTGGCTGATGGGAAGGGTTAATTTAGCACAAAACAACATGGCTTTAACAATTAAAATTATATTACAGGTCTTTACCAAGGACTTGCAGAAGGAGAAGAATTGGGAGATTATGGAAAAAATTATGCAAGTTTACAGCAGGGAGCCAGAACCCATATAGCAATAGTTAAATAGTGATGACTTCGTGTTTAAAGAATTAAATATAAGTTTGTGTGTGACAAAATTAAATTGTATATTTATATGAACAATCCACACTATCATCAAACATCAAACAGGATTCTTATATACTGCATTTTTCTTTACTTGCCATCTTACATAGCAATATGCCTATATTCTTTGAAGGGGTAGGCTGAAGTTTAAACAGTAATACAATCGTATTTCACCAATACTTAATGGGTAGTTAATACTTGTCCTCTTAGCATGCCTTTAAATAGCAATTTATAATTTAAAATAATTACCAATATTACTTAATTATTTAAACCTGTGAGAGAGATGTTTTCTAAACAATTAAAAATTATATACCTACCAAGATTGTTTATTCAGGCTGGATTTTACCATCATAACATTATCTATACATATAATAAATTTGTAGAGATGGAGTTTCTGTACATTATGAGATTTCCAAAAAAATTATTGTCATTGTAGTAAATGGAAGCCAACTGAAGCCATATCCACCATTTTTATTTCATCATTTGTTTATTCTGTCCAAAAATATTTGAATTTGAAGAGTTCAAGATAAACTTAACATACTAATTGTAATGGAGATACACATAACAACATCTTTTGACTAAAGATTGTAATAACGAATATGTGGCTTAAGTATCGTTACAGGTAATAATCCACACTAATACTTTATATGCGAAAGTAACTCTGTTTGTTTGTTACCTTTTCACGGCTAAACGTCTGAACGGATCGTAGTGAAACTAACTAACTTGGTAAATCCAAGGAGATAGATTGAACTTTGGAGAAGGACATACGCTAGTACTACTAATATCTAATCTGTGACATAGGCTACCTTTCGGGGCTTTCGTTTCGCAGACGAAGTCGCGGGCACCAACTAGTCCATCATAAATCTAAGATTGTGAAGTAAGGAAAAACTGTAAAAAAATATATTCATTCCATGGCTTCTGGCCCGGAAGAAGGGCTCAGTATAGGCTCCTGGGTCTCTGCTTCTGGCTTAAATGGCTTGATAGATTTTAATTTAGGTGTTGTTAGATTCGTATTAGTTTTGGGTAATAAATAGTCTCGCAAATTTTCTACTGAATAATTCAGATCAGATACATAGATGAGCCATTCCGTAAAAAAATGTACCGTTACTAAGGGGACAAAATGGACAATTTTAAATTTTATTTTTTTAGGTTTCTTTATTATTCGATGCGGCATTTATCAAAGTTTAAGAAAAATATATAGTATATTACTAAATAAGATTTAACTTTAAAGAAATCGGACTTTCAAACATGATCCATGACACGAAGTGTCCATTTAGTAACGATCACTAACGTAATAGTTTATCAGCAATGTGAGCTATCTTTTACAAATTCATAACAAGTTTTAGTTAAAATACATATACTCTTTTTCAAAACAATTTCGTTTTCCCTATTTTAAATCTATTTCTAGCTTTAAATCGCGTATTAAAATATTTTAGTCACGTTTTAGGTCAGTGCGACTTATATTTTTAACTTTGTAGTTAATTTAGCACCTTGAAAATGAATTCAAACTATTTATAATGAATATAAGTATCATATTCCATTAAGTTTCATCCTAAAATATACCAATTAGTAATAAATTTCACTTTACAGCCGATAACTTAAAATATAAAATTGTGACAGTGACTTAATAGGACATGTCATCGTGACTAAATTGAAACATAAGCGGTTTTCATAACAAGTTTAATAATCAAAAATATTACACTTTTTCTAGTCACATGTAATTTGTGCTGAAACATTTTTTTTTTACAATCAAATTAATCTCTATGAAATTGTTCATATTATAAAATACTTCTTATTTAATCATTTAAATCTTATTAAAATAATTGTTAGTCACAACACAACAGACGAAATAAAGCAAAAGATGTTCAAATGAAAAACTTTCATTTACCTAAATTGAATGTGTGTTGTACCTACCTACATATTGATTTTGTAAAGTTTTTTATTTATAACTAGGGGGAGCAAAATTCACATTCATCGGTTGGATAGTGATCTTAAACACAAGAGTTGCAAAAAGGACACTAAATGTATGGCGATTTCAATAAAAACTTTATATCTTGTCTACTGATAGCTAAAGAGAAATGCATCGATCGTGAACCTGCAGCTGCAACTGTTCTTTTGCATACAAAAATATTTTTTGCCAAAATGAAATGGGTTTTTCCCCAGGCCATTGAAGTCCACCATTTCATGAGATCATTAATAGATAAAACTTTGTCAATATCCACCAATATTGTTAAAGAATTTTTAATAGTTACGCGCAGTAGATCTGAAAGGGAAACATAATTCATTAGGCATACAAATAAATTAAATTCTAAATATTAAAACCTAAAATACTAATTGACCATTATTTATTAAAATTAATGCTAAGAATATTATGGTGATACCTACAATAATGTAAGCCAATCTGCTTCGTTAATAAAACGAAACTAAATGTTAAGTAACATAGTCGAAAGATAGATCATCTATTATGATTATAAATATAATTTAACAGAAACACATAACTCTATCTTAGTTGTTGTCGGTAAACCATGCACCACGTAAACTTAGTCTTATGTGTCCATTTCGTCACAAATATTGTTCCACTAATATGTCACGACACTAAACGGACGTGACGATTCCCGCTTACTAATAATAATGACGACAACACTCAATATTCTTTGTTATTTTAGAGGAAATCATTATTTCACGACATACGCAGATACATTAAGTATAATTCGCAAATAAAATAATGTTTTAAGAACTTACCGGTATCACGTTATTGCTGTGACTATAGTGGACTTTTTATTCGACTATGTGTAGTTAGTACGGCTTTCGTCACCGATCACTGCTTCACAACTGCCCGATGCGTAAAAAGAAATGGCTGATCTGCCATAACAATGTTACCACGATAATAAAATAACTTGTTTTGGTGTTTTTTTACAATTGAAGGCAAATAAAACAGTAGTGACTAAAGTGGAATGTCCACCATGTTGCTAATTTGATTATCATATTTCATGAATTTTATTGCAATACAATAAGATTTTTTAATAAAATTAATGATTAATTTGAAATAAAAAACAATATTCTATAAAATGTCCTAAAAAAAGCTGAGCTATGTCTTAAAAACCATGAACTTTGGTTAGTTAAAGTAAGGGACAGTAGTTGTGACACGCTAAAATTGCCTTTTTTGCTTCTTATTTTTAATTTTTAATCAGTTGAATTAACAACAATTAACTCCGTCATAATTTCTTTTTAAAGATAGTGAGCTATACTGCACTTAAAAAAAAACTGCATTCAATAGTGTGTTAAACGGTCTAGTAAATTGTTTGTAAAATGTTGTGACAGCACTTTTTCCTTACGTTCAATTTTTCACGGATTGGCCCAGATATGTCATTCTGCATTACGTCTAAAGGTGGGTAGCAGTTTTGTTAAACGTATCGCAACGGCAATCCAGCTGTACGTCGTTCAGCTGTTTTATAAAACAGTACTGTTTTGTAAAGCAGCTAGAGATTTTGTAAAACAGCGAATTCTACAATACATCTGCGACTCATATATTACTAATCTGTTATTCAGATTCCATTGGCAACACTGCTCATGCTGTCAAGAGTGTCAAGTGTTGTCGCCTTGTCGAGTTGTTATTATTTGTTTTTGTTGATTTCGATAAATTGATTTCAAAAGCTCAGAAATCTGTCGCTAATACTAGTCAAACAACTCAAGTTTTATACGCAATGAAGTTTCAGTGAAAATCCCAAGTGAAATCCAAGTCAATAGAACACAATTTTAAATCTAGATATAATTTCAGTCGGCGTATTATAGTGAGTAGTTACACGGTTTCATTAAGATGAGTTCAGATGAGGAAATAGAAGAGTTTTCCTCATATAAAGGCATTCCCGCCACAATAATATGCATCAACACTTATAATCCCGGTAAACTAAACACGACTGAAGTGGCTCACTCGGCTACCTGTCGCATGATGCGTCATTATTTGCGAACGTCAAGCTCTCATCTCATAGGAGTTTGTCTATATGGTACCGAAGGATCAAATACAAAAGTGTTTGGCATAAAAAGTGTTGAAGAAGTTTTCCCACTATCATTGCCAAGTTTGGATGATTACAAGAAACTTCAATCTCTTGATATTTCCACAATAAAGCAAGTCAATGAGTTGACCTTATCAGATGTTCTCTGGTATTGCAATAAAACTTTTTCAAGTTGCAACAGGCAGCTCTCGACCCGTACTGTTATAATTTTATCTCGGTTTGATAATCCTCCATTACAAACAGATGAGAAACCAGCACTCAAGAGAGTTGTCGACTTGGTCGATTCCAACATAGAAATAAAGCTCATTAATATTTCTAAAACTGAATATGAACTACATCCATTTTACACAAAATTTTTAATTGAAGCAAATAAAGGAGAAGACATTATTTTACCAACGCCTGTTTGGGATCATAAAGAAGTTGAAAAACTTATGCATCAGCAGGCACATCGCCATTTAGCTGTTGCTCGATTAAGTTTTGAAATTGGTGATGGTTTCGCCATTGGGGTAGGAGTATACAATCTTTTAAATAAGCAAACACAGCAGAAAAAAACTGATTTAGATAGAGATACTAATGCAATTCTTACCAGTGTTAATAGAACTATGAAAGTCAAAATAAGAAATGAAGCTGATATGGATGTTGATGAAGCAGAACAAGAATCAAAGCCTGAGCCATTACTAAAATCAGAACTGCTTTACTATAACACATATGGTGATAAAAAAGTAGAATTTACAGTTGATGAAATGAAGGTGCTAAGAAACCCTTTTGGCCCGCCTATGCTAAAACTTCTTGGATTTAAGCCTGCAAGTATAATGTGTAAAGAAAAGTGGTTCTTAAAACCTGGTTATTTTTTATTTCCTAATGAAAGTGTAATAGAAGGCTCTTTTGTAGCATTTAAGGCTTTATATCAAGCTTGTGTAGAGATGAATAAAGTGGCTATATGTGTGCTGTGTACTAGGGTTAATGCCAGGCCTATTATTGTAGCTCTTTCTCCCACCACCAAACCTCTTGGTCTTAATGTGGAAATTGGATTTGACATTATCTGCATTCCCTTTGTTGAAAATGTTCGAAATATTCCTGTTTTTGAAGAAGATGAGGATATACAAATTTCTCAGGCAAATAAAACGGTTATGAAGGATATCTTAAATCACTTGATGTTTGATTATAAACGTGATATGTTTGAAGATCCGAAAATCCAATCCCAATATAAAGCCATAGAAGCAATTGCGTTAGAAGAAGAAGAAGTTGATCCATTTATTGATACTACAAAACCTGATCCAAAGAAATTTCAAGGAATCCAAGATGATTTATTTCAGGAATTGTTTGGTCCATTTGGGTCAGTTCCTGTTAAGAAAGCTGCGTCATCAAGAGAAGGAGGTCCTGAAAGCAAGAAGGCAAAAGTTTCTGGTAATATTGATGAAGATTTACTTAAGCAAAGACTTGATAGTCAGAAAGTAAAAGATTACACCGTCTCTCAATTAAAAGATATATTAAGGTACAAGGAAATTCCTTCTT
Source organism: Xylocampa areola (assembly GCA_935421205.1). NCBI lineage: Eukaryota > Metazoa > Arthropoda > Insecta > Lepidoptera > Noctuidae > Xylocampa > Xylocampa areola. The sequence goes on along the minus strand of OW285218.1, from coordinate 11,428,579 downwards.
TGCCTGCTTTAACAGGTTTAAAAAAGAATGAATTAGTTGATTTAGTTTATAAACTTTGCAAATAATTAGAAAACAACTGTAATTTTCCAGTTGCCATTTTGTATGCTTTTATCTAATATACTTTTATATACCTATATACCTACATTTTATTTATCAATCCCATAGTTGTTTACAGTTGATGTAAGTTTGTTAGGTCCTATCTTAGAGAGGATATGTACTCCCTTGAGGGGCAATTCGGCTGTAATCAATTCATCATTTTGTCATAATATTATCTACTTTATTGTCCATCCCTCGGGGTGGCCGCCCAGCCACAAGTTTCGTTTCGACATCATCATCATCATCTTCCTACCTTGGTCCCAACTTATTTGGGGTCGGCGCAAATGTTTTTCTCTTACATTCTTCCTTGTCAGCCGTCAAAATATTGTTCACTACCTTTTCATTTGTCGTCCCTCACACAATCCATCCATCTTTTCTATGGTCTACCTCTGCCCCTCCATCCATCATCATTCATTACTCTATTAGTCACATGTGTTTCGCCCTTCATCACGTGTCCATACCGAAACAAGCGATATCCATCCAATTATTCTGACTACTTTCAGACTTCCTCTAACATACAGTTTCTTATACCTTATGCATTTGCTACATACAATCTTCTTTCATCCGTCTTCTTCATGGCGCAGCATTCCGATCCATACAGGATAACAGGTCTTATTATAATGGTTTTGTAAATTTTACCCAAAGGCATTCAACTTTATACTAGAGTTTGCAGAGTGGCACAGTCGACGTATAAACTAAATCGTTGATGTAGTAGCAAGTGTTGCTATTGAGTGTGAGGTCCTTTGCTAGATTCCCAGGCCGGGCAGTGTAATTGGACAGAAATTACCTATTCTCAGTGACAATAGGAGGCTCACCACCATGTGACATGTGGGAGTATTCCTCTGCCTAACTCTTCGGGGATACAAGCGTCGTGCTGTTTTTAACTGCCCCATTGGTCTAGTGTGATCCTAAGCGTGACTGCAGAGTATGAGTTCCTGGATTCGATTCCCAGGTCAAGCAGTGTTATTGGATTTTTCTGTTAGGAAATTATATGTATCAGCTCGGGAGTTAGACATTGTGCCCGGGCAATAAGTTCAACACTTATATATTACATAGGACTTAGATAGATAGATATACTCTTTAATGTACACCAAAAACATATATAACAAAATAAACATTACAAAACAAAAGTAATACAATTGGCGGTCTTATCGCTAAAAGCAATTTCTTACAGACAACCGTTGGATGGAGAAGTGCGTGCAAAAAAAAGTGTTAACGGGCAGTTGGCGGTGTACATTAAAAATTTAACAAAGTAATAAAAATATTCGTGATTAATACAATGACAAAAATTTAACCTTAAATAAATACATATTATCCAATGTATATACTGAAGTATAATATATAAGGTCCTAATTTATTAGGTAATTTCCTTTTAAGGGGTCAATGTGTAAGTGACAAGGATTCATTTAAGCCATAAATCAAATTTTTACAACAATTATATTTTGTTCTTAATGTTCGCCGTTCAAGGAGCAGTTTTCGTCTTGCTAGTACTATGTTAATTACAAATAATTTGTGATATCCATTTAATTCTTAGCTTAACTGAATGTATTTGACTTATATATTACCCCTTTCAAAGGAAATTACCTAATAAATTAGGACCTTATATAATCGAAATCGATACATAGTTACTTAATAAAATACATATCTACAAGTAAAACATATAAATACACGATACATAAACATAATAACCAATAGTAACAATTATGAAGCTAAATAATGTTCTTTTAACATATGTTTAAAAGTAGCTAACGATTGTGTACGCCTCACACTCACCGGTAGACTATTCCATAAGCGCACGGCCTGGACGGTGAAGCAGTGGTCAAAAATCCTGGTGGAGTGCGTGGGCATCTTTAGTTTTAAGTTCTCTGATGACCGCAAGGAGCGTGAATGTGTATCACAAACGAACACAAAACGTTCCTTGAGATGAGAAGGAGTTGTAGGGTGAAACAGAATACAGTAAAGCAATGAAAGAATATGAGTATTCCGACGAAGGCGTATAGGAAGCCACTTGAGTTTAGCACGAAATTCAGACTTAATAACAGCATTGGTGAAATGTGGGTGTACAGTTTCACCAATGCTGCAGAGGTGTACACCTCTGCCTACCCTTTCGGGGAATACAGGTCTGATGCTATGTTTAATGTAGGTACGGAAATTTTTGTTTCGCCGTATGCTTTTTAATAGACAAGCTTTTTCGACCATGGTTACCGTCATGCGATGGTAACCATGATCGAAAGGCATGTTTGTCTGCGCAGAGTGAATGTAATATGGGTAGGTAGTTTTACTTTGGTTAGTTTTAATTCTCAATATATAGGTAATATAGTTTCATCAATTTCTGGACTCTATTTAGGTGCGCTTGCAAATTACCTGATGCTATGGAATAATCTTGATGCACTGATAACAATGCTATATAGTAGGCATAGGTTGCTGTAATGTTATCCATAGTAGGTAAATCGGAAGTGAAAATAAGGTACCTACCTACAAAGTTGGACCCAAAATACTCCCTTACGGAACGTCAGACCCAATTTGATACAGTTTTGAACATTCTATTCTCCATGCTTAGCTTCGAAACATCTGTCACTTAAATAGGACGCCAATAATTGTGATAAGAGAGTTGGGAAGCAGCTTTTTTTATTTTGTACAGAAGTTACAAAATAAAAAAGCTGCTTCCATACATATTGCCTCACTTTGTCAAATGCCCGAAACAAATGTTTAGGAAAACGGCTGAACAGCATTATTTCATCTCAATCGTTTGACCATATAAAAGTCAGGGTATTTGTTCTATCTTAGCGTGTTCTTTTAAGCCCTATAGGTAGGTTTGCCAGACCGGAAGACCAAAATATCTGGACAAAATTTGAAAATGTCGGGATATTGGGATTGTTTTCGGGAGAAATAAATATTAAAAATAACATAACATAGCATCATGCCTGTATTCCCCGAAGGGGTATTTTTATTTTATTTCTTTCATTTATGTATGCAGAAGTGTACAAGCAAGTCCCATACAGTAGGTGGTGAGCCTATTGCCATCTACCGGGCATAATTCCAAACTCCGGGCTGCTACTGAGAATTACTTTTCTAATAGAAAAACTTAATAACACTTTCCCAACCTGGAAATCGAACCCGACCTCATGCTCAGCCGTCGCGCTTGGGATCAAGAGACCAACGAGGAGTTATTAAAAATAAAAATCTCTAATTTAAGTACAATTAAGGTTGCCACAAGTATTTGGCATTGTACTTTACTGAGTCCACCAATTTGGATCCTTTAGGAGTATTCAGAATGGATTTAAAATTCAAACAATTTACTTCTAAGTTCAGTCTAATTACAAGGCCGTACGATTACTTTCTTTATTGTATACATTATTTAGCAAACGAAACAGTACGCATTGCTTACGCTGTTTGTCTGGAGGTATTGAGTTTAGTTGGGAGTCTGGAGAACATTGAAAATATCGGGAGAATCCAGACCATCTGGCAACCCTACCTATAGGCGATTAGGTAATACAGTATTATGTTCCTTGAGGTAATATCTCCTCAAGTCTTCAATATGTATTAGCAACTAAGTAAAATGAGTATTTCAAAGATCTTGCCCACTGCAGGCAGGAGACTAATAGATTTTGGGAGGCAACGTCGTGTGGTGGTTTGCCTGGTTTCAATTAATTGAGCAATTTGCCACTGACATGAGTTAAATATTGTTACTATATAACTTTTTTTTGTCAGGTGGTTTAATAACGCAGTATTAATTATTGTCAGGTATCAATTATATCATACCCAGGTGTTTAACCTTTTTCAGATTTCTCTGATAAGTTCTGTTGGGCTGATAATTTTAAGACGATGTTTCGTAATTATGTATTTCGGTGTCTTGGGTAATACTAGTACTAGTAGCTACTAATACTAGTAGCAGGTTGGTGGTGTTCTGCAAAGGTCACGCCGCGCCGTCGCGTTTATGTGAATATAATAGTTGAAAATACGGGATAGAAAGAGGGAACAGTGTGATATAAAAATAAACAACACTTAGATCTACAAACAAATATAATTCAGTTTTCTAACATTTTACGATACATAATTTTTATAAATGTACAGGGTAAGCTCATGACGTGGGAAAAGCGGTACTAGTTTTCAACTGGCTACCGGATGTACACATGTGGTGCATAGTATTATCATAGATGCGACGCGACCGCCGCGCTGATATGCTTTCACTTTGTATGGAACAGGTATGACGACTTACACCTAAAGTGAGTGTGAAGACATGGAGTATGTTCCATCCCAATGTGCTGTCAGGTTACAAATCTACATTAGACACCAATGACTAGTATAATTTATAAAAAATACGCTACGGTTAAGCGTATTGAATTTTAATTTTCAGTATGCCAGAGAATGCATATAATGCGCTCCAAATAATGGGTTGGGATCATTGAAGAGCGGCCACTTCTGTGCGTCCCATGGAAGACAACAGAATGAAACCTCCCATCGAGTAACGCATCTAACCATTTGTGCTTCTTTGATAATATTAGAGATATTGCGTGTCGAATAAATTTCAATAATAAAAATGAAAAACTGAATATACAAGTGTAATTTGATTAGCATTTCCTACTACACCAATGTTGAAAAATTTTGAACATCAGTAATAAGAGCGATATATATTCCTTATTCTATTTATATTTTATTATTAAATTCTATAAATAAATTTCACACAGACAAAATTTAACACATGATATTGATGTAAACGACATAGATAAATGACAGTTAATAGTTATTATTATTGCACGATAATATTAACTAGTGGATTCAATACACGGGGACACACAGACAAATTACGTGGTGACGACACGTGACGCACCTCACCTGTACAATGTAACAAACACAACGTTATACATAGCAATATCAAATCATGTACACGATCATAGGAAAACCAACCGAACATCACATCACACACTCCAAATCAAATATTTCAGGGATAAATAGAGGATATTCATCGAATAAAACATCAAAAATCAAGTCCTATTTGAAGTCCAAATATTTAGCCCCACAGGTTTTATCATGTCAAGATTTTCAGATGGAAACCCCTGTCAGAGGTAAATATTTCTTGAGCACTATTTTGAATTACAAAAAGTGATTTGACTTAAACAGGATTGAATGACTGTTCAATGTCCGATTCACTAAATACACATATCTCACAACACATTTCACATAGAAAAAGGCAGTTCAAGTACGTTAAAACACGAGATTAATAATATATTTGTTAGTGAGAGTGTACTAAGAAAATTGTTTCTGGTTGATGTTGTTGTACGAAATAGGCACTTCGAGTGAGAATTAAACTATCGCAATTCGATTCGGTGGAATAAAATAAATTAAGCAACAAAATAATTGACTGAACAATGTCAACCAGTTAAGGGGAATGTATTAGCTACGTCAACCAAACACAAAACAGTGGTTAGATACAATATAACGAATGCTATTGAATAACAACAAGCAGCAAGCGAAGGCTGACATGTATAATGTGCTAACACAGTCATGTCTGGACATAATTAACCAGTGAAATTAGAAAGCGGTACATTTATATTCCACAATAAAATAAGTAACGTATTATATTCATTTAATAAAATAAAATCTTCTATGGCATCTGAAATCAATTTGTACACTTTTGTACATGGCGTCATAATACACCTCACCCCTCAGGATTTGACTATATTCCATTAAAATTTACTAGTCTACTAATATTTAAATTACAATAAGAAATGACGAAAACTAACTACTACATAGTAAATATATACTTAAATATTTAGCGCTACACATGATATTTACGCACTCACCTACTTTGGCTGGATTCATAAACAAAGGTCGTAGGATGTTTCTAATTTAAATAATACTGGAAAGTTGTACCTGAGGGTCGGACGAGCGTATGCGCTGTGGGAGCGGCGCTAGTACTGTTGGAGTTACTAGTACACGACGCGCTACCGTTGCGCACGGAAACATAACATGTGTCCGCTGAATCAAATCATTACAATTTATACAGGGACATAAAACAACAACGATGGGTTTTTACTATTTGTTCATTGGAGCTTTGTGTTTGCTATAAAAGTATTACAAAGTTTAAACACCTCAGATCTATTATAATGTAAAATTGTTAAAGAGCAAACAAAACAATAGGAACTCTCTTCAGCAGAAAAGAAGATTTAAATTAATTAAAAGATAACATAAACAATTCCTTTTCCTTAACAAAATTACTATGAAACAATAAAAATACTCTGCGAAACTAAACAAATTTATATATTTGTTTGTATATGTATTTCATAATGACATAGAATTTCCCGATCGATAGAAAGTCTGAGTGTTGTAGACTTGACATTTAAAATCATGTCCGTGAGACATTTCCCAATATGTCCTGTAACAATTATACATATACGTAAACTATTATTTATAATTTGGCATATAATAAACTGATCCTCGCATTAAAAATCTCATATACATATATCGACGAAAAACCATTAACCGAGCTAAAAAATAAATAAAAAATAAACTGTGATAGATTTAATCTAATCACAAAAATAAAAATACAACTATATAATTTACCTACTAGGTATATAATTTGATATCATTCAGAAAAGCCTGTGTCAGTGGAAATATCTTAAGTTAATAGAAATGGCGATAGCGATTGAGAATATCCCAAGATAAGACGTGGCCGAGTGCCGAATAGTATTGCATTGTAACCACTCACTACGTAAACATATTTATGATAAAAGTTAAACACTAATGCCTTTTACCCTCGAGTCATAAATTCTTTTATTGTAATCGTCAGATGTTGACTTGGATCTTGTTTGTAGACGACATACGTAGAAAACAAAATTAGTTATGACAGACACGCTTTGGATAAAATAATAATAATATACTAGTAAAATATATTGCACTCAAATAAGCTTAAGAATTGTGATAAAATAAAATAATAATTTCATGCAATTAAATAGCTGACACAACCGAATAATGTTGGCGAGTGGTGGTCATATACCTAGTAACGTGTTATGGCACATAAACTGAGCAGAATGTCTCGTAACATTTTGTTTTCTACGCGCGCCCCCCCGCCCCCCACCTCGGTGTGTACCTTATATATACTTAGCTACTAAGGCATTTCTCTATCTAAAATAAGCGTATATTTGTATCAATGCAATATTATTGAGCGCTCGTTATTTAGTCGTCGTTTCACCTTCCATTCAACGCGTAATCTGTTGTATCTTCTACAATATTAGTTCAAATTAAATAAAAATCATGGCACTAATCAAATGAAACCAAATAATCTTGTGTATTTGTACCTCTACAACATTTTAGTTGGTTAAGCACAAAATATGTTACAATAAGCTTTTTAGTAAGCGTATGCTTTATGGGCACAAACTGACTTGATTTTTATGAGGTTATGCTGTTTAGTGAATATATAATCGCAATCTTGTGAACACTACATGGTTTTTTAACATTAAAATGATATCATTGTCATGTTTTGTCGTACAAATTTAACAAATTAACACTATATTGATAATACTAAATAAATTATTTGTTATCCCCAACTTATCTTATTTGTTCCTCAAAATTAATACATTATTAATTTATATTTATTTTAAACCCACATTTTTTTCTAACTTATGTAAACGTAACAGCATAACCTCACGTAAGCGATCAAAACGTATAAAGGAGTAGATTACGGTGTGTGGAAGGGAAACAAAATGGCGGCGCTGTGTGTGTGCGCGCACGCCGTTCATCGCACGTCGGTGAGGTTGCTCTTGTCGCCGAACAGCTTCACGAGCTGCTCCTCGTAGTCATCGATGTTGCGCTTCATTATCTCCATGCATGGGCCCAGCAGGCGCTCGAACGTTTCCACGTCAAGGACTGGAACAATAAACAAACTTTATTATAACATTACGTCTGTAAGCTTTGTCGGTGATAGACTCGGGGCTTAGAGGACCAGACAGGGTGAGGTAACACACAAGCAAAACGTAACTTGCATTAAAGCAACAATAGTTCTTCTCATTACATTAACAGTATTAACACACAATAAAAAAACTAAACACAAACATAAAATGGATGCTCTGACCGCTAAACCATCTCGACCTCCGCTAACTACTGCAAATTCTTCTTCCACATTTTAATACGTCTTTTGGTGAGGTCATTGCCATCTGTTCAGTGCCTTTACAGGAAAGCTTTAGAGAGCAGAGGTCGAGATGGCTTAGCAGTCAGTGCGCCTGGAGTATTTATCTAGGAGGCGCAGGTTTGAATCCTGCTCACGACCATGTATATTCTTTATCCACAAATAAAATTATAACTTAACTAGACTACCTTTCCATATGAGTCCTTCAAGACTTGGGGTGTAACAAACTTTGTATTAAAAAAAAAAACATTTTACTCGTCATCAAACCTAAAACATCTCGCTCTGAAACAAACTCGAGAAAACATCAAACTGACACAATCTTCTATACCAACTAGAAATTTGAGAACGAGCAGCGTTATTAGAAGACATCGAAATATTAATATATTAGAGATTTTATTAGTATTTCGATCGTCATTCACATTCATAATATAATAAGGATAAAAGGAAAGAGTACAAAACTTATATAGAAGAGTAAAGTACATATTATTTAATTAAATAATAATCATAATAATTAAACTAAGAGTTAACGGATAAAACAGCGACATTTAATACGTCTGCTTATCATTCATATAGCGATACATATGAAGGTTATGAAAGTGAATGCATATATTATTAACGGAACTTGCTACATATATAGATTAGGTCACTTTGTGATAACAAGTTGTTAATTATATAATAATTGGTCGAGGAGTTTCGAATATCAAACTATGATTGTAACCGCAAGATGGGCACAAAATTAGTTAATATTATGTCACATTGGAGGAATCTCAAATATTCTATGTATGTCTTTCTAGTGTACGTAATGCAGACAGCAAGTAAACAAAATTGGCACGAAGCCAGATGCTGTTTTTGTAATACATTATTCCGACAATACCATGTAATATAGCAGAATGATTATATTATCATATATGATTTCTCACTGACAATAAATATGACACAAGCAAACATGGTTGTAGTTTTCAAACACTGGGAAGCATACATAGATGATGATATAACCCCATGTAATATAATGATGTAAAACAGCTAATTTCGGAATCAGAGGAAAACTGGAAATCGTGCGCATTTTATTCACGTCACACTCATTGCTGTACAATTCTAAAATGTATCAGGCATTGTTTTGAAATAAGAGTATACTACAAGGAATTAACAATAAGAGGAAAACAGTGAATTTAATGTATGGTGATGAATACTGCAACGAGGCTGTTACCCGGCGACATTCAAATGAGCACAGCGCAGGAATAATATGCTAATATCAACATTTACGGTGCCCGCTTATAAAAACATATTGGGGATATCAGAATGTAGATAGTTTCTAGGAAAATAATGTTCAAGAGCCTTTAATTTAATGGAAATACTTTTCATCAAATAAGCATACGAAATGGACACACTTAGGTGCGAAAGTGTAGAAAGTACTGACAATTACAAGGCTTGAAAAAATTAATCAAGTGATAATAGCAGAGAATTCTTTGAACATGAATATTCAATACTATATTATTTTTCGGTCTCTTACAAATCTTACAATATACAATCTTTACCACTCTAGAAGTAATTCATAATCCTTAGTTTTTCTTAAAATTAATATTATTTACAAGGATGTACGGCCGTGTACCCTCAAACTAAGCAATCAAAGTTCATGGTAAATATCAGTTCATAGGTAGTCACTAAATAGAAATTTGAAAATTATAGCATTTTTTTACATGTCCAAACAAAAGAAGCGTTGATGATGGATTTCCAAACATGATCTGATTTAGGTTTCAGTGAGAGAGTTAGATAAGATTTATTGATGAATTGGTTAAATGGCTGAAGCCAATAAGATAGGTAACTTTAAGACAAAATTCTTTGCCTCTTGCAGATGGATAGGAGTTCTGCTTTCCTCGACCTTATCCCATCATCTGTGGTCGGCTCTTCTTGCCTGCCTTCTCTATTTGTGTCGATCCTGCGCGGTTTGTTCGTAAACTTTCATTTCTCTCGCGTTCTCGCGTTATATATTCAGACAAGGAAAAAAATTGGCTTTAAGTTTTATAGCCAGCTGCCGCCTGACGTCAAGACGGTAACTTCCCTGGGAAACTTAGGCGCCGCCGTTGGATCTTATCACAGGTGGATGGAACAAAGGAGATAAAATGCGAACAATACTTACATGCAACCTTGGTGGGTCCGACGGCGTAAGCAGAAGCGGCGCGCGGCTTGTGGGTGACGAGAGCCAGCTCACCAAAGTATCCACCAGCCTCTGATAATCATAAATAACAATCATTAGTAACACGGTCATATGACGTGATTGATGAGGCGCCTATGGAAACTCGGGTCGGTGAATGATCACTGGGGTCAAGCAACGCCTGACGCGGTCAGTCTGTGGATGGGTAACCACTAGAATTTTTTCCATTTTAGCATATTCGGAAGGAATGTAAACCTTGGGTCTCGAATATTATGTCTGCTTAACTTATGAGTAATGCTAATGAAATCTCATGTAGTGAGAAGCCTTTTATTGTCTACCGGGCACAATTCCAAACTCCGGGCTGCTATTTGAGAATTTCTTAACAGAATAAGCAAATAACGCTGCCCGATCAGGGAATCAAACCCAGAACTCTACGCAACTCAAACACAAGACATCGCCGCGGGCTCAGCTTATAACGAAGGGCTACCTTCGAGTTTGAAACTAGTCGCATCGGAAAAATGAGTGGGTTGAGTTAATATGAATGTGTCTTACTAGAATTATTATTTTTTGCTCAATCGAGTGTTTTCGATACATATTGAAAAGGTGAGCTAGAAGAACAATACTACTGCAGCAATATTAGCAATCATTACTGGGTCAGAAAGTAGGTATTTACCTACTACCTGAACGTGTACATCTTAACATAAAGGTGTACAAAAAACTCAATCAATCATGTGCCTGCCATCCCGTACGTTGTATAAGTAGAGTATGGCAAACTAATAGCTTATTGATTGCTGATAGACGAGTTTATTATTACGTATTGTGGCTGGTCCTGCATCTATTAATGGAAAAATGGAACAACATTTGCTGAATCAGAACTCTTTATAACAAGACAGGTCTGTACTAATATATAGGATATTATATAGGACGTTTAAGATTAATTATTTTACATCTACTGCGGCATTTTAATTTTTTGTCTTGTTCGTCTCACGAATCGGCGAACAGACCTATTTTGTACAATTTACTTTTTTCTACACGTTTTATCTGTTCGCGACAAGGCGTCACTATTATAGATATTAGTGATAATAATAGTGTAGAAAAAGAACAGTTCAGTGATCCTTAAGTACAAAGTAGATAACGTGATTTGTGTAACAACCGTTTGTTATGTATGTTTTTAAATTATATAGTGTGTGTAGGTATATAGCCCTAAGCTAAACCTAGATAAATAAAATGTTTCAAACCTTGTAAGTAAGCAGAGTATTATGATAATGTTAAAATAAATCGTTGTTTTTGCAGTCTTTTATTTATAGATATATGGTGCCTTATGTAATAGACATGTAACGTTAAAATTGGTACATTTAGTTAGAACATATCGAAGACTGTTAAAAACTGTTTGTTTCATGTTTCTATGTTAAATAGTTTTAAAGATATAAGAATGAGAACCTCGAAAACCTAGGAAAAATATAGAATTTTTATGTTCTTACCGTAATAGCTGTCTAGGAATTTAAGACTTACACATAAGTCATACATTTTTGAATAGGCCCTTTTATAAGGTTTCTATTGATATATAGTTTATGTATAGTTTCTCGTTTAGTTATAGAATAAATAGTAAATAAGTCGATTATACTAAATGAAAAATTATGAAAATAAAGCCGTGTTTAGGAGGCGATTTCGCGGGTCTCGTTAAAGTAAAGTTTCGTAGTACTTAAGCGGACACGATCGCTGTGCTAGTTCGTAGTCATCGGTAAAGGATATTACTTCTGAACTGGAAGTATAGTAAGAAATCGCCTCCTGAAGCATTTGAAGATACAAGTAAAGTGTTTGTTTTCACCGCCGCCTTCCCCGCATCCCTACGTTCCCGCTTGCTGCTATCGCCGTCTGGAAAATCATCGAGTCTTCACACATTGCGCCTGAACCTATAGGTGTAGGACGTCAGCGTCTCGTTGGCATAGATCCGTAACACACACACGCCTCGAGTTACGCCCGTCCGGCACATCTGCTGGTCCTTCGAGCCGGATACGCGCGCAATAATAATAAGACTGAAGATCTACAACTACGTCAAGACACCTTTTCAAACATGCCGGTGACGAGATCCAAGGGAAGAGCACCTGAAATGTGGACTATCGAAGCAGGAGAATCACACAGCGCGCCTCCCATCGTACACGACCTACCGCCGTTTTCACCGACGAGCACCGAGGAAAGTGAACAGGCACACCCCCCGCCCTTGCGGGGGGTTGAAGATCCATCTGTACCGTTATCTAAAGAAGGGGTACGACCGGTATCACCAACGACCAGGATGGGAACCCGAATAGAGGAGGATAGCTCAGATCAAACAGTGAAACCCTCCGAGAAGATTGTTCGCCGCTCCGTGCCGATGACTACCCGGGGTGACGCCCGTAACGAACATAGAAAACCGCCGTCGAACAAGACGATTGCATCGACAAAGAAGATAAGAAAGGCTCGTGAAGACTTACTGAAAATTAAGTTAGAACTCGCTCAAATAGCGCTTCAAAGGGCCGAAGAAGAATCAGACGACGATTATTTAGACGATAGAGACTCCAACGATGAATACGTACGTTCCTGGCTAGAAGAAGCACCGGAACGAAACGCGAAGGAGGACAACGCCGCCGAAGGGGAAATTCGAACCATAGGCACCGAGCCACCACCCCCTCCGGTAGATGTGGATAGTGAAGCCCACAGACCGCAAGCATCGCAGACATCCAAGAAAGAGGATGAATCGAAAAATACTACTGCAAAAATAGAGGATAACCAAGGTGATGGCGCGCTCCGCCCGTTTATTAGGGAGCTCACCTCCGCCATCGCCTCACTCGCCACGAATAAGAATAGCGAAGAGAAGTGGACGCCACACAACCCTGCGGCGTCAAAGGTTATCATGACGCTACCGAACTTTAGTGGAGCGCATACAGAATGGCTCTCATTTCGAGCAATCTACGAAACAACACGTCAGTATTTCAACGATGTGGAGAATACCGCAAGACTCAGAAGAAGTCTACGAGGAAGAGCACTAGAAACAGTGAGCTCGGAGCTCATCGGAAACGCCAAGCCCGATGATATTATGAAAGAACTAGAGCTTCAGTTCGGACGACCTGACTCGATCGCTCAAGCTGAAACAGATAGACTGCGAACACTGCCACGCTGTGGAGAGGCACCCAGAGATATATGCACATTCGCCAGCCGAGTTCGAAGTGGCATCGTCACCTTGCGTGCATTGAAGAAAGAACATTACCTTATGAATGCCGAACTACTGCGATCCCTGACAGAGAAGCTACCTAGTTCCTTACGGGTTCAGTGGTACAGAACATATACTGAAAAGTACCAATCAATTCCCGACCTCGGTCTATTTAGCGACTTCATCACTGAACAAGCGCGGTACTGCAGCGCCTTCGCACCACCCGAAAACGTTAACGAGACATCCACAGTTAGACGCGTCACACAGAGAACACACACCGCGACAGAAAGATCAGTGATCAAGTGCCGCATCTGTGAAAAGGAGGGTCACTACGCATCCGAGTGCGCGAAGTTCAAAGAAGCATCGAGCGACAATAGGTGGGAGCTTGCTAAAACACACAGCATGTGTTTCCGTTGCCTACGTAATAGAAACAAAGGACACAAGTGCAAACCCAAGAAGTGTGCCACTGAAGGTTGTACCGCCACGCATCATCGGCTCCTTCATTATAATAAGAAGCCCATTACGGAAGAAGTCAAGAAGGAATCTCAGGAAACGGTAGCAAGTTCGCACACATACACCAGTCATGCGTTCTTGAAGATAGTACCGGTGCGGGTGATCGGACCGGCGGGAGAGACGCATACTTACGCTCTGTTGGATGATGGATCGACAGTTTCGCTCATAGACGAAGAAATAGCCAAACGAGTCGGGGCGCAGGGACGGGTAGACCCGCTGAAGATAGGAGCAATAGGAGAAATAACAATTGACACTCCTAGCTCACAAAGAGTCTCCGTCACGCTCTCGAGTCACGCGGACAAAAAGGTACCATTCAGAGCTCGTACCATACCGAAGCTTTATCTGGCGCCCCAGACAATCAGCGAACATGATATCGCCGAGTGTAGACATCTGCAAGACCTGAGAGACCAGTTGACCTACGACACCGGTACACCGAAAATCTTAATCGGTCAAGACAACTGGCATCTTCTCCTGGCCACCGACACTAGAAGGGGACCGCACCACCAGCCCGTGGCGTCATTAACTACGCTGGGCTGGGTACTGCACGGCGCACACAGCAACAGAACATTGGGTCAGCGAGTACACTACGTGAACGGACTGAACACCAATGATGAAGACATAGAGAAACAACTAAGTGAATACTTCGCACTCGAATCGTTAATCATCAATCCACGTCGTCCGGATTCTGACCCTGAAAAGAAAGCGGAGGATATATTGAACAAATATACAGAACACAGGCAGGATGGACACGTGCAAACAGCATTACTATGGAAAAAGGAAAACATTCAGATGCCAGATAGCTACGAAACAGCACTCAAAAGACTTATCTCGATAGAAAGGAAGATCGACCGCAATCCCACTCTAAAGAAACGATACACAGAGCAGATGAATTCTCTCGTACAAAAGGGATACGCCGAAAAGGCACCTAAGACAAACACACCAGGGAAGACGTGGTACTTACCCCATTTCGACGTTTATAATCCGATGAAACCGGAGAAGATCCGAATCGTGCACGACGCAGCGGCCAAAACCAAGGGAATGTGTCTGAATGACTACCTACTGACAGGACCAGACTTGCTACAGTCACTACCCGGTGTAATGATGCGATTCCGCCGTCACCTCATCGCCATTTCTGGTGACATAACAGAAATGTTCATGCAGGTGAAGGTAAGGCAGGAGGACCGGGACGCCCTTCGGTACGTGTGGAGAGGAGACCAGCGACAAGGAGCCCCGGAAGAGTTCCGAATGACATCAATCATCTTTGGCGCATCCAGTTCGCCGTGTTCGGCTATCTTCGCCAAAAATTGGAATGCCAAACGATTCATCGACAGACACCCACGGGCAGTAGAAGCGATAGTTGAAAACCATTATATGGACGACTATTTGGACAGCTTCAGGACTGTAGAAGAAGCAACGAACATAGCTAAAACAGTTCAGGATATACACAAACAGGCGCGATTTGAGCTAAAGAAATGGGTATCGAACAGTCAAGAAGTTATACGAGAAATAGAACCGAATGAAAACTCAACAGAAATCGTTAACTTGGGAAATAAAGAGAATATAGAGAAAATACTCGGCGTCATTTGGAAACCAAACACAGACGAACTGAGCTTCAATTTGAAACTTGCACGACTCCCGACCGGAATCTTGGAGAAGGAAATACCCACAAAAAGGGAAGCCTTGAAAATAGTAATGTCCCTCTACGACCCCCTCGGCCTCGCCTCACCAGTAACCGTTCGGGCTAAACAAATATTACAAGAGGCCTGGAGACGAGGAGTAGATTGGGATCAACCGTTGGACCAAGATCTAGCGAGTCAATGGAATGCATGGATACAACATCTGAAACAACTAAAGGACGTCAGCTTTCCAAGATGTTATCCTGGATTCAGCGACGCCCAAAATCTTCAAGTCCACGTGTTCACAGATGCCAGTGAAGTGGCTTACGCAACAGCTGTCTATTGGAGGATAACTACATCGGACGATAAGACACATGTCTCCCTAGTCATGGCCAAAGCAAAGGTAGCTCCTCTGAAGTTACAATCGATACCCCGACTTGAACTACAGGCTGCCGTGATGGGAAGTCGCGTCGCCTCAGCAGTTATAAAGGAGCATAAAGTCAAGCCAGATTCCGTAACGTATTGGACAGACAGCCAAACAGTCCTTACGTGGATACGGAGAGGAGCCAGAGTATACAAACCGTTTGTAGCCCACCGTCTGGCTGCCATAGAAGAGCACAGTAAGGTCGAAGATTGGCGCTGGGTTCCTACAAAATTAAACATTGCGGACGCGGCAACCCGAGATATACCCCAACAGTTTGACTCTAATCACGAGTGGTATCGAGGTCCAGATTTCCTCCACGAAGATCCAGAGCTCTGGCCCTCGGAGAAAACAGCTGTTACCGAACTCTCAGGAGAGGAAAGGACACTAACCGTGGTGAAGACCCCTGGGACACCGACACTTAAGGAGGCCGTTCCGATACCGGACCGTTTCTCCAAGTGGGAACGTCTTCTGCGCGCCATGGCGAGAGTCCTACAATTTGTAGCCCTATGTAAAAAGACCACAGAAAAAGTATGCTACAAAAGGACCACAAGAAACCCTGAGAAAGACCCTGATTGGAAGAAGCAAAAGAAAACTTCGCCGACTCCGACTAAGACCCTATTCCAACAGAAGACTCATGACAGAAAACACATTCTGTTAGAAGCTGAATACCTTAGAGAAGCGGAGAGAATACTCATCCGTCTCATACAGGAGGATGCGTTCGGACAGGAGATCGCCGACTTACAGAAAGGAAAGAGCGTCGCAAAGGACAGTCGTCTACGTCCGCTACAAACAGAACTCAGAAACGATGTGATAGTACTAAGAAGCCGCATAGCCGCTGCGGACAACGTAGCCGAAGAGACAAAAAGCCCACCCATATTAGATGGTGATCACCGCGTCACACAACTCTATATCGACTGGACACATCGTAGCCTACAACACAGCGGAACAGAACTCACCATAAACGAGATCCGACAGCGCTACTGGATCGTGAGAATGCGACCTACAGTTAAGAAAGTAGTTAATCAGTGCCTACAATGTCGCATCCGCAAGGCACATCCGCCAGAACCAGCCACCGGAGATCACCCAAAAACGCGCCTAGCACATCACCAGAGACCGTTCACTTATACGGGACTAGATTATTTTGGTCCTCTCTCCGTCACCGTCGGACGTCAACATCATAAAAGATACGTGGCCCTCTTCACGTGCCTCACCACGCGAGCGGTTCACCTCGAGATAGCGGCCAGCCTCAGTGCAGACTCTGCCATTCTAGCCCTGCGGAGATTCGCAGCGCGCCGTGGCTGTCCGACCGAAATCTACTCCGACAACGGCACTAACATGCATGGAGCGGATAAGGAACTACGGGAAGCGTTCAAAGAAGAAGCCAGCCGCCGCGGAATAACATGGCGCTTTATCACTCCGTCCGCGCCGTTCATGGGAGGAGCGTGGGAGCGCCTAGTCAGGTGCGTCAAAACCGCCCTCTATACGACACTGCACGAGAGACATCCACACGAAGAGGTACTGTCAACCCTACTCTGTGAGGCGGAGTACGTCGTCAACAGCAGGCCGCTGACCCACGTCTCAGTAGATAGCGAAGACGCGGAGTCTATCACACCCAACCATTTCCTGTTGGGAGGATCAGCGAGATTGCCAACCCCTGGCATATTCGATGAACGAGATCTGGATAGCAAAAGACATTGGCGGCGTGCACAGATACTGGCAGATTTGTTCTGGCAACGCTGGGTGCGAGAATACCTGCCGGAACTTCAAAACCGGCGGGAGCCGCACATGCGGGGCCCCAGTCTCCAAGTAGATGACCCAGTTCTCATCGCCGACGGTAACCTGCCTCGAAACACTTGGCCCCGCGGTAGAATCGTGGCCGTGTACCCCGGAGCCGACGGCGAGATTCGGACGGTTGAAGTCCGCACAGCGGGTGGCGTGTTAAAGCGCCCCGCTAAGAAACTGGTTCCACTCCCGAAATAAACGTCGTGTCGTCGCTCACCGGAGGGCTGCAGCACCGCTCCGAGTAATCGCTGTACTGCACGGCGGGAGAAATGTTCGCGACAAGGCGTCACTATTATAGATATTAGTGATAATAATAGTGTAGAAAAAGAACAGTTCAGTGATCCTTAAGTACAAAGTAGATAACGTGATTTGTGTAACAACCGTTTGTTATGTATGTTTTTAAATTATATAGTGTGTGTAGGTATATAGCCCTAAGCTAAACCTAGATAAATAAAATGTTTCAAACCTTGTAAGTAAGCAGAGTATTATGATAATGTTAAAATAAATCGTTGTTTTTGCAGTCTTTTATTTATAGATATATGGTGCCTTATGTAATAGACATGTAACGTTAAAATTGGTACATTTAGTTAGAACATATCGAAGACTGTTAAAAACTGTTTGTTTCATGTTTCTATGTTAAATAGTTTTAAAGATATAAGAATGAGAACCTCGAAAACCTAGGAAAAATATAGAATTTTTATGTTCTTACCGTAATAGCTGTCTAGGAATTTAAGACTTACACATAAGTCATACATTTTTGAATAGGCCCTTTTATAAGGTTTCTATTGATATATAGTTTATGTATAGTTTCTCGTTTAGTTATAGAATAAATAGTAAATAAGTCGATTATACTAAATGAAAAATTATGAAAATAAAGCCGTGTTTAGGAGGCGATTTCGCGGGTCTCGTTAAAGTAAAGTTTCGTAGTACTTAAGCGGACACGATCGCTGTGCTAGTTCGTAGTCATCGGTAAAGGATATTACTTCTGAACTGGAAGTATAGTAAGAAATCGCCTCCTGAAGCATTTGAAGATACAAGTAAAGTGTTTGTTTTCACCGCCGCCTTCCCCGCATCCCTACGTTCCCGCTTGCTGCTATCGCCGTCTGGAAAATCATCGAGTCTTCACACATTGCGCCTGAACCTATAGGTGTAGGACGTCAGCGTCTCGTTGGCATAGATCCGTAACACACACACGCCTCGAGTTACGCCCGTCCGGCACATTATCCATTATACAAGTTTACTCAAGTATTAACGGCTTTTATTTACGCAAAAGTAAGACTCAAGATGTCTCGCAAGCAGACATAATTTCATCATCACATTCTGAGTAGTTTCAATGTCCATTGAATACTACTTGTGACGCTAATATAAAGAAATCTATTTTTTTTGGAATTTTGTGTTTGAAACTGTCGGGCGGTTTTTCTATATATAAAAGGTATGCGGGCTTAATTGGCCAAATATTGTAATGCTGCAACTTTAAGTAGCCCTCAAACCTTGTGCTGTTAGTGACGATTCAAAATGCAGTGACAGAGTTCTTTAAATTGATAAAGTTTGAATATGGCTATAAGTACCTTTTGTCTCGAGTAGAGGATTGATTAGAATGTTAAATGTTTGCTTGCAGACTGCATAAGTAAATAGCGGTACTTATTATTGTGTTTAAATAAGAGAGGTAACATTAATTTTACATGACCGCACTTGGTAAACTTCCGATTATCACTGTCTAATAATATATTAGATAATTTTGACCTACAAGGATAAAACGCAAGTGGGAAATTGGAGTTAATGTCAGTTTCCAATCGTCGAGCGCACCATCCCATAACATCAGGTGGGGTGGCACGCAAGTCTAAGTTTTTTTTGTTTTCTGAACTGTACACTTCAATTATAAAATTTTTACTGAAAATATATAATTCTTATCTTTTATTAGCTGACCCGCCACGGCTTTGCATGACGTCTAACCTACGCAGATTGATGATTGCTTTTTTTGTCGACATCGTGAAGGTTATATGAAATTATATAATTTATATATCAAACCTTTTTCTTTAAAGCACTGTTTATTTGTGAAACTTTGAATAAAATCTGTCCAAATCTGGAGAAAATCGTACCCAGACCGAGAGTTGGTGGTCATATTTTTACAAGACTGCCCAAAAAAGTGTAGAGTGGTATTTTTTAAGGTTCATGTATGTAAGTTTCTGTATTCCGCCATAACTTCTAAACGCCTCAACTGATTTAGATGCATGGTGTATCGTTAGAATCCTTACACTATCCCGGGTAACATAGGCTTGAAAGATATAGAACGTAAAAAGGTGTGAAAACACACACATGAAAGATGTGCTTTTCAAATTTTTATTTAATTTCATCTTGTTATACTTTGGAGATAAAGTGATTGTTTCTTACCCAGGCGCTTAACCTCATGCTCGTTGCCGTCGTCGCGGGCGATGCGGATGCTGATGGCGCCATCCTCCACGAAGTACATACCATCGGCGGTGTCGCCCTGACGGATAATCAGCTCGCCATCGATGAGAGTGCGCGGGATCAGCGCGTCGGCGAGGTTGGCCCGCTCGTATGCCTGTATTAATTATAATAACATTATGTCAATGTCTTTAATACCGGTTTGCTAAGATTGAGCAGCAGGGCTTATAGAGTTCAAGAAGAATCACCATTACAATTCCATTTGATGTTATGATATGACTTCGACTCGATTTTCCGTACCAAATGTAGAGTCGGGTAAAATTATCAAAACCTTTGATCAAGCATAAAAAAATCGTAAGAACTGATGCCTCAGATTTTCATTTAATTTCATTTGGGTTTTGAGTATTTCGTTATGGTCCAGCGTTCTACGAGTTCGCTTCACAAACGTTCGGCTGCGGCTTTGAAAATCTGGCAATACGAATATGACTTTATGTACTTGTGATCCTACACTGCTTAGGTAACCTTAAGCAGAACATCGTGAAGGAGCCTGGTATTAATGAGATTACCAACGCGTAGTGGGCGAGCGTGGAGAACAAATCTTATTCCTTTTCCGTATTAACAGAAGCATTTGCCTTTCAGTGAGTTAATAAGTAATTACAGCCGTTAATAAGTTGAAGAACCTTTGTATTGGGCGGAATTACCTATGAAGTGTTTCCAAACACAGGGTTTCTCCTTATACTTTAAGACAGATATGACACAGATATAAGAAAAACTGTGATGATAAACGAATTGATTAATTTTAATACACATGACATAAAAGATGTTCTACTCGTATCTCTCTTACTGTTTTATTAGCCACTAAATGGGCACCTATATTTATATTAATTTATTATGGGTAGATGGAAAGAATGAAAACAAACAAATTGTGTTTATTCGGTGCACACCAATAGTTCTTTAAGGCAGAATGAAATCCACGACCGAAGTCGGTCCCAATTTTATGTGCGTTTTTGTCTACTAATTCGTATTTGTTCTATGGAAAATAATTTATTCTATGGATAATGCTATTTATGTTCCACGGGTTGCCACAATTTTCAAGACATGCTGTTTTTTTTTATAATGAACGCGTAGGTTTACTTTTTCGTGATAAATTGGGAACATATGTTTGACAAATGATTGTAAATAAATAAGATCCGGGAATATTTAACGAGTTTGCTTTGGTGTGCGGCGTATGACCTATTTAAAAGCGTTTGAAAGAAACCACATTCATTTTCGTATAGAATATTTGTGTATTACTCTTTATTGAAAACCAACAATTTATTTGAATATGTACATCAGTACAGTATGTATTGATGAATCTTTCGATAAGATTAAGTTGTAAATAAGATATATTATAATAACCAAACATAAAATGGTTCCTATAAAAAAAAAACGCTTTTTAGGATCTTTGGATTTGTGAACCAAGTCTTGGCCTATAAAAGTTTGCGTCACGATAATATTGTTGTAAACTACATAAATATTAACTTCAGGAATGCATTGATCGAATTACGAGTATCAATAGTAACCATATCAACGCAGTATAAGCAACAAAAAGACAATACGTCATCACATAATTTCACTTATTAAATCCAGTATTTATCATTGCATTCCGCAGTCGCCACCCGAGTTTCGGCGTGACGTGAGAGTTTAAGATAAAAAGTGATGACGTCACTCAGCCTGCGGAAGGTGAATAAATTCGATAGGAACAGTGGCGTCCGGTGGGTGTTATCTTTCGCCTCGCCTGTCAGACAATATTATCTACGTACGAACGAGAACCGCCTTCGACGGCTGTGACGGCATGCAATAGCATATACTTAATCTTTTATTGCTGGATTAACATGTAAAACATTAGATAATTCTTTTATGCTATACAAACATTGTAATGGAATTTATTAGAAGATTTGGGTGTGAATTTATTACACATTAAATCTTTAGATCAGAAAAAGCTATTTATAAACGAGTGTGTAATTGTGTAGGTATCCCTGACGTGATAACGAAAGATGAACAGATCCTTTGTACAATATTAATACAAATATGATATGGGTTCCGACTATAGTTCCCGATTCTAAGCCGTAGTTAATATAGAGAATAAACTAGCTGATGCCCGCGGCTTCGCCCGCGTGGATGTCGGTTATCGCGACCGGCGGTAATCATGAAATTTTGATCCCGTTCCCGCTTTTTATTTGCCCATTTTTAACCGACTTCCAAAAAGGAGGAGGTTATCAATTCGGTTGTTTTTTTTTTTTAAGTATACAAATGGATAAATTATGTTATACTTAAGAGACATATGCCATCGCGGACTTTTCTGTAGAAGTATATAAGATACACAATTCCACCATACATTATTTTTTTATATCTCAAAGGCAGCGTTTTCATTGAAAGTTCCCAGACGGCTTATTTTTTCCGACACCTCCAACAAATATCATTATATTTTAGCCAATGTATACAAAAACTTGACAAATTATATTCTAAAACCTTCCTTTGAATCACTCTATCTATTAAAAAACCGCATAAAAATCCGTTGCGTAGTTTTAAAGATCTAAGCATACATAGGGACAGATAGACAGCGGGAAGCAACTTTACGTTATACTATGTAGTGATGGGAACCCACTGAAATGTTCTTCGAACTGGACGGCAGTAAAAATAAATAAGTTCAGTTACAAATGGAGTATGCAGCGTAGCAAAGCTTTAGATACCCTTACATTAGTTAGTTCTACGAAAAGAAGATGTCTCGTGTCTACTTATAAACATTGGGTAATAGCGTCCCTTATGTTAACTGGCTTACCTAGGAGCAAAGAAACGTTGTTTGAAGAGATGCTCTCTGACACGTTTAAACCCTACGCTGGAGCAGTGTAGCATCAGTGTATGTATGTATGTCATTTCCTCCCCTTTCCTTGGGGCTGAGTCGTGTATTAGTGACAGCTTGTTAGCTAATTACCTGCGGGCGGTAAACTGACCCTTCCCCTAACTTAGTCCCTTGTTCGTCAAGTTTATTTTGGCTGTTCATAAAATCATCAGAACGGTGCACTATGTAATAATATTCCATAATTATTCACCAATTTGAGGTGTAACGGTTAAATATAAAAATAAAAATTAATAAACCTTGTCAGTTTAGAGACATAAATGTGTTACGATCATTAGTATTGCTATAATAATAATAAATAAATAAATAAATTGACAGCTATTAGGCTATTAACTTAGTAAAGCATAACCAGAGGAGGCTGACTATGTATTCTTATACAAAAGAACAGGAATTGCCACATCAAAATATGGTGATGCGACTTTGAGAGATGAATTATTTAGGAATGGAGATTTTAGATATTATATACCTGTGTGGTGAAAAGGAAACTAACGTAATTTGCATTGATATGAAGGCCGGATCAAACACAATACAATTTTCCTTATTAATCAAGGATAAAAGTTTCGACCCAAGTTTATAAGGAAGGCGTTAGTCGGATCATCTCCATCTTCCTGCCCTGGTCCCAAGCTATTTGGGGTCGGCGCAATATATGAAGGAGTGAGTCGGATCGATTAAGTATAATTTTTCACATCATAAATATTAAATGTTTCATGGAAATTTACGACATAAAAGATGTGACGAGACTACAATTTGTGACTGTACTTTACGAGAATTAATGTGCATATAAACACAAACAGTAGCGTTTCAAAGAACTTTAACGCGTGTACAATAAGCAAGGAAAATCAGGAATTGAGAGATAATGCCGTGGAGTTCTGACATTACTGTACAGAATATAATGTGTTTTTTTTTATTAATGGATGCATTTGAATGCAATAGTGCCGTAATGCGATCGATGGTGTAGTAAGCTTGTCTATAGAAGATACCCAATAGACTGGTAGATAGCAATTATTCGGAAATACACACAAGGATTGAACTCCTTTGATGAGAACTCAGTTGACGAAATGCTAAGGGCGAATCAAAGTGCGTACCTACATCTATTCATCAATAGCTGTTGAAGTGATGCCAATATGGAGCCATTATGTGTACCTACGTAAACCCCTACATTGCGATATTAAACTTCTTATCAACTGGTCATCTCGTGCCAATTCAGTGTCGGCAAGTATCCGCCCTCTTAGTCAGTGAGTGTCGCATAGGGAGACAGTGTTCTTCTATAGTACTAACCTATTTCTTCAAGTCCACATATTTCTGCATTCGAGCTGTGCGTGTGTGCGACACAAAGAATTCGATCTGGCTCTATAAGCGTGAAGCGCTTGTGTCCTAGACGACGGGTTGGCAACATACGACAACTTACGCACTATTAAAATCTTTAAACACGACCTAGTTTCTGTACCAGGCTTCGGGCGGTACTAAGGTGCGCTTGGAATTCAGTTTACAGAACATAACATTATGGGATTTTTATTTCAGTGGTCGCGTTCAAACCTAAGATCACGCTGGACGTTGGGCGTTGCGCGCTCTTATCACAACCTAATCTAAGCTTAAATCAGTATTAACTGATAAGTGTTATCACATTACGTACGCGCGCCATATCACGTGACGCTGGCTACTATTACAATATTTCCTATCGATCTGTATCGACCACTTATCACTCAATTGCTTCTTATACCTTCCAACTGACATTGGTATTGTATTTATTATTATAATCCAGCTAACGTCACAAGTATGTGTAATAAAATATTTGTGAAACCGTTTTAAGGTTTGTATCAATAAGATTTGACGTCATGCTCGTGTAAATTATTGTTGAAAGACAACGTGTTTTCTTTAATTCAAGCAAAACTCTACGTGAAGCAATAATTATATAATAAAATGCGTGTAAAATACTTTATAACGACTTTAGCTCATGGTTATGATAATATTAAAACAATAAATAAGATTTACAGTCTCACTGGTGCTGACCGAAGTAATAAATCATAGCAAGAAATAGGCACAAACGTTTATTTATTTATAGCATAGAACACCATAAAAAATATTGTACCATTTACTTCTACATAAAACCATGTTGAAAATGCAAAAACGTTTTAAAACCAGCGTAAAAAGTTGTTTACGTCGTGGGTTGACGCATAAATTGTATAATTTACATCGAGTTATCCTCCCCTACGGCGCTAGGTTTATTGCGTTAACTCTATTAAATATGTTTCGAAATAATTCCAGGAAAAATATTTATACACCACTCTACTTCTTTCGAGATAAGATGAGCGCCAAATATTACAAAATACAACGTTTTTGGAGCGGAAACACAACAAGTTTCTTAGTACATAATCGTTCTGATATCTAAATGTTGATATAATGTAGTGAGTAGTAAAGACTTGTTCGACCACTATCTAAAAGTAATTAAGGTTCTTGTCCATCTGAAGGAGAAGCGGACGAAGCGAAATTGAAAAAGATTTCCCATGGAGTGTGGACCGCTGACCGCTGTTTACCAAGTTTTCTTTTTTGCATGGTCGCTAATCCGTTTTCCAAGCAGAGTGAAATTGTGGCAATATTCCCTCGCGACCCGTCCCTTGTTGAGGTCGATCAGAAGAATCGTTTCTACACGGGACATTTAATAGAAAATACTTAACTACACTGAACACACTGGCAGTTAATCAACCTCGTAGGTATTTCACGTAAATGTTTCATCAGATTTTTGTGTCAACTGTTACATAATTAGATTACGTTATAATTAGAAAAATTGGGAGATAGATGTATAATATTATTGATGATATCGCTAATATCAAAGTATTTGTTACGCCTACTACGCATCAAAGTACTTGCGATCACGTCAAATTGACTCATATCTGTCGACCTCTTAGGAAAAATAATCGCTATGGTATAATATTAATATAATTTGGCGCGTAGCGTGGCGCAATGTCGGGACGTACTTTTGTATTCAGGGTCGCGGAATCAATTCCCATATCGGGAATAAATATTTGTTTGACCTACTACTGTTTGTCTCAAGTTTATTTTGTATGTTGTCTGTGTTATACACGACGATGGGTCCTAGTGCAGATACAACACGACAAGGACGAACGAGGGGCTTCTTCTTATTTAAATTTTACAATAAATATTTAACATTAATAAAATAAAATTTTACGTATAATATGTACCTACGCATACATATTTCTAAATTTTATTAGGCGGATATAAGGGAGGGTAGAAAAATCTTTTGAGTCTTGTAAAAACTTTCTACAAAATCTGAATTTAAAAATAGTTGTTTATAAAATCCCATAAGGGAAGGTGGAGACATGGCAACATATTGATTGTTAAGTAGAGTTCGAGCGTGGTCAGGCAATATTTTCGGGACGCTGGGCAACGGGCCCGCTCGCGTGTGAACTGCTGAGGGGCCGTGACACTCTCGTTTCAATATTTCTGACGTTTCTACGTCGTAAACGACGGTACGGAATATTCGGTATTAAACCCGCGAAATAGACAACTTTATTTTATGATGTGTACAGAAATATCTATAGGATTGACAGATACACGCTTTTCTAAAAGTATCGTCATTATCAGTCTATCAACTTCCACTGTAAAACATGAGCGTTTAGCGCGGTCGCGTGGAAATAGCTATATTGGTTAGAAATAGAATAGCTATGTACGTTTGGGTAACGTTTTAGTGAAAAATCTGGTAGCCCACATACTTTACATGGTACGTATTCCGTCATTCTTTGACACGATAAATATTTATAAACACGTAGACCATGCTCTAGAAATATATAGTGGATTAAGAAAAATAATGCTTGTATTAAACAAGGTAAACAAGGAAAAATAAGGATAGTAGCTCAGCTGAGGGCAAAGTATTCTTAGTTCGCAAGCCTATGTTAATTTCTAAAACATGACCTACATGTTTATCATAAATTTAAAGAATGAGCATGACAATAAAAAGAAACCGGTCAAGCGCGAGTCGAACTCGTGACAGACGGACAAGAGAGTGATCTTATAAGGGTTCCTTTTTTACCTTTTGAGGTACGGAACCCTAAAAATGAAATTTTAATATTTACAAAAATGAAGAAGTTACACGCTTTGAATAGGTCCATAAGCTGAGCTTTAACGTAACAATGTCATTTTTGGATCAAGTTATTTAAGCGTTATTCAGTAAGTACCTAGAATGAAGTAACGACTCAGTTCAAAATGTTTTACCTAGGAAAATGCTGTAAATATTAATTTGTTGCACTTGAAATAATTAATCGCCCACAAAGAAAACTGTTAGAATGAAGAGACCTATAAATTCATTAATAAAAATATGTACGTAGGTTTCTTTTTAAAAGTTTCTTTATGACAAAATTGTTTTAACGAAAACTAATGTACAAGCTTCGACTGTTACCGATGACATCGTGGACGCATATAATTGTATGCTGGGTATTATACGAAAATATATTTCATTGCAAAAACGGTTGAAAAAGAAACTATGATAAAACAATCATAGTTTCTACAACAAATGTCGGTATTATAGTATTGTGGGATAGATTTGTGAACAGATACACGTTAAGTCTAGTTATTATGGCTCAAGGAATTCCAGTCCGTAAGTGGATGTGTGTCAGTAGCGAGTAGGGTTACCATAATATTATGACAAGCACCTGAGTGGCGTTTAGGATATTATGCGTTTTTTTTTTCCGATCTGATGTTTTAATGTGTGAACCCCTTCTCAAGTATATATCTGCCTAGCCATTTCCCAATTACATTGCGGTCAGCTTCCAGTCAAACCGGATGCAGCTTATTTTACATGGAGCGACTGCCTATCTGACCTCCACAACCCAGTTACTGGGTAATACGATATCTCGTGGTATGACTGGTTGCCGGACTTTCAGGCCTCTGACTACCCGTAACGGCTGTCATAGATCTTAATTTGACAACCGGGACCGATGGCTTAACATGCTCTCCGACGCACATTGTTTCATAGAGAGACCCCTGTATGAAACAATGGTCACCCATTCACAGACCGACGGCGGCAAGCGCATGTTAAACTCGATCGATCGATCTGTGCGGCTGTTACTTAGCCACGAGCCCCTCCGCTGTCAAGTAAGTGTGGCTATATAATCCAAACTAATTAATATTATAAACACGACTATACAATTATAACTGCCTTGTCCGTCTAGTGGTCCAAAGCACGATTGCTGAACATGAGGTCTTGGGTTCGATTCCCAGGTAGGGCAAAGTGTCATTGGGTTTTTCTATTAGGAAATTCTCAGTAGCAGCCTGGAGTTTGGAACTGTGCCCGGTTGATGACAATGGGCACACCACCGATTATTACATGGGACTTAATAACAGCATTGGTGAAATGTGGGTGTACAATTGTGTACACCTCTGCCTACCCTTTCGGGGAAAACAGGCGTGATGCTATGTATGTATGTATAAACACGAAAGAAACTATATCTGTCTGTTTGTCACATTTTCACGACGAAACTGCCGCATAAATGATGAAAAAAATGATTTTTTTGTATATATAAGGTCCTAATTTATTAGGTAATTTCCTTTGAAAGGGGTCAAATAAATAAGTCAAATACATTCACTGAAGCTAAGAATAAATTGGTTATAACAAATTATTTGTAATTAACATAGTACTAGCAAGACGAAAAATATATATAATAATAATAGAAATTTGAATTATGGCTGAAATGAATCCTTATTACTTACAGATTGACCCCTTAAAAGGAAATTACCTAATAAATTAGGACCTTATATAAGGAGACTTTGGAGAAGGACATATGCTACCTTTTTTGCATAGACGAAGTCGCAGGACGCAGTTTAATATTAGTATATTAAATAAAACGACTGCCAATTGACCTCCACTACCAAGTTACTGGGTAACACGACATCTCTTGGCAAGCCTGGTTCATTGTCAGACTTTCAAGCATCCGACTAATTGTCATAGACCTTTGTTTTGCAACCGGGACCAACGGTTTTATCATGCTCTTCGAGAAACTGATGGGTTTGGACCGAGAGATCTGTGAGATCTTTACTTAGCCGTGACCCTAACCAGTGTGGGTACATAATAGTTATTTTTTTCTAAGATTCGTACAAGCCATCGTGAAACATCGCTTCATTTTATTAAAGTTTTTACTTTAGTTAGCGAAACATATTTCAGTAAAATTCAAGAATTTTATGAAGACAAAACCGTTCATTTTGACATGGTAACCCTACTCGCCAGCAACATGTTATCTTAATGTGACACGGATAGATAGTTTGTACACTTTGTACAAAGCGGTAATCGTAATCATAACTTCCCACGCTACGTTTTTTGGTTTGAGAAAAACTTGGTTTGAAGTCCAATTGTTCGCAACTACCAAGTAAATATTATTAGAAAAAACTATGTTGTTCAAAGTACATTAATATAGTAGAAGTTCTTGATATGTTTAGTTCGAATGATGTTCGTTGTGAGTTTTAAGTGTTTCCTCAGATACGTTACTGATAAAATGATAAGCATCTACAATTGTAATATCGGTAGCAAATCGTAGAATAGACATATAACAACCATTTATATCTATTCAGACACACTTATTCAACGCGAGCCTGTTGTTTTATGACCAAGATAAGTCAAGTGCTCTTCCGACTACCCAGCCATAGGTAAAAACATCACTAACGAGTAAGAAACACAAGTACATAAAAAATAAGCTCCTTGAAAGGGCAGCGGTAAGGACTAGTTAGCGTAGTAGTAGATTACAATTCAACATTCCATGCTGATAGGAACTGACGATATCCTTACCTAAAACTTATATACCAATGGCCGACTTCGGAATCGAACCTGAGCCTTCAGCTGTAGTTGCGACTACCAGATGACAACAGTGAATGATAATGATAAATGATCATACCTGCAGCGCCTTCAGCATGGGCACCTTCTCCAGCAGATCTTCGTACAGCTTGCGCTTCTTGAAGGCGCTCTTGAGCAAGATGCGACGGAAGGTGTGGCGGTCCATGGCCCACAGCTGGCCGGGCGTCTGCGCGCGCACTGAAGCGGCGCGAGGCATGTTGTACATAAGAGCCAGCTCGCCAAACGAGCCCGAGCCCTCGTATGTGTGCACCACCTGGTGGTGTTAGCTCGTTAAAGATTTGCACTAAGCCTGCTGACCCTAGTTGGGACTATTCTAGGATACGGCAGGCGTAGGAAAATTCTAAAATCTTCGAAAAGTTTGATGTATACGCAGGCATAAGAAAAACACTTATAGTGACTGATATAACTTCTCTATCCTGTTAGGATTCCCAACAAGGGATATCGACCTTCCCCCTGTAATAATCATAAATGTCGACTAATCCTGTGACTCACGATACCATTTCATAGTTAGAGTCAGAGGGAAAAAGATTGCTTTACGTATTTTAATATTATAACAAAGTTATCTTACCAAAATATTGTACTACACAATTTGGGTAACCACTTTGTTTAATCCATAAATACGTGATTTTATGAAATGATTAACTGATAACCTTTCGGGTGAGACCATATTGTGGAGCAAGGAATGTTATTAAACATCTAACCAATTCATATTAGCGATTTTGTTACATTATCATTCAGATTACATTGCACGTAGCAAACTAAATGATAATATTGTATTTAGACCCAGGCCCTCCATAAAACATAATCCAAGGACAGAGAGAGGGTGTCCCATTTGATGTCTAGCCTGTATGCCATAAATTGACATATACAATAGCCTGCTTAGTCACTAATGTTAACATACTACCCAAGGGACTTGTGATAACTAGGTTAGTGGCCCCATGCCACTCATTGTCGCTCCAATAAGTTTACATGACAAAAATTATAATACAAAATCTGATACGATTCGGCTAAACTTATTACAGAATTTTATATAAATTTTATAAAAGAAAAGTCGGCATTCAGCTCATTGAATGTTTGGCGGCATCCGACAAACAGTTCGCATCTTAAGTGTGTACAGTGACATCTTTTGATTAATTTTCATTAATGTCAAATTAACATCGATTAGAAACGTTATGAATGTACTTAGTGGATCAATACGGCGGAACATATTGTCAATTTTATCGTATTGTTTTCTGATGTAGCTTTTGGCCTTAAGTAATAACAGCTGCCTTTATTTATTTTCTAAACGCATGTGAATAGTTTTTCTTCATTGTCGTTTTCCATCAAAAGCAAATACCAGCTGTTATTGGATAAACAACAAACTCATAACTTAAAATAGATTCAACCGTTTTTTGAGTTTTAAAAATAGATACACTAACTAGAAACAGGGCTTTTAACTCAATAGATTGTTTTCAAGAGTTAAAAGAGTTTTTCTAGAATCAAAGGGATGGTAAGACAAAAAACAGCATTTAATTCGGTCTTAATTATTTGTGCTAAATACTGTGAAAGTTATTTCAAATCAAATCAAATCAAATTAGCCGAGAAGTATGCATAGGTATTGGACTTTTCTATTATTTTGAGGAGGTTGTGGGACGATGACATTGGGACATGATGAACGTGAGGCCATGAACCTATGCTGTAATAGCACATGACGTTATCCAACTTTACACGGGGAGAGAAGACTGTTATTGGTTTTGTCGATAATATAGTTCTATTTCGATGGAGATTTCCATGAGCTAGATACGATTTTATGGCGAGGAAATGTCGTTTAGGCATTCAAAAATCAGTTTCAGAGAATCATTATAATAATTATTATGTTTCACTAACCTTCTCGATACGATCATCTCCGGTGACGAGAACATCGAACATGCCATTCTCGATGACATAGAAGTTATCTCCGTCGTCTCCTTGCCTGATCAGGTACTCTCCGGGCTCCGTGCGCTTCTCGAACATCGCGTCCAGCACCTACGCAAACCACGTCATGTGTTGCTGACAGACTGATTCTGTTTATAATATGTGTACTCTCGGAAATTTTTGTTTAAGATTTATAGCATGAAGAGCGGTGTTCTTGGCTACTGCTGTTTAAAAACTTTCCGAGTTTTCAGAACCGAATGTTGTGGTTATCCTGAATGCATTATTTTTATGCCGTTAATGCTTTTGTTGTATAGGGACTTCGTAAGACCGTCCACACCGCCAGAATGTCTGTCCATTAGCGCAGTATATAGCATGACACTAGTTCAAACCTTAGCATTTGTATTATTATAGTGAAAAAAAGGTTCAAACTCACGGTAAGTGCATACCAAAACAAGAGTTTCTGGTATGATAACACTTGAGGAATTATAAAATTACATAACGCACGCCATGAAACATAATTTTTGTAGAAAATGTTGTACATGTTATACAGAACAGTATTAAATAAAATTTCAGTAAACATCACAATCATCTGTTCTAACAAGGTTAACTTGAGAATTACAGGAATAACCTATTTGTTAAATTACGTAGACTGTGCACATTCTTGATTGACTGTGTCGCCAAGAATGTGATCGTATCCTTTAACAAAACTTATAAGAAAGGTTGGTACAATAATTAGGAATCGCAGAAGTAATGATGATGTTTTAAAAGCAAATTTTTCAAAATCTCAGATGATGATCGATCTTCTAATTGGAACTGACCTGCTGCATTTGCTGAGCGTCGAGTGAGCGGAACAGCAGGATGCTGTGCACAGCTTCGGCGAGGCGCTGGCGCTGCGCGTCCGACTTGGGGAACACGGTGGTGGCACCCTCGTCCGAGTCATCTTCCTCCGGGTCGTAGGTCTCGGCAAAGACCGACTTGCGCCGGCTGTTGAAGCGCGCCACGGGCGGCTCTGCCGCACATAACATTTATGGTCATTTTAGTACATAATTGCAGTTATTGGATGGTTCCATAAGCAAACTTATCTAACTGTACCTTTACATGTAATCCAAACATAATACCACTTTTCTTAGTATCAACTATGTTATGTATAGTGTTTAACTTATGTTGTTGCTTGCTGTGCAGTTAAAAATATTGTTTTTTGTGGTTTCAGGCGTTTTAGAACAAGCGTATTTTTAAATTAGCACAATTCATATTCACGCTATTAATGAATTTAATTTCAAACAAAACAATCATTATCTTAGTAAAAACTAAGTGTGAAGGGCCGGCAATCAATCATGGTAATTATTGTTACCAACTGCAAATAAACACCTATAGGTATGTATTAATGATATACATATAATATCATTAATATACCTACAGTGTACTACCAAATATGTATGCTATTTGCACATGTGCTGATATGCTGAAGGCCTTACGCCGTTCCACATTGTGGATGTGACCATCTGACGTCTTTTAGTTGCATCTGCTCTCAAATATTTTTTATCGAAGAGGTTTACTTTAGAAACATATTTGTACTATATGACGCAAACAGTCGTAAGACAGATGATTCGGTCGACACATGTGTAGTTTAGTTTTATGTAATGAAGGTATTTAAAACAGAAACATCGTTTACAAGTTGCTCGCCGAATCACGGGCATCTTCCCAAATGGCTCGCTGTGAGTACTTGACGTGCTTTCTGAATTCATAGCACGTAATTTATTTCGATACATAGTAAGCATGTAAATGTCCGCACATTAGCTTATCGACTTCCCGAAGGTGAATTCAGTTTTTGCTTGAACATCCGTGTTCTGACGTCCTATTCTCGAAAGATCTTTGGTGTTATAGGACATGGACAATATAATGTTTGAACGATTACTTAGCATCTCGTTCTAGATTTCCGAAGGCTAAACTGTTATTATAGCGATAATTATACCTACTCATGATTTGTCTTGAGAATGATAAATGTATAATACAGAATTGTAGAAAAGCCAACACTCATGGCTCGTAACATGTCTTGTGTATCACAAAAGTCAATGGGTAATTGTTGGTTTTAACACGTAAAGAAAATAGTAAATGAAGGATGCCTGTTTAAATAATTACATAGAAAACGATCAGTGGAAGGTGCGTTCAGAGAAAGTAGAGTCAGTCTCGGTGATCAGTATGTGTTGCAGTGCCGTCAATATTACAAACTGCATTATTAATATCACGCCAAGACACGGCGTGGCTAGAAGACGTCAGCTTTTCAAGAGCAAATAAATAAATATATTTAATAGAAAAATGATGTATATAAATATTATAAATCTCAAATTATTTACACTTATAATAAGGGATTTTTTTCATACTGTAATTCTATCAGAATTACGGTGATTATAATGTTGTAAGTTAACGGCTCCTATTCCATGTAAATGAAGGAACATAGATTAAGTGTGTTAATTACTTTAAACCGCAGAGTAATTATTATTTTACAGTCTTTTTTCATGGTTAGCACTGAATGTTCTATGACACAATTTATTTCATAGATGATATTGTATGCCTTAAAATAATTCAGGATGTTAACCATTGTTGTGTTGTACATCAATCTATTTTACTTATAATTAATGTGTAAAATCCACCTACCCTTATTTATATTCTATGTACTACCTAAATCAAATTGATTTCAGTTAAAATAGTATTTCTTGAAGGGTGTGAAATGATTCATTTAATATAAGCTCAGTTAAATTTCCTATATTATAATATATTATCTAGTGAGTCATGACATGACATACACGTTTAAAAATATTTTTGTTGATTATAGAGATCATGACATCATATGTTAATCAACAGGTGTTTCAACAAAATACTGCTGGAATAAGACAATTACCCTTCTTTGTTACAAGCATAGAGTAGTTGCGTCAAAGAAGTAATTTAG
This sequence comes from Xylocampa areola, assembly GCA_935421205.1. NCBI lineage: Eukaryota > Metazoa > Arthropoda > Insecta > Lepidoptera > Noctuidae > Xylocampa > Xylocampa areola. Next base: position 11,393,680 of record OW285218.1, on the reverse strand, counting down.
TTGTAATTTTTCAGAATGGATCATTAACTTGATTTACCTGTAAATGGTGTTTTAAGTTAGCTGTGTTGCTCAGATAATAATCCTAACAATGAGAGAAAATCTCTAAGACAAACAAAACTCAAGGTCTAGTTAGCACCTGAACAATTTTGTTGTGATACTATGCTTCTTGTCATTACATAGGCCTAGCAAATTTTATGTAACACGCGCGTAAAATGCCAACATCTGGTTCCATTCACGATATTAAACTCAGCAGCGGACATGGAAAAATAAGCCAGTCTCATCATCACACAACTTCAAAGCGTTAAAAACAAACACACAAATAGGATCATTGTATAGTAAACACTGTAAATTTATGCCTTCCAAACAATTTTTATGTAAAAACCTGCATTTGTTGTGGAGTTCCTTGTAGCCTCAAGTATCGCATATCGGTACTTAATCAATAAATTTTTGTATTTCATCTGCCTGCTTATCATTTGACACTTTTTTCCTTGTTGATTACTTGATCTCTGTTTATGATTCTTTATTTAAACTTCTTAATGCCAATTATGGAATGTAATTAATTAAACATATTATATAGATATTTATTTATTTGATTTTATGTGATATTTGATAATTGTTACATTAGACATCAGTGTCTTCACTTAAAATTTATCACTTGGCAACAGTTAAAATATTATATTCTCCATAAATAAAATTATATACCATTGAAACTGTAATGGCAATTTGCCAAAAATTGAATCATTACAGATGTTAGCTATATGAGAGTATTTATAATTCTTTTTTATTCAAGTCTATAAAAAAGTGTGTAAATTTAGAATATAGTAATCATCTTGTAAATGTTAGAGAGTACTACCATACAAAAATTTGCTAAAACTATACTAAGTACCTATATACTTGATAAAAGCTATCAATGAGCAAATCATTACTATCAAATTAAATGAGACTGATAAAGAAACAGTAGGTAATGATAGAACAATGTTTTTTTTTTAATATTAACCCAATACTAATGTGTATAATACTCAGTGTTAGCACACCATAATACCACAAATAGTATCAGAATGAACTAATGACATTTTAATGATATTTACTTGTATTTTAGTTTTGATATTAATGTTGAATGATAAGTAGAGTTCCATATTAATAAAGTTAACCTTGTATGCATGGTTAGATATGAATATTATAAATCAGTATCTAAATCAGATCATATCAGAAACACTATATTATCAAATTACTCAGTCACAGATAATGTGGAACTCAATATGAACTGTGAACAGGGTACATATATACTTGAGTAGATTCTTATTCAAAAGGAATGTTGGGAATCTGAGCAACTACTGGCATAGCCCTACTGAACCCACCTCAGTCATTGCGGACAACCGGTAACATTATTACTGACTAGTAAATTTAATGGGACTAGTACCTTCTTCGTCTGATATTATGGACTCATCGGGGGTGCCGGCGGCTGCGGGGGCCCTCACTACGGTGGTCGTCCTGTTGTTTTGTAATCTTGTGAAGAACTCGACCGCGTAGTTGATCACGTCCCCCGGTTGCTCCAGCAGATAACTTATGGTGAACTCCAATAAGATCTCTCTAAGGTCATCCGGGACTTGAATGCGTCCGCCTTGAGGCCTGCTCATTTCTAAAGGCGTCGCCTCGCTTTCTCGATATTATCCCGTGAGGAGAACGTCTAAGCGACACGATAGATTAAAACTTCGATATCATAGCCATTGAATTAGCTAAAGCGACACACCAACGAGCAAATTTTACGATGGGGAAGTAGCACTACATACAAACGTTAGTAATAAATAAAACCACACTATTATGCTAAGATTTTGTTCAAATAAAGTCTTGGCTACGAGAAATTAAATCTAATAACACACTTTTTACTGAATATTCTTCGTCCTCCAGCCTGACAAATATAAAATCTCCCTTCACTAAAAGCAAAAATGGCGAATTTTGGATTTGCCCTACTTCACTTCACTTCACTCACTCCCTATACATTAATTGCTACAAGAAAAAAAAAACCATGGACAAACTAAATAAATGACAATCGATCGATAGACAGACTACTTTTAGTCGAGTCAAGCGTAAAGTGTTTCCACTTCTCGAGTAGGTATAAAGTCTTGTCTCGATTTAAGAGTCTTACAGAGACATAATTAGAAGATGTCAGATGAGTACACTGTTCAAACTTGAGTACATTAAGGAACATTAATTTGTTATAACATCACTCGATATATGTAAGTATAATATATCTTGTTTTTATATTTTTTTTGGAAAATATACTTTTAATATTTGTTTATTGACCATGGCATAAGGCCTGATAATGGCATAATGAAACTGAAATTATGAACAAAACAAATTGAAGACAGGAACATATTTATTACACCCCCACAGCCAGACTGTCAGAATTAGAACTGAACCGTTACTTAATTAATTGTTTCGATTGACGTGAAATATGGCAACAACGCCGTGTAGTGTTCGGGGTCAAATTTCGTCACCTGTCAGTGTTTAATTATTAAGGAATATGCATGTGATTCAAATTAAGGTCAAATATTTAGATTCGTAATGTTGTAATATAATATAATGACACCTATTCAATGACTTTTTTAATTAATCGTCTTTTAACTATTAAATAATAAAGTTTAAAACTGAGAATCATGTGAGGGAAATTTAAAATGTCAAAACGATCGCTATTGGTTGGAGTGAAACGTGACGTCACTCTGCGCGATGACAATATTTCGAGTATGTTATTACTTGGTGTGTATCATGTTTTGTGGTTCTTTATGAGTTTTAACGTTATTATTTAAAGAAAATCCCTTTAATAAAATTTATAATTCGTTAATTAAAAACTCCATATTATACAAGAAATCTATTATAATAATAATATTATAACTCTGACATCAGAGAGAGCGCGCCAAGAATGCGGCGTTTCAAATGCCCGAAACTGATTGCAGGTTTGTTAATTGTAATAATAAAATAATTGTTTGATAATTTTAAGACTCAATAATCATTTATTTATTATTATTTATTAAACATACACACACTATCATTACAGAGTGGTCCAATACAATAGTGGTTTCCATAGCCATACACATACAAGATGAATAAAATTAAACTTACAGCTAGTACACAAAAACAAAACAAAACTGAACTTCAAATATAACTTATATAACAATAACTTCTTAACCTAACAATTTTTAACCTTAAATGTACAATTTATTAGACAACACAAAAATACCTATACATATATTTACTTAGTTATAACTAACAATATTTAACAACACTATTGCGAATTCACTCAAATTGCACGAAAATATATCAATTCTCTCATGCACTTCGTTTAGGACCCGTATTGTGCGGGTGAGGGGTGTCTTTGACAACAGATTGGTTCTGGCTACCGGCACGGCCAGCAGTGGCGGCCGCCGCCGCCTCCATACGTACCTGTCCGGCACACACAGCTGCAGGTGACGCAGCACACCCGGGTTAAGTCTACTCCACGTAGGAGCTTTAGCGCATACACCGCGAGTGTAAATTCCCTGCGCACTCTGAGTTCGTTGAACCCCACCATACCCAGTACAAAAAGTGTAGGATACATCAGCGGGTAAAATGGGTACACCCCATAAAGTTTGAAATACAAGTGTCTTGTAAACTTATTTTGTACTCGCTCAAGCATGACACTGTATTTCGCTTCATGAGGCGCCCAAATCACCGCACTGTGCTCCAAGTGACTCCTTACCAATGCGTCATACAGCACCCTGAGGGTAGTGATGTTCGTGAAACCCTGCGACTGTCTCAGCACGAAACCCAGGTTTCTGTACGCCTTTTTGCAAATCTTAACTATGTGCTCCCGGAAAGTTAGATCAGGGGTAAGCAGTACTCCTAGGTCTCGTACCTGCGAAACTCGCTGCATCGGCTCTTCATCTACCTTGTAATTGTAGGCTAAGGTAGACTTCGCGCGCGTAAATGTCATCACTGAGCATTTCATAGTGTTGAAATAGAGCTTATTTTTATTGCTCCATTCCACCACTCTATCTATGTCTTCCTGCAATTTCTCACAGTCCGACTCACTCCTGACCTCGAGCAGCAACTTGAGGTCATCTGCAAACAATAAACATAAACTATGTTTGACTACCTCTGGTAAGTCATTTATCATTAAAATAAATTCGAGAGGACCCAAATTGCTGCCCTGGCTCACGCCTGACCTGGTGTAGTATGGCTGGGATTCGAAACCGTTGTAGTCGACGTACTGCTGCCGGTCTTCCAAGTAGCTGGCGAAGAACTGTAAAAGGTGTTGAGTACAGCCAATTTTTGCCAGCTTCATTAGCAGTACATCATTATCGACGGTATCAAATGCCTTTTTAAAATAAAAATATGCCGCGTCTACCTGGACACCAGCATCGACTGCCGGCACCGCCCTCACCATGAAATTAAGCAGGTTTGTTGCAGTGCTGCGCGCCGGCCGGAACCCGTGCTGCGCGTCCGATAGCTGTGCGCTCACTTGAGCCTGCACACAGCGATGGATGGCAGACTCGAACACCTTAGCAGGTGTCGACAACACCGCCACCGGTCTATAGCCACTAACATCCGGGCCGGACTTGCCTTTTGGTACCGGAATAACTCGCGTCGTTTTCCATCTAGTCGGAAACGTAATTTATATTTTCGCGGTAATGTACCAACGTATACAATCGAATAAAAATCTAAAAATCAAAGCAAAATACATGCACATACCCCATTGTAAGTATTAAAAAAAAACTATAGGTAGTTTTGTGAGCTTTGAATGGATGGATGAAGGAAATAATTACTATTTTAGTTTATATTAGAGATGGATAGGTCTGTAGATAATTCGGAATTTGAATTAAAAAATATGCATCCAGCTCTGACGACCTACACCCAGGTCCCGTTTCCTTCAGACTCATATAGGTCTGGCAGTCAAACAATGATCAATGGAGTTGGACTGCGAGTGGAGTGAAGTTCTCCTGAACTCCAGCCTACGGTCTCCCTGATTCAGTTCCACTACATTACATGTATCTCTTTGCCACTCCCAAGTAGATACGTAAAATTACTGTTGGATGTATATCCTTATTTAAGATGCGGGTCTACGGATTTGAATCCATTTGCACTTCCTCCTTTATCTTTATGTCATCGATATTTTATAATTAACTTGTGCTGTTTTATTTGACAAAGTGGCTACTTCACCTATCTACTATCACACACACATACACACACACAACCTTCACCCCACTAGCTAGTTTCTTGTGTCCTTTTAATTTTGTATTTTTATTATTTGAAAATTATGTTCACAGCATATAAAATGAGATATTAAACAATACATCTAACCAATGACATCACAACTCAGGCCCCCAAGATACAAGCGTATGCTTAGTTTGGGGACCACAGCTATAACATACAATGTACTTTAAAATAGTTACATATTATATTTTCACTCATTATTTTATTTAGTTTTAAGGTAATGTTGTAACATTGAACAATAAAATTATTTTTTATTCTTATTTGTGTGAACTAACATGTAATGTTTTGTATTGTTTCAGCATTTCCAATAGATTTCACTACTACAAATATCAGTTTACCGTCACAGTGTCTTTTTCAACCTTGATAATGGCAAAATCATCGAGTAAAGATGGAGCCATAAACTTTAAATTGGTATTGGAGGTATTCTGGGGCTAACAAAAAGGCACTCAATAGTTGGTAATTCTGGTAGAGAATCAAATAACACTGTGCACTACTCTCTGAATAATCAAGAAATCAAGAACGTTTCCCGAAGATATTATATTTACAGAGTTACAAAGTCCTATGGGAATCATTGATTTACTAATTTTATAGTATTATCGGAATATATATGTCTATATTCTCTTTGGTGAACTCATGAACTGTCAGTCTGTCAATGTCAAAGTCATAATCTTAAGAAATACGATATTTTGCTATTGTACAGTACATGTGAAATTATTTAATTTTAAAATCTAAGCAGCTAAAATGGAAAATAACATACTGAAACATTTTACCCTTAATTACAAACAAATTATCATAGATGAAATTGCTTTGGAAGGGCTCGAAGGTATTGGATTGGATCTTTTATGGAGGCGATTTGGACACCGTATTTCTTCAGATGTTACTGAGAAAATGAAAGCCCGTTTCTGGGGGTTTATCTTGAATTGTGGCAGAATTTCATTCTATCAGTTGCCAGAGTCTCTACCTTATTTTAAAATATTAGACAGATTCGAAATAGTGGATGAAGCCACCGGCCATCTAAAAGAACCAGTAAGTCATACTAATTCATCATAGAACAACATCATTAACGTATTTCTGAAAATTATATCAATGAGTCTTCTAATTATATACATGCATTGACGGCTTTCACAAGTTATGCTTACAACAGCTATAATAAATATATTTTTTGTGGGAAGTTGTTAAAAATTTATTCTTGTATTTATACATTGTATGTAACTCCATCACCATGTTATATATCATCCCAAAGAAACCTACCTAAGTAGGTAGTAACAAGAACAGGTGTACTCTTCTGCTACATGCCACACCTAGGGTACATGGCATGGGCATAAGCCTAATGCCATCTCCCTGGGCACATTCCAAACTCTGGGCTTCTACAAGACTTTCCTAATAGAAAAAATCAATAACAATGCCCAATATCAAACCCAAGACTTCATGGTCTAACCAGGCAGTTGAAAAAATGACATCAAACATTGCAACTGTGACATCTATTTATTACCCTTTGGTTGAAGTATATTGGTCTAAATTGCTATCTTTTTAAAATTATTTTAATGAAAATTTCAGGATGATTACCTAGATGGCCCCTATGAATACAAACCAGTTGAAGGTGAACATGGATCTTGCAAATATTATGAGACAAGAACTTTAATACTCATAGAAGAGCTTCAACAGAAATCTTATGAGGATGTAGTGTGTGAATATGGAGACAACCTGGCAATGGTAGCTAGCAAAGAAGAAAGATGGCATGCTTTGGCTCAACACATGCCTATTACATATTTGTCTCAGATGTCCAATGTACATTACTGTTTGTTAGAGTTGATAGGCAGGTCCAGGGGTAATGTTAGTATTATTTGAGAATTATTTATGCTAGTATATTCTATTTGACTTCTTCAAAGCCCAATTAAAAAAAAACCAAGATATTTCTACCATTTAATAGGCATAGAATCCTCACTAGGGGTCATCCATAAAGTATGTCACACTAATTTTGTGATGTTTTTACTCCACCCCCGTCCCTGTCACAGTTGATCACACTTGCGAGATCCCCCCCCCCTCCCTAGTGTGACGTCACATATTTTGCAATTTTACACTTAGAAATTATTCCCAAATTTATTTTTATTTCCATTAAAATATTTTTTTAATATAATCAACATCAAATTAAAATTAACGTGTGAACTACAACAAAACAATTTAAACCTTATAGCTATACAGATAGAGTTGGAAATATTTTTAAGTTTTTCGTTAATTGTAAAATTTTCGCATTTTATCCCTAAATGTATTAGATTTTGAAATTGTATGGAAGTATGTTTGAAAGAGAGAAATGAAAGAGTGGGACCATGATCGATGGTGACTTTGATAGATGAGTATGATAGATGTGAGTGAGTGCTAGTGCCTATGGTGTGATTGATCGCATGTAGGCTGTTGTTGTAGCCTGCTTCTTAATTAGCCATGGCATGAATGATCCCATGGATTCAATGGGTTCAAACCTAACTTGCATTATGGTTCATCGAAGATGTTGACAGAACCTATAAACTTTGTGCAAGCCGGCTACAATTTCCTGCAAGCGCGTCTATGATAGATTTTGCCCCAAAACCCCTATGCGAAAATCCAGCTAGGAGGCTTTTCCTCAAAATAGACTGTTCTTTTTTGGGTTAACCCCCCCTCCTCTCTATTATTATATAGAGTTGGTATGATTAGTGTCAAGTCTATATAACTAGCAAGCCCTAATTACAGATTTAATACATACAAATCTCACTTCAGTAATATTTTTTTAGGGTCAGTTAACAGTTGGCAAAACTAATTTAAGCAAAGTAATTAAGGACCCCAAATCACTGTTCTACAATAGAAAATATTTACGAGACCTTGACCTTATTAGGACTCACAATATCACTGAGGTCATAGCTGGGAAAGGGGTCAAGGCCTTGCTGGTGAGATTGAAGAGATTCAACCAGCCAAGTGTGCTAACAATGCCCAAAGCAGGTGTGCTGCATAACGTCGTAGAATATTTAATGAAACAACCGGACTACAGTGAGAAGACAGAAGTTATTGTGAAGAAAGGATTCATATCTCAGAAACAAAACAGACGATTGCAGAAGACTGTAAATATTTTTAATTTTGTAAGTATATTACTGGATATTGTTGTATTAAAACACAATAAGTTAGACTTCATTAATGCTATCCCTGAGTTATTCTGGTATATGACCAGTATTGATGTTTGTAATAAATTGATATAGTGGTATATTAATATGACATTTCATAAAATTTACAGACTGAAAGAAATGTGGTAGCTGATGACAAAAATAAGAAAGGAAAGACTAATCTGAAAAGGAAATTTATATACCTTTCGTCCAAAAGTGATGAATCCTCAGAATCAGAAGAAGAGCCTCAGGAACCTCCTCTTAAGTGTCAGTATAAGGTTGGCGTGAGCCTGATGAGGCAGGCATATGAACGGTTTCTGGAAGCTGGACTTGAGGGTCTCACACAAGTACAGTTGGCACAGTTATTGGGCATAGAGTTCTATACTAGTAGAGGAATCTGCAGAATTTTCAGGTTGAGAAATATTGTTAGAGAGTATCTTGAGGATAAAGGCAAACAGAGAACTGCAAGGTTAATGCAAATATTCAAGCAATGAATAAACAACTTATTAATTAAAAAAATGCACACTTGTTTTATATTTAAATGTTTCAGATTTATTGCTGTGGCTGCCACTGGAGAGATGGATGTTAGATATGCAGAAGAGAAGAAGAAATTCTTGGAATATTTGGGACAAACAACACAACAAAACAATGTTACAAGTGATATAACAATTGAGGCAGATACTACTCAAGCTCCTTCATCACCTGAAGATGAAATCCCACTAAAGAGAATTAAATTAGAAGCTGAAAATAAAACAACTAATCAAAATGTTGCAGTTCAGACTCCTGCTACTGAAAATACTAGTACTGATGTAGACATGAATTCAGAAAATATAATTACTGAAGTTAAAGTCCTAGATGGCTTTGAAAGTGCAAAGACACTCGAAGGGTTTAAGAAAAACCCCACACTGAGGCAGTTGACATTCGCAAATGGTATTTTCAAAGTACTCAAAGAGAAACAATGTGTATTAGGATACTTCAATCTAAGCAATTTGACTTCTAAAGAAATTAAAGAACCTCCCATGGATACAAAAGCACTGAAATCATTTATTCAGAAACTGGTCACTGATGGTCACATTAAAATTTTCAAAGTTAAATGGCCTGGCATCCAGAAATACTCAGTTTTGATTTGTACCCCTCAAATCAAAGCAAATGACCCATTAGTTAAAGCTAAATATAAAGAGATTTGTATGAGAGCAGTAACTAACAAAAGAATAAATGTTAAGAAAGATATTGTTGAAAATACTGCACCCCCATTAGCACAGTTCACTTACCCCCGATATATGAAAATCCAAAAACTTCACGAGTTTCTCATGAAATTTGCTTATTTCGCTTATGTGAAACCTGAATCACATTCATTACCCCAAGGGTTTGTTAGCATAATCGATTTTATCCAAGAGGTTACCATAGAATTTGTTATAAACAATATGGGTAGCTTGGGAATGACGGAAATCAACCAGTTAATTAACGAAAGCCAGTTAAAATTAAAACTTAAAGAATCACCACCACATATTTATAAAGCATTGATGAGATCGAATACCTTACAAAATGCGATTAGATTAAATCTGAAAGTGTTAGGAATGCTTGGTCTCATACAACTCGTTCGCCAGGCGACGCAGTCGACCAACAGTGCTGGCATCGTCACATATACTAGTTTCTTATTTTTTGTGAATCGGCATGCCAAGATTTTGGACACGACAGGCATATGGCCCAGGATAACAGACGAGAAAATAAAGGAAAAATCCTTTTATTTCGAGACATTTGATGATGTCACCAATTATTGGAACGAAGTGTATCAAATCAGCACTAATACTGTCATAGAGATGACTAAGCGCGGCAGGAAGCAACTGAGGCCACCACAACGCCTAGAGGATGAAGTTTTCGAGTACGATAACGGAGCTAGATACGGCGATGGTAATGGGCCTTGTGGCTTCGACTCCTGTTTCTACATGGAAATACCACGACTTTGGCGAACTTTCTATATGAGACCAGTTAAAACACACATTACTTTGAAGAAAAAAGTCCCAATAAAATTACCCAAATTGAAAATAAGTAAGAAAAAACAGGCTGAGGCTAAACTCAAGGCACCTTCAAAATTGTTAGCCGAGAAAGTAGCGAATGAAAAGTTAACTCGAAAGAGAAACGATTCTACAATCAAGTGGACGAAGCAGGAAGACATGATTATTACTATGTGCAAAGCTGCTATAACGATCTTGAGTCCTAGTTCTCAACCGGGTAGTCTCATAGTCAGAAACATCGTGGCCAAAGATATATTATCCATCAAAGAGCCCAGAAAAACTAAGGGTGTATGCCATAGCAGAGCCTCAACCCTTGAAACCAATTTAACACTCATACATGAAAAGCAATGTATAATTAACGAACTGAGAAGAAGACGAAATCTAATACAGAAATATGAAGGTCTCTTGAAAAAGCTTAGACTTCGATTCTCAACTAACATGACGAAATTTATCAACAAGGCTCGGTTACCTATGATGGAATTAGTTTGGATTATATCTCAAGTTATGCTTACTAAATCCTATATCGAAAAGGTTCCGTGTGTCGCGGTCAACCTTGAAGATTTTCACAAACACTTTACAATAATAACATCTACTGCTAACAAACTGTGTAATATGTACAAGACACCCGAATATGCTACTTTGAAGGAAGCTATTGTCCTAACTATAATGCAAACATTAGATTCTGAAATCAGTACTGAAATGGGCAAAAAAATATATAAGACTTTCAAAGAATACCCTGAAAGTTCTTTGCGAATCGCCGTAGAACAGTTACGGAAATGCGGTGCCATAGCAGCTAAAGAGAAAATATTCAATAATCAAATGCGTAAACTCGATTTAGAAGACATATGTCAGTCGTCGTACAAAATTTCGGCGTTTTATCAGCGTAAATGGGTGAACCGCCTGAACTCTGAGTATACTGATAATTTGGTTTCATTATTGGGCATGGAACAGTCGGAAAATGAGGTGAAGGGAACAGCAGAAATAAATTGTATGTATTGTGAAATGCATGCGTGTGACACTATAGACATTGTGTCAGCGACCGTCCCCGTCATCACTGACCCAACGGGAGCGCCAATCATGCCCGAAGAAATCAACGTACTAATAATAGACACAAAATACAGACTAAAAACAGGAACATTGAGGTGGAAAAATAAATCCGACGTAAAGAGAATTTGTGAGTTATATGAGCATTTGGATATCGATAATAGTTTGAAGTACCTTTCAAGGTAAATTGCATTTTTATAAATTTATCTTTGTTAGGTTAATACGTTTCGTATAAAAAATTCGTTTGCTCAGAAGTTGCGATCGAGTTCCCCATTCCTTGGAAAATCTACGATGAACGCATTTTAACAGTGTTTTAAGGCAAGCGTGACTGCTGAGCATCTTGAGTTCGATTCCCATGTCGGGCAAGTGTTTTCTGTAAGGAAATTCTCAGTAGCAGCCCGGAGTTTAGTGTGTTGTGCCCGGTAGATGGCAATAGTAGATAATAATAGACTTAACAACAGTATTGGTAAAATATGTGTACAATTGTGTACACTTCTGCCCAACCTTCGGGGAATACAGGCGTAATGCTGTATATGTTTGTTTCTGACGTTAGGCCCAGGGGTTGATTCCCTACCTGCTCGGCAGACATGTCGACGCATTACCCGTTATTTGCGTAACACCATCAGCCTCGCTCCAACACCTTTTCCGGCGCAATATCCGATTCGATAGGTGGCGGTATGGGGACGGTGGGGGTCCCGCCACAACAATCCATGATGATTTACAGTCGTAGTCACTATGGACGCAGGCATATCAGATCGGCTTACAATGTTTCGTGAATTATTTCAGTATGAACCTTAATCAATGAGATACGCAACATAACGCATAATTTATGAATACAATTTCAATATAGGTCTCTGTTACAGTTATACTGCCATAGATGTTAGAGACACACAAGCGACTCTGGATCTGGAAGATCAGTTGATATCACACTTGAACAATAAAGCTGAAAATGGTTCCACATTTCAGGAGCTGAAGGTAATTCATAAAATGTAGTTATACAATTACATAGTCAAATTATTTAACCACATTGTATTGTATAATGTGGAGTTTATAATAAGAAACTCAATTTTATGTAATTTGATATAAATATACTTTTCTTTCTGCAGGATCTTCTAGCATACGACGAAAAGGCTCTCGTAGAAAAATTACTACATCTCGAATCCCAGAAAATTATCAAAAGAGTTGGCTTCTACGAAAACATTATCATACTGGCTAAGTTCATAACACCATGGGCAGCAAAAATAGGTGAAAAATACGTAATACCTACTCCATGGCTAACTTTAACAGGCAAAATAAGACAAGAAATATTTTGCAAATGGTGTGGTGTCATCATGAATTTAATATTTGAGAAGCCCGGATGTTCAATAATATATATTTCAGAGAAATGCGAATATCTAACATATAGAGCTGTACAAGATATTTGTATGTTTTTGGAGAAATATGAATGCATAAAGCTCTGTGTTGTGCAGAGCCAAAATATTGATGTATTTACAGATGAAGATGTGGAGCCAGAATTTAAAGATTTCAATCCGTATGATAACCCTGATAATATTTTGGCACAACCAGTTAAAAATTCTCTGACAAAATATTGTTATATAAGAAAAAGGATATTAGATACACAGACAGACAATGCACTAATGAATAAGTTATTTAAGTGTTGATTTGTATTCTCAGAAATATGTAGATATATATTGTTATTAAATGTGAGGTATCAAAATTATTTTGTTTTTGTTTTTCATTCAATGCAACTTTCAATAGTTAGTCAAGGAAAGCTGTCGCTGTAGCGAAATGTGGCCGTTTCTATTCTCTTAAACCATCACTGCTTGTATTCGTTCGCAAAAAAGCGTTGTTCGCTGAAAGGGCCAGGCCGGTCTTCACAAAATAAACTACATGCTGTCGAACTAATTACAAGCTTTTATCTACTCTAACGATTGCGCTGAAGTTTTGCATTCGAAAGTAAATCGGACGACATTGCAACCGGAAGGCAGGGACTTTGTAATAAAACAATGTAACTCCATCGAGCTCGGGCTGGCTTGATATGTCTTTACAAGTAGTCTCGATAGTCTCTACAGAAAATCGATGGCTAAACAATTAATCTTTGATGGCTAAATAATTAAGCAGCTAGAAATTGCCGAAGAACTAGCCCGTTTACGAGTGATAGGACTTGGCAAACCTGAAATTCAGATTGCTAACTAACTGAGTTAAAACTCAGTAATTAAAGATGGGATGAATACTATATGTATGAAACTATATTCCTTGACTTGACAAAGGCCTTTGATTCGGTCTCTGTCCACAATTTTTACTCAAGCTGAATTTTTGGATGTATGTGGTTTCCTTCGAAAATTATTCCAAGGCTAGCTTACAAACAGGAAGAAAAGGTTCAAAATTGGTAATTATCTTAGTTATAAACTTACACTTAATCTTGGCGTACTTCAAGGAAGTATACTTGGCCCGATTCTGTTTCTAATCTGTGGGATTACGCAACTAAAGGTGTTCATGTTCTCTACCCTAAAAAAACTGATAACTTAAGATACCTCGGTGTAATTGTGGATCAATGTTTTCAAGCGCATACGGCGAGTTTGACTCGCGACATCGCAGTGAGCTCAGCTGTTGATTAAGGGCTCCGTTCGAGTTCGAAACTAGTCAGGGAATCCTGAAGAATGCTCGTGAGTAATAAGTAATAACCATTGAACAATAATTAGTATGATTGTGTTTATGTGTCTCACGAAATACATATACAGTACCCGGCGATAAATATTGCACATTTAATAAGACCTTTGGAAAGAGACAATCGGCTAATTTCGGCTTCGTAGAGCGTTATCTCTGTCGCACACTACTTATGTGACGCTTTGTCAGTCCTTGTTCAAGTGCGATAGAGTGCGGTCGCGTCCAGTTCAAAATATATATTTAGAGTTGTTAACACCCCCAAATTTAAATAATTTAAAGTTGTACTTTAGGAAAAAGAGGGAAACCTTTACCAGGTCAGTCACGCGAAATTATCTACAATGTTTATAAATATTTTGTAACCTAATCTGACAGATTAAAAAAAAATTAAGATGAAAATGTAAGTTGTTATTTTAAGAAGGTTCAAGAGCGAGTTGCAAATGCCACTGGAATTTCAAGAAGAACTTTGAACAATATATTAAACGAAGTCAGTACTGAAACACATTCTACTGAAATGAAGTTCAACACGACAAAAAAAGGGAGAACAAAAATGCAATTTCGTTTGGATAAGGACGATTTTGATTATGATGTTGTTCAAAGAATGGTGTATGATTTTCACTTACGATTTAATGAACTGCCAACAATAAAATCATTAAAAGCTAAATTATCTGAAGCTATTAATTACAATGAAAAGACGTCGAGAAAAATACTTCACGAGATGGGATTTCGGTTCACTAAAATTGAAAAGTTCTAATGGAAAAGCACGATGTAAGTCTCAAACGAATGGAATATCTCGATAAAATACGCAAATTTCGCGAATCAGGAAAAAAAATCGTCTACTTGGATGAATCTTACATACATACACCCCACACTAAACACTAAAGGGAATCTTCGAGTGATGATAAGAAAAAAGGAGTAAAAAAGCCAATTTCAAAAGGTCAACGTTTGATAATAGTTCATGCGGGAAATGAAAAAGGCTTTGTACCTGGTGCCTTTTTAACGTATAAATCCACGGACACTATAGGTGACTATCACAATGAAATGAATAACGATAACTACGTTGGGTAGTACGTTACGTTAGGTAGTATTTGGGGTAACGTACTAAAAAATGGCTGGTTAATCAATTAATCCCAAATATACCCTATTCTGTTCTAGTAATCACAACAAATATGTTGAAAGACGGGGGGTCTTAACTCAAACACCATTAAACAGGAAATGATCAACTGGTTAAACAGACACGAAATTCCAGTTGATCCAAAATTAACAAAAACCCAGTTTTACGCTATTATATGTAGCACAAGGCAAAGTACTTGCCGAACATGGGCACACTGTGTTGCGATTGCCACCTGGAGTTTAATCCAATTGAAAATATATGGTCTCAACTGAAAAGCTATGTAGCCTCTAGAAATGTCGGTATGAATTTAACTACAGTAAAAGTTTTATTGACTGAAAAAGTAAACATGATCGGGGCTGAAGAGTGGAATAAGGTTTGCGATCATGCAATCAAATGTAAGAGTGAATATAGAAGCATTCAACACGGTTTAGATAATTACACTGATAGACTAGTGATAAATAAGGCTGACAGTGACAGTGATATTGACCTCTTTGAGAGCACAGATAGTGAAATGGAAGTAATTGAGAATTAGAATTATTATTATTTTTATTACAATGTCTCATTTTAACAATAGGTATAATGGTGTTTATTATGTACACTACAGCTGTGATTTTCTAAAATAATTAAATACGTAAACATATAATGAACAAGTTTTTTTAATTTTATTTACCCCAACCTAAAGCCATCACTTATAGAAAAATTGGTGTATTTTATACAAACAATAAAAAGAATTATCAAAAGAAGCAAATCATAATTGTTTTAACAGCTCCTAATAGATACCGGACTGTTTGTATTTCGTGCGACAGAGATAACGCTCTACGAAGCCGAAATTAGCCGATTGTCTTTCCAAAGGTCGATGTGCAATATTTATCGCCGGGTATTGTACAAAAAAATATATGCGTGCTATACAGAGAATATATATTTTTTTTTGGTTTATTACCAATCCTATGACCTCGCTGGTATCTTTCCATACTCACTTAATTTGGATAATTCGTGTTAACATTTCGTGTCAACTCATCCTTTGTCCGCACTTAACATGTAGGTATGCCTATCAAACTCGGAACGAATGTTTCATTGTATACTTACCACAGCCTAATTGATAAGGCATCTGCATCCCTCACATGCTTGGGGTTTGACTCCCGCTGACTGCTACTTTTATATTAATAATATAACTTTTTTGCAATTTGTAAGCTGCATCCGGTTAGGCTTCGCAGTTTCAGATAGACAGATGCAGTAGGTAGGTACGTTAGTAGATGGACAGCACTGGTGCAATTAAAGGATATTGCAATGTATTCTATATTATAACTCCAGTGTTTTATTATCAAGCCATTACTTATAGTTGCTGAGGAGTGCAACATATACCTGCTTGTGTATTTAATGCAGTTGAAGGAAATTCAAAAGCAAACGCAGTTATCGAGTTTCAATATTTTATTTACTAAAGAAAAGGAATACATTTTATCCTTTGCTAAAATATTTAGCATAATATTAATAATATTTTAATGAGAAAATGATCATAACATTTCAAACAATGAAGAGTAAAATATAAAACCTTGCTCCCACTGAGCTTTCTATTTCATATTTTGCAAATCAATGTTTTACAATCTATTTGTCTCTAGTTATAAAAAAATTGCACTCTATAAATACGGGCAGCGAATAAGGTGTAACAGTTCTATCACTGCAATTGCGTTTGCATTATTATTTATAAAACCCCTACTTAAACCTATGCCTTAAAAGAAACTAAAATTGGGCTCTGGTTTAAGCTTAATCTATGTCATCGTCTACTTGTAACAATGGTTCAGAGCAAAACACAGATTAGATTTAAAACAGAGCCATAATCTTTAATGTACCTGGAGTAAAGAGCAAATCAAAGTAAGATAGTACAAAACATACTGTATGAGATTATGAGAATGAAATGGTAATTTATAATCATAGATATATTATAGATTACCAAACTATCATCAGGTATAGACATAGTGAATTGGAATAACAGGTAATGTAATAAGTGAATTTATCTGTAAATGATGACGTATACGTTATGACTATTAGTAAAATTGTACGAAGTAATGACAGTTTGATGAGGTTATAAAATAAATTCATAGACTTATTCCAATTTTTTTTCGAGTTTCTAAAGGGCGGTAACTATGCGATACTAAAGGCACACTATTAGAAACTCACTATCAATTAGCATGGAAGTTAATAGTTTCAATTTAAACCATGTTTTTTAGGCAAAACATAGACTAAATTTAAACAAACGCTTATAAATCTGGTATCAAGTTAATGGTCGGTTCATGGGAGTTATCGGGGTCAGTTAATACTAGGTACAGGTGCAAATAGGTAATATAGTTAGGCACTTCCCATAGTTAGTTCATGATATACCGTCCCGCTTCTCTTTATCACAAAATGCTCAATAGGGTTCTGCGAGCAATTTGTTAGATGATAAAATTTACAAATAAACGGCTCTACATCCGGTTTCATATTAGCAACTATCTCAATTTTCTTACTTCTATACCTACCTAATACTTATGCAGCTTATGCTAAACATTTTGTGATAAAGAATTAACGTATTAAGTAAACTTAAATGAGTTGCTAGTGCTTAACAATTCTAATTTTAAAATTATAACGCACAATTTTGAAATTAGAATTCCGAGAAAACTTTCAAGTAGAAAAATATTGCACACGCAGCGAAATGAAACGGACTTTCTTATCTGTAGAGGCCTACAGTTCACTGAGGATCGTGGCATACATCTAATTATTTTGCACTAAGGCAATAGTTATTAAAATTGAATATAATTTTATTAAGGTATACTTTAACGTTCTGTAAATTCTTAACGATTAGCGTGTCGCGTAAAGTTTACACCAGGTCTCAGTGAAAAGTGGCGCTTATCCCCCTGGCTTTAGAACTCAATCTTAGTATTTACATGCTATAACATAGAGTAGTTATGTGATGGATAGGTTGAGAGTAACGTGACGTAACGAGCTATACCTTAACATTATATTTTTCAATAAAAGTTGCGGATCATATTTTCTTTTTAATCCAATCTCTGTTATTACAGTTACTTACTTCTTTATTTCAATAAAAGTCTTTAATTTCTAACACTAAGGCTTCGAGTTTCAAACAAAATTAAGCGGTCTATTATAATCTACGTTACGATACAATCTATATAATTCTCAATATATTATAAATCAATATTTACGCTTAATACAAGAAACTTCTAGGCATGTTTATGATTACAATTAACTTTACGAGTATAAAAAAGTGGTTCAGTAATTTAAACGTAGAAATGGTTATTGTACATTTCATCAATATTATTTTTATGAAATACTAAAAAAAAACAATTCTTAACAATTCACTTTCAAAAATGTCTTGCGCTTATACTCTAACGCTTAGTTATTTTACTCGACGAAAACTAATTACATTAGAGAACTTGCTATTTACAAGAACTAGCCTCACTTACATACGTATGTACGAGTTATTTAATTTTCATATTACACACTGTGAAAATGGCAACGGTCAGTGAATGGTTTAGTTAAATATCGAATGACAACCCTACATTATGGCTCGACGACTTCATACAAAGTACATCGCTATAGGGTCGTTATTGAACGGATATAAATACAATCAACTCTTATGACGTCATAACAGTAAATGTGTAACATGATAAATATTCTTTACATACTACGTCACTAAGGACTGCAAGCTTAAAGTTTAAAGATTACAAATATTGTTTGCCATTTTCGCGGTCTGCATATACATAGGGTACTTATTCAATTTTCCAACAATTCTGGCCATGTCAAAGCATCTACAAATCGTATGGATTAATTAATTTAAAAAATAAACTGTGCGTTGGTTTGGTTAATTATAAAATAAGTATACAAATTGGCAGTTATATTCATATTATAAAATAACAACTTGATTAAGTAAAATGTTATTAGCAATCACTACTATAAATAAATAATTTACATTAAAATCATGGCATCTTTGGTATTATATAAAAATGAAATCAAACATGAGTATTATGAAGGCAATGTCGAGAATGCCTTTTTTATTATTATGGCGTATAAAAATTATGTTCTGTTCACTACCAAATAACTCTGATGTGTGTTATCTCCTGTACAAGCGTCAATTATTAAATTTTGGTGGATTTCAAGATACGTTGGTCGGACGCGCAGTGTCATTATCTACATGGACAATTTAGGAGATCTCATCAGAGTTCTGGGGTAGTCAGTATCTATCGTGTTTCATTACGTCTTGTCTACTGTAATCGCTACTCTAAATTGGGCGTTCTAATGTCCGCACTAACATCAGTCCAAAAGAAAAACTGAATAATTGTAATGTACAAATTACAATCCTGTCACACACACTTAGGCACTAAGTCATTACAAATAGAATTGACATTTTTTACACACATTCAATTGTCAACAATGAGCGAAGATGAGTCTGAATACTATACAATGTCGGGGTCGAAAGTAACTGCTAGCTAGTTTACAAAATAATTGATAAAGCGATTATTCAACGTGGAAATTCTAGTGTACCTACATCGGCGATTACAAAATTAGCAACAGGAACGTCTTTCGAAAAAGTTTTTTTTTTTTACAAACGTTTGGCCCACATTTCTGGAAAGTTTAATTTATAGAAACGACAGTAGACAAAAAGGAGACGTCGTTAGTGTCACAGAATGTATGTACACAATGATCACAGTTACGGGTTGTAACTATACAATGGCGCACCAACAATCTAAATTGGCAATGTGGCATCACAGTGCCGCCTTAACACTATTATAATATGTATCTATGTATACATAATGGCTAAATCTATAACATTATCCAATAATTATCAAAACGATCTCCTAGTAATCTAAATACACCCATAAGAAGCACTTTTTAATGAATGATTAAGTATCAGAACTTTACATATCATTTTATACATGGTAAATATAATTTATATCATATTTTGTGTTTCATAATGTCATTGTTTCAACTATAATGTTATAATCATCGTTTAAACTAGATATAGCTCGGCGACACTAGACAACGCCGGATTTTATATAATTTCAAGTTGAACAAAATATTTTGATGTAATTATTATTAGTGAGTTGTATGGTGTTGCCACCGGTGTCGTCGAGTTATAATAACGCTAGAACTTTAGAATAAGAGAACCCTCCCTATATTTAATGACGTAATGCTAAAAATAGTAGTTATGTAAAAAAGCGTTTTGTGATTCCATTGCAACTCTTCCATTTTGTTGAAAACAATGTCGATTGAACAGTGATATTGAAAAAACTGCAATGACAATCACAGTTTTTAAATTAACTATTCGTTAACATGTTACCAACAAAAACTTTATTTTCACCTACATTAATTGTAAACTATGTATATTTCTAAACAATCTACAATTTGTTACATTATTCATCTTACATACATCAATCGATAATAATGTTCCGTCTTTTAAAAAAAATACATTTTTTGTCTCACATCCTCTGACCATAGATACGATCAATTTAGATTGTGGATATTCACCAGTACGTATATATAATATTTTCTTGGAAGAATGTTTTGTAATCGCATTTGTTTTAACAATCCACATAATATAAACATAGTACCTATTCTAACAAGTTACAAATCATTTAGAATTCAGCCATTCCGAAAGTGCGTTTCCGATAAACGCTCAACAGCTCCAACGTTAAAATACAGGCAAATTACGACGTCGTATCCACAGTATTCACTACAGGGTCATATTCGTCGGCAATAACAAAACACGTTCATTCGAACGTCACCACTCGGTCGAGTACGAATCGAATAACAATGTCGTTAATTTGGAATGTCTTTATCACGTTCGTTAGTGACGTCACAATCGTGTCGGCGGGGATGGTGTCCATATCACGTATGTAGCACGTCAGGTGCGGTGACGTCACGGGCGGGTTGCGGGTTGCGGGTAGCGGGGCGGCGCGCTAGTTGCGGTAGATGTAGGCGCACGGCTGCGGCGCGGGCGGCGGCGGCGTCGGCGGTCGCTCGCCCGACGGCGACGGCGACGACGACGGCGGCGACGGCGATGACGACGAGCCGCCGCCACTCGCCGACGCAGAGCCCGAGCCGCTGCTGCGCTGCGACACTGTGCACATAACCACTACTTAATACCGCTTGTAATAAGGTTCTCAACACACGTGGTTCACAATCATCACACTTCATTGCAATATTTTTAACAAATTCAAATATAATAGATTTTACATATGCGGCACGTTTTCGACGACTGCCGCCTCGCATAATCGACACGCGTCTATGTCGGGTAACACCGCATTAATCTCAGAGATACGAAAGCTATTTATGCTATTGTAGTAATTTAGATTATTATTAGAGAACTGCCTCGTTGGTCTAGTGGTCCCCGGCGCGACTGCTGAGCATGAGGTCTCGTGTTCGTTTCCCGGGTTGGGCAAAGTGGTATTAAGTTCTTCTGTTAGAAAATTCTCAGTAGCAGCCCGGAGTTTAGAATTGTGCCCGGTAGATGGCAATAGGCTCACCACTTATTACATGGAACTTAATAACAGCATTGGCGAAATGTGGGTTTACAACTGGGTACACCTCTGCCTACAATACATATTTATTATTAGAGACTGACGTGCGATGCATATTGCCTTTAAATGTTAAGTGAACACGAAAATGAAAGTCTATTAGGTACTAGAAAAATATAGTCAAATAATTTATAGAAAATAATTGTAACTCACCCAATGTATGGTGGTGGTGCGTATTATGTTTATGATGATGCATTTGGTCGCGCGAGTCCGCCCCGCTTGTTTCTCAGAGGTACACCTTCTTCACTGAGCGCGTGGTCGAGAAGCCATTGTCGTTGCCCCGCCGGTACCCATCGCCCTGCGGTCCGAATATTCCTGTGTTAACTGACATGCCTAGGTGAATAAGCGTGCGTGAGTTAGTGGAACAATGATCGGTTATCGCCAGGTTGAAATGCTCGTGAAATTTATTTAAAATATTCAAAACGATACAGTAATTTATAAAAAAAATTACAAAGCTTCGATTTTTATTTTTATTTTATGAAGTTATCACTAAATTAAATTTACTGAAGTTATATCCGTAACTTTTTACAAAATAAGTTTTTTGTATATGTGGATGATATCATTATGTCCTCATACAAAATAAAAACTCACGAACATTATCAACCCCAATGATTAGGCAATGGAAATTAAATGATTAGTAACTTATATATTTTAGTAAGTGATTCAAAAACATACAAGATGAAGATGATGAAGGAATGAAGAGATTATGAATTTTAATGTATCATGCATAGTAAACGATGATGGAAAATAGCAAGGCGTTGAAGAAAATTAGTTGTATAAAGACTTACTTTGTTTTCAACTTAAAACTATTTTATTAGTAGTAAATAATAATAGTATAGGAAAGGAGTTACAGCGCATAGAGACGAAATATTAGTCTGTAATTATAGGAAAGTCATGCATATCGCTCAATCTTCATACAGGTATAAAGAAGTGATGATAAAATCAGTACCTAATGTTTGCAAACGCTTTATTATCTTGTATAATGATATTATTTTATACATGTTGAGGCAATGTAATGCCTATATTCATTACAAATTTTCAAGGAAACATTGCTAGAAAAATATTTGATTGCTTTATTATCTTATATTATTATCCGTGTGTTTAAGAGACACATATACACCGGCTGATGTAATTCATTTATGAATATTGATGGCAATATTCATGAACAGTATTAGGAATTAAATTAGATGCAAATCCTAGCCGATAGAATCAAACAAATCTTTTTATTAATCGACTGCGACTTTTTTATGGACAATGTTTTGAAATTCGTGGGCCTACTCATATATTTATACCAATTATAATTGAATGATTTTTTCCATTACTGTCACTTTACTGCTAACTTTACTCATACCTGTAAAAACGATCACAGCAAGCCATGCAAAAGAATAAAAAAGAGTATAACTGACATTGACCTGATGCGAGCGAAGAGTTCCGAAGTTATCGCGACGGTACGCATCGGGCTGGAACTGGAACAGTGTCTCGTGATGCGGGTGGTACGGCGGGTGCTTGCGGAGTGTGGCGCGGGGGGACGCCGGCTTCGGCTGCGGGGCCAGCACCGGCTCCGCGTAGGTTACTTCTTCTACTTGCTGGAGGAGCTTAGGTTCTGCTTGGATCCTGTGATATAGGTGTAAGGATTAGGTTTAGAATAGTATTTCGATTTATAGATATTAACTTAATAATGTCCCGTTTTTGTTTTGCTTTAGTGTCTATTTCGCGAAGAGGGAATTAGTTAAAGTTAAAATTATTAGGATTAAGTTAGCTTTTTTTGTTGTATTTTTTATGTTAGTTCCCTAATGTGTTCTAATTATAAACAAATAGATGATACTTTTGACAATTACCTATTAATATTCTGCCTCTGTTCAAAATACTCATATTCAGTATCAGGGTAAGGCATATTGTCATCGTCATCCTTCTTGCACCTTCTTCCACAAATATATCCAGCGGCGAAGCCAGCTCCTAATGCGGCTAAAGCACCGGCAGCTACTGCTAAAGCTAAGGTTTCTACTGAATATGCGGCTGGAGGAGGGTCCGCTGCGAGGACTTCAGGACCTGGTAAAAAGATAGGAAGATGTATATACATATATTATAATTAATTTATATATATATATATATACATAAGTGGATGTCGTTTAGGTTGTATATTTGTATAGTAACTTTCGATTTTTACGGATAAAACGTTGTTCATATTTATGTATAAGTAAACGATCGTAAAAATTTTTTTGGTTGTGAATTAGCTAAATTAGAATAAGAATTATAGTTTGAAATTAGAAAATGCATTTTTATATTAATAAATAGCTCAAAAGCTCCAAGTGCAGTTTAATTAAGATTTAATTTTACCAACATCAAATAATGTTATCCGAGAGTAAAATTTAAATTTTTGTCGGTTTTTGTTTAAACTAGCTGTCAAAAAGTCAAGTTTATCTTTTCAAATATCGTTAAAGATCGTTGGTAAAATGCATGCTAACTGTGTTAAGTGTAGGGTTGTTACAAAAGTACCTTCGTTACCTCCACCTCCTCCTTTGCCATCCTTGTCTTGTACGATGTTAATGACTTCTCCTTTAGTCTCACCCCTGGCGTCATCGTATAGACCTGAACTGAGACCACCTACTGCACCAGCATCTTTACCTACGATTAAAAGATGGGTTTCACTAGGTTGTTCGTCAACCATATGGTAGCAAGAAGAAAAAAAATCTCTGATTTCTCCAGTGCTTTGATAATTTTCTTGTCCATTTATTATTTGACCAGCTTCAATAACCATTGAGCTAGGTACACCTATAGTTGTTACTATTTGTAGAAACTGTTGCAGCAACCAATACTTCTGTGTCATTGTATTTATTTCTATTAGTAAGTAAGTACTTACTATGAGGACAAGCAGCATGGCTGCCAGTGCTGACGCTTTGGTAGAAGGAGTTCTCATCGAGCCACCGACTGACGCCGTGAGAGAAGGCGCGGCACCGTCCCGCTTGCTTGTCCCACGCACAGTACGGGTCTTGTAGAGCAACGCATTCGCTGAAAAAATAATAAATGATGTGATATCGGATGTGGATTCATGAATTTGCGCAACGATATATGGAGACCATTTAAGGCTGAAAGCAAAAGACTATATCGAAGAGATCGTTCTCCATCGCCAGGACAAGCGCAGGAGCGAGTGGTTTCAGTCGGCAGGAGTCCGGCAGACCGTATCGGACTTCCACACATTATATAGGATAAGATTCGATAAAAACAAAACGTAAATTCTGTAATACATTTTTAGGATTGCTGATCTAAATGTTCAAAATAGAAAGTGAGACTCAAAAATCAACAAGTAAATTTTTCGTGAGCAGAATTCGAGCCTGTGCTGCCCGGATAAATACGTATTATTTATTTCCATAAATATTATAACTTTAGCATGCATTAATGCGTTTGAAAGACTTCTCTTTAAATTCTGCAATTTCATAATTGCCTTTACAGTTGATGCTACAACAAATCTTCAGAATAACAAAGTACTTACGAGCAGGAGCTGATCTTGTCACTGGAGCACCGATGTAGCCGCAGACTGAGCACCTGTCGGTCGGACACGGCGATGAGGCGCGCGGCGTCCCGGCCGGCGCGCGCCACCCGCAGCGCGCGCACCGGGGACCCGGCCGCGAAGGCCTGCAGCTCCTCAATAACTACAGGCACTGCGCGCTTGTTCGAGTCATAAGACACGGCGTTAATAGCCTTGATGATTTTGCCGTTATCTGTTGAAGGTAACGTTCATTTTAGTTTATATATGAGGCGAGTGTGGATGGCACGTATATAAATTAAAAGTAGGTAAGTAGAGCATGAACTCTATGAAAATAAGTATTGTCTTTAAATTCAAAAATTCATACTTATTAGTAAGTCGATATAGTAGTCGGAAAGGCATGAGGACATTCACACTCTAAAAGAGTTAGACTTTTGTCTAAATTGGTCATGTTATCTCTATCGTCTTTGCTGTAGGTCCCTAAAAAGTTAATAAAGACTTTAACAACTTATAAGAAAAATATGTGAAAACTTACCAGTGCCAATGAAGAGGACATCATACGCCTTCCCTCCAGGTGTTTTCACTTGTGGATCTACAGCTATTTGCGTAAATCGATAGCTGGAAATAAATAAAAATGTTTTAAACTATAACATCAATAGTAACATAATATTGTGTTATCCAACTCATCAAATGTAAAACTTTGGATATTTGTAACTCAATCTCTGCGGAACGGCTCAACGAATTTCGATTAAGTATGGTGGATAGATAGTCTGTGAAACTCTTTAGCACAGAACTAAAAAATGTTTACACATGTTTGAAGCCTAGCTTAACATTTAGGAAATGCAAGAACCGTTGTACTTAAACTTACTGAAAACTAGTTCGGATAACGATAGGTTCTCCGAAGAAGGCTGGCACTGACTCGTCCATCAGCGCGTGTGTTTTGATGAAGTTTAACGTCTGGTCTGGCAGCTGCCTCGAGTCGTTGTGACATGTCCCTGGCCGAGGTTCAGGTACCTTTGGAACAAGTTGAAAGTTATAAGCAATTAAGGCTTTCAGTTTTATTTAGTAACTGGTTGTATCAATTGCCTCTATATAGCAATCGATATGAGAAAAATCAAAATATATCATATATTTTTTTATATTTACATTCTTACTTAACGACAAAAGTTTAAAGAATCAATGTTATTAACTGTTCCAAAGTCACTTACTTTAGCACTATTAACAGGCAACCAATTCGAGTTGATCGCGCTTTGTTCCTTGAAGGTGCCTTCGAAGGTGTCAGCGATGTCCTGCATACTGAACGCGCAGACAGCACTGCCCGATATACTGTTGGGAGGCGTCGTGAAGGTTCCGTAGATCAGCTGTGCATTTAGACCTCCGTATACACCCTCGATGAGCTCCGTCGTTGATTCTGGAATTTGTAATAGTTGAGTTAAGAGTCAGACAAACGCGTTTGCTTTGAACGGCTAATAACCCGTCTTGATGGCACACACGATTCTATGTTTGGATTACATTATTACGTTTACATCATTATAAATTGGTACACCACAAACTAACCCATATTTTATTCATGACCCACTTACCAACGGTAGAACGGTGACCAATGGTAGAAATCACCGAGTGCGATAAGGCCGCCCATTGGACTTTTATTTAGTAGGGGTCGGTCAAATTTTAAATTTCAACGTTATTATGGTTCTATTATCAAAGATTTATATTGTCAAAGATATATGTGTGTGTGTATGTCAAACGCATGGTCGTGTGTGTAATGTTTTTTTATTTATTTAATGTATATGTATCTAATGAATATTATATAAAAAAATTAGCTTTCTGCACTCCTTCTCCACATAAAGATCCGAGTAATTACCGTAAAAAGGGGCACAAAGTTTTTGCTTCAGGTAATAAATCTATTTAATTACAAAATTAATCTGTTATTGTAACATCTATCATTCTATATGGATCGGAATGTTAGGCCACGAGGAAGACGGATGAAAGAAGATTACATGTAGCGAAGATAAGAGTCATCTCATCAGATGGACGTGTAGAGTGACAAAAATGGATTAGATAAGAAGTGAGTTTAATAGAGGAAGTTTGAAAGTAGCGCCGCGCCAGTGACAGAAAAGTTGACAGGAAACCGTTTGTCTTGGTTTGTCGTGATGAGGAGAGATGGGACACTGTGTGTGACTAAGAGAGTAACTAATGAATATGAATGTGGAAGGATGGAGAGAAAGGTGGAGAATAAAGAAAAGATGGATTATGTGAGGGATGATATAAATCAAAAGGGAGTAAACGATAACCTGACGGCTGATAGAGGAGAATGGAAGAGAACAACATTTTGCGCCGACCCCAAATAACTTGGGACCAGGACAGGAAGATGAAGATTGTAATATTCTATATTGTATTTTTTATTCGGTGTACAATATAGAGTTTAATAAACAAATTATTATATTCCATTATTCGAGAAATAAATTTAATAATGGTAGAAATAAAACAAATGATAGGTACAATGGTTTTTGTGGGCTGTGTTGCTAAATAAGTTCAGAAACAAAAAGGTTTCAAGTTACCTCGTTATGAAAATTAAACACAATATTCACATTAAAAGTCCGATGATTATTTTTATTTTCAGTTTACGAAAAATCAAACCGTTCAGTATTATCCAAACAGACGATATTGCCATATCCAGTTCGTATGAAAAGAATTACGATGTATTTATTACGACACACACTAAACACCATAGTATAAACCTTGCATCGGACAAACAGTTTGTTTTTGTTAGTTGGACAGGACTACTTACGTATCTCATTGAAATAGAAGGGGAAGTCTCCAGCGACAGAGCAGTTTAATCTGGACTTCAAGAATGACGTCCAACGTTGTTTGAAGCGGTGAGGTCCACCACGGTCGTCCCGGCACACTCGCGCCACCCGGGCGTACACCGCCTGGATGAAGGGCACAAGAAGATTTAGTTTTCGGTGTTTTTTTTTTTTTAATCTTGGTGATGGTTTTATCTGAATTATATATGGAAAATATTGCTTTAATCACAGTCAGCGTAGAGAAGCTTATCGAGCGAATAAATATTTCCTGAATTCAAGAAAATTTAAATCATAAATTAAACCCTAAAATAAATTTACCGGGATAAAAGTCAATTCTCCCAAAATTATGATAATGTTCTCGGTTGATTTTAATTTTTCGTCAAATAAATAAAATTACATATAAATAAAATTCAATACAATACATTTTTGAAAAGCATGCTTAGCGACCTCTAAAGTTATTTTATTAAGAATATATCGCGACCGTATTCTTTTTCCATTTAATAAAATAACTTTAAACAAAATCAATTTATTGAAATGCAGTATTCTATATGTAAAGTATACTGCTCAGGTAAGCGCAGACAGACAGTCTAGCTATTAACAGTTAACTTAGGCAGCATGTCAGCAATTAATTGAAGACTTGTAGCGCCCTGAGAACGGTGACATAAGCGCTGTGTCAAATTAAGCGTGAGTTACTAATGCAACTTAGGATCGTTGACGTTAAAGTAGGACTTAGAGAATTTTCAAATATTATCAAAAACAAAATACAAATATTATCTTACCTTCCCACAATTGATGTATTCAACAGCTGTTTCTCTAAAGAAGAAATACACGAAGTTACCGTGTACCAAAGAATTCACGAAATCCGGAGCTGTAAGAAAAGATATTAATTAATTGATGGAATATTATAATAATAATATGACTGTACCTAGACGTATTAAAAACGAGTGAAATTATTACTCTTTAATGTAATAAAATTGTGTTGCATTAATAGAATGAAGTACCTACATCACTAAAGTCAAACGATGTCGTATCACTAGGTGTTAAAGTTAATTTTAACATCCAATTATACTTAGTGATGTAACCGTATCGTTGCTCAGTCGATAATTTCTAATACGATCTTAATCGGATTTAGCGATTGTTGACACGTCAAATGTCACGCTGGCTGACAAGGAGTTTCCGCTATTCCATTTACAAATTCAGTTATTATGGCAGATGTCTGTTTGACAGTCGCATTCAGAGTCAATCGTCCGTAGTTATGATAATACATACACATTGTAAACAACGTACGTATGGGTATATAATTATGTATATTGTAATGAGCTTCTGTTTGATTGTAATCTCACGTTTAGAAGCCAATTATGATGATTTATGAGACTTTTATTATTATATTTTATTTTATTTTATTTTTTTATACATACCATTTAGCGTCATTGAGTCGTACGGCTCGGTTTGTAGTGGTTCTCTATAGATGATTGGCTCCATGCCACTGAAATCGGCGACTGTACCCGAATACAGCTCGCCGTCTGGAAATAACGAACAATCGATTTTAAATACGGTTCAATACGGTATAGTTATTCCGATTTCATTTTATGTGTTTATTTTATAGATTTCACTTATAAAGGCTGAAGAATAACTACTAAAACTGTGATGCAGCTTTATAGGTAAACACTATAAAACAATTTTTTTTTTTCATTAATTCTACTTCTTCTGAACAGACTCAAAAGTCTTTAAATCATTATTAAACCACGTAAATTCTCTAAATCATTTCCCAAGGGTAAATCTCATTGGCACTTAAATACCACAATGCCTAACAGAGTGCGTAACACGGCATTGGGTAGCGTGTCTGGCATATGAGATGCGTTCTCGGTAATTGCCCAAACGTGTCCGTGTGAATTGCCGGAGAGACTGGTGTTCCATTTGATCATATATTTTGATACTTTATGGATTACTTTATATTTTTATCCTGTTCTATAGTGAACGTGGCAATCCTTAAACCATTATATTTAGGCTAAAATATCGAGGGAACTAATTATAGATTAAAATATGACTGTTTCCTAATTTTATTTTAAACTTACTCAAAGCATTTATTATTTTCAATATTCTGCCTTTTTTCTCTCTCTTTGGAATTTATATACCAATAGGCATTGGTTAGCGTGCTTAGCATATAAGATGCGTTCCCTTTAATTGCCCCAAACGTGTTAGTGTGAATTGCCGAAGAAACTGGTGCTCCGTTTCGATTCCTATGTATGTACTTTATGTATGAATATAACCACGAAGAGAATTTTATGTTATTTTTACTGCATGCATAGTTATTAACTATATGGTACATAATTAACAAGATAATTATTTCAGTACTCGTAAGCAATACGACTTGCTTCTATTACCACCATAACTCCCCATTTAAGCAGTACCCAGAGTATATAAATGATTGTTGTTCTATTATTTATTTAATATGTCATAGCATTCACAATTCATAGACTACGAATGCAAATACATAACAGGTTATCTAATCTGAGCACTAATTTGATTAACCAGATAACAGTATGCGGCGTTGTAGCTGCAAATGGAGCAGCCCCCTCATTTCCCGCGGGTGTCGTGAGAGGCGATAAGGGCTCAAACTAGCAGAGTGAACAGCATCCACCTGTGTTGGAATTTATGACGTCACTACACCACAACCAATAGGAGGATCGTTTGTTGAATAAATTTATGGGAAAGCCGGTGTGGTGTAGTGTACCTACGTTTACAAGCAAGGCCTAACTTACTAACATAGTACGAGTATTTCCGCTTTTTGGAATATTCAAATAAACATAACAAAGCATCATGCCTGTATCCCCGAAGGGTTAGATAGTGGAGTACGTCGTGTACACCCACATTTCACTGATGCAGTTATATGAAGTCCCGTGTAATGTGTCCGCTAGATGACAGTTCACTTACAGTCAATTGTCATCAACTGGACACAATTTCAACCTCTGAGCTGCTACTGAGAATTTCCTAGCAGAATAACCCAATATCACTTTCCCGAACTCATACTTGGAAGCCGCTCTTACGTCCACTGGATTAATGAGGCGATTACTTAATCATCAATATCCAAATAAAACAGTTAATAAAGAGTGAAATCAAATTACAAAAGTGTTTCCCGGTAACTTACGGCGAGTAGAATTAGGCGTTGATGGTGAGAGGTTAGAAATTCATAACATAACATAGCATCACTCCTGTATTCCCCGAAGGGATAGGCAGAAGTGTACACAATTGTACATTCACATTTCACCAATGCTGTTATTAAGTCCATGTAATACGTGGTGAGCCTATTCCCATCTACCGGGCACAATTCCAAACTCCGGGCTGCTACTGAGAATTTCCTAACAGAAACACCCAATAATACTTTGCCCCACCTGGGAATCGAACCCAAGACCTCATGCTCAGCAGACGCGCTTGGGACCACTAGACCAACGAGCAGTAGAAATTCATATACCTACCATATAAAAGTTGTTCAAAGACAACAAAAGGTGACTCTATATTTATCTATCGTTATCTTGAGTAGAGAATGTAGGTAGTATAAAAAATAAACGAAATGTTTGTGAACTCACTGATGAGCAATAACTTTTGCAAGGCAAACGACTCATTTCTTTATTTCCCCTTCAATGTTTTTAATGTCGAAACTTCAAATTCAAAGTACTTAACTTGAATTATTTATAACGTCGCAATCTAATCAAATTCTTATATTTACATTCAAAGCAATACTCCATTTAATATTGACCAAAGCATCAGCATTAAGACAACGAGTACTTAGCACAATAGTTTTAGTCCGTCGCAATCTCCGATTGGACACGATCGTCGGGAACTGTACTCCGAGTCCTACCTACAATTGCAGTACAACATCAGCAAAATTACGACACGAATACTCGCAACATTCATACATATAGGTATGTCAGGTAATATTGTGCTAAGCTAAGACCAGCTGCCGGTGAGCCGGCCGCTACTCCCCAGGGCGTCGGTGCACTTAATTGGACTAGATCAATAGGAGATAACTAACCGTGTCCGCACCACGTAATGCATCGACCTTCAATGTGTGTGTGCACGAAAAATTTTATGTAAAGCGTAGTTCACGAGTGTGAGTGCGGCACTGACCACCCGACGTATTTAAGTGGTCACAAACATGCACACACTCGTAGAAATTCTTTCGCTGACATTTTATATAAAAGTTTTGTTCACAGCGTGCGACAAAGAGGGTTTGTGTGTGTGTGTGTTTGACCGAACTGTTTGTATATATAGAGGTACATACAGAGAGAACGTTTGCGTGAATTGTTGGATATAACACGGCGACAATTTAAAAAAGTTGGTGACGTAAATGTGCAAAAGTAAGCCCAGTTTATATGAAATATAACAAACTGGCAACTGTGCTTTTGTTAAATTCAATTAATGTAAACGTTTTACTTTGTTGTTTGTATTGTCCAACGTCAAACCCTGAACATAGCTTTTAATTACTCCCACAAATGACGTGAATTTTTTAATTTCACAACTTTATTTACTTGTTTATCCGGGTATACGCTACGTTACCGTATCGTTTCAATGTTTGAGCGGTCCTTTTAGTAATGTCATTAAATATTTAAATTAAAGAACAGAAACAAAGAGTGATATTAAAAAATTAATGTAGTGGAAGATAAATGGCCAGTATTTTATACATTTTAATGAAGATTAACAAAAAACTTCCCTATATTAACACTTTCCTACAGAAAATGGTGGCAACACAACAAATTTACCATAGATAACACACATTGCGACGATAGTTTTGTTGCGTGTAATAAATGGGTGTGAATTTGCAAGGGGATGCTTTAATGCAAAGAAAATTGCACAAAGGGACAGGGTGACGGTAATTGATGGTTCGTACACTACCATAGAGAACTGTTTGTGTAGGGGGATTTGTATAGTTGTCATGGTAACCCACTGGATTTAGAAGCTGTTGTTAATTTTTATATTGGAGGCTAACATAGCTTGTTATTCACCAATTCATTTGAGTAGATTTTATGTAGCATTGCAGTTGGTATTAAATTTGAATATGTTAGGTACATCGGATTAATAATAAAAATAAATTGGTTTTACTTGAAATAGTACAATGCATTATATGCCAAGTACACTACTATTTATAAATAATTTTCCAAATGTTAATTAAAACAAACATGCAAGGAGCATTTTCGTGCCTCTATGCATTTGACTAGATTTTTTGTGGTTGTACCTAAGTGGTAAAATTATAGAATTAAAAACATAAGTTTATGCATGTAATTTATTTTTATTATAATAAATTACATGCTTGAATAATAAAATCGCACAAACCACGATTTTAACAATAAACCTAGTTGCACACGATGTTAGCTAAAAATATTGTGCACAGATAAAACTGGCACTATAAACATGACATAAAATATGTATGCGAATATTAAGTAGCGGTCCATATAGGTACAATATTATGTAAGAACCCAAATTAATTTCGAAATACCTCCTTTAGTTACATAGCCGAAGGTAAATATATTTTTCCCAAAGCTTTTGTAAAAAACGTCGATTGTTTGTTTGGGATAATCTCTTGTCCTTTTCAACGTGTTTTGTCTGTGAAACACAATAGAGTAGGCATAATATTAAAGTACTTACTTACGACTGTGCTGAAACATGAAGTGGGTACTAGGATTAAGACTGCTTTTAAGGGTATTTTGTATTTTTAAGGTAGTACAGTCAGCCTCAAAAAAATAAAGGTATTTACTTTGTGAAATTAAAAAGAGAATTTTGGGAAAATGCATTGTTGAAATTAGGATCTATGACGCTAGCTCCACGGACGTGCGTGCTTCGTCATCCAATTTTGCTTGTCATACACGACTACTTTTTGAGTTCGCGAAAATTAAATTTTTAATTCCGTATGTGTCATATACGGAATTAAAATTAAAATTAAAATTTTAATATTGATTTGTAATATATTTCATAATTTTACCCTGGAAAACCAGATAAATTATTTTATATTTCACTTCGTGTATACATCTTTTTGAAGCTGATTGTACCTTAAGTATATATTGTCGGACGACTAGTATTCATTTATAATCTGTCAATTCTATATTTTTCGTACAGTCAGCGTCAAATAAATCTGAGCTTTCAAAGTAGTCAAAATTATATGAAGAACATAAATTCAACTTTATGTTAGCAGACAATGTGTTCAAATTGTTGTAGCCATCAGTTTTCTATATTTTGTAAGTTGTTAGAGTGTTCATGTTTATATTTGCGAATAGTTCGTTCAAAACTCTATGCATTCAAAGTGGTCAAAATTATCTTCACATTTGGCCGTTTGTGTTTGTGTAGTGTCGTGGTGGCCGAATGGTTACGGCCCCGTCTCCTAAGCCACAGGTTGTGGGTTCACACCTGGCATACAATGTGACTTTTTCAATGTCATATGTACTTTCTTAGTTAATCTAAGACATCACTGACATACGGTGAAGGAAAACATCGTGAGGAAACCTAGACTTGGTAGTGTGAAATCGCCAACCCGCAGTGAGGTAGCGTGGCCTGCAGTGGGACAGTTATGGGCTGGTTATTATTTTATTTTTTATTACTTAGATATATCTCGAACCAAGTTAAACAAACAAAAAACACGTCAATGACATCATGCAGGAAATTAAAGGGATGGATACTCATGGAAAAGCAAAATACAATGAACGATTACATATTCATTAGAATAAAAAAAAAACTCAAAAATATATTCTAGTTGCAGGTATTATATTTGAATTTTCCTAGCTGACAAGATAATTTTGACCACTTTGAATGTATAGATACTTTTGAACGAACTATTCAAAAATATAAATATGTATACCTCTCTCAGCTTACAAAATACTGAATGTAATGAAAAAACTTAATGAAAACTGTTAGCTAAGATGTTTTGACCACTCTGGATGCTTATAACAATTTGAAAACATTGTCTGCTAACATAAAATTGAATTTATGTTCTTCACATCATTTTGACTACTTTGGACGCTCAGATCTATTTGACGCTGACTGTACTTAACTAGAACTAAATGCAGTCACTTATTCTGCAAAAGCTTTATGCAATTTATACGGACTTAAAGGTGTCGCCTGCCAAAAATGAAACTTTAAAAACAGTAGAGTCGGTCATCATCCTTTATGGGAAGTATTAGAACCGGTTAACATATTGCTGCATATAGAACAGCGTAATATAGACAGGAATGTAATTGTCAAGGGGGAAGTAGGCCAATAATAGCTTCCATTTCAGATCTGTGGGCTTCGAGCCTATCAGATAGTTATGCACTGCTGTAAAGGATAAATACAGAATATGGCTGCAGTATTAGCTCTCAGGTTCCAGGGGGATTTGTTACCACACGGTTCGGCTTTCTACGCATTATTTTGAAAGGAGCATGGAAACATTGTTACTGGAATAGAGAAGTATGCATTTTATTATGCCACACTTTGTCTGCTTAAAAGAAGATCAGTTTTATGTTAAAAAAGTTAGTTATTAATAGCAACAAAAGCCGAAGGAGCCGAATTTTCTAAAATAATGTGCAGTGTGTAGTGGATTTTGCTAAAGTCGCCGAAGTCATCGAGTTGAAATTGTGTTCGATAGATGGCGATAAGCCCAGCACTTACAACATGAGACTTAATAAATAACACAAGACGCATGTTTTAGTTAAATACTTATCACTAGCTGTTGAGAGACTTCGTTCGCGCGAGATTTCGACAATTAGCTTTTTACCTGACATGTCCCGTCAAAATCGGTCCAGCCATTTTGGAGATTAGCCTAAACAAATATATAATCGAACAACATTTTTAAACATTGGTTTCTTGTAATTGGACCGTATATATTTTTATATGCATTTAGTAAAAAGCTGTTATTTTGAAATTACAAATATATATTTCAATTTTATTTATTTGTATAGATGTATTTTTATAAATCCGCTCTTTATGGGTAATACAAAACGTTTAAAACAATAATTCCCAACTTCTTCATATACAAGCTAGACAACAAAACGCTTATACGCATGGGTACAAACAGATCCTTAATTCATTCGGGAGTTTCGTATTATTGTTTACGACAATATTCCATGTATTGTCTTCTATTTTCAGCTTCCTTGCTTATAAAGTCGGTTTGTGACAGCGTCTAACAATATACCTATTGTGAGGGAATTTTGTGGGCGGCTGTTTTAATATTCGCTGAGTTTGGTATTGAAGGGATCATATAAATTGTTAGGCCTGGGTTTGTATATTAAATGTATACTTAGGATATAATACTATCGGATATTGTGTTGTAATGTTGTACAGGACAACTTTTTTTCGGTTACATATCTTGACTGTACAGTTAAATTTTTCAAACACATGCGTAGTAAATACTAAGCCTATAATTTTTTTAGAAAGAAAATACAGTCGTGTACGGCATTCAAACCTGCACCTCCCGGATTAATACTCCAGGCGCGGTGACTGTACCGACACGTCTAACTATGGACTGAATCCTGCTCGATACCGTATTTTTCTTTCCACAAATACTTATAACTTTGGTCATGACTATAATACAGAAGTTTTCTGACGAAGCATTTAAATAATTCCTTGTTTATGTTGATTCTGCCCACCCACGTTCCGTGCACACATCCCACCTACCTAGGTCTATAAATGATATGTATAACAGTCACGTCATAATCCACTCGTAGTTCCATTGAACGGGCCTCTTTTCAATGCAACAATGAGTGGCCATTGTACGCCGACAGACTGTGAAAGTGGGTTCAATCGTTATGAAAAAGATTTTCCCTTTTTCCTAATTTCCTGACAATGGAACGACCATGGACTCCCTGAGCATATGTGACCCCGTTAAGGAAAGGGTTCCGGCGAAATGTTAAAAGTATTCTTAGTCTGATAACAAGCTTTTGTTATGTTACCAAGATGTTCCATATTCCTTATTGGGAGGACTATTTTTAGGGTTCTCCAGCTGAAGTGTGGAGATGAATCTTTTGTGTATTGTTGGGTTGGTAAGTGTGAAATCGATACGACTATCTCCCACGGATACACCCGCAGGAAACGCAGAGCTCCTAATGATACACACCTGACGTTTATCGACACCGATTGTGGTACGTTTATGTATTTATGCGTAGTTTGACATTGTATTTTATCTTCTAAGTTGACATATAACAGCTCTTGGATGCCAAAATCAATTCTGAAGTCGAGTGCTGTAAGGCAATGTTAAAAGATAACAGAACTTAAGAACTATGAGACTTATAATTGAAACACCTATAAATTCGCCTGAAGTTCAGGGCAGCAACACGATTTCTAACCAAAATTATACTATGTGAAAATTATTCTTACTGCCGTGGAAAGGCCGCAGTATTTAAAATTTAACTACCATGCATGTTACTGGGTACAATATCATACCTCAAAGCTGCGAAATAAACATCCAGATTAACAACGTAACCTGCCAGTTCTATACTTGTATGTAATAGCAGGAAATACACAATGCCTAATTGGTGTTCTAGTGTAACATGGCTCATCGTCGGATCCCATTAGCGGACGTGGTAATGCCCACAAACCCGCTGGACTGTGCTTATATATCGTAAGATAAGTCATGTGTGTATTGTGCGATGTGCTATTGTAAATTGGATTATAAACTAAATCCTGTTGTTTCGATTTTGGTAGGTGTATGTTAAATTCAAACCGGTTCTTTCCGAACTTGGCGAATACACTGCCGTGTGTCTCGATAACGTTATGAACAGGAATAAAAAAATTGCAAGCACGACGCTGTTGTCAACAGCCAAGACGTATTTGGTTCGGAAAATTATTGAAAATATGGAACTGAAGACAATTGTTTTTCTGTAATAGTGAGCTCTTTCATACCATCTAACGTTCCCGAGATTTGCCAAATC
Source organism: Xylocampa areola (assembly GCA_935421205.1). NCBI lineage: Eukaryota > Metazoa > Arthropoda > Insecta > Lepidoptera > Noctuidae > Xylocampa > Xylocampa areola. The sequence continues at coordinate 11,355,715 of OW285218.1, read as the reverse complement.
CCAATATCTACATTGTATCACTCCGTTGTATTTATAGCTGCAATGTTAACAGTTTACTGCAATACAATATTATTTATCTAGATACCAGGCACTGTGTCCAGTATAATAACATCCAGCAAAAACATTTTTGTCAGAGCTTCAGATAAAAATGTACCGAAATTTAAATATTCCAGTGTCGCACTAATTGGCGGCTGTTAAGGGTTGCCAGACAATTTGCGACGACCGTTACAGTGGGAGGATTTCCTTTCAAATGTTACCTAGAAATTTGTTATATAAAACCCAGGTTTTTGTATATGCTAAAAAGATGATAATAAGATTGCTGGTTGGGATAAGGTGGCTATATAGGCAAAAAAAATTGCCTTTTTTGTACTAGATGTTTTGTACTAGGTCTTTAGAATTTAGAACACAATAACAAGTACTGTATTGTTTGTCTACCTTAAGGGCTACATAGTATGAGACACTGGGTTAGTTTCCCTTGCTAAGCCTTTTCACAACAAATTTCATCATGATTCTCATTGAAGCTCGATGCTCGATTGGCAAAGTAAGAATGTTTGTAAGTAGAAATCAGACTACAGCACAACCCTCAGAGACACAGACGTGATCTTAATCGCTCTAATTAATTACCATTATTTGTAGAATATATTCTACTCACCAGCATAAACTGCAGTGGAGTTATGCTCTGGGTCATAAGGACAGACCGCCTGTCCAGACTTTTCCTTTTCCATGTGGTAGGAGTCTCTCTGGACGCTGTACTCCCTGCAGAACGGCCTGAAGCTGTTTGTACCGCAGACCAACAGTCTCCCGGTGCCCAGGGAGACTAGCACCCTGATGTAGTTCTGACAGCTTTCCTGTAAGAGATAAATATAGATAAGTTTGTAAAAGTAAAGACTTAAATGTAGCAGGAAAAACACACGCCGTGTTATTGAATTCAAAATAGTTTTTCTTTTAGAATAAGATATTATTGTATTATTGCAATGTTCTTCTTGTCATTATAAAAAGGAAATTGGCACATAAAGTACACAAAACTGTTTTATTATATTACAACATTATAGTATATATCGATGTGTGAAAGGCTATTTGGTTATGGACTCTTCAATTTGAAATTATAAAGATTTCTAAAGTTATTATATTAAATGGAAAGAGAGTTCGCTAAGCATGCGTTAATGCTTTTCAAAGATTTATCTTGAATTATTAAGGTAATTGCATTCTTTACGGCATTGTATTAACTGCAAAGTTAGTCGTGTCGGTTCGGTCACCAGTATAGGGACTGAATTGATTGCAATGACGTCGCCATAAGACGTGTTAAAATATGGAAGAAGAATTCGCGGTGGTGAGCAGAGGTCGAGATGGCTTAGTGGTCAGAGCGCCTGGGGTATTCATCCGGGAGGCGCAGGTTCGAATCCTGTTCGCGACCGTATTCTTTTTCCATTTAATATAATAACTTTAGAGTTCGCTAAGCATGCGTTAATGCTTTTCAAAGATTTATCTTGAATTATAAAGATTTCGGTTGGCTTTAAAATAATCAATTTATTCGATAAATTCAAGCCATTTTCATCAACTTTAATCTAAGTAGATTTCCGCGACAGATATATATATCCTGTAAATTAAGCTTATCATTTTATCAAGATAGTAAGTTTTAATTCCACACTCAATCACTCCATACCAAACACATAAAATTAATCGAACTCTCCAACTAAATTATCAGAGACATGTTGCCAGTAAAATTAAGTCCAAGTAAATCCATGTCCGGACAGGTATATCGGCGATATCGTTCGGTAATATGATTGCATTTGCATTTCCACGAGCCTCCAGATGTAGGCTCCGTAATCCTATTCCGTCGCAATGGGATCCGAGCACACTGACAGACATACACGTCATTTTGTATAACTAGTTGAGCCCCGGGTACTGCTTCGGAATGCTTTAGTGTTGTGGTACATGGAACTTGGACTGCATCATTGATTAGAAAAATCAGTTCGAGTAAATTGTGATGCAGGTAATTTAAGATGGTCAAAGATGGTAGAAGTCCTGTCGAGGTATTATTCAAATAAGTTATTCTTTATTCATGGGTGATAGAAAATGGTCACAGCATTTTGTTTTTCAGAATGGTATTACATGTACTTGAATCTTCTTAAGAGTATTTGAGAAACGGGATAAACACTAGCGAGAATAAGAAGAAGGGGTAGATATCAGAAGAAATGCTTAGGTTTATCTATTACGTATTGCCTTGCTTATATTTAAAGTAATCAACCCAAACATTGCACACTTATTCAAAGAAATTAAGACTTTTAATCATTTCGAATAAATCTAAATTTATTCAAGGAGAATTAACTTTTTACCATAAAAATGGTTCTAAAGAACCGTATTTTACCGGACATAAATCTTCCGGTTCTACTTTTAATAGTTTTATGCTATCTCAAAACTTTCTTAGTGGCCTAGTATTCTTTCCGTATTTTACGTGATTTTATTTCTTTATAAGACGATAACACGGTATGACGTCTGTATTAAAATGTCTAGAGGTTCTTGGAAACGAAATGTCAAGATCAACGTTCAATATGTAAAGCGTCACGTACATTCCCACGTTACAGAGATTACATGTGTTATTGAAGTTAGAAAGCCGTAAGAAATAATCGATTAAGTATTTAATATCAGGTTGGCGGTATTTAGAGTCCGATTTTTTGCTAATAGGACTGTCAGTTTCGAAGGACGATATGACGCTATTTACAATACGCGAACATTTTCGGGTATATGTAATTTTTTTTATTGTTGTACCCACCACATGCTATCATTAAATCATTCATTATTGGAGTTATAAAGGAACTAGGTTTATTTTTCTATAAAATCACTAATTTCATATTTCTAACTCATTTACCTATTCGTTTTTTTCCGTTCACATCTTTGTATGTTAACCGTACAGCCGATTTTTGTCGTTGTTACGTGTGAAGTTCGTGAAGTCGCGATCCAATTAGCATAAAAATCGGCTTATACTATCTAATATTGTCGATACTATCTAGTTATTGTAGTTATATCCTATAAGTCGCGGTTATGGTGGCAACTTTTTTCTTTGTAATCGTGATTTATTGAGTTGAAACATCTAACAGCCAAGACCAATGACCGATATTTGGAAGCGTCAACAGCCACTAAGCTGAATAGAGGCTAAGTTGGCAAACTAACGTGCATTACAGAACAATAGGTAGTTATTATGTTGGCTTAGTGTAGCTTAAGTTATTGACTTGCACCAATTAATATTGTCGCTGAGAATTCCATCAAGTGACGTCATTACGTCAGAAGGTATGGTTGACTGAATGGCTTCATATTATGATAAACACTTCGCGAGCTACGACTAGACCAGCACGCGACTATAATTTGAGATTTAAACTATCCTATCTCTCAAGTTGGATCGAACTGCACATGGTGTGCGAATTTTATTATAATCGGTTAAGTGGTTTAGGAGTCCATTGAGGACAAACATTGTGACACGAGATTTATATATATTAAGATGATGATGAATAATAATAAACATTTTATGGGTACTTTTCCCAAATTATTTAAATTAGAATTAATTTTTAAAATACGTATGTTAGACTTACACATCCAGTAGATGTGTAAATAATAATATGCATCCAGTAGATGTCTATTAGACGTATTATGTTTTAATTCCTTATTAAGCTTGTGTGATAAAACATCTGTTTTTATAATAAAATAAATTCTAGTGCCGAGTTAAAGAACTAATTTGTGTTTAAATTAATCAACAAACGCATAAAAAAAAGCCTTTAAAAAAAAGAACGATGAATTTAGTAGAGGACACATGTTAAGTGAATGTTATTTGGATCTTAGAAAAAATATTTAGGTATCTACAACAAAAATCTAGCTAACGAGCTTAGTATTAAGCCTCGTGTTACGTAGAACGCGTTAGGCAGTACTCAAAGTTTCTAGAAGCTTCGAAACAGACCCGTTGTCCGCACTCGGTGCCGTCAGCTGCGACCATTGCCGAGGCCCATCCCGCGCAACGCATTCCGCAATACCGTGTAGGGCTGCTACTCTTTAGAAAAAAGTATCGGTTGATGCCTGGCAGTCTGACGGTATGAGTGGTTCGCTAGATAACATATAACGTAACATAGCATCACGCCTGTATCCCCCGAGGGGGTAGGCAGAGGTGTACCTATGTACACAGTTGTACACTAATACTGTTATTAAGTTCCATGTAATACATACTTCTTTACCTAGGTAGAAGGATCTGTATTGGGGTTCACAAATTAAAGAACTAAGTCGCAAAATTTTTGCTTCAGCGGGATCATTACGGAGTTTGCGTAATTTACTCCTTATCCTATCCTTGATTACGCAGATGCCAGTTATCTAAATCTTACCGAGGCACAACTTGATACACTAGAGCGAATACAACATTTTTGCATTAGATTCATATTTGGTTTACTTAAATATGATTATGTCTCTGAATTCCGCATAGAGCTCAAATGGCTTCCAATACGCCATCACCGGAATACTCATGTGTTGTCCACTGCTGTACAGCATAATATTCAATCCTGCAACCCAAGTTTATCTCAAAGAATCTCATAACACACAAACGTGATGCTCAAGGTCGTCAAAAAATCTGAGACTGAAATGCCGGTTCATTCCACAAAATTTTATGACTAATCCTTTGCAGTCCAAGCTACACGTCTATAGAATGAATTGCCGATATCAATGAGCGAAATTTCAATTTTCAAATTTTCATTCAATTCTAATTGGTCGCTAATAATATCCTAGACGTTTTGTATTATTTCATATTGTATCGTTAGCTATACAGGTACATATTGTATAATATATATGTAGGTATTTATTTTATCTATTTATGTAACTATGTGTAGTATAATTTATGTATTCTAATATTACAGACTACCCAAATTATATTTCTCCTTAGTTTCTTGTCCATCCCAAGGTTGTCTGTCAGAGATCGCTATTAGCGATAAGACCGACAATTGTACCTATTATGATTTTATATACATTGTCCTGTTTTTGTATTGGTGTACAATAAAGAATATTTGTAGAATATTTTCAGTTGGTGACGAATCATTGAGAGTCATTATGACTTAATTACGAGTCAAGCGATAATATACAAGTATAACGACCCATACTGGCTGCGAGATCAAAAACAATGGCATAACAAAGAAAATCACTTTGAAAAACCCTGTAGAAATGTAAGGTAGACGTAGAAGAAAATCTTGAAAAATCATTTGTGGATACACAACATAAAATCATAATGTAAATGGCTCATTTCAGTTTCCGTTATAGTTTGTTCCTTGTGTCACTAAGTGCCAGCCCTAAACCATCACATGCGTTACAGTACCAGAGCTTTGTAACCGTTCGTATTTCGATTCGCACACAATCCTCACTTGACCAGTTACTTTCACATTCAGAGCACTCTGGACTGGAATCCTAAATGCTAGACTATTTCGCGTAATCTAGGAAATACGCCTTGTTTGGTCTAGGATTAGAGCTAATTGTAAGCGGGCTGGATGTAATCGGATTTATCGGAGTGATGTTGTAATTAATTGCATATTGGTATGACGGATACTAACGTAAATTGTTTCATCAATCATGAGATTTTGTGTCGAATGATGAAAATCGTACGTGTTTGGTTGATTAACTCAACGACTATCGGAACAAATACGTTGAAGGTCAAACCTCCACTAGTTATGTACCTCTGCGGTACATTTGACATTCAAGAGGTTAAGTAGTACATAATAATTATAATTTCCATCAATTTTAATTTTTATGAGCTCCGGATATTTAAACTGTTGCAATCGCCAAGATAGCGGTGTTTTCTGAACCGAATGGCTCGATTAAATCAATTTAGGTCCAGCCAGTTAGTTTTAACTATAATTATTTAAAATACAGGTCAAAGTTAGATAATGTTTTTAATAGCTAATGCGGTTAGAGTTAGACAACATACACTTTTCTTTATAATACCCTCGACACAGCAACTTTTGGAGTATTTCAATTGATATATTCCACTTTGCACTTACATAATCTAATTCACGAAATGCCACTAGAATCCTTGCAAAGACGGAATTCAACAAATCTGTTTAGGAGCCAAGGCAGTCGCGTCACGTCGACGACAGTTCGGGACCAAGTAAAATGGCGAGCAGGTAGACGGGCCAGCCTCGCTGCGTCGGTCGGTACCTTGCAGCCTCGGAGCGTCGCTTGCAATTGAAGCATGAATTTGCGACGTCCCACGAGCGCCGAACAATCAACTGAGAGACGAACCTCGGGGACGCAAAAAGAACATAGCTGTGCTTTGTTTTTGGTCAACTTTGTTTATAGAACGTTTAAATATTTATTTTAGAATTTTTCGTTTCTATGAGATTGAAACTGGTTTAGTTTAGTTTATTTGGTGGAAGAGGTCTGTTTCCATATCTAAAATATAAAAGCGCTATTTAATTCTTGGAGCGGAATAATAAAGCAAAAAGTCGTGCTAGAAATCTTTGGACTGTTCACGACATTTCTGGTCTCCAGTTTTATCTATTTAACGTACGCTGTCCACTATATAAAACCTCTTTCAAGTTTATCAGAGGGTCAATGAATCTTCATCTTTGATGCTATAGACTTTTAATTCTAAAACTATAAACCGTTAGTACTGTAGCTCAAAGTTATACTGTAATTGTAACTGTAAGTGGAGGCCTAGACATGATGAACGTGACGTCTATCGAGGGGATTCATAATCTTGTGTATAACCCTTGATAAATGTACTGGAAAAAGTCTGTAATCAAAATGCTTTCTGGGTACTGTAATGCTGAAATATTGGTGTTGTCATGTTTTGGAATAGAATATTAGTTTGTTTAGATATAAAAATAATGAAAGGATTATTTCGAGTGGTAGTTTGTGAAATGTTGCATGTAGCAACAATATCACTTTATATTAATTATTGTTCAACGGTTATCCCCACGTGCATTCTTCGGGATTGCCCGACTAGTGTCGAAGTCTTGAACGATTGGCACTTCACGTCCATAGAAAAACAGAAGCAAAGTGGGGACTATGCACATTGCGCAAATGATATTATCTTTATTAGAGAAAATATATTTAACTTAACATAGGTATATGTATTCCTCGAAGGTGTAGGCTGAGGTGTACACAGTTCTACACCTACATTTTACCAATGCTGTTATTAAGTCCCATATCATAGTTGGTGAACTTATTGTTATCACCGGGCACAATTCCAAACCGCGGTATGCTACAGAGAATCTTCAAACAGTAAACCCAATATCACTTTACTCGACCTGAGATTCGAACTCAAGCTCTTGTGATCAGCAGTCGCGCTATGGACCACTAGACCAACATGATATATATCAAATTGTTATAATTTTTGTGGAATTAAAAATATGGTCGTGAGCAGGATTCGAAACTGGCTGCGCCTCCCGGATAAATACTCCAGGCACACTGACCGCTAAGTCATCTCGACCTCTGCTCATCACCGCGAATTCTTCTTCCACATGTGAATACGTCTTGCTCGCCCCCGGCTGTCAAAGATCTATGACAGCCGTTACAAGTAGTCAGAGGCCTGAAAGTCTGACGACCAGTCTTACCGCGACCTATCGTGTTGCCCAGTAACTGGGTTTTGGAGGTCAGATAGGCAATCATTCCATGTAAAATACTAGTATTCAGCTGCATCCGGTTAGACTGATCCACAATAGCTGGGTATAGGCCAGGCAAGTCACTCATTACATCCTCTTAATAAATCTACACTAAGCATACACTAATCTATAAAATTCTCCCACAAACACACGCCTGTAAATATTAAAATTAAAAAACAAAATCATTAATATTACTTAACCAGTTTGAAACCACATTTTTCGGTCAGGAATGACCTAGTTTCGACATCGCATATATTTTTTAAAGCGTGCTTTAATTAGTCTTCTGTCGACCGTTACGCCTCCTAGCGGCAAAGGTCGTTAAATTTAGCTGTAAAGTTTCCTACTAACTGTTACTATGTTTAAGCATGAGATTAAAAAAGTCTTTATTTATAGGAATGTAGGATGCCCGGAAGTAGGTGAAAGCTTATTTTTTACATGGTTATCTTTTTCATTAACTATTAATTATTATAAAACATAGCATGACGCCTGTATTTCTCCAAGGGGTGCGCAGAAGTGTACACACACACAATTTTACACCCGCATTTCAACATTTCACCAATGCTATCATTAAGTCCCATGTAACAAGTTAAGGCCTATTTCCATCTATCGTGCACAATTACTACTATTATGAAATATTTGCACAACCTGGGAATCGAACCCGAGTTCTAGGAGCACTAGATCAACAAGGCAGTCATTATAATTATTTTAAGCTGTTATTACCAGCTCCTGTTTTTTCTGATTTGACTTAGTAAAGGGATATTACAGTTTGGATTTGAATATTTGAATTTAATCATATCGCTGATAGTCGATCGTGTTTGAGGAGGTTAATAAAAGTAGATAGGGATACCTCGTGTCAGAATCGTAGCTATTGGAAAAGTTTATAGAAAAACTACAGTAGCCTAGAATCCTAATATCGTTTATTGAGATTGTTTATCACGTACAGGCGAAGTCGTGAGTGATACAAAACTATTACACTAGATACTTTTAGCTATCGGTAAGAAAGAAGTGTTCCGATAATGGAATCCAAAAGATTATCTAGAGTTTAGTGTACGTGACAAATGAACAGGACCCAGGAAACGTAATAGTTCTTAATTAAAGAACTATAAATGCTGATCTTATGTATAGTCGACTCCGAAATTGCTTTACCATATTTGACAAAAACTTCCAGTAAATTAAAATGTCAATAAGGTTGACAGTATCTGACTGACACTTTGATCTTGTAAGCGAAAAAAGACCTTGTCATATTATCATGTGCAAACAAAATTCAGCATTAGTGTGGTAAAGCATTTGTATGGTCGACTATACACAAGAACACAAATTAAATATAAATGATTCTATATAAAGATGTGACGGCCCGACGAATAATAAAATTGCATAATTAAAATTGCATATATATATATATATATAAATCGTCTAAATTGTATACCTACTCATAGCTTTACATCATCTATTTTGGGGTCGAGTTGCCCGCTCTACTTAGTGTGAATAGATTTCTTCTGGATTTACGTGCTTCATCCTCGGTCACACCGTCGCTTACCATCAGGCGAGTTGGTGGCCAAATTAGAGCCATTTATGACAAAAAAAAACTTCCCGCCTATGTCATTTTTTTTATTTATGGTCGGCATAGAAGGTTTCTTTCAAAGATACTTCTATCTTTCAGACAGATAATATACATGACTAATCCACAACTCAGCGTATCAAAAAATGCTAAAGATACACTAGAATTATTAAAAGAGTATATTATTATGATAAACGAATTTGCGGTTCTCTTTGCATTCTCTTCTGCGTTATTTGTTGGTTATTACATAATTACTACTATAAATCTCATTTACTAAACTAGTCTTTATAGTTTTTTAATACTTTAAGTGAAGTATTTCTTAATTACCGACAGTCTTTGAGACTAAACACATCGTACTAAAAGAAATAAATTATAGTTTCCAATTAGTGGAGCAAAAACTTATTAAAACAAGTTGTGCGACCAAATGGCGGCATTACATTAATCGAAACTCATTACTACACGCCACTAATGGATGCATAAACGTTTAAAAACTTCTTCTTACACGCCCCGACTGAGAAATTAAAGTGAATTTGTAAATAGTCTGAGAAATACGCTCGCTAAACATTTATTTTGGGAAATAATTAAACGTACTTGGTACTTATTTTTCGGATGCGTGGTTAAGTTGTTGTATATTTTCCTATAAAAGGTTCTAATTTCTTATAGGTACGTACGTCTTTTACCACTTATACAAAACACGAGAAGCCCTTATATACATATAAGTCGATAATGACCCATAATACTTGGACGCCTCAGAAAATATTCTTCTCTTTGTGTGTAAATAAATATACTACGTCAATAAGGTGTTGCACGGTAACAAGCACAAAGAATTTACTTCTAGTTGTGTATCAACGACAAATGCAAAACACGCGATTCACTTAAATTCGGAAACCATTCGAACACGCTATAAATATTGTAACCCCACAACATTAAAAATCATAAACCTATTTACGATCAATGTTAAATTGAACACTCCATTTTTTACGCTATTACAAGGTTTAAGCACATGGAAATGTCTATAAGCCGTCATAAAAATGTTACCCAATAATAACAGCTTCGTAAAAAGGCTATTTTACTTAACAGCCTTTTAATTTCCCCCAACGGGAAGTCAGGGTCATAAAACAAACACGTCTTACCTGAATAGTTTACTGGTATTTTTAATGTCCGCTATTTATTGCAGTTTATGCTAATTTGGGGTGTAGGTACTCGTAAAAATGTCAAGTGTAAAGTCATTTTGTGAAGAAAGTTCAGGGGTAAACATAATGAAGGGGTGGGCATCTGATTTTAAAGGTCAATTAATTTTATTGATCCGTCATAGGCAGGCGAACTTTTTTGATTCCAATGCTTATAAAAATAAAGACTGGTTATTTTAAGTTTCAGACATTATTATTAACAACCACTTAAGTGCGAGTTGGATTCGCACAGTTAAGATTTTGTACCCCTTGGATTTTGTTTTATTATTAGTTTCTACACATATTCTTAGAACATTTCAACCGGTTGTCTATTACGGTTCATAAAATACAACTCCGTAAAAGACAGACAAACGTCAAAGGCTCTGTAGCAGGATCCCATAAGTACTTTTGGGTACGTAACTTTATAAAGGAACTATACAATCATTAAGTATCATTTAAGTATTTACTACAATAATTAAACTAAATTTATTGTGCATCGACATATGCAAGACATTCCGTCTACAATCTTCGCCGGATCCCCTAAATAGCAGCAGAGTAAGTTAATACAAATTTCTACATATATTATACGGGTTATTGCCACCATATAGTCACTCCCGCGCTCACATTCATATTCCGTAATCCCGAAATGAGGTCGCTCATTAACTTGAACTAAAATAAAGTTAGACGACTCCACGGAAGATCTCCTGCGCGAGTCTAGCGAGAATTTCCACTCGATTGGCTTTTTAATTTGCCGGTATTCGGTAGAGAGACGTTTAGCGGAATAAGGCTTCGTTTCATACGCGACCGGCTCGTTCAAAATTCAATTATTCGCCGCAAGATGGCGGCAGGTAACATTGATATTGAGCCCCGGGCGCAATTTCATTGTTCTTTACTTAAAATCATACACCCGATTGTGTTTATTAAAAAGTTAGTTTAACCGATTCTCGCTATATGTACGAGTCTATACTTGGGAATACATATTTTTTTCAAAGTTTTCAAAAGCGTTTGCTACGATTTATACGTAGCGCTACGAATGCCGTAGCAGATGTCTACATTCGTTGCAAATACAGATTTATGTTACGGGTTTCACGAGTTAAATTGATATAGTAATTTATTTATGTAATAAGATAAAGCTAGAACTTTGTACTTTATATCCAAAAAAATAAATTTACTGATGCTGAGAATGAGGTTTTCGTGGAAAGACGTTTCCATTTTACATTTGGTAGCTCTATAGCGAGAGAAAATTCCACGAAATCGACATCAGCGCTACGCCTTTACTTAATATTTATAAGGGTTTGTTAATAAGGAAGACTCCGATAAGAGATACATAGGTATTAAATTTCCAGGTAAAGTAAAGTAAAATTAATATTAGATTGTGTTGTTTTTCAACCCTCACAGGCAGAACAAATATTCTTATTCATATTTTAGTAAAATATGTATGCCATATGATTTACTGAAAGCCAAATTAATTATCGTCAATTATAAGACATTTGCTCTAAACTTGGGGTTCAGCCTATCCTTAGGTACCTTAATACCGTTATTTTTGTTGGTAGGACTGCCTATCTGACTGGATTTGGATGGACTTTCAAGCATCTGACGAACCGTAACGACCACGGTTGATCTTCTTTTGGCAACCAAAACCGACGATTTATCGTGCTTTCTAAAGAACGAAGGGTTTGATATGAAATGCAGGTTATCCTTCTACACGAACTAAACGCAGCTTTGCAGTTGCGGTTGATCAATCGAAGACATTTGTCCAAGAGTGGGCATTTATTGTGTGCTTTGAAGTGTAAAACTAGATCTGAGAGTGGTTGGCACATAGGGACAGTCGATTTAACGATCCATAATTAACTTTCGTGGAGATCTAGATTATAAGTAGGTCTCACCTCGTCCTTCCCTTTGACGACGCACATCTTGACGTCATTCTCTGGCGAGTACCAGACCAGCCGACGCTGCTCCGTCAGGTCTGTCAGACTGAGGTTGTACACCACGTTTCTGTAACAAATAATAGGCAAATAAGATAACCTGCAAAATATATAAGGATTTATTCAATAAAAGTGGGGAAAAGAGATGAAACTAGGTGTGATAGATTTGTGTATGTTGTTTTCCTGCATACGAATATTTTTTTCCTCCACCAAACTAATAAGCATAAGTAGTCTTACAAAAACAGACGCTAAAAATGGTTGTTACTCGACTTGTTATTGTGGCCAATTACTTGCGCCTCTTCTAGCAAGCTGGCCAACGTACGTAACCAAATTACATTGAACTCCGACCGTACGTTCAAAACCTGTCGCTTGTTCCGCTCTGCCCTAACTGCAACACAAACCTCACAGTTCATTTTAAGGTGGAAACTCAACTCATAGTTGTTAGCTGAATGTTTGTTCGCGGTTTTAATCGCACTTGGAGTTGAGGATTTCAGGTGAAGTTAGTTGGAATGGTTCCTATTGCCGCGACGTTTATTTTGTGGGTAGTCGCTGCGGTGACAATTTGTCGCGACCTCGTGCGGCTTAGCCGATCTTCTGAATAGGTTCGTGAACAGTTACACGCTAAGTTCAGCCTATTTACCAATGATTATATAGCCATTACACCTTATTTGGGTTACTGAGTAGCATCGGTTCATAAGAAAATAATGGAAGGTATCTCAGTACATATCTGTCTACCTTTGTTAGTACCGTAAGAGCCTGAAACGGTTATTGACAGCTGTTATAGCTATTGTGTGCGATATAGTAAATAAGGTAGATGTCAATGTTGTTGGCAGGCCAAAGTTCACTCCGACACATTTTATTGTAAGCTTACAAAGCAAAATATTACACAATGTGGGGTGACGGCGTCGCAAAATATGTAATTCTGATCTGCTTTCGGGTGGATTCGATGTATAACAAAAAATATAGAGTTGGAAATAAATCAAATTAATTTTACTAAACGACATTAACTGCGTGACGAGGCGCAGTTAACGATTATAACACCGCGACTAACTGTAGTTTTGAAAACTAATGTCAAACTGACATTACGAGTGTACACAATTTAATATGAATTGTGAGACAAGTTTGAGCAATTCATTAAACTTGCCTGAGCATACCTGCGTTCTGTCTGGCATAATTGCGAAAGTCCCTCAACCCTTAATTAAGATATTTGGCACGAAAATTTCATAAAGAAATTATGACGTAAACTTTGCCAATTATAGCGCAGCGAATAGCCGGTGTGACTTACATTATGTTTTTGAGATTTAACAGACAAAGTTGAGGCCGACCCGTTACCGGATTGTAACTTCGATTTTATTGATATTACAATACACTCTTTAAATGGCAATCCCATGAAGTTTTTATAGTTCTTCTTTGTTTCTCCCGAACGAGAACATATTGGAACCTACTTATGACTTTCCGATTTCGAAACTATGTCAGCTTTATTGAAAGGAAATTGTAAAATTGTTTGTGGACAAGTAAAAGAATATTCTATTTCATATTGTAAATATTTGTAAAATACAATCAATTTGCAATGAACTTAAGGTACGTACATTGTAAACAGCCTGGTAACTACTCTGAATATACAATCTTTTTCTTCTTTCTTCGTGTGATTAAAAGCCATCTAGTGTTAGGAGTTTATAAAAAGGCCTTTGAATAGACAAAAATAATTATTTAAGAAGCTTGGAGCTTACGAAAGATCAACATAAAAAAAAACCTAAAAATTGCTAAATTGCGATACTGTTCCCAGTATTTATGTATGGAATCGAAGCCTTTATCCATAAATGCAAATTCTAAAAAAAATTTGACAACTGACCACTCATTTCGAATACAGTTTTGCAGGATTTTAAAGTATGTCCTTTGTCCCTTTCTCCTCATACAAAATTCCAATACAACTACTGAAATGGTTCGAAATGAAATTTTTCACTTCCATTATGTTGTAAATAAGGCATTCACGTTCGACGTCTTGCATGCGAATAATGTTCTTTGTAGTCTATTGTCGAGGGTCCTACGGCACTTATTCCTAAATAAGGGAAATGCCTGTAATTCACCAATGTTAGGGGAGCCAATTTGTGGCCAAACCCCGCCCGTGTTTCATGAGTAAACCGCTTTTTGTTGGGTAACGAAGTGACTTGATGCAATCAAGTGATCCATGCACTAACAAAAACTATTGGCTAATCTGGTTACCGTGACGTACAAGTGAATAAGATTATTGGTGCAATACAGAGGCTTGCTACATAGTAAGACTTGATGGCTATAGTTATAGTTAAAAGAGGAATGTTATGAGTGTCCAGCAATGAAAACTATTTAAAGCTTTGTCTCAGATGTTTTAATGAAATTGATCTCAATTAAATTTTTATAAAAATAAAAACAATGTTAATTTATTTAGTAAGAAATACGTCGTGAACAATTAAATTGTTTGAGAACATTGATTAATGAAATATCCTGGGCCTTGATTTCAATTTATCTCAGAAAATAAAAGTTGTTTGTTACAAAATAACTTTTTTTGAATATTCTTGGGTAATATTTTTTGGCGGTCAGACGAGTTAGCCCAAGCACACAAAGACTGTATCCTTTGTCAATTATTCGCTTCAGTGGTTCCCGCCAAAAGGCGGCGGCCATCTTGGGCTGTGTGCGACGGATCGTCAGCGTCATCTATTGTTCGGTCACTAGCTATGTTTTTGTGTTCTGTCAGATCCGGGCTGACTCGTTGATTGATGATCTGAACTTACAATTATTTTCATGTTTTCGTGATTATTTATATTTTGTCTTTCATTCATGACAAATAAATGAATCTTGGAGAATTTTCTTTATCCGGATTAAAGTTAATATCTGGGTGGATGCTGATATAAATTGATTTCGTAGAACAAAAGCGGATGCTCAGCCAATCAGAGTCATACTCATCAATAAACATGACGGACACACAGCCAATGATCGAATCGAAATGAAAACGTCAAACATGGTGGCGCTTTTAAAGCGAGATTTACATAATAAACAATATTATTGGTTTAATTCGAATGACTGTTTTTGGAGGACGTCACGAGATCCATCGCATCCATATTTTGTGGAGTGTATAATGTGGTTTATTCATTTAGTTGCCTTATAGATATAACATATATTACGTGTTAAGAACTTATTATTAGACGTGCCAAATAATATTTACATAAACTTGCACTTGATAAACCAATGTCATAATTCGTTTAGGGTATTGTTGGGGCTCCCGAGATTTTGCTCTGCTTCGAATATGTTCGCGGAAGCGCGAACAGATAGGTGGCTTACATGCCTTTATAAGATAGCAATGTTCTCTCTGTTGAATCGTGTAAGGTCCAAATGCAACAGCATGCTAAGCGTGTTTGCCGTTAGGTGGGACTCTCCACTACTGCGCCACTGGATATGCGTATATGATACTATGATAGTAGTTGATATTATTCAAAGAGGAACTGTCCACTGGACAGTTCCTCTTTGAATAATATTTTTACCCGACTTCAAAATAGGAGTTTGTAAGGCAGCAATTTTCTCAAAAACTACTCATCCGATATGGATGGTTTTTGTTATTCATTTAAACAATAATTTGATAATGTTGTTTGTGTTTTATGTTTATTTTTGACTCCTTAGACTGATTTTTATTGTGTGTTGTTTTGGAACTATGGCCAAACGTCTGAAATTACATTATTTATCATTATCATTAATAATTTTGGGTCCTTAGATTGTTATTGTGTGTTGTTTTGGAACTATGGCCAAACGTCTGAAATTACATTGTTTATCATTATCATTAAAAACCTGTATTCATAAGTTCTAGTCATTATTCAAGGAAAGTAAGTGGTAAGTATGTTTAAGGCAAAATGCTTTTCATTTAGACGAGCAAGTAACTGACGTGGATACGTAAGTAAATAAAAAAAAGAGGACGTGTTTGTTCATAGCGCTTGTGATTCGATAGTGTGCCTTGCCAAAAAGTATTTTTAGAACGCCGGAATTTGATTGAATAAGTGAAAACTGATTTACGTTGCTAGTCTAGTGAAATTCGCACACACCTAGAGCTTTCAAATGCTATTTTTGAACCAGTTGTTTTCATAAGGATTTTCAAGGAAATCCTTTTATCTTGTATGTAGTGGTAGGTGAATAACTTATAGACTCACATCATATTATCTTTCTTATACCGAGAAATTCAATTTTCGCATCCTCTATTTACCATTTCCAGAGAAACGTCGAATAAATAATTCAATCCTCAAAGTATTTTCAATATTTATTTATATCTTCCCGGTCCCAGCGTCTGCAGGATATGTGAGTCTCGACCACGCCGGGGGATTACTAGGGGTCCATAAAATGTCTTCTAACTAGGCTCAGTACAACATACAAAGGGGAACTTGGGGAGACAGGGCAACTGTCGTCGCTAGAATAAATTATAGATAGTGTAACAAAGTGACTTTATCGCATGTAGGTACACAAAAAATCCCCCTCTATACAACCTTTCTTTATCCTTAATCAGTGGAAAACTACAGGTAGCGTTTATTTTGACTATACTATGTAAAGCAGAGATTTCCTTTGTCAGGGTATTTTCGTAATTACTTGCTAAATGCTGGGGTAGATGGGATGAACGGCGTATCGCTTTGGCTCGGAATGCCGCTTAATAGGTAAAATAATAAAACTTAATTCTGTTGTCAACAAGTGGATGGCATACTTCATGCAGTGACGAGTGATACAACATCTTCTGGTAGACATATAGGATAAATCTATTTTTAATAAAGATTTCGAGTGTTTTTAGAAAGGTGTTACATATTTCAATTGCTATACTTATTGCTGCTTTAATGATCAAACAGTCCATACAGCCTAAATGCAATACAAACTTTTCTAAAAGGTGCTATGAAGGATATATCAAAAATTTCAAATTTTCATCGTAGTGCGACGAATTGGGACGTCGACAGATGCAATTTGTTTGCATGCACTCGACACGGTGCCGATATTGGAAAACTTTACGAGTTCCGTTTAGAACAATATCAATAGGACATTGGTGCACGTGCCCGGTATATTGACTATAAGCTTGCACTAACACCAACAATATTGTATTTATTGACTTGTTTAAGTAGTATCTAGAGTGACCTTGGATTTCTAATTCAATTTTCCTGGTCACAATTCTTGTATACGTTTTTACTTGAACATTGTGTATGTTGAGATTGAAGATGAATCTATAGTTGTAACTGATTAGAAATCAATAACAAAGCGTACCTATCTTAAATAATTTAATCAATACTTTTCTTTGCGTTTACTACGTCGGTATTTTATACGATGACGCGCTGCAAGCGTACGTACTGTCAATGGCGCATTTGGCGTTAATACGGATGCGTAGTATACGGAAATTTCTGAGATAACATCAGATGTTTTGTTGTTTTCATTATTTTTATACATCTTCTTGCTACAGTAAAGTTTTGAATAATATTTAAAACCACAATTTGTAACCATGGATCTGTTTGTAGTCCTAAAATTTATAAGAAAAGAGAAAGCTTTCACGAATTCCATTTTCGTGAACCATCTAACTAATGACTTCTGTGAAAGTAAGTATAAATTTCAACCAGTTCAGAATAGCGAGTCGCAAAAAATATATAAAAATAACCGCGCACCATCAAACGTTCCATTTCAAGGCACTAAAGTTAAATCGAGTCGCGAAAGTTGTACGTACTTATGTCATTAGCATTCGGCTGTCAAATGGGCACTCACATGGATTGGTTATGTACAAGTCAGCCATCTTGCTGCCAATTTGTTATTGAATAAACTTGATATTGCGCAATGAATCTGATTTATCTCTAATTTATGCCGATTGGTTTTATTCTTTTGACAGAGATTATGGCCTGTACTTGTATCTTTTTATTTTTGCGGGTATCATCTATTTTATCTTGGAACCTGATCATTTCAATAAATTACCTCATAACTTAAAGTTATAAATTTTTGTGGAATGAAAAATACGTCGTGAGCAGGATTCGAACCTGCGCCTCGCGGATAAATACTGCAGGCACTCTGACCAAAATTTATAATTTTTGAGTTCGCAAAGCATGCGTTAATATGTTTAAAAAAATTATCTGCATTAGCCTTCATCATAATTTATTTTCATTATTATTTGAAAACTAGGATTACCAAATTTCTACAACATATTTCAAAATTGTACTCTTCACACCACGTTTTTAATAAAAAACCTTGTACTAAAACATTTTAATCGGTTTTATCCTGTTTTAGATGCAGACCGGTCGCTGCAAGCGTCAGTATCGGCTGGAACCGTCAATATTGCGAAAGTTTGCACCATCGGCCGCCGAGAAATTGCGCTTCACATGTTTCAGGATTTATTGCCATTGTTTCTCAACAATATCCATCGTTTATTTCGTCGAATCCATGACGTTTCGACGCTGTGCTTATTGTGAATTGTTCGCTATTGCATAAATATTCATATGTGATGGAATACTTTGTGTTAATGGATGTGTGCGGGTTTTGAGGGTTTTTAGTTATATTTATTATAATGTAAGACTATTTCCATGTTCTTTAGCGTTCATGTATCGTTTGTTTATAGATGATCCACGAAGTGAACATTTGAATATGTTACAGTAAAATACTCCCGTACATTTGGCCCTCAATATTGTATTTCTCGTTTATAATTGGTTGAAACAAAAAAATATTAGATATGAAAACGGTCGCTTGCCTAACGAACTGAAATGAATACAAAACAACCAACAAAACACACAACATGAAAATGTTTATTTATGTAAACGAATTAAAAACGTTACGTATTTCGACAACGATTTTTCTTTCATATTCTTTGTGTGAGTTATTACCTTTTTACACAAAGGTGTTCTTTTTAGCATCGGTAAGACCAGACTCGTTGATCTCTGGGGTTTCTTCGCGTTCCTTAAGTTTTGTTGAGAAGGAGAGCTCTTTGTAGGTTGGGTATCAACGGCCCGCATGCAGAATACAAATTCTTAACATTTTAATTAAAAGCGCTCAAAACGCCGACCGCGCCGGCTCTATTGTTGTCTCGTTCTGACACCACTGTGATTTATGGCGAGTGTAAATGGGAAGGGTTGAGTTTCATCTTTCACTGGAATACACGAAATGATAATTGTCATTTTCGCGCGAACGACATAGAAGGGTTATGATATCCTGTAGAAACACACTTGTCATTGTTCAGTTAAATTTCTGCGTGCAGGCCCTAAAACGCATTAAGATGAAAAAGGCGTTTTCGAGAAAACCTCGAATAAGATTTTGATACTGTTTTTTTTCTATGGTGTCTACTAGTAACATAGAAAAAATCTTTATCAAAATGTTTATTTCGAAACCACGTTTTTCCTCTTACTGCGTTTTAATGCTTGACGGGAGATTACTGTGTCACACTTTAAAATGACATAAATGCCTTTTCAACACTCTTGCTTGTAAAGTGGCTCTTATTGCACCGGTTTTAGGTTCATAATGAGACTTATTAATCACGCGTGCTCTTTCTTCATTTTTACCGCTTTAGTGCCGTACTATCAAAAAAGAGTGCGTGAGAGCTTTAAATTTACTTTTAAACTTCAGAAAAGAGTTTTGTTGTTTGAAAACTACAGATTTAACATTTTTGTGACTGTGCTAAATTGTTCAAATAAACATTTCGATTCTTCAAAATATTTATTTTTATCAACAAATTAACATAGAAGTTTTTTCAATGATTTATCCGTATAAATTAACATTATTTTGTGTTATAAATGGAAGAATATTCACTTTATTTCGAATTATTATAAAATATATTTAGCCGTCAAACCATAGATTGTCAAACTAAAGTTCAAGCAACTTTGCCAACTTAAGCCTAAATCTACTTGCGCGTGCAATGACCCTATGGTCACTATTGCACAAAAAAGAAACCCGCGCGTCATTTCAATTGAAAAATGTATATAGTTGAATGGCTTTAAAAACATAAATTTTATGTTATTTTATTCTTATGTCGTATGAGCCGCGTGCCTTAATGGTTAATACAAGTCTCGGTCGGTCATTGCTATCATCGCCAAAGCTCGGTTAGCAGTGACCAATTTAGGGCACTTGTATCATAATGTACTATTGCTTGGCATGCAACCTTGCCCTACAAAGTTGAATTAATTTTGTAAATAACAATAAAAACCATGCAAAAGGAACTCATAACTCCTAAGCTTCTCGGTAATGCTATCTGCATACATAAAGTAGACAATACTTAGCAAGGTGATTACAAAATCATATCCGAGTTAATACCGACTATCATCTCCGACAGTCCACCGCTCATAGCGCTCGCTCAATTGCTCGGAGCGGTAAATATTTAACGATAAACACGTCAATCACTTAGCGGATTACCGATTGATTGAGGTGAGAACGATATTCCCTAATTTCGTTCAAGCGTCACGCTCAGCTGCCAATGATTTGATGTAACGATTATTAAGTAAAATTATCTGTGAGATGATTGATTTTGATGTATATTGAGAGTATTTCGATGCGTTGTGTGGAAAGAGATAAATTATGAATATAAAATTTTCAATTTTGATTTAATTAAAACCAGTTCTTAACTGTCCCTCTGCAGGATAAGGACCTCTTCTTATACACAGAAGGCATGAACATTTAAATACGAAAAAGTGAATTAAGAAGTTGAATAGATAGCTTGGAAGAATTACGTAGATTCAACGAAAGCAGAATGTCTGCACACTTCCTACGAATTCACCAAGTTTTAATTACTTAATTCCTAAGTGGTTCCCGACAAAGTCTGAGCAAAACCAATGTTTCAATTAACTCTAACAATACTACAAATAAGACTTAGAATAATCATAATTTTAGACGAACATTGATTAGCAATGTAAAAGCTTTAACTAACTTTACGAGTGCTCAATTTTAATCTCTAAGAAAACGGAAATTCCTATAAATATTCTAACGTCTGCTAATAATAATACAATATACTCGTAGTAAGAAATCTTTGATTATATAGGTACCTGGTACAAAATATATAAAGAAAAAGTAAAAGGTCAGTTCCCAGCTGTTCCAACTAGACGATCAAATAAATATTAGGTGAAAGCCCTTCAGTATTGAAGAGAGACAAGAAAAAGAAGGAATAAAACATATTCTCTTATAGGCAAATCTTGAAGGGCGAGGTAAACAGCGGCTGGGCAATTTGTAACAAATCCAAACGCGAGAGGTGGCGTCCTTACACACTTAAGAAGTTAACTGATCTGTTTCCCCCCAAACTACTTTATTTGTTTAGGCCACAACAAATAGGTTCTAACCAACTTTCCCCGGCCCGCCTCAAATTGCTCCTAACTCTTGTATTGTTTAATCAAAAGAACGGTCGGGAAACGTATGGCAGTAATAATAAGGTAGTTTTATTTACTCGGTTTGTATATAAAACACTTGTGTTTAGAAGTTTGCTTATTTGATTTACGCAATTTACCGCAAGTATATTGTTTCCAAATTCATTGGGGGAAGTAATGGTGTAAATATGTCTTTTTTATTTCCTTTGATCAGGACGCGTTAGCTTAATAGGGCTGTCTCACTATGAGACTCGAACTGCTGAATGTAAGATTCTGGGTTTGATATCCAGGTTAGCAAAGTTATATTGGGAATTAATAATGGTATTCCTGAAATGAAGGTGTAAATCAGCATACCTCTGCATAACCCTTCGGGAAGCAGATATACAGGTGTGATGTTAAGTTAGTGTATGTTTTCTAATGTTTAGTCTTAATTTTAGGGTGATCTTGTAATTAAATGATCAAGTTCATGATCAATCCTTTATTACATCCTAAAAATCACTTGCCCAATCTTTTTCCATTTATGTTGGGTTTAACCTCCAATCACTAACATTTTTTTTTTATGGAACCGCTAATAATACACACCTCCCCTTTTTTGTTGGTAGATTTCCTTCATGGACTGTCTACTAAAACCACACTGTCCTCCACATTGTGATGGCTAGCCACAGCTGACATGCAGAAAGACCTACTTATCTAACAAGAAATGTTATACTGCAACCAAGTTTCTTGGCTATATGACATGTCTTGTTGTTAGATAGGTTCTAGCTATCATAAGTATTCGTTTGGTTACCAGAAACGTTATTCCTGAAGTTCCTAGTAATCTTATTTGTAATACTAGTTGTTCCACAGATTAACCATGACAAACGAAGTTTAACCTTATAAACGGATCGATAAGCGTGGCATTTATTTAACCTCAGGTTCCATTCATTATAAGCATAACGTTTATTATATCGTTTGACCTTTGTAGTCATTATGAAGTTAGATGTTAACTACACGAGGTAAACAGTATTGAGGACGCTACTGCCCACGTACCAGATACGAACCTAAGACATTTCTCGTTTCGTTCTCCCCTTATGGCGTTTAGAACAAAATCATTCGTTTAACACGTACCACCACTTAGCGTTAAGCACGCACCATTGATTTTTCGAAGTCATGTGCGTATTCAAAATTAATTATCATTCTTTGAAACGGCGAAGGAAAACACTGTGAGCAAACTACCTCATCTGAGGGATGTTATCGGTGATTGGGCGGTTTAAATTCTGACACCAGGTTGTTCATCAACGACACGATATGAAGAATACATGAACTTTTTAACTGACTGCGGTGACGTTTCAAAGGATGATGTTATTAACGTGTATGTAAGTAAGACTAGCACCATATATGAAGCTTTAAAATTGCAACTTAGTGGGTCCCGACTGCCTAAAGTTATTTTAAATTAATACTGTAAAAAACCATTAACGCCATCTAGTATTTCTCATATACAACAGTATGTCATGCCTAGAAGATATCAGATA
The DNA here is from genome assembly GCA_935421205.1 of Xylocampa areola. Taxonomy (NCBI): domain Eukaryota; kingdom Metazoa; phylum Arthropoda; class Insecta; order Lepidoptera; family Noctuidae; genus Xylocampa; species Xylocampa areola. Next base: position 11,332,616 of record OW285218.1, on the reverse strand, counting down.
TCGCAATAGATAGACAGTTAACTATCTCAATCAATAACATTACAGTCATAGACAGCTAGTGCCATCTATGAACATCAAGTGTATGAAGCCACAACAGCGCCACCCTGCGAGACTTAACATCACAACTACAGACAAATGTGTGAAAACATGTAAACTCATATATGTAAACCTGTGGGATTTATAAGCAGCGGAACGGCGGAACAAATTGTCATTCACTAGCTAGACGTTTAGAGTGCGGTAGCCACACAGCCAGCTCAAACCTAAGTCAGCCTAGTTCCTGCTTCGATAGCCTAGCAGTCTTCAGCAACTAGTCAGCTAGGGAGGATTGAAGGGCGATAGCCACGCAGTCCCTTTCAACTCCTCATTTAGGGTTGCCATATAAATAATATTATTGTAAAGTGATAGTTCTAAGTTACCAGAGCAATAAATATTATAATTCAACGGGGCCTTTAATTTCAAACTAGCAACCCTACAATACTTATTTCTGTATTTTTAGTGAATTTTAAGATCACTTGAGTCAGTTGTTTGTTTATTTATTTATTTAAGGACCTCCAACAGAGGATACACACAATACAATATTATTTATAACGAGGTACAGGTTTTTATATGGTGTGCTCCTCCAATTATGGGAAGCCACAGCATGCACTATTTAATACTTAGGTGAACAATTTTGATTAATGAGCTAATAATTGAATTTATGTAATGTATGATAGTAATTGGTATATGTAATATGAATATAATATTAAGTTTATTATTATTGGTGCTCTAAAATCTAAATAATACTGTAGAAATTATAATTAAAATAGCTATAACATAGAGAGAAAACATAAGAGTGCCTTAAAATAAAATAACAGTGCCAGAAGTGAAAGAAGAGAAAAAAATAACATTTGATTTCTTCAGAAATTAATTTTTATTTATTGTTATTTTTGTTTAAAAACACAATACATATTTTTTGATACCTGATATAATTCTAAACATCTGTTTTACTGTTGGTGAACACGGCCCTTAGTGTATTCGGTTTTCGAAACCCACGCGCAGAGTAAGATACGGAGACGTATCATAAAACACATCATTATAGACAGAAATACCTTCTACAAATAATACTGTAGCCTCAGGCTTCTACCAATATCAATATAGCGAAAATTAATATCACTTGAAGCCATTTACTTCATAAGGGGAAACGTTACCATACACTGCAAATGTAGAGGGGGAAAGTCAATTCTCTTCTCCTATTACTTATTATAAATTTCTTATGCAATCCTAACTTCATCGGGTGTAAGTTAACAATAACAGTAGGAGCCTAACTTAGTTAAATTATTTCAGCAATTTTATTATTCACGGTAAATGTTCTGAGTGACGTCACGTCCCTTTCGACGTTCATACAAATGGTAGGGAATGCTATTGACTTATGTTATTTTGTGTGTTAAGTAGGAGTTTCCATACGCCCTCTCATTTCGCTAATTCTAATTGAAGGGTGTACCCCCAGTTGGGAACTCGCCCTTTACATTGTTTATACAATAGATACTAATTTAGAAATGTTACAGGCGTACGTAAGTATAGGCTGCATGTAATATTTCATGCATACTGCTCCTAGGGCCCAGGGTTGCGGTTTCTACTGAATAAAACAAAAGTAAGTTTTGAAACTCTGGTAAAGTTAGTTGTTTTGTTTGCCTATTACCTGTTTATTTAATCTATTTGGTATTAAGCGCATTAATTACTTTCTAAATACTTTTAAATAACTTTATTGTTTGTCGCAAACATTTATTTATCAATACATTTAATATAACAAATAATAAAAATGTAACGGATTGCTGTCTGTACATGGAAGATATATGAGAAAAAATATTATTGGGACCTTTATCAACGCAAATAGCACCCAAAACAACGATTTTTGAATTTTTGTCTGTTTGTCTGTGCGTTTGTGCACGCTAATCTCAGAAACGGCTCATCCGATTTACATGTGGTCTTCACTAATATATTGTGGTAAGCTTCACTTAAAATTTAGTGTTTCATGTCAATCGGTTCATAAATACAAAAGTTATGCCAAATTTAAGAATCACGTCGATCATTTGTTAATTATGATGAATTTGTGTTCATACACGACATGGTGTTAATTTACGACATCCACGCGGGCGGAGTCGCTGGCACAGCTAGTACAAAATAATTTTTTTAATAGAATTTATGTTCACGTTTTCCTGGTATATCTTTCCTTAGTCCCGGCTGTTGATAATTAATAGGCATAAATAATAAGCATAGTAGAGTGGCTCGTGGCTAAGTAACAGCCGCACAGATCGATCGATAAAGGTAAAGCTGCGCTTGGCGCGGTCGGTCTGTGCGTGGTTGACCATCATTTCATACCGAGGCCCCAACTCCGTGCCTCGGAGAAAACGTTAAGTTGTCGGTCCCGGTTGTCAAATTATCTATGACAGCCGTTACGGGTAGTCAGAGCCCTCAAAGTCTGACAACCAGTCATACCACGAGATATCGTGTTACCAAGTGACTGGGTTGTGGAGGTCAAATAGACAGTCGCTGCATGTTAAATACTGGTATTAAGCTGCATCCGGTTTGACTGGAAGCCGACTCATTGTAATTGGGAAAAGACTAGGCAGATTGATTGAATTAATAAGCGGAGTCAGAAGCGTTCGGGCGGTTAAAAAAATCTAACACAACGACAAACGAAGACTTTTTTACTCCAGAGACATTTCCCCTGTTTCCAATTGGGGTAGGCAGAGAACATAGATTTCCATTTTACGTTACGATTCTAACTAACCTTTTTGCTTCATCTATGTTTATTAAACTCTTCATGCATGCTCGTCGGTTTAAGTTGCTTTTGAAAAGGTCAAGAGCAACTTTTTTATGAATATAATTTTCTATAATAAATTAAATTTCTGGATCCAGTGGAAACTGAAATAGTAAAGCTATTTCAAATTATCTACTTAATTTTTTACTATCTACATTGATCTAATTACGTAATCAGTGACTTCATCTCGAAGGTCTAATAAATACGTCACAATCAGTGCTGAGCTGCGGGCTTGGGTCCCAGGGGCCCACTTCAGGGCCTAGCCCCGTGATTGATGTGATGATTACCTTCATTCCTTTTTTGCCACGAAAGCTCGGCTCTTTGTCGTTTTGTTTTTGGCCCTGTTTTTGATAATACAATGTTGGCAGATTATATTATGGAAAAACATTGACTATGGCAATTAATGTTGAATAAACTATTTCCAAAACTCAAAAGTAAAATCCGTCTTCGTATATTTCTGAAAATTTTGTATTAAATAGTCTTGCTACCGACACACCCGTATACCTAACAAAAAAGTAACGACCTTTTTATAAACAAAAAACGATCTAAAAGAGGTTTATCCTGAATCTAGAATACGTTAGCTCTGTTTTTCTATTTAATTATCGTTCGCAAAGGTAAACTGGCTTTATAAAGCGTACCTAACGAAGGTAACCTAAAACTTTTGTACAAACACGATAGGTAAGCATTACGTTGAAGATATAATGCGCTTAAAAACTCGTAGTTACGACGGCGAACAAAAAGTTCGCCCAAATGTTTTCATATTCAAAATTGATTTTCCACCAGGGGCCCGTATGAATATGATTAATTAGGAGCAGATTTATTTATTCAGCCTTTCATTCAGCCCCGATGTTATTACGCGAAGTAAAAATATTGAGTGAAAATGTACTGTGTAGCGTTTATTATACAGTGGACGTACATGAATACAGTGTAAAATAAAAAGAGGGACCTGGTAATTGACTAGTTACGTTAGAAAATATTTTGAAATTGTTATTTTGGTGCGAATTTTTATGCTTTCTGAATTTAGTGTTGTATTTTAGTTTTATATTGGATGTTAAATATCGTTGTAGGATAGCAAAATAAAATAATGACTTTATTTTACACAATTTTTTATAACAATACGTTATTAACTACAGTATAATTAAAATTTAAAACGATGATGTATTCAAAACGAACCTGATTTTTAGGGCAGTGACGGTAGAGAGTAGAGTTATATTAATTTCTAAATATGTGTCATTTTTGGGTATCTAAATCACCAGTGCTAAGAATACCTACCAACATACATTTTTCCTTTTAAAATAATCCACCTAACCTCAATTACTACAAAAACATACCGCACCTCACGTCATGCTTTTAGGTGCCGACGTAAAAACGAAATCAGCAAGTATCATTTTGACGGCTATTATGTAAAAGTGGGTGTGCGTGTGATAAGCTCACAAGTGGCCATTTGCCGGTGTTTGCAGGCCCCTGCTAACGTCCCCTGTATAATATGCTGAGAGAAAACTCACCTACATAATGATACACTCGGCACTTATATAAGGATGAGTATAGGAAGAATGGTGGAGTGAACTTGAAACCGCGCATAATGATGATATTTTTCTGCCGTGCGTAAAGGAGAATAGGTTGGTGTACAACCTGTTTTTTTTTGTTGTGCTGCCAGTATTTTTCTGTAAAGCTGCCAATAAACTAGTGGTAGAAAAATTAATGGCCAACAAATGAAAATACTTATATAATATTCAAAAATAGAATTGAAATCGTATAAAAGCGGCCAGATATTTGTCTGCAGAAAGTATTATACTAATAAAACATGAAACTAACTGAACGCTAGGCTCAATTCAAATCAATTCCTTAGCCCGACCCTCATCATAAAAATCGACGCACAATCTTGGGCTTGGCGGGAATGTGAACGGGTTTATTTTATGTAAACGCTGGTGCTTTGATAACATAGTATACATATGAGCCGGTCGAAACAACGTTAATTTCGTTAAAAGGCCACACAAAAGAGGATCACACTACAGCGGAATACCATTACATGGGACGCTCACGGAATAAGGTTTCCGGCCGGTAAGCGACCTTATAAAATTAAGGGTAGGGGTGTGAAACGAGCGAGGACTGAACGCCTATATATGGGCTGCAGACCTGCACTATAATAGTGTAACCTCGTCTGGATGCGAAGGGTTTTCGACAGTTGAGATAAACGTAATATCTCGAAGCGTTTTCCGTTTAACATGGGATGTTGGAGTGGGCCATTGGGTGCAGGAGTTACTAAATTTAAGTGGAGGTGATTCGGAAAATAGGACAGATGAAAACGATCAACGAGATACGAAGTAAGTTAATAGTTAAAACGAGGTTAAGAAAACTCGACACGAAAAAAAAGTATTACTGAAGTGCTACCTGCGTATGCGGTAATGCTGAAGTATTTTATTTATTTCATTTATTTATTAACACTTTCTGCACAATAATTTAATTATACTGAGGCGGATTACATGCCTCTGTCTGTACTAGTGCACAATTTGACTTTATATTGAGAGTGGGGGCTGGGCGTTTTGTGGGCTATGGTCATAATACGGTTTGTAGTAGCTAGTGTCATAAATGATGCTGATGAATTCTCAATACTCAATAATTTATTATATTCTATAATGTTATACAGGTGGTAGACTTAGAACTATGTGATAAAATTATGGATCCTGTCCTATTTATTGTATAAATTATTTAAAATAATACAATAATAATAATGACAGAATACTAAAGGTCTCCTTCTTGTAATTTAACAAAAATATTAATTTACCTACTCACATATGTTTATGTAGATAAACTCTTAAACTTCATATCCACGTGTTTAGAGGCCACACCATAACGACTGGTGTTATACAAAAGAGTATAAGGTTTTGCGAATATTATCATACATAGTATTTGAATTTCATTAGGCCAATGGAGATTAAATCGGTTGTGGGCGGAAAAATAAAGACGTGTATGTTGTTACAAAAAGTTTTTGTGAAACCAAAACGTATGCAGTTTTTTTTGTAGGTACTACAAAAGGTACTTAAGATATTAAGAGTTAGGATGAACAGTGGGCTTACTCTTGAAAATAATTCCACTCGATTGACATTCGAAATATGTCAGTTCGTACTTTTAAATGCCAAAATGTCTAATAAATAATTATAGATTCAGGATATTATGAAGACAACATGCTTTAAAATTGAGGCAACTATAATGTAGGTAAATTTATTTTAAAATTACGCGTTGTATTAAGGCGATATTGGAATTGAATTGGAATTGGTATTAGTTTCAAGAGTACAGATAGACTAATAAAGACTAATACAGTAGATGGTTTTTGTGAATTGAAAAATATGATCACGAGTAGGGTGTGAAACTCTGCATTGGTACTCCAAGTGCTATTTTACGAAGATTAATCTGTGTTTTTCCACAAACATTTATGATTTTAGAGTTAGTTACGCATGCACGTTTTTAAAATGTATCTTTATTAATAGTTTGCCTCGACAACTTTTAAGTTAAGATGGTGGTGTGAGTGCCAGCTGAAATTAAATGAAAATTTTATTAAACAAATTATACAAATTTGTAACTTGACAGGCCGAGACGTGCAGCTGGGGAGTTTGTTGCGACGCTTCTCCTATATAGTGAAGCACTAGGAAGCGGTGAAGGGTGGGCATTTTTACAGATTGTCTTATTTTAATGTATGTCGTTCAAAAAGTACCTACTGTTCTATTTTTTTTTAAATCTTATTGATTTTTTGCCCACAATTACAGTTGAAATTAAATTCGTCAGAATAAGGTATCTATTTATTTAATACTAAAATATCTACGTTTTATTATAAAATACGTTATTTCAATTAAATGGAAACTATTTCCAAAATAAATGTAATGCCAACTGCTACAAAAAATTACATAAATGTGTTTCGTTATTGTAATATTTCCTTACCACCGTTCATTGTGGTATTCTATTAGGTGACCCACATTTTTGTATCCATGACCCATTTCATGTTTAGGGCGGGTATGACATAGATTTTATAATATCCCTGCGGAGGCAACGTTAAAACTTGTCGCGGTTCATAAAATACTGAATTTTAAAATTTAGAAAGGGTTAGGCAGCCGTGTCCTTACATTTCACAGATACAGTTACTAATTCTCATGGTGAGTCTATTGCTATTATCTAGGCACAATTCCAGGCTGCCATTTAAAATTTCTAGCAGAAAAACTGAATAATACTTTGCACGACCCGGGAATTGAACCTAGGACCTTCAAGTTAAGCAGCTGCACTTGCAACAATTAGACCAACGAGGCAGTTATTATTAAACTAATAAATATTACTAAGATGACATTGCTTTATTAATTAAATTAGCTTATTTGAATCAAAGTCTACGATATAATCTATGTACGTCTGGATAATTTTCATGACACTATTTGACTTTATAATAATATTTATATTTCACGAACAGATTTGACGCCGTTCAAGGGATATTTCTTATTTTTACACGAGTTCCCAAAAAAGGTATGTTATGTTTTTAAAGGATTCGAATATTGTGCATGTTGTAGTATGTAAAAAGTGGCTACGCTTTGCTATCTCACATAAATTAAACTGTTTTATTTTCCTTTCTTTATCCAACATAAACATAACACATAACAGTTAAATAAAAAAATACGGTTCTTATATATTATATTTGACCTTCAGAATTGGGTCCAGCTAGCATAAAACGTATCATTTCATTTAGGTTATACGACTGTTTGCCAAATTTTATCCAAGTCCGTTCAGTAGTTATTGCGTGAAAGAGTAACAAACACGTATTCATCCTCAGGATAGGATTTAATATGGTACTAATATTCAAGATAAATCTTTGAAAAGCATTAACGCATGCTTAGCCATCTTCTTTTTCCATTTAATATAATAACTTTATGGTACTAATATGTTTTTATCAAGCTTTTTTTTCCTGTAATGTGGGACTCGTGCAAATTTATAAGTAGGCAATACATTCCTTTCCATCGACACGACTTACAGACTGACTGACAAACACTACATTCAACAGTGCATTTTGAGTTTATATATACCCAAGTATCCTGCGGGACATTTGCCCAGACAATGGTAACTTGGTAAGTGTAAACGAAACTGATCTCCACTTGTCCCGCGGCTCTGCCCATCACTGCACCCGTCTCAACATCGGTTTTATTACAAACCTTTTTGCTCCCTTTAATAAATCCCACACAGCCAAGTTCTTGCAATGGGAATTTCATCGGGCGACGACGTGACCATTGTCATGTAAATCTGATTTGGAAAGAAATGCAAACTTTGGTGGAACGGATGAATATTTCAAATTATACGGACACAGTCGTCGTTCGTTGGGGAAAATATTGTCCAATTTGCTACATATCTGCTGTTTTTATAGACTCGTTTTGGGTAACAGATGTAGGTTTTATGTAATAATAATTGTTTGCCACCCCCGTTGTTACCAAATGGATTTCATTATTTAATCATTTTACTGCATTAGAGCTGTTTTGAGTTAGCATAGAAGTAATATCCTTATTACTTCTATGCTAACTCAAAACAGCTCGTAAGTAGTAAAGTAGCACGTAAAGCCGTCGGTCCTGCGCCTGATCTCTCTCCGGTCGTGTCGGATTGCCGTCCCATCGGAATATGAGAGTGAAGGAAGAGGGAGTGAACCTGTGTTTTCGCATACACAGGTGCACTATAATATCTCCTGCGTACTTGGCTAATCTCCGTGGAGATAGGCCGCCGTGACCGAAATACGGTCGGGGGGCGTATTATTTTTAATAACTTACTTATCTTAATTCTTTATTGTACACAGATCAAGTAACATACATATATACATTTAAAATAAAAACGTACAAAGGCGAGCTTAACTCAGAATGAGTTTTCTTCCAGCAAACCTACTGGGCCAAAGGGAGATTAAGAAGACAGAGTGGGAATGTCAGTGTACAATTTTGTAAAGAAATTCTTTTTCACATTGTTAAACAATTTTCTTAATAAAATACGATTACTTAAATACAAAATAATAATATAATACATACATATATAAAAACAATCACGAAGACAGAAAATATTCCTTAACTCTTTTTTTAAAGATAAATGGAGAAGGGCTGGCGCGAATAGAGTGAGGAAGAGAGTTCCATAAACGCACAGCACGAATTGTAAAGGAGCCATCGTAACGGCTTGAGCTGTGACGAGGAGTTCGAAGTAAAAGCGAAGAAACTAAGCGACAGGGTTGACCTCTCGGAATAAGGTAGTCAAAGCGTTCACGAAGGTAAACCGGAGAATCAGGATTATGAAGTATAGAAAATAGAAAGGAAAGAATATGAGAGTCTCGGCGCCGCCGAATAGGTAGCCACTTCAGCCTGGCTCGGAATTCCGATACATGATCGTACTTCCGAAGACCAAATATGAAGCGGATACATAAATTCTGCAAGCGCTCCAGTTTATTTAAGTTTTCCTCCGTCGCATCAAGGAAACAGATATCTGCATAATCCAAGAGAGGAAGTAGAAGTGATTGGGCAAGAGTAATTCTTGTATGAAGAGGTAAGAACTTTTGAAGACGTTTGAGAGAATGGAATGAGCAAAATAGTCTCCTGCTTACATCCGCAACGTGAACACACCAGGAGAGGTTAGGATCCATGCAAACACCTAAATTTTTTACTTTTTTTACTTTTTTTGAGTAAGGAATGGAGACAGAATCATATACCGGCAGTGGGACTAAGCTGTGATCTAACAGATTAACCATGTATCTGCCACCAATAATGAGAGCTTGGGATTTTGCTGGGTTAACAAGCAACCCAAAGGATTTAGCCCATTTACTGATGTTTTCAAGATCATTATTAATGGCACCCACAGCCTCGTTGATCTCACCCACCTTAAAGTGACGATATATCTGCAGGTCATCTGCATAGAGATGATAGTTTGAAGAAATAACTTTTGTGATGGCGTTTATAAAAACGGAGAAGAGAAGTGGAGAAAGGACGCCTCCTTGTGGAACGCCCGCAGCAAGGTCGCACCATTCTGAGGAAACCTCATCAGAGCGAACCGACTGCGAGCGGCCACGAATATAGGAACTAAACCAAGCAATTGCCGAAGAAGAGATATTAAGAGAGGATAGGATTCCCAAGAGGATGTCAAAGTCAACTGAATTAAAAGCACTACTAAAGTCCAGCAAGATTAGGATTGTTTACGACTTATTTTCCATCGCCAATCTGATATCGTCAACTTTAATAAGCGCAGTTACCGTACTGTGTCGAGGACGGAAGCCAGATTGGTAGGGACTAAGCAAACCATTTGAAGTAAGATAGAAAGACAGTTGACTCTGAACAACAGTCTCTAGGACTTTGGATAGGATGGGAAGAATGGATATGGGTCGATATTGGGAAAAAGAGTTAGGATTTGGTACTTTAGGAATTGGTATGACGTGAGCCTTTTTCCATGCCGATGGAAATGTGCATGTCTCAAGGGAGAAATTTATCATGCGTAGGATTACGGGCGCTAGCTCATTCAGGATAGGTAGAATCATTTGCAAGTGCAGCCCATCATCACCGACAGCTTTGGTAGATATGGATTTAATAGAATTCTTAATATCTCGCTCCGCAACTGGGTGAAAAGTGAAAGAGGTACATGACGGCATGGAAAGTTGTGAGAGACAATGTAATGTAGTAGACTTGTCATTAGAATCTAGGATAATCGGAGACCTGGAAAAATGGACATTAAGTGCATTAGGGTCAATCACAGTGTCAGTGTTATTGACAACTTTCCCGACACCTAGAGATTTGAGAAATTGCCATACCTGTGTTGGATTTGAATGTTGAATTGAATTGTTAATGTGGCGCCTTTTTGCATCCCTACACAGACGACTGCAGCGATTTCGAAGCTTGGTATATGATGCCCAGTTCTCATCAGTAGATTTTTTTTTAAACTTTCTTTTCGCCTTATCCCGGTCTGACATTTTTTTTTTATCGAGTCAGACAACCATGGCGCAGGTAAATGCTTAACACGAACTTTCTTGAGTGGAGCGTGTACATCAAAAATTCCCAACAGGATTTTATTGAAAGTGCTCACCTGAGTGTCCAAGTCATTACAGCAGTTAACAGAAGACCAATCCGCATTCGCTACATCCTGTTTCAAAAGCTCAGTGTCAATGTTTTTAAAACTTCGAAGGAAGAGGAACTTGGATTTACGTTTAGGAGGGCGAATTTTATAGGATAGATAAATAAGGTCATGGTATGAGAAAGAGGCAGGAAGTTGACCATACGTGGCTACTTTGCTAGAATCGGAAACTAGAATGAGATCTAGAAGAGAAGGAGTACAATGAGGAGCTTGATGAGTAGCATTTAGTGGTAGGATGTGCATATTGACTGAAGAGACAAGTGAAAGGAGCTTACGACTGCAGGCATCGTCTTTTAACAAGCAGGTGTTAAAATCTACGAAAAGTACAAAATACATCCTTGGTCACAAGTAACTGTATGTCACTATTTACTGTATGATATGTTTAATTACATAAGTTCAAAGACGTTTTGATTAGAATAGTTTCATTTCAGTTAAAAAGGTTCATTATTAAACGTCAAGAACGTTTGTAATGAGACTAAATTGTGACCTGAACAAAAAACAACGTTACACGAAATAGAATATTTCCTATTCCATTCTACATAAATTATATAAAATTCGTTTTAGTAAACACGACTACTGTTTCCACTAAACGGGAATGTAAAGATTTTTCTCGGTCCCGAATATGAGTCCTTTTTTCGAAACTAAAGAGCATTCCCTCGCCCCTACGATTACAGTAGAAAATTACAGGCTACAATTGTTGTTATTTATTTAACAAAGGGTTTACAGAAGTGGGAGGCACGCGAGCAGTATTTACATAAAAACAAAGAATTATATTCGGTGGAATGTAAACAGTGGCTTGCGACCGCGGAAAGCAGATGTGTCGCGTGGCTCCGCTCGCCTCCTAGTGATGGTGGTAGGTCGATAAAATTTAAACTATTGCAATTTTATTGTGAGTAAGGATTTTTCTAAAGAAGTCAAGTGAAGCTTTTCGTTCATTGCACTTACCAAATACATATTGCTTAACATCCAGGTAGCCTTTTTTAATAGGTATGTCCAAAAGTTTTCGACGTTAATCTTGTAAGTTGATATCAAATATGAGACACATTCTAGTTATTTGACATATTCTATATGTTTCTAAATAATTTATCTTATCAATGGTTTTGACGGACACGTCGACTGCCAAAATATGGTGTCTACCTAAATGATTAATGGAAAAGCAATGTTGTCAATTTCCATTTCCATGTAGCCTTTTAACGAGCAAGGGTTGAAATAATTTCTCTTGAAGGATCAGTAAGAATTTGAGTACCAAATTTAATATCAAATGCCTAATACATTTTAGATAACTTATCGACAGTCGCTCCTCTCAAAATCGTAATAAAATGGCGACTGTAGGCCGGCGGGCGCGTGGGGTGTTTTTAAGTCGTCTTGCCTCCATCCAAACACAAGCCAAAAATCTTTATAAATGCAAACGAGATGGCGTTATCTACATCTGTCTGGGTGCGAGAGGGACAGCGACAGGTGCATCTGAGTGAGCTCTGCGGTTGCGAGTAGATACAGCACGTTCTTACCGCTTCAGTCGCTGCGGTTAAGGGTACCCCAACTTTGCAACGAATTGGAGTGGAGTTGGAAAAACAAATAACTAAGTATCTCATTTGAATGTATAACTTGGAGTCTTTAAAACGAAATAGGTGTTACTACGCGAATAACTTAGCTCGAGTATTTATGTTTTTGACACGTGTTTAATATTGAACTGTGGCAGTTGTTGAACGACGGTCGAGTTAATACCGAGTTACAATTTTGTATTTCGAGAGGCAATTTGAAGTAAGCATTAAGGCAATTTAGGTGAATTATGTTTTCATTATGTCACATTTCTTTAATAAAAATGTTCAAATACAGAACTATAACATTAACATTTTACAATTTTCGTTATAATTTCTAGTCGTGACGTTGTGTATTTGAAAGCTTATGACGCTTTTTTCTCCAGTCATAATTTGAATTTGTAATAGGTAGGTACTTGTAAGAGAGGAAACTTCGAGGCATCAATATTTATGGCTATAATGTCGTAAAGTGACTCACCTGCCACCAACTAGAAGATAATTTCCATCTCTTAATAATAATCTGAAGTAATCTGTATGTGTTTCGTTTCCCAAAAACTTGTGCGTGTCGTCCACTCCTGTAACAAGAAAAATTAAAACTTAGTCCAGAATAACTCAATCATAATTATCCAAAATTTCTGGGAAAAATTATAAGGTCCTTATTAGGTACACGAATAACATTATAACTAATTACACACATAAACATTCAAAACTAAACAGTAACTACGGAATTAATATATTAATATCTTATTTACGACACAGATAATTTCCGAATTTCATGTACGTACAGTGAGCATCAAAAATATGACCTACACGTTCAGGAGACGTCTCAAATAGGTAGAAAAGTATTTGTACATATTTTGAGCGCTGACTGTATTACACGTACTCGATTGAACTCGATTTCCAATTAATTTCAAACTTCTCAAGAAGCCCTACCGAACGTATCAATGAGGTCGATTACGAACACTAAAATAATTTAATTTTACATACATAAGCTATCGTTAACTTCGTTCCTTTGAACAACGTATACTTATGCGTTTATCTAAATTCAATTACGTTAAAAGCGGGTAAAGGTTACCTTTTTATCTTATTAGTTTAAGGTTACGATATTGTGTGGATCTAAAGAAATTTGCATATCCATTAGGGACAGGGAGGCATTTGTCAAATTACTCGTTTGACATTGATAATGTGTTTTATACTGGCCCTGTATTTCTGTATTTTCGGTAAAGGGAAAGTTTAATGTTTCTTATAAACACTTGATTATGTTTTTATGTTCAAAATAAGTGAGCAGGACAGTTCTTTTTATGAAAAATAGTTCTACGTTTGGCCTCCAACTCGCCTGATGGTAAGCGACGGTGTGGCCGAGCACGTATATCCAGAATAAATCTATTCACTCTTAAGTAGAGTGGATAGATTTTGGGAGAACGATAGTGAATAACTAAAAACAGTAGTGAATGGGTGGTAACCTGCCTCGGCCCAAGACTCTCACCAGAGTTTAAGGGTGCACTCCTACGGACGCGGGCAACTCAGCCCTCAAAATATTGCGAGTAGTGGCTACTTGGAGAATACTTCTGATTTGGTGGCGAATCTCCACTAGTTGGAGAGCTACTGGAAGAAGAAGTAAGTAGTTACCTAGTTACTAGCTCCATCTCATTCAAATCCAATATGTAATTATCGCTGATTATTTGGACAAACTGCTTATTTGAAATAAACAAAGATTGGGCGCACGGAGCTTTAAGAAATAAACCTACATAAAATGAAGGAAACCTCTCTTATAATGCGTACTGATGCGCTCAAGCCCGTTACAAACTGGCACGGTCAGTCTGTTGGCGGGTTAGCACTATGAGCATTTTTAATTAGAAAGGGGACTCCATGCGCCCATCAACTTACCCCAGAGATGACGGTGGCATAGTGGCCAAGTGCTTTCGTGCACAGCGAGGCTCCGGGGAGACCCCTTTACAGTCTCTCCAGGGATGTGCCCGAATAGGCGTTGGTCAGTGGGGGTTCTGGAGGCAGGTCTCTTAAGAGGACCCTATGCCTTTTGTGCTTTGATGTATCCTTAGTTATATAAACAATATATTCCTTAGATTAAATTAGTATATTACAGACCTTACACCAGTCATTAAGTGTATTATATTACTTATGTCCCTACAATGTGCAGATGATGATCACCAGGGTGGTTTTAGTGATGTAGAAATCCCACAGGGGCTCTTTTCCCAAAAGGCCGGGCGCCTTTTTGAAGGTCCTCCCCCACAAAAGGAGCATTTTCATCTGAGTTTCTTCGTGCAGAAGTAGGAGGGCAGACGTCATACCATCGCTTATAAGCATTCGCTTAGCGAAATCAGAGGCGGGCTGATCTCTAACGATGGGTTATCTTATAACCACACGAAATGGAGCAATACATACAATACTAATTTATAATCCTTGATCAGCTTAGTTTGCCTTCTGATGGGTCTTGTTCAAGCTTCTCTAAAAATACACGTCAAGGGTCAAAATATTACATAACATAGCATCACGCCTGTATTCCTCGAAAGGGTATACAGAGGTTTGCAAATTGTACCCCCATATTTCACCAATGCTGTTATTAAGATCCATGTAAAAGGCTCACTGCTTCTGAGAAGTTCCTAACATAAAATCCCAATCAAAATTTGTCCGACCTGAGAATCGAACCTAAGATCTTGTGCTCAGCAGTTGCACTTGGGACCACTAGACCAACAAAGCAGTCAAATTTATTGATTCTCAAAAAAAATCAAAAGCCTAATTAGTCGCTTATTTTCTTTACAAAACGCGTTAAAATTTAGGACACACTCCATCAAGATGCCTTTAATACGACCCAAAGGCTTAAACTTCATTCTAAATGAGGTCTGAAATAATGGGTGTGGCCCTCATTAAACTCCTTTTGTCAGGATCCGAAGTTAGTCTTTTGACATCTGATTCCTATTTGGAATTTGCAAACGATTTTCCACTTTATCCCTTTGTGTGAAAGCACCCTTTGTTTTAAAAGGGAAAGATATTTCGTAGAAAACATTCATGAGATCAGATAACCTTGGTTGTTTTTTCAAAGTCACGCCTTTGAGAACAACTGTTGTTCCTGCTGATAGCGTTTTTATGTTTTCAACATAGTTGTTTCATAGATATTTATTCGCATTAGTTCTGTTAATCTGAACATTCATGGAAACGAGAGAGAATGTTAATATTGTAGATAAGGTATTGGGTGCTGCTTTTCCAAGTACACAATATTAAATTATATGAATCCTATACTAAGAATGGATACTTAATACAAGTTACTAGGAAAAATAATATAAGTCTGTTACGGGTGCGTGTAGTATGATGTTGGATTTCTTAGAAGCTATTACCATCAGATCGTAAAGGCAATAGCTGTGAGACTTACCAGCTCCTACAATGTGCTCAGATGAAAGGGTGCAGTTATGCGTGAAACAATATTCGTAAAAACGAAGACGTTTCCTATTCGAAAGGCATAAAACCTCCGTTGAAAGTAAGATGACAAGTAAAATGCTTGGATAGCACGTGCGATAAAATAGTGACGTCATTCGGATAAACATTTTCAGTCAAATTATTCGATTTTAAATGTGGACGTTAATCGAATAATTGGCGTGAAATTGACAAATAAAGTCACCGAAATGTGTAAAGTGATTTTTGCTTTTGTTCCGACAAATATTAACATTTTATGTCGTAGGGTACATACTTTTATGTAAAAAAAATATTGTTCTTATTTAAAAATGAACAATTCTTTCTGTTAATGGAAAAGACTTTTAATTAGTGTTATTAGTATCAAGAATACAGAACATCTTTAAAGTCGCTCTTTCGTCTAAGCAACTAATCGAATTGAAACCAAATCGACATGTCATTCGAGTCAACAGTTCTTGTCACATCACTGCGATAAAATCGAAGATTACTCGAAAGGGACCTTTTTATGTTCCCGGATAGGTTCTCGAGTCGATTTAGCGCTACGTCAATCAAAAGTAGCTGCTTTAAAAACATCGATAGACCCACTCGAGTTTCTGTGAGAAGAGAGATTTCTGAAAACCGGGCTTAATGTAGCTTTAGCAAAAATTATCTTATTAAATAAGGCACATGATGGAAATATTTTGGGTAGCAACAATCTGTAGAACGGTTAACAATCTCCTAGGTACAATTTCTCTTTTGAGGATGTTTCTTCTGGCTGTGTAAGTATAATCAACTGAGCTTTTAATCCCAGTTTTAGTGATTAACCTGCATAATACCTACTAAGATTTAATATCGTACTGTGCAATTTAATTATCTTGTGTGAACATGGTTCCCAGCGGGCACTTCCTTTGGTAATAAACTTTCTTATGAAGACAAATGAAATTAATGCAGTAACATAACTTCAAAATGTCGTTAGTTGTAGTAGAAACTGTAGAAAAATATCGATATCCTAGATTTCTTGATATTATTTCGGTATATTGTAGCAGACCGCAAAAAATACGAAAGGATAGATACGGTTAAAATAATAATAAAGTAGTCTATGGCGTTTATTTTTATTTTCACGCCACCTTTCTACAATTGTCTCACAAGAGAATCAGACGAATCGAAAATGTTACTCATGCATAGTAACATATAAATATGTGAGAACACTGCTTAATCGCATATTTAGTTTTAGGAATAAAAACATTGTATTCTGTAGCGAATTTCCATGAGCCCGCATTTCCCCGCGTATCATTTTCCGCCTATTTGTTATTCGTGTTTGTTTTAATTCTAAATTTTAATACAAAGAGTTTTTCCATGTTATTGCTGTGGATAGTTTGTATGCAAATTTTTATGGAACTTTTGTATGAAAATTAATGATGTACTCGTGTTTCGAGTGCGAGAACAATGATATTTTAGTTTAAATAAAATTGTAAAAGAACTCTTTGGTTATTTCAGAACGGAATTCACAAAGGAAAAGGAAGGAAATTACGTTTCTGAACAAAACTTTCGATTTTAGACGATTATTCCAAGTGTTCGAAGATTCACAAATGTAACTTAAGCCAAGATCGTAGTTTTACAGACCACAAAGATCCTTTTTCAATCTTAAAAAGCCGGTAATAAAAAAGAATTTGCGAAAAGTTCTTAAAGTTGGGAAGAAGGCGACCGGGCTTACGCGAGTTTTAGGTTTGTCAAATGATTGAGATATTGTTAAAAAGTACTTATTCTTGATCTAATGGAACTACTTTTACGAATTATTTAGTTTTACTGCTTTTGTTTAAAGTTATTTTATATTAAAGTTATTATATTAAATGGGAAAAGAATACGGTCGCGAACAGGATTCGAACCTGCGCCTCCCGGATGAATACTCCAGGCGCTCTGGCCACTAAGCCATCTCGACTTGCTCACCACCGCGAATTCTTCTTCCATATTTTGACACGTCTTATGGCGACGTTATTGCTATCAATTCAGTCCCTATACGGGTGACCGATTATTTTTATTATTTTATATTTTAACGATTTACTTAATATTAGGTATGTTTATGAAATCGCCTCCTACTTTATATTTGACCAGATTATTTACAACGTAAAACGACAAGATAATTTCATCATTTACCAATCAGTATATAAAATAGTAAAGTCTGTAAACCATGACTGGACATCAGATATAAGAATATTCCTATATTCTTTCTTTCCTTCGTGTATTGAGAAGTCAGACCTTGTGTTAGAGACGTTCAAATGTTCTCGATGTTGCGTAAAGCTAAAGGCCTACAGGCGGTAAACTTTGACACTAGCTTGTTCATCCGCATACGATAAGAAGAAGAACCACGTGTATATTATTATATTATTGAATATTCTTATGTATGTCTGTGTATACAAGTGACGTAACTGGTGGTGTTGAGTTTTGTTTTCACAGCCAAGTTCTAGTGAGAGGATACGTCTGTAAACGTTTATAGAAGCTGCTAAAACTAACATCCTAATATCTGCCTTCGTGTTTCACTTTGTTTTCTTTCATCTTTACATCAAATTTAGTTCTCGAAGTACAGCAGATATTTTGCAAAAATAATACCTTAGTAATGGTACATGGTTAAATGAATTTGTCCACGGGAAATTTTATAAATAGATATCGACTAGCTGATAGATAATTGTAAAAAGGGCAGGTGCAAAGTACTCGCAACCGGCGCGCGTTTGAACAAGACGTATGAAAATGGCCGAAGCAAAAAAAGTATAACTATGTATATGTATCTTTAAAGGTGGCGTTCTATAGTTTCTGCCTACCCCTATGGGAAAAAGGCGTGAATTTATGTATGTATGCTTTACGAATTTTTTGCTTTTCACCCGCGACTCCCGCGACACCCGCTTAGTTGGTGTCTTCTAAAAAGCAGACCATCAATTAATGCTGCATAATAAATAGATGTTAGCGGCATCTAGTGATCGAATACTTTCTTTACATTAATGGCTACCTTAGGAAAAACTAAACAAAAAACTTTTAATTTCATTAAAATCAGATTTTGTATGAATGAGTGACAAACATGCATCTAAACAACCCAAAATTATTATTTTTTACTTTTAGTAGGAAAAAGCGCATGGTATTTTATTATTATTTTAGAAATAGACTTTGACCAGCCATGGATGGCAATGGATTATATATGTTGTATAATTTACCAAATTATTCTGTAACAGCTTTGTTTTTGAAAAAACCTACTTTTGTTTAGTCTCTGAACAGTTTTGAAGCATGTGTACGGCAAGTTAAAAGGCAAAAATATAAATTGGGCGGCTGTATATGGTATTGGGGTGAACATTTTTTCCATATACGCCATTGAAATGTGAGTGGGAGTGTCGATCATGGGATATTAGCCTCCACAATCGCTTGCGATGTCTCCCCTCTGTCGTTTTCCAGAGGATAGAAAATCGGCAAAAATATACCCTTTTGAACGTAAAAAATTGTGACATTGTTAGTTCCGATATAAATATTTCTCTTTGAACTATCTAATTTGAATCTAACTTTAGGGATGTTAAGGTTTAAGCTTAATAAGGTACCTACCCCTAACTTTTTTGTTTGTGGATCCTACTAAACAAGATGGCGTCCTTGGCCCACATATTTAAAGTGTCTTCACGCATCCCGTCACTGCCTCAGGCCGAAACGGGACTTTTTAATTAGTTTTAAAATAATGAAAGGTCGAAGAGACCTTGTTAAACTTTAACGCGACGATAACTGAAAGAAAAACGTAATGGTTTCCCTTTTTCATTAGATAAGATAAAGGAAGATACGGTAGCATGCAATGTCTCCTTTGCTGAAATATATCTTTTTATTTTCCCTTAGGGCATTATTAGCTATCTTGGATTTTTATTTTATTATTTTGCTGGATTATGATAGTTCATTGTGCCATTATCGTTGTTTATCCTTAAAATGTACAGTTGGATTTTATTTATCAAGATTATTTTCTTAGCGTCAGATCGTTTTCTAAATAAAATACTGTCAGTAATGAAAAAAAAAAAAAAAACTAGACAAATGTCTTTTTTGGTTCATGGAAGGAGTTTTAACCAGACTAAACAGATGTTAAAAAACCACACGGTATCATAAAGTAAAAATTACGTAAATTTCCTCACAAAGACTATTTAGTACGGAGTAAACTACCCAAAACACAATTTTTGAGAAAAAGTTGTCCATTTTAAGCTCAGTAGGTTACAGTATACTTTTATCTGTATACCAGAGAGCTAATTTAGTTAGGTCTAGGGCTGCTACTACCGCGGATGATGATAAAATATTTAAACAAATCTTTGCTCTAAAACCAACCACTAGATATCACCTACCGCGTTGTTAATATCCTTATAATTTCATAAAATAAGCACGACGTGACGCTAAAAAACACATTTACCTTTGCTACTACCGCTCAAACTACCGCATTCACAGTAGTTTCGTAGTTTTTTGTCATAATTGTTGTTCGGGGAAGAAATCTGATCACACAAAAATGTCCAGGGCTTTTTAAATCTTTGTCCGACGTAGTTTAGGAGATGGCAGCCCTATTGAGGAAGCAAGTACGCGTGCTAGGGATGTCCTTAATTAGATTCCAGATAGTTTCGGTTTCCTTTCTGAGCTGGCAACATTTATGTGCGGAAATTAAATGTACGGCGGCCGCTGGATGCAGGTTGTGTTGATGAGTTATGGTTCTGTTGGATATTAATTAGAGTAATATGAGGTGTGATTTTAAAACAGAAGGTGAATGTGTGTGTGCGTGTTTGCGTTTGTGCGTGCGTGCGTGCGCGCGCGGTGTGTGTGTGTGTTTTACGGATGTAAAAGAGGTTAGATCCAGCGAACAGAATAGAATAGAATATTATTTATTTCCATAACAATTAACGGCGATTACATTTCTTTACGTGCTATAACTCGGGGATTAAATTTTACATACAATCAATTTATCATGAGGAAAACATGTTACTGGTGAACAATACACAAAAAGTTAAAGTTATTAAACAGTGTATTATTTTCTAATTCAAGTGAAAGACTGGATTGAACCAAAAAGTCTGTTATCCGCGATAATGCTTTGCCTTTGATTATGTTTTAATTACTGTAGGATTTCTTCTTTGGTATGTTCTTTTTATATTAAATGCCACATTAGATTTGATGTCGCAAATATTCTATTCCTTTTTAGTGTTTTTTTTTTACAGAATATATCGTTTGCTTAAAATTTATACAAATGTGCAGATAGTTCTTTTACTTTTATTTCTAATATAATGGGCTTTGTCACTAATGCGATTACGCCACCTTGAAAAGATAAACATTTGCTTGCTAATTTTGTCCAAGCCAAGATAGTTTATACAGCGCCCTATTTGCTTCAGAAAGCGGCGCAGTCAGGACGGTGTTGCAAAAACCTATATCCTGGAACTTACATGCTAAGCTATTCCTAAATACACCATTGTGGACACACTTAATTAAAACATAACATGTCATCACGCTTGTATACACTATGAAGGTGTAGGTAGACGTGTAGACCCCATCGTTGTACAGGGGGTTCTGCATCTGATCTCCTTAGAGGACCCGGAGCTCTCATCCAGGTGCTAATGGTGACCACTGGAGTGGTTTTAGTGAGGTAAAACTCTTACACTCCCCGTCTTATTCCCAAAGACCGGGCACCTTTTGAAGGTTTCCCCCGAAAACAAAAAAAGGGTGTAACATTTTATGCATCTACCTTTTTTTATTTTCGGGGTTAACCCTTCAAAGGCAAGGTGCAATTTTTACCTCACTAAAACCACCCGGTGGTCACCATTAGCTCTTGAAGGGGAGCTCCGGGTCCTCTTAAAATACCAGCTCCGGAACCCCATCGTGCAACGCCTGTTATTGCATCTACATGCATTTTACCGTTGCTGTTATGTCCCAGCCACATAAGCTTTTATTCTCGACTTAATATAAAAAAGTTACACAAGATATACAAAAAGCAAAATGCACAAGAACCTTACCAAACTATATCAAACATCACGGCCGAGCACAATAGAGAATTGCTAAACTCAGAACCATTTACCATGGAAAGTTAAAGTTTTTATGATCGAACACGCATCATGGCGTGCCAGTATCATCTTCACGACTCACGTATTCATGGGACCCACAGTTTTTATGGTACCACCTAACTTTGGCAAAGACATTATATTTAGGGCCAGTATATATACAAATATTCGAAGGGTTTTGGTTATTTGTTTGGTGGTCATGGGTATTTGCCTCATGTATGAGGGAAAGTATGTATTGTTATGTAGAGTAAATGGTTTGCTCATATAGACCTTTGTTTGGCATAGCGGACTGCTGGAAAAGTTATTATTATATACGACAAGTGTCTAATGATGATTTTAGGGATGTGGCATAACAAAAATCGGATATAATAAGCGTTCGACTAACGATTTTTTTTTTCAGAACTAATTCTTATCAAGTTTATTCTTTCCATCGATGTTAGTTGCGTAAAGAACAAATTTTGAATGTGTTGTGCATTTATACAGCCCATAAGGGCAAGGGCGTCTACTCTTTGTATGCACAAAGAGTACAAGCCGCGCTGTGCCATCTTCCTAAAATGAAAAGTCTTATAGAATTCAGTTGTTTTATTGTTAAAACCAACTGGAAATCACAATCTATTTTCATTATCATTATCATTTCCAGAAAAAAAAAAATCTTATTAATATTATAAAGCATAAAACGAACAATTTTACTTAGTATATTATCAAATCAAGTGTACTTTCAGAAATGTAAATCCAATATGGAAAATTTTTAACTGACTTTTCCTTTCAATATTTTTAGTACTGCTTTAATTCAAATAATAGGCAATAGACTATAGTCTAATAGCATATGTAGCTAAAAAACTCAAACAAAAAAAATCTATAACTGATAACATCGTCACGTTAGCGGTTTCTCGGTATAACGAGCGAGATAACCGTTTTACGACGATGATATCCGATGTGTTTCGTCTACCACCTGACTTGGTGATTCTTTCTTTCACCTGAAAAATATCTACGAGACCTTATCTTGTACAACTGTTAAGTTGAAGCTAAAATATATTTTTTATTCCACTGCAAAACGTGCTCTAATGGAACATATAAATGTTAAACACTTCAAAATAGTATATAGTAGTAAATGTGAAGAATGAATAATTTGACAGGCAGATAACTAATTCAACTAGAGTTGTTAATGAGCTATAACATCTCAACTTTAATTATCTTGAATGTTATCTTCGTAATATTTTGTAACTATGTTTGCCGCTTAAAAAATAAGAGTGAGTGTAAAATTAATACATTCATAGTTATAATATTTAGAACCATCCTTACCTTTGTGTAGGTAATATAATCAATTTTTTCGTAGTCTAATTAAAAGTTTTTTTTTAATGAAATGTAAAACCATGCAATTATTTACGTTGAAAAGAGGCAAAGTTTCAATTTGAGATAATTATTTAAAAAGAACAAATTTTAACAAAAATAACTGTCATCGCAAAAAAAGCGTTGTGAAAAACGAAGGACTCTAGACAATTAATCAGTCTGTATAACAAGAAAGTAAAGAATAATATCCTTTTATTCGCGAAACTGTAATCAATCAACTGAAAATAAATCTTTGTCTTTTTAATAAATAGTATTCTCACTGAATAATTGTATTAAGAAAAAACCCTTTCCGTCTTATTACAGAAAGTGGTTTAACTAAAAACCCAGGTTTAAATCTCTATAAAGCATGGTTTAAACAAAAATGATATTACAAATCGTGGTTTTGCGATAAACCATAGACCATATCGTGGTCTAACGCTAAACCTCGGCACCCCCTAGTTTAACGATGGTCTAAATCATATTTGTGAGTTTCTCTTTTAAGTAATAGCATTTTTTTATTATGTTGTGTGGTTTTTACCCGAAAATGGATATTAATATGGTTGAATTAATTGATATTGAGGATTTTAAAGCCGCTGAATTGTTGGAAACACCACGCCGACACAACAGAAATCGTGCTCGAATTAAAATTCCCTTCATGTGATTATCCGATGAAGATTTCAGGCAAATGTATAGGTTTAATAAACGTTATGCATTATTACGGACTGATTTCAAGTTTATCGAGTAAATTATGTTTACTTACTTACTTTTTCTCGGTATTCCAATTCACAGATAGTTTTTTGGTCCATCACAATATAATATTAAAATTACTAAAGAAGGTAATATTATTAACAAAGAGGCAATTGTTCTTTTTAGAGACTTCGATAGCATAAAAATTCCAAAGCTAAATGAACTTTGTTCAACTTGCGATGGTTTTGTTTAATGTTATGGTTTCATATATCGCGCGAGAATGTTACGTTTCGTTACAAGTTATATTATTAGTAATTAATACGAAATTAATTAATGTTCTTAAACCTAAAAAAAAAGCCGCAGTCGATGAAATAACGAAAGTTTAAATCCATCCTTGCAAAATAACAAAGTTTCAATATTTTCAACACTCCTAAACATCATTTAATCATTAGCGTATTATCAAAACATTTTCTTTTCTGGGCAAACGGAACGTTGCAATAGAATGATATCATAGTGAACGAATGATATTTGTATTAATCTGTGGATAATACATAGTCGATGGTTCAAATCACGGTACTAAGAAATCCACGGTTTTTTTAGGTTTTGTAATAAGGACAAATTTAAACCATGGTTCTGCAGATAAGCCTGGACTTGATAGTACAGGTTTAAACCAAGTTTTATTTAGTTTTTTGTTATAAGACTGTAAACAGTCTTATTACAAAAAGCGGTTTAACTAAAAACCCAGGTTTAAATCTCTATAAAGCATGGTTTAAACAAAAATGATATTACAAATCGTGGTTTTGCGATAAACCATAGACCATATCGTGGTCTAACGCTAAACCTCGGCACCCCCTAGTTTAACGATGGTCTAAATCATATTTGTGAGTTTCTCTTTTAAGTAATAGCATTTTTTTATTATTTTGTGTGGTTTTTACCCGAAAATGGATATTAATATGGTTGAATTAATTGATATTGAGGATTTTAAAGCCGCTGAATTGTTGGAAACACCACGCCGACACAACAGAAATCGTGTTCGAATTAAAATTCCCTTCATGTAATTATCCGATGAAGATTTCAGGCAAATGTATAGGTTTAATAAACGTTATGCATTATTACAGACTGATTTCAAGTTTATCGAGTAAATTATGTTTACTTACTTACTTTTTCCTCGGTATTACAATTCACAGATCGTTTTTTGGTCCATCACAATATAATATTAAAATGGTAATATTATTAACAAAGAGGCAATTGTTCTTTTTAGAGACTTCGATAGCATAAAAATTCCAAAGCTAAATGAACTTTGTTCAACTTGCGATGGTTTTGTTTATTGTTATGGTTTCATATATCGCGCGAGAATGTTACGTTTAGTTACAAGTTATATTATTAGTAATTAATACGACATGAATTAATGTTCTTAAACCTAAAAAAAAAGCCGCAGTCGATGAAATAACGAAAGTTTAAATCCATCCTTGCAAAATAACAAAGTTTCAATATTTTCAACACTCCTAAACATCATTTAATCATTAGCGTATTATCAAAACATTTTCTTTTCTGGGCAAACGGAACGTTGCAATAGAATGATATCATAGTGAACGAATGATATTTGTATTAATCTGTGGATAATACATAGTCAATGGTTCAAATCACGGTACTAAGAAATCCACGGTTTTTTTAGGTTTTGTAATAAGGACAAATTTAAACCATGGTTCTGCAGATAAGCCTGGACTTGATAGTACAGGTTTAAACCAAGTTTTATTTAGTTTTTTGTAATAAGACTGTTTCAGTCTTATTACAAAAAACGAAATAAAACTTGGTTTAAACCTGTACTATCAAGTCCAGGCTTATCTGCAGAACCATTAGTTTTTTGTAATAAGACTGTTTCAGTCTTATTACAAAAAACGAAATAAAACTTGGTTTAAACCTGTACTATCAAGTCCAGGCTTATCTGCAGAACCATGGTTTAAATTTGTCCTTATTACAAAACCTAAAAAAACCGTGGATTTCTTAGTACCGTGATTTGAACCATTGACTATGTATTATCCACAGATTAATACAAATATCATTCGTTCACTATGATATCATTCTATTGAAACGTTCCGTTTGCCCAGAAAAGAAAATGTTTTGATAATACGCTAATGATTAAATTATGTTTAGGAGTGTTGAAAATATTGAAACTTTGTTATTTTGCAAGGATGGATTTAAACTTTCGTTATTTCGTCGACTGCGGTTTTTTTTTTAGGTTTAGGAACATCAATTAATTTCGTATTAATTACTAATAATATACCTTGTAACGAAACGTAACATTCTCGCGCGATATATGAAACCATAACATTAAACAAAACCATCGCAAGTTGAACAAAGTTCATTTAGCTTTGGAATTTTTATGCTATCGAAGTCTCTAAAAAGAACAATTGCCTCTTTGTTAATAACAAAATTACCTTCTTTAGTAATTTTAATATTATATTGTGATAGACCAAAAACCGATCTGTGAATTGGAATACCGAGGAAAAAGTAAGTAAGTAAACATAAATTACTTCGATGAACTTGAAATCAGTCTGTAATAATGCATAACGTTTATTAAACCTATACTTTTGCCTGAAATCTTCATCGGATAATTACATGAAGGGAATTTGAATTCGAACACGATTTTTGTTGTGTCGCCGTGGTGTTTCCAACAACTCAGCGGCTTTAAAATCCTCAATATCAATTAATTCAACCATATTAATATCTATTTTCGGGTAAAAACAACACAACATAATGAAAAAAATGCTATTACTTAAAAGAGAAACTCACAAATATGATTTAGACCATCGTTAAACTAGGGGGTGCCGAGGTTTAGCGTTAGACCACGATATGGTCTATGGTTTATCGCAAAACCACGATTTGTAATATCATTTTTGTTTAAACCATGCTTTATAGAGATTTAAACCTGGGTTTTTAGTTAAACCACTTTCTGTAATAAGACGGTTTGAGTTTAATTATAAACTCTTTTCGAGCTTTTACAAAATCTCGGAACCGAATACTGTAAAGCTGAGTTGCACTAACTTAACTGTGCCTTTTTGACAGAATTTACACAGAAAAGCTGTTAAAGTAATAAGGAACACGTTGGTTACGATTATTGTTAAGTGGGTGGAACTGCAACTGAGCCTAAATACCACATTGTCCTTGCTTAATTTTTTTGTGCTAAAAGAAGCGAAATGACAATAACACGTCACTTAAAATTCGTTGGACGCAAGACACCAACTATAGATAAATATTTGAAAAGCATTAACGCATGCATAGCGAAATCTTAACTTATAATTTTTTGTGAAAAGAAGAATACGGTCGTAAGCAGGATTTGAACTAGCGCCTCCGGGAAATATACTTCAGGCGCTCTGACCGCTAAGCCATCTCGACCTCTGCTCACTACCGACACGACTAACTTTGCAGTTAATACATGTTGTACCGATGTTATTATGTACCATAACAAATACATATAAATCTTTGAAGAGCATTAACGCATGCATAGCGAACTCAGACGGTCAGCGCCAATATTATATTATCCGGGAGGCGCAGGTCCGAATCCTGCTCACGACCGACTTTTCTTCCCACAAAAAAAGATAGCAACTCTTATATTAATTATCTGTATAATCAATCTCCTTCTTCTTCTTATCGTATAGTCGACGGACAACTTAGTGTCGGAGTCTAAACCATAGGCCTGCATAGCTACACACCATCTAGAAAATCTGTCAAGTGAGCTGGTTTCGTCACAATGTTGTCCTACAACGATTGAGCAAGCGTTTTTTTTTAATACGTACAAGACGATGAGAATCGGTTGTGTGTGCCTTGACTTCGAACTTGTGACCTTTGAGTTGCCAGTCGAACGATACCATTAGGCTATAACTGTTAACTACCTATACTTTAATACAGATCGGTATTATAAAGTACCGATCTGTATTATAAAGATTATTTAGTATCATCCTGAATCAACTATATAAGTACGGGGATTTTGATTTATTTCATTACAGTTACACGAGAATTGTCACTACACGTATAAGGCACCCTCCAAATTAATTCGATTTATATTATAAATATAAAAATTGATGTGTCTCTTTGTTTGTTCTCCCACCTGACTTTCTCAACGGCATTGAACCATGTTTTAATGAATTTTGCTACCTTTTGTTGCACAGCTGAAGGCACCAGGTAGTGTACCAGTAAATCCGTAGAGGTCCATCCTCAGAGGTCGATGTCTCCCAAGTGAAAATGAAATGATGAATTCAAAATAAATATAAAAAATCTTGAGTCTTCCGATTTTCCTCTAAGGCACCTTTTTAAATGTTGATAAATACGAATTTCAAAAGCTCGTCTAACTATATTATTAGAATGATATAGTTTTCTCTGAGGCATACAAAAACCACAGCACATGATGTTGGTATCCGTCATCATTAGCGGTCGACCGCTGTTACACAGTCCACACCACAAGTGCCTCCCGATATAAATCGTAGTTTAGTTATAAGTACGTGGGGACTTATGTGATATGGTGTACTTAGTTGTAGTGATGGGCAAGTGAAAGAGTTAAACATTGTCGTCAATGAAATAGAGAATATTATTTAGATAGATGTTTTAGATTTAATACATTAAAATGTAAGCTGTTCTTGAGGGAAGGATGCTTTTGTTGTTTGTTAGGTACCAGAAAAATACAAGGAAATCTCTAATAATCCCCGTTGCCTAGCAACAAGTTTAGGATAAAACACAAACAAAGGTCAAAGAAAAATATACTCAAGAAATTTGACCAAACAATCCTTATATAGGCAGTATTGTATCACGAAGGTTTTTTCTACTGAAGTGGAGACACGATGAATTATCCAAGTGAAAAGGTCCTTCGCTAACAACTATGGAACATGCGTCACTTACATATTGTAAGGTAAAGGTCGTTAGCAGGGATGTGGTGCAAACTATCTAGTATCGAAAATGTTGGACGAGTATTCGTAGCACTCCTATAATATCAGGGATCGGTAAGTTAACTGGAAATGTAAACGCTAGTCTTGATTGAATAGTGCATATTGTCTATAATCATCTAGGGTCAATGACTAAGAATCCTTGGGAGATAAAAATTTCAGGGAAATTGAATGTTTAGAATCGCGTAATTCTGTAGGTACAATGAACAATTTTAAATAAGGCAACAAGACCACAGCCCTCAAATTCATCTATTTATTAGGAAATGAGTATCATGCTTTATATACTGTTATTATTTGAAATATTGTTTCATGTTACTTACATAAGAGTCTCAGCAGACCTGCTACTTTTAGGATCAGAAATCGGCACTTTTGAAACTTCATCAATGTTGCATTGCAAGTTGGTGACTTTCTGAAGCTCGAGTTAAGCGTTACTTGAAAAAAAGCGTCTGAATAACTGATAGCCGTTGCTAAAAGTGGCAAGTCTGCTAAGACCCTTAATCGATTGTCACTGTATTACACTGTCAATATTCAACACGACTCTAACACCAGCATCGATTACACAATCAGTCGACAGTATCGACTAACAGTGTTCGCATCACTAGCGGTCATTGTTGGCAGGCAGGACATTTTGTCCTCTCGAGCTCGGCTCGTTAGGTTTAATGGCCGAGCCTGCCATGGTAACGACTAACAACGCTCGTATGTTATCGCCTTCTATTTTTACCGGACAATGCCACGAAAAATCTTTGCTTTATCATTGAAATGTTGCCGTGTAAATTATTATTACGGGGTTGCTAGGCGAAAAAATCAACGTCAATTGTGTTGTCTATGGCCCTATTGTTCAGTTAAGCGCCGAGGAAAGAAAGGTAATATTATGTTAGCGATAAATATCCGTTGGAAAATTTGCATTTTTTTTTACATGATTTGTACTAACATAAAAAACCGCGTTTTTTAGTATAGTAAAAAGCGAATTATGTTTAGCAAATCATGTTTTAAAAGCACACGTTTCAAAAAATATAAAAACGAGATGAGAGATGCTGGTGGAGAATACATTTTGGTATTTTCAATGAAAAATCTGTAACTTTCGAGCAGTACCTGTGTTCTATCATTTCTAAATTAAATACGTCTCCTGTATATCGCAGAAGTCATTTCATATACATATATCACAGGATCAATTTATACTCTGAGTAGAGAGTGTCGAGTCTTTATGAAACGTGATGGTGCTCAGGTGCTCAAAGTTGCCAGTGCAGGACTGGGTTAATACAGTTTAGAGCGCCTGCTTTTAACCTGAGACTTATTGCGGACACATACTGCATTCTTGTTTGGAAAACAAGCAGGAATTAATTATTTGAGAAGACTGAAGAATTTATAACCAACTACGAAAGTAAATGGTTTTCTTTCCGACGCGTTTATTATAGCAATTAACTGTATAGCTATTGAGAGGGAGTTGTACCAAAGTTCGATCGATAGAGGTTAAGTTGAGCTTACCACGTTTGATTTGTGGATGGATGACCATGACCATTCCATATCGAGACCCCTCTGGGACCTCCGAGAGCATACTAAATCTGTGGTCCATGTTGTAAATAATTAATCTATGACCACCGGCCGTTACGTAGTCAGATGCCTAGACTGACAACTAGTCCTAGAATGAGATATCGTGTTTATTATAGTTTTTTTGGAAAGAAAAAATACAGTCGTGAACAACAGAATACCACAAAATACAAAAAGTGAGTAAAGCGATAGAAAAAACAAAGACCTCTATCTAACATACATTATGACACATACAAAAAAAAGGCGATTTGAACTCTTACAACGCATGCCATAATGCGTTAGAAATATTTATCGATATTTCTATTGGTTTTTTTATAACGGATGGAAGGGGATTTGCAAAGTTAGTGTAATATCTATGTATATTATTAGGCCGTGTGAATATGCACATTTTATTAAGTAGATCTTCCTGCTCATCCTCTTAATATCGGTACTTAGTCACCGCGTTGTTTCGCACAGGAAGCTACAGGTTGGTCTATTCTTAGCTAAGACCACCCAGCAAGCTTATTTTTTCCGCTCCCGTTTAAATTATATGGGAACATCAAAGTTCTATTCCTGGCAACACATTGAGGACACTAAGTATTATTCAACCGTTTTCACGAAACAGTTTAGGATAATTTGGTTGTTTCTGAGAATTTTGATTAATAAACATATGTATGATTTTACCACTGGTATTATTTTTTAACTGCTTGGTCTAGCGGTTGTAGGGCGACTGCCGAGCATGAGGTCTGGGTTCAATTTCCGGGTCGGACAAAGTGATATTAGTTTTTTCTATTAGAAAATTCTTACCTAGCTAGCTAGTTTCTAGCAGCCCGGAGTTTGGAACTGTGCCCGGTTGATGGCAATACCTCACCACATGGGACTTAATAACTGTATTGGTAATATAGGAGACAACTGTGTACACTTCTGTGATGCTACTTTGTATTATTTTACTAGCGATAGCAATGATATGGATTGTATTGATATTACAACACAAGCTTACTATTTACTTCTAGCATAAAAATTGCGAACCGATAAAAGGGGTTGTTTCGGGGGTCTGTCATTCAAGTGTAAACACTTGTCCTTTTAAAATGCTTAGTAATTAGTAAAACTGCGTAATTTTTGTAGTGGTCGCAAGAGCCGCTGCCGATTATGAGATCTTGGGTTTAAATTCCGGTGTCAGGCTGTGTTAAATATTGGGTTTTTACGTAAGCTAATTTTCAGGAGCCCGAAGTTTGTAATTATATCTACTCTGTACACCTCTAACAAATTGCGTGATGCTGTGTTAATTAGTCTACTATGAACAAATTACTGTCTCTCTTACATTTATCAATCAAAATCCCCGTACTTAGATAGTTGATTCAGGATGAGACTAAATAATCTTTATATAGATCTGTATTAAAGTATAGGTAGTTAACTGTTATAGCCTAATGGTATTGTTGGCCTGACAAGTCAAAGGTCGCAAGTTCAAATCGAAGTAAAGTGTGTATTATAAATTAATTATCAAGTGCTTTAAACGGTGAAGGAAAACATGGTGAGGTACTCGTAACAACCACCACCAGAGAGATGTGCTCAATGGAGTGTAAAACCATATCAGAGGCCGGGTTCGGGTGATTTAAACTCTGACACTAGGTTGTTCATCAATCATACGACAAGAAGAAGATTCAAAATACTTGAACGTGTGTGCACAAATTGAGTGTATTAATGGCATATAGTTTGCCCCCCATTATACACACCTACATAATATATGTATCTGGTTGTATCTGAGTCAGCATGTGATTAGGTAAATTGCACAGTAGACGTTTATTTGATTATGTGTTTCTGGTACAGAACATGTCAATGACAATAGTAATAATGGTGTAGTTAGATGATCCGAGTTAATTTTGGTTGAAATTGCTTCGAGGTATTCATTATATTGTGTTCATGTCTGTGTGTAAATTTAATGTATCAATTATTGTTCACCGGTTACTACTCACGTGCATTTTTCGGGATTGTCCGACTAGTTAGAAAAATGCACGTGAGTAGTAACCGGTGAACAATAATTGATATAAATTTGTCTCACGAAAGTCATTATAGAAAAATGGAATGTACTTTCGAATTAAATTGAATAAACTTTTAAATTATATTGAATGTACTTTACTATAGATTTAATTTAATTTTTTTGTTTCCTTTAATTGAACATTTGTTACTTATAAAGCTCAAAGTAATTAAGTAGGGAAAAATATAGAAATGGCCTAAATTAAATTATTTGTACAGCACAGATAAATGTTTCAACGCATAAAATTTATACATTTAGAGTTCGCCACCGCATTTATTGTGGAAAGAAAAATACGGTCGTGAGCAAGATTCGAACCTAACTAAAGCTATTTTGAAGCGTATCTTAAATATGTATGAAATAATAGTTACGTCTTGAGTTCGCTTTTTCATTTATCAAGAAGAAAAATATTAGTACGTTTCACTTTCATCTATTGTGGCAGTGTATTTTCTGGCTCAGAAAACATAGGCCAAACGTAGTAATTTGTTCGAATCTAATCAGTCCATCCGTATGTCAGTCGTAATACCTGGGTAAAGCTGTAGACACACTAGCCAGCTTAGCCAAGCTTAAGTTTGGACAACAGCGGCAATTATTCAAGTTAACCAAAGCTTAGTTTCAAGTTTATGGTCTATTTGAGTCTATTACTGCAGGGCAAGTGCTGCTTTTCTAGTTTAATGAAAATTTAGAAGTTTGGGGTAGTATTTATTTAGGCAGTCAGGAAGTTTTCGAATGTAGTACTTCGTAAAGGTTTGGTCCAGTTGGATTGTAGTAGGTTAATTATATATTAATCTATAGGCTAATATCTAATATAGTCTATCGACTATGTGAATGTGCAGTTCTAGTTCAAGATTTTTTCTAGGAACCATAATGTGTATCCACGATTTTTTATATCCGTGCTTACATCATATTTAAAATTAATTATATTTAATTACCTATTAAACACAGATATTAGATACACATGAATAGAAGGAATCTGAATTAATTAAATATGTAGAGTGAAACCATTTAAGGATCGGCAGCGCGCTTGTAACCCTCTGGGGTAATTTAGGTTACGGTAACCGTTTACCATATAGCAGACCGTATCCTTTTTTACCACCTTAGTAGCATAAAAATATACTTTAATCTGGTGATTTTCCGTCGTGACAACTAAAGAGACTAAATTTTCTAAGCCTTTATATTTATTATAAGCCTTTATATTAATTAAGACTTTATATTTTTTAAATTTAAATGTCAAAAACAAAACTACAAGATTTTTCCTTCAATATTATGATGGTAGTTACAAAATACACAACCTTAAAGCAACCTTTTGTTGTTCAGTTTGTCCTGCTATCAAAATGAGAGTAGGCACGGGAAGTACGGACCAGCCGTCCCCATGAACACAAAAGAAGCGATCGTTAAGGATAAATTAATCTTAAAATATACATTCGAAGGTCTTCCAGTTCAGAGGAATGTCTTCTAAAGGAATTTTGATGAAATTAGGGATGGGAAATAAATCACTTGTGCGTAAATAAGACTTACCTACTTGTAAGGATTTAATGAGCATCCTTAGAGGGCATCCATATTAGTGTCTTCAGTATATTGAAAAGGTGTAGTTAATGAAAATTTTTGTTAGATTGGTACGCTTTTTGTAACTGACTTCAAAAAAGAGGGGGGCTTTAATTTGACGCGTATTTTTTCATATTTCTATATCGGTATCTTTGAGGCTATTATGCCGATTTGAGCAATTCGTTTTTAATTGATTCGGGGAACTTACCGTGTGGTCTAAATGTTATATTTACACGCACAGCATCACGCCTGGTTTTCGCCAAAGGGGTAAGTAGAGGTGTACAGAGCTGTACAACCACAGTTCACGAAAGCTTTTTTTTTACGTGGGTCACGTAATAGGTGGTGAGCCTATTGCCGTCTAATAGGCAAAATTTCAAACCCCTGGCAACTACTGAGAATTTCCTTAACCTAAAAATTAAATATCTGTGACCTGTGAATCGCACCCTGGGCTTCACGCTTTGTAGCAGTGTTTAGGTCCTCTAGGCCAACGGGGCAGGTAGCATTTTGGTTGATCTCAAATCTTGGAAAACGAGAAGCACTCCGGTATAACACGGATGATTAATAAAGATTATCATGAAAACATACACAGATACATGATGTAACACATACTAAAAGAAAAAGAGGAATTCGTCAGTCAATTTATTTTATCATTTTTAGAAATTAGTTTTAGATTTCTTACAATGTTAAAAAAAACAACAAAATTAAGTCAAAAACTACGTCACCAAATGTCCCCACAAAGACACTAAGCTATTATAAAACTCCAAAATCACGTGGCACTCTCAATTCAGTTTCACCGTATAAAATTCAGGGCAGAATTGACCCGTATTTTCTTAAAGCGGCAAAATTGCGAGTGGCACACGATTATATAAGTAAGGTGGCACTGATTTAATTTCCTGTTCACTACCACCGTGCCGTTCGCGTTCTGGTGTCGAACTACGCAAGTATTAAGAAACTGGAAGGTGCAGCACAGAATACGTTATCATAGTTCAAGTTTTATTTAAAGTTGGGAATGTTTGAGAGAATGGTAAGTATTTGTGGATGGTAGATAAAGGGGTTCGTTACGTATATTATAATTTTCATTGCAAAAAATATATTATAAACAAAATATATTATCTGCGTATGCATTTAATATGAGATTAGAAATTGTGAGACGGGCTTCAGACAATAAATGTTCCGTAAAAATTACTTTATACTTAAGTTTTCTTAAAACTGTCTTTCCTTATGTTCTATACGCGATGAAGAAAATGAGGAATAAGAATAATACTACTGCTTAATAAATTGGCAAATGAAATGACGTGTAGGGAATTTCGGTAATATATGACAAAAAGTGGAATTTCTGAAACACGATTTAATTTTCACTAGTAATCGGAAATTAATATTTTCAAGACTGATTTTTCAATAATGCAATTTCCCCTGAATATAATTATCACAGTCTCTTCTAGGTGAAAATTGTATTTTAATTCCTTGTTCCGAAGACGGGGCGGGTCCTGAAGTGCTTACAAATGTCGGAGAGTTGCAGGTGACAACGTGAACGGCATTTAAATAATAATCACCCCAGATGATCTAATGGGGTTGGTTAATCGGTGTTCCACTGGATCCCAACTTGACTGTATTGCAACTTGAAAGTAGCTATTATTGTCTGAAGTCGAGAAAGCATTTTGTTTCTTGGGACTCAATGCCGCCTGGATAGTAAAGGAGTGGTCAAAAAACCGGGTGGAGTGCATAGGCATCTTTAGCTTCAAGTTCTCCGATGACCTCAAGGAGCGTGAATGTGTATCACAAACGAACTCGAAATTTTCCTTGAGATAAAAAGGGGTTGTGGGATGAAACAGAATACTGTAAAGCAGTGAAAGAATATGAGTATTCCGACGAAGGCGTATTGGAAGCCACTTGAGTTTAGCACGAAATTCAGAGACATGATCATATTTGCGTAATCCAAATATAAATCTAATACAAAAGTTTTGAAGTCGCTCAAGCTTGTTAAATTGGTCCTCATTGAGATCAAGATAGCTGGCATCAGCATAGTCAAGGATAGGAAGAAGAAGAGATTGTGCCAGCGCAATCTTAGTGGTAGTTGGAAGAAAATTACGCAGCCGTCTTAGAGATCCCGCTGACGCGAAGATCCGTCGACTAGTTTCTTGTAACTGCGGGCCCCACGACAAATTACTATCAATATATATTCCCAAGTTCCTAACTTTATCACTAAACGGTATCTGGATACCATCTAAGATAACCCGAGGAAGTTGGGGCCAGTCGATTTTTGAAACCATTCGTGAGCCGCCAACCACAATCACCTGGGTCTTTGACGGGTTAACACTCAGTCCATAGCGTTTGCTCCAATTGACTATTTGGTCAAGATCTTTATTGACATTGCCGATAGCTTCGGGCAAATAGTCCAGTGAGGCCTGTGAGTAGATCTGCAGATCATCAGCGTAAAGGTGGTAGGAAGAAAGTAGTTGGTTGGAGATTGAATTAATAAAAATTGCGAAGAGTAATGGGGATAAAACGCCACCCTGAGGCACACCAGCGGTTGTAGTGCTCCATGAAGAGTATTTATCTTCAATACGAATACGCTGCCGGCGGCCATACAGGTAACTACGAAACCAATCAATCGCCGTTGGAGATACGTTAAGAGAGCCGAGAATGCCGAGCAGAATGTCGAAGTCAACCGTATTGAAAGCATTGCTGAAGTCTAGCAACGCAAGTACGGTTAACTTTCCATTCTCCATGCCGAGTCTAATGTCATCCGTAATACTAACCAAAGCAGTGACAGTACTGTGACCAGGACGGAAACCAGATTGGAAGGGATTAAGAAGCCTATTCTTACAAAGGAATGAACTTAACTGATTGTGAATAAGGCGTTCTAGGACTTTGGATAGGAATGGCAATATGGATATTGGTCGGTATTCTGAAAAGGATGCAGGATTGGATTTTTTGGGCAAAGGGGTAATTTGGGCATCTTTCCAAGCATTAGGAAAAACTCCACTGGTAACAGAGTAATTTAATATGTGACATATGACAGGAAGGATTTCATCAAGGACAGGAAGGATCATATTGCGGCTGACATAGTCACTTCCAACTGCATTGGAAGTAATGGATAAAATGCTCTTCTTAACATCACAAGCCGCGAATCGATCGAGAACAAAAGAAGAATAATCGGGAGTCGGAAGAGCAGAAAGATGATTCAGTGTACTTGTTTTGATTGTCCTATTAAAATTGGACGACGATGAGAAATGTTGATTTAATAAATTAATATCTAATGCATGCGGAATTGTATCCTGGCGTGATTTTCCGATTCCCATTGATCTAAGAAACTTCCAGACTTTCGCTGGGTCATCATTTTCAACCGAAGTGTGGATAAATTGGCGTTGAGCATTCCTACACACCTTATTGCAATGATTTCGAATATTTACATACTTCTCCCAATTGAGTGGATTAGAGCGGTACTTATATTTTGATTTAGCTGCCACTTTTTTTGCCATCAATTTTTTAATATCCTGAGTGAGCCATGGCGATGGCAAATGTTTTACCTTAATTGGTCGAATAGGAGCATGAACATCATACAAGTGATTTAATGTTGATGTAAATATTACAACCTTTTCGTCTACAGACCCTGAAGTCATAAGAGATGTCCAGTTAATATTATTGGCATCCTCACGAAGTCTTTCGACATTCATGCCACTAAAATTGCGCTGTAACAGAATTTTTGACTTTGCTTTGGGAGGACGTATTTTGTATGACAGGAAAATTAAATCGTGATAAGAAAATGCATCGGCAGAGCATTGGCCGTGCTTTGCTACACGATCACGAGAAGAAACGAAAATCAGATCAAGAAGGGATGGGATACAGTTTGGAAAATTATGGGTAGCATTCAAGGGGAGAATAGATAGATTGTTAGATTCTATAATAGAATGAAGAGAACTAGAACGGGAGTCTTTTTTAAGGAGACAGGTGTTAAAATCACCCATTATAATAGTGTGACGGTAAGAAGGGACTAAATTTTCAAGAATAGTTTCAAAAGAAGAGAAAAAGTTGATTCGTAAGGAAGGACAATAGTAGACACCCAGTAGAATTTTTGTATGATTAAGTTCTACTTCAATAAACAAATGCTCGCCAGCGTTTGACGGTGGTGGGTGTCCCGACACATCAATAATTGAAAATGAAAGACATGATCGGAGATAAATGGCAACACCACCACCACCGCCGTTTGTGCGATCATTTCTTATTAGCTGGAAACCGGGCAACGAGTAAGAAGTAGAGGGGAGACAAGGCTTTAGCCATGTTTCCGAGATAAGAATAGCGTGGATATTTTTACAGTCAAAACTTGCCAGCATATCGGGGAAGTGAGCCGGAATACTCTGGGCGTTAATGTGAACAACATTGAGATTCCTCGGAACATCAGAGAACTGTGATATTAAAGTATCTGCAAGGGAAGGCATACAGGTGAAACTGTCATCGTGACTACTTGCTGAAAAAAAGGCATCAGAACCGTTACTACTATCAAAAACAGACATATATAATACTTATAAATAATTATAATATAAATATTAGCTAAAACCTAATTAATACAATTAATATGTAATTATATACATTCTACCCGCCGGTTGCGTTTTAAAATAATAATAATAAAAGAAAAGTAAATATTCAATTACAAAGCAAGCATTAAGTTACATAAATTAAAACTTTATAATATGTTATTTTCAATTAAGCCAGAATACAACTCCGGGTAAAAATGACATTATGCACTTAAAAATAAGATAAGCAACGAGCTACAAGATACTTAAGCGGAACGAAAAACGAAACGCAGTAATCATATTTTGAACGTCAAATTGACATTAAGTCATGAGTGTCACTGACTGACGTGAACGTCTGACAGTAATCAATTAATATACCAGCATGACAATAACAAAATGAACAGAATGATTATTGTCGGTATCAGTAAAGAAAGAAAGGAAATAATGAAGAAAAGTTACAGAAAATAATTTGCGAATAGTGTAAATAAAATATGGAGATAGTTTAAACTGACGTTACTCAATTGCGAAATATACAACACATAATACCCGGACTCCGTACAAGATTAAATAATAACCTCACTTTTTACTGGTGGCAGCTCTTTTAGAACGTGTTGCGATCGGTTTCTCAGATGTACTGGCGATGACAGGCTCAGCAGGGGTCTTGAGCTCAATCTCGTTCAGTTCCGATACAGACTTAACTCGATGCCGTTTGCCGTCCGAACCGAGGACATATACAGACCCGTCCCTCGTCCAGCTGTTGGTTACACCGAATCTCTTCCGTGCAGCCATGAAGAGGTCGTGGCGAGCTTTTGTCAAGAACTCGGACAGTGTGAAACCTGAGCCTTTTAACCTCTTCTTGTCAAACCAAATCTTGTTACGTGCTGTGTCATCTCTGAGCTTAAACAAGATTGGCCGAGTTTTTTGTGTGGCTCCAGATCTTCCCATTCTGTGACACCGCTTTATGTCACCAACTGAAAAGCTTGCAATTTTCATTGAGTCCTTAATAAATTTAGTCAATGTTAGAGCTGTATCTTCATCTTTTTCTTCGGGGACACCATGCAACAACAGAATACTTCTTCGAGTGCGCATCTCCATGTTATCAGCAGACTGAGCAAGCAACTCAACTTGCTGCTGCAAGCTGCACAGTGCTTGGCTGACAAATAATTTAAATGATGCAAACTCAGCAGCCAAACCTGAAGAGCTGGATGGACTAGGTGGCGCCTTCTGCAGCTCAGCTTCGAAGTCTGACATCCTCTTGTTAAATGTCTCCATCAACTACAGTAACATACAACAACATGATTTGTATTGTTTAACTTTTTAGCTAAGATTGCTGTTTTATATATTCGATGAATAGGCAATTGCGCCTTCCACGAGTAACCTACTTACTTACTTAGGTAATTTTACTATATAATATAAGGTACAATAAAGATCGAGTTGAGTACGGACACCAGACTGTGATTTTATTGCTGTAACCATCCCGTCTTCAGCGACTACCTACAACATACGCAACATTCCAGTGTACGGGCAAACTGCTCGTACAGTACTAATATATTTCTTCTCATTACGTCATATATTTATAATTCAGAGTGCCCGGTGTTTTAAACTTTATTAAATCTTAATACTAAGTTGGATTAATTACTACTTCGCTTTTCGTCTTTTTCATCATCATTTGTACACGTCTTTGTGTTCAACAATATCATCAATAGTTCTACCAAAACTACACCGCAACTTTCCCAATACATCAAATGGAACTCTCCAGAATATTTGGTCCTCAAGTCCATTAACCGATGTACACAATACCAAAGATGAATGACTTAAAACTGAACATTTTCAATATTTTATAAGCGTCTTCGATAGCGAGATGATTTACGATATTCCTGTACATTGTGACGGAGATTAAACGAGAGACAGACGGGAAGCCGGACTAGGATTTATATATTTTTATATTTTGGAACTTAAAAGATTACGGTAGCGTCTTCAAAGAAAAGATTTATTTTTGTGTGATCATGGGATTATGTGATTAGAATGAAGGACGAGAATTAAATGTGTTCTCGTTGGCAGCAGCAATATGAAGATATTTTTAAAGTACAACTAATCTACCATTTTATAAATTAATATGCTGTTAAAACTATTCCTATTATTAATGCGGGGATAAGTTACTATAACAGCGTGACAGGATGTCAAAGTCATTGTCAAACCTCCTAGTTTACATTTTTAGTCGGTATAATTTTAGATAGGCACTATTATAGACGTCAAACTTAAATTAGATAATTCGCTCATTTAAAAGAAGTTGTTAGAGAGTAATACAGATACCAATTATGAACGAGCATCATCACAAAGGAGCATTCATTGCAAGCGTGAGTTGATTAACTCATTCAGCGAGGACCACTGAAAATTAATATAAAAAAGCGCATGCACTCCGAGACTTAATGAATAATTACATGGGGCAACGACAGCTGCTGCCAAGGTATGCTCTGTCTCTTTCTAATACGATGAAGTTTAACATATGATGTGTGAAACAAAAGTCCAGTGTTTAAATTTTCTTCTGTATGTGTAATTAAATTATTACCTAGTATGTTATTGTTTTAGTATTTCTTATATGTCAGGTTTTTAGCTTTCACAGATCCCAAATTCTAGATAAATATAAGTTGAGTTAACCTAAACGGTCTGTCAAGACTTCTCAGAAAATTTTCTTAATACTCCCAAAAAAAAACTTTTTCTTTTGTAACCGAAATTGTATTGCGTTAAAACTACAGTCGACTTCAAAAGTTCCCGTTCCAAGCAGGATTCAAAATAAAAGTCTTTTCAGCAATGTGCCAATTTCAACTTCAGGCTTGAGTAATTTTGTTAAGGGAAATGTTTGTTTGAAACAACGAACAACATTCGTTAAACGTATTTAAGGGAACACAAATACAGAACAGATTTATAGAGATGAAAGTATATTTATGTATTTAGAAATAATATAATTCTGGCTTATGAATATTTACTTACACACACATGAATAATTTAAAAAAAGAAACATACAACAACATACAAGGCGAAGATGTGTTAGGTCCCTAGCGGACCCGGCTGTATAATAGAAGACTATTAAGTAGATTAAATAAAGAAATACCAAGCTACTGTCTGAAAACCAGTCGGATTATGAAACATGAGGTAATAGAATCCGCTACCACAGCACTGGCTTCGAACTCCGATGTAAGTCATCGACAAAGGAAGAGTAGGACGTCACGTCGATTTCACCATTTCTTTTTTTAGGTGAAATTTAAGTTTTGAAATGTGTGCATTAATCTGCAGTCAGCACAGTTTCTACAGCAATTCCACCAAATAGGTATAATTAGCGGAGACAGATGACCCTTATTTTGTGGAACGGTTGCAAGAATCGTCGCGTGTTCCATGAATATGTGAAATGCACGAAATTTGTCCCAGAGCGGTATTACGTTATAATGTTATATCATCTTGCAACATGCATGTATAATTTCTGGACAGTGCTGTATGAAAGTGTTGGTTTTATGTTAGTTTACTTAAAACTTATTTTTCTAATACCTCAGAAATCGAAATAAAACTGGCAGAAGATAAGCTTAGACGAGGTAAGATAGGCGAACAAAAAAATAAATTTGTTTAGTATTAAGACTTGGGATTACAACTAAGTTACCTAACAAGACGCATTGAAAATAAATTATCATCAAACATAAAACGTCCAAATATTTTCAAGTTCACAGGCTACTGCAACTCCAATAAGTTTCTCAATGAAAATAATTCCAACGAAACGCAAAGACTTCAAAGGATAAACTTTGAAATCGGACGGATTTTAAACTCGGAGACTTCTCGATATCTCAATGGGATGCGAATAAATTTATATTCTAAGGAAAATGCATTGTAAGAGATAGTATCGGACGGTGCAAAGTGGTTTGCGAGGCTAGAGGGTTGCGGCAGGGTAGAGGAGAGTGGGGGAGGGCTGTCATTCGCAGGGCCTTCACAAGCAGGGTTGTCGAGTTACACAAGTTGTCACCAAGCTTTATCTTGTTTTAGCGATCTTTTTACACTGCTTATACGGAGGCGACGAATAAGCCTTGGGTAGCGGGGATTTTGATTAGCAGTGATCCGGGGTAAGCCTGGGTGTGATATGTGGACTAAGTTTAGATGGCGATAAAGTTCACTACTTTGAGGGACAAGTTGGTTGCAAGAATGATGATGCATTTTGTTCGGGCTTAAATTGATGGAGATTTGAAGCGGCTGGAGTCGATCAAAGCAAAGATTCGACTCGGATGATTAAGTTGAAATCTCTATGCAATATAGTTGTAAATTTGGACTTGCTTTATAAGATTAAATACAAGAACAGTATTAAATCCATTTGTGAGTGTTTTTTTATAAAGAAATTGTACTTGCTGAATGTAAGACACAAAAAACCATCCTAAGTTATTAGGCCAGTTACACAAAGACGTTACCCGCATCGACAGCACAACAAGTCGATAGTGTGCACCGGTGTTATCTGTTCAAAATGGCGGCGGCACGGTGGATGCGCTTCCGTTGCCGTCCGCTAGGGACAATTAATCTTGTGTACTTACTTATTTTGTTCCGGCCACTGCCGAGGCTGGCCCGCGGACCTATTATGGGAATAGTTTAAGTGGAACTTTCGTTACGTTTACAAATAGATTTTAAAAAGCAGATATATAAAAATAATTTGTAGTTGCGGTCGACTTTCGATTGGTAGAATGTTTTGAGGTGTGGTGAAGACCCAGAGTTAAATGCGATGTTGCAGATCAGGGAGAAACCTTAACCTAGCAATGGTTATGTTGTAGATGATGATGAGCGGCAGCTATATTTTGATGTCTCATTTAAATTTATCTATTTAAAAAACAAAACTGTTGAATATACTCGTATGATTGCTGGAATTTCTTAAGCATTTTGATTAAACTTGACTACATGAGTAAGCTATTATTATAAAGTCAAAGTATTTACTACTAGAGCTCGGCTACCCGAATGAATGAGATGTCTTCAACATCAGACATCTACTCTCCGTACCTACGCCAAATCATCCGCCATTACAAAATGTAACACCAACATTATCTCCTTAAATGTAAAACACGAACAGCCTCCATATCTTTCGCATCTCGATAACGACTAACGTTAATGCCTAATAAGGCTCCCAATTGGTTCCGACCTCCTCAAGTCACTAACGATTTTAACTACAGCCTTTATCGTTAGATTTCGATCTCGACTAACGTATCCGTAATACTGGCTTTAATTCGTTCCTAGACTCATTTTGTCTGTATCGGTTGCTCTAACGGTTTTCGTCTTTGTTTTGTTCAAACTCTGATTGCCGCTCTGTGATTTTGTATAGATTTTGTACCTGTAGGGTGGTGGAACGAAATTAATTAGAAACTGTAACTGTGATGTTGTCGTGAACTTTGTTGGAGATAAGTAAAGTTTGCGTGATATGATTAAAGTAAAGGATAGCTGAGATATATGTAACTTTGGACATAGAAACGATTGCGCATGGCAGACTGATACATGATTATTTCGGCTTTGGTTCTATAGAAAGTTCTGTGCCATTACGTCTCTTTTTTGTGTAATACGGTGGCATTGTTGATGCGTTGCCATGGTGATTGCGATTTAAAAAGGGAGTAAATAGGACAACTGGGTGTTCAACAACCTCTACCTTACGCCAACGCCTTATTTCTTAATTTTTTTTATCTATTTCTTCATAGATGCTATGCCCGACTCTTACCGAGTAAACCATACCGTGCCTTCAATAACGATCACCAGGGCTCTGGAAGTCACAGCTGTATTGACCGCAACTCTGATAGGTACACGCCAACCCTACTGTGGTCTAGTTAAGTCACCTTCGACGACTGACCATCTTGACTTGCCGTAGGGAATTGTATTCCAGCCCGTTTCTACATCTTTGGACAGTACTATTATTGCACTTGTAC
Organism: Xylocampa areola; assembly: GCA_935421205.1. NCBI lineage: Eukaryota > Metazoa > Arthropoda > Insecta > Lepidoptera > Noctuidae > Xylocampa > Xylocampa areola. The sequence goes on along the minus strand of OW285218.1, from coordinate 11,288,213 downwards.
ACAGTACCTCTTTACCAGTGTTATGTCTTAAGTCTTGGAAAAACAATAGAACATAGCACGAGTGCTTAATACGCTGAAATGCAAATCATTAGGCTTAGTACAAGTGCAAGCAATCTTGCATACATGTACGTTGAAAATTTAAATTCGACAAAGTACCATAACCCCAGTTGTGAGTACAACAAAAGCCCACTTAGAACCTTGTCGCATTCACCTGTTATCTTGGTTTATTAGGTGCAGCATTGCATAATCCATGAGACAAGACTGGGGCGCCTAATATTTTACAATTGTGTAAATGCAAGCCTCCTCTATGTCCCACTATCTTGTAAGTACAGTCGGAGACGAATATTTAATGTATAATTTTGGTGCTTGCATATTTTTACGATAGTACTGCTTATGGTAATGTTGCATAATAGATGGCTTAGTTCACGAGGTTGAGCATGTAAAAGGCTTTGCGTTTGTGGTAGCGGATTTCCTGTGCTGAACAGACATGATGCATATATGGATTTTTTTTGTATAATAACTTTCGTGAGACATATTCATATCAATCATTGTTCACCGGTTACTACTCACGTGCATTTCTCGGGAATTGCCCGACTAGTTTCGAACTCGAACGGAGCCCTTAGTCATGAGCTGAGCCCGCGGCGAAGTCGCGAGTCAAACTGGAGCTGCATCGCGCCGCGTATCGTTGCGCTCGCGCCGATGATGCGCTCGGTGTCGGAAGTATTCGTGGATTTCCGCCATTCGTCGTGTCCGAGATGTTGTTTTTATAATGTCTGTCGGTGCATACCGCGCTAACTGTGTCACACTCCAGGCACAACTCACTTTTATATAACGTGGACTTTAGAGCTGGTTTCCAAGCAGGAGGCAACGTCCAACCACTGTCTCTGTTGAAATTCGGGCGACGGCTTATTTCGATAGCTTCACGTACTTTTCGCGGCACGAAATATTTCTCCCTCGCTAGTACGGATGCTTTATCGAAACGTATGAAATGTGCCGCGCCCGTGCTGCATGCGTGTTCTGCAACTGCTGACTTGTTGGTGTCCATACTCTTCATACTACGTATGTGTTCATTCAGCCTGGTTGCGATATTGCGACGAGTTTCCCCAATATAACTCAAGCCACAGTCGCACGGTATTATGTAAACGCCGGGGACGCCTAGAGGATCTTTATCTTTTGGTGAACGTAAAAGTTGTCGTAGCTGTCCGGGTGGGCGGTAGACCGTTTTAATGCTATATCTACGTCGGAGCATATGGCCTATTTTATCTGTGACTCCTCGAACAAATGGTAAAAATGCCGGAGTACGTTCTGCGCCCGCTGGTCGTCCACGACCCCTGTCCACCGTATTGAAACTACGGATACATCGACGCCACTGATACCCGTTGCTCTCCAGTACCTCTTGTAGATGACATAGTTCTGCGTCCACGTACTGAGGATCGCACAAACTGAAAGCCCGGTCTATCAATGTTCTAGGTACGGATGATAAGTGTGACGGGTGATGATGAGAGTCTGCTCGTAGGTACCGGTCAGTATGTGTCGGTTTCCTGAAGACAGTATGGGACACATGACCGCTAGGTTCACGGATGACGAGAACATCCAAGAATGGCAGAACTCCATTATTTTCTTCTTCAACCGTGGCTGCCATCTTTGCGTGTATCCCGTTTAGGTGCTTCGTAAATTCCCCCAGCGTGTCCCGGTCGACAATAGCGAAAATATCGTCCACGTATCGCCACCAGTATCTAGGTCTTGTTTTTGCGGACTCCAAGACCTGGTTTTCAAACCACTCCATAAAGATGTTGGCTACTACCGGCGCTATCGGTGAGCCCATTGCCACTCCATCTACTTGCAGGTAGAACTCACTCTTCCACACAAAATAGCCACTTTTCAGGCAGTATTTTATACACTCAATGTATCCAGTAGGTAAACTAGCACCACTCAGTTGGGTTGAAATAATGTTTATGACCTCATTCACTGGTACATTGGTAAATAGGGAAGTGATATCAAAGCTGACCATCAATTCTGTGTCCTTTAGCTGCACGTCCGATAGTAAAGTGACAAAGTGTCTTGAGTCCTTTATGAAGCTGCTTGTTTTCCCAGTATATGGTTGCAGTGTAGTGGCCATATGTCGCGACAGTTTGTATGTAGGTGCGTCTATCTGGCTTACTATGGGTCTTAAGGGCCAATTCGGCTTGTGAATCTTTGGCAAACCATATATCTTGGGTGGTGTAGGGTTATGTGGTCGTAGCGTTGACAGCAGTTCACTGTTATCCAGGTCTTGTAATAATTTAATGACCTTGGTGGTCACCCTGGCAGTCGGGTTGTAGGTAACCTTCTTGTAAACAACCGTGTCGCTCACCAGTTCCGTGATTTTCCTATCATATGCTTCGGTATCGACGACAACAGTTGCATTACCTTTATCTGCTGGCAACACTAGCAGATCTGGATTATTACGTAAATTACGAAGAGCCACGATTTCCTGGTGGCTCATGTTACTTTTTGGTGGGGATGACTTACGTAATAGCGATGACACATCTTGTCGTAGGCACTCTGCATCCCCGTGAAGAATCCTATTACGCACAATCGTGTTTTCAATGTTGGTGATTATGTCCTCGACTGGTATTTTTCGAGGAGCAGGCGCAAAATTGAGCCCTCTAGACAAGGCCATTTTGGTTTCCTCAGGCAATGGTTTTGAAGATAAATTGACGACCGTTACTAAATTACTATTAAAATTAGCATAGTTGTGAGTATGTGACTGATTGCTCACATTTTTAATTAGGTTCGTCAACTTATTACTTTGCCTTTTACTGATATTTAAACCGATGGTCATAGTTCGACTATGTGTCATCGCATCCAGCACCTTCCACATTTCCGCATCCAATAACCGCGATAACTGTAAATGTAATTCATACATACAAATATTTGCAGATATAAATTTACGGCGGTAGTCGCATATCACACGGCACAACAATTTTTCACTCGCGACCCGAAAGAATGTATCGTAATCTCGAACGCATTTTATCAAGACACTTTGTCACTTTACTATCGGACGTGCAGCTAAAGGACACAGAATTGATGGTCAGCTTTGATATCACTTCCCTATTTACCAATGTACCAGTGAATGAGGTCATAAACATTATTTCAACCCAACTGAGTGGTGCTAGTTTACCTACTGGATACATTGAGTGTATAAAATACTGCCTGAAAAGTGGCTATTTTGTGTGGAAGAGTGAGTTCTACCTGCAAGTAGATGGAGTGGCAATGGGCTCACCGATAGCGCCGGTAGTAGCCAACATCTTTATGGAGTGGTTTGAAAACCAGGTCTTGGAGTCCGCAAAAACAAGACCTAGATACTGGTGGCGATACGTGGACGATATTTTCGCTATTGTCGACCGGGACACGCTGGGGGAATTTACGAAGCACCTAAACGGGATACACGCAAAGATGGCAGCCACGGTTGAAGAAGAAAATAATGGAGTTCTGCCATTCTTGGATGTTCTCGTCATCCGTGAACCTAGCGGTCATGTGTCCCATACTGTCTTCAGGAAACCGACACATACTGACCGGTACCTACGAGCAGACTCTCATCATCACCCGTCACACTTATCATCCGTACCTAGAACATTGATAGACCGGGCTTTCAGTTTGTGCGATCCTCAGTACGTGGACGCAGAACTATGTCATCTACAAGAGGTACTGGAGAGCAACGGGTATCAGTGGCGTCGATGTATCCGTAGTTTCAATACGGTGGACAGGGGTCGTGGACGACCAGCGGGCGCAGAACGTACTCCGGCATTTTTACCATTTGTTCGAGGAGTCACAGATAAAATAGGCCATATGCTCCGACGTAGATATAGCATTAAAACGGTCTACCGCCCACCCGGACAGCTACGACAACTTTTACGTTCACCAAAAGATAAAGATCCTCTAGGCGTCCCCGGCGTTTACATAATACCGTGCGACTGTGGCTTGAGTTATATTGGGGAAACTCGTCGCAATATCGCAACCAGGCTGAATGAACACATACGTAGTATGAAGAGTATGGACACCAACAAGTCAGCAGTTGCAGAACACGCATGCAGCACGGGCGCGGCACATTTCATACGTTTCGATAAAGCATCCGTACTAGCGAGGGAGAAATATTTCGTGCCGCGAAAAGTACGTGAAGCTATCGAAATAAGCCGTCGCCCGAATTTCAACAGAGACAGTGGTTGGACGTTGCCTCCTGCTTGGAAACCAGCTCTAAAGTCCACGTTATATAAAAGTGAGTTGTGCCTGGAGTGTGACACAGTTAGCGCGGTATGCACCGACAGACATTATAAAAACAACATCTCGGACACGACGAATGGCGGAAATCCACGAATACTTCCGACACCGAGCGCATCATCGGCGCGAGCGCAACGATACGCGGCGCGATGCAGCTCCAGTTTGACTCGCGACTTCGCCGCGGGCTCAGCTCATGACTAAGGGCTCCGTTCGAGTTCGAAACTAGTCGGGCAATTCCCGAGAAATGCACGTGAGTAGTAACCGGTGAACAATGATTGACATATATGGATTATATAATAACCGTCAAGCCTGATAATCTTCACGGATTATGCAAAGGTGTCAACGTTTGTTTTTTGACGTTGAGGCTTGAGGTCTCATTTGGACATTGAGGACATGTCCTCATTTATAGCTCATAATTGGACCGACCAATTTGGATGAGGTGTTTTACCCATATGCAGACAAGTTCAAAACAAGGCTAATACTGCTAGTTAGTTTGACTAAAAACTGCACTTTTTGATGATTTTAAAATTATGGGAGAGATCAATACGATAATCGTTCTGCCCGCGATTTCAACTGCGTGGATTTCAGAATTGGGTCCAGCAGCAAAGTAAATAAATCTTGTGTTAATCCAAGTTCTAATCTATCTGAGTGCCAAACTTCATTCAAATCCGTTCAGTTGTTATTGCTTGAAGGTGTAACAAACATCCATCCATTCTCACAATCTCTCGCATTTATAATATTAGTACTATTGTCTATTTGGGAGGTGCAGGCGCAGGTTCGAATCCTGCTCACGACCTATTTTATTATTTTCCTATTTTTTTTACATTGGGACTATATATTTCTACTAAAACATATATTGCTTACGGCAAAACATTAGTAGGTCATCAAATTTGCCTAGCAAAGCATCGAAAGCCTAAAATATGGGAGGCGATGTCCAAAGCATACGTCACTGAATGTCAATCATAGTGAAATGTTCGACGCGTTCACGATGAGCCAGCAGTAAATGCCAGGCGTGATCTATGGCCGTTTGAAAACGTTGAAATGTTTTGATTTTACTCTCAAATAACGTGATAATATAACTCAAACTCAAAACTCTTTATTGCATTCATGTGATTACAAAGATGTAGAATAATTATAAAGTAGTTCCAACATGAAACCCGGTAAGGGCACAGCAACATAACAATATAGGTCCTAAAAAATATTATATATACATTAATTAATAGGTATTTAGTATTTATGACAATAACATGTAAAGTTTTTGAGTGCTCATTCATAACAATATTATTATCCTTATTTGTTTTTATGTATTATATACATACTGTATATAGTATATATATAATATATATTAGAGTTTGAAGTATGTGGAAATGCATATACATAATGTTACTAACCAGAAAAAGCTTTTGAGATTGACGCTCCCGACTACGATAGGCCAGGTCAAGGTCAAAGTGTTATCACAGACGTGTGGCCTGCTGTAGAATCGTGTGTGAAACCATTACAATGGCAGAAACACATAATAATAATCTATATAAATAAAAATGAGTCATAACTTCCAAACGACTGCACCAAATTAGATAATTCTTTTTTTTTAAATTCGTTATGATAAGGACAAGGTTTGTATAAAAGAAAATTAAAAACGACCAAACAAAAAAAAATGCGGTACGAAGTTTGCTGGGTCAGCGAGTAATAATTGTTTTTTTTGTATTTATCTATTTATTTTCAATACAACTATTTTGCGTTTGATTTTGATGGAACTTTTTGTGATCGGGTTATGCTCCACGAGTCGTGGCTACGATTTACACGCGGTAAAAATGTTTGTATAGCCTACATCCGCCCTAATCTGATTGTGTGTCTGTGCATATGGGATTTGTGTCTATAAGTGAATCTCCACTCTATGAATTGTGCCACATTATAGGAAAAATCCATAATAATGGGCAAAATTTTTTTTTTCTATATCAGCCATTAGATTCCGCTATATAAAATAACCTTTTCAGTTACAACAAAAATCATGACTGACATGAATAATATTATGCAGACTGATTAGTATTTACAGAAAAAATATTCGCTTCCAATCCTTTTGAATAATCTCTCTTCTCCTCCTTTACTTAATAAAACATAGCATTACACCTGTATTCCCCGAAAGGGTGGGCAGTGGTGCACACAGGTGTACACCAAAATTTCACCAATACTAGCAGTATATATCTATATATATATAAGTCCCAGCTAAGGTGGTGAGCCTATTGCCTTCTATCGGGCCCAATTCCAAACTCTAGGCTGCTACTAAGAATTTCTTAACAGAAAAACTTAAGAACTCTTTGCCCAACCCGTGAATCGAACCCGAGACCTCATGCTCAGCAGACGAGCTTGGGACCACTAAACTATCTGGGCAGTCTTTACCTAATACCAGGTAGCAATATATATAATATAAACTAGTTAAAATGCCTAACTAACGCGGCTTAACGTCGTAGATTAAACGTAACTGTGTTAGAAAACGCGAAGGTGACGAGGAGGCGCTTCTGGTGCCCTCTGATATTAGTGCGCCCCTCACGACTAATAGCATTATGGGGAGACATACTTACCTACGACATATGTTAAGATATATGTTGAGGAACAAATTTTTCTAAGACGGGAAATATGGTCGTGATCACAATTCAAACCTGCGCCGCCCAGATAAATACTCCAGGCGCTTTGACCACTAAGCCACCTCGACCTTTGCTCACTACCCCGAATTTGTTTTGCACATTTTAATATGTTTTTTGGAGACGTTATTGCTATATATTCAGTCCTCCAGGTGACTGAGCCGACACGACCAACTTTGCAATGTCGTACAGATGCAATTACCTTAACAAATACATATAGATCTTTGAAACGCATTAACGCATGCGTGGCGGACGCTTAAGTTATACATTTTTGTGGAAAGAAAACATTCCCGTTGAAGAAAAAATTAATTTTGTAAGACTGCTTTAAGAGTAGAGGAAGACTTAGTAAATAATTTGGTTGATTATGTGAAAAGTGATATGGATAGAAAGGGGTTTATTAAAGAGATGGTCTTCTTCTTATCGTGTGGTTGATGAACAACCTAGTGTCAGAGTTTAAACCACCCGTAGGTCTTTGAGATGGCTTTATACATCATCGAGAATGTCCCTCAGATGTGCTGGTTCCTTCACGATATTTTTCCTTTACCGTTATAAGCAAGTGATAATTAATTTATAATAAGCACATGACTTCGAAGAATCAGTGGAACGTGCCTTGGATTCGAACCTGCAACCTTTGACTTGTCAGTCCAACGGTCAAACCACTGCAAAAGTGCAGCAGTGATAGCCATATAAGAGATGGTTGCTGATAGAGATGTATGGACGAAGACTACTCTTATGACATAGATGGTGAGCCTATTGCCATCTACCCGGCACAATTCCCAACTCTGGGCTGCTATGGATAGATAGAGTTCCTAACAATGGATGCAAATGAATACAATATCTAGCTACTTCCACAATATTGAGGGCAGTCATGCAATTACCTGTGCACCGCCCGTATGAGCCCGAGTGTACTCGATAGCGGACACTGCACGTTCTAACAGCTCCTGATGATCCCCCGTGGGGATGCGAAAAACGTGAGGAGTAGTGGCAGTTGCAATTATTCACCACTTGCGTATGGACATATATATTTGTTGGCGGGCGGGCAGTGTACATTTAAGTGCATGATTACCCTTAATATTGTGAAAATAGTTAGATATTGTATTTATTTGTATCTATTGTAATTAACTTCCGCAAGGTAACGCCTGAGTCTATTCAATATTTCCCTAACAGAAAAACTCATTAACACTTTGCTCAACCCGCGAATTGAATCTGGGGACCACTAGTCCAACGAGGCAGTTATAAATAAGTAGCAATATCTTTATTTTATTAAATTACATTGATTCACACGACATAATTTTTCAATGACGTTTCATTTACTACCGACACTAAAACCTTTAACATCAATTTACAGCCTTCATATTACAACCGGCTACATGCAACGTAAGCTAAACACATTGCGCCTAGAACGACATTATGCAGTAATACACGGACCGAGACGCAGGATTTCTGCATCTCAGTCGAGAATTATCACGAGCGTACGAACGTTTGTACAGTTAGCATAAGAGGGTTCACATTTAAGCATAGACCGTATTGCGCAAAATTACACGTAATACTTTTCGTTTTTTATGCGTTTTTTATATCGACAATGCGTGCATGCCGGAAGGATTCTTTCTATTTTAACACGACTGCCGAAAAAAAGGAGTGTTATGTTTTTAGGGTTCATGTATGTAAGTATGTGTTTGTGAGTTTCTTTATTCACCATAACTTCTAAGCGACTGTACCGATTTTGATATGTATGGGGTATCGTTAGAATCCTTACATTGTCTCGGGTAATATAAACTACGTAATAAGATTTAAAAATATTTGCAGGCGTGCCTTTTATGTTTTTAATTAATTCATCTTGTTTGCATTGCGGTCTTAATCTTAAAGAGTTTTGAATGGAAAGTTACCATTTAACTTTCATCTGTTTATAATTCTATTTTAAGCAGTGATAGCCTAGTGGCATGACCATTGGACTGGGAAGTCAAAGCTTGTAGACTCGAACTTAGGGCACACACTACTGACGTTTCGAAGTCATGTCCGTATTAGGTTGTGGAATATTTATTTATTTATTTATTTATGTTCTCGATGGTGTGTAAAGCCATGTCAGAGGCCTAACGGCGGCCTAAACTTTGACACTTAACACCTAAATACTGATTTCCTAAGTGCCTTTCTATGGTTTATATGAAATAAAAATCTTTGATTTTGACTTTGACACTAGGTTACCACACTATAAGAAAAAGATGATTATTCTCTGTCAATAATTGTTTTTTTGACAGTTTTTGCTATTTTGTCTTGTGTATGCCAGAAGAAAAGTTTTTTTTTTTTCAATTTAAATTTTAGCGTATTACATTTTTAAGGAGTAAATATTTCCTTAAGTAATGACATTATGTTAAGCCTTAAATAATAATACGTTCTTCTAATAAATAAATTGTAAAATTACAAAATGTTAATCTACTTATGTTGTTGACTGTATGTACTACTTGACATTTATTCTGAGAAATTACGCAGGTAAGCGCCCTTAAGCGTTTCAGATTGTCGCATTAGCGTGTATATTTTAATATCATATTTTAGCCGACTGATCGTCAGGTTTATACGGTGTTAATTATTATAGGGAACATATTTCATCAGACATATTATTTTCCTTTTAATTAAATATTTCTTAGTATACTATTCATATTAACTATTGTATTCTTCATTTCTCATAATTATACTATATAATTCATATTATTAATTCAAAGACCTTTTCGTGTATTCCAGACAATTTATGGTGTACTACAGACAGTACACCATAAATTGTCTTCCAGAGAAGACAATGTTGAGCATGTTATATAAGCTAGATTTGCTATATTTATTATATCATGTTATGTAGCTTAACATAATTTAATTACCAAGCTACATATTTGCTAAATATAGTGATTATGAAGAGATATTGTTTTGGATTTTGAACACTTATTGTTCGGTCCACTTTTCAGTCGACTTTTAAATGCTACAATAAAGATGATAAATACGCAGAAAAAACAAAACTTCCTCTAAACTTTGCGAAAATCCGGCAATTTTTTGCCAAAACTCAGACTTCCGCAAGACATCCTAGATTATCGCGTTAATTTAGCAAGAAAACTTGTACCGGCGAAGGGGTGTGAGTAATGGCAATCTCATTATTCGCACCTGCCGCTGATTTTAATTTCCTGCACACGATCCTCGCAGGCGCCGGGTTGACGACGCGATTTATTTGTGTAAATAAATATTATGCGCCATTCTTAAGCACCTACGTATGTGGAGATGCAAGCGCCGTGTGGGTGGTATGTTGAGGTTGTACCTACATATGTATATGTTTTTATATATGTAGTGTTGGCAGTTGTATTAAGTGGATTGCGGAACAACGTTTCGACAAACATTAATAAGAATGAGGTATCTAATTTATTAGAGAACTTATTGCCATAATAAGGCTTTCTCTCCTTGTCAACCTTTGGGTTAAAAAACCAATCAAATTAGGTAAAAAAAAACCTACAGATATAATGTAAATAATAATAAATCTATTCTCTAATTATTTCTATGTATACCATAGATGGAAAATGGATGAGACTAACTTAGAAGTGTGAATACTGGCGCAAGCAGTGAGAGGCCAATGAGTGAAGTCGGGCTGTCAATGACGATGATGACCTAATTATATAAATGCTTATTTACATTTTGAGCGGATTCTAACAAGAAAGCTTAAAAATAAATAAGGGGCGTCTTAATTTGTTAGGTTTCCTCTGAGTTTATAGAGAATATATTACGCGGTTGAGGTCTGAGTCTGATAAAAAGTCAATAGAGACCGTAAAAATATTTATTGATTAAAATATTCAATTATCATATGTATCATATTAAAGTATCATATAAATGACGTCTTGTCTTGCTCTTAAAGTAACATAATATTATATAGCATAACGCTTGTATTCCCCGAGTGGGTAGGCAGAGGTGAACACGACAGTGGAGGTCCATCGTAATAGGTGGTGAGCCTATTACCATCTACTGGGCACAATCTCAACCTTCATGCTGCTACTGAAAATTGCATGCTGCTACACCTCGTCGAATTGAACCCAAGACCGGACCCTAATGAGACAGTCCCTTAACGTAACTACATAAACACATTTGTAACAAGATAAAATTAGTTAATCAAGATAAAAAGCACGCCTGCCGTGTGTGAAGTTTATTGTTTTGTCAAAGTCAAAGTATGTATTGCTTTAATGTGTGCATAAATATGGTGTTACAAAATTGATAAAAGATCAACATGAAAGCTAGGGCACAGCAAAAATATTGAGGCATAAACATTAAAAAATATAATTATCATTTATTTCACTCCTTTTTGTGTACCATAGCTTCTTTATTTATTTTTTTAATCTCAGGATAGCCTTATGTTACCTGGGATTATGTAAGGATTCTATCGACACGCCATACATCTGGTTCACTCTAAGATTTATTTCTTGGTCTATATCAGAATAAACGCCATTGTTAATTTTAAGTTTATTTGCTAAACACACATACCCTATAAGTAAACTTTGACTTACTTCATGTTAACTTATGTTAGCAGTTTATTTATTAAGGGCTAAGAAAAATGTAACTACATCATAATAGTTTGTGTTAAGGATAATCCTTGGTACACGAAGAAGGTTTACCAAACGCTTTAGAGGTGCTAAATGCCGGTCGTAAAAGTGCTGACGTAAATAAGGCTTTACTTGTGTATCAAATTCGTGTATCCTGTATAAGAAATACTACGATAAGTTATGTGTATTACGATAATAAGGAAACATGTTTTGTATAAAGTATATTGGATTTTTTATGACTGCCTCGTTGATCTAGTGGTCGCAAGCGCGGCTGCTGAGCGTGGGGTTCGCTTACTAGGTCGGGCAAAGTGTTATTGGGTTTTTTCTGTTAGGAAATTCACTGTAGCAGCCCGTTGGCCATGGATGCAGTCAATGGATGGAATCCAGGCGTGATGATATATATCGGATTTATCGGGGGGCCTATGTCTAGCAGGGGACGTGTGACGGCTGATAAGATGATGGAATTAGATGTTTCATTTAATGTGTAAGTGTAAGTATAATTATATTTAAATAATTTGGATTTAATTCCTAGAATAACCAGGGAATATACAATTTGGAATTTATTTAAACTTAAGCAAAAAAAAGCTAGCCAGTAAAGTAATTAAAGAAGGAATATCGATTGATATCGGTACAAAAATTTCGTAAAATAAACCCAAAAGAGTAAAAATGACAAGAAATGTTAATTTAAAAATACCAATTAAAAACGCTACATTTTCCGAGTAATTTCAGTGCTATTGATCTCTGTAGCGATAAGCAATAACAAATGTATGAAACGAATCGCGTTCGAGTTAATTTTCGGCATCGAATAAATATTCATATTTCGATTGCGAAGTCTGATAACTGGGAAGTTCGACTCGATAATGTCAGCGAAAAGAGTATTTCCTGGAAACTTCCTGGACAGTATTTTAATGGCAAAGAAGCCTACTGGAATATTTGAACGTTTATATTGCTAGATTTTTTTTTCAATAATAGATGTAATACTTGTCACGGTTATGTTGAATATTGGCAGTGAATATTGTACAAAAGCATAAAAAAGTGATAAAATTAATTTGATTATTACATCATAATATAACATACATAGCACCACGCCTGTATTCCCCGAAAGGCTAGTCAGAGGTGTACACAGTTGAACACCTACATTTCACCCATGCTGTTATTAAGTCCCATGTAATAAGTGGTGAGCCTATTGCGATCTACCGGGCACTACACACATAACCAGCCCAGAAACGCCTCCTTGCAGAGTAAGGGCCTTTTCTTATACACAGAAGGCACGAGCATTGATCACCGCGCTAGCTTACTGCGGGTTGGTTATTTCAGACCATCACGGCAAGGTTTCCTCTCGATGTCTTAGATTAAGTAAGCCATATGGTGTCATCCCGTATGTCGTGGTGGTTCAGTGATTGTCCCACAGATAAAATACCTATGATAATAGTATTTTTTGTTAGTTGATGGTCATTATTATAAATGTGCAGGGTAATTGCGCAACTTGCTTACAATGGTCAAAGCTTTCAATTTGTGCTACAGTGTGCAGTGTACTCTAAAAATATAAATTCAATACCACGTCCTCGTTTACAAAGATTTATGCAATTATATTGTTGAACTGTCAAAATGGAAGCTATTGTTAATGCAGGCGAGTTGCGCAATTACTCTGCTGTCGTGGGTAATATAAATTTTCAAAATCTTCGATCGTTAATTTATTAATTCAAACCTTTAGCTTTATTTATTATTTCTTTAGAAATATTTCTTACCGATAGCCGAAGCTACAACAACAACATTGTTTGTTCCTAGCTCGAGACATAAAACAAGCCATAAAAATATGGCCACTACCCATTGCCTTTATGAAAACTCAAAGAAATATAGTATTGTAAAACAGAACGACCGCTCAAAAGTGTTTTGAAGTTGTGCAACTTTTCATTTCTTTTCACATACATTTACTTTGTAGGTAGTATTTTCGTAAAATATTGCAGCGACAAAAATATTCGGTTTTGTATGGAGAGCTAAGTTTTCTTCGAACTAACTGTTGTTTGCAACTTGTACAGGTGAAGGCGGCGAAAGTTGATTGGAAGTAGCTATAATGGAACGAAGTTGTTGTGCCCGTATCGTCGCCGACTGTACCTATTGTGTAGTTGTAATGAAATATGTATCAATACGAAAGAGTGTAGGTACCGAAGCTGCATTTTGCATTGCGGAAAAAACTGTGTTCGAAAATGGAAAATATGATTCGTGATCAATTTTATCTAATTTACATTTATCTGTTAGCTAAACAAACATGTCCATCAACTGTACTATCGTACTATTGTTTATGTAAACAAGTAACAACCAATCGATATTATCTCATTTGACATTCAAATCATGTAATTTTACGTCAATTTGGGAGATCACTCCCCGTATCCACAATGAACTCACATTTAGATGTACATTTAATAATCCACAAACTGTATCTATTCAGTGTAAAACGTCAGGAATTTAATTGAAAACTCATGTACCGTCCGATACAAGTTCCATCATAAAAACAATGAAAGCCAACAAAGTTATAGTTCAATATTCAGGCCGGGAGAGTTGATTTGCGCCAAACTATTTTTAATTTCCCGCAGGGCCTTCTCATTTATTAGTTTCGGGTCGTTCAGGGCGACATCTGCGCTCGACTTATACGTCGGCCGACAGATGGCGCTGCAAAACATAAAACGTTGGCACTAGCAAAAAATATGGACATACTTCAGCAATCAAATAGTCGGCACTGCCGTTTTTTGCTCGCACCGCCAGTAGCCAATAAAAATAGTTCGATTTATGTGACGCGATCACCATTCCGATGGTCCAGCAGTGTTTTTCATTACGCATTCTGCGCCTGCCAGTGATTTAATGAATTTAATTATATATTCCTTTGGCTGCCGTTACGGTTTATGATACTACAGATAGAGTGTGGTAATTAATGTTGTATTGCTTTTGGAGTACTCGTGAAAAAGAAGAATGTCCGAGTTGATTAAAAAAATTTAAAAAATACGAAGTATTATTTCACCAATCATTTTTTTTTAAACATTAATTCTTAAGATAACGATTCCTCTGCTTCGATATATACTGATCATTCAATTAAATCTTATGTCTGTCTACGATATATCGCATAACACATCGCACCTACGACGTTTTATTTGCTACGAAATCTTGCCTACAGAGCGCGGCCTCTTGGCTACGTTGTTTTTGCTACGAATGCTACGACATGTTGCCTACGAGATCTTGGCTACGCCGCTGTCTGTAAATCATTTCTACAATATCTCGACAATGCTCGAATCTTTGTTATTTTTGTCTTCAACATGAAATCATGTGAACAAAATTTTGAACAAACTTCTAACGAGTTAACCTTAGATGGATAATAATATGTTGCATTACTGTTTACGTATATGAAATCTTCGCAACGGTGATAATCTTATATATCTTGCCTATATCGGCTATACACTACATAGCCTTACTGCTAGCAACAGTCTACGTACGACATCATGAATATGTTCACGATGGAATCATATCTATAATGTTGTTGACAAAATTCTCAAACTCAAACTCAAACTCAAAATTTTTATTTGCTTTCCACAATGGTGTTTGAAGATGGTAAGTAAAATAATGTAGTACATCGTGGACCCTGTTGGGCACGCAAACATTAGGAGAGAGGAAGAACATTTGTAAGAAGGTACTTATAGCATTGGTAAGTAATTCTTTTTATTTATTAAAATATCTACATAAATAAATTATTTATTATATATGTAGTAGAATACCTATTTGCTATTCTTAATTTAATATTTATTGTAAGTATCTATAGTTTTTAATATATGTATTTATTATTTTTAATTATAATTATGTACTTACTTATTTATATTTAAAATTTTTACCTACCTATAATTTTAAGTAGGTACCTATCTAGATAAGCAAGTAATAATTGATAAAGATATATATGTAACATAGAAATAACATAGTGATATTTGTACTGTTTATATATTATTGTAGTCATACAATATCAATATTTATTTACTTATTTATTATATTGTATTATGTTATTATGTTAAGTTGGCATTTAATTTATAATACTTATCGAGGCATTTATATTATCTTTATTTATTATTATCATAAATTTTATGTTAGGATCCTTAAAATTTATCATTTAAATATTCATTTATGTGGTAATAGCCTTTTTGGAGTAATAATTTCTTTAATTTGTTTATGAATGTATTATCTTTGTCTTCCTTTTTAATATCTTCAGGTAGCTTATTATATATTTTTATAGACATAACATATGGACTAGATGAATGCATTTTCATTTTTGAGCTAGGTAGGTTTAATCTATTTTTATGTCTTAGAGCGTAGCGAGTTTGTATTTCTTCTCTTTTTGTGTAAAAATCTTTATGTTTTCTTACAAATTTACAAGTTTCTAGGATGTATATACTGGGGAGGGTTAGTATTTTTAGCTTTTGGAAATGGGGCTTGCATGTTTCAGTATTTTCAATGTTTACTAAAATTCTTATCAATTTCTTTTGCAGAATAAACAGGGTGGGTGCATCTGTGCTGTTTCCCCATAGGGTGACACCATAATTTAGCCATGCGGAGGCATAAGCGTAATATGTTGTAAGCGCGGTTTGTAAATTAGTGGTCTTTATTATTTCTCGGAGGGCATATGAGAATTTCGATAGTTTAGTTTTAATTTTCTGTATGTGAGATTTCCAGTTGACATGAGTATCTATATTTAAGCCAAGCAGAGTGAACTCTTGAACCATTTCTATTTTTGTGTTTTTATATTCAAAGTTTAAAGTGAGTGGTGATTTTTGTGGTGGGTGAAATGTCATTAATTTAGTTTTAGTATAGTTAATTTCTAGATTGTGTTCAGTCATCCAGTCTATCGTTTTATCTAATAAGTTTTTTAATGTTTCATTCAAGTTAATGTTATTATTATTTTTACAGGGAACTAATAGGGAAATGTCATCAGCAAACAGTACACAAGGTCCCTGGATATTGTTAGGGAGGTCGTTTATATAAACGAGAAATAGTAGGCACCCTATGACACTACCCTGTGGTATTGACGCATTGATGATTTCTACATCAGAACAAATATTTTGTATTTCGTTACTGTTATTATTAAAGAATTCAATCTCAACTTGGTGTTCCCTATTTTTTAAATAAGATGTAAACCACTCATGCGCTTTTCCTCGTATCCCTATTCTATGTAATTTATCTAACAGTAGTTTATACTGCACTCTGTCGTAGGCTTTCTTCATATCTAACAATATGCCAATTGCATATTCTTTGTTATTTATGATATTAAGTACCTCTTGCATGTATTTGTAGACGGCTAATGTAGTAGACCTATTTTTTCTAAAGCCATTTTGTGATTCATTTAATATTTTGTATTTTTCACAAAACGAGTAAACTCTATTGCACATTGCTTTCTCAAAGATTTTTGATGCTGTTGGTAATAAGGCTATTGGTCGGTAGTTATTGGGATCTGTTTTTGAGTTCTTTTTATAAATTGGTTTAATAATTGCTTTTTTTAACATGTCAGGGAAAGTCCCTTCCTCAAAAGATTGATTTATTAGTAAGTAAAAAGGCAGGGTTAATTCTTTTGCACACTGTCTAATTAGAAATGGTGGTAGTTCATCAACACCGCAGCTCTTTTTACTTTTTAGGCTTCTTATTAGGTCATATACTTCTTGAGGTTCTGCTGGTCGAAGGAACATAGTATTTTCAATGGATTGAGTGATATGAGTGCCATTGCGTATGCTTTTACCTGATTCGTGATTTTGACCTACATTCGCAAAGAAAGTGTTGAAGGTGTTTGCAACTAGTCGTGGGTCTGATATGTCCGCATCTATTTAAGACATATCTTGTATACTTCTAATTTCAAACATATTTTCAAACTCATCAGTTTCTCAGTTTGTTTGAAAAGGGTTTATTTCAATTAAAAAACATAAAGCAGGTAATTTATCTCATAACGTAGCGTGATCTAATCGTGTTGCAGATTGTGATACGTGTATAACGAGTTTCGTTAACCGTCACAATTAACAAAGTTTTCTAATTTAATTTATGCTCATAATAGACCGACACATTGTACGTGCGAGGTTGTTAAACTTTTCTTTGTATCGCCAATATTATTTCATTGGAAAAAAACTTCATTAATATATGTGTTGCAAAGTGTGGGTAATGTCAGAAATATCCTTTTTGTGTGGGATTTAGAGAAATATTTGTATATGTCCACGCATATATGCGTAACATTATGGATTTATAATTATGTACTATGGATGGAAATAATAATTTATTCAAATAGTAATTGAGTTGACAGCGCGGTTGGCGCAGTGGTCGAGAGATCGACTGCTGCGCTGCGTGTCGCAGGTTCGATTCCTGCACGGAGCAAATATTTGTGGATAAGATCTATGGATAATTGCTCCGGGTCTGGGTGTTTGTGTGCTTGTGAGATCATATATTTGTAAACGCACCCACGACACAGGAAGAAATTCCTAGTGTGGGGCAACGTTTTTTTAAGAAAAAAAAAAAAAAAATTACTAATTTTTAATTTAATTTAATTAGTTTGCGGTTCTCTCTATATGAGAATCGCACTCGGTGGTAAACAAGCATTCATCCCGCTTGGTACTAACACTAAGGGTATCACTCACGCGTCGATAACCTTCTAAGAGGAATCGTTGTGTTAGCAATATATGGGACAAAGAGCCCCCCCACTAACAATATAACGTTTCCTTAAGGAGCACTAATTATATTGCTCTTTAAGAACACAACACTACAAAAGAGCATTGTTATATGGCTTAAATTTTCTGTAAGGTGGTACCTTGTCTCCAATCAGGCTGCTTCTGGTTTTCTGAGTCTGTTAATCTGTTGTACTCCTGCGAAGTACTTCCACTTATAAACCACAGTAATTCTTATTATATAATCCATTGCTCTATCAAAATTCCAATTACAAAACATACTGCGATCATAGCCATCCATCGACGGCCCTCCATTCGAAAGTATCGCATAACCCTCGGCTCGGGCATACGGTGGCGGGCGTGTCGCCAAATGCCTGCTCATTTGGGTCAATGCGACCGATCGCATCGCGATACTAAAGCTGGAGAGATGTATGAACGGTTTTTAAGTGACTGTGTTGAAAGTGGGCTGATCTTGCTGTGGAGGAAAATACTGAAGGATTAGGTTATTTGGGGAGGTATGTTTTGGGAGTATTAAATGTAATGTTAACAACGAACACGATCTGATTATGAAGATGCTCCATTGTTGGGACATTTTGTATTCAGATATGATTAACACGAGTTGCTTCAATGATAAGATATTTTGTAAGTATTTTGGTGTGACACGGGGAACCTGGTCGGCAATTGTGTGAGTTTTTTATTGTTTAGTAATTTGTTGTCAAAAAATAACTCGTAGTTTAAAAAAATACTTACTAAGGTCTGTGTAGTATATTTTTAAATAAATCAAGCTAATTTCGTTTTATATTTGATCAAGTGACTATCTATGTCCCGATCCCATATTGATATAAATTCTCGTATAATTAGTTTACTGATAAGGGAGTTTGGCAAAAAAAAATACAATGCACTGTTTTGACTCAGTTGAATTGAACCCAAAGCCTAAAACGGGTACGTATTTATAGAAAAGTATCATTCAAACTTAAATTACTTGGTAATATAAGTAAATGCTATAAATATAGCCCTTTAAAAAGAAACCAGGTGGGCGTCTAAAAATAGAAAATCGAATGGTTTGCAGCCGCGGGCCGGACGTTAAGTGGGCTATTCGTAAGTTATAAATTCAATTTTAATTATAAGGAACTATGAGAAATGTTTTCTGATTACGTTTTTCCGTCGCACTTATATTTTAAAACCGACTGTTTGACCAAATGACATAACGGGTTTAGTAATTGGTTGAACCTGCGTGGAGTTTGGTTTTGGATAATCTAATGGATTTTTGGTATCCCTGTTAATTAAAAACTTTATAAGAAGGAAAGCTGCTAGAAATAAACATATTGATTATGAAACATATTTCTATGATTATAAAACATTTTTATTTTTTTCTTATTCTGTTCAGCTCTTCGTTAACTATTCTTGATCATTTATCAATTTTTAATACTTAAAGAAACAAAAAAGAATCCATAAAACTACACAAAGATAAATCTAGTTCATAATAAATGAAATATTCAATAAATTTATACAGCTCCCTCCTTTGAACATCTTTTAAAGTATCTCATTCGAAGAAACGGAATAATATTAAAATAAAATTCGCGGTTCAAACTGTAACAGGTACCTCAGGTGCAAACAGCCGATTACTATTGAAAATATTACCACAATTTACTCCTAAACACTGCCAAGGGAAATGGGGGTAAGCAGTACCCCTAGACCGATATTTGGAAGGTTATTTTAGTAAACCGGTTCGCATTAACTGTATTTATTATTCTTGATGCGGTCGTTCCATTGAATTGTTGGTTTTTGTGGTACAATTTAATTGTTATTAATAATGGTTTTGTGTACGGATTTTAAGGGATAATCATAAAGTATTTGTGAATTTATGTTGACATGTGTAATGTATTAACTATCGATCTATGTTTAAACACATCAGTAATTAATAAAATGTCTTTTAACCGGATTAATCGCGTGTATTATTGTTTTATGTTTCTCTATTATAATGTGTAGTGATCGCGAAAACCTAAGATATTACTATAAAATTATAAATTAATTTCCTTATAACATCTGTAGAAACACAAATGTAATTTTTTCTTAATATTTTTACTTCTAATCCTAAAACTTAAAAATATTACAATGTTAACTATTTAAGACTTGGTTCCTTGGTTTCAGATTTTTTCCTGTCTGTATATTGATGCAAATGTCAACTCTTTGTATCTTACTTAGTAACTTCTTTAGACAAAGTATGTATTTTATTTTCTTTAAAGCATTTATACCTACATTTTGCCCTGTTGCGTGTATGCAAATGTCGATATTTGACTCCTTCAATGTACGTAAGAAGATAGGCCGCGGATGTCTGCACGAAATTAAGTGTGTATCGATTTTCGGGGTTATATGGGGGAAACGGCCCGTTATGGCTTTAGAGGGTAAACGTAATGTATTTTTACTAAATATAGCTTTAGATGTGTTGTGTATTTTCTTCGATGAACTAAACACAACAGCTTTATATATGTTAAAAAGTAAATGGTATTAAAAGCTTTTGAATTTTCGAATAACGTTAGTGTAAAGTGATTGATTTTATTATCAAATAAGTAATTGTATAGATGAGGTTTGTTTATGGAGTTTAATATTGTGAGTAACTAATTAATGTGACCCATCCATCCAAGGACTGGCTTCTTCTCTTGTTTAAGGGTAGATGCAAGAGTGATTTAATTATTAATAAACACGGCACTGAATAGAATTTTGTATATTGTCAAAAATTCATCGCAATGTTACGAAATAATTGTGTATTTTTTTATTGCAAGTGCAGCAACGCTAATCTGCGGTCAGTGTGCTCTTGGCTCTACAAAAAATAAATCCTGTCAATTGACAGACTGAAATGCCTGCGGCCTTACTATATATAATAATTTTATTGTTAGCTGAAACAAAATTTTACGTCCACAATTCTATTTTATATACGAATAGTTATACAATACCACAAAGTTTCACATACAATGGTCACTCGAAAAAAATATTGGATAGGCGCACTAACAAAAAATATGAATGAATCGAAAATCGATATAATGTGTATGTCGTGGGGGCGGAAGCGGATGTGGCGCCATAAATCCGCTGTTCGAGTCCGCCCAGCGAACTTCCGGGTGGAAAATGTGCGCCCGCCCCACTACCGGGCCATTTTGGTACGAAGGCTTTTTCGTGGTTTCAGCTTTTATGTCTAGTTATACTGCTACAATGGGCAATGAAATAACTTTTTAGGGGCGTTTAGTTGGGCTTCTGCCTGTAACGTGGTATGGATACTCCATAGATGGATATCTGTATGAGGGTTGGCAGTATTGTTGATTTTTCGGCTTCAATGTCAAGTGCGGACAGCGCTGTGAATGCGATCTCTTTGAATAAATATAAATATTAGTTTGTGTTTGATTTCACAATGTTATAAGTCACATTGAGTTAGTGTATTTTGTTTATCAAGATCTCTGTTTGTTTGTAGCTGACCTTGAAAACTTGTTTATTGCAATATCTCTCATATTGCGATAAACATGTTTTGATGGTGTGCTATGAGTCGTAGCCTGACATCCTTTTAATTGTTGATCTAACAGGCTATGATAATAATAGATATGATGATGTCAATAAGACTGCAGTTGCTACATGTAAGATGGGAAACAATGGTCGTGCGTTTGCTCAAGAAAATACGATTTGCAATTTATAAATCGTTTTTTTCCACTCATATGTTTAACTTGGCTTATGATTTGTTCAACAAACTACCGACATGTTTCCAATGTTTTATTACTAATCGTTAATATGATTTTCAATGTTTCATTACTAATCGAAATTTCGCGACATCAATTACTGATACTTCATCTTCTTGCCTCGTATGTTTAATTCGGTTTCAGAGTCGTCAAGTCATCGGAAGCTCTAAAAACCGAAGATATGTTACATTGTAAAGCAATTTATGTCAGTAGCCGATCCGCCAAAATAAACAAAGTAAATTTTTTGAAATAAGCACAAGACCCGACTTCGAGACTATACCTACAAGTACAAATTTAAACTACTCATCAAAACTTTTGCTGAAGGGAACCACAAACTTAAACGACATCTGTGTATATATCTTTTGGTTGATAAAAAAAAAGCGCTGAATCAATTTCGATAAAATTTCTATGGGACCACGTCTGAAGTATGACCTACCAAACAAAGAATTATCAAAATCAATTCACAATTGGCTGAACTATCGCGTAGCAAACATACAAAATAAAAAATATACAGTCGAATTGAGATCCTCCTCCTTTTTCAAGTCGGTTAAAAATAACGATCACCGACTGACAGTGACTTTGCACTGTCAGTCGTTGTCGTTTCATAACCACAAAGTATGTTTATCGATCAGAGATTGCAACGGGTCAAGAGTTTTTTATCGATACTAATACTTCTACTAACACTAGTCTTCTTCTTCGTGTGGTTGATAAACGACCTAGCGTCAGAGTTTAAACCACCCGTAGGTCTCTGACATGGCTTTAGATCGAGAACATCTCTCAGGCGTGCTGGTTTCCTCACGAAGTGTTCCATCACCGTTTTAAGCGAGTGATAATTAATTTCTAATACGCACATGACTCGAAAAGTCAGTGGTGCGTTCCTTGGATTCGAACTTGCGACCTTTGACTTGCCAGTCCAACGGTCATACCACTAGGCTATCACTGCTCTGTTAATACTAGTAGAAAACGTTAAATCTTTCAAACGCATAAAAGCGCACTCTAAAGTTATAAATTTTTGTGAATAGAAAAATATGGTCGTGAGCAGGTTTTAAACCTGTACGACATTGTATTAATAGCAAAGTTAGTCGTGTCGGTTCGGTCACCTGTATAGGAACTGAATAGATAGAAATCACGTCACCAAAAGACGTTTTAAAATGTAGAAGAATTTGGGTTAGGGAGCAGAGGTCTCGTAGGCTCAGTTGGCAGAGCACCGGGAGTATTTATCCAGGAGACACAGGTTTGAATCCTGCTAACCACCGTATTTCTCTATCCACAAACAATTATAACGTTTAACTCAACTTATTCAACTGGAAAATAACCTTGATACGACTACACTGTGTACATTACAAAAGAACTTTTAATGTCCTCTCCAAACATTGTATGGCTTTCGACTTAACTGTTTGATAACGTTCCCAGCGAACGAAGATTGATTCGGCTGTGATGCCGCGCCATCCATCACTCGCTTCGTAAACACGCCTCTTACTTGACAATACCAATAAGTGTCAATGTATTCTATAAATAACTAAAATGTCGTTCGATGTATGAGACTGGGTTCGTGTATTGAATGCTAAGGTATGTTCCTTTTAGTTTTGTGCAGATGTAATTTATATGATAAAAAGTCCAACATGGTTTGTCTTGTTAAATAAAGTGATGCGTTTATTTTATAAACAGTGCTCTTTGAGACCATATTTGGGACTTAAAAGACTGTGGTGTGCGATACGTGTACATTATTTATATTAAATTTGTTTTTCTGGCTAAAGAAAGAAGGAAAGAAAAAGATTTTATTTGGCACAGCAGGGGCCCAGAACATTGTCGCCTTAAGATTAAACTTAAAATTAAATTATTCTAAAATTAAGCAGCTAATGTTAGGACAATGTACTCTGCGGCCGCACCAAATGGGCCCATGTTCAGCATTAATGCCAGGCAACTAGTGCCTGGCGCTGGTTTTCAACTGAGCCTTGATGTACGGCTACTAATAGTAGTTGTTGGTTGCTCACCAAAAAACACATCAGAAGTCAGAAGAACACATCTGAATTCAGAAGCCTATACTTACCGCTGATACTGAATACGAATCAGCAAAAATAGTACCTTTTTTTTTTTCTTTTTCTTAATTTTTAGAGCTTGGCTCTTCTCGGTGGAACAACCGCCATTGCTCTCTATCCTCTGCTTTCATTTTGACCTTTTGATACGACTCGACTCCTACTTTCTTCTTCACTTGTTGTATAAAGCTTCGTCGTGGTCTTTACTTCTTCTGTTTCCCTCTATTTTTCCTTCTTAAAGAAATTGTCGTGTCGTATTTTATTATTGCGATTGTTTTTTTTTTGTAAATTAACAAATTTGCCCGTGTGCTGCGCGTGTCGAAAACTAACCCGTGCAAAACCACCACAAAAGTAGGTATAGGAATTTGCCGTCCTTTAACAATGCCAAGAACAGAGCCGTTCGAAAAACTCGGTTAGAGGCCAGTGGTTGAGTGATCGGCTGCTGTGCCGCGAATCACGACGTCAATTCTCACACGGAACGAGTATTTATATGTTTTAAAGATAATTGTTCCGGGTATGAGTGTGTCTGCATAGTTGATCTAGTGGTCTCAAGCGTGACTGCTCAGTATGAGGTTGTGGGCTCGATTACGAGGAAAGGCAAGTGTTATTGGGTTCTTCCATTAGGAAATTCTCAGTAGCATTCCGGAGTGTTGATTAGTGCCCGGTAGATGGCAATATATTCACCACCTATTACATGGGACTTATTAACAGCATTGGTGAAATGTGGGTGTACAACCGTGTACATCCCTGCATACCTTTTCGGGGAATGTAGGCTATGTTATGTTTATGAGTGTGTGTGCATGTGAGATTTGTGTCTGTAAGCGCACATACGTTTCAGGAGAAACTCCTTAAGTGGAATAAAAATATGTATACATCTCTCTTTCATCGATTATATTGACTTCCTGTACACGTATAATATTGTCCATCTTCGAATTCATCGTGAGTTCGCAACAAGGCGTCCATCACGCAAGTTTGAGACAAGGGTGTGTTCAGATACAGTTAGTATTCGGGCCTAATGGAAGGAACAAAAGGCTCTCTTGACGCGGGCGGCAAAGGCGTGTGAACAAATGTGTTGCAACATATGTGAGGAGCCTCGTTTACAAGGGACACTCACTTGACTGCAAAACTTGTGGAATGTGTTGGCCGATTTGATTTGATAGTCTTATTTTGACTCGGATCTGTGTGTTTGTATTAGATTGTTGTAAGTTTACCTAACTATTATGCAAAATATCAGCAGATAAATGATTATATTATTCAGTGAAATAGAGAAAAGCTAGGCGTTAGACAAGAGACTGCCACTAAAAACGACCAGATGAAAAATATTGAAATTCCCCAATAAAAACTGTATACGTTTCCCCGACACCTCAGACACGTAACAATAACTGCCAATTGTAACCAACCTCTATTCGCTATCCTATCTCCAATAAACTTTTATTTGCATGCACTGCGAGGTACCAGGACATAAATATAAAGACCGCGCACTCGCCTGCCGCCGCAATCACAACGCGCCCGCACTGCCTAGGGCCGTTGCGTATCTGTAATTCCCATCTCTTGGTACAAAGCCCCGTTGATTACGGCGCAACCCGCGGGCGACGCAGTCTGCCGTCTGAACGCAGCCTAATGCGTCTCCCCGCCCCTTGCGAACACTGCCTTTTTATTCCGCGATCAATGGGGGTGTCAGATAGATAGGGCTTCGTGAAATTTGTTCAGAATTCCAGCTAGTGTGTTTAATGTGAGGTTTGGGTTCGTTTGTTGATTGAAAGGTATGCAGTGTTTGATCTCGAGAATGGCCCTGGTTTTTAGGCTTGGTATTTCGAATGGTTTTTAAATTGGAGGTTACTGTGTCTTGCATTTTTGCTGGCCTCGTAAGTTCTTTTATTCACTGTGTTTTCACACTAGCAAAATCATCTGTATCAATTTCACAGACACATATACCCAAAACCCGAATCAAATTTATACTCGTATGTAGTTCATATAAATATTTGTTCCTTGCGGGAATCGAGTCCGCGACACGCGTTTCAGTAGCCGATTCGACTCGGCGCAGCGCTGACCATGTCGTCAAAATGTGAGCATATTTGAGAAGATTTTGGTATTATCGTTAATGGTCAAAACCATTAATGATAATACCAAAATCTTCTATAACGTTTCAATGATTCAAGTGATGGGACTATTTCTTAGTTATAAAGTTGAAATAAATACTAAAGTACGTAAGTCTACAACTTCGTATTATTTGCAAACAGGATACAATATCTACAGTCTGCCTACATACATAATTATATACTTAATAAATGATATAGCACTTTGAGCAATTCTCTATGTATCTAAATATATATATAATAAGACCAAAATCACAAGCAATTAAACATTTCTGATTCAATTTTAACTTCAATCATTTAACTATGTGAGTAGTACTTGAATCTTAAAGTTATATAACAATTCTATTTGTGGCTAAATTAGTTTTTCGAATCTAATTTCGGAGTGCGAAACTTATTTCTTTAATAGAAGTTTCTTGAGATGCGAGTGCAAAATTATGTTTAATTCGCAGCTCGCTATTTTGTGAAAGCAGCAGTCTCTCTGAATGAAATAATAAAACATATCCAGCAAAGTGGTAGACGAAACTCATACTCAAACTATTGAGACTTTGATGGAATAATAGGTATCTTGTTTGCCCGTTTCAGCTGTCATTTTAGTATTTTAGATGTATTTTAAGAACAAGAAAAGGCCATTAGCTATTTGTTCAAAGTAAAGGACGAACAATGATGATAGACGACAAAAGACTATTTTAGCGCATGATAAACCACTTGGTTCTTTGGTTATTATCACTTCCGTGAAACAAAACGTGGTGATGTGGTGAGATTTTGCTTTAACATAGACAGTGTATTGCCTAACCCTTCAAGCTTCACGAAACCAGCTTCAAGTATAATTGCCTCTCAAAAATCCTTACGAATTCCAGAATATTATCCCACATTTTCATCTAGAAAATTCTTGGATTTTCGTAAATACCTCATTTTTATATCACAATAGCAACGTGCGTTTAACTTGTAAGACCGTCTTAATATTAAATAGCCTCGGTTTACATAAGGGAATTTATGCCTCTGACCGCGAGATGTTATGGACGTCTGAAGGGCAGCATGTGTGACCTCCATAATATTTTTATGTTATTTTAACTTTGGCCATAACGGGTTATGTACTGCCCAGTTTTATTTAACCTCTGTATATAAGTAAGTCGTTATGATATCGGGGTCAGTGTGTATTGGTTATGTGTTGCCATGTATCCTTTCGAGTATGTCATCGTCAAAGTATATATTATTAAAGGTTCACTTAATGTATACATATTGATAAAATGTTATGTGATGTAAATTTAAGAGTGCCTACTAGGTTACGATCAATTTATAAAAATTGCGTTAGTTATAAGTTATAGGCTATATATTTGTTTATACAGGCCACCCTGGTTTTGTGTTGTTTTGTCTATTGTCGTGTCCCATTAGAACCATCCCTCCACAATTTAATTACGAATACCAATTTTAGTTTCATTCCACGACAGTCATTAATATTGTCTTTATTGTCATGTTTTTGTTTACTAATGAAAGTACCGTGGGTTTGTTTAGTCACTGTTTGGTATACGTCGCCACTATCCCTTGATGGATGACCCTCGGACGGTATCAATCTTCGTTGGAATCAAGCCATTGTCTTCGTAACTGGTTCGCGAAAACCGAACTTGAATATTGCTTCGGGAATGTAGTGAAGGAAGAGTGTAGGTAATGATTTATCTATAAATGAAAACGAATGTAGTGATTGTGACTAATATTATTTATAAAAGGTTATATATAAAACAAAATTTCAGGAATGCTTCTAACAGATCGATGGCTAGTATTGAAAATGTGAGATGTGCAGCACCACTAATCTGAGCTTTAGAGATCACACGCCACAGATACAACATACAACAGCATCACGCTGGTATTCCCCGAAAGGGTAGGTAGAGGTTTATACAAATTGTACACCCACATTTTACCAATGCTATTATTAGGTCCCATGTAATAAATAGGTTCGGGCACAATACCAAACTCCGGGATACTACTGAGAATTTCCTAACAGCATAACCAAATAACAGTTTGCACGACATGGGAATCACACCCAAGACATCATGCTCAGTAGTCGCGCTTGGGACCAGTAGACCAACAAGGCAATTAGATCTCTAGGGATTTAAAATGTATTAGAAAATACCAAACACAGTTAGAGATTCAGATTTGAATAATTATAAAAAGACATTATTTCGATTTTTATTAGACAAATGTTATTATAGTTTAAAAGATTATCTTAACGATGTTAACGAGTAGTACCTTTAAACGAGTAATTCTTGTATATATATATATATATATATATATATAATCTGAATCTCGGAAACGACTCCAACGATTTTCATGAAATTTAGTATGCAGGGGGTTTCGGGGGCGATAAATCGATCTAGCTAGTTTCATTTTTAGAAAACGTCGTTTCACCAAAAAGATACCGAGCAAAGCTCAGTCATTCAGGTACTATAGGATTAAATGTTGCACTGACATGTAAAATTAGAAATGAGATATTCCTGAATACTGATATAGTTACTATTAATTGAATTTATAATTGATTGTGCCTTTTTATTTAACGATGTCCCTACTTAATGTTTTATAGTGTTTAAAAAAAATATGCCTTTATGGCGGGTCATAGCTGTGTACAATTTCGAAAACATGTAATTTTTTTTTATTATCTATGTTCCACAGGAGACTATTTGTATTTGTATTGTATATTGTAAGATATATTTTACTTACGCAAGTCTTATTGTTTAATCTAAGACTATCTCATTCAACTAAACTCTGGGTTTGTGCAAACCACTTGCGCGGTCATCCATAACATAGCGATTACTAATTCCTTTAGCCACATTAAGTTTGGAGTTTGTGGCAATATTCTCCTACGACCCCTTCATAATCTCATTGTAAAGGTTTATCAGGAGGGACTGAGGTTGTAGGTAATAATTTATACTATTTGTAAGACCTAGATATATGTATATAGGTATGCACTAGGTACGTCATTGGATAATAAACGCATTATATATCTATCTATCTATAGTGATACTTTTTATAAATTTTTATGTATTAGATAATTATGGTTATGGTTATTTGAAAATAAATAAGTAATAATAAATAAATTCTTTATTGTGTTAACTGTATTGTATTTTTGTTTAAAAAAAATATGTTGTCCTCGTTTTGTGCTCCGCCGCAGTCGGCTAAAAAGAAAATCTATCAGTCTCTTCCATCTTTAGGAGATTGCATTTCCAATGTCCATCGAGCGGAATTATTTTCAAGAGTAAGCCCAAAGATCATCTATGGTACGATGTAATATATTTTTATACGCTCATTTGTTTTTGTGTACAATGAAGATTATTTGTATCATATTTTTAATATTTGACACAACATCACAGCATCACGCCTGTTTCCCCCAAGGGGTAGGCAGAGGTATACACTATTGTACACCCACATCTCACCGATGCAGTTATTAAGTCCCATGTAAGTGGTGAGCTTATTGCCATCAACCAGTTCCATACTCCGGGCTGTTACTGAGAATTTTCCAACAGATAAACTCGATAGCACTTTGTCCGACCCGGGAATCGAACTTAGGACCTCGATGCTCGATAGTCGTCCTTTTGACCACCAGATCACTGAGGCAGTTGACCACCAGACCTTTACAGCAGTTTATTTTTATGTTTGAGACGTAAAAATCGAGGATAATATAAGTAAAATACATTGAAAATGAGAGTGCACTTAAACTATCAGATGAAAGCAAGAAACGCCGCGGGTTAGACATAGGCGTAACAAAAGAAACGTTTTTAGCCGAAGATATTTTAATGTACGCAGCTGTGGTTTCCCATGGGCTATGGAGGGCGATGGGAAGCTCGTCGGGGCTATGATGAATATCCAATATTAGGATTATTTTAATATGGAGGGATTGTGTTAGTACGGTTAGGTACTACTTACGTGATTGATTATGAGTGTGTGCATAATAGGTTTGAGAAAAAAAGTTTACGTTGTTATGTCTATGTGTTAAATGTGTCTGGTTTAGTGGCTCCGTGCGCGACTGCTGAGGATGAGGCCCTGGGTTCAATTCCCAAGTAGGACAAAGTATTACTGAGTTTTTAGAAAATTCTCAGTAGCAGCCAGGCGTTTGGAATTGTACCCGGTTGATGGCAATAGGCTCACCATCTATTACATAGGACTTGATAACAGTATTGGTGAAATGTTAATGTACAATTGTGAATATCCCCTCAGGGAATACAGGCGTGATGCTATGTGATTTGTGTCTTCTGAAATACTGTGACGCTAAAAACGGTAATGATTGATCTCATCAACTAGGTTGATATATTTTGCTAGTAATCTTGCGCCGTTACAAAGTTGCTCTACTAATTTTACTAATCATAATTTAATTCCAGGAACTAGGTAACACTTAAAAACAGTAATAAGGGTACGATCACCAAGTTAAAGAGAATTTGAGAATTGATAACAGATATAAATAAATAGCGGATAAAATAGACCGCCTGAAGAATTTATACGGGAGGTGCAGGTTCGAATCCTGCTCACGACCGTATTTTTATTTCCACAAAAATGTATAACGAACAAACTTTTTCTGATCACAAATTCACAGGTCAAGTTAAATGGATGACATCCTTAACTCCGCGAACTCTGTGGATTGTTTATTGAAATGAGAGCTTTTCATTTGATCCAATTATTTTGAAGACCTCCGAACCGACTAATTGATTTACATAGTTAGAGATGGGGAAGTGAAACAATTATTATTTTGTGTTCCAACGTTTGTTTCAGTCTGCGGTTATAATACCGGTTCGTTATGAATTTGAGTTTTAGACTCTTTGTTATGATACCGACGTTTTAATGTTGAAGTATATTAATTGGTGAACCCGAAACCTCAAACGATAGGTTTTGTTAGTGTTTTTTGTGCTCATTATGTATGTTATTGTATTAATGAGGGCGAGGTATACACACAATTCTAAATTCGTATATCTGAAAAAGACTAAAGTTGAGGATGTCGGTATCCGTATCATAAAACTCAAACGGCGTTGTGCAGGACACGTGGTTCGGTGTGCTGACGGCAGGTGGAGTAGATCCCTGACGCCATGGGGGGTGAAAGTAGGTACACGGAGTGTAGGAAGACCAATGGCACGATGGGTCGACTATACAGGCTGTGGTTTTGAACAGTGGCCATATTGTAGGAACATATACAGCAACAAGTTATATGTTGTATAAAAATAATTAAAACAATAATAGCCAAGAGGTCAACGTCCTATTCATCTCGTAACAGCTGACGCTTCTCTGTGAAATTTTTGTATACGGCCTTTGTCGGCGCGCGGTGCCGTCCTTGTGCCTACTGCGCGCGACGCGGCGATAGCTATGACACGACGTATACGCAAAAAACAGTAAAACTGTAAAATTTATTCGATTTTCTAAGGTATACTTTTTTTAATTGTTTTGTAATCACTTACACCTATATACCACCTCCTTCAATTTGGCCACTGTCTAGAACCAAAGCCTGTATAGTCAGGTTCTTAGGAAACCTGGACAAGAATGGTGCAAAGAGGGATGAATGGTGTAGAAGGGAGGAAACTTATTTAAATTCAAATAATGTATATGTTTGGATGCATGCTGTGTGCGTTCGCGCGCATGTGTCTGAGGCTGTTGCGATATAAACAAAGAAAGTGTATCATTAGGGGTCTTAAGACCCTGTGGGACCTCGGTAAAGTTTACAGAAGAACCGTGAGATTTTTAGTCGGTAGGAGTCCGGCACAAAGTCCAGGACGAATTTTCCATACTAAAAAAACGGGTTTTAAGGCGAACTAACCAAATTGAACTAATTTCTGCGTTATAAGAAGGTTTATGAAAGAAAAACGTTATAAAGAGTTCACACTGTATTTTGAAACTTGACATCTAACAACGAGAACGATGTAATTTATACATCGTGTATAGTTGGTAATGTAACACTATATGTTACGTTATCTCTGACCATCACCCTACTTTCTCACGCGTGGACTGTTCTAATTGATACCTAGGGGTGACTTGCAACTGGTTCGTTGATATGTATTGTTAATTAAAGTATTAAAATAGGTTTTTTCTCTATTCTTAGTTTGCTCGTTATGACGAATACGTCACTATGTAGTGTTACAAATAAATTTAACAATTATATATAATTAAATTGTAGCACATTATGCTGGTAGCACATGTATTTAAAAACAAACGTACCAATGTCATGCTATCAAGTTGAAATATTAACTGTGTTTTAACCCAAATCCAACCATATTAGTCAATTAAATATGAATGCTATTTGATAAGAGAGTAGTTCACGACTATAATTTCGGAAAAAAAACGTGATGTTCTACGGAAGAAATTCTCAAAAAACACCTATAAAGTGGTTTCACTACAAAATCTGTATACTTCACACCAAAAAACAAAACAAATATAACCACAATGCCGCAAGTAAAAAAAAAAAATAGTATGCAGAAATATGTGGTTTTATTTCTGTGGTAGGTACTGAATTTTAAATAACAAGGTAACATAAATATATGACTGAATTATTTTCGTTATAAAACCTCCCGAAACATTTCATTTTATTATTTCCGTGTTTAATCAAACAAAAATACATTTTATACACCATCCATTCGTTTCATACAACAGTGCGACCATATTTATGGATCACACTAGTTTTCTATACACGGGTTTTCACTCAAAGCGTTAGAGCGCCCGAGGCATGCACGTATTTCCTAGTGTCTCATAGTGCCTAGTGTTTAGTGCCTTGTCCGGGTTGTGCCTTGTCCGGGCTTGTGCCTTGTCCGGCTTGTGGCTAGTGTCCGGCTGGACAAAGTGCGCTGCGGGCGGTTTTGTAACTGTTAATGAAGTTTGGAAGAGTAAAAATTTTGTGTATAATTATTATGGGTTGCAGATTGGAAGTAACATATTTTGTGTAGAAATATTGCGTTGTCATTAGTTCAAACCGTACTCGTTATACCATCGAAATGTCCAATTATGCTCCTAGACCACGGATCTTAAAAAAATACGGACGGAGCATTGCGTACGACATGTGAGAAGCATGCCAATTGGATGACTCAATTTCGTTTGTCATACACGAGCTAATCGCATACAAATACTTCAAACTCATCCACTCAGCACCAGTATGCTACGTGTGCGTAATCTATGCTTGCAAGGCAAGGTTACATTCATATTTTTTTCCGATCCGTGTGCCAATAGATAAAAAGCAAATAACATGTTTGTTTCCAAGACAGTGTTTATTAAAACACTTTAGAGCCTTTGCAGACTTGCTACTTTAAGCTATGGCGATCAACGATTTAATCGCTTTTCGGAAAGTCAGCAGTAAAGAAACGCTGAAACAAGGGTTTTGTTTATTTCCTGCAACTTAAGCAAAGAGTTACCAAAGCGTGATGGAGTATTGATGCCGTCACCAAATCCAAATTTTTAAAGATAAAGCTCTAATTACATAAAATCTTGTATTCCCCGAAGAGGTAGGCTGAATATACACAGTTGTACACCCACACTTCATCAATGTTGTTATTAGGTCCCATGAATGCGAACCTATTGTCATCAACCAGGCATAATTCCACTCACTATTGAAAATTAATTACCAGAAAAACCCAACAACGATTTGTCCTGGGAATCGAACCCAAGACAACAGCCGCAGCCACGCTTGCGACCACTAGACCAATGAGGCAGTTATAATAATTACAGTCGTTATTTCGTATTACATTTGAAGAAATACAATCTAAAAATAAATGGAAAGCAAAACTGGTTTAAACTTTGTAATCGTACTACTACAAGTATAATTAGGTTATTATAAAAGTATATTTATTTCTAGACGAAACATAATAGGACCGTCAATCATTTTAATAAAGAACAATAAAGTTCATAACGAAAGCCGCAGATGGTTTTTTATAGCTCCCGATTTATCGTCCACCGATTTGCTTTTCAAATGTTGTATCATATCTCGAGTATTCAGTCAGACTGTATATCATTCTTTATAAGACACATAGTTCTGCTTAAGAATGTTTTAGTACTAATTTAATTATCATATACATAGTATATTCTTTAAAAGGTTAGGCATATAATATTGTATAGCAATATTCTATCCATGGAATTCAGAATCATGTTGTATCTACTTGAGTCTATAGCATATTATCGGACACAATTCCAAAGTCCGCCCGGACTTAAGAATTTTTCTAAGGAGACTTTTCTAACAGAAAATACCAGCAACAGTTTTCTCAACCCGAGAATCGAATCCTCACGCTTAACAGCCGTTCCTGCTGCCATTGGAGAAGTAATTTTCACTGACTTTTTATCGTCCACCGATTGTCGGTCGTGTGCAAGAGGCCTTCATCGCGCTCTTTAGTATTCGTACTATAGATACAGGCACTTGATACACTTACGTTATCAATTTCAAAGCGTATAATTGGGCATTGTAGTCGTCTAGACAGAAATATGGATCAGTGAAATATAAAAAAAATGCTTTATTTTAGTTTTTATGATATCTATAACTATGTATTTATGAGATTAATAGTGAACGAAGAGATAAAATATTTGTTTTAGTATGTTCATCGTCGACTTTTAGTGTCTGCGTAAAATGGAATATTAACACTGTATAGTTATGTTAAGTCGTAAAGTTCAAGATTACTACTAACTCTTACCATAAAAGTGACTAAAATCTTAGCTTTTCCATTACTTATGCTTTTAGAGAACTTGAAAACAACGAGTTGACTCGCCCCAGCCTCACACGGCAATCTTTTTAGTTATACGTAAAATTATTTGCCTATTTCATGGCGGTTATTTACTTCAAGGTATTCATTAATCTATACGAAAATATCTTTCAAAATTACCATAAATAACAGTCACCTGTAAATGACCTATAACATCCCCTGTGAACACTATCGCAATACTGTTTATTACCCAAATATCATAACATATTTTTTTTTGTATCGTATAGTAGCAGTGGCGTGCATTGCATATAGGCAAATAAGCAGTGCTTTTCTCAAAAGAATTACCTCAATGCAACCTATATCACAGTTTACTATATCCGTATATTATATACAGATAGATAAACGATGTATATTAAACAGATGTAAAAAACTGTGATATAGGTTGCATTTAGATAATTCTTTTCAAGTAGGCGCTGCTTATTTGCCTATATGCAATGCACGCCACTGTATAGTAGTAGTATTCGTATATAACCGTAGCGTGTTTCCCCTACTGTTAGGAATAGGCCTCTCCATGCTTGTACTACTCTCCTCGATGATTTGCCAGCCCCATCCTAGTTTTCATCACGAAGTTAACGAGATCGTTGATCGTTCAGTAATTACAGATAAGAATTGTACATTGATAGCGAGAAAATCTTCCTTTCCAATCTATTTTTCAACTGTTTTGCTGTATATTCTTGTATGTGACAGAATAAACAGTTTTTTTTTCTTTTCTTTCTCTCTCTCATACCACTGACTTATCGTAGTCACATGCATATCATAATTAATGAACACTAGCTTAAAATGGTGAACAAAAATATGGAGACCATACACCCATCCACCATCACACTTGAGAGAAGTGGGAGATATTTTCAAAAGTGTTCAACGCCATATCAGAGACCTATGGCTAGTTTTTACTGTGATAGGTTGTTTATCAACCACACCATAAGAAGAAGATTATGCATGTAGTGAATAGGCGAGGTGGTTAATACTGGCACACTTTCTACATTCGGTTCAATCACCAGAGGTAATATTGTAAGTATGAACGTGTCTATTGCATTGGAAGATTTTCGAATGTCTCTCTCACACTTAAGAGATGTTCAAAATGATTACATAATGATTTTATACCTACAATACGAAGGTGTTGAGCTTTTAAAACTAATATTCCTATTACTGCTACAAAATGATAATACTAGTATTACTGGTTCCGTTGAAACCGCATAATTGTCCCTTTAAACCCATAAACTATGGACGCCACCAAATGTAATTCAAGCACATGTTATCCCGATCACTATTAACGTCCGAATTATTTATTCACAAAGGCGAAATTTTAGCCGGCATAATCCAGACGGGCGATAATGGCATGCGTCTGCGACTTGTTCGTTGCATTTGTAATGCATGGCCCCTCACTGCAACTTACGGCATTAGACTTGCAGATATTTTGTCGCTGTCGGAAACGACTTCTGAAATACGGCCGCCGGTTGAAGTCTTATTTATTACTTTTAGGCCGCGGTCGGATGTTTGTGTATGAGTGGTGGGCGTTTCACGGTCAGGTATGTTATGGTTTGCATGTGTGTAAGTCCTGATATTCTATAGTTGGTTTGATCAACAAATTTTGATAGATGCCCAAGGTTATTAGATATCGTTTTGTCACTAAAAGCTACAAAGAAGAAATGTTGATAAATTAAATTTGTAGATAATAATTAAACATTTGCATTCTTTTAACTATTAGGATTATGTCAAAACACATGGTGTCAGTTTTGTAGGACCAATCGTTTAAGTCTTGTATGATGAAAACCATGGTCACTGTCAAAGAATACGTAGACCGTTTCCTTCAAGAGAAGAGAAAGGATTATCATGCAGCTAGTTGCATCAAATTTGTTGGGATTGTCTTATCATGCAGTTATTTTGTTATTATGCTTAACATTCTATTTTTTAAAGTTATTATATTAAATGGAAAAAGAATACGGTCGCGAACAGGATTCGAACCTGCGCCTCCCGGATGAATACTCCAGGCGCTCTGACCACTAAGCCATCTCGACCTCTCCTCACCACCGCGAATTCTTCTTCCATATTTTAACACGTCTTATGGCGACGTCATTGCTATCAATTCAGTCCTTATACAAGTGACCGAACCGACACGACTAACTTTGCAGTTAATACAATGTCGTAAAGAATGCAATTACCTTAATAATTCAAGATAATTCGCTAAGCATGCGTTAATGCTTTTCAAAGATTTAACTTGAATTCTATTTTTTATTTAACATTAAAATGAACATTTAAAATGCGACGTTATAGCATCTGACAATATCTCAATTTACGCCACTAATGGTCATTGCTACGACATTTTTTCCATAAGGCCGATACAAGCGCGATCATTACAAGTTTTTCGGATTGTCCCACAAGGGTTTTCCTTATCTTGTCCTTTATTTCCCCCATAATTACAGCTGGATAGATTTAGCTGTAATGTACAATGGTTTTTGTTTATTTTCACTTGAACAATTACTTTTTGTGGTATCTTTTGTCGGAAGTATAGCGGCTGTGTTTGTGGCATTGTGTTTGTAATCAGTTACTGGTATAGTAATCAGGGTTGGAGTGGTGAAAAATCTGAAATGATTACGAAATCAGGACTGCTTTGTTTTGTTTTAGGTATTAGAACATTCTCAGATGTCTTCAGTGGAGTTTTAATTAATTTTGTTTCATACCTAGGCTCGGTTGCACCAACATAACTATAACCGTAATTGACGTGTTACTTAAAACAGTTATTCTTCTTCGATGTAATATAATAACTTTAGAGTTCGTTAAGCATCCGTTAATGCTTTTCAAAGATTTATCTTTAAGCTGTTGCCTCAGTCATTAGCAGACACAATAGATTTTTATTGTTACAACGTACAGATCGGTTCGTTACTGAGCCGAAAGGTTAATGACGTGTAACTTTATTAATTTGACAGCTTTCCTATGCAAATTCTGACATCACTCAGTAACACGTTGTTTACGGTTAAATTTAAGTTGGTGCAAATGAGCCTTACTTTCTACTACACATAGTTTATAGTACACAAAATGTCGTGTGTGCTGTGTACCTATATATAGATAAGGATTTTCAGTATGCCTTTCGTGTTTTAGTTTACGAGTAGAGCACCCCGTAGAGTATTTATTTTAGGGTCTACGAAGACACTGTAAGAAACTAACATAATTTGAATATCGACATGGGTGTACTTATGTATTTATATGGTGCTAACATGTACCTAGCTGGTTTATATAGTAATATCTTATGTTTTCTTGGTCACTACAAATGTTAACGTAAGGTAAGTCATAAACTAAAACTAATAGTGCACACCATTCATCGGTTTTTTTTTTTATTATAATGTACAATAGTTGGGGTTACTCTTGAAACGAATACCAATCCAATTCCAATATTAATTTGACGTCTTGAAACAACGCGTAATTTTAAAATAAATTTACCCACATTACAGTTGCATCAATTTTAAAGCATGTTGTCTTCATTAACCCGAATCAATCATTATTTTTAAGACATTTTTGCATTTAAAAGTATGAACTGACATATTTCCAATGTCAATCGAGCGGAATTATTTTCAAGAGTAAGCCCACTGTTTTTGTCACATGTGTGAGCTGCTAAATACAGGTCATGGTGAAATATTGTTTGGATATAACACTTGGGTTAATGGTAATCTAAGTAACAGTACACCATAGTTACTGTCGAAGAATACGTAGACCCTTTCCTTTAAGAGAAGAGAAAGGATTTCAAAGAAGAAAACAGAAGTACTATCTTGCTACACCATTATGTGGTATCAGTTCTGCTCACCACATAAAGATAAACGTCTTGCATATATGCAAAATGTTTTCCTATTCATATGGTTAGTGTGCAGTGAGGTGTAACACGAAAAACATTTAGCACAGAAAACACGGAAGCAAAAATTTTGACAAAGAAAATAAAGAATATGAGACAGAATTGAACCGTGAGATAAAATATGGGATATTATGATCGGCAAGAGTGTGGATGACAGAAACTGATATCAATAGATTTTAGACTTTATTGCTGGGTATAAGGGTGTGTTACCTTCATATAAAGGACCCTGGCAAAGCCGGGATTAATATCGCGAAGCAGAAGATTATGTGTAACAAGGAATTAACACTTTATGTAGAGTATATAAAGGTCGCTAATGACGGTATTAAATACTATATTGTAGAGGCAAACCTATTGCCGTTTAAAATATTATTATTATAATAGTCAAAAATCTTCTAGTTGCACTGTATGTTTCTAACTAAAAACCTTTATATCGCTTTCATATAAAGACCGGAATTTAATCGAAACACCCTAACGTTATGGATACTTAAAGCTATAAAAGATGGGATAAACACCAAAAATGGGCCCATAACCGTACCAATATTGCCTCGAACCCGTTTGTTTATTTAAATTATTCCAATAACACATTCTATTATCTTTGTGTAACAAAAACCAACGTGTCAACATAAAATCCTGTTTAATGGAGCAAAAAAGTCGCGCCATCCCGTTCCTATTCACCGATCCCACCTCACGCCACCAAATATAAATCACAAAGAGAATAAACAAAAGAGTACGCAAATGTATACTCTTCCAATTAAATCCCGGGATTTTTAATTAAACGAATGTTTAAATCGTATCACGGATCATCGACTCCATGCTTTGCACTCCTATTCGCCCTAATACCGATTGACATTTTTACAACACCGCTAACGGCAAAAAATATTTATTAAACCAATTTCAATCACACAGATTTGAAATGATGGAATCTTAAGATAAAATCAGTTTAGATAAATCCAGTGGAGAAGTTTTAATTTGTGAAGAAGGACACAATAGGGAATGGACTGGCAGTTGGTTAAGACAAGTAAAAGATTTGGATAACTTTTGTATTGAGGGCCGCCTTAAGACGAGCCCGCTCTTAATCAAACGCTACTTAAGTGTCCTTCATAAGAATTCCAATAATTAATAGGACTGATACAAATTGAGAAAATTTGAGCATCCTTATGATCAAAGTTCCTTACAAAGGAAAAAAAGTTTAGACGAAGCTATTTCTTCACACTTTATTTTCTCACATTGTCGGATCCCCTATTTTTTAGGTTGAGGGTACAAA
Source organism: Xylocampa areola (assembly GCA_935421205.1). NCBI lineage: Eukaryota > Metazoa > Arthropoda > Insecta > Lepidoptera > Noctuidae > Xylocampa > Xylocampa areola. The sequence goes on along the minus strand of OW285218.1, from coordinate 11,248,411 downwards.
AGCATCTTAAAAGACGATAAATCAAACATTTAGGAACCTCAGTGGCTCCAATAAATCCGAGTCTAACAAACGTTCAAATTATTTTAGCCTTTCTAACCAAAACCCCGTAGTAAATCGAGTGAAAATGGCCGCGTTTTATCTAGATACAGTCGGCCAAATTTATCATGTGTGGACCCGATTTTTCGATAGAAGTGAGAGTGGTTGAAGCGTTAAAGCGATTGCCTCATTCCCAGACTGGACTTTTCCAGTCCACTCGAAATTAACGAACTCTTAAAAAGTCTGCTACACTCGAAAACTGTGAACATGTGCCTCGAACAACGCATTAATAATTGTTTATTGCTAGCGAACGTGACGAGAATATGCGCGCCGAATTAAAAATCAGATGGAATTGCGAACGGTGAAATACGTTTTGCATCGGAATTTTTGTGTACGACTGTATTTTACAAAATATTTTACTGGCGCTGCACCTCATTTATAGCTCTCACGTATTTTGGCCAATGCATCTTATTGTTAATTGCATTTTTGTTTATATTACTCGGGTTTAAGATACAGGCAATGGCTGTTTTACGATTGAAATAAAATGAGCGTATTTTTGTGCTAAGATTGTGTTGATATTTTTAAGTATTTAATTAGAGCAACATCAGTGGCATTTATGGTAAAATATTTCAAATTTATCTTATTGAAGGCAAGAATATTAAGAACAGCTGTATAAAATAACCCTGACATACTGTTCATCTGTCAACTCAACCCAACATCTCGTAAGTGTTCATACGTGAAGACAGCCTGCGGATTCCATGGAACTAATTACGTCAAACGGCGTAACGGCCGTGATACGCAGTTTGTTTTCTGAATGGGTGTCGATTTAACTCCGGCAAGCGCGGCTAGCTTTAACCGCAGCTTGTTACTCTAACACTTGGCTCGGAAATAAAGCGCTGCAGCCGCTTTACTTGCCACAGCGCATGCGTTGTTCATAACGGCCCACTCCCCCGTCCCCCGCAGTCAGCTGACGCCCGCTGAAACGGTTTTAATAGCACGTATGTGTTGGACTATTGTGTGTATGTGTGCGTGGCTTACCCAGCAGTGAGCCAAAGCGGGCTTTGTCACACGTTAGCATGAATGAGAGAGAGCCACGATCAATATTTTGAGGTCTGCAAGCTCAGGAACTTATGAAATTTTTAGTAGTTCCATAATGCTTCGGTTATGTCGTGTAATTAAATGTACTCGAGTTAGGTCACCATTTGACAATTTATCGAGACTCATATAAAATTATTTCTGAGACTTTATGGTAGAGTGCAAAAGTGATTAAAGAAGTAAGGGATGCAGAAATAGCAATGAACGAATCAAGCATGAAGTATATGCAGTTGTGTTGTATGTTTAAGTGTATCTTACCATTATCAACTTCAATAGAATAAATACTAAGTATTGTTAAAATATTCTACTTCATTACACATTAATATCTAAATACCCAATAACTACATTAACACTTAGATGCAAACAACTGCATTTCATATAAAATGTAACAGAAAGGGTAAAAAAGAACATAAAAACATCGCAGACAATGACAAAACTACTACGATGACGTACAAACATAAAGCAGATAGAGAAAAACGAGCCAACAGTGAGAAAGTAATGAAGACAGACGGTTATCATGTATGTGGAACATTAAAGGCAGAAACAAAATATAAATTAAATAATATCAAAATTTTAGGAGACTGTGCGAATGTGAATGCGTCTTTATAAAACAAAACAACAACAGCAAATGAAAAGACAGAAATGAAACAAAAGTGAATTTAATTTCGATGAATCTTTGCATTTTGGGAGAGTGAGCTAAGCTCGTTTCGTCTGAATCGTTTCAATTAAGGCTATCGAGAGTTGGATTCCATTTTGAAATACCAAAAAGTTGGCGATTTTTAAATATTCTTTTACTTCCGATGAATGCATCATCCAAAATCAATAGAACTGTGATTTAGTTCATTGCTTTATTTCTCTTTGATTTTTATTTTTTTTGTTCAATGAAATCCAACACACCTTACTTACACGCATTGAATATTTATCAGCCAATTGATAACTGAAAATAAATAACTTCGGAAATTAATTAATACAACAACCATTCCTATAGTTTGACACTTGTGTACCTTACGAGTCCCTCGACTAGAGGCAAGACTCACCTGAAACTGAAGAAATTTATTATTAAACAATCTTGAAGAAAACGTCAAACATATTGGAACTTGCGAATAACAGTCATGTTTACTAATGTGCACGGTTTTACTAAATGCGTGTTTCGGGGTCACGCGAGTTATTTCGGACACGACTGCAGTTAATAATCGTAAGCTCTACACTCTTACGACCTCTTCTCAGCTTAAGATCTATAATCGGTTGATAAAATTCCGAAATGTGCATGTAAGCAAAATCGTTCGAACACATTATATACCTAGGTAAAGATATGAATAATTATTTTAATTGCTTAAGCAACGTCGTTATAGATAGTTTCCTAAGTAAAAACTAAAAATTGTAAATGCTAGTTCGAATGTTTTCATTACTGCTGATATATGCTACTTGTAGCTTGCATATACGTAAAGTTTGTAGATAATTATTTAAAGAGTCATTATTAACTGTAATAATGTATATATCTGGTAGTTTCCAAATGAAGATAATAAAATAAGTTGATAATAAAAATAATAAAATTCCGCACTGACTCGGGAATAAAAACAACATCAGATTTTTTTTATAATTTCTAAGTTTAGTTATTATTACACTTCATTTTGAACTTATTACCGCTAAAACGTCCACATAAATTCTATACATTGTCTCACTAAAATCTATACATAACATTGTGAGCATATGTTAATAAATCATTTTGGACTTTACCAGTCTTCCTCAAGTCTATCTTGCATACGTAATGTAATACTTTTAGAAAGCCGCGCCTAAAGTACTCCATGCTTAGTCCTCCGACCCTACGTCATATCGAAAGATTCAAACTCGCAACTAGAATGTAGGGCAATAAGTCAACAAATGATACTGAGATGATACATTACATCCTCAGCACCAATATCGTCTCCATATAAGATTTCTTTCCTAGATTTATCACCCTCTATGCAAATAGACGACTTGATGGATATTGCGAGACGAAAACCCGGGTTTACCGATGTGTCGAAATTAATGTTTTTTTTTCTACGCCGAATGTTAGAGAAGCACGAGATATTCTAGTCATATTTCATCACGAGAAACTTACAAATAACACTTGGAATATGAAATGAGCTTCAAGGCTTTTGGCGAAGACGCAACTTGAAAAAATGGATAAGCGATGTTTACTTAGAAAACTAAGATGGTAATTTAATAACAGATTTATCAGTAGCAAAAATAAGAATTGCTGTTCTACTAGGTAGAGAAAAATGATTGATGTGGACGATAGATCTCATTTATTCAAACTTCAGTATTAGAGATTTACTGAAACTTTATTTGATTTAAGTCTATAAAATCCAATTAAAAATAACAGTAAACGAGAACCTATTCTGTGCGACAAATAAGAAAATAAATATATGCATTAGGGCCCCCGTTTAATCTAAGTTGAGTCTCGGGCGCCGAGTGGCACCGAATTGGATTAACAGCGCGTGTAGCTTGGTCAGCGGTGGTATAATCAACTGGTCCCGATTAATCGCCATTATTGATTCCGTATTAATTGGCGCATCACTGTGGCTTTGCAATCACTGTATGCAATTCTGCAATCTGCTGCGGCCGGAAAAGTCAGCCTTGCTACTACTAGGACTGTTTCCGAGATATCGATTTAATATCTGGTGGGCAGTGTTCATTTAAAATACTGTACAATATAGTTTCCGATTTATGATTCGAATTAAAAATAAGTTTGAGCATGCCATGCTTATATTGTTTCAAAAAAACATAATTTAAAAGCTACAGCCCCTAGATTTAGCAGAAAAATTACCTTCAAATTAAATTAATAACGAATTTATGTATTCTATAATTTTACGTCAGTAGTATTATAGCAGTACATATGAGACTGCCAAACCATAATATTTGACGGCCCAGGGACACAGCATTATTAGTGTAAAACGTCAAAGTAGGTACTCGTATTATCTTCGAAATTCTCTTGCTAATGCTTTTTCTGCATTATAATGTCAAATAGCAGTTCATTCAGACAGAGCAGATGATTAGCCACTGCTGTTTTCATTTAATTCCGGGACAAGTATTGTGGTGTTATAATTATATAATACGACCGTATATTAGTATAGACCGTAGTAAGATGTTATTACTAAACTATTATTTCACGTGGCCCTGGATTGTTTCCAACCTAATGTTCGCATGGTAGTGTTATTACTAATTTAACTGGTACAGTTCCGACCCCCGAGATCTCCATTACGTGAAATGAGATTTGAGTAGTAGGTATATTAATGCAGATAATAAATGTGGTTTGCAATTGGCCGAATCTGTGATATCAAATCTATATTTAGATTTCACTATTCAGTGATTCTAATGTCATTCGTTATTCAAAGCATATTATTACCTACAAAAAAATTTCAAGTCTTGTATGAGCCCTGCAGTCCCAGAACTTAAAGAAAAAAAGGCATTTTATATTATAAAAAATTCAACCAACCTCCGCAATTTCTGGAAGTATTGGATGAAAGACAATGGGAAAATAAAAGGATAAATAAAACTATTTGAAGATTGTTAAAATAGACTGCCAGATTGCCACGTTTACTTTGTGACGTCATAGGAATAAATTAAGGCGTTCATTATCATTGTTTTAGATATCCGTATTCTCTGTATTAATTACGTTTTCTGATTATATAACAGTACTTTCTCCCGCCCTATGTTTTCGTAAGCGATTTATTTTAGTCGGTTGACTCGGAATTTTACTTACAAATCGAGTAGAGGCGGGTTGTATAGAAAACAAAGCTAGTTACTTATGTATATATTTATTTATACATTGTATAGTACTTAAAATTGTTGTATGCCGTTTGCGCAGAAGAAATGGGTTTTATTGTCTTTTACCTTACGTTTTTGTATGTAATAGTGTTCATATAATATTTACTTTATTTACTATATTATAATGCGACAGCGAACATTATTTCTAAGTAAATCAACTTAGTTATTAATAATGGATGCCATTATGCTTGAAGTTAAATTAGAAAATATAAATTAGATAAAAGTGTCTGCAAAATTATTGCTTTTCCCTAGGGCCTTAATAAAAAAGTTAATGTTAAAACTAAATTGTCTATATTCCGTAGCTCCGCGTATCACTAGTTAAAATCTTATTAAATTTTTTTACAAGTAAAAGTACTTCACGACAAGATTATACACGAAATAAAAAGATGAGTAGGTAACTCAGCGTTTGTTGATTAAACATTTTTTTATGGGAAGAGCAGACTAAAGAAAATAAAACATGGAATAGACATTGCTTTTAGGGATAGCAAAAATAGTTTTAACGGTGATTAGAAATATAAGTAAGAACGTCTACTCGTTTGGCAAAGAAAATAATATAATGATTGACCAAGGTGGTATAAATAGATTGCTTCATATGAGCTATAGCTATAGCTTATAATTACTAAAAGCACTTGCCAATCGAGATACCAAAAAAAAAGGGTCTTCGGGACCCCATCTTTTCCAAAGGGGGACATACCGATTACAAAATTGAATGTCATTATCAGAAACCACTAGACTGCTGACACTCGATCCATTCCACTTGATTGGCTCATATGTGTCAATAGCCAATAACAATTGATTAACTTGGCCAATACTAGGCCGCCATCTGTCGTCCGCCATTGTTGTTTTCGATGACGTCACAGTTTGCTTTCAATATAGAAAGTTACTTGAAAGTCTGCCGGTATTGTGGCCAAATGTTGGATCAAACTGCAAATCATCGGTCGACCATTCGTCATGGTGTGAATAATTGTCAGATTGAGAGCTTGTTACGAAAAACGTTTTTGATTGATGATTGAGAATGGAAAGAAACTGTTAGTTTAGGGAGAGATGTAATCCTGTCCAAGAACGTAATAATTATTTTCTATATTGACGTTAAAAAGGTGTTCTTGTAAAAGTATAGTAATAATTCCTTAATCAAGCGAATTGTAGCCTTCTTAATTAAATGATTAATTAAGATAATTCTATTCCCATTCTACCCCTCACTAGTTCCCGCCCTACTGTACAACATCTGTATCAAACATTGAAGCTGATCTGTAGCTAATCCATGGATTTCTAATGCAAATACATTCATCAGTGCTAATGCATAGGAAGTAATCAGTCTGCGAAGCCGTCATGGCCGCCAAGATATAAATCAAACTGGATTAAACCGGTTTAGGGCGGTTATAAGAATACTATCGTCGAGAGACCGTTAATTTTCAAATGTAAGTGCACTTATTTGAAGATTTGTCGTGTCTGCGAGTCATTGTCTTTTTTAATTTATTCTTTGGCAGTTATTTGCAGATATTTCTACTAAGACGTTTAAGGGCGGTGTTTGGATCGGAGTTTTAAAGATTGTTATCTCTTCAGTTATCACTTGTCTGTCTGTGAGATTTATTATTTTAACTTCAATCGCAGTCCGTACGGACAAAAGACAAACGCTTGTTATTGTAAAAAAAGTCATCTTCTATAGTCAATTTAACAGTAAATGACGATTAATTTAAAACAGCTGTACCCACGTAAAAATACGATACATTTAAACTTCATTGGTTAAATGTTAGCAATACCCATTTCACCCGGGTTTTGTTACCTATATCCACTACTCCGCTATATTACCATGTGCCGTATACTTTTAGCCCCTACTTACCACAAGTAAGTGGAACGGGGATGATGAGGGTACGAGATAACGTTTTATGGACGACAGAAGCTTTTAAAAAAATATTAAGAACATTTAACGTGAATAGAGAGAAGTTATAAATATGAAAACAATATAATTTATGACCAAGTGAAAGGCTAATCGTGGACCCGATCTTGGTCGTTTCGCATTTTTGTTGGAGAACAATTTCGACAACGGGCAACGAAAGAATTTAGGGAAAATGCTTCATTTATACTTAATTTCATATAACATAAAAACAGCCTCTTAAAAACCTTGTTATTTTTGACCTTGTGCCTCTAGCAGAATTTTAAATCTTTATGGGGCTCATTGAAGTACAAAATACTTCTTATAACTTTGTCAAAACAGGGGTTGATCCATATTTCTACTAGCTTTTTTGTCCCTTAAGTTATTTAAAAATTTAAGTTGTGTTAAGATTTGTTGAAATAGTGAGACAGGATTAATGGTACACATATTTAATAAAACATTTATTGTATGAAATACATTTTTTTTACGATATTATTTGCTTCTAATAAACTAATGTTGCCTTTATAAAAATATTCTATATATACTTGTTAAAAAGATAATAGGCTGAGTCTGTAATAAGAAAAAATATGTTCAATATTACTTGTAAATATGATAATTTTATTTTATTGTAATGTTACTATATACAGAGCAATATTTTACCTATTGGCGATATTAGGTATGTAATATCTCTAAAAAATGTTTATTAGAATTTTAGATTGCGTAATAAACTTATGTACTTGAAGGGTAGCGTTAAATACAAAAGAAAAGAAAAGAAAATGGACATACATAATATGTGACAGATCAACCGTTTACATACTTCTCGAAGCCTTCATGGCACGAATTTAAATCTGAACTTCGAAGCACTCTTATTATAAGTGGGTACAAATTTGGCAATATTTCAGAATAAATAATACCTACTGATGAATTCGGTCGACCTCTTAACGGAAAGTTAAGATTATTTAGATTTACTTCGAACCCTCGAGTACAGTTGTTTATCTAGTTGTCGATTGTCCACGAACAGGGAATAATTCATACTCTTGTGTCATCGAAATAATGACTCCCAAACACGTACCCCGTTCTTTAATTAAAGTCAAGAGATTTACAAACATAATAAGAAATTCAGATTAGTCCGACAATAAGGGCGTGATTATTTGACAGCAAAAAGCATTTCGTTGAATTATTTGGCTTTTGGGAGCGTTAAATATTTCAACAATCAGTCGCGCCGCGTTCCTCTAAGTGCGAGAGCTAACTTCCATCGGGCAATTAACGGCATTTGCAATTCCAAATTCTCCATCGTTAGCGACGGAAAAAATTAAGGAGTTGCGAAAAAATAAACACAAACCAACTGGTGAATAAGATAACACAAAACTCCTGCCGTACATTAATTAAACAATGAAAAATAACTCCAAGTTTTGTAAATGAATGACTCGCAAACGTGACTTTAAGGAGTGAAACTACATCTTAAAATTCTCAAACATAACTGCTTGATTAGATTTATTCTTCACTTATAATTACTTGTTTATTTACGAAGTTGTATCTTAGGGATTTATGCAAATTCAGAAAGTAAATTATGATTAGTCTTCATATCCTTTAACAAAATATTTTGTGGAGCGATGAAATACCTGTAACAAAAGAAAAATCACATTAATTTGTGCCACTTATATTTGGAATAGAAAACATTCATTCCAATTTGTACTTGTAACTGGTATAACACAGAGATAAGCAAGTGCGAATAAATTTCGATCTTGTTTAAAATAACCTGTCGCCGTGCAATCCCATCTCGGTGGAAATATGGCGAGCACATTTTTTGTTCTGTAAACCGATCCAAATATTTCTCATAACATCGGCTGCAATGCGGTATCCCGACAAGAACTGAGGGAAACAAGACGGAGTAAAAGGGAGAGATTGAACGGGGGAATATTTTCCTCTATGGAAAAACCCCGATTGGAAATAATCGCCCCCTCCTCGCCGTCTCGTGACTTTATCACTGAATATTTGGAAAAAATAATAATCTGTTGGGCTTATGCCAAATGAAGTGGTCGTGTATTTAGAAAGCTATTTTTTACTCCTTTATTGAGATTTCTGGTTTTATGTGCGAAAATGATTTTTGTGTGGTTTATTATAAATGTGTAAACATTTACCACATGATGACCTACTACTTTGTCTTGTACAAAATTCGAATAATATTGTACTTTAACTAAAATGAGTAGATATAAGGAGTGTTAGGATTTGGCAATAAGGTTAATTTAAATGTTAATTACATTAATTAAGAGAGAACGGTTAATTATATAGTCAGCATTTTTTTTTATCATTCTCCAGTATTCATTTCTATAATAAGTATTCTGATGCGTAAAAGGATATATGAGTTTTTTTTTTTTTTTTCTTATAATGTATCATAGAAAATAAAAAAACAACAAAAAATTCTAAACCGAAAATCTTCTTTCACTAAAGCCCTCGTTCCATTAGAATAACAGGGTATAAAATAAATGTCTTTAAAAAAGCTTGCGGAAGTTATAAGTAGTAGAGCTAAGCACCTTTTAGCGAGGCGTCACTTATACGGGCGGGTCCGGGGTCTCCTTAAGTGCTGGTAACCAGATATGCAAGGAATTTCCCGCGCTTCCCCTTTGTAAAACGACGTAATGAAGAAAATGTTGATGAACATTTTTCTTTACAATATTTTCTTGTGAAGATGGAACAAGCAAAGGGTAGCTATAACATGTCCCGAAGTAATGGTATCAATTTGGAGAATCAGTAAGTATTTTGTTGACTTGTATTTTGACGCAGCATAAGAATTTAGTTCAGATATTGTTTACTGTGTTAATTATTTTTAAGGCAACGAAGTACAATGAGCAGTGCCAGACATTTAAAAGCTGTGTGAATCAAACATTAAATAATCGTGTATTTACATACACGATTATTTAATGTTTGTTAATTGTGATATTTTAGATAATGTCAGGCCATTATGACAATGTATTGTTCACTATTGAAATGGATTAGAGAGCAAAGATGGTTTACTAAGAAAATGTGTTCCTGGAAAGTCATTAAGTATCAAATAAGTAAATGAATGTATTGCCAGCAGTTGTAACGACCGTCATTGTGGCACTACATTTATAATAAACATTAATAAACTGGACATTTATGGCAGTTACTTCAAAAATTACTACTACGCCCATACAATGTTCCCCAACCCCTGTAATTAGTAAAACGTTGAAAATATTCCTTAAAAATATCACCAATTTATATTGAAACCTTCCTCCTTTGTAATAAGAATCAGTTTTGGCATGAAACTAAAAATATGAAATCAGCTGATATATTGTGGTAGCGAAATATGATTTTAGGTGGATGGTTCTAAAGATGATTTTCGCTTGCACATTGCATTTTGTCAGCGATCAAAAAAGTGAACATGAGCGGATTATGCGCCACAGTCCTGGATTAATAGTCGAATGTCGTGATGTAAATAAATTTAAAGGCCAGTATTTTTAATTCACACATCTGTCGCACTTGTCGACATTAGGGTAGAATGGGGTTATTACACCCTAATAAGGTCATTGGGGGATGGGTATGAATAGCCGTGTAAAAGTCGAATAGTCGTTTTAATAATTTATTGCTTTTGTTAGCCATCGTCCTACGTGAGCGCAGCAACGCGATAAACTAGCTGCAGGCTTAGCACGCATTACAGTGACAAGATATATTGTAGCACAGATTTGGAAATAATGTGTTGCATGTTTTACTAATGTAGTTCGTAGTTCCTATTACCTGGCCTAGAATGTAGAAAAGAGATAATATACGATAAATTCTGTGTTTTTTTATATTTAATACACCCATCCACTAATTCCAACATGTCGATACTATGAGTACAATAATTACCTTCTTATACGGTATTTAAGTGAAGCTGTAATCGATTGTTTTGGTAGACACACTGTGAGTTATTATTTAATATTATGATATTTGGAATTTAAGTTGTTTATCATTATGTTTAGGTATTATAAAATAATTTTGTTAAATCAACATTTGTACGCCATTAATGGCTAGTTTTTTAGGAATATAATGTAACCTCAAAAATCAAAACATATTCTATTAATTGAATAAATAAATACAATAAGTATTTTTTTTGGATTTCAGATATTCTGTCTTAACGGCATGTAGCGTCGTATTGCATCGCAACGCTTCTATCACGAGGGTAGGACGATGGGTATCTGCTGGCTATTTCAAAACAAATTAAGTTTGTTACATTGAACTGAATGTGTTGAATTCGAAGTTGATTAGATTCCTCCATAATAGACTACTACCGAGGCGTCAGCAATAGCTTAATTAATATTATATTAGAGTAACCAAGACACGTAATAGAAGGTTCTAGTCATACATAATTCAAAGGGATTTATTGATTTGAAATTCCTGCTGTGAAATGCTTTTAGAGATGTCAAATTATTGTCTGGCTGAGATTATGACGGGTTTTCACGGGTGTCAGTGGCAGTGACGGAGACAGATACTGTTTTGCTAGATTTACGAATATTAGATTTAAACACATAATATTAGAATTATTCTAATGTACCTAATGATTTTATACTGGGCGTTATTATTTTAAAGAGTGTCGAGTAAGTGGGGCCTATGGCTACTATGGGCATCATAGTTCAAAATGTATCTAATATTATACCGATTTGCCTGCTGCAATTCAACATCTGCCTGCCTAATTGGTCTAGTGGTTACTAGGAGGACTGTTCAGCGTGAGGTCTTGGGTATGGATTCCCGGATCAGTGTTATTGGCCTTTCCTGTTAGGAAATTTTCAATAGGAACCCGGAGCTTGGAATTGTGCCCGGTTGATGGCAAAGGCTTAGCACCTCTTATATGGGACATAATAATAGCGAAATGTGGGTGCACAACTGTGTACCCCTTTGCCTAGACCTCGGGGTGTAAAATCGTGATGTTACGTTATGTTGTTATGTACAAATTCAACATCAAATAACACTTTAATTTTCATATTTAAGCTTCCGACACTTTAAATAATATCGATTTATATTTTGTACAACCGTTTCATTTTTGGTTTATGCAAACGCACTTAATACCAAATTAAAATGAGAGGCAAGCATCGCATCATAATTTTTGGTTATCAACGGGAATGATAATATTTTTGACACTCATTTACGTATGACGGCCGAATCGAATGTGTCAATCGCATGACATCATTATCGCTCGTAATAGGCTCCTGTCAGAATGCAATATTTTTCATGTCGTTTGACATTTATTGATTTTTAAATACCTGTATGTGGGAGACAGGCGTAATTTATTTTACGTTACCATTTTTGTGTACTTACTACAAAAACAGATCTTAATTCATTCATTCAACCTTAATTATCTACTTTAAAGGTGTTTTTTTTAATGAAAATGTTACTGTTTTTTGTAGTTCGTCAATTGTCTTACTAAACTTTAATGGAGAGAACAAAATAATTCATGAAAACGGTTATCAAATTAAAAATATACAATACAAGGAATCGGAGCACAAAAATACAAAATACAGACAAATACTTCACCACTAACTCGAAATTCTTTTGTTAACGTTCAAAAACTAATTCACATAGAGGGAAAACATTAAATTTGTTCAATTCAGCCACTCTATTCGCTGGCGAGTCAAAAGACTGCATTGCGCCGGCGAACACTAATCCAATAACAACCGCGGGTTCTACACGCTCCTAAAAACAGTATTTTCATGATTTTTAGACCGGCTTTCATATCCGTGTGATTTAATTAACTGATCACACACTCCGAATAAGCTTGTTTGTGAAAATTATTAGTGCACTGCGTGTTTTCGCATCATCTCGAAAAGGCGTGACGGATTTTTGCATCTCAAAAAAGTTGTCGTATTTTTTCGCTGTCTCAAAAACGCGTGACGGGTTTTTGAGTCTTTGTATTGTAATTAGGAGATGGGATGCGCTCGGAGTGTCGCGTCCTTTGTTTTAGAAAAAGGGGGGAATGTCACGCGTTCATGCTACGTCACGTCGTGTCATGTCAGAATAAGGCCACTGTATACCCGGTATTTGTGTTTTCCAACGCAATATGGGCGCGGGTATCATACTAATAATGTATGAAGGAAAATGTTGTTTATTTCTTTTGTGGCAGGAACTTGTATAAAGGGTCGAGCTAATTTTTTTGGTGATTTATTTATAGGCTGCAGTGATTATTACAATTTTATTAACATTTTCTTGTAGGTTTTGCCATACTTTCAGTGCATTCAATTTGGTCAACAACGCAAAAATTTGTAATAAGCTTTTTCAATTTCGTTATCAAAGTAATTACAACAAACTTTATTCATACTTATATTTTTTGTGAAATAGATTTTGACCAATCAGAAATTTGATAAACCTCCATAAAGATTTTTATTTTCTTCTTTGCACACTCACTCTTACTCTACTTTCTTAGTTAATCTAAGACATCACAGACATCCAGTGAAGGAAAACGTAGTGCGGAAACCTGGACTAGGCGGTCTGAAATCGCCAACCCGCAGTGAGCTAGCGTGGTGATTAATGCTTGTACCTTCTCTGTATGAGAAGAGGCCTTTGCCCTGCTGTGAGACAGTTATGGGCTGGTTATGTTTAGTTATGTTATGAACATAACTTTTTTACGTGGGTAGGTATATTTTATTGTATGCTAGTTTTTCGTGTGTTCATAGGTGTCAACCCAATGTCAGAGATGTGAAAGAGGTATATGCCTACTCTGATTTGACAATAATTGACATCACTCGTGACTGGCGGTTCAACGTAACCTTTGAAGCAAGAAGACACTCCGATGAATGATGGTCCTACTGGTCATTCATTTATGGATTGATCGCGCCAAGCATTTATTGGCCATAACTATAACATAACTATAGTTTGCAACGATGAACGGTTCGATCTATGTTTATATTAAGCTTAATATTGGCTTTGAAAACCGCCTGTGTGGAGTAACTTTGAAAGATAGAATGAGGAGCAGCGTGATAAGGGAACGTTGTAGAGTGAAAATGGATGTAGTGACGAGGATTGGGAAAGGTACGCTAAGAAAGTTTGGGCATGTAGAAAGGATGGACAAAAAGCGATTGACAAAACTAGTATATGAGGCGAGAGTGGATGGAAGAGTCGGGGCAGGCCAACTTGGACGAACGTACCGCAATCAAATTGCAAACGTTCTCAGAAAAGGACAGGACAGGAGCAGCCTAACGACGAGCATGCATGAACAGGTTAATGAATAAAGAATAAAGCGAAAGAGGTGTGTCAAAATCGTTGTAAGTGGCAAATAAGCGTCATTGTATGTATGTATTTCCTAACATAGACATCACAAAATATCAGTCATAGTTAGGCACCGCATAACGCAAATAACTAACGAGAAAATTATGAAGAGGACATAATGGTTGAAATAATAGGATAATATTGTTACACTACCGTACGGCAAATGGACTTGGCACGCCGCCGGCCGCTTGTACAAATAACTATTATTATTTAAATGTTGAAGAAATAAGTGTTATTTCTAACGTTTATTGTTAGAGCTGTTAGAGTTTTCGTTGGAGTCAAAGGATATTTGGACAATGGAATAGTTTTAACGCTCTTAAAGCGACGCGTTTGATAAAATTCTTCGAACGTTTTCTTTTTCACTTTTTTGCTTATATATACAATCTCAAAAATTCTCGTTTTTCTCGAAATAATGCTATATATAACAGCTCGTTAAACATTGAACTTTAGCCTATCCTAAACGAGGAACAATTATTTGTATGATCTGTAGATATTTGTTCCAGGACTGCTGCATGTATCTATGTGTATCTATTTACAGATACGTATTTATCTGTATAATATAAGAGAAATTCATTGCGTGGGAAAAGAGCTTTTCAAATGATATGAAAATTATGTAATCATAATTTCAATACAAAACTACAAACAGAACTTCAATCATTCTTCATTCTGCCCAAAATTTACTTCGAAGGTGTTCCTCTTCGAAATTCAACTAGCATTCACCCGTCTCGCTTCCACCTACCAACTGAAGGCTACATAGTCGAGATTCCAAGCAATTCGCACCACGTACTGAACACAGTAATTCAACGTGAAGAATAAGACATGTAAATAGTAAATACGGGCACCATTAGGGACGCTTGGCACGAATTTGCATGAAGATTAACGACTTCAGCCTCGCTTTTGGGACTGCAGCGTGCAACCCGAACAAAGCCTTTGTCGAAACTACACAACCAAATATAACCCTTAAATTTATTAACACACAGTCGCTAATAGCGTAAATGAAAACGATATTATGGTAACTTTATTAGTGTGACCTAGTTAACGTTTCGAGTTATTTAATGTGGTTTAATGATCCGTTTCAATGCTTTTGATTAATTAATTACCAATGATTAAGTTTTAATCAGCAGGTATAAAAGGTCATGTTGGAAAATTGGATAATAGAGTATTGGTAGTTCGCTGATTACCGTAATAAGTTTGTTTTAATTGAGTGCTACTTAAAAATTTACGCGTTTTAATTTATTTTCTTTCATGTTGTAATTATTCAAGATATGTCTTTGAAAAAGCATTAACGCATGCTTAGCGAACTCTAAAGTTACAATATTAAATGGAAAAAGAATACGGTCGCGAACAGGATTCGAACCTGCGCCTCCCGGATAGATACTCCAGGCGCTCTGACCAACTAAGCCATCTCGACCTCTGCTCACCACCGCGAATTCTTCTTCCATATTTTAACACGTCTTATGGCGACGTCATTGCAATCAATTCAGTACTTACAAGTGACCGAACCGACACGACTAACTTTGCAGTTAATATAATGTCGTAAAGAATGCAATTACCTAAATAATTCAAGATATGTCTTTGAAAAAGCATTAACGCATGCTTAGCGAACTCTAAAGTTACAATATTAAATGGAAAAAGAATACGGTCGCGAACAGGATTCGAACCTGCGCCTCCCGGATAGATACTCCAGGCGCTCTGACCAACTAAGCCATCTCGACCTCTGCTCACCACCGCGAATTCTTCTTCCATATTTTAACACGTCTTATGGCGACGTCATTGCAATCAATTCAGTACTTACAAGTGACCGAACCGACACGACTAACTTTGCAGTTAATATAATGTCGTAAAGAATGCAATTACCTAAATAATTCAAGATATGTCTTTGAAAAAGCATTAACGCATGCTTAGCGAACTCTAAAGTTACAATATTAAATGGAAAAAGAATACGGTCGCGAACAGGATTCGAACCTGCGCCTCCCGGATAGATACTCCAGGCGCTCTGACCAACTAAGCCATCTCGACCTCTGCTCACCACCGCGAATTCTTCTTCCATATTTTAACACGTCTTATGGCGACGTCATTGCAATCAATTCAGTACTTACAAGTGACCGAACCGACACGACTAACTTTGCAGTTAATATAATGTCGTAAAGAATGCAATTACCTAAATAATTCAAGATATGTCTTTGAAAAAGCATTAACGCATGCTTAGCGAACTCTAAAGTTACAATATTAAATGGAAAAAGAATACGGTCGCGAACAGGATTCGAACCTGCGCCTCCCGGATAGATACTCCAGGCGCTCTGACCAACTAAGCCATCTCGACCTCTGCTCACCACCGCGAATTCTTCTTTTTTCCATTTAATATTGTAACTTTAGAGTTCGCTAAGCATGCGTTAATGCTTTTTCAAAGACATATCTTGAATTATTTAGGTAATTGCATTCTTTACGACATTATATTTACTGCAAAGTTAGTCGTGTCGGTTCGGTCACTTGTAAGTACTGAATTGATTGCAATGACGTCGCCATAAGACGTGTTAAAATATGGACGTCATTGCAATCAATTCAGTACTTACAAGTGACCGAACCGACACGACTAACTTTGCAGTTAATATAATGTCGTAAAGAATGCAATTACCTAAATAATTCAAGATATGTCTTTGAAAAAGCATTAACGCATGCTTAGCGAACTCTAAAGTTACAATATTAAATGGAAAAAGAATACGGTCGCGAACAGGATTCGAACCTGCGCCTCCCGGATAGATACTCCAGGCGCTCTGACCAACTAAGCCATCTCGACCTCTGCTCACCACCGCGAATTCTTCTTTTTTCCATTTAATATTGTAACTTTAGAGTTCGCTAAGCATGCGTTAATGCTTTTTCAAAGACATATCTTGAATTATTTAGGTAATTGCATTCTTTACGACATTATATTAACTGCAAAGTTAGTCGTGTCGGTTCGGTCACTTGTAAGTACTGAATTGATTGCAATGACGTCGCCATAAGACGTGTTAAAATATGGAAGAAGAATTCGCGGTGGTGAGCAGAGGTCGAGATGGCTTAGTTGGTCGGAGCGCCTGGAGTATCTATCCGGGAGGCGCAGATGTTGTAATTAATCACGGATGTTATTATTTAAATACTGTGACAAGGAATCGTGGTACGAATAAATTAAGATTTGGCAATTTGAATAATGCTGTCACTTTCATGGACGATTTAATATGATTATTTTCAAGAATCCATTTTCGTACATTAAAACGAAAACATTTGTATTTAGAATGCCTTTGAATTCCGTTTTGGTGCAACAGTCGTAAGCGGGCAAGCCGAGCGTTCGATTCCCAGGTCTATTCGGAAATTTTCAGTAGCAACCCGAAGTTTGGAATTCTGCCTGGTAGATATCTATAGCCTTACTACCTAGGTGAAACGTGGGTGTGAGTTTTTGACCTACCTACAAGGCTTTACATTTGTCTACCCCTACGAGGAATACAGGCGTGATTTTACGTTAAGTGTAAATTCTCAGTAGCAACCCGGAGTTCGGAATTGTTTTTGGTAGATGGCAATAGGCTAGCCACCTATTAAATGGGCTTTATTAACTGCGTAGGTGAAATGTGGGTGTGTACAACGGTTTACACCTCAGTCTACCACATTGTGTTTTTTTTTTATCGAAAATTCATCTTTAGAATTAGCAAAACCAAACACTAGCATCTAATCGCAAACCAAGTGCACGTAATAGCTGGTCTTAGTTATATATTGGGAACTAAAAACTTTGCGGGCTTTTACAGACGTTACGAATAAGAGGGCTAAAGTATTTACTTACAATATCTAAAATGTGTGGTTAATACAATAAATAGTATTGTAATAATATAATTTTAATTTCTAGTTTAAATTAATGTGCATAAATATACTCCAGGCGCTCTGACCAACTAAGCCATCTCGACCTCTGCTCACCACCGCGAATTCTTCTTCCATATTTTAACACGTCTTATGGCGACGTCATTGCAATCAATTCAGTACTTACAAGTGACCGAACCGACACGACTAACTTTGCAGTTAATATAATGTCGTAAAGAATGCAATTACCTAAATAATTCAAGATATGTCTTTGAAAAAGCATTAACGCATGCTTAGCGAACTCTAAAGTTACAATATTAAATGGAAAAAGAATACGGTCGCGAACAGGATTCGAACCTGCGCCTCCCGGATAGATACTCCAGGCGCTCTGACCAACTAAGCCATCTCGACCTCTGCTCACCACCGCGAATTCTTCTTTTTTCCATTTAATATTGTAACTTTAGAGTTCGCTAAGCATGCGTTAATGCTTTTTCAAAGACATATCTTGAATTATTTAGGTAATTGCATTCTTTACGACATTATATTAACTGCAAAGTTAGTCGTGTCGGTTCGGTCACTTGTAAGTACTGAATTGATTGCAATGACGTCGCCATAAGACGTGTTAAAATATGGACGTCATTGCAATCAATTCAGTACTTACAAGTGACCGAACCGACACGACTAACTTTGCAGTTAATATAATGTCGTAAAGAATGCAATTACCTAAATAATTCAAGATATGTCTTTGAAAAAGCATTAACGCATGCTTAGCGAACTCTAAAGTTACAATATTAAATGGAAAAAGAATACGGTCGCGAACAGGATTCGAACCTGCGCCTCCCGGATAGATACTCCAGGCGCTCTGACCAACTAAGCCATCTCGACCTCTGCTCACCACCGCGAATTCTTCTTTTTTCCATTTAATATTGTAACTTTAGAGTTCGCTAAGCATGCGTTAATGCTTTTTCAAAGACATATCTTGAATTATTTAGGTAATTGCATTCTTTACGACATTATATTAACTGCAAAGTTAGTCGTGTCGGTTCGGTCACTTGTAAGTACTGAATTGATTGCAATGACGTCGCCATAAGACGTGTTAAAATATGGAAGAAGAATTCGCGGTGGTGAGCAGAGGTCGAGATGGCTTAGTTGGTCGGAGCGCCTGGAGTATCTATCCGGGAGGCGCAGATGTTGTAATTAATCACGGATGTTATTATTTAAATACTGTGACAAGGAATCGTGGTACGAATAAATTAAGATTTGGCAATTTGAATAATGCTGTCACTTTCATGGACGATTTAATATGATTATTTTCAAGAATCCATTTTCGTACATTAAAACGAAAACATTTGTATTTAGAATGCCTTTGAATTCCGTTTTGGTGCAACAGTCGTAAGCGGGCAAGCCGAGCGTTCGATTCCCAGGTCTATTCGGAAATTTTCAGTAGCAACCCGAAGTTTGGAATTCTGCCTGGTAGATATCTATAGCCTTACTACCTAGGTGAAACGTGGGTGTGAGTTTTTGACCTACCTACAAGGCTTTACATTTGTCTACCCCTACGAGGAATACAGGCGTGATTTTACGTTAAGTGTAAATTCTCAGTAGCAACCCGGAGTTCGGAATTGTTTTTGGTAGATGGCAATAGGCTAGCCACCTATTAAATGGGCTTTATTAACTGCGTAGGTGAAATGTGGGTGTGTACAACGGTTTACACCTCAGTCTACCACATTGTGTTTTTTTTTTTATCGAAAATTCATCTTTAGAATTAGCAAAACCAAACACTAGCATCTAATCGCAAACCAAGTGCACGTAATAGCTGGTCTTAGTTATATATTGGGAACTAAAAACTTTGCGGGCTTTTACAGACGTTACGAATAAGAGGGCTAAAGTATTTACTTACAATATCTAAAATGTGTGGTTAATACAATAAATAGTATTGTAATAATATAATTTTAATTTCTAGTTTAAATTAATGTGCATAAATATTTAGAAACATATACTTAGAACGCCGTATTAATGCACAGCTATTATTTATTGATGTATGGATACGTGTAAATGTATGTTTAAATGTACCTTAAGATAAGTCGCCTCTTTGCTTACATAAAAAAGCCTTCGTCTAGCCACACGGAAACCGCACATAATGATACCGCATTTAACCATACATAAATATAATAACTCAGTACCATACTGTATGCCCCATGACTCCACAGTGCACTGCGCCATGGCCCGGGCACTGTGCCAATTTGTCTAATGCCTAGTTATGCTCCATTTACTACCGGATCAAGTATATAAGTTTAGGTCGTGTTATGTATGTACGAGTTGTTAGTATAGTCGGCTTTGGTTGCTTGATTTTCATTGGTTGAATTTTCTTCTTGAAGTATGTAAGAATTGTAAAGTTATCGACGGTGGGCGCACTGGCCGAAACAATAATTTCCAAAAAATAATGAGTTAGTTCTACATTTTAATGCCTTATAGTGATGTGATCACTATCTATTAAATCCCTGTACAGGCGACTGAAGTTATTCCTAATTCTTTCAATTAGGAATAACTTCAGTCACCTGTTTCACTTATATCATAAAAACTAGATTCATTGATATTTTATTCTATTCTAAGTTTACCTGGAAAGGTTTATTATTGTTTCGCAATATTTTGATTCTATCCTTATATATTAAAACCAATTAACTGCGGTTTTCCGGGAAATCTATATCTATCTGATATTTAATAAAAATAACATAATACAATCCTACAGATATCATATAGGTATATTGTTAATAAATCATATTAATTAGAGAGAAATAACATATTGTTTACGAAGATAACTGAAAAAATATTATTGTATAGTCGCATAAACTTGGTATAAAGTTACCTAAATTTTATGGGCTGTATCTTTAGCTTTCAGCTTTTGCGACCACTTCTGTGTAAGTTAGTTATTTTTAGATAAGATTAAGTGTCTTGTTTGTAGCATCGTGTTACACGTATGTGTACTCAACTTTACCATCTTAATACTTTACGTAATGTTATTACGTTGAGTCCTAAAAAAGTTAATTTGGAACACTCATAAGGCACTACTGACTAGACACTATGGTCTACTGACCATAAAGATAAGAAGCTAAGGTATGCTACAATATTGTCCCTGCCAAGTCTGAACATATATTAGGCAGATATGTTCAAATGGAAAGAATACTGGCAACCTCTAGACCGTGCCCTCAGCCGACGCTTGCCCCTTAAAAAAATAAAAATAAAGCTAGGGATACACTCGCAACTGTCGCAATTTGTTTCTTAAGCATAGAAGCCTAATATGTGACATTACATTATGCATATGTCGGGGCTTTTAGACGCATACGATGATGTGTAATTTTTCACGAGGGCAATCAGCGATTTTCCCTTTTCTCCCTCAGCTTCGTTCGCCAAAAGAGCTGTATGCGTAATGCCTTGCGTTTTTTTGCGACGTTTTATTCGCGCGAAAATCGCAATAAATGTGGGAGGGGTGATTAATGTCTCTACGGATGGAACGACACTAGCGCTTTGATTACAGTGTTCGAGTGCTTCGTTTCGTATTTTTTGAGCTTCAGTTGTTTTTCAATTTAATGTGGTTATACTTAAAAAAACTAATACATAAATACTATGCAAATGAAATGAAATCTCCGTAACTAAAAACCTAGACAGAGAAAATTAACTTCATGCTAGCACAACCATTCAAGGCTATCAAACAAAAAGCCTGATTACAAAGTAGAAGCCTTTCACGCCTTTGATATCAAAACAAAATGCCAACACTACGTGTCAATGCAACTTTAACGACGTCGTGTAAAAACATTTCTGCGATACATAATCGGATACTGTCGGGACCGTTCGGCTCAAATCGGGTCCACTCGGCTCTGTTCGGATGGGTTCGGCTCCGCTCGCTTTTTGACGTGGCATCGTTAAGGGAATCTGTCGAATTATTCCCATGAATATTTATTCCTACGTCTGACGCTTGGGGCAGTAATGGTAGCACACTGGCTCCTGTACCAGCAAGATATTGAATCAATAAGCGATTTATATCACTACTTCCATTCATTTGGTGAATTTTGTGGTTGAATACGATACTGAATTTGAATACGAAAAAGTTTTAACGGCCATTTTTATTCTGTACTCGAAGTTAAAGTAAACAATATTGTTTCTGTTTTAGAGAATTGGTTTATCGACCTTTAATGAAATGCTTGTAGCCGTTACTTTAGTTTTGACTGAAATATGTTGTAAAATCTAGAGTCCGCCATATTTGGTCGATGTACAATTCTTTAGAATAGTCTACCGTTTTAATTCAAATATATTATGTATGCAAAATGTTCAAAGATACATTTGCATGTGCTATAGAACATTATAACTACATCAGTAAAGGTATACGGTTATTCTGTGACTAAGCAAATGGAATTACGTACAAGTTGAAACCGGGTTTCGTCTTAACTAATGCAATATATTAGAGTGAGTGTAATGACAAATTGATTTAATTTACTATATTATACTTCACTACATTATTGATTAAAGATAATGGGTATTCTGTCGATATTGAAATAGGGATTCATGAATTTGGATTTAATGTGAATGTGAACTGTATCGTATGTTGTATATTCACACATTCACTAATATATAATAACTTTCGTGAGACACATTCATATTCATTATTGTTTATATAAAATCGTTGTCAAAAAGTTTCAAACTAAGGCTCCGTTTGAGTTCGAAACTAGTCGGGCAAACCTGAAGAATGCGCGTGAGTAATAACCGTTGAATAATGATGAATATTCACTACTATTAGATTACACACTATTTAAATATGAGTCCGACACCGAGCGGGGTTCGAACCCGCACGCTATTAACTTATTCCGAGTTCTCTGCCAACTAGCTATCGCGATCATCACTCGCTAAGCCAAGCCGAATCTTTCCTTCACTTTTTAATACGTCTTTTGACATACGTCATCATCATTATTCATATATTCACATGCCGAAATCTTCGGGTGGACCATAAACGTAGGATAGAAGAAGACCAACAAAGCCTACTATGGGAATGGAATCTCTTACGGAAATATCACATGTTAGAAAGAGAAAGCATATTTAGATTCAGTCAGCACTATTGGCAGATGTTGTTTTCTCCAGTGTCACTGTCAAAAATCACGCTAACTTATATTTGCTCTATTGTCAGTGAATCCTGTATATTTTATACAGTTTTAAAATTTATAAGCGATGCCTACGTGTTGTGTTGGTGACTGCGATGTTTCTTATAAAAAACATCCAGAAAAAGATTCATTTCACAGGTAAATTGTCAACAACAGCATATATTTTCATGGCCATATTTTGGAAAAATCTGTCTTTAGAAAATTTATTTTGAAAACCAAATCCTATCAAGAAAATAGTGAATTTTCTCTATAGTAAAACACAATGGTCATAAAAGCAATATTGAGTACGTTGTTCTAATATAAATTTTCATTTCATGTATACAAAATAGTGACTTGTCAGTGTCGACTATTGTGTCGATGAAATTTTAGAACAAAAAGTTCCGATATCAGAATTTATTATTAGTGTAGATCTACCAACTATCTCTGCACATTGATAATTTTACCAAAATTTTAATTGGGGTACCTACCTAATACGATGACACCAAAATGTTTGTAAACGTTTCTGTCTGTTTGTCGGTGTGTCTGTCCGAATGTTTATAACATATAAGAAGCTTAGCGTAGCTTAGTGGCCCAGGTTACGTTATAAATATATTTCATCTCGCTATTACAGTAGTCCCCAAATGCGGTTCGAATCCGGACCGCCAAACTACGTTGTGCGGACCTTAGTTTAATAATGATCTAACGAACTGCGCTATTAATATTAATTAATATACAAATTCAAGAGAATTTCACAATTTTATGATATATTTTTTTATACTAAAAGGTTTCCTGTCGGTGCTAAGGAAAAAGAAAAATGGATGATTCTAATTGGTAAAGAAAAGAATAAAGATAAAGAAAAAAAAAAAGAAAAAGAAGAATTAAGATAAAGTGCCAGGCCTTTATGGATAAGACCGGGATGTGTGAGATTGTTACCTCACTCAAACCACCTCGGCGGTCACCATCAGCATATGGAGGGAGGCACTTAAAAGACCAGCTCCAGCACCCCCCCTCTATGCAGCGCCTATTAAGACACATCCCTGGACTGTAATGGGGTCTCCCCTAAGCCTCGCTGTTCACGATAGCACGTGACCACTATGCCACCGTCTTCTCTGGGATCACAATGAGTAAATGGAGTCCCCTCTCTAAGCACCCGTGACCCCAAAGGGCCGCCTGTCTTAAGTCATACAGGCGGGGTTTCGGCTGTCAGGCGCCGAGGCGGTTGCCTCCTAGACGCCTTCTTCTCCGAGAGGGATCGGCCCTCTCACAATCACGCTCGGTAGCCTCCTTCTGGACCACAACAGTATCACAAAAGGAAGCCATTTCTCTCCAGTTCCCTAAACCTGCCAGCGTAGACCTCACTACTGCCGGCAGAAACAGATCTCGCCTGATACTGGCTCTTAGTATCGGGCGAGATACGGTCTAGGCAGGGCACACCTCAAGCGTGTGTTGCGCTGAGTCCAGACCACCTCCGCAATGGTATAAGGATACCTATCCTATTTTTACCTACCTTGGTAAAAATCATTCAGTCAATCATGATCTCAATCAGTCATACTTTATACACTGCTCAGGGTCCTTAAAAGCTACTTTCTTAAGAAAGCACCTATTACCAATGAAATATAATTATAGTATGAGCACATGAAATGTTTTTATTATAATAATGTAATTAATTAATTAAGTGCATTAAATAATACCTACGCTTGTGATATTAGTTTTATTTACATAATTTGATTGAAAATATTTTCATTTTGTATACCAAGTCTTTACATCTGAAATACTGTTTATCGATAATCGATATGTGTCAGTATTTCCACGTTATACATCACTATTGCACGCACACATTGACAATTCAAAAACGGTTGCACTTTTTTGAGCTCTATGTCCTTCTATGGGGTAGCAAAAATATTCTAATTCTATGGGGTGGACAATTTTAAAATCCATAGTCACCGTGTAGGTTGGTCCTGTTTCATCTCAAAGAAATTACTCTACCTACAATCCTTTCTAGTGTCTCACATGTGATACACTAAGATTTTAAATGGAACCCAAATAAATTAAAAAATAAATCTACCTATCAAAACAAAAAAAATATTATCGAAGCGCGGTGCGGTTACTCTTGAATTTAATTTCTATCAAATGTCCAATGTAAAATCAAAATTTCATTCAAAAAAATGCGTAATATTAATATAAATAGTAAAATAATATCGCATAGTACAATCCTATTTCATTATATATTTTTGCATTCCTAAGTACGAACTAACATATTTCGAATGAAAATCGAGCGGATTTATTTTCACGAGTAAACCTACTAATACAAGTACATTTTTCTTAGTGGATTAAAGCTATTTTATAATGTTTAGGAAAAAATATATTTTCCGTATACTCATCAGTTTCCTTTTATCATTAGAGTGCATCACACGCTAACACGCTTTTATCCGGTTTTATTTGAGCTTTCTTCTTTAAGAATTTATATATAATTTAAAACAGTATTATATCTATCATAATGATGGCTTATCATATAGTAGTTGCATCCTTTGATTATGCTAGAGCAGTATTTTCCACAGCGATGAAGAAAATGACAGACTGCATAATGAATGGTTTTACTTGCACAAGTTGTGGCAAATGTTTGATGGGAACGTGTTATTACTAAGCTACAAGTACTTGCAATCAGGCACTTGCTGTATTCTATGCAAGTGGTGTGATTTAGCTTGCGAACATAGTAATATGACTATGATTGGTGATATGAAAATTGTCGTACCCACTCCTATAGTTGAGTTCAGTTTAGCGATGCTGATGCGCACGCATACTCGTGAACGGGTGCTGTCCTTCGGGACTGGGGGGTTACTCTTAATACCAATTCCAATCCAATTCCAATATTAAATATGTCATAAAAAATAATGTTAAAATAAATTTACCTACATCATTTTTTTTTTTAATAGCCTTGTTTGTGTCCCACTGCTGAGCAAAGGCCTCCCCTTTTTCCTTCCACACGTCCTGTCTTGCGCGATATCTGGCCATTTTTGTCCCGCAAATAGGTCCAGATCGTCTCGCCATCTACGCCGTGCGATCTCCTATCAGGCGCCCAGTGCATGGCAATCTTTGCCCATCTTTCCGGGTGCATTCTAGCGACGTGCCCAGCCCATTCCCACTTTAGCCCAGCCGTTTTTTCCCCAACATCTGTTATACGAGTTATGGAGCGCAGAGTGATGTTTCTGATACGGTCTGTAAGCTTGAAGCCCAGTATGCTGCGCTCCATTGCTCGTTGGCAAATCTTAAGTTTGGACCTTTGGTGTTCAGTAAGTGACCAAGTTTGAGAACCGTAGGTTAGGACGGGCAGGATGCACATGTCAATGAGTTTACGCTTCAGAGTGATGGGGAGTTTACCCTTCAGGTGTTCTTTGAAGGACCAGAAACTCTTCCATGCATTATCAATTCGTCTTTCGACTTCTGCATCTTGTCGGTTTTTGAACGACGCTACTTGACCAAGGTAAGTATACTCATCAACATATTGTAATTCCTTGCCGTCTACCTTGACCCTACGTTTTGTACTATTGGTCATGATTTGGGTCTTCGATCTATTTATTGAAAGTCCAACCTTAAGACTCGCTATGCTCAGGTCTTGGAGCATTTTTTCAAGTTCCGACGATGTAGAAGCGAATATGACAATGTCATCTGCGAAGCGGAGGTTTGTCAGTTTTTTGCCACCAACATCAATGCCCCGTGATTGCCACAAATCTGGCAGTTTGCTGAAAACCTCCTGCAGTGCGCTTGTGAACAGCTTCGGTGAGAGTGGATCGCCTTGCTTTACACCTCGTTCTATTCTAAAAATTGGGTCCGGGGATGTGTAGTTTTATACTTGCGGTGCTGTTTTGGTAAATAATTTGGATGAGATCTATATAGGTGTGAGTGATATTTTGGCTTTCCAGGGCTACCTACCTACATCATAGTTATCTTAATTTTAAAGCATTTCGGTTTATTAGTATCCTGATTCTTTAATTATTTTAAAGACATTTTGCATTTAAAAGTATGTACTGACATATTTCCAATGTCTATCGAGCGGTTTTGTTTTCAAGAGTAAGCAGTATGGTCAGTTCGTAATTAATTTGTCGCTAACCTTGGCTTTATAAACTATTATTATTTCAATTATTTAAGGCTTTTTGACTCAAGCGACATTTTAGTGAAATATGATAATGTCCCTAAAGGCTTTTGTTTTAAAGTTTATTTTTTTAAATTCAGTAATTAGACTTGAACCAAATAGCCTTTCACCCATCGATATGATCAACATTTCGAAACATGCCTTGCCAGCTTTGACGTTCATAAGTGCCAGTAACTTTGGTCTATTTGAAATAAAAAAATGTACCATAGACTGTAGAAGTGTTGGTCACCCGGCGGCAAGATGGGTGGAAGTTATTGCTACTATCGCTGCAAAAACCTGGATGTGACTAGCACAGGGACGTGCACTGAGTGCAGTGAGTGAAATCAGGCTGTGGATGATGATGATGGTGAATGTACCATATAATTTAAATCGTTTCCAATGTGTGACAACGAAAAGTGATATGTATGACGTATGACTGGGGCCCACAAATTATTAAAAAAAAACATCAACATTAAAACAAAACGCTTAACTGTACTCGCACCGTATCAGTTATACTGAAGGTTCACATAGTAATATCTTAGAATTGCGCGATCACTACACATTATAATAAAACAACTTTTAACCGGTCCTTTTTAGTCCTCCTGCGACCACGAACGCTGCAAAGTGTTCTAAGCTACAGGAAAAACAAAAAACCAATAATACACGCGATTAATCCGGTTAAAAGTGTAGAAAAATTACAAGTAAGGATTCTAAATTAAATTATGATTTTAAAGAAACTTCTCCCTTTTTACCCATACTATGACAGTAGCACCATAATCCAGTGATCAAGTAAACAAAATACTTATCCTTGCTAATCCTACTGCAAGGATCTCGATGCGGTAGCCGTTCGGATGCGTTCGGGTTCATTCGGGACCGTTCGGGATTTAAACAAGAGATCGGTAGCTACCAGCTAAACTGCTCAACGTTCACAGGTTTATCTGTGAACTCATGCAGGACTCCTATCTTAGGGAATTGTTGTCTGTTCAGTGATTGCGATAAATAGATAATAACTAATAATTAGTAAAATTAGTAATTTTGTAATTAAATATAAATTAATCATATCTAAATGTAATTTTTAAATGTATATATTTATCTAAGTTCTAATCTAATAAGCTCATAAATGTTTCATTCATCAATATTATTTGAAAAATGTATAATATTTCTACACCGGATACGGTAGTATATGTGAAACATAATATATTGTAACATCTGTAACTACCATATACTAAGAAATAAACGATATTCTATTCTATTCTATTCTATGTATTTTACTTCCCGCACTCGTCATTTAAGGATTCCTAATGAGTATTACCGATTAAAGATAAATCTTTGAAAAGCATTAACGCATGCTTAACGAACTCTAAAGTTATAATATTAAATGGAAAAAGAATACGGTCGCGAGCAGGATACATGGATGAAAAATTCGCGGTGGTGAGCAGAGGTCGAGATGCCTTAGTGGTCAGAGCGCCTGGAGTATTACCGACCTTGCAATTCCATTAGTTTACTTCAAGCGCATACAAACTGCATTGATGACGCACGGGTGGTCTCCAGCCGGTAATTTTATTACGTATTTTTTGGCATTCCATAATCTGGCATCAAATAGGTTTCATTAATTATAATATATAATTGTAATTTCTTTAAAATAAATTACTTTCCATCATCTGTCTGCATTTCACGTAATTCACTGGATAGGTACTCTTTTCTTTAAGTACCTATTAAATAAATAATTAAGGTTTCTCAAAACTTGGGTATACAATATACCTACATCTTAGGGCTTCCGTAAATTAGCATTTGCGATCAGTTCTGCGCTCACTTTAGAGCTTAGTCGCTGTAGCTTCCAAAATAGGATTAAAATGCTGTTAAAAGTGGCAAATCTGCGAAAAGAGGCAGGTTCAAATCTTGCTCAAGACCATATTTTTCATATTATTAATAACATTATAGTTATTATTTTTTCTTGTTGTTGTATTAATCTCGTGAGTCTTTCAGAATATACATCAACTACATCCATGCCACGATTATCGAATGAGGTTAAGAAATGATGCCGCGATTTTCTTTCTGCTAAAAACCCACCTCGGACTATGTAATGTAGCTCTGTAAATTATAAAGAAAAACGATATCCCATTACGATAAATAAATAAACGCGACATTTATATAAACATAAACATATTTAGCGATAGACTTGAATAACATTAAAAAATCGAAAACAAATCGATCCCAATAAATTAATACCCGCATAAAACTAACAAAAATTGTCATCGGCTCGTAAACTGAACCATTAACAGAGAGTCAGTGACGTCACCCTTTTAATCTATAAAATTTATGTCTCAGTACAGGATGTTCAACGAAAGAGCATTATTATTTTAAGGGTGATCTATTTATTAGACGGCCCCTGGCGAAGCTATAAACAATCTATTAATAAATTAAGGCCGTCCCTGTTTGGGATCGGCCGAACGCACCACAAATATTATTAAGCCAAACTATTCGTTTTAGGAAGGGTTCGCTAATATATGAACGAGTTTTCTTAGGCAAATTGAGGTTGAATTAGTTTTCGAAATTGCTTGGATATAAAACAAACGTATAGATTAGCGTAAGTTTGTGATTAGAGAATATTAAGATGGAAACTTAAGTGACATTATAAT
This sequence comes from Xylocampa areola, assembly GCA_935421205.1. NCBI lineage: Eukaryota > Metazoa > Arthropoda > Insecta > Lepidoptera > Noctuidae > Xylocampa > Xylocampa areola. The sequence continues at coordinate 11,218,618 of OW285218.1, read as the reverse complement.
ATGATATTATCCTATTATATACTAGTATTCTGTTCTATGCAACTATCTTATCCTATCCCACTAATTACTTAATATTACTAATGTTTGTTTGTAAATTTTGATGTTTATTAATCAATAAAGGCAAAAATACTGAACGGATTTGGATGAAAATGAGTAAATAGTTACTTTACATCCCGGAATGAGATGTTAATCCATACAATAATCATCACATGAAATAAAACGAATAAAGACTGTCGTCTTTACGTCAAAGACCGCGTGTTCTAGAGGAAAGTAGAGGAGTGCACTTTGAATTAAATAAACTGAATCAAATTTAATGTTTATGCATGAAGAGGTTAATAGGTTAATAAACATAGATGCAGTGAATCGTAGCAGGTGGAAATCGATAGTTTCTGCCTACCCCAACAGGAATTCGTCATGATTGTATGAATATAATGTATGTTCTTCAAAAAACATATCTTAAAACCAAATTAGTCATAAGCAACATCATATCCTAACAGAAAATCATAACAATGCCTTATCCGAGAATCGAGCCCAAATAGATATAAAAAATTATGCCACAAGCAAAGTGCATATTTTGTTATGGCAAGTTATACTTATAAGTTTACCAATACTAATTGAATAGTGTAACACATTTGAGTACTACATCGTAGTAATACATACACTGTCAGTTAAGGATCAGTCAAGTACAATTAATGCACTTCGCGTTTGAATCGTTAAGTGTCTCAAAGCCTACTTGGTAACCTAATATGTACATGATATGGATAAAGACATACCATAGGTACTTACTAGAAATTAATTGGTTTGCATATGGATCTTTATTTGTATGCCCTATAGATAATAGCATCAATCTGCCTAGCCTTTTCCCAACTACATTGGGGTCACCTTCCAGTCTTACCGGATGCAGTTTAGTAGCAATATTTTACATGAAGCGACTGCTTATTCGATCTCCACAATACAGTTACTGGGTAACTCGATATCTCACGGTAAGACTCGTTGTCTGACTTTCAGGCTTCTGACGTAACAGCTGTCAATTATATTGTCACTTGTCAACCAGGACGACAGTTTAACTTTGGTTTTGATATGAAATTATGGTCACCCATCAATAGAATGACCGCGGAAAGCGCTGTTACTTAGCCACGTGCCCCTTTATAGATACTAGTAGTAGTACTTTAATTGTTATGGGTCTGCGTGAAGTGTAAAGCAATCGCTTCCTAAACCAAAAAAAAAATGCGTATCTATGAAATGTGACGTCAACTTAAAAGCAACCAGTTTAAAACATTTTTAATCAATTTAGTTACGTGTCGGCCATTTTGCAACGTGGCGGCCGCCGGTTGGTTCGTTTGAATTCGGAATGAGCGCTCGGGTACCCCATCAATCATTGGTCCGCGCCGGCCTACGCTTGACGGGACACAAATTATGATTGAGATTTATGCCCCTTTACCACTACTCAGTAACGTCTGTTAAGGCTCTTACACACGATTGATTTTCAGTCAATCAACAGTTCTGTTAATAGGTTGCTTATTATTATGGGCGGGCAGTTATAAATATTTATTTTTAGACAGTAAACGCATTTTTTTATATATATTCAATAACGTGTATAAAGTGTTATTGAATAATTCGATTCCTGATTTGAACCTAAACCCACCTGCTCAGCAGTCGCGCTTCAGTTAATTAACCTACCTATATTCATAATTTTCATGCTAGTTTGGTTTCTATAAAGAATAAAAAATAAAATATAAAATTATTTAATTATTTACAAAAAACATTTTGTGAAACCAGCACTGAGAGATGTTCTCGATGGTGTATAAAGCCATGTCAGAGGCCTACGGGTGGTTTAAGCTCTGATACTAGGTTGTTCAACAATCATACGATAAGAAAGAGATACGTTAATTATTGTTTAGCGGTTATTACTCACGCGCATTCTTCGGGATTGCCCGAATAGTGTGTAATAACCGTTAAACAATAATTCATATGAATGTAATATGAAAGATTGCCTCGTTGGTCTAGTGGTCCCAAGCGCGACTGCTGAGCATGTGGTCTCTGGTTCGATTCCCGGGTCCGGCAAAGTGTTATTGAGTTTTTCTGTTAGAAAATGTCTCAGTAGCAGCCAGGAGTTTGTACCCGGTAGATGGCAATAGGCTCACTACATATTACATGGGACTTAATAACAGAATTCGTGAAATGTGGGTGTTCTACTGTTTACACCTCTGCCTATCCCTTTGGGTAACACAGGCGTGATGTTATGTTATGTTATGTTGATATGAATATGTCTCACGAAAGTTATTATACAAAAAAAGGAGATAGTTCGTTCATTTATTGTTATGTCTTTGAAAACGTAGAAGTTTTGTAGCGTAGATGTCGAAATACTATCTAATATTATAATAAATACAGAAGGACTATCTAATCTATATTATATTCTTACCCTAATGACCATATCTTAATTCCGAGTCATATGAAAGTAATCCTGTAATAGCTTGTCTAAATTCAATAATGTTCATTATAAATAGCCTATTAAAGCTCAATTTAGTATCATGAATATTATTTTTAATATTTTTAAACTCTTTAGGAACATTAATTTGTGTAGTATTAGTTATGGCAACGAGAAGAAACCTGTATGTGATTAGAAACGGCTACTATGTCTAATTAAAAATGTTCTCATGAATGTTAATTAGGTTTACTAATAGTATTTTTGTCGGCAATGTGATTTATTGTGTGAATTTCTTTATTGATTGGAACGATTTTTAGTCGCTTTTTTATTCGTCTGGGAATAAACGCTTTGGATACATGATTTGGATTAGAAACGGTGTGTGGTCACGACTGAAAACTTGATTATAATTATAAAGTTGATTAAACTGCCCAATAAGTACCAATAGATCTGGCAATGCGTTGACGTAACAAAAAGACGTATTAAAATGTGCAAGAAGAGTTCGGAGTAGTGAGATGGCTTAGTTGGTCAAGGTTTTTTCACAAAATATAACATCCCGCTACTTAATTTTCAATATGAATTTAATTAAGAAATAATAATTGTGAAAAAAAGAACTTCTTTTTTCATAGTTTTTACAGGTCCGCCTCCGCATCCGTTTCTGTTTCTGCTAAAATCTACTTTTGACACCTGTGTCTGCTCCATTACGACAGTTCCGGTGCCTCACTAGTAGCTATGTCTCATGTAAATAAACAAGTACTATTATTCAAATGCTACCAGCAATAAATATTCCAAGAACTTATCACAGAAGGCAAAAGGATTAAGTTGCGCGTTTCATTTTCAAAGAGGCGCCATTCGAAAGCCGTGCCATTACATTGTGCTACATTCGCACGGCACTCTGTGTAAACCTAGAACCTTTGTATACAGGTAACACTATCGAATAAATGGTTCTGAAGTGAACGCTGCATTGTTAGGTTATCTCAAACGCCGCTCCGAAGCTCCCATGAACGATACGAGATACGAACAGCTAGAGTAAGATGATCCCTCTACCCTCCCACTTCACCTCGCACCTGGAAGCATTGTGCTCAAAACGCCGATACAAGCTAAATATGATTTGAATTATCAGGGGTCTTTGTTAAATGGTTTGTTATGATCCTGTGTAGGTATCGCCTGTAAAGGCTGGTGAATCTGAGATTATTGACGACTATCGTGCTTAGATTTGTGCGAACAATTTGTGTGGTATTAATAATTGATCGGTTTATGACGGGTTTAAATATTTCTACATGTAATTTTATATAGAACACCTACCTATGTCTAAAAGCTATAATAATATGGCAAATTCACAAAAATAAAGACAATTTTGGCATACCGATCCACATTTGTATGTCTCATTCCCTGAACTACATTTTCCCAGAGAATGGGCGGTCAAACCTTTATTACAAGACATTACAGGGTATTTATTGTCTAACAAACGTCAGATTAACCGGTTGTTAGTAGCCTAGGCTCAATTCATTGCCTAGAGCTTATGTTCAGTTAATGGATTGAATGAATCGACTGAATTAAGGCGTCCGATAAGTACTTTTATACGATAGAGGTTTGGGTGGCAAATCTATTTGATGTCATTTTAGGACGATAAGACTACCTACATATAATGAAAAAAAAAAAAAACTGTATATTTGGAACTGTTTATTTTAAGGATTTACAGTGGTGTCATGGTAGAATGTTTATTCTATAAAATGGCAAGATATAAGTGCATTTTATTTTTACTTTAAAAAAAATGAGTGTTCTATATATACCTATGCCATTTCTTTCCAGAATTGAATTCCTCTTAGCAACACTTTTCAGATCGTGTAATAATACTGCAAGAGTAAATTTTTAAAAAATCTGGTGACGCAGTCAGGCGTCGCCATAAGACGTGTTAAAATATGGAAGAAGAATTCGCGGTGGTGAGCAGAGGTCGAGATGGCTTAGTGGTCAGAGCGCCTGGAGTATCTATCCGGGAGGCGCAGGTTCGAATCCTGTTCGCGACCGTATTCTTTTTCCATTTAATATTGTAACTTTGGTGACGCAGTTTTAGTCAAAATCGGGCGTGAGACTCCTTCGAGTATTTTTGCTATTCCTTATTGTTTTGCATTTGGCCATCCATACCTACTTTGAAAAATACTTCCTGTAAAAAAAAAACCGAGTGTAAAGATCATAGTCTCCCGCTCGTCGCGCTTGCGAACGGATCGAATATAGGTATCCCCGCCTATTTCCGCGACAATGTCTGTGAATACGCTTAAATGTGTGAATTGCAATATTGTGATATGTGAACTTCTATCATTTATCCAAAATAAAATAGATGTGATGGACAATGATAGTCTAATAAGGATTTGTGACACAGCCTTCACTGTGGATGAGGTGGATAGGGCTAAGGAGTTGCTATTTTAGTTCAATAAAAACGAACAAGAAGAAAGTAACTAGACGCAAAGAAGGCAAAAAGGGGAGAGACTTAGAGGATATTATTTGTGTCTTCAAAGTGACGGAGCCAGATCTTATACCGATTTTCGTTGCGCGTGACTTGCAAAAATTACCGCAAGTTACATTTGACCACGTAGATGTGACTAAATTATTAAAAGATCTGTTGATTGTACGTACAGAAATCAATGACATAAAAATTAACTATGCAACAGTGACTCAACTGGATGAGTTGAAGCTAGAATTGGGATCAAACAGGCCTCCGTTAACATTATTAGCGCGCAATATTAATACAAAGAAAAGAGGAGGGTATTTGCTTGACAGTGGGCCGGTAGGTTTATCGCCGGCGCCGGTGTACGACGATGGTTGCGCGAGGACGAGGTGTGCGAGTACAGAGCGCAGTGAGTCTCCAAAATATCGCTCTCTCGCTTGCACACACACCGAGGAGATCATGTTAGGTGCGCCTGTACCGATTAACTCAACGCTATTGGAAAACGAAAAGTGCGAGATGATTTCTGAGTCAGCGGTTTTTCACACAGAAACCAGTCAATTAAAAAGACCTACTAGGCGGAGATGGCAAGAAAGGGTGAGTGGAAAACGCCTAAGAAACCGATAGATAATTGGACTTTAGTGCAAAATCGGCGGACTAAGAATCGTTTTACTGGTAAATTGGGCACAGCGGCTACGGACTTGTCTGAGAAATTTAAAGCAGCGGCAGTTAAAATACCGTTGTTTATTTCAAACGTAAACAAAGAGGTAGCGGTGGATGACATATGCAAATATATCAAAAATAAAACTGCGGAGGTAGTTTCGCTTGAGAAAATTACAATGAAGAAGGAAAAGGTATACAATGCCTTTAAAGTGCTTGTTAACAAAAACAAGCTGGACGTTTTTCTAGATGACCAAACATGGCCTGATGGCGTGACATTTAGGCGCTTTATCCATTTCAAGAATAGAAGAGAAGACAAAAATAACACAAGTTTTGGGCGTGAGGAAATAACAAAACCAAATAATGGATAGTATTTCAAAAATGAATTTAATAACATTCAATTGCAAAAATGTGAAAAGGTCGGTGAACTGTGTACGTTCACTGTGCAAAACAGCTGATATTGTTTTGTTACAAGAAACGTGGTTATATCCACATGATCTAGCCTTTCTTGATAGTGTTGATCAGGAATTCAGTTACATGGGAAAGTCTTCAGTGGACACTTCAGCTGGCATGTGTAAAGGAAGACCCTACGGAGGGCTTGCCATACTATGGCGTAAAACTGCGTTTAACTACGTGAGTGTAGTTCAGAGTGACAGTGACCGTATATGTGCAGTGAATGTAGTGGTAAATAACAGATGTTTTTTGGTAATAAATATGTATATGCCGACGGACTGTCGCGACAATTTGCCACTTTTTACGGAATGTCTTAGTGAAATGTATTCTATTATACAAAATAATAATGCCGAGTCAGTGTATGTGTTGGGAGATTTCAACGCGCACCCGGGTGAGTCATTTTGTAATGAACTTATTAGTTTTTGTAGTGAGCAGGAATTAACTTGTGCGGACTTAGATTATTTATGCATTCTATCGCAAACGTACACTTACATCAGTGACTCACACGGGTGTAAACGTTGGCTAGACCACTGTCTTGTTACACAGGAGGCGAGAAAGACAATTGTAAACATTGAGGTTATTTATGATACGTTTTGGTCAGATCACTTTCCCTTGAAAATAGAATGTGATTTAAATGTTATCAGATTGAAATCTTGTGTAATTAAATTACCACTTAACGGTGTTCGATGGGGTGAAAGAAGGCCAGATGAAATAAAGGAATACACGTCTCTGTGTAATAATAAGTTTAAAAGTTTAGATTTTCCTGAGGATTTTGAACTATGTGCTGATATTTTTTGTGATAATCCCCACCATAGGTTATTGTTGGATTTGATGTATAAAGACATAGTATCTATATTAAGTGAAGCAGCTAGTGTGAACAGAGTATCTAAAGGCATTATTAAAAAGAAAGGTATAAAAGGCTGGAACAAGCACGTCAAAGAATTTCACACTCGAGCAAGGTCTATGTTTAAATTGTGGCTTTGGTATGGGGAACCCAGTAGTGGGCCTATCTATGAGGATATGATATTAAGTCGTAAGGTATTTAAATCAAAATTGAAATGGGTCATTAAGAACCAAGAAAAAATATAAATGAATATATTAGCTTCTCTCCATTCTAAGAAATGTTTCTCATCCCTCTGGAAAGGCACAAAAAAGCTCAATATCTGTCCAAGCTTACCAGTTAGTGTGGAGGGTGAGAGTGACCATACTGGAATAGCTAATATATTTAAGGAACAGTTTATTGTGGCCTCACCTCTTGACTCTGTAGTGAGGATGAACGATGCTGAGTCCTATCAATCAGGAAAACCCCTTAGATTTACGTGTTCAGAAATAAAAACAGTAATTAAATATATGAAGCGGGGAAAATCACCTGGTCATGATGGACTCAGCATTGAGCATCTTCAAAATGCTGGTGTGCACTTGCCGAGAGTGATGACTATGTTTTTTAATCTATGTTTGGGGCATTCTTACCTACCTCAGGATATGCTAGATACGTTAGTTGTACCTATTGTAAAAAATCGGACAGGAGACATAGCAGACAAAGGGAATTATAGGCCAATCTCACTGGCAACTGTGATTGCCAAAGTGTTTGACAGTGTGCTTGATGCGCAGCTCAGTAGATGTTCAAAACTACATGACACTCAGTTTGGTTTTCGTGCGGGGCTGTCTACTGAGAGTGCAATACTTGCGTTAAAGCACACTGTCAAATACTATACGGACCGAAAAACACCAGTGTATGCTTGTTTCCTGGACCTTTCCAAAGCTTTCGACCTGGTATCATATGAGGTTTTATGGGAGAAGCTTCGGGAAGCGGGAGTTCCAGCTGCACTGGTGTCAATATTATCCATCTGGTATGACAAGCAGAGGAACTTTGTGAAATGGTCCAATGCATTGTCGGACCCGTACAAACTCGAATGTGGTGTTAGGCAGGGAGGTCTTACTTCCCCGAGATTGTTTAATATTTATGTTAACAACTTGCTTGTTGAGCTCAGCAGTACTCATGTCGGTTGCCATATAGACGGAGTTAGTTTAAATAACTTAAGTTACGCTGACGATATGGTGCTGCTGAGCCCCACAATCGGTGGAATTAGGAAACTACTCACCATTTGTGAAAGATATGCCGAGCAGCATGGACTAAAATATAATCCTACAAAGAGTGAGCTGTTGGTGTTTAGAGGAAGAAATAAAAGTCCCTCAAACGTCCCTCCCGTCGAACTAAACGGCTCACCTTTGCGGAGGGTAGCACAATTTAAATATTTGGGGCATATTGTTACGGAAGATCTTAAGGATGACTTAGATATGGAAAGAGAGCGCAGGGCGATGGCTGTGAGGGGAAACATGTTGGCAAGCAGGTTTGCTGGTTGTTCAGTACCGGTTTAAATAACACTTTTTAAGGCATTTTGTCAAATATTTTACACCAGCAGTCTGTGGGCTAATCATACCCAAAAAGCAGACAACGCACTGCGCATTCAATACAACAATGCCTTCAGGGCGCTGTTGAGGCTTCCGCGTTACTGTAGTGCGTCAGGGATGTTCGCTGACGCACACACTGACGATTATTTCGCGATCATGCGCAAAAAAGTGGCATCAGTGATGCGCAGAGTGAGGGGAAGCAGCAATAGCATTCTTAAGGTTTTTTCAGATAAGTTAGAAGGGCCTACAGTGGATAGGTTTATCAAGCTACATGTCAGACATGGGACTTGATAAATCTTCCTCTGATTGGATACTGTGTCTTTTTGTTGTGTTTTGTTTTTGTACTCATGTGTGTTACTAACATAGTTTTTTAAGTTTAGTTTGTTAATACTAACACGCTATGGGCCTTTGACGCCTGAGAATAAACGATTTTTATTATTTTTTATTTAAAGAAAAATGAATGAGATAAAATTGTTACATAATTTATACCCTGAATAATTTTTGTTGGGTACCTACAGTAAAAATATTTCCTTATCAACTTTAACGTTAGCACACTATAAGACGACTACCCTCATATACGGGTATTTCATATATTTTCCGTACTTTTTCACACAACAGAGATGTCAATCGCAGTGTAGAGATCGACAAAGACTATTATTATACAGTTCCCGAATGAAGTTTGATCAAACGGCCGCAATATCCAATTGACGCGCCGTAAGCAGCATTTGTTGCCAACTAGAAGTACGAACTACGAGGCGTCACAAAGTAATACATTCTGGAAAGTTCTCCTCCCGAGACCGAACGCGGACTGCATCGCCCATCCAACTACGATTCAATATATATTAGCTTTGGAAACTTTGATTTCTGTGTTCTTATTGCTTTACGCAAAATGTTCGAAAGTGAGTTCGAATCACATTTGCGTTGCGACTTGCATTCTAATAGTGATTGGTATATTGGTGCGGTATAAAGTTTTTATGTCTATCAGAATTTTGATATATATTTTTATGTGAACTTCTTCGCGTGTCCATGGCAATCTAAGCTTTGTCAGTCATGAACTTCTTCTGCTCGCGACTTCGTCTGCGTGGACTTCAGAATTGGTTCTAGCCGGAATATAAAGTATTTTATACGGTAATCCAGCGTATGAACTATGCGTGTGCCAAATTTCATCCAAATCCGATTAGTAGTTATTGCTTAAAAAAGTAACAAATATCCTTTCATCCTTAAAAACTTTTGCATTTATAACATTCGTAGGAAGTAGGATTGTCAGCAGCATCCATTATATCCTCTAACGACGTATTAGGGTACACAGGACATAATATTAAATGTCCTATTGTTTGCGGTAGGTACGGCACAAGATTTGTGTTTAATTCTATTTTTCAAAGAAACATTGAAAAAATAATAGACAAGAACGGGGCTTGAACCCGCGACCTTTGACGTTCCGTGTCATCACTCTACCAACTGAGCTACCTTGTCGTGTTCAAACCTATTGAATTTTCAAACCTCTTTGTATACGTCTTAAGGAGACGCCTGGTGATATTTATCTAGTAATCATTTACAGATTTACTAAACTCAGCGTTACCACTTTGCAGTTGTAAATCGCCGAACAACATCCCAATCCTTTATAAATCATATATAATTATATTTTTTTAATACATGTTGTGGCCATGTAATGCCTATATTAATTCTATTTTTCAAAGAAACATTGAAAAAATAATAGACAAGAACGGGGCTCGGTCGCGGGTTCAAGCCCCGTTCTTGTCTATTATTTTTAAAAAATAATATAATTATATATGATTTGTGTTTAAGTTAGGAATTTATGAATTTCCATTTAAGGAGGATTTCTTGCTTCGGGGAACATGAAATAAAGATTAATCTGGTTAGGTACCTATTGGAAAGATAAGCCTCAAAATGCTTTTGAAGGAAAAAAAGTGGAGGGAGACTATAGAGGACTATAGAGAGCCTTCCAGTAGAACATCATGGTTGAATAATAATAATAATAAATCTTTGAAGTTATCAATAATCCTTTTTTATTACGTTACGTATAAGACCAAGATTGACCATAATAATATTTTATTCCAAGTCAAACTGCGTAAGACCCATGACGCAATTAGTCCATGATAAGATCTAACCCAAAAATGTAGAAAAAATACAAAAAATATTTTGACCATTTATCAAATAATGTACCTACGTCTATACATATTATTCGATGAATGCTAGAGCCGTTTTGAACATCAAATAAAAATGTTCGGAAACACAGACTAGCATTTCATAAGAATGTTAGATTAGGTGGCCCGTATAATCTTTATTTCTTAGAACTTGTCGTAAGTTTCTGTTTGCTGTCCTAAGTTAATACTGAAAAGTTTCGTTGTATTGTTTGTGGAACTCTCAACACTCGCTGAAGGTTCTGTTAGAGAACTTTGATATTTATTACAGCTCTCGGCATATTGTTTTTCGTTAGTATTTTTTCTTATTTTTCATGGGACTTGGTGATTTCTTTATAATTTTTAATTGGCTGTCAGAAGAATTTATTAAAATAAAAAAAAAAGTTACCTAACTTTTTTATTACATTTTAGATTTTCTATGTAAATCTGATATATATATTACTATCTGGTGCCCGCAACTTCGTCCGAACAACTAAAGGTAGCTTATGTCCTTCCCCAAGATACAATCTATCTCCTTGCCAAATTACATTACGATCTGTTCAGCCGTTTAGTTGTGAAAAGATAACAAACAAACAAACAAACAGAGTTACTTTCGCATTTATAATATTAGCATGGATAGGTATCGTTTTTCATAAATTTATAATAAAATACACGTTTAACAAAAGTGCTTAGGTAAATTATATTCGTGGAACCCTAAATACGGTCAAGAGTAGGATTTGAATCTTTATATATATAACTTTAAAGTTCACTACGCATGCTTTAATGCGTTAGAAAAATTGATGTACCGACTGAGTCTGTTAATTTACCAATGCTTTAATTAATTATCAATAGTGTGCCGATTTAATGTTTGTAACATCTTAACATACGGTGAAAAAATCAACCTCGAACACTAAACGTGATAAAAACTCCGTTTAAATTACGATAAAAACTTCATACAAGAAAACGAAACCGCTTCAGGTGCGTCGTGACCCAAACATAGTCATGTCGAGTGGGCATGCTCCTTTACACATGTAATATCATAGCTGGGGTACGCACACGTCCACAATTGAATGTGGGATTATGGCCTGTCACATTCGGACATTCGCCCGTAACGTGGATTACAAGATATATCTCACTGGACGTTCGCATTTCAGTGTTATGTAACCCGATATTTTAATGTAGGCACGTGGCATTGATCCGACATTGAAATGGAAATAACTGATACTAAACTGAAAAGTGACATGTGTCAAAGGGTCTTTATATGTTGGATATTGTTTTCAAAAATTGTTTCGTACAAAATACTTACTACTAGTGAGCTAATAAAATATTTAATGTTGTTCTTTTTGTATGGTTGATGAACTTTTGTGTCTGTGTTTAAGCCCCCGTAGTCGTCTAACATAGCTTCACACACATTGAGAATATTATCGAATACACAGCGTATTTACGTATTTTCCTTCACTATTTTATGTACGTAAGTGTTATTAACCCTTTCACTGTCCAATGAACCACATGTGGTACACGGCAATTGTTTAACTAGTGTGTCTGCTTCGTGGACAGGGAACGTGTTGAATTATAATACGCAGTTACGCACGTGATTACGAAAGCTAGTGGATTTTAACCTGCATGCAAGTGCATGTGTCAAAGGGTCTTTATATGGCTGGTATTGTTTTCAAAAATTGTTTCGTACAAAATACTAACTACTAGTGAGATAATAAATATAATGTTCTTCTTATTGTATGGTTGATGGACTTTTGCTTTACACACATATCGAGAATATTACACACCGTATTTACAATGTTTTTCTTCACCGTTCTATGTATGTAAATTTTATTCAATTATAATACGCAGTTCGGTTTAAATCTGAAACCATCTGTAACCTTCCTTTCTTATCAGTCCACCTATGTTACGACTAGGCTATCACTGCTGTTAAGATTAAAATAGCAATACTTAATACGATACATAAGAAAGAGAATTTCTGTTACACTATTTTAAATTGTCAGTAAAGACTTCATGATAGCTACACGCTTTTCAATATTAAAATCCCCACTTAACCAACAAAACACTTGTTTTCAACAAACACTTCAAATATCAAGTACGAAATTAAATTTTCCGCAAGGTAACTCGTAAAACGTAGTATTAAAAGGTATGCAAATGTTTTGTTATGAAAAATTATGGTAAAAAGCTGTATAACAAATTACAGTGTCCATCTTTAGCATTGGCGTACATAGCTGGATTTAATTAATCACAATATTATGTAGCGAAAGGGTCGGGATCACGGATGCGCGATCGTGATAACGGAAGACAGATGATGGTGCAAATTGTAAGCGAACCACTTAATTAGTGTTCTTCTGTTCGTGATTGTACATAATTAGTTGTCTCGAAGGATTAATTGTGGTTGTGTTATATAGGTGGACAAAGATTTGGGCCCTAAGTTACCAAGTAGTCAAGTGTTTTTTGTTGTCGAACAAAATCTATCTGGAGATTGTCTTATCTACTAGACATTAAAATGGCTAAAAGTACTTGTAGGTGTTTGCCTATTTGATACAATCTGTTTGTTGTCGCAAGACACGGAATATATTAATAGTCCGTAACACAAAAGTCCGATGCCGCACGGCTGTACTTTAGGCATAGCATTTCAACGTAATAGTAATAGTTCTACCGATACCCAAAGTAAATAAACATATTTCTACGAAAAGCTTTTAATTTTAGACAAGGACCAAAATTAATTATTTTTCAACGGTTATTACTCATGTGTAAGTCGCGAGTCAATCTTTGACTCCCGAAATCGCCGCGAGCTCAGCTCATGACTAAGAGCTCAATTCGGGTTCAAAACTAGTCGAGCAATCCCGAAGAATGCGCGTAAGTAATAACCGTTGAACAATAATTAATATGAATGTTATTGTTAACGAAAGTTATTATACAAAAAAAAAAAGGACCAAAATGTGTGAACATATCTTTTTTAAATCGCTTGGTCTTATATTTTGGACCATTTCCAAACTTACTCAAGCCAAGGTTTAACGAGACGGCAAATTCTGAAAAACAAGCAACCTCGATGAGGGTCAGACGTGGAGGTACAATTAAAAAGCGAAATGTAAGCCAAGGATTAAGCGGCACAGAAATAATGAGACGATTTGCTGAATAATGCGCGAATGTACTGACTGAGATGGAGAAATGCGGGGCGTTTGTTCGGTTCTTACATTCAATGTAAATAAAAAAAATCGCCTAAGACATACATATCAGTAATATGTTTTTGTAGACTTTATGACCTTATGATTTTTACAGACTTGTCAAATAAGAAACCTTCAAAGTTCTTTCTCCCGTAGCATTGTTATCAAAACAGGGATATAATAATAACCGGATCCATACGAATCTTTATTACCGGAGCCAGCATATAAATCTCAAGTGCATCAAGTAAAAAACTGTGTAAGAAAAAACCACCCTCGTAAGTGTCACCGTGGTTGCATGGTCTCGACAGTCTAGTCTAGCAAGTTTCCACAATAAGAGTACTACCGATAGAGTAACAAGTCTGAAAATTTTCCTCTGCTCGTTTTGCCGCAAACGTCGGGAATCAGGTCGGGAATATCGACTTGAAAATTTCTAGTTTGTTAGTTCGGAATGACACCGCGGTCGAAGATTGGATTATTTTTACAAGTTGCAACTGTGCTCTACTCCGGCTGGGTTTTCTTGTTTTAAGTGCCAGTGTTGCGAGTGCTTACAAGATTGTATAATTGTTAGAACTTGTATCGTTGGATGTAATTAGACTGTGGAGACAAAACATGTATGATATAGATTGTATGAAGCTATGAGAACTACAGTGCATTGTTGAGATAGGAGAAGTAAATAATATCTATTGTTTGAATATTATTTCTAGGAATTTTCTCATTCTATGTGTAATTGGTTATTGTTCAGTTCCATTAATGAATAACGAGAATGTTCTATAGTATATATATAATTATTATTTTAAGTTATAAGAATATTGTTTAGGTAGTTTATTATAATTAATTTTACTTTACCGTACAAAAGAATGTTCTATGTTACCTTCTTATAAACTAGTAAAAGGTCTATAATGCGTTTATTGTATAAGTCGTAGAACTATATCTGTCATTATGTTTCATAGCCTAAACAAATTATTATTTGCCTATCTTAAAATGGAGGAGCGTATGCCCATAACATATACACTTTTCCATACTATACACACATGTAGATGGAAGGGTAGGTAATAACATTTTGTGGTCGCAGGTGTCGCCACGATGTTGGGTCTGGCTAAATTAATGTCACATGGAAATTATGCAAATCCGTGCATCGCCTGTCCGATGCTACGTCACTGCTGAAAATTCTCTTAACATTATGTCCGATAGCATTAGTGTCCGAACTGTGATTAGCGTTGAGCATATTATCTATTGTTAGGTACGTGGAAATAGTGTATAAGCCTGACATATATTGAAATGTACATTTGAACAGAAAATCAGCGGTGGTTTTAGTTGGGATTAGAATAAATATAGAAAAGTTGTAGGTACAGTGAAAAATATACATAAATTCACTTTATTGTACACCAGAAATAGAAGACATAAAATCTAAATACAAAACAAGAGTGCGTGTCGGCGGTGTACCTACTTAACGTCAACTTATTCGAATTTTATATTAGGAAATTCTCAGTAGCAGCCTGGAGTTTGGAATTGTGCCCAATAGGCTCACCACCTATTTCATAAGACTTATTAACAGCATTGGTTAAATGTGGGTATAAAACTTTGTACACCTCTGCCTATCCCTTCGGGGAATACAAGTGTGATGCTATGTTGTGTTATATATTCAAACTAATATTATACCTCTGCCTTTCGCTAGAGAAGTTCTCTAGAAAACGTAGGTCTATACTAGGGCACAATAGAATATAAGATAGACGACATATCTACTAACGATCATAAAAATAAATACTAACTTCATATCCTATTTTAGCAGATGTCCTATGGGACATCTTCTGAAATAAATGCGAAATATACAAATTCATCCACACCATGTCATGTTACGATCGATTTGATCTACACAAATACAATATTAGCAGTTTGTTCTCTCTGTGAATTGAGCAATTAATAACACAATTCTGTCATTGGTCGCATCATATGTGACGTCATAATGAATCAATGGCATTCACATCGGATTTGGGGGTTGGGACCAAAGTGGCCAACCTTGGGTAGGGTTGGCGATACCGTGTTAAAATAAACTCGTTAATCATTTTGTGACAGGGTAAGAAAGGTATGGGAGTAATGTAATGGTATTAAATTATCATTTCGTTTTGGGTTGTATAAATTCAATAAGTACGGGTGTTTGGTTATTAAATTTTCATAATATCGTGATTAGTTCGTGTAGATATTATTTTATATAATATTTTTTTATATATTAGTAGGAGTACTTTACTTCCAAGCTAACGAACTTAACATGAAGCAGTGATATAAATAAAGAGAAATTTATGGAAACAGGATAGCAGAGAAACAGAGAATGAAACAGACAACCACTGTACAAAAACATTACACTCCTTTTTTGGGTAGTTGTGTAAAAGTAAGAATCTACAAACTACCTTGTGGCAGTATCTATTTAATAATCAAACAATATCATTTTTAAGATTTTATTACAACAAAAACATGTTACCTGACAGCCCTGCAACAAAAAGCGGTGTCCTACCGCAGTCCCGCATTCAATTACATTGATAACATCACGCGACGTCGCAATTACGATGCTAATCCGTCAATTGAGTGCTACTGAGTACAGCCCTGGGTACTGGGCACATCACTAGGGGAACCACGTAAGCCGAGTGTAAGTTCCGTACGTCATAAATTCAGAATTTTCATAGATAAGGATTGTTAATTCATCTTTTTTATTATTATTTTATGGATTATAAGAAGAAAAAAAGAGTTTGAGAGAAAATGTATCACATGAATAGGAAAATAGTTCTATAGAAAAGTGTATGTATGTACTTAAAAGTGAATTACACACATCAAATTTTAGAAGTACATAGACAACGAATGTAATTACGATGTAGCATGTCAATCAAGTGCTCTTGAATACAGCCCTCGGTTACTGGGCATACCATTAGGAGAACTGCGTAAGCCATGTTACGGGTTGCAAGTAGACATGTGCGGAGGGAGTCAATATGAAAAAACAAATCTCGGCGGGTCGGTCTTAGTAATTTTGTGAATGAGTATGACTTGAGAAGTTCAAAAGAAGCCTTACCCCACGTGGTTTAAGGTCTATCTTTTCATAAAATACATATCGATTATATATAATATAGGAAGCTGGCACATAATCACCATAATTTTAATCTAGATTTTTCGTTGAGAATATTGATTTAGACGTAATTTAGTTCTCCTAAATGTAGCATAGACACATACAGATAAATCCTTCTGGTATTTGTGAAGTTAGTCGTGTCGGTTTAGTCACTGTGAAGGGACTGAATAGATTGCGATGACATCACCGTAAGAAGTATTAAAATATTGAAGAATAAATCGGGGTAGTGTGTAGAAGTCGGGATGGCGTTTGCTACCAGAGTGCCTGGCGTTTTGTCCGGTAGGTGTAGATTAAAATCCTGCATACGACCGTTTTTTTTTTTTTTACAATAGTTTGTATTGTTACTTGTCTAACTTATAATATTAATTCATCAATCGATATAACCCTGAATGGGTAATGGGCACATCACTAGGGGACCCGCTTAATCTGCTGTCGTCATAATATAAGGATAAGTATTGATGAAAAAATAATTGTCTCTCGAATTGGGGTCTTTCCGTTCATATAATAAAATTTTATAAAAGCAAAAAGTGTTTGACATTAGTGGGGATTGGGGATTAGTGTCCATAGAAGTGTAAACGTGACGATACACCCATCCAAATATAAGTGTGGGCAACGAAAGTGCAGTCTGTCGTTTGCAGTAGTTAAGTGCTTATGAGTGGACCGTTAATGGCCTTGCCATTGCTAGACATCTGAAGACTGAAGACCCTGTAACATACTTCTGTTGAGGAAGTGCCTCGCTCTATTGTGATGACGAAATGATGGCTCATTCCTTTACATATTCGCTGATATTAACAGTCAAAGTACGAGTATAATCCCTATACAGGTGACTGAACCGACGCGACTAAATTTGAAGTGAATACAATGTGGTACTGATGTGATTACCTTAACATATACAAATAAATCTTTTAAACGTATTAACGCATGCGTAGCGACTCTAAATTTATAATAAAAAAAAGAATACGTATTACCTATAATTATTTCTATGCAACTTTTGGTTTACCTAGTGAATTATTTGGCACCGACCGTAAAGAACTTGGAACATGACTAATGTCTAAGTTTTATGATAAAATTACTGAATACTATTTATGGATGGAAAGTAATCAAGTTTTCTAATTAACAATGTAACAATATGTGTATGAGTAAATGTGTGTGTGATATATTTCCTATTCTGTTAAGGCTTAACAATTGTGTGATATAACAGTTAAATACATTTGGTACTTTTTATATAAAGAAAAATCGAAGTAGTTTATGTTGAGCCAAATGTTTTTTAAAATCTAAAATATAATTATATGTGATCTATAAGATTACAGAGCACTTATCTAGTCATTTAAGAGTAAATTCTGCATCCAATGTTGAGGACTTTAAAAGAACGAGAAAAAAAGCATTTCAAAATGTTTGACACAATTACTTTGAACTAAGAATTCAACTTTACAGAATCGAGTTTTATTCACACATTAACATAAAACTATTTTCTTTCCAAACATACTCATGAAACCTTCACAGTTTGCGAGACATACAAACACAAAATACATAAACCGACCAACAAACAGCCTTAAGTCGTCCAAAGTCATACATTTCATATTCAGTGGTTCGCTTCCACAAAGTGGTTCCAATCCCACGTTATTGATATTTGACAAATAAAGTAATATATCAAACCACATTAGGGGGCCTCAGGGACCTTCGCATAATATAATCTTGACCGATAAGGAGCAAGCACGGATGCCATTACAGATATTGAAGGGCAGTGATCAATGACAGCGTTGCAAATAGCATTAGGGAGGTGGTTGACACGCGATCAGTGTCTGTTTTAGTATAGAAGGAATTAAATTATACTCTATTTCATATGCAACAAAAGCTTTTTTATACTGTATGTTCTATTGCTTTTTGTTCAGCATATTTTAAATAATTATGATTATTATGTACTGTATGGAGCTCCTAAAGTGTATCTGTAGAGTTAAACTTTGGTCAAATTGATACATAAGAGATTTTCACATAAATAGATAAAATATTATGTACAAAATAAGTCATTACTTACTATAAAAACTGCAATAGCAATTGAATATTGTGAATAATTCTTCTTGAATTGAATTGCATTAAAACAATCTTATGCGTAGTAGGCCTGAGTCAAGCTCACTTCTTCTATTCTGCTGCTTAAATATGACACGTGTTCCCAGTCTCATAACAAACATATAAGACGTGTGCACAAGATCAACAAATAAACTTGCATCGGTCGCGGCGTCCGCACGCCTGTACCATCCTTCGAAACTTGTTGACGAATTCAAGGGTCTATCGAGCATCGAGATGAGAGGCTCGTATCGATTCCCAGTACATTAATATAAGTCGAGTGCTCGACTCACCGCTAAGGATGTTTTATTGTATCGATAAAGCGGATTTCGTAACATAGAGGGCTATAATGACCTCGAATTATGTGTCTGTGTGAGTATTTGTGAGATGAAAATGGAAGGTCTTTATTGCTGTGGAGAAAATTGAAATGGACTAGGACTGTCGCACAAAGGACTCAAGTACTGGGCGATTAAAGCTGGTACGTATTTGGCAAAGAGATTATAGTGATACGCTTCAAACCAGACAGACATGAAACAGAATTTAATATCTCGCTTTTTAATTAGCGAAATTCGATTAAGTTATTATGAATTTAAAAAACTAGAGAGAAGAAATGAAGTTAATCTTTATTAATAATGAGATAAGATACTGTATTTATTTGTTAGTTCTAAAAGTATTAAAAAAATATTATAGGTATATTTTCGCTGACATTTCGGTTACATTTTAGTCCCAAGTAAACAACACCGTACCTGTATTAATGTCGTTAGTTTTGTAGAAAGTCTAGACTAGATAGACGAGAATGTTCCCATTGTACTCATTATCAACTGGATTAACTTACGGGCTGGGGAAATGCCAAGACTGTCTTACCTAGAAGAAGAAAACAAACTCATTAGTTCTGTATAATTATAGTGCAAGAGTTACAAGATAAAGACGATATTTACAAGTATTGGTGGAAAAAGTTCATCAGCAGAATTTTTTACTTGATCATCATAATTCTTATTTATTTAGCGGCTCATGTGTTTTAATAAGTTCTCTGTCCATGAAGTATATATACTTAATAGTTAAACAATTACCGTGTATCATATGTGACTCAAGGGACAGGGGAATTATTAATGATAAAGGAGCCTAGCGTTATTAACGGAAACATAAAATAACTTATTCTAAAAACAGAAGTAATCTATTTTCTAACAAAGAACTTTAACGTTATCAGAATAAAAAGATCCGTAGGTAATATGGTAATTTTGGCAATTTTCTATGTCAGAAATTTTATTGTGAATCATGATCATCATCCTGCCCTTATCCTAATTTATTGTGGGTCAGCGCAACATGTATTCCTGCATGTAGTCTCTAATTGTATTGGCGTGCTACAAAAGTTTTGGTTATGTTTTATGACCGGCCGCCTGCCTGACGTCAACCTTCATCGGGAATGCTGTTGTTGGTGATAACCGCCACGGATACAGTCTGCTTCTATCTAGCTATGTTACACCAAATGTTATCCATGCGCCAGGTTCTGTTATCCTACTATCACACTCAGTGAAATCATTGTCCTATTTTTTTGCAGATGAACGGTTACAGATGAAATACACTTTTAAGGTCATGGCACACTGTACCGGCACGGTACAGGCACAGCTGCACCACGGCTCGATAGGTTGAAGTGTGCAGGCCACTACATGTTGTTAGTTAGCAGATACCCCGCCGTTGGCATTTTATATTGACGTTATAAAACATATTATACGACATACGACTTAAGGGTCAAATTCAAATTACAAATTAATCGCTGGGTTAGAGCGGTGCCGTTGCCGTGCTTGCATAATGTGCCATGACCTTTAGACTGCATATCCCAGCAATAAGCCAACAATTTGTTGCAACTAATGTAAAATACTTCATTTTCAAATCGGAAATCTATATTATACCGAAACCTTGCAACTCGATAACTTGCACAAATATTACAAAATAGAGACTATTATATCTTAGGTTGCTTTAAGGTTATTGCCAATCCCAATTTCTTGGCACCGAACTTTCTTGCATTAAATTTTGATCAAAGTTTGGCACCAATGATCACTACGAAGTTTAATTTAGAATAAAGACTCTATTATCACTCTCTTTCCCTCTATTATCTATGTTATCTATATCCTCTATAATAAAATTTGGCTAGGGACATTGCCATCACCTGCAAACTACATAGTGCTTAAAGAGAACCTGCCTGCGGGGCATTAGAATTCCTGGCCTATATGGAGGTCTTTTAATTGTCTCCGGACCAAAATGGGGCGATGTAAGAAAGAAAGAAAGAAAGAAAATGTGTTTTATTACGTGATTGGAGACGCATACATATACACAACAAATAAAAAATATAAATACAAAAACTTTTGAGACATAAGGGGGTAGTATGCGTCACAAACACGCAATACGGCCCTCGCTCAGCTTAATGCTGCGACCCTATGCCAGACAAAGCCCCAGCGCTGATTTTCAGCGATAGCCGAATACTGACGTGATGACGACACACCGGTGATGCAAATAAATATAACATAAATAAATATAATAATATGTAAATATTATTATGTGCACAGAGAGAACTGACTTAATACAATATAATTAATTTTTTTTAAACAGTGGCAACATTCCATTTGAAAGACGTGATCGCACGCGCTGGTTATATTAGTTATCTGTGCCATTCGGCTGACAGAAACTATGACGACAGAAAATCAAATTGTGATCATGTGATGTAATAATCACGTAGTGATTATATACTCTTTGGTAATAATGGCGAACCGACCTGTCATCTCAATATGAGCAAGTGGGGCTATATTGACGAAAAGGCGAAGGGGTGTAAGTGTGGAGACGACCCACAAACAATGTTTTATCTACTTTTTGCTCTTTGTGCTCGAATACCTGTATATTAAATGACCTCGGCATTGCCACTATTAACTCCATAGACACGGTAAAATTTTCGGCCCACCAAGTGTGAATCTCGGAAGCCACAATAATTAAAATTGCTCCATCGAACCGAAGACGAAGAATATTTTACTAAATAATGTGCACCCGGTTAGACTGAAAACTGACTCCAACGTCAAAAAGGCTAGGCAGCATTTAATTCATGGCCCCACTTCGGTCCTGAGTCGATTAAGAGATCTCCATACCATTCTCTTTAGGCTCTATGTAGTTTGCAGGTGATGGCAAAGTTCCTAGCCAAGTTATGTTATACCGAACTCCTGCCAAATAAACAAAGACAAAATTATTAATTATCTATATATAAAGATATAAAATACACCAGGAAACGTAATGAGCAGGCGAATACATAACAAATATCTGTGTTAATCTCATTTCAAGTCAATTAATTTAAAACTCATCTCTATAATTACCTTTCGTAGCGCGTTCACAATGAACCGGCGCGTTTGCGATGACGGATCGTAATTGGACAGTCGTTAAAAATAATTAACTACTAAAGTACTAAAGCATTCCTTATTAACTTTAATAAGTTTCGCATTGTTGTTGCTGACTGTTTTGCTTGTACGGACAAAAATAATCTTATGATGATTAAAGATAAATCTTTGAAAAGCATTAACGCATGCTTAGCGAACTCTAAAGTTGTCATATTAAATGGAAAAAGAATACGGTCGTGAGCAGGATTCGAACCTGCGCCTCCCGGATAAATACTCCAGGCGCTCTGATCACTAAGCCATCTCGACACTAAGTCGATGGCTTAGTGGTCAGAGCGTTTGGAGCGTTTTTTTTACTTATGATGATTTCAAACTAGGAACGTATGAGCTACGCATGTTTTTACACGACTGCCAAAAAGGGAGTGTTATGTTTTTAGGGTTCATGTATGTATGTAAGCAAAGTAAGTATGTGTTAGTGAGTTTCTTTATTCCACCATATTTGTCAATGTATATATTTATTTTTAAGTAAGTTATGTTAGTATAAAAAAATATGTTAAAATTTGTGATTGTTAATATTAAATGTAAGTGTTTTGGTTATATTAAACTGTAAACTTATATTTTAAATAAATAAATAACATCTAAATGCCTGAACCGATATCGATGTATGGGGTATCGTTAGAATCCTTACAATGTACCGAGTAACTATAGGCTAATAAGATTTTCAAAATGGCAGTTGTGTTTTAATTTTTTTTAGTTGATTCATTAATAGTTTTTGTACTTACCTGTTGAAAATCTGCCAAAGTTGAAAAATAAATTAATTGACTATTTTAATTATCGGCCCTAGATTATAATACCCAGTAATTGTTTAATTAGTGTGCCATCTTTGACTCCTTGGGCTATGTGGTACGACTGCTGAGCATGAGGTCTTGAGTTCGATTTGTCGTTAATTTTTCTGTTAGGAAATTTGCAGTGATTTTTGTAGCAACTTTTCTCGGAGTATTAAACTGTGTCTAGTAAGGACATACAAGCAATATTACTTTTTAAACTTTCGCAATTCGAACACATAATTATTGAATTCAAACGGGACGGGTCACGAGTAGACTCACTATCACTGTCTACTCGTGACCAAGATGCAATTTGATCGAAACGTCGAGGTAAATAAATGTTATGTTTCTAGCGCGATTAAGTCCCGTTTGAATTTAATAATTACATACAAGCAAGTAGAGCAATAGGCTCACCACAAGAATCTGCCTAGCCTTTTCCCAATTACATTGCTTCCAGTCAAACCGAATGCAGCTTAATACTAGTATTTTACATGGAGCAACCGCCTATCTGACCTCCACAATCCAGTTGTTTCTGGGTAACACGATATGTCGTGTATGATCACGTGCTCTAGGAAATCAGGAATGTTGTCAGACATCCTGGCCCCTGACTAATCGTAAAGGTTGTCATAAATATTAATTTGACAACCGGGACCGACGGATTCGCGTACTATCCGAGGCACGGATGGGTCTCGGTATGGAATGTTAGTCACCCACAGACCGACCGCGGCAAGCACAAGCGACATCACAAAACTTAATAACATATTCTACCGTAGTATATATTTCACAATTTAATTTATACTTTTATTTTACATAGAAATTTCTAAAAGGTTAAATATATCTTTCTCAGTAAAATATTCCGAAACTAATTCTTTAACAAAAATATGCCAAGAGAAAGTGTCTTAAGCCTCATTTAATCAAAAAAGTATTATGTTACTTGTTACCCAATGGACTTTCAGTTTATATTTTATTCACATCTAATTCCGCCAACCGCCCACTTAATAACTGAAGATAATAAACTCGCAAAATTATTCAAATGTCATCTCAAAAGTAACTTAAATTGCTCTTTTACATAAATTGACATCGGCAATTTGCTATTCACTAAGAATTTCTAGTAAAATAAAAGTAAATACAGGTCAATGAGTAAAGGAAAGTCAAATAAATGAACCGAATGAAGTATATGTTCATTCATTTTTCTTTTTTTAAATAGTTTCATCGCGGCAAATCCATGTCTTTAACACAATTGATGAGGTGAAATGAACCCTCAACGGTCGTCATTAAGAATT
Organism: Xylocampa areola; assembly: GCA_935421205.1. Lineage (NCBI taxonomy): Eukaryota > Metazoa > Arthropoda > Insecta > Lepidoptera > Noctuidae > Xylocampa > Xylocampa areola. Next base: position 11,194,260 of record OW285218.1, on the reverse strand, counting down.
ATTTTAGATAAAAATGCTGCTAATGCTGATAGCATTTTCATCTAAGCGTTTCAATGCTTCTGAGGATAAGATAATCCGTTGGTCTTGGTAGTTGTCAAAAAATAGGTCAAGGCCTGCGGGCGGCTTGAACATGAAAGTAAGAATGATATCGAAGTAAAGATAAATTCTCTACATATATATAGAACACTTAGATTTATTTTGTGATAAGATAAATTGGACTGCGAATAGGACTCGAACCCTAGTTTAGTACTTACAGCAGTCGACCTTCCCGACCAAGTATCTCTTCTCTAGCAAACTGAGTAAAGCAATCAGTTCCCATTAAAAAATTTCATCCTATACTCAAAAACACTTAAAGACAACGAGCTGCTTCAAAGTTGCGTTTAGTTTCTTTCGCAAGATTTGTTCATTGCGTGAACATTCTTGCAAGTAGTGTATAAGTTTGGTGTGGAACTTCATCTCTAATGCAAAAGTTTGTCGGTGCCGCGGGATGTGTCAAAAGTTGTGACTTTCTGATGTGTGCACCGACCATACGAATCCGATCTTGCAACTTATATACTTTTGTCGCGAGCAGTAATTGAAAAGTTAAGTGTTTGTTCATAGATTAGTGGAATAGTTTTTGTTTGTGATTGTCTAATTGATTGAATGATTGCTTGAAGTATGGAAGTTGTTTTGACAGATGGAGTGACATTAAGTGTACAGATAATGATCTGATACAGCAAAAGTTCAGTTCGTGGGGATTTCGACTTCTTACTTAAGTTCCTGAATTACTTAACGTATGTCTGGAGAAATTCTAAAATATCAACCTTTGAAATAAATGATTATATCCTACAACATCCTCCTTTCCAGTAAAAAAAAAAAAAACTAATAATCCATACCGCAAACACCGCACAAACAAAACGTTTCGTTTCAATCAAATTTTCGAAAAAGCGACGGCAACGATACGCGCACAATACATGCCAGCAAAAAGGTTGGGGGTTTTCTACGCAACGTAATTTCCGTCGGCAATGGACCGTGATCACTGGCGAAATTCCGCCAATCGGTGTTATTAAGCGGACTGCGAGCCGCGGCCCCGTGGTTGTATGGAGTTGTCGGGCGATCGATACTGATGAACTACCCAGTTCCTCTTTTAGCGATGGTGACGTCACGAGTAGTGGCTTTTTCTTAGTGATGAATTGGTGTGCTGGAATGAATTTTGAGTCTATTTTGCGAGGTGCTGTGAGACATTTTCATTTCTGTCATTTATGGGAGTGAACAGTTGCTAAGTATTCCGATATTAAAGACTGCTTTGAACTTTCATGGTTTTCGGTACTTATCACTTTATACTATAACATCCTGCGGTCATGGATGACGCTTGCAAATTCGTTGAAATCTCAAGAATGGAATGAAACATCCAAGATTTACGTATATCTATATTTTATTGCAAAATATATTTTTACGTAATTTTTTACATATGAACATATTGATATGGTCTCTTGTCTTCTTCAACGTTATTATGAACAGAATAAGAAGGAATTTTTCAATTAAGATTTATTTAGGTTACCTAATATTCTTAGATGTAGGTACGTACTGTTACTTGGTGAAATCTAAACAAGTTATTGTTCAAATTACATTTACTAAATTAATTTCTAACAATTCAATCACTTCACAACGTTTACGCGCGTTCCGCTATTGTCAGAATGAAAACAAGTAGTGCAGGGATCAACGACGCCACGGAGCACCATAGACTATAGCTGCTATCTTTAGAATCGACTATGTCTTCATTTTCCGCCTTACACTACTTAAATGAAAAGTTAATCAACTGAAACTAACTTAATTCATATTTATTACTTGAATGTAAATCCCCAATTTCTTTTACCAAATCCAAGTTCTTTGTTACTTTCATACATCAAACAAATAAATATTCGAAAATGTAAAAGAGCTTCTTCCAATACACACTTTCATCTTCATACATCCGAACCCTCCGAATCGGTGTCGGTCTAAAGATCCCCCAATACAATGTTTTATCAACCCGAAAACAGTCGAATCGTTCGAATCTGTCTGCTCTGTTTAAAAATGTAAAGCGGGAACCCGTCACTGCAGCCTGAAAGGCAGGAAATGCATTTGCAAATTAGATTTTCAACCCCCCCGCCGCCGGCGTTATCGTGTCTTCAACCCACTTGTCTTTTAACCTCCGGTCATGTGCGGGATTTCGGCGATCCAACTCGCTTTTTTATTTGAGTGAATTTAGGCTCAATTTTATTTTAGAGATTTTAAATGCTAATGCTTATCCCATGCTCCGACTTTTATTTTAGTTATACTTTCAGAGTATTTTTTTGGTGTTTGGTTTATTTAACGCCATAAAAGTTTATAGGCACCTAACTTAACAATATATTCGCATTTTACGAAATATAAAAAAGTTTTCACATGAAATAAAGTGCAGTATTTACATGCAAAATAAAAGCGTTCGGACTAAAAATTGGAACACACAAATATTCAGGCTTAAACCAAAATACGGTGTATTTTTTAATGTTTTTCTCCCCCAGCAGTTGTAAACAACCAGTCCCTGTATTAGAAAAAAACACAGGGAAACCGGTTTAAACTGGTGGTTTCTCGTTCACACTCGATTTGGCAAGGAAATTGCTGCGTCTAGTCGTCGATGCCGAGTTTACATGCGCGCCCAGACTGCACAATCTCGTTTGCTACAAACAATTGAAATAAAAAAGTTAATTTGTTCGGACGATTTTGTGCAAAGTTAGTGCAAGATTTTGCGGCAGTCGCAGAGAAAGAAAAGTGATTGTCCAAATGATATTGTAGTAAAATATGCTTGATTAAAAGTGACTTGTGAAATATTATTTTATTTTTGTAAAATTTATTTATGACTGTAGGTGACAACAATAAACAACCAATCCAACTTATTTTATTGGTTAACTCTACAGCTGTGTATGTAATTGAAAAATAAGAATACGAAAATCTATAAACCCTAAAATACGCAACCGATTGTCTAGTACAATCTTAAACAAACTGTTATTACATCTATAAAACCAGTGGAAACAAGTGAACACTGTAAATAGAATCACAATTCGTTTCAGTACACTAGGGTCGCCCAAACTTAGACAATATTTTCCGTACATTCCTATTTTATGCGTCTGGGTACAACGTAATTTTGTATTTACGAGTAAAAAGCAGACCAGATTTGATTCTAAATTGTATTGAGGGAAATTGTTTCTTGTATTGTTATTCGAGACACGTAGTGTAGAGAGACCCCGTTAGAAAATAACTGTTACCAAACAGTGCTTTGTAATCTTGTTGTAATGAAAAATGCTAATTGAAGCTCAATGAATAAGGTTATAAGAATTTACCTTATAGGCTAAATACTTAAACGCTTAATTTTTCATGTGGCTTTTAAATTACGGTTTCTGTCATTTCATTGCATGGCATAGCGACAGCGACACCATGCTATTTGACCCTTAATTGAGTAGCGTTTAAGTATAATGTTAAAAGTAGGTCATTTTATAATATATAAAAATCTCGTGTCACAGTGTTTCTTATCGAACTCCTCCGAAACGGCTTGACCGATTTTTATGTTTTTTTTTGTGTATTTTTGGTAGGTCTGAGAACTAGGCTATATATTTTTATACCTCTAAAATTTATATAGCAGAACAACGTTTGCGCCCCACAGTAGTGGTTTTAATATAAAAAGGATCCAAAGTCCGGTTCTGACAATTAATAATGACTGTCATTGATATAAACTCGTATGGAAGACGATCGGGTCTAAAGCTTTATTATTGTTCTCCTTAGGCACGGTGTTACAGGGTAAGTCAGAATCCCCCTTGATTTTTGAATAAGAAATTATGGCACCCAAAACTTAACAAACGGAATATCCAATCTCCTTTATTAATTAATTTGTAACCCTGTAATAACTCTTGCAATTTCAATACCATCAACCCTAACAAAACGAGGCGCAGCTATCACCGTGTACAGTGGCCCCGAATATTTCATGCCGGGCCAAAAGGGTTGCCATAACTGAACGGCCCAGTGTGCCGAATCTAATGATAATGTAATTAGTTTTACGTCTGATGCCGACGGATTCTGGCAATAAAAACTGTTGGACTATTTGTCTCAGTTAGCACTGGTACCAAAATGTTATAGGCTAATTCGATAATTACATGAACAGATTTTGTAATGGTTTTTATATTATGGTTCTCATTGAAGTATTATTTTAGTTTTTACTAAATATTAGACACATTTGGAATTTAATGAAAAATTAAATTTTCTTTTTAACAGGATGTTGTTGTTATCGAGTGGTTGATCAACCTAGTGTCAGAGTTTAATCCACCCGTAGGTCTCTGACAGGGCTTTACACACCATCGAGAAAATATCTCAGGTGTGCTGGTTTCCTGACGATGTTTTCCTTCACCGTTTTAAGCGAGTGATAATTAGTTTATAATACGCACATGACTTCGAAAAGACAGTGGTGCGTGCCTTGGATTCGAACTTGAGACCTTTGACTTGTCAGTCCAACGGTCGTACCACTAGGCTGTCACTACTCACCTTAACAGGATGCAAATATAGCAATATATTTAAAAGAGCCCTTCCTAAATATTAAACAGCCAAACTGTCTCAACCCCTAACGCCTTCCTTAATCACTTATCGATCAACTAAACAATTTAGTTAGAATTTTCTTAAAATTAAGCGTCATCTAAAAGTAAGTGGCGTGAAATGGGTGGCTGCGGGTAATTGGTCATATTTACTTGAGTGGGAACGGCTAGAATGGAAAAATTGGCCAATTACACGGGAAAAAATTATATCGGTTACCCCAGTAGGTGTTTAATTGGGTACGTGGGGGTGGTTGGGGAAAAGATGCTCATTTTGGTACAAATTGATAGGAAACATCAAAGTTCACTAAGTCGAAACCACAAAAGAGAAACGTCTTTGATATACATGTTTCATTGCAACAAAAATAGATTTCGTTTTCTATAGAAATGTATTGTCGTTCTCTTATTGGTGAGTTTAGGAATTGACAGATAAAAAATATGTATAAATTATTTACAATTATATTAGGATTTATACACATAGCGGGCTTATTCCAATTTGTCTACTGCTACCTACTACTCAAAATAAACTTAAGTTTAGGAACACTCTTAGGAAAATAATAATATCATCCTTTTTCAAGCGGAAAAACTGATAAACAACCTAGAAGAAAACATCTTTTGTTGTGACTTGGCTTAAAATACATATATTCATGTACTTACTACCTTATAAGTGGCTACCTAAGTTCATTGACCTTCAGTAAATCCAAACAACTGAAGTGGCCATGTTAACGATGAGTCAGGGGCACAGGGGAGAGAGGGGGGTTCAAGGGATGGTCACAGCACAGGACAAAGTGTTCGAGGGTCGGGGGTTGAGAGGAGAATCGGCAATAAGTGCAACCGTAACTGCAGGCAATCCGCCGGAATGGTCTCAGCACTGATTTATAAATGGTTAATGGATGCTGGAAGTGTCGCCATTGTTAGCTTATATTTGTAAATTATTGGTGGGCGGTTACTGGAGCTTGTGGGGATATTAAGTAATATGTTATAGTATGTACTTCTTGTTACTAAAATAGCAGTGTTTATATTCATGCTTTCTCTGGATTTTATCAGACATGTATGAACAAAATATCATACACTATTTGCATGGCCGGGTAACCAAATTAAATCATCATTATATATCTTGTCTTTTTCTTAAATTAAAAAAAGCCTCGTTGATCTAGTGGTCCCAAGCGCGACTGCTGAGTATGAGGTCTCGGGTTCGATTCCTGGGTCGGGCAAAGTGTTATTGAGTTTTTCTGTTAGAAAATTCTCAATAGCAGCCCGGAGTTTGGAATTGTACCCGGTAGATGGCAATAGGCTCACCACTTATTACATGGGACTTAATAACAGCACTGGTGAAATGTGGGTGTACGACTGTGTACACCTCTACCTACCCCTTCGGGAAAAACAGGCGTATTGCCATGTTATGTTAGTTAAATAAAAAAAGCGCTAATTGAGAAATGTTATTATACAGTAGACGATTTTCTAAATAACAACAAATTCCTAAATTTGATTAATCGTACCTGACATATTACAATTAATACTATAATTAACAAATTCAGTATTATTGTAATTGAATTTCTTTTTAATAACACATAGGTATGACTCAATGTCAAAACAGCACACTATGTACACAAATAATTACTATTACTGTTTCTGTTTCATTCTAATCTATGTAACAAAATTATATATTGGAAGGTAAACCATAAACATAGGTGTCAAACTTACGTATCAAGCTACACATGATGATAACTGCATGAGAGCATGGGTTGTATACTAACTATGGTGTCTATCATTTCTATTTCTACTACTGTCATTGTATTGTATATTGATTGATTGATGTTTTATTAAATTGTTAAGAGGAACATCTATGAAGAGACGGACATTAAATTATAGAATTTTAATAGGATGTCAAAATCGAAATGGTCATGCAAAACATGTTATGGTCTCAAGAACGCAACCTATTTTTTCATACAATTGTGATATAATATACTGTGTATTTTTTATATATAACATTATACATTATTTACAAGTATCATTGACACTTATGACCTTTTAGAAGCACCGGGAGTTTAGAGAAACGTGCTTGTAAAAATTACAAACGTATGCCATTTCCAGTAAATTGTCTTCTTTGGTAGCAGCGTTTGCAACGCGCTTGCGTACTATCAGGGCCAACACTGCAATGGGATATATTAGCTTGCACGATTGTCTATAGTCTATCTGAACTATCTGTGCCCCATCAGCGCTGTGTCGGCTGACCACAACGTTGAGTGGCTCAGTTTTATAAGGCTCGAGGATATTACAGTTTTGAAGAGTTCAATTGGTTTCGATAGGCAATTTTGTTAACAAGTGGACTTCGTATTGAAAAAGTTTGATCTTAGATGTTTACACTATGGTAATATTAAATTGTTGATAAGTAAAGTTTTGGAGGAGAATAAAATAGTAAATTACACTGGATAAAATTTTTCATGGTTCTCTTTCTGCACCACCCTATGGTTGACTGGTAGAGAATTATTAAGTATTAATTCTGCGTTTTTATTAGTATAGTATTATTTTAAATTAGTATAGTAATAAAATAAACCTGATGAGTTTTTCTTCGAATGCAATGCAAATCTCAGAAAACATTTTTTTTCCTAATTCTTGAGGCTGTGTTAATATCACGCTACGTACGTTAGGAACCGAATTAAAAGAGGGAGCGAAACCGCGGAGCACAGCTAGTAAATAATAAGTTATGTTATCGCATTAAATTGTTCACAGATCAGTACTTTATCAGTACGTAATTGAAATTCATTTCACGGAATAGATATTTTATAGGAATATAATAGCGGTGCAGTAAGAAATTCGTAACGCAATGATAATAAATTATCGATAACCAATATAATTATAATAAAACAACTTTTAATCTGATTAATCGCGTGTATTATTGGATTTTGTTTTTCCTAACGTTTCAAACACTTTGCAGTGTTCCACGTGTGACGACCACTATTTTCTTATAATGTGTAGTGATCGCGAAAACTTAAGATATTACTAACGAACTGAAACAATTATATTATAATCACGACAAAATTAATCGTTGGACTACAAATAGTCGCAAATTACGTGTCGTATCATGCGCCACCTCCATATCGCGGTTATAATAATGAAATATCGTCCGACGTACGCCATCCGACAAAAACAATTTGTCGGCGCCGCTGCAGGAATGTCGATAATTAAACCAACCTGCAGCTCGCTATTTCAGCGCTCGATCGACAGACCCATATATTTTGCTTTCATTTTCTTTTTAATCCGTCCAGCTATGAATCCATTCCTTCCCCGTATAAATTACTAGCGACGCCCCGATAGAGACTTCATCGATATCGGTGAAAATCAACCACGATAAATCTATAGGTTATAAAAAATGAGCGGAACGGGAGAACAAGAGGGGCCCACAGCGGTATCGATAAAAAATATAAATGGTGCCACCCGTCTTTGGCGTGATATGTTGGGATTAAGCAAGGAACATCAATAAGTAGCTTTCAAAATTCCGCGCACACCGGTACACGAGAGAGGCACGGGAAAAAATTGAAAGGAGACTCAAATATGTCGTCTGAATATTAAAAAGCAAAATACTGAATAATGCAGCGGGCGAACTGCGAATGATATAAGAGTGTAAGACGATTGGTGGAGCTATTTGCAAGCCATTAGTGTTGATAAAGCGTAACGGAATTTCGCACAGACGACTTTTTACGAGGACACCCGACGGCCTTTTTTCGTTCAGACATCATTATATTCCTTTCCGTGTCCGCCATATATGGAATTTCTTTTATCTAGTAATCTTCGTGTTCGTTTCGAAATGGAGTGGTTTTTTATATGTACGGGGAAACTTATTATTTTTTATGTTCGATGCTTCGTCACGTTTTTTTTATAATGATTGTAAGTCGACACTGCGTAATTTATTTGACGCTCTTTTTTTTGTCTTTCGTGTTACATTTTGGATCTTAGATGATATTAAGTACGTATTGAGTTCAAAAGAAGTGATGAAATTATTTTTTTGTGGCGAGAATAACGTAATATCTAAACAAACAAAAGCTGGATAGTATTTGCTTAAAGGTATTTTCACGATAAATCTTTGAAAAGCATTAACGCATGCTTAGCGAACACTAAAGTTAGTATATTAAATGGAAAAAGAATACGGTCACGAACAGGATTCGAACCTGCGCCTCCCGGATGAATACTCCAGGCGCTCTGACCACTAAGCCATCTCGACCTCTGCTCACCACCGCGAATTCTTTTTCCATATTTTAACACGTCTTATGACGATGACGTCGCCATGAGACGTGTGACCATTTAATATAATAACTTTAGTGTTCGCTAGGCATGCGTTAATGCTTTTCAAAGATTGATATTGAATTATTAAGGTAATTGCATTTTTTACGGCATTGTACTAACTGCAAAGTTAGTCGTGTCGGTTCGGTCACCAGTATAGGCACTGAATTGATTGCAATGACGTCGCCATAAGACGTGTTAAAATATGGAAGAAGAATTCGCGGTGGTGAGCAGAGGTCGAGATGGCTTAGTGGTCAGAGCGCCTGGAGTATTCATTCGGGAGGCGCAGGTTCGAATCCTGTTCGCGACCGTATTCTTTTTCCATTTAAGATAATAACTAAAGGTATTTTATTGTTTATTTGAGTAAAACGTGAACAGCCTTTAGGAACACACTAACAAAAGATAAAAACTCGTGTGTTTGTTACAGTTTTTTTGTTGTTAAATACAGTATTTTTTGTTGACCGCCCCGTCTGTCGACTATCCTTTAGTTTAGATAAAAATTTCATAATACAGATAAGTTTTTCAAACGTAGCGAACTCTAAAGTTAAACATTGTCATGTGGAAAGAAAAACATTGTCATGACCAGGATTCGAACCACATATGATACGATACGTCATCGCTATTATTAAGTCACCAAAAGACGTATTAGAAATGTGGAAGAAGAATTTGGAAGAGTGAGCAGAGGTCGAGATGGCTTAGTTTTCAGAGCGCCTGGAGTATTTATTCGGAAGGCGCAGGTTGGAATCTAAATAAAATATATATAATATATAAATAAAAATTGATAAAATCAAAATATTTACTCTTATATTAATAAAAGCTTTAATTTGGTACTCAATGGCCATCAACAAATTTCCTGTTACTTTGTTTCCTTAAAAACAACATGGCCGCCTAAATACGAGCATATACATAATGAAAATTTCCGAATTCCTTTAATTCATAATTTAAATGGAACGAAAACAATATGGTCATTTCACCACTAATCTAGATTGTGACCCCCATTATTCGTAGGTACGTTAGAAATCTGTAGTAAGTAAAATACATGAGATGGTCATTACAAGGGATAATCCCTAAGATAACTGCGACGTAAACTAAGGGATGGCTTTAAGCAATCCGATAGATTTCCATTTTGCGAACCCCGATTGTATATCTTAATCACCGCTAGAGCGAATGAAAAACACTCTCTTTTATTATTCAATAACAGGCTTTTAGGAAAGCCCTGCCGATGGGCGGAGTGGGCGTTTAAGACCAAATGATGAAATATTTTTTATTTGGGAACTCCACAATTTTCTTTCAATATCCGTTTTGATATTTTTCTCCATTATTTTAATACTTAGTCGCTCTGTATCTGCATTCAGGATACCTACGTATTTTCTTTGATACAAATCATGAAGTTTTTTAGTGTAAACTCCACACACATGCATGTTGCGTCTCTACGACACATTTAAAGTCACGAAAATTATACTCAACTGCGAATCAGTACTTCCGTATCTGTACCTAGATTTTTATGGATTGGCTTCTAATCTAACCGAAAGTATTTTATCTGTCTATTTTCTTACCGTCTAGATAGACGGTATTTCCACAACAATAAGTTGTCTTTTTTTATGCATTTGATTACTCATAACGACTGTCATAGGTCTTTGACAACCGTGATCAATGGTTTCATCAGTTTAGGTCATCAGTGCCCTGTAATAGGAATAAAACCCACATCACGCTTGTGTGCGTCAAAACACTCTCAATACAAAACCAATCTGCAAATAGAATATCACAGTCTACTTAAAGCCCTTAACGCCAATATATTTCTGCCTTACGGCCCTGAATCATCAGGGTTGGGTTTTTTACCCTCAGTCCCAGTCACAAAGGCAAACAGTTAAGACAAAATAGGTCTCGGAATTTTCGCCGGGAAAATGCAATTTTCGACTATAAACTGCACATACCCCATTAGAGATAGTAAGTGGTGCCTGTAAACACTCTACCAGGGACTATTATGTCGCTTTTATATTCACACTTAAGTTTATTGGAGGCCTGCTTACTGCAGTTTTAAGTGTGGGTGTAAGTAAGCGTGGTCTAAGGGGGATTGTAAAGATGCTTCTAAGTTTAGAGGTGTTTCATTAGGAGTTAGATGTGTTTATGTGTTCAATTTCTGTTTGAAAGGAATGTGAAAGGTGTAGGATTTAATTAAGTAAGGGATGTTTCAACTGTCGTTTTATTTTGTTTTGATACGATACAAATGAACCATCTTTTTCCATTTCATTTAACTTCAAAATCAAGTGTATCCTAATCCGAAATTAATAACATGACCCACGATAAAATCCTTGATATATGTACCCTAGGTGTGTATTGGAGCGGTCCGCATCAAAATTTGTCCAATCTCATTTCACTTTGGACCCCTAACACGAGCCATTTAATTTACTAACAATTAGGAAGGATTTCCTAAGGTTCTTCACATATCATTAACTTTTTACAGTGCGACGCCCCTTCTAAGCTTTACATTGGCAAATGATGGATGCTGCATTAAACGAAAGGAGTGTTTGAGGATTTTCTTTTGTTTATGTTTTAAAATTAGAAGGATAATCTTACTCATTAAAAACAAAATTTCATTCAATAGCTTTATGTCAGTTTTGATGAAAAAGTTGTTGCTGACGTAAAAACTCTAATAGGACCTTAATATAAGAATTAATCGTTTGAAATAACACTTTTAATTGAAAAAGATCTCTATTATATTAGGAACTAGCTTCTGTTTGCGACTTTGTCCGCGTGGACTTTAGAAGTGGATCCTACAGAGATAAAAATATTCTTGTTTAATAATCCAGGTTACAAACTATCTGTGTGCCAAATTTCATCAAAATCCGTTTAGTTGTTATTGCGTGAAAGAGTTACTAATACCCATACATCCCCACAAACTTTCGCATTTCGCATTTCTGATATTACTATATAAAAAATGTTATCATATAAAAAATGCGGAATTGCAAAAATTTAAAGAACTCTTCCGAATTTCGTTCTTTCTAAATGTAATTTAATACTTGGCAATATTTTTGAGGTATTTGTTTATATCTGGCATTGGCACGAGATAGAGGCTGGCTGCCAAATCTTGGCACAGCCTTTTGGCAAAATCTTTATTTACACTGCATAAAATATCTGATACGTGAACTAAATTTACTGTAGTATGAATATGAAAATGCCTTCAGTTAAAATCCTAATGCTTTATTTTATAGCTTATTTAAAGAAATCAATGATGATGGATGGGTGACCATCATTTCATACCAAGATCCGTCCGTGCCTCGGAGGCCGTCGGTCCCGGTTGTCAAATTAAGATCTATGACAGCCGTTACGGGTAGTCAGAGGCCTGAAAGTCTGACAACCAGTCATACCACGAGATATCGTGTTACCCAGTTCCTGGGTTGTGGAGGTTAGATAGGCAGTCGCTCCATGTAAAATACTAGTATTAAGCTGTATCCGATTTGACTGGAAGCCGCCCCAATGTAATTGGGAAAAGGCTAGGCAGATACATATGGATAAATTATTTGGAATGCTTGTGAATTGTGAATTGTAATAATTTGTATTCAGATATAAGTTAAATAATAAAAATACACAGAAATTACATAAATAAATCGAACCAAGATTAAGTTCTCGATGTTACTCGTAAACCAATCAGCTAATAAAATTAAAAAAACCACCAAGCAGCGACTTTCGCAATCGATCGTCAGTTACTATCGCCAGCAAAAGTGCTACGCCAATAAAAAAATTAAGCCTATTATCGTTTGCAAATCGCGGCTCATGTCGCATTATTGGACAGTCGCGTAGAAAAGTGTACAGTCAAGATGTTTATTGCTATTTATTTGCCTCAGCTAGGACAAACAGTGGCCTAATCGACGTTGCAGATTTACGATCCGATTCCGGACGCCGGATTAAAATGGCCGCCCGGAAAATGTATGTGACGCGATGTTTGTCCTTTACACTACAAGAAGTTAGTGTTTGTTTGTTTTGTAAGTGATGTATCGTGAGAAATATTTTTATTTATTCTCAACAATATCCTTGTAGACTAAATAAAAAAATATTGAAGTTTCTTAATTTCTAAATTATAGACATAACGTAAAAAAAAATTTAAACGTCCGCTATCCTTGTGAATTCGCGTTTGAGTACCATAAAATATATCCACGTCGTCAGCTATGAGGTTGAGCGTGCGCAGTGCGTGTGTCGGAGGCGCCTCGCTAGTAATTCAGTGCGCGCTCGCGGCACTTAATTAATATGTGATGTTGTGGCTATTAGTATAGTTATGAAGAAGACTGCTATATAAAGGAAAATAATACTCTTCGGATTATAAATGAAGTTTTATGATTTTTCAGTACCACGCTTAATCCGGTTAATATGTTTAAGAATTAAAACAGCTCATAAAATAAGTTCTTGTAAATCTAATATGTTTTTTATGGGGCATACTATAAATAGATATGGCAGTGCGTATTATGTGTAAGTAGATAAGTTTCATATAAAAATAATAAAGTTATCTGTTTTCACAATAATGACCTTTGCGGGGACTTGTTTCACGGTTAAAATCAGTTCAAATGATTATAATATTCCTCTATTGATAAATTATGTTTCATGCAAAGGGTATTTGTAAAATGTATGCTTTTTTTTAATGTTTCCTGTACCAATGTACTGAAATAGTCATAAACCTTACTTTATAAGTTAACGGTACAACACTCGTGTTTTTTTTTGTTTTGATTTTATTTGGTTATTAAATATCTTCCCATTTTATTAGACAAACTAAATTCCGACTAGACGGCATCATATATTTTCAGCTTCATGTAAGCTAGGAAACGGCTGCAGGCCGGTTTAATTATCCGCATTCCGGGTGGACAAATTGTTCGCCCGCTACGTTCCCGGATATTAATTTCGATACATTGTCCCTACCAGGGCACTGAAGCGGCGGCGATTATTTCCAAACGAGAGGCCAGCTCCAAGTTAGGCCACTGTCAGCGACACGACAAAAAATAGCACCATATTTCATAGTACGGGGCGCAATTTGGAATGGAAACAAGTTCGCACATAAAGCAGCGTTTATTCTCTCTATTAGCGTCACAGATATTTTCGTTCCGTAATCTGACTAACGGTCGGTGAGAATCAGAACGCACGGTGTGAAACTTGGGCGGCGAACGGCTCCACTGAGATATGTTTTAGATAAAGATTATTTATACAGTGTCTTATTTTACAAATCCAATTTCCGCGTGAATACACGGGTCGGTTGTAAATAACGCAGACAAAGCTTTGCCGGAATCGCGCACCGTTCGATACATTATGCAGACCACGCTCCGTTGCGCCGAGCAATGAGCTCTGTAAATATACCAGGCACATCTGAATCGTTGCCTTTTTTGTTTCTATTTCCTTTTTTTGCAGTTTTCGATATTCTAATTTAGATTTTTCTCGGCATTGTGCAGTTAAAAAGTCGTGTCTACCTATCTGAAAATTTCCTGTTCTTTGTTTCCGGAAACATTTGCGATTTTAAATCGCTTCGAAAGCTGATCTTCGGATGTTACTTATTAGGAAAATTTGATGAAAATATTTGTTTTGTATTTAATTTACTCGCAAAATAAAATTATAAGCCAATTTATTTACTTGTATTTATTGATTACGATAAGAGCCTATATTACAAGAGAGATATCAGTGAACACTACATTATACATAACATGCATGTATTTAATATAATTTTTTCATTCGTCTCAGTACAAGAATCAAATTACAGCACGAACGTTAAATATCGATTAGAATACCATCTATCATGTCCTGATCCACATAAAATCGTTTCCTCCCAAAGAAAATACGTAAACAAATCTAATTCATTTATTCCTCTCCGACATCCGTTAGCGATATCGGCATCACGTTTTCTACGCCATTAATTTCGAAAAAAACGGTATGATATCTTAACTGGGTTTCCCCTAACATAAAGCGCAGTGTTCCAAACGCGTTCTCCGGGGGCAAAAAGCACCAAAGCTATGTAGCATCAGTGTAGTAACAATAACAACGCGAACACGCCCATGCACTCCTTATCATGACAGTCGAAAGGCACTTTTTCATTTTTCTTTTGTTCCCACTACTCGTGTTTTTTGTTAGTGTGCACGGCTGTCTCTAAGGGCAGCCGGCATAGTGGAAAAGTCATGTGATTTAGAGACGACAAAAATGTAATATTCGTTACAGTATGTGTGTGCGTTACTTGTGGTTTTGCGTGACATATTTTCTTAGTGTCGAGGATGACAAATGGCTAGATAAATCACGTGAAGCGAGCTTTTCTTTTAAAACTTTTATTCCTTCGTATATGTTACAAGTTTTTGTGGTTACAGCTGAATGCCTCATTTATTTTTATGTGATATCTGTCTGATGTTGAAAGTTAAGTTTAACAACATGTTATACCTTTTTTTGAATATTTTACGTTATAGTTTGTACGAGTGGGTATTTGTATAACAATTTATTATCTAGTAGTGTTGCAAAATCAACTGAGAATTACTTATTTTCACTGTTTAATCTTTGAGATACCGTGAGATATTTTTACTATTGATATTATGGTAAATATATGGCCTTAGCAAAATATATGACACAAGATACTACCCGCTACTTCACCTGCGTTGAAAAAATTACTCCGGCCGAGATAAAAAGTCCTATATAAAAGGCTATAGCCTGAATTATAACAATCTATGTGCCATTTTCATGCAAATACGTTCTGTAGTTAGTTCTGTAGTACTTGAAGGACTAACAAACATACATCTATTCCCAGAAACTTTTGCATTTCTAGAAATATGAATGTAACTTTCATTTTCCTCTTCCAGCATAGTGAAGCGTTGTCAATCCAAGATGGTTTCCTATCTACTATTCACGATTGAATATGTATTAGACGTCAACATTGGGATAATGCATAAGTGGCGACAAATTGCCGAATCATCGCTCAGAGCACAGGGTAACCTATTTGCTGCAATTGAGTTTTATTTGCGTGGGAATACATAACTGTTTCACTATAGATTTAGTATGACAGCTATAAAGGGTGGATCATGTTTATCATTATATAAAAAATCAAAAAGATCGACATATTTACGTGCATATTGGTAGGCTTATCTACATAGAGTAGTACTGTTGTACGGTCAGCGACAAAACTCGCTAAAGACAGGCGCTCTTTCCACAATTTTTACAAGATTTATCTATACAGAACAAGCTTTGATGTCGTTGGCTAGTGCAAATGATGTCCTTAAACAAATAGTCGTGGACTTAGTCTCACCCACGGTCTAATCTTTAACTGATTTCCAAAAATGGATAACATACTTAATTCTACTGAATTTTTTTATACCAGCTAACATAAATTTCTACATTTTTTTTTTGATATAAAGCTTATATATATACATATAAGAGTCATAAATTTCTGTGGAAAGAAAAGTACGGCCCTGAGCAGGATACGAACCTGCGCCTCCTTGGATAAATGCTCCAGGATAAATTATCAGGGAGTCGCAAATTCGAATCCTGCTCACGACCGTTTCTTTTCACCACAAAATATTGTAACAAATTTAATTTTTAATTTAACTTTTTAATTTACTCAGTTTTTTGTATCTTTTCATCAATCAAATAGAAAAAAGAAAAAGCTTTTATTCCCCTCAAAATATGGACACACTGTAAGAACAAAAACATAGAGTAAAAAATTTAAGAACATATATAAATAAGAAACAATAATTTAGAGCTGGACAAAACACAAATAAATAACTAGAATAATAAATATATAACATTTAATAAATGAATTTATCAAGTGACCATGTAACTATTGATATTCTAAGAAAATCATGAATAGTCGAGAACAGGATAACTCATGTAAAGGCACAGGGCATCTCATTCCGAGTTTTGGGTAAATTCTTGTTCAAACATAAACTTGGGCAATATTGATATCGCTACCCAACTAATTGTGAATTTTGATGTTCATAATAATTACAAGGATAAAATTGTTATTATTACAGTAACAGTATTAATACAATTCCTTTTTTAACCGACTTTACAAGTAATTATTATTATTTTCAGTTATCGAGGTTTTTTCCCAATGTATTTGGGAAAAGGCTAGGCAGATAGATAGTTATCGAGGTTTTACTTCTTAAAAGTTTAAGAAAGGGTTTTTTTTTTAAATATTTTTTGGTAAATTTAAATCGGAGTACATTTAACGAAAGATTACAGCGGTATTTTGAAGATCTGATCCATAAAAATTTAATTAATAAAATTTGTTTCATTAATATTTATTAGATATGTGGGAACAAAGCTAAGCATAAGCACTTGTTACGTAATATTAGTTTAGGCCCTAGGATGTATTAGAGTTGTCTATAGCTAGGTAAATATTTTCAATAAATATAGACGAATAAGAAACGATTCGTGATAAAAGGGCACTAACCACTTAGGGTTGGCAAAAACGCTAATTTCCGCCGGCGCCGTTTCTAAAGTACTTTGAATTTGGTCTTTCACCTCTTCATAACAATGCTAAAATGTCTCCCACAAGTTAGATAGAAGCGTTGACTGTGCTTAAGTATGGGTTAAGTAATTTTGAACGTTATTTTCGAAAAGTTAAGGTTCATTTCAGCAGTGAGCCAAATTTTCCATGCTCAAGTTTTTGTATGATATATTTTACTATGTTAACTTAAACAGCATGCCAGATATAGGTATGCTGCGCCGACCCCAAATAAATTGAGATAAGGGCAGGGGGATGATGATGATGAGTTTACTATGTTATTCACAATTTTTTAAATTCCACAATATAACTATGAATCAAAGTTATAGAGAGGTATATAAATGTATCAAAATTAAAACATTAAATCCTACGTAAATAGACATGGTTGCTAAATTAATAGCATCCACAAAATCGACATATTTCTTTCAAACCTCTTTGTTTGCTTTACATAAACATAAATCAGTAGCCGATGACAGTTTTCACAATCCTCCAAGAATGACTGATGTAATACAAAATAAATTATAAATTTATATTCATTTTTAAAATGTATAGAGAATCATATCAACGTGGTATGCTTACCATATTTTTTAGCGTTGGGTCTAAGCCCTTGGCATACTGGGAAACGCACACTCAGAATGGATACATCTCAAGGTTTTTAGACCACGATATAAAGTCGATGGTTTTAGAAATAGGTGGAACTAATGTAAGTACAACGTACATGATATGTCCTAAAGGCAAAATGGTTCTGGGAATAACCATGCCCTTCTTAGTTATGGTAGTTAAGAACCTTAACAAGTATTTTTCTTTTGAAGTCACCATACTGGATGAAACCGGTACTAGAAGAAGGTTTCGTGTTTCGAATTTCCAAAGCACAACACAAGTTTTGCCATTATGCACTGTGATGCCGATTGGCCTTTCCGAAGGCTGGAACCAGATTCAGTTCAACCTGGCTGAATTCACTCGACGAGCGTACAAAAAACAATTCATAGAAGTACAAAAATTAAAGATAAATGCTAATATACGATTGCGACGCATATATTTCACGGAGAGAATCCTCCCAGAAGATCAACTACCGGCAGAATATAAATTATATTTTCCTTTAAAACAAAAACAAGCTAAAGGTACAGATAAAAAAACTATCGAAGCTACACCAGAGAAAGAAATTACACCGGCCGAAAATATCTTAGAGGAGCGGAAAGATCATAAATCTTTACCTAAAATACCTGGTTCTAAACTTTCAATGCACTCAATCAAAAGACCATCACAGGACCGACACGATACTGATAGGATTTCAAAAGTTTTAGACGTCAAAGAAGATGAACTTGATCGTGCTCGGGCGGTGACAACTGTTATTCCAGCTGATGATGATAAAATAGAGGGTGTTGAAAGAGAACAATATGCTGAGACAGAAGAAGGAGCTGTTACAGAAAAAGTTGCTGCGACAGTAGAAGGTGCCGTGACAACAGAAGGTTCTCAGACAACAGAGGTTGCTGAGACAGCAGTAGATGCTGTGATACCAGCAGGTACTGTAACACCAGAAGATGCTTTAACACCTGAAGGTGCTGTGACACCAGAGGGTGCTATGACACCAGAAGGAGCTGTACCATCAGCAAAACCATCTGATGAAGAGTCCAATGATGAATTCGATGAAGAATAAAAGATTTAGGTGGTGTTGCAGCAGGGAATGATATAAATTAACGGACCCGTCGAGATTTTATGTTTACAGATATAAATGCTTAACTAGTTTTAGAAATACTTATTATATTTTTTCTTATTTGTATGGATAACAAAGTTAGTTTTAATTTAGTTTTACTATAACGTGTAAGAATGCTTTAAGTTTTAATTTCGTTGATTAAATTCTAAGTATATCTAGTTGATATCTAGCTTTTACTTTAACGGTGTTGCTGTTGCCCTGATTTGCGAGATTTCGTTTATTATATAAAAGCCATTTATGAATGAAAGGCCAGCAAAAAAACTATTTTTAAGGTTACAATATTAAATGGAAAAAGAATACGGTCGCGAACAGGATTCGAACCTGCGCCTCCCGGATAGATACTCCAGGCGCTCTGACCACTAAGCCATCTCGACCTCTGGCTTTGTATTGTAACTTTAGAGTTCGCTAAGCATGCGTTAATGCTTTTTCAAAGACATATCTTGAAATCTGTTTTTATTAGTTTATTTCTATAAATATTGACATGACAAATAAGCTATTAAGCCATTGGCTCGCTAATTAGCAGATACAGTAGATTTTTATTGTTATGAAGTACGTATTTGTACGTGGCTGAGCGGAAGGGTGTAACGGTGATTGGGTTCAAATTTAACAGTTTTATTACAAGTAAAACTTAAAAATTGAGTTGTTTTAAGCTCCCTAATCTTCTCATTTGTACTACAAAGCAAAGGGCTTGTCTTAGAAGAAGAAGCACGTTCCGTCTTTCTTCTTTGACCACCAGACTAACAGTGGGTTGCTGATTTCAGACCAATAAACTAGTATTGGTGGAAAAAAAGGGTTTTAAGCAACCATCCAGCACTCGCATTGAATTTATTTCTGGGTGGATTCCGATACATATATTACTAATCTGTGGGGTGGATAATTTATAAAGTAATTGGATTTATAGGATAAGTAAACTATACTAATAATATTATAAAGCTGAAGAGTTTGTTTGTTTGTTTGGTTGAACGCGCTTATCTCAGAAACTACTGGTTCGAATTGAAAAAATATTTTTGTGTTGGATAGTGCATTTATCGAGGAAGGTTATAGGCTCTATAAAATCACGCTACGATCACTAGGAGCGGAGCATCAATGAGAAATGTTGCAAAAACATTACACAAAAGAAATATTCCTTTTAAGAGCTTCCGTTGCGAACGCTGCGTAAACGGTTAAAGTTACGCAAAAATCATGTATGACAGAATTGTTCCCCTTTTAAAGCATATGCCTATCTTTTATGGTTGCCTCACCATAACCTTCTTTATGGTTATCAAATTGATTAAATAAGAAAAAAAAATGGCGAACGTCTTTTTTAAACATGATATTAATCCTTATCCAAATAAATACTTTATTCATCACAAGTATTTAATTTTGAACAAAATTGCCCTTTACAAAATTTGATTTCAATGAATGTCCTCGGAGATATCATAGTTTTAAAATAACTCGGCAACAAAATAATTATCAAGTACCACGCGCGCATTTATAACATAACATCATCACGCCCGTATTCCCCGAAGGGTTGGGCAGGGAGGTACACAGTCGTACACCCACATTTCACCAATGCTGTTATTAAGTCCAATGTAATAGGTGGAGAGCCTATTGCCATCTACCAGGCACAATTCAAAATCCGGGCTGCTACTGAGAATTTTCAGACAACAGACAAACTCAATAATCCTTTGCCCGACCCGGGAATTGAACTCAGGACCTCACGCTCAGCACTCGCGCTTGCGGCTACCAGACCAAAACAGTAAGTTTTACGAGGCCCATAAGGCAGTTGACATTTTTTTTTCTTACTTAGTTAATAGTCCTGCCATTTTAATACTCGCTTCTAAAATTATGTAATATATATTAATCTAGTGTTTGTCATTGTAAGTGGATTGAAATTCTTTTTTGAGAAATAAGTCAATAAATAAATGTCCTAAACCATAATTTGAAAGCTCAATATTGGTAATAATAAGAGGCTCAATCGTTAGAATTAACTATAACATACCAACCATAAGTAATTAATTATTAATGAAATAAGTTAAGGATAGTTGTACAGCCGTAATTATTTCAACAAAATATAAGAACTATATAGTAACTAAAATAAATAGTAACATTTATAATTATGAATGCGCATTAATCTCATCTGAATAAAACCTCTTTTATGAAATGATATTTTCCGTCATTAAACGTCATAGACGCTAACGTGTCCGCAGCTGTCAGTAATAAACACTTTTATTGCTGTTGTTCGATTAATTAATAAACGATGTTCAAAAACTCGTATCAAAATGGATTGCTGTCCATATTTTACAGTTGTGGAGCAAACCCTCTGGCGATATGGGACAGTGAGGTAAAAAATGGTCACATAAAACGGCTCACTGACAATGAAGTAAATTCTATAGTCCTCGAAATTGTGAGTACAAACGTTGCAACTACATATATCACATGCCCGAAAAACAATCAAGTGTTAGGGATAAAATTACCCTTTCTTGTAATGATTGTAAAGAACTTGAAGCGTTATTTCTCTTTCGAGATAACGATACTTGATGATAAAAATATGAGAAGGCGCTTCAGGATCTCTAATTTCCAATCTACAACGAAAATAAAACCATTTTGTACAAGTATGCCCATCGGCTTAGCAGGCGGTTGGAACCAGATACAATTTAATCTAGCCGATTTCACAAGGAGGGCGTACGGGACCCAATTCATAGAAACTTTACGAGTACAAGTACACGCTAATGCAAGAATAAGACGAATATATTTTAGTGAAAGATTATACACCGAAGAAGAGCTGCCTCAAGATTACAAACTTTATTTGCCATTAGAGCGAAAACAGAAGAAAATTAAAGTTAAAAAAGAGGAAGAAGGGGCGGCCGCTGCTCCTCCAGCCGAGGGAGCTGCACCTGGGCCCGAAGTGCCACTCGAAGCAAAACAATCTACAGCGAAGAAGGGCGAAGTTATACCCACGCCAACAAGCGCTGTAGCGGTTGAGCCGCAAAAGGTGGAAGAAGTTGAAGAAGTTTCCGGTGAAGCATCGCCAGCGGCCGAGAAAGAAGCCGAACCTGCGCAAGCAGAGGAGGGAGAGGCTGGTGAAGAAACTCAAGAGGCTGCAGAGGGTGAGGCCCCCGGAGAAGCTACCGCAGAACAGTCGGAGGTGGCAGAACCTACTGAAGGTGCTGAGGGCGTTGAGGCCACTGAGGGTACTGAGGCCGCCGAAGGTACCGAGCCCACCGAAGCACCCACTACAGATGAACCCGCGGGTGACGAAGGCGGGGACGATGAAGAAGAAGGTGAAGCTGGCGAAGGAGATGAAGAGGATTAAACACTTCACAATTCTATTTTTGATCAGTTTACGTTAGTTTATTATGTTTCGTTCTAATTATTTGTAGACATCGTTGGTTATTCTTCGTATTTTGGTAATTACTAATGTTTATTATTTGTGTCGAGCATTACCAATAAATCTAGATTATATTTTTCTGATAATATTATGACGGTTGTTTTACTTGTATTCACCAAGGTTGCGACTTTGTCTATAACGATATCTGTTAGCTCTGCATGCCATGCAATCAGAAGTCTGAGGTATGAACTCGCTTTGGCCCAACTTAGGATGGTATACTTTGCTTTGGTTGAGTCAAAGCTCAGATATAGTATTATGTTTTGGGGCAACAGCTACAAGAACAATCGCCACACGGCATTTGTAATGTAAAAAAGAGCTCTAAGGACAATGCTTCGCATGAAACAGACAGAACCGTGCAGGGAACACTTTATCAGACATAACACCTTAACAGTGCCAAGTCTCTCGTATATTCTAGTGTTGTTTAACAACTTTGTCAAGAATTTGCACGAGACCACTGAGGAAAGACAAGCCAGAACTTCCACAAATCAACCGAAACTGAACGTGGTTGTCTCAGAGTTTGATCTGTCTTTTAAGACAACAAGTTGCCCAAAGAATTTAAAAGTAGAATCAGCATTTAGTTATTTAAAAACACATTAAAGACATATTTATCGAAGAAAGGCTATTTATTAAATAATTTAATAATTTATTGTTACTGAATTACTGAGATTAATTATTATAATTATTTATTAGTGATATTGTTACTTTTTAAATGCCTAATCAATTTTAAATATGAATGTACTTAAAGTTTTATAATATTTTCAACACAATTTTGTTATGAATTAAATTACTTATGATTTCGTTCACTCCCTTATTATGATTATCACTATTCAATGTTCAAATTATCGAAAATAATCTATAATTTGGGCATTACAAAAAATAACTCGGTTGACTGGTAGGGCTGCTAAATATGACCGCTATTTTCTGTAACAATATTGTATAATATTGTCACAGAAGATAACGGTCATATATAAAAAAATTATTTGCAAATATTTTAAAACGTAACGTATATAAGACGTTAATACCATAAAACTAAAAAAAAATGCAATTATTCCTATTTGCTAAACTGCTTCGTAACGTTCAATATGCAAAAGCGGTTCATAAAATCGAAGCGTAGTCGGTTGTTGGCGCCTCTTTAATAGTTTATATTCTGGTCTATGGCGCGAAATTCCGCCCATTATTTAGGGGAGGCCCCCGTCAAACTGGTGGTACATACATCCGGGAATTTATGGATAACTGCTTATAGTATGCGCTTATTCTTAACGCTATAAAGCTTAGAGAAAATGTTATATCGGGCTTAGTTATTGGAAACGTGTGGATAAAATTCTTAGACTTGAACAAGGTGTATTGGAGGAGTCCAGATTTGTTGGTTTTCTGATTTTTTTACTTTGAATTTAGAATGGTTAAGATTGATGATGTTTCTTTTTTTGATGTACAGGATTATTTAAATAATTTTAGACACATACTGAACGGGATGTCATGACCAATCACGACTCAGTCGAAACAAATATATAAGCCATCTAGGTTAAAAAAATGCATTAACCTTAGAGTGGCGGCGTATATTCAAGTAGATGTTTTGTCTAAAGAGAAGAAAAATTGTAAACAACATTATGAGCTTTGTGAAATAAGATTGCAATACAAAATATCTAAATTCCAGTTTAGGGTGATTTTATGTATCAAACATTTAAATCCAAGGTAAATTTAACTCCTTGAAGTAATTTGTACCGAAGATAATGGCTCCATTGTTCCCGCCAACAGATGTCACTGTTGTTAGCATAAATTAATATGAAATATGAAGCTTATGGTATGGTAATATAAGACTATCTATACAAACTAACTATTTGTATAAATTCCCTTTTGTCAGTTACTAACCCAGGTTATGTAAGATTTGTGCAGACTGACTGTGGTTTACTTGGAAAATGCGACAGTATCAGCCAAGACTTTCAAGTGGACCATGAATTGATGAGGTTGACCGTTATGAGAGTGGACCTTTGCTTGGGTTCTGAGATTCACAGCTGTAGGAATACCGGGTAGGGCTTTAGACACAAGAGGACTTCTAAACGTTAAAGGAAAAGCTTGTATCGCCTTAAGGTACGTCGACAAAATATAAATTTTTACTTCACTTACGATTTCCAAGGTCTAATTGTGAACACTGTAATTCGCCATTACTGATAATCATATTGTACTGAAGTTTACCTGAAAATAAGAAATATAAATATTAGCTTACCTAATAAAAAATGTTTATTTAAATGTTATTTAATTATATATTATGTGTGTACATAAATCTTTAAATAAAATAAATAAATAAATAAATAAATAAAAAATGATAAAATAAATAAAATTACAAGATAAAATTAATTAAAAAGCATGCCTGCCATGTGTGTTTTTTATTTATCTACTTTTTCTGTGTCACAGCCATTATATTTAATCTTACTACCCTATGTTACCCGAGCAAATGTAAGGATTCTAACGATACCCAAAACATCTAAATCGGTTCAGGCGTTTAGTAGTTATGGTGGAATAAAGAAACTCACAAACATACAAATTAACTCTAAAAAAATAACAATCTTTTTTATGGGCAACGTGTAAAAATCATTGATTTTCAAATTATGTACTACTGCAAAAGACGATAAATAGATTAAACGCCAAGACAGAAGTTACATAAAAGAGTCAAAATAAAGCAATGTTTCAACGAGAATAACAATATGTACTCGTAACAAACAAAGGATAATTTTCATTCAAAATATGGGATGAAAATATTTCCCAAAACGATTGCCACAAATCATGAAAATTTCTCGCGACATTAAATCTAGAAATACAAATGTACACAGCCTTTTATCAGTTAAGCCTCTTCAATGTAATGTTTTTTTACAAACCTCAAACTACGATCAAAGGAACCGCCTAAAAAAGCATCCTTTAATCATGGACGTTGTCTACACAAATCGAAATGGAGTAGTGTATTGCCTTTATATTTTCTTTTTTGTATGAGGCTCTATAAATACGTATCTTTGCTATTTTCTGAGTAGTCAGAGTTTCCTCCGGCTTATGGTTGATATAGTGAAAAAAACAGCGTAACGTGGCCCTTTTTAACCGTTCCCCATACTAGGAATGTATATGTATATAAGACTAACTTCTTGGAACCATGTAGCTTTTAGATATAAATTGTCTGTAGATCTATATATACACAGTTGTGCACCCACATTTTACCAATGCTAGTCTAAGTCCCATGTAATTGGTGAGTCTATTGCAATCTACCGGGCACCAAAAAAGCCAATAATACTTTGCCTGACGTGGGAATTGAACTCAGGACCTCATGCTCAGCAGTCGCGTTTGGTACCACAAGACCAACGAGGACAGTGACATACTGTATTTTGAACATATAACTGCTACTAAAGCTGTACCGATAGATTACCAAAACTCTTAATCTAAGCCAAAAGTTATCTCATCTAGCAAGTCTCGATAAAGTAATGGGGGGGGGGGGGGGTTACATATGTACGATACTGTATCTTAAGACATAATACTTGGGAATATATACAAAATACATGATCGCGTACATATTCGCTCAACATAAACGTTGGTAATAAGTTAGCGTGGTGTAGCGGACGATAAATCACGTAGCGATGGTACTGCTACAAGTGGTCCGAGGCTTAAGCGAGAAGCGAGTGACACTGATATAGCATTTTAATAATGTATAATAACTTTCGTGACGCATATTCATACTCACGTGCATTTTTCGAGATTTCCCGACTAGTTTCGAACTTGAACGGATCCTTTATTCATAAGCTGAGCTGGTGGCGATGTCGCGAGTCAAACTCAATTTGTGTTGGAATACCTAACCTAATGGCCCGGAGTTTAGAATTGTGCCCGATTGATGGCAATAGGCTCACCACTTGATACATGGTGAAATGTGGGTGTACAACTACTGGTATGTATACCTCTATCTAGTCTCTCGGGGAATACACGCGTGGTACTGTGGTGTTTTAATACTACGTAAGTCTCGAAAAACATTATGAATACAATTGTTTTGTGCGCTTATTTTGTGACAGTAAACGCATTTCATTTGTTTTTGTTAATGAATGAATCGGCTCTTGACCTCGATCTCGTCTGATAGAAAGTATAAATGAGGTCTACGATGGAACTAGTATTCCCAGAAGATGCCTTTTAACTCTTATTTTAACGGATTAGTGTTTCTGTTTTTTGTTTTCTTAAATGAAACAATTCGGTTGCGTAGCACGATGACTACACACCATATTAGGTGATTGATTGTTGATATTGTTGTTGTCCTACAGTCACCTTTCAGAGCTGTCTCCACTTACTCCACTCTCGCGCCGTCTCTAAGGTCATTGATTAGTGACCAAAAAGTCTAACTTTGTCCTAACTAGACCTCTCACATTAATTAATATTTTCATACATGTATGTGTTATGCTATTAAATACAAAATTAAGTGTTAATGAGATTTTGCTCATATTTCATAAGTTATCATACTGAATATCATAAAGGTAATTAGAGTGGCTATAATAAACCTTCTAAATGGAATATTGTGCCGTTAAAGTTAACAACAAGTAATTATGGGTATGAGACCCGCAATGGAGTAGTAGTTTAGTTTTAAAATAGGGAGCGTCGGTGCAATTAAACTTGATAAATAACCTCTTACTTTAAAAATAAAAATCATATAAGTATTAAACAAGCCAATTAAAAGACTTTAGTTAGAAGTCGACCAATTTGTTTTATAAAAACAACATTGGTGAAATATCGTAATCGGTAAATTAAAATGTAGACAAAGATCATTATGAATCACTTTTATTACAATATTACGATGATATCGGATTTTGTGTGTTCCTTAGTAATTTTATTAGCAACCTTCACAGTTAGTTTATGTAAATGAGAATGAAAGTATTCATATTCAATGAGCTAATTGGTTTTATCAATTAGTCTAAGAAAAACAATTCGATAGGGCTTTGAAGCCTTCGATAATCACGATGTATAATATAATCATCAATTAAAACAGACTTACTCATTGGTTTGGTATATGCAAGCGCCACTGATGTCCGTGAAGTTTAGGGTTTGATTATCGGGTCTGGCAATTTTATCGGTTTTTCTGTTAGGAAATTCTCAGTAGTAGCTAATAGTTTTGAAGGTGCCAGGTACATGGCAATATGCTCACAGTAGTAGTAAGATATGAGTGTACAACAGTACGGCTCTGCTAACCCTTCCGGGACTAGAGGCGTTCTACTATTTTATGTTTAACTAGCTTCTGTGTGACGACTTTGCCTGAAGTGGAAGCTGGAATAAAAGTATTCTATGTGTTAATTCAGACTATAAATTATCTGTGTGCCAAATTTCATCCAAATCCGTTCAGTAGTTATTGCGTGAAAGAGTAACAAACATCCGTCCATCCTCACACACTTACGCAAATAGACTATTAATACTACTTATTATTTTTCCAAATCATCATGTAGTCGTTTTGTCGGCTAAAGAAACCAACGTACCATTTCATTATCACAAGATTTTTAACCGCTGTCACCATTCTCACCACTACCCGCTCCGCTTATAACTTGTCCCATATGAAAAGCGTACTGAAGCTAAGCGAACAGTCCGCCGCGGCGGCTCCACGTTATATTAAAGCCTTAATTTACTGCTGCATTATTAAGCAACGGCAAAAATTGGTCATAAATAAGAATTTACAAACTATATGTACTGTAAATATGCTGATTAGGCTGGTACAGTTTTTGTGGGGAAAAATGTGGGTGATTTAGTGTTTCATGTGAATTTTGTGTAATTTTGGTAATAAATATTCTCTCTGCAAAATTACAGTTGTAATTAGAGCTATGCAAATTGTAATACAGTTGTAATAAAAGATATAAATTTTGTGGAAAGAAAAATACAGCCGTGAGCGGGATTTGAACCTGTGCCTCACGGATAAAAGCTCTAGAATTGACGCCGGTTCGTATACTGAACACGACCGTGATTTTCATTTCACAAAAATTTATAACCTATGTGTTCGCTACGCATGCGTTATTGCGTTTGAATATTTTTTCTGTATCTTTTGTAATTATTTGAAGTAAGTAGGTACATGATTATTTTTCCTTACGTTTTTTCATACTATAGATAATTTATACTGAATCCTGTTTCATCCTCGGCCACACCGTCGCTTATCATAAAAAAACAAAAACTTAGTAATTTGTGTGGTTAAAATATCTATAAAATATCTTGTAATATACGTGGGGTTACTCTTGAAACTAATACCAATTCCAATCTAATTCCAATATTAAATAGACGCCTTAAAACAAAGCGTAATTTTAAATTAAATTTACCTACATTACAGTTGACTCAATTTTAAAGCATGTTGTCTTCATAATATCCCGAATCTATAATATTTTTTCAGACATATTGGCATTTAAAAGTACGAACTGACATATTTCCAATGTCAATCGAGCGGCATTATTTTCAAGAGCAAGCCCACAGATTGCAAAATAATTAGTCTATATTATAACATTTTATATAAAAAATCCACTAATTTTACACTACCCTAAACCTTCATAGTTTTAAAGCAACCGGCTAAACTATTGGCCGTCTAAAGTCCCTAGTCTATGTTACAGTTTAACAGTTTAGTTTTTTCGAGTTCGAAACTAGTCGGGCAATCCCGAAGAATGCGCGTGAGTAATAATCGTTAAACTATAATTAATATGAATGTGTCTCACGAAAGTTATTATACAAAAATATAGTTAAAACTACCATAAATTTATTTAATTTCAAGAAAACATATTCTGAAATACTTATTCAAAAATACTTCACTATATATCTGTGTTGCCTTTTCCCAATTACATTGGGTCGGCTTCTAGTAAAACCGCAAGCAGCTTAATACCAGTATTTTATATGGAGCGACTGCCTACCTGACCTCCACAACCTAGTTACTGAGTAACACGATATCTCGTGGTATGACTGGTTTTCAGACTTTCAGGCCTCTGGCTACCCGTAACGGCTGTCATAGATTTTAATTTGACAACCGGGACCGACGGCTTTACCTGCTCTCCGAGGCACGGAGTAGTCCCGGTATGACCCCTAATGACATAATGGTCACCCATCCACAGACCGACCGCAGCAAGCAATGCTTAACCACGATTATTCGATCTATGTGGCTGTTACTTAGCCACGAGCCCCTCCAAAAAATCAAAATCAAATAAATCAAACATACTTCACTACTTCATAGTTTCTAGAAACTACCGTCAAATGATGTCCACAAAGAACTCTAATCGAAAGTCGAACAAAAGACGAGAAAACCGTCCTGCGTGGCCACAAAACCAACGTAAAACAATTTGGAATTACGTGTCCGGCCTGGCCTAGTCAACTCACGACGACTAATTTTTGAAGTCGTAAAATTTACGACAAAGGGAGCATAATCTATCTGAAGTACGGTCCGAGAAACGTGCTGGGCCTCCGGAATTTATTTACGGTCAGCAAAATAAGACGTTCGATTGAGGAAAGTCAAGTGTCTTATTTTTGGCTGTCGATGTTTAGGCGTTTTGTCGTATAGATACTTTTAGACAAATGTCTCGAGCGTCGTGACGCATGAGAATGAGTGTCAACTTTCGTTTCTATTCGTTTTTTTTCTACAAAGTATCCGGTGAGAATATTTCCCTGTCTGTTATCTTAATAATATTAGAGAAGTAAAGAAAACATTAACATTATTCATTCCATTTTCGTTACTCCAAAACATCTCACCGCAGCCAAAGCACCACCATTACCAAATTTCGCAAAAACCCCTTCAAACTTCCCTGTACCAGTAACATCCAGTTATAACCGGTTAGACGCGGTTGGTTGCGGTGTTTGCGGACGGTACCGCAACACTTACTCAAATTAAAGGAGCGGGTGTACTTGCGGATGCAGATTCAATTACTGAGTTGGTACACTCGCTCAACGTGCAAGGAAAAAGTATCTGTTGGGTTTACTAGAGCGTCGATTCGATGGTGTTCCATTTAGAAGAAAGGTTTTTCACTATATTTACACCAAATTGCTTTTGTGTGCCTATTTTTTAAAGAAGTTGCAATGTTTCGTCGTTTAGAGATCTCTAGCTTCGCATTACCAACAAAATTATTATAACAGATAATTTTATGATGCAGATACGTACCCTTAAATACCTGGATGTTACAGTAAATTTTACGCATACAATTTAACCATGAAGTGACACAAGCGTAACTGCAAAATTTTACAAAGAAGCACAAAATGTAGTACAAAGGTTATTTTCACATATTTCATGTTTTCACGAACAATGTAGGTGTTTATCTTTACAGTACATAAACCGGGGTCATTTTTGTCCGCCCTGGGCCAGAGGGTCGTATTTTAAAAGGCCGCCCGTCGCTGCCTCCTCCTGATAACACTGCCTATCGTTATTTACTGACCACGGAGTAAACTTTACAACTTTTTTTGACCTTAAGTGTTATGATAAATATGTATGTAGTTTTGCTGAAAATTCGTTTTTATTTGTTGTTTAAATTTCGAATAAACTGCGTAGCTGGGGACTCATTATAAAACCTTTTCTTATATGCAAACGAAAACAAAATTAGAGTAGCGAATTTTATTTGCTATTAAAGTTTATCATCGGAAGGGCTTATGGCTAAGTAACAGCCGCACAGATCGATCGATCGTGGTTAAGCTGCGCTTGCCGCGGTCGGTCTGTGGATGGGTGACCATCATTTCATACCGAGACCCCTCAGTGCCTCGGAGAGCACGTTAAGCCGTTGGTCCCGGTTGTCAAATTAAGATCTATGACAGCCGCTACGGGTAGTCAGAGGCCTGAAAGTCTGACGACCAGTCATGCCACGAGATATCGTGTTATCCAGTTACTGGGTTGTGGAGGTCAGATAGGCAGTCGCTCCATGTGAAATACTGGTATTAAGCTGCATCCGGTTTGACTGGAAGCCGACCGCAATGTTATTGAGAAAAGCCTAGGTAGATATATAATATGAAAGTTTATCATCCCTATTTTGTATACTGGATTATACCAAAAAAAACGTATTTGGATTTAATTCATATTACAAGTGGCAAATATTTACATAGTTTTCTGTTTAACAAATAACGGTTTAATCGCTTAAATAGTTATAGAAAAGCACGCGCTTAATTAGAAACAGCAATCATCGCAGCCAATCTAACATTCAAAACCCTTAAGAATTATTATTTCATTCTAGAACTTTCATGCTCACTACAATAGATAATTTAAATCTTAAGTTTTATCGATAATTAAAATCTGAGAAGCATATAGACTTGGTAGCAAATAGCGATAAATTCTATAGTATAATATTCGGGACAGATATAACAATATAATATGGAAATGTTTCACAAGTCCTAGCAAAGTTCAAATGAACTACTAAATTGGTTCGAACCGTCGCTAGAACCTCCCTTTGAGAGTTAGAGTCTACTTACAATGTAACAAGAACGGGCTTGTATAAACATGAATAAGAATAATATAATTAAACCAATGTTCAAACTAGGTATTATCATTTTCATAATATTTAGCCTTAATAGTTTCACTGTTGAGTAGATAATGACTACATTATGTAGCATGACTATCAAATTCATGATTTCTCACCGATAACTACTCACAATGTTATTATTTTTATGTATTTCCAATGCAAAAACCACTCACTATCTAGTTTTCATTAACAAAAATTAAAATAAATATACTTTTGTCCACATTTAATAGTTATACCTTTATTTAAGCTGAAGATTAAAAATGAAATTTTTGACTAAATTTGTTGTCCGAAATAAGCATTTCATTAGATAAGCTCATCATAAATACACTCAACATGTCAGTTTCCAGTTAAATCAAATGCAGCTGCATACCCGTTCCACCTCCTAGACGAAGCACCCATATTTCTGCACAATACTAACAAGTAAAGCGATTAACAAAGTCGTATGTTTCGCAGAACGTCTGCGTACTGTCATACTATCGCAGTGCAATGAATAGGTTCTATTAGCGGAGCCTGCGACGTGTCGTCATGACACTAACTTGGCTGGACATTTGTGTCTGTCTGTTTTGTACTGCACTTATGAGAACTGACAAGTATAAAACATTTTATTAATAATTTAACGGCAAAGAAAATGTTTAAAAGTAAGTATGTCATCTCAACTTGCCTTATGTCTACTTTTCATTTAATAATTTTAATGGGAAAGTAAATGCTTTGTTTTGTTTTTTTTTTTTAAATACATTGCCCCACACTAGGAATTTCTTCCTGTGACGTGGGTGCGTTTACAGACATATAATCTCACAAGCACACACACACCCAGACCCGGAGCAATTATCTATAGATCGTACAAATATTTGCTCCGTGCAGGAATCGAACCTGCGACACGCAGCGCAGCAGTCGGTCTCTCGACCACTGCGCCAACCGCGCTGTCAAGCACTTACGTTGCTGATTTTAAATGTAAAAATTTTAGTAAATTAAATATGGATTAACACACGCATATGTCCGCGATATGACGCTAACACGCACGACAAACAACGACAAAACGCAGCACAACGTTATCTGCTTACTCTGCGCACTCGTGTCATACAATGAATAGGAGCTATTAGCAGAGTGATGGCTGCGTCATGTTACAGTAAAAGAAATGTATTATGGCAAGCCTTTGTTGTATTTATTTGTGTTTATAACTGCTGGATATAGTATAAATATTGTTGACTGCATTGTTGGTCTAGTGGTCCCGAGTGCGACTGCTGAGCGTTAGGTCCTGGATTCGATTCCAAGGTCAGGCAAAGTGTTATTGCGTTTTTAGAAAACTCTCAGTAGCAGCCCGGAGTTTGGAATTATGCCCGGTTTATGGCAATAAGCTCACTAACGTACATCAGATTTAAATTTATGAAATTTGGGTGTACAGTTGTGTACAGATCTGCCTACCCCCTCGGCGAATACAGGCATGATGCTATGTTATGTTAATTGTTTAAATTTATATAATAGTATTTAAACAGCAGTGGTAGCCTAATGATATGCCTGTTTGACTGACAAGTCAAATGTCGCAGGCTCAGATACAAGGTACTCACCACTGACTTTTAGTCAATAAATTAATTATTGTTTGCTTAAAACGGTAAAGAAAATCATCTTAAGATAATCAGCACAGCTTTTTTTTTCTAGTGTGGAAAATCATCATGGACGTTGTGCCGGACTCCTACTGACTAAAAACCACACCGGTCCTCCTCTAATCTTGACCGGGGTCCCGGGATCACCGCAACCCCGACAGGTTATAGCTTGTCGAATATAACGACGCAGCCCGTCACCTGTGCAGGTCGACCACAGATGGCCTGCACAGACACTCCACAGAGTTACGCGCGCCAAAGCGCGGCTCGCTGCCGTCTCGGGCCTGTCACTGGTCGGGCAACGAAATACCTAGTTCCGTTACCCGCAGGCCAGGGCTCATGGTGGCCGGTAAGCAGCACACCTGAGATATGTTCTTAATGGTATGATAAGACACAGTAGGCGGAGGCCTACGATTTGTTTAAACTCTGACACTAGATTGTTTATAAACCACCCGATAAGAAGAAAAAAATTAGGCTTGTTTATGTGTTGTTATAACTGAAAGTGATCACACACAACAAAATAAAGATCTCCAGAATATTCTTAATAAAACAATTAAGTAGTTATAGAGCCAGCACATAATCACCACGCTAACTCACTACGGTTTGGCGATCTCAGACTACCAAGTCCAGGTATCCTCACCATATTTTCCTTCACCGCATGTCAGTGATGTCTTATATTAACTAAGAAAGTACATATGACATTGAAAAATGTCACATAGGTACATGCCAGGTTTGAACTCACAACCTGTGGGGCCCGTAACCATTCGGCCACCATGAAATCCAGAGAATACTATCATAAACAAAAAACTACACAACATACAAAAAAAGACATTCCACATTTAAAAACACACACTAGGGCAGGGCGTTACGCTCGCTGAATATTCATGGCGCACCGGAGATTGTATCGCTTAATAAACACCCTGTATACTAGTCCGCTCACGTGCTCCTAATGACCTGAACAGTATTAATGGGGGAAATTTTAATTTTCACTTAGGACCTTTTGTCTCTGTTTGATTTATGTTTAAACACAGTGTAGAGTAAGTTTGTAATGTAGATTAATATTGGAAGTTTTGGTTTTAGTTTCGTAATTAATTTGGATATGTGAATAATGGTGGGTTAATTTTATGAAATTAAATAATGTTTATATTTATGATTTTTATTAATAAAATGCTTCTGTATGGTCATAAGCCGTCGACAGTTGCTAAAAGATGTTTTGTATTTTGAACAAAAATCAAATGAAACTAAGACAGCTTTGCAATCAGTTTTAAGAAAATTATATACAGTAACATAAAGTTTCGACTAGAAGCTAAAAGTAGTTACAGAATAAATAAAATGCGATTAATACGAATGCTACGACGAGTTCTACGAAACGTCTACGATATGCTACGCGCGGCTACGAGGTGCTACGCGGCTACAGTGTCTACGATTACATTATAACGAACAAATATATGCTTTTTTTCAGAATTAGTTGTATAAACTTGCAATAAAATTAAACCACACCTTTTTTAATAAGTCGGTCAAGCACTGCAGTGGACTTTCCGCCTTTTATCCAATGAGACGAGCCTTAAATTTTTGAGTCGTGACAATATAATATTTATAAAGGCCAACAACAGCTTGAATTTTGATCTAAAATATTATTGAAAAGGGAATAATGAAAAAGGAAACTATTTTCACTTTTGTGTTAATCTATACTAAACCAATAAAAGTTCTTCCCCACCGAACTGTCTATCCAAATCAATGTAATATAAAAGGTCAAACAATTCCCTTGTGTGCATTAGTTAATAACATACAAACAAACATAAACATTCAGCTGACAGTTTAATTTCGCGAATGAATCGTTTATATTGAACGGTGTCGGCTCCGATCGGTCACCGGGGTAATAGCCTGTTGACGTTTAGTCAAATTACGAGGGGCAACCTTAGCATACTATGTATTTGTTTGTCTAACTTTTTTTATTCAGGGGTGGCACGAGGTGTGGTCGATTTAAAAGTATTGGTTGTGT
Source organism: Xylocampa areola (assembly GCA_935421205.1). Classification (NCBI taxonomy): domain Eukaryota; kingdom Metazoa; phylum Arthropoda; class Insecta; order Lepidoptera; family Noctuidae; genus Xylocampa; species Xylocampa areola. Next base: position 11,158,796 of record OW285218.1, on the reverse strand, counting down.
AAGAGTATCGCGTTTATTTTTGCAGTTTATCATTGAAGGCAATCCTAAAGCACGGGCGCGTGTTGTCAAGGTAAGACCTATATTTTTTACACGACTGCCCAAAAAAAGTAGTTTGAACATATGAATGTTTCTAAAAAATCAATCCGAAGATTTCTTTATATGTATGTGATACATAGATGATATTATTAAATAAAATAACCTTAAGAAAATGTTCCATTGAACTACCCCCGACTGTGATGAAAATTCTTGGGTACGTACCCACATCGCGGGCGTGTTTTTTAATTTCATATTTTTTGTATACCAGAGCTTCTATTTTAATCTAAATAGCCTATGAACTCCTATAGCCCATGAGCCTAGAAACTCAAATACAAACATACAGACATGAACTTAAAAACATAACACTCAATTTGTCAAAAATACGCAAAAAAAACACCTTTCGCTCTAATAATATGTACTTTTTAGGTAGGTTCAGTACGGGTAAGTAATCTTTTTGGTTACTAAGCACATCCAAATTTATTAAATGTGTGAGTTGAAAAGCTATTCAATAAACTGTATGGATTAAAAAACTTTACAAATATATCACCATATGAAATAAAAAAAATGCAAATTTTAACAAGATCTTCATACATTTACAGATTTGAACAATAAATAATTTTAATTCACCAATTATGCTTAATTGTGTGTCTTGTTTTATATAGTTTATACTAGGTTTAACATCGAATAAAATTTTGAGATTGCTTTAATTAAAAACATTAATGTTAACTTTTCAATTATTTACGGCGTTTTAGGTTATTAATGGAATTCAAATTTATCATAATAACTTGCATGTTTTTGTGTGGATACACATGTTTTACGAATAAATGAATCTTATCATAACTTATCTTACATTAGGTAAATTTGTATACATGTTAATCGAATTACTTCTGTTACTGACTGTACAAGCAGTGTTTGAATTGAAACTATGTTTGTGTGACTATCAAGTTAATTTTTGAGATTATGATTGAATTTTTTCTACCCTAGTATGTATTTTTGTGCAGGGGTGGTACGAGATGTTTGAATTGAAACTACGTGAAAGAAGTATCAATTTCGCTTTTGTGGTCGAAGAGCAAAGGCTCTACTAAATAGATTCGTAGAAGTATTGTAAGTATTTGGTATTAATATCATTGTCCAACATGATTTATGCAGGAATCACGAACATTTGCACGAATTATTGTGGTAAACTACACTTTGTAAAAGGTTCTTAGACAAAGATCGTTGATTTAATAAAACTGCACTTTACGTTTTTAACATAATTTTTATTATGTTTATTTGCCTTCACAATTACAAAAAGTAACGCGTTGAGAACAAACAAAAAATTTGAACTCAACTAACAGACACCACGACGGACGTTCAACGACACATCACTTAGAAAATTCAAATGTTATGTTTGTTCTCATCGTGTTAATTTTTGTAATTGTGAAGGCAAATAAACCACGCCTATATCTCCAAATACAGTCCACTTATTTCAACACGCCATTATTAACATATTATTAACCTGTGGTCTATTTTATTATACATTTCTATTAATGACAAAGTTAAACAACCATATATAACCTATAGTTGGTACATCGACATTTTGCACATACCCAAACCAAAATAAAAAGCTTACTTAAAGTAAACATTGGACCAAATATTGATGGCAGTTATTACAAGGTCCTCTGTGTGAATAAAAGCACTAGTGTGTTGGTTTTTTAAATGGTTATTTGGTTTTTACTGATTAAAGATCAGGCGAAAATTGGCAAGAATATTATTTGTAACGGTTGAGAATAATCATTATCATGTTATAACAATATGTTGCAATTATACTCAAATAACACGCCAACAAATCAATGCTACATTGGCCCCAATATTAGATATAGTTATATTAAGATCCGTTGCGTCGATGATAAAATTTGTAACAGGTCTGTTACTTAGCAATATTGATAGGGGAACGTCATTAGAAAATAACGACAAAATGTACTTATTTTTTGTAGGAATGTATAAACCGTGCAGGAAATATCGTGAAGGTAATCTGGACTTGTTGGTCTGAAATCGCCAATCTGCAGGGTGCTAGCGTGGTGATCAGTGCTCGTGCCTTCTCTGTATGACAAGAGGCCTTGCCCTGCAGTGGGACAGTTATGGGCTGGTTATGTATAAACAGTATTTCCAACCAAGTTCTCTTAACTAAACAGTTCATAAATCACAGCAAATATTTAGCCCAATATTGGCCCAAACATTGGCCGCAGTTATTACAAGGTCCGTTGCGTGGATGATAACATTAGTTGGCCGGTTTCCCGTAAAAACCGGTATAAATCACCAGCGCGCCAGCCCTGACTAATTACGGTTTAATTTAGACCAACAAAGGGCCACACTAGCGAAGTTGTTGATAAATCTCGAACATGTGTGCTGCCTAACGACTAGTGACCAAACTGGAATAATAGGGGGATATTTTATGGGTTTTGGTTCGCAATTTTGGTACAGGATTTTTTTGTTGTTTTGGTTGATTGCTTTGCATATATCTTAAACAGGTTATAGAAAATACAGTTTTGAATAAATTAATTTTAAACAAAAAATGAAAACCGCCTTCAAAAATCTACTACACTAAAAAGTTCAAAATAATATAAAATTTGCGGTTTAATAAAATCATTTTAAAAGAACAATATATAATAATAATCAGTTAATTTTGGAGTCGGTGCCTGTACTGGGAGGGGGTTATTGTTTTCCTCTTGTTAGACACTTATGTTCGTTGCGCCGTGGTTATGTTACCGGCCGTTGTATCTGGTTGTAAACCCCACATACATCAGGCACCGACTCCAAAATTAACAGATTATTATTATATATTGTTCTTTTAAAATGATTTTATTAAAATCAAATTTTGATATTATTTTGAACTTTTTAGTGTAGTAGATTTTTGAAGGCGGTTTTCATTTTTTGTTTAAAATTAATTTATTTTAGTCTTTAGTTTTATGTATATATATATATATATATATATTGTATAGGTCATATATAAGTTTGTATACTTCATAAATTAATTAATTTAGTAATTTAATAATATGGGTAGGCTTTCGAAAGCCGCTAGGACTTAATTACTGCATCGGTGAAATGTTTGTGTACAAGATTGGAAACTTCTGCCTACCCCATCGGGCAATACAGGCATGATGCTATGCATTTATTGAGTGGCATGAACTATACATGAACATGCGATTACAGCAATTGAGAGTGATTTGCTGTAATTCATTGAAGAGTTCCATTGTCTAACTTCGAAGGTCTTCATCGGATCTTTGGTAGCTACTGTAAAACGGTGAGGAGTTCCCTTGACTGTCCTTCGTCTTCATCATCAGACCCCTAATGACAGTCACAACCCATCTAGGTGTAAAGTTCTCATCAATACAAATTAATCAAGCCCAAACACCAGGTAATTGCTGTAAATCTTTAAAGAGTTCCCTCGACTGTCTTTCAGCTCCATCATCAGATCGACTCCACACCTTCATTAAATAGTAGTGCTTTAAAATACTTAATGAAAAAATTTACAAATGCACTAGTCGCCCCTACAATTTTCGATGGTTTCCCTCGATTTCTCGGGGATCCATCATCAGATCCTAGTTTCCTTATCATGGTACCACCGTTGAGATATCTTCTTTCCAACGAAAAAAGAATTATCAAAATCGGTTCATAAACGACGAAGTTATCCCCGAACACACATAAAAAAAAAACGTACGAATTGAGAAACCTCCTTCTTTTTTGCAGTCGGTTAAAAAGTAGTCGTAAGAGAGAATATTGGAGTATTGTTACAGCGTTCTTAAGTTAAATATTTTTATGTTGAAATTGAATAATTATTAATTCTAATATTGTGTAGGTTTGTAATATGTAATATATAATAACTGTTATTAAATAATACTATTTACCATTGTAATTCAAAATTGTCCAATACATTTTGGTTAATTATTGTTAAGCATAAATAAATATGAATATATCTCACGAAAGTTATACAAAAATAAATATGGTGTCATAAATTTCCGATCAAAGAATTTATTACATTGTGCTTAACTTTCTAGAATTGTATACGGTTACGATAAAAAAATAATTAAAGTTTGTGATACCATATTCATAAAGAAAAAACTACACTACTACCCCTGGACAGATGTTCTAAAACAAACTGTTAATAAAGAACACATAATATCTCACCTAACAAGAAAATATTAAATCGAATAACAAACATACAACAGGGGTCTATAATATCGAGCAGTTTATAGCTGATGGTTGAATTTCTGAGGTCAGAGGAGCCTTTGTTTCATTCGATGTCGTTTTTCATATAAATTGGGTATAAGAACGGGATTATACGCCTTAGTGCCAACGTTGGGGAGCAACTATTTATACTTTTGTGTGTTTTTCCTCTATTTCACTAAGGATTTGCGGTGTTTACAAGTCTTTGTCTTTATATTTTTTAATGTGCCTTCTTTTTTATTGTAGAAGTAATATAAAAGCATTTTGTAATAAAGATGATGAGGTCGGTTTCGACTAGATTTTATTATAACTTAAATAATCAAAGGAACTAATTAGTTTGCAAGCAAAATTGTCCTTATTTATTCATTCTTTTCAGTAAACCCTTAAATCCTAGTTAGAAGCGAAAGTCAATTATTCTAATTGACACACCCCAACAACTTTAAATCCGTATACAATATATAAATATCCATAGAAGCATTGAACCCAAAGCTTGAAATTAAAACACAGTATGATAAACGTTAATTAATAGAAACATCGACTAAGCTGGAGTTAGCGTCAATCATACCATGAGAAACTTCACTAACGGTAATTGAAAAAGTTAAAACTTTATACCTACGCAGAGATCAGAAAATGCGAATTATTAAACCAATTAAAAGTTGGCAACATTAACTGATTCAACGCACAACAAATTTGGACAGAAGTTGCCAGCCTTTAGTCCCGATTTTATTTGATATGGACCCTTTTCGATACGTATAAAATTGCCGTAAAGTTTTGATTACGTATAAAAAGAATAGGGATCGGAACAGGTAGAAAACGATTTTTATGTACCCTCTAAAGATTTGCATTGGGAGGCAAATCACGTTAGCGATAGGTTAATTTACTGAATAAATAGAACCTTACCGAAGACCAAGTAAACCCGCATCAATGATAAAATATTTATAAAAATGTCCAACTTAACATTTAACTCTGTTTCATATAGCTACAAGTAATTAAATATATTCAGTATAATGTACATTGTACATGCACGTCATCATCCCCCTGCGCGGGGTCGGCGCAGCATGCATTCTACTTCCATACATCTCTATTAGCCGTCATATCACCAGTCACTTCTTTTCTTGTCATATTATTATGTATATGCACGTGTGAACATATAAAACAACTTCTATTGACGCCGAAAACGACATTTATTACGAGTACCTACTCGCTATTATTCTATTTCTCAAATAAAAAAAAATAGGTAGGGCCGTAACCCTTTTATGAATTTTTAATATATTTCGTTTGTGAACATACAGATCGCGTTGGCAGTAAGGTTCGGATTACATGTATTATTGCAGCTAGTGTAGGCCGAAAAAGGATAAAAAATTCATTAGAAAGCATTGCCCTGCCGTTTGAATATGAAACTTATTACTTGAGCTGTTGAGTGGCAAATCGCTAAATAGCAACATCCGACTCATTTTCCGCCGACATTGAATATTCTGCCATGTTTGAAGGAAAAACAAAGTGTTAAATTGCGTGGGGAGTCGCCTTTGAGTTGGGGAGTGAGTTAAGGAAGTTTGATTCTTGTGGCTCGGTGTTATAGTCTATATTTGTTTGGAGTGTGGCGAACGTAGTATGAGGAGGGGCGCTTCCTGCTACAGGAGACATGTAGAGAGGATGTGGGTCAAGTGGCAGGCGACAAAAGTATGAGTGTTGCGTTGACGTGCTCTTGTGTAGACGTCGCGACGTCGACTGGCAACACTATCGCCCGACTGCATTCTGTTTGGATTGCGAGGATAGCCGTTTTGTATCTATCAAAGTTACTTGCATTTTAAGTCAATGACTCTAGTATACGTGTATATTCTAGAACGATACTCAAGCATCTTCTGCTTCTTATTGTGTGGTTTACGAACAACCTAGTGTCAGAGTTTAAACCACCCGTAAGTTTCTGACATGGCTTTACACACCATCGAGAAAATCTCTCAGGTGTGCTGGTTTCCTCACGATGTTTTCCTTAACCGTTTTAAGCAAGTGATAATTAGTTTATAATACGCACATGACTTCGAAAAGACAGTGGTGCGTGCCTTGGATTCGTACTTGCGACCTTTCACTTGTCAGTCCAACGGTTATACCACTAAGCTATCAGTCAAGCATGAATATTGATTGTAGTAGAGACATAACATAAGATCACGCCTGTATTCCTCAAAGGGGTATGTAGAGGGGTAAACAGTTGTACACCCACATTTCACCATTGCTGTTATTAAGTCTCATGTGTGGTGGAGAGCTTATTGCCGAGCAAAATTCCAAACTCCGGGCTGCTATTGACAATTATATAAGAGAAAAACCAAATAACACTTTTCCCGACCTGGGAATCGAACCCAAGACAACTAGACCAACGAGGCAGTTAAAGTAAAGATATTTGTAGGAATTTGACAGTTCTTAAAACCAAATATTTATTTCTATTGAATCTTTTATACTGCCAAATAATGTACCTACAGTGTATTTTAAGTTATTTCTTGATGATCCATGCATGTTTAATGAACGAATTTTGTTGAACACGTCGTGTTTAAATTGGCGCAGTAACCAAGTTAGGTTGCTGGCCACGCTGATACCTCGCCAGAATATTAAAAGATTAATGAGGATTTAACAATATTTATAGCCATAAAGAGGGTATATTAACAGTGAGTTAGGCTTAAATACTACATTGTTCACTGTTTATGGGTTTTTTGATGGACCTCGAATAATTATTTATTTATGTTTATTCCCCTCGTCGTCATCATGGGCAGATTTTATCTAACCATTGTGAATTTTAAAACACCTGTTAATTGGATTTGAATTTTAATAGCTTCACATTGTGTGCACAAAAAATAAACCACAAAAAGCCTGTTGATGTCAGCAAATGGATCCATTGATTGAATAAACCTTATATTAACTTTAACCTTTTCTCGTTTACTAAAATAAATTCTAAAGTGATAAAGAAAAGCTATCACAATAATCACACCAATACCACGGTTGGTTAAAATCGTAGAAATCGTTGATCAAAAGGACGTGTCGTTCCACTTTTATAATCCAAGCATTTCTGCTGGAAAAAGAAGAGAAAATCGTCCTTATTAATGAAGAGATAGAATTGAAGATTCGTCGCCTGTACGTGTTTACTGTGTCGTGAAAACAGACAGTAGCGTTGCGAACTAGACGCGAAATGATAATAATTTCATATTATTTTGGAATTGTGCCTCATACAGCCGCAGTGTGGGGTCGTAAGCTGGGTTTATTACATACATTTCAGCAGATTCTCTCGAAGTAGAATTAACCCTGTGATGATGCCCTGTACTATGTAAATGCATGTTGAGATAATGAATAAGATCGTACACAAAATTAATATACGCTTGGAATTGTTTAGATTTTGAGTGTTTTAAATAAATCGGAATGGGAAACGATCAAACCCTTTTTTTACGTTTTTCACTCGAATATAGATGATGATGATTGATGGCGTGGTTGGTGCAGTGGACGAGAGACCAGCCGCTGCGCCGTGTGTCGCAGTTTCGATTCCTGAACGGAGCAAATATTTGTATGATCTACAGATAATTATTGCGGGTTTGGGTGTGTGTGTGTGCTTGTGAAATTATGTCTGTAAACGCATCCACGACACAAAAATGTTGTTTTGTTTAAATAAATTGTGGTAGTCACTTATTTCTTATAAATGATTTATTTACATTATGTTTTACATGTTTTACTGGAATGCTTTGTCCATATTTCATAAACATTAAAATAAAAAAGTAAAAATTTAATGTTTATGAAACTCATAAATCATAAGGCAAATATTTCTCCGACAAAAAGGTATGAGACGAAGGTAAAAATATTACTTTCACCTAAAGCAAATTAAACAGAAAAGCACACAGTAAAAAGGCAAATGAAATATTTGGCAATTATTTTTCATAGCTAAACACCGGAGAGACTTAATTAAATGAATTAATGAAGTGAAAACATTCGGGCGATAATTTTAATTTAATTCTTTAGCTAATGTTGTCTGATCTACAATGTGTTTTAATGAAAAAAACGTTAAAGTCAGCATATTGCAAAGCCACTCCTGAACAACAGGTTGTGGGTTCAAACTTGGTTCGTACTAATGTGACTCTTTCAATAACATAACATAGCATCACGCCTGTATTCCCCGAAGGGGTAGGCAGAGATGTACACAATTGTACACCCACATTTCACCAATGCTGTTATTAAGTCCCATGTAATGTGTGGTGGTGAGCCTATTGCCATCAACCGGGTACAATTCCAAACTCCGGGCTTCTACTGAGAATTTCCTAACAGAAAAACTCAATAACACTTTGTCCGATCCGGGAATCGAACCCGATACCTCCTGCTCAGCAGTCGCGCTTGAGACCACTAGGTCAACGAGGCAGACTCTTTCAATGTCTTATGTTACTACTTTTTTAGTTAATCTAATAATTTAATTCAAAGGCCTTCGGGCGGGTTGAGCAACTCTTGTCACTATTACAACATAAAATAGCGTCATGCCTTTATTCTTCGAATGAGTAGGCAAAGGTGTACAATAGCTGTACACCCACATTTCACCAATGCTGGTATCCTATCCTACCTGACACAATTCTAAGTTCCGGGCTGCTACTAAGACTTGTCTAACAGAAAAACTCAACAACACTTTGCCTGACTCGGGAATCGAACCCCGGGACCTTATGCTGAGCAGGCACGACATGTTGCAGCATGCAGGAAACTAGGGCTTGGTCTGAAATCGCGAAGAGGCAGTGGGCTAGCATGAGGATCAAAGTTCATTGCATTCATCTCCTACTAATTTATGCGAAATAACTCTTAGATTGCAGTGGAAAACAGTGGCAATAAATGGTTTCAAGGGAATGATGCCATAATCATTATTCACCACGTTTGGCTGACATATTGGTGATCAAAGTATGTTTATACAGAGAAAAAGACTTTATTTTCAGGAATAATCACCTTTTAAGGTCACTGAATACGGGCAGGAGAGGTGACCTTTTTAGAGAGGCTTTATTCTTTACACAAAACCACACGGTCTAACCCACAATTTGTTAAAAAAAAATACTGTTCAAAATGCTCACGAAAAATATGTAATTTTGCACATTATTTTGAAGGGTTAAAGTGTCATAAATAAGGAGTATCTCGCGATCTTCGCGTTGTAATCACACCGTTCATCTTATGACGGTACATTAAGTCCGAACGCTTTAACATCTTGAAATATATCCTTCACAGATATTAAGATTCATTAAACTTGGTTTTAGTGGCAGCCCTGAGGAAAGTTGCCAGGGACTTTGTATAATTAGATGCATTTGCAAGTTGAAGCTATGGAAAAATTTTAACAGATTTTAAGAAAAAACAAAATTTCTGCGATATTTTTTTCCGCGAATTGGTCTTGCTTGGTTCAAATTCAAATTCAAATTCAAATATTTTTATTTCATATAGGCCATATTACAAGCACTTATGAAAAGTCAAAGCTAGGTGCACGGTTCCAAGGCGTTGATCTTATGGAGAAGAGCCGGCAAGAAACTCCATAGACACTCTTTTAAAATAAATTGGTATAACAATAAATAAGGTAATGTGAGAATAATGCAGGTTAATGAGCAAAATAATAAAGGAAAGCGCTAGAAGCAATAACTTATATAGCCCTTTAAAATGATTGCCAAAGCAGTTAAGAGCTGACCAGTCCCGACAGACAGCACCCGTTCACGAGCATGACGCGCACATCAGCCTCGCTTAGCTCAACCATTTTGTAGGGAACTCGACGACCCGATGTACAACGCCACCATCAGCAGGACATTTTAGTGAGCATGACAAACTCATAATGCCTGACAATGGGCAATATGTACGTAACATGAGATTAAAAATAACATTAATGTCCACATAATGCTCACATTTTACAAAGAAATGTTAATATAAATTTAAAACTAGTAGGAATACTAGCGGTTAGATAATGGATATGTAAATTTACATAAACAAACAAGTGTCAAAAAAAAAAAAATACAATTGGAATAATTGTACTACGTCAATAAAATTAATTGTATAAAAATAAAAACTAGTAATTACAAAAGTAATCTGTTGAGGTTACATTCATACATGAAATAAATTAGACAGTGCCAGTGGGTCGCTGTGTGCAGGAGGGGATCGTGCGCCAAACATCCTTATCCTCAATGTAATGTTTAATACTATAATATGCTTTAGATATTAAAATGCGTTTGATCACTACCTTAAACTTATCATCTGGAAGATCTGTAATATTAGATGGGATCTTATTGTAGAATCGAATACTGTTACCCATAAATGATTTGCTAGTCTTCCTAAGCCTAAAACCGGGGACTATAAGCTGGTGCTTATTACGAGTGTTTAAATTGTGGTTGTCACTCTTCTTATTAAAATGGGCAATATTTTTGCGAATGTACATGATATTACTGAATATGTACAATGATGGCAAGGTAAGTATATTTATTTCCTTAAACAATTCACGTAATGACTCACGACAGCCAAGATTATAAATAGCTCGGACTGCTCTTTTTTGTAATATAAAAATAGTCTCAACGTCAGCAGCCGAACCCCACAGTAAGATGCCATAGGACATAATACTGTGAAAATAAGCAAAATATACTAGTCTAGCCGTTGCTACATCTGTCATCTGTCTTATTTTTCTAACAGCGAAAGCAGCAGAGCTGAGTTTGCCTGCAAGTGACTCTATATGAGAACCCCATTGCAGTTTGGAGTCCACTGAAACGCCTAAGAAAACAGTTGACGGAACCAAATCTAACACCCTACCATCAAGTTTTATATTTGAATTTATATGGGGTACGTTTGGTACGGAGAACCTAATGCATTTGGTCTTATTCGGTTTAATTTGTAACCTATCCTAATGGATTTAGAGATTTTAAAATATTCAAAATGATCACACATCTCTGTAAAACAAAAAAGTTTGCACGCCTGCAGTGTATTCGGCTTAATTAAATCATATGAATTTTGCGAATCGTAATAGTATTAAAAATCTACTTACTTAGAAAAGATTTGTTTACCAATAACAAAAACAGGCTTTGTGTGTTTACCAATAATATTTTGGCCTAATTTTGCGTACTACGGACAAATGAAAACAAAAAGTTGGACAATATAGCTGCTTCGCCGAAACACGCGCCCAATTCACTTCATTAAATGTAGGCTAAAAGTTCATCGTGCTGATTTCATATTCAATTTGGCGTTTGTCGGGACCTCCATAATTTTTTTATGGCAACATAAAGCGAGTCTGCCGATGGATCCCTTTTTTCTATCGCAAAGTACATAACGGGGGATTTGGGTACTTTGAACTGTGTTTCGGGGTAATTATTTCGGTCTGGTATTATTTGCTAAGGTTTTTGCAGTACTCAGGTAAAAGCTTTACTTTTGTTTTTGGGGACGAGAGGTTTTATACTTGTATGAGTAAAGGCGGTTTTAAGGTTGAATTGCCTCTTTTTTTACTCATAATTTAAAGAGTCAGTTTGATAGAAATAAATCGTAAATGTTATTTACTGTTTAGTTGGATGTTGAACTCTAGTTTTTATGGTTCTTTTTCAGAGCTGTAATAATACAGCACTGCCGGCGCTTTTTGGGGGTTTCAATGAACGCAATGTTGTTTATAAATAAGCGCGTATTGAAAGTGCATTCAGTTACTTACAAGCGCGCGTTGAAAGCGCTGAATGCTTACTTACTGTAAATGTTGTTGTCTTCTCAATTGTCAACCTTTTTTATTCTTTTCAATAATCCTGATATTCATTCTAAAAGTAAATTCAATATGATTTCACAATACAGCACTTCAAGTCTAGAAAAGAAAAAAATACACATTTCATTGTGCAAAAATACCTGTATCGTTAATTTACCGCGGCGAGGCTCAGTCGTGGCGGGAGTAAATTTTTTTATGAGTGAGCACACAATACGATTCGTAATTCGACCTCATTTCAAGGTGGAGGGTAGACGGAAAAAGTGCTCGCTCATTATCGTTTTCCGCAGTCGCGCCGGTACCCCGAGTGTTGGAAAACAATACAATTCCGCATGGAACGCTTGGAAATTATTTCAAGAAAATTAAAAGTTTTTTTTCTCCATTGAGTATGGTAAAGTAGGGTTGAAGTGTTTCGTAATTTGTGGTCGGGCTGCACCTGTTTGCTTGTATAGTGTTTGGACTTACAGTAGCCATAGACGTAAACCTCTTTAGACTGTACCAACTGAGTTTCGCAAAGGATTGTAGTATTTGGTTCTGCGTGTTTAGTTATAAAGGCATTTGTAAAGGGGAATTTAGTTTAAAACACTCTGTAAGTATATCAGTGATAGCCTAGTGGTATGACCGTTGGACTCACAAGTCAAAGGTCGCAAGTTCGATTCCAAGGCCCGCAGAACTGGCTTTTCGAAGTCATGTGCGTATTATAAATTAGTTATCACTTGCTTAAAACGGTGAAGGAAAACATCGTGAGGAAACGAGCACACCTGAGAGATATTCTCAATGGTGTGTAAAACCATGTCAGAGACCTACGGGTGGCTTAAACTCTGATACTATGTTGTTCATCAACTACACGCCGTTTTTTTTACCGTGGGAGAGCCATGCTTCGGCACGAATGGGCCGGCTCGACCGGAGTGATACCACGGCCTCACAGAAATCCGGCGTGAAACAACGCTTGCGTTGTGTTTCGCCGAGTGAGTGAGGGTACCGGAGGCCCAAACCCTTTAAAAGGCCAGCAACGCACTTGTTACTCCTTTGGGATTGCGGGTGTCCATGGGCGGCGGTAATCGCTTACCATCAGGTGAGCCGTCTCGTCGGTTGCCACCTATCCCATAAAAAAAAACACGATAGGAAGAAGTATGCAAGGTACGAGTATATAATTCTGTGAAAATCAATCTTTTAAATTGGCAATAATACGAGTGACTTGTTTTCATCAATAATATTGGTAAACCATATAAGTTAGACAGCAAGCGCATTAATATGCCACAAACAGCCTGAAGTCATCGGTCTAGTTGACGTAGGCGATTCGATTGCTGGATAGGGAAAACTGTTACTGGGTTTTTGTTAAGAAATGCTTAATAGCAGCCCGGATTCTCGTATTGTGTCCGGTGTCCCGGCATTGCCATGGCAATAGGCTTCCCTTGTTACATGGGAATTATTAATGGGTCGGTAAATCTGGGTGTATACTAGTGTGCTTAGTAACAGTTTCGACAGAATGAGACATTAATTAACAAAATAACTTATATATATATATATAACAAAATACCCTCAAATTAAAAAGGGAATAATCCATTCATAATATCTTATTACAACAATATTAAGCAATAAATCGTTAAGAAAAGGGATATTTAAGAAAATGATGGGGCTGACATACCATTAAAGGATTGCGTGGTTTATATGCAAGTAAAAAAAATACAGTTGTTGTGCATTTACTCTTGCGTTTTTCGGGATTACCCGACTAGTTTCGAACTCGAGCAGAGCCCTTAGTCATGAGCTGAGCCCACGGTAATGTTGCTCGTCAAACTAGTCGGGCAATCCCGAAAAATGCACGTGTTTACAGAAATTCTTATTGCAACATTCACTATAATTATACCATAATCTTTTAAACTAAAAGCTTGTCACTTTAATGATGAATCGTCATTTCTTACAAGTACCATGCTAACGATTATTTTGGTATACTTTTTTTTCATTAATCAATATACTGCGAGTCATCAGCGAAGGGGGCGAAACCGGAAGTACCCGACCGGAAGCAGAGGGACTAAACTCGGCGGTTAATTGCGCGAAAAGCGAAGCCCTTCGTTTCAAATATCGAACGATTATTTTCGCGCGAGCTTTAAGGGTCATGTGTAGGAAGGGATTTTTTTTATTTTTTATTTATGTGCGTTTTCCTATGTTGTGACATTAATTATTTAAGCTATGTACGCATATGTAAATGTCTATCAGCTTATAGATACTATAAGAAAAAATAATCTCTAATAATAATATTATAAATAGGAAAGATTTTTTATTTGTTTGTTTGTAAGGATTTAAATCAAAAATTACCCAACCGATTTTAAAAATTCTTTCATCAGTTGAAAGTTATATTTTATTTCAGTGATAATGGCGAAGCCGCGAGCACAGCTAGTATTTAAATAAATAAAAAAATACTTCGATATACATACTGATGATGATGCACATGTGTAGCGAACTTTAAAGTAAAAATTTATTGTGATAAGTAAATCAATTAAAATATATATTAAAACCTGTTCTGTTGTTTGCCCACTGTTGAGCGTCGTGATGTGCCCGACCAAACCCTTTGACAATCTCTCTCCACTTCTGACGGCCTCTAGCATGTTGCAGTGCTTCCGAGATCTTCGTATTTAGATGCTGCTTTTCTTAATCAGACCATTCGTATAGAACTATGTCTTGACCGCCCCTGACCATATGTTTCTCCAGGTTGTCGGATGACTATTAAATATGTATTTAATTAAATTGGAAATAGCGTTGGGCGCAACGCTTATGAACCCGCTTCTTAAATTATAAAATCCAAACCTGGCATAAACCAATGCGACGTTTTCGGAAATGTTTGTCATGTATACATAAAAGAGAGCATCTGCAGTCGCATAAGGTGGAAACCTGTGTCTCGACATGCAACGCTAATTCCCGCCTAACACCGGTATAATTATTTATTAGCCATACAATTTATTATTTAACTAAATTATCAAAATGATATTCATAATACGCACGTGACTTCGAAAAAGTGAGTTGTGCGTGCGTGGTCATACCACTAGGCTATCACTGCTGTCAGTAGCCAGTAGGTACTATCAATATACTCAAAGATATGAATATTAGTCACAAAAGTTATCATAAAAGGTTCGCAATTCTCAATCATTATTTGCCTACATCATCTATCGTTTCACTATAAAATCGTATCTAGAACATTCGGCACAGCTGAACGAAACCACATAAAACGCGGCAGCGAATTGGCTGTGAATATAAATCACTGTATCGTACGGACCTCGTGTCAATATATTTGGAAACGCACACATATTTATGAATTTCGTTATGTGGTTATTACTTTCGTGTTTATTTATAACTTTTACTTTGTTGGCGATTTTGATTTCATATAATACTTTGATGGTTTCATTTTGGTGTTCGTGCTTTTGAATGAATAAATGATGACATTCTGATTTGGGGTTATCGATCATTTGAATTGCCATTGCTCACGCGAATCACGTAAGGATTATTTTTGTATAATTGGTATTCATTATTTTATGTGATACATTTATACATTTTCTTTGCTGGTAAAAATTCTTATGTAGATATTGACTGACTAAAAGCAAACAATAGCTCCAACAAACTTTACTGAGGTTCTGAAAGTTAAAGCTTATTACAACCCATGCCATACTAACTAATGTTTGGTAGTGATACATGTAAATGAGACTAATATATATCAATTTAAAGACTGCAAAGATAATCACGTCATTTTTACTATTAAGCTGTTGCCTCGCTCATTAGCAGACAATAGATTTTTATTGTTACAACGTATAATTCTGTCATGGCTGAGCTGAAAGGTTAATATGTCCTTGTAAATACCTACTTAAATTAAAACTTAATGCAGTTGATTCGACAAAATATCACAAAAATATTAATATCTCAGATTTTCGCAATCGCACACAATAAAACACGCTTTATCTGACCATCATCACGCGACCACGAACGCTGCAAAGTTTACAAAACGTCAAGAAAAACAAAAACCAATAATACACGCGATTAATCCGATTAAGATGCTGATGCCAGCTATCTTGATCTCACCCAAGACCAAATTGAAAAACTTGAGCGACTTCAAAATTTTTGTATAAGATTCATATTTGGTTTGCGCAAGTATGATCACATTTCACAATTTCGTCTAAAGCTCAAATGGCTACCAATTCGACTTCGCAGGAATACTCATATTCTATCCCTTCTTTACAGTATATTGTTTATCCCTAGTACCCCCGCTTATCTTAAAAATCGTTTCATGTTCCTTAGCGACACACACACGCGATTCCTTCGGTCATCTGAAAATCTTAAATTAAAAATGCCTGTACATTCCACATCATTTTTTGTCAAGTCTTTTACTATTCAAGCTGTTACATTGTGGAATGCACTCCCAGTAACTATAAGACGTGCTCAATCATTAGCTATCTTCAAAAGACTGGTGAAAGACCATTATTTGTCGCTGTAATGATTCTTTGGTAGTTTTTATTTATGTTATTTGTTTGCTTTCACAAATTTTATTATTTGGGTATTATATATTTATGAAGAATATATATATATATATATTGTCAATATTTATAAATATATATATTATCTGTATTTTGTATTTATAGTATGTATAGTATAATTATAATATGTAGGTACGCCAAAACTGCCCAATATAGCTCCTCTATTTATTTTCCATCCTAAGGTTGCCTGTAAGAGATCGCGGAATGCGATAAGGCCGCCCATTGTGCATTTTTCAAATGTATTATTGTTTCCTTGTTGTATATTTCTAGTGGTGTACAATAAAGAATATAAATAAATAAATAAATAGAAATTGTTTTATTATAATAACAAAAACAACTTACTGATCCCTCTTAAAAATCAAAAAACCAAGTCTAAAGACTCAATCAAACTCCGACAAACAGATAAAGTACAATCAACGAATTATTAAAATACTTTTTGAAACCATTTTAATAGAAGCACCCGAACTAAGTTTTATCTCTGTAATCCGCACCACAAGGCAAGTTTCATGAGTAAACGAGTTAACTTAAACGATTTCCTTGCGACTGAAAAAAAGGGAAAAAGCCGTAGAAGTAACGGCATTTGCGAGATCACGTCTATCTGGTGTAATATAAAGTTGTGTTCTTGTATCTTCGTTAGAACGGTGGGTGATATTTTTTGATGACAGTACTGTGTCTCTATTTAATACCGTTTGCAGTACAAAGTCTGAACAAGTTTTCAGTATAAGATTGTTCCACAGAACATGCTTAAAGTATGCTTCTTCGGGGCGCGATTAAATTTTAATGGATATAGTTATGTTGGAGCAGGGACGATATTTAATGTGAATAATGTTGTGTACGCAAATGTGAGTTGGAAACTAAAATAAAGACAATGTTCAATGAGTTATGTAATGAAACTCGTAGAAGTTTGAGAGGTTTAAATATGTGAGTGAGTGTGCATTAAGCAATATGGTCTTAATTTTATTCATTAGGTGCACTCCACAACTTAATTTATTGCACTTATTTTATAGTACAATTCCTAAAACGTCACATTTACACATAAATATAGCATCATACCTGTATTCCCCGGGGTAGGCAGAGGTGTACACAGTTGTACACCCACATAGTGGTACAATCATGAACAGAACAGTAATATATAGTGTCTGTATATGACACTGTGGTAGTCGTATTTATCTGCTTACCTCAATGGGAAATAAGCGTGATTGTATGTAAATACGACTATATGAATGACACTGCACATGTATGAATAACTAAACTAAATAAAGATACACGGTGTGTAAATCTAAATTATTTCTTATTCTAAGTAATTGCCTCGTTGGTATACTCGCAGTGGTTCCAATCACGACTGATTTCGGGCAAAGTGTTATTGGGTTTTTCTGTTACGAAATTTTCAGTAATTTTCAGCCCGAAGTTTGGAATTGAGCACGGTAGATGGCAATATGCTCACCACCTATTACATGGGACTTAATTACGGCATTACTGAAATGTGGCTGTACCTACAATTGTGTACACCTCTGCCTACCCCTTCGGGGAATACAGGCGTGATGCTATGTATGCTATGTTATATTTGAACACGTTTTTAACGCCAGTTTAGATTAAATATAATCAAAACCATTTATAGAGTAGGTACTTCAAATATCACAATCAATAAATTTAACTAATAGATTTCATACACAGACACTGGACGCAAATAAAACAAACAAATTATTCTGATCAGCCATTTTGTTGCCATTGGTATTTTACGAAGTACGTTATTTGCGTTACTGAAACAATGGGGAACGTTGATTCAGTATTTTATTAGTAAATAAACAAATTAACTGAATACGCAATCTAGAATGTTTTGATTTAAATGTATGGAATGGATGCATGATTATAGTTATGGATGTACATACAATGTCCATACAGTTTCGAATGTAAGAACAATATTAATTATAAAAAACTGTCTTTGAATTAAAATAAAACTTTTAACCGGTTTAATCGCGTGTATTATTGGTTTGTTAACTGAGTCATCCTGCGATCACGAACGCTGCAAAGTATTCGAAACGTTAGAAAAACAAAAACCATTAATACACGCGATTAATCTTGTTAAAAGTTGTTTTATTAATACGTATTGTGATTGCGAAAACCTAAGATAATATACTAGATTTTCTAACTGTCATTTAAGTTATATTTTTTTAAAGTAGAAAAGATACGGGCGTCAGCAGGATTTGAACCTCCGCAGATGAATACAGAAACTGAACAGGTGATGGTCGTCAAGCTTTAACATCTCTATAAAACGTACTCACATGGAAGAACAATTTGTATGTGAGCAGAGGTATAGCTTAGTTGGCAGAGTGCTTGGAATATTCTTCTGGGGGACGCAGGTGCGAATCTCGCTTAACAACCGTATTGTACTGTCCACGAAAAAATATATCTCAAGTATTGGTTATGCATGCGTTTAAAAAGAAACTATAACTATATAGCATCATAGCATGTATTCACCGAAGATGTAGGCAGAGGTGTATACTGCAGTACATCCTCATATTTCCGGACTGATACTAAGAATTTCCTAACAGTAAAACACTTTGCCCGACCTGGAAATTGAACCTAGGACCAAGCGCCCAACGAGGCAGTATCTATAACTGTTTTTTTAAAAAGATCTTCTGACGTCAGAAAATAAGGACCAAAAAGTTTTGCACACTAAATACGTAAAAGGTACATAAACTATTACAAAGTTCGTATATTATACAAAAGAGCGTTTGTATATTTAAAACTACCCTCAAACAAGAGCACTATTTGCATTCCTTTAAGTTTTGCTTACTTAACTAACTGAAAAGCCACGCAAATTATACATGTTCTCCCATACAATAAGTATACATATTGTATATACTATAGTTTAGCAAACATTTACCTAAATTATATTATAACATATATTAATTTAGATGGCACACTGATCGTAACCCGTTCCTCTTGGAAATTCCGAAAATTCATACTTAACGATTTGAATCGACGTTCATGATACACAAAGTCCAGGAATGGAACTCCTCATCTTCCGTGTTTCTTGATAAATGTAATCTAGACATATTCAAGGCTTTAATAAATATTTCTTCTGGATCATATCGTCCCTTACCATCGGACGAATAGTAGACAAACGTATCTATATATTCATTTAATGGTAGCAAGGGAGACTGCTTAGCGTGAGAATAGATAGAGATGACCCGGGTTTGATTCCCTTGTCGGGCAATGTTATTGGATTTTTCTGTTAGGCTTATGACACTAAAAAAGAATTGAACATTTTAACTCTATATACAAATATATAGGCGGGTGGTGCACACGGTATTGCATGATTACCCTCAATATTGTGGAAGTAGCTAGATATTGTATTTGCATCCATTGTAATGAACTTTCGGAAGGTAACGCTTGAATCTATTCAATACTAACTAACAAAGCTCGGAGTTTGGAAGTGAGCCTGGTGGATGACAATCGAGAGATCAAGGTTAACCGGCGCTTGCTGCGGTCGGTTTGTGGATGGGTAACCTTTCATATCGAGACGCAGTGGGTTTCATTTTAGACAGTGCAACAATATACATTACGTCGATCTTAGTCTTAGAAGACCAGACGGGAGACGGCTTCTGAATAATTATCGAACTAATTTGCTCGCCACTTGTTGCGGGGGGTGAGGTAACACACAAGCACAAAAGAATTTGTAGTAAAGCAATAATAGCTCTCGTCATTAAAAAAAGTATTAACATACATAAAAAAACTAATCACAAACATAAAATTCTATCACACACGATTAAAATCGTGTACTATCATTGTAACTATACAGGTAAAAGATATAAAGATATTTGATTGGGAATCATATGCCAGTGGCGAGAGGGGTACGCACGCTAAAACTACTCCAGTAGTAATTCCTTCAAGATCTTAGTAGTCAAAGAGATTTTGGAAGTATACGGTGCAATATATTGCAAATTAAAAGGTATTGTAAAGCGAACTGCGCAATAACCCCGCTGATATTAAACATGAATACTCATACAAAAGATTATTACAGTTCAGCCAACATTGATCAAACAATAAATATAATTAAAGAAACGTGCCTAACTCAAGTTTAGGGTGCGAACAACAATATTAAATCTCATTAAATGACGTCCTTAAAATATTAAAGCTTGCTCCACTGTCGAGTGTCTGTCTCTAATTGCAGACATTCGTTAATTAGTGTCTGGGACGAAAGTGTGAGTGATCACAGAGTGTCGGGACACTCGAGTGTGACACCCTGTGTGTATTTGCCAAGGGAATTTACGAGGTGTCTCCATGGGATGTTCTTTGTTGATTATTTGTCTTGATTTCAAGTTGAGTATGTTTAAATTGGTAAAGCTATTTCGTGTTGATTATTTGTGGTACATTTCCAATTCTATTTTCTACAAAATCTTGGACTATTTAGTGTTCTACTTAAGCAGGAGACAACAATAGCCTTTGTGAGGCTTTTGTCTGTTTAATAACTCTTAATTGTTGTGTTCTCAATAATAAAGTATGTAGTCTCTTCATTTATTACCGTAGCACGTAGCGTTCGTAGCAATTATCGTAGCACGTGAACTCGTAGCACTGCTACAATGTAGCGTGGCAAACTGTATATAATCGATTTAACGATAACGCAATAATGATGTATTATTACAACATTATCGGTTTTAATTTATAACGCGTTTAAGGGTTTAATGTAAGTGTCGCCTAAATACTAATTAGTTTAATTGAAGCCTGTCGATTTTTAGTACCACCGTACAACTTAATTTTGTTTTACATTCCTTTGTCTCAGTCTACTCCAAAATATGGACAGAATTTTTCTTTCTGTATGGCCATTTTTTTTAGTTTGTCATTGCGTAAGTAGTTCTCATTTAAAACATAGATATAATGATACTAGACGATTTTTAATTAGTTACAAAATTATTTCTTAAGTCAGCTGAAACTTTTACTATTTTCCTACTCATGATTAATTTAAACTTACAGAAGTTCATTATTGTATATAAAAATCGTAGACATGTACCTGAAACAAGCAATTAAAACATAATTATGTTGTTTAATGTTTATGTTAATTGTAGTAAAGTTATTAAAGGTAATCATTACTGTGGCAACAATAGCGTCCTACGAAAAGTTAATGACATTGATTAAATGTCATTTATAGGTTAGAATTCAAAATAGGTGAAGGAAACTGCCTTGTTGGTCTAGTGGTCGCAAGCGTAGCTGTTAAGCGTGAGGTTTTGCGTTCGATTCTCGGGTCGGGCGAACTGCTATTGGGGTTTTCTGTTAGAAAATTGGCAGAAGCAGCTCAGGGATTGAATATATGCCCGGTACTATTACATGGGATTTAATAACAGCTTTGGTAGAATACGGGTGTGGAATGGTACTCCTCTGTCGTAACCGTCCGGGCATACAACAATATTATTATATTGATCGATATTCTAAGATTACCTTATTTATTGTCATACCAATTTATTTTAAAAAGTTTCTTGCCATCTCTTCTCCTTAAGATCAACGCCTTGGAACCGTGCACCTAGCTTTGACTTTTCTTAAGTACACGTAATTTGAAGAAAAAAAAAAAGAATTTGAATTAGGTTACGCTGTTTTAATAAAAAATGTTCTAAGTGCTAATGTTCAACACAATACATATATACAGTTTAAACCGCGCTCAAGCCCCATCCAGCATTCTTACCTCACTGTCGGTGAGCAAACATGTTTGTTTCCACAAATGCTCTTTGATATAATCTTAATGTCGGTTGCTTTACCTGTTCTGTCAGCACAAACTTAGCAGACACTTGTGACAGTTCCACATCGAAAACTTGATACTAACTTTAATTTGCTGTTGGTTTATAACGCGTTAAATACTTGCCGAATTTAGTATGTTGGATAATATATGTTATATGGTATGTTGGGAAGGTTTTGCTGGACAAGGTATGTTGTATTGTTGGTATATAAAGTTTTGTTTGATACAGAGGTGTGTTATACACCATTTATGGCATTGAAAACTAAGTTAGTTAATGTAATATATTGAAAATGTATAATAACTATAAGCAGTGATAGCCTAGTGTTATGACCAAGGTATGACCGTTGGACTGACATGTATCTGGGTAAAACGATATTTCGCTGTATGACTGGTTCTTATCATTTTTTCTTTTAAAAAAACGTTGCTTTTTTAAAAAAAAAACGTTGCCCCACACTAGGAATTTCTTCCTGTGTCGTGGGTGCGTTTACAGACATATAATCTCACAAGCACACACACACCCAGACCCGGAGCAATTATCTATAGATCGTACAAATATTTGCTCCGTGCAGGAATCGAACCTGCGACACGCAGCGCAGCAGTCGGTCTCTCGACCACTGCGCCAACCGCGCTGTCGGATTATCAGGCCTCTGACTGACAGTAACGGTTGTCATCGTCATAATCATCCCCCTGCCGCTATCCCAATTTATTTGGGATCGGCGCAGCATACCTATATCTGGTATGCTGCAAAAGTTTTGGCTATGTTTTATGACCGGCCGCCTGCCTGACGTCAACCCTCGTTGGGAATGCTGTTGTTGGTGGTAAACGCCACCGATACGGTCTCCTTATATATAGCTATATCACACCAAATGTTATCCATGCGCCAGGTTCTGATGTTATCCTAATATCACATTCCACTAACCAAGCTAATTTGACAACCGGGGCTGACTAGTTAGAGTGCTCTCCGAGGCACGGAGGGGTCTCAGTATGAAGGGATGGTCACCCATCCACAAACAGACCGCGGCAAGCGCAGCTTATCCTCGATCGATGGATCTGAGCGGCTATTATATAACCACGAGAAACAATACAGTTACAAATAATTATCCGTACATAATTACACCAGTCTTGAATTTTTGATTAGATACGTATGAAAATAATTTTGTGTCCAAGGTAAATTACCTAATTATTGATTACGATACAACCTTGCCTGAAATTGAAATAAGAGTGCTCCTGCTGCTGTTAAAACGTTCTAGAAGTTTAACAATTGACCCAAAAATAAAAAGATAATTTAGTATAATGTTACAAGAAAATGATGACTTGATTCGATTAAGTTAGAGCCATAAAAGTATTTATATTTTTTGTTTTAGCCTTAAGACGACTTGAAATAAATATACGTTTTGACACTTCATATAGCACCTGTAGCGACAGAGTACAGTAACAGGTTACCATGACAACTCACAAAAACATTTAGAATGACAAGAAAGTAAAGAAAAAGTATTTATTTCTCCACCTGAATAGGTACAACTTAAATTAAAAATACAAGACAAAAATTAAAAGGAATAAAATAGGAAGTAAACCAACAATAAAAACTGAAATCGGCCACAGAGAATACATATATTTCTTACTAATCTGTGGACCACAGAATAATGGCAGTGAGGAGCAATCAACTGTATGTTATTATTTATTATTATTGTTAAAAATAAAACAAATCAAAAGTTTAAAATTAAGGGAAAATGTGTGTCCCACCAGTGCCAAAATTCGGACATCACTCAGCATACGCTGCGATATAGAAAACCGCAACACTGATATTCTGCGATATCCGCAAGTGACGCCAGCGTCATTTCAGTTCTACTATACACTGACCCCTTAAAATAACCATAGACAACAAAATTTATGACCAAGATTTAACGAGCAAGACGAGTAAAATATTTCTATTTTCACTTAACTACACAATTAGGTGACGTATAACTTGTTCTCTAACAAATGGTCTTCGCACTTTGAATTACAAGTAATAAATTCTCGGCCGAGTATTGGGTTTTGTCGGCAGTTCGTTATTTTACTGACCCCCCTAACTATATGTCTTGACTACTTGTAGGGGGCCCTTACTATTTGTTCTCACAATTTGCTACGGGTTCGGAGTGTAAATTTTTGATCACGGTGCCGGTGTGGTGTGTTTTATTAGCTTTCGTGCCAATAATGTTTGAATAAATTAGGTGTATATCAAACTGAATTGTGTTTAGTTTTGGTAATAAATCAGGAAATTGGATTAACATGATTAAATCGAGATTATATCAACATCTTGTAATTTCGTTATCTTATATTGTTCAAGATTACGACATGTCATAAGCGTAAACATAATAAAAGCGCCTAATCAAAAGTTACCTATACAGAAAGAGCTATTATAAAAAATTGTCGTCGCGTCATGATAAATTATAAATACGCACATTCTGGAAACAAACCCTAGTGTTTTGCAAAATTAATATAATACACGATATAATAGTCAAAATACGAATATAGACCGTCTTATTACAATATAATTATCTTCAATCTACATAAATAAGTAACTGCCAGACGTCTAAATTGGATATGTCATCTATTCCCGTACTAGACGGCATCGAGATGAAGATTTGACACGAAATCTTAGTAGGGGATCTTAACATCTTGAAATCAGACAACCGCATACACCACCGACCTTATCGCATACAAATTAGAGTTCAAATTACAGTGTCATGAAAAGCCTAGTGATATGAAACATAACAAACGATTATGAACCTTAAGTCATTCACGACATAGTTGTTATTGCAATGTAATTAGACATTATCTGGGAAGGTGGGCAGTAAACGCATATTTCACTTGGTCCCTTGTTTACTGTTACTACTGAAACAATGGCCATGGTAATAATAATTACTCCATACAGATATGAAATGGGGTCTCTACGAAAATGGCTCTTGGTACGAAAATGGCGAAAACGCCCAGTAACTTGCTTAGTTATTGGATTACTAGGATGGGATGTGCTTGATTTTGTGTGAGAGGATGTGATATAAACTAGTGTGAGGCCATAACGTTCCGAACTTTATGCGCGGGTAGAGTGATTTGATGGTTCTGTTTTGCATGTCTCTGGCGAAGGGTAAAGGACCTTGGAGTTCGATTTCTATTCAAACCGAATAGACTTTGTTTGAAGATTTTACAATCATTCATTTTAGAACGGAAAATTCTGTTCTTTTTCTACTAAAATGACAATTCCGCAAGAAACTTGAAAAAGTTATAAAAGAAACTAAAATTCAATTAATTATATCGCGGACCCTGTTTTCAATTCCAAAAAGTCCAAATAATAAAGCCGCCCGCAAAGTTCCTGTTTTAGTTCTTAAAAAGAAAAGACAAACTCCATCGACGTTCCGGCGCAAAACTTTATTAATATTACATAGCTACAAAGTAAGCTCGCAATAACAAAGTACCACTAAATATTCACTGACCTAAACTAAAATATGTCACTAATACCAAAACGGGGATAACCAACACATTTGTTATAATGTAACAAGATTCCATTGGAAATAACGTTGTCCGTTGTATTCAAGTCGGAACAACGGGCAAGTTAGCGCCAACAAATGCCGTATTCTACGAATGTACCTATTTGTTTTCAAATCACGTCCGTCGGGGGCGCCTTGGGCGGTAAACAGGGTGTGCAAGGGGTAGGGGAGAGGGTCTAACGGGCGAAAAATTGCGTACCTATCCTTACTGAATTAGTACACCAGTGTAAATGAGCCCGAGACGCCTGCGATCTCAGCTGAGATTGCACCACTCTAGCGAATTTCTCGAGATAGCTGTAGGTTGCGGTAACATCTCTAATTGGATTGAGATGTTGTGGAAAGAATTGTTTTGATATAATTAAATTAATATAACTCTATGGTGAGGATATGTTATTTAGATAAGAATGCAGCAATTATGTAGCTTCCATGCAAATTGTTCTAATTTGTCATTTGGAACGAAGAAATGTTTAATTGAAATTTAGTCTCCGGTCGTCGGTCACGTTGGTTAAATTGATTTGTATATCGTGGAGAATAAAACACTGCTATTAGTAGGATGTGCTCGCCACGTACTTGCTCTGGTTGGTAAGGAAACTGTCGCACCATGAGACAGATATTTAGTAAATTTGAGATCAAGAGCAATAATAGCCTGGTAGTATGAACGTTGGACTGGCAAGTCGAAAGTCACAAGTTCGAATCCAAGGCACACACCACTCGCTTTTCGAGTCATTGCGTATTAGAAATGAATTATCGCTTGCTTAAACGGTGAAGGAAAACATCGTGAGGAAACCAGCACACCTGAGAAATTATCTCGATGATGTATAAAACCATGTCAGAGGACTACGGGCGGTTCAAACTCTGACAGTAGGTTGTTCAGAGAGAGACAGAGATGAAAGAAGAAGAAGGTACTCTCTAATTTTATTTATAGCAAAATCTTCAAAGTCAGCGTAGAACAGATATTCTTATGTATCTCATAAAACAACAAAAATGTACTCGCATACTTTGTAAGGTGGTTATCCACAGAATGCTCACTCCCGCGTTAATTGCTCAGTAATATTATGTTCGCCTTGAGTATGAAAAACACAAAGAAGCATACCCGAAATGCTAAAGTTTCGCTTTAAGAACCGCCGCTTTTAGGGCTGTCAAGTATTCTTGGATAATAAATTTGATTTCTTCTTTCTAATTTAATTTTAGAAAAGGGTTTTTTAAATGCTGCTTGCAGGTATTAAGCCGGAAGGTACTTTCTGACGAGATTAAACTAGGGTATTATTTTTAGAAAAATAAAGGAAACATTAAAACATTGTTTTGCACGTGCCGTAGATTTTTTACCAAACATTAAACGTGACGCTCGCCGAAATCGGGATGCCTTAGAAAAATATTAAAACAATATGAAATTTCCTCTTTGTGTAACTTTTCAACCCTAGTCATGGGTGGGTAACAAAAGCGGCCATGTTTGATTTGTGAATAACAAAAGCGTGGCGGGCCGGCCAGCCACATGCAACTTTTACTTTGGATTAAAGGAAACATTTTTGGAGTAAGTAGAGATCAAATGTCATTGTCACATTAATTGAAAACTACATACAAAAGCATAAAATAAAATATTTCTGCAATATTACAATTATTTTTTGTGAAAAGTTTGTTCAATTCTAAGAACGGATATATATTTAGATTTGTACGCCATTACGATATTTAGACTTTTTCTCTTATGTACGGTATAACAAAATTTATTTTGAGAAGTCTGCCAAATCATACAATCTTTATCAAAATTATTATTTGGAACTAAATAAACATAATGCTTTCAACCCTATTTGTGGGCAACAATAGCGGCCATGTTTGATTTAACAAGAACAAAGGCACAATGGAAGCGAGCTAGTCACATGCGACTTAGCTGTTCAAGGTAATGATTGTGGCGACCGTTTTGCGATGATTGCGCGGTTATTGTTGAGAAAAAGTTGTTGAATATTTTCTATTGGACTCTTGGTTAGTGTGAAGGTATTTTGGAGATTGCTTCCGGACCTTTTCTGGGAACGAGAAATCTACAGAAAATAGACAACAATTGTTGATGAATTGCTCAAATCTACAGGTATCTATCCTTCTAATTTCAAATCGTACTGGTTTGTGGATGACAAAAAGGTAGGCATTAGGCATGTATCTGATGTTACGATAAATTTTTAAGTTTTATTTATTAAAATAATTAGTGACTGACTATTGCCTTTAAAAAATAAATAAATCCTAATGGCATGCATGAATTTAATGTAATATAAAAGCTGAAAGAAAGTGGTGTCAGTTTCTAAGTAATAAAACTATTGGGGCCAATTTTTTTTTTAAGAGAACCTAAGAAATCGTGGTAGTAGTAGTTTTGCCACATAAAGAAATTATGGCAGTGTATGGCGGAAACTTTTGCTAATCTCAGGGAAAACACAGATAAAGTTAAAAAAATTGCTGCATAAGAATTAAATCCATGCTTAAACACTAGAAGCGTCGCCCTAGAAATGGCGACGGCACTAATTCAGCGAACTGACTATACCAGAACATAACAAAAACCATTATCAGTGTAAAGGGTCGACTCTTTGTCTATTACTTTGAAAATACCACAATTTTCATCGCAATAATCACTAATAACTGTCAGCATGCCAAATATACATTATTGTGGTGAACACTTGGCAGTGAATGTAACCATTAATAAATATAAGTTCGCTAATGTGACCGTGCTGTAAGCAAAGTACTGGCCATTTGGAACCGATTGCTATCGTTAAAAACGTTTTAAAGTGATTTACTTTTTCTGATTTGTGGTCCAATTGTATGAACCATTTATGATATTTATTGCTGGTTGGTTTTCAAGAATATGATTTTTTTAAAGGTTTTGACGAGGTGATGGGATTGAAAGTGGAATTTATTTATACACACATATTGTGTATAAGATGCACATAAACTGACTCACTTGCACACATTCACTCACTATAATACCATGCACTTATTGTAATTGTTGCATGCTTTTTCTCAAAATTTCTTTATTTTTGCACATGTACCATCTCAAAATATGGTATCTATGTATAAGACAGAAGGGGCTGATTCCTAACACACAGTTTTTGCCTATTTGGGAAATAGTAGCTTCATAGGATATCGTAAACTTGTATTATATCCATAAAGATTAATAATTTTAATAATTGCTCAATATGAAGTATATCTGATCGTTGGTGTGTTCAAACCCTTACCATGGCACAAATGTGAAATAATTCACGGTAAATCAATAGATTGGCAGGCATCTTAATTTAATATTATTCGCGGGATTAAATGGAATACAAGCAATTTGTAACGCATATTAAAAATAAAAATAATAACCGTACAACGTACCGTAAAAAACGGTTACTTTATAAAATGCAACTTCCTCATTGGTCTAATGAGTGTGAGTGCTCAGCATAAGGTACTGGATTTAATTCCCAGGTCGGGCAAAGTGTTATTTGATTTATCTTTAAGAAGTACTCAGTATCAGCCTCGAGTTTGGAATTATATCCGATAGATTACAATAGGCTCCTTACATCGGTCTTAATATCACCATCGGTGAAATGTGGGTTAGCCCTGCTTAACTCTTCGGGGAATATAGGCGTGATGTTATGTAATGTAATGCATGTAATAAAATGCGTTAGATAATCATGGCATGTCATACATGCACACACACCTAGACCCGGAACAGTTATCTATAAACAATACATTCGTTTTACTCGTGCGGCAATCAAACCGACACGCGGCGGTGTAGCCGAGAGATCGGCTGTTGCTGTTGTTATAAATGAAACAAATATAGCAATCATTCAAAAAGACAGCAAAACTCGTACCTAATGGACAATCCTAGCGAATAAGCAATTCCTTAATGTAAAGCAAAACTTCACCAATAAGACCAAAAGGTACTTGACGAACAAGTATATACCTAATAAGTTTTTCCTTTAACTCCAGATCAATTCCACATATTGACAAGTATCCTAAGCCCAGAGTAACTACGTGAATGTATCGAACTCGGCTAATATATTTTTGGCACGGATCAGTGACTGACAGGGGTAGCTCTAACAAAAGGTTCCGAGTTCGAGGAACACGAGACATGTGTCTTTGTATTGAAGACTTTCTATATGTAAGTATTGGGTAGTTAGAAACAAAAATAAATGGTTTCGTATTTTTGTATGTAAGTTCTTGTTATTTATTTTTCTTTTTCCACTGCTTTTAACTCTCTCAGGTTCAATTCCCAGATCGGGCATAGTGGTTATTGCGTTTTTTAGATAGAAAATTCTCAGTAGCAAGTCAAATTCAGCACTAAACTTGCTAAGACGAATTATCATATACACCATTCACATTATTTAAATTATGTTTGTATTGACAAAAAAATTCTTCATAAAAATAGAAGCAGCATTTTTTTATAAGCATTTTTTAATTTCACATTTTTTTGTGTACCACACCGATATCTTTTTTAAAATCTTACTAGCTCATGTTACCTGGGAAAATGCAAGGATTAAACGATACCCCATACATCTAAATCAATTCTGGCATTTAGAAGTTATGGTGGAATAAAAAAACACCCCAACATACATGCACCCTAAAAACATAACACTTTTTAGGCAGTCGTGCTATAAACTAATTGTATTTCATAATGTCTAAGAATACAACGCTATTAATAGGACAAGCAATCAGAACCAATACTGAAGAAGTTTATTATCATTAAATTGGAGTCCACACCCGAAGGTCGAGAATTTGAGATTCATCGGTCGAGAGAATTTAATCCGCGTCGAACGGGCGGCCCGTGTAATTGTATTCATGATTCGGCGTCGTGTGCACCGACCCTTACATGCATACCCAACCGTTTTAATGACCGGAGACCCTTACAATACGTAAATGATGCGGATGAAGCGATTCCGGGATTAATTTGGGATTTTTTTTATTTGATTGTGTTCGTTTAGGCCATGTGTGTATGAAACTAGAGGATCTTACGTTGGTACTTTGTTGGTTCAGCGATTCAAAATAGGTTTTGGCATCCGATACGAGAGAAAGGGACTTGGTTTGGTTTTTGGTAGTGTCTTGCCTTTCATTCTCTCGGAGCTTTCGAATATTTGCCTGTACTGTATCGTTCCAGTCCTATCTAGGTCGATACAAGGGCCGTCGGCCTGTTGGTTGGCCTGGATAGGCTCTCTTAACGTCACAATCGACTCCCAGTCCTCCGATGTAGCCAAAAGACACTTAAAAGGAAGTATAATTCTGATTTTCTTTGGAGAAATATCAATTGTGCAATTCAAAGGTTCTCAAGTTTTTATTCATGATTGGGTTGTCGAGTAACATGAATACTCAACCGTTTTAATGGCCGAAACCCCTTACAATACTTGAACGAAGCGAATTGAGTGATTCCGGAATTTATTCGGGATATTTTATTTGATTGTGTTCGTATTTAAACGTTTGTTTACCTAAATGGATTAAGAGATGCTAAAAGAAGCGCAATTAAAAAAAACATTCTTGAAGGAAATTATCATCTCACAGTACAAAATTCTTCTTATGAATTTCGTGATCGTAATCGTTAGGGATGACGTCACCAAAAGGCGTATTAAATGTGGAAGAAGAATTTGGAGTAGTGAGCAGATGTCGAGATGACCTAGTGGACAGAGGGCTTCAAGTATTTATCCGGGAGGCGCAGGTTCGAATCTTGCTCACGACCATATTTTTCTTTCATTTATCAATAAATATATATTATAGTTTGGTTCATTATTATTCCTTTATCACTGACACACTACAACTATCCAAGTAAACTTCAGATAGAAACACGATTAAGCCAAAGCACATGCTAAAAGCCATATGATGCATTTCTTAATTATTATTTTCTAGGGAAACTTTGAAAAATAATAGACACAAACGGGACTCGAACTCGCGACCTTTGACATACCGTGTATGTGTGGCTCTCCCAACAGAGCTACCGTGTCGCTGTTCGCATCTTTTAAATTTCAAGTTCCCTTCTTCTCATCTTATGGAGATGCCAGGTTGACTTGACGGGATCGAGTCCCATTCGTGTCTATTATTTTTATACGACTGCCAAAAAAAAGAGTGTTATGTTTTTAGGGTTCATAAAAATATTTATGTATGTATTGAATAGATTCAGGCGTTACTTTGCGGAAGTCCATTACAATGGATGCAAATAAATACAATATCTAGCTACTTGCAGTGTCCGAGCGGTGGCGGACACTGCACGGTCCAACAGCTCCTGATGATGCCCCGTGGAGGGGCGAAACACGTGTAGAGTAGTTGGTGGTAGTCGGAATTTTCACCGCTTGCGTATGTGCATATATTTGCGGGCGGGTGGGCGGTGCACAGGTAATGCATGACTACCCTCAATTTTGTGGAAGTAGCTAGATATTGTATTTATTTGCATCCATATTTATGTATGTTTGTGAGTTTCTTTATTCCACCATAACTACTAAAAGCGTGAACCGATTTAGATGTATGGGGTATCGTTATAATCCTTACATTGTCCCGGGTAACATAGGCTAGTAAGATTTAAACAAACAGTAATATAGTGGCTATGGTACACACAAACATGTGAAATAAAAAAAAACGTTCAGAAGCAGAGGTGCTTTAAATTTTTCACAATAAATTTAATCGTTTATAATAACTTTCGTGAGACACATTCATGTTAATTATTGTTCAACGGTTATGACTCACGTGCATTCTTCGGGATTGCCCGACTAGTTTCGAACTGGAACGGAGCCCTTAGTCACGAGCTGAGCCCGCGGTGCTGTCGCGAGTCAAATTTACCCGAAGAATGCAAGTGAGTAATAACCGTTGAACAATAATTAAATTTAATCTTGTTCCACGTTTCCTCAGAACATAATAATTAAGTAATGCTTATTTATGTTGGCCTAAGTACACTGTTTACTAATCTTTTTGAATATGGTGATGAAGTCAAACTTTCAAGTAATACCTTTTATCAAACACATAATTAGCATTTACTAAACGATCAACTTAAAATTTTATGCAAATAGATAGTAATATCAGCAGATACAATATGACTAGAAATACCATTTTAGATGTTTCGATATTTGTTACTCAATCACACAAAAACGGCTGAACTGATTTGGATGAATTTTTATTTATAAATTGGACCTTGAAGAAGGACATATATCTTTTGTTGCACAGTCAAAGACGCGAACAACAGCAAGAAAGAATAAAAAATAATAATTACCAAATGCTTAATTTAGTTGATTAAAGAGTGCCTACGTTACTATCGCACAAATTAATCAGTTAACAAGTGAGGCGTGGCGACACAGTTTCATCGACTTAGAAAATTGCAGTACTGCTAGTAATTACATTAATCATAGTTATGATGTGCCATGTACTTACATAATAGATGTATAATTTATCGTTATTTATATAGTGGATACATGCAACCTTGCATAGATAACTAATAATATTTTTTTTTCGGAAAAAAAAGTACGGCAGTGGGCAGGATTTGAACCTGTACCCCTGGATAAATACTCTTGGCACTCTAGAGTATTTATCCAGACGTATTTAAATTCTAACATATTTTTAGACTTGTACAACCACGAACAGATTTTGATCTTTTACCTTTCCCTTCAATCCTCAAACGACCTTGCATAAACTTTTAACTAGTATTATATCGACCCAAAAGGCAATAGGCTTCTCAATCGTTGACAAGAATACCAATTGCCGATCCTCTCATTAACAACATAAGTAGGCAATAGAGGGTGCGGAAATATTGCAACAATCATTAGCTAAGTTTCTAAAAGGTTTACTCCATACCCAATACAAAGTTATCTCTTCACGAACATCTAGGGAAAATAATAACGGCACTTATACTTTTTATTTCTTATCATCGAATGAAAGGAAGATAAATATATAGTGTACAAAATAAAAACCTTTCAACATGGGTTCCAAATACTATGTCATAAACCAAACATTCCAAGCAAATACATTCAAAATAACATCGCCTTTTTTGCAAACCCCATTCCGCTACACCCAAATATGTGACATATGAGATTAGTCCTAGCATGTCTGGGGCCAATCTCGCAGCCGAACATGCAGATTTATTACAAGGGGCAACACTGCCAAGAGGTGGTCGTCCCCGGCTGGTACCGACGACATGGTTACACCAAAATTATTCATAGTCGGCCTTGCTCCAGCGAATTGGTGCACGTACCGCTTATAGGAGCATAGTACTGCCTAGCACAGCGCGGTACTGTGCTACTGTACGCCCGAATACCGCCACTTTTCAAGTGATATGTGGTCGGAGTGTTTTCTACAGACGTTTGCCGGGTTAGATTGTGCATGTTCTAGTAATTTGTAGGAGTACTAGTCGAGGGTATGGTGAGGGTTACGAACCGTTTGTGCTACAGTGCTAGTTTAGCCAAGACAATATCCAATATAATATAAAATAGTATTCGAATAAATGAATGAATACGAATTCTAGTGGTATTTTCGTGAATGGCCCGATTAACGTTTTCTATCAGATTTTTTTATGATTCACTAACTAGACATTTCTTTATTACAGTACATCATAGGTGTACGCAATGCTTATTCTCTTAAAAATGAGAAGAGGCCGTTTTACTGCAGGTAGGTATGTATTGTACAACATTATAATAATCAAGTCAAAGGACTGACTTTTCGAATTCATGAGCGTATTATTAATTAATTATCACTTGTTTAAACAAAGTGAGGAAACCAGAACACCTGAGAGATATTCTTGATGGTGTGTAAAGCCAAGATCTACGGTTGGTTTAAACTCTGACCCTAGGTTGTTCATAACGTTTTGTACGTATAAAAGTCACTGAAACAATACAGAAAATACTTTCAAACATTTCCTAAGCTACGTAAAATATTTAGTATCTCTTCTATTTCCATTTCACGTCTTAATTACGTAATTTGTAACATTAAGCGTCCCTCATTGTCGGCGAGGCGACGAGTGAAAAATATATAATTTGGGCAAAAGTGATATTTAATACCCCACTTAGGTCTGAAGGTTGGGAGGCCATTGTGGGCCATCTAAGATTCTCTATATATATCTAGAGTTGGCTTAGCCTGTCTTTTTAGTGCTTTTCTAAAAGAAAAGGCGAGTGGGCATTGGAGTTCCACTTGAATTTTTACGTAGTTTTAGGGTCGGTCTTCGTTTAACGTTTTGTAGGTACTTTCGTATGACGTCAAATTTCAAGGCTACGGCGATCTTAATACAAGTCATATTATTAATTTGAGAATAGGTTTTTTTCAGTAAATAAATGCTCCATAATATAGTCAAACTCTATGGTCAAACTACATCGAAGTTTTCAATATAAAATATTTTATTCACAAAACGAAATATTTACAGACTACTATTTGAATATTTAGAGTATCTCAGAAATTGAATATTTTTAGTGATAGTAGGTAATTTATCAAGTTTTAGGTGAAATATTTAATAATACATGACTATATCAAAGCAAAGTCAAAAAAATATCAAAATTAAGGACAGAATCTATAAGAAGAAAATAAATCAAAAAAATATTTCAAGTTGCGAACATTTTTCTTTTATGAATGAACTCCCGCGGGGTTCATGTAATTCATCAAGTTATCCAATGTTCCTTCTGATTGAAGTGATCAATTTATTTAAGTTGAATATACTCTGCTTTCCCTGGGACCAGGACTTTGTGTATTGTTAGGTATACTATATTTTATACTATAATTAATAATATAGGCTGGATGGGAAAAGCCGAAGACCGATCTCAGTGGCGTGCACCTGGAGAGACCTTTGTCCAGCAATGGGCTGTTATAGATAGATGATGATGACGCTTAACTAATAAAAAAAGACAGACAAATCTTCAATCAAAAAAGCTAAAATCTAATTTCCATTTTATGAAATATATAATTTACATTTTTTAGTTTGTATTATGAAAACTATTCCATTCAAAATAGGAAGCTTTAATGTTCAGTCATATCCGTATCTGTATTGACCAAACATTATAACCGAAATTTAGTTATAAAATTTGACAATAACTTCAGCGCTAAGCACATTCAAAATTCAACCTTGTGTGATGAGTTTTAGAACGATTTTACAATACAGTTTTTACATTGCCTTCGTTTCCAACCCTCGTAATAAATCGTGGACAAGGACAAAACAACACATTTTGGACTAAAACGAGTTAACCCAAATTTCGTAATATGTAATTTTGTTACCGACAACTAATATCTAGTGTCGGGTTACTTCTAATATTTGTAACAAATCTGCTGCGGTCGTAAATGTTGTATTCTGGAATGTTATATTAAATACTAGTTGTACTCGCGGCTTGATCCATATGGAATTTCAGGCTGAAATCTATTATAAAAATATTACTAAAATAAAATATAGCCTATGTTGCACAGTGATAATTTAGCTTTCTACGGTAGAGAGAATTTTTAAAATCGATTCAGTAATTATTGAGTTTATTATTAATAAACAAAAATACAAAAAATAAATAAATAAGAAAACAAATATTTTCCCTTTATCATTTTAGTATAGATTGAAAAAAAAAATTTACCAATCGAGTCGATGATAAAATGTGTTTGTCACTGTTGACATTATATATGGATGCGTAATCATAATGCCATTGAATTATACCCAGTAACTAGATTGTGGAAGTCAAATAGACAGTTGCTCCATGTAAAAAACTGCTTACAAGGCACTGGTTAGACTAACAGATGACCCCAACGTAGATGCAAAAAGTCTAGATACTTTAATGTTGCTTAAATTTTGCAATGGGGCATATTTCCCGACATACAATTAGTATGTCACCAGCTCGGAGGTTGGAATCGAGCCCAGTAGATGACAATGAGCTCACCACCTATGGGACATGTTACATGGGACTTAATAAGAGCATTGGTGAAATTGGGTTTACAATTATGTACGTTTCTGTCCGTGGCGTACCTAATGCTTATGGGGCCCTGTATCAAAATTTATATTCGGGCCTTATTATAACATTTTACGATTTTTGCTTACACAGTACAGATGTTGGGGCGCTTGTGGTTCCGGGGCCCCGTATCATTGATAAGGCTGTTACGGCGGTAGCTACGCCCCTGGCTTCTACCTACCCTAAGGGGAATACAGGCGTGATATTATTTCATGTTAAACAATAAGTTCATTATTCCATGCTAGTAGCGGTTGGTGCATGCTAAGATAACTATATTGTACATCTCGAGTGAGACTCGGTGGCGGACACTGCACGGTCAAACAGCTTCTGATGATGCCCCGTGGAGGGGCGAAACACGTGTAGAGTAGTTGGTGGTAGTCGGAATTTTCACCGCTTGCGTATGTGCATACATTTGCGGGCGGGCGGGCGGTGCACAGGTAATGCATGACTACCCTCAATTTTGTAGTAGCTAGATATTGTAAGCAAAGTAACGCCTGAATCTATTCAATATATTGTACATATCAGGAGTACTATGATCAGAAAAGAACGCTTACGAAGCTAATACTCATTGTAATATCCTATCCTACTTATTTAGTAATATTATAAATGCAAAAGATGTTGTGTTGACGGATGTATGTTTGTTACACTTTTACGCAAAAACTGCTAAACGGATTTGGATGAAACTTGGCACACGGATAGTTTATAATCTGGATCTATATAGGATACTTTTTATCTCAACTGTACACAATTCTGTCCATGCGGACGAAGTTGTGGGCAGAAGCTAGATTATTATAATTTCACTATTGCTAAAAGCACATAAAACCTAACACTGTAAGTAAATTCATAAACTCAAGTTCAACTTCATGAATTCCAAGAATTCTTACGGCATCTTTTTTTCCATAAACCTGAAGGGCGACTTAGAAGTTTGCATAAGCTGCGTAGGTTGTAAGTGCCACGTGTACCGTATTGTTTACGTTTCTAAGGATTATGTAACATATAACGTCGCGCCTGTATTCCCCGAAGATGTAGGCAGAGGTACACAATTTTATACCCACACACCACCACTTGGTAAAAATCAATGCTATTATTAAGTCCCATGTAATAGATGGTGAGCCTAGTGCCTTCTAGCGAGCCACAATACCAAACTCCGGGCTGCTACTAAGAATATCCCAACAGAAAAATTTAAAAATGTACTTTGCGTGATCTGGGAATCAAACTCAAGACCTTATCCTCAGCAGTTCCGCTTGGGACCACTCGACCAACGAGGCAGTTCATTATAATTTTCAATTCATTCGTAAATATTCAGGCAATACTAAAATATGCACGTGAGTAAATCTGCCCACAGTAAAATATTCTTAATGTTCAGTACATTAAGAATATTTTTTTGCAAAATAAATAATAAAATTCTAATTTGATATTTCAATCTATTTAAATCTTATATTTTAGTATTTGGTTTGTTTCCATTTTATTAGTTTATGTTTCTAATTAGTTATTTCTTTGACTCAGTAAAGATTCAAGTACTCTCTAAATAAAAAGAAGTAAATTCCTTGTAAAAATGCCGAGAGGCAGTATCAAAATTGATTTTCTAATAAACGAAACTGAAAGACTTAAACGACAATTTATTAAATGCTCATCTATGTTCAATTGAATTAACAGTAAATTCCTTGCCTAACCTACTAGACACGTGCACTAGTAGACCGCTAAACTAGAGTATATTTACTCAGTTAATTAGCCGATATTAAGCACACCGGCACTAATTAATCCGAAGATATTTGTCTGTGTCAATCAATGAGCAACAGTAATTCAGTGTTATCACCGTATACACGCAACGTTGGCACCCATAAATTATAATACATACTATATTATACGTGTAGGTGTGTCTGTGTAAATGCATAGTGATGATGATCCAATCATCTGTGCATAAATATGAATATGTTCATGCCACTATAAGCTTGTCATTAAGCAATTATGGTAAGAGTATCTTCATTAGGTCTTGTGTGAGGAAGACAGTGAGACCACCACTATAGGAGTGAGACGGGAAGAATGAAGACAAGTCTGATTAATTTTAAGAAATGTCAGTATAAATCCGAACACATTTGTCGGCATACGTTTAGATGGCCAATAAAATTAAAAACGTCAAACTAAAATTTATAAACGTATTTGAACCAAATTTAGGACAAGTCACTATGCTGCGATTTTGACAGAGATATTAAAGTATTCGCTACACCGACGGTTTACTGTTGACAATGCTAAAATTAAATTATTAACAGTAAAGTCGCCCGGTATAGCATTCATTTTGACAGCGCGGTTAGCGCAGCGGTCGAGAGACCGACTGCTGCGCTGCGTGTCGCAGGTTCGATTCCTGCACGGAGCAAATATTTGTATGATCTATAGATAATTGCTCCGGGTCTGGGTGTGTGTGTGCTTGTGAGATTATATGTCTGTAAACGCACCCGCGACACAAGAAGAAATTCCTAGTTTGGGGCAGTTCATAAAAAAAAACATCAAGACACACCACACCACACGTAAAAAAGTCAGGCATTTGATGGTTGCCGATTTTGTGGTGGATGCAACTGCGATCCTGGAACGCCGGCAAAGGTTAGTAGAGGAGCGTGTGGTTTTAGCCTGTCAAGAGTCTGCATAGACTTCATGATAGATTTCCACACCTTCCAAAAAAGTTATTTGATTGATTGGATCGTCCCGAAAAATCACTTTAGAAGTAAGTAAATGTTTAGATAGGCATTTTCTAGAGATACGTGTATTAAACTTAAATAAAATAATATCACACTACTGTTGATAAGGGCCAAAACTGATGTACTTAACTTGTAGTGGTATTGCCATCTACCAGGTTATTTTTATACATGGAAAGCTTATAAAAATATACCTATTCGCCTTCAAGACAAGAAAGTAAAATTTTGTTTCCATCATCTTCAAGGCCAAATCGATCTGACTTTCCATTATCCTAGAGAAACAAAACGCAATATACGTGCGTGAGTCGTGACAGACAAAAGAGAATAACGTCTATCAAAATGATTATGCCTATAACAGAGGAACCCCGTAGGCATAATATTGTGCTCGTATATCTAAATCCGACTGTACAATACAAATATTACCGAATTGTGTTTGTGTGTTGAGTTTTGTTAGGATAATATTTTTTTGGTTGTATGTGATACGATGTTGTTTCGGGAATTTTCACAGTATTTGTGTCTCTTGGTGTTAGGTTAAATATGTGGAAAAAAAAAGTTATAAAGCTAGATGTGTGACCGTGAATGATATAAATATGAGTAAAAATGCTCAAAGAGCAACGTCATCAAAGTTACCAAATCTGCTAGTTCAGTGTAGGAACTACTTAATACCATATCAAACATTTCGTCTCCACCAAATCTAAAAAAAGGATCTACATTCACACATGTGCATATAAATTCGATGCCGCTGACAAACAATTATTTTTGTCTGAATTACTTTTGGTGTTAATATAACCAACACGATACCGTTTATCTTACTATAGGCAGTACAATATGTATAGAAATCCGAAATAGTAGGCTTACAATGACAAGACCTCCAAAATCTTACAAAAAAATATAACAAAATAAATATTATATAAAATACTGCGTCACTTTCATACGAAACCTTATTATTCCAGCCCTAAATCCTCGCCTCCAGAAAATCTAGTACCAAGACACAAATAAAATTGGAACGCATTGGCTAAACAAATGTCTTATTGTTGTTCGCAACGGCTGAGTGTAATACCGGGACCATTTGTCAAGATAAGCGGGCACCCAGTGATAAGGTGTTGTTACGCAATAAGATTTGCACCTATGACTCTAGAGAATCATGAGTTTTGATACCTGTCTGCGGCTTGGTGTGTTTCTCAGACTTTATCTTGCTTTGTGTTTGAGAAATGTTTTTGTATTATTTGTGTGCCACTTTTATTTTCAAAGATTAGTAACAGCAAATGCCAGAAAATCCATTTTTATATATATATATTATTTTTTGTGAATTTAACGTGTTTACTCGACATAGATATATATGCGTCGACATATCATTCAATCATAAGGCCAATTCTTTTTAGTAGACCCGCAGGTTAATTGCGCAATTCACGTGCAATGATCACAACTTAAATTTTTACAGTTTCACTTTGCGTTGATTTTAGTAGTCAAAGAGTAATAAAAGCTTTTTTATTTTTTATAGCATATGCATGTGTATGGCAAATTGAAACCTATTGTGATTGCATTGAGTTCGCAATCACCCTGATAACTAAAACTCTCGTCAAAACCGACAGCTCAATTTTAGTAATTAAGATGTCGAACATTAAACAATAACATCACATGAAAATCACCAATAAAACAGCTGCCAGCCGGCCACATTAAATAACAGACGAAATTTCTAATTACTCTCCATTTCCATTTCCCGAAGAGATACGTAAATAAAGACCAACTGTAATTGGCGATACTCAATACCGTCAAGTCCGTAATAATTAAAGAAAAATAACTTAAGCAATTTTCCCTTATCGAGGGTCAAGGAGCGGAGTTCCGTGTCCCTTTTTTACCTTTTTATTCACTTTTCCGTTTCATTTAATTTGCCTCGTCAGTGGATCGCCCTTTGGCTGTGTTATCCATTTGACCGGTTTGACACCTCTGTGTTTAATTTATTCTTTGACGTAGGATTACGAGCTTTGATGATGGAGGTGGTTCGTTTTTGTTTCTTAGTAGCGTATAGCTTCATGGCTATATGGTAAGGTTGTGGTACCTATATGTAGATGAGTATTATACCATACCAATATTAAAGGACAAATTAAAAGAAAAGTTACGATTATGAATAATTTGAGTGCTACATTCACAGCATCACGCTTTTATCTCCAATGGGTTAAGCAAAGGCATCTTGTTGTATAGTTACATTTCACCCATGCAGTACTGAAGTTACCAATTCTGCAATCACAGACTTCAGGCTGATGCTGAAAATCGAAAAAATTCCAACCGAAAAACCCAATAAGACTTTATGCTGCGTTCGATCTAGAAACATCATTTACAAAACTTATTTTAGTCATAAAATAAAGATACGTGTAAGCTTGTATAGTATTACTATAAAAATACGTACAATTTACGAAGTATTCACCATAATTCTTAAGTTCAGCATGCCAGATAAAAATCATACCTGGAAAGACAAAAACAAATGTTAACATTATATTACAAAAGATTGTAGCGTAGCTCTAGCCACGTGTAGTGCAAAATTGGGTCAACGGGGCTCACTGAATTAGTATAGGAATTGGGTTATAAAGGCTTTCACACAACCGCCTGTGTCTGTGACGTATCAAGTAAACCTATTTTCTGGTAAACCAATCGTTTAATTTGTGCGAGAATCGAATTTTGTTCGGGATTAGACGGAATTTCGTGGAAATGTAAACATATTTGAGTAGAATCATCAGTATATTCTAGAAATAAAAAAAACCTTTTTCATGTAGGTCTACCAATTTATAAACATTGCACAGCAAAGGTCTGCCTACCATTTTAACACGGCTCTTGTTGTATAATATAGAAGTTTATTGAAGAAGTAATTGTAGAAACTTGGACTTTGCATAATCGTCAACATCATTTTCGCTAAAGCATTTTAGACAAGTCATAATTGAAACGAATGTATGGGATACGTTCTGTTCCAACTGTTATATTTGTAACTATAGATATGTATTGAGCTAGATTATTCATATTTTTTTGTATATACTTTTTATTAATTCTTATTTTTTTATTAATTTTATTAATTCAGTCATATAGAAACGACCTCTCGAAATATTTTACTGTTATGCGGTAGCTGTTTACAATCCAACGTAGATCTTTCCATTCACGAGCAATTCTAAATCTACATACCTCGACTAAAGGTTCAGAATACGTAATCCGCGCCCTCAAATTCGATGTACAAAATGACGTCATTTCAAAATATCACCACGTACATTTGCGAAGCAGTTAATGAAATTAATTTGTAGCATTAAAATCTCTTACACGCGGATATCCAACACGATGTGAATAAATAATGGTAGTCTCAGTAACAAACATAATTATCACTGACTCATCTAAATAACACGCGTTATTTGCTATAATTCGTTTAAAATTGTGTTCTGTTATACGTGTTTGTTGGTGTTTTGGTTTTGAATTAGAAAATTTTGTACTTTGTTTGTTACTTTCGTCAGACATATTTATATTATTTAACTATTGTTAACAGTTACTACTCACGTGGGTTTTTTGTCAAACTTGGAGTTGTAACATTGCTGCGGACTCATTATTTAGGTGTCCGTTCGCATTCAAAACTAGTTGGGCATTTCCAAAAATGTATCATATATATACTACGACCGTATTTTACGGTCACGGTGACCTATCTCCACGGAGATTAGCCAAGTACGCAGGAGATATCATAGTGCTCAAGTGTATGCGCAAACACAGTCCTTTTTATCACGATTAACAACATAGTGTCAACGTTAAAACCACCCGTGGGCCCCTAACATGGCTTTACACACATCAAGAACATCTCTTAGTAGTACCGATTTCCTCATGATGATTTAATTCACATTTGACACAAGTGATAATTTCTAATAGGCACATGACTTCGAAGAATTCCTAATCCCTTCGAACAAATATTTAGTACAATATAACACTCCCGAGCATTCTGAGAGATAATATGATTACGCACATGTAAACACAGGTGAAGTAAACGAGGAAAACAAACACAATTAACGGAAAAATCACTAGATCAAGACATATGTGCTACTTTACCGTAATATGGACCAATATGTGCCTTTTGTTTAACTTAGTTCCTTGAAAAACTGTTCACCTTTGGTTATCCCGATTGCACAACATAAAGATTCAGTTTGTTTTGATATCTTAATAACTTATATTTTTTTCCAAAAATGTTATATGTATATAACTTTAGCTTATGTCATGGTGGTTACGGATCCGCCTC
The DNA here is from genome assembly GCA_935421205.1 of Xylocampa areola. Taxonomy (NCBI): domain Eukaryota; kingdom Metazoa; phylum Arthropoda; class Insecta; order Lepidoptera; family Noctuidae; genus Xylocampa; species Xylocampa areola. Next base: position 11,115,237 of record OW285218.1, on the reverse strand, counting down.
TTGAGCCACAGGTTGTGCGTTAAAACCCATGTACCGATGTGAATTTCTCAATGTGATGTACACAGATTTTCTCGATGGTGTGTAAAGCCATATCAAAGCTACGGGTGGTTTAAACTCTGACACTAGGTTGTTCATCAACCACACGATAAGAAGAAAAATGTGATGTAGGTATACTTTCTTAGTTGATCTAAGACGTCACAAAACAACATTTGGGTGCGGGAAAACACCCAAAGAAAGGTTTATTCTGATCATAAATCGCCAACCCACCGTGACCTAGTGTGGTGATCAATGTTCGTGCCTTTGCTGTATGAAAAAAGGCCATGGTCCTGCAGTGAGACAGTTAAGAGCTATTATAATATGTATGTATATTATGAGTATCATAAGAGCACCTTTTAATGATTGTGGGATAATATGAATAGCTTATCTATAATTTAGAATATGTTACTTATTTCAGCACATAATAAATTCTTATACTATTTTGTGTACCGTTTTTAAGCGAAACGATTAGCCCGTTTTACAACTGTCCAAATTATACCATAGCATTGTCACTATAAGGTCCATCCACGACTGGGTTCGTATTGAAAAATGCTGTACTTTAAAGAGGAGCTTGAAAGTATGCAGACTCTGGACACTGGACTTTTGTTGGAACTTTCTAGAAAACTTGAAAGATAAGAGGCTCACTTCCTTCTTGTTTCTTTTTCATTCCTTGACCATAAAGTTAACGTTGAAATGTTGAGTATTTTTATTTATTTTCAGTACCACTTTCAACGCTTATTACCTAGTATGTAGTTGTTTATTGGGTAAATTAATAAAAGTTTGTGAGGGTGGATAAATGGTTGTTACTCTTTCACGCAATAACTAGCGGATTTGGATGGAATTTGAACCCACATATTTTGTAACCTGGATTAACACATAGGAAACTTTATCCCGACTAGACTCAATTCTGAAGTCAACGCAGACGCAGTCACGAGCAGAAGCTAGGATATGATATATCGAATGAGTATTATACTTTTATATGTGCTTGTAAACAAAATAATAAAGTATATGCCTCACGAAAATTATTATACAATACATTTGATTTTTTAGCTATTCCAAATATTGTGCAGCATCGTATTTTGATATGGAAAATTTCAGGTGATAAGTAAATATAGGTGTACAGGGCCAGCAGCAGTGGACTGTGGGGATTGTTGATGGGCCGGTGGTATGGTAGGAAGGCTTCAGTATTTGTCCATTTATTGCACAGTTCGCTTTGGAAGAGACAGTTGTACAAAATCGCTTGTCGCAGATAAAACAAAACATAATTTTTAATTAAACTATTGTTGTTGGTGTTGTCAACCAAAATATTTGTTCATATATAGATAACATAGAATCATAATCATGAGTCATTGTGGGAAAGAAATGGGCTGGCCATATACGCCGCAGACCGGACAACAAATGGGGTAAGTAGGAAAGTCCTATGGTGGAGGCCTAGAAGGGTAGGCCACACGCGAAGTGGACCGATGACCTCGTCAAGGTATTCGGAAAAAGCTGGATGAGGAAAGCCCAAGAACGAAAAAAGTGGCGTGATATGGAGGAGACCTACACACATAATGGGAAGAGACGGGTTGATAAAGATAAGAGAGAGATAGAATAATATCTAAGAGCGTCGCTCTGTCAAGGATAATAGCACCAATTTATTATCAAAGGAAACAATTACGATGCTCCTAATGAAACTATTTATTAACGTACTAATTAATAATAAGCCGTCACTAAATTGTTACAATTTAGTAAGATTCAGGCGTTTGTTACTATAATGATGAATACAAAGTTACAGGCCTATTTTAAGGTTCATCATTAGTATGTAAAAAAAATTGAATATAAAACAAAAACAACATAGCATCACGCCTGTATTCCCCGAAGAGGTAGACACATTTCTGCAATGGTATTATTAAGTCCCATGTACTAAGTTCGAGTTCGGTTTGATTTCCATCGAGAACAGACGTATCGTTCGCGCGCGCTTGCTCTCGTTAAGAGTAATTCGCCGACGCAGCACAATACCGTCGCCGCGGTGCGCGTCGGACTATCGGGGTCACCGCGATGACCCAGTTACTTTTGCGGAAGAAATGAATAACAATCAATTTAAATAATTAATAAGGTGCAGTTTGACTAACCTTGCAATTATGTCTTCCAAACAAATTAAAATTAAAACTGACCTTGAAAAACAGTTGTATGACTGTTATATCAACGAAAAAACAGCAAGACAAAATCTCGAAGTTATTGTTAATGACCTGAAAGGTCAAATACAAAGCCTTCAGGTGCAACTTCAAAGCGTTCAGTTAGAACTTCAAAACTCCAAGGAACGAGACAAGAATGATCCCGAGGGAGTAGAAGCCAACAGGAGCATAAAATTTTCTCAGCGTACTGAAGATGAATACATTGAGTACTGCACGGACGAGGATGATCTCGCCAAAGAGACTGAATGGATAAGGGCAAAAAGCAGGAAAAAAAGGAAATTAAACACCTCTCTCACTCCGCCACAACAACCAAGTACTAGCGCCCAACAATATAAAAATAAAAAAGAGAAGACCGAAGTCAAAAAACCTCCACCACCGCCGCCAATTGTGGTGGACCAAGTGAAAAACTACCAAAACTTTTATGATATCTTAACTGAAATGCAACCGGCAGAAACGTTTACTGCTAAAATGATGAACAGGGACTGCGTTAAGGTTAACGCAAAAACCGAGGACTCGTACAGAATAATCTCCAGACTATTAGCAGAGAAAAACTACCACTGGCATTCCTACGAGGATAAACAGACTAGACCCATTAGAGTGGTAGTCAAAAAGTTGCCTTCTTCCTGCCAGCCCGATCGGATAAAGGATGACTTAACCTCACAAGGATTCTACATAGAAAAGGTAGATAACAAGTTGAGCTGGAAGAACAAAGAACCGCTTAACATGTTTATACTATCGTTTAAAAATGACGAAGATGTAAATAAAATCTACGGCATTAAACACATTCTAGGGTGTAAAGTTGAAATACACCCACTCAAAAATTCAAAACTCATTCCTCAGTGCAAGAGATGCCAGGCATATGGTCATACACAAAAGTACTGCTCAAAAGAGCCAAGATGTGTCAAATGCACAGGCAAGCATTTAACACCAAACTGCAACAAACCAGCACAAGAGAAACCTAAGTGTGTCCACTGTGGTCTACCTCACCCAGCTAACTACCGAGGGTGTGTAGTAGCCAAGGAGATACAAAAACTCAGGAACCAAAATCCTAAAGGTAAACCTGTTGCACCAATATCACAACAGTCTCCTCACGTTACCCATTCTGACCAACAGTCATCAAAAGCAAGTGTACAGTCAAAAGTAAAAACTGTTTACGCGAACAAAAGTGTATCTTATGCACAAGTAGCAAAACAAAATACACAGTCAACTAACTTCGAAGATAAACTTAATCAAATCTTGAAGTGTATTTCATCTTTCGACAAGAGGTTAGAGAAATTAGAATCGAGCACTAAGGCGGTTATTTTGAAAGATCTGCAATGATTAATTCACTCAAAATAATGGCGTGGAATTCCAACGGACTTGCCCAACATCAACAAGAGTTGCAAGCAGTCCTTGATACAGAAAACATAGATGTGTGCTTGATATCTGAAACCCATTTTACCAAACAATCCTTTATCAAATTCAAAGGATACAGGGTATATAACTCAGTCCACCCTGAAAACACTGCTAGAGGGGGGAGCGCAGTTATTATAAAAGATAACATCTATCACTTCGAACAAAGTAAACATGAAGAACCGAACATGCAAACCGTGGCGGTATCAGTAAAAACAAGACAATGTCACGTCACCATTGCAGCCATTTATTGTCCTCCGAGGCACATGATAACAAAAGAACAATATGTTCACCTCTTTGAACTTCTTGGACATAGATTCATATTGGGTGGTGATTTTAATGCCAAGAACATCCGTTGGGGATCAAGATTAACTACAACGAAAGGAAGACAGCTGCTAAGTGCAGTGAATGACTCTCGCTGTGAAGTTATAAGCTCAGGGAAACCAACTTACTGGCCCACTGACCATCAGAAAATACCAGACCTTATAGACTTCTTCATTTACAAAAATATATCATCAAATTACCTTTGTGTAGAGGAAGGCTATAATATGAACTCGGACCACTCTCCGATAATATTAAGACTAAGCCACAGAATCTTACTCAGAGAATACCACTTGAGCTTAACTAACAAGGCCACCGACTGGGATAGCTTTAGCACAGACTTAAATAATGCATTAGATTTAAACACTCCAATTAAAAACCAAGATCAACTAGACTCAGAAGTAAACAAATTTATTGTAAATATCCAACAATGTGCATGGAATAACACACCACAATTACAAAGAAGATTTAAGGGACATACTTACCCCAAAGATATCATAAACTTACTATCTGAGAAGAGAAAACAAAGAAAAAGATGGCAACAAACTAGATTTCCGTATGATAAAACTATACTTAATAACTTAACAAAAACATTAAAGAGAAAAATTCAAGCTTTTCATGATGAATCTCTGAATACTAATCTTAGACAGTTAACCAGTGACCACTTTACGGACTATTCACTTTGGAAAGTGACAAAGAAACTTCAAAGACCTATTACACAAATTCCTCCAATCAGGGATGGAAACGGAAAATGGGCCATAAGTAATGACCAAAAAGCGCTGAGATTTGCACAGCACTTAGCAGAAACTTTTCAGCCGAATGAAGGTCCAGTAATCAACCTCGACTGTGACTACATATTACAAGACAAAAGCATTAAGCTTGTCACACCAAAAGAAGTTATGAAGGAAATCCTATATAACATCAGCTCGAGAAAATGTCCAGGATATGATCTTATCTCTGGAGAAATTCTCAAACATCTCCCACGAAAAGCCATTGTTAAACTTACTAAAATTATCAATGCTGCATTCATGTTAAAATATGTGCCCGAGTTATGGAAGATTGCCGAAGTCATCATGATTGCTAAGCCTGGGAAACCACCCCACGAAGCAACTTCATACAGGCCCATCTCTCTGCTACCCATACTATCAAAACTATTTGAAAAACTTTTACTAAAACGGTTGAACCCAATTGTAAGTGAAAGAAATTTGATACCAAACCACCAATTTGGCTTCAGGGAACATCACTCCACAATAGATCAGGTACATAGAATTACCAACATTATTGAAAGATCACTAGAAGACAGAAAAGTCTGCTCCACGGTATTTTTAGATGTGGCGCAAGCTTTTGATAAAGTTTGGCATCAGGGTCTTATATATAAAATCCGTCTAATGCTACCTAAAGACTTCGCTGATATTTTGGAATCGTATATCACTAATAGAATGTTCAGAATCAGACAAGAGGATGCCTACTCCGAGCTAAAACCAATAAAAGCCGGTGTACCACAAGGAAGTGTGCTTGCCCCAGTCCTGTACCTGCTGTACACATGTGATCTACCAGAGATAGATAACAACATTATTGCAACCTTTGCAGATGACACCGCTATCATGGCTACCGGGTCAAGCCATAAAGAAGCAGCAAAAAAGGTACAAGTAGCTGTGAACAAAGTTCATGATTGGGCACAAAAATGGAGGATCAAACTTAACGAGTCCAAATCTATTCACATTGACTTCACCAACAAAAAGTGTGACTACCACCCAATTTCTATAAATGGCGTACAAGTGCCATACGCAAACACAGCCAAATATCTTGGTATAACACTTGACGCAAAGTTACGATGGAAAGCGCACGTCAAAAAGAAAAGGCAGGAACTAGACATTCGATATAAAAATATGTATTGGTTATTGGGGAGGAAGTCCTGCCTATCAATACGAAATAAATTATTGTTATATAAGCAAATTCTAGTCCCTGTTTGGACATATGGCATTCAACTTTGGGGCTGTACTAAACAGATCAATATTAAAATAATTCAGAGATTCCAAAATAAAGTACTTCGGGATATAGTCAACGCTCCCTGGTATATAAGAAACGACGACCTCCATCGCGATCTTAAAATGGAATTCGTCAACCAAACCATACAAAAATTTGCTGAAGCGCACGAACGTAGACTTCATCACCACATAAATGTCGAGGCAATCCAACTGCTCGATAACACGGACATTGTGCGAAGACTAAACAGAACTAAACCATTTGAATTAGTGTAGTGAATATTAGTGAATAATTATTCAGCTAAATCAGTGAAGTGTTATAACTATAAAACACACGAACAAAGTGTTTTCATCTTATCAGACTCTAAGAATGTGCAATGAACATTACTCTTAGTTATAATATACATATATTACGTAGCAAATTAAGTGAGATAAAAATTTCTTATTAGCCTAAGTGGCTAGATTGTTATTTAATTATTGAGGACTGAGTCCTAAGTAATTCAGGAAAAAAAAAAAAAAAAAAAAAAATGTACTAGGTGACGAGCTTATTGCCATCGAACGGGAACAATTCCAAACTACGGGCTTTCGGGAATTTTCTAACAGAAAAACTCAATAACACTTTGCGCAACCCGGGAATCGAACCCAGGACCTCATGCTCAGTAGCCACGCTTTGGACCACTAGACCAACGAGGCCGGTTGGCGAAGTTGAACAGAATTTGTATAATTACGCCTGTACTTCTAAAGGGTTTGACAGAAGTGTGGTACCGTTTTGTTTGTCCAAATTTCGCCGATGTCATCATCAAGTCCCATGTTGTATTAGGTGGTGAGCTTATTGTTATCCACACGACACAATACCGATATCTGTGCTTTCCATTTGTGAAACACTTTAAAAATATAGATGTTGACGAGAAAACCATAGAACAGAGGATTGTCTTTCGAATACCTAACTGATACTCAAGACATGAAAGTTTTAGACGAAGATGAATAGATCTTAACACGAATGGAAGACATTATAGTGCCTACAAATTAGATTTCATAGAACAACGTTTGCAATACATGGGTAGCACATTGACTTGGGCCAATTGTACTCCACAAGCACATGAGCGTAAAAGTTATGGTACCACATTAATTGGTACATAAAAGATTTTCTTTCCTCCACGTAACTTAATTAACTTGATTTCGTGCACACCCCCGAATACCTAATCAAGCAAAAAGATCCCCGTTGCTAGGCAACATATATTAACCGGTAATTCTATATTCCAATCTCATGGTGGAAAATTGCTCTCGCTTCACTATACATTTCCTCTCAATCCAAAAATATCGACAGAAAACTGGATTTTTATAGTACTCTCAACTATAATGGTGTGAATGTGGGAGATACCACGAATATTATGCACATTAAGGCTTATCACTCGAGTGATAAGTGCGAAAATATTTGGGTGCAGTATTCTTACTGTTGTAAATTTAAACGGATTATGAACGGATTTCCTACGAATTGCGTGCAGTGATTTTAATATCATCAGAGTATTAAAACCTTAATGAGAATAAGGATTATTTATGGCACTACTCCTTAATTAAGGATGCGTATTATTTAACTGTACTCACATTCAATATTCATTAATTTTGTACTACATTTGTGGCAACGAAACTGCAAATATTGTCGGCTATTCAAAGGTAGTTTAAAATTTTCGCATGTAAGCGCCACCACACGGTCAACTTTAGAACTATGGCGTGTAATTTATGCTGAGTGCTTGTGTCAGTTTTCTAAAAAAACTCAGCCCTTCTCCTTTTACAGCAATAATGGTAAATTTAAAAGTCCGGCGCCATTTTTTTTGGGGCTTGTATGCAATGGACGTAGAAAAACTGCATTTGCAAGCACTGTTATGCATATATTTGCAATAATTTGTGTGTTATATTCATGGTGCAAAATTCATATGTTAAACAACTTAATCATGTGCTGCAGATTGTTTGGTATTTGATTAATTATCATAGCTGAAATTTTTCCTGGATCTGGTATCCAGGAAAAAATGAGAAGTATGTTATAAATTAAAAATAATATAAGCAAAATTTTAGGTACCTTTGTTTATTTCATTCATCACGACAAACAGTATCACCACCACCAGGATAATTGAACCTGTAATCTTTTTTTTTAATTAACTCCATTCTAAACTTATTACAAAAATTTGTAGAAAAAAAAATACGGTTGTGAGCGGGATTCGACCCTGCGCCTCTCGGATTCTCTAAACGATTATATCTCTAAGTCTTACTTCATTAAAACGCGAACAAACAGACATAAGAAACGAATGATCCATTTGCCTCGTATCACAAGCAATCATTAGTATTTATATAAACCATGTTTAGTAAAAAATCTGACAGGGTTCCTTAATGTCACAGCGGCTCTATTCACATTAAATTGAATCTGTACACCAAATTCCGTTCTTAATTACATAAAAGAGAAATCCGCTTCAATATTCAGATCAGCCAATTACTAAGATTCAATGCCGCCATTGCAAGTAAATTAAATTCCGCAAGAAAACGGTTTTCCTCCAAACAAACAAGTTTGGCAAAATATTTGCGGGTAACGAAGCCAGTTTTTCTTTCCCGGTGTTTATCCTGACAAATGGGTGTTGCATTATTGCGGCCTACCCGGGAACTGAACTTAAGACCGTTCGTGGTAATGTATTTCACAGGTTTTTGTTTTCTTTTGTCTCGCGCATACTCTGGACTGGGTAGGATTAAACGACTTTGGTCTTTTTTTTTTAATGGTCTCGCTTTTATGTAGGTTTCTGTTATTTTGTGTTTAAAATTATTGTGGTTTTGTGCATTGCACACTGCAGTGTCTGCCTAGTTATTGCGAGTTTTGTTTTCTTACCAACTAAGAATATTTTTTTATAACTCAATGGTTTTGCTATACAGGCTGTTATTAAAATGGATCGATTTTTTTAAGGTTGATTCTACCATAAGTTAAAAAAAATTGAGGAAAAAGAAAACGGTCGTGAGCAGGATTCGAAACTTCGCCTCCCGGATAATTGGGGAAGCATGCGTTAATGCTTTTCAAAGATTTTTCTGTATAGGTTCTACCAAATGAGCAACTATGCCTAAGAATCCTGCCATACAATAATCATACCTACCGCAAGTAGAATTTTCTATGGGAGATACGTTTTTATGTTTCTTAGACATAGTTGTTTGTCGTGCTGTCTTTGGCACTTCAAGCAATGCAAAAGTGACAGTCTAAGAATTAAGGTTAACTTAAAATTTAGTAGCGTATTACCTAGTATTTAGCCTCACAATAAAATACGGAAGAATTTACTTTAGTATCTAATTCCAACATAAAAATATTGTTCTTCAAAAATTCCACGAGTAATTTATTTTTAATTCACAAGATACATTCAGTAATTTTCCAGCTATTTTTAAAACATCCTCGAGCTTAGCAGAACTAAACGATATAAATAAACAAAAACAATATAGCGCTTAGTTTCCCAGAAAACGAGCACGTACGATAAATCCCAACATTGTTCTTCCATCTTAACAATTCTTTTATTTAAGGAAATCTTGATAAATACTCCTGCAATCCCCTTCATTCCAGTATTTCCATTTCGTAAATTAAATTACTAAGATTGAAAGAATGCACTCCAGTATGCACTAGCTTGACAACCATTCTTCTTCAAAATCTTTAGCTCTTTAACTGAGCCCTAGTTTATTCTTCTTAACGCTTCCAGACGCTGTTTAGCATAATACAATGCATTTTCGCAGCGTCTTATGCAATGTTAGCTATTTCTAACGCGGAACATACATCAAGTTTTCAAATAAAATTTTGTTTAAATTTTAAAATACTTTCGAGAATAGTTGTGGATTTATTCGGGCTACCGATCCGTAATTTATGGAGGGAAAAATCCGTGGTTGCTTTCAGATGAAATTTGTTGCGTTACTTTGAAACGAATGAAATTGAAAAGTAAACTATCTGTTCATTTTGTGACGTATATTTATTAAGTAATTTCGAAATGCAGGGTGCAAATGAGGAAATCTATGCAGTCACGAACAGGATACATTTTACACTAGCAAATGTTGGCAGTTTAAAACTTGGTAGCCCAGTTTTGTAAAGTGCTTTCTGTTATGGTACATCCTAAACCTAAAATTAATCTCTTAGAAAGAATACACTTACGAACTTAAACTTGACTAACCTATACCTTATTTGTTAAGGTAATTGCATCTGTACGATATTGTATAAACTGCAAAGTTAATCATGTCGGTTCAGTCACATGTAAAGGAACTGAATAGATAGCAATTACGTCACCAAAAGTAGTATTAAAGTGTGGAAACAGAAAGAAAAGAAGAGGAGAGAAGGTAGTGAGCAGACGTCGAGATGTCTTAGTGGTCAGAGCGCGTGGAGTATTTATCAGGGAGGTGCAGGTTCAAATCCTGCTTTACTGTTTATTTAAAATATATTTATACGTATCAATATTGTTCACCGGTTACTATCTACTCGCGTGCATTGTTCACATTCAGTAATTTAATTTAATGTCTCACTCAAGTTATTATGTAATTATGGAGTGTTCGAAACGTTAAGAAAAACAAAAACCTATAATACATGCGACAAATTCGATTAAAAGTTGTTTTATTATAATGTGTAGTGGTTGCGAATGCCTCAGATGTTACTACGTGTGATACAATTTACAATTGTAAACAATTTATATACAAAGCAAGTTAAACTTTTTCCATGTCTAATCTATTTGTCCCGGCGGGTCACCATCCAGTTGTCAGCGGGTGACATAATCCGTTTATCACGACCCGGAGCTGCCCGTGCCCGGAGTCCACTGCCCAGACCCGCCTCCACTGTAAATTGATTCGATACACATTGATTGTCCCCATAGACACTATACGCTATAAAATCACTATTTTCTGAGGCAGTTAAAAATTATAATACAATACATACACATTCTGTATCTACACAGATATTGAAATAAATGTCTAGATGAATTTTATTTAGGTAGATATATGGCTTATGGTTATACAACCGTAAGCTATTTAGCTCAAATGCTATGCTGATGACTGTGAGGTCCTGGGTTCGATTCCCGAGTTAACCAAAGTGTTATTGGGTATTTCTGTCAGTAAACTTTCAGTAGTAGCCCGAAGTCTAGTTATGCTTGGTAGATGTCAATAGGCTGCACCTATTACATAGGATTTAATAGCAGCATCAGTAAAATATGGATGTAAAGGTAATGCTTTTGAGATACAGTCATTATTATATGCTATGTTCAAATTGAAAATCCTTTGAATATTTATAAATGTCGCTTAGACTTGTAACGTTCTGAATTGTACTAACTTTGTTTGGAACAAAGAGTATATTATTAAGTACTTAAATTACTTCAATTCAGTGAACTATATAATTTAAAAAAATTACATACTCAACACACAATTTTTTGTACAACATAATACGAAATCCAATGTCGCGTACTGCCCACCAATAGAGTGACCACAAAAATAATTTTACTACGGAAATTAAATTCCTGTGTGTACTGCGTGTTTTGTCCGAATTAAAATACAGGGCACGTATTAAGTGTGCCCACCCTCGTCTCTAGGGGTGCATTAATAATGGTAAACGTGCATTCTGGCAAATTATGTGAGGTGCAATTTGTGGTCTGTGGTAATGAGCATATTCATATATTCATATTTTTAGTACTATAAAGTGATTGTTATGTCAACCAATATGGCTGTCACATGGATTGGCATGTGTGGTGTATTTTTTTTTAATTACAATTTAAAAGTTTCTTGGATTTTTCTAATAGGATGTTATCAGTAGCAGTTCGGAGTTTTGGAATTCTGCCCTAGTGGAGTGCAATTGGCTCACCAACTATATTTACTTGATAAATTCATCGGTGAAATACAACAGTAATCCTCTGCCTAATTTTTGTGTCGTTTTAATTGTCGTGATAGTAGGAATTTTATAATCAAGTTTTTTATATTTTTTTGTGTAGGCCACCTCGCAGGTCAACCTAGGATGTTGTCGGCTGTTTAACCGGGCTTTCTTATGGTTGCATTAAGAAAATTAAAGCCCCCAGCCAGTGCATTCAACTTATAAACTAAGCAACAACACGCTAAGGGCAGCCTATGTGGGTTACGGGGCTCGGTTTAGGGCATCACTGGTGGGAAGATAGCAAGGGTCTGGCTGGATCGGATTCAGATTATTATTATTTAGGAATTAATTGAAGGTCTGATGGTCATCGGGACAGAGCCTAAGTTGGCGAATCCTGCTGATCTGTGAGGGGGTTATAGTCTAGTGTTAAAATTATTGTATACTATACTAACTTCTGCTCAGGACTTCGTATGCGAGGACTTCAAATATTTATCAATAATATAATATATCGATGAATTGGGTCTAGCCGTGATAAATGATAAATGATTTTATTTCTGTAAATAGATCTTTAACAGACAATTGTACAAGTCAGGTTTTATAAGATTAGATGGCCCCGGTATTTCTTATCTATTTCTAAGAAAAAAAACATGCGGGGCAGTTTTTTCGGACTGCCGATAGAAGTGAAAACTAAGTAACTTGTGAATTATATTCCACTAATACCGCACGGAGGTATATCTATGTACATATATACACAGTATACATATAGCTCATGGGAAGCGTTCGGTGACGATGACGCGAGTTCCATGATTTTTGTTCGCAACAAGTGCTCAACGCGCCTAAAGAAGATTTCACTTCAAAAATTTCGAAATAAACACTGAGGTCAAGGACTCTTTTAAAGTTCAATCATCATATGCATAATTAAGTGAGATAAAAAGGTATCCTAATATGTTAATCCAGGTTATAAATCTGTGTGCCAAATTTCATCTAAATCCGTTAAATAGTTAGTGCGTGAAACAACACAATAACAAATATCCATTCAACCATATATCCTCAAAAAAGCTTTAATATAATTTTATGTGCTCCTTTCAAAAAGAAAAGTATTAACTTAATTTACATTTCAAGAAAGCTGAATTTACAGTATAGTGAATTTCAAGTTTGAAATACGGTAAGGCCCAAATTATTCCTTACATTCAAAGCCGACCTAGTTCTTCTCCAAGGTGCAATCCAGGTCATTGAAATATAACTATATCCGGTGTATAATACAGCAGGCTTAAATAAAATATTAAGCAATGGAGTATCTGCACTCTGAATATACGTTTTATAAGTTACGGTAAGGTAATTTTTTTTTAGATATGAAATTAAATGATAAAAGCTAATTGTAAGTATTAGAAAATTTGTTTTATAATCGAATTAAAATTGATACGAATATTTATCACATAAACATTCAAATCTGAATTCTACAAGGAATTGTGTTCAAAATGTTTGTACAATCCTAGAAAAACCATAATTAAAATGTGTAATGATCGCAAAATATTGTAATAATTGCAAAAACATGTAAATCGTAATGAACTTAATATTAATTTACTCTACTTATCCATTTCAAATTACAACGTTTTTCCACCGTGGTTCACATTGGACCAAATAATAATAATAAAAATTTAGAACAACAATATTTTTCGAACCATCTTCGCTACTAAATGTTGCCAATAAACTGAGCCAGAAATATTGCAACACTGATACTCGTAAATGTAAAAACCGTCCACATCCGTTTACTAATAACACGATTGATTACAGTATAAATCAGAGCTCTCACATAACCTTTTAGCTGATTGGATTATGCTACAAATGGGAACTTGGCCTTACTTTAATAAAAACTGCGAGTGTATGGCGCCTCGTAATGGGAAAAATGCTGTATCACTTTATTTTTTCACATGTAAGTTTTGAGTGTGCTGTAGTTAGCTTTTCAGTTTTTTAACTACTTGGTAGGTATTTGAAAACACTCTTGTTTCATAAATATACCTGGAAAGATCTGAAGGTCATTCCAGTATTAGCCATAGCCATAGGGCAGCATAGCATAGGGCCTGCGTTGAATAGAACTACGATCCCGAGTCTCGCGTGTAGGTTGGTGAAGGATTGTGTTATTTTGTTTAGGATTTATACCATTTGCAAAAAGAGCCATATATATGCCTACATGTTCAATGTGGGATATTCACCGTGGATCAAGGATCCACATCCTGCAAAAGCCACAGCGCGAATAACTGTGTCATCAATAAGAGGGTGTTAACATGTAGCATTGATACTAGTTTTACAAATTTTTACTAGTACATCTTGCCTACTATAATAAAACCTACCTGAGTATAGCGCCTCATAATGGGAAAAAGCTGTATCACTTAATTTCTTAAATATTTGTTTTATTGACAGGGCGGCCTGTCCAGTAGTTAGCTTTTCTATTAAGGGGTGTTCGGAGTTAGCACTGAGAGTAAGCGTTGATCGGATTTTATTTATTTTACCGATTGTATTACAGCGTTTATGTGAAAAGAGAATTTAACTTATATGGAAAATATTTGAGTATAAATATATTATCTTTTGAATATCAATAACATGTTAATAACACTTTTTGAACAGCGGTCGGGTAACTTATAACATATATTTTATATTTTAAATTAGAGTTATAGTCCATAACTCTAATTTAAAATGAAAAATATATGTTTTGTATTAAATTAATTAACATTTAAGTTACCCGACCGCTGTTCAAAAAGTGCCAAAGGCACTGTTTGTTGCCAAAAAAACCGGTCCACATTTTTTTATTAGCGAAGTCAACAAAGAGAAACAGATCTTAACAGTTAGAAAAACAATTAGCGTTATGTAGTTAAGTTCTGCAGGCGTTGTAAACGTGTCCAGACAATTTTATTATCAACGCTTTCAATTCTGAATAGATAAAACGTTGCGGGCAAAGCACTGGGCCGAGCCACAGTGCACCACGTCTAACCGTTGGCAGTGCTCCAACTACCAGAGCAGGCTCACAAATCGACGTCTGTTCTCTCGCCCTTCCACCAAACACCCCACCTGAATATAAACCATGTCTCAAATGCTTAGAGTCGAAATTCACTCACCTAACATCTTGTAACAGAAAACATTTTGAATTCAAATGTGTCGCTGATGCCGCTGTGTTTCCAATATTCTATATCAATAAAGTGGAATGGTCTGAACGAAATAAGCCCGATTTTACAGAATATCGGTGTATGATGACCATGCAGGTGTTCCAACATGATGTTTTTACATCAGCATTTTGTTCAACGTACATGTTTGTTTAGGACACCGAATTTTAGATTGTTTCCATTATCTTCTAATAACAATTTAGATTCAATGAGGACTGGTAAACATTGGGAAACATTTTAATATTGAAAAGTCATTCGCAGTTTGGAGCTCGTGTGAGGCTATTACATGAAGAATTCATGAAGTCAGCATTATTGAAAAGACCGATCGAAATTGTTTTTGGTATAAAATTCACTCGTACCAATTTGTAGGTTGTGGTACCCTCAGGGACAGTCAAAATTGTAAGTGCGTTGCTGAAAATGAGCCTTACAATACCCACTATACTTCCCAATTTAACGTGCTCGTTCACTTAATAATGCAATCAATTAATAAATTAAAATTTCAGATGACATAAATAATAAATTAATGGATTTTAAAATTCTGTAAAATAGCCTGTTTGGTTAAAGGATTTCGAATGCATCATTATGAGCAACGAAGGCTTTTTGTATCTTCTCTTATAAGAGATTATTTTCATATTTCAATACTGGACTGAAGCCTATGTTTGTCTTTACTAACATTTATATACATCCATACGTCATTGCATTCCATAATGTTGTACAGGCTTAAAACTATGAGATCAATTATGGACCCTGTCGGGCACGAGAAAGAGCTCTTTAGATTTGTGATTCAAAATTTTAATATATATTTATTTCATTTACTGTTTATGTAAATGTTTTTACATATAATATAGTATTCCTTAAAAGGATAGGCAGAGTTTGCACCAGTAGGTGGTTCCTCTTATTTATATCTATGAACAGTAAAATGTAATAAGTGAAAGCAGTTAAGTCTATACCTACCAAGAGTACAATGTCCTCCCTCCTTTCAAAACTTTCATAAAACTTATGTATACATCATAAAAACAAACTTTTGCAACTCAATGTTCCGGATTATTACACTAGATGGCGTTGCAATACTCTACACCACCAAATCTCAACATTCAAAACTGCTGATTCAACTCCACACTGTCATTCCGTTCGTTGACCCCAATAATACATAAAAGGGTCTCCAAATCGAGGGTGTCCGGTTTAAGAAAAGACTGTTTCCACTAGGAAAGTCTTTGCAGGCCCCGCTCTAATTACTGCTGGTCTAACAAAGAGTTGTGCTCAAAGGCGTAGTGGGTGCTAAATTACTAAAGACTTTTAACTATCCTAGGCGAGTTTTTAAGCGGAAACTAGTTGTGTGTACCAGGAAAGTCTTGTGTAGTCATTGCTGTGGTAAAGTTTTTTAAAGGTAAAGGTTTTTGCTTGCGTGTTCTTTTAGGCGAGGACACAACTGCTTATTGGAGACCTAGATTGTCGACGTGGACATTTGTGTGGACTCTGGCCTTTGTCCAAAAAAGGTAATGACCAAATGTCAGAAAGTTGGGCTTGTTCCTAACACAAGTCGTAATTAAGGCTACATATATTATTTCTGGCAAATAATATAAAATCCTTCCTCAATTTATTTACTTAGATTAATCTAATTTTTCTTGCCAAACAAATACTTACTTTGCGATCGTTGAAATAAATAGTGTCCCAAACAAACTCGGGACTACCACGTTACTTAGGACTGTAAGCACTTCGACCCAAACAAAAATCACATTTTATTATAAACAAAGTGAAAATAAATACCGCAATAGGGTAAAAGAGTGCTAAAATTGATGAGAACGCCATCTACTATAATACAGCCAAAAACGGAAACAGCGGACCAGCAGTTTGATGCAATATCAGGTAAATTACAATCAAATCTGGACCTTACATCTCTACCATTAAAGCCTAATCCCAATCACCATTTCCATCCAGATGTGCTGATAGCCTGAGGTGACTTTAGGCGGTTCGGAATGGTTTAAATATAACACGTTGTCAGAGGAAATTGGGCGTTATTGGGAAGTACTAAGGTAGATATTCTATTAAGGGATTAATGGATGCTTACGATGGTGACCTGAAGGCCATACCCTCACCCTTGGCATTTCGCCAGGGTACTTATACGGAGACGGACGTGTCTGCCTCCAACCGTCTAGTTTTACGGCTTTTAGATAAATTACGTTGCTGAAAAAACGGAAATCAGAAATGTTATATTTCTTCCTTTATAAAATATGGCCCCATACATTCTGTTCTAGCTTGTTTTGTGGCAAATAATGTTTTGAGGTAATAGACTTTAAAAACAGTATTATTTTTGTTCAACTTAAAGATAGGCCATATATTATCTAACCAATAATATTTTTTCACTGGATGACTTTCTACAATACCTATATTTTAGATGTCTCTTTCGTCTTTAAAGAGTGAAATAGAGGTTGTTAATCAAAAGTTTGAACAACCCTGATATCAGGTCAGATACAGGATGTATAACCTCGTCCTTTTGGTGTTATTATCACAAAAAAAGGTTGTATTTGGTATTCTTTCTAGCGTTAGTTTCTAGCACTACTAATTACCATTTAAAGTTATCAAACCCATACATGTAATAAAGTTCCAAACTACTCCAATAATTTTCCGTATTTAGTATTCTTTTAAAAACAATATTTATCAAAGACGTACATACAGTCTTATCATAAGTTGTTTCACTATGGTTATCCTTTGAATGAACACCACTATCTCCAACTGTGTACAAGCCCATAATTTCCAACATGGCCGACATTTACGCCTCCCTCCAGAATACAGCCTCACCGTATCTTGCCGTCGAAATATGATAGTAAGACCTGCAGGTATATTTGAATTCATACAAGCAATATGTCTGGTTTTACATAGCGTGGTTGTGTTGGTAAACAACATTTGAAAGTACACACCTGCTCCGGTACTGTGAAGTAACATTTGAAGGGGCGTTTTTTAATTTTAATTTATTATATCATGAGAAAGATTGTTAGTCAATGACATTTAAAGAATATAAACGAAATATTGCACTAAAAATCCGTGGAGCAGACTAAGTCTTAAAATTTCACTCGTCAATACGTGTGCTAAACATGAATTTCCGAAAATCAGTGATAGTGCTAAATATTGCAGCGCGCGAAAGCACACACGCATATAGGAGCGGCCATTTTCTGGATTCAGCCATGATTTGACAAGGTGCTTTTTACTTTCACGACGTCATACTTAGTGATAAAAGCTCTACATTAACTCTATGCGAAAATCAAACAATACTACTCAAAACAATATAGTGAGGATAAAAATATTATTGTTACATTATCATGTATCTGCCTATTTATTAAATTATTATAATTTAATTGTAAAACAGCTTCTTTACAAACACCATTCCCTAAATCCGAATCACTTCATTCACAGTCACAAAAGAACATTGAAAACGAAAACAAACTCCATATTTAACTTGTAAAAACAAAGAACCAGCCCACCTGACTATTAAATCTAAATTAGTTTCGACTCACTAAACGGTTAATGATACTAGTTTAAACCGTTAACCCTGATTCTAATTGCAGTCTCGAGTGATTAGGGAGACACGGTGAAAAGCAATAAAAGTAATGGAAAAACTAAGATCTTTCGTCTTACAACAGTGTGCTATAAACTCTAATGGGGTAGGTAGAGGGACTCGAAAACAGCGGGAAAGGTTTTAATGTATGGGGGAAGTTGCATGTGTTGTGTGTATAAACTTTATGTATACTTGTAACTTTAGAGTTCGCTAAGCATGCGTTAATGCTTTTCAAAGATTTATCTTGAATTTATGTATATCACTTAGGAGAAGTAATTAAGGTTGATTTTAGTAAGTATTTTGAGGCTTCAAAATCAAATTCATATTCTTTATGAATAAAAATGTTTCAGTATCTTTTATTATAAGACTTCCTGCACAAGGCTAAACCTATCCCGCAGGAAGTTTTGTTGCTTGTGGTGTTGAATTGTTAAGTAGAGGTACTGGTTAAAAAACTGAATTAACAACAAAACTTGTATGCATATGTGTTTCGCCCTCGTATTCCCTAATAAAAGCAATAACGTACCAAAGTAAAATCAGCGCCATCTATGGTTAGTTTCTGAACTTCCGAAGCTCTTTGGAGAAAATGAAGCATTTTTTCGTGATACACAAAATCCTATATCCTGGTCTCGTTAATACTGTACAAAATTTTCTTGAAATCGGTGGTAAAGTCAAGCCATGTACACAATTAGATACACAAACATGTTTTATGCTATACTCACAAAACCATTGTATTAGGAATAGGAATTGTATGTACGAACATAAACTTGAAACTGAAGGAATTGAGAATCTAGTGTATTCTCTTTCCAGCTGTATAGGTATATGAATGACACAGAGTGAAAAAAAATATACAAATACGTTTACTATACCCGTTTCGAAGTAACTGAATCACAGAGAAACAGGTGAAAAAATACCTGGTTTTATTCGGTATCAGTGATATGTTAGAACAGTTACTAGGTAAATATATTTTATAAAAGACATTTATTATTATGTGATCCTTTAGACACAATACATTCATTGGAATCGCGTTTTATATCGCTCATTTTAATGCCGCAGTCACTTAATATTTTGTGACGTGCTCCAATTAAAAGAAAAAAAAACTGTGACGCGACCCCGTACAATTGCCCCGAAGAGTGAAATACGCCGTTTATTGTTTAAGATACAATAGGAGCCCGACTTGGCCTCGAACAATATGGCTGCCTATTATTTGAACGAAAGAAAATAAGGTGTTTTCATTAATGAAGTTAAAGTTTAATTGCGTTGTGCAAAATGATCTTTTCCGGCGGTTACGGCCTTGACGGGTATGTGGCTTATAGTTAAAATTAAATATTAGGTTTTATGTGTTTTAGTTTCACTATAGATATAATTATCTTCATTCCAATTAAAATTAATTACGAGGGATGCTTTTACGTCGTTCGGGGAATTTCGTCAGTATAATATTACCTTAGTAACTGTTTTTGCTATGTCCTTCAAAAAGGTCAGGTGCGTAGTATCAGTACTCACAACCGGCACATGTGTATGTTTAGATGCATGATTGTGGACGAAGCAAAAAGATGGCGACGTAAGAATTGTAGCAGCGTTCTTTAGTTTCTGCCTACCCCTATGAGACAAATGCGTGACTTCATATTTGTATGTATGTATAACTACACGCTTTTAACTTAAGTTCTTTGTCTATCTTGGTATGGTACCATAAACTACCATAAAAAATAAAAAGAGCGCAATTATCCACAATGGGTGTCTATTTTTCATAGGCTGTTTTGTGGTCTGATAAATTCAATAAAATGATAATAATATACGACTTGAAAGCCCCATTATTCGCAGATGTCGTCCTCGAGAATTAATGCAAACGACACGAGAAAAAGTGAAATAAATTACGATTTGACCTACAAACAAAAATAAGATGAATATACACTATTCGTTAGACTCCTTTGTGTTTGACATGGTTTCGTTGGAGCAAGATGTTTTTGAATGAAAAGAAAGGTCTGGGAACAAAAGAGGAATGAAGTGTATTAGTTGTTTATTATTTGGTATGGTTGGTAGGTATCAGTTTAATTCATTGTTCTCTTTGTAAGGAACATTCTAATAAATCTATATTACTTACAGATTTTTATAGTTAATAGTTATATTTATTAGCAGTATCTTAAATCAACAGTATTTGCGTAGTAGTGAGTAAAGAATCTTCAAAGCAAATATGGTAAGTAGATAATAAATTTATCGAAGCAAATATTTATGAAGCTAACCTTTAAATTTGCTTCTAAATATTTCGACGTCATTATTTTGTTTATATCTTCTTTCTAATATATAAAAATCTCGTGTCACGGTGTTTGTTATCGAACTCCTCCAAAACGGCTTGACAGATTTTTTTGAAATTTTTGTGTATTTGTGGTCTTTGATTAGGTCGTAGGTTACTTTTTATATCTCTAGGTGTTAAGGCGGCCCTATCCAGAAAATGTATATGGCAGAAGAATGTTTATTGTGCTCCGCAGGTTTATCATGTAATGTATTATTTTATATGTATTTATTATTTATGTATTTCTTCATTTCTTAAGTATGTGTTTAATTTATAACTAATATATTTCCCATACTTAGCAACATGCTAGATAAATGCTGCGCCAACCCTAAATAAATTGGGATATGGGCAGGGGGATGAGGATATTTCCCATACTTCTGGTGCAACTACCATGTCTTGTTTCTGCATCATCCTAGGGTTGTCTGGCAGAAAATGGCATTAAAACCGCTTTTGTACTCTATTTTACATAAAATATTAAATAAATAAATAAGAGTACCTACTTCGTCGTTGATAAATAACATCTATGTATATGGAAAAGATCTGAAAATAACTCACGGATGGAATTTTTGATGTATCTTGGGAATTCCCTACATCAAGTTGTGGATGTGGCGTGGACATGATTGATGTTCTGTTCTGGATTAAGAAATATTGTGTTTCTCGTTGCCAACGTTGATTAGTTGTTTCGTATTTAGAATGTAACAAGGAAATCTAGTGTAATTTCACTGGATGCAGAATTTACATAACAGAATACATTTCCCAAAGAGGTATGCAGAGTTAGTTGACTGCCTCATTGGTCTAGTGGCCGCAAGCCCGGCTGCTGAGCGTGAGGTCCCGGGTTCGATTACCGGGTCAAGTCAAGTCAAATCATTTAATTCAATTAGACCATTTACAGGCACTTTCGAATATTGGGCAGACGTATTGGGTTTTTCTATTAAAAAAAATATCTCAGTATCAGCCCATAGTTAGAAAGTTGGCGGTGTGACATCTCCGTGATTCGGAGCGCACGTACGGCCGTCTGTCCTGTGCCTTATGTCACTCCGGTCGTGTTGGATTGCCGTCTCATCGGACTATGAAAGTGAAGGCAGAGGGAGTACACCTGTGTTAGCGCATACACTTGTGCACTATAATATCTCCTGTGTTCTTGGCAAATCTCCGTGGAGATAGGCCGCGTGACCGAAAAATCGTTCGGGAGTAAACCGCAAAATTTAACTAAACCTCAGATACACAATAAAAAAGCTTGCATAAAAAACGACCAGTAGCAATAAATGTCACTCAGTAGGTACATAAAATCAGCCAAGCAGTTGGCCACATTCATCCATTTTACAAGACGAAAAAGACAATAATTATAAAAGAATATCACTAAACTTTTAGCTTTTAGAATCGAGCCATAACAGTAAGATAGAACGAATTTGTATTCGTAACGCATTGTGCTGACAAAGCAATCGGTAACCCACACGTTCAGCTCACAAAGTGGTCAATAAACGCCACACTTACAACTATGTAACTCAACCCTCCCCTTACAATACAAATGACTCTATTTAAGAGAATCGTTTCACTATAGTCCCTCAAAAACGAGCCAATATTTACGAATTCAACACTCAAATGCCACTACAAACATGCGATGACGTCAGTTCTTTGCACTATTGCGAGTATTTGCCCCTCCCTTGCAAGGATGAGTCGATAATGGCGACGTCTTTTTGGCGGGAATCTTAAAAAAGGCATCTGTATTCCTCGGTTGTCGACCGGTTAGCTTTTTGATTTTTTTTTTCGGTGCCCGATGAGTCGCCGATGGCCGACGAAGATTGATGTAATATCGCCCTTATTTTTCTGCATCGCGTGTCGGATTGGTTTTTGTTTTGTAAACAAGGAAAATATTTGGTGGTGATTTTTTGTTGTTTGGTCATGATAAAGAAGTTTTGATGAGCTGTTTTGTATATTGTAGTTATGTTTTTTTTTCTGTTCTTAGGTAATGTTTTATGTTGAACTTGATGAAACAATATTAAGTATTTATTAATAAGTGATATTTGTCCAGTTAAAGGCATCACACACATACGGTGAAGGAAAACATCGTCAGGAAACCTGCACTTGATAGTCTGAAATCGCCAACCCGCAGTGCGCTAGCGTGGTGATCAAGGCTCGTGCCTTCTCTGTATAAGAAGATGCCCTTGTCCTGCATGTTGTAGTTATAGGCTGATTATGTTATGTATTTATTTATTTCTATAAATACGTATCAAGTATTTTTTTGAACTAGGTAGCGTATAATGAAAACACAATTGCTACTTAACATAGTAATCAAGATATTCTCATACAAACGATTATCAAATAATGAAATTCCTGGTTTACATTTTTTACCCAATAAACATTCGTAAATAAAACCGGGCATTCACGATTAATCACCGAAAAACTTTGTCTGGGAACTTTTCGGAGTAAAAAATGCAGTTACGGGACACTACCCAGTGAAAAAAGAAAAGTGCAACTGCTTTGATCCAATCCAATTAGCCAGGCGACTTCGACACAGAGGTTTAGAATGATGGATTTATAGCCCTGGCCCGGAATTTTAAATCCAAACTTTTTTAACCGGAAACTTTGAATTTCCGCATTACATTCATTAAAAGGGAAAGTAGTAGGTACTGCGTCATTTGGTAAACGTACTAAAGATTCTACAAATCATGAATTATAAAGTACAAGATTAAATTTTATTATACTGAGCGTTCCAGTTTTTCTCTAGAATATTATTAGTTCACTAAAAATAATTATAATGCCTGATAAATAATCATAAATACGTCTATTAAAATTTATTATAAACCAATATACCATGTGAAAAACTCCGTATAAGTACGACGTAACATTTCATCCTCGTTTTAAATAAAGGGAGTTTCGTTTGTAGAAATTAAAAACCTCCTTCGTATTAAAATTACTAAGCCAAAGAATAGTACTTAATATGATTCAATAACTTCATTTAACTGAGGGGAGAAGACGGCAAAAGATAACAGAAACTTTAGCAGCGAAAGAAAATTTTAATAAAGGTCTATTATGATACGAACATTAACTTTATCTAGCCATTATTCAGATCTCTATAGATACGGATGATGCAATGTTCCCCTGTCTCCTCTACATTCTACCCTTTCATCTTATATTCGAGGAGCAAAAAACCGTTCTCCGTTCAAAATGACGATTTTGAGAAATTATTCGAAAGTTACACAAAGGGATACGCTCTGATTATTATAATTACAACGTAACTAATTGTAAGGATTGTTTTGATGAATGAATTAAAGGATTTAGTTACGTATTTTTAATCAAGGGTCCTTCCTTAGTCTAGAAATGTAGAACTGTTTTATTGGGTTGAAGAAATTTACAGATATAATATATAATATAGTTTATTGTCACAAAGAATACATATATTAGCATACACTGATTAACAAGACGCTAAACTACGCTGCAGAAGTCTGTATTCAGATATTGTGAGCCCTGACTCTTAAACTAGGATAACCTGTATCTTAAGAGATTATTTCTAAATGAAATATATGTTTGATATAACATCATTTACCAATGCTATTATTAAGTTCCATGTAATAGGTGGTAAGCCTATTGCCTTCTACCGGGCAGAATTCCAAAGTCCGGGTTTCAATTGGCAATTTTCTTAAAGAAAAACTAAATAACACTTCGCTCAAACCAGGTATTGAAGCCAAAACTTCACACCCACACCTACAACCACCAGACCAACAAGACGGTCTATATATTTGAGTCAGATAAAAATATATTTAAAAGTCAAAGGTTTAGTTTATTTATATTTATGTAGGTACTGTATTTCTATAAGTACCTACTGGTCACTTGGGTTAGGTATTTCATTTATTATAAAAATATTATAAAAGCTTCAAGGCGTGTAACAAACTAAATTTAGACAATAACAAACTAAATTTAAATAAGTGTAATTCCTAAAGCCGGCAGTCATTTGGTTAAAGCAACAAATATGACATTCATATATTAATAAACCTAACTGGCAACATCCCCGTTTCTTGTAAACAAAAAGAAACAGCTATAGAAAAAAAAATGTAGGCGACAGACACCGCCAAGGGAAGCGACACTTTAAAAAGTATAAAAAGCAAAGTCGCGAAGGAAAATTCATTTTCCGACGGTGTTTTTCTGAAACACTAGGTTTTAACGTAGCGACATGAGTTATTATGCAAATAGTTTTATTACGCTTGTGTTCATTGCAAAGAGGATTTATTTGCGACTAAAGCGGGCTAAGTCGATCATGATATCTACTTTCCGACGGCCATTCTTGGTGGGCCAGATTATATATATTGTATGCAGCTTATGGGATGCAATGAAATTATATAACGCCTTTAATTTTATTGTCTTATACCGCAATGAGGCCTTGTGGGGGCAAG
The DNA here is from genome assembly GCA_935421205.1 of Xylocampa areola. NCBI lineage: Eukaryota > Metazoa > Arthropoda > Insecta > Lepidoptera > Noctuidae > Xylocampa > Xylocampa areola. The sequence continues at coordinate 11,090,083 of OW285218.1, read as the reverse complement.
TACCGGTCACTCCGGGTCGGGTAGTATTTTTGGGGTTTTATGTTAAGAATTTCTTTGTAGGAACCTGGAGTTTATAATTGTGCCCGGTAGATGGCGATAGGCGCACCATAATAACAAAATTGGTGAAGAGTGGCTCTACAACTGTGTACACTTCGCCCTTCCCGAAATACAGGCGTGATGCTATGTGTAATTTGACTGCCTCGTTAGTCTAGCGGTCTCAAGCGTGGCTGCTGAGCGTGAGGTCCTGGGTACGATTCCCAGGTTGGGCAAAGTGTTATTGGGATTTTCTGTAAGGACACCCTCGTGCTTCGGAGACTTCGTAAAGTCGTCGGTCCTGCACCTGATCTTTCTCCGGTCGTGTCGGATTGCAGTCCCATCGGATCATGAGAGTGAAGGAAGAAGGAGTGCACCTGAGTTTGCGCGTACACTTTTGCACTATAATATCTCCTGCGTACTTGGCTAATCTCCGTGGAGATAGGCCGCCGTTACCGAAATACGGTCGGAATTGTGATGTATTATTAATCAATAATGTTTTTTGTAATATGATCCTTCGCCGTTTATGTTTTATTTTGGCTTTATTAAAAACTTGTTAATATTTAACGACCTTTTCTATTCCAGATTTTAGTGTCTCCATCATAGAAATAAGAATAGTCTCCATTATTACTTAATAAACACGTTTCCTAGAAACCCCTTTCAGGATGCATTTCCTGTTAAAGCTACAGAGCTATATTTTAAATATTGTTTTACCTATAGTAGGTGCTGATAACAAATTTCTAAATATCTTACTTTGTAGAAACGAGTATCTAAGATAGACCCAATTTATATTCAAAGCATATTAAAATGGCAAAGTGGTATCATAAAAAGCTAGCCAAAAGAAGATCTCATAAAAATGTTATGGACCACAGAGATAGATTAAACTAGATAGCGCAAGTGTACATAATTCGTGTGTCATTATTAGACTCAAAGAAGGCACACAGTTTCAATTTTTACGGTACTAAGATTAGTCTCTTGTTCACAGTTACCAAAGTAAGATTGTACTCGTATAATCTGTGAATAGTAATACAGATGAATCTTTCAAATGCATTCAAACCTGCGCCTCCTCAACCAACGACCGTACATTTCTTTCCACATAATTTTTTCTCCTTAGAGTTAGTTTCGTATGCGTTAAAGGGTTTGAATTATTTAGATATCTGTATTGGTTAAGGTAATTACATCTACGATATTGTAATCACTGTGGTCATGTCGGTTCGGTCACCTATATAGGAACTGAATAGATAGCGATCACATCACCAAAAGCCAAAGTGGAAGAAGAATTCGAAATAGTGAGCAGAGGTTGGGATGGCCTATCGAAAGTAATTAGCCGAGTGAATGGTGATGTCTTATTGCTATTTTAAATTAAATGAAGGCACTCAAAATCTGACACATTTGGCTACCATACGAAGACGTGCTTGCGGTATCCAGTTAAATATAATTCTGTACAAGAACACTAATTCTGAAAAATTTTGCTTGCAATATTTAGTGGGCGTGTAAAGTGAAGGACCGGCTTTTCTTTGAGTGATTCTGTTTATTACAGTACCTACTTTTGTGCGCTATATATAATGTAAATTTATTATATGTAATCATACTGGAACCACTATACCAACGAGGCAGTACGAGGTAATGGGAACAAAGGCGAATGTTGTAGAATAACCTCTGCCTATGCCTTAGGAAAATATATAAAATATAATATATATAACAGAACATTAAGCCGGTTTACACCCCTGCCTAAGGCAGAGGTGTAAACCGGCTTAATGTTCTGTTACACCTCTGCCTTAGGCAGTTGTGCACCCATATTTCGCCGATGCTATTATTAAGTCCCATTGGCGGTGTGTCCATTGCCATCTACCGGGCACAATTCCAAACTCGGGGCAGTTATTGTGATTTCCTAATGAAAAAGCCCAATTCTACTTTGCCCGCCCCGAGAATCGTACCCATGTCCTCATGCTCAGCAGTCGCGCGTGGGACCATTCGACAAAAGACGTAGTAAAAAAAAATATACAGGCTATTTCCAATATTGCATACGACAAATCCATTTATCACCCTTATCTAACAATGCATAGAATCAAATAAAACATTAATATTCAAAACCGGTTCTAATATAATTACAATGAGTGTCATTATTAGCCCACATTAAAATGAGCAGTGTAATTTGCACAACTGCAAATTTCTATTATTAAAATGGCGAACATATTATATAACAGTCTGTATTTATTTTTATATCCTGTATTATACAGAGAGACAGTCTCTAAAATATAGTATTTTATTATGGAGTGTCAATAACTGTCAATAAAGCATGACACTCATACTCACAGAATACTCTTTTACATCAGTACAGAAAAAAATACCTGAACAACCACAGCGTAATTATCCCCTCTCTACAGATTGTGTTACTATCCTCATAATACATAAATAATATTTTCCTTCGCCATTATTGACCTTTTTTTAGATACTTATTGTCATATATATGGACCAATCGAGTTAATGCCTGAATTTTCACTTCAAATGTTTATTAGCTAAAATGTATCTAAAGCCTGCTCATATTCTGTTTGTTGTTGTAGGTATAATTTGAGAAGCTTTTAAAACGTCAGTTTGATTATATTCTATTTAAATGTTCTTTGTCTATAAAATTGGTAATCCTTGCGTGTTTACACTATTGTATACATTTTATTGAAAATACATTGAAGGAACAGTATGTTTTATAGTGAAAAGCTGATTATTTATCGTTATCTGATAGCTAGAGTCTATATAGTTAGAATCTGAGAAAAACTTTCTAGAACTTAAGAAAGGCTTAGTGTAAGGTCTGAGTAAGTACAGAAACCAGACATTCTCTGAAGAAATATTTTCTTCCCTCCAAAATTTCTATAAATCGATTATTATACCTATGTGTAGCCATAATGCTTCATGAATTCTGGCAAGTATTGCTCATTCACACACTTTGTTTACATCATTTCGTATTCCCATGTATGTGATCCAACCCTCCCTTGCCTCTAAAATCATAACCCTCGCGATTAAAACGGAAAGAGCAGCGTCCCCCCGAAATCACTGAGAATCAATACCCGAGGTCGGACCCGCGGAAAATCAAAGCGGCAGTGGCTCCGATTCTGTTGTGCACCAAGCCACAAACTAAATCAAACTTAGAGCATTGTTATCTGTTACTAACATTATAAGAGAGAAACGGAACAAATTATGATACCTAAGGTCTGCTTTCACCGATGTCAGATAACTTATATCTAAGATATAAATTATAATTTCAAGGTTCCATTTACAGTCAACAAACAAGATAAGTATTAAATACTTATCTTTCGTCGTCAGATATAGTTGAAACTTTCTTAGAAACCGATGGATGTATTCAAATGTGATTTAATTTAAAAAGTATATAATAAACAGTTCAATAATTAAATTAAGTTTGTATCGAAGACATCCATCGGTTTCTTAGAAAACTTCAACTATATCTAACGACCCTGGATACCTATCATCTAATATATTTTACAACTTATTTTATCCGACATGCCCAAAATTATAAAAATCAACCTAACTAGCCCATGTCTTCAGACGGCCCACTCTGAGAAGACCAATACATTAACCATACAATTATTCGAATATTTTGTTTGTCCTAGTTTGTCAGCGCATGCATTATGCATTATGCAACTTGTCTATCTTATATTCATTGTTAGTAAGGGATAGCAATAGTATAATATTAGTGTAGTGAGTGCGCACAAGAATTGGCTCCAATGTCGGGTTGGACTGATGGGCACAGAGATTAACCGGGTAGTGGGTTTTTCGTTTGATATACAACTATTATGTCCCTTATTTTGGTAGAATATTGAATCAGTTATAATAATAATGTTATGTTTTGTATTTCTCTGGAATTTTTCAATCGATTCTATAGTTAACATATGTTATTATAAATAATTACGTGTTGTTGTGTAATATAACGATAATTACTTTTTTTCAAACACATCAAATATAGACAGTTGATTAGCGTTCAATTTATAAACGGTAATAACTAGATTTTTAATAACTTTCACACACTTTGAAACGAGGTTATGATGTAACAGCTAATTTCCATGGCTAATTTCACAATGTTTCACATACACTGACAAAATTTCTACATCTTCTTGTCGTGTGGTTGATAAACAATCTAATTACAGAGTTTAACCCATCCGGTATCTGATATGGCTTTATACACCAAGAGCAACTCTCAGGTATGTCGAGTAACGCATAATGTTTTCTTTTACTGTTTTGAACAAGTGATAATACATTTATATTACGCATAGGAATTAGGCTTATGAAAAGTCAATCGGCCTTAAATTCGAACCTAATACTTTTTGCACGACCAACGATCATAAAATATTATTAATTACATTAGGATAATTGGTTTGATGGAAAGGAGAGAGACATCGATATCTACCTATCTCTGTCTACAAAACCACATTTACTTTTTATCTTTCGGCTTTTACATGGCAACTTTTGCCATTACGTCTTAATCACTGGCTATCAATGAGTGCTTACAGGCGATCAAATAAGGCGAACCCACTAAGAGACAATCAAATCTTTATTAGTCGTTAAAACCCAGGCCCCGGCAAACAATGTTAAGATAGGGACACACTTTAGGCTACAATATTGATGAAGTTTTAATCGTAGGTACCTATTATTTGATATTTATGTGTTAAAAACATGTCATGGACAAAAAATATGTTTAATAATAAAAAAAACTTATATTTATGTCAGTCTGCGTTGTTGGCCTAGTGATCCCTATGAGGTCTCGGGTTTGATTCGATAATCGTATCGAACAGTGTTGTTGAGTTTTTTCTGTTAATATAATCTCATTAACAGCCCGTAGTTTGGAATGGTGCCCAGTAAATGACAATAGGCTCACCATCTATTGCATGGGACTTAATAACAGCTTTCGTGAAATTTCGGTCAACAACTGTGTACACCTCTGCCTTTACTTTCGGGAAATACAGGCATGACGCTATGTTATGTGATTTCAGTCGCTAATAAAAACGACAATTCTAATAGCTTAGCAGTACGCTTTGAAATTTTGTAATTAAAATTTAACTCAGCAAGATCTTAATCAAAGACAGCGACATCAAGCCACAAAAGAAGTAGAAGCATCAAAGATTAGTCTTCAATAAAACTCCAGAAACACAACAAGGCTACTCTATCTACAAAAGCCGTTTAATTCACCCGTATCTGCTTTTATGCCCGTCCTCCACTGATTTCAACAACAAAATCCAGTAAAAGTGCTTCGCCAAACGAGGCGAAGGTAAGCCCGGTCGACACTAAATGAAAAGAGGAAATTCATTACCGCAGCGATATCGCACCGACTGTGTATCGCGGACCGTTTGCGAGGTAACTGCTGTCGTTAATGGTTACCGTTTATATCGGAAATCGTTAGCCTCGCCTCGCTATGATTGGTGGTTCGCCAGCTTTAAGGTCGGACATAAAAATGAAGGATATTGTAAGGGTAAATGTATGGTGGATAGTTATGGGATGTGATGGATGGTATCAATCATGAGTGGGATAAGAGATGTTTAGGTCTATACTTATATGTATGATCTTTTTTATAGAGATTATAAGCCAGTTGAACCTTTGGAGGTTTCAAGCAAACTAACTTTGTGTACCCAACTTAGCGAAGTCGACTGTAATACGATATTACTGAAAAGCGAGATGCGAAATGCCTAAAGCCTATTGGACAGGCGTGGTAAGTCCACGCTCAAACAGGCTTAGAACCGCAAAGTCTGTCCATTTGTAGAACAAATGTCTATGGCTACTACATATTTTAGTTACCTATACATATACGTAATTACATTTTTAATTCCCATTTTGCAAAAAGGTTAATACATATGTGTATTAACTATCTAAATAAAAAAATATTGAAAAAGTCAGTAACATACCGTTGTTGTGTCATTATTTTACTCGATATTTATGTCTAACGGCTCGATATTGGGATTTGTTGTTAAAAATTTTCAGTGGCAGTTTGGACATTAGATTTGCGCCCGGTATATGGTGATAGGCTCACCACTGTGGGACTTAATAACTGTAATGGTGAAATCCGAGTGTACAACTATGTATACCTCTGCATACCCCCTCGGGAGATATAGGCGTGATGCTATGACATCATATATCATATTGATCATCATATTGACAGCGTGATTGGGGCAGTGGTCGAGAGACCGACTGCTGTGCTTCGTGTCGCAGGTTCGATTCCTGCACGGAGCAAATATTTATACGATCTATAGATAATTGCTCCGGGTCTGGGTGTGAGTTTGCGCTGGTGTGATTATATGTCTGTAAACGCACCCAGGATACAGGAAGAAATTTCTAGTGTGGGGCAACGTTTAAAAAAAATGACTTTTACAATCGATAAATGCGGCGACAAAAAGAATCGTGCCCACGCATTGTTTAATATAAAGCAGAGAATACACAAGCGTAGAATAAATACCACTATCCTACAATACTAATTCGAGTTTACGCTTTATTAGTACATGCGAGGGATTTTGCGGGGCTCAGTGTAACCCCGACCTAAGAACTGCGCAGTTTACGGGCTCGAGACAATGTGCTCTATTTTATTCAAGTTAGCGGTTAAGCTTTTATTGCAGATATTAAGTAAGGTTTAAGAGACTATAAAGCCAACTAAATACGGTAAATATATCCGGACTGTATTAAGGTTGTTGAAAATTGGGAAACCAGGTACCTAACTACACTTTTGTTGGTTGTGATAATATTAGTAAGTGTGGATTTATTTTACGTCTAACTTAAGTGTGTCAGATTCTGTCTTCTGGGCACTTGGGTACTATATAGTACCAAACAGCGGTATGATGTTTATGATATAGGTATATTGTTATATATCTTGTTTGTTTACCTAAAATAACATAACATGGCATCACGCCTGTACTCCCGGAGGGGTAGGCAGAGGTGTACACAGTTGTACACCCACATTTCACCAATGTTATTAAGTCCCATGTATTGGTGGTGAGCCTATTGCCATCTACATAATGGGCATAATTCTAAAGTCCGGTCTGCTACTCAAAATTTCCTAACAGAAAAACCCAATAACACATTGCCCGACCTGGGAATCGAACTCAAGACCTCTTGCTCAGCGGTCGCGCTTGGGACCACTAGACCAACGAGGCAGTTGGTTTACCTACATAGCATAACATCAGACCTTTCAATAGTAACATTTTATTTCTTACTTTTTATATTTCTTAATTTTTATTCGTTAGCTAATACATTAATCTGTTTACTATCGAACATATAAAATCATACACATATAAATAATTTTCAATTGTTTCTGTTATTGGCAAATAAACGGGTAAAATTTTATTTTAGGGTTATGGGTCCATGTATCTCTAAGTAATCTATTGAGAAACATTAATCCAATACACAAAACCGTTTAACAGAACACATCCGTTTAAAGTATTTAGCACGCCCATAAAAATACAAAACAAAAGCACACGTGGGTACTCAACGACCTAACTCCGGCCCCATTTCATAAAAAGGCACACATACCAAACAAACGAAAGGTATACGGACATCCATTATATGCGGCCACGTCACTAGTACACGTCACACACCGAAGGCTGTTAATGGCCAAAAATTCAAAGTTTAAAAAGCATGCCATTACTATTGCTACACAGTCTCCTTCTTCTTATCGTGTGGTTGATAAACAACGTAGTGTCAGAATTTAAACCACCCTTAGGTCTCTGACATGGCTTTACACACCATCAAGAACATCTCTCAGGTGTGCTGGTTTCTTCACGATGTTTTCCTTCACCGTTTTTTAAGCAAGTGATAATTAATTTATAATGCTTACATGACTTCCAAAACACAGTGGTGCGTGCCTTGGATACAAACTTGCGACCTTTGACGTGTCAGTCCAACGTTCATACCACTAGGCTATCACTGCTCATATACATAGAAGAACAGGACCCAGAAAAGAATCGACAACTCAAATTAAGAAATAAAAAAGCGTAATGACAATGCAACAGAATCGCTTAATCCAAAGTCTAGTATTCAAACATAAAGCTCATAAGAGTGACAGAGAAAGAGATTACCACGCATTCAAATACCCATAAAAAGGCGAAACAAAAAACGTGGTCTATTTCATAAAAAGGCACTCATATCAAACAAACGAACGTTATACGGGCGTCCATTATTTGCGGCCGCGTCACCCGTGGCAGCCGGATGTTGTTAATGGCGGAAAATGCGGAAAATTGGGCTATTCATTACCCCGCGCTCCACCGCAACAGAATCGCGCAAATACAACGGTGTACCTACGTCAATTTGTTTGAGCATGTCGATGCAATTATATGGGATGCTGATCAATTAGTGTTAATGTCGTCTGGGGATATTAAAATTTATTTATTTATTTACATACATACTTATAAACTCACGCCTTATTCCTTTGCGGGTAGGCAGAATCAGTAGGCTTACTCTTGAAAATCAAACCGTTCCATTGACATCGGAAATATGTCAGTTCATACATTTAAATACAAAAATGTTTTAAAAATAATAATAATAAACCGACATGCTTTAAAATTAAGATAACTATGATGTAGGTAAATTTATTTTAATTTTACAATTTGTTATATGGCACTGATTTAATATTGGAATTGGATTGGAATTAGTAGATATGAACTTCACGAGTAACCCCCCAGATCCTTACAGACTTTATGTTATTTTTTATAAAATCTTAACCCTGTCTGTGATTAAGACGAAATAGCTAAACAATCGCCGCGTATCACATGTGACTCAACTAACTTGGAACTTAAACTTAACTTTAACTAACGGGGAAATGGTTAATATGGTGACCCAAGACGTGTAATTTTATAGAAATTGTCGAATTAATCGCGTTACTATAAATACAAAAAAGCAAGCAAATCAATTTTTTGATGATTATATGTAAAGCTGCCGAAATGAGGATCTTTTTCTGTTTGGTTATTGTGTAACCTTTGGAAATGACACAAGCAGAAAGTAGGATAAGTTTAATAAAGTTTGTGGTACTGTTGTACACTGTTTCACTGTTTATGTAGAAAAGACTACCAAATACACCAAAATCCCTTGTTTAAGTCTAAAACCAACAGTCTTCGATCACAAGACACATAAAACACAATTCTTACATCCCAAATAAAAGAACCTACGACCTTCCACAAAAATAAACTCAGAATAGTTAGATACTACATTCAACAGAACAAATATTGGCAGAACCTCCCTAGGGCACGTGTTGTTGACACTATACATTACGATAGTGACGCAACAACCCTAATTTATTACGACTAAACCGACTTTTCCGGCATCTACGACGGAATCGCGCCGAGAAATCTGTCGATATAGAAAAAAGGCGAGCGAAATACCATAAATAGCCATATTATCCGATCGACTTCATTCTCCGAACAAATTCCTTGGAAAGTTCCCTTCTCGCCGGGAATATTTGTGTTTTACAGCGCACCTCGTTCCCGCGTTTATGGCCTGGCTTAGATTTGATTCGCCATATTTTTATTGAGCTGCTGTGATTTGTGGTGATCTTCGATGACTGTGTTAGGGGATGTACGGTAATATACATTATTTGAAGATTATTTAACTGTGTGGCTGAGTTTTGGGGTAATTTCTTAATCTGGAAAGGTTTTGACGTAAAACTGCAGCGTTGAAGTTGTAATTATACTAAGCGTGTTCCTGAGATACTTTGTTTATTAAGACAATTACATACAATTATTTAATTATAACTGTCAGCAGATACATACATATACAATACATAAAGTAACAAATAAAATATATACACACACAACTACAACTAACAGTGTATGCAAGCATAAATAATAAGTGATAAAAGAGTAATTCAATATTACAAGTTTAGACGATTAGGTTAGTCCTAAATTTTAGTACCCTAGTAAGGTTTGTCTTTTAATATCGGTACTTTTTGCCAAGTATGACTCTCCACTTATATATTTATTACAATAATGAAACAAAACTTATAATTTAATAAAATATTTATACAGCATCACGCCTGTATTCCCCGAAGGGGTAGGCAGTGGTGTACAACCGCATTTCACCAATGCTGTTATTAAGGCCCATGTAATAGGTGGGGAGCCTATTGCCATCTATAATATACTAAAATGAACATTTAACATTTACCTTTTTCCCTCCAATGATCCCGGAAGCGAACAAAGATTTACTTTTTTTATTTATAGCTTTATGAAACGATGTGCGTAAACCTTAAACTGCTGGTTTAAAGATCAATGGTGCATGAGTATAGATAAGTAGTTCCCAATGGTTGAACTCTTAGTTAGGATGGTGCTACACTGTGTTGTAATGCGTTGTGTTATCCTTTTCATAATGTTTTGCCGGATACGGCCAACATAGGTTAAATGTATGGTAAGGTACGTTAAATGCATGGAAAGCAACAACCCAGCTCAAAGAATTGTATCATATCTGGCATACAGTCTTCTTCTAACTTTTACCGGGGTTCTGTGATAGCTGCTGCATTTGCCGAAAGTTCGGAAGTAACAACAATACCATTATGCATATTATGTGTAGTATGCCATTACACTATGATTACCCAAGGACGGGGTAACGCAAGCTGAAGTTTAATGTTTTACGTAATCTAATAAATTATGTGACGATACCGATAATAACCAACAAAACACAGATTTAACCTGAATTGGTTTATGTTTACACTGTGTCTATTAAACTTTCTTTGTATCTTTTGGGGGAAATAAATAAAATAAAATAAATAACTAAATAGATTTGATTATAATAACTTTCGTGAGACACATTCATATTAATAATTGTTCAACGGTTATTACTCACTTGCATTCTTCGAGATTGCCCGACTAGTTTCGAACTCGAACGGAGCCCTTAGTCATGAGCTGAGGCCGCGGCGATGTCGCGAGTCAAACTTCAGTGTTCGAAACTAGTCGGGCAATCCCGAAGAATGCAAGTGAGTAATAACCGTTGAACAATAATTAACTAAATAGATGTTTTAATTATTAGTTTTTCTTATTTGCGGTCAGTCCCATGACTGTCCCGACTAACCGCTTTTGCGTGTAGGCCTTAAGTTGGCACAGTTGCCATAACATTACTGTTGCAAGTAAAAGTTAACTGAGAGGAACTTGGGTTTACAACTTGCGAATGGTAAAAAGATGATAAAATGTAACGTGTCATATTTTTCAGTACCCAGTTTTAGGTCAACATAAATGTTTGCAGTTTTATATACGAAGAAACTTTGTCGTATTTTTTTTACTTGCATTCAGGTCCGGTCATGGTTGTACTTGTTGCAATTGTGTGCATGGTTGGGGGACTGTGTCACATTTTCTCGCTAGAGGGAGAAATACTTCGTACCTCGAAAAGTACGTGAAGCTATCGAAATAAGCCGTCGCCCGAATTTCAACAGAGACAGTGCGTTGCCTCTTGCTAGGAAACCAGCTCTGAAATCCACGTCATATATGAGTGAGTTAAGCCTGGAGTGTGACACAGTTAGCGCAGTATGCACCGACATAAATAGTAAAGAAAACATCTCGGTCACGACGAGTGGCGGAAACACACGAGTTCTTCCGACACCGAGCACATAATCGGCGCGTGCGAAACGCTGCGCGGCGCGATCAAACTCAAAGTCAAAGTCAGAAATTATTTATTTTAAATAGGCGGAATATATGCACTTAAAAACGTCTAATGACTAGTTGCACGGTTCTAAAAAGTTGGTCATATGGAGAAGAGCAGGCAAGAAACTCCATAAATACTCTTTTTAAATAAATAATTGTACAGTCCTGCTTTGTTACATTTTTGTGATCAGAATATGCATCTCCAGTTTGAATCGTGACATCGCCACGAGCTCAGCTCATGGCTAAGGGGTCCGGCAATCCCGAAAATTGCACGTGAGTAGAAACCGGTAAAAATTAATTGATAGGAATATGTCTCACGAAAGTTCTTATACAGGTGCGATTCCTGCACGGAGCAAATATTTGTATGATCTACAGATAATTGTTCCGGGTCTAGGTGTAGAGACTAAAATAAAAAAAAAACGGATCTAAATCAATATAATTGACGTAAATCTCATCATTATTCCATCTCATGTCTTCGCCAATTCCAGTGGGCAGACAGAAATTTCTCTCCTACCCCATTTGGGAATTGATGTACACAAACAAAGAAATATCAATTGACATGACTTGTGTATTTGGCGGAATATTACATAACCATTGACCTCATAATTAAAGTACACAACATATACAGGCCGAAAAAGTTTTTTTTTAAATATGGAACGCTTCTCCCGGAGGTTATCGCAGTCATTTATTTTTTACTATTATTAATACTTTTTTTCTTAATTTTTAATACTTTAGACAAAACTGTATTCTTTGCTTTACGAAAGAGGTCGAACTAGGTCTTCATTTCAATAAAACTGTAAAATATCGCGACTGCCAAGCGTGAGGTCCTGGATTCATTGCCTGACCCGAGAATCGAATCCAGTGTTATTGGGTTTTTCTCTTACGAAATTCTCAGTAGCGGAGTTTGCAATTGCGCCGGGATGATAGCAATAGGCTCACCACCTATTACATGGTACTAAATAACAGCATCAGTGTAATATGGGTGTACAACTAAGTACACCTTTACCTACCCCCTCGGAGAATATAGGTGTAATGCTATGTTATATTAAAATACGAAATACGGCAAGAAAATTTCAAAGCTTTCTTGTTAGGAACACAACTGTCAGGCCACGAAACGGATACGACACGACTTTGTCACGGTGTCAATCTTGTGGAATTACGGTCTAGCCACACCCTCTAGATACCATTCCATTTACACGAATGGAAGGAATATAATGGAAAACAAAACAGACAGTTGACCTTTGACCTCTTATAGTGTGGTCGTATTGTTTTTATGTTACTATTATTCCATTTGTTAATGTAATGCTTGGATAATTTTAAGTGTCCACTGACAAAAAAATACTACAAAAATCTATTTAGGATTTAAAGTTGATTTTAGAGTCTCAAAATAGCAGACACACTAGTAACATGGATTTATACAGCGATTTCTAAAGTTATATTTTTTGTGGTAAGAAAGATACGGTCGTGAGCAGGATTCAAACCTGCGCCTCCCGGATATATACTCCAGGCGCTCTGATCACTAAGCTAAGAGGTCGAGATTAGTTTAGTGGTCAGATCGTCTGGAGTATTTATCCGGGAGGCGCAGGTTCGAATCCTGCTCACGACCGTATTTTTTTATCAAATAATAGTCACCCATCCAAAAACCGACCCCGGCAAGCGACATTTAACCTCGATCGATAGATCTGTACGGCTGTTACTAAGCTACAAGCCTCTCCTAATGGCTAGTACATTGAGTCCTATGTAACAGCTGGTCTATGCTAAGCAAAAATATTAAAAACAAATGGCGCAATGTACTACACACTATCAACTTGTTGTTAACAGAGATAGCAAATAGGTACGCAGGGCAGTTAGAAAAAGATGTAAGACGATTGGCTATTGGAATAGGTATGTTGTTATCAGCGCACAACAGAATACTGCTGTCCATCCTCCGATAAAATACCTCTTGACATAATCCGATACGATCCCTACAGTAGAAGAGAGGGGTATAATCTTAATTTCACCCGTTGCTGTTTTCCTAGTAACCCCATCGGTTTTCCTGGAAGGACAACTTATACAAAACTCCACATCTCATGTCGTAATGTTAACTGAATGACTACTACGTGGGCCGCAAAACCGTTAGAACAAAAAGGTGATTCTCCAAAACTAGACCAAAAATAACTTACAAAAAAAGTTTTTGAAAAACTTGATAGTCAAGATTACTACGCTGTTAAGAAAGACATGCAAGAAGAAAATTATGGCTTGGTTATTGACCCTGGATTATTCTAGCACTGAGGCATTACTCAATATTCCACAATAGATCACCGCATCTTTATTAACTCTTACACTACAAACATACACACACGCACACATTTACACAAACACACACAGGCACACGCAAACGCACACGTACACACACACACACACACACACACACACCTTTTTATTATCAGTATATTTGGAGTTGTTTAGATGAACTTTTTTTTTTTTTTTTTTTTTTTTCACTCATTTTGTTTGCTTTCGTTACATTCATAATCTTTATTATCTATGTGGACTGAAAGAGACTGGGCCCCACGACTAATGTAAACAATTTTTGTTCAATAAAGATATTTTTTATTTTATTTATTTTTAAGATTATTATTGTGAATAATATGTACATTTACAGAATAAAGATTAACAAGTTAAATTATTATCATAAAAGTTAAAACTCTAAGAGAGCATCGAAAGTTTTGTCCGCGACATACATGAACCCTAATAACATAACAATGTTTTGGGTAGTTGTGTAAAAACTTAAACGTCACCATCTCTATAAAGTACTTTTATGGAAATCTCAAATGAACATGCACTACACTACACGAACCTCATAAATCTGTTTATGTACTAACGTCTGCACAGTGTACATATATCATTAATCTTCATAATAAATATCAGGCACCCTTGTCTCTGTGGGAGGCTTGTTGTGATCCGTGATGGCCGCTACGGGGAGCACTTAATAAAATGCGTTTTTCCAATTTATATTTATTTCTCTTACACCGCGCCGTAAGATGTTGTTTTACAACGCTTTCACGTTTAGAGGTTTCTTTAAGTGTTCGTTTCTGATAATTTTGTTTTTGTTTGTAGCATTAACTGAACTGTTTCGGAGGTTGTAGTGTAATCTTATACACTGGCTCTGTGTAAAGACGATAATTAGTTTATTTTATATGCTATTAGTATTTAAATTTAACGTTTATTGGACTTTAACGGCGAAGCCAACGTGTACAGCTAGATAACGGACATCAGTAATGAAGATTAGAACCACTGTATATGCATATTTATTTTTCTTAAATATTCAAACTAAAATCTTCCTGCAACTTTCTTGCAATGCGTAATCCACATACACGTGAAAACGTTCACCGCAAACAAAATCATCGATGAACAGATAACAGAACGCAAACACCGAAATCATAATCTAGCATCAAACAGAATCTCTTTAAGTAATTAAAAGTTTATTCCGTTGTTTCGTTCAGTTTATTCGCGATGTCAACGCCACTCGTCTCCCGAGAATTAAATTTAGCCAAAGAACTTCGTCCATTGTACTGCATAAGGTTGATGATACAATGCTAGTTATATATATACTTATGTCAGTATAGAGATTAGTTTCATAATCTCTGGCTAAATGGTAAACGTGTATGGGGAAACTATAAAAATGTAAGGAGTTAGAGAATAGTTACGCCAGTAGTAGCAGTAGGTCGTTAATACAATGTTGTAAAGGAAATAAAAAAGACGTAGCTCGTACATGTTGATGTGTTTATGAACAGGTTTAGAAATACAATCTATACATGTATAATTAAAGTTGTTATACTATGCAATGCTATAAAAAAATCTGGTGTACTACTAATAATAATAAAATGTGAATGTTTCTGAGGATGAATGGATGTTTGTTACTCTTTGACACCATAACTACTGAACGGTGGGCTTAGTCTTGAAAATAATTCCGGCTGATTGTCATTAGAAGTATGTCAGTTCGTACTTTTAAATGCCAAAATTTCTAAAAAATAATTATAGATTCGGGATAATATGAAGACAACATGCTTTAAAATTGAGGCAACTATAATGTAGGTAAATTTATTTTAAAATTACGCGTTGTATTAAGGCGTCAATTTAATATTGGAATTCGATTGGAATTGGTATTAGTTTCAAGAGTAACCACGGATCACGGATTTGAATGAAATTTGGCACACAGGTAGTTTATAACCTGAATTATTATATAGGATAATATATCCCGGCTGCTCTCAATTCTGAAATCCACGCAAACGAAGTTGCGGGCTAATATGCTAATACAAAATAAACCTGCAATAGAGATATTGGACTTTGTACCGAAGCCCCTGAAAAATGGGAAAGTTATTGGGCCTCGCCTTTGTTTCCAAATTAAATTATCTCTTATTTACAAACTAGGGTATATTTTGTAGTTAGATCTAGGCAACTATAGTGCCTAAAACCGTGCTCTATAATAAAATGTGAGTGCAATGAAAACCGACGAGTACCTACAAAGTCCACGCCACTATCAGACGCATCCAACAGAAATAAAAACTAGTTTTATTCGTTTATTTATATGTACGGAAGGTTTTAGTTTCCATGTAAAAACTAAATTGTTTTTTTGATTGCGACCTGTCGCGTCTAAATGACACGGCAGCGCATTTTTTGTTTGTTATACCGAGTTAACGCTAAAAGCTTAGCGGTTTCCGACTGTCCTCAAACACAGAAACAATTGTGAGTGCTCTTTGTGTAGCCATAGGCGAAAATTTTAAACTATACTTCGTTATTCCGACGCGATAACGTATCGAATCGAAAGCCATACATCTTGATTCGAGTGGCGATCGTGGGCAAAAAGAAAAGTTTGTACGTAGTCTACGTAGCAATAAATAATACCGCGGGGTGTCGGCTGCAATACATAAATTGGAAAGACTTTTGACAGCAGATCGGATAAGGTTGGGGTGGTCTCCGAGGGGGCGCTCTCTGGCGTTTTTATCGCGATTATAATCGGCTTTGGCCAGTCAGGGAGATACTCGCAATAGTGACAACGTCCTGCATTGTGCTGCATTTCTATCATATTTTGGTATTTTCCGATAGCGATTTGCTCAGTTTTGTATGCGGAGCGTTCACCGGCTTCCAGGAGATTGTCATTTTTATAAAGAATTTTCCGTGAACACGTCCTGATATTGTGCCAAACGAAAGTCTTATATATAACGGATGTACACACGTATTTGTACATACAAAGACATATATTTCGTGGATGGCACCATTATTTCCAAGTATTTGAATACTAGGCAAAGTTGTATAACATTCAGCGAACTAAGCAAATAAGCTTTCTATGTCGGTACAATTTTAATCGCGTTATAGCCAACAATACGCAATTTATGTAACCAACTAACTTCCACAGAACAAGCGAAATTATCACACAAGCGAAGCCAAGACTAACGTGTACAATGGCTCCGCAAATATTGCTCCGAATAGAATGACTGACAGTTCTTTTGTCATGCGAATTTCATGAGCCTACCGTCTTAGAGGCGTTTATTATAATATCAAGCGATGCCTACCGCTTGACTCATCACTTTTTTAATAAGTTCGCCTTATAGAGGTTATTTAGAATTAATTGCGATACTTTCGTGTAGTGACGAGTGAGTCGGCTAGTTCTGAGCCCGCAAATTGAAAAAGAAGTCCTTGAACGACTTTACTTGGAATTCATTATACACGTTTTTTATATAAATCTCTCTATAGAAAAAGAAAATTGTGTAGGACCTATATTAAACTAAATATTTAAAAATTCAATAAAAACTAAAGTTTTTTTTTTAAGTGGTTGCGAAAATTGTATATTGATCTATAAATAAGATAAGCATAGGCATTTAGAAACGTTAACAGGCAAGAATAATTCGCGTCGACACAGGCAAATGACGCGTCAAGGATTCTATTTTAAGCGTCATCTCCAATTCACCGATAATTTCCCGAATTTTTCGTTCGAACGACATCGAATCACTCTCAACCAAATAGAATATTTCATTGTGATGAACAATAAATCAGCTGAATGATCACATATTCGCACTCAATACATATCAAGAAACGCTCAGTAACGTACAGAATCACGCATCAATTACCGACCGGTAACATTTTAGCGTCAGACGAATGGTTCGACGAACGGATCCAATAGGCGCCAACAATATCGCCGGATTATTTGCAAATTGAATCAATTTGGCGAACACGGCTACGCTTTTAGTGTTACGCTATTTAATATGTAGCTCTTTCAACTTTGTTTACAAAACATGATCAGAGGTGTTATAATGATACACACGGGCTCGTGGACGCGACAATAAGTTGGATTTGGAAGCAACTTTTTACAATATCGTTATTGTTTTTTTTTGTGTTATTAATGAGATGGTGTTGTGTGGTGTTGCTGTGAGTGTATTGGTTTATTGGGTACTACCTGTGCCCGCGGCTTTATCCGTGTGGAATTCAGTTAAAATAAAATATAGCCTATGTACATTCCGGATAAAGTAGCTTATCTTTCTTACTCTTTTATAATGTCATTATTATATTATACTAGTATATAAAATTTATGAACTGCCGAGGAAACGAAAATAGATACTACTTGTAATCAAATTGCAATGGGTTAGCGAAGTCCAAGATTAATTAATAGAAGCTACACGAAGAAAACATGTCAAAGCTATCATCAAATCGATCGAGGAACAGAGATCAAAACAAACAGCTCCATCAGCGGCATAAAACCAGACCTTTTACACCTAAACCATAACAAAAATTAATTACGAACAAAACAAATCTTAATCAAACCAACAAACTTCTCAACGTTAATCATAATAAATGTTCGACGAACGTTGCGGTCGTGTGTGACTTATTACCGAAATCCCGAAAACCCGACTTTCCCGACTCAGGTGACATAATGACGTCAAACGCGAGATAATAATATTTTGCAAACTTATAGCAGTAATAAAGTTTACGGCAAATTACGCGTGCGCAAAGTTAATCCCCGGTTTGTGCCTTGTTTGCGTCCGGTGGGTAAGGGCCCGGGTAGGTTGGACTCCATTTTTGTACTTAGGTACTTATATATCTATTAAAATATTTTATAAGTACATTGTATATAATTTGGTTATTACACATGCATATGAAAGAAGGATTTGGGATCACCTATTTTTGGGACCTACATCTTTTTTTAGGCTGACTTGCGTATTCTAACGATGACGTCACGCTTCAAAATTTTTCTCATACATAATTTTTAAGCATTATAGTTAAGTATTGATTTTTGTCAAAATATTAAAATAAAATATGATATAAAAATTAAAACCATACCATTCCACTCACAGCTTACAAGAAATACTTTGTCATACAAGTACTTGCATTTCGTTTTACTATTCCATACCTTGTTCTCTTTTCTTTTTAAAGGCTTTGCCGTCAGTGTGAACGCGTGCTAAGGGCCCAATACCCAACTATGACCGCCGTGTTGTGTAAACGGCCGCAAAGTTTTGCAATTGATCTAACAAAATTACTTCGCCGCGGCCCGTGTGAAGCGCCCTTTAACGATATCGACTTTCAAGCGTTCGCTCTTCACGGCTACCGAACTACATTTTGGGATATATGAAACCTTTTTGATGAAATGGTGAAATTAGGTCATGACGTCATCGTCAGGATTTTTATATAACCCGTAGAGAATTATGAGAAAATGGAGGGTTGATGATAAATTCTTAGAAAATAATGTTATAAACTGTTACATGTTTAGTTTTTTGTGGACCCTAGAATATTCCAGGAAAAACTTTTGTTTAAATAAATATAATTAAAAATAAAGGCATACGGGTTGTTTAAACTCTGACACTGTCTTGTTCATCACGATAAGGAGAAAATAAATATATCTAAAAGTTAAAGTAATAACTCATTGCCCGCATCACATAAATCCTTGTTAGTTATATCAAACCAAATCCGCTTTTTAAATAGATTTTATGTATTTTTGGGACCTTTTTTGTATAATAGGTTAAATAAGTTACTAAATATTTATAGTTTAAGTTATAGGAAATGTAGCATAACGTTATCGGAATTTTTAACAGAACTTAACTACACAGACACAGAAAAAATACTAGAAATGTTTAAATAATGTTAATATACAGATATTCTTAAGTATTTAATTTTGTATATTTAAGTATTTTAAATTAATCTCTAGATTGCTTATTCTCATAGACTTTAGAAATAAATTTAGTATTAGTTTTAGTAAACATAATTTAATGCCCTATTTAATTTGCGATGTAAGTGATTACCTGAGACACAGGTTTTTCTAAACCTAGTTCGGGCAGGTCGCAAAATATTAATCTAAGTAATTTCGAATTTACACTGTCAGCAATTTTTATTATAATATTTTAGTTTTACATAAATAGTATTTAGGCAATAAGTAAACTTTTGTATGAGCCTACTCATTTCATGCAATTGCGGCAAACGGTAAATATTGTATTGTAAAAAGTACTCAATAAAATTTTATTTTTTATTTAGTTAAAATTTTTTTAGTACCTAAATAGAACGTTCTTAATTAGTAATAATACGCCAATTAATTTTAGTAATTACCCTAATCAAGTATTAAACTATTCTTAATTTGCTATCAAACTAAACAGCCTATTAAACTACTAGCTCCATTATGACCTTTTTTACGGGCAACATTTTTAGGTGATTGCTATCTAAAAATATTCGCTGCCCTAGTTTTGCGCACATCCATTTCACGGGTTGGCCCACTAACGCCCACCATAGAAAATCCTGTAATCCAGGATACAGTAACACTATAAATAAGTTTGTATACTAAAATAACGTTCTTGAAATATTTTCTCTTTTATGTACCTACTGTTAGGGTTCGTTTTTATTTGTAAGTTAAAATTACTTTCCAGAAATTATAAATCTGATTTCCACGAATGTTTCATTCTTTGATTATGTCAATAATCAAAGGATTTATGGTACCAGACTTCAAAGGTAAATATTTTTTTTTGTGGAAAAACTATGCAACATTGACCTGGAAATACCAGGGATTTATTTCAGGACTTCAGAGTATGTGAGAATGCTTAGCTAATAGGAACATGTGAATAATAATGGACTTTATTTGTAGCGCATGCTGTAGCGTAAGTAGTTATGACGTCACGTCAGCTACGCCGTAGCAACGATGTAGCTTTTTTGTATAAAAACTTTCGTGAGACATATTCATATCAATTAATGTTCACCGGTTACTACTCACGTGCATTTTTCGGGATTGCCCGACTAGTTTCGAACTCGAACGGAGCCCTTAGTCATGAGCTGAACCCGCGGCGATGTCGCGAGTCAAACTGTGATGTAACTTTTTCATTAATCTTGTCAACACATGAAACAAAAAAGTCAAAGTAAAGACGATCTACGGAAAGTATGCCATCGCATCTTCATTCATATTTGATTCAGTATACAATTAGGCTGTACGCATGCCAGCATACTATATTTAATGACTGCACTTATTGCGCTCTAGTGTGCGTTCACTCTCAGAGACCTTGATAGCTAGATTGCGGGAGAGGATTTATTTGACCTTGATGGCAACATGGATTTATTGATGATTTTAGGTACAGCAGAAATTATATATATATATAATATTTCTTGTATGTATGCATTTCGAGGCCGTGACTCATAATCATTATTATCAGCCTTGTTCCTCCCACTGGTGAGTATAGGCTTCCTACTTTTTATGCTATGCTTCCTCTAAGTCGCTTCCGGATCTTCCCTGCAATGGATGTAGGTCCTCTACCCATCCGGCTATTGGTTTATCTACAAACACTTTTATTTACATCACCTTGAAACCATTCAGTTATTGTTGGAGTAAACGGCTTATATTAATAAGATAATTTATTAAAAAATTTACGAGTGAGATGGCGTCACGTCACAGTGCACATTCACTCACGTAATTTACCGGCTACTGGTCACTTACATTCATTAGTTCCGTTCTCGCTCCTTTGATTTCCGTTGATTGGATCTGGTAATCAGGATTCACTGGGTTGCAAGCTTTTAATTTTGTTAACTGAAAACTGTGTTATCACAAAAGTTCTTTTTTTTTGTAATTTTATATAAACCTGAGAAATAAGTTTCTGTTGTTGTTAAATTAATGTTTTATTTTTTATATACCTACATATATTATACTTGCGTAGTTTTACGAATAAAATTATATGATGCTAGTATACCAATCTTCTACTATATATATTTTATATATAGTATTTTTTTACAACACCTCTCATTTAAAAAACAAACATTCTTAATTTAAACTTCAAACTTTATTTTCGTGCAGTACTTTAAATTTAAAAAAGGAATCAGATGACAGTGTCCACTGTCCACCCGCATGCGGCGTGTCGGCGGCGATTGCACGCGTTTTTTACGCTCGAATGGGCCTGAATTCGGACTGGATTCGTGGACCTACCACATAAAGGGCTTGCATTCGAATCAATTGGATAAACAAGCAGTTTGTTTACTGCAACTCGTGTACACTTTGTATAGTAAAAATATATTGATGCAAAATTAAGGTCAACATAGTGTAGTGTGCTGGGCGTGTTTATTTGTATAGATAAATCAATTAAGTATAAATTTACAAATGTTTGTGAAAGAAAAATGCAGTCTTGAGCAGGATTTGAACCTGCGTTACTGGA
Organism: Xylocampa areola; assembly: GCA_935421205.1. Classification (NCBI taxonomy): domain Eukaryota; kingdom Metazoa; phylum Arthropoda; class Insecta; order Lepidoptera; family Noctuidae; genus Xylocampa; species Xylocampa areola. The sequence continues at coordinate 11,067,792 of OW285218.1, read as the reverse complement.
TGAATACTCCAGGGGCTCTCCTCACGAAGTACTCTTCCACAACCACAGGTTCAAATCGCGACCGTATTTTTGTTCCACTAGTTAAAATTTTAGAGGTCAATGTGTTAATGCTTTTATAAATTATGTACTTTTATACCTAGCTATGTTTTAACAGTAGCTACCTAAAAGCAATAAATTCAGCTGCACGTACGGCCAAGTTCAATAAATTCAATTACGTAAATAAATTGGCAAACCCCATGTTATCCATACGCATCTTACAAATAAATCGAATCTCATTTCTAAAGAAGGTTTTCAATAAAATATTCAGTATTATAATTTACGATCAACATTTGCAAAGTATGTTTGAATGTGTGACGTGTTTGCACAAATAGTACTGTGCTGTTGCTTAAAGATCAAAGAAATCCATTAGGAAGTGTAATATTACGAATGCAAATAGTCTTCAACATTCATTGCGTTATTCAAAGACTTCAAATACACTCATATCTATCAAAATATTTACAATCGTTAACTGAGACATCACACAGGTACTTGCGAGGGGCGAATGTATTCAGGAACAAGAGTATCGCGAACAAACTTTGCTTACACTAGTAAAATACCCAAATGAACGTTTCAATTAGAAAATGCATCAAAATAAACCGCCCGTCGCGCTTCCTGAGCCTAGTCCGAGGGGATCCACCCTAAAGAAAAGGTCATTGACCCTTCACCCGACTCGCACTCATGTTACGTTCATTAGAAATTCTTCCAGCCATCCCTCTCACACATACTACAATATTATATAGCCTTCTCGCTCCACCACTAAATAAATAATGCCGAAAATTCATGTGTTTTCCAGAGTAAGTGCAATGTGATATTACTATTGGATAAATTAATTGAAAGTATGATATTCATGTCTTTGGTAATTGATATAGACGTTATCGAAACCCGAGACTATAGATATTACCATCGTCCACGATTATTACCATAATTATCATGGTTAATGTGTTTTATCCCTCTGTTTTACTATAGCCTTAATAAACTCAGGATCTAATTTTCCGAAGAGCTTTGGGGTGGACTGTGATGACCAGTTATTGCGGGAAAGTAGATACAATTGGTGGTGTGAGCGATCAGCTTCTGAATCCGTGTGTCAGAGTGTCGGGTTCGATTACTGCACGTTATAACTGTTGGTGTGGCATAGGGATAATTTATCCTTAACTTAAGTTTCATATCAGATTTATTTATTTAATTTTATTATACCTGCAATACAGGATAACTTTCAAGCTAATGACTAAAAGGAGAAGTTATAAAGTAATAAATAAAACAAAATAAAAATCTATATACACTCTATTTGAAAATACGGAATTGTATAGAGCCATTAACTCATTATTTCTTGATTTCATACAAGCAATTCAGGGCACGAAAAAAATATGAAATTAAGGCAACGTATAATATAACTGTGAATTATAAGTATTCAGAAATTTCTACCACCATTACCATACAATTAGCTTCAACCTAATACGTGGAGTAATTGTTACCGCGAAGTGGACGTCAAAACTTTCTTTAGTGATGTGAAATAACCTAGTTTTGGTCTCAGAGTTTATCGAACTTCTAATATACCTGATGTAGTTTATATGGCAATTTAGAAATTTAATTCCGTATTAGAATTTGTGTAATTGATTTTTGTAAACTAATTAAGGTAGGAGAAAAGGTGTAACGATTTGATACTTGACAACTTGAGCTCTAGTTTTTTTTTTATGGTATCGGAGCCAAACAGACAGACGGATCGCTTGATGGTAATGGTGTTTTTAAAAAGGTTTACACTCTTTTATTAACCGACTTCCAAAAAAGAGGAGGTTATCAATTCGGTTGTATTTTTTTTTTAATGTTTTTGAAGATCGTATTGATCCTGAAATACCGCAGGCGACAGTTTATTCTACAGTTTTGTTGTGCGAGGCAAAAAGTTTCTAGAGAAACGCACAGTTGTGGACTGCAAACCATCTAAATGATGGGGATGAAACTTCTGTCGCGTAGAACGATGGTGGCAGGGATCAGTCCAAACAATTCCTCGAAGCACTCTCCATAGTATAGGTGATAGAAGATGCATTTTCCTGTCTTCAATAAAAAATATTTTTCATTTTATTTTTCTACAAAAATATAGTCCTCGATGGAGCAGTAAAGAACAGAGACTGGACACAGAGCTATGAAATTGCCGTCCATTTCCGTCTAACCAGCTAATATAAACAGCACCAGATTTTACAGTACTCCTAGGTAATACACTAACAATCTGGCCGCCGCCGAACTACAGTAAACTCATAAAATATCCAAACTAAACGGCCTAACAAAGCAACATCCAACCATTCGCCTATAGATAAACACACCTAACATTTTACGGCCGATTTTACACCTTTGTTTACGGTTATGGACATCGGTTAATGTATCGATATAATACGTTGTCGATATCGATATTAATACCCGACCTATATAGATATTTATGTGCGCCTTGATTTATGCTGTACACAAGGGAGCGAATTATTAGTATGTATGTGAATATTTTGGTAATTAAAGTTTTTTTAGGTCAACAAGCTCAGTCTACCAATGCTACGATTTTTTAGGTATTATATTTAAAACGATTTTGGTTTAAATGTCGAGTGTATGGGGTATGTACCAAATTTAACTTGGATTGTAGTAGGTAGTTCAATTTGGAAAATAAGGGGTTTAATAAACGTGAATGTTCGATAATTAAGTAAATAATCTATTGTTTTTATTATTTCGTATTTATTCGTATATAATTATCAAGACTCAAGAGTCAAAAGTTTTCATACAATTTAATTGAATGCAAGACACTATGTTAAATAACAGTGGTCATGACCACTCGTCACTCTATAACCAATAGCGGACAGTAGAATATTGGATTTAGTAGTCACCAAATGGAACCGCGCCCTAAATGGTGCGGTACCTACAATAGGACTGACTAGTAACCATTACATAATATGCTGAAAATATTATCTTATAGACGCTCTTAAAGTAATTAACAACAACAACAAACAATAAGAGAAGGTAAAATACTAAAAACGCGCCCCAAGTGGTACACTTTAATAAGATTGACTGTGACTTGCGTCCATGATTGGAGTGGTCCAGAGACACGTATACAATGACACGACATTACTGAAGGTATACAGCCTGCATTATGTACTAGACATTTAATTAATTAAAACAGATTTCTTACAAATACTAACTACTCACTACTACTGAAAAAAAAAGGTATACCAGAGATACCACACGGTACTGACGGATGGTGAAGTAGTAGGAACCCGTTTAACCAATGCAAAACGCGCTCCAAGTGGTACGCCGTAACAACACTGGCTGTGACTTGCGTCCTTGATCGGAGAAGCGGAAAATTAAGGCCAGGTGGACTTCAGCGACCCGCATGCAACAGAATGGCTTTCTTGACGGCAAACTGTCAGCATTATTTACTAGACATTTTATAATTTAAAACGGATTTCTTACGAATACTTACTGCTAACTTCTACTCAATGAAGCAAAGGTACACCAAGGATACCACACAGCACTTTACCCAATAACGGACGATAAAATATAGGAACCCGTTTTCCCACTGAAAACGCGCCCCAAGTGGTACGCTATAACAAGACTGACTGTGACTTGCGTCCGTGATCGGAGGAGCGGAAAATTAAAGCCAGGCGGACGTCAGTGACCCGCATGCAACGACACGGCTTTCTTGCATTGTAACCAGATTGATAGCGCTTCCTTACGGGATAATGTACTTCGGATACGATTTTCTTGCGGTTATAATGTTTTAGATTCTTTGTGAGTATTTGTGGAGGGTTGGGTTTTGCGGTTTTGTGGATTTAATTGGTGTCAGTAGAATGAAAATTATTATTGTTGGTAATTTTAGTAGCAATTATTGATTAGAAAAAGTTTGCTACAGTAATTATGGGAAATAATATTGTTTGATTTTTGCATTTTGTTTTTAAATGCGACAATTACATAACAATTTTCGCACTTTGCTTTGTTTATCGAAAGCACTCTAATATGACATTAATTAGAGTTTTCAATACTCCGATAGCTGGCACAAATGAATTTACTAATTATCATGCAGTTAAATAGATTACTCTGATTACCATATCGCTTGGGTATTAAATAATGTATGCAATTAAGTGCCCTACTTTCTATTGGACTTGATTAGGCTACTTCTTATTAAGTTTGTTTACGTTTACGCAGAAGCCTGTTGGTTTGACCGCTGAACTTGCAAATCAAAAGTCGCAAGTTCGAACTTAAGGTATGCAATTTAATAACAGCTGGACAAAATGTAGGTGTACCTACAACAGTACCTTCTCTGTCTTCCCTTCGGGGAATACAACTGTGAGGCTGTGTTATATTGTAGCCTCACAATTCACAATTTTTATGTTGCAGGTACAGTCACGAGCACAAATATATATATATATGCACTTTTTAATTAAATTCCATATAAATAGTTATCTGAGTAATATAGTCATATTAATGTATGTCTATATGTCGAAGGAATGGTTCTTCTATCTATGTTACATACCTAATTATCTTGTAATACACGCTAGAGATATTGTCGGTGAGTTTTATTTTGTTTACATGTTTGTACTAGTGGTGGTACCAATTTAGTTATTATAAAAAGAATTTATCGATAAATTTGTAAAGAAATTATCTACTGCCAATGATTTCAAAAGAAAGGATACGCCCATCTAAACATTTTACAGAAAACTTCTTCATACAAGCAAAAGTAGCACCATCTGTCATAACTCATGCAAACTACGTGAGCCGTAGGTTTCATAGGTCGATGACTAAACCTTGTACGTGCGTACATGAATTTTTTATCACAATTTAATAATGGTCAATATTTTTATACACACATCAGTCATAAACTGAACTGAGTTTTTACCCGACTGCGCTATAAGGAGGGTTATAATTTTTTCGGGTGTATGTATGTATATTTCTTTGGCACGCTCTGTTGCCTAAACGGGTTGATGAATGTTAGCTTGAGGTGTCGCTAGATTATATTAGTTTCTTAAACTATAATTTATTGATTGATAATAATACATGTCACAAAAAAACGTATGTAAAACAAATTAATATCAATCAGCTCTATTTGAAATTGTAAACAATATTGTTATAATAATTAAGTATTAACATATTAGGTACTTACTAAAATGACTAACACTAAGTTCTTAAGACAAAAATAAAATAAATAAAAAATGACGTTCTTTCAACGTTACTTCGCGCGCGGCCGGCCACACAATGGCCGCCATTATGGACTTCGGTAGTAAAATAATGATACCTTTAAAATGTGATAATTTAATAATGTAATAGGAACACAAGTAATCTAGGGTTATTTATCGATTATACGATATCCCATGTTCCTTTTTAATCTTTGTATCGTAATTTTTGCAGCCTTTTACCACGCAACTAGGCATATTTATGACAAACAAATACTCGTTCTCTCCTGCGAGCGGTCCACTGTCGACTGAGTTGCGTTGGCCCTAAAATTTAATTTTAGGGCCAACGCGTTGGTGCCATTTAGTTTCGCGGTCGGCCGGGTCCTTACGCTAGTAATATATATGTCAATGTCTACTGCAGAAAAAGTACCTACAAAACTCAACATAAAAATGCAAATTCAAATGCACCCACTTGGGCGAGCATCAAGCCATTATGTATTCATAGGACTATCCGTATGCGATTATCTAATTATTATGTCATAACATTACATGTTACGACCAGCATGGCAGGCAACGTGTGCGCCATTTCTCATGAACATCGTTGATTACTAATGTATGTGGGACTTTATAGTGTAGGCTAGATCCCCAAAGGGTGATGCCGGAAGGAAGTAGGTATCTAATTTGTCGTTGGAGTTAGTGGAATTACAGACAGCGTAATTAATTATCCTACTAATTTCATATTACAAATGTTTTATGTTTGTTACTCAATCATGCATAAACGGTAGAACAGATATCAATAACATTTTGGACACAGAAAGACTACATCTTGGACTACCGCATAATTAGCCACTTATTTATTTATGATTAATAATACCTATTACTATTTTTCGTTATTGTAATTATGTTAGTTGTTTTGTTTGTGTGAGTTTTTTTATAAACTATGTACTTATATTACTGCTTGTTTGTGCGTGATTTTCTTTTTATGTGTTTGTGGGTGTGTATCTATGTGTATTTGTGTTTCTAAATAAATATTATAATTACTTTCTTTCTAATTATCATTGACCCTAAACTACATATGAAAGACAATTAAGGTAGCATCTTTTAGGGGTCAGATAGGCCCTTAACATGGAATCCCAACACGTGGCCCCTTTGTGGTGCAAAGCAGGCAACACAACTCTGGTGGGAGGCTTCGGCCGCGACTAGTTACCACCCACCGAATGCAGCCATGCCGTGAAGGGACCAAGTCGTGTTTTGGGATGTAATCCGGGGTAACCGTTGTGGGAGACGGGTCTGGGTAGTTGCATCAATTCTCCAACTATTGTTCTCCCCAAATCTGTCCACTCTACTTAGAGAGAATAGATTTCTTCTGGATCTAAGTGCTCCATCCTCGGCCACACCGTCGCTGACCATCAAGCGAGTTGGTGGACAAACATAGATACAAATTTGACAAAAAAAAAAAACTATTTTCGACAATATCACATAGGGCTGGTCTTTTTATCCCGCCTGCTTTTTCGTTGCGTGTAGCGAACACGCATTATCTACTAAAGTATTACATTGAAATGGTGTTTGAGAAGATACTGTAAATTTAGGCCACGATGATGGACATCTACCTTAATTAAAAAAACCATGGATGCCCATATACGTTTGATTGAAAGTCGAAACACATTGCCAGCTGGCCTTTACATACTATTGGAGGAGACATGTGTCACGAAAGTTGTCAACGAAGTCCCTGACACATGTCTTGTCATAGTACCTATTGCGTCCTTTGGTGGCAATGCTACTAGTACAGTCAGCGACAAGATTCGATGAAAACTGCACCGATTGTAGTAGTGTAGATTATTGGAATATAATATAATATATATATTTTGCTATTTCTGTATTTTTATGATAGTTTTTGAGCTAATACATTTTGTTAATTTCGATATGTTCAGCGACTTCTGTCTGTGTCTAACCGTACTAAGTACAAGTAATAGCTTCGATAAGTGGAGTACGAATTAAAATGAAGTGATAAAAAACATGTTAAAAATGTCGTAGACGTTAGAATCTGGACTTCCATAAAAACGTTTATTATTAGCGATCGAAGTGTCTTGAGCACGATTTTAACCTACGTCCCCTGGATAAATACTCCATGCACTTAACCAACAAAGCGATTATTAATATACAACGAGTTCTGAAATAATCCAACTTAAAATTTAAAATAATACAATATAATTAGGCCTCAAAGAGTTCATAAAACAAAAATATTAAGCATTAAATTTTTGGCAAGCAACAGCCATATTAACAAGTATCGCGTAAGTTTTCAAATCACTACAGATCTAAGCACATAATCTAGTTTTAACTCTAAATGTTGCAGTAGGATCTTCGATTCTCGCAGCAGACACTACAGTCGTAATAATTTATTTATAGCATCTATATAAAGGATTCTTGAGAGCACTTCGCAAGGAACAGATAAACAAAAAGTTTTACATGCATATTAAAGTTAATAGCAATTGTAACGAGTTTCTTTCTTGACATCGAAGAAAATAAACTGGTAGCTGGTAACGTGTTATGTGAATGGTGAAGTCTCTCCTGTGAGACACGTTACGTACCTGAAACAAACAGAATTGAATTAAAATTAACAATAACAGTATAACAATATTGGTAAAATGATAACTTTAAGCGAATCGCGATCGAAGTAAGATTTGCTTTTGAGAAACTTTTGTTTTTTGTTATAAAGTAGACGATCCACATACACAAATTGTGATCGTTTCAAACGGATTTGTACGACAAAAAGGTTGGAAATCAGGGTATTTGTTTGTCTGCACTAGAAATATAAATAACCACAAAAACCCACGAGGTGAAAACCTAACGCACGGTGTTGCCACACACAAATACTTTTAAAAAGAAAAAAGCGCAGATTCAATTTTTCTAGACTAAAAACGCGGACTCGTAACATATAACATCGAAAGGGAAGCCGGTGGAGGGGCTCTAACTCCTGTATGAATCCGTTGGAATGAATAAAAAATAGCTCTCACAAAGGGCGTACGGGTCAAAAGCGAGATACCTCCGAGTGTAATAAAGTCTCTCTTTTGCAGGGAGCCAGCGTTTCAAATTAAAAAGTAATGTGGCTTTCGTCAATTGCAAAGGAGGATGTTTTTAAGGAACTTAATGTTTTGATATGAATACGCCCTATAGCACTCGCGCCACTCGATATTCCACAGTGAAGTTTGAACGGAACGGTACGGGAAAAAGCATCCGTCATTTTGGGGTTGCGGAAACTTTTGTTCACGTCAATTTATTTAAGAGCCGCGATGTTTCTTTGGTTGCTTCGTGTCTTTATCAAAATATGTGAATATCTAAACTAGCTCTTGCTGGTTACCAATATAACGAACAATATTCAAAGTAAACTTCTTTGCAAGAACTGAGCAAGACTTTTTCAACCAGCTTTTTAATCCATACGAATTTACAGCATAAAAATAAACACCAAGTTTAAGTTAATTAAACAAGCTCCTTCTAAAAAATATCACCAAAATAATTAGCTGAAAAGGTAAATCACGAGCGTTAACTGCAGTTTTTAAAAATGTCTTCGAGTTACCGCGCTAAATAGGAGTGAATTATGGCTGAATGCACAGTGAAACAAATAAGAGCAAAGTTGGGCACCGGACATTTTAAAATACAAGCGTCCCCAGGAAATATGGGTCTGAAAAAGTTTCAAGGATGTTCCTCAGCAGTTTAAAGTGTTCTAAAAGCAAACAAGTGTTTTCAGCTTTCTTTTAAAACAGCGGAGCGTTATATTACGCGGCACTTTTATGTTATCGAAAATAGTTTAGTCGAAGCTTTTTGTTTCACCAGCAACTGAATGAAATATAATTCGAAGGATGTTGTTCTTTCCCTATTGTTTAATTTTCCAGTTGCAAACAGGTTCAATTATTATTTTTTTATAATAAATTGAAACGTCCCTCTTTCTGTAGGTACCTACGTGTATTTAGACATCTGTTTCTATCAGTTGGGCTGCCTGTTTATTATCAAAAGCAATATTTATATTATTATTTAATTCTAGTCCCAATTATTTCACTTTGTAAATTATGATTTACTTTAAGTTTTATTAGGCTCGACTAAATATCATTTATTAGAATGAAAAATGTGTCCAAATACTAAGAAAATATCTCCATTACAATTATTTTCATTTCATAGACCACGCGTACAGAATGTACAAAAACACTCAAACGCTTCATTCACCTTGAAGGTCCTATACAATATTAACAGTCCAACATCTGGCAAATGTTCCAAAAAGTCATTAACATCAAAACGCAAGTCTCGCCGAACGCCATCGGTTATCAAGCTCAAGTTGTTTGCGAAGTTTGCCTTCCTTTGACAGCGGCTTTTCGTCTTCAACCGGCAGATCTGATGTAATCCGACCTATATTTCTAAGTCCCTATAGCTGCCCAGAATTACGGTTATAATCGAGATAGTTGGAGACTAAGTTTCTATCGATATGTAGGACCTAACTTATGTGCCAAAGGTCTGAATGAAGTTATGAACATACATGGATGTTGTGACCGTAGGCAGAAGTAAGGTCACTGATTTTTACGATATTTCATGGACGAAAACAAATAAAGTTATACTCTAAACGTTTCCTTTTGTTTTAGTTCAGTTGCGAACTTATCACGATATCATAAACTAAAATAAATAATATGATCCCTTTGAATTAGAAACACTTAATTCTTATATCAGAACTATCGTCACAGAATTCTTCGTTTAATTAAATCAAAGCCTGACCTTGTATAAAACATTTTGTTGTTCAGAAATTCGACCATTTTAGTCTTCTTTGATTGACTTAACACTCCAGTAAGTAATTAGTCAAAGTAAATTATTCGTTTGATCAATACTTAGAAACAGGTCAGAATAATTAGCTATGAACACGGCTTTGAAATATTATACGAACAACACAATCCCTTAAGAAAATTATCATAATATTTTACAACAGCAAATTCTAAAATAGCTGGAGAAAGTTATATTTTTCTTATTAATATATTTTCGCTCTCCTTCAAGGTAGCCTGCATGTAACATAAACCTATTGAGCGACCGCAAAAGCAATTTATCCGAGCATTACTCCTCACAACAAGATCAAGTACCGGGGAACTTTATCAAAGATCTTTGTAAAGATTTCACCCTTAGTATTAAGTAGAACACCACAGCCTCCTTCAAACAGAAATAATGGGAAGAGATAACGACAGAGCTGGGCCATTACCCAATTGGGTAAACGGGGATTCCTTTCTTTTGTCCGAGTTTATCTCGTTCGCTGAAATATGATCTGCGGACGGAACTCTGATTGTCGCGGGACCATTCAATTTGGAGAAAAACTCTCTCGGCCTTCATTAAATAAAGGATATCGATATACTATGTCCTCCCACCATTTATAATGAAGTATAAACGCTAAAACTTACAAGTGACTACAATATATATTTCACGTGACGAGCTCTTACAAAACTTACTATATTCAATGACCTAAATAGAAAAATAAACTTATTACTTGGTCAAGACATTTATTGCCAGTTTGTATTGCGGTATGTACTTTTACATAAACACGCGCGTGGGACATGACGCAAACAAGATACGAACTTCTTTATTAAAATTTATGAGTTCTATCAGACACCGAAAGTTTTTCAAGCCTACTTGTATTATGTATAGGAAAGCGGTAACCGTTTTGTTTCTTACTTTCCTGTACATAAATAATGGTACGGTTTTTTTTTGTTCTATACAACATGAATGTGAAATATTTTTACAAACTTTTTTTTTTGCTACAATTGAAATACAGAATTTTTTTAGCTCGCTTTTGTACATTTTTGGAATACATGAAATACCGTACACTATTGTTAAAATATATACAAATACTGCGTCAACTGATTTTTTACCAATAACAATAATACCAACTAGATTTCGCTTTTCCATTTTAAATTATTAACTGTTATGACACACTACACGGAAAAATGAATGCAACACATAGAAAACCATGGAAATTTTCTCTAATATCTATCAGATCTTTCTAGATTCGCTTTCATATAACAACAGGCGATATGCATCTAACAATAGCCATTCCATAGAAATAGGGATACTAATACAAGTGTCATATAGATGCCTTCACGAAGTACCGAGCACCCCAACATCGGTAAACCGGTAAAGGAAAGTAGAGGAATTCTTAGCGTAGCCGAAGACAGAGAGGGGGCGAATGAAATTCCAGTCCAAACTATGCGTAAATTGAGGCCTAATTGCAATTCCTATTGGGATCTAGGCCTCGATTGCAGGCCCGATGAATAGACGAGCCCATATGAGTGCGGCTGCAAATATCACGAAGATATTGGTTTTTGGCGTACTTTAATATGTATTCTGGCGCTTTCGTTATTTGCCGTTCGGTGATCTTTATTTTTGTAGGAACAGTGTTATTTCACTATATTTTGAGATACGAGATATCGAAAAAAAAAAAAACTCATTAAAAAGCCATGTATAATACAGTTATAATATAGCAATGCAGTGAGAAACGAAGAGGTTGAATTAGGTACACTATAACATCATAAAAAATTGCATAATTCTAGAGCATTCGGAATATAATGCTGAAACCGACTTATGTATATATTTTGACACCTGCATTCTCCATAAGAATAGGCAGACGTTTACACAGTAGCACGCCATATTTCACTAATGCTTTATAGTAATAGGTGATGAGCCGGCCATCTGCCGGGTACAATTCCAAATTCTGGGCTGCTACTGAACAAATTCCAAAACACTTTGCCCGACACAAGAATCGAACCCAGAATTCCTTTCAGGATAATGTCAATTTAAATGATTAAATGGTTAATTATTATACGAAAATATGTATCTAAAGAAAAAATAAAAATACCATTAGCACTTCATTTGAAATTGGGATGAGACTGTGAGGCACGCTGGGCACACCTTGATCCGCGCCAAATGAATCTTTAATAAGGCCAGTTTCACGCGAATATAACCTTATATAACTTTTCATCTTCACTAATAATAAATTTATAACAGCTATATCCATATTTTTTTAGTTCTCCCCAAAAGGTTTTTCTGTTTTCGGTGTTTTATTCAAATCATGGATGTTTTTATGATCTTGAAAGGGAAATTTCTTTTTGAATCAGTTGATATTATTTAAATACTGGCAACACCATCATTTGGGCACGGGCTATTAAAAAAAAACTGCTTACCGTGCATATTAATAGGAGACATAGTATTTCACATAAAAAGCCTCTATCTAAAACAACATCTATTTGAAGATTTACTCAAAAATCAAAATGATAAACAAAAATAATTCTATAACGATAAATCTTTGAAAAGCATTACTGCATGCTTAGTGAACTCTAAAGTTATTATATTAAATGGAAAAATAATACGGTCGCGAATAAGATTCGAACCTGCGCCTCCCGGATGAATACTCCAGGCGCTCTGACCACTAAGCCATGTCGACCCATCCTGTTCGCGACCGTATTCTTTTTCCATTTAATATAATAATTCTATCACCTTAAAAAAATGCTTTACTTAATAAAATCTAACTAAAATTTGTCAAAGAAAATAAGTAAGAGTAAGTAGTTAAGTACAGCCATAAAACCGCTTCACAGACCCAAGTCTCCATATAAATCTCATCGTTCGACTTAACACAATGAATCGTATACAAAGTATATATTAAACGGGTATAGGCAGGGCACGTCGCCGGAAGGTGGGCGTTATAATTTTCGGCATATCCGGCATTTACCGCGATTAATGTGTTAGGAAATACGGTTAAGATGAATAACATAGTACCTACAATAGGTGCTGCAACCCGGTTATATTTTACGGGTAGGCAGTATCAAATTGTACCGTTATAAAGCCTTTGTTGACACTCAATGGACTTTTGTCATTGATTGGGGTTGGAATTAATGACGGTTCTATTTTATTTACTGTATCATATGTAGGGAATACTTTAATTTAGATAATACTTGAAAACGTTCACACGTTTACGTTATTATTGGTGTAAATTCAAATATTGTCAATGAGTGTTTCTCGCAGAATGAGGGGCTAGTGGTTAAGTCACAGCCGGAGAGGTCGATTGAGGTTAAGCTGCACTTACCGCGGTCGCTTTGTGGGTGGGTGGCCATAATTTCATTTCGACACCCCTTGTGCCTTGGAGAGCACGTTCAGCCGTCGGTTCCGGTTGCCAAATTAAGATTTATGACAGCCGATACGGGTAGTCCGAAGCCTAAAAATCTGACAATCAGTCATACCAGGAGATATCGTGTTAACCAGTAACTGGGTTGCGAAGGTCAGACAGGCAGTCACTCCATGTAAAATAATGGTATTAAGCTGCATCCGGATTGACTGGAAGCCGACCCCAATGTAATTGGGACAAGGCTAGGTAGATTTTTGTTTCTCCCAGCACATAAAATCTCTGTAGTTTTATGTTCTTAAGTATTTGTTTTATCATCATAATACAAATTTTATTCTCTGCTTTTTACAGTAGCAGTTCCACTAGTGTGTAAATTGTTCCAAAATAACATGTGGATAACGTCGTGAGCGCAACATTATGTTATTATTATTTTCTAATTTTAATTTAGGAAATGATGTAACTGCTTGTTTCCCAAATTAAATAAATAAATATATCTATCCAGGAGTATGAGCATTAGCACCGCACTTTGCATTATTACGAGTACCAATTCGTTCGTAAGTAACTATTAATTGACTACAGTACTTTCACTAGCCAGACACTGTGAAATATCATAACAAATCTGAAACTATTTGAGATAGAGTCTCTTCGTAAAGACAGTAACGTGTGCGAAGAAAAACTACATTAAAAATATTTTAATCCCTTCACTATGAAATGAAGCTTAAGTAGGTGTAATGCTATTATTTTATCAAAGTTTTATTTTTGTAAGGAACTTTGAAAGATTGATATAGGCGTGACTTGGAGCGCTGCATTGTAACACTGAGGTAATAATTAAAGATTACTAATAAAGGGAATTTGAAAGAAAGCTGCGAGTACCTAATAGATACGATAACTCAGTTGGAAGACCGTTGCCACGGGACGATAAGTGTCGCGTACTTTTCAATGTTCTTTATAAAACAAAAAGAAATGTATAGACAAGCCTTAACATCAAAAACATTATACTAATGTTGTAGAGTAAAAATCTTCGAAAACAAATAGACACATCCACTTCCAAGAATGCACAGAACACGGCATGCACTATACCGAACAAGCCAAAAGGTAATTCCTTCCCCGTCAAACGTCGGCTAGTGAATCAATGATGGATAAAGCGAATTAAAGGAAATTGCTTACGGACATCGCGTGTGCCAGTAATGAAAACAGTTCACTGAAGAAACTAACGTATTCTTGAAACACACGATATTTTCACTTTGTTTACTGGGTAAAGTGCTCGTTAATGTAGTAGAACTATGGAGCAATTAAGTCAACAATATTCGTTTTTCGCTCAGGTATAATGTCAGCCGTTTAAATAAACATTATAGTAATAGATCATTGTATGTAGATAATAATGTAATTAACGACGTAAATCGACCTTTCATGATCGAAGTAAATCAGAATAACAATTATTGTTCACCGGTTACTACTCACATGCGTTTTTCGGGATTGTCCGACTAGTTTGTCATGACTAAGGGCTCCGTTCAAGGTCGAAACTAGTCGGGCAATCCCGAAAAATGCACGTGACATTATATTATATTTTCACCGGTTACTAAACCGGTGAACAATATAATAATTTATATTAATATCTCATTAATATGAATATGTCTCACAAAAGTTATTATACATTTTTTTTTTTTTATTTGATATGGGCAAACGTGCAGACTGGTCGCCTGATGGTAAGCGATTACCGCCACTCATGGAAATCCGCAACACCAGAGGAGTCACAAGTGCGTTGCCGGGCTTTTAAAAAGGAGTACGCTCTTTTATTGAAGGTTTGAAGGTCGTATTAACTATTAAACTTATTACCAAGAAAAATTGTGTATTAGTCATAAGATTATGCCTGTATTCCCGAAGGGTTCAGGATAGGCAAAGGTACATTACACCCACATTTTATTAATGTTGTTATAATTACAACGTAATAAGTGAACCTTTTGCCATCTTTGGATACATCTTCCGGGTTGCTAATAAGAATTAATTTCCAAACTGGAGAAATCCAACCTTGGATTCAAGGAGTTCAAGGAGTTCAGCCTCCAACCTTGAACCCCTATAAGGGTTGGTAGAGAACTGAGTCCGGTCAGCGACCATAATGATTTTCCACACATGGTAAAAAATAAGTAAGTCTAGTGGCGTAAACGCGCCCGCTAACCCGCAAGTTAGCGGGCGCGTTTACGCCACTAGACTAATGACACAGCCAGTATATAAGGACACACTATTATTAACGCTAGATAAAATCCTTTCAAATAAGCTCTAAAAATCTCACGGCTAACCAAAAAACCGCGTTCGGAAACAATATAAAAAGCTAGGACATTTATTAAAGAAAAACATGATGTCGCTCAATTTTCACGTTTTCGAGAATAGTCGCCATTGTCGTGTGCACTAAGTGGGCGCCTGCGATTAATGAAAAGCTGAGTTTAATACTTGATCAGAGCAAACTAACAAACAGAATACATAAGTAAACAACTTATAGTGGAAGACTTATTAACATCTTTGGAAGTTTTTGCTTGTAAAGTTATAAGATACATACATAACATCATGCATGTATTCAGAGATGTAGGTACACATTTGAAAAATCCACATTTCACCAATGCTGGTATTAAGTCACATGTTAAAAAGATAATTAAAAAGTGTAATGTCACACGTTGTTAAGATGTGATTAAAGAAGATCATAATTAGAAAATTATTTTCTAGTATCTTCGAAACCCAACATTTCACCAAAATATAGTAACCATTAAATACTATTTACAAAGAAACATTGAAAAAATAATAGACAAGAGCGGGGCTTAAATCTTCGAGGATTGAAAATTCAATAGATTTGAATACGACAACGTAGCTCAGTTGGTAGAGTGATGACACGGAACGTCAAAAGTCACGGATACAAGCCCCGTTCCTGTCTATTATTTTTTCAATGTTTCTTTGAAAAAATAGTATGTTATTCATATAGGCATTACATGGCCTCAACATGTATAAAAAACTATAATTATGTATAGTAACCATTATTCGTTTGAAAAATATTTTTCCCTAACTCGAACTCCTTTACAATAATATAGGTATTCGTATCTTTGAGCTCCCAGTTACTATAAACCCTCAATATTATACTACTAGCGATGAACAAACAGAATCAAAAATTAAATCTAATTCGCCTTCGAGAGTCATTAGCAATGCAGCTATTACGGTATTTTCAGTCTGTGGGGTCTGGCTTGCTACAGATTAATGTTTACATTTTTAAAGAATAAAGAAAAATAAGAAAAAACGAGGTGCGTTTTATTGTTATGGTAGAATAAAAAACTCGTTTCTATTGTTTATTGTTTGTAATGCTATGTTGCATGCGTTTTTTGGTGTGCTTTCATTGTTGGTTTTTAAGAAGCCGTAATATTTGGTTGAGTTTATTATATTTATGCTTATAAGTATAGGTATGTGCTTATAGAAGTGTGCTTCATTACGCTCCTTTAATAAATTAAATAGTTCGTGAGCAAAATTATATTAAATAAATAAGTAACTTCAACACGAAATGTCAGAAATTATACCCTGGATGGGTTCGTCCTTTGATTGCGAGGAAAATCAAAATCTCGCAAAAAAATATAAGAAATCTTGGGCCTTTTCCCTCGGGTGGTTTCATAGTAGCTCTAGAAAAGGTAGGAGACCTTTTTTCCTTTTCCCTCTTGACCTTTCAAAATATAAAATAGAACTGCTGCAGTTAATGCACCACATTTTTTTATGTAGACCTTGTATTTGTATGGTGGGTACGTTTAGAGACACAAATCTCACCCAGACCCGGGAATTACCGAAAAAGTAAGCAGAATTGAATGAAAAATTTTGGGGGCTGAGTTGCCCGTGTCCGTAGGATTCCATTTTAAGGGTTCCTTTCCGCTCAGCCACGTACAGAATTATACGTCATAATAATAAAAATCTATTGTGTCTGCTAATTAGCGAGCCAACAGCTTAAAATTGAATCCCTACACGTAGCCCCTGGGTGGTGTAAAATAGGCAACACAACTCCACTCTACTTAGAGTGAATAGATTTCTTCTGGATCTTCGTGCTCCATCCTCAACCACACCGTGGCTTACCATCAGGCAAGTTGGTGGCCAAGCGTAGATCCATTTTCGATAAAAAAAGAAGAAAATGTTCATCATTCTGGAAATATATAGGTAAAGATGCTGAGGCATTTAAATACATAACCACTTATCGTATCAGCGACTTCGTTCATATTTATGCTTGCCGGTAGATTTCAAGGCTTAATTTGGGCTGAAAAGTACAGTTTACATATTCTTACGCGTTGTTGAGTTCACAAGAGAGGCAAAATTTTCCTAAGTGCTCCAAGCAAATGTACCGACATAAATATACATTTTAATAGGCATGCGAAACGCGGTTAGCATACCAAAACTTCACGAAAAAGATTTACAGGAGTGTTTAGCTATATAGTTATACATTTTTGTGGAAAGAAAAATAAGGTCGTGAGCAGGATTCGAACCCGCGCCTCCCGGATAAATACTCTGCCAGGGTCATGAACACATTGACCCTGCCAGGAACCCGAGACTTCGGTAAAGGTGAGAGTAGGACCGTCTGGTTTTTAGTCAAACGGAGACCGACACAGCGTCCATGCTTGATTTTCCATACTCAAAAAAACGCACTCTGACCACTAAGCCATCTCGACCTCTAACCACTACGAATTCTACTTCCACATTTTAATACTTGTTTTGGTGACGTCATCGCTATCTATTCAGTCACTATACATTTAGCAATATGTTACAGATTTTAAGCGAATAAGCAGTAAAAGGAAAGTGTGAAACAAAAGTTCATTTAAATCATTGTAATCTGACCAATTATGAAGTTGTGGCTAGTGTAAGTTGATCTCTGTGGTGATTTAGTTTGCTTCGTGTGTGGGTTGAGTTTGGTTGGTCGTGGCTAATTACACTATTTCGCTAACATCGTCTGAGTTGAATTATTAGGTGGAAGTGTCACAAGTCGTGATATATAGGAGGGAGCGGGCCCTGAGATTACTTTGTATTGTTTGTAAGCCGACCACGCCAATGTCCTGTTACGTTGATCGTTAAAATGTAAGTTTGTGTGTGTTTTATTTTAGTTCTTAATTGAAGTCGAGGCGAATAGATTAGTGTTTAGTAATGTGGTTTTGTGAAAGCTGAAAGCAAATTAAATGCAAATTACGCGGTTTCGCTCGCGTCAATTAAGAATTTGACAATCAATTCAGGTTGTAATATTTTTTTTTTCTAAGTAAAAAGTTGAATAATAATAGACACGAGCAAGACCCGCGACCCTTGACGTACCGTGTCATGGCTCTTCCAACTGAACTATCGTATTATGCTAGCATCCATTAAATTTCATGTTCCCTTTTTGTCTTAAGGATACGCCTGGCATTCGTTTAAGATTAATAAAATATCTATATATTTATAATGTCTATTATTTTTCAATGTATTCCTTAGGAAATAAAAATGTATTTAGGCATTATATGGCCTTAACATGTTTAAAAATCATTTAAAATTCAGGTTGTTCTCTATTATATTTAGGAGGAAAAACCGTTAAATCGACACTCTAGACTCAAAAAATGTATTAAGTAGTTAAATTTAAAATTCAATCATGATTCGAAAGACACATGGCGCCATCTATTTTAATAAGAACGTTATTTATGTTTTCCTGGGGAACTGTACTTTTTTTCGGGATGAAAGGTACACAATGTCCGTTTCCTGACAACGTGTATGCAAAATTTCAGGATGATCGCTTCAGTGGTTTAGGCGTGAAAAGGTACAAACAAACTTACCTTCGCATTTATAATATTAGTTAGGATTATGATTTTAAGCACCTATCCTAGTTTTATTATTTAGTATTACTTGTTTTCAATTGAGTAGACTGACTAACTGACTGATCTAAAAGCGATAAGCGCGATTATTGAGTGTTAAAATTTAGTCTCGTGTGACGTCACTAGATTCCCTCAAAATATGTGTAGGTTTTATTTTCTGCTCAACTGACATAAAAACATATTAACACTTTTGTCTAACGCTTTTTGTCTTTTTAACTGCTGTTTAGTGGTCCCAGGTGCGACTGCTGAGCATGAGGTCGCGAGTTCGATTCCCGGATCGGGCAAACTGTTATTCAGTTTTTCTGTTAGGAAATTCTCAGTAGCCGCCCTTAGTTTGGAAATGTGCCTGGTAGATGGCAGTAGGCTCACTATACATGAGATACACATATATGGAATTTAATAATAGCATAAGTGAAATGTGGTTGTACTATAATGTACTCCTTTGCTTACCCCTTCGGGGAATACAGACGTGATATTATGTATGATAACACGCTCTTTATCTCTGAACGGTTATACAAATGTGTACTGTTGGACAGCCACATTTCACAGATGCTGTTGTTGAGTCCCATGTGATAGGTGGTGAGTAAATGGCTATCAAAAGACAATACCAACCTTAAGGCTGCTAATGAAGATTTCCTAACAGAAAAAATCCATAAAACTTTGCCCGTGTCTGAAACCCAACCCAGGACCTTACGCTCAACAACCGCGTTTGCGTACACTAGTCTAGTCTATCTAATATTGTATAGTATGTGTATTTATTAGTATACACAGCCCTCTCGCTTCACTTACCATACAAGGTTAACTTGGCGGCTTTACCCACAGTTCAACAAGCATTGCTATATTGCAATATGTATATAAAACGAACCGAACCGTTTATAATCGGGAAGTCTCGCAAGTGGCACCCGTCTACTGAACCGATGGTAATTAATTACACTTGCCATCTACATACACTTCCACGAACCATAAATTTATGCTTGAACTGCAAACAGGCTATATAATTATAATATAATAATAATAATAATATTCCACAACTATCACACAACGCCGTCTAGTCTCAAGCTAAGCAGAGCTTGTGTTATGAGTACTAGACAACTGATAAACATACTTATATATTTCTAAATGCATACATATTATAGATAAATTACACCCAGACACAGAACAAATGATCGTGCTCATCACACAAACATTTGTCCTGAGTGGGAATCGAACCCACGACCTCCGGCATAGCAGTTAGGGCTACTAACCACTAGACCAACAGGACAGTCAAATACTTGCAAATTGTATATATAACTTATATATGTATATCCGCGGGATCAGCTCATGACTAAGGGCTCCGTTCGAGTTCGAAACTAGTCGGGCAAACCCGAAGAATGCAATTGAGTAATAACCGATGAACAATAATTAAAACAAATCTTTCCTCTTCATAATATTCGTATAGATTTCTAATACGCACAAGATTACATAGGATATATCCTATATTTCCATTTCGTTACCATCTTTATCCGCATAAAAGAAAAAGGTAAGTTTACCAAGTGCGTCGGCAAAATCAAAAATATTCTTGAAGTTAGTATTTAAGTGATGATTAAAAGCGTAGAGATGGAGGGAAAATCACGATTAGGTAACAGTTTACGATGGAGGGAAATCTGTTTTATTGCTAAAGTTGACTGTGACAAAGCACTCAGGCAATCACTTTGTAAAATTGCTTTGATTGGACAGGCAAACTTTTTGCTGTTTTACTAGTAAGTGCCTAATTATAAGAGTGTTATTTTAGATTAATCGTATAACATATTACTGTAGTACATAACGAAAGTATGTTCTCTCGCCCACTTATGTCCGAGGACCTCAGAGTAAATGCTTCTTCAGCAGTCCCCGACTGGTGCTGGACCGCCTTATTTTTAACTCGATATTTTAGCTTTTTGTCCATATTAAATTGTACATGTTTTGTAATTTTTAAACATACATATCCGGGCCCTACCAATAACCCTAAATACCCTTCTTCATTAGAAGACCTCGACTTTTGCTAAAGTATCTACATATATGTGTATAGATAACACCCATACATAAAAAGGTCGATCACATTTCCGCCTCGTTGGTCTAGTGGTCCCAAGCGCGACTGCTGAGCATGAGGTCTCGGGTTCGAGTCCCGGGTCGGGTAAGGTGTTATTGAGTTTTTCTGTTAGGATATTCTCAGTAACAGCCCAGAGTATGGAATAGTGCCTGGTAGACGGCAATAGGTTCACCGCCTATTACTTGGGAGTTAATAACAGCATTGGTGAAATGTGGGTGTACAACTGTGTATACCTCTGCATACCCTTTCAGGGAATACAGTCGTGATAACGTGTCTGTGTGTATGTACATTTCTGTAACACATAATTTTACAAGTATATGATATAAATTATGTAGCCGCCCTTTTCAGTAATCGAATTATAATAAAACGGAAATAAAAGATCGGTCGAGCAGATAGCGGCCTAACCGAATTGATTCAATGAATCCACCTGACAATGTCACTGACAGCCAAATGTCGGCCCAATGTCACATGCTGGACGAAAAGTAATGAATACGTGTTATTTATAGGCATGAAAGGTTTCAATTTAATTTAATTTAGACGACACTGTGGCGCAAGGGTCCTGGGGCTATATGGGCTTCTGGGCCACTAGTCGCGGATTCATACCCCTCACCGAACTGTTATTTATTTAGCATACAGATATATGCTCCGTGAAGTGATTCAAGTGATCGAAACAATAAGGCTTTACCAATTTCAAATTTTCGGCAATATTTTTTTATATTCACAATATAAATGGCATTGAATTGTTTCAGGCCTTGAAGGAATTACTACTGGAGTAGTTTTAGCGGGCGTACCCATCTCGCCACTGGCATATGATTCCCAATCAAACCTTTATACTTTTTCCTTGTATGGTTACAATGGTAGTACACGATTTTAAAAGTGTGCGATATTTAGTCAGAAACCGTCTCCCGTCTGGTCCTGGGGCTGATGATCATGATTCAGGGCCAGTAGGTTTATGAATGAACTTCATTAGCTCTAGAATGCATGTGCAAAATACATAATATGTCATAGCATGCAGCAATGGTATAGTATGAAAGCTGGACTGGCGAATCAAAGATCGCAGGTTCAAACCCAAGGCCATTGACTTTCCATGTTATTATAAATTTAGCATAACCAGAAGTCAATGTAGACTACAACTAAATTTTATTATTAATTAATTACGGAGATATTATTTAATTTTGTCTGAAACCTTTTTTATGGTCGCCTCTCCAAACAGCCAGTGTGGACAGTTAATTTAATTTATTTGCTCAGGTAGACAAGTATTTCGAAAAATATTGTTTGCCTAGGTAGAGTTGCTATGTAAGAGTTTATTACCAACTTGACAATTTTACATACACATTGGTAAGTCACTTTTTATATCTGATAATGTCTCTTGCTGATAAATTATATCAGTGACGATAATTTTAATTATTATTTGATTAAACGAAAAGAAGTATAGTTACAAAAGATATATTTATAATATTATAACTTTCGTAACTATACATTGTTTTTTAGATTTAGATTTACTACATAATGACACATTGGTACATCTTCTTATCGTGTGTTTGGTGAACAACCTAGTGTCAGAGTTTAAACCACCCGTAGATCCCTGACATGGCACCATCGCAAACATCTCTAAGGTATACTCGTTTCCTCACGATGTTTTCCTTCACCGTTATAAGCAAGTGATAACTAATTTATAATACGCACATGACTTCGAAAAAAGAGTGGTGAGTCCCTTAGATTTGAACTTGGAACCTTTGACTTGTCACAGTCCAACGGACATAGGTTTGAACCCATATCCTGTAGTTCAAGATATACTCGGCCAACACGACACATATTTCATAAAGGACAAAAAATTACTCTAAGCATAAAATGAACTCCAAAATATGATATTTCTTATTCCATAAACGGACAACAGATGGCGCTTGACGTTAATATAAAATTAATTGCGTCAACGAAGCAGAATTAAGGATTCTGAGTCAAAGTGGCATTTTAAATATGCTTCCTTTGCTTCCGGATGCTGCAGAGAATAATTAAAAAAATATTGTCATTCTGAAATCGAATTTTCCTTGCGTCCATTTTACACTTTATGTAGGAAAATTTCAATGATATAAATCTTTGAAATGCATTAACGCATGCATAGCGAACTCTGAAGTTATAAATGGTATATGTATAGTAATGTATAGTACCACAATTGTATATGTATAATATATATAGGTATTGCCTCACACTCCTTTAAAGTACCTACTATACGCTGCGTAGCGCGATTGTCGAGCATGGGTTCGATTCCCGACTCGGGCAGTTTTTTTTTCTGTGTGGAATTTCTCAGTAGCATTCCGTAGTTTGGTATTGTGCCCAGTAAATGGTAACAGGCTCACAACGTATTACATGGGACTCAATAACAGCATTGGTAAAATGTAGGTGTACAACTGTGTACACCTCTGCCTACCCCGGGGAATACAGGCGTGATGCTATAATGCTATGTATATATCTTGGAAGTTAATGTTTATGAAACGTATTTATATTTTACGCAACATGTTTCCGCATTATACATATTGATTCCATTTGGTTTGGTAGTGAAATTTTAATAAAACGAGAAAACAAAATGGACGAACGTTTTCAATAGAATTTTCCAATTTTTGACACAGGAAATGAAGATTCTGTTGCTAAATCTATATTGTATACAAATATAGTTGTTTGTTTATACTAATATCTGAATTTAAATGTATATTGGGAGAAATGGTAAATATTTACATTTGTTTGTTGAACAAATATATATGTTTTTTTTTCATCCGAATTGTTATTTATTGTTTTAGTTCAATAAATTTTGGAAGATTCAACGATTTCGTTAACTAGTCAAAGATATATATAGAACGATACTTTTATGAAGTACGTTGTATTATAAAATATCTGGTGAAATGTGAGTGTACAGCTGTGTATACCTTTACTTACTCCTTTGGGGATTACAGGCGTGGTTGTATGTATGTATGTATATTGTACGTATGTTGTATTTCACAATCACAGAGAAAATAATGATATAGCATATGGAAATAAATTAACTAAACAGTATTTATTTACTCTAAATTGTTCACTGTTCACTTCAAGTATCCTTGTGAATAAGTGTTTTTCATTGGAGTTCATTCTAAAAATTCATACGTGAGATACGAACCCACCCCATTTTTTACATTAACCATTAATTAAACATTAATTGTAAATACAGATAAAATCTTGAAAACGCATTAACGCATGCGTAGCGAATTCTAAAGTTATAAGTTTGTGCGGAAAGGTCAATACGTCAGCAGGATATGAACCTGCGCTTCCCAGATAAATACTCCAGTCTACTAACCTATCTCGAGGTGGAGATGGCATAACTGCATGCAAGTGCTCTCGCTCACCGGGACCAACCTAAATATTTTACACATACACAATAATATAAATAATAATAGCCGTATTTTACACATACATTACCCTTTACACATAAACAATAATATAAATAATAATAGCCGTATTTTTCACTCCACACATAATTCTAACTTTAAAATTGCTTACATTTAACCTTTAAAATGTTTTGATACAATTGAAATG
Organism: Xylocampa areola; assembly: GCA_935421205.1. NCBI lineage: Eukaryota > Metazoa > Arthropoda > Insecta > Lepidoptera > Noctuidae > Xylocampa > Xylocampa areola. The sequence continues at coordinate 11,043,000 of OW285218.1, read as the reverse complement.
ACCTAATTTCATAAACGAACTTTACAAAGAACTCGCCAATACAGACCTTATCTTCGCGAAGATAAAATTCTCAGACAGTCGCAATTATACTATCTTTAGAGACTAGACTGAATACCCCAATCGACTCTTTGATTAAGACCAATTCGTTACTGTCGACAAGGCCGCGTTCAGTATAATGACGATACAATCAGATGCGCGCATGTCAAATGAAAATGGACCTTGTGGCAAGTAAAATGTTTTAGGGCATGGATAAGTTGTTGGTTGACCTAACAAATCCGACTTTAATCACCTCAGTATGTGCAGAGGCTTAACGTTTTAAAGATGCGAAAAATTCTAGCTCGAGACCAATTTTAAACAGACGGACTGCCTTGCTGTCTGGTGCCTGCCTTCTAGCGACCCGCCCCGGCTTCGCACAGGTATAAATTAGAAAAAATTGTGAAGTTACATTATAATACAACAACAGTTGTTTTATTATAATGTGTAGTGATCGCGAAAACCTAAGATAGTATTGAGCGGACTTACGTTTAGCCCACGGCGACTTGGTTGCAAAATAGTCTTTTTTTTCTACTTACAAAAAACTTAATTAGGCTTTATGATATATATAAACCATCTGTGAAAAATTATCTAAAAATGGTTAAAACCGCCTCAAAATTCGTTGCGTGGTTTAGGAGGAGTTAGCGGATACACAGACAGACAGACAAAAATTCACGTCTGCATGCGTCAAGTAGGGAAATATATCGGATCGGGCAGTGTTCTTGAGTTTTTTGGTGAGGAAATTATCTGGAATTGTGGCCAGTAAATGGTAATAGGCTCACAACGTATTACATGGGACTCAGTAACACCTTTGGTGAAATGTAGGTGTACAACCGTGTACACCTCTGCCTACCCCTTCGGGGCGTATGCCAATATAACAATAAAACACAACATATGTTATACTTTCTTAAATAAGGTCCTAATTTATTACGTAATTTCCTTTTAAGGGGTCAATGAGGATTCCTTCAAGCCAACATTGAAATTTCTACAACAATTTTTTTTTTCTTACTGTTCGCCTAGCAGTTTTCATCTTGCTAGTATAATATTATTAAGAATGTACTATATTATTATTTAATTCAAATTAATAACAATCATAATTTTTATATCTCCTAAAGATGTTGTTTACCTTAGCTTGACTCACTTTTGCTCTATTTGCAATTTTAAGTAATACAATATTATGTCAAGGGCTTGATCCAATACAAGTTATTTCTATAACTTAGTGAGGGTTCCGGTTGTAACACCTCCTGTACCGTTATCTAACATCAAAGTGTAATCAGAATGTTTATATATTCTTTATTGTTAACATTGTTTATTGATAATAATAATAAATTGAAATTAATAATACTGTCATTATAAATAATTTGTTATTTCAATTTAATTCTTGGCTTAAGTGATTCTATTTGACTTATTTAATAACCGTTTCAAAGGAAGTTATCTATTATATTAGCTCCGTATATGAACAAACACTTTAAGCACATGCTTCATAGAGCACCAATAAATCGGTAGTATCATAGTGTACTCTACAATTTATTTCTATACGTGCCTAAATAAATATCATATAATATGTATAAATTGTAGAGTTTAATATCAGATAGAGGTCGTTATGTCGGCGTCTGCTAGACTTAGTTATCCAATTCCTTTGCAAGTCTTGCAATTGTAAACAGCCGATACATTTACACGCTCTTTTCGTGGTTCTATGTCACTTTAAAATACTATAATTGTTCCGTGCGGGAATCGAACCCGCGACACGACGAAGGTCTTACCACTACTGTCACCAAACAATTCGATTACAAACATACACAACTTGCCATTGGCACGGTGTTAGGTTAACTAATAGTTTAAAGCTATTACATAATTCCAAGGATCTAGGTTGCTTAATCTTTTTTTTACTTATTTGTATTTAAATGATATTCTTTACATTGTTATTTATTTTTTAAATAAAGTTTTATTCTGACAAGTATTTCACTTCAACAAGTACATTTTTAATAGCCAATACTTTAATTACTTCTTTTTGAATTCGCAATAATATAATTCAACATGAATACAATATCAAATGGAATGAGATATTTTTTCTACACAAATTAACTCAATACAGCAATATATAACAATACATTTTTATTTCAAGCTAGTTTACGCAAAATCAAGGTACCATATCCTTAAACATTATGACGAGGAAAATGTTATAAACCGTTTGACTTGCATTTCAGTGTTGCATTTGTGTGTGTGAACAACCAATGGGCTGAGATCTCGAAAGGATTTCAGAGATTAAGCACGTTGAATGCATCCTACAGAGGTATTCCCACACAAGACCCTTTTGAAGAAAAACTGGGTCGGCTTCCTCTGATCTTTTTTCTTTTATGCTGTGTAAAACTTGATTTCGTGTAAGCATTATAGTTTTACAACAATATTGCGGAAAAGAACCGCATCCATGATGCGAAGGGTGCGGGACAGTTACCTTAGGATAATTGCTGTTAAATTAGAAAGCCAGGATGGAGGCACTGGAATAGGCTTCATGTAATTAAATAATGCATTTCTCTGGTCTTCTTACTAACATAGATTAAGAATCTGTTATACTAACACAATATGGATCTTTGGTCTGAATTAAATAAATAAATAAAAATTAAATTAAACAAGTTATGATCATTCAATAGCCGAGATTCACAGATTCATTCATCAAGCAAAGATCTTACTATGTTATAACTACGAGATCTAACTTAGTCCAAAGTTTAGGTGCCGTCTTTGATCCAAAGATCTGTCCAAGACAGATGAGATCACAAGCAGCAAATCGAAACTAACTCCGACCAAAATGCACAATTACTACTCAAGCGCAAACTGCACAGCAAAACATTATTCATCTCGCCGCAATTTCTGAACAAGGATGGTTAAAATTCAAAGTCAAAACGCCACGAACAATACCGCCAAAAGCGTAAAACCAACCGCGACTTTTCAAAGGAGCCAGCGAACCATGCGAATTTACGGGAAACTCCAGGACAAAACCGGCTATGTCCTGGAGAGACAAATTCCCGCTTACACGCCGAATAATAACTGCCGACGACAATTCATGAAATTGCAGCGAATTTTGCTCCAATTGTACACACTGAAGAATGTTGGATGTTCCATTATAATTTCGTTAGTAACGCTCATCATCCCACCGTCCTTTATCATGGACTAGACAATTTGAAGTTAGTAATGTATACAATTAAGATTAATGTGTCCTAACACGTATAATGGCGTCAAAAACATTAGCCGTGAACAAACATGTTGTAAGCGAGTTCTAATCTACGCGAGGCAGGCCATGTTTTGTTAGGCAACGTCGCCCAGATAGTGCCCAGTCCCGTATTAAAATTAAATTTCGCGCAGCTGGCGGGGGTCAGCATTCGTCCATTATTGAAGAGAAAATGAAAGGCCAGCTCGACCTCCATCGAAAATACTAGTTCAGTTCGTATTATTGCTCATAAAATTTTGTATATTAATTTAGTTTCAACTCCCATGACGCATTATGCGCGGATGAGCTAAAATTCGCTCGTGAAGTAAACCGAAATGATATTGGAACAGAATAAAGAGTCTCCCTCTGAACTGGGAAACATCATTAGTTGTTAATTTCATTCTATAGTTACAGCCGACAGTTCTGACGCTCTTCCAACAAAGGGTGATAAATTGTGTATGCTGTAAGTAGGTAGCTTTGTTTCGACGTACCAGTGGGGGTCTATGAATGGAACAGGCTCACTCTTATCACTTTTAATTTGAACCGATGCCAAAAAAATAAGGAGGTCCTGGAAGCGCGGGCGGCGGAACAGTGCGACGGTGTGCGATTACTTAACTTTAGTGCGGCTGCGGACCGAATTACATGGAATGGCACCCAACGTGGGGCTCGGTATAAGCAAATTGTGAGAGAACGAAACGCCTTGAAATTGCAAATTCAAGCGGCTCCAGCGCGTTTTGTTCGAGTCGGTTCCCGCAATTCGCACACCTCCACAGTTCCTTACATTATTTAACGAAGTAGCCGCGGAAGGAGATTTCGCTGTGCGAGTTTTTGAACGACTCCAGAAAATTCATTTGTAATTCATACAAAATTCTTTGCACTTCGTTCCCTTACTTTATTACGCTTTAATATTTCACTTTTTCCCTATCTTCCGGCTGTTACGTATGTGCGACATAAAAACGTCACTCATTGTCTATTATCTGATCCAATTAAATTCAACAAAGAACAATCTAGGCGCTAATTTCCCGTACCGAGAAAAATGGTTGTTTCAGTTATTTTTTGCCATCGTATCTCGTCGAAAAGAGATTGCACAAACAAATGTGCGAATTAAGCATAAACGAGGCGCCATTTGTTCAGTAATTTCGGACTTTTAGTAAAAGGAAGTCGAGCCCATATTCGATATTTCGACTGGAGAAATAAATGTTCGTCTATAATTTTAACAAATTTCCTGCCCGATGTGGCATTATGTTTCGCGACAGAGCAATCTGGGTCGTGATTACGTAGGGAAAAAACGCTAAGAGGCTCCCTTCTGCGACGTTACATCTTAATGTGGCCACAATATACATAATGGCAAGATATTTAGACCACGAGTGTTCTTGACTACTATACATCAAACGAAGACATTACCACAAAACGCCGGTTAGATACCGACAGCATAAAATATTCCGAACGCAATGATATATTTGAGGGATATGGAAATAGGCGACGGCGGGGAGTCGGAATATGTATGCGGGTGTCCGTGACAAGAACAAAAGATTTTGAGATAACAACCGTTCGGATCTTTGGAGTGTAGGTAAAAGATCGGGAATCTCGGATTTAGAAAATACCAGAATAAATTTAAACTGCAGCTCGTATGGACCGAGGAAAATGTATTTATTTCACGAAATAAAGTTGATGGAAACTTAAGTACCTACCTATGTTATTTTTAACTACAACTATGAATCACATCATCAGAGACTTACAATTATTTTTTTAAAAACACCATGTTTATGTCTCAGTTAGCTTCTTTCTTGTGTTTTTTTTTTTTGGCATTTGTTCCGCTTTCTGGTGATATGCAAAAACTACTTCTTTGTGCAACAAGACAAATATTAATAATCACTGAAATTTTAATGATCAATCCTACACATTATAATAAAACGCAGGATGACTCCATTCTGCAAACACAAAAGATAAAGTGTAAATGTGACACGTCAGAAAAAAAAACCAATACTTTGACACGATTAAACAGGTTAAAAGTTGTCCTATTTAAAGATTTAATTATTTAAAATAGGGTATTATATTTTTGAGTTTATAGACTCAGCAATATTTCCTACTATTGATATTATCGATCGTCGTAAAATGGCCTTGACATCGACCGAACGTTGTTGGGAAAAGGCTAGGCAGAGAGAGGAATTGTCTGCTCTTACTTTTTAAAGCTTAAAAAAATATATTTTGATAGTTTGATATTACCTATAACACAACTTTTAGAAATTTTAACCTACTTTAGTTAACAATTGTACAAAAGATAGAGTTAACAGCATTTTCGAATTTTAACTAAAGTTTATCAATAACATTTTTTTTTAACGTCTAACTAGAATATTAGCACAAGTACAACATTCCATTGATTTTGATTTCACGTTCTATTAAATTTCGGATTCCTTTGAACAAAAATTTTAATGTTTACGTGCTTTAATTTTAAGCTAAGTATGTATGATCTCATATTTTAATGTATAACACCTTTAAATATCATGTTTTTCCACACATTAATAAATAAAAGAAAAGTTATATTCAAAACTAACATACACATCATCCAATATTAACAGAACACCCATAAATTCAATTACAATAATTATTAGAATTAATTAGGGTATCTTCATACAAAAATATTTTCCAACTTATATTCTTTTGTAACATTTTAATCAAATCTTAGTGTTGTGTGGCAGACGTAAATGTGTTACAGTAATTACTTGTATGCCAGTGGTTGGCAAGCTGGCGTGGCCAGCTGCCAGTAACGGCCTCACTAACAGCTTATCTTAGCCTTGCTACTTTATGTAGGCCTTGTCTGTTCTGGCTAGGTTTATTTTTATGTACATAGTTAGTTCAGACAGGCCTGTAAATGGTAATAGGGACTATGCATGTGCTTCAAATATAGGTCAATTTTTTATCTGTTACAATTCTATGGTGTAAAACCATGTCACGATTACTACCTATTTGATAATGAGTCAATACTGATTCTTGCTTAAATTTACAAAAAAATTAAGCATATTGTTAGAACCGTGGTGTTCAGCTTCGTACGTCCGTTGTCAGGTTGTCAGGTTCAGAGGAAAGTAGGCGTAGACGCAAAATGAATTCCTTTATTGTAATTACAATGAATACGTTTATTCTTGAAGAGTACAGAATATATATTAAAAATTAGTTAAAATTATTGTAAAGGAAAAAAATGAAGTCTCATGAGCGAACGAATTGAAGTAGATCAACCACGAACGAATATTTTTTGACGACGTTGTTGATTGGACGATGGGTGCACGCAGGAATGGTGTGACGTAGTATGTTTGGGTTCATTCGTATGTCGCATTGTTGTGTATAGATGGCGGTAACATGGGCCCGGCTTTGGAAGCAGCCGGTTCCAACAGGTCAGCAGGATGGCACGTTGTCAGCAGTATCAGTCGGCGGTATTGGTAGAGGACAGATCTTGGAGAAAGCTCTTCGTGTGATGCCCGATGAAGTCAGAAGATCAGCCACTCGTGAGATGCGATCAGTCCCGGGATAAATGCAAATTATTCTGCCCAACTTCCATTTGAGTGGTGGTAGATTGTCATCCTTTATTAGAACGAGTGTGTTGAGCGGGATGTCGCCTTGGTGTGTCTTCCACTTGGTTCGGGTTTGCAGCTCTGATACGTACTCTTTAGCCCACCGCTTCCATATGCTCTGCCTCATCTGCTCGATCAAATCGTAGCGTAGCAAGCGGTGACTAGGCGTGGCAGTGAGGTCTCTGCAGGCTGGAGCAGTCAGTGGCCGGCCGATGAGGAAATGAGCTGGGGTAAGGGGGCGAAGGTCATTCGGATCTGTGGACAGAGCTGTGAGAGGACGGGAGTTCAGGATGGCTTCAGTTTGTGCCAATACCGTGCTGAACTCCTCGTACGTAAGATTAGTACACCCTACTACGCGTCGCAGGTGGTGCTTACACGATTTAACTCCTGCTTCCCATAAACCGCCAAAATGAGGAGCGTACGGTGGAATAAAGCTGAATTTAATATTGTTATCGGTAGCGAAATTAACAATATCTTGACTATTACTTTCAAGGCATGATACTATTTCTTTTTCAGCCCCAACAAAATTCTTTCCATTATCCGAGATGATCTCGGCTGGTTTACCTCGTCGAGATATAAAACGTTTCAATGCTAGTATATAATCTTTCGTGGAAAGACTTGTGACTAATTCCAAGTGAATAGACCGTGTACATAAACAAATAAATAAACATATATAACCTTTAATGAGAGCAGCTCCCCTTCCTCTACGGCTCAAAATCATCACTGGCCCGGCGTAGTCAACACCGCACCGCATGAAAGGGAATCCAGGTTCTAGGCGTTCAGCCGGTAAGTTACCCATTAACGGCCGTAAAGTCTTCCCTTTAATGCGCGTGCAGGTGACACAATCACGTACGGTTTTCCTAGCTAAGTTTCGCCCTCCAAGAGGCCACCAAGACTCACGCACACATGCTAGCAGGAGCTGAGGTCCACCATGAAACAATTGTTTATGTTCATGCCTAAATAATAACATTGTCAATCTGTGTTGACTACACAATAGCACCGGATGTTTTTTATTGATATCAAAATGTGGTGAATTACTTAATCTTCCGCCGACGCGTATTAAATTAAACTTATCAAGGAAAACATTGAGACCGATAATTCTTTTATTTTTTATTACTGATCGGTTAATTAAGTGATTATATTCATCGTAAAATGATTGCTGTTGTGCGAGCCGTGCAAGCATTGTAAGTGAAGCGTCTAACTCTTCAATAGATAACGGACCGGTTTTGCGATGTTGTTTACTCGCTCGGGTGTTACCTATAAAACGTAGTACGTAGGCTGCCGCTCGCCGTAATCGATTGAATGAAGAGAATCTATTAAAGTCGATTAGACTTATTGTAATATTTGTATGACACACCATACTAACATTTTGATTCTTTAATTCGGGTAACTGACTGGGGTCAATCGTAATATTAGTTGAATAGTTAAACTTGCGTTCTTGTAAGAACTCTGGCCCGTGCCACCACATGTTATTACCTTTAAGTTCGTTTAATGTGAGACCTCTCGACACGATATCGGCCGGGTTATCCTTACCGCTTATATGTAACCAAACTGCATCACCGGTCAAATCGTTTATTTGCGATACACGATTTTGAACGAAAGTTTTTAAACTGTGAGGTGACATTCTGATCCAGCTCATGACAATGGTGGAGTCAGTCCAAAAGAATACCTTAGTGAACGTTAGTCTTAATGATTTAATAATTTTCCTGTATAAATGTGCGCCTAGTAAAGCTCCACATAACTCAAGACGCGGAATGGTGCAAACGGTTTTTACTGGTGCGACTTTACTTTTAGCACATAATAAATTTATTATTATGGATGAGTCATCGTTACAACTACGTACGTATGCGCAGGCGCCGTATGCGTCCTGTGACGCATCTGTAAAAATGTGTAACTCACGATTTTGTGTACATTCACTCATGACGTAACGGGGCACACGTAAGTTATGTAAACATGATAATGTTTGAATGAATCGAGCCCACATACAATTTAAATCATTTGGAATCTCATCATCCCAATCAATTTTACTTAGCCACAATTTTTGAAGCATTATTTTTGCTATAATTATGGTCGGAGATAAAAGACCTAATGGGTCATAGATTTGTGATATAATAGACATCATACTACGTTTGGTGACCTTTGACTTATTTTCTAAATTGGTGGTGAAGTGAAGTTCATCGGTATCGACTTGCCATCCTAAACCAAGTGTTTTATTTTGGCAATGTTCTCCGATCGCTAATTCTTTAGATATTTTAGTGTTTACGTCATGATTAAATGTCCATTTTCGTAAAGGTAAACAGGCCGATTTTAATACTTCTGAGGTTTTTTCGCATATGTTAGTTAAAACTAGAGGATCGTCTTCACCAGTGATCAAGTCGTCAACGAAGAAATCTTCGTTTATGACCCTAGCTATGACCTTATCTTCCGTTTCTTTTGCGAGTTGACGTAAACAACGCATGCTTAGGTACGGAGCCGACGCTGTTCCATACGTAACAGTGTTAAGTTGATAAATACCTAACTCGTCAGCTGTGTTTTCCCGCCATAAAATTAATTGTAGGTTGCGCTGATCGTGGTGTACTAGTATTTGTCTGTACATTTTCTCCACGTCGGCGCACGCCACGTACTTGTACTGACGAAACCGAAGTAAAATAGAGAATATATCATTTTGAAGAGGGGGTCCTATCATTTGTATATCGTTGAGTGACTTGGTTGACGTAGTTGTAGCACTAGCGTCAAACACTACTCTTAATTTTGTCGTCGCGCTTTGTTCTCGAAGCACCCCATGATGAGGTAGGAAGTAGTATGGCCATGTGTATGCACTAATAGGAGACATGTGCCCTAAACTAACGTATTCACGCATAAAATCGCGATACATCCTTTTGTATGATGGTGACCGATCCAACTTGCGTTCTAATGATAAAAAACGCGATTTGGCCTTCTCATACGAGTCACCAAGAGTATCAACCGACTCCTTAAATGGAATTCGTACCGAGAACCGCCCAGTACTATCCCGTTTAGTGGTGTTGTTAAATGACTCTTCACATTTACGTTCCTCATCAGTGAAGATAGCATTCGACCCTGCAACTTCTTCCAGTTCCCAGAATTTACGTAACTGTGTGTCTACGTTAGACTGTTGACTGAAATTACACTGAGACTTATTTACGCGTGAATTATTGGGAAAAATAGGACCTGAAATTAACCAGCCTAATTTTGATCTTTGTAGGTATGGTCCGTTTGATAATCGTATGCGTTCCTCGTCTAACAAGTCCCAGAATACGTCTGCACCTATCAGCAAATCGATTTCTGATGGTAAATAGAACAAAGGATCTGCAAGACATATATCGTCAGGAATGCGCAATGTTTTATGATTTATACGGTTCGATGGCAAGCTTGACGTAATGCATGGCAAGACAAAACACCTAAGTTGTTTAATGTAGTTATTTGTTTTTGATCGCATATTAATGTCGCATACTTGATTCGATTGTGAGACCGATTGTCCCACTCCCGATATATGTATAGTGGACTGTATAACTGTTACGTCTAAACGTTTACATAACTTTTCCGAAATAAAGCTATTTTGACTACCACTATCGACCAGCGCTCGGGCTGTATGATATTGGTTATTATTGTCCGAGACCTCGACTAGGGCAGTGGATAATAACACCTGCGGTAGCAGTAATAAAGACGACTTATCGATTAGTGGATTAGAATTCGCACGATTTGCGGAATTCAATGCACACGAAACGACTGAGACCGGTTTCTTATCAGCTGGCTGTGAATGATGCGCACTCGCTACTGACGTCCCCGCTACGGATTCATTGACATAGTTATCGTTATGTATTAAACTATTATGCTTTTTCTGACACTGCTTGCACGGCCCGTACATGCATTCAGCAATTGCATGACCCTGACGTAAACAATTACGACACAAATTCTTCTCATCACTTAATTTAATTCTGTCTGGAACTGACAAATTAAGAAACTTATAACATGCATATAATGCATGATTATCACCGCACATTACACATACCCTTGTTGATTTGTCGGATCTACAGTTATTATTACGTGTAGACACATAACTATGTGATTGATTTAATTGAGCGGTGGGGATTGTACGTTTTTTATTTTCATACAACGTATTGTTAGGTTTATAGTTTTGTTTGGGACAGGAATGATTACTGTTAATACTATCTAACATGTCCGCGCGATTACGTAAGAAATCTAACAAATCCTCCAGTTTTATTTTTCGTCGTTGAGAATCAGAAAAAATTGAACCTTTAAATTTCTCCCACTCGCGTTCCGTAGACGAGTCTAGTTTTGATACCACTATGTAAATTATTAAGGTATCCCAAGAGTCCGTGGGCTCGTCTAGGGATTTGAGTGCTCGTAGATTACGCAAAACGACATCGATTAATTTTCTGATTAACACTGAGGATTCCTTGCTAACAGATTGCGCAGTAAATAAAGATTTAACGTGATTATGGATTAAAAGACGATTATTGTGATACCTACTCTCCAATAACTCCCATGCGTGCGTGTAATTAGGGCCTGTGAAGTCTAATGCACTAATAACTTGAAGTGCTGAACCACTAAGAGAAGATTTTAAATAGTGAAACTTCTGAATCGCGTCTAAATCACTTCGTTTGTGAATCATAGATGAATATGAATTTTTAAACTCGAGCCAGTTATCATATGAACCGTCGAATAAAGGAAGTTTGATTTGGGGTAATTTAATTGAGATAGAATTAGTGTGGGTATGTGAACAACCTAAATCACTCTCTGTTCTAACTTTATTTGTATCGATCAAACATTTTGCAACAGACATTATATTAAAATATTGATCTTCAAAAGCTTCCCTATACTCAAGCTGTTTAACTAATTCGGTGTCGTCTAGTAATTGTTCAATTTTATCTTGAATTTTTGTGAAAGAGTTGAGTATAGTCGCCACCGATTCCATACGTAATGCAAGTTCTGCCTGCTGTTTTTCAGACAAAGAAACATTTTCAAATCTACTAACGTATTTTTCAAATAAAGTTAATCGACCCTTGAGGGTACCCCTTTGTTTTTTAAGACCACCTATATTCGTTGTATTACTACCAGCTTCACTATACTCCTCGTCACTCATCTTTAACGGTTTATGAAGAAACAAAGCAACTCACGGTTAGCACCACCAGCCAAAGCACACGTAGGAAGGCGGCAATATTAACGACCTTGCGTTCAAAACTGGAATATTACAACAAAAAAAGCACGGTATTAGCATCAATTCACAGAGGATGGGAGAAAATAAAAAAGGAACGTCTGGCCTGACCGTTACTTGCTGATCCAGGATGATGAGATCCGGCTCGAAGGACCAATGTTAGAACCGTGGTGTTCAGCTTCGTACGTCCGTTGTCAGGTTGTCAGGTTCAGAGGAAAGTAGGCGTAGACGCAAAATGAATTCCTTTATTGTAATTACAATGAATACGTTTATTCTTGAAGAGTACAGAATATATATTAAAAATTAGTTAAAATTATTGTAAAGGAAAAAAATGAAGTCTCATGAGCGAACGAATTGAAGTAGATCAACCACGAACGAATATTTTTTGACGACGTTGTTGATTGGACGATGGGTGCACGCAGGAATGGTGTGACGTAGTATGTTTGGGTTCATTCGTATGTCGCATTGTTGTGTATAGATGGCGGTAACACATATAATAACATAACATAGCATCACGCCTGCCTCCGAAAGGATAAGCAGCGGTGTACACACTTGTATGCCCATATTTCACCAATGCTGTTATTAAGTCCCATGTAATAGGTGGCGAGCCTATTGCCATCTACCGAGCAAAATTCGAAACTCTGGACTGCTACTGAGAATTTCCATTTCCTGACAGGAAATCCTCATAACACTTTGCCCGACCAGGATATCTAACCCAAGACATCATGCTCAGCAGTCGCGCTTAGGACCACTAAACCAACAAGGCAGTTAAAAAATAAAGATTACGGTTAATTGACAATTCTCTAATACAATTCTGTCTAAAGTTATAAAAATGTTAGTGGAAAGAAAAATGTGGTTGTGACCAAGATCGAACATGAGTCCCCCGGATAAATTCTCCACGCGCTCTAATAACTACGCCATCCTGCCTTCTTCTCTATATTCAGACTTCTTGTTGGAACAAGGACATTTGAATACGTCTTACGACGTGACATGACGTCATCGCCATTCTGTCTACCTATAACATCAACTATATATGTTAAAAATGTAAACTGCAGCAACGACTCATCCCAAAAAACACAAGGAAAAAGTCGAGAACAGTACTCAAGATAGTCAGACGTGTTTCAGCCCCAACTTCAAGGTTCTGCTAAATTATTCACACACAAGTAGGTGAAGCAAAAACTGAGACAAAGTGAGTCTCGAGGCGTTCATTACGTGCTCGCTACTGACACGCCCTCTGTGTGAGGAGTTTGCCTGAATTTTGACTAGCTAGGAGAGGTACCTACGTGGCTAGATTTTGTAGATATAGGAAATTGATGGAACTGTTCAGAATAAAACTGATGAAATGCCGATAAGTCTGTGATTTATTTATGTATTCGATAATTTATGAATGATTTAATGAGTTTTTGAGCCTCGGAGCGTACATTACTTCTTCGTTATTTACTGCTGATACATTCTCTTGTGAGGAGTTTGCTAGAATTTTGAGAAATATATTAGTAACATCTTTACGTTACTAATATATTTATAGGAATTAAACTGAATTCGGTCTAGTTATATTTATAAAGATCTATGATAGAAGTTACGGGGATTCAGATGGCTGAAATTCTGACAATGAGTTTTACCACGAGATATCGCGATAGTAACTGGGTTGTGGAGCCCAAAAAGGCAGTCACTCCATGTAAAATAGTGGTATTAAATTGCATACGAATAAATTGCAAGCTGATCCGAACCTAACGTACTTGGGAAAAGGCTAGGCAGAATACTTGTAGTTTTATACTTGAATAGCAATATATTTAAAAGTAACCTAAAGCGCAAGACGTAGGTACTTAACTAAGATAATTGGAAACCAACTGCATACAATGACAAAATTAACACATCCAGGACAACATGATAATAAATTCCACTAATAAGACTATAACAGACAAAATACAATAGAGTGTAACGTACTCTATGCTAATGTCACTTTCCACTCTCAATTTAAAAACAAACAGAAATCCAGGAAACCAGTACAAACAACGTCAAACACATTCAGGATTTCAAACGAAGATGTTTCTAGTCCATACAAGATTACACCCATGCAATCTCATTCAGCTTATCTGTATTGGATAAACCTAGTGTATTGTGCCCGGACTGTATTGAATGGATGTCTACATGTCTACTGTGTGCAGTCTGTAGTCAGTATCTGGTCTATGTCAGGCGTGTTCGGTCTTAGGACAGCTCGGTAGGCGTCAAATGGAACACTATAGAGGTGGTCATGCGTTCACAACGTATCAGTTTCAGATTGATTCGCTTTGTAAGCGAATCGAGCGCTGATAGCCGAAAACATCGGGTTACAAGCGGTTTCATAAAAAATAACACATTACTATTTTTGTTACAAAAATCTTAGCTTTTAGTCGAGTTGGTCCAAAGGTTTACTAATCCGCTTATTACAACACAAATTTACGGAAGAGGAAAAATATTATTGATATAATGGCCTTGAATTGCTAACATTAAGTCAGCAAGAGTGGTGTTGATCACTACTTTACTAGACTTTACTTTCTTCGCACAGCACACTATAGTACTTTAACACTATAGCAGTGGTCATACGTTCTCAATGTATTAACTTTGGATTGATTCACTTTGTGATCGAATTGAACGAATATTTTATATGGCTGCTTTGTTATTATTTTCTGAAAATTATAAATTTTGTTCGATTTGGACAGCTGTGGTTCCCCTTACATCAACTTACTTGTGACGTGATATCTATCACGCCTGTTGAAACCGTTTGGACACAAGACTCCATCAATCTTCTTAGTAAAACTATTATTCTTCTTCTCGTCTGGTTGATAAAAAACCTTGAATATAGTTGCTAAATTAGAGAAACTTCTTTTGACAAATAACAACACCAACACGTCGCCAAAAGAGAGGAGCCAGTCTAATCCCGCATCGATTTCAAAAAACAAACTCAACAGCAACAATACTGCCAATTCTTTCAACTACTCCCAGCAGTGGGTACATAAACAACTCTATATTTATAGTAACAAACATATGTGTATGGCACTGTGAATATTTCATACACAGAGACGTTGACGCCGTTGAATATCGAACGGCAGTTCTATATTCGATGTGGCAAATGCACTTGGTGTTTGTCTTTGAATATGTTGATATACGGCTATGGCAACTGGTTCATGCTTGCCTGGGTTCAAATAGTACAGTATGTTTGAACCTTAGAATAGAAGCAGGTCGATACTTGGACGAATTGCAGTATATCCATGGATTTGCTAAAAATCATTGACCTTGTTTCAAATGGTGTTATAGCTGGTAGGTCTGTTGGAGTTTGAAGCTTTTCTGGTGGCTGTTCGTGTCAAAGCTACTTACTCCTTTTTTCCTCCTCGAAGGTACGAGGAGGCACAGCGGATCTGTTAAACCGTTTTGCACTTTCCCCCAAATTTGAGCGAGGAAGCTGAGAAGTTTGAGAATATGTAGCGGAGCTGCAGCAAAACGTACTATTTCCACTAAGTCTGTGCGAGGAAGCGGTGTGCTATGAGTTCGGGGAAAACGCTAGTGCCGGTAGTACGAAGTAAACGGGGTGCGGGGTTTATTTACCGCCCTCGTTGCCCACATCCTTCGCACACATCCCGTCACAAACATCTCTCGCTCAAAGTCCTCGCTCTACTTAGATTTTTTGCACCATAGTAACACTGTTTAAAGCTAAGATAAAATAATGCACTGAATGTTTTTCCCTGTCACCGCTTCGCTTCACACAACTGTGGTGGTCGTAATGTCTCAATAGTTCTGCGTTTAGGTTGACAGTATAAACATTTGCCAAAAGAATGGACATAAAGTCACGCCTTTTTCTAATTGGGGTTGGCAGAAACTAATTACTGAAACGCCACCTGCTACGATCTTTACATATTACTCTTTTTGTTTCGTTCATACATTTGGTCATACACGCGCTGATTGTAAGTACTAAGCATCTGAGATTGTTGGAGAACATCCCCAATAAGGTCACTGTATATCCATCCTTCTAGGGCGTCCCCTTCCCTCATTTCCACATACACCTACTTCTTTATTTTCTTTATATTGGCCATATTACGGGCTGAGGGGTAAAAGAGTCGAAAATTATAGAGATGGATCATGCCTAAGAAATATGGGTCATCAGACCATAAGACCCGTGCAGGGAATTCAAGATTCAAACAGCAGAACGCCAAACTAACCCAGCACTCCAATCGATTTACTCAGCAAGCCAAGTAACAGTTGATAGATAGCCATAATTTGGGAACGAGGCCGATTTCCACTATATACGTATAAATAATGTTGCCATAATAAACCGCAGGATATTGGTAAATAACATGTTACTCTTTCAACGAATGGTTCTATTAAGTAGGTGTAATTATGGACTATTTACGATTTATATCCTGCAATTATAATGGTAGGTAATAAATATATCATGAACGTGTTAATTTGGTGGTTAGTGCAATTATGGGTATGCAGAAACAATTTAAGTTTATAACTATTGTTTTACATTACAACTTATTTTAATACGTTGCATGATTGTATGAATTTACTGGTTTTGGAGAGCTTTGTCTAAAAATGATTATAATTTTATTAAATTTCTATAATAAAACAACGCCTGCATAACGCTAAAGTAATAATTTAAAGAACTTTAGTTGCCAGGTTTCTTTTGAAATCAATAAGATCGTCATGTATCTTTGTATATAGACATGACATCATCCCCATACGACGTATGAAAAAGTAGATAAAGACAGCGTAAAGTGCAGGCAGAACACTGGAGTCCAAATCCAAGGCGTACAGGTTTAAAACCTATTCGGAGTCGGATTATATATTCAAAAATAATAATTAAATTAACAAACTTCCCTGTCCTATATTCATAAAGATTTAGCCTAAAATAGACCATTAAATAATTAGTCTAGTTAAATAATCAAGCGTCCAAATTAATGGAAAATTAAATTCAAATTCGTTTAACTAAATAATTCTAGGTTCCCTTTTACGTACGCTCTGTACAATAAAAACAAAACAGCACCAACAACAATTTACACAATACCAACATTCAAAAACTTCACAAAGATAAGATAAGATAGGAACTTCAAGACGTGCCCTAATTCAATAACAAACAGAGATATTTCCAGAATATTCTCTTTGAACTCTGACGTTACAAGAAAGGCTCCAAAAACCGGGCATCGTTTACTGAATGCAGCGTAATAAATTCATTTACGGCGTTCCAGCATATTTGTGCGAAATTAACCGGGTGCAATAAAGATTTGCTCGTAAAACTATTCGGACATAGCCAACTATTTGGATTAAGGCAGGCCCGACAAATTTATGCGGAATCTAAAGCTACTGGTGTTCAACTGCATATATTTTTACGTTCTACGCCAGTCTTCGTCTTTGAGCTTTCTAAATGCTTTAATTTCTCTCTCTAGTTTGTTTTCGGGCACCATATATATATAGTAGTTTAGTATATATAGTCTAACGTAAGCGAGTTTTCCAAAAGTTTAATATGCAGTTAAAATTCATGTTAAACAATGTGCAGTTTTGTTTGAAGTACAACAAACGCTTCTCAGTATTGCAAATATTTTATGTAAGTAAACGTTTACGTTTATCATGTAAGGGTCATATAGTTTTATATATTATTTTGAGCAATAATGATTCTTAGACCGGATAAATAACTACGGTTTTTGGTAGGCCTAAGTTTTTATTGAAAAAACTACTTGTAAAATTAAGTATAGATTTATGTTTTATCGTCACTGTCGGGTTCTGTACTTCTGTTGATTACTGTCAATTGAAGTATAAATTGCAAAAAAAAAATTGATACTTTAATAAAACATGTTTTTTGTTGGTTTCCAATGGCCGACTATCAAGACAATGTCATCAAACTATGATCGCGGTAACTTGACACCACGATATTCATATATATCAAATTGTTTAAAACTACCCGTTCCGTTGTATAAAAATCTATGTTTATAATCATTCATTTAAGGATTTAATATTCATCATATTTTATAACAAAAAACAAAGAGTAACAATTACTCCACAAAATCTCAGCTCTGAAGTAAAATTCCTCACATGTGACAATTAATCTTTCTTAATCCAAAGTTGGGAGCGGTTTATAGCCCGAAGCATGGTGTTACAGCCACATGGCAGGCTGCCAGAAGCCTGGTGCCAGCCAAGCATCCATAATATCGTCTACGGCCTGCCATATATCGGCCCCTAGCATTCTGGTAACAAATGGCACTGTGGCAGTCTTGGGCCGCGTCTTATGAATTTTGTTCTGTAAAATGGGTAGTTTACAAGATGTTTTGTTGTTTATTACTGTTGTTAGTGTTATTGTGAACGTTGCCTTTGTGATAGAAAGTTTATTGTTTTAGTTTTTTGTCAGGACAATTTAAAGGCCTAAACAGGAAAAAGCTGCTCTAGTGGGGATGACATAGATTCCAACATATAGTGCCAACTGTGAAGGTGTTTCATAAATGATGACGATGCACTTAACATCTTTTCTTATGTATCGAGCATTTTTTTCCATTTGTGAAAATCCATCATGGTCGCTCCGCCGAATTCCTACTACCTAAAACCAAACGGTCTTCTGTAAATCTTTACCGATGTCATTTACTACAATTCCTACAGGTTTCCTTCAAGCATTCACCACAACCATGATAATCTTCAAAATAAACATAACAATGTTTAGTTTTTAGAATACATTTATGTCATAACACAACATACGACCAACTTACCTTTAAAAAGCATTTGAGAAATAGAAATGGTGTTCTATCACCTTTAACAGTGCTTAGAATGCTAGAATCGAATTGAATTGAAATGCGAAAATAATTGAATATTGTGGTTCAAATCGGCAGGATGTCGTCACATTGGAGAGAGTAATGGAGTGGAATTATTCTGAAGTCGTTACTCCACCGTGAAGATTGATCTCAGCAAAGGGTGGTAGATATATTGAATGCTATGTTATATGGATATGTAGTTCTACGTTAGAAGAACATTCTACAAATTTCTTTTAAAAATTTTCGTTTTGTACATTAAGTTTGATCAAAGATGATGTTTTTGGGAGCCAAACATTTTGGGCGTAAGTTTAAAGAGACATGGGACTAAAACCATTCAGAGTTAAAGATATCGTAAAGGTACTAAATTCATACTAACTATATCCGAGACAAAATATAAAAATAAATCCAATGGTTATTAACCATTTGAAACAAAACCCGACAAACAGATCAGTAGAAGTTTCTATCGTATTTTTCTATACACATCTCAAAGTGATTATTAACAATATAACTACATAATTAATTATTGTTCAACGGTTATTACTCACGTGCATTCTTCGGGATTGCCCGACTACTTTCGAACTCGAACGGAGCCCTTAGTCATGAGCTGAGCTCGCGGCGATGCACGATGTCGCAAGTCAAACTAAAAACTAATTGAGTAAATAGTAAAACAAAATGGAAATTGCTGCATAATGAACTTTCTTTACATTTTTTCCAATAAATATTTTTCCGACACTTAAAATTTGATTATGAAAAGCTACTAAATATTTAGAGAATATACTTTAATTAATGGAATTCACATAATAATAATAAACTTCGCTAATCAAGTGTTTATTGCTGTCAATCTATTTGTGTTGCTAGCTGTGCCATATTTAATCTTGTAGGGGAAAACTTCCCACTTATCGAGAGGAAATAGATAATCTCGAATCATGTCCGGGTGACGCCTGCGCTTTCGATTTCAAACCAAACCGAATAAGGATTGCTTAAGAATTCGCATGATCTTGTTAGTTGTATTGGAATTCGGTTTATTTATGTTGAAGATGGAGAAATTCGCATGTACGAAAAGCAAGGCACATTTTCTGAAAAGACTTTACTAAAATCTATTTTTCCTTTTTTGAACTCTATGTGGGTATAGCCTCATCAGTTCAATGACCTGAATAATAACAATCTGGTGAACAGCGCATGAAATTTTTCTTTTCACTAATTTGGCCCCGGTGATCAATTCCTAAATAACCGGGGTTTGAGGCGCTGTTAGCTGAAATACAGGCTATAGACCTAGTTCAGCAGCAGATGCTACTAAACAGACACAATAATATTGTATAAAATTGTTTAGAATTAGCTATTAAGAAAATTGTGTAATCGTCACTGTTTTTGTCGAATAAATAAAATATAAAATATAAAATATTTATTTGCAATTATTTATTTGCAATCACAATACATAGACGATATGTTGTATTCCTTTACAATATATACAATGACTTGTATAGACAGAAGAACCGAAAAGTTATCACGCGACTTAGTGACACAGTGTAAAAAAAAATTGGTTTTAAAAAAAAAACATTGTTCTTTACTAATGACATTACTAAACGCGTTGAATAAATGTCATACATTTCGCAGAGTTGTTGCCATGATATCGACTTGATATCCTAACTGGCAGGTCATGCTAGTTACGTAAACCGTGTTAATAAAAAAGTGTGATCAAAAGAAATACATACATACAGCGAAACGTATAACTGTACCACGAAATAAGGTCTTTAAAAGATTTTACTGTTCCTACTCGTACAGCCATTTTTTTACCATAGTTAAAAATAAAAAAACTGTCGGTTAAACTTTAAAAATTATTATCATAAAAATTGTTATATATAGTCTAACCAATGGCTACTAATATTAGTAATCAAGGATGTGATTTTTATAAAGAATTACTATGTTTCACAGCCTAAGTGGTGATACCTGTTCCATCACCAAGCAACACTTTACGCAACTTTTACGTTATTTACGAGAGTAGTTTTTAGAATGCTGTAATAAAAAACATTTAAAATACATACAGCCAACATTTTTCGATTAAAACGCAATTTTCCTACAATATCCGTGTAAAAATCCCTCGTGCGAACTGGGTCTCACATTACTTTCATCATTTAACAAAATGGCTACCCAAGCAAAAGTAAAATCGATTTCAGGAACAAGTTTCCGGTAATGCTTAGGTAATGTATCGGTATCTTTTGTAGAGAGCTGTCACTGCGTCGTGACAAAGGTTAAACAGGGTGACTTACCCTACACTGCCAATTGGGAAGGGAATAGGTGTTTATTTTTCTAAATATACTAAGCTTTTTTATTGGTTTCTTTCGCTTTCTTTTAGAATGGATAGCCCTTGAATTTTTTCGAGTGAGAGTTTCATTCGTCACAGTCGCTTTTAGGCTTTGAGCAGTTCTGAGTAACCCTAGATTTGATCAGATGCTTGAGACCATTCTTCTATTAAAATCAGTACCTAAATCACCCTTCTCTTTGTAAGTAGTTACAATCCAGGAAATTGTAATGTTTATTCTTTCGCGAGCGACAAAGTTGCGGTATAAAAAGACGTAGTGACGAAAATTTAAAAGAGTATGCTTAGATGGTTTGGTCATATTGAGAGAATAAATGAAAGACGGTTAACAAAAGGTATCTACAAGACAGGTATAAGTGGAAATGCCGGAAGGGGATGCCCTAGAAGAATATACACTGACCTTATTAGTGATATCCTCCAAAAAGGTAAGGTGCGTAGTACTCGCAACCGCCGCGCATGTATGACAAGATGTATGAACGTGGACGAAGCAAAACGCATAGGTAAGAATCGTAGCAGGCGTTCGGTGTACCCCTGTATTCTCATGGGAGAAAGGCGTGCGTTTATGTATGTATTTATATGTGTTTGTATGTATTCTTTCGCGTCACATCATTATTTAATTCTAAACAGAACTTAATCATGCTAAAGCATCATTTATTTACCTTGACGTTTCTATCAAGTGTCATTGACCGTAGTAACCAGCAGACTCGTTGTCTAGAGCAGTTCTGTGTTTGGACTATATGTGATCAAGAACGGCGTCGTAGAGTGTAGTCCCCGAAAACGAAGTAAAGAGCTATAAATAAAATAAAGCTGCTAAAGCTTAAAGGGATTAAAACTAGGAACAGAGAACATTTCAAATTATCAACTAAGCCAAAAACTGAAAACAAAAAACTGTTCGTTTCTATAAAATTGTCTCACACGATTAATATCTATTAGACGACAATTAATTAGTAATCCACTTTTATTAAACGCGAGTTGCCGCCCAATAAAGTTAATTTGATTATAAAGGTTCACAGTCCCTTAAAATTATCTAGGGGATAATGACCAGAGTTAATCTCTGATATAAAGTTAAATAAAGCTTCAACATATTGGATAAAGTAGGGACAATAGTCTGGGATAGGTACCTACTGAATTTGCAAATTGGTATTCTGTATAAAGCTATCTCTAGAATTGAATTTCGCCTAATTTAGATACTGAAATTTGTGTTGTGTAAAGGTTTACTCGTACATAAAACACACACACTATACACTTTATACTAGATAAATCTTTGAAAAGCATTAACGCATGCTTAGCGAACTCTTAAGTTATTATATTAAATGGAAAAAGAATACGGTCACGAACAGGATTCGAACCTGCGCCTCCCGGATAAATACTCGAGGCGCTCTGACCACTAAGCCATCTCGACCTCTGCTCAGCACCGCGAATTCTTCTTCCATATTTTAACACGTCTTATCGCGACGTCATTGCTATCAATTCAGTACCTATACAAGTGACCGAACCGACACGACTAACTTTGCAGTTAATGCAAATGTAAAGAATGCAATTACCTTAACAATTCAAGATAAATCTTTGAAAAATATTAACGCATGCTTAGCGAACTCTAAAATTCTTATATTAAATGGAAAAAGAATACGGTCATGAACTACACTATATACTATTACATTATGCCTTTATTTGAAAGGCTTTGTTGCTTAGCGAGCATATCATAGCATCACGCCTGTATTCCCTGAAGGGGTAGGCAGAGGTGTACACAGTTACACAGAACACCCACATTTCACCAATGCTGTTATTAAGTGCCATGTAATAGGTGGTGAGTCTACTGCCATCTACCGGGCAATTTATCGAAAATTCGTTTTTCAGAATACGCAAGCTAGTGTAAAGACACACACATCCGCTTACAACTACGAACACAAAGCAGCAACCAGGTTTATTTATTTAAATTCAATCAAACAACATTGTACGTATCGATTGGTTCACAAGAACCCGATGACGTGTAGTTGTTCGCCCGCACACTGTGTTAGCTCGTGAAACGTAGTCAAAAGCGGTAGGTCTGTTCCGATGAATGTTTAATGCCGTATCTTCGGAAGGCGTATTCTAAATAATTCACGTTGGGCAGACTATGGCTCCAAATGACTACCAAAGAGAAATACCGACTGGAAGTTAAGTGAAAATGCGCAATAAAACCAAGTAATGTTTCGAGCTTATTAGAATACGCGTCTGCCTTCATGAAATTAAATGGCCGACTAAAGAACTCCTTATTTGTTTTTATTTTCTTCGAATTTTGTCGGGTTCATAATTTCTTTTCTCTCTCTTTATTTATGTCCTTGGTTAAATTATTAAGCGTGTTATCGCGGTGTAAGGAGGCACTTAGCCGTATTTTCATGCTATCCTTTTTTGGTGAAGGTACTAGTACGGTTTATTTGGCAATCGTGCTGACTTTTTGGCAACCTTACGACCAATTCACACGACGCGGTCCACTATTTTACTGGACCATTAATTTTATGGTTCGTGGCGATGGCGTATTTATATGGATTTACGAAAGTTTTGAACAAAAAACACTAGAATCTGGTGCCTTCGATCGATTATACAAAATACTGTAAAATTATTCTGTACTCATAACATAACCTCAACTCTAAAATGTTAAATTACTTCAAGGCAATAAGATAACACAACCAGACCGACCAGTTTATGTATTATATTTTTATATATGTATTATTTCCATTATCGCTACGTATTAAAATAATATAGACCGTACATGTATTAAACTAATTCCATATCCCTAGGAACCTTTCTTCATTGTTCCTTGGTAACAGTATTAAATACAAGTACTCACTAAATGTATTAATTCTCGGAAACCATGTGTTAATACTAAAGTTCTTGAGATAATAACAAGACAGTTCGTAATTCTAGCTGAGTAAACCATAAAATGTTCAAGAATATTATTATTATACAGATTTTTGTTACTGCCTAACTATTATTAAACAAAGACTACCTCATTAGTTTAGTGGTCGCCGAGGTCAGGCAAAGAGTTTTTGTAATCTACCGATCTTAAAGTCTTTATTATAACCAGAAAAATCAGTGAGCTTGAATCAACTTGCGACGTTTGACTTGCCAGTGTCACGTCATAACACTGGACTCTCACTGCACAAATTCAAAATTAATAAACATAACAATTTATCAACAAGTAAGCTAGCTTAATCAGTAGCTGTGTCTTGGACGTGCATAGACTACATTAGCTCCCAATTTGGTCCATTGAATGGTCCAATGAAGTTGCAGGTCGACTTGGAAACTCCTTTGAGAACACCTGGCTAATGTATTTGGAGCATGCGCGAGGAGGACTAATTCGAATAGAGTGTATACAGTTGCTTGATTTATAGTTGCTGCATTGTGGGCAAACTGCATTCTAAGATTTGACTTTGAATGTAGTTTTTAAATTAGCACTATATTTTTAACCGACTAACCCAGAAGGAGGATTATGTTTTTCGAGTGTATGTACCTGTGTATGTATGTATATTTCTTTGGCTATTAACGGCTTCATAGATTTTTAAATACGAAATGTCATTAGATTCGTGTCAATTGCAGGACGAGGCTTTAACAGTATTGAAATATGGCGTTTACAAATAAATAAGAGGGGGGAATAATTTTATTTTTGTTTTTGTAACAATATACCCATTTTGTCATCAAAAAAATAAATAGCCGATTTGGAATATCTATACACTATTACACTTTAATGCTACTATTTTGACTTATACTACAAAAAAGTACGTTTACTTACTTTGAAACAAAAAAATATGAAATAAAATAAATTAATAATAAACAAAAAACCCGACAGCACTAGAAAAACTAGTTTTTCGTATATTAATAATTTATTATAATAACATCTTACTGTCTACTATAATAATATATTATAAATGCGAATATTTCTGAGGATGGATAGATGTTTGTAACTCCTCCTCCTCCTCCTTAGTCGTTCACTCTTGACAGAGTGGTCGTGGTTGATGACTCTACATTTTCATTGGCTAAAGCAGCCCTCGCGATGCTCCTCCACTTATTCCGGTCTTCAGCGTTTCGGAAATTCTGAAATATGGAGGTTTGTATTGACGCTTTGATAAGGTCTGTTCAACGCATAGGTCAGACCGACCGCGTGACCGCTTGCCTTCCACTTGTCCCTGGACAACGAGTCGTTCCATGGAGTGTTTTTTTCGTTACGAACCACGTGGCCGAAATATTTGTAACTATTTCACGCAAAATAACGACTGAACGAATTTGGTTGGAAATTGGCACACAGATAGTTTGTAACCTGGATTAATACATAGGATTCTTTATATCCCGGGTGGACCCAATTCTAAAGTCCACGCAGATGAAGTCGCGGGCAGAAGTAGTTGATCATAACATTTTTAAAGGTGTAAAGCTAAACACATTTGGTAATCGAGGCACACGGCAGTGCGTCCGCCAAGTTATATAGAAGTTGGCAAATTTATGTCAAATGAAATATTTATTTAATATTTTTACTGCCTCGTTGGTCTAGTGGTCCCAAGCGCGACTGCTGAGCAGGAGGTCTCAGGTTCGATTCCCGGGTCGGGCAAAGTGTTATTGAGTTTTTCTGTTAGGAAATTCCAGCCCGGTGTTTGGAATTGTGCCCGGTTGATGGCAATAGGTTAACCACCTATTACATGGGACTTAATAACAGCATTGGTGAAATGTGGGTATACAATCGTGTACATCTCTGCCTACCCCTTCGGGGAATACAGGCGTGATGCTATGGTATGTTAAGTAATGTTATGTAAATATTTAAATTAAAATTTGCAAAGTTAACGTTGCCCCACTAGGAATTTCTGCCTGTGTGTGGGTGCGTTTACATACACATAATATCACATGCGCACACTCCCAGACCCGGAACATACCAATATTTGCTCGGTTCAGGAATCGAACCTTCCGATACTCGGAACAGCAGCTGGTCTCTCAACCACTGCACCAACTGTGCCAATGTATAATATCTCCGTGCTTCGGAAGCCACAATAAGCTGTCAAAACGGGTAGTTGATTATAATTTTAATAGTAATTACTAAGCCAAATTAGAGGTGTAAGGTTGGTTTAAACTACTCTAAGGCTCAGTTGGCTCCTAAACACACGAAAGGACAATTGGGGTAGACAGAGACTAGTAATCTCCACTGGTGACCTGCTACGTCTCAGGCAAACCTCTTTTGAATACCTGTTAATATATTTTTGTATAACAACTTTCATGAGACAATTCATAGCAATTATTCTTCACCGGTTACTACTCACGTACATATTTCGGGATTTCCCGACTAGTTTCGAACTCGAACAGAGCCCTCAATCATGAGCTGAGCCCGCGGCGATTTTGCGAGTCAAAATAGATGTAACCGGTGAATAAATTGATATGTTAATATGTTTATAATTGAGAACTTTATCGTATCCATCAATTAATTTCGAGATTTATTCGATACAAACAGACTTACGCAATCTAGAATATTGTTGTAACAAGTTATTGCCAGGTAAGCAGGCTGACTAATTTACATCTAGCAATTAAGTTAGTTATAAACTAGTTCTTATTAAAATTAAAATAAGGTTCCATTTTAATGTAGGGTACGTTATTACATGCCAGTTATTAATATTTATATAAATAGGTAATGAGAAAGCAAAGTACCTGTAGCCTATTCCTAGACAACATTTTCATTTCAAGCAAAATCAGATCTAATACGTCCTACTTTATCCTATAAATATCATAAATGTGAAACTTAGAGAAGATGGATGGATATTTGTTACTCTTTCATGCAATAACTACGAAACTGATTTGGATAAAATTTGGAATACAAATAGTTCATAATCTAGATTAACACACAGGATTATTTTCCCGGCTGGACCCCATTCTAAAGACGCAAACGAAGCCGCGAGCAGTGGATAATATTTAAATATATAGGTAATCGTTATAATGCTTTGTAATTTAAATGTATTTAACCTTCAATTTCATAAAATACTGCCAACACAGACTTATAAAATTCTAGGAATATAGGTACCTAAAAATAAACATAATAAAATAAAACATGAAAACTATGATCATTAACTTAATGAATTCGTCGATAACTACGTCTAGACAATCTAGGTCACAGAAATCAGATACCAATTTATAAACAACAATTTAAATTAATGTATCGATATTCGTTAATGTCTATTGTTTAAAATGTTCCAAAGACAAACGTATAAGGCCATGTTCAGATAGAATTTATAGGCCTATTACTGGCACACACAAACCATTAGGCTATTCGCTTTTACATGCTAATCTGTTATTGATAGAGGGCAGTCTGTGTTAATTACACCCCTCGGAGGATTGTACAAGTGTGTGTGTGATGTTGTTTATGTGTGAAGTATTGCGAAGTTTTACTGGCCTATTTTGCTGAAAAGTTATGAGAAGTGAAAAAACAATATACCTATTATACCTATAAAACACTTCATTGCTTTTTTATTTTATAATTTGTTGTCATAATATATTTTTCAGTAAGTTATGCTATAAAATATAAATAACTTTACTTAACTCTGTCCACTTCAAAAACAAGTATTGCAACCTTAAACAAATAAGCGAGCTGCAATCAATTCTACTCACGCGCAATTATTCAAACCGTCAACAGAACTATTAGTTCCGTTTTCGAAAACGTGTTCGAAATTTAATAATCGTTTCGTCCTACAGGTTTAGCGGATCGAACACTTTGAAGGGCTTAAATCGACATAATCCTTATTTATGAACTGTAGTTAACTTTGTAACAGAGGATTATATTAATAGCTACCGCGGTCCAAGCCGAAACTCTTTGCATTTTCACAATCAACAACTTTTAATCATTATGCAGTCAAGATTCATCTAACTTAGTCGTTTTAAAACTTATCTAGTTTACTAGTTCCTCCTGCCTCTGTAGCCGTCGTGCATAATAGAGGAGAAAGTATAGCCTGTTTGTTAGTGTATTAGCGGGATTATCATGTGTTTAATTTATTAAGTAAGTAAGCAAATAAGAAGTGATACATCATAGTTAAACTATAGACACATACTTTGTAAAAGACTTGATGTTCTATAAGGTAAATTATGCCGGTAAAAACTGTCTTGTTGGTCTAGTGGTCCCAAGTGTGACTGCTGAACATGAGGTCTCGGGTTTGATTCAGGCAAAGGTCGGGCAAAGTATATTTATAATAAGACACGGGAAACTGTGTCTTTAGAGAAAATAAATATGAAATTTGAAAGGGGGCACAAAGCATACAAGTTTTTTATATCGGAGGTCAATCTACCAAGGTACATGGACGAAACTTTATGGCCTGCAGGTGTCTTATTTCGGCGGTTTGTGAACTTCAAACAAAGGACAAGAAACGGTGTACATCTTACCGAAGCCGACGGCCTAAACAAACCAAAAAAATGAATAGTGGCCCTTATCGCTTTGCTACTTTCAACTGCAAAAATATAAAACGATCCATCGGTGACGTCAGAGACCTGTGCCGTTCGTGCGATGTGGTTTGCCTCCAGGAAACTTGGCTGATGCCGCACGACATATCCTTTATCAGTACGATCGACGGCGGTTTTGGATACACTGCGACGTCTGCGGTGGATACATCGGCGGGGATACTGCGCGGGCGACCCTATGGTGGCGTCGCGTTGTTATGGAGATATAGTGCGTTTCAACAGGTTTCAGTGTTACAGTGCGATAACGTCCGTATTTGTGCTATTAAAATCACAATGAGTGACAGACAAGTGATCGTAATGAGTGTTTACTTGCCAACTAATTCTGTCGACAATTTACAAGATTTTACTGATTGTTTGAGTGAGATAAGTGCCATTATTGACGAATATGGAATCGAATCTGTTTTTATTTTAGGCGACTTTAATGCGGATCCGGGTGAGTTGTTTTTCAGTGAACTTATGTATATTTGTAGTGACCAACAATGGTCATGTATAGACATAGATGTACTAGGGTTGGACTCGGGTACTTTTACTTTTGTAAGTGAAGTGCACGGGACTAGCAGCTGGCTGGACCACTGTTTAGTTACTCACTCGGCTCAGCAGGCTGTTGTTAATGTAGATGTTAAGTATGACACTCTGTGGTCTGATCATTTTCCACTGGTAGTTATGTGTAATTTAAAATTACTGTCCCCTAAGATTACGTCTCAAGTTACCAATGTGAATAAAGATGTAGTGTGGGGTATGAAAAGTGAGGAACAAGTTTTGATGTATGCCAAAGAGTGTCATAAGCGACTTAAAGAAATTGACTTTCCTCCTGAGTGTGTAAGCTGTGCTGAATGTTTTTGTAGTGACCGTGGCCACAGGCTTGTTCTGGATACGCTTTACTCCGACGTTGTGATAGCCCTCCGTGATGCAGCAGTCGCGAGTCAGGGAAGCACGGGAAAGAGTGGGGGTGGCCCGCGCATGGCCGGGTGGAACAAACATGTCAGCGAGGCTCACAGGGTGGCCAAAGCTAAGTTCCTCGATTGGGTGTTATGTGGTAGGCCTAGGTCAGGATTTATGTATAAAGAAATGTGCAATAGCAGAAGAGTGTTCAAGTCTCGATTAAAATGGTGCCAAAATCATCAGGACCAAATAAGAATGGACGCTCTAGCTATGAAACATTGCAAGGGGCATTTCCGCGGTTTCTGGAAGGGCACCAAAAAAGAAAACTTACGCCCAGGCCTTCCTGTGAGCATCGATGGCGTGAATGACCCGAAGGAGATCGCAAATCTTTTTAAAATAAATTTTTCGGTTAAGTCTCCATTAGGTACAGCGACGGAGATGCTCAATGCTGACGTAAATGGTCGGACGGGGACTGTCTTCCGGGCGAAGGACGTAACTAAAGCCATAAAGCTTATCTCGAGAGGTAAGTCCCCGGGTCATGATGGGCTCAGCATTGAGCACCTGCAGCATGCCGGACCACACATTGCTAGCAATGTGTGGTCGACACATTGCTAGCAATGTGTGAGTACAACATAGCCAAGACCCTAGGGTCTTGGCTATGTTGTACTCGCTATGCGTGAGCCATTCCTACCTGCCAGCCGACTTTATGAAAACAGTGGTAGTGCCTGTAGTGAAGAATAAAACGGGTGACCTTACTAATAAGAGTAACTACAGGCCTATTTCTCTTGCCACTATAACTGCTAAAGTGTTTGACGGTTTGCTTAACGCACAGTTAAATAGATCGGTAACTCTGCACGATAACCAGTTCGGGTTTCGTCCCCGGCTGTCCACTGAAAGTGCTATATTGTGCCTTAAGCATACGGTCAAATACTACACAGATCGGAAAACACCCGTGTACGCGTGCTTCCTTGATTTGTCCAAGGCTTTCGATCTTGTAGCATATGACCTGCTGTGGAAAAAGCTGAGGAGCATAAATTTGCCGCCGGAACTCATCAGCATGTTCCAGTACTGGTATACGCACCAGTCTAATAGTGTTAGGTGGGCGGGCGCAATGTCGGATGCATATCAGCTTGAATGTGGAGTCAGGCAGGGTGGATTAACATCTCCTACCTTGTTTAATTTATATGTTAATGGGCTGATCGTGGCGCTCAGCAGTCAGCATGTCGGTTGTCACATTGACGGTATATGTGTCAATAATCTAAGTTATGCTGACGACATGGTGCTGATGAGCGCTTCGGTCTGCGGTTTGAGGAAGCTGTTACAGACATGCGAAGAATATGCTTGTGGTCACGGTTTGTTATATAATGTAAAGAAAAGCCAGTGTATGATCTTTGAGACCGCCAGTGCAAAAAGTCCGGGAAGAATACCGACGGTCAGACTCAATGGGGTTCTGTTGCAATGGGTGGAAGAGTTCAAATACTTGGGGCATGTTTTGACTGTCAACCTCAAAGATCACGCAGACATGGAACGGGAGCGGAGGGCGTTGTCTGTTAGAGCGAACATGATTGCCCGCAGATTTGCGCGGTGCTCTAATGAGGTTAAGGCTACGCTCTTTAGAGCGTATTGTACATCGCTGTACTCATGCAGTCTGTGGGCTCATTACACTAATAAAAGTTACAGCGCTATCCGCGTCCAGTACAATAACGCGTTCAGGGCGGTGATGGGGCTGCCCCGATACTGCAGTGCCTCGGGTATGTTCGCAGAGGCTCGCACTGACTGCTTCCACGCGACCATGCGCAAGCGCGCCGCGTCCTTGGTGCGCAGGGTTAGGGTTAGCCCCAACATCGTACTGGTGATGATTGCGGGAAGACTAGACTGCCCTTTCATCCGACATTGTTCCGGCAGACATGTTGCTTTACCAGTGTCGGAGAGAAGGTATTAAATTTGTATTTAAATTTGTTTTGATTTAGCTTTATACTATTTATTTTAATTTTATTTTATTTCTGATTTGTTTTATTTGGTTTAAAGCGATGCAATTAAATTTAGTCTGTTTTTATTGTATTTTATTTTAATTTGATTCTTTTTGATTTTATTTTGTTTCTATTTCATTTTATTTTGTTTATATTTTATTTTATAGGATCTTATTATATCTTGAATTTATGGGTGTTATTTACCTGAAATAAATGAATTTATTTATTATTTATTTATTTATAAAGTGTTATTATTGAGTTTTTCTTTAAGAAAATTCGCAGTAGCAACCCAGAGTTTAGAATTAAGCTCGGTACCTACCTACCTGGCAACTGGCTCATTACCAATTTATTACATGGGCTTAATAAAAGCATTGGTGATATATGAGTGTAGGACTCTGTACAGTTCTGCCTACCATACAACTTCGGGGAATACAGGCGTGATGCTCTGTCATGTAATGTTTAGCAATATTGTGTTTTTGACCATGAAAAGTATTTCAATTAGCACAAAAACTGTCATATAAAACTTGCTATCGTCATTAATTATTGTTAAGCCGGTAATTAATTTAAAATGTTCTGTGTTGAAATAAAAAAAAAATGGTAGCCTTTTACACTACATATACCTACAACTATTTCAGACAATATTTTTAAAGGACCTAGACCTGCATACATACAGCTGGTTATTAAACTAATACTTTTATTTCTTGTAGTCATTTAAATAACATTAATACCTTATTGCGAAATAAATATCTCAAAAACGGAACCTGTTTTTTTTTCGAAATTGTATACCACACATCAGAATCCAACAAAGTACTACATTTTGCATAACATAGCATCACGCCTGTATTCCCCGAAGAGGTAGGCATAGGTGTACACAGTTGTACACCCACATTTCCTAACTTACTAAGTCCTATGTATGTAATAGGTGGTGAACATATTGCCATCTACCGCGCACAATGCCATACTCTGGGCTGCTACTGAGAATTTTCTAACAGAAAAACTCAATAACACTTTGCACGACCCGGGAATTAAACCTGAGACCTTATGCTCAGCAGACGTGTTTAGGACTACAAGCCCAACAAGGCAACTCGTTTTTGTACTCCAATAATATCAAGAACCGCCTCTTCCTATAACAGCGTCTATCAGCAATTATCTCCCTCCATACTCTCATGTATACGTATATTGCCGCACGGCTTTCCCCTTACAAAGTAAAACTTGAGTTATCGACGCCCCTCGACGACGCTCTCCCAAAAATAGTGACGTGCATGCTTTGAACAAAGGCTACCGCATAACCCTAAGTAGAACAACCCCTTAATGACTACAAATCAGATGGAGTTTTGTCGTTGAAAATTTTTTATCTACGTCTACAGGTAATCAGCTGGTTAAGGTCACGACTAAGCTTCCTAGTGACTGTTATCGGTCACGGTACACCTATTACATGGGACTTGATAACAGCAATGGTGAAGTGTGGGTGTACACCTCTGCCTACCCCTTCGGGGAATGCAGGTGATGCTATGTTATGTTTAATAATATTGTCATGGTCGTTAGAATTTGAGCAAATCCACCATTGCCTAGGATTAAAAAAAAATGTGGACATAAAGAAGAAAGTAATAAATCATATCTGATTTAAGCAAAGCCACGGAGTTTTATATTTAATTAGAAAAAAATTCTAACTAACATCAATCACAAAAACACCAATTCCCACATAAATAAGTTAATACCATCGAAACCCATTGACCGATTCCCATTTAAAATGCTAACATTATCATTGACCACCACAAAGGATACAAAACGTCCCAGACTTCTGTCTTTGGAAGTCTGACCTTTACGGCTGAATAAATAATTTAAACTCGACTCAAGCCCCCAGATTTACTTAAACAAAGGTGGTCTAGTTAATAGGGTAATACATTTTGGTCACTTCTACGATCCGCTAAAGGACGTGGTCCCTTTGTAAGCGAGAGGGTAGCTATAATTAGGTTTCAAATTCATGTGGTTACTTGATGTTTGATACTTGGCAAGATTATTATTTTTTTGTATAAAAGGAAATTGTGTGATATACCTACCTACATGATTTAAATGTCCAATGAAACAAAGGCGAAATTTCTGAAAAACTTCTTTAAAGGATGCATTTCAATTATTATCATCTAAATATCGCAATAATAAATTACTCTTTGTGTAGATGAAGCGATAGATGTAAAAGTCAGACTCGTAGCAGATAGAAATCGATAGTCTCTGCCTACCCCAAAGAGAAACAGTAATTTACATGCGTATATAAATGACTCTATCGTACGTTTTTAAGATGCTAAATAGTGAAGTCTTACTCATCGATGACCTAATCATTTATTACGCATAAAATGTTATTATTGGAGTATTATGCATACAATATCAATCACTGCTATTGGCGGAGAGTACATATATTATGTGCATTCGTTGCCAGCATATTAAAATGGTTTGTGTCTATGTAGTTGTATTTTCAAAGGCTAAAATAAACTGAACATTTTAAATGCCAAATCTTAAAGACACAAAGTCCCATGCATTTTGAAACTACGCGGCCCCAGCTTCGCACGGGTGCAATTAATAGAAAAATACCATCAAAATTTCTGATTTCTCCGGCAGAATTTCCAAACATCCTGAGAAATACGAACACAAAAAATAGCTACCAAATCTGTCAGCCATTCTCAAGTGAGATCTTTCTTGTATGTGGCAGTTGATTTTTATTTATATAGGTTATCATTATGACCAAACAACCATAATTTTACTAAAGCCTAACTAAACCGACAAAATTTACTACACATTCAAAATTGATTATCATCACGCGGTCAGTGTGACCACTACCTAAGGACTGACCACGGCACTTAGAGAATTAAGCATGTCACAAGTTAATGGTTACAGCAGACGAGGGTAGCAGGCATTAGGCCAAATTAGCCATGTCTGTTTAGACAGACGCACAAGCATCTGAAATTATTATCAGTATTACCACTATTCGTGAAATTGTGCACTCACTCAGAAGAATTTAGGTTCAAATTTGCACAATTGTTTGTGCAAAATAATTCATCTGTAAATTCATCAAACTGCCATTTGCAATCACCACCTGCACGTAATACGGTGGAACAGGGCATGAAATGTTCTACAAAATACCTGTCTGACTTGACCATTTTATGTGAAATTAAGTTGAAAGTGTCATTCAAGAACTACTGATAATTGATTTGATATTTTTTGAATTACATTACTTACTCATAGCATCACGCCTGCATTCTCGAGTAGGTTAGGCAGAGATGTACTCAAATCCCGTGTGATATGGAGTGCTATTGCCGTCAACTGTGGTCGCAAAATGACATGCTGTGATACACGCTACACGAGATTATTCTAGTTAAAAGTTGTTTTATTATAGAGTCATTGTAAAAACCTAAGATGTTAGCCCAAGGCTCATTTCCACTGAGAATAGCCAAGTACGCAAGAGATGTTATAGTGCATAAGTGTTAACGCAAACACACGTGCACTCCTCCTTTACTCTCATGGTACAATGGGACGGCAGTCCGACACGACCGGAGAGAGATCAGGCGTGGAACTTATGTGACGGGCTTTACGTGCTCTCCGAAGCACGAGGATGTCACACCACAAACTTCCTAACTGCTACTGAGAATTCCTTAACACAAAACGCAATAACACTCTGCCCGACCTGGGAATCGAACCCAGGACATCACGTTCAGCAGCCCCGCTTGCGACTACTAGACCAACGAGGCAGTTTATATTACAAGAATAATTCTGTTATATCCTGAAGATTCTGGTGGTGTATCTTCGTTTTTATTGGTTCAACCAATCCTCTCCTCACTGTAGGTAGGTATTGTATATGTGCATATTACTAACATTAACTAAACTTTAACTAAAACAACTTACCTCTTGCTACGGTAAACATGCTTAGGAGTGTGTTAACAACAATAGTTCAACGTATCTTGTGTTGTATCGCAAGTAAATTATATCAAGCCAACGGAATATTATATTGTAGTAAACGATTATTTAAGGGTTAGTAGAGCTAAGCTGAATAAATCGATATTTAAACACTAGTCTATAATTAAATTTGAACTGAATTGAACCTTTTCCTGTCCCTCACTAGTATTCATTATTGTAGGGGCAATCTTAATGAAATTTTATTTTAGTGATATTTAAGTGTTGTTTTTTTAGTTTATAATTAGAATAAGTTGGAACTAAGTAACCCTTTCCCTGTCCCAGTACTCATTATTCGCTTGGAGTACTTATCCGGGGGGCGCAAAGTCAAATCCTGTTCACGACCGTTTTTTTTTTCCTCAAAATGTACAACTTCGGAGGTCGTTACGCATGCGTCTCTACACTGTGTATTTTAGCAGCCTTCCAGATAAAAAAACGTATCGATTTCAAGTTTTAGTAAAATCTGGGTAATATATAAATTAAGGAATTGATTCCAATAAAAAAACGAAAATGTAAAACTTATTTGCATAAACTGTACGTTAAATTAAGTTGGTACAATAGTTGTTTCACAACCAGATACATTTAATCAAAATACGCGACGTGCAAATATTTTACAGAGTCAGTAAAGACTAATTCTGAAATAACACATTAATTGAAAATTTTGAAACTTGGTTACACTAAATCCACTATATTAAACGGAAAAACAGCTAAGCATGCGATAATGCTTTTCAAAGATTTATCTTGAATTGGTTACACTAATAAAATAATAAATATATATATATATATATATTACTTAACAAAACTAGATTTAAATAACTTATAAATACGGAGTTCTTCATTATTTTATTTTCACTCGCATGCATCAAAGTGTGCAATACCCTTCATGCTCAATACACAAATCACATCAAAACATTATTACTAACTGAAAACCCGTTGAATACCCACCTAAATAATACAACAAATACAATTTAGTACAATAATGCAACTCCGGTGTCTCAAACTGCTCGGGTCCCTAATTTCTAGCCTGTCAAGTTTCAGAAGCTTTA
The DNA here is from genome assembly GCA_935421205.1 of Xylocampa areola. Lineage (NCBI taxonomy): Eukaryota > Metazoa > Arthropoda > Insecta > Lepidoptera > Noctuidae > Xylocampa > Xylocampa areola. The sequence goes on along the minus strand of OW285218.1, from coordinate 11,006,614 downwards.
AGCCAATACTGCAGCATCACGACACCTGCATTAAAATAGGATACTGCTTGTTTAACTATACAAAACCTGTCTATTTTGGGCCCTAAATATGTTTAAATAAGATTATAATACAAGTTACTAGGCCTTTTAAGGGTGTGTGGTTTTAAGGGTCAATGTGTAAGGTGGTGGTATCAGGATTAATTTAAACCAGAAATAAAACTTCTACTACATTTCTCTTTTTTTATTATTTATCGTTAGAAGAGCAGTTTTCATCGGGTACTATGGTTATTACAAGTAATTTATAATTTTCCAATAATTATTGACTTAAGTGAATGTATTTGACTTATATATTGACCCTATCAAAGGAAGTACGTACCCTAGAAAATGAGGACCCTATGTAGGTATCTAGGTTAAAAAGTAGATTTAAAGAAAGAAAATCGAAGTATTATCTTCTTTAGCGCAAGTCATTAGTTTTATTTGATTACTAAACAATGCATAAAGATTTTCAATTTGTAGGTGAAATATAGGGAACGTATTAAATACATTGTGTGTACATTATTATATTAAAGCGCTTTATAAATTACCTACCTATCATTAATTAAAAAAGTGTTCAGAATTATTTGAAGGAAAGTAATTCAATATAATTACCGTTTCGGATTTCCATTAAGGTTTCATTAATATAACATAACATAACATAGCATCACGCCTGTATTCCCCGAAGGGGTAGGCAGAGGTGTACACAATTGTACACCCACATTTCACCAATGCTGTTATTAAGTCCCATGTAATAGGTGGTGAGCCTATTGCCATCAACCGGGCACAGTTCCAAACTCCGGGCTGCTACTGAGAATTTCCTAACAGAAAAACTCAATAACACTTTGCCCGACTCGGGGATCGAACCTGAGACCTCCTGTTCAGCAGTCGCGCTTGGGACCACTAGACCAACGAGGCAGTCCTTATTAAAACATAAAATCCTAAGTAATATTTTTCATTAATATTTATCCTCGAAAAGTATAGTTCATTGACCTCTAACCACAGTTCAACAACCGACTTACGACAGCCGGAAGAAACAACAAACGACAAACGTAGGCAACAAAACCCTCTACCTAACAATATGAGAGGGTACAAGCGCCATCAGTACATGTAAATACGGAGATATACGAGATCACGAGACGAAAACTCATGTTACAAGCGATAACCTACATCTACGGGCCCCACTCCCCATAAAATACTTGAAGAAAATCCAAAATAAATGTTTTCGTCTAGTCGTGTTGGCGTCACTCGTTCATAAATCACATAAAAATATATCCTGGAGTGGCAGATTAAGTGATTCGTAGAAAAGTTGTTCGGCAAACAGGCGAATCCATTAAAGTAAGCCCATCTGAAGGAAACTAAGTAATCTGTTTATACGTTTGCTAAAACAGATCGTTGCGTGATGTTTACGTGTGATTTGTTACTAAAAGCTTGGGGGAAATTAAAAGATAAGCCAGCAGTACCGATATGAATCTTTGTGAGTGTTTATTTGGCTGTATGTAATTATTTTATTCATAAGTTTATGTTTATGTTGTTGCACTAAGTTAAGTTTATCCGTTACCGAAGAATTTACTAAAAGATATCCTACAAAATAGAATAATTCTTAATAAATAAATAATTATTTATTTCGCTGTTACCTTCTCAAATTAATTGTATTAAGCGATAACAAATGAAATATGTTTGATATGTCCCATTTTAAAAACTAAGCAGCTTCTATATTTTAAATAAAACCGCGTAATTTGAGAGGTAAACACATTTATGTTAAAACGAAGAGTTTGTATTGATTTGTTGATATTCACGCAAAAAGACTTTATAGGCAATAAAGTTTTTATCTCCCATATCCATTTGATCAAAAAAATACTTCTTTAAAATCAAATCAACATAAAAATGCCTGTGTAATATAATAAAAAGTCATGAAAATAAAGCACGATAAGCGCTGTTCGCGAATCGATTCAATCGAATACGGAACCAATTCCGATTCGAACCGAATAAACCCCCAACTCGTTACAACTCGCCACATTAAACGAGTTAGAGTTTCATTGGGAAAAGCTCGAATATAAAATTGTTTTTTTTTCCATACTTATACATATACGCATATATTTTGTGTGAATATATTAAGCAGGTTTCTACGATAACTGGCGGAATACGATTTCAGTACACCAAAGCGTTACCAAAGTTGGCATTATTAAATTTTTACGACGGTATAAGAAGGTTTTTATTTGTTTTCCTCGTTGCTAGAGTGAAAAAATATTTATATATACATATGTATAAAAGTAGCTACGTGATTCGCTTGGTAATGTGAAAATAGTTTTAGCACAATATTTTGTTGATTGCAAATATTAATCTATACAAAATTATCGGGGTTTAGTGTTGTCTGTTCAAACATTTTACATACAATGTTTCTGAAGTAGTCTGTGAACATTGTACAGTTCAAAAATCACATTTAAAGCGCAAAAAATAAAAAACTTTATTTTTCTTTCAAGTCCTGATATACGACTTGCTCCTCACTACTATAAACTAACGACATAGGTATGTTTGCATTTAAGAGGCATAACAGAGCTGAAATATTCAAAACATAAAAATATGTTGCCTTTTACGTATGGCAATCATATTAACCAAACAACCAACAATGGAATATAAAATAAACAAAACAAAATTTTCTCCATCAAACAGAAAATAACTAAACAAAATCCTTTTGAGACATACATAACGTATACACAATATTATTTACTTATCAAATCCTTTATAATGCAAATATAAAATATGAAGTAACAAGGTAAGGCAACGAGTGAGCTCGACAAGATCGGATTCATTCTCGAATCCGCGTTTACAAATAATCGGATAATCCGATTCCCGCAAGGAATCGAGTACTCGATGTATACGCTACATTTAATAAACACAATGAAATGAGGATATTGTGCATTGCTTACGCGAAAAACGACTGATGTGATAGGATCAGATGGAACTTCTTAGCGTGGTTAAGACACATGGTATCATTCACAACGCTGTTCGTTTGTAACTAAGTTTTTATTCGATTTAGCATGGTCTTTGTAGCAACTGCGCACTTCAAAGGGTTTTTTAGCTTTTGAAGCACAGTGCTGAATCATTCATCATCACAATACAATACATATATTTGTATTGTATTGTAATTTTGTGATAAATCTATAAATTACGCCCGGTTGATGGCAGTAGACTCACCACCATTACATGGGACTTAATAACAGCATTGTTGATATGTGGATGTACAATTGTGTACGCCTCTGCCTACCCCTTCGGAGAATACAGGCGTGATGCTATGTTATGTTATTGATAAATCATATGATTCTTTAAGACAAGATTCATAACCCAAGTGCTAATTTTAACACGTTGACTGATCAGCAACTTACAGCGATTGCTTAAATATTGTATCTGCTTCACGGACAGTTAAAGTGTTAATTATAGATGTTCCCACTCCTAATACAACGATTTCTTTTACCAACACTGTCCCAATTTCAACACACTTTTTATGAAAATGCGAGAACAGAAATCGCAAGTAATAGCAACCTGATTTGCACGTGAATGAAGATTCTCTACGAGTTAGAGAGGTACTAGATTAAGTAGAGGAAGATTTCATTGAAGAAATTATACACCTATATTTGTCACCAAGTTTGTCACCCTGATAATTACCGGACTTTTTTTATCACCCATTATTCCATCAAAGAGTATAAATAAAGGATTTTAATGTGCCGACTTGAATTACAATTTGTACGAGCTGATACCTGAAACACATATTGCATACCAACCTCTTTAAACATTCTAACGCAATAATTGCCTGTGTCGTTAGTTATGCGCCATTATGGCTATTATGGAGGCCATTGCCTTAAAATTGCTTTAATTCACTCGGGAAGGCAGTTAGCAGATAATTTGGTTTTACCAGGATACATAGATATTCACAGGTACAATTCATCATAAAAAGTGCTTTACCAAGGGCCATTAAAAATAGCGTTCCATGCAAATACCAAAATCAAAATAAACTTTAAATCTTTCATGGAAATAAAATAAAATTGTAAAATTAAAATTTGACAGCGTGGTTGGCGGTCGAGAGACCGACTGCTGCGCTGCGTGTCGCAGGTTCGATTCCTGCACGGAGCAAATATTTGTACGATCTATAGATAATTGCTCCGGATCTGGGTGTGTGTGTGCTAGTGAGATTATATGTCTGGAAACGCACCCACGACACAGGAAGAAATACATAGGTGAAGGAAAAATATAGAAATAGTGAGGGGCAAAGTTTAAAAAAAAAAACAAAAAAAAAACTATCAACATCCGAAATTTTCGGTACGTAATCCTTATGCTAATTAGTAGGTACCTACACCTATTAATTAGCATAAGGATTACGTACCGAAAATTTCGGATTTCGACAAAAGGAGTTTTCGGTTGTACTTAAGAATTTTTATTGATAATACGTTTCTTTTGATTTTCAATCTCTTGTATCTATAAGCAAAACAAATTAAGTAATATTACGTTGACATACTAATAAATATTGTTATTTTCGAGTAACACCATCTACCAAGATTTAAATATTTTAATTAAAGTTTTTCAAAATGTTGTGCATCTATATGTAGCTAAACCTACCTATATCTGAGGAGCACTGTATTGTATCAAGCCGTCAGAAATACGATATCTGTCGTTTCAGCCGAGTCGAAAATTCGCTTGCACCAACGCTTTTCCCTATTGCTACACAAGTCTTCGCGTTTTTTTTTACCCTATCATCTATCTACAGTACTAATCATGTATCGCGATTATCGTAGTCATAATTATGAGATTTACAAAAATTATAGTGTTGCGTTGTAAGTAATCCTTACTCCTTACTATTTTACATCCGAGAGTGTGTCTCTCTAGCAATTTTGCACAAAGCAAGTTACCACTGTATTTGCCTCATACTAATGAGGCAGCTAGTAGCCCCAACTGCTGAACTTGATGTCCTTGGTCTATTCCCAGGTCGGGCAGTGTAGTGTTATTGGACTTGATTTTTAGAAAAAAAAAAACTTAGTAGTAGCCCGGAGTTTGGAATTGTGCTTCATGATCATTTTATCGGGGAAGTAACACTAGATGATGGTCGGGTCAAATTTGAAAAAACACACGTTACGCGGTCAAAGATGCGGGCGGAAGCTAGTAGGTATTATAGATAGATAATCGTACTGTTTGCTTTAGCATTCGTTTTTTGATTGAATTGATTCTAACAGTCCGTGCCTCGGAGCGTACGTTAAGCCGTCGGTCCCGGTTGTCAAATTAAGATCTATGACAGCCTTTACGGGTAGTCAGAGGCCTGAAAATCTGACATCCAGTCTAACCACGAGATATCGTATTACCCAATAATTGGGTTGTGGAGGTCAGATAGGCAGACGCTCCATTTAAAATATAGGTATTAAGCTGCATCCTGTTTGACTGGAAGCCGACCCCAATGTAATTGGCAAAAGGCTAGGCAGATGATGATACTAACAGTGGGGTTACTCTTGAAATTAATACCAATTCAAATTTTAAATCAACGCCTTGAAACAATGCGTAATTTATTAATAATAAAAAAATAAAAAAAAATACAGTTATCTTGATTTTAAAGCATGTTGGCTTATTAGTATTCCGATTCTTTAATAGCTTTTAAGATATTTAAAAGTCCCTACAGATGACCTACTCCAAAAAGTCCAAAAATAAGCCTTAATCTACAACACAACAAATCAATATCAAAGACCAATGTTACAACGGAATCCATTTGAACATTTGTAGAGTCAAACTTCGTCCCATGGGTAATCACAGTATGGTAAACTAGTTGCGGAGTTTGTGTCCAGACCCTTACAGGGCCCTCCACATAGTTTACAGGTCAATTTTCTTGTTAAAACATTCCTATAGTAATTTCTAAGTGGGTATAGTATTGTTTGAATCCGTTTCGAAGTGTTGTATAATTCGGAAGCCATCTTGGACTGTTTATATGGCATTGTGTTTGCCTAAACTAATTTTGTGACGTAAATAATGTTAGTGGAATGTGTTGAATTGTTAATATTGAGCCTCATGCCTTTTGAAATATTAACAGATCATATAAATCTATGAAAATGGAGCATTTACATGTATTGTGATTGTTGTTAAAACAATTCGATTCATTAGGATGACTCAACAGGGCTTAAGATTATTATTATTTGACTTGTGTTGGGAGTCGCCATGTATAAAAATTTAAGTTAATAATAATATCGTGTATTAAAAATTAGAGCAGTTACGCTTGAAACAATGCAAAGAATCCCTTTTTGATTTATTTACATAAACCAAAATAATTAGAATTAGCTTCCCCCAATTACAATCAACTTAAGCCCGGCACGGAATACCGCATAGAAATGAAAAGCAATTCATAATCCCAATAACCATATACAAAGAAATTCCTTTGAAATGCCGCATAAAAACTCCAGTAGTTTTATTACACCCTTGCACCCATTCCTCCGGGTCACGACACGTCCGCCTTTCAAAGGAGAAAACAATTTCATACCGTAAATTTCACTTTAAAACTATGTTTGAAACTTCTAATATCGAAATGCACTTTATCTATGAAAGACTGGCTGCTCGAGGCGAGAGGGTGCACATCAAAGATGTCGTCGCATTTATGCCTGACGCCGATGTAGGGCTGAGAATCATCAAACAAATTGGAGCTTATATTGCTACAAATATGATACAAATTTCCTTGACACGTATTGCGAGACATGTGTCGTTTTGATTTGGGTTTGTTGCTTCCGTAAGGGGTTAGCCGGGTTTTTGCCGCGTGAAACCTTAGGCATAATAAAGCCAATAAACTTTATAGCCTTATCTTAAACGGCGTGCAGTGCACGCGTGTTTTCGTATGAGATGCCTTTAAATTTATTACGGGGACTTTTAATGTATGTTTAGTTGACTTAACTAATTAATTCAAATAACATTGTGTGGTTCCTAGCTAAGATTATTAACCTATTTTCAAGTTGTATTATTAAAGTTGGGATTGTAATTTTATAAAAGACGTATGTTGAAAGTAGCTGTAGGTATATATTGACAATACGCAGAACATAAACTGTGTTTTTTTATCAGAGTTATCAGAGCTCGAAAAAACTGGAGCTACCCAAAGGGACAGCCACCTCATAGAAATCTTCAACTAATAAACACCGTACTTTTATATGCTCTGCCTTATGGTGAGTCAGGTTGCTTGTAGGTACTCCTTTGCCAACATAATGGCAGTAGATGGGACTGTTTTTGTCTTGTCGAGTGTGATACCCCTGATGTTACAAGCATATATAATACGACGATAGCAGCTTGACATCAGGCATCCGTACGCATCTTTGCCACCCTAGCAGTATAAAGTTCCAATAAAATGCGACGCCTAGATTATAAACAGATTAATACTATTTTACATACTGTTTCTGAACAAAAGCTCAATAAATATCTTGGTACTTATTTCGGAACAATACTTCACCGCAATACTTTACTTACAACAAAAAGAAAATAAGCACACACTACATAGATTATGGGGCGTTGAAACTTTGACTAAAACTCTAACTACTGCGGATGCACAATAGTGCATGAGAAAGCGGGGCGCGGAAGAATTCTCAAAAGCGAGTCTCGCTTCTCTTTTGTTTCGGCTGCGATCCACATGTGGAACTTAGAACTGTGTGTACCTGAAACAGAGAAAAGAAAAATTAGATTGCACTCTAGCGAATCATTTTAGTGTTCCGAAAAGAGGTCAGTAAATTTAAGACATATGAAAATCGCGAGTCTTGTTCGTGTATCCATTGTGTATATGAATTAACGTCTAATGACGTGTATGATTCATCAACTGTTATCATACGATAAATTCGTATTTGGTAAAAAAGACAAAACCAAGAATAAGCACGTACATAAATTCTATAAATATTATAGGTACAAGACCCAGGTACAATTTTTATCATAATCTCTATAGTTCAAAACTAACACATGATTTTTTTCTTTCTGCGTTATCTTGTGTTAATGCTGTCATATACATGCGACATGATTTTGCACAAGACAATTTTGAAACGAATTTTATACAAGATCGCAGCACGACAGGTCGTATCGCAACAGCGCGTGTGGGAGATCGTCTGTAACTTCAAAATAAAACGTTCTAGGAATACATATACCGCATCTGTGTGAGAGAGTCCTAATTCTCTCTCACACAAGCCCTAACAAAGTGACACTAACCCTTATTTACACTCCACTTAGGCATTTACGCGACACTCCTGCAGGTAAAATATTCACCTACGAGAAAATTCAATAAAGCGCTCTCGACGTCACACGGAGCGCGTCGAGTGTTCAAAAGGCGGGAAATTAACCTAAATAACTGCAAGTGGCCATGTTGCATTATAATTACTAATGTGCACGCTAGCCAAGTCAAAGAAACTTTTATTCCAATTTCAATCAGGAATATGTATGCACTTTTAAAGGTAAAGTATGGCTATGTAGTTGTGTTTGTATACAATCTGTATACCTATGTATTATAGCAGAAAATGACATTCGAAATACTAACCATCGATACATTTATTATAATTATGATTTAGAATTAACAGGTCTAGCTTACCATTTATTGAGTTAACAAAATACTAAAAAAGGGAAACTTTGAGTAACTTTGTCTGCCACGAATGTTTTAATGATGAAAATATAAAAATCATTACGAATATTTTTTCTGACAATAATGTACATTTCATAAACTTTTAGTAACAGTATACTAACTGCACGTAAGTACTGCGGCTTTATGTACTCATAATAAGTATAATTAGTTCTCTTCGTTCCCATTATAAATGTATAGCTTTTTTTTTTTCTCAAAAAATTTTATTATTAATAAATGAAAACAAATAATATTAGAACTTATTTAACTTATCATCTCATTGCTTTAGTGGAAAAATAACGAGAATTACTTCACTCATATTATTGAATGAAAATATATTGCGTTTGGATCATAAAAGTTAACGGTATCAATTACTTTTCCTTCTAATTAGTTTTATATTCGAAAATATTTTCGGTTTTTTCAAATTTACCTACTGCTTGAAATATAACGTGAACACAAGCTTATAAAACATACAGATTGCTTTAAAACTCTAAACAAGCCCTAGTGACCTCCTATGAATCAGATTAGAGATTTTTTTGTTTACCTATTAGTATGACGATTTTAAGTTACCCAACATTACTAAAAACATTTTTTTCTTGAATAATATCGCAAACAATGACATGGTTTAAGCTCGTTCGTGTTCTAGCCTACATTCTGTACAAGTTATCGGTAATATTTTCGTCATTAATCTATTAGATTGATCGTGATCAATTGCCTAATCTATCTCCATCATTAGGTAATTATTTAGGTGTCAAAACGTATAGCGACATACAATTTGTATAATGAGAAATAATATCATGATTTACAGTCTATTTTTCTTTACTTGTCCTAAGTAGTAAACAAACAGCACCCGGTTGAAAATCACATGATTGGGCCTAAATCACACACATTCACTTAGGTTTGAACGTTTTAACATTAGAAAGAAACACATACGATATGATTTACATCAAACACTGCTTCGAATAAGCCATTTAAAGACATTATTTTCCTCAAAATCGAAAAAAAAAAACACATATTATACAAAATCATGACGATTTGATATTTTGAAACTTTACCACTCCAGTTTACTCTTTGGACCAAGATATAGGAAAAAAAATTAATGACTAGTGTTTTATTTGCATACGCAAAAATCATTTGGTGGCGTGACGTCATACCACTAATTACTAGCTGTGGGCTCGCTCATTAGCAGACAAAATAGATTTTTATTGTTATGAAGTACGTATTTGTACGTGCGTGAGCCAAATGGTCTAACTCATTCAACGAAATTTTATATTTATTAATAAAAAAATCCTTTCATCTTTGCATCTGTACCTAATTAATAAAATTTTTGCAAAATACGTGTAAATTCTTATAAAAAATAAATAAAAAATAAAGCGCGAGATAAATTTGCATTAAGGGTATTTGAATATTTAAGGTATTAGTGAATTGTAAAAATAGTTTTTACTTTTATTGATTATTATTTTAATTTTACTTTTTTTGAGTCAGGATTATAAATTAAAATGTTAGTTATTTACGCAGTGGCTGGAAACTCGAAGAAAATCGTAGCTTTGTTTTCATGTTGAATCTTAGTAAAAGGACATTACTTAATTTAGACATTAATTTTGTCAAGCTTTCAGTTTGACGAAATTAATGTCTGAATCACCTAGAATCCTAGACTATCGCAGTCCATTGCTGGATATAGGCTTAAATTTTTGCGTTTTTTTTTATGTCTGTGTTTCGTAACACATTTATAGTGCTTCATATAATATAAGCGGTCCCGTGTCCACAAAATTATTATTGAAGTAACAGAGTATTTTTTTTTCTTAAATGCAAAGACAACAGTAACAACGAGTAGCATTAATTTAAATTATTTTCATTGCAATCTGTGTGTTTTGACTAATGATTTGATTATTACTATATCCGCGAAGCTTCCTAGGTGGGCCGAATGTACAATGGACGTCGGTCTCCTTTAAATGTACATATTCTGAAAAAGCCATTTATTCATATGAAATAGGGTAAGTTTTAAACCAAAGTGAAGACATAAAATATATAAATTACTTTCGCGACACTTAATATCACGTCTTCCATGAATTCTCTGATTAAATAAAGTAATTATACCATTCAGTTAGTTTTCGTAATTCGTTCCTATAATTCCTTCATTCAGTTGTGTCCCAACCCTAAGAATAATTTAAGAAAAAACAATATTATCTCCGACTACCAGTACGCCATATTTGTTTACTACTTATAAACAATGCAAATTCTACTACATATATATTTATATATATTTATTGAATTCTAATTTCTATAAATTAATTATAACTCAGGACTGGTTTTCATTAAACCGTATCACATTATGTTTACTTATCCAATATATTTCTATAAATAAAATGAGATTCCAATAGTTTCTTTTTTTATAATTCTATGATAAGCACTACTAGTTTAAAAAATCTTGTAAATAGAATTGCGAGTTACTTACACAACATTCTCAAATTTAAAACCAGCTGCGCGTCTTCCCAACGAACATTCAACCGAACACCAAACGATAAACACACTTTCCTCATTCCAAAAACGAACGATCGAGTCGTTACTACATAGAATTGCTAAAGTGTAACCATTCTCATTCACTCATTACTCGGTACTCTAACCTAAAATACTCGTATTATCATAAAACGTAAAACAATTTAAGGACTAATTAAATTTTCAACAATGCCTCAGTGTGAGTTCTAAAACAAAAAGCCAGGATCTTTTAATTGCACTAATTAACTGCCGGCATCACGTACAAATTAAGATGGCGGAGAAAAATTCAAGTGAATGAACGAACGAGAACGTTAATTGAGGTCATTATGGAAGATGCACTAGAATGCGGTGGTTTGTTATTTGAATATTATAGGTTCAAGGGCTGTTGAGATTATGGAGAAGGCTCGTTGACTTGATTAAACTAAGTTGTACTTATAAATGAACAAAGATTTATGTTGTTGTTAAAATAATAATAATATGAACCTCCCTACATAAAGTACTTTCATCCATTTCAACTTTTTCTAACCATGTTATAGGGAGCTTTCAATCTAATCCGGTAGTGGTAAGTTTCAGTATTTTATAGTCTTAGCTGTGACCTTATTAGAATCCAAACAAAAACTAAAATGTTTGAGCTTACATTGTAGGTAACGTCCAACTTTGTGACAATAGTTTACATATAATTTCAACTGACTTGACTAAACGTTTAATTTATTATTTTCTGCTGGATTGTCCCACTGTAGGGCAATCAATACTAGCTTTCCTCTAATTAGTATTTTTATGTGATTATCTACGAAGTTGTAAGTTATTGTATATTAATGAATGTTTTAATTAATTTTTGTTTAATGACTATCGTGAGACATATTACTACCAATTATTGTTCATCAGTTACATTGGAACTGGTGAAGTCGCGAATCAAACTGAACTTTGACTTCGAGTCCGTTCGAATTCGAAACTAGTTGGACAATCCCGAAAAATGCACGGGAGTAGTATCCGGTGCACAATAATTGACATGCTTTAATTGTTGTTTTGTATAAAATGTATGTTACCATAATTATGTAATTGATCAGCATGCAATAAAAATCAGAATCAGGTGTTATAGGGTTCATATTACAACTCAGGTGTTAGGCAACAATAACTTAAAGACCTTACTCATTAAGCTCACAACGTGCAAACGACTGATAACCCGCCACTTTATAAAGCACACTAGTGTTGCCAACGTTGCGTGCCAACACTTTATTTGTTAGCATTTCGTTGCACGATATAAGAATGACACCTGTATCGATAACTAGGGTAAACTGTGAAGGTTTTTACTGCAAATACATACAAACACGCCTTGTTCCTATTGCGGTAGGCAGAGACTATACACAATATATTATAGTATCACGGTTGGTTTTCTCGAAGGGTTGGGCAGAGGTGTTCTACACCTACGTTTCAACGATGATTAGGTCACATATATATACCTAATAACTTTCTAGTCGGCACAATTCTGAACTCCACGCTACAATGAATAATTTTCTAATAGAAAATTCCAATAATCCTTTGTCCGATCCTTGTAACCACTTGACCAATGAGTCCACCTGCTACTATTATTTATATTACGTTTTGATGTAATTTTATTAATAAACTTCGTTAATAAACTCCACGTAGGAGGTCAATTCAAGAAGGAAAGGTCTAACAAGATGGGAAGTTTATTTCCTCAGCAGTTCTTAAAAGGTTTAATTTGGTGGTTATTGTAATAAAGTTTGTCATCATTCCTCGAGCATACAATAGCATCATCATCAGTATACAAAATTGTGCACCCACATTTCACCTAGTATTTATGGATATTATCACCCTTGTAATAGGCGATGAGCTTATTGCCATCAACTGGGCACAATTCGAAACTCCGGGCTGGTACTGAGAATTTTATAAAAACCCAATAACATTTTGCACGACCTGGAAATCGAACCCAGGACCTCATGCTCAGCAATCATGCTCGGGACCACTAGACCAACGAGGCATTCTTGGAAACCTTTAGATTTTCTGTTACAGTCACTCGTACCTATACTTTAGATTTGTCACCTTAAACTTTGATTCCACTTTGACATTGCCCATAGAAATAAGTATTATCTCATTACCAAACAAAGTCTGATTTTAAGAAATTGAGAACAATATTTAACAATTTTAAACATGCTTCTTTTAGCATCAGCGTTTAGCCCTTTTGCAACTTCATCAGTGATGCATCACAATTTATTTATATAAATTAATTAATTATACATATATAAGATGAAGGAAGTATGAAAGTTACACCGGTTATCGAGAAGCTGCTGGAAATCGTTTGTCTGGTGATGCGGAGGAATAAGGAACATGTGACGAGGAAAGTTTTAAGTATGAATGTGGATGGCTTTACGAGCAGAGGAAGACCAAAGAAACGATGGATAGATTGTGTGAAAAATGATATGGCTAGAAAAGAAATGACTACCCAGATGACGGCTGTCAGAGATGAGAAATGCTGTGCCAACCCCAATTAAATTGTGATAAGGGCAGAGGGATGATGAAGACCACGTTTTGGCGACTCTAAATTCAGTCGCAATTCGATGCTGCACCGCATTTTTGTGACCCTTTGTGTTCAAATTTAGCGTTAAGTAATTTCTCAATGAAGTTATTGAGCTTTCAAAAATACTTAAAGTAGCGTGTTTAACGCTTTTAAATAAATTACCTAATACAAAATTTCTTTACTTATCCAATAGTACGTAGTACTTACTCAAGTAAGTTTTTTCAAGAACTGGACGGCTGGAACTGGTTCGCGAGCCGCAAATCTGTACGATAGGTCACTTGATGCACGCGATGCATAGGTTATCAAGATAACCTAGATCTGGTTTATAAAGGGGTGCATCAACCTAAACAACCGAGCTATCTTTTAATATATCTTAGTAGAAATAAGAGTAAGCACGTTAAGTCATTCCAGAGTTTCCTTTTCAGCAAAATAAATTTTAAAATTAATTCGTACCATTTTGGTTTTCTAAAGTGTACGTATCGTTGACTAATGATGGCTTGTTCCTTCACATTCCTAAGACCTGAGTCTGCCAATTTACCAATACTTCAATGGAGTATCGATGGAATGATTTTAGGCATTTTGTATTCTGTTAGCTGAATCATAATAGGATCCTTATATGACGAAATGGTAAATTCATGGACAAATCATATACAGTAATCTCATCTATTTGACAGTTTTCTATGGAGATTCGTAAAATGGCTCACAAAATAGGAATTGCTAATGAGTCAAATAGTAGAATCTTAAGAAATTACTCAATTCAAATAATGATTAATTTTTAGGAGAAATTCTCACCATTCAATTGTCATTTTTGGTGAAAAGTGACAGTTCTTGGTGTGGAAGTCATTGAAGTTTTTACAGACTTCCAATACAGTCACATTTACAATATTACCTTTCTTTAAGCTTATAATACCTACAAAGATTTATAAATGTATACATATGATTAAGCTTGCGTGTACACGTATTTCAGGGCTGGCACTAAGAAAACAGACCTGGAGAGAAGGCGTAGGAGAGCTTGTTTTTAATTCTTCAGTCATTTGATACAAATGAGTTTATAACATTAAACAGTATCTAACATAAAACATGATTATATAATAAATTATTTTATACTTTGCGATTTTACCCGTTTCTTTTTTCTTTCTGCTCGGCTCCTACGGCTTGTAGCGTAATGTGAAATAGCCTATAACCTTCCTCAAGAATGAAGCTAACAAATGCAATTTTTTTTTTCAAATTCAAGTGGTAGTTCCACAGATTATCGCGTTCAAACAAACAAACAACCGCTTCAGTTTTATAATATAGACAAGAAACATTGGCGTCAAAACTAAACTAAATTTAGAGCTTTGTTGTCTTTTACTAAGCATTACTAATCAGAGCGGGACGGGATGACGTCAAATTCAAATTTAATAATGTCAACCTAATATTCTCAATTTTATTTGACGTCTCTAATTTTATTGGCTACCTAAAACTGTGCCTACTAAAAACGTTTGGACATTTTAATATGACGTGTCTAAATTCAAATTTGACATCTCTCTTGCTCATATAGTAACGGTTAGTAAAAGACATATGTATGTTCTAAATTTAATTTAGTTTGCTACATTATAATTGACGTATCTAAGAAAATGAGTCAGTGAAAACTTGAAGAAAAAAGCAATAGTATCTATTATTTGCAATTTTATTTGATATTAGATTAAAAAATGCGAATTGTACCGGCTACTTAGCATTCAACACGAGTTTTGAGGAGTTCACCATAGGGAAATAAGTTACTCTGATGATATTAAGCAACAATCAAGATTTCTGTCAATAAAAAATATTGAATTATGTAATCTAATATCCAACTCTGAATGAACCGCATACCAAAGTACGAATTATTCTTCAATTGAAAGAAAAACACGTGTTATCAAATACAAATATCCTTGCTGCTACATCAGGAACGTGCAATACGGTTACCAAAAATAAATAATTGTACTCTGAATATAATATAATTGGATAATATAGTATACCTTTGTAATATGTTACCAATAAATACCATATCTACACTAAAAACTAAAATAGATAAATAAAGTATTTTATCTACAATTCCTATAACAAGAGATTAAAAAACTACATAGGATCACGCTTGTGATTCCCGAAATGATAGGCAGAGGTGTACACTGTTGAAGTACTGGGTGTATTTCACCAATGATGTTATAAATTCAAGATATGTCTTTGAAAAAGCATTAACGCATGCTTAGCGAACTCTAAAGTTACAATATTAAATGGAAAAAGAATACGGTCGCGAACAGGATTCGAACCTGCGCCTCCCGGATGAATACTCCAGGCGCTATGACCGCTAAGCCATCTCGACCTCTGCTCACCACCGCGAATTCTTCTTCCATATTTTAACACGTCTTATGGCGACGTTATTGCAATCAATTCAGTACCTATACAGGAGACTGAACCGACACGACCAACTTTGCAGCTAATACAATGTCGTAAAGAATGCAATTACCTTAATAATTCAAGATATGTCTTTGAAAAAGCATTAACGCATGCTTAGCGAACTCTAAAGTTACAATATTAAATGGAAAAAGAATACGGTCGCGAACAGGATTCGAACCTGCGCCTCCCGGATGAATACTCCAGGCGCTCTGACCGCTAAGCCATCTCGACCTCTGCTCACCACCGCGAATTCTTCTTCCATATTTTAACACGTCTTATGGCGACGTTACGGTGGTGAGCAGAGGTCGAGATGGCTTAGCGGTCAGAGCGCCTGGAGTATTCATCCGGGAGGCGCAGGTTCGAATCCTGTTCGCGATCGTATTCTTTTTCCATTTAATATTGTAACTTTAGATGTTATAAAGTTTTATGTAATAGTTAGTGAGCCTATGGCTGGCCACAATTCCAAACTCCAGGCTCATACTGACGATTTCCTTACAGAAATATATATATATATATTGACGGCGCGGTTGGCGCAGTGGTTGAGAGACCGGATGCTGCGTCGCGTGTCGCAGCTCCGATTCCTGCGCGGAGTAAATGTCTATGATCTACAGATAATGGGTTCGCGGCTGGGTGTGTATAAATATGAGATTATTTATATGTAAACGCTACCACGATATAAGAAAAAAAAATCGTAGCGTAGGGCAGAACCAAATAATTTTTTTTTGAGTTACGAGTAAGTATATTATTTCTTTTTAGAAAAACATCAAAACTAACACCATCAAGCCACGTCATTCATAACAAACGCAAAAGCATTATCATTAGCTTCATCAGTTTGATGCGCCTTTGTTCGCATCAGACAATGGCAACCCTAAGGCTCGATCCACACTAGTCGCGTGACAAAGCCTACAGTCACGTCACCTGTCAACCGCGTGTTTAATATCGAATTACCCGACGCCTGCCTCTGTCTAAAGCCTAAATAATGTACTAGATAATTCAGCTAAATTACGGCGCCACGTTATTTTGTTTATTTGGTAGTTTGTTGAGTTTTAGTGAAACTATTATCTTAGAAAGGTAAAGGAAATGTGGTTTACTATTGTTTCAGTTTACACGCATGGAAATACTAATGTGGTTTGGTAGTAAATAGTTTTATTCTTGGATTCAATTGCAAGTACATATTTTTAGTATCACATAAAAATAAATTCTATAAATAATCTTATATATATATATTATTATCTATTAATTATTTGAAAAGAGAAAAGCTACGAAGTTGTCTCACTGACACAAACATAACGTCCATGATATCCATTTCTGGATCAGGCAGTGTTATTATAATTGTGTTTATATTATGTTATTATAATGGCTGGAACTATTCTTTTAACTATCTAAAGTACAAAATATAACAATCTTATCATCAAATTAATACAGAAAATGCAAGAAGTCATATTATCATCATATCACAAAAACCAGCACTACAGTCTATGCCGTTTCAATACGTGATAATCGAATTCTATCGCTGACTGTACTGATATTGATAAGCGCAAGATCCCATCGATCGTCATGACACATTGAGGCCATCCCATCGCGCGAAAAAAAGACCACCGTCACCTAACAAAAACTCATTAAAACAGAGATTAACCATTATTACGATGTTTGATCCTAAAAGTTTTATTATCTAAGAACGAAAAGTTGACGATTCAATGCATTTCATTAACAAAGGAACCAAGCAGAATACATAATTATATGTAAAAATGAGCGAATTGCGTTTCCTAGTCTACATGATATAAAAAGGAAAAAGAAGTATCTATGAAAACATAGAGCTTAACCTACAAAAGGCACGGGATATTATTCTCTTTATTAAAATTCATATTGTAAACAACTTGAAGTAATATCAAGTTTATTAGAATAGATATTAATTTCTTAGAGGGAAAAGATTTTGCTTAAAGGTAGCTAATTCCTATTTATTAATGGCTTACGTACACAGACTCGGGTGCGTTTACACAGAAAATATATATGTCGGAAATATATTGAAGAATAGGATCGGAGATCTGTATGTCAGACCGGATTTTAAAGGTAATAGTAAATAAAAGTGAGTCTATTTATATTACAATGTAGGTATTACAATATGAAATCAGAGGTCTAGATAGATAAGTCAGAACGTAGAGGTCCGTCCGCCACGGCGACTTACAAGAGACTGCCGTCCTCCCCACTCGCCGTAGTCGCCGACCGTCCGTAGCACTTGATGTTGCAACACCAATAATATAAAACTGTGTTGCCATCCGACATATACTATGAATAGTACTTTTTAATTGTATTAATCTATTTATACATCAATTTCGAATAACATTTGTCAGGAACAGGTGTATTTTGAGAATGTCCCTTACACTAGTAAAAATGCCTTCACTAAAATCTACGTGCTCTATCACCACTCAACAAATATATTGACGTACAACGATAGTACCTAATAGCTGCAAATCCATAAATAAAATATTTAATAAGCCTGATGACTTCTAATTTGGGACGTAGACAAAGCCTAGGTTACCTTAAATAGAATCGTTAACCTACCGCAAACAAAATCTTAACTCGATCATGTCAAATAATGTCCAAAATACTCGTACAACCGAGATTCACTACTAATTTATTAAGAGCAAATGACATCACTAAGTTGTTCATCCATAATCAGTGCGTTTACTCTTGAAAATAATTCCGCAGATTGACAGTGGAAATCTGTCAGTTCGTACTTTTAAATTCCAAAATGTCTAAAAAATAAATATAGATTCGGGATAATATGAAGATAACATGCTTTAAAATTAAAGCAACTGTAATGTAAGTAAATTTATTTTAAAATTACGCGTTGTTTTAAACGTCTGTTTAATATTGGAATTGGATTGGATTTGGAATTAGTTTCAAGAGTAACCCCACAGGAGTGTGTTTAATATTACCAAAACCTAATATTTCATCATCATCATCATGATATCCAGAAAACGTTCTCTGTTGAACACATGCATACTAAGACATAGATTTATAAACAAAAAGCAAAGTCCTAACTCGATCGTGACAAATAACATCATACTACATGTGTACCTGTGTGCCTTTTCCGATACTTATTTATTAAGAGCAAGTGACATCACTAGATTGTTCATCGATAATAACCGTAATGAACGTGCATGCAGTCACGTCATGTCAGGACCGCGTTTAATATCATACTTGTGCCATGTCCATTGCTAGAAATGGACATCTTCTTAACTCAGATTAGATTCATACACCAAACTAATCCTAACTCGATCATATGAAATTACGTCACACTACCCGTGTACCAGCATGTTCCAATACTGATTTATTAAGAGCAAGTGACATCACTAAGTTGTTCACCCATAATAACCGTAATGAACGCGCATGCAGTCACGTCATGTCAGGAGCGTGTTTAATATCATATTACCCGCGCCTAGCTCCCACCAAATTATAATATGATAATGGCGAGATGTACCGAGATCGGTACTGCGGTATAATGCAAGCCGTCACTGGCTTAACTTTGGGATGAAGCTTTAGTTAATAGGTTGGTGGAGTTAGTGGTTAGAGTTGAAAAAATACGCTTTGGGCTTTAGCGAGTAGAAAGGTTTTGTGCTGGAACTATTTCTGAAGTGATATGTAGGTTTTGTTGCTTAGAGTCTGTCTCAAACACAACATTGAGTTTAGAATAAAAAAGGATATTCTGATTTCCAAATAATTACAAGAGATAATTAGTTAAAAATAGTCACATGCCTGAAGGTCTGACAACCAGACTTAAACAAGAAAGATATAACGTGTTACCCAGTAACTACATAGATACTAGGTAACACGATTACGAGTGGTCAAGTAGTCACATGCCTGACGGTCTGACAACCAGTTTCAACAAGATAGATAACTATATAGATACCCAGTAACTACATAATTACCCAGTAACTACAAAGTTGCCCAGTAACTACACTGTTACCCAGTAACTACATAGTTACCGGATAACACGATATACCTATCTTGTATACGACTCACGAGCGACTTTTCAATAACAAATATAATTTTGGAAGACTGAGATGAATAGAATTTTCCGTGGAAAAAGTGAGAATATATTAAATATTCAACGTTAAAATGTTGAGTAAATCAAGACAGTAATTGACGATATTAATATTTTAAAGTTTGGGAGGTCGAGATGGCGATCAGAGCGCCTGGATTATTTACCCGGGAGGCGCAGGTTCGAATCCTACTCACGACCGTTTTCTTCTTTCACAAAAAAAATAATTTTAGAATTCACTATTCCTGCGTTAATGCTTTTCAAAGATTAATCTGTATTAATATTTTGTTAGTTTTTGGCTGTATAATAAAACGCCCGCTCACTTTTCTCCTAGACGTGGCTGATCCGACTATTAATTGCCTTCTTAATTAAAAATTCGGTCGATTAATTATAAATTAATACAATTAAAAAGAGAGCACTTCTAATTTGCACTGCTCGAAAATAAAAAGTGGAATCATAGCGTGTTCTTTAAAAACGTTATTAAGTCCTGATTAAACTTTCGATCACAGCGGTATATCCACGGAAATTACCCAAGTACGCAGGAGATATTATAGTACACAACTCTTTGCGCAAAAACGAGTCCAGCCCCTCTTCCTTACTCTCATAGTCCGATGGAACGGCTATCCGACACGACCGGAGAAAGATCAGGCGCAAAACCGACGACTTTACGTCCTCTGCGAAGTACATGAGTATCACAACGTCAACTTCTTAACCGCTACTTAGAATTTCCTAACAGGAAAACGTAGTAAATTTAATTTTTTTTTTAAATTCAAATTCAAATTCAAAAAATTTTATTTCTGATAAACCATATTACAGGCACTTATGAAAAGTCAAAACTAGGTGCACGGTTCCAAGGCGTTGATCTTATGGAGAAGAGCCGGCAAGAAACTCCATAGACACTCTTACATTCATTCACTAACATTTTGTCAACCCGGAAATCGAACCTAGGACCTCCTGCTCAGCAGCCGTGCTTACTTTTTCTAGACCAATGAAGCGGTTATACGTTATATGTATCTACATATACACTCACAACTGTAGTTGTGAAACGGCAATAACAATAACAACGAAGTTTTACCACAACTGCGTTGCACTTACACTAAGAACCGAATTTGGAATGAAGCCAAATGCACTTAAATGGAGCCAAATTTTTGTCACAATAATTGTTATTAGAGCTTGTTAATTTCACACTTTGCTCCTGTGCAAAAGCTCTGTTGTAATTTACAATCTTAATGATAAAATTATAAAATTTTAATGAGGAATTCTAAGAAAATGTGCACAAAGGCATGCACGATTAAATGCACTCTAAACTCTTCTCTGGATGTATACAGCTATGTAATGATTATGTCAAAGTCAAAGTCAAAGGTTTTTATTTCAAATAGGCAAAATTACATGCACTTATGAAACGTCAATTGATTTTAGTTGCACGGTTTCAAAAAGTTGGTCTTATGGAGAAGAACCGGCAAGAAACACACTACGAATCATGTTAAAACCATTTATTTGTTGCTTTATGTACACACAGTACACAGTAATAGTATAATTATACATTTTTGTGGAAATAAAAATACTTTCGTGAGGAGGATTCGAACGTGCCTACAGAATAAATAATCCAGGCACTCTAACCGCTGAGCCATCTCGACCTCTGCTCATTACCCCCAAAATTTTTTTGTGTGTTGCCTATCCCTGCAGGGATAACAGGCGTGATGCTATGTTAATTCAATTTGCAGATCATCGTTAAAAAGCTACAAGAAAAACAAGACATTTTGTAATACAAAGCTTACATAATCAAAAGACTATCTTAGAAATAATTTACGTACGTAATATCCAAAATCCCATACGATCAAATGCAAATGTTCCGAGCTCAAATGTAAGACAACTATTGTTCATTGAACCGACTTTGAATCTTCTCAGAATCTCACTTTGATAGTAAACTCCGGGCGACAGGTAATATGAGTTTTGAAGTTTACATTTCACATCGAATTGGCGTTATGGTTAATTGTAATATTGCTGGATCAATGGTTGTATTGTGGAGGAATAACTAAAGTAAATATATTAATCCAAAGTTAGATAAGACATTTTCACTGCCGTTTCTACTAATAAAAATGTCCTTCGACTTTCGAAGTTATTTTTGCATGCGCTGTGACGTAAAGCAACAGAAAGTATATGTGTAGATTAAGATCTGATACATTATCGGAAAGCGTGATCGAAGAAATGAAAGAATGAAGAAGAATTTCAATTGTTATTATAAAGTTCATAACACATTTTTATAAAGTAAAGAATACTCTAAGAATTGGCATTAGCTATGATAGATTCAAATAATAATAAACTCTTATAAACAATAATTTAAATAAATCGAAATGTTAATCTACTTGATTATGATGCTGGGTGTACCTCTTATCACATGTTTAAACTCTGGAGTTTAGAACGCTCGTATGCCTCTGTCATGAGAATCGAGTAATATATACGCCATCGAAAACATCTCTCAGGTGTGCCTGTTTCATCATGATCTTTTCCTTCACTATTTTATTCACTGATAATTTCATACCTCTGACTGTTGTAAAACTACCGAAGAAACACTAAAAGCAAAAACAGCTGCCTCGTTGGTCTAGTGGTCCCAAGTGCGACTGCTGAGAAAGCAGGTCTCGGGTGCGATTCCCGGCTCGGGCAAAGTGTTATTGAGTTTTTCTGTTAGAAAATTCTCAGCAGCAGCCCGGAGTTTGGAATTGTGCCCGGTAGATGGCAATAGGCTCACCACCTATTAAATGGGACTTAATAACAGCATTGGTGAAATGTGGGTGTACAGCTGTGTACACCTCTGCCTACCCCTAAGGGGAATACAGGTGTGATGCTTTGTTATGTCTATTAGTAAGCATACCTTTACCACACCCTTCGCCCTAATAATTATATAACAATGTTGTAAGAACCACTACTTACTACTAAAAAAACAGTTGTTGATGCGTATCTCTTTATGGCACCAGTCGCTTACGCAATACTAAAACATAACTTAACAACCTTATTTGGTACTCTAATCAACAACACGGAATAATCAGTCGTCTCCCAAAGGTATAAAGTTGAAAGTAAGACAGGGAGACAGGTGTGCTAAATGAGCAATAACGACATGTTACTAAATAGAGGAATTGTCGCATTTCACTCAACACTAACGACTAACAAGCAGGTGATGAAAGTAATCAAATACTCACACTCGGGACAGAGTTACAGGGAATATTCCATTTACTGCCCGTTATTGGATACTTTAAGAACCATTCAGTATGCGATAGTAACCCTATTCGGTGTGGAACGTCACTATTGTGAAGGGTCATGAAGTGAAGGGGCATCTCTCTTATTTCGACGGGTTATACAACTGCACTGAAGTTTTGGTGTGCAATAAATCCTTATAGAAATTTGTAGTTGGTTTTGCTTTTTCTCTGGTAAATTGAGCATTCATTTGAAGTTTGACTCGCCTTTTTAATGTAGGTTTGTATTAATTTATCAATTGCGTTCTTCGCAAATAATATTTTCATTTTTATTGTTTATTTTATGAGAAAAGTTGGTAATACTTGGTAGTGTGGTTTTACTTGGTAGAAGTCCAGCATAGCCTCCATGATGGATTTTCCACACAGAAAAAACACATAACATAGTTAAGTAAGTACCTACTCATTTAATAATAATTAAAACTGTACAAACCATCCGTTTACTGTACAAACCAACATGATAATGTTCTAGCTTCTGCCCGCGACTTCGTCTGCGTGGACGCAGAATTGGGTCAGGAATGAATCCTATGTGATAATTCAGGTTATAAACTATCTGTGTGCCAAATTTCATCCAAATCCGTTCAATAGTTATTGCGTGAAAGAGTAAAAAACATCCATCCATTTTCGCAAACTTTCGCATTTATAATATGAATCCAAGATTAGTAGGAAGCAGCAATAAATATTATAGATTACAGGTTATTATTTTAACTTTTTTAAGGCATTGCATTTTTTTGTGTTTTCACCCTCACCGCATCACATACTTCTCTTAGGATGCAGTTTAAGTAGGTTTTATTTAGTTACCATATAGACTATGTTTGCAGTACATATTTTGGCAACGATAAAGCGTGATCCAATATTGTACCACATCATTCCGACTTAACTATCAGTCGTTAAAATGCCTACTATTTTCGACAACACTAACACTCTTATATGATTTATTAATACATAGATGCATACAAAAACGTAAATAACATTGCTCAGCACTGCAGTTTGATTCCCTCGAATCAAATTAATAATCCCAAATAATTTAAATTCAAATTAAGTTCTCGCACAAATCATACATTTGTTGACCTAAGAATGTCTCAGAGCAATAGAGTGATTTGCAAACTTCATTCCGCTTACACCATTCAACATTTAACCTTAACGGTAACAATTTAAAGTATGAAGTCCAACAAGACTGTGTATAAACACATGCTTGAAACCAATAACTCTTTAATAAGTCTGTGGATGTCACGTTTAGCAATAGGTAGCCGCAAACTATGCCGATACTGGGAATTAATTGCAGTAGTTACTAATATTGTGTGCAAGATATTGTTTGTTACACGTTAATGCATAGTTGTGCAGGATCTTAGTAGTTTTGTTAATAATTATCAGCTATTGTTACCCTAAGTCAATTGTGTAACTGCCTCTTTTATTGCGGAACGCGCTCATCGTAAGATTCTGGGACCGATTCCTGGGTCGGCAAAGTGTTATTGGATTTTTTGTTAAGATATTCTCAGTAGCAACCCGGAATTTGGAATTTTGCCCAATATATGGATTACCATATATTGCGCAAAATTCCAAATTCCGGCAAAAGCCAATTAAGGCTAACCACCCATGGGGACCAATTATATGGGTGTACTACTGCCTGCACATTTTTTTTTTTTAATGTGGATAAATGCCCTCGCATACCACTCTGACACGGTTATGTGGGACTCGAACCCACTAAAACTCCACAGTATACCTCCTCAGCTGCTTGAGGGCGGGACGCGGGAACGCTCTCGCACACAACCACGAACCCACCCGCAGCCGTCCGTTGCCGGACTCTCTCTCACGACTCACCAAACGGATGGCGTGCCGCAACCACCATGGAGACCATGTGCAATGGGCGTCAGACGACCCCGTGTCCGGACGCCCAAGGTCCCCTGCGACGGGTCAGGTCTATGGCCCCACCGTCTGCCACTACGGCCGCAGAGGATAGGGAGAGCGGCGCCTCGCTTTACCGGCACTCCTCTTCCCCTGCGGCCCCACCGCGTCCGCCATCTAACGGTGGTGGCCCCGTTAAGGCCGCGGAAGGTAGGGAGAGCGGCGCATCGGCATACCGGCACTCCTCTCCCGCCGCGGCCCCCATCTCTCAGCTGCGGTGCCGCCCATACGACACCGCAGCCCACCTCAGTTGCGGCACCCCCTATAAGGCCCGCAATCTACGCCGCTCCAACATGGGTTTGCAGGCAAAGCCCAGAGGAGCGGCCCTCCCCGGGTTCCTCTAGCTTCACCGTGGGTGACCAAGCCACGGCTACTAGAGCCCCCCACCACGACAAGGCGGAACCCCTGGGGGGGACTTCTGCCTGCACCTAGCCCTTTGGGAAGTGTAGGCATGTCGCTATATACCTATGTATTTTAAACCTCGCATTATTTGAGAGTAAAATCAAAATTTCAAACAAAAACATAGGTACTTGAAGGAATTAGTACTGGAGTAGTTTTAGCGGACGTACCCCTCTCGCCACTGGCATATGATTCCCAATCAAATACCTTTATACCGTCTATACCGTGATCGCCACAACCCTTTTGTGTATTAATCATTTGACAAAGTTGTTTATTTGAGGTGTTCGAAACCAGTACTTACGTGTATGAAATTAAATTAAAATACCTATTATTAAAAATCTGTATCTTTCTAAAAAGTTCGTTTCAGTTCCAAAAAGCACTTATTAAAGGACAATACTTTTGTCCAATAAAGAATATACATTTACATACCTTTCCCTCATAAAGATATTTCGCAGAAATTATATCGAAGTTCAATAATGGAATTTCTGTGTTCACAAATTTTCTTATGACAGTAATATTTGAAGATGTAAAATAATATTACTATTATACAAATAAATCTTATAAAAGGTTCTCCAATTTCATAGTAGTTAAATTTAATTCTGTTTAATCTGGAGAATTCCCCTGTTTGTGTTACTCGCAGACAGTTAGACTAATTACTGTGTTTAAAACTGAGCCTAGGCTGAAAGGTATCATTATCTATATGTATACCCATTATAGGCTGAGAATTCGTCAGATGGTGATTTACATGTAAATACTACTTCTGTTTACCTTGTTAACGACAGGGGAATAGTATTGAAAGAGTAGTTATAGAAAAGCGATGTAGACCGGGCTCATAATGATTGCGTGTTTCAGACAAAATTATTATAGCAAGATAATTTCTGTTATTGTGTAATTGGTGTCTGAACTATAAAATATAGATGTATCTATATATGACTGTAATTTTTGTAGAATTAGTAATGAGACTGCCAAGGTCTTAAATAAATGGAAGGACTTGGTTGTGGAACTGCATAGTTTAGAAAAAACTTTATAATAACTGACTAAATCTTTTGAGACATCCCTTTTATAGTTAATCTAGAAATTCACAATATAGAATTTTATTATATTTTAGAATATCTCGAAATTGGCTTGTTAGATTTGAAACTAAGTTAATCTAAGTACTTTATTAAATTTAGGTACTAAAGTTGCAGTAAAATGGAAGTAGTTTCTAAATAAAATGCCAGTTTGAAACGAAACCATACAATACAACTGTCTGAACTGTAAAATATAACATTTTCCTTGGAACATCGTTATTTCGAGGATGGAAATAACAAAAATATGTATTCAGAATGTCAAGCGTTCATCAAGTTGATTGACGGTAGTATAATACGGGGAACTAACTTGAGTAAATATATTTATTTTCACAAAATATTATCCTTAAAATCTTCAGTAAGGTATACGACAAAAACATCTTCGTTTTTGGCATAATAAGATACTACGCATTAGAACGCTGTTTATTGTTATAATTTTGCAATAACGATGTAATGTTTTGGTATTTATATAATATTCACCGTGTTTGCATGATTACTGCTTCCATCCCAGGAATAAAAGCAATTCCAATTTTTATATTGCAACACAGAATTTTGAAATTCGCTCGCTGTCACAACAATATGGCAGCTGCAGTGAACTGTCAAAAAGCGCGCGAGATGAATGCCAGCCGATACATGGCATGTGCCCGGAATGATTTGTGGCGTACTCGCCAAATATGAACGCGTCCGTGCTAAAAATATTGATTTATTTTCATCCAATTCAGCATTTGCATATATAAAATAAAATCCACTACTGAACGTCACTCATGTCATGGTCCATGGCGCAAATCATAATCATAAATAACAATCGTTTATTTTTTTATTCCTAGAGTGTGTTTCCCAAACTGAGTTCGTTATGATATGTAGGTAGTTATCCAGTATTTTTATAAATTTTCCTAACTGTTGGTAACTACTTTAGGCTTGATCAGGATCTTCACATTTCATAAGCAGACGAGTAGTGCCGGCCCAAATTTTTTGCTCAAACGTTGAGATGTCTAAATTGAAAATAATTTTGAAGTATCAAGGTTTACAATAAGTTCAATGCCAATTCGAGACGTAATTAAAATTTGGATCACAAAAGCAACACAAGTTTATTTTCTATTATATCAAGACGTTAATATATTATTGCCAGCATCAAAAAACAAGGAAGCGATACAGTTTACCCCAAACCAACAAAGCCGACAGCCAAAAGATCTTATTCCAACATTTTCCTCTTCCCTTTATCCATAAAATTGTTTTCTACCAACCGTCCAAACACAACATATGACATTGTATAAAAAAAGTAAATCCGTGAGCTCAGGTGACGTCATGAGTGACCTGTGAGAGGATTACACCTGTAAGCCTCTCAAGTATCGTGGCTTCAAAGCAGGGACGACTTATGGACCTCTTGCGGAGGTTTTATGAGCTCTACAGATAGTTCATATAATTAGTATAGAATTATTTAAAGAGAAAACTGACTAATATGAAGGATTATGGGACGTATGCGGTAGTCAAAGACACGATCTGTATTGACAAAATATGTAGACATGTTAAACCTATTTTGATGGTTGTGTGTCTGTTAGAAGTATTTTATATCTTAACTTTTTTATATATTAATTATGTTTTTAATACAAGATTAAAATGAGATCCATACTTCTTCTGTTAAGCCTTATAAGTCATAGATACGATTCGATCACAAAATATTGTTTTAACCTATTATTATACAGCAAGAAATATATCAAACCGAAACGAATAAAACTGGCAACTCAAGTTTCACAAACGTCAAAAAGAACACAAAACTTTCATAATTTACTGACGTATAAAAACTAACGTGGCACACAAAGCGAATCACTTTGAAAAACAACGGAGTCAAACTGTAGAGCGCAGTTTCCCCTGTACACGGCGCAGGGTAGGTGAGGTGCCAGGGGAAATACACTTGATTGCACTCGCTCGCCGTTCCACACACGATGCATTTTGATTTCAACCCACTTCTTATTTGTATGAACTCACTTCGGTTCAGAAAGAATGCTTTTTCTGTGTAACGCAATTTGCAACCAAATAATACATGCACGCCACAATTAAAAAATAACTGTGCATTCTATATTTTACCATAGAATTGTATTACGAAGAGAAAATTTAAAGTCAAAGTCAAAGATTTATTTGCAGATAAATATGGTTACAAAAGTTCTTACAATAGTTGTATGATAGTAGCTTAACATATTTAATCATAATATAATGACATGCAAATTTTTATTGTTATATTATTATACATATTTTATACTAAGTACGATTATTTAAATTTAAATTCGAGGTATTCTTTCAAGGTATAAAAGGAATTCTCTATTAACCACCTGTGTAAAACCCTTCTGAAGCGGACCATTGGAAGTTCTTTAATTTGGTTCGGAATCTTATTATATATCTGAATACACATAGGATAGCAACTTTGCCTGTGTAATTCCGTTTTCATTCTGGGAATAATCAGTCTATTTGGATATCTGGTTTTGAATTTACATATATCTTCCACTTTTTCAAACATCTCAGGGTGAGATTTGGTAAATTTACATATTTCCTCAATATAAATACCAGTCAATGTAAGAATTTTCAGATTTCTAAATAGTGGTTTACAGGAAGTAAGTGGGTCAACATGACATATTGCACGTATACACCTCTTTTGTGCGATGAAAGCTCTTTCGAGGTGCACCGAGCTTCCCCATACCAGTATACCATAGCGCAATATTGAGCCAACATACGCATCCCGGAAGGTTTGAGCCGAGAAATTGTCACTGTTGGCCACCCATATTTCACCAATGCAGTTCTTAGGTCCCATTTGATGCCAATCACCCATTCCCATCATTCGGGCACAATTCCAATCTCGAAACTGTAACTGAAAATTTTCTGCAGGACAAAATCAAAAAGTGCTCGGCCTAGTAATCGGGGACCTTATGCTCGGCAGCCTTGCGTCCACTAAATCAACGAGGCAGTATGTGAAGCAATTAATATTAACGTATGCAACAAGCGTTCTTACGCACGTTCGCATGATTTGCACTAATAGAACACGGTATAACTCTGTTTCATCTTTCGTTTTTATGTGATATTTATCACTACCGTGTATCTCTCTATCTCCCAAGGTATAATTGGATTTATTCATTTTATAATTTCTTGAGCACAAGAGCTGTGACATTATATACAAAATCCATCAATAACACTCTCAAATGTGTTGGTTTACTCACAGTATGTTTCTTCTCTGATATATGAAAAGTGATACATAATTTTTATTACACATAATTACGATTAGCGTTCGTTTCAATCTCTTTTTTCTAGTGTGGTAATACCATCATGGACGCTGCGCCGAACTCATATCAACTAAAAACCACACAGCGGCATCGGCCCAAATCTTTAACAGGATGCCGGCGACCCTTGATTTATCAGTCCAGCAGGCCTACCACTGGGTTACTGCTACCCTACAGCTGAAATAATGGTGACAAACTTAAACAGAATAAAAAAATGGAATAAAACAGCAAAAAATTACCGTATGTACAGGCAACCACACGTCAGTGGTAACACTTAAACTAGAAAAAACGTAGTTACTGCTACGACATAAAGACTGCTGTCAATATCAAATTGTTACCATGCACAAGCGGTTGACTGTACTAACCAACTACTTTTCGCGCTCGCATTCCGATCAACCAAGACAGGATTGCGTTAAAAACAATTCAACTAATAAAAAAAAACTTTCTTAGTAATTACAGAGGAGTCCTTGACATCTTGGCTGTTTACACACTAGTGAAACTCATCAATAACTACTAAGTGTTAGTAATGTATCGTCGTTCGAGCGTGAATAGCCAGGTACCATCACTAGAGGATTTCATAACGACTTTACAATAACAATTATTTTAATCGATTCAGTAAAATAAACAACTAATTTTCACGTGTTTTTAAGCTTGTTTTAAGACAATTAAGTGGGGGTTACTCTTAAAACTAATACCAATCCCAATCCAATTCCAATATTAAATAGATGCCTTAAAACATCGCAAAATTTTTAAATAAAACCTACATTACAGTTGCCTCAATTTTAAAGCATATTGTCTTCATATTATCCCGAATGGATATTTTTTTTTAGAAATTTTCGCATTTAAAAGTACGAACTGACATATTTTCGATGTCAATCGAACGGAATTAAGTTTAAGAGTAAGCCCACTGGTGTTGTATCAGTATCGTGTTGAACAAATGAAGTTGCATGTAAATTTTGTCATAAAAACTGTTAATGAAAAACATGCGCGTGAGTTTGCCGCGCCCCCGTTTATATATTATCTTTCAAGAGTTCTTGTCTCGGGTAGTTGTCTCGGTTAGGTGATATTAGGTAACTAAGCAGCTACGTTATGATTAATCTTTGAATTAATTGTGATAAAATTATTTAATTTACAAATTTTTGTGGGAAGAAAAATACGGGCGTGAGTACGATTTGAACCTGCGCCTCCCGGATAAATACTCCAGGGAGCCTGATAAGCTTCAGAGTTCGCTACGGATACGTTAATGCGTTTGAAAGATTTAATTGTATAATTTACAAGTTTTTTTACTTAATATGGCATCGATTTTTCTTTTCAGTTAGATCATATTTCTTATGTGAGTATATGCAATTGTTTTGATTTGGTTTTGTGCCAGGCCATAGCAAGGAATTGGTTTCGGGGGAGAAGGGGTTCTATCTTCAGGAATTTGTTTCGGGAAAGGTTTTAACCTTTTTTTTTTCACATATGTAGCAAACTCTTTCAATAAAAGATGTAAGGGCAGATACTTTTTGTTTATTTTTTTTTTTTTTTATTATTGCACAATTTTATTTATTTTAAATTAATTTCGCAAGAACTATGTAGCAGAGTTGCAATCATCCTAAAAAACCTGTACATCTCAAAAATTCAAAGGCGTATCCTATAATGTAATTCGTATTACATATATACAAGTGAATCAGGAACCGTAACGGTGGCAGGAGCTTGCACAACCGCAGTGCATATTAACGGGAGCGCACGCGCATCCAATACAGTGACACGCCGTACGCCTTACGCCAACATGATTCGCAACATTGCTGTGAGTACGCATTGTTTGTTTTTTTTTCAATTTTATTTAGTTCATGATTTTACTTGTAAAGTGCTTTTGGAAAAGTAATTGTAAATAATAATATTCGTGTTCAACGATTTTTTTTTGATCATTTCTTTTATTCATTATATTTCCACTATTATAAAAATGAACCATTATGAGTTTAATTATATTTAAAATGATTGCTAAAAATATATCGCTGGCGTCTCCTTAAGACGAGAAGAAGGGAACTTGAAGTTTTATAGATGCGAACACCGACACGGTAGCTACGTATTTTCCAATGTTTTCTAATAAAATAATATTGGACCATTATATTGAATTAAGCTTTTAAATTAGCTTAAATTTAAATTGTTAGAAATATCAAAATTATAATAACTTATACCTTATGGTAATGTGTAAATAATAATATGTGAAATTTTAAGTAAGAATTCTGGCATACCTAGTTAACGCGTTCACTATTTAAAGTAAGTATTCTTGCATATTTAACCGTCCTAGCTACGACATGAAATTTTTTAGTCTTCAAGCTTATAAAATAGATTCGATCATTATATAACCTAAGCCGACCAAATCAATATTTCACATTTACTTCATTATGCAAGTAACATGTAACCTTACGACTGGAAAGGTAATCGATTCTAGCTTATGTCAGGGCAAGTTAGAGTTTTGCATATTTATTCTTCTGCTTCTTGATCAGGTTTCGGGTTAGAACCTGATAATTATGTAGACAGTACTTGTTCACTGCCTCCTTGGTCTAATGGTTCCAAACGGCAATGCTTAACTTGAGAGGGATGAGGGTTCAATTCCCAGGTCGAGGAAGTGTTCTCAGTAACTGCTTGAAGTTTGGAATTGTGCCCGGCAGATGACAATAGGCTCACCATCTATAAGAGACTTAATAACAGCACTGGTGAAATGTGGATGTGCAATTGCGGACACCTCTGCCTACCCCTTCGGGGAATACAGGCAAGAAGATATGAGTACTTGTTTAATGCTATAAGTACTTTCATAATTAATCTTAGATATCATAGATAGCTGTCCCATCAATGGCAAAGATACGAATTATAATTTTCGCAAAGAAATTTTGTAGACCCATCTACAATAAAAGGGGAAGGTGGTTTTTTTTTAATCTGTATTAGGTACTTGTTTAATGCTATAAATGCTTTCTTAATTAATCGTAGATGTTATAGATATAGCCGCCACATCAATGGTAAAGATATGGTTCATGTAAAGATATGGCCAGAATAATCTGGCAAAAATTTAGCATACCCATATCCTAAAAAAAAATTTTTTTTGGATCTGTATTTAGCTGTCATATTTAGATTCAATTTATTTCGAATGTGTCTCACGAAAGTTATTAAACATGAATGTATTTTTTACACTTTGGTTTCGTTTCAGTTAACCCTGGCTGTTATGGTTGCAAGCCATATGTGCCTAGCGAACCCTGTACCAGAACCAGACCCTATACACAAAACACAGTAAGTAACTTAAAGTTTTTTTTTTTATGTGATAGGAGGCAACCGAGCAGACAGCTCGCCTGATGGTAATCGATTACCGCCGCCCATGGACAACCGCAACCCCAAAGGAGTTGCAAGTGCGTTGCCGTCCTTTTAAAGGGTTTGGGCCTCCGGTACCCTCACTCACTCGGCGACACACAATGCAAGCGTTGTTTCACGCCGGTTTTCTGTGGGATCAATCCGGTCGAGCCGGCCCATTCGTTCCGTAACATGGCTCTTCCACGTTACAAAAAAGTAAGTTGCTGTTGTTCTACTATCGTTTTCGAAAGTGCAGTAGTAGATATAAAAAAAGTACATGTTACCTTTACAAGACACCTAGGCTTACTCTTGAAAATAAAACCGCTCGATTGACATTGGAAATATGTCAGTTCGTACTTTTAAATGCAAAAATGTCTTAAAAATTATTAAAGAATCGGGATACTTATAAACCGACATGCTTTAAAATTAAGATTACTATGATGTAAGTAAATTTATTTTAACATTAAAATTGTAGGCACTGATTTAATATTGGAATTGGTATTAACTTCAAAAGTAACACCCTTGATCTCGAAAAATTGCGCGAGTAAAATCTTGCACAATACCTACTTAGAGGGTAGAAAGATACATATTAGTTTAGTAAGGACAAGTATGAGTATCTAACCTGTTATTCTAAAGGATGACAGCACGGCTGAGTGAAAGGTCGTGGATTCGCGGGTTGGGCAAATTGTTATTGAAATTTTACGTTAGGAAGTTCCCTATAACATTCAATTTGCAAATAATCTAAACATAAAATCGTTATGTATATGTCGGCTTTTTTTCTTAATCAAGGCTTAAAATCAAAACTTATGTGTTTCATCCTTTTTTATTTTCTGTAGTTTCTGCCTATCCCCATGGGAATAGGAAAAGTCGTTAGTTTATGTATATATTGCATTAATAACTACACGCACAACACTGGGCGTAGTCTAAAAATTTTTCAGTGCCAGTGGTGTCCTCAAGGAACAACATTGGCCCTGAAGATAATGTTCCCTCAAAACCATACAATCTCTTAGCAAAAAAAAAACCAAAACAAATGCTTAACTTCCTATACGTACATTTCTGGTTCCCCAGTAAGTATTCTCATCGCGTACACGTAGATTTCGGATCTTCTTGATAATAAATATAGATAATATCCTGCGCTGTCTATCTATCAGATTTATTGCTAACATAACTGTTAATGGCAGCCGCGACATGAGTTATGAACCGCCGGTCTTGCTAATGTATCTATGTATTAAGTATATGACTATCCTGAAAGTGACGTCATGGTGTAGTTAATGTTAATGAAGGCTCCTCGTAACATATAGAGCGAAAAATTCTGCACATAGTCAAATTTTCGCCATCATTTTTAATGTTGGTTATCACCAATGTCTACTCTTGAAATTAATTTAATAATAAATAATTGTTTATTTCTCACCAAAATAGTATGTGCGTGTGCATTATTGTATATATTGTGGAAGACTGGTGCCTAAACTAGGTTGATACCTGTATTTCAGGTCACCAGGTCTCCACCCCTTATATTAATCTTATTTAAGGTACACCAGAATGGAGCAGTGTGAATTGGTAGTGGTTGTCGAGATAGTGTTGGAGATTTGGATTGGTCTTGTGAGTGTGTGTGTGTGTATCTCAATGAGTATTGTATATTGGTGTTTTGAATGTTTCTTTCTGTTTGTGTGTTGTAAGTGCATGTGGTGTGTTGTTAAATAAATGATGTATGTTATATATATCGATTTGAATGCACTATGTTTTAATCAGATCTACAATTCAATCTCAAATCAACGTCTTAAACAATGCGTAATCTTAAAATAAATTTACCTTCATTACAGTTTCCATCATTTTTTAAAGTATATATTTGCATGTACGAACTGACACATTTTTAATATCAATCGCGCTGACAAATTATTTACAGTGTATTTTGTTTTGTTCCAGCGTGAGAATTCACGTGCCGTACGAAGTCCATACAATAAACCACCACCATGTCGAAACAGTGCCTGTGATCAAGGAGGTCCCTATAATCAAGACCGTACCCATCTACAAAGAAGTACCGATAGTTAAAACTGTGCCGGTGTTTAAGACTGTTCACGTACCCGTTGTCAACACTGTACACGTTGAGAAACCGGTATTCATACCGTATAAAGAACACGTGTCGTTCTCTTCTTGGCATTGATAGACTTTGAATCAATATCTTTGGTTGTAGAATTAATGGTTATTTAATATGAAAATGATGTTTGTTATAAAAACTTGAGCATGAAAAGTCTATGTAAGAACTGCAAAGAAAACGAAAATCTGTAAATAAAGGACATAACTAATCTATATTCATTTAACAAATTTCTTAAAAGTAGTGTACGGTCTATTGAAATTATTGACAGTTCATGTGTTCATCCTTATCACCAGTCAAATAGGAGCCAAATATCACAAGGATACCCAGAAGTGATACAAGGATACAAGGAGTCCTGCAGAGTAAACGATTCACTTTCAACAGCAATCATTTTCAATCTGCCATACATTCCGCCGTATGCTCTAAAGAGTTAAACCCCTATACCACCTCCTCGACAACTAAGATCGACGCAATGTATATTAACGAGTAATACAATGTATATTATATTAATTATAGTTTAACGGTTATTACTCACGCGCATACTTCGGGATTGCCCGACTAGTTTCGAACTCGAACGGAGCTCTTATTCATGAGCTGAGCCCGCGGCGATGTCGCGAGTCAAAACTGGCAGTTAAACTATAATTAATATGAATGTGTCTCACTAAAGTTACTATACAACAATGTATATTAACTGTCAAAATGCCAAAAAAATCCCGCTGATTTCAGTTCGTTGATAATTTTTAATGTCTGTTTGCTTTAGAATATGTGTCAGGTTTAAAAACCGTATAGCTATGTCCTATTTACCATTATGTTGTATTAATATGTAACATACAAACGCTACAAGCAAGTTTTGTAAAGATAGACACCTTTA
Source organism: Xylocampa areola (assembly GCA_935421205.1). Taxonomy (NCBI): domain Eukaryota; kingdom Metazoa; phylum Arthropoda; class Insecta; order Lepidoptera; family Noctuidae; genus Xylocampa; species Xylocampa areola. The sequence continues at coordinate 10,970,330 of OW285218.1, read as the reverse complement.
AATTTGTCTAGTCTTTGGTTGTATTCATGTCTATGGCCACTAAATGATGTCTTACTGTGTGAATAACCAAAATAAATAGTTGCTCGCTAATAAGTTGTTTATACGTGTTTAATTAGTTACTAAATGATTGAATGCACTCTTCGATGATAAATCATGCTTTCAACTGATAAAATTTATGTGCATAGAAAAATACAATAGCGAGCAGGGTTTGTGCCTACACCCCTTGATCGGTAGTCCTACTTTCGCTAGCTAAGCGTATTTTTTGTCAACTTTTAAATATGATGACGGTATAAGTGATACGTTGTTTTTCGACTTACCACAAATAATCAAGCCAAAATGTAATTCATGACAACATTTATTTAATAAGGGTTGTTAATGAAGAGCACTAGTGTGTAACGACATCAAAAATGTCGGATAACAAATGAGCTTAATTAACTGCCCGCGAAACTTGCTAGTGTGGACCACGATTTTAATTGAACGAATGTACTATCGAAATTATTACGAACGTAAATAATGTAAGCATTAACGCTTATATTCGAGTGTTTGCTGTTCGATATTCGGATTATTTGTTCTAAATTATATTTTGATTGTGTTTATGCAAACGGGTGTGCACATCCCTATTACATAAATCAAATACTACCAACTTATGCTGGCTATAGGGTAACTGTACAACTTGCTTGTAATGGCATTAGCTTTTAATTTTTCATACATTAAGCCGTGTGATTTAAAATTATTAACCTAAACCCCTTCCTAATCGGATCAACAGTTTTTGAGAATATCACGAACATACAAACATACATACATACGGGTCGAATACCTCCTTTTTTTGAAGTGTTCAACACACTTAAGTATTCAACGTGTTTGACTGCTAAAATCGGCGTAATGTATCAAGTCTTATGGTAAAAATTATTGCTATTGCCAAAACAAGCGAGTTGCGCAATTACCCTGCCGATCTTTAATCAAAACTGTATCTAAATTTGAAAAAAAAGTACCTAAGTTTTCATGAACGTTAGTATTATTTATTGTACTTTTTGAACTTTGTTATTATTATTAAACGTTTCACAAACACTTATTCAATCTGCCTAGTGTGTAGTTTGTCAAATTTAGGTCTCATACAGGAATTTTAGGTCTCGAAACGAGTTTGCATAGCTTAATGACCTTTTAGTGACTCCAAAAATGTCTACATCTTCATCAAGTTTATTTACAAAGGAATTTATTTATTATTATTTTTGTACAGTATATTTTTGTTTACTTATTCATAGGTAGCAGAAGATTACTGTAATTATACACTGACATGCCACTTCACATAATATATAAGGTAGGTAGAGGTGTACGCAGTTGTATATTCGCATTTCGCCAATGTTGTTATTAGGCCCCATGTATTTAATAAGTAGTGAGCCCATTTCCATTAACCGGGAACAATTCCAAACTATGGCATGCTACAGAGATTTTCTAATAGTAAAAACCTATAACACCTTGCTCTACCTGGAGGCTCGAATACAAGACCTCACGCTTAGCAACCACGCTTGGAACTTCTACACCAAAGAAGCATAGTTTTTTAAAGTATTGGATAAAAATATTTAAGCAGTTTTTGAGATTTTCTAGAAGTTGTGTAAAGTCAGAGGCCACGGGCAGTTTAAGGTTTGACACTAGGTTTGTCATCAATCATACGATAATAACAAGATCTGTGTATTTATGTTAAATAATTATGAAAGTTCTGAAAGTAGAAGTTTTATTTTAGGACTCGTTCACATGGTTCGTTAAAAGGCTGCCATAGCCTTTATGGGTAGTCATAATCATAATCATAATCATATTCTTTATTGCAAATCCACAATGTAAAGATAAGATGGTAATATAAATAACATGGTAGCAATCGTGGACCCTGATGGGCACAGCAAATAGTAAATTAGAAGAGAGGAAGGCGTTGTCTATATAGAAATATTTGTTTATGCTCAAGTATTCATATTCCTTTTTAATGTATCTAAGTATGTACTTAGTATTGTTATTATGTTTGTATTTTTAGTAGGTATTTAGATATAAGTATATTTTTTGTATTTTAGTACATTATATTATTAGGTTATCCGTTCTAAATTTTGTATAAATTTATTGTGTTATATTTATATTATTGTATTATTTATATTTGTTGATTATGGTGAATATTTTAGATTTTTTTTTTTGTTACAGCTGAATATTTAATTGTTCATTTTTTTATATTTAAGTTTACTTTTATATTATGTATTAGTTTATTATTTATTATATTTATATTATAGGTAAGTATGTATAGGTTTTAGCAGTAGAAGGTGTTTGTTAATATGATTATATTTGTATAAAATTAATATTTTCATGTTATTTGTTTATCCGTAAGATATTCACTAATCGTGTAGTATGCTTTATTTATTAGTATTTGCTTTAGGGTGTTTAGGACCTTCGTGTCGCTAGGCTCATCTTTTATTTTGTTGGGTAATTTATTGTATATTTTGATGCACATTACATATGGGCTATTTGAGTGTAGTGTCATGTTGGATGTAGGTAGCATAAGCATGTTTTTGTGTCGCAGTGATCTGTTTGTGTGTCGGTCTCCGCGCTTTATAAAGAAGGTGGAGTACCTTCTAACGAATTTACATATTTCTAGAATATAAATGCATGGCAACGTAAGTATTTTATGTTTTTGGAAATAGGGTTTACAACTGTCTGTTTGTTCAATGTTTGTAAGTATTCGGATTAGTTTTTTTTGTTGTATGAAGAGTGATGGTGCGTCGGTGCTGTTGCCCCACATGATGATGCCGTAGCTGAGTCGGGAGTGAGCGTAAGCGTAATAAGCACTCAATGCAGTTGGTAGGTCTGTGGTTATTTTTAATTCTCGGAAAGCGTAAGTAAATTTGGAAATCTTGGATTTAATGTTTTGGATGTGTGTCTTCCAGTTGATGTGAGTGTCTATTGTAAGTCCGAGAAGCGTGAAATCGTCGACAACATCTATTTTTATATTATTTGTAGAGAAGTTAATTGTTATTGGAGATTTTTGGTAAGGGTAAAAAGTCATAATGGCCTGAAAATCTGACAACCAGTCATACCACGAGATATCGTGTTACCCAGTAATTCGGTTGTGGAGGTCAGCTAGACAGTCCATGTAAAACACTGGTATTAAGCTGCATCAGGTTTGACTAGAAGCCGACCCCAATGTAATTGGGAAATGGCTAGGCAGACTAAGAGTAGTGTGCGGTTAATGTCACTCACAATAATCTACAAAGTTCTTATAAATATTCGGATCTTTTGTAAACTAAAACATCATAAACTTTGTCTCTGCACTGATATTTTGATAAGAATATTTATTTCATACACCGTTCCGAAAAACTTTATAACGACCTTAAAAAAAAAAAACACCGTCTCTGTAACCAAATATGATTTAAGTACGTTGTAAATACTCGTAAATCGTCTTGTAAACCGCGCAATGTATTACACGTTTTTCTGTGATATGATAATACAATGAAAATTTGTGGACTTTTAAATTACTTTATACTTTTCCATCCTGATAAATGAAGTCTTGCATAAAATGATGATGGACCCGACATTATTCTAAATCGTAAAAAAAATATACGATTAACGACTTTGTTTATAGTACCTAAACACACTAAGCGAATCCTTTTATTTTTCTTCTCGTGAAGTTTTATTTTTACTTTTAAAGTTTTCACTTCATTATTCATATACATATTATACATAAGTAGTTTAAAAAGTTTGAAGAACTTACTGACACATTAGACAGTAAACCCACTTTTTCCATTACGAATAGTGGTCTCGTTAGAGATAAGTACCTACGTACGTCTATGACAAAACATCACAACTTCATTTACCATTATTACACGTGTATTCAGCTTAAAACCGCAAAATGGCGGCAAAACAAACGCAAAAAGTCATTCCAGCCCCGCAGGATGAGTTCCAGCTTAACTGTGAGCTTCAAATAAATATATACGAGTATATTTAAATCAAGGAATACGAAGTAAGTGGAGTGATAATGAGTAAATGTGCAGCGTGGCACTTAGTAATCGAAATTGAGATGTATGACATGATAGCGAGCGATCATCCAAAAGGCAGATTCTTAAACCCCCTCTTCTTCTTAACGTTTGACCTGCAGGCCTTTGAAATGGCCTTACACACCATCAAGAAAATATGTCACGTATTCTACTTTCCTTACGATATTTTCCGTCGCTGTCTAAAGCCAGTGATAATAAATTAACAATAGGCACATAATTACGAGACGGAGGATGAAACTTGCTGTACACTATCTTCATATCTGATCTGTATAATATCGATTGTAAAGGAAGATAGCCATGGTTACCACGCTAGAAAACACCTAATCCCTAAACCTCCTGTTTTCCTTAACTACTTAATATTCTAAAGAAGAGCAAAATGGCTCGGTCACTTTTGAGGAGTCCACATATTTACGAGAATTAGGGATCAGGGACGTATTAAACATAATTAACACTCCAGTCACATAGTACTCAATGGCGTTTGAAGTTTTGTTTGTTTAAACACGTTATCGTGGTGCATATACTTTTCGCATGTCGATTAATAGTGGCCTTGTCAAATAAAAAATTCTGATTGTACTGACATGACAATACACGGAATTCTGAATAAATACATCTAATATATGAAAATCTCGTGTCACAGTGTTTGTTATCGAACTCCTCCGAAACGGCTTGACCGATTTTTATGTTAATTTTTTGTGTATATTTGGTAGGTCTGAGAATCGTCATCATCCCCTGTACTTATCCCAATTTAGTTTAGGTCGGCGCAGCATGAATTCTTCTTCTACTTTTTAATTGTTTTTGAAATGGCATGCTGCTAAACTTTTTCGTATGATAATATAATATTATAATAATGTACAGATACATTTAGGAGATACATCTGATCCTCCCACTCTCATCTTGTGGTTGATAAACAACCTAGTACCAGAGTTTAAACCACCCGTAGGCCTCTCTTATGGCTTTACACACCATCGAGAACATCTCTTAGGTGTGCTGGTTTCCTCACGATGTTTTCTTTCACCGTTTTACGCAAGAGATAATTAATCTGTTGGCTCGCTCATTAGCAAACACAATAGATTTTTATTGTTATGAAGTACGTATTTGTACGTGGCTAAACCTAGAGGGTTTTTAATACGCACATGATTTAAAAAGTCAGTGGTGCTTGCGTTGGATTCGCTTGCAACCTTTGACTTTTCAGTCCAACGGTCATACCACTACATTTTATTACGATTACTGATATCTACGCGGGTGGAACCGCTGCTGAAAACTAGTATTACATAAAGCTGTGATCAGTTTTTTTATTACTTTATTTACATTTCGATGTATTCGCTCACCACGTCAGGCCTAATTTGACGGGCCGTTAGGTTTTATCTACGTATTATAAAAATGTGACACATTGCGTCACTTATGTGCTTAGTAGGTTTATAAAAACCCATACTATACGTTCATATAATATACGAATCTGTTTAAGCCATAATGAGGTTTTTCACGGTTGCTCAGTTCTAGATTCCAATCCCGAGTCGAGCAGTGTGTTTAGTTTTTTTTTTTTGTTCAAAATTATCTGTAACTAACAGCCCAGAGTTTAGAATTAGGTCCACTAGATAGCAATTCATTAAAACATTCTTAGTACCCAGCAGCCCAAGTTCAGCATTGGGTCCTGCATACAACAATAGGCTCACTACATATTACACGAGATCTAATAACAGCTTTGTGAAAATATGCTAACAACTATTTTATATTTCTGCCTACCCCTTTGAAATGAGCCTATACAGTTTACAGCAATGGATTCAAATACTACACAAATAAATACACGCTTAACTTTACTGGTTTAGTTAGGCTTTACTGACTTAGTTAACAGTTGATTATGTTGCGATTAGTGTATTCCTAGTCGGCACTGTATTTGTGGTTTAACTGTAGCAATTATAGTAACAACTATATTTGTATGGTTATTACCAACATTTGGAAAATTAACTGCAATGAAAATCAAGGCATAATTTACTAAAATTTAAACTACTAACATGACTTAAACTCGCGATAATCTAAGAAGTCCGATTTGACGTTTCTCATTTCACCCTTGTATGAACGTCTACGTAAGAAATTGAAACATCTAATTCGTAATCCTAAATAATTACTATGTTACCCATACGCTATAACAACGAGTATCATTCGTAAGCCACAAGTATAACTTTTTTATTAAAAAATGCACTCAAAAAAGAAACGTCAAATCGGACTTCAAGATTGTTGCGATCTTAAGATATAAATTTTAGTAGAAAAAAATTCGGTCATGTGCAGGATTTGAACCTATGCCTCCTGGATAAATACTCTAGGCGCTTTACCATCTAAGTTTCGACCTCTGCTCACTACTCAAAATTCTTCTTCCACATTTTAATACGTCTTATTGTGACGTCATCGCCATCTATTCAGTCTGAGTCCCTATACTGATGGCAGATGTTCGAATCGTGCTCACGAGAGTTTTTTTTTTCCATAAATAACTTAAGAATTTATTACGCTTGTGTGCTATGTTTAAAAGATTTATCTGTACCAACATGACAATTTTTTTTTAACATATCTTGCCCGCCTCTAGAAATTTCTCCTGTTGCGTCGTTTTCATACACAAATCTCACATGCACACACACAATCGACTAATCAGACGAGCGAATGTATTTTTCTAGACATGCATTAAAAATTAAAAATCAATAATTAAAACTGCCTCGTTGGTCTAGTGGTCCCAAGCGCGACTGCTGTACAGGAGGTCTCGGGTTCGATCCCCGGGTCGGGCAATGTGTTATTGAGTTTTTCTGTTAGGAAATTCTCAGTAGCAGCCCGGAGTTTGGAACTGTGCCCGGTTGATGGCAATAGGCTCACCACCTATTACATGGGACTTAATAACACATGTCAATAATGTAAACCTCTGCCTACCCCTTCGGGGAATACAGGCGTGATGCTATGTTATGTTATGTTATAATTAAATTAAAACGCTACCACCAACTAATAGCATTCAATTCGTGTCTGAAACAACACATTTAAAAAACCATCAAAACCCTGGAACACACTGCATTAACACAGTTTCACGTACTTATTGTTCACGCTAAATTAATTCTTTTCGCGAACTCATATACACGTGTTACTGATAATTATTTCGCTCATGTACACGACCCTTGACTGCCGTGATAACGTGTCAGTTCAAATTGAGATGCCAATTTAAATAGCAGTTCGTGATACAATGGCGTTAATGTTGCCAGATGGAGAGTTAATGGGGAATAAATAATGTTAATTGGTGTTATTTTTTTGTTATTTGTAATGTTATGAGAATATTTGTATGGGATAAATTAGAATTGGGCTTTATTTTTAATGTCCTGGTGAAAGGTGATTTTAAAGATAATTAACCCTTAATTTAGATAATTTTACTAATGCATACTATGGAAAATACTATGCATACGTTTAAATTAGATATCAAAAGGCTTTTATTATCAACAAATGAGAGGTATATCACAGAAGGGATTTTAGTTTATATACTTAACTTCTATCTAAAGGAAGGAACGACTAAAAATATAATTTTTAATTCTCTGTATCTAAAAAAAAAAATTATCCTTCCATTACTGAATTTAATGTCAATGAGAATGCTAAAATAAATCTGCTAAATAATCGCAATTTATTTTAGTGGCAACATAATGAGCTTCAACGGATAAAGTAATAAATATGCTTAATTAAAACACACTTAAATAATTTCAATTCGGTCATATCGACGAATTATCTGACCGCTGTATTCGTGTGGTTAGATTTAGTTAGATTAAAAGTATTGGCCAATATGAGAATTAATGGATACTGGATTTGTACGCGTATTCTAATAATATAAATAAGGTATGTACAATAAATAGGTACTTTGCTTTATCCGCAATAGTGGGGAATTATGATTATGATACAAATATGACTATTATGCATGCAGGTCATTAGAATTGGCACTGCGTATTACAGAATATTGGGGCAGCATGTATTAAAAGTAATTTGCCATCACTTACCGAATACTTACTTTGCCATTTATACAGCCATAATTTATAATAATCCTCAAAAAAAAAAACTCACACATAAATAAATACAGTAATACACTCACTCATTATTTAAATTTTATTTAATATTTAATGTTACACAGCCAATCCTTTGCAAAAGTGCGAGATTGTTCCAGTGAATAGGTATTTAAAAATTATAGACACGGACAAGATAAACAGTGTATGTTGTATATTGTGAAGGTATTACATGTCTTGATTGCCTCGTCGGTCTAGTGGTCGCAAGCGCGGCTGCTGAGCGTGAGGTCCTGGGTTCGATTCCCAGGTCGGGCAAAGTGTTATTGGGTTTTTCTATTAGGAAATTCTCAGTAACAGCCCGGAGTTAGGAAGTTGTGGTGTGACACCACCGTGCTACTTGGCTTATCTCCTGCGTACTTGGCTTATCTCCACGGATATAGGCTGCCGTCACCGAAATACGGTTGGGAGTATATTATTACATGTCTTCTGTGACCCAGCACTAATGTTTTATTTTTAATAAGTGCTTAAACTTGTTTTATAAATACAAAAGTTGATATAGTCCTCGAGAAAATCACGTAAAACGTCAGCAAGTTGAGGTCACATGCTAGTTTATTTATGTCAAGCATGTACGAAAAGCGAACTACCTCCCAGATAAATGAAGACAAATCATGCGATACAAATCCGCTTGATTTCCTCCAAATTATTGCCTCAGTGAAAAATTTTAAATTACACAACACGATAACCAATTATACGGGCCAGTTATTTCTCTATCCGAAACAGTGAAATTTGTTGGAAAACTACACAATCGAATAAAACTGATGTTTTTTAAACATATGTAGTGGAGCATTCGTATTGGCTTGTTTGCACGATTTCTTCCGTAAGCAGTGAACTGATTTGGCAAACTTTTTGTTTTCGCTCTGTGTAGGCACTTTGTTACCCATGTGTTAGCGAAGCAAAGTATTTGTCTGGCAATCTAATTGATCGTTTGAAAGTTAAGGAAAAACGAGAGCACTAAAATAAACTTAAAGAGAAAAGGAACTGCATGAGGTAGGTACGTATGCATTTGCTGGACGTATTTACAATGTAGTTTAGTAGGTAGGTATGTAGTTCATAAATCTCACGTAAATAGAGAGAAAGAAAGAAGAAGCAGTAGGTACGGTCAGTACAAGGAGAAGAGGAGTAGTGATAATCTCGTAGTATGACCATGGCAAGTCAAAGGTCGCGAGTGTGAATCTAAGCACCATTGACTTTTCATGAGCGTATTAGAAATTTGTTATCACTTGTTTAAAACAGTGAAGGAAAACATCGTGTGGAAGCACACCTGAGAGATGTTCTCGATAGTGTGTAAAACCAAATCTGACGCCTACGGGCGGTTTAAATGCAAACACTAGGTGGTTTATCAACCACATGAAGAAGAAAAAGAAAAGAGAGAAAGAATGAATAACTCTTCAGCAAAAACAGGACACATTATAATCATAGAAAAATAAAAAATAAAATGAATGCAGTTCAATACTTTTTTATTTGCAAAAATATCGAATATACTTTAGATGTTATATTCCGCTTTAATTAAGATAAAATCCCTCACTCTATTTACCATAACGTTTAATCTCAAAGACAACAGCAAAATTTGTTATTTAACCCCGCTTTATTGCCTTCTAGACAAAAAAAGTACAGTAATAAAAAAGGAACAATAAAATCCACCATTGCTACGGCACCAGAGGCATCTCCCCCACATAATATTCAGGACAAAGCACTACATTTGATCAAAGATATGTTTATTTCATGCATAGTCTCCTGGTGGCACGTCGGCTATAAAATCTAGAATGAATCTATTCAGTGAGCCCAGCCTCACCAAATTTACGTAGTGAAAGTTTATAGTTACTTCCCATTTCGGAGTTGGTCGGTTGTTTCGGAGACGGCAAAGTTCTAAGTCTGAAGTTCCATAGCTTTTGAAGGCATCCCAGGCTGGACCCGAGGTCTGTATTTGGCCGTTCTTGCCTATAATCCAATGGTAGTTTGGATATGTTTGTTTAACAATAGCCTGCTTAAATATTGACGTAGCTACAGCGTTGAGCGCTCGGCAGTTTCGATTAACTGTTATGGCTGCCGTTTAGATGTTAGTGTTGCCAGATTAGCTTATAAGGCCGTAATGGCAAACTTGAGTTTGGTTTCAGATTTTATAATAGTAATAGCCCGTTAAATCTACATATTTTTGAAGATTGGAATAGTGTCACTGTTTGATTGAAAGGAACTCGGCAAAGGAACAGTCGTTTACCAAAATTACTATAATCCCAACTTAATAAAAGCCAATAAAATACTCCATTGATATTAATACCCAAAAATTGACGACGAACACGAGAAATTTATACCTATTAACGCGTACTCTCTCATTTGTTTAACTCATCAAGGAAAAGATCAATTAAGAAGATTAGTTATCGCCTTTAAAGATTACGTCATTGCGAGCAAACGATGGCGGTGAGGGGTGGGGATAAGGGGGGTAAGGTGACGAAAACGCACAATATCTTCATTCGCGATCCGCCTGCGGCCGATAGGGGGCGGCTTGTTAACTCCCGAGACAATTTTACGCGTCTACATTACTTCGCTGATAGGATGAGCTTGGGGACCTGGTTTAAATAAAACCACATTGTAATTTGTATTACTATGAAATTTAAGTAATCAAGAACCTTTGTAGCTGTTTATTATTGAGAGATATTGTAAAAGTGAAAAGTGGAAAAAGAAGGTTCACTTTATAAAATTTTCCCTTAACGTAAAACTTATTTCTGAGCAATTGTATACTTCTGCTTTGCATGTGTTAATAACTTTAAATGTTAATCTTGATTACTTTTCACGAGTAAATTGCTAATGCCAAGCAGATATAGGGGCAAAGCGACCAAGATAGCAAGTGAAACATATTTTGAAGCTGCGCAATTGCGCCAGATGTATCACCCTAAACAAGGACGATTCAGAAAAGTTTCATTTAAAACATTTCGCGACTACTATTTTTGCTGTTTAGTGAGTTTTCACTGTATTAAAAGAAAAAGAAGCTGTTTGCTAATGCTTGTCGGTGCCTTAATGTCTAATGTCTTAATAATTCACTTCGTCTTAAGTACTGAGACACCAAGAGGCCGAATTTCGTTAGCAAGCGACTGAATTGTGGCCTACCTCGTACATAGCTGGGAATGTTAGCCTCATAGATACGTAAGCAAGTGTATACTGCTGACCGCGGCACTATCGTCCTACCGCAATTGTAGTTCCTACCCTGTGGTAGGTTGCAGGTGCATAGCTAAACAGATAAAGTAATATCTATATACTCTTGAGAAACTGTTTTCTAGCCTAAATATATGATATTGAAGAGAATCCGGCCCATATCTGAATCTTACTGGGTTCCAAAGCTGAAATGAACTAGTCGGAGGAGGAGGCCCTAGAGCCAGAAAAAAAAAGGATCGGTAAGAGTGATAGCATCGATGAGGATTTCTACATGTTTAAAAAGAGGTGCAAAGCCTTCGTTATGGACGTAGTGCATTCTATCGGGTGTCCATGAAAACGGTACACTTATTTATATATGTTCTAGTATATTGTGAATAAATCATAATTACTGCTCGATCTTATAACTACTGATGATACCCGATTTTTTATCGCTTGCGTAGGCGCATATATTTGCGGGCGGGCGAGCAATGCACAGCTAATTGCATGACTACTCTCAATATTGTGGAAGTAGCTCTAGATATTGTACTTCGCATCCATTGTGAAAGGACCTGCTAGGGCTAGGTGATATAGATGCAATTATGTAAAAAGAAACAATCAATGGAATTCAGACTTTATATTCAAACTAGTTGTGCTGTGGACTCCGTCCGCGTGGATGTCGTAAATTAACACCATGTCATTCGTATGAACACAAATTCTTAATTAACGAATGTTCAACGTGATTCTTTAAATTGGCATAACTTTTTTATTTTATGAACCGATTAACATGAAACAAACACTAAATGTTAAGTGAACTTTACCACAATATATTAGTAAAAATCTCATTTAAATCGGATATGCAGTTTCTGAGATTAGCGTGCACAAACGCACAGATAAACAGACAAATAGACAAAAATTCGAACAATCATTGTTTTGGGTGCTATTTGTGTTGATAAAGGTCCCAATAATATTTTTTCTCATATATCTTTCATGTACAGACTGCGATCCGTAACATTTTTATTATATCTATTGATTGATGATGATGATTGATGATTATAAAATAAACTAAAATGGTTGAAAATAAAATAAGCATAATTATTTCCATATAAGAAATCATTACAAACCCGAATAATCTGACACAGAATATCACAATTGACTTAAACACTTCTTGCACACTCTGTCCTATGGACGATATCCGATAGAATGACAATAGCTGTTTAAAAATTTTAAAAATACAATGACTACCTGATGTCGGATTTTACCACTTAAGTGAAATATATGACTTTTAATATGCATCAAGTTTAACATACATTTAATTAGAAAAGAAAAACGAATTTATTAATATTGTAGGAATTTAGGTATTATATTATATTTTTATTTATTAAGTTAGGAATTATAGTATATACTTCTGCAGGGTAAAATCTTGATCAATAAAAAATTTAATACTTTTTCAAGCTGCCTGTGTTCCTTGGCTTACTAACTGCTATTAACGCCCTCCGAATCACAGAAACCTAGGACATGAATCTTTCTAGCACCCACCCGTCTACAGACTGCCTGTTCCAAAGGTTTCTTAACCTTAACCTTGATTGGGCCGTGAACGCCTCAAAGTCCCTATAATTTCTAGTGAATTTAGGGGAGAGAGCGACCTTTAAATAAAACTAAACCTAAACTTTTTTAATGATTGTCTGATGACCTATAGTTAAGTTCTTCTTTAATTTAAGAGCTCAGCTCCTGTCGGTGGAGCAACCGCCATTGCTCTCTATCCTCCGCTTTCATTATGATCTTTCTAATTTCTCCTTCACTTGTTGTATAACGCTTCGGCTAGGCTATAACAAAATGTAGCATAACTCCTCATTAGTCCAAGGGCGACTGCTGAGCATGAAGTCCTGGGTTCTTCTTATTGGGTTTGTTGTCCCCGGCTGATAGCAATAGGTCACCACCTATTACATGGGACTTAATAACAGCATTAGTGAAATGTGGGTGCCACCTCTGCCTACTCCCTCGGAGAATACAGGCGTGATGCTATGTTATTTAACTTTAGAATGCCTAGCACAGTTATAATAATAAACTCTTATCGAGCCTTTGTCTTAGTTAATTAAATTAAGTTATTCTTGAAAATATGCTAATTACTAAATAAATGTTAAGTGCTCCTAAAGTGCCCAATTAGTTCTTATATAAATGAGTAAATTTTTAAGTTTTCAGTCTAGTCTTGCTCAGGTTAATAATAGGAGTACCTAATCATAAAAGCTACTTAAATATTTGAATACGCACATGGTACACTCTGATAATTAGATATATCAAGAATTTAAATTGGCAGGCATAGCGTTCCTTCGATTAGGCAAGACCTTCTGGTAGTTCAATTATAATTGCTGTTAAAAAATAAAATTATACATGCTAATAATAAGGATATCTGTCTGACAGTTTACTAGGTTTTCTGAGACTTACTTACATTCCAAACCGTCGTCAAAAAGGTCAGGAAACTACTTCTTAATTAAACAAAAACAATTCACGGTACTGCATGACAACGAATCGATTTTATCAGTAGCCAAAGTAAAAAGCCTTCAAGATATAAGGCGCCATAAAAGTAGGCGTTCGTTGAAGGGATGGTCCAATTTGGCTTATTTTACTGCCATCTAGTAGCAAGATACCGTCGCCCGAGAGTTATTAGCCTAACAAAATTGCACGCGATTTTTCTTAACTGATAATTTGTTGTTCAAAAAAAGGAAAAAATACGAAATTAGCATTCTGGATAAGATAGGGCCATAATCAATTATGACGGTTGAAATAAACGGTTTTTTTTTGTAAAAGGAATTCTACCGGCGTGGTATTTTATTTTGAGTCTGGCAACATAGATATTGTCAGAAACTCGTGTGATTTTAAATAGCAATAACGTTACAGATCCTTAAAAATAGAAGGAAATTTTTATTTATAAAATGATGAGTTTATTATAAAGGGGCTAGCATTATACCTTTCACTGTCATACAACTGTCAAACTAAAGTGAAAGATCGAGACAAAGCTTTGGGGGTTGAGTTGCCCGAGTCCGTAGGAGTGCGTCCTTAAAATAGAATTCCTACTATTCTGGTGGGAGCCTTCGGCCGTAGCTGGTTACCACCTACCGCCGAAGTCATGCCGTGAACCAACCTAATCGTGTTTCGGGATGTAGTCCGGTGCAACCGTTGTGGGAGACGGGTCTGGGCAGTTGCATCAACTCTCCAACGATCGTTCTCCCCAAATCTATCCACTCTACTTAGAATGAATAGATTTCTTCTGGATCTACGTGCTCTTTCTCGGCGACACCATCGTTTACCATCAGACGAGTTGGTGGGCAAACGTCGGTCCATTTTTGATAAATAAAATCACATACTGAGTACGTAATGTTTATATTGGCTTCATACCTAAAAATAATTTAAGTCCTAGGCTCTTTGGCTTAGCTATGTCCCTGACGGTATTTTGCACTTGTGGTTTACCAGTTGTGTAATAGTGACATAAATAATGTTATGCTAAAGCACATGCTTCATACCTAATGTTTATTTAGTACTTACGTGGTTACTACATACAGCTATACTCAAAGCTTCCACAAAAATTTCCCGGTTAACACACAATTACAAGAGATAAAACAAAAAAAAATATTTCTTCATAAAAAAAAAACATTCTTTTCCACTCATAGTTGTTGTAAAGTTTTATTAATTCTGCAGTACTGTCGCGTACACCAATATTAGTTACGGAAAACTTATTTCATTAAGACTTTCTATGTTGGAAGCAGGCAGGTTTACAATATAGTGCTTTATTACCTGATTAGGTATGGGGGACCATGGTGAGTGGAGTTTATACTGTTTTACTACATTGGCGTATTAGTGAGTGTTCTGGGTCCTATTCCCGGATTGGGCAAAGCATTATTGGGTTTCTCTGGAGAGGAAGCTGTCAGTAGTAGTCCGAAGATTGAAATTATGTACCGTAGACGGCAATAGCCTCATCACCCATTACATGTGAAATGGTTGTACTCAACTCTATACACTTCTGCCTACCTCTTGGAGCAATACAGGTCTGATGGTACGCAGCAATTCACTATAACAGTGTTAGGTCTCATATCTTATTAGTATGTAGTTTATCGGTAAATATTGACCAATTAGAAATAAATGAAATTGCACTAGCTAAAACTAATAACCATTGTAATGAGGATCGTAGACTCAGTCTTGACTGTAGTTTTTAGAAATGGTATAACATACAACTTAGGTATCTACTTTAAGCGTATTTTACATTATTTTATGAACAGTAATTATGAACATACCTTCTGGTATCTTCTCTATATCTGGCCTCTGACTTCGTCATCTTTAATCCAGGTTATAAACGATATATGTGCCTATTTTCATCCAAATCCCTTCTGTAGTTACTGCATGAAAGAGTAGCAAACATACAAAATATTATTTATTCAAAATATTTATTTTAAACATGGCTAAAATTAGGTTACAACCATCCATTCTCATCTAAATTTATTGGTGAAACATAGGCAGCATCAAATATGTTATTAAATATAAAAAAAACAAGTATCACTATGTTTCTCCTCTCAAGGCGTACAAATTAGAGGCAATATAACTAAACTGCACTCTATTATCAATAAATACTAATCCTACAGTATTTGCATTTATAATATTAGTATGTCTATCTTACTTTATTCACACGATTTTTTTTCCATCCATAACCATATTTTAAATTCACACATGGCTAACAGCCAGTCGTCAACCATGACGCATGGTATTCATAACTTGGCGTTTACGACACACACGATTATGTTTTAATTGCGCACACTAAAAGGATTTATTATAATTACAAATATAAAATATTGCTTCAATTTATATTATAACTGACATTCAAATAAAATAATCGTACGTTTTCGGGCATACACCATGATATACGATTTTGGCTTGAGACGTATTAAAATATGGAAGAAAAATTCGGAATAGTGAGCAGAGGTCGGAATGGCTTAGTTGGTAGAACATTTGGAGTATTTATCCAGGAGGTGCTAATCCAAATTCTGTTCACTGCCGTTTTTTCCTTTGCACAAAATTTATAAAGTTATTATTTGGTGGATGTTATTACTTAAACGTTTAAGAACTCAAAGACTTAATAGAATTCTCGGATTCTCGTCTGAATTATATCGTTTTAAGTAATAACTAAAAAAAAACTACCACTATGAAAAAAAAAACCCTCTTGAAAATCTAATACGCAATAAGAACGCAAGTAAAGCTCGCAACGGTTTACAACGACTTTTATCGCCCATTACTACAGTCCAAACAACATACTACGTTCGAATAAACAAACTAAGTCAAACAAAGGTGCGTTCAGAAGTGCACAATGCTTGCAACTTTAATATTATTGTATAGCACGAGGTACGAGATAGGGGCGGCCGCGGCCATGGGCGCGTCCCGGTCATCAACCCCGAGCACATGCTGTGCGATCAAAACTTTAATAATAAATAATATTATTGTTAATGCGCTGTTGTGACGTAGTATAGATTAAACTTCCGTCCGTATAGCAGTATTCCCAATGGGTTAGGCAGAGGTACCTATCTATTACACACACATTTCACCGTTCTACTTGAGTCTAATGTAATAATATATGGTGAGTATTCGAGACTCCTGACTGCTGTTTTACAACAAAACCCTCTAATAAATAGATTTTTGTGGAAATCAAACCCGCACCATGCATTACAGCAGCTGATTTCTTTAACACTGCGCCAACCGTGCCGTGCGCTGAAAGTTCTGTCTATGATGACCAAAAATATCAAGCGTGGTGATAATGTCTACCTGATAATATTATCCATTTGACCTTGTATTCCTCCAGTTCAGCAGTGACCTGCACAACGTGACGTCATTCTTCAACATCTTCAACCATAACCGAGTGACGTAGTTGAAACCGATGCAGCCACGACCCCAGAACCCCGATAAAAAACTGTGTGGTTTTAGTCGGTACTTCAGAGACTTTATAAGGAGTCAATCTGAATTTCTAAACGTTAAAGAATAGTTTATTCAACAGTATATTTTGTCAGGCTAATAATCTATGAACGTCTGTTAATTTTAGGAAGGCTTGCACAACACATTAAAAAGAAACGTATTTCACACAAATTGAATCGATTTAAATAATAATCGTGATATTTAGTTGATAAGAAAACCAATCGATAATCGAAAACCTATTTCCGATTTACGTTACTCCACATTACTAATATTATTATATGACAAATGTCGTGCAAGTCTTCCAATAATGAATCGACTATAGTAAAAAAAAAAATGTGCTCGGTCCGGTGCGTTCATTACTGTGACTGGTGTTTAATCTGTATTGTCATCCCATAAAAATATAGACAAGCTGTTTCTCGACAAAGTGGTTAAAGGCGGTCTTTCAGTCGCTTTTATACTAACCACAAAATTATTCATCGTATCGAGATTCAAGCAAGAAATACTTACTTTATATTAGTATAACTATCATGCTCCAAAAATCATTTATGATTTTATCAAAACTTTGCTTAGAATATCACTACGAAGTTCGTGAATTATTAGACCATAATTTATAGACTTTAAAGGCTAAGGGCTTGAGACTAAAATGTAGCTTGTTGTATATTTTAAGTCTAGACTAGCCTAAAGTGAACACATTTTGATGGATTGACTAATAAATTCTCTTTATCTTGGATTAGCAATTCATTTTCTCTAAAATTTCGTGAATATAAAACAAAATTATAATGACAAATATTGTAAATGATAATGTACGCACCGAGTCTTACGGTGCCGATAGAGATGATTATATTATAAGATTAAGCGTGATGAAACATATTTTTCTGAGTTTTTAGTTAACGCTCTAAAACTTTCAGAAAACAAGGGGAGATGCATGTATCGTTATATTTCATTATGTGGTGCTTTTTATTTTATTTATAATCAAAGATGAATCTACGTTTAGCCTCCAACTCGCCTGATGGTAAGCAACGGTGTGAATAAATCTATTCACATTTAAGTAGAGTGGATAGATTTGGGGAGAACGATAGTTGGGGAGTTGATGCAACTGCCCAGACCCGTCTCCCACAACGATTGCACCGGACTACATCCCGAAACACGACTAGGTCGCTTCACGGCATGGCTTCGTCCGGTGGATGGGTAACCTGCTGCAGCCGAAGGCTCCCACCAGAGTTGTGTTGCCTGTTTTGCGCCACCCAGAGGCCACGTGTAGGGATGCCATTTTAAGAGTGCACTCCACCGGACGCGGGCAACTCAGCCCCCAAAAAAATAAATCTACGTAATAAATAATACGTCTATACTATAAAACAAAAAATAATATGAATCTACCTATGGTCTTATGGTCGTAAGCGTAGTTCTTGAACGTAAGGTCCTGATTGTGTTTCCCGTATCGGGTAAATTGCTAGTGAGTTTGCCTGTTAGGAAATACTCAATGTTAGGAAATGCTCGGAGTTTGGAATTGTCCCCGGTAGATAGCAATAGGCCCACCACCCATAGTACCTAATAACTGCATTAGTGAAATGACGTCGTACACCTGCGAGGACCCGTTGACCACTGAACCACCCGTTTACAAGAAATTTATACATATATAGATTAACATCCAAAATATACTTTAATAAGTTCAATATCAAGCCAATTTTTCGTCCACTCAGCAATAATCTCTTTGGCAATCAGAGAGTAATGTACGCCAAAAGAACCCTAATTACCAATAACTCGGCTTTTGATTAATACTAGCTCCGAGGCCGAGGTCTAGACTGTTTTTTTTTTCGTCAGACCTATAAAAGGTCAGACATTAATGGCTTCAGTATCAAATTATGAGTAAAACTGAAGCCATTTGGTAATAAAGTGACTTTAACCTGACATCTTATCAAGAAGATTTCACTCAAGTATTTGTGACGTGTGCCCGAAATTCTCTTTTGATGTGTACTGACTACGTATTCTACGTAAGATAGTTTGGATGCAAATTAATACAATATCTAGCTACTTCCACAATATTGAGGGTAGTCATACATTACAATATTGTGAAAGTAGCTCGATATTGTATTTATTTGCATCCATTGTAATGGACTACCGCAAAGTAACGCCTGAATCTATTCATAATATATGTAGCTTATCGAATGTTTCTCCAGTCACAATCTAAGTACTACGTCACACTGGAATTGGTGACTTACGTACATTAACAATCATCTAGAGGTAGTAGACACTAGCCGACGCCTGGGACTTCTCCAAGGTCGAATCTATCTCTATACCAAAATTCATCAAAATTGGTTGAGCGGTATAGGCGTAAAAACGTAACCAACAAACAGACAGACAGAATTTCAAATTAATAATATTAGTTTGGTTTATAAACGAAAATATATTAACTATTTTAGTATTTTTATAGATTGGACCTTGGATTTTGTCGCGCAGATGAAGTTGCGGGCACCAACTAGTATTTTTATAATAAAAACAATGTCTTGACAGACGAACTCGTTTAAAGGTCCTCTACCAATAAAAACTTTCTATATCCTATAAAATAGTACAAAATTTTACAACTAATTTCAGGTTTAATTTCAGTCGACATCCTGAACCCGCCCATATTTACGTTTCACATATAAACACTGTGAACAATAACAAGCCGATACCTACGAGTGATCATGTTAATTGATACCGGGAAATGGTGCGGCAACCAAATATTGTTAGATTTATTACGGAAACCGTGTGTTCAGTACACAATACCGTTAGACCATATTTGCGTATTTTAGGGTCATGCTCCGGAATATTCATGAGTGATAGTCAGATGACAAGGTTACATATAAATTAGAAGCAGATGTAGTAAGAGTTAAAATTTTATAATAATAATACTACCTACGAGATTTAATAAAATCATGCGTACTTGTGATTAATTCACAATAACTCACTACTATTCACCTCTCTCTCACTCACTATCGAATTGAAAGAGAGGCCGTAATCTTTGAAAATTACGACATTTCCTCTTCCTTTCCTTCCTCACTTGGAAATTATGTAATTTTAAGTCCCATTCTAAGCTTTATTTAAGCTTTTAACACACATCTTTAAGGCGTAATTTTATCTTCCCTTTAATACCTAATATAACATAACATAGCATCACGCCTGTATTCCCCGAAGGGGTAGGCAGAAGTGTACACAATTATACACCCACATTTCACCAATGCTGTTATTAAGTCCCATGTAATGGGATGTGAGGCTATTGCCATCAACCGGGCACAATTCCAAACTCCGGGCTGCTACTGAGAATTACCTAACAGAAAAACTCAATAACTCAAACCGGGAATCGAACCCGAGACCTCCTGCTCAGCAGTCGCGCTTGGGACCACTAGACCAACGAGACAGTTATACCTAATATATCTTTTAATTAATAAACTATCAGGTGATATACAACCTTTACAAAATTTTTATTATTTGAAAATTGCTTTAATCCTATTGCTAATACAATAATTTAAATACTGATTGTAATAAACCAGGCCATAATACATGTATTTACCAATTCATTACTCACTATTAACTTATAACTGACCTATCTCAATAACAATTGACGTAAGAATTGATAGACGCGTTTGATAAGCGATGCAATTTGCCATTCATGATTTAGAGAAACTTCTAAGCGATAATGTAATGTAGATATACTTGTTATTTTAAATTCATACATTTTGTGCTAGTAATTAAAAAATATATATGATAAATTCTTGTCTGTTTGATCCTTAAGCTGTTGCCTCGCTCATTGCTATGTCTGCTAACACAGTAGATTTTTATTGTTACAACGTATAATTCGGTACGTGGCTGAGCTGAAAGGTATATCTACTTATCCCAAACCAATTTTTTATAACTCGATATTTCTCATAAATAAAAGTTATAACTGACAGTTTTTTTATAGACTTCAAAATGCAAATATTGTACCTATATTGATAAAAAAATCTGTCCCAATTATCTAATTTCAAAATAAAGAACATCGCGTATTTATTTCCAGCCAGGTTGAAAAAAGAATGCGGCAATTATTATTCAACACTATGTATGTACATGTTTAAGCCTAACAATATTTTTCCGTGCAGTGTACACACAGCCCTATTATAACTTTTCCATACAAGACAATATGTGTCAGTGGAAATAGAGGCTGTTGTTGCATGCAAGTCGTTCCGTTCCATAATGAACCGTATCCGTGACGCTAATGTGGGACGTCACCGTACGCTGTTTATCTATCGATAATAATGCTACCAATAATTGTTGGTAGATAGGAAAATAGACAGAATTGGTTTTATTTGGGAAACAATTTGACAAAACATGGTGTCACTGGCAGCCTTTTCAAGAATATCTATTTCTCTCGCCTATTGTTTTTTTTATTGCTGTATTGTCTTATGGTACGAGTTCTTGAGTTAAACTGAGGTAGCGCGAACATTCGAGGAATTCATGAACAGTGAACATCATACTGCATGAATGACCATCGATATTTTATTTCCCTATATAAATATATGTGAGAAGGTTGTTTCACAGCAGAAGAATAAGCAGTCATCGGTCCCAGGTGTTGTCAGTAAAGCAGTTGTGAAGCCAACTAAGAAGCCTCCGGGCTGCTTTAACAACTCTGACACCAGTGAGGTAATTGCGGAACTGAATTTCAATTGTAATCGCTTTCATTTTGACAATTGCACCATTTACATCGCGTATATCTTAATAGTTGAGAAGGCGGTATAGGATTTTAACTTTTAGAGCATGCGGAGCAATCTATCGCAAATTAATATGTAGGTATTGTCTTTGCAAGTCAGTTGCGCAATTATGCCGCAGGTTTGGTCTCTAACATCATGAAAGAGGAAGAAGAAAGATCTTTTCATGCTTTCAAACTGATATGTATTTTGTTATACAAAGTTCGTAAGTTTGTACCTATTATATGACTGGGTTAAATACTTACTGTTTGAATTTTGTTTGTTACATGAAATACTTTTAAAGTACAGATAAAGCTTTGAAAAGCATTAGCAAGATTCAAACCTGCGCCTCCCGGATAAATACTCTAGGCGCTCTGTCGAGATGGCTTGGCGGTCACAGCGCCTGGAATATTCATCTGGGAAGCGCAGGGTCGAATCCTGCGCCAGACCATATTTTTCTTTCCACAAATATTTTATTTTACTAACTATCCTACTTCCGGAAAAACCGATTTCGGAAAACAATGTAGCCAACATTACCTACAAGTAACTGCATACAAAATTTACCCGCCAATTTACCTGTCCCGTTATACTTATAGAAGAATAGCTAATTCAGGTCAAAGCATAAACTAAAAAAAAAACTTTTCTTTACAAAATTTACACGCGTTCCATGTTTGCAATTATTTTCGCTAAAAATAAACGCAGAGTTTTAGTTTAGCACGCTATGGCGTGACTCGGGTTCAACAGTACTCTGAAGTGTTGCCACACTAATAATATTAATTAGTTTTGCTTTGTAGAACAGGATTTTAGTAACGTAAGTACAGATGTGATCGCGGTCGACAAGTGCGGCGCTAAGCCAATTATAAATTGGGGTTAAAACGTATGTATAACTTAGTAAATCTAAATTAATTATACAGGTAGGTACAAATTAGAAGGTGTGAAAAGACATATTTTTGTTGCCTATGTAAATATAGTTAAAACCTCATGAATTTTTAAGCGAGATTTGTACTAATTTAATTAAGAACCTGCTAAAAGTATTTACAAGCCAGGTAGATTTACATAAAGGTATATTCATAAAGATAAGCAAGCAAAATTGATAAACTTGTGAGATTTTATGAATATACTAGCTTTTGCCTGCGACTTCGTCTGCGTGGACTTCAGAATTGGGTCCATCTGGGATAAAAAGTATCCTATGTGTTAATCCAGGCTATAAACTATCTGTGTGCCAAATTTCATCCAAACCCGTTCAGTAGTTATTGCCTGAAAGAATAACAAACATCCATACATACAAACTTTCGCGTTTAATACATTAGTAGGATACCTAATAGAATCGTTTATTGGTATTCGTTTATTCAAAAAATACTGGACAACAAAATATCTAAAATATACTAACTAAAAACATAGCATACGGCATAGTTGGTTTCAAGACTTCACTAAATACGTACAACATCATGTTCTATTGCAGCATTATTATACCAGCTCAACCGTATACGGCTAGTGAAGCCGTGCCTTAAGTGTTCATCTCGTCTAGTAGGTAGCACTTAAATATAAAATGATTATTTTATTCATAAAACTGAATAATTTACTACTATTTCATTACAAGTAGAAGGTACTTTAATCACGATTGCAGAATATTTCTAACAGTGAGATTAAACTCCGTTTTTAATTTGAATAATTGTTTCATTCATAAGAATTTATGCTTTTAGTTTTGACTATGTAATTTATTACTTCAAAAGATAAGAACAAAGTAGCTAAAACCAAAAAAATTACTCTAACCTAATTGGGTGCAGATAGGGACAATGAAGACATGTTGTAGCTTTAAAATACGTTAAAAAAAATAACGCTGAGGTGTCAATATTTTTTATATTTTTTTTACAGATATTTAATTCTTACAAATGGCTACGTTATGTGGTAAAAATTTCTGTATATTCTTAGTGACCATATTTAATTAAACAATGAAAAACTTGAAGAGCCTATATAACTTTTATATTAGATTTTGTTTCAGGGAATTGCTTGTAGGCGTTTGCTTGAAGCTTGGAACTTTTTTATTGCAACAATTGCCAACAAACTGGGGATTAACGTCCTTTTAAAGAACAAGTTAAGTTTCATTTAAATTCATATAATTACACTTCTGTCTATATTAACCAACGGTTAATATAAACTGATGGTTTTGTTTGGTAGCGGTGATAGCCTAGTGGTATGGCCGCTGGACTGACAAGTTCGAACCGAAGGCACGCATTACTGACTTTTCGAAGTCATGTGTGTATTATAAATTAATTGTCACTTGCTTATAACGGTGAAGGAAAACATCGTGAGGAAACCAGCACACCTGAGAGATATTTTCGATGGTGTGTAAAGCCATTTTGTTGTAAGCCAACCTAGTGTCGGAGTTTAAACTACCCGTGGATCTCTAATCTACGGGTGGTTTAAACCCTGACACTAGGTTATTCATCAACCACACGATAAGAAGAAGAACCAACGGTGGTACCTCAAGTTATACCAGATACTAAACATTATTAACAGACCGCGTTGGATGAACAGAAGCCTGACATAACTCCGCCCACTGTCATCACTTATAAACACAGATAAAATTACTTAACATGCTTCTAATTTCGGTAGGTTCACGCGATGTGGGACCTAAATCCCGTTCACTCACAAACATCTGAATAATTAACTAAGCGAATATTAGGCGTCAAATTAGACGCTACCAGGGAAAGACGTCTCGCCTCAGAGGGTTTCTACCTTAGAACACCATGTTGGATGGGAGAATTTCGGGATAAGGGTGAAAATATATGATGAATCGATTGCGCCAAAGCAGATCTTGTGTGCTTTACAATGTGTGCCATCAATTTGGGACAAACATTTGTATGCGTAAATGGACTGCCGAAATTATTTATACACAACATAATAATATAATATTTATTTATTTCGAAAGAATGGTACAGCCTGTTATAAAGTTTTTTTTGTTGGTATTGTTATTATTATTAAATACACAACATAATTATTGAGGTCGAACGCCATTAATATCAACTTTAACTCACCTGTCTATCCATGCAAATTATTTGCCAAAACAGTCAACACATTCAAATAAATGATTTCCATCTTATTTTTAACAAAAGCAGACGATTCGTGCATTTCACAACCTTAAATTTTCACAAAATCCTGTGATGAATTCCAAAAAACTGCGCAAACCAAGTTCTGATAATACACGTCCCACAAAATCCGAAGTCTTAGCATTCCTACACAGAAGGCTTCGTCCTTAGGGCCCAGACTATTGACATTATGCAAGGAGTCGCTAAGCTTTCGGTCTAAGCCCGCGAGAGGCCTTTGTCTGACAGACATTGGCTGCGGTTGAGTGTCCTATGCTAGAAATACCAATAAATTGAAATAAGTATCTATGCATTACTATTATTCGATTTTATAATTTAAGCTGGTTGGAATAAATTGTTTGGCTTAAGAACTTTTTGAATTGTTTGGTCGATTTTAAAAATAAATTATTGAATTAATAAGTACTTTATTAATGTTTTGTATAGATCCAGTCATAGACATTACTGAGAGGTTGATAATAATTAATGGCTAGTGTTACTCTAAAAGAGCTCTCAAATTAAGAGCTATTACAAGATAGGTTTTAGTCCAAAGACAGACAAAGACTATTTCATAATAGTTTAGTTATCGATACCTTAGTCATACTTTACTTTATCCTGAATACAATAACACTCCTTTTATTGAGCAGTTGTGTAAAAAGGATTATCAGATCTAAAAGGTAAACAAAATTATTTGTGAACTCATAATTTACTTACTTTTAGTCTTGAAAATATTCGCAGTCCACTCAATCAAAAATCCATTTTCAATCCTTAATTGCTCATTATTATATAAAATACTTAGAAACGTACAAATCTGCAGTTAACTCTTAATTTTATTTTCGCCCCATCAACTTATCCAATTAAAGTCGTTGAATAATAAAATCAACAAACGCTTACATCATAATGAAGGCCGGTACTGGGTTAATTATTTGCATGTTACCTGAAACAATGGTTCTTTCATTAATAACAGACCACAAGACTTCCAATACAACGAATTTAAAGTTAAAAATCTTCGATGTTGATAGAATATGCAATAGTGAAACCATGGAAACGAAAGTATCCTACTTAATTCAGTGATTTTTATTAAATGAAACTACGGTAAAATTATGTGAGTGCAGAAACATAGATTTTGTTGCTTTACGTTCCGGCTTATATCAGAGTATAATATCATGAATGTATTTTTTAATGACTGTTTGCAGGCACGAAATAAGCACCAACATTCACTGTAAAATTTCAATTCATATATATTGATAAAAATTATAAGATTAAAAGTAAATGTCGGCAGGAATGGAAATTCTCTTGAATATCTGCCTTTAAATGAAAAGATATACCTTGATGACATAATAGTCGAAACAATTGAAATATTTACATCGATCAGGTGGCTATAATACAATAACTTGGACAATGAACCATCGAGGATTGATTATTATGATTGTCTCATAAGCAACACTGTTAAAAAATCTATAAATATAACTATTACGATTTTTGATTATATTTCTATAATAACTCGACTACAATCATTAACCTACCTGTTATAGTAAAATGATGTTATGTCTTTTTCAGATCAATTTTTAAAAAACCGACATCTTATACACAATTTGTTGTTTATCAAGAGTTTCTCAAATGGCTTGAAGCTAACACTGTTATGATGCAACAACTTAAGCTTATACTCACAAACAATTAAGTAAAGCCCAATGTACCAACACGAGAACTAAACATAAACTTGTACCGATTGCTGTGCAGCGCTCGCTAAGTATCTGCCTACGTCAATAAGCGATGGTTGTAACGATATGATAGTTTCCTAGTTAGAGGGTTCAGGAAGTTGTGGCTAGATCAAATCTGAGTACCTACGTTATAAAGTTAGTAGTTTTAATACTGTCGGTTAAGTTTGAGATTGCGTTATGATGTCCAGGTATGTAAAAAAATCTATTGAGTTAGAGAAGTAGTTAAAGAATATATAGGTAGTTTAAGAATAGTAGTACCTACCCACTCTTAAATACCTATAAAATTCCCGCTTGATACATAAAGCGACATAAGTAAACGCTGGATTAGTCTGCTTTAGTCTGGCTGTGTAGATCCTTAGCCGTCTTAATCTTTTTAATCGACTCCGGCAAATCCGAAGACGAAACGGAGAGAGAAGCAGCATTTTGCAAAATAAAACAAATCTGAAAGGGTTTCTTCGTATTTTTTATAGCTCCCTTTGTCACGAGTTGATTACACGTGACCACTAGAAAGAAACTTGAAGAGGAAAATTATTGAAACAAAAAACGTGAAATATGAATAACGAGAATTCGCATAAATTCGAAAAGTATGATGTAAAAGCCTCGGCAACAGAATTTCGGAGAAAACGAAATACATTTTATTCTGAATATCAAATATTAAATGTAACTTGATATCTACATAATTCTAAGCAGAAGTCAGTTCGATATCTAGATTAAGTGTAAAGCTAGTAGAAACGTTTATAGACGTCAAAATATTCAAGCTAGAATATAAAATATTCTCGAAGAATACGTATGTTCTTTTAACAAAGTGAATATCGAAGTGACGGCGGATCATGAGTGTAATGGAATGGGAACAGGGGAGGGAGTAGTGGGTGGTGCAGGGTGTCGAGGCCAGCCGGCGATCAGTCACTGTCAAGTTGCCGATAGCGAGAGACGTCTTCGTATCGCACAGAATTTTATCGTTAACGATATCAATTCGTATTTTTAATCGAAACTTTTCTTTTTTTGATGGGCTCGCTATCCCGATCCAGGAAATAAAACAACATACTTCTACATTTTGCTTTTATGAAGTAAATCCGATCACACATTTCATGTTTAGAAAAAGAATTCGTAATCCTAAGTAGTCAACTCAAAGTAGATACTTAAAATATAAACTCATAAATATCAAAAGCATATGAGACGTAGTACTTCCCCACCTTAATAACATAGTTTCTAGGAAAGCTGAGCTTCCTGAATATACTCCAGTAATTATTTCCAGAAACCACACAAACTTCATCAATAAACATTCTTCATTCATTAAGAGTGTACCTGTAAAACTAAAACTTCAAACACTTAAGTCTCGAAGTCTAATAACTTGAAATACTCTTATAAAACCTATTCACTTACGGTTCTATTGAGAGGCGCGTAAAATGTCACTGCATCCTTATCAATTGGATCGTCTCCTATGTAACATAGAAAGGACCGTCGTGGATTTATTACTTCACTGATTTTTTCAATTGCTCCGAATGCTGCGAAGCGAGATTTATAAGACATTCCCTTACAAAGAGTCACGTAATTCTCGTCCCAGTTGCTATCGAGCCGCTCTCGAGATAACTTGGACGATGAGAAAAAAATTAAATCGATGCCAACGACAAGCTATGAAAGTCGGACAATCAGATTTTTCTTTGGAACAAAACATGCATGTCGGTCAAATTGTTTTACTGCTTTAAGAGAGAAATAAAAACAGAAGAGCATCTTTTTACCATGATAAAGTTCAAAGAAAATCTAATAATGTATGATATTGAAGTAGTGTTAGATATTGTATTTTGCTAAAATTGAAATAAACAGGTTGCAAATAATAAAGTCAAGATCATTCATAAAAATGGATGTTTGGACGTTTGGCACCAACTCGCCTGATGGTAAGCGACGGTGTGGCCGAAGATAGAGCTCGTATATCGAGAATAAATCTATTGAAGATTTGAATATGCCTAGATTATATTTCTCAGGAAACACGGAAGACAGTAGGGTGGAACCATTCACGGCAGTACCTATCATGAAGGTGGATCCAAATCATTGCGTATTTCTTTTTGGGATTTCCACGTGGAATGGGTTTTATTCAAAAACAGTTAAATAAATACTTCAGCCTTTTTTCCAACACCACTTTATTTAATAAATGCCTTAGTAACAAAAACAATTCCTATAAAAATATGATCAAAGTTCCAGGCAAACATAAAATAAAGCTGATACACAAAAACGCGTTCGGATGCAGATGGAGTGCAAGTCACAACTAGTGACGTCACTGTCTCCCATACTTTTTACTGGCGAAGCGTGACTTTTTTGCCTAGCAGCTGCGAAGCCGTAGGATTTGCATCCAACACCGAATGGGCTTTGAATAAATATGCCAGTTCCGTCGAGTCACATTTATTACACGACTGCCCAAAAAAAGGAGTATTATGTTTTTAGGGTTGAGGTATGTTTAAAAAAATGTATAGCTGTTTATTGTTTGTCGTGTCAACTATGAACGTCTACGTCTTTATTTATGTAAGTACTTGATTTTAATTCTATTATAGTATCAGTAACAAAACTAACAATAAAATGTGTAGGTAACATTAATACAGATAAATCTTCGAAAATCATTAACGCATGACGTAACCAAAAGACGTATTAAAATGTGGAAGAGAATTCGTGGTGGTGAGCAGAGGTCAAGGTGGCTTAGCAGTCAGAGCGTCTGGAGTATTTACCCGGGAGGCGCAGGTTCGAATCCTGCTCACGACCATATTTTTCATTCCACAAAAATTTATAACTTTAGGTAACATGAATTATTTTCATATCCGCTGCACATTCTTGTGCTAGAACCAACGACAACGATTTACATAGCTCTCAATATA
Organism: Xylocampa areola; assembly: GCA_935421205.1. Lineage (NCBI taxonomy): Eukaryota > Metazoa > Arthropoda > Insecta > Lepidoptera > Noctuidae > Xylocampa > Xylocampa areola. Next base: position 10,940,783 of record OW285218.1, on the reverse strand, counting down.
ATAACAGAATATTTTGTTTAAAATATCAATTAACGTCACATATTTACATTTTAAATTAAACACAAATCGATGTCACATCTAGATGCGCTTATTCTGTGTAACTTTACTAAAGACGGTAAGAAACTAAAAGTTGTTTTCTGGGCTGAGTTAAAATTATTTTGGAACTACCCACTAATGTTTGCAATTTTTTAATTCATTCTTATTCAATTATTATAATGTATCGTTAATTACCCACTGTAACTGTTACCAATATATTTGGTTTTATACTATTAAGTTAAATTTCTCATGTAAGTGAATATCAATTCTTTTGAGAAATAAAGTTATCTTAAACCTGAATTACATAATGTACAATTTACGCAGGATGCTTGCCCGAGAATGTGGATGCATTAGATATAAAAACTATGAAACGAAAATAATAAAGTTCAATATAACCAAATACAAATAATATTATTTAAAATAATAACCGTACTATTAAAACAATATAAATGAATTTATTCTAATCACACAATATAATAACAATACTATTAGCGACATGCAAACGACTGATAATATTTCACATCACGCACGTTCGGACTTGGCACAAAAAAACAAAGGTATCTTTAACTGGCTGTTAATCAGTATTCATACAATAATGGGCACTGATATTCCGGATATGACTAGCCGGTTTCCGGTCCTTACAACGAATAGATATTATTTGAATTGTATCTTTCGCATTCAAGAAACCGATGTGGTTTGAAGTGTGAAAGTTGATTGAAACGATAGATTTGAATGAAATCATACATAGCATCATGCCTGTATTTCTCTAAAGGCTCGGCAGAGGTGCTGCTCTTAAATATTCAGATTTTACCCGACATAACAACAACCAGACATAACAACAGAACATCATTTCAAACTCCGGGGCTGCTCCTGAGAACTTCTTAAAATCCCAATAACACTGCTCACCCCTAAATTCGAACGCAGAACCTCACCTTCAACAACCGCTCATGCGTCCACTGGACCAATGCAAACGCACACATATATTATTACAGGTTCCCTGTCCACGAACCAGACACATTAGTTAAACAATCCCCGTGTATCACATATGATTCATTGTATAGGGAAATTATTAAAGTTGCATCGTTCATAATTATTTCCTTGTGTTTTTTTTATAAATATTTTTAACTGCCTCGTTGGTCCCAAGTGCGACTGCTGAGCATGAGGTCTTGGGTTCGATTCCCAGGTCGGGCAAAGTGTCATTTGGTTTTTCTGTTACGAAACTTTCAATAGCAGCCCGGAGTTTGGAATTGTACCCGGTAGATGGCAATAGGCTCACCACCTATTACATGGGACTTAATAACAGCATTGGTGAAATGTGGTTGTACAGTTGAGTACACCTCTGCCTATCCTTTCGGGAAATACAGGTGTGATGCTATGTTATGTTGTGTTATTTTTATGAAACCTACGTTTAAATAGTCAACTAATTATGAAATTATTTTCATTTGGTACGCCTGTTTCCCATTGGGGTGGCAGAGACTATCGATTCCCACTTGCTACATTTCTAACACACCTCTTTCACTTCATCTCTGTTTCTAAACTCTTCATGCATGCTCGGCTGCTTACGTAGCTATGATCAAGTAATAAAAAAAAAATTACAGTTAATTTGGTAATTTAGGGGACTGAGTGGCAACGTGACACGTGGCCCCTGGGTGGTTGAGAATAGGCAACGCAACTCAGGTGGGAAGCCTCGGCCGCGGATGGTTACCACCCACCGGACGAAGCCATGCCGTGAAGCGACCTAGTCGTGTTTCGGGATGTAGTCCGGTGCAACCGTTGTGGGAGATGGGTCTGGGCAGTTGCATCAACTCCCCAACTATCGTTCTCTCCAAATCTATCCACTCTACTTAAAAGTGAATAGATTTATTCTGGAGATACGTGCTCCATCCTCGGCCACACCGTCGCTTAACATCAGGCGAGTTGGTGGCCAAACGTAGATACATATTTGATAAAAAAAGGTAATCGGCGATCAACAAAATCAATATAATAATGGCACACTTAAATAACCTATAAACGCTAACCTTTCTGTATCAACAACTCTACAATTAAATATTGTATGTCAAACAAAGGAGTGTCTTCATTAATAATATCTAATCGATATAAAATTATACACTATGCTTAAACGATACATTGCCATAGAATATTCTAACATTCATTATGTTGTATCGAAACTGTTTTAACTATGCATCAGATATGATTTTGAATAAAGGCGCAATTATGAGAATTTATATCATGACAATTACTCGTTTAGTAATATCTTAGGTTTTCGCGATCACTACACATTATAATAAAACAACTTTTAACCGGATTAATCGCGTGTATTTATTCTAGTCCTCCTGCGACCACGAACACTGCAACTTTGCAGCACTTGTTCGAAACGTCAGGAAAAACGTAAACCAATAATTACACGCGATTAATCCAGTTAAAACTTATTATATTAAATGGAAAAAGAATACGGTCGCGAACAGGATTCGAACCTGCGCCTCCCGGATGAATACCCCAGGCACTCTGACCACTAAGCCATCTCGACCTCTGCTCACCACCGCGAATTCGTCTTTCATATTTGGACACGTCTTATGGCGACGATATTGCTATCAATTCAGTCCCTATACGGGTGACCGAACCTATACGACTAACTTTGCAGCTAATACAATGTCTTAAAGAATGCAATTACCTTAATAATTCAAGATAAATCTTTGAAAAGCATTAACGCATGCTTAGCGAACTCTAAAGTTATTATCCATTTAATATAATAACTTTAGATGTTCGCTAATCATGCGTTAATGGTTTTCAAAGATTTATCTAGAACGGTTAAAACTTGTTTTATTATAAGTACACGTTTATTTTTTTCTATTATTTTATGCTATTTTATTACACTTGAACAGTAGGTACCTATAATACATTAATATTTGTAAAAAATACGAGTACGTTAGCCTGTAAAAATAATAAAAACCGTTGTATAAAAATGGAAGTTGAAATTTCCTGAACACAGAAAACCGCAAACCTTGAAACTTCGTAAATTCCTGACGTGATATACGGTCACGATATAAAAAAGCAATTTTACTTTTTCATACACAAATATACATTAATAAGTATACAGCTTGTTTCTTTTGTATTAATTAACGGAAATATAACCGTTTTTAACATAAATGAACCTTAACAAATTATTGACAGATTTTTACCCGACTGACCCAGAAGGAGGATTATGCGAATATCCTTTCCCAAAAATTATAACATGCGTCGGCCGTAAAATATGCATCTGACTGCATGATATATTATTTGGAAAAGGATATTCGTTTCTCTGTTTTCATCTTGTTTCATTATTTTCTATGTAGTCGGGTTTTTTGTTTATTGTTCATTTATTCTATATTTTTTTGTATTACTCGTTGTTAATGAAGAACTGCCTCGTTGGTCTAGTGTTCCCAAGTGCGACTGCTGACCAAGGTCTGGGGTTCGATTCCCGGGTCGGGAACAGTGTTATTGAGTTTTTCTGTTAGGAAATTCTAAGAAAAGTAGTGGCCCGAAGTTTGAAATTGTGCCCGGTAGATGGCAATAGGCTCACCACCTATTATATGGGACTCAATAACACTATTGGTGAAATGTGGGTGTCCAACTGTGTACACCTCTTCATACCCCTTTGTGACAATGCAGGCGTGTTGCTATGTTATGTTATGTTTTGAATGAAGAAGAAAGTATATAATATTATTATAATTTCTTAATTAATATTAATAGAATTAATTTCTGTCAAACCGAGTTCATCATTCTTAACGTATACAATCTTTCTCAGACTAGAATCAGAGTGAATGAACCCTCAATCAACTATACGCTCTAGTATCCATTTCACAAGTTTAAATACTCAACTTCAACCACTCAGAATAATTCGTTTTTGATTAATTTGAGATCAAAGTCGTGTAAGTTATAAGGGCACTGTGTCATGCCGACCTTTGATTCTTTATTCACTCGTAATGATGAGGAGGTATGAATGCTGGACTATGATGAATGGGTTCCATTTACAAAATACACATATGTGGTTGGTGTACCAACCCATAGATAATGTATATTGATACGTCTAAGAATAAGTAAACAGGATTAGCGCGTCTGAATATTCTTCAGTAGAGAGGGTTGCCAACGTCAGCGCGGAGGCATCGAGGCATGAAGCCAGTCCTCTGTCGCCGGACGTGACCTCCCGACCTGCCCCCACACTCCCCGACATATTTACACTTCTTTGTCTGAAACTCACCCACACCACGCCATAGACACAAAGACACTGAATCAAAACGAGATACCCCAAAAGTGTAGAAGCTTTTCAATAACGGATCTGGATGTCTTCATTTCTTGAGACTCAATTAAAAAGTTCCGTCTTTGTACGAAAAAAATATCTCCCAATTTTTTTTTTCTCTTGCTTTCGGCTACGTTACGGAAATTAAACTTTGCCTAAACTCTTTTTATTTCTTTACTTTTTCGGGAGCGTATCGGTGATCGCTACCATTTGTTACTGGGCTTCAAATACGTCAGCAGGCGAACAATTCAAAGGGGCTTGTAGGCATCAGGCGGCGGCATTGTGTATTAGAACTTGACAGGTCAGGCAACGGAAAAAGGTTTCGTGAAGTTTCCTTTGTATCTGCGATCAATTTGCCAAAGATATCGTATGTACCACCACATACTCTATACAGCCAAAAGCTGATACACTCTTGCTTCGTAAAATAAACGTTTGTATTTTAGATCAGATTATCTGTTATGAATAATATGCGCGGCAACAGTTAAGAGGTATTTATGTAAGCAGATGAAGCCTTCATTTCCCTACATACAATCTCATGATCCGATTATGTCTATTCTGCAAGTACAGCACATTTTTTTTTAAAAGCAAAACCGCCAGATTGTGGTGGATATTTGCCAAAGCGGCGTTTATACCAAACAAGGGTTTGGAGATACACAAAGTAATATTGCTACATACGCCCCTGCCGCGGGCACAAATCGACTGATGAAAACAAGAACGTTTTCTTTTTCTCGGTAACTTTTTAATAACATGGAGATAAAAGTTCGTAACAGAAGTTATTAAAATTATATTAAATACATATGAAATTCAAATTATTTCTAAATCATAAATCACATATTGCAATAATAATATTTAGGTATTTTTCGTTAGTTAGTAGATACTAATTATATACTATGTAGGTAATCAGAATACTTAAAATGACTTATTTTGGATTTTAAATGACTTACTTCAATCTTTGTATCGTAATTTAAAACTCAACTTCACAAAGTGCAGTCATTCGTAATGATGATATTCCGATCAAATCTTCCCACTCCCCAATAAAAACAAACTGCAGATATAAAAAAGAACGTACAGTAATAATACGAAGAAATTCAACAAAAAGTCTGTCGGGCCCGTGCCGTCCGCCGGGCCGTGTGTCGCCATTCATCGTCGGGGGGAGCCGGCCAACCGTGCAGCGCCCGTCTACCGGCCGGGCCGCCCGGCCCTGTGTTTACCAGATCCACAATAACTCTATTGTATGACTAACTTTTCACATTGTAAGGGTTATTGCTAGGAAACTGAGATATAACGTCGAGTATTTGCTTTATTGCTTGGCGGGAGAAAATGGGTATGGTATTTTCAGGGTTTTAACTAAAAAAAATAAAAATAGTATAGTATAATTATTGTGTACAGATTTTACATACCAAAATTATTAATTCCAACGATGAAATTAGTTTTGTCATTGCACGTAATCAAAGCACGACTGCTGAGCTTCAGGCCTCGGGTTCGATTCCCGGGTTGGGTAATGTGTTATTAGTTTTTCTGTTAGGGAATTCTCAGTAGCAGTTCGGAGTTTGAAATTTTGCCCGTTAAATGGCTATAGGCTCACATGGGACCTAATAACAGTATTGGTGAAATGTGGGTGTACAACTGTATACACCTCTGCCTTTGGGGAATACAGGCGTAATGCTATGTTAACCAATAATAAAAACAAGAGTCGAATCAAATTGTAATTCAATGCATGATCAAGTCGAGAATCCGTACTATCCATCCGGCAAGCCGTATAAAGTAACACAAGCTTACAAATACAACACTATATAGGTACATTGATAGTTCACCTTAGGCATGCCCTATAATCTGGTGGAACCTTGTAACCGATACAATCCTTTAATCTCCGTCGCGATTTATTGGCTCTTAACTCAGCTTTAACAACATTAAACTTTATAAAACTGTGAATTGATCGTGATAGGTCTGTGTAATTTTATTTATGAACAGGTTAAAAGCAATTTAAAGTTAATTGAAGGGCTTTACGCAACAGAATTTCATATTTAGTTCTAAATTCTGAACATCTAAGCTTTAGTTTTCGCATTATTGATGTTTTATTTTTGATGTAAAAGTAAAATTATTCATTGAATCCGAATAACATCAACATAATCGAGTTAATACACTACAAAGAGACACTATGAAAATACAGTCAGTTTGGGTTTGACCTAATTGAAATTCGAAACGAGGTTTCAAACCTGTCCTGCGGTTGACCAACATTCCATCCGAAATTGACGTCCATGTCACCTCTGTAATCGAATTTAGTACAGCTCTAACAGATCTCAAAGGACTCGTTTTCCAACTACAAACACAACGCAAAGATTTATATTGAGGGTAAATAATTAGTTTCTCAGCGTGAATGCTGTGTGCTAGTGTGTCTACTGGTCGAAAGGTCTGCCAGTCTTTATTAACCCGCCAGAATAATCGATTGGTTAGATTAACGAAGACATTCTTACTTCACACATTTGAGTGGTCGGAACGATTTGTGTAAATTGGAGTGCTGATTAGATTCTCTCCCTCGAAGCGGCGTCTTAATCTTTTCGATTCATTACTCGCTAAAAGTAAGATGTATTCGTGATTAATTGTCTTGTTTTGTCTGTCTAAGATCGTGGATTTATTTAGAATCGCGTCGCCAACAGCGCTAACTTTGAAACGATTAGATGTTTTTTGGTTTTTAATAGAATCTAAGGCAAAGAGAGAGTTCATCTATTTTTAAAGGCTAGCTTCTAAAAATGCTTTGTTGTTTGGTTACATCGGTTATTAGAATTGGCAATCGTTCTGTTCTAAAATAAACATAAGAACAAATAATTTTCAAACATTAGCTCAGTTCTGCTTCACCGACATTATTAAACCGGAAAATCTGATTCGTTGAATTGCGCATTCAATTTGAAAACTCATTTTCCGCGATCACAAAACGATAATTTTCTCCAACTTACCGACTGGTTGAGACGTCGTCGTATAATAATGTAGTGAGTGAATAAGAAATCTACTTACTAATAATAACATTGTCAAAGTCTATTGTCCGTCGGGTTGACCCAATTACTGTCCGTGAACACCACATTGGAGCGAAATTGTTCGATCTGTCTGCGGAAATTAAATTTTCTGAATACCCCTTCGTGAGTCGATAGAGAAAGCAAAAGTGCGGCCAGTCGGATTGGACCCCTCACGCCTTGTTGAGCAATCTCAGCGGATGTTTTGTTAAAATAAATAGTTTGCAAATAATCTGTAAATTAGATTTCGTGTACGAATTTATTTTTAGTGCCATTTTCAATTCCATCGTATTTGATTGAAATATCCGACTGAACTTAAATTAATCCTAAATCGTAACCTTTTAAAATTATTTACTTCAAAATATTTTAAAAATATCCGGACTGAGATCAGAAACAACAATATCTCCAATTCTCCTTGGTGTGAAACCAGAAGTAAACCAAAAGTAAAGTTTCGCTGCAAGGCAAACCCCAAACAAAACAAAGAAGCCTCATTGAACACATCTCATACAAACAGCAAGTTCCAATGACTGCACACGACAATTTCAATCATAATGCATCAAAACATTGTCAGAGCACATTCGCAGGCAGTCCATACATGTACAAGGGAGATCATATTACTCTGGTTATATGTGATATGGTTGTATTTCCTCAATTCATTTGTTATTTCGGCCCCGCAATGATCAGTTGGCAACTGAAGGGATGTATTGTGGGCCCGGCGGCCATTGTGATTTTTTTCATGGTGACTCAGCACTTTTCCACGAAAACCGTTTCTAAGGCCTTTGTGCGAGAGCATCCTGAGGGATATTGGGATCGAATGAAATGTATATGATTGTATATTAAATATGTATGGCTATTTGTATTGTTGGTTTTTAATTTGTTCTCGTGAACATACGGTTGTATGTGCATTAAAGTTGAGATTGTACTTGCATTTTGATGTATTTATTAGAATTGACTCTCAACGGGATCTATCATATGACTGAGGGCTCCGTTCAAGTTTGAAACTTGTCGGGCAATCCCGAGAAATGCACGTGAGTAGCAATCGGTAACAATAATATATATTTATTAAAAAGATTTATTTTGCAGTTAAAGATGTAAATAATTTCTTTCTCATTCTGAATGCCCCGTGTTCATACAAAATAGATTCATTCCGATGTACTAAGTCTCGCTAAGGCGGTATTTACATACCATGATTTTCATGAGAATATTAAGAGTAAAAAAAAATGATGAAGTTACAATGTGTATAGAATCTTATATACACATTATAACGAAAGTATTTCACATCATAAGGTCACTTAGTGGGAGTACTTACGCTAGTAGACAAAAGTATTGATCATATCGTATACAGAAAAATGTACATACATGTATACATAATGTATTGGGGCTGTGAATGTCTCACGTAGAGAACGAACGTGAGGTGACGGAAACGTATCAGTAATCATACATTTTATATGTGATAGTGTGGCACTCCATGTGCTCATACCCATACTGAGTGTTCCTCTTCAATGTCACTTCGAGGAAAAATACTTAAATTATTTGAAGGGAAACTTAATTTTATTATAAGTAAAATTGAATAGGAAATATCATACCAAAATATTTGAAAATATGAGTAAGAAAAGCAAGAGGTTTTAAAAAAAGGATAGGAAACATCTGGTTTATTCACACATCTAATATTAATGGTATAACGAATAATTTAATTATATGAATACGGTATGAAAATAGCCATTAAATATATAAACAACAAAGTAAGACGTAACTTACAGCGTAAATCATAGACCGTTTCTTTTTAAAATATCTGCGTTCTTTTACAGAGATCTCTAGCCGTGTTGGGGAGTAGTGCAGTTGACCTGTGACCTAGACTTCTAAAACAGATAGGGTCAGCAACAGGGCGTAGAATCGTAGATCTAGTTTAGATACCCTCAGCGAATACTGTCACTTAAATACTCTTTTATACTCTTACATTAAATGAGTACATTTTCGACATTTATTCATTTTGTATTCTATTAAATTAATATGATATATAGTCACTTCGTGTGGAGAATTTTTAATTGATGTTCTATAGATAACCCCTTACGAAAGTTAAAAAATACCTTCCTATATACAGACAGTGGTAACACAACACAATCCAAAAAGCACTAAGTTGAATATGAAATCAAACTGCACTCAGCTTTTATTCCATTAAACCGGCACAGCTTTACTAGCCTACCAAACTTCATCTGATACAAAATGTATTCAACTAGTCGAAATTTTTAAATCGATTCCGCTGCACAAATCCACTTATTATTCAGACCACATCTCGCTCTATAATTCTATATTGTATAACTATGAATTACTCAATGGCAGTGTCGGTTAAGCGTAGGTAATAGTGCTGTTATAGTCGTGTATTAGGCTCAACGATTGGTTATCGAGTGCATTTAGTCGATGCCGGTCGATGAGTTATAACGAGTGAAATTAGAAAGGAACCAGTGCTTTCACTGTGGAACCGTTTTATGCACCGGCGTAACCTCTTTTGTGTTTGTGTACATTATAAGTAGATGCAAACACTATGAAATATTGCATGCATGAGAAGAATTTTGTGCATTATTGCTCTTAAGTGTAAAAGTTCTTTCCGTAACTCATGAAGTTCTCGTTTTTCTTTAATATATTTTTCTTGAATGTTTTGATGATCAATAATTCAAGGACAATTATATTTTGATTTGCAGTTGTGATTACCGTTAGTAAGAAAATATATGCAAATGAAAAATTTGAAATACTACATGAAACCCATTGAGATTAAATTATTAAACGTAATTTGCAAAGCAGTCCTTAAAAACCAACTCAACACTTCATTAGTTTAGCTTTCAGTTTCACACACCGCTTCAAAAAAATCCAAATAACCCCAAACAGGAGGTTTTGAAACCACGTGTTGAAGTTCAACGGCCAAACCATCCGCTGCCGGGGTAGGTATCATTAAACTCGCGACTTCGCCACTGAGCGCAGTTGCAATTATCCTGTTAGGCTGGGCACACACAGGCTAGTGGCGATACCCACCAGTTGTTGGTGGCCTAGACTTTTATACGGATGGTCGGCGTCGATGGCCAGACTTTGAATAACCTGCTACAGTTCATTATCGACATAGACTCTAAAATCGAAGGTTTCGGCGCATTACCACTAATAGGCAAACTACAAAAAAGCTAAAGTGCGTTGAGTGCGAGGAGGGGGAGGCGCATGTTCAGATCCTGCTCACAATCGTATTTTTCTTTCCACAAAAATGTATAATTTTATGTAAACCGTTACTTTGACTTGCGACATCGTGCGTCGCTGCGGACTCAGCTCATGACTAAGGGCTCCGTTTGGTTCGACACTAGTCGGTCAGTCCCGAAAAATGCACCTGTTTTTATTGATCTGTATAACTTTAGCAGCCCGTTAGTTGCCAATGTGAGGGTTTTGTGAATTTAGTGGCGGCCAGTAGCGCATCTTTGGTACTGTTTTAGCGAGTGGCCGCCACCAGACACGACGTGTGTTAACCACACAAAATATAATCCGGAGGAGACAAAAGGTCGCGACCGGCCCGGTGCCGGTGTACGCCCAGCCTAAGTGCAGTTGCAATCGTCCTGTTAGCCGACAGCACAAACAATGCGGGACCCCAATCAAACGACCCGGATGGCCGTAATTAAGATCTGCTCTCAAGTAATTAGAGTGAGACAAATAGTGCAAGCAAACGTGCAAACGTCTATTATAGTAGTCCCATGGCCTGGTGACGAGTCCACGAAATTGATTCTGTTTGTGGATCCTGTTCAATTGTGGGCCAATTTGGGTGCCCGGTCTAGATGTGAATGACTTTATTCCGGAATATAATTTAAGGGTTCCTGTGGTATTGATGAATTCAAATGCAGATTTCACCATATTTTAAATATCTATTGTTACAACGTACAGATCTGTACGTTACTGAGCCGAAAGGTTAATAGTTATTCCTATTTAATTTTAAATTCGTTCCTATGAAAATATTTTATGTAAGAAGGGAAATAAGAGTTGAAGTAATTGGTAAACTACTCGATAAAAGTTATAAAATTTTCCCCGTGAGGGTAAACAAAAGTTAAACTGAACTTGTGTACCTAATTACCGATTCCGTCCGGAAACCTTTACTGAAGTTACAAAACTTGTTTATTAGAAACTTTTTCGTGAACTCCAAATTTTTTCTAGGCCATATTTAAAAAGAATAAAGCAGAAACCTCAACGCGACGTAACACCATACCCTAATTTAAAAGGGAACCGTTCTAAAACAATTCCCGAAGTTTTTTAACGCTTCCTACCTCAAGGCGATGACCTTAATTTGTAAAGCTGACAATTTTGTGCAAAATTAACGAAAGGCTGTTTAACTAAACTCTTGAGGGACTACACAATTTATTTGGTTAAAAAACATCATGCTGTTATACAGCTTTTATATCGAAATGCTAAAAAGGGAAAACATAAAGCACATTTATTTAAGTTGAAATACTACTAAAGATTCTAAAACATATACAGGCATTTTGTTCGTGACTGTGGGAAAAAAACGGAAATGACAGCGACGTGTTAACATCTGCCGCCATATTTAAACAAGAAACATTAAGACTTCGTGTCACGCAATAAAAGATACGTCGCCAAATTGGCGTGTTATTAGTTAGAGACAAAAAGCCCTATCGTAAGGCAAAAGGTTTCTTATTATACTTTTTAATTTATCGTTTCTAATATTGGCTACAATGCAACCCTGCAGATCTTTCTAAAGTTCTAACGCACAAATCTTTCTTTTATTCGTAGGTATTGAGTAAAACTCATAACAATGAAATTAATTAAGAAATTTAAAAGCTCGCCTGTAATGTTTCTAAAGACACCTATCCAACGATAACCATCGAAATTGGATCAGGCATTTAGAAGTTATGGTGAAATAAAGAAACTCACAAACATACATACATACATGAACCCTAAAAAAATAACACTCCTCTGTTTTGAGCAGGCGTGTAAAATTAATTTGAATCCAATAATTATGAAAGCCAAACATGCAATAGCTTTACAGCCAAAAAACTCAACTTAGCTTACAACGACACGTTACAAAAAGATCTTAGACATTAAAGTTACGATCTATTTACGTTTTACTACAGTTTCTAAGTCGTAAAGCTTATTTTGCGATCTAATCCTACTGTAAGTTGACAAATACAACAAATAAAATATCCTTACAGCCTAAGTCATAAGCCCACTTTACAAACTCAACTTAAAAGTTTATTTTCATAATGTTAAATTTAATTTCGTTAATAATTCAAAGTAATTAATACAGTAACAAGAACAACACCCACTTGAAACAAATTTCTGCAGGTACGGGCAAAAATAAACCATACAAGGGAACTATTAAGTTTGAAATTGCTTCGTGAAAAATCCTATTCCCACATGAATGATCGCAACGAAGTGGGGTCAAAAGTTGAAGTTGGTAAAAAATCGGTTGGCGCAGATGTTTGGCACATGGCGGCTGGCACTCCGATGGAATAACGTTTAATAAAAGGAAAAAGTCGGAACTCTCATTTCTTTCTGTCCGATATTTTTCCCGATGCGCCCAGTAGGTCAGCGCGAACACTTTGATGGCGATCATCGCCGGATAAATGAGGGTTTTTGAATTGTGTTTATTTTTGTACGGCTTTTGTATAAGACTTTCCAATTTCTCGCCCAATCTGCAAGGGGATGAATTTTATAAAAAATAAGGCTTCAATACAGTATTTTTATAGATGTGAAGACTGAAGATCAATCTTTCGGAAGCTCATATGCATCGTAATGAGAAATAGGCAATTTCTAGTATTCTTTTCCACTGGTTAATAACATTCATATAGGAACGATTTGCTTTGAAAATGCAATATCCTCCCCATCTCTTAATCATCAATCTCCACATTCAAACCTCAACTTGGAAAAGGAAAAGCTGGATGTTATGAATCACCTCCTGAGGCCGTATTTTCGGGTATTACGTCATAGGGCGCGGTATGAACAAACAACTGAGGCGCCAAACGACACACATCAATCGTAGGATATTATAACACCGACTACTGAAGTGTAATAATGTGTATGGTCCTTTATATAGGGAAAAAGTATTAAATATTATGTAGAATACGAGAGGTATCTATGAAGATAACATATCATTACCATTTTTATAGTGTGGAAAATCAGTCATGGACATCGCGCTGGACTCCTAATGACTAAAAACCACACGGTCCTCCTCTAATCTTTACCGGGTCCCAAGATTTCAACTGCATTCACGGGAATCCCATGTTATGGTCCATCGAAGGTAACAACGGATCCCCCGTAACCTGAGCAGGTCGGCCTCAAATGGCCTGCATAGCACTCCACTGAGTTGCGATCACTAAAACGCGGCGCGCTGCCTTCCGGGACATACCTTTAGGTAGGTATTATGTATACTAATCACATATTTAAGTAGATAACTGTTAAGTGTCGATCTGTGAGATGCGGATATGTAAGAAAATTTCAAGATCTGCGTAGCCGCCATCTTGAAAGGGGCGGAGCTTCTCATTGAGATTGGTTTATATAATACGAGCCGAATTACCAGATATACTACAGTATCGCATAAAATGTATACTAATATAATATCGCTGAAGAAGTATAATAAAGCTTAAGATGCGGTAATGCGCACAAACAATCTCTGGAACGGGCACTCGGATTTAAAAAATAACATTATTGCGTTTGTTAGCCCAATCCTTGAGATACGCTATTTAGCATCACGCTATGACCCTTAGGGGAGAAGGAGGTGAAGAAAAGCAGGTGAAACCGCGGGACACAGCTAGTTTATTACTGAAAAAGTGCACAGCCTGCATTACCGGTGATTAACAAACACGTGACTCCCATATTGGAACAAGGCTTTACTTAAGAGGTAGTGAAATGTAGTAGCCTAACGCAGCTGCTGAGCGTGACATCCTATCGATTCCCGGGTCGGACTCGATCATATTGAGATTGTCTGTTAAGAAAATCCCAAAGGCAGCCCAGACTTCAAAATTTTGCCCGGTTAATGGCAATAGGCTCACCCACCACCTATTAATAACGGTAATAGTGAAATGTGTGTGTACTGCACTACACCTCTGTCTAATCGAAGAGACAGAAGCTAGGATTTTATAATGAAAAGACGTGGAAGTGTTGGCAAAATAAATGAAGTGAGAACAGTATCTTAATTGAAGTAAATTGAAAGCGACAGTGTTCATGTTTAAGTTAACTGAAACTACTTGACAGATGATGTTTCTTTCAACTCATCTCTCTATGACGCATAAACTGACGCATTGTTACTCTTCTTCTTATCAAGTGGTTGATGAACAACCTAGTGTCAGATTTTTAACCACGTAGGTCTCTGACATGGCTTTACACACCATCGAGAACATCTTCTAGTTGGGCTGGTTTCCTCAAGATGTTTTTCTTCACCGTTTTAAGCAAGTGATAATTAATTTATAATACGCATATGACTTCGAAAAGTCAGTGGTGCCTTGGATTCGAACTTGCGTCCTTTGACTTGTCAGTCCTACGGTCATACCACTAGGTTATCACTGCTATAATTGTTACATATTACACCCAGTACACATGGAGCGCTTTCTAAATGCCCTATGACTTTGCAATACAAAATTACGACGCGACATGTCGCAGCAGTGTGTAGAATCGCACGCGACTTTGTATTGTAATGTTTGTCGGAAAGTTGCAATGCGTCTACGCCTTTCGTTAACACATCTGCGTGAGAGTGCCTTTATTAGTTCCATTATGTTTGCTCTATAGTAACTCTTATCGCCGACTTTATAAGATATCATATGTTTAGATTATCTATGTTAAGAGGGATGTGTGGTGTGATGCGGATGGATAGAATTATAAATGAATATATAAGAGGAAGTCTGAAAGTGGCACCGGTGACTGAGAAGTTGTGTAGAAATCGTTTAGCATGGTATGGGCATGTGATGCGGAGGGATGAGGGTCATGTGACGTGAAGGAAAGTTTTGAGTATGAATGTATGGATAAGAGTAGAGGAAGACCGAGGAAGCGATGGATGGATTGTGTTAATTGTTATGATATACTAGAAAAGGAGTGACAGACGAAATGACAGCTAATAAAGATGTATGGAATAAGAATACATGCTGCGCCGACCCCAAATAAATTGGGATAAGGGCAGGGGGATGATGATGATGATGTTTAGATTATCTAAACCGTTCTTACAGTATTGTACCCAAATAATACCAGATACACAATTTTGAGATATGAACGACCAAATAACTTACACAAATGTTATTAACGACCTTAAATTTTCCGCTTTACCACAATATAGAGCTTGACCTCTGCAAACATGACCCTTCTAATATCTTAGTATTAATTTTGTAATGAGTCCAAATCCGGTTATAAAGAAAAATAAAAATATGTACTTGTCTTTTTGTGATTCTATATAAAATCTGCTTACTCTGTTATAATGAAAAGTTAAATTCCGCAGTTATCTTAGTATTACTAACTACTGCACACTTTATCATTTAAATTGTGTTTTAGTAGAAAATAAAGACATTCAAAAATGATTATTTATATTTTATTGTATAATTAATCTAGGATTAATTAACTAGATAACGGTTACTGTTAAGTTGGTGCAACTGAGCTTTAGTTTAACTGTGATAGCAAAAATATTGTAATTCTGCGAGTTTAACACATAATAATATAGTAGGTACTGCCACTATAATACATACTTACACCACAAACAGGATCGTGCGACTGTAGGTTGTACTGTTATCTAGCTATACGAACTTATAAACAATATTAAATTATGTCTATAGCGATGTTTGCACCACCCACAGAGGTTATAATCGCTTGCCTCAGACTTTTTCGTAAGGAGCCCGGGGGGATTCGCAGCGCCTGAGCAATTACGTATGACATGTGTCGTAAAAGTCATATAAGTAACGATATGACAGCGGGGGCACACAATAACTTTAATAAAGGCGGCATAAGCGGTTTGTGCCGCGGTATTTTATATCGCGATTGAGAAAAAAAATGAAATCGTAACTGGGTTTACGAAATGTGTATCGCGGGATTTCGTCGAGGTATTGCTTGCGTTTAGAGCCTATTACTTTTTGATATCTTGATCGAAGTTAAGCAGCGCTTACTGCTTTGGTCGGAAGATGGGTGACCGTAATTTATATCGAGCCTAGATGTCATTACAGTCATGTGCCTGAAAGCCCAACAAAGATATATTGTAAAGAGACACCGAGAGAAGAGAGTGCCCAGGAGATCAAATAGACAGTCACTCCGTGTGAAATATTGGTATTATAGGCGTTACCTGGCGGAAGTCCATTACAAAAAATGTGACTAGCCTTTTCCCAACTCTTTTGGGGTCGGCTTCTAGTCTAACTGGATACAGCTTAATACCAGTATTTTACATGGAGCGACTGCCTATCTGACCTCCAGAGCCCTGTTACTGGATAACACGATATCTCGTGATAAGACTTTCAGGCTTCTGACTACCCGTAACGGCTGCCATAGATCTTCAATTGACGACCAGAACCGACAGTTTAACGTACTCTACGAGGCACGGAGGGTCTGACTTCTGGAATGACATGAATTACCGTCTTTACAGAACTTGGTACATCTGAATGAAAGTATTATTGTCCTTGCAATGAATAAAATTATCATCTAAGGCGTAATGTGGGTGCACAGAAACCTCTTCTCAACACTTCCAGGTAATACATACATAAGTTTTTATAGACCGAGCGTATTGATTTCAATAGCAAATAAACATAATAAATTGGCTACTCGGTAGCTCGGGACCGGCCATACTGTCAGTATCCCACAGTCGACTGTACAAATTATGGTAAAAGATACACATCTAAAACACATAAAATACACTGTATTCCTTTAAAATTAGCATTTAAATTTACTACATTTTATGTCAATATTAAAACTAACAATTCTACTGCATAAAACATCGTCTTTCGTGTAGTTAAAACCCAGTCTATTGTTAGATTCAAAGATGATATAGGTAGAAGTTCAATGCTCGCTGGTGACAGTTCTTTAAGCCTTCCGTAGACCTTTGAACTGGCTTAGGACTACTATTAATTGACATGGTTGGCCGTTGAGACCGCTTCAAAGCACGAATGGAATAGAGAATGCGTGTAACATAACAGAACATATTATCACCCTTGAAATCCCCGAAGGAGTAGGCAGAGGTGTACACCCACATTTCACCATGCTGATATTAAGTCCCAGGTCCCAGCATATTGCCATCTACTGGCCAAAATTCCGAAGTCCGGGTATCTACTGAGAATTTTCTAACAGAATAACTCAACAACAGCCCGACCCGGGAATCGAACCTGGGACCTCATGCTCAGCAGTCGCGTTTGGGACCACTAGACCAACTAGGCATTCCAATAATGATGAGCATGGCAGAGAGGATGATCAGATGGATATGCACCTAGCTGTCACCTATCTTCAGACTGACCGCGCTTAGCATTGCTTAACGTCACTCAACGATCGTTCATAGGAGGTTATAAGGGGTTATAGGGGGAGAAGACATTAGACGTAGTAACTAACAAGAAATGCAAAATGCAATCTTATTGATACTATTCGTTACAAAATTATTAATTGAAAGTATCTACTATCACATAGGTAAATATAATAAACATCACTGGTACCGTCTGGTACCCTGTAACTGCAACCAAATACTACGACGATAAACAAAATAACAAATGCAAAATGATTTTAACCAAACACGAGGATTCAGTTTTTTGTTTTACCATTAATTTGGTATAAGTTGTCACGAATTATATTATTTAAGTACCACTTTCGTCAGCATTGTTTATTCATTATATAAGATTCAAAATTCAAATTTAAATACCAACAACCAACACCAAAAAGGCCCCTATATCAGCATTTGACTGCCTCGTTGATCTAATGGTCGCAAGCGCAGCTGCTGAGCGCGAGATCCTAGGTTCGATTCTCAAGTCGGGCAAAGTGTTATTGGGTTTTTCTGTTAGGAAATTCTCAGAAGCGGCCAGGAGTTAGGAAGTTGGTGGTGTGACACTCCTGTCAGTGCCAGTTCCAGTCCTGCACATGATTTCTCTCCGATCGTGTCGGGTTGCCGTCCCATTAGACTGTAAGAATGAAGGAAGAGGGAGTGTACCTGTGCACTATAATATCTCTTGCGTACTTGGCTAATCTCCGTGGAGATAGGCCGTCGTGATCGAAATACGGTCGGGGGGAAAATTATATGCTCTGATTTTCAGATAGGTCCCAAAATCCAGCAAACGTCGTAGTATGTTAGTATTTTTCTAACAGAAAATCTAGTAACAAAGGCTTATGCATTTCTAATTTCTATTCTCTAACTGCACAATTTAAATACATTGTTATCTCGATTTTTAATTCTTCATCGCCCAAATACGGTTAATAGTAATCAACCAACTTAATCGACCCAATACCGCAACCACAAAAACAGAGCCAACTAACTGCATTATTAATACGACCATTACCAACTTCTAAATAAAACTAATTCACGCTTCCAATAAAGGAGCTTACGGTAACTAAGTAAATAAATAAAAAGAAAGGAAGTATATAAAAGTTGTTCGAAGTTGACGCATAAGTTCATTAATTATAGCTTGCATAAATATCGTGCGCGGTGGCGCCACGGGCGATTTGAATTTATTAGTCATTGAGAGTATACGACAAGATATGCAATTTGATATCTTACTGGGTGTATCTAAGATGAAAATATGGAAGGTAAGTAAAATTAATATAATGCTATTCCCAGCTATTCTCTGTAAAATTAATGTAATGTCAACTATTATGAATTTAAAGAGAAACTTAACAACTCGAACACATAGACACATTGTAATATTGTTAGTTAATAAATAACTTGCTATTCGTTTGATGACGTCATAGGCAATGACGTATGTTCGCTCAATAAAAACGTTAAAAACTATTTGAAAGCCCTTGCCTGTAAAAATTTAATAAAGTAAATTTTACAATTAAATTCTTTATGTATATGTTCTGTAGCATTGTTAACCTATTTAACTATACGTATACAGATACTTAGCAGTAACCTATTATCATAGTATCACACCTGTATTTGAGGGGGTAGGCAGAAGTGTACTTCGTTATACACCTACATTTCACCAGTCCTATGTAATAAGTGGTGAGCCTATTACCATCAACTGGTTGCAATTCAAATTTTCAGAAATAATACGTGGTAAATTTATTTATAAGGTTTTTATAATACATACGAAGGTATCAGTCTTCAGTACTATTTAAATTATATACGTCATCAATACTAGATACCGCATAGATACGACCCCATTCATTCAATCTACCTATAACTCTCAGTAACACACAGACAGTCCTACCTATATACCGTAGTCAAAGGAAAACAACCGTCATCGTGTGTAATCCCCAGTTCCCCACATATCCTTTACATCCTCTTACATATCCCTCTTGCACGCTTCATGGTAGGTTAGTAGCCCTCACTAGTTCTTTCCACTTCAATGAATAAAGGAATGAATTATACTGGAACGCACTAAAGTATGTTTATGTTAGGTTTTAAAGATGGCCGTACGGAAAGTGTGATTGATTTAAAATGTCATAAAAACTTAGATTTGTTGCAAAAATATGGTACCTATGTAAAGAATTACCAATAAAATGTGTGCCTTTATTGAGTCACATGTCTTATCATGTTATGTGGCTACGTGCTATGAATACTACGAAATAACTAAGATGCACGTTTTACTTTTAAACTTCTATAAAGAAAAAACTACATAGGTATATCATTTTTTTTTTGTATTGTTGACATGTATTGTCTGCACGAACCCACGATACAGGGAAATTTTCTAGTATAGGGAACCGTTCCTTTTTAAATCAAATCAATAATAAATTCACAAAAGTGCATAGTTTCTATGAAAAACCAATAAAATGCTCGCTGATTTCTATTAAGTTCGTCAAAGTCTATCTCTGCATTTTTAACAGGCTTGATGCATGTGCTTACTAATCAGGTATTTGTCATCACTCATCTAAGCGTGCTTTATGCACAAGAAATTAATGTGCAGACAATTCCAATAATGATTACTCACATAATTAATATTTCAGTTACTTGCGTGCATACTTACGTGACTCAATTATCGTACGTACTTATTACATTATAATTTAGTTTTTGTTTGAATTATAATTTTTAATTAATTAAAGTACACAGTACCACCGACCACAGAGACAAAGGTTTATTAATATAAATCCCAACAAATGAATCTGCAGTGTATTTAACTTTTAACAGTTCCAGACGTCTCAAGCACTCTTCAGTGTTCGTAGAAAGAGTTCAGCCACGTAATAGACTGCAAAAATAGATTTATTGCCATGAAGCACGCTTGCCTAGATTATGCTTATTGACTTTAGCCTTGAAAGTTAGTTTATGACATTTTGGGAGAAACCTTCGTAATAAATGGTGAGTTACTGCTTTGCCGGTAGTACATGTAATAATGAATAGATCGGTCATTTATGGGTTATTATTAGGAATAATTTAATTATTATTAGTTGCGTGCAGAATACAAATTAGCGAGTATTTGTTTAGGTAAGTCAATGATACTGAACTACTCATTACTATATGTGCATAAAACTACATGTATATTAACAAGACTAACTTAGGCTATGTACATATATTATCATATAATAAGATAATTTATTTACTGGAACTAAGCGTTGGAATCTAGTGTTTTTAACAGCAGCTAGAAAATAATGGTTTTAAATTTTAATAATAATATTCTGTGATTACCGATTGTAGATAAAGGGGTATGTTCACAATGATCATTAATTAAATGTTTAAAAAAAATCGGCTGTGTACTGAAAAGGTTTGTGTTAACCGGATGATACGTCATGTTTTATTGTTATTCAATTTGATCCTTAGTGTGATCCTTTAGCGGTTTCTAATAGAAGTCGTAATGTTATACAAACCTTTCGCAGTCTCTGCAATATTTAGTCCTAAACAAGCATTATTTCGAAGATCTACACATACCAATTCTTAACTGTTTACTTTTTAATGTTGTTTAATGTAAATGTTTTTTAATGTTAACATTATAATCAATCGTTTTCCGGCAACGGCAGCTCTACAGTTTCTATGAAAATAAACCGTGGATACACTTTCTTTAAACACGGCATTTCGAAACAGGATCGAATTGCTTCAATTATTCGTGTGTGTACTGATCGAGTAAAACTGTAAAACAGGCCGATTTCGACATCTGCATTGAATGTTTTATTAACACCTTTGTAACCCGAGCCTTAGACGAATAGCTGAGGAAAAGCTTGTTTAGTAGGAGATTTGTTATGTAGGCTATTTATTTTCGTTTAGTAGTATGATGGAAGTAATTTTTACTAAACAATAGGTCTGGCTTATAAATTATTATGAAATATGTTTAAGTCAGTGTGGTAAAACTTGGTACCGACTTGTGTTGTGGAAAGCGTTAAACAGTTTTTTGTAATAATGTTACTGGAAATGGTCGCAGTTAATTGTAAAAACAAACAACTAAAGTAAGAGAACATACTTCGACAGTAAATAGCAAAAAGAACAAGACACTGCCTCCACGACAGAAGCGTACAAACAGAATAATAACACCACAACAAAAATATACAAAAGCACGTCTTTATTACAAAAAAAAAAAAAAACAATTTAATCCAAACGTTAAAACACCAACTAACAATTTAGCATCATAAAAGGAGAATATCAAAGGAGTTACATAAAACATAAATGAATGCCGCGGAAGACATTATTCCGGTCGGCGACGCGGCATTGCAGGCATGTTTCCGAATATAGAGTAATCGATAGGCGACACGACACTCGGCGAGACTGTACTATGCACAAACACTACCACAAATGAGAGAGTTTATTTATCTGATTGTTTATTTGGGAAATGTATTGAATAAGATAGAAACCATCGCCTAGCATTTGACGGCGCGGTTGGTGCAGTGGTCGAGAGGCCGGCTGCGGCCCGTGTCGCAGGTTCTATTCCTGCACGGAACAAATATTTGTATGATCTACAGATAATTGTTCCGGGTCTGGGTGTGTGTGTATGTGAGATTATATGTCTGTAAACGCACCCACAATACAAGAATAAATTCCTAGTGTAGGGCAATGTATAAAAAAAAAAACATAAGGGCAAAATTGTGTAGGTGAAATTATACGACATTTTCTGACTTCTGATCTCTATGGTCCAATATAATGATACGTGGCGACCTTTACAGATAAGCTAGAAGGAAGTAAAAGAGTGTCACTAAAATTTCAGGCACATGTGACATTTTAACTTTGTCTCTAGATGAAGAGTCTAATCCAATGACTCTCGGTGCACACACACAATACATATTGTACTCTATAGCTCAAAAATAAAACAAGATTTCTTGCCTTTATGATTTCTCAGCTACTTAGATACTCAGACTCTACTCTCTAGGAAACAAGCAACGGCAAAAATTGAAGATATGGGTAGCAAAGACCCGACAATTGCTAGACTCTGACTTCCGGTTCGATCACAGTTAATTTGAATTGACAAGCAATGCAATTCAGACTGTTAACACCAATCGTATACAAACTATGTTTCCAATTTTAGACTCTATTTCGTATTCCGTAGAGTTCTTTGTGTTAGAATTTATCGGAATATGGCTTCAAGAGTATGAGCTCCTGGTAGTAAACTTAAGCTACTATCACTTAAGTATGAATGATACAATTTCCAACAATAAACATTCACACTATGAAGACTTTCACGGCTTTAACCAATGCAATACTGTTACTCAAAGCTCTCATTCAAAAACAAATAAGCGTAAATAAATCAAAGCTTTTTATACTATGATGAATGATCTCTCAAATGGTTCAAATATTAAAAAAGAGTAAAACAAGACAGTAGTGCACAGTTATCATTGAGCTCGATCATTGATCCCAAGTCAAGTTCAAGAGTAGAAGGGCCGCACGATCCGTTTATTTTTAGGGCTCTAAATATACTGAACCCGTTCACTGTTTTAAGTAATGTTTCCTGTGGCCGTTGATTGGCTTGCGTCTACTAAACACTTGCGAAATGTTCGCTGAGATCAAAGATGAAAGTGATGCTGTAGTGTAAAGTAGCTTATGGTTAAGTTAGTTCATTAGTATTATTGTGTATTAGTATACAAAGAAAGACATAAATAATATATTTTGAACTAGCACTGAACATAAACAACACTGATAAAAAAGAGTAAAAAAAAACCAATGAAACATCTAAACCAGCCAACTGTTTCTGAGAAATCTGAGTTTATGCTTTAACAGTAGCATAAACAGGTATAGTCAGAAATTGGACAACAATGCATGATGTTTTTACTAATTATCCAGATATCAAGTTATAACCATGTAATATTTTGTCAAATAAAACTCTTCAACATCAGTATGTGGGGGTTTATTCAAATATATTCAATTAATGATTACAGAAATGCCGTGTAGACTCCAGCATAAAACAATGAGTCCCGGATACGGAAAAAGCAGATTTACTTGGAATATACATATCTACTAACATCCAACTATGTAGAAACAAGATAACTTTTCCTTTGAATCTCCATAACATCCCACCAATTTTTCAAAATGGTAAGAATAGTACTTCATGTGATAA
This sequence comes from Xylocampa areola, assembly GCA_935421205.1. NCBI lineage: Eukaryota > Metazoa > Arthropoda > Insecta > Lepidoptera > Noctuidae > Xylocampa > Xylocampa areola. Next base: position 10,916,853 of record OW285218.1, on the reverse strand, counting down.
TGAAATAAAATAATTAATAAAAAAATTGCTTTGGACGTACTTTTTGGTTCAGAAATCAGAACCAAAACAGTAAATAAAACTCCCATTTTACCAAATGAAGCAATTTAATGCAGTACGTAACTATTACGTAAATCGAGAAGAAACTGTAAATTGTAACTTAAATATATTTATGACATATCGAGTAACTGAAATGGAGCTCGAAATGAGAGAAGCACTTAGTCTCATGTGAGGCCACACTCTTAGAATTGATGTCATCCACTTTAAGATCGAATAAATAATCAAATATACACCCACTACCAATCTAGTAAGGGACAATTTTTACTAAGACAATGACGGACATTGAGAAATATTATCAGTTTTATGAGAAGAAATTATTATAGAAAAATATTTCTACGCTTATTGTACCGTACGGTATCATTACATTACCAGCCCATAACTGTCCCAGGGCAAGGGCCTTCTCATACAGAGACGCACGATCACCACGATAGCTCACTGCAGGTTGGGGATTTCACGCTATTAAATTTAGATTTCTTCATGATGTGTATTCCATTCACCCTATGGCTGTGTTGTCTTAGATCTAATAAGAAAGTACATATGAAATTGAAAACTTCGCATTTTTACAAGCCTCGTTTGAACCCACAAACTGTGGTACCTTTTAGTATCAGTTGTAGAATTCTTCTTTTACCGCAGGAAATTTACATGTTCTACTCCAGGCCTTAATTGAACTCCTCAGAAAATATCAATCAGTAGTTTTTTCGTGATTGATTTACAAACATACATCCTCACAAACGTTCGTAGTTATTATAACAATTTGCTTGTCCATGTGGTAGACATAATAGTTAAACAATCACCGTGTATCGCATGTGACCGATTGGACAGATAAATTAATAAGGATATTATGTGGTTAAACTTAATTTGCTTTCTGCTAATTTAGACTTCGAATTTGAAGATGCTGTAGGAAAATATGTGTCATTACTCATTAGTCATGAATTCATGACCTATCGTTGGAAATTAAGTGTTACTTCTCTAATACGATGGTAATGTAAAATATATATTTGAAAATAGTTTTTAAATTAGGGTTATTTTTTTATTTTAATTAGCTACCTTTTCATAGAGAGAGAAAGCAGAGAATATCCTGGAACATAATCATAATGCAGAGCATGTTTGGATGCAAATATTGTTTGTACGTACGATTACGATTTAATACGATTTATCCACGTTAGCCACGAAGAGACATACAGATGAAATTTTGTATTCGGTGCATTGATAACATTGCCGCACTGTTTTCAAACCATTTTGTCCTAGTTTCAAAACCTGAATCCTCTTTCTATTTTTACGTTCTCAGTGCAGTTTTCTCTAACTGAGGAAGCATCACTTGAAACCGTACCACGTGCTAAAAGAATCTGTTGAAAACTACGAGATAAGAACAGAGTTTCCAGATAAGAGTAACTCGTAGAACCTAACTTCCTGTTTCCAAATCTTAGTATCACGCCTGTATTTCTCAAAGGTTAGGCAGAGATGTAAGTAATGTTGTGCACCCATATTAAACCAATGCAGTTATAAAGTTCCAAGTAGTAATTGGTAAGCCTATTGAGGGTTAGAACTGAGTATGACGTAACAAAAAAACCCAACAGTATTTTTTCCAAGGAATACAAGTCCAGTGAGGCAGTTCTTTTTTTCAAATATTTAATTTTATTGATGTTTAAAGTATACATAATTTTTGTATTTATATAGTATAGCTGTATTCAGTTTAGTTTGAAAATCTAGTTATTCTAAAGTTACAATATTAAATGGAAAAAGAATACGGTCGCGTACAAGATTCGAACCTGCGCCTCCCGGATAAATACTCCAGGCGCTCTGACCACTAAGCCATCTCGACCTCTGCTCACCACCGCGATATTTCCGCGGTTTTTTTTATAATTTATCCAGGAGGCGCATGTTCGAATCCTGTTCGCGACCGTATTCTTTTTCCATTTAATATTGTAACTTTAGAGTTCGCTAAGCATGCGTTAATGCTTTTCAAAGATTTACCTCTAGTTATTCTTCTATTATTATATTGTAGTGTCTAGTCTAGTATATAATTTAATAAAATTACACATGATTATATTTAAATCATTTTATAATCTCTATCCATCCACAACAGCTTATCCAATTGGCACAACGAAACTAAAATAAAAAAAAAATCGTCTATTTTTAATTCATACAGTGTATAGAAGGGGGTGCGATCCACCCTTAGCCGCTACATTCCCATTGTTACGGTCCACATTGTGCTGGAACCACCTGGCTCATTAACGGGGCTGAAATCACCACCAGCTTTAGCAGACCCCTCGTTTCTATGCAGATGCGAGAAAACTTGAGATATTTTGCGTAGGTTTTATCCAAGATGTGTAAAATAATGAAGAATCTGGTGATATTTTTCTCGGAATATGGAAAATTGGGGCAAACAATGCAGTGGCCTGAGCCTAAATCATAAATTTGCTAAAACGCATGGCTACTTTTTGATAGCTAATTTAGGCACAAATTAAAAAACAAATTTCAAAACACGCACTTTGGAACACATTAATAGAGATATTGTTAAAACAGAGCGGTACGCAAATGTTAACTATAAATCAAATACAACAAGTTAATTCATAAAATAACGACTTATCAAAAAACCCTAACCATATCACAGCAATAACACAGAACATTCTAATCACATCAGAACACTACCACTAAATCAAAGTTATCAGGAAAAAAAATCGCGCATTGCCACGACTTATCGCACGCGTACACACAAGAGGAATCCACTAAGCTCTCGGGGACCCTCATAAAATGGTCGCCGAACACGTTTCACTTGCCTTGCTCTACGTCACTGGCCCATTTCTTACGATCCATTGACTCTGTGCCATTCATCGGTGCCTTTTCAAATGAGAAGGGTTTTAAATGCGACTCACTGCAAATGAGAGCGTATATGAAGACTTATCGCACATACATATTGTTATGGGGTGAAGTAAGTTTATTTAATGAAATCAAATCAAATGAATACAAAAAAGTAACAAGAAATAGTAGGACAAAAAATCTACGAAATAAGTAACAGTTATAAGAATTAGAACGAAAGATTTCAGTACATAAAAAAGCTAATATTACTAAAGTAAGTCATGCGATCATGCCAAAGGAATATGGATGAAGCTTAATAAAGTTGATAGAACAGAGAACAAAACAAACGTGAAAATATGCCAAGAACTCCAAATTACCATTTACTTATAGAATACTAATTGCTACAAATAAGTTAATTTACATAGAAACAAGATTTATCAAGTAGAATTTATAACGTGTTGAATAAAGCTAAGTAATTAAAGAGATATTGAAATTTCTGATAGAAGTATAAAATTAATAGAAAGCTGTAAGCGATAAAGAAAACTAAACGATACAATATTAAATGCATGACACAAGAAAACACTTAGTTAATTGTCCCCTTTAACCTGGGATATAAAATGAGGGTCTCTTGAATAAATGTTTTTAATTATGTTTGAAGTGTAAAAAAAGTTTGTATAGTAGATACAAAACCGGAGCTGATTGTCATCCCCTTCCGTACCCGTGATTAGCTCATTTTAATCCCGGTTTAAAAAGTGCATGACAATGGAATAGGCGCATTCTGTCTGTTCTTTGCATAGAACCATCTACCGTTCATATAGCTTCCTTTCCCCGTTGAGGATTTCGACAAATATTTTTATTACTAAAGCAATGTTTGCGCAGCCCTCGTCAGCAAGGGTTGGAATAAAAACACCATTCAATCCGCCATCTTTCTTTGATTCCGTTTCTAACCCATTTTTCATGCGAATATGAATAGAACAGCTGGTACAATCGATTGCCGGCACTTTTCTTACCCTGTTTGCTATGAATATCGTATAATAGAGTGGCTTTGATGGTTTCGATAAAAAATACGTAATACGAAATACAAAAAGGATGAACTAAGTGTTACTTTTAAATGCAAATCACTGAATGTTCCAAAAAAGTTCTGTAAAATCAAATTGAAGTCTTAACTGAATTTTAAATTTATTTTGAATTGAATATATATTTTTAAATGAAAACTAAATATTCGAAGTTTGATAGCAAACGTTCGAGTTTTCCAATCGCCCATTCAACTTATAGACGATCTTGAAACGCATTGACAAAGTTTCAAAAGCACTTTCGAACACCCGCAAAGGAAACGCAAGCTGAAACAAATGTCATGCACATGCAGTTAGCCTTATTTATAGCACAATATATATATAGCTCATCATTCACACTTGTACAATGATTAGCGAATCAAGAGTTGCAAATGCGAAAGCACTTAAGTAAAACCACAAAAACAAAAAGGAAATTTGATTGTACAAGCAGATCCCGCGACCCCAAACAGCCCACTAAAAGAAATTAATCGGCGTGTCCGAAAAAATAAAAACAAAAGGAACGGTAAATCCCACACTGGGAAGACAATACATCGCGTCGTCATAAAGTTGTGTCTCTCCCGCCAGGCGGCGCCATGGCGGGTCCCCATCCCCCACCACCCCGCCGCGACGGCCGTACGCACGTGCGTGCTACTTGTCTCCACCATTCACAACACCAAGCAACCAAAACAAAGCCCTAATACCTTACCCTAAATCTTATTTTCCTTCACGCACATTACCTAACCGCAGAAGACACTGCACACAGTCTATTAGTCACCGTATCACGTTACCATTAAACACATTTTTGTATTCGTCCACAGCAGCATTCCTCTGTTCTAAAACCAATTGTGCCGCAGCATGTTTGAACTTTTGTCCTTTTTTGATTGACTCTTATCGGTGCTAGTACGATTTTTATTAATATTGACATATTAAATTATTTGAACGCACGTAACGGGAGCAACGGAAATTGATTGGTTTTTTGACCGGAACTCTTATCAAAAGTTTATTTATTTCGGGTGACATCTTAACAAATACACAGATACGGTTCTGGTGGAATCAGAATGTTGATGGAGTCAGTTTTATTTATTACGTTGATGATACAGTTCAAGGACGCAATCTCAATAAGTGCTGAAGCACTATCTGAAAGATATTATGCTATTAGATTCATTTTTGAAATCAGGTGAAACAACTGATTATATATTTCCACTGATTAAAACTGATTTGTTAAGACCATTTTCTCGAAAGTTAGCACACATAATTTACCAATTTCTCGAGAAGATTTTAATTGTACACATCCATTTCGTAATAATTAATGATTTCAAAAATATAACATAATGATAATACCCTTCAAAGCCCCCAAACCAAAACCCATTCAGAAAAAATGAATGGCTTCACTCTCGAGACCTCACAGAGACTTAATAAATTGTAAGCCATACACTAGAATCATAAACAACGTTCCGTCATAGCAGTATTATGCACCCTTACGTCCCTAACCACATAACAGCTCCCCAAAGTATTGGTTCCTGACGAATCACCCAATAAATACCCATAAGGCACCACGCGACACGTACAAAATATTCTTGGGACATAAAAGCATTATCCTGTTAAGTAATTTATTTCTGCTTCAGGTTGTAGCTGAACGGTTATTTTATGGGACCACTTAAACGTTCTATAATCCTCGCAGTTAAAGCATAAAGGAGGGCGTTGGAACCCATAACGCAACACCATAAACGGTAAAGAATTGAACTAAAGACTTCTTTAGTCACCTGTTCCAACCTTGGACCATAAATCTTAACTTTTCTAAGGGGACCTACGCAAAGTACGATGTCTAAAAATTGTGAGGACTAACATTGTACTGATTTAATATTGTAAGTATATCATTTTGTTTTATTTACGTCTCCCTCCCTTTGTAGAGCTTTGATGTACAGTATCGCGTTTTAAATTCAATTAAGAATTTATTATCTCCATTATTATATTTCTTTTGGTATTTTTTGCATATAATTTATAAAGGAAGCCGTCGTATTACGAAATTTAATTTCTTTTGCTTTTAGGATCTGTGTATTCATGAAATGAGTAAATTTTTCAATGCTGACCTGTGTTAATATTAGTATTGAGTCACTGGCTTGTGACTCACAGAGATTTCATCCCAGCCAGTTCCTCGCATGTTTCACCGACTGCCCACTCTTGAGGAACCGGTCTAGATGAACTTAACTGGAAGCCTTCTTTTATTATACAGATTTCTATACCTGATTTTATTGTTCAACGCTGGCATTCCTGTTTGTAACGGTACTTCATCTTCCTGCTTCAAATATTTACGATAATATTCTACATATTCTTATTCTACACATTTTGTAGGAAGTCTATTTGTTTGTGCCACTTGCTTGCAATGCTTAAATTTAGCATTGGTTTAATATTTTGCTGATCACAACGTACCTATCTGTTCAGCGTACTCTTGTCATGTTAATCGACCTCCAAAAACAAATACAAAAGAATTCTTAAATAAAATCCAACAGACTTTCAATTATTTTATATCCAAAAGCATCAACTAGATGACTAGAGGGATTCTGAACCTGGTGGGTCAGAATCCCTCTAGTCATTCGCAAACATCTGTTTAAGAGCAGAATTTTACATTGGAAATAAATGTACGAGGCATCCGATACAATTTACAGTACACCTACCCAGTATTCCACTGGCATACTTCGGAAATAATAACGATATCGGTTTCTAGCGGACGTGAGTGCAGTAACATTACCGACAAATTAGGTTAGTTAGATTGCCGCTACTTATCTCCCAAGGCATGTTGAGCTGTATTCCTATGTACTCAGTGATTACCTACTCGTGAATTTACTAAGACACTGAAACCTCGGAATATAATCAACGCTACAATGTAATAGCAGTTATTAATATTGCGGTTTCCACATTTGCATCGTTTATTTCGTGTCGAATATCCAGATTAAAATAAATGATTGGATTCCAAAAAAAATTGTTAATATCTTTTGGGACAAATATAAGAGTTTGGAACAACATTTGTTAACAGAAAAACTGAGTTTGGTTTATGTAAATGATTTAATGAATAAGCAAGAAGATGCATAAGATAACCACTCCCTTACACATCCATTAAAGAAATAATAGCTACACTTGAAACTCAATATCGATGAAGCATCATATTTCTGAGATGATCTCGAATGTGACACTAATAACGACCGAAATATAACGCGAGGGAATCCCATAAAAACCTTATAACAGAGAACGCCATTCTGTATACCCAAAGCATATTGACCGAAGATCGTATATTAAACCGCACGCTGCGGTCAGTTTGACCCTTCTAATTTCGATTGGTAGATCATATTACCAGAGAGGTGTTGACACGCTCACTATGAGTGTCCCTACATCAAACACGGTAACTATAGCATTCTAATTAACCCGTCTCGTTAGCAATCTGAGAGTTGTTTACTCTATTACACCCTATTGATATCTCATGTTACAGCGCTAACGCTCTTGACCTGATGCACTTCAAAATGATCTCACTTCTCTTTGCATCAAAGGTTAATTGAGTCCATTAATATTTCGATGCATAAAAAGTGACGTGACTTAAACAATAGCCGGATATGCAATAGCGGCAGGATACGTGTCCGACGTATTCGCGTCTCGACGTTAAACGACAGCTTAGAATAGCTGTATTCATTCATCGTTAATCAATCACATTATACTATTTATACAGCGTTTGCTTCGAAAAGGAAATACATTACGAAAAGTATACAATAGCGCAGATAAAGTTCCATCCACTGCGTTAAACATCGCGTAGATCGCTAATCCAAGCGTAACATTGCAAAACGCAGAACAAACTGCTTCGCTTTGTGTTGCACTAATGAGAGCCACGTGGCCGTCCCCCGCAATGCAGACTGCACAATAAAACAATGCCGCTACAGTTGTGCATTCTGGCTTTATTCCTGCAGGACTAACTGTCGCGTGACTACGACTCGTTATGGGTGTACCGCAAGGCGCGCTCCTACAGTTTCTGTTTATTCTATTTAGAATGTGAGTGCCGGCGAATGTTACCAACATTGTTGGTGATAGCACTTTTTGTTGCAGTTCTGTACCACCATTGTGGCTTTTTAGCTTTTTATATTTGAATATGAACAGTAAACTGTACGTATACGTATTTCCTCAGTTTCAGCTTAAGCTCCACTTTCGTATTCTTTAAGTGCTAACTATATACTCTTATGTGTTTGAGATAAAGATAAAGCTGATTCATTCAAATCTTCATTCATTGACATAAGGTTTACCATAGAGCATTTTGTTGGAGTGGTTAAGTTCAGAGTGTAAACGTCTGTTTCACATTTTGCTGTTGCTGTTATGTTTACAAATTAACAAACAGATACGCAGTGCAATTTCACATTTCCGTTCATTCCAATTGGATTAGAGCTTTCTAGTTTATGTTTCTTGTTAACACAACTTTTGATACACTTTTGGAGTTATTTGAACAGTTCCTTGACTTTTGTAATGATCTTTATCGAACAGGTATTACAATTCTCGTCGCAGGCACTCGTGACACTTTTGACACAAACACGAGAACTTTTGAATGGAGTGTTTGTTCGCGCGTTGTCGTCAAACAAAACAACATAAACATTGGATAGTCGGCGCGTCGCGGTACCGAACTTTGTGGGGTCCTTGTCGTGATCGGCTTCGAGGGCTATTAAGTCTATTGTTGTACGAGTTCACTAACACCGACATGTTTCTATGCCGATTGTCGGTGGACTCACCTAATTGTGCGAAGACCTTGGGCCTGACGTTCTCCTGCCAGGCGGCGGCGGCGGCGGCGACGAGTGCCGCCAGTAGGACACAGCGCAGCACGAGCATGGCACTAGTCACAAGTCGACATCACTTGAGAAGCACTCGCGGCGCGCGGCTCTTCGCAACACAGGCAGGCGGGGCGCGCGGCGGCCGGCGGCAGACTGGCGGGCCGGGGGCAGTCGGGGGGCGCGCCTGCGCGGCCGGCGCCCCGCGGTCTCGCATGCGTGGGGCTGCGGAGTGCGGACCTCGCACGTGACGCAGCCCTCCTCGCCCCCAGCGCACCCTCAACGGCTATCGCCGACCCTACGACGTCATAATCGCGTTAAAAAAGCGCCTGCATATCCTAATGAACGCCGGCACTAAACCTGCAATTAAACCCGACAGGGCGCCGCCAGAGGCTCTAAGCTTTTGTTTATAAGCGTTTTTAGCTGTATTAAAAATTCGTTAGGGGTATGTCGAGGGCGTGACAGTAAAGCGAATCGTAAGGTCGCAATTACAACTTTGATGGTTAACAACGGGGTTGTGGGGTCGAATCCGTTGCGAAAGCTCTTATTACTTTCCCCTTCCGGAAAAAAATCAGAACTCGTGCTTTTCCCACTAATTGAGGTACGCAAGAACATTCCTAATGACGGAGTCAACTACCTGTAGTTAAATCCATTATTTGTCTTGTTAAGCTCTTTGGAATCTTATTCTCAACAAACGAAAGCTCCCTCGTAAAAGATCAAACAACTGTAATGTTTAATCCCTTCATAAAAGTAAATAAAATTGTGTTGGTACTATCAAATCATATATTTTAATTATACGGATCGTAAAAGTAATGAATTGTTACTAAACCGACTCAACTAACGAGTAAAACCAACGCTACAAAAAGTAATTTAGTTACACAAGGTCCTAATATCCGTATCACATGAGAGCGGTGCAACTTTATCGAAATAAAAACTTTTTGTACAACAGTAGGGCTCCCCAGCGCATTCATTATTATTAATTGGACAAAGTTGTTCCCCAGTAATTTTATTCGAACAGTTTTAGAACTCTGTCGAAGTAATACAAGTACGATGTTAGTGTACCGGCGAGATGCATTGTAGTGGGCCCGTGTGAAAATCAATAAAATAAACAGTTATTGTGCGCCACTCCTGCGCCGCGCGCCGGGTACTGGGTGCATTCATTTCAACGTAGAAGTTGATGTTTACTTAAATGTTCTCAGGTTCAAGTTCGGGTATTTTTGTACTTAGTATACCAAAATTATGAATGAAGAAATATTCAAATTAGAAGCGGATATTAGTCAACTAATATTTATTCATCTGCATGCTCAACGTCGACCATTGTGATGTAGCGTGAGTTTTAGAACATTCAAATGGCAGTTAAAAGTTGTTTTCTTTCAATAAATGCAAGCAGCACTATCATTATTATCTACACTGTAGAACAACCTAATAAGAATTAAACAATGAATTCACAGTACCGCAGCGGAACCATAGAAATTTAATAAAATTGTTAAGACACTAATTTCCTAACTCCAACCTTAAACTGCATTAAAGTAAGACTTTTAAAATAAGGAAAGTTAGCAATTTCCGAGTTCTGGACTATTCGATACAGCTTGCACCAGATAGACACACGTTCGCCCATCTTTTCTGTATAATAATCCAATTAGTATGGAATTTAAAGCTTCTTGTAAGGCGTTGGGGAAGATAATGTTATAACCGAAGGTTGGTAGACCGTTGCGAATCTTATCTCAGTCATTTTAGCCGCAATTGTTCTGGGATTCAAAATCTATACTCAAAATCACAGTGCAAATCAAAAAGAGAACTCGTACTTTCTACACAAAACAAAGAGGTTTTGAATATCGAACTATTCCAAATGAATAATTCGATATTCAAAATATTTTTGTTTTTCTTGAAACATTTAGAGGTAAATATTAAAACTTTTATTCTTCAATCCCATAGTTCTGTAGACGAAGTAATTGAGCAAGTGACAGCTAATATTCATATTTTAATATTCAAATATAAAGTATCGTTATTAAATACCTGACCCAGCCTGAATATCGAACAACACCAATTATTTATCATTATTTATGGTAATTACTGGTAATTACACTCTGTTCTAATAATTTAACATCGTCAGGTTATAAGTAAGCAGGTAATAACAATAAAACAAGCACAAACTACCGAACATTTAATTCAATTATCGATCCCAAAGGCGTGCAAACTAATTCAATAGAGTTTTTACTGAAGCAGGTGCTAGAAAAGCTTTCGTACAACGGAATCATTCGAATTCTACATTCGCAGAGATAGTGCGGAAATCAAAAAGGAATCACGAATCTTATCTCACCATCTGTTCTTTTAAACTTTTGCCGTAGCTCGTAGTGTAGATAGAGAATATAAGAACGAATCTCTTTATATTAATTAAGGAAATAAATTATAAATAACGACACCTTGTTTCCCCTCAATGAGATGCGCTTGTTACGTACGCACTCTGTCCGAATGACGCGGCGATTCAAATTGTATAAACAGAGTTATTTCATAGTTATACTAGTTTTGTTTATAGTACGAGTGTTATGTTAGAATAATCGTAGGGAAGTGTATTTTACTAAGTAGGGTCGTCCATTAATAAAACAATCGAATAGGATCGCGATTACAACGGTTGGAGATAAAAATTTAAAGATACATTATAAAAACACGTATTAAAAATCGTTTGGTTACAGCAACAGCAATTTGCGTTGGTAAAAGAAACTCATAATTAATTTGTCTAAGCCTAACGCTTATTTAATAGCAGCGACAAAAAAAAACGCATTTTTTTGCCATTAAGATCGTCACGTCTGTTTAATTCAGTGCGTACACCGGCTACTTTCACATTGTCACCCTCGACAATCGCATAAGATTTGCCGGACCCAAATCTTAGGCCGAGCCTCCGAGGGTTCTCCCCCATTCTCTCGAGTCCAGACAATTCCTGAACTTGCACATAATTCATTTTTTTATTGATGCCAAAGCAATTAACTTATGCCGTCTTTTTTCGTCTAAGAGATGGGACGACATCACTTTAATTAAGAATTTAATAGGTCGGTTGACGTATTTTTAGATGGCATTGAATGGGTGCTTAAACTTATTTTATTCATTTAGACCGGAATAAAGTAAGAGAAGAATTTGAGTCTTCTTAGTTTCATATTGGCAATGGTTGCGGAATGTAAATATGCTTGCAATAGACTTGAGAACTTCTGTAATTATTTAAATTTACATTTATGTCATGTATGATATATATGTCATACTGATGTTTGTTCTAAAAAAAAGTTCATCAACCAATATTATACCAACTCATGAGAAGTTATGCAGCATAGTTAAAAGTTATTATAGAAAATTCTATCCTATTCTTCCAAACACATCTGCCATTAAAATCTGGTTCCAACTTCGAAAAAAGTACATTTTTATAACAAAAAAAATACTATCTCTGATCCGCAGCTCATGCTATTTCGTTTCAAAAAAACAAAAGCAAAGCTCTTAAAAGCTACAAAACGAACTCGTCTCTCACCCACACTGACCGCTGAACCTCTGTGCCTCTGTGACCCAATTCCCTCAATTGCCTCTCACAACTCGAACGGAACGATAAACAGATGATACACTTTATGTTTTTCTGCTACTGTCATATCAGACTAGATATTTGTATGTATCTCGGATTTTTATTGGATAGTTTTAGTATGTAGATTTGCGGTTTCAACAACAAGATTTTCCTTATTTGTGTTTCTACGCGTGTCGTGTAGAGGATCGTGGACAGTGGGAGACTTATGCCCAGCAGTTGATTGCTATATTTGCTATAGGCTGATGATGATTATGAAATAAAATGTATATGTGTGTTATTAGAAAGAATATAATACAAATATTGAACAGAAGTGAAGCCACAGATGGAAGAGAATAAATGTTGATAAAATTAGGACGCTTCTGCCCGCGATTTCGTCTGCGTGGACTTCAGAATTGGATTCAGTCGGGATAAAAAGGCTACTGTGTGTTAAACCAGATTATGAACTATCTGTGTGCCAAATTTCATCCAAATCGGTTCAGTAGTTATTGCGTGAAAGAGCAAGAAACATCCATCCATCCTCACAATCTTTCACGTAGTAAGTATTTCTTTTACTAGCACTTGAGTCATAAATTAGGAGTTTGGTTGAATCTGAACCTAGTTGCCTATTAATAATATAACCAAACCTATGTCTGTAAGTATCTACTCTTAAACTTGATATCGCACACAAAAGATAAAAGTACAGTTAATGGATAGATAAACCAAGCATAGATTAACTGATAATAATATCCATTATCAGAGCATCATTAAAAGGCTCCCATAGCTTAAAGCTTCGTAATTACAAACAAGGTATAGGTCATGTTACTAAGTAAGGGCGTCTAATAAACGTGGCTGTCCAAATAAGTCTATCTGATTGAGAGATGAAAGGCTGTAGATATAAATTTACCAGTCATAACTACGACCGAATTTGGTACAGTTAAGCATAATGAACTCCAAATCCATATATGTGTGTGGTGGTAATGGTGTGACGTTCAATTCAAAATTATATGTAGAGCTCGTGGAAAAACGGACTGTGTAGCATGGCCCTTACAAACAAGAAATTAAATAGCAGGCTCATAACTAAACAAAAGATAATTCAAGTAACGCGTGCCTTTTTCAAAAATGTTTGTTTTAAGAACCAGAATAAAGCCCGGTGTAGTGACACAAAAATCCTATTCACCAGGAATAATACAAAGAGTTAGTGTGACAGGACAAAGGCTCGGCCGTTTACGTACCATCGTGTTACGTCGCTCCTCTTGATTTGTAGCAAAGCAAACATCCAGAGCTCATTCTTTGCACAAAAATACTGGGATCCTTGACATATTTTTGCTGGCGGCCGGATTAATTGTTGATGAATATCTATACCGCCAACAGTCCCAAGCGACCAGATTTTTTAAAGAGAACCACCAATTTTGATTTGAGATTGGAGTCCTTTTGTTCATTTCGGGTCAAAGAAAACATTTTCGGATTTTCTTACGGGTCCACGGTCAACAGCTTGTTGTGACGAATGGTGATCGATAAAACCATTCAAGTTGCGCTGATAAGCTTAAAAGGGTCATTTCTACGCGTCAAAGTAATGTAGATCTACAGACTCGTCCGTCATTTCTGTGGAAATACCAAAAGGCAAGTCTTTAGGAGTCCCACTTTACACGTTTTTATAGACAGATAGTTTATTCGCAATCTGTCTGAGCTTCTGTGCGAAGATTTTATTTTCTTGGCTTATTTCAATATGAGAAAACCTACTTAAATTCTTTTCTCTGCACAAAATAAAAATATCTTTATTTTTTATTTATACTTTATAAACATTGGTACAAAGACGGTCTAGGAATTCTTAGGAATTCTCGAACTAATTGTGAAAGGCAGACATAACTTTATCTGAATAATCAATTAGTACCTACAACTCTGATACTTATGTACCTAATGGATTTTTAACTACCTATACGATGGGTTTTTAGAGACAGATATTATTTTGGAGACTCTTAAAAGGAACATCGATCATTTCGAGCAATGAAAAACAGCTTTCGACGCAAAATGTACCTATTAAACGAAGAAAAATACTCCTTCCAAATTTCTGCGTAAACAAATTGTCAAAAACGGTTCAACCTTAAACAATTCTAGACACAACAGCTTTATTCCATTCACTCTTTACAAAAAAACCTATACAACCTACGAGGGCCCAGTTTGTCCACAAAAAAGACGCATTTATGAGTTCGGCAGACCTAAACGCAAATATGCGTTGAACTCAACCGGTGGACGAGGAACTTTTGATCTGGGATTAATTTCGTTCGACACTCGCACAGTCGCACTAACAACCGCCACGTTCATTTTTTCAAAAGGTTGATGAGTCCTGTCGATTGCTGCTTGGTTTGGGTAAAGAGTGTTGCCTTTATTAATTCGAATAAAGTGCATCTTTTTTTTAAGCGTACCTGTAGTTAAAGTTAGATAAATATTTGCCATGATATGAACTGAATAAAAAGTCTATGTATGTATTTAAATAAAAGCTGTAAATGATCTTGAATTAAAATTTAATTACTATATACTAACAGGAATTAACGCGCAATAAATACCTTCGATTCGCTTGACGTTTCGACCAGGTTGCATGATCGTGGTCACAAGCAGACTGATGCAGCGAGTTTACTCCGTCATGGGTGCGGTAGATTTTTCTTCATCTACCTCCACGTTTTCACTATTGTTATAAAGGCCGCGACACACTACACTCACTGTGTCCGTATTTTTAACCGACTTAAAATAGCGAGGTTTTGATATTTAAGTCGAGTAATATCATGCAACGCGATTGTTTAAAAGTTAATAAAATTTAATTAGTCTGACATTTTGTATAAATCAATATCTCTCGAGTTTGCTTAAATGAATGCATTCAAAGCATATCTAAATTATTTAAAACCCAAGAAAAAAAGATGCAAGTATTTAAGTAAGACTATATTATTATTATTAAAGCAAATTATTTATAATGAAGCCTAGAAAAGCGTAGAGCAACTTTCCACGATTTTAAGATTTTTGCACTAGTTTGCATAGACAAAATCAAGCGGCTAGACATAAAAAAGCGTTTTTAATATAAAAACTGATAAAATTGAGTCTTAACAGACTGAAATAAAATTGAATTTTCTGTTTGACTGTTACAAAAAGTGTATTAAAAACTTCTTGCCTTAAGTTTTGCGAGTAGAAAATTAAATAAAAACTCGCTCGCCTACACTGATATAGAAATACTTCAACAATTTCTATTTACTATTTGGAAATAGGAAAAATTACTGCAAATATTGATAGTAATAGTAATTTGATTTAGATTACTGTTTTTAAGAACCGGACTTGTTATTATTATTTGGAAGTACATTATAACTGTCTTAATGCGTATATTAAATAAACTTCCAGCTAAAATAGCTGCTATGCCTAAGACATACTATAAAATTCACAAAGAATTCATTTTTAAACACATAGGTTTTTTTTTCTTCATTTAAGAGACTGAAAATTTTGAGAACTTCAATTTATTTCTGAATTTATTATGTACTTGTGTTGTTATTAAGTCAAACAGTTTGACACGCGATATCACGAACTCAGCTCATTACTAACTAGGCTCCGTTCGAGTTCGAAACTAGTCGGGCAAACCCGAAAAAAAGCACGTAAGTAGTCACCGGTGAACAATAAATATTTATTAAGAATATGTCACACGAAAGTTATTATACACAAATCAAATCAAATACTTAATAAATAAACTCTCGAGACCCGATTGTTCTTCTTTACGTTTGGTTAAGAAGTAACTTAGTGTTATGAGTTGTTTATACCTCCCATTAGGCTTCGGACTTAGGTTAGCATCAACTATTTAACAATAGCTGGGACCGATGGTTTAAAAGAGTCCTCCAAAGCACAGGATGATCAAAAAATGCTCCTAGCGGACACACATAGCATAACAACGTAACATAGCATCGCGGTTGAATTCCCCGAAAGGGTATGCAGAGGCGAACACTTTTTGTACACCCACATTTCACCAATGTTGTTATTAAATCCCATGTTATAGGTAGTGATCCTATTACCATCTACCGGGCACAATTCCAAACTGCGGGCTGCTTATGAGAATTTCTTAACAGTAAAACTAAATAACACTGCCCGACTCGGGAATCGAACCCTAGACCTCAGCAGTCGCGCTTGGGACCACTAGACCAACGAGGCAGTTGCAGGCGGACACCCATCTACAAACTAACCGCACCAAATGGTGCTGTACTCTCAAAGATCGTTCACCCAACAAAAGTTAACACTGGCTATAAACACCTCCAATTAACCCAACTAAAATATAAACAATATGTAACATAAGAAAACGTTTGGAGATATTCACTCAGTTTTAAAACCCATAAATTAAAGACACATGTTTAAAATTCAGGTCTAGTCGAAAAGCAGCCCGGGCTTCGTCACTAAATCGTATAGAATAGTGTCGTAATAGAGCGGCCAGAGACCCGACGTGAAAAAGAAACGCGAGATGCACCCAATCAATCTACATTTACAATCATATGAGTATCGATCTGGCAATGTAGTGCTGCCGGGACAGCTTGATACTCAATTTTTTTGTGAACTACTGATTTCCTAAAAGGAATAAACGCAAAATAATTCACGGGCTTTTTAAAGAAAGAAAGAAGATATGGTGGTATGTTTACATGAAAATGAAACT
Source organism: Xylocampa areola (assembly GCA_935421205.1). Taxonomy (NCBI): domain Eukaryota; kingdom Metazoa; phylum Arthropoda; class Insecta; order Lepidoptera; family Noctuidae; genus Xylocampa; species Xylocampa areola. The sequence continues at coordinate 10,899,936 of OW285218.1, read as the reverse complement.
TCTACTTCATCAATGACGGAATAAACGAGCAATGCATTCAGAAAGTCTGCTAATTTAAATAAAATTACATGCAGTTGCCATCCAACTGCCATTCTATTAAGACTTCATTGTAATTGTGATAGATTTGGTAGTCTGCAAAACTCAGTCGTAGTTCGATACAAAAAAGTCATTGAGAAAGCATCGTCAGTAATGTCAAATAACTAGTAGACTATCAATAATGATACCATTGAGATCATACTGATACAATAATCTAGTGGAGAGTAGCAAATAAATCAATGACAGTTGAATGGCAGTTCAGTGGAAAGTCATTGGAAAACCACTGGTCAAATAGCTAGTAGAATACCAAATAGCTAAAATTATTTCATTGACACACTATCGACATTAAACTGAAGCATTTATGGATTTGCAGACTCAGTTACACTAGTTCGGGTATAAAGAATGTTTAAAAGACATATGAGAACACTATTTATTTACCACGAGAAACAAACAAGATCAGTTAAAAATGTTCCCATAAAATAATTTACTACACAAAATTAGCTATTATCAAGATATCTCAGTCAGCGTATAACGTTCGTCAATCGAATCGTTGCTCTGACGAATAGTTTAGAAAAGACTTCATTTGATGTATGCAGAGGGTAACTTCGATATCAAATAGTACAAAAACGGATTCGTCCCGATTCACCCTCTTATTGATATAAATAAATTTACTGTCGTTTTTATCTAGTTACTGAATAAATAACATAATTCAATAAATCCCCGATATAAAAGTGATTTGATTCGATTTTAAATGTGGCACAAACGTAATAATAAAAGTGATAGTAGTTATACTTAAATAATACAAAGTGAAAAGGTCAGATTCATCTTTGTTTTCTTTTTTTTTTTGAGGATTTTTTATCGAATTATAGAACAACTTTAAGTAATCGTTCAAAATAACTTAATTTACCAAAAGTGGTTTTACATAGATAACTACCAAGTGGGGCAAGTGGTGAATTGGAAGGACCAACTTGCGCGACCGCAGGCAGGCACGCTGCCATAGCGGCGGTGAGGCCCGTTATGGAGGATTGGCTGGAGACAGGGTTTGGACAATTATATGTTTTTTTTTGTGTTGGGCATCTCGCAGGTCAACCTAGGAGGTTGTCGACTGCTTGACCGGGCTTTTCTGTGGTTCCCTGATCATTTTAAAGCCCCCAGCTAAGGCTCTCAACTTGTAAACTAAGCGACAACACGCTAAAGCACCAGCAGGGTACGAGCCTCGGCTTAGGGCGTCGCTGGTGGGAGGACAGCACGGGTCTGGCTGGATCGGGTTCAAATCATTATTATTATTTAGGGACGCATTTAAAGCTAGCTGAGCTCAGCGGCGCGGGCTGGCATGCTGGGTCGGGTTGGACAATTACGGAGACAGAGTCGCGACGGGCCTCGACGGCGAGGCCGAAATGACGGCGGTCTGTTTTTGTGTACTGTGCTGGTGGCCCTACTGCTTTCTGGAGGGTTATAGCGTCGTCGGGATATGACAGTGAATGCCTAGGTCCGCGAATCCTACTGGTCTGTGATGCGGTATACCGAGCGGCTGCCATGACTAGAGGGTTGGGGTGCTTTTCAGCAATGCCGAAATAACGCTTAGAGATACGCTTAATCAACTGTTGGATGGTGGGGATTTTGAGGTCGAGGTGGAGGTTCACGTTGCGAACAAAGAACGGGGCTCCCGTGGCCTTTCGCAAGAAACGATTCTGGAGGGTCTGCATCCTATGGAGACGGTATGATTTTGCGTGTGAGAATATGACGCAGGCGTATGTCATGATGGGGCGTATGCACGTAGTGTAAATGCGCAATTTGCACTTGAGGGACAATTTGCTGCGTGCGTACAGGATAAAATGAAGGCTACCTAGAGCGAAGGCGGCGCGCGAACATACAGTCCTCATGTGCTCACCGAAGGTAAGATTTTTGTCTAGAATGACACCTAGGTATTTGACTTGCACCGACTAAGGGATCGGCTTGCCGAACATGGTAATCGGTCTGGGACAATTTTCATTGCATGCATAGTTTAATAATAGATACCTAATGTAAAATGAAAATATTTCAACACTCCCGCGAACGTGACTTCTGACGAATAACAGCATAATCCTAGTCGCCCGATGAGGACTGAGCATTGGCGAGAAGAAAAAAACTGTGAATTATTTTCTATTTCTTAGTTAGTACTGAGTAGGTAATTATAGTATAATTATACGCGGTTGAAACCGCGGGGTACAGCTAATTTAATATATGTACATCATGAAAAAACATTTCAACGTCATATTCAAATAAAGGACACATGATTTATTTTTTCAAACTATTTTCTTCCTGATAAATGTTAATCGTACTAATCGAATCTCAAGTATACCAAGAACTATGCTAACAGTCCTAGAGGCTAGAACGATACCCACGTGACTCCGCATTGCATATATAGAATTACATATTATTACAAAATCGCAGTTTGTAGGTCTCGCGCGTAATTAGACCACTAAAGAAAATAATTATTGGAATCAAATGTTTCTTGTATGCAATATGTAATATGCAGCAGTAACAAAACAATGATACATTTACAACTTGTTTATTTATTTCTCGTACCCGACTCAACCCGTTTATTTACAAAAGTAACCAATTAGGTATCAATCATATGAAATTTCTATTAAATACTATACTCGTAGACATCAATATGTATCAAAAATTACCTTAACAACATAAAATAGCCTGTATTCCCAGAGGAGGTAAGCAGAGGTGTACACAATTGAGCACCCATATTTCACCCATTCACAAGTCCTATGTAATAGGTGGTGAGCCTATTGCCATCAACCGGGCACAATTTTAAACTCCGACTTGCTACTGAGAATTTTCTGAAACCCGAATCGAATCCAGGATCTCATGCTCAGCAGTCGCGCTCGGGACCATTAGACTAGTTAAATTACCTGGAGATGTTCGGGACCTATGATATTACAGTGCGTTTTTTACTTGCTGTGTGTTGCAATGGTACATATTGATTGAATTATTTGATATCTATACAACTGCCTCCTCAGTCACTGAATTAACGAGTTGGTCACTAAACCACTTGGTTCCAAGCGCATCTGCTGAGCTTGAGGTCATGGGTTCAATTTCGTGTCGAGAAAAGTGGGTTTTCGATTAGAATATTCTCAATACAAATAAATGAAATATGGGTGTACTGTGTACACCTCTGCCTACCCCTTTGCTATGTATTTGAAATAACACCTTGAAAAGTTAAAACTCACTTTATCTGATCACTAGTCAGTTTTGCCCAGTACTATACATATATAGAATGGACATCTGACGGTACCTTAAGCCATTCGTCCCGGCTGTTATGAAAAATATCAACCGCCAAGCAAAGTCAGAGGCCTACGGGTGCTTCGAAACAACTTAGCTTAATTTTACACTACATATCCTTTCCTTTAGTATGGGAAATCCATCTAGGACGATGTGCCGGACTCCTACTGACTAAAACCCACACAAACTTTTACAGAGATTCCGGGATCGCAGCTACATGCATCGCAACCCCAGCAGGTTATGGTCCGTCAAAGGCAACGACTGACTTCGTGAACTGTGAATGCACAGATGGCCTGTACTACGTTAGCCCGTAAAGAATAAGCAGACACGCAAAGCTCGGTCCTATGCCATAATCATATCCACTTTCAACGTTGTGCGGAAACGTATTTACTGTAAACGAACAGTAATCCCTTTGCCAGTAAAAGACTAAATAAATAATCAAGTGGATAACTTAAAAGACCTGCCTGCATGTAAAAGCACGGTGGTACACTGTATTCAACCTACCTATTGGCTATATCTGTTACCAACTAATTTATTGTCACCTTGTAGTACATTGCACCGTATGCTTTTAATATTTTTGCTCATTATAGACAAGCTGTAACATACGACGAAATGTACTATAAAGTGTAACCAAAACAGCCAAAACGTAGGATGAACGAACGAACTGTTGCGTATATCCGCTGTTGTCAACCCGAAGAATGCACTAATAGTGTTTCTGATACTAACCCAAACTACACGAGTACAATGTTTCGAAAAAATACTCTCAAAAGTATTACCTAAACCTGATCACTACAGTAACATTGGTCACGTCTTAAGAGCAACACATTCCCCTTTAAAAAAAACAATAACTCAATCTAACACAGCCATACTTCATAAGAAACGATAATAACATCCCGGGACTCATCGAAGGACCAAGATAGTTTCCGATAAAATTTATAGGTATGAAATTGAATTGATGGCAAGCAAGCCTCCATCGCTGCCGTCGGCTGGCGTGAAATTATCAAGTGCAACACCGAAGATTAAGTGCCGACGATCCTCAGTAACCTAGCGGAGATCGATCGACCCACTTCATGAAGAAATATACATGGTGCAGTGTGCAATCGTTTGTAGGTGAGTAGCCCGTATGACTCATAAATTTTTTATGGAGCAAGACTTTTGTATAGTTTAGTTAGTGGAAAAAAGTAAGTCTTTGGTAAAGGCATGTTTTCAGTACGTACTGAGAATTTATTAATATTTTGTATTGTATAAATTATTGCTAATAGAACACCAGGCATATCTTTAAGACGAAAAGAAGGAAACTTGCAATTTAATAGATGCAAACAAGCGATACGATACATAAGTTCAATTGGAAGAGCAATGTCATGGACGGACGAAGGTCGTATGTTCGAATCTCGTTCGTGTATATTTTACAATGTTTCCTAAAAAATATACTTTATTTTTTAATGTAGCCTAACCATACTAAATTAGAGAATTGCTATCTTTTAAACTTACTGATGCTATTAGACCAAGACGAGAGAAATTAAGAGGCATCCTCTTAATTCGTCCTGTCTTGCACTAATAGTGGTTTAATTTGGTTAGTTTATTACTTTAGTCTGTCTACATCAAAGTCGACGTCAATAGAATTTATGCAAAGTTGTGATGCATTGTAGCGTAAGATAAAAAATCGAGAACTTCATTACTTTTCTATAAGAAAAAGCTTTCTGTATTTATCACACTTCATAGCATCCATATATAGCATATCTTCAGTTCTGTTAAGCTCAACAATATCTTAAATGAAATATCCCCAAAGGTTTTATGAATTCTATCTCACCATAATTAAGAAAGATAAAGACTTCTGTATTTAGAGAGACGAAGGTTTCGGGTACATAAAACCTTTTCTTAACTCCTTAGAAATAGTATTTAACTATAGTTTAAAAAAAACATGGTGGCCGAGTGGTGACGGGCTCGCCTCTTGAACCACAGGTTGTGGTTTAAAATCTAGCATATGCTCCAATGTGACTTTTCAATCTCATATGTACTTTCTTAGTTATTGTCTCATATGTTATCGAAAATATCACAGACAAGTGAAGGAAAGCATCGTGAGGAAACCGGGATCTAATGGTCCAAAATCACAGTGAGCTAGCGTTGTGATCAATGCTCGTGCCTTCTCTGTATGAGAAGAGGCCCTTGCCCTGCAGTGGGACAATTATAGGCAGGCTATGTAGTAACTAAAAGTAAACTAGCTAGTGCCCGCGACTTCGTCTGCGTGACAAAAGGTAGCCTATGTCCTTCTCCAAGATCCAATCTATCTCCTTGCCAAATTTCATTACGATCCGTTCAACCGTTTAGTCGTGAAAAGGTAACAAACACACAAACAGAGTTACTTTCGCATTTAGAATATTAGTATGGATATACCCATAGACTAAAATATAAACCCCTAATAAAATATAAGAGTAGATGCTTCATTATCAAACATTTATTGTTTATATGCAGGGGGCATATAAACAATAAATGTTTGATAATGAAGCATCTACTCTACAGTTAAAGTCCAGCTTTAAAATTCTACTGTAATAATAATACAGTAAAAAATGCTATCTCACGAAGAACAGAATTACTAAAAATGCTAGTTACTAGTCAGAAACCTTAAATGATAATATTCAACACAACTGCTTCATTGGTATAGTGGTCTAAAAGGCGACTGCCGAGCAAGAGGGTCTTAGTTCGATTCCTAGTGTCTGTGTGGGCTAAATGTGGCCAGAGCATAACCTACTGTGGTCGCGGGGAATGCAGGTGCGAACCAGGGACTTCAGTAAAGGTAAGAGTAAGACCGTGTGGTTTTTAGACGGTAGAAGTCCGGCATTTTCCACTCTCAAAACATAGCAATCGGTAAAAATGCCCAGAGTTTGAAATTGTGCCTGGTTGTTGGCAAAAGTCAAAGTCAAAGTCAAAGCATTTATTTCAATTAGACCGTTTACAGGCACTTATGAATTGTCAAAAAAATTTACTAGTTGCCACGTTCCAAAGTGTAGATTCCTGTGGAGAAGAACGGGCAAGAAACTCCACGGTTACTCTTTTTCATCAAACAATTACAATATTTTGGTTACATTGTATATATATAATTTTTTTATTTATAATTTAACATTGTATATAAGGCTCACCACCTTATACATGGGGTTCATTAACAACATTGGTGAAATGTGGGTGTACAGTTAATTGTGTGTGCACCTCTGTCTTTTCCGTCGAAGAATACAGGCGTGATGATAAGCTCTGTTATACATACGTCAACCGTGTTCATAAAAATCATCGGAAACTCAAAATACTTGAATATCATGATTAATATTCCGTTATTAATACCAAATTGATCCTACTAGTCGTGTAGTTAGTCACTGTTTCACTAATGTCGCTTAATTTCTCTGAAGTATTTTTATTGTCCACTTCCTCAAGAGAGGTAAGTAAAGTTTATAGAGGCAACTGGCATAGTTATTTATTGTTATACTCTCATTGTAAATTGAAGGCAAATTACTGTCGTAAGGGAAAGTAATGGTCGTAAAGTTTAAAACCACCTGTCATTACGACAGCGGAATTGCCTATGTTTAATTACTCAAATTACGACTCTGAATACGGGCCTGTATTAATAAAGCTCTCAATTAAGACAACGTCTTATCTTCAGGTACAGTAGTATTAGCCTAGTGGTCACAGATTTGAATCGATAGTACGCACCACTGACATTTCGAAGCTATGTTAATTGTCGAAGACGAAAAAAAATTTTTTTTTCTTCATAATCCTTATAATATGAAAGCTGACTGCCTCGTTGGTCTAACGGTTGCAAGCGCGACTGCTGAGCGTGAGGTCCTGGGTTCGATTCCCAGGTCGGGCAAAGTGTTATTGAGTTTATCTGTTAGGACATTCTCAGTAGCAGCCCAGGGCAGAAAGTTGGTGGTGCGACACCCCCGTGCTTCGGTGAGCACGTAAAGCCGTCGGTCCTGTGCCTGATCTCTCTCCGATCGTGTCGGATTGCCGTCCTATCGGACTATTAGAGTGAGTGCATCTGTGTTTGCGCATACACTTGTTAACGCTATTTCACTTACTCTCTTGTGTCATAACTTTATTTAAATACACTAACTGTTCCCCGCAAACGTTGTTCTGCTATATAAATTTTCTGAATAGGGCCACCCTTATCACCTAGGTGTATAAAAATTTGCCTACGACCTATTCTCAGACCTACCAAATATGCACAAAAAAAAATCGATAACAAACACTGTGACACGAGATTTTCATATATTCAATATTTTCAATCTTGTGTAATCTAATTTCGAGGTTTTTAAATTCGAATCTAAAAATGAAATCAAGGTAACTTGAAAAGTTTAGAAGGTTCTTCTATAAAAGATCCTACATTTTGATAACCAAACTGCTAATTACAGTAAACACAAATCTGCGGTTAACGCACGAGGTACTAAATGTACTAACACTAATCTTTACGGCCAAAGTATTCCACGTACTACATAATAGTATCCCAATGGAGTCTTAACATTCCCCCCACGATTTTCACACAACCATTTGTAATTCAGGAGAATCAAATTAACGTGTCAGTTGGCTCGTTTTTCTTAACAAACTTGTGTTTTAGCTGTAAGATAACTTTGTTAATTAAATTTTGCATTTTTTCTCCCCAGACGGCTTGGCTCACCTGATTGGGATTATACTTTCTTATGAAGTGTATTGAAAAGAACGTAAGGTAAAGTCTGTGATGGTTATTACTTTGGCGTTAATCTGTTTTGATATTCGGTATGAGATATTGTGAAAATGATGTAATGTTTTTGATATAAATTATATCTAATTAAAACAAAAGTTACGAGTGACTCTTGAACCCACGACACTTGCCGAGCCGTGGCAATGATCTTACAATTGCAATATCATATCGCTTCCGTTATTCAATTCCAAGTTTCCTTTCCTATTATTTTAAAGAAGGCGCCTGGTAACATCTATTAGAAATCTATCCAATCACTAACTCACTTTAAAATTATAAAGGCACTGGACGACATCACCAACACTTTAACTAATTAAGCCCCGCTTAGACATTACTTGAAAGCAACATGTAGTATTCTGGATCTTCGTACTCCATCTTCGACCACACTGTGGTTTACCATCAGGTGAGTTGGTGGTGCTTATTATGGACGACTGCCCAATAAAAGGAGTGTTATGTTTTTAGGGTTAATGTATGTGTGTATATTTGTTAGTTTCTTAATTCGACCATAACTTTTAAACGCCAGAACCGATTTATATGTATGGGGTATCGTTAGAATCTTTACATTGTCCCGGGTAACATAGGCTAGAATGATAAAAAAAAATTTGCTATGGTACACAAAAGGGTGTGAAATAAAAATATATAATTTACACATGGCAGGGGTGCTTTTTATTAATGGTTTAAGTAATTTCATCTTGCTTAAAATAAAGCAAGCCTAAACGTCTTATTTGTATATGAGTACGTAATATGAAGTGATATTAATATGAACAAAGTAAGATAAATAAGTTCAAACCTTGACCATAATATAACCTTTACGATTTATCGTGTTTTGACTAACTCAATGCAAAATTTAAATAGATATGCGAGCATACCTAAGCCGACACAGAACACCACGGCCATGATAAATAAAAATATTGTAGCACGTACTTTTCTTAAATCAGCCCCTAATTGCGACGCTGCGCTTAAACCCGAACTACAATAGATGAACTTTTTTCTAAGCTGTCTCTTTGGTCTAGTAGCGGCAAGACCGAGTGCTGAGGGTAAAGGCGTTGGGTTCGATTCCCAGCTCGAACAAAGTGTTGTTGTGTTTTCCTGATAGAAAATTATTAGTAGCAGCCCTAAGTTTGTTTGTAGATATAGGTTCACTACCTATTATATGGGACTTAATACCAATAAAAGATAAAATAACAGCATTTGTGAAATTACTACAACTGTATACACCTCTGCCTACCCCTTTGGGAATAAAGGCGTGATGAAGGTGATACTATGTTGAGTTACAATAATTTCTTCATTCAAATGAAGACAGATTGCACCTCATTACGCAAAAATATCAATCCAATTATAAACAGTATGTCAACCTCGGAAAGTCAATAAAGATAACTTTATCTTAAGCGCCACTTTCTCGGAGACAATAACTTACAATAAACGCACCTTTGACCGACCTTTTATCGAATGAGCCCGGAGCTATACGGAGCACAGTTTTAAATAAGTAAATCTGAGCTCTAAGAAACTACCCGACTTCCCATATAAAATTCAGTGGTCGACCTTACAGTTAAAAGAAGTCGAAATTTTTAAAAGTATGTTATAAAAACATAACTTAACATATCATCACGCTTGTATTCCCCGAATGGATAAGCAGAGGTGTACGCAGTTGTAGACCCACATGTCACCATTGCTGTAATTAAGTCCCATATAATAGGTGGTGAGTATACCGGGCACAATTTCAACCTTTGGGCTACAACTGACCATCTCCTAACAGAAAAACTCAATAACACTTCGCCCGAACCAATAATTGAACCCGAGACCTCATGCTCAGCAGTCGAGCTTGGGACCACTAGACCAACGAGTCAGTAAATATGTTCTCTATTTTCTTAAACATTATTAAACAGCGAGTGAACACTTCGTTATGTGAACCTCTTCGCTCTTTAGCAGAGCGAGACCTTTAAAGAAGAGTTGTGTGAAGGGATCTGTGCTATATGTGTTTTTTTAATTCCCAATTTCTCTTCCGTAAGGCTTTCAAATTCTTTGACGTGTCACTTTCTTATCTAGAAGGCATTTCTCATCAGACTACCTCTCAAAAGAAATGCCGAACGAAACTCGGAAGTCAAAGAGTTTTCAATTCCAGACATGATTGCATCTGCCGGGGTCGTGGTGAATGCAGCTGTGATCTCGGGGCCCCGGTTAAGGTTAACGGAGGATCGTGTGGGTTTTAGTCGGTCGGAGCCTATGATGGATTTAAATACTAAAAAAAGACAAAATTGTATAAGATTATGTGAGCGTAATCATGTTGGGCGACTCAAAGAGCAATAGTAATTTCAAATTGACCTGTCCTAACTGACAGCACACATCAATAGTCGTTTAGCTCTAACCATAATCCAGGAAAGCCAATGACCAAAGTGTGCAGAGGATTTACGCGAGGAAAGCGAGCGGAAGTAAATTTAACCCGTAACATACCACTTCCGTATTTTTAACGAACTTTAAAACATCAAAACATCGCTATTTAAAGTCGGTTAAAAATACAGACACAGTGAGTGTACTGTGTCCCGGGCTTTATAATATTAATGAAAACGTGGAGGTGGCTGAAGAAAAATCTACTGCACCCATGACGGAGTAAACTCGCTGCATCAGTCTGCTTGTGACCACGATCAGTGCAACCTGGTCAAAACGTCAAGCGTTTCAAAGTATTTATTGCGCGTTCATTCCTGTTAAATACATCATTAAACCCATATAAACGATTACTAAGTTAAAGGGTTAAAGGTAGTTATTACCACTCAAAGAAGTTCCCCTCGATACCGCATCGAATTACAGAAAACCCACAGAGTAAGTGGTAAATGGAGTATTCACATGGATTTGGATGTTTTGTAATCAATCAAGCAATAACTACAATGGATTTGAATGAAGTCAGTAGAAGATTGCGCTAGTTGAAACTATGGGACGTACCTTGTTATAAATAACGAATGCTGTATATATATTGATACATTGTTTACAGCATATTTTCAAAATTCCTCATGACTATAGTAAATGCAGTACAATGTGTATTGCAACTAAATCTTTACTGCTCCTAACTTCAAGGAATTAGTACTGGAGTAGTTTTAGCGGGCGTACCCCTCTCGCCACTGGTATATGATTCCCAATAAAAGATCTTTATATCTTTTACCTGTATGGTTACAATGATAAAATTGTGTCACATACTCGTACGATTAAAATCGTGACACAATTTTATTTGTGTTTAGTTTTTCTATTACTTTTAATACTGTTAATGGAATGACGAGAGCTATTGTTGCTTGAGTTTAAGTTCTTACGTGCTTGTGTGTTTCCTCATCCGCCGCCAAAAGCGGCGAGCAAATTTGTTCGATATTTAGACAAAAGCCGGCTCCCGTCTGGTCATGTAAAGCTGCTAAGCTCATAATCCAATGATCACTCCTTTTGTTAACTAATCTGTGACCAAAAACTAACTACTTAACCTAATTAACTCTAAAAATCTAGCCTAATTAAAACCGAATATCCAATACTTTATTAAGCTGCAGTTTTTAATTAAAGGTTTTCGTTGCAATTATTGGTTACGTTTTGATATTCAAAAAATATTTATTACCTACTCAACAGCCCGTATACAGGTAACAACGGAATTGCCTTTTCGAAACTAAGCTTGATATTTATTATTAACAGATAACATAAATAAGCGATATTGATTTTTAATTCATCTTTGACGAGATTTGTGTTAACCAGGGAATGCTTTAGGCTGACTATGACGAATCGTCTTGTAACATTACTTTCAGAAAAAGATATGAATGAAAGATTGTAATTAATTTTGTGTTGAATATAAAGCCTTGGAACATAAACTCAATCTGTCTATACTGAGAACAAACGTTGCATTTTATCAAAAAATACTCAATGTTTGTATCAGTTTAACATTATAATTTCTTCTAAATTGACGTAATAATTGTCGGGAATATTATCCAGCGTGTACATATTGTATAGACATCGATCTGAATAAAACGTCACCCAATAAACAATACGATTCATAACTAATATTAATTATTTTACTGTTTAATTGTAACGTAAATCTTCACGTATATAGTCACCAAGTTAACACACACACATCTTGCCAAACCTCCAAGTCCTTGACCAAGATAATCATTGAAAGCATAACAACAGGTCAATGAACACAACTCCTAAGTGTGAACCGCATTCCGTCCTCCGGAGAGACTTCAAAGTGACTTATTAAGCGGTAAATAGTATCTAAGGACACAGGCATAATGGTTACTCATTAGCTCGCTTCAATTAAACGGAGCTTGGCTGAAAGGAAAGCTGGCTCGGATTACTGAAGCCCTACACTGTGATTCACGAAAAAATTGTCCCCATTTTGCAACGAGAGAAACGTTACATCTATACAGTTTCGTCTTTGTTTGTAAGATGATATTTAAAGAGTTCTAATGTTGTTTTTTTTTTTATGTTATTTTACGGTTGTGTCCAGTGCCTACGTACGATGTACGATATCATTATTATCGTACGCAGATGGTACTATAATTTTCATTATGGTAATATATATTCATTAATTATAGTGATTATTTTGAAAAGTACGTGAATTTTGCTCCATATTGTAAATGTGTTAATCTTAGCATACGCAAAAATATTGATATCATATTAAATACGATTTATTTTGCTCCATGTACGATAATTCTACGGTACTGGTACGATAGTTATCTTGCTTGTAGTTGTGAACGCTGGTTGTGTCACCTAACGCCTTTGCATTTTCTTTTTTTTTTATTCACACAGTGATTAAAAATGGCTGCATATAAAACGGTGAAACTTTCACAACAAATTTGAAAGATTAAGAAAATTATTTTTAACTCGTGCATCAGACTACGAAAGTCATTTTGCGAATGCAGTCGCAAAAGTAAAAGTTAATTTTGACATAATTTTACGTTTAACTGCAAGTTGTAAACGGAGCTGAGTTAAAATGAAGTACCTAACATTTCCTTTATGTATATACCGCATGCAATTTATACCTTCAGTCGAACTGAGGAACATTAAAAGTAAACTTGCTCCAAAAGACGTTTTTATGGCCTGCAGTTAAATTTATCTCCTCTCCAGTGTCAGTATTTTAATCTCTGGGTGACCGTCGACCTCAAAAAATTTGTCTAATTCGAGTAAAACCACGATAAAATTAGCTTAAATATCCTTAAAACAAATTGGTAGTTAAGAATAGTGTGAATTAGTGTTATAGCCAAGTAATAGACCGGGTGGGGCGAGATACTGTTATTGACTTCTATTAAACGTATTAAAATGATAGCTTTGCCACTACAATAATTTAAATAGGTATTTGTTGTTCATATATACGTAATGGATATAAGTATAGGGTCTTTTCAAAGTACTGATTCACATTTTTTATAATTATATCAGACATAATTCAATTGTCATCACCCGTGGAGATGGGCAAAAATATATTATAAATTACAATAGTAATTACAAACACATTAGTAAACAAGATAAATCTTTGAAAAGCATTAACGCATGCTTAGCGAACTCTACAGTTACAATATTAAATGGAAAAAGAATACGGTCGCGAACAGGATTCGAACCTGCGCCTCCCGGATAAATACTCCAGTTGCTCTGACCACTAAGCCATCTCGACCTCTACTCACCACTGCGAATTAATCTTCCATATTTTAACACGTCTTATGGCGACGGCATTGCTATCAATTCAGTCCCTATACAAGTGACCGAACCGACACCACTAACTTTGCAGTTAATACAATGTCGTACAGAATGCAATTACCTTAACCTTGTTACCTTAAGGTTACATTAGTAAACGTTAAGAGAAAAAAGTAACTATAATGTATGTACACAAATTATAAAATAAATAAATAACTAAATAAAAATCCCTTAACGTATGTAGGTACGTTTATTTAGTAGATATCTCCTAATGTAAATAAGAATACAAAAACAATATGTATAGTACACATCAAGTAATAACCATTCTGAATTTAAATTAATTCAAATACAATACAATTGTAATTCCAATAATTCAAAATCATATAATACGCTTCAAAACTTAAGGTACATAAGCATTAAATATTTACAAGCCGAACTAAAACTAAATTATTCTACAAGTACCTCTATTGTCTAAATTTCATTTAATTTTGTGTACAAAGCTTACATTTTGAAATACCGAACCCAATTAGTAAGAATTGGTTAACCATAGCTAAATATAGGAGCTATGCGAGTGAATTTAAAAACAATAAACCGAGTTAGGCATGAGTAAATAAAATGTAATAGGCTTTATTGTTCACTTGGACTTAAATAGAAATTCAGGAGCATTCACTCGCACAAAAGGCCTGAACACATTGATTTTATAATGTACATATAAATGCATCGGTTAGGGCTGTCTGTGTTTTAGTACTTTATATAACACCTTAAAGAATACTAAAATTGATTTAAAAGTGATATCTAAGAGTGAGGTGGAACAAGATACAATTTTAATTTGACGTCAAATGCACGCTGCGGTGGGTGAGTGGACGGGTGACCATAATTTCATACCGAGAGCACGCTAAGCCGTTACGGGTTGTCAGAGGCCTGAAAGTGTGACAGCCAGTCATACCACGAAATATTATGTTACTTAGGAACTGGATTGTAGAGGTCTGATAGGCAGTCGCTCCATGTAAAATATTGGTATTAAGTTGCATCCGGTTTGACTGCAAGCCGACCACAATGTAATTATGAAAAGGCTAGGCAGATATATTTCCTCTCTCTTTCCCTCCACGTTTTCATCTTGATAGAAGCTACGTCCGCCTCTTTGCCGTGGAACCACTTGGAAATTAGAGTGACACGTGGGCCACGTACACTGAAATAACCGCATCGGAGTCCATACATTTTACATCAAATCCAAGGCACGCACTGTCTTTTCGAAGTCATGTACGCATTATAAACTAATTATCACTCGCTTAAAACGATGAAGGAAAACATCGTGAGGAAACCACCACACCTGAGAGATTTTCTCGATGGTGTGTAAAGCCGTGTCAGAGACCTACGGTGGTTAAAACTCTGACACTAGGTTGTTCATCAACCACATGATAAGAGGATATGGTGAGTAATTGTTTAAAGTTACCTACACTAGATCAAGTTCAAATGATGCAACGCAACACGACGCTGATCTAAAAATTTCGTCGGACGGGGAAATCCAAGTGTCGTTGTCGGTCTAGTGAGGCTGAGTACCTAAGTATAGTGTCAGTACACACTCGGCCTTTACCATGCCTCTCTCATAGTGGGAGTAACGGCCTATCTATTGGACATTCTACTTAAATCTATCTCATGTTACATGAAACCCGAAGAAAGTGGAAAAATTATTGAAAACGACTTAATTTAGCACAATCAACTCAAACAAAAGCCAAAGGTATAGGTCTCATATTTCACACTATTAATTTAATATGTATACATAAAAAAATATCTACACGAGCATAGTGTTTTATAAGAGTGTAAATTCTACTTTAAGTTAATATCATTTTTCCCGACCCGGGATTCGAATCTAGGACCTCGCCTTCAGCAGCAGCGCTTGCGTCCACACACAAAAATAATGAGAAATTAAAGAACGAAACAAATTTTAATCCAAAAAAGGTTGTAATCCTAACCACGTACCAACATTTAACTGCAAAACATAACATCGAATCGTCACTATGTTTAAAATATGACCTCTGCAGGTTTAAAATATCTGGACATGGCAGCCTCGATAACCCTGCTGGCTGGATTGACGATAAAATTCAGCAATAAATAATAAATGTTGGCAGTTAACGTTTTATCGAAATATTATACGGGTTAATTTATATTCGGCAAACATGAAGGAATGCTCAAAAATTGAACGTCACGGAGAAAAAATGGGCGCGTATTGCAACGGGTTTTGTTTTGAAGCAGTAATTATTTTGGTAAATAAATATTATTTAGTAGTGTAAAGTTAGTACTCGTAGATTGCTCTTGCTATGTATTGGTTCTGTATTTTAAATATGAAAATATTGGTTGTTTCGATTAATTGAAATGTGTTTTGTTTTATAACTAAAGAACTACATAAGCAAACAGATGGAATACATAGGTATTTTTTTTATAAAAAAAATTAACTGTTTTGTAATATTATTTTTTACCATAAACATAACATAGTATCGCGCTTAGATACCCGAAGGATTACGCAGAAATGTTCTGCTGCGGTGAATGTACAATCCGACACATCGCCCATGTTAGCTTTTTCACACATAAAAAAGAAGCAGAAGCTAGAAATGTACCTACTGTTGTTCACTCACATTTCATCGATGCAGTTATTTCGTCCAATGTAATAAATAGGTGGTGAGCCTATTGTAATGAACCGGGCACAATTTCCAACTCTGGGCTGCTACTGAAAAACACCAATAACACTACCTGACCCGGTAATCGAATCCACAGTATTTCGTGCTCAGCGACCACGCTTGGGACCAATAGATCAACTAGGCAGTTTATTATATTACTAATAGAAATCTACAAAATATAGCATTATAAACTTAAAATTATACAAAATATTGACGCAACATCTCCAAAACTCGAACAAAAATAAATTTAGCACATAGTGTTCACTAAACGGGTTATCCTTTCCAAATTAATTTAAGCCAACAAAAATATTTTAACGCCGAATAATTTCCCGCGAGGTTTCTAGTGTCAAAACTTTATTATCGAATGAACCTTCGTTCGTCTAGTGGTTTTGTGAAGGAGCCCTTCAAATATTATCATAAGTTATACTATGAAATTGATACCATAATATTGAGAACTTTCTATCCACTCGCTCCGCTTAAATAGTTTGAATCTGTTATCTGTTATAAAGGACAGTAATAATAAGACACCTTTTGAACATAAAATATTTTCTTAAGTCGCTCTTCTTTTGTGAAAATGAGAAAATGTTATAGCTTTAGTCTCATAAAATGTGCTGACCTCTAAGCGATATTCAATAGACCTTTTTTGTGATAACTTTTTAAACCTTGTTGAAAAGAAAGGAATTATTAGGGTAACAAATAAGACTATAGAATCTATCGATGAATTACGCGTAGGAGTTACTGCCTCGGTGGAGTATTCTTATAAGTTATAATGGTGAATATTATTGATAATTATTCCACCTTATCTTTCTAATTAGAAACCACATTAATATAAACAAAACATTAGAATGAAAAGCAGACAACAATATCTACCTACGCTTTTGATAAATTTGTTCATGAAACATCGGCTGTTTCAACTATATTTCATTAATAATGCGAGCATTTAACGGAGAACTTATGACGTGTTTCCACGTTCTTCTCCCCATAAAAGGACTCTGACCATTCATGGTTCATTCTTTTAATATTGAACATCTATGAAATATAACTTCTTATATTTAGTTACTATATCAGACACTCCTTCTTTCGTTTGATTAGGAGCCTATGTAGTGCCAGAATTCTTCAAGCTACCCATAGATCTGTGAATTAGCTTATCAACTGCTGTGTTTAATTAATAACTACAGATAATCCGACAGTTAAACTTGCGTTCTCAAGCACGGAGATGATTAGATGCAAAATGCTCCTGGTGTTTTCCCATCTACAGACTGACCGTGCCAAGAGTCGCTTAACCTCAACAATCGTTTCCCATATTTTATTATGTGAAAATGCATCGTGGACTTTGTACCAGACTCCTACCAACTAAAAACCACGGTCCTACTCTAATCTTTACCGAGGCTCCAGGTTCGTAACAGCATTAACCGCGATTCCAGCGGGCTATAGTCCGTCAACGGACACTCCAGGATTTGTGCAGGCTTGCCACAATTAGCCTGCACAGACACTTCGGTGTGCCGTACGTGCTAAGCGCGTCGCGTGGTCGTCTTGGACCTGGCGCTGGTTGGGCAGCGAACCACTCATGTCCGCCGCCCGCAGTCCATGGCTCACGGAGGCCGGAGATCGTTAAGCGAACGATCGCTTACCAAAACTTAGAAATTAGTTGTAAACGCACCCACGACACAATAAGAAATTCCTAGTGTGGGGCAAATTTTATTTAAAAATAAATAAAAACTTATAGTACTAAACACATAGTGCACACAAAACAAAGGGAGATAAAAAAGCCGCTAAGCGCAATGCTCTAAAGCATTGTTTTAACAATATCTGTACCAACAGAGATAAACAGTGTTGCCCGTGATGTGATTATTTAATTCCCAATTCCCGAGACGAGCTGCAGCCAAGGGGTCGTTCGTCAGAGGCATAAAAATAAATTACAATGTTAAATTTTGCACGCCCTAAATCGCAGGGGATTCGGCGATTTGTTCCGGTATGCCGTTGCTTTTTATTAGCAGAAATATGGCGACACTAATGGTAACTATAACTAGTAATATATTTAAAACGTATGACTAAAGATTATAAATTATCATTATTATTAACTAAAATAGTAAAATACTGAAGGACATTGGTCACCAATTTTGCGATGAAATTAATAGTCTCATCAAATCTATGTTTTGAGTACTTGTCAATAGGGACAAATAATTAGTGCTTTTGATGACTAATCGGTTAGCCTAGATTTTCATAACATGGTTTATAAAAAAACATAGTCGTCTTTAAGGGTACCACAAGCGACACAAATCGGATACCACGTTACAGCCAAATCAAACAAATAATTCAGCACATTTGGCGACGATGGTCGAAAGAATATATTTGTATCAGCGAGCTTCAGAAAGCAGATACGCACACAACGGAAGCTCCACATGAGTGACGTCACTGTCAACAGACTTGTCTTATTCAAAGAAGAAAACTGCCTCCGTTAAAGTAGCGCCTTGGACAAGTGGAACATGTCTACATTGGAAAGGTTGGAGATTCACACGCCGCAAAGATACGCACAGCTGCTGGAGAAGTTCAGCTTTCCTTATGGAGGACCGCTAGTTTCTATGGAGTTTTGGTAGCAATATGAAGTTTTTTATACATAAACAAAATTTGTGGCAGAAAGAATACCTAAGTACGTATATTCTGATCTTGTAAGTATATTATAAAGGTGATCAAGCACTAATACTAGTAATGAAAGGGATGCCTGAAGGATGGAATTACACTATTTAATCCTACTAATATTATAAACGCGAAATTTTGTATGTATGGATGTTTGTTACTCTTTCACGCAATAACTACTGTACAGATTTAGATGAAGTTTGGCACACAGATCGTTTATAACCTGGATTAACACATGCGGTACTTTTAATCCCGGCTGGGCCTAATTCTGAAGTCACGCAGAAAAAGTCGCGGGCAGCAGCTAGTTTATCATAAAGACTGATACCTAAACAATTTTTACACGACTGCCCAAAAACAGGAGTGGTATGTTGTTACATACATACAACCTGTATGTATGTATGTTAACACTTGCTTAAAACGATGAAGGAAAACATCGTGAGGAAACCAGCACATCTGAGAGATATTCTCGATGGTGTGTAAAGCCATGTCAGAGACCTACGAGTGGTTTAAACTCTGACACTAGGTTGTTCATCAACCACACGATATGAAGAAGAAGTGGACAAGAAGGAGTGAAATAAAAAATATATAATTCACACATTGCACGCGTGCTTTTTTTTTATTAATTTCTTCTTGTTTATATATTGATACCTAAACTGTCGTAAAGTCTGTTACCGTCTCGTTCATTAACCTTTAAGTGACAAGGATAGGTATAGCTTCTTGAGTACGTCAGTGTAAATAAATATAGGGGTAAGGGCATAAGTACATAGACCAATGATCCAGCAGATTCCCCTTTTGTCCTTTGACTATAGGCTATAAGATGTTTCACAATAGAAGTACCTACGCTTAAAGGCAAAAAATTAAGACATTTAAGCCTCGTTATAAAGCTGAATAGCTCTCACTAATAATCAAAGTGGTTTTCAAGAAGCACGTCAATACCGATTGAGAATCTTGACTTTATAGAAAATGAGGTCTTAAATAGATCCATTATCGTTTGAAAGGCAATTAGTGGAATAATGTATTTTACATACATATCTTTGTATAGAAGAATCCTGAATAACTAATCACTATATTGGTCTAGTGGTCCCAAGCGCGACTGCTGAACATGAGGTCTTGGGTTCGATTCCCAGGTCGGGCAAAGTGTTATTACGTTTTTCCGTTAGGAAATTCTGAGTAACAGCCCGGAGTTTGGAATTGTGCCCGGTAGATGGCAATAGGCTCACCACCTATTATATGGGACTTAATAACAGCATTGGTGAAATGTGGGTGTCCAAATGTGTACACCTCTGCCTACCCCTTCGGGGAATACAGGTGTGATGCTATGTTATGTTATGTTATAACTAAATATACTATATCTAAAGAAAATAATTATATACAGATAAATCTTTGAAAGGCATTAACGCATGCTTAGCAAACTCTAAAGTTATATTTTTTTGTGGAAAAAGAATTCGGTCGTGTGCAGGATTCGAATCTGTGCCTCCCGGATAAATACTCAAGGCGCTCTGACCGCTAAGCCATCTCGATCTCTGCTCACTACCGCGAATTCTTCTTACACATTTTAAAACGCCTTTTGGTGACGTCAATGCCATCTATCCAGTCCCTTTACAGGAAACTGAACTGACATAACTAACTTTACAGTTAATACAATGTCGTTTAGATGCAGAATACAGGAAACTGAATTGTATTAACATTAAATAATTCTATATTAAAATTATATTCAAGTAACACAATCAATACCCTCTCGTCTGTGGAGCGACCGACAGTCGGTCGTTAGTCCATCTGTGAAGTGTTTGTTGGGCCCATTTTTACGGGTGGACTGTCGTGCTACCTCGTTGCGTATACTTAATGATATCTTTGTTTTTTTATATGGAAAGCACTATGGTGATGTATAGAAGAGTTAAAGTATATTAAATTTGCTTGAATACTGTATATAACATAATAGACAAAATAAAAAGAAATATACATCTTTTCGACCGTAAACACAAAATATCGTGTTTTTTGACATATTTTAGATTATAATACATATGAATTATCATTTCGTAATGATAAAAACTATTAATCCCGATACAGTATACCTAACTACATTAATCTATTGAATAAAATTGATACCCGTACATACATTTTTATTATAAAAACACGTTATCAAAAATAACGGCCGGCCGGAGTTCGCGGTGCCGCTATGGAATGTTAATGTTTATTTATAGAATATTAGCTCGACTGGCTATATTGTTATTGTTTTGTGAACATAAGAATATAATCTACACATTAGATAACTTATATTAATGCACAGTTATAAAGATTGGGATATTTATCGAAATTAATCTAGGTACTTACCCATTACGGGTGCCGCCCACTGTTTTTATCAAAATATACGTAATTAATAATGCATCACTCACAACACTCACTAAATCAAATACTACACTATAATACCACTGGTTTATAAGAATAAAAAAGGTAGGTCATCGCTTTAAATAAAAATATAATACGATAACAAACACGTGGCGGAGCAACGATCAAGTACCTATTATTGCGTCATCATTACGTAATTTTTACTTACGTAATTATTATACCGAACTTGCACAAAACAACTTTTGGTTTGTTTATATGGTCACTGCAGTCTATAATTTACACTATTATTAACACTTATATTGAAATTTACACGTTTAAACTCGAAAATTAAGCGTATATTTGCACGTCGTCACTCGAACGCTGCAATCGACCGACTGTCGGTTCTCCACAGACGGGGAAATACAAGATGGCGACTGGACACGTGGTGGACGATACACAATAAAGCAAAATCATATCCCTTTTTTCCTAGATCTATAAACATACGAGTCATCACGCCTGTATTACCCGAAAGGTTAGATAGAGGTGTACTCACTCATGTAGTTAAGCAATAGGGAGAGACCCTATTCTCACCAATTGGGCACAGTTCCGAAATCCGGGCTACTACGGAGAATTTCTTCACATAAACCAATAACAATTTTCCCGATCCAGGAATCGAACCCAGGACCTCACGTTCAGCCTCCGCACTTACGATCACCACACCAACAAGACAATTCATTTTGTTATAGAAATCACAAATAAAAAAATTCAAATAACATTTAATCTAAGAGGATCTCTGGAAAGTACATCTTATCAAATTATTATAGAGTAGGAATCCTATTAAAGGGATGTTCTATTTGACAGCAATCACATGAATATACGTAGAGAGTTACAAACGTCTCTAGAATTCGCTGAGCCACCTCTGGGCGTCACCGTCGTCGAATACCACGTCCTTAGCCACCAACGTTAACTGAACAACACGACCAACACAACCAGATCCTCCGCATCACATACCAAGACCTACTTTAATACCTATCGTGGTATAGAAATGGGAGGGGTGGTAGGCCAAGCGACAGTGGCACTGCCAGGTGTAAATGTAGTGTTGAATTTCACGAATAATTCCACTTGTGACACTCCAACATTTGGCGGGAGCGAGAGAATTTATTTCAAGAATGCAAAACATGAATTTTACACTCAACAAATGTCATGGTTCGTTCCTTTTTAAATTGGTGGCAATGTCTCACTGAGGATAGATATCGTGCAGTTGTTTTAAGTTTGCGCTTTTTTAACGTAAATTATGATAAATCATGGCCATTTGTTTTAATAAAGGATGAATGATGACAATGCAGTCAGTTTTGTAACTACTTATTCTGTTTAAATTGTCATTATCATAAATTAATTGTATTGTAGTTACTTGTATTCTCTGAGGGTGCATTTATAGTTTAATAACAGAGAAACAGTTTATATTTAGTTATCTTGTCATTGCTTTGAATTTAATTACGCATTGCGATTTTAAAGACAAGGTTATTAGATTAAATAATAACTAACATATGAAGGAAACTTTAAAACAATTTTCCACAAAACATCACTTCAAAGAAAAATTAACTAAGTATAATCATTAGAAAATCGTTATATAAACTGCCTCGTTGGTCTAGTGGTCACAAGAGCGACTGCTGAGCATGAGGTTTTGGGTTCGATTCCCGTGTTGGCCAAAGAGTAATTCAGTTTTTCTGTTGGAAAATTCTCAATAGCAGCCCGGAGTTTGGAATTGTGCCCGGTAGATGGCAATAGGCTCACCACCTATTACATGGGACTTAATAACAGCATTGAAGAAATGTGGGTGTACAACTGTGAACACCTCGGCCTGCATACATACAGGCGTGATGCTATGTATTTATGTTATGTTATATAAACAGCGAAAGTTATAAGGAAGTAGATCCTCACACAAGCCACTTAACAAAATCAAAATCTCATCAAAAGCTATTTAAAAATAGAACCCCGTCTTTTCAAACAAGACTTTCACATTACCCCTAATTGTCTGTGCAAACAAAAGTATAGAATAATAAATGCACATACGTAGAAACAGCTTGAATAATTCATTTAATAAAAACGTTAAGATAAATGACCTGACTGACACAGCGTCGCGACGTATCACGTACATACAGACATATGGAATGATATTACATACATATTTATGTATTTGTGTGTAGGAAGTGTATATATGTGTGTGTTGGAGCGCTTGAATTATGATTTTTATTTTTATACTTCATGTAATAAAAAAACCTTCGCTGTGTAAATTATTTTTGTCTTTATATTATGAACTGTGTCAACTGTCTCTGTACCGAAAACTATCCTATTATGGGGTTTAGGGCTTTAATCAATTATTTTTAAAACATTTTTTCAAAAAGATTTAATAAACCGCTGTTTCAATTTTGATGAATTTGTTTTAGTATATTATATAATCTTCTAGCTGGTGCCCGCGACTTCGTCTGCACGACAAAAGGCAGTTTATGTCTTTCTCCCAGGTCCAATCTATCTCCATAGCAAATTTCATCCAAATTCATTATATTAAATGGAAAAAGAATACGGTCGCGAACAGGATTCGAACCTGTGCCAGGCGCTCTGACCACTAAGCCATCTCGACTTCTGCTCACCACCGCGAATTGTTTATCCAATATTTTAACACGTCCTTTGGCGACGTCATTGCTATCTATTCAGTCCCTATACAGGTGACCGAACCGACATGACTAACTTTGCAGTTAATACAATGTCGTAAATAATGCAATTACCTTAACAATTGAAGATTTTTTTTTTGAAAAACATTAACGCATGCTTAGCGAACTCTAAAGTCATTATATTAAATGGAAAAAAAATACGGTCGCGTCAGAGCGCCTGGAGTATTTATCCGGGAGGCGCAGGTTCGAATCCTGTTCGCAACCGTATTCTTTTTCCATTTAATATAATGACTTTTGAGTTCGCTAAGCATGCGTTAATGCTTTTCAAAGATTTATCTTTAATTCATCCAAATTCTTTCAGCCGTTTTTGCGTGATTAAGTAACAAACATCCAAACGTAAAAACTTTCTATAATATTAAGTAGTATCTAAATTGGAACTTGCAGAAGGACATAGGCTGCCTTTTGTCGCAGACAAAGAAGTACCAGCTAGTCTTACATGAAAAAAAGAATACACCTGTATAGGCACTGAATAGATCGCAATGACGTCACCAAAAGACGTATTAAAATGTGGAAGAAGAATTCGCGGTGGTGAGCAGAGGTCGAGATGGCTTAGCAGTCAGAGCGCCTGGAGTATTTATCCGGGAGGCGCAGGTTCGAATACTGCTCACGACCATATTCTACTTCCACAAAAAATTATAACGTTAGAGTTTGCTATGCATGCGTTAATGCTTTTCGAAGATTTATCTGTATTAGTCTTACATGACTAGAGAGCACTTATTCAGAATAGGCGCCATTTTGTAAGGGCTGCAGCTTATGATATGAAATTGATTTATCATTATCTTGTGTCTATTACAAGCAAACTATTATACGTATCAATATTTTTATTAGGTTTCAATCAAGTCAGGCTCATATTCCGTCTAGCAAGTTTATATGGAATAATAAAGCCTGGAAATATATATAAAATACAATACCAAATTTAGTCATTATATTATTTTATAGATGATGTGTCTACAACTTGGATTACCTACGTCAAACTTTTGTGATACCCATCTCGTGGTTAGTTGTAAGTAACCACAGCAAAATTATGCGTGTAAACTCTACGTGTGTGCTACTATGTAATAAGAATTACGAATTTGTCTAGAATTATATTATGAAAGTGCCTTTGTCAGAGATACTCAATGAAGCAATGAACTTGAACCCACAAAGTAAAACTAATCTTAGTTTCTAATTCTAAGCCTTTAATAAAATGTGAGTTTCAATGAATTTTAAATACTTTTTCTAAATTGTTTAAGTTACAGAACCGGCTCTCGTTGTTACTTTGAATAGCTAAACAGAATATAATATGGTTCATTTACTTACATATACCTATTAATTCAACATGAACAAACAAGTACAAAGTTAATTTTTTTTGTCTGTAATTGAATCCTTTATTAGAATTCTACGTACTGTATTACTATTCAACCCCAACACAATTGCGAACCATCCACGTCTACATTCGATTTCAATTAATTTCAATTTACAACGCCTTATGTACGTGGCATACCCTCAATATGCTAACTCATACGGCCCTGAGTAATGACTGTAAGGAACAGCCTACATCGACAAAGGGCCCATTATGTCAAAAACAAACCCAACCTCGTAACCAATTCCCTCCATGTTTGCTGAGGGCTGCTCTCTTATAAATATGCAAATATTATCTTGCGTTTAGCCTGCTACTGCAATAATATTTATATTGAAATTGGCGCCCGCCAGCCGCCCTTGAACTCTCCGACTATTATTATACTGATCAAACAACCCTTTTACATTCGATTGGTGGTCCGCAATGGATTGACGCTGTTATCTATGTTTGACAAACCTCCAACTAATAGGATCCGTGTTGATATTTTCTCGTCTGTATACATTCTTTGAGGAGCTGTTTGAACAAGCTTTTATGCTGTATTTGTGGTCTCGGTCAATAAATTCCACGGTCTCAAGATACAGAAAAGATAAGAGCATAAATAGAAGTATTAGGACACAATACAGTGTGCTTCATGATGGTCACAACTGTTATGATTCAAACGGGTCAGTCATATGAAATATGTCTCCACAGCAAGAAAAGCCATTTCCCAACAAAATAGCTGTAAAACTTTTTTGTTTAACCCAAGCTCGGACATAACCCTCGTTTTACAAAAGGACAAGTAATAAACCTGTCCGCAAATGTCCGCGTTCTTATAAAAGATACAGCTCGCATCACGACAAAATGGCGGAGACGTTATACCCCCACCACTTTCCCTAATAAAGTAGGGGTCATAAAAAACCACTACAATCATCATAACTCGACTGGACGATGGACATTCTGACACAATACCGCTTAAAAATTAACGTTCGCTTACACAACAAAATTGTACGCAATACACACGATTTTATTGTAAATAAATTGGAAGACTGTCTGGAAATCTACCGAATTATTTTTTAAATTGAGTTTTATTTTATCTTGTAAATTGCTTGCTGTTCTTGGCACTGCTCATACGTGTAATATGTATTATATATAAGCTGTTTTCTTTTATACACGCAACTTTGAATTTTGATAAACGTATAGCTTGCTACTCAATTTTATGGATTGAGATTCTCCGAGGAAAAGTAATATGGGAAACTAGACGCAAATCAAATTTTCCGTATGAAATACAGTACATAAAACTGTATCCAGTGTGAATTAAACCTGCTTAAAAATTCAGTTCTATCCCTCGAAACCAATTTAATTAAAATAATTTTTGCGCACGCACCATAAAATGAGTTTTCTACGTACCGCCCTAATAGTAGTGACGGTCCGAGCTCCTATGTACGTGTTCAAAAATTAGTTTCGGTACGGTGTCCAAAGTGCCGTGTTTTATATTTTTAAAAGCCAGACAAGTTTTAACAGCTTATGTTGGTATTATGCTGATGTTAAATTATTTATATTTTAACTTTCATTTATGTTTATAGCTCTTTTCTGTTTTATTTGGGATGAGATGTTCCATTTTCTTTTTTCTTGTATTCACACGAGGTTTTACTAACTAAACTCGATATTCTTAAAGGTCAATCTTGAGCGTTTTTAACCCCGACCGAAAACAAGGGGTATTATAAGTTTAACGACTTCATCTGCATATCTATCTGTGGCATCGTAGCTCCCAAACGGCTGAACTGATTTTTTCTTTGTTTGATGTTTGACTTGAGAGTGTTCTTATTTAAGAGTATCTGTTCAGCCCTTTCCTTTTAAGATAATCAGCTCTCTTCTAGTTCATAAAGGGATGTGAGCAACTTCCACGGGTCTGATCGATTTGATATTTGGTAACCTGTTAATATTATATCTTGATTAAGAAGAAGACAGCTCATTTTATCGTAAATGATGTTTTTTTTTTCGGTAATATATCTAATACCTCATAGGTTGCGCGCGGCTATTGCAGCATGAGATACTGGGCTCGATTTATGGTATTTTTTTTCTGCTGGAAATTCTCAGCAGCAACCCAGGATTTGAATTTGTACCTCCCGGCAGATGGCAATCAGCTCTCGACCATAACGGAATCAATTAAATGTTGCTGTACCTTATATAACATCAATAAAATCGCAATCAAATACATTTCTTTGGCCAAAACGTATATTTTTATCGTCACAACTATTATACCAAGAGTTTTCGCAGGTTAACTTGTGACTTGAAGAACAGCGTATTGGCCTCTTATCTACCGTAAAACTTTGAGCAGTTAACTGAAGGAACTAGGTCAAAATAATACTCGTAGGAGCCGGATTAGTAGCTTGTCACTGCTAAGTACTTGAACAACTTTTAAACTCGATATATTTGGCCGTGCAATGTGCGGAAAGTAGGCGACAAGCGTAAAATGCTTATATGAACTTTTTAAGGTGGTTATGTAAGAACTAAATTATGTTTTAAAGTTATATATTATTGTGGAGATAAATAACGGCCCTTGAATTAATTCTCCAGGCGCTCTGCCAACTGGACTATCCCGACTTCTTAATGATTAGCTCCATAGTCACAGCTGTGGAGTGGCCGATGTGGTAAAGACATTTAACAAAAAATGACCAAACGTCGGCCAAGCGATATAGGTTTTCTAAAACCGATCAATAATGAGCATTTTGCGATTTTAATTGATTGTTATTAGGTACTTAAACCAATTATCAAATTTTACACAAAAACATCCCATGAATAGGTTTATTCACTACAAAACTTGGAATTATATGTTTTGTGAAGAGGTAGGTACCAGTTTTTTTTTTATGGAATAGGGGGCAACCGAGCAGACGGCTCGCCTGATGGTTAGCGATTACCGCCACCCATGGACACCCGCAACCCCAGAGGAGTCGCAAGTGCGTTGCCGGCCTTTTAAAGGATTTGGGCCTCCGGTACCCTCACTCACTAGTATAATGCCTAGATTATTATGCTCAGGAAACAGATCCACGATACAGTAGAAATCTTAGGGTTGGTTGCACCAACATAACTTTATCCGTAACCGACGTGTTAGATTATAGATTTTCTATGTAAATTCTGTCAAAATGACACAGTAAAATGTTGATTACAGTTAAATTTACGTTGGTGTAATTGAGCCTTAGTTTGGGGCAACGTTCTAGTAAAAGCAAGTATAATTTTTTTTTTTTTTTTTTTTTTCATTTGCTAATGACCGCCACATACGTCGCTAATGTGGAACACAAATTATTTCTACAGGTGCGCCACTGAGCTCTCTTTAATAGTTGTTGATTAGCTTTCGTGTCATAACTTTATTTTTTGTTTTAAATTATAAGGTGTTTAATTACATGGTTCCGTAATGAAACGAGATATTCCGTTAGCACTTTTATTGTTATATTTTTTCCTGTTATTGTGAGTTCTAGTTGCAGCAGTGATAGCCTAGTAGTATGACCGTCGGATTGGTAAGTCAAAGGTCGCAAGTTCGAATCTAAGGCATGTAACACTGACTTTTCGAGACCTGTGCCTATTAAAATTTATTATGCGTGTATATTTAATTTGCATATTATTCATCACTTACATCACTTTAAAACAGTGAAATAAAACATCGTGAGGAAACTGGAACACCTGAGTGATGTTCTCGATGGTGTGTTAAGTCGTGTCAGAGGTCTACAGGTGATTTAAATTCTGACACTAGGTTGTTCATCAACCACACGAAAAGAGGTAGAATTCTAGTCCGTATTCCCATTGTACATCGTAGAGCAATCGCAGCTGCTGAGCGTCTTGGGTGCCATTACCGGAAAGCTAAGGTTTGGAATTGTGCTGGCTTGATGGCAGATGGCTCATTACTCAACAGCATAGATGAAATTTAGGTGTATAACATTACTTACGCATCCATCTGTAATGTTACGAATCGTTTATCAATCACTGTTTTGAAGATTAATTATTTAGATTTTGTCTGGGTCTACGTGCTTCATCCTAGGTCACCCCGTTGCTTACAATAAGGCGAGTTGGACGCCAAACGTAGATGCATTTAGAAAAAAATATTAGGATAATATTTATATAAAAATGTGATGTAGAAGTATCTCCTTCAGCAGAAAAACAAATCCGCTAACTATTTTTATGGCCATTTAGGCACATATATTTGGTATTCCAATTTTATAACAAAGTACCAAGTGACTTACTTTATTATTAAATTTAATTATTATGTAAGTCCGAGTATCTTCATCCGCTGTAAAAATCTAAACTAACTAAAATAAATAAATGTTTTAGTTTTCGCAACATTATTGTATTATCTTATGGGAGCGTTCACATAAGTAATTTGATTAATTTTTTACCATCAATTTCGATTGACACATATCATAACATAACTAGCCGATAACTGTCCCACCGCAGGGCAAGGGCCTCACCTCGAAATCAAAATTTCTTTATTCAATTTAGGCAAAAAATTTGCGTCAAACATTAAGACAGCCTCCAAAAAAGCCTTTACCGCTGCCTAGTGTTTTAGCTGGGAAGAAGAAGCGACGCAAAAAACCAGCAACACGTCTGTCTGTACCATAATCTCATAAAGAGAAGGCACGAGCATTGATCACCACGCTAGCTCACCACGTGTTAGCGATTTCATACTTAAGTCCAGGTTTCATCACGATATTTTCCTTCACCATATGTCTGTGATATCTTAGATTAACTAAAAAAGTACATTTGACGTGGAAGAAGTCACATTGGTACATGCCACATTGGAACCCACAACCTGTGGCTCAGGAATCTCGCTCGTAACCACTCCGGCCACCACGACACGTGCAGTACTGTAATGAAATATATCTCAAATACCTATTTAACAATGAAATACTGAACACGGTAATATTCTTACCAATGTACTAAATTCAGATCACTAATCTACGAGAACAGTAAACTATTCTAACCCCAGTTAAAGCTAAATGTGCTTACTTCGGAGTGAATTCATCACATCAATTCAACTAATTCGAGCTGCCGATCGACTAAGAACTCAACTTCACAAGTCCGATTATTGTCTTAATAACTGATCACTTTATAATCACGCTTGTGTTCCTTATAGGGTCGGCAGAGTAGAAGGTAGTGTAAAATATTATACTCAAAAGCAATGTATTCGAGACCAACACAGGGTTAAAAGATTCTCACATCACATAAATGATAATATTATTTAATACTAGCTGTGACCCGCAAGCATTACAAAAACTGGATAAGGCCACCCTTATCACCTAGGGGTATAAAAAATAGCCTACGACCAACACTCCGACCTAGCATATATACTCAAAAAAAATCATAAAAATCGATCTAGCCGTTTCAGAGGAGTTCGATAACAACAAACACTGTGACACGAGATTTTTATATATTAGATACATTATAACCATTCTTTCCACAAACATGTATAACTTTACCTCACTACGCATGCGTTAATGCGTTTGAAAGATTTATCTGCATTTCTTAAGATAACGGCATCTATACGACATTCTATTATCTGCAAAGCTAGTCGTGTCGGAGATAGTGATGACGTTACCAAAAGACGTATCAAAACTTCTTTTGGTAACGTCATCAACGTTCTTCGCGCTTTCGAAGTTGGTTCCATATTAAAAGCTGTTCGCATACATAGTACAATGACCCCCTAAAGTATGACTACTGACTTCTTTTACAAGCTCTATACTTCTTTTACACGCTGTATACTACTTTTACACGCTTTATACTACTTTTACACGCTTTATACTACTTTTACACGCTGTATACTTCTTTTACACGCTGTATACTACTTTTACACTCTGTATACTTCTTATACACGCTGTATATGCTGTCCTCAAGCAAACTTTGCCTGAGCCAAGTAATATTCAATTACTTGGCTCCACCTTGATTGGAATATCGGCTAGCTTTGAAGTGCCATGCCAGCCATGGTATCTGCTGTGGCTTATTTATGTGGCTGTCATAAAACTAGAACCACGAACGCAAAACTTCTTACGCTTACTTTCGTATACTTTCTTTCAGAAACCCGATAGCTTATTTTTATATTATGTGTGAACAATTCATCATCACTTAAAACCACAAGGTCCCACTGTAACCTTTACCGGGGTCCCAGGGTCAGAGCTACATTCACCTGAACACCAATAATACGGTCACCGGAGCCAATGACGTCATAGAAACACCACTTAATATACAAAATACATATTGTCGTTAATACATAACTACACACGTGTGGTAAACAGAGGCGTTTGCCACAACTGTTACCTAACTACATAATTAATGAGCTAATTAATTAAAGTACGGAAATGTTTAGATTCTAGAAATTATTAGTTTGTGATTACTTGACAGAGAATTAACCTAAATGGCATTTGCCATATAATGAGACTATAATTACATACATAGGTATAGTCGACCACACAATTGCTTTACCATCCTAATGCTGAATTTCGTTTGCGCATCATAATATGACAAGGTTTATTTTCGCTTACAAGATCAAAGTGTCAGTCAGATACTGTCAACCTTATTGACATTTTAATTTACTGGAAGTTTTTGTCAAATATGGTAAAGCAATAACGTGGTCGACTATACATAATGTCACTTCATAACTGTCACATTGCAGGGCAAGGACAAGATCAGAATGCTCATACCAAGAAAACATGAGCATTGTGATTACCACGCTAGCCTAGCTCACTTCGGGTTGGTGACTTCAGGCTTTTCCTCACGATGTTTTACTTCACCGTATGTCTGTGATAACATAACCTAGCATCACGCCTGTACTGCCTAAGGGGGCAAGCAGAGGTGTACGCACAATTTATACATTCACATTCCACAAATGTTGTTGTTGTTATGTCCCATGATGTAATAGGTGGAGAGCCTATTGCCATCAATCGGCACAATTCTAAACTTCGGGCTGCTATTGAGAATATCCTTATATGCTCGGTAATAACCCATAACGTCTCAGAATATTGAGGCAGTTTCTGACGTCTGTTATGTCTTAGATTAATATAACATAGAAATAATCACATTCGTATGTGCCAGGTTTAAACTCATAGCCTGTTTACGTATACTTTACGTACTCTCCGCTCACACAGCCAACTTCCTAACCCCGGGTTGCTACTGAGAAGTTCCTAACAAAAAAATCCAATAACACTTTACCAGACCCGGGAACCGAACCCAGGGCCGCACGCTAACAGCTGCGCTTGCAGCCATTAGAACAATGAGGCAGTCAATGCAACGTGATCACTTTCCAACATTACCATTACGTTTCCAGGTTCACAAAAATCACACAGCTGATTAATTACCTATTTCATATATTTTAATTAATATTATTATATTTTTTTAATTACTTCAGGTATCGTATGTGTTAACGGTAGAATTCCAGTACCTTTTAACAGGAAGCCTTTCACAGAATTCATTACAGATATTTCGTTACAAAATTCAAACAACATTTTAGAAAAAAAAGAAAACATTTTTAATTTTAAGGATATCAAAGCGAACATTTACACAGTACTTGAGAAAGCGATTTAAATTGATATCAAGAGATCAACACACAAACTTCACGCTACTTAACTTCGTTACAGCGGGGTGGGTAGCACCCCTCTTGAGAGCACTCTCAACGAAATATACATTGATGCAATCTTTAATTGCAATAAACTTCCTTAAAAGTAAAGGGTTGTCTAATTTACAAAGTGTAAACATTAATAGGCTATTTTTTTATTATTATTACCTACTGAACCAACTTTAAGTGCGCTAATTTTGAAACGAAGTATATGAAAGACTAGTTTCTGCCCGCGGCTTCATCTGCGTGGACTTCAGAATTGGGTCCACCCGGGATAAAAGTGGGTATCCTATGTATTAATACAGGTTATAAGCTATCTGTGTGCGAAATTTCATCCAAATCCGTTCAGTAGTTATTGTGTGAAAGAGTAACAAACATCCATCCATCCATCAATCCTCACAAACTTTCGCAATTATAATAATATAAGTAAGAATTATTAACAGTGATAGCCTAGTGGTATGACCGTTTGTTCCTGACACAATATCGCGGACGCGGAAACCGTTGTTGGTTGACGACATTTTAAAAGCTGGGGGAACTATCTGAAAGAAGCGTTTATTTATCTAAGACTATAAATTTTTCGTCAATATTTTGTCTACTACTACTCAATTTCACAAACAGGGGAGTTACTCTTAAAGTTAATACCAATTCCAACATTAAATCGGAGCCATAAAACAATTTTTAATATTAAAATAAATTTACCTACATCGGAGTTATCTTAATTTTAAAGCATATCTGTTTATTAGTATCCCTATTAGTATCCAGATTCTTTAACTATTTTTAAGACATTTTTGCATTTAAACGTATGAACTGACATATTTCCAGTGTCAATCGAGCAGTTTTTATTTTCAAGAGCCTACTGCTCTTTTTTGTGTAAATAACGTTATGTCAACAAACACACAGCGTTAGCAGGTAAGCCAACGTTCCATACATTCGGTCATTATCATTTATTTGTTCGACAGAAACTAATTAAAACGGTTACAGACAATTAGATACGTTGCAATATTGGCTGAAGCGTGCCACACTACATGGTACAGAAATATTACGTTCGACAACTAAATGGAGATAGATTTCCAACATAACATACATAGTATCACGCCTGTAATCCCCGACGGAGTAAGCAGAGGTGTAAACTTTTATATACCCACATTTCACCAATGCTGTTATTAAGTTCCATGTAGTGTAGGTATTACACCAGGTTCCATGTGGTGTAGCCTATTGCCATCTACCGGGCACATTTCCAAACTACAGGCTGCTGTTGAGAATTTTCTAATAGAAAAACCTAATAACGCTTTGGCCGACCCAGGAATCGAATTCAGGACCTCATGCTATGCAGTCGCGCTTGGGACCACTACACCATCAACTCAACGACATAGAGGATATGTTTCCACACGTTTGGAATTCTGTTTGTATTGTGTATGTGTCGTCTCTACAAGAGAAACAGTAATAGCCTAGTGATATGACCGTAGGGCGGACAAGTCAAAGTTCGAAGCTATGTGCGTATTATAACTTCGCAAATCACTTGCCTAAAACGGTGAAGAAAAACATCGTGAGGAAACCAGCAGCACACCTGAGAGATGTTCTCACTTGTGACACTACATTGTTCATCAACCATACGATAAGAAGAAGAAGAATAAAGGGTTACGTGTAAAACAGTAATAACCTCGCAGAAGAATGTTATTAACATCATAAACAAGAACTTTTGTGCGATTAATTTTAATAATTCATCACATACATACACGATTTTCACCCTTCTCCAATGGGGGTAGGCAGAAACTACAGAACACCACCTGCTACAATCCTTACCTATGCGTTTTGCTTCGTCCACGTTCATACATCTTGTCATACATGCGCGGTGGTTACGAGTACTACGCACCTTACCTTTTTGGAAGATATCACTAATAAGGTCAGTGTATATCCATCTAGGGCGTCCCCTTCCGGCATTTCCACTTACACCTGCCTTATAATCTTCATTCATTCATTCTCTCAACATGACCACACCATTTAAGCATACTCTTTAAAGATTTCGTCTCTAAGTCTTCTTTTAAACCACAACGTTGTCTTATCACATCATTCTTCGATCTATCGTTCAAACTTACACCACACAAACTATGTGCATAATTTATCTAAAACTTTCATATACCATAAAATATAAATTTTCAGCAGTATGATAATGTTGTAACAAATCAACCTATCGTAGTTCGCTGCTGGACCTTTCCTAAATTGCGTTGCAACACTAAGGTCCTTATTCACAGCATCCATACAAAGTCAGAACTTTATGTCATTGCGGTGTTCATAAGCCGAGTATCAAAGGCTGGTTATTACTTCACAAAATTTTGCCTGGAAATGTAATTCTACCGGGTTATTTGTAAAACACTAATAACAATCTCGCAGGATTATATAATTAACATTTTAAACAACAACTTTTGTTCTGTGACTTTAAATAATTTATTAGTTGTTAGTTTCATACAAAATTCCGCACCCCCGCAGCTGCATTTAGTTATATTATTATAGCATTTTTTAGCTAACTGGAGTCTTTTGCTACCGCGTAGAGTATTAAAAATTTAGAGCTGTCGCTACGAAAGTAAACATTTATAAATAAAAAAACTAAAATACTATTGTATAACGCGCATAACTTCCGAACGAAGCAAAGAGCAAGGAAGGTTTGTACAATAGAAAATTTTACAAAAAAACATACATTTTTTGTTTTTAAATCTCATATTATGAAAAGTGAGTGAGTGAATGAGACAGAATCTGTGAGTGAATTTTCTCAATTTTTTTTTTATATATTTTTTTTTTTTTTATTTTATTTTTTCAAAATAGTACAAAATGTGCTACATTTACATTACACCATATTGACAAAATATTGATGGTGGATACAAATTTCTTTTATAAATTAATTATCACTTGAATTAGATTGTAAAGGAAAGCATCGTGCGGAAATTGACACTCCTCATAGATGTTCTTGATGGTATATGTTGACTAGTTATTAAAATGAAACCTTACTTTTGTACACCTAGACGTAGGGTCACGAAGAACCTAAAATATTATATCACCACAAAACTAGTTCAAAATATATACCGTACAAAATAATAAATCATGTTTCCTACCGCGAAAAAAGAAACCCTACGCGGTATGCTACGAGCGTAGCACTTCACGTAGCCGCGAACGACTGAAATTTCGTAGCGACGAATATTTTTTGTAAGTTTGTTGTATAGTCAGAAACGTTAGACATACTTAGGAGTTTTACAGACGGACTGTAAGTTAAGTAAAATGTAGTGCAACCACAGTTAAATACTTTGTATCGTTTGCGGTCCAAATACAGTCTCCTTAACGCTTTAATAAGGTTGTCCATTAAAATTTAAAAAAAAACTTTTTTTTAACTACGTTTTCGTAATATTTTTACAAATTTCTATCAAACTAGTACTTCTGTTCCTTTTATTTCTTTTAAGAAAATAAGTTATTTAAACATTATTTTCTATTTACCTTTCATGCTGTGAGGGCTGAGTGGTTTCGGGCCCATATAGACACAAACATGTGACTTCAAATCTGGCACGTAATGATGTGACTTATTTAATGTCATATGTGCTTTCTTAGTTAATCTAAGATATCACCGACATACGGTAAAGGAAAACATGGTGAGGAAACCTGGACTTCATGGTCTGAAATAGCCTACCCGCAGTGAGCTATCGTGGTGGTCAATTATCTGTATGAGAAGAGGCCCTTGCCCTGCAGTGTGAAGGTTACAGGCTGGTTACATTATAATTTCAAAAGAGTTTTAACTGTAGAACACCCTTTATTTCGAAAATTACGTATAATTATAAAGTGGCAAAGTTTTTTTGTTTATTCGTTTAAACGCACTAATCTCGGGAACTACTAGTCGGATTTGAAAAATTCTTTATGTTTATGAGAGCCAGATTCATGAAGAATAGTATAGGTTATCTAACATTAGGGTACACTTCTCAGCTAGCCTTAAATATTGATATTTGTTAAGTCAGAAGAAAAAGCGTTGCCGAACTGCTTTATCCGCGTGCGCTGGCGTAATAGTTAGTTCTACAAAAATATTGGTCCTTAATACATTTAAAAAAGATCCGCGATTCGATATGCCTATCTCTTATACATAAGACACAATAAAGTATTGGAGCCAAAAAAATATTGTAACTTAAAAAGTGATCTATGAGCATATATGCTCATAAACCACTTTTTAAATTTCAATAATTTTAATAGGTATATACAATAATTTTAATTTTATTAGATATGGCAAATTAATTAATAATCCTTACAAATGAAAGTTACTTCATCATCAAGACAATTTTATGAAGAATAAACTTTACCCTTTATAGCATCTTATTTAGACGCATAGTTTAAGAGATAATTTAAAATGAAAATAATTCAGCACTCGACTCAAGGCTCGCGACCGAACAGTGTGACTCGGCCACCCACTAGAACCGAGCAGTGCCGAGAGGAAACGAATTGTTAATTATTTTCTATTTGTTGGTTAGTAGTAAGTAGGAGTATAACACGTGGCTAAAACCGCGGGGCACAGCTAGTGTACTTATACTGTATAATACATCTTCTGATTTTCAAACCCTAACATTAATCACCTCTACAATAACTTTAACTTACCAGTTTTATGCTCAACCATCCATAATTAATAAACGTTTGGATATAACCGAATCTTTTAGTCCCTCAGTCTAGACTAGTGCATGCAACCGGCGTGGTTGGTTTACGTTACTGCTTCGACCGCAAGCGCCGCGCTTGTTAAATATGGAATCGTTTAATATTAAGCAGAATTTTGGTATTGTAGGGTATTTACCTAAAGGTAAATAGCAACTGCCTCATTGGTTTAGTGGTGGGACCACCACATGAACGCGACTGCATGAAGTCTTGAGTTCGATCCCTAGATCGAGCAAAATGTATTTGGATTTTTTTATTAGGAAATTCTTAGTAGCAGCCCGGAGTTTGGAATTGTGCCCGGTATATGGCATAGGCTCACCACTTCTTACAATAACAGCATTGGTGAAATATGGGTGTACAACTGTGTACACCTCTGCCTACCCCTTCGGGGAACATAGGCGTGATGCTATGATTGCTAATAGATATCACCAGGCGTCTCCATAAAATGAAGAAAGGGAACTTGAAATTTAATTGACAAGCAACATTGTATATATACTTGGAAACAAACGATCTGCCTAGCATTTTCACTTGTTTTGGAAACAACCAACGGAAAAAAATATGTCGTAAAACAACAGACTCGTAATCAGTGACGTCAGAGTCAATGGAATTATTTGCTACTACCAACTAAATTGGACGTCCCTAAACTATGCATTATAACTCCAACAAAAAGGCAATAACTTTAATTTATGTTCCGTGTAATCTGGATAAGCCGTCAATTTTGTAATAACGCACATTTCCACGGTAATTACCACAAAACGTGGCATATGGCCCGGATTTTGTAGGTTTTTACCGTCATTATTATAAAACCACGTGATTCTATGTGGGTAGATACATTGTTTCGACAAAATACAAGAATGAATGCTTTTCGGGCACAGGTTCATGACGCGGACCTTTCTATTAAAATTCTGCAAATAACAAAGGGACGAGAGGTGTTACAGCCCCTGTCTGTTTACCTGTCCCGTGTTTAAAAAGGAATGTAATACAACCCCAGTTATTTTCATTATTCACATTTACATCACTGTTTCGGGTTTATGTCGCACGCTGCGAAATCTCAAAATATTTTTTTCATGTAGTTCAAACGTATGTGGCAAAGTATTTGGCATTTTGTTCACAAACGATGTTGCCATGAGCATTTTAAGAATTTCCTTCTTGTTACTAGTGACTGGTTACGACAGACACACAAAGCGTTTCAAATTCTCCGTACGAAACACCGTTTATTGTGCAAGTTGCATGTTTTCCCCAAACTAACTGCACCGAAACCATAATAACAGGCTAAACCAAACAACAGTTTCAGTGACCGACGCCCCAACAGGTGAAAACTCGTAAAACTAACTGGGTGAGTTGCGACGGACGCTCGTGGAGCACCGTTTAGAGAAACAATGGCACAACTGAGTTCCGGGACGTCCCCGCTGCTGTCTCCCCGCCTGCAACCAACGCGACTGCACACAGCTCAACTTTAATAACAATGGATTTAAATTGTTCATTTAACGATGTCACTGCAAACTGACGTAAGTAATTAAGACTAATAAATCTAGCGTAGCAAAAATATTAGTCTATTTTAATTTTTATATATTGCTTACATTGAAATAAGATTTGACAGAGCTTCATAAATCACTAATAATCTAATCCTAAATCATGATGATAATAAAGATAGCAAATAATGCAGTCAGAAGCACTTTTCTTTTATTAGTTAGAAACATAATAACTTAGTCTGCAATAAACAAAAAAATGTTGATCCATTTTGTAAAAGACAAAAGACATTTCCATTTGAATTACTCCACAAATCCATTTACGACGTCCCAGACTTCAAACTTAGCAAAAATTGCACTTTATAGAACAAATAAAAAGCCACAAAGATTCTCTGATAGCGACAAAGTTCAGCTTTTATATCAAATGCGACCAAGAGAATAACCATTAAGCATTTCCTTGCGATCTGCGTGCAATAAATGAATGAAAAACTCTGTTCCAACTTCGGAGATACAATTGATAACTTGCCCGAAGCTAAACTTTTTGCCTCCCAGTCCATTATTGACGTCTTAGATCGAAGGGAGCGAATGCTCAGCGATATTTTTAACCTTTCATTCTCTACGGATATTTTCGCCTTTCCCAGCTAATTTAATGGGTTTTTAATTACTAACCGTGGAACTTTGGTCCGATTTTATTCCTTCTTTCCTCATTCAAGGCACCTAAAACATGTTTTTCAACAATTAGCTTCCCCAAAGGTACTTTCAAGTAGATTTACAATATTTATTGTTTTTGCTGTCTTCGAATACAAAATTGACCACTGACATCATTTATCAATATCCTTTTAAAACTGAAGAGTTTCAATTAAAAACTAGACTAGTTCCCGGTCTGCTGGTCAACTTTTATTAGTTCGTAGAGTAGAAAAAGTAATCAAGTCTGCGATATATCGTCTCGCGCACCTAACTCCCGAGATAACTCTTAATTGTTTGATGCGACGCCTCGCCGAGACGTGGGGAAGCCGTCTCGTTACCTTTTAACTTGTTTGCGAACAAATTTCAAGTTTTTACAAAATTTGCAGATAATTTGAGCAATAAAATAGATACTCAGTAAGGCAATGTTCAAGAACTCTTCGACGCTTTCTGTTTATTTCATGCATATGTACTTATTATAGGTCCTTATTTATTAGATTATTTCCTAAGGTAATTACCTAAAAAATTTATAAGGAGCTTAAACGAAAGCCATAATTTAAATTTCTACAAAAAAAAATTTTACCTGCTGTTTGCCGTTCTAGGAGCAGTTTTCGTCTTGCTAGTACTACGGTAATTACAAGTAATTGGTCAAATTCATTTAATTCTTGGCTTAAGTGAATGTATTTGACTTATACATTACTCCTTTCAAAACAAATTACCTAATAAATTAAGACCTTATATATTACTTTCAGTGATATCGATTCAATACACTTGGACAGGATTGAAAGCAGAATAAACTGGAATAAAAATCCACCAGAAGTAGCTATTTATATCCTCCTTAGGTCAATAAGTAACAATGCTTTTTTCAGACAACAATACGCAAGGTAAACAGAATAAGCAATTAAGGTAACAAAAGACGGGGACAGGAGAATATCTACTCAAAAAAGCTTTATGAATGAAAACAAACAAAAAACGTGGATGTACGAAAATGGGTCATCGAGTGAAATACTCCGCTCAGCCAGTATATGAAGACCTTCGAGTTTTCACTGAGTTGAGCGTCGAGAAGAGGTTAAAAATGGAGTATGGGGATCTAAGGTGGTTGGTAGTACTTCAAAGGTTGGTGGAATGGAACGCACACGACACGATTCGCACGACCAACCAGTACCGACGTTCCAATCGCGACAATTGTTTTCTTTGTGAACGACGTTGACGGACCGACAGTGTTTTAACTAGAAAATTCTCCCAATGTTGGTTTTCGTGCGCTGAAAATGTTTTTAATGCCACCGATACTCAGATTGCATGAATCGCCATATTGTCGGTTACTTTGACATGTATAGTCGACCACGAAATTGCTTTACCATATTTGACAAAAACTTCCAGTAAATAGCAATAAGGTTGACATTATCTGACTTAAACTTTGATCTTGTAAGCGAAAGTAGACCTTGTCATATTATGATGCGCAAACGAAATTCAACATTAGAGTGGTAAAGCAATTGTATGGTCGACTATACATAATATAATTACACGGAAAGCATACTATCCAGTATACATTGCAGGCTTAGTAGGCGAAACAGACAAACATGTCAAGAATTCTGACATCAATAAGATCAAAAATAAATGATAGTGTACCTAAACATGATTACTCCTACATACATACAACCACGCCCGTTTCCCACTGGGGTAGGCAGAGACTATCGATTTCCACTTGCTAAGATTCTGGCACGCCTCTTTCGCTTCATCGATGTCAATTTGACATAGATGAAGCGAAAGAGGCGTTGGCTTCATCTATGTGATTTTGACGTCGCGGTTGGCGCAGTGGTCGAGAGACTGGCTGCTGCGTCGCGTGTCGCAGGTTCGATTCCTGCACGGAGCAAATATTTGTATGATCTACAGATAATTGTTCCGGGCCTGGGTGTGTGTGCGTGTGAGATTATATGTCTGGAAACGCACCCACGATACAGGAAGAAATTCCTCGTGAGGGGCAACGTTTTTTTTTAAAAAACCCTCAATATTGTGGAAGTCGTTAGATATTGTATTTATTTGCATCCATTATAAAAATAAGTAACTTTGGAATTATCTAACTACATAAAATAAGTTAACATTACGATATGCTGAAGTGATTTTCTTCACAATATGGATTGATGATGGAATATTGTTCGTATAGTATCTGTGAACATTATCTAAACTTTCACGGTATGGTTGTAGGTGTGTCACGGCTTCGATTCCCGTATGGATTCATTATTTTTGCATGATCTAATTATATGCCAAATATGATGTGACCCGAAAAAAACTGGGGCACCTTTTTCTAGCTATCATCATATCCTTATTAGTTATTGCAACATTCTCTCACTATGTCAAGAATTCCAAGCTTTTTAGCACATCATTCAATATTAAGTGCATGTAAAGCCTACAGAAATAATCATTATTTCTAAAGAGATAATAAACAGAATAAACCTTCTTACCTATTGTAAAGTATACGTGAATTAACGTTTTCTTAATCTTTAACCTTAGTACAGTACAAGCTAGATGTGATGTACAGAAATACTAACGGTTCTATTATAATCAGCTTTATATAATTTCAGTGATACCTGTGCATGTATGTCCTATACTTTTAATAAATACATATAATATGTTTGGAGTAACAGAATCTTTTTAGCAGTTTAAAACAACCATTGTATGAACTGCGACTGCTAAGCAGGACGTCTCGGGTTCGATTCTCAGGTCGGGCAAAGTTTTATTGAGTTTTTTTGTTAGGAAATTTCAGTAGCAGCCCGGAATTGGGAATAGTTCCCGGTTGATGGCAATAGGCTCACCACCTACTAGATGGGACTTAATAACAGCATTGGTGACATGTTGGTGTACAACTGTGTACACCTCTGCCTACCTATAAATTTAGGCAGGTTGTTTTCCACACTTAAGAACAGGTAGACGACAACCTTTGGTAATGACAAGTATAACACTTTACCTAATTAAATTTCATTAATGTCGAAGAGCCTGTGGCGTTATATAATTTATTTATTTATTCTAAATATACATATTAAATACATAATCTGTATTCTTGCGAAAGTATCTTCAAATGGTAATTGATAACAATAATATCATATAATATCTATTGTGTTGGGTAATAACCCATTCGCTGAGACGACTATTGCCACAATTAGTGCTGATTCATGTTTCCAGATATCGACCACCTCGTGTGCTAAGTCAAAATATTTCATTTCTTTATGTTTCTCGACGATTAATTTGACTGATTGACTGATCGATTAATTTGATGACTGCCTCGTTGGTCTAGTGGTTAGTAGCCCTGACTGCTATGCCGGAGGTCGTGGGTTCGATTCCCACCCAGGACAAATGTTTGTGTGATGAGCACAATCATTTGTTCTGTGTCTGGGTGTAATTTTATCTATAATATGTATGCATTTAGAAATATATAAGTATGTTTATCAGTTGTCTAGTACTCATAACACAAGCTCTGCTTAGCTTGAGACTAGACGGCGTTGTGTGGTAGTTGTGGAATATTATTATTATTTTATTATTTAATATCGTCCAATTCTATCTAAATTCTGAATTTCGTTTACTACTACAATCTATACTACTTTCCAACATGGATGAAGTAATACCTCAAAAATATTCTAATTCTATGAGTAATACAATTATTTATTAAAATTAAAGCAATGATTTCAAAAGAAAGGATACGCCCATCTAAACATTTTACAGAAACCTTCTTCATACAAGCAAAAGTAGCGCCATCTGTCATAACTCATGCAAACTACGTGAGCCGTAGGTTTCATAGCTCTAAGACTAAACCTTGTACGTGCGTACATGAATTTTTTATCACATTTTAATAATGGTCAATATTTTTATACACACATCAGTCATAAACTGAACTGAGTTTTTACCCGACTGCGCTAGAAGGAGGGTTATCATTTTTTCGGGTGTATGTATGTATATTTCTTTAGCACGCTTTATAGCCTAAACGGGTTGATGAATGTTAGCTTGAGATGGGTCGTTAGATTATATTAGTTTCTTAAACTATAATTTATTGCGATAATAATACATGGCACATAAAAACGTATGTAAAACAAATTAATATCAATCAGCTTTATTTGAAATTGTAAACAATATTGTTATAATAATTAAGTATTAACATATTAGGTACTTACTAAAATTACTAACACTAAGTTCTTAAGACAAAAATAAAACAAATAAAAAATGACGTTCTTTCAACGTTACTTCGCGCGCGGCCGGCCACACAATGGCCGCCATTACGGACTTCCATAGTAAAATAATTATATCTTTAAAATGTGATAATTTAATAATTTAATTGGAACAGAAGTAATCTAGGGTTATTTATCGATGATACGATATCCCATGTTCCTTTTTAATCTTTGTATCGTAATTTTTGCAGCCTTTTACCACGCAACTAGGCATATTTATGACAAACAAACGCTCGTTCTCTCCTGCGAGCGGTCCACTGTCGACTGAGTTGGCGTTGGCCCTAAAATGTCATTTTAGGGCCAACGCGTTGGTGCCATTTAGTTTCGCGGTCGGCCGGGTCCTTACGCTAGTAATATATATGTCAATGAATTAAAGGGTCATTCTTCAAGTTGGATCCTTTGCGTCATTTTCCTCGCTTTAATATTTTTATGGAACATACTTCGAAGTAATTTTTTTTTTTATTAATACAAGCTGAATCTATGTCCAGAACTTATATTAATGAAAATTATAACATTTTGAAGTTATTTTCATGAAAATATTAAAGCGAGGAAAATGTCGTAAGGAATTCAAATTAAAGAATGACCTAAAGCTTCCCAATGACACTAAAACATCGACTCTGACAGGTAAATTTCAACATTTTAATTTTACATGGTAACACCTATTGGCATTCGGATACACGTAACTGGTCTATGTATTATAAAACAACAC
Source organism: Xylocampa areola (assembly GCA_935421205.1). Taxonomy (NCBI): domain Eukaryota; kingdom Metazoa; phylum Arthropoda; class Insecta; order Lepidoptera; family Noctuidae; genus Xylocampa; species Xylocampa areola. Next base: position 10,855,212 of record OW285218.1, on the reverse strand, counting down.
ATCGTACTGGCGATATAAAAATAATCTATGGATTTAGCGATGTTTGAAACAACGTTCTTGTGTCACCAAAAATTCATCGGTTTTGACAAAAATGACAGCATGTATAATATAAAAAAAATTCATGTGAAAAATAAAATGAGGCAAAATTCAATATAATGTGACTTTTACTAAACTTCAATTTTATATATAAGTAACATTACTGTGATATGCCGGGACCTGATGTGAGAACCAATGAAAATGTCCTCGGCGAGATGTCGACAGAGCCCACAGCGACTGTGCATAGTGGTGTAGAAGCTAAAGCTGAAAGAAAACTAACTGTACTTGAATCACATGGCTATGTACTTGGTCGTACCATAGGGTCTGGTTCATATGCCACGGTCAAGGTATAATATTTTTGGAAAATATCATTATTTACGTAACGAAAAACGGAGCTAGATAAACCGTTTGAAGGGACTTGCGAAGTCTCTCCAGCAAGCCGTTCAGTGTTTTTATTTTATTATTATTCAAAGATAAATACTTCTATACTAACCTACCTACTGGTAACCTGACTTTGTATTATTCCTATGTTATAATCTTGGCTTGGCTTGACTTGGCCACAATAATCTCTCGTGATTCTTGGGTTTGCATGGCTTGCCGGCTTATTAAAACAGTTTTACTAAGCAATCTACACAAAATTAAATTTAACAGTTTCAGATTTTTTTATTTATCAGCGCAATCCTAACGTTTTTATGCATAGCAAATCTTATTTCCAATGTACAATTGAAAGATTAAAAAAAATGAATACTATGCAATGTATATTACTATAGGTGACTGTTCGCAAAGGTGGAACGCGGTCGCCATTGCCTTATATGCGCATGGTACTCATAACCGTTCACAATAAATTACTATTTTTCAAGGAAACATTGAAAAATAATGGACAAGAACGAAGCTTGAACCCGCAACCCTTAACATTCCGTCTCATCATCTCATCAGTCTTCCAACGGTGCTACCATGTCATTGTTCGATAGTATTAAATTTCAAATTTCCTTGTATTCGTCGTAACGAGACGCCTGGCGATATTTATTGAGCAATCATTTACAGATCTAAAAAACACAGCGTTACCATTTTGCAGTTGTAAGGCGCCGAACAACGTTTCAATCCTTTACATCATAATAATTATATTTTCACAATTATCAACAATCCGCCGTAAACCGAAACGCCTTTTACATATAAAAGGCGGTTTCCTTTCCTCGACCGGAAACCATACTTACAAACTTAGGTATACTTATTTTTATTATTTTTGTTCTATTATAGGTTGCAACCAGCGACAGACACAACTGCCAAGTGGCAATCAAAATAATAAGCAAGTTTCAAGCGCCAGGCGATTATTTGAAAAAGTTTCTGCCAAGAGAAATAGAAGTTGTAAAAGGTCTCAAACATGAGAACTTGATACGATTTCTTCAAGCGATAGAAACTACTCACAGGTAAAATAGAGAACCCACAAACCAGTTGCTATTGTTGTCATAGAAAGCCAGTGTATTTTCCAAAAGGTTTGTCAGATGATATAAATTGTAATCCACTCGCAGCGTAGACAGAAACTCAAACATGAGGTTCAGATTTCTAACCTTAAGTAATTTCGCCATAAATTGGATATTCTTAGTAAGTAATAAGCTTTCTCTTACCAAGTAACGCCACTAATGATCAGGTGGGCCGCCGATTTGTTTGCCACTCTATACCATAAAAAAGTTCACTGTTATACAAGCTATCACTGCTACACATAATACTTTATATTATAGCAGTGATAGCCTAGTGGTATGAACGTTGGATGAGCAGTTAAAGGTCGCAAGTTCTAATACAATGCACGCACCACTGTCTTTTCGAGTTATGTGCGTATTAAAAATTTATTATCACTTGCTTAAAAAGGTGAAAGAAAACATCATTAGGAAACCAGCCCATCTGAGAAATGTTCTCGATGGTGCATAAAGCCATTTCAAGGGCCTATGGGCGGTTTAAACTGTGATACTAGGTTGTTCATTAACCATACGATAAAAAGAAGAGAAACCATAAAAAAGTTACTGATCGAAAATAGAGAACACATAACTTTTCGGTGTTAAAGGGTTCTTTCGATACATTAGACACTTTTAGAACAAGCGTAGTTTACTTTTGAATACAATTTTCCCCTCACGATATTCTGATAATTTTCAGGGTGTATATTGTTATGGAATATGCCGAAAACGGCAGCCTCCTAGACATTATACGCAAAGACCAACATATAGATGAGGTTCGAGGCCGTCGCTGGTTCCGCCAACTTGTTGAAGCAGTTGATTACTGTCATGAGCGAGGAGTTGTTCATAGGTAAATAAACAAACCTCACCTAAATATTTTGCAAAATTTTCTACATGCCTCTATAAGTAAAAATATAAAAAATTGCATGCCACATTAGGAACAATGTCCAAGCTACCGGTGGTTAGAGCTGCAGAGTATAGAAAAAGGAAATTCTTCACACTGCATGTCGTCTTCTCGAGCAGTATCAATTATTATTATTATCAGCATATAGCACCCCACTGCACGGCTAAGCATTGCCGTCTCTCTTTCCATCTGTCCTTATCTACTGCCATTTGTATCCAATCCTTCGGCGCACAGATACTGACACAGAAACATCCCAAGAAACGCAAACATCAGGTTTCGTTACAAGCGTTTTTCCGACTCGACTAAGTTACTCTACCTTCCATATCGCCTTCTATACTATACATCTGTGTCCAGTACTACTGCAAAATTATCTACGTAGATGAATGAAATAGGCCATTGGCCATAGTCAGTCAGAGATCTATAAATGTAGAGCTGAGGCATTGAATCGCGATAGATAGGCAGAAATTCAAAAAAAGGATGTGCTAATGATCTATAATTTCAGGGACATCAAATGTGAGAACTTACTTATGGACCATGGCTTGAATATTAAACTGTCGGACTTTGGATTCGCTCGAGGTCACATGAAGCCTAAAAATGGTGTTTATGCACTAAGTGAGACTTTTTGCGGAAGTTACGCGTACGCTTCACCAGAAATTCTGAAAGGAGTTCCTTATAGACCACAGGACTCTGATATTTGGAGTATGGGAGTTGTGCTCTACGCCATAGTGTATGGAAGGCTGCCTTTCGACGATACCAACTACACGCAGTTGTTAAAGGTGCAGTTTTTTATAGTACTCACTATAGAACGTCGTCGTGTTCGGCAGTGTCCAATAATCAAGTTTTATGTCATAATTCGAATTAAATTCATACTTCTAGTATCCAAAAGCAGATACACGTAATTCGTTCGTAAGTTCCAGGGTAATCTGTAGTCTCTAAATTGGTAATGGGCAGTTAACCGGTAAGCACAAAGAGCATTTGCAGTCCTCAAGGTTTTGGGGGCTGAGTTGCCCGCGTCCGTAGGAGTGCACCTTAAAATGGAATCCCTACACGGGGCCCCTGGGCTAAAACAGGCAACACAACTCTAGCTTTGGCCACGGCTGGTTACCACCCACCGAACAAAGATATGCCGTGAAGCGACCTAGTCGTGTTTCGGGATGTAGTCCGGTGCAACTGTTGAGACGGGTCTGGGCAGCAGCATCAGCTCCCCAACTATCGTTCTCCCCAAAGCTATCTAGACTTCTTAGAGTGAATAAATGAATGAATGATTTATTCTGGATCTACGTCCTCTACTCTCGGCCATCGCCTTACCATCACGAGAGTTGGTGGCCAACCGCAAATCCATTCTTGATTAAAAAATAATTTAAAAAATGGTGAAGCCCTTATTAACATGTACCTTTTAGATTTTATTTTGCAGTAAAACATAAAGCTACAAACCTCTAAAACCATTAATGCTCTTAGCTATTAAAATTCATCCCCAGCTTCAGCTCCCAAATCATCCAACATTAAGTAAAAATCATTTTATTCTAAGTTTGGTCTCTTCATATTTTATCATTAAATGCATAACAAAAGCCTTAACAAAATATTCTCTCCAGCAAGTGCAAAACAAAGTATCTTTCCCTCGCGAGCCGAAAGTGTCAACCGACTGTCGCAAGTTGATCACAAAAATCCTAGCACCACTCAAGGTGCGCGTCAAAATACCCCAGATCCTGGCAGACACGTGGATCAATCCGAACCAACCCGCCAAGGACGAAGAGGTGGACACAACACAGGTAACTACCCCATTTAATGCTACTTTATGTGCGTCATATACAATATTAAAACACTTATCATGTCGTGGTCATAAGAAAGACCCCCTCGGTTATGTCACCACATCACAACCAGTAATTATGAGTACTCATGAGGTTGTGATGCAACCACTCATAAATTATGAGTAGGTAAATATCCACTCCTACAGACAAGTGAGTCTTTGGATATTGTTACCTCCTATTTATCTACTCGATCAATCCATAGATATTACCTATCACATCTTTGATCTAACTACTTGATCTAATTGTAGATTCAAGGATAATTTTACTTCGTAAATTCAGGTGTTTTGAAAGATATTTTTAACTCTTTGACCCTCAGGTAAATCCATGGCTATTTTTACCTCTTTGATATATGGATTTGTACATCCTCTTCGATCGACTTATATAGGTTCATCGATATTCCTATCACGTTATAGGCTTTGCACGCAGGGAAGCAGAAAAAACACAAAAAAGGCCTAATATGTTGCGGTAAAAAGCAGAAATAAACTCATTCCACATACTTCTATTTTGTTTAATTTTATGTTCTTTAAGTATTGGTTTGAACAAAGGAAAAATCATATCAGTCTTCCGAATCACGTCAGCTATATTTTGATCGGAACGGATTACCGAGTTTCTTGTCTGTGTATACCCAGGACACTCCATTCCATAGCTCTCTATCGAAACATTGCCCGTGTACCTTTACAAATCTGCTAAAGTTTTAAAGATCATACTTGAGAACCATCATTATTTAAGGATCACATGAGTTTCTTCGGATCACCCTTCATGAGATCTCTCATAGCCCAAAATTATTCCATGATTTTCAAAAACTACTGTTTTCGTAGTATTTTTTAGGTAATTTCTCTTTACAGCTACCAACAAGAGTTGTCATTATTAAAATAATGAATGTCTAATCCAAACCGTAGATCAGTTACCCGGAATATATTATTTATTTGAAACAGATTAAAACACGGGCTTGTATATCTTTGACACAAAATATTTTGGTAAACTTACACTTAAAACGTGTTTTGTGTTTTACTACGGAATCCTCAAAAGATGCTCGACCATGCTAATTAAACCAATTTAAGTTCCGAATGTATTAGGTAACTCTATTTGTTCTTGACCGCTTTTCCCCAGTGATCTTAGCCTATGTTCGTAGAATATGTTCGTACCCAAGTTTCCTTTAATTAGTATCTACTACACGGAAAGAAATTACTGTCATTATGTTAAAGAGAGCATTATAATTTTCAGGAAAACGCGCCAGTCAGCAAAGAAGAAATAAAGAGCGTGAACATTGGCACTGTAACTTTCGACAGAAAATTAGAGGAAGTGAAATAATATTGCAACAAACAAGAAGAATCCGAAGGTTTAAATAAACAAATTATGTTGTAATATTGTTTTCTTGTTGTTACATTCCACGTATTTATTGTACACTTGTTGTCTTACCCTGAACCCGATTGCAGCACCACGTAGCGGGTTCAATTGTGAATCTACACCCTCCAGTGACCCACTCAAACATACACAAAATGTGTCCAGTCGTTTAGGGGGAGTTCAGTGACAAACACAAATAGGTACAGAAGAATTATGTATATGTTAAGCATAATTAGGTTAAAAATATAAGAAAGTAAGTAATTAACATTACTAGTAATAAGCTGGCCGTTGGCAGATCATCATAAATTAAATATGAATGCATTCACATAGTACCTTAGGTTTTCGCGATCACTACACATTATAATAAAACCACTTTTAACCGGATTACTCGCGTGTATTTTTATTTATCCTGACGTTTCGAACACTTTGCAGCGTTCGTGGTCGCAGCGTGCCATCACGAACGAATAATAATACACGCGGTTAATCCAGTTAAAAGTTGTTTTATTATAATAAATACATTCAATTGAAAAGTTTTGCACTATCTTATACCACAGATACTCAATTGATATTATAATACATTCTTAATAAATCGACTGGTTAAAAAATATAATCCACTACCAGTTTCTATCAACGGTTTACAATTTTCGCTCCTAAGGTATCGTTACAGTGAAAGTTCCATCTAAATAGGTTTATTCTTCAACTGTATAGGTATTATCCTAAAAAACACTAAGATAACTAGCACTGCTCAGCCTCTTTAAGTGGAGTGTGCTATAGTGCAAACCCCATCAACATCAGTCCACTGGTTCTTAGTAAGTTATTAGCATTCAGACAGACACAAGCAGAGGGACAACCCTTCTAAAATTTGTAGGTACGGCATGCCAATTTATAATGTTGGAAAAATAAATAATAATAAAACTATAAAATAGTACCTCTACTTACAGTATAGTTATAGAAGAAAGAGAATATAGCTACATATACATCGTCGCTCACCATGCTGCGTCGCTCCTAGCAGGTTGAGAATGATGAAAATATGCGTGGTGCAACTGATCTTTTTATTCATATAGGTATCACATGATGTTATTTTCCGAAATCCTCGCGAATGGACTTGCGAACACAGCTGTTGTATAAATAATCACCATGATTTGGATTGGTGATTCTAGAGGCAAACGGCGCACTATACTTATTTCCTATTTTTGCCGCTACTTCTAATGAATCTGTATCTACTTAGGATAATTGAAATCTGCATTCAATTAGAACGAGACTTTAAATCATACTCCAATGATGGTAATAACTTACAATATTTTTATTGAGAACCAATAAATATTCTTATCAAAAATTTCTAAATAGGTCAAAGAAAAACATTTATTTTACTTTTTTTGCCTTTTTCTTCTTAGGCTCTTGCGGGGTACAAGCTAAATCGTCATTTTCTAACTTCTTAGCATCCAAAATTGCTTGCTTATTAGCTTTACGTATACATGTCAGTGAAAGGCCAAGAGACACTAAATACATTCCTGATGTAATCCAGCAGTTAATAGCCACCTTAAAATAAACAGAATTACCGTTAATCGACTGGACCGTCTATGTGCTACTTCGTTGGTCTTGTTTGCTACAAACCAAAGTCGAACGATTAATTAGAAATAACTCAATTTGAAAACTAGATTTGAAAAAGAAAAAACAATGGGTTTTTAACATTGACTACCTCGTTGGTCTAGTGTTTCCAAGCGCGACTACTGAGCATGAGGTTTTGGCTTCGATTCCCAAGTCGGGCAAAGTGTTATTGGGTTTTACTGTTAGGAAATTCCCAATAACGACCCGGAGTTTGAAATTGTGCCCGGTAGATGACAATAGGCTCACCTCCTATGGACCACACCACATGGGACTTAATAACAGCATTGGTGAAATGTGGGTGTACAGCTGTGTACACCTCTGCCTACTCCTTCGGGGAAAACAGGCGTGATGGTATGTTATTTTATATAAATGGGGTTTCTTGATTTTTAACAATACACTTAGTCAAGGGTACCTGTTTACAAAGAACTGAAAGGTACCGTGCAGACGTTGAATCGGGCCGACATTGTAAGAACGCTCTATTGCTCCTACGTAAAAAGTACATACTAAGAAATGGCAATCTTCTACGCCATTATTAAAATATTGACCTCACTTTGCTGGTCTACATACGTCCAATCACAGTCACGAAAACTACTTTATTAGCAGTAGCGAAATGAAGCCCTATGATCGTCTGGGTTCGAGATCAGCTAAAACTGCAGATTTCGACTTGAAATCGAAACGTCTGTCGATAGCAACTCGTCTCAAACTTTGTTTTACTAATATCCCGCAACACAAACTGTCTGTACAGTTGCGGGCTTGTGGCTATTAGCGCCTCCTTTATATTTTGTTTTAGCATAAGCCATAAAAAACAACCTGGCTTTTGAGGATAACACCGGGTAGTGTGGTATCCCTGCCTCACTAAAACCATCTCGGTGGTCACCATCAGTACATGGAGGGATGCATTGAGTCCTTTTAAAATACTAGCTCCAGTACCCCCGCTGTGCAACGATTATTAGGACACATGACTGTGAACAGGTCTCCTACTCGCTGTGCACAACAGCACGTGAACACTGCAACCGTCGTCTCTGGGTCATTTAATGAGCGGACAGTCCGCTCTCTGAGTATCTGACTATTACCATCTACGAACGCAAGGCATAAACTCACATGGAAAGTGGTCACTTACACAACTTGAAGGGCAAACTAACTGTAAAACAGTAAAACATAATCAACTTGTTTACTTACTTTCGAATAATTCTGTTTAGTCTTAGCAATAAAATCATCATAATCATCGTATTCTTCTGGCTCAACATCTTCTAGCAAAGTGACTGCTTCCATCCAGTAAAGTAGTCCCATGCATATCTAAAAATAATAAAGCCACCCAACCTAAGCTGTTATATACTACCTCTACGTCTGGTGAAAGGGAGATCGCAGTTTTTTATAAGTGCAAACCGAACTGAAGCCATTTATTCTGAATGGTAGGCAAAGGAAGCCAACAAGCACCGACCATTACTAGAAACAGAGCTATCAGGGGTGCTACACGCCAAATCAACAGTAACTCTTCGGACTCTAACTGGGGGCGGCTAATTAAATTAGTTTTGTATGTCTACTGGCCACTTAGGCTCACTTTGCAACTTAAAATCAGGCCTGTTTCCCATTGGAGTACGTAGAGATACGACGAGATAGAAAGAAAGTATCAATTTCCACTTGCTAAGATTCCGACAAACTTTCTCTATGATCGTTAACCTCTTTTTGCATGCCAGTAGATTTAGTTTGTTCATGAACTGTCCAGTACTTTCGCCAAGTCCGGCCTGCTCCGACACTTCCTTCTACACTAGATTAAAATACTAGTTTTGACAATCGCCTTTCATCCATCCTTTCTACATGCCCAAACCATCTTAACATACCTTTCTCAATCCACGTGACTACTTCTTGTTTCACTCCACAACATTATCACGCGTTTCTTACTCGGCTAGGCTAGGTTTAGCAGCAGTAGATATTAGATAGCCTTTAACTATTGGACAGGCAACTCATAGGTTCCAAGATGGAACCCGAGGTGGTGCGTACCACTAAGTTCCGTAATGATGTGCATAATAGAAATTAGTGAAGAAAAACATCCACATCCGAGACATGTTCTCGACAGTGTATTAAGCCAAGTCATATCTTTGACATGGCTTGACACACCATCAAGAACACGGTTGGCTGACACTACGTTGGTTGTTTATCAACCAACGTAGATACGGAGAGGTGGCAACACGATATGGAGAAGGTGGCTAGGAGCGGCACTGACAGGTACCACCATCCATCTAGATGAAGGAAGACCCTCCACTGTAGCGGCACCAGATCATATGACGGTATGACAATCCATTTTAAGTTTTCTAAATAGACAACTTACCTATCAAGAATAAGCAACCTACGTACTTATACCTGAGCAAAGTAAATAAAATAATAGTAGGTAATTACCAACTGTATAACACCCCAAATACTGGTAAGCATACAACAAACACCACAGCTCATTAGGGTACTCATTGCATAAAAAAATGTATCCTGCTAATTGGTAGTTGACACAAGTTTGAGAGGTCCAATAATAATGTCTTAATGACATTTCATGAAATAAAGTACATCAGGACAGTATCAATATAATTGAATTAGATAAGGTTTTAATAAATGGAAAAAGAATACGGTCGCGAACAGGTCGAGATGGCTTAGTGGTCAGAGCGCCTGGAGTATTCATCCGGGAGGCGCAGGTTCGAATCCTGTTCGCGACCGTATTCTTTTTCCATTTAATATAATAACTTTAGAGTTCGCTAAGCATGCGTTAATGCTTTTCAAAGATTTATCTTGAATTAGATAAGGTTGTTTGTTGATTTGCCGGGAGCACACCGTGGGAGCATACTTATACGAGTAGCTATGTGCCTATACATTAAAGTAATCGTCGATCCTACTTTAAACAGGTCTACGATATATCTAAGTTTATGGACCTCACCTTATTTAAATATCGTAACAGGACAGATCGGAATACTTCCGAACCTGTGCTATCCAGAGGTTGTGACACCAATTTTTTTTTATATCCTGATCCAGCTCTATGGTTAGTCTTTCAGGTTCTGTCATAGATTCTCGCACTTACCAAATATCATTTTAGTTTTCACCGCCAGTTTTCGTGATTGCAGAAGTTAGGTGCGAATGTTAATTGATGAATTACCTGCTGCAATCTTGTAGTCTGCATATTTTAGGCACTCAGGGGCTACGGAGGCCATATATATTGTGACCCGGTAAGTGGAGTGTGGATGGATAACATTTGGTATGACATAGATAGGAGACCGTATTGGTGGCGGTTACCACCAACAACAGCACTCTCAATGAGATCAGGCAGGCAGCCGGTCATAAAACAGCAACTTTAGCAGCATTTTAGTACAAGTAGAGAGTACGTATGGAAGAATACATGCTGCGCCGTTCCGTAATAAACTGGGATAAGGGCAGGGGGATGATGATGATGATGAGTGGCTACGGAAGCCATCATGACCATTTTCTTTTGTTTGGGATATATATCATAGATGGTGTCCCGGTCTCCTAGCCACTGAAAACCACACGACACGGTCTCTAACTTTTAACGAGGTCCCGGGATTGCACAGTTGCGTTCACCGCAACCGCGACTCATTTATACAGATGACCTGTACACACTTGGGCTGCGAAGTACACCTGTCAGAGTGACATAGAACCACCGCTCATGGCTGCTGGGGATCATTGAGCGTACTCCAGCTTCTGCCGCGTTGTCTGCGACAGGTGTAGGAATTCGACTCTTTCCCTTTACGTGATCTTTGTCGCGAGCATAACCTCCTCGTAACATATGATTACAGCTACCCACGCGCTTTCGCTCCCGACTATGTATCTTATCACAGCCGGAAACGAAATGATGATTTCTCGCGACATAGAATATTTTAAATCATCAACGTGAATCCAGTCCTCAATCTCTTGACCATAGCAAGTTTTGTTGACAGAGAAATAAATTTTGAGCTGATTACAAAACTCCACCGGACCCGGACTAAGACTAGGTTGGTGCCGGTCTAGATGTTCATGTTCATGAAGGTATTGTCTGGAGTACCGTCTACGAGTAGACCCCAAAGGCGGCGACGTACTAAATTGTATGTAAAGCAAGATAGTGATAATAAAACAACAATTAACATCAATACCTTTACTTCAAGAAAATCTAAGCATTTTACAATGTAGTAGTAACTACAATAATAGATATATTATGTACAATTTTATAGCATTCATTCATATAATTATGTAATACTTATGCACAATAATTTTTGTAACTCAATTCAATATAAGTATGATATATTTTTTTGTCTGAATCACTTGAAACTTAAATTATAAACCATTCACATCATAACAATGTAGGTATTTATTACTACAATAGGTTAAAAGTTAATTCTTATTAATTTGAGAGGGTAAAAGGTAACATAGGAAAAGCTTTGAAAATCATACTATTGGTGGTTTTATAAATACTTTTAACACTTTTAATTAATATATAATTACATGAGTCACATTTTATGAACATTGGTAAATCACCTTCAAATGTAACTACAGTTCAATAATTTCCGTTGTTAAATTAAATGCTAATTTATAATAACCTTCATGTGCTGTAAGTCTACTGGAGTTCTCATTTTGAAGGTAGATTATATTGGAAATAGTGCCACTTATTAAAACCTTCTGAGGTATTATTATATGTAAGGTAACTAGAGGAATAACATCAAAAGTATGTTTTAGATCTCATTGACTCAAGAACTATTATTAATAAATTAAAAATGGAATGGAGTAATTAAACAGTAACATAACAACTTGTACCCCAGCATCAGTACATCATTTCATCGAGTATACCACTTTACATACTAACTGAAGAACGGTTGTTCATCCAGAATTGATGTCCGGAAACAACTAGTGTGATGACATATAACAGAGCGGCAATCCAGCAGTTGTAAGCATTCTGTAATAAACAAGAAAATAATTTAAAAACATATTACCTATCATAGATACAAAAGAATAATTAATATTTATTTTAAAATTATTACAAATCTTAATGATAATTTACTCAGCTATTAATGATTAAATAATTGTTACTCAAAGTCAGCTTTGTATAATAAAACATTAGGATATATTGAATAGATTCAGGCGTTACTTTGCGGAAGTCCATTACAATGGATGCAAATAAATACAATATCTAGCTACTTCCACAAAATTGAGGGTAGTCATGCATTACCTGTGCACCGCCCGCCCGCCCGCAAATATATGCACATACGCAAGCGGTGAAAATTCCGACTACCACCAACTACTCTACACATGTTTCGCCCCTCCACGGGGCATCATCAGTGTCCGCCACCGAGTCGGTGGCGGACACTGCACGGTCTAACAGCTCCTGATGATGATGTGGAGGGGCGAAACACGTGTAGAGTAGTTGGTGGTAGTCGGAATTTTCACCGCTTGCGTATGTGCATATATTTGCAGGCGGGCGGTCGGTGCACAGGTAATGCATGACCACCCTCAATTTTGTGAAAGTAGCTAGATATTGTATTTATTTGCATCCAAAACATTAGGATATACAAATCAAATTAGGAAAAATAGAATTATCTGAATTGTTTTCCTTCTTATCAATTTGGATTGACACAGAATACACTTCAAAAGTCAGGTGATAAGTGTAATTCTTGAAATAGCTGCCTGGTTATTATGGTAATAGAAGAAGGTATGTCTAACATTTTATTTTTTTATTTCTTTTCATATAAGTCACAACACAACTGTGGAAATTTAACTGAAATGAGATATCATTTAGTTATATTTCCAGTTTTTTCAATATTATCTGAAGTCAGTTGATTGCCCCAATAACCAATTTATATGAAATATACAAAAATTTCATCAATATGATTAGCATTTCTATTCAAATAGTAACTTACAAATATTACTATTATTTAAACTGATGGTTTAAACCTTAGTGAGACAGGCAATATGATGAACTAAATGGAATTTCCTGTACACAATAAGAAAAGGGAATTCCATAAGAACAGTATACAAGGAAAATAATTAAGCTCTAGTATTTCGTATATTCTCAGGACATGCATTATATCGATCATTTATATGGATCATGACCCACCTGCGTATATCCAGCTTCCACAGTAGCGACGAAACTTTCGATAGTATGATGGCCACCTTCTGATTCAAGAGGGAGATCCTCCAACAAAGCTACGGCTCTGATATAGTAGAAGACGCCCATCAACGTCTGAAAGATTCACGAGTGTTAGGACGGCATTGAACAAGCCAAGATTTGCAAGTTAGAGAGTTTCTACTCACCAATTGTATGATTCCCCAGACACTCAATACGAGCCCGCATAGCGAAAGCTTAGGGCCACAGAATTTGCAAGCCATTTTGCTCGTTTATTTAACAGAATTACGGACACTAAAAATTCTAAGGTATCGACCACTAGCTGTCAGCTGGTGTCAAAAATGAACACTCACATGATCTTTGCATTCTTTGCTTTGTCTATGGTAGTTGTATAACTTAACTCGATGAAAAGTTTTTATTATATTATCCTTTCGTTTTTTTTTACAATAAAATTAAACATATTCTGTTATTCGTTTGTTTTAAGATCATTGTTTAATTGTACAATGACAAAAAGTTATTATTTTAAAATATTGTTGATTAAAATTCTTGCTCACTTCCGTAAATAGGAACGTTTTATCTGTATTGCCAGTAAATGTTAGAACTGACTCAATAGTATGTTGTAGTTTCGCAATATTTTTTTTCTTATCAAAAATATGAATTCTTGACATTTAGGAAAGTTAATGATAAAAATTAATAAGTTCTTCCATAAATTTTAAATTTGAGTGTTTTTTGTGGTTTTTGTAAAGTTTAATTTTAGCAAGATATCATTATTAAATTGATAGAGCAGCAGAAAATTATTTTCTGTATCTGGCGATATAATATTCTGTGAATGACACATTTTTCTCAATCGTATCTACAAGAAAATAGATTTCGATAATGGTGGATCGTTTAGGTAGGCTATTATTTAATTTTATTCAGTGTAACAAAGAGAAATTTATAAGAATACATTCGCGTAACCTTATGTGGAATCATGATAAATACTTACGTGGGAGATCAGTGTCATTGTTTGCTTGTCGCTCACTTTCCTTTGACGTCAAACTTTTATACCGTACTGCAATTTTTAAGTAGGTAATTTCCTTTTTTTCAGTAAACAGTGAGGCCAATGCTAGAAGAATTGCTATGGTTGAGAGCTGCTTCGGCAGTTCGGGACAGGTGAGCATCTGTTGTTGTAAAATATAAGTTTTTTCTAACTTTAGAAGTTGGTCGAATGCCGTCGTATAAACTTATCAACCGACAAACTCTGCAAGATAAAATCTTCAGTACAGCGCTCGGGTGGGATTCTACAGACTGGAGATATCAAGCGTTTATCAATGCGGTTTTTCAATGTGATATTTATGGAAATATTTTCTGTCTTTAGCATTGTCAATTAAAAGACACTGAATGATAATTTAATTACATAGCTTATTAATTGATTAGCGTTTCATTATCAATTAGATTCTACTATGTTACGTAAATCTACGATTATTTTTATCCAAAATACTATTTATATTCCCGCTTCATGTCTAACTAAAGTTAAAACATGGATTCTGGTCCAAACCTTTAAATATAATAAAAACAAAGGCGTACTATATGAAAATTCTTATCAATATAAAGAAAGTACCTATACAGATAAATCTTTCAAATGCATACATTGCAAACCCTAAAGTTATAAATTTTTGTGGAAAGAAATATATAAGGAAGGCCTTATTTCATCTTTTATTGTTTAAAAACAAAAGAAACTGCTTGGTAATTTACAAATAAAATGCTTGAGTCTATAATTATGGCTGTGTTTACATGCATTTAATTGGGTGTTTTGGCCAGTTCTGCATTTAATCTGGCCTTTAATTTTATTAGACATGTACTATGATGACTGAGACCGAGACCTCCATTATTATCTGTCATGTGAGCTACCAGTTCAATTTCCATGTCTAGATTAAATGAGACTCGTTATTTGACCAGAGTCAACACATTTGAGCATGATGTAACTAATCCTTAAATAGAGATCAAACTTACTTATTTCATTAACTCAGTATTGAAAGGTTTCCGATAACCAAAATCACATGTAGTTGAGTCATTTTAATATTCAAGTAATAGAGTTAGAGTAAATTTTATCTGTCCTTACTAAGTAAACACAAAAATGTTGTATTGACACTAGAGTAAAAACTCCTTGTTATCTGATAGATAACCTGTCCACACATCATTTGAACATGTTATTAAGTAATTCTAACTTTTTTTAGCCTCTGGCAGAGCAGGGCAGAGTCCTGGTGGGAGAGGGTGTCCTGACAAAAATGTGCCGCAAAAAACCAAAAGCAAGACAATTCTTTTTGTTCAACGACATACTTGTTTATGGAAACATTGTTATAAACAAGAAGAAATATAACAAGCAACATGTTATACCACTAGAGGAGGTCAAGTTGGAGTCCCTGAAGGACGAAGGACGTAAGTGAAGAGTGTATTATTGTATAATAATATATAAGTGTATATATTGTTTTTTCAATTGATGTCTAGATTTTGATTGTGATAGGCACAGATGCTGGATTATTTGAAAGACAAATAGTGAAAAACTAGATGATGTTGTTAGATTGATTTGATACTGATTGTTATTGGTTTTTGATATGACATGTATAGATATTTTAAAGATGATGGTGATTCTGAATTACTTTATTATTTTGGGAAGAAAGTTTAATTGTCACAAAAAAAGATTTTAATTTGATCTTTTTCCATTTAAAATTATAACTTAAGAGTTTGCTAAGCATGCATATGTGCTTTACAAAGTTTTATCTCTGAAGGTAAACATATTATCTTAATTTTCCTGTTTTATATGTTATGCTGTTAATGGTTGGCTTAAAAAAATATTGAAATATCTAACATAGATTATTTTATTGGTTGTCTGACTCATAAATGTGAATGGCCTATGAATCATCTTTAATATTATATATATTATCATTACTAGATGTATGTTGACATTGATCTTCGAAAGCTTTGGTGACTCAACACTTCACTAAATAAATTATGTTTAATGATCACAATGCAATCTTTAAAGGATAACTGAAGATACATTAGCTATATCTATAGTCCTGTGGTATATTAATGTTATAAAACATTATGTCTTTGTCACACATTACATATATTCTTGCAGTCACTACAAATTTCATGAGAGAAGCGGGTCAAAAAAAAATCTTTATTCAAATTAAGCTACATATTAGCACTTTTTGAATGCCAAACATTAAGATAGCCCCCAAAAAAGAACCTTCCTAGAAGAAGCGGCGCAACAAACTCCCCAACAACATGTCTGTCTGTATCATAATTATTTACAGATTCTATACAAATGAAAATTAAATTTAATAAATATTAACTATAATATTAAATGAAAATTAAATTTAATAATTGTTAACTAGTGAGATGAAATGTCTATGTTAACTAGCATGCGCCTATGTACCAACTTTTGGTTTTTGTGTGAGAAAAGCCACCCATTAACTTGTAAAAAGTGATGTATATCTTGAATTGAACTATCTGTAGCAACTTAGCAAAATAAAGAGTGGGGGTGCATCAGTCTATAAATAAATAGTATTTACTGTTTGTTATATTGGCCCAGAAGTATATGGACCTGCTGCTTGAGAATGGGATATATTAAACATTGCAATAGACCCATAACTTAATGAGCTGAAATCACCAGTACACAGTGAGCAAAAGCGGTGATCAAATCCACTATTATTTTATTTTCTTGTTGTTATAGAATATCGCAATGGCTGGCTAATCCGCACCGCGTCCAAATCCTTCGCCGTATACGCTGCGACAGCCACTGAGAAAGAAGAATGGATGGCGCACATAGAAAAATGTATAGAAGATTTGCTAAGAAAGAGTAAGTAAATACTATGATAATGGCAACATTAGAATTAGTTGTTGCAATATTGAAGGTATCCTCTTTTATCTTGTCAAAATGCTTATGAAGACCTTCTCCTGGAAAAGAGCAAAAGTTATGTCAGACTACCAATCAACTAGAACCAGTGTGTTCTATAGTGTGACCCGTATGTTTAAATAACATATTTTGTTTTAGTGTTTTCTTCTGATTGTACCTAAATAGTATTATTGGCTGAAGCTGTTCTATTTAATAAAAAAAATAACCTTTGCCAATACCAGACACAATAGAAATAGTATTGTTATGTGTATAATTGTATATATTTGCGTGTAAACAGCCTAATTAATAAGGGTCCTGGAATCCTGTTAGATTTCTCGCCATATTTTTTCTCTAACAAAATGTACAAATACCCATTACCTCTAAAGCAAAATGTTTTAATTCGCAATAATTATGTAAAATATTGCCTCAATTCCGTTGATCTTTCACTTATGCAAATTTTATTTCAAATGGAGTTTATTATTAATACTTTGTTCTACGCCAGGTGGCAAACAACCGCCTTCCGAGCATGCGGCGGTATGGGTCCCAGACAACGAGGCAGCAATTTGCATGCACTGCAAGAAAACACAGTTCACTGTTCTGAATAGGAGGGTAAGTCTTTATTATTATATATTCTTTCCATCTTGTGGTTAGCTGATAAACTCTAGGATTACTATTGAAATTTTAACTTACATTAGTCTAAGTTCTCTGTTCGAATGTAAGCAAGGTCGACTTTTCGTAATCATGTGCGCATTGGTAGATAATTATCACTTGTTTAAAACGGTGTAGGAAAACGTCGTGAGGAAACCGGCACACCCCAGAGATGTTTTCGATGATGTGCCCTATTGGTGGTTTAGAGTCTGACACTGGGTTATTCAACAACCACACGATAACAAGAAACTTGACATTTATTTAAATCCCAATCAATCAATCGAAATTATAAGTAATTTCAGAATTATTTTTTTCTACGTCACAGGCGTCCCAATTTTCTAGCACGCTTGCGAATTTTGTATTCTCGCACATTTGCGAGTAAATTGGATTTTTGTTCGGGCGTCCTTCTATTTATTGTTTACGATGATTAAGTATCCTCGCGCGGAGGGACAGCATTCACTTAAAAGGTGACGTTGATTTCGATGGTTCCTATAGTTATAGATATTAGAAAATTTGATTTTTTGGAAAGACAATATTAACGTTGTACATATACACATACAATCACGCCTGTTTCCCATACGGGTAAGCAGAGACTATCGATTTCCATTTGCTACGATTCTAACACACCTCTTTCGTTTTATCTATGCTCATTAACCTCTTCATACAAGCTCGCCGATTTAAGTGGCTCCTGATACGTCCTTTTTTGAGAACGTCAGCAATACGTAGCTTCGTAGTTGAAAAAAAATATGTTTTTCCATACATTGTTTCTTTCATTTTCCAACTGCTAAATATGTAAGTTTGGAATCGCTGAAAAAAAATTATGCGATAAAACCACAAATTAAGTTTTTTCAATTTTATCCTTTACATTTGCTATGAGAGCATTTCTTGCCTTCATGATTCTAGGTCCATGGAAAGTACCCCATATTTTTTATTTACGGTGGGTGTCAATATATGAGGCATAAATAACCGTATTTTTTATTGCGTTGACTTGGAAGCCTGATTTTTGCCAGGTCTAATAGACTGTTAACTCACATTTGATATTAGTTTCAACTTGATACCTCCACGCGTTCCTGAGAAAAACGCTCTTGATAGACTGACAGACAGACGCACAATGAAGTGATCTTATAAGGATAATATTCGTGGAACGGAGCCCTAAAAATTAAGAAAATGATCGCGTTATGAAGAAAGTGTTTTGACTTATTTGATTTTTCTTAGTCTCTATAACCAGGAAGACTGCAGGGTTAACTTTCATCTTGCTCAAGGTCGAGCGGCCTGGAAAGTTTTGGTGGCGCGAACTACTTACTATGGTCAAGTCCTTCAGCCATGCATACGACAGAGACGACCTATATTTTCTGTAATAATTGATGGTTTGATTGCCACATTCGAACCCAATATCTTCGAGTCGAATGTGAAAATCATATCAGCTATACATATAAGTACTCTTTCTATTGGAAGATTGGTAAAAATATTCATGTTCTAAATACGTAACTTGCTTTTAGACAGATATTTAACGGGATTATCTCAAATCGGACATTCATATTACCCGTCATGGTTTCTCTTTACGTCATAAACTGCCAATTGCTACGGACACATTTGTATTTCAATAATTTTCTATTCAGCTTATATATTATGTAATAGTTAGCTACTCTTCATTATATACCAGTAATAGAATATTATCTGCGTATTTTCAAGCCGGGTAGCTTTTTCATGGGCGACAATGTGTGGTATAGGTATATGAACTGGCATAACTATTATTGTTTTCGGCGACAGTACCATGTTGTCAGGTCACAATTTAAAACCCCGTTTGAGTTCTAGTTCTAACTAGTCATTATATACCGAAAAATGGTAGTAAACAATAGCAGCGTAATGTTGCCTTAACTGCCTGCTCATAATGTGTGCCCCACGGTTAATCCGCGTATAATGAAATTATAATTACCTACTTTAATCAAACAAATAGAAAATAATTCATAGTTTGTCTCTTCTCGGCATTGCTCGGTTCTCGTCGGATGGGGGTATATTCGTCACACTCGGCTCGTTCGCGCAAGTGTTGAATTATTTTCATTTTATATTAACTCCTAAACTATGCGTCCAAATAACATGCTATAAAGGGCAAACTTTCGTTCGTATGGAATAAGGATTAATATGCAATGCATAATAATAATGCTCATAAGTTACTTAAAAATTTTCAACTTCTGCCGGGCCCACTTTATAATAATAATTATTTATTTCAGCACCACTGCCGTAAATGCGGGTCTGTAGTATGCGGCCCGTGTTCTTCCAAGCGCTACATACTACGAGGGCAGAGCGACAAGCCCCTCCGCGTGTGCCTGCAGTGCTTCGATGAGCTGAACAGGGAGCGCGCGCGCCCCACACAAGCGACACCCGCTAATCTAACACCAGGTTAGTAGTACATATTACATGAGGTCAATTTGACTAACATCAGAAAACTTTATCTGAGATAAAATTTGAACATTAACAGCTTTTGTATCGCAACTTAGCATTACGCCTGTATTCCCATGGGTAGGCAGAGGTGTACACAGTGCTACACCCCCATTTCACCGGTGCTGTTTTTAATTTCCATGTAATAGGTGGTGAGCTTATTGCCAATCGCTCACAATTTCAAACTCTGGGCTGCTGAGAATATTCTATCAAAAAAAAACAATAATAGTGCTCAATCCGCGAATTAAACCCAGGATCTCACGCTTAGTAGCCGCCCTTGCAACTACTGACCCAATTTGAAGAGGGAGTTGTCACAAATCTTACGAAAATTCGCGTCGCGGCTAACTTTATACGACGATATAATGCAACGCGTGACGTAGTTAGTCCGTAAATGGACTGAGAAAAAAAACTAGAACTTCTTTTGTAGTACCCAATGGATTTTTTATAATAATGGTTTACTTTTTTTTATGACAATGATACAAATCACATAGATTTCCCCGGATTTTCTCTTATTACATACCACAGTAGACGCATTAGCCTGGAAATTAAATATAGAGACAAACAAAGAACCTCTGACTCGTCAGCAGAGGTCACGAGTACTAGACCAATGATGAAGAATTTTAATGTCTTTACTCATTATTTTACTTTATTTTTTATGGTATAACAAACGGCTACAATATACATCTTAATACTAAAAGTCTTATAATTATTTGTTTGACACTATAATAGCCCACTGCATTATACACAATTATTGACTTTTGTCAGACATATTCGGACCAAATTCGGGACATTTACTCTGATATTACTGAAGATTAGATAAACTTATTGATTAGTTATACACCATTAAACTGATGGCACCATAAATGTAATCATTCAGATTTACTGTAAATTATGATTAGTTGGCGTTTATATGGGGAAAACCCTTCATCTCATTATAACCTATACTAATAATTTCTGGTTGCACGCGCTAATCTCAGGAACTGCTGGTTCGATTTGAAAAAATATGTTTGTGTTGGATAGTTCATTTATCGAGGAAGGGGAAATGTTGCAAAAACGGGAAAAAAATATTCCTTTTGAGAGCTTCCGTTCCGTGCGCTGCGTAAACTGTTAAGTTACGCAAAAATCATGTCAAACGGAATTGTTCCCCTTTAAAGGTTCTAAAAAAAGTCCGAGACTGCATATTTCTATCTTTGAAGGTTGACACTATAACCTTTTTTATGGTTATCAAATTGGTTCTAAAATAATGCATTACTTGCAAAGGTCTTTTTATAAACATGATATTAATCCATAGCCAAATAAATGCGTTATTCATCATAAGTATTTAATTTTGATCAAAATTGCCATTGACCTCATTTGATTTCAATGAATATCTTAGGAGACTATGATTAATACTATGACTATGAGATATCATAGTTTTATAACTCCGCAATAAAATAATGATTAAGTAGTAGTAGTAACATATCATGACGCCTGTATTCCCCAAAGGGGTAGGCAGAGGTGTACACAGTCGTACACCCACATTTCACCAATGCTGTTATTAAGTCCCCATGTAATAGGTGGTGAGCCTATTGCCATCTACCAGGCACTGAGATATTACTAATAGAAAAACTCAATAACACTGCCCGACCTGGGAATCGAACCCGAGACCTTATGCTCAGTAGTCGCGCTTGTGACCACTAGAACAACGAGGCACGCGCATTTCTGATGTGCTAGGCGCGGTCATGTCAAAGTCAAAAGTTTCTATTTCACATAAACCAATTTAAAAGGCACTTATGAAACGTCTGAATTTATTTGCACAATTCGAAAATAGTTAACATGAGGGGGGAGGGCGTTGGTGACATATATTTTAGTAGGTTTTTTCCTCAAAGTAATGCGGGTGAAACCGCGGGGCCCAGCTAGTGTTGTTATATTAAGTAGGTACCCTTTTTTCCTGATGAAACAATGAAACTTATAAAATACGTGTTCATACGTTTATAGAAGATAAATTGTGTTTGCCCATTGACAATTCGTTATCCTTAACAGTCGGATGACGTCATGTTTAATTAGTAAGGCGTAGATTTAAAGTTTAATCGTATTTATTTTGTATGAGAAGGAAATGTATGTAATTTTAGCAAATCGGTATATGAAAAATTGTTCAAAATGATGAATTTATGAATATTTCTAAACCTTTTGAAGAAATGCAAATTTTTGCAATAAAACGATAAATCAATATCAAAATCTTTTACTTGGAGAACCTAAAACAAAAAAATATTTTCAATGCTCTATTTTTTTTTTTTATGACCGTGCGTTTTTCGTATATATGATAAAACTGAATAATCACTGTGCATGTGTCACAGAGTGCCCTGTAAATGAAGGATTTAATGAATATTTTTTTAAGGATTACATTATTATACAATTTTTATCAATTTTTTTTCCAGTGAAAACAGATACGGCTGGTTCGGGCGGCGACTCGTCTGGCGACGAGGACAGCGATGATGATGATGACCGCGTCACCGCTGAGGAGAAACACGATGAGGTGAGCAAGTTGTCATTAAAATGAGATATAGGACTCTTGAAAATGATATCGGCAATTAAGAACATCGATATTTTTACCTTTGGTCTGGTTATATGGGCCCAATGCAGTGTGCCCAATAAGGTTTTAGGAATCATGAAAGTTGAATGAAGCATCAAGAAGGAAATAAGGTTGTTGTAACAGTTTAGCAATTTGAATCGCCATTTCATTACTTGGGAAGGTGCACTGTGGCTGCCTATATTCACAATGACAGGTCTAAAGTACCATACTTTGTAAGTTTTTGAATTATTTCTCGTTGAAGATTTAAGATCTTCACATTTTTTTTTTATATATTTATTTTCACTTATCAGTATTTTTGCTTGATTTGTAAGTTTGAATAGTACAGACATTGTTTATTTCTAGGGTTTTACAAGTTATAATGGTGTCAAAAACGGATATGGAAATAAAGTTACCACAGTATAGTACAAAATGAAATTGTGTAAGTTTAGTACAAATGCTATAGGCGTTTATCATGCTTTTACAAATACCTACGTACCTACTGGTTGATTTTTGATGTGTTGTTTTTTTTTTCTCACATTCTCTTATGTACTCGTAATTTCTCTCATCAGAAGTTAGTTTAGTAATTCGCTAGTTATCTTAAAAAAACTATATTTAAAACTAGCAGTAATTTTAATTCAGTGTTATTTTTGTCATATTTTCACATTTACTTGGTTGATGTGTACTTTAAGTTCTGCATACTTATAAGTAACATTCAATAGATCAAGCAAATGTGTTATTTTGTTATGTCAAGAAATACACAGGAAGAACTTTATTCCTTCCTATTGGATACTATTCCTGGTGTTAAATACAGTACGTAATAATAAAATAAAAAATATGCCTACATGATTTTTTTTCCTGTCTTATATTTACACTGTCTCTGTGTGTTTCTTCAATGTTTGAGTTTGTTTGGGTTTTGTTATTATCAATAGATTTTCACTAATTCGTTTGTCGTGTTGTTTTTCTTTTTTACTCATCCATAGTGTTCATCACTGTCGTCTTTTTTTTATTCTAGCTGTTAAAATAAGGACTTGATACGACATTTTAATTATTATAATAATTAAACACGTGTACGAGAATTTGGGACTGACTAATAAGCACTGGCACACTTGGAATCTAATTAAGATACATTCATGGGTATTACACAATTTCATTCCCCATATTTCATAATCGCCAGCACAGAATTATCAATACGATAGCACTGGCATTGTTTAAATATATCTCATAATTTTGATAACGCCATGTGCGATTCATATTTCTTTCTCTTACATAAATTCAAGCTTATCACAATATACCATTTTATTTTCCAGCCAAAGTTCTATGGTGACAGTGATAAGACTGAAGAGACCAACAATCATTCGTCCAAGGATTCCGCAAAGTGAAAATCTAACTCAAGAGACCACTGTCCATCACAGGTTTAACGTTAAACTTATACAATTTATTAATATTAAAGTAAAAAGTAATATTAATTGGGCGTTTATAATATTACGCCAAACTTGAAGACTGGACTGCGTGCATTCTGTTTCTGGGCGTCTTTATGTATTTATATTAGTCACAATGTTAACGGGATCAATTTTTTATTAAACTTGGGAATACTGTGATCTTTTTCGAATTTCCTTTTGAATTGAATTCATGCAGCCCAAGTCTTAGTGTTTACATTCAACTCCATACAGTCGGTCCACCGTGCAAAAGCGGGAAGGAAGTAGGCGAACTTTGTGTCCAAAGGTGCCATAACATCATTGGCTTCTAACCAATCTAGGGCTTAGGAAAGAGTCAGACACTTTCAATTGTGGGGAAATTCTGTCATTGAATGAATTCCTATAATATATGTCAATTAAATTGTCTACGACAGTACGCCCCGACCTCAGTATCGTGGTCTGATTCACATTTCCCACATTTAAATACAGTCAAATCTTCCGCATTAATTATTATTTGTACCCATCATGTAAATCATGTAAATAAATACGAAGTTCCAAAATTACTAATGCGATGGGCCACTGTATGGGGTAGTTACACTGTTGCAGTTTGTGTTAAGTGTAAAAATTTTAATTAAATATAAAGCTACGAATACATCTTGTATTCCAAACCCAAGATTCGTTTTAATGGACGGTCTCCTAGTTTACCACAATGGCCTTCAATATGTTTTTTTACATTAGGAAGAATTTGAGATAACAATCCTTTATAGTCGATTACTATAGATAATCGTGAACTTTTATACAACAACATGACTAACTTGTGGTCAGTGAAATATGATTTTAATAACGAATAAAATTGCTAGGTGTTTTCGCTGGACTTTTAACAGCTTTAAACCGCTCAAAAGTGAACTGAGGTGGAGTTTTTTTGTTTAGATTTAAATCATATTTATTGTTTGCTAGTAAGACATCATGGTTATAAGACGTTTTTAACAATATTTAGGCTTAGTCACATGTTATGTCAACATATTAATATTTTACATATGTTATGTTAAGCTTATTTTATTGTACACTTTATCACGCTCTATTTTTCATTTACGAATGGTGCCGTCGTTATAATAAAGGAGGCAAGTCCATGATATAAAACCCGTAGCTTTCAAGAGAAGCAAAACACAGTTTTTTATGTTTTAATGAGTAAAACTATTACACGCCTCGTCAAAATGTAGATTTATTTAATTAAATACGGTTTTTTAGTTTTTTTATGAATATAGCAGATACTACTACTATCAATTGTCTACTAGGACTTGTTTCCCTTCCTATTTTGACGGCACAAAGTTGGGACAAGTTAAAATAATAAACAAACAGCACCTTGGAAATGTAATATGGTACAAAGATCACCTTTTACACCTTTGGCTCGATAAAAACTGCATTTCCTTCGGTATTAAAACTAGATTAATGCGTGTTTTTATGTGCGTTCCTCATTCCATTGTGTTACGGTTCATAAAAGAAATAAAGGACTGAGATGTAAGGCCTAAAAATATTTTACTAAAGGGAAATTGGGAATATAACTCTATTTTATATAATATACGTTGTTATTGAAACACTATTTTTAACGTATGCCTGTTTAACTGTATGCCTGTACTGTACGAGAGCGTACAGATTTAAAAGACATAAAATTATACTCGAAATCAACTTCTGTATCGTACGATGTCCAAGTATATTAAGCAAAAATGTTGAATTACACATTTGCTGCTATTACATTTCTAAGTAGCATCACATTTCATTATTAAATTGTATACAATCCAAACTAATTTTAGATTTGTATGTATATTAGTTTTAGATAATAAGAGGTGCATTAAGTTTGTTTCAATTGGAAACACGGTTTTTAAGTTTAGGTATTTAATACGAAGCTTACAACACCATCTGTAATTTAGAAAGTTCGTAAAGAAATTATTTATTAATTTAACATAGGCCTAAATGTTAAAGATTTACACAAGTTGTGTTAATTCCCGTAATACTGGTAAGTGAAAAATTATGTTATTAAGATATTGTTTAATTTTCAGTTGACAAATATAATATTTTTTAAAACTATGTTTTTTTATTGCACTCAGAAAAGTATTGTGACCTAATCTTAATTGTAAGAAATAATTTTTATTTTTATTATTTATAACGTCAGAAACGAACGTTGTAACAAAAAAACCTGTGAAATAAAACAAAATATTTCACGATAACATTTATTTTTGCACAACACTTATATGACATGTATAGATATGTAAAGTATATTCGTATAAAAGTCGATTTCCAGTCGAGTAATCACAGCTCGATACGAACTAACTCGAATTTAGCGTAACTTAAATAGATTTTAATGTCTTTTTGACAATTTAATAGCATATATACTTATCCCCTAAATCTATATAATTACTACACAGTTTAGCTGATTTCAAATATTTTATTTATTAATAACTTTGAAGTTAAATATTCTCATATGAATCTATGGAGAATACAGACTACAGACTATTTTTTTTTTTGTTAGATGCAAAATGGTTAATTGTATAATACAACTCGAATAATTTTATGGATACTCTGAAAACTAGATTTGGGGTTGAGATGTCATTAAAAATTGAGATTGTCTGCGCAGGTATTAATAACATACGGATGAACTGGTTTTCGCGGGTTCGAGTCCCATTCGTGTATATTAAATACTTTTCAACGTTTTTTAGAAAAATAAAAGTACTCTCTCATGGGCCAGAGAATAATACTACATTAATAGTACGTAAGCTTATATTAAATGAACATGATCCCGTTATGCCAAAAGTACCAAGCAACATTGTATTTGTTTCGGGAAAATTGTTAAAGATTTGACTAGAGCTCATGGTTCAACTGCATGTAATTTATTGTTGTAAATTCCAGATTGGGCTTTCAACCTTATATTCATTAAAATAAAGAACCAAATCTTAGAACTACCCATATATTTTTTGATCATTTTACTGTTTGTATGTCTACCGTGAATAAATTTGGGACTGTTTTTAATAAATAGGAAATTATATAATAGGAATTTAAAAACAAAAAATAAAAAAAATACAACCGAATTGATAACCTCCTTTTTGGAAGTCGGTTAAAAATGGATAGCTTTTGTACATTTTGGCACAACTGTGACCAACTGAAATAAGTGACTGTCTTAAGACTTAGCTTGCAGTATTAGCTGCCAATTCAAACCATTGCCTAAGGGCATCGCCCAACACAGTTGGTAATGCCGACATATCACGTAATATCAGGTAGAAGGGGAACGGGAATGTGTCTAAGTATGATACGAAGCCTGTCAGCGCGTTTGTTACTGGATCTAGTAGAGGGCGCCTGATGTCCATGATTGAATCCTGGAGTGGACAAAACATACAACATTAAAAAAACATGACCTTACACTAAAAATCACAAAATATTTTTGTCGAAGTTGCGCACATACCCAGGCAGGATCATCCAGACGAATAAAACATAATATTTTGTTTGGTGATGGATTTGAATCCCCAACCTGAGTCTCAGATGCCTATCGTTAAAAATAGGGGCCGTGATTACTAAAACTTGTTTCATTAAAAAAAGGTTGCATGGAAACGTGTATCTTACCTTATTATCAGGATTATCGATGATGACGTAAACCAAAAATATTCCTTGTTGCCTCGCCCTCCTCACCGCTTGTAGTACCTTGGTTTCTCCTTCGGAGAATATTCCTCTTCCATCACTGACTACCACCAATAACTTGGCATTGACTGCATCACTTCTCATCGTCTGCTCTTCGAATAGAACAGTACAGAAGTCTAATAATTGTGCTATTTTGGTCTTGGTTTGTTCGAAGCGCAGGTGTTCTAGAATTTTCGAGCCGGAGTGTTCGGAGAATTGTTCCGTGAAGGGGTGGAGTAGGTTCGGTTTTTCACCGAAGCTGAGTACAGCTAGGTCACCGGACTCGAGGAGGTTCAATGCCTGAAATAAAGAAGTTATACATATGTTATCAAAGTAGATTTATAAACGTGGCAACTTATTTTGACTCTTAAAGTATTCCAGCATATATTATCTAGTCATGTAATTTTACACCTAAACTATTTATTCTTTAAAGTTTCAGTGCCAAGAAACCGCCTGAAATTGATAATGTTAACAACAGCTATATGGTGGTGTGGTAACGGAAGCTACATACAAATATTTAAAGACTTTTTTGTTTATTTTAGTTACTGTACAAGTCAGTCCGACTTGTACAGTAACTAGCAAGAAAACACTAAAATTATAATATTAAATAGAAAAAAATACTTTGTTTTTATATAGATTTGATTTGATTTGAGATAGCAATGACGTTACCAAATTACGCGTTAAAATATGGAAGAAAAATTCACGGTAGTGAGCAGACGTCGAAATGGCTTAGTGGTCAAAGCGCCTGGAGTATTTATCCGGGAGGCACAGGTTCGAGTCCTGCTCGCGACCGTATTATTTTTCTATTTTATATTATAACTAAAGAGCATTAAGCATGCGTTAATGCTTTTCAAAGATTTATCTTTAAGAAAACAGTAATTATTAAAATAAATTTATCCAAACAAGGCTATATATAAGCTCCTTGGAAAATCAACATTTTTATGGGCAGCTCCTTAATAAGCCCACCCTGCAAAAGACAACTTGAATGCTACAAAACATATCATTTGCAAAACATTTTCTTCCTTTCTCACCTGCGACACAAGCGCCAGACTCTCAAACGCCAGTTCCTTGCTCCTATTATCGGACATGGAGCTAGAGTCATCCACGGCTATGGCGATTTTGTACTCTCGCTTGGCTGGTTTTGTTCTTCGCAGCCAAATACGGTCCTTTCTGAAGTGGGACGCTATGTAGGGGATTACTCGGCGCATGTTGATCGCGCGACCTGTTCTGAAGTCACCTGGAATAGAGAAAAATAATATACATTGTTGACGTGCTTATCACGAAAAATCCATGTCTTGCAATTTTCTGATCTTAGATCAAAATCTTAGTTATAAATTGACTTTCAAGGGATGTCTTAGTCACAGTACTTGATCATCAGCCTTCTGCATCTAGTAGCAATTTTCGATCTTCATAATCCACTTGACAGAATTGTAACTACCAACCGGGTCAATCACGGTACCTCGACCTAGACAGTTTCGACGGTATCTCGACTTCAGCCTAAAGCATTCTGCACTTCACCCAAGCTGTCTAAATTGAGATGGCATATCATAAAACCTTCACCCTATCAATCCAAAGAAACAACTCCCTTGTGTTTATTTGTTCAAAAGACGAGTCTCTCCACTCTTGGGGGCTGAGTTGCCTGCGTCTGTAGGAGTGCACCTTCAAAATGGAATCCCTACACGTGACCCCTGGGTGGTGCAAAACAGGCAACACAACTCTGGTGGGAGGCTTTGGCCGCGGCTGGTTACCTCCCACCGGACGAAGCCATGTCGTGAAGCGACCTAGTCGTGTTTCGGGGTATAGTCCGGTGCAACCGTTGTGGGAGACGGGTCTGGGCAGTTCACCAACTCCCCAACTATCGTTCTCCCCAAATCTATCCACCCTACTTAAGAGTGAATAGATTTATTCTGGATCTACGTGCTCCATCTTCGGCAACACCGTCGCTTACCATCAGGCGAGTTGGTGGCCAAAGGTAGATCCCATTTTGATAAAAAAAAGCATCCTCCACATGCCGACTGTGCCGTCACTGTATGTTATACACTCACCAGCTCTCCTGGACCGTCCAGTAGGTTCGAGCACCAGCCGCAGCCTCTCGCACAGTGCCCTGGCGGCGGCAGACGAGTCTCTCCACAGCGTCCTCCACACGCCGACTGTGCCGTCACTGTATGTTATAAACTCACCAGCTCTCCTGGACCGTCCAGTAGGTTCGAGCACCAGCCGCAGCCTCTCGCACAGTGCCCTGGCGGCGGCAGACGAGTCTCTCCACAGCGTCCTCCACACGCCGACTGTGCCGTCACTGTATGTTATACACTCACCAGCTCTCCTGGACCGTCCAGTAGGTTCGAGCACCAGCCGCAGCCTCTCGCACAGTGCCCTGGCGGCGGCAGACGAGTCTCTCCACAGCGTCCTCCACACGCCGACTGTGCCGTCACTCTGTGTGTGACCGCTGTTCAACCACTGACGGATGCTCATGTACTGCTCTACTGTCAGGTCGTCAGATTGGATTTGAGAGTCATTTAACCTGGGTAGAAGGCAGACTAATTAACGTACATAATATCATAATCAGAATGTAATGGGATGACGCGAACATCCCTTTTGGGGCTATAAAAATTACCATCTTTTAACGTTAGTATTAAATACATACATACCTATAAATATATAAAAACCTGGTCTAAAATTAAGTTAAAATTGTAATATTACTGTATTTATTTATTATTTGAAAATACATTTTAAACCATTGAGCCGTCTAATCCAACTGGTGGTAAATCTATTTAAGTATTGATAAATTTTTGTCTTTTCCGAAATATCTGAACAGCTATTTTTCTAAGTTATATCTCCTACACTGTAAACATTCAAGTTTTATATTACCGTGTATGATACGTAGTGTCAGTGCCCCTAGGCACATGCGCAGTGACCACAGCATCGCCCTCCACCTCAATGCCCGTTTCTCCTGTAGGTTCCTCTCCACCTTCCTTCTTGTTGCCAGACTTCTCTTTTTCCTTGTCTTGACCCTCTTTCATTTTCTCTGGCTTTAATTCTTCTGATTTTTCCACCTATAATAAATACATGTGGAATGAAGTAGGTATTGAAATAAAAACATATTGTTTCTATGATGAAACATTAATAAAAAATAATAAATGATTTACTGATGTGATTACTTAATCAATAAATGTTAATTGCTAACATTTTCCTTTCCAAGCAAGACTGTTCTACAATAGAAAAATATACTGGTACCCCAAAAGAAATATTGTTTATGTGTAGTTATAGCAAAAATCATAAACATTTAGGTTTTTCAAGTAGCAATACAACACCTGTCACCTGTTCTTTCTAACTAACCTGTAACTCTTCATCGTCCACATCCATCGGTATTTCGTCATCCTCTTTGAGTTTCTCAGCCTCTTCATCTTCTTGCTGTATTGTTGGCTGCTCATCTGCTTGTTCTTTTGTTGCGGCGTCTACTGCCTGTAATGTTTATTTATTTATTTAGGAAAACCAACAGCTATACAGTGTAGAATATATAGTGTACAATATGTGTCACGAAGCCAATTATAGGTTTCCACGAATAATGACAAATATTATAACATTAACTTAAAAACACTCAAGCAGTGCAATTACGAAAAAAACTGAAGGTTCAGCACTCTTCTTGCCTCGTTACTGTTAGCGACATATGGATCAAGTGAACATTCTTTGCATAACTTATTAAGATAATTGCTTGCTCGCACAATATATGAGTTTTGCCTGTAGTTTGTGGAACAGGAAGGAATAGAAATAGGGGGATTGTATCTGATGGATTTGTACGGCATATTAAAATGGAGCTTAAGCAGTAGATCAGGACTGTCAATTTCATTAGAAATTATTTTTAATAAGAACGAACAGTCAGCCATGCGACGACGACATGTCAGTGGCAGAATGTGAATTTTTTTTATATGTATCAGAATAGTTTTCAGATTGGTAGGGAATATGAAGCCGATAACACAGGAATCTTATAAAACGCCTTTGAATGTTCTCTATGCGGTTTATATATTTGTCATAACATGGATTCCAGATTTGTGAGCCATATTCCAGATGACTTCTTACATATGTGCAGTACAATATCTTTAAAGTTTTAGCTTGTTTAAAGCACTTGGAAATCCTCATAATAAATCCTAGTGCCTTGGATGCCTTAGTGACTATTTCATTGACGTGTGCGTCAAAGAGAAGTTTACTATCATGATAAACGCCCAAGTCCCGTACTATATCGTTCCTGGGTACAAGCTGGCCTTTGAGATGGTAAAATGTTGGCAGCGTAAAACGTTTGCGGGTATAAGAAACGACAGAGCATTTCAGGGGATTGAGATCTAATTTATTAAGTTGGCAATATTCATCCAAGCGCTTCAAATCCGCTTGAAGAGATTCCATGTCATTAATCGATGTAACGGAAGAAAATATTTTCATGTCATCGGCGAAACAGAGTAAATGGGAAGTATTAAAGCAAGAGTCGATGTCGTTCACATAGATAATAAAGAGTAGTGGGCCCAGCAAGGACCCTTGAGGCACTCCACTAGGAACAGCAATCCAACTAGATACATAGTTACTGACAACAACTGCTTGGGTCCTGTTCTCAAGGTAAGAGGAAAACCATCTTAAAAGGTCTCCCCTTATACCAGTATTATTAAGCTTTAATTTTAGAATATCGTGGTCGATTCGATCAAAGGCTTTACTATAATCTGTGTAAACGACATCAACCTGAGCTCCATTATCCATGGAATGGGTTATAAAATCATTGAGAAGTGCCAGGTTAGTAGTGGTTGACCGGCTTTTTAGAAAACCATGCTGAGAGGGACTAAATGAATTTTTAAGAGCTTCATAAACTTGATCATATACTACCCTTTCAAATACTTTGGCCAGAATACATAGTTTAGATATTGGTCTATAGTTAAGTACATCAGTTTTAGGACCTTTTTTGTGTACAGGAGTAATGTAAGCTGACTTCCAGATTTGAGGAACAGTATATAGTAATAATGATTTTTTAAACAATAGGGAAATTGGTAGAGCTATAGTCTTTGCACATCTAATTAGGAACTTGGATGATAAATTGTCAGGACCAGCAGATTTAAATGGATCAAGCTTACTTAGCAATCCCTCAATAACTTGCTCACGGATTTCAATTGAATGGATATCTGAAACTGGACATACGCATGGAGGGGTCTGACTTTGACATGCTTGGCCAGAATGTGGTGGGTCATCAATCGGGTTAAGGAAAAATGAAGAGAAATGTGATAGGAAAGCGTTGCAAGTAGTCTCAGCAGATGAAACAGTAGTGTCACCATATTTGAGATAACTAGGTATGCTATTGCACTTGGAGCGATGTTTGACAAAACTCCAAAAGGTCTTTAGATTTTTTTCAATAGCTGCTTCAGTATTAATTACATAGGCGTTGTAGCAGACGGTTTCCAGAGCCTTAACTCTATCACGTAAAAGTTTAAAACACTCCTTATCAGATAGCCTGCCATATAATTTAAACCTACGGTGACATTTAAATTATTCTTTGATTAATCTCTTTTTGATTGATTAGATTTGAATCATGAACAAGAGCAAAAAATTAAACTAGTGTTTTCATTAATTGAGAATACTATAGCAAAATATCGAGTCGGTGGTAAAAACTTAAGTAACGTCATATTTAAATTTTTATTGATTTTTTCCACTCATCAGTAATAAAGTATGTCCTCAATAGTTGAAGTACAATCTAGCTTCTAAGGCATTTTTATTTATATCTAATATTATTAGAACATATTACATAGTATGTTATAACTATTCTTTATTGCTGCTTCTTCAAGACTTGAGCTACCAGCAATGACAACGGTATTATATACAAAGGTCGCAATAACGCTGTTTTCGCTCAGGCTTGTCACATGTGCACAGCAGGTACAAGACTGAGCCCACAGCACTTCCTTGTGGTACACCGGCTTTTACTGGTTTTAACTCTAAATAGGCATCCGCTTCTCTGATTCTAAACATTATATTAGTGATTTCAATTCCAAAATATCGGCGAAGTCTTTAGGCAGCACTAGTTCGATTTTTTATTGTGGCATAAGCTTTTTATAAAGTTTGGTATCAAAGAAGCCTATGCAATACTTTATCAAATGCTTATGCTACTTCTAAAAGGACGCAGGAACAGACTTCCTATCATTGAGTGAATTTTAAATAATTTTGGATATTCTATACATAAAGGTGATCTACTGTGGAGTGTTTTTATTTGAAGCCAAATTGGTGGATTGGTATCACGTTTCCCTCTTGTACAACCGTTTTAATAATACACAAAACAAAATTGTTTTTTTTTTTGACAGGTAATGCCTTTTTTATTTTACCTGTAAGTCATCTTTCTTCGCTTGCTTAACATGTTGGTAGGCGTCCGCTTCCTTTTCAGCGTTATCTTCATTGTCACCTCCGTCTTCTGCCTCATCCTCACGTTCCACGTTTAGGGTATGAGACTGTTTGTGTTTTTTCTCATTAACGTCACCTATAGAAATAATAAAATATATGAAATGGACATTTCCTAAATTTTTCGTTTTTTTTTTTAATTATGGTGCTACCTGGAATAGAAGCATGAATGTATCTACCGGATCATCTTTGGTTAGTTGCCTTTTTATTTATTATTAATATTTTATGCGATTAGGCAACATGAACCCAGGTTTTAAAGTCATCTACGTTATTTACCCATGCGTCATTTCCAATAAAGATTTTTGTACTCACCAAGCGTTCGTTCTTGATCAGTCTTGCCAGGTTTGTTCTCGTGTTTCTTCTGCTGCTCCTGGGATCTGTCAGCACGACTGGCTGCTTCTTTCTCACCACGGTGACCTTTGTCACTCTTGTCTAGTTCTGAACGACCTGTCGACTGTTTTTCTTCGCCGACTTGTTCTTGAGCTTGCTCCTATGAAATGTATAAATAATTTGTTTGATTAAGAAAATAATTCGTTTTGTCACGCTTGTGTTTCACTTCATATGTCTAAGATTACATGCTTAGTATGTATACCACCGAAACGAAACTGCTCACTGCAATATGTTTGAGTTTTAGGTTTGAAGGTTTCTTAATGGTCTAGAGTCTAGACTGTAGTTTAGGAACGTCTAGACTCTACTAAATCAGTAACAAATACTTCCAATAAAATAAAATCAAACTTACATAAGGAGCGCTCTCTTCATCTTTCTTCTGTTCCGCATTAGTCTCAACATTATCATCCGTTCCTCTATCCATTTCTGCGTTCTCCGCCTTATCCTCTGCGGTAGGATCATTATTCGATGGATTCGCTTGAGGATTGGCTTCTTGATTCTTCTGTTCTACTTCTTCTTCTTCGTTAATATCCTCTGGATTCTTTGGAAGATCTTCCTTATTTTCTTCTTCTTTGTCAGGGACTTCAGGGGTTTCTGATTCCTCTTGCTGGACGGGAGTTTCTTGTTCTGTGTCTATTTCTTGACCACCGTCTTTTTCTTCCTCTTCTGGATTGTCTTCTCGGCCTGGTTGTTCAGTATCATCTTCTTGGCCCTTGAGAACAATACAGTTAAGAATTTAAAAATGTATGAGCATGATTATGATGTTGATGATAAAAAATAAATTTGTTGGTTTATAAAAACTATTTTTTTTATATTCTTCGCATTCTTTAAAATTATCGATGTTTACTTTACATTTATCAAGAAAAAAAATATTTTACTTTTAGTATAAATATTCTTTGTGTTAATTTCCAAAATAAATATTTTTTTCCTAAATTGTTTTGAAATACAGTAATCATACCTTCTCTTCATCATTTCCTTCCTCCTTCTCATCACCATTCTTATCACCTTCATCTTCTTCATCACTGGACACTTCGAGTCCATTGTTAGTATCCTTGCCGTCTTCACCTTTGTCATCACCGTCTTTTTCAGGTTCTTCCGGTATGTTTTCTTTCATCACGTCAACGTCGAAAGGATTCTCAGTTTCAGTTTCACCTTCCTGATAAATAAAATTATCACATTAATACTTTCATTTTCATCCTATAAGAATTTCGAAACAACTAAAACTGGGGTAGAACCGACAAACAACACCAAAGAACATCAACGATAAATAAGGATAGTCATAGGGATCGCAATCATACAAAATATTTCAAATTGTATATAATTTACTCTGTTTGACTTTAGTTCTTCTCATTAAGCCTGCTTTAGAACTAGTCTAGCAAAGTAGTAACTGGAGTCAATATTTTTTATCTTTATTTGGAAATAAATACACTACAATATCGGTTCTTAATTCACCAAAAGTTCTTACGTTTTCGTCACCAGGCTCTTCACCATCCACATCCATATTATCTGGCAGTTCAAAGTCTTCAGGTTCAGGAAGCGGTTGTTGGTTTCCATGGTATGGATCCGTCTGCGAACATAAATACTCTGTAAGATCTAAGATCACTGACCTACCATTCGGAGCGAGAGACTGTTAAATGAAGTCGTGTAGTACATGATTTCAAGGATATGACGCGACCGTATTCTTTTTCCACAAAAATGTACAACGATAAGATATCAGTCAATTCTATTGAGTATAGTAGGTATTGAATGTGTTTCGTATCTTACCAAAATAATATTAAACTCACATGATCATCATCAATCTCAGGCTCCTCCATTTCATTAATATCTTTCTTTTTCTTTTTATCTTTTCCCTCGGCACCGTCATCAGTGCCTTGTTCGTCTTCTTTATCTTTTGCGGCCATTTCTTTCTCACCCGTACTTTCACCTTTGCCCTTTTCTTCGTTATCTTTCTTTTGACCTTGTTCTTCATCTAATTCTTCTTCGTCTTCTGAACCCCAGATTTGTTGGTCCAATCTGTGTAGAAGAATTAGTTAATCTGTGTGTAACGGTTGTGTTACAAGTTTTGAAGGAAATATCAAAAATATTGTGACGTGTCAGGCTTTACGACGCGGGGCTCCTATTTTTGTGTCTCTAAAAAAGAAAAAACCTAAACACGAAAAGGATGACGGGGGTAGTTTGCTCGCTACGCTCGCTCACTGGCCCGGAGGCCATCCTCTTCGAACCTAACCTGTCCGTGTCGGGATACGCGAAACTCCCGAGCTCACTTCGCTCGCTCATGGATCAATTTCGTTTATTTTCTTTCATAATCCCGATATATTGTCGACTATTACAGTGGTTTAGAATTTACGTCATTAAAAAATTTCATCTTTTTTTGCTATCGACAAGTAAAATAAATTTAGTTTATTATTGTTAAGACATACAGAGCCATATGCGACAAAATTTCGAACTAAAATCAACAATCTGACAGTTCATTTCACACTGTTTTACATAATCTCTGATCGTTGACCCGCTGCATTGATAAACGCAAAGCGTTCATACAATTCTGCGTGTTATAGTTCAGTAATTATGTAAAACCGCTAAACGTCGTTCAGCTGTTTTTCATAACAGTACTGTTTTGTAAATCAGCTAGCAGTTTTGTAAAACAGCTTATTCTACAATCCATCTGCGCCAGTTATATCGGTTACCTAATTGCATGAAGACCTGAAGATGGGGAGTGCGCAGATTGGCAATATTTTCCATTTGAAATAAATCAGGCGATAATGTTATAGTATGGGGCTTTTATACGTGTCATACAAATCCTCCTTTTTTTAACACTTTTAAGAAAAAGCGCTGTGGCGCTTTCCGTATGTTGTCGCTTTTTACAAAATGATGTAAACGAGTCTTCTACTTACTTTTCAGCTGCCTTGTCAGTATCACCCATTTGTTTATCAGGATCATCTTCATCGTCCTCTTTATCTGATTGGTCACCTTCTACAAAGAAATGACAAATCAATATTTATAATTAGAATCAAAAATTGTTATGTTAACGCAGAAAAACGAACTGTACCTTTCTTATCTAGATCCTGCAAATGCGAGTCGAAGTCATCGGTCATGTTGACTCCTTTCTCTTCTTCTTTGCAGTCTCTATCTTCTTCGTTTTTCTCTTCTCCAGGACGACGTGCATCGTCTAGTTGATCCTATGCAGCATGTCAAAAAATATAATAAGCAATCGCAAGGAAGCATTTTAAACATTTTTTATATCACTATGGCAAATCCGACGAATCAAACGCCAATTCGATTGCCGTTCATACGTGATTTTTGCAGTATTAATTCCTTCAAGTCCGAATTTAGTCGAGAAATCTTATTTCCAAGTAAACTTAACTTTAACGGTATTATTGTTATTGACTAATATTATTCACAATACACAATAATCGTCAAATTTAACATTATTGTTACCTGATTTTCAATTCTGTCTGACACGTCTTTCTGTCCCTCGCCTTCTCCGAGGCCCATTCCACCTGTTAACTTGCCGGGTCCACCTTCCCCTTCGCCTTCTTCCATATCCAGATCTGAAGGCTTACAGAAACTGTGGAATAAAAATCAATTTATTGAAAATAAAAGTACTTATATTGAGATTTTTGTAGTGTTCTTAAACACAGTTCTTAAAGTAACAATTGAAAACCGCAGTCTGATATTTAGGCAAATAAGTTGAGATTATATACTGACCTCAACGTATTTCATGCTTTCGCATTATCATGTTATTCAGAAACTGAAAAGCTACTAAAAAAGCGTCATTTAAACTTACCCTTTAGAAGCCAAATCTGAGAAAATCTTCAGCAGCACAGATAACATCTTGCACGAAACTCTGTGCACAGCCACTTTTTGAGTTATAAAATACTGAACAAATAATACAGATTGTTCCAATATTGGCACCAAACGCATCACAACGGTCTTGACCGCATTCACATTTTTACCGTCCGATAAATATTGGACGTAATTGCCAAACAATATTTGCGTTTTATTTATCAGCGCTTCTAGTTGGAGCATTCTTGAATCAGCTGAAAGTTTGTCCTGCAAATGTTCTTTTAAATGTTTGTCTTCAACAATATCCTTTGAATCTTCCTTATCACTCTTTATGATTTCGTCAATGGCGTTTATTACTTCAGCGTTCTCTGTGGTATCGTGTGGTAAATGTTTCTTGTACACTGACTGAATAATAAGTAGCATTGTAGCTATTAAGTCTTCAGTTTGGTCAATCAGTTGGTCACTTGTTACGTCATCCATGGACACATCAACATTTTGATCCAATTTCACTAGTTCATTAATAGTTTCTTTCAAGTATGAAGAAAGACTAACAATGCTCTTTAATAGTGGGTGTTGAACTGTGCAATCGTTTAAAGATATCTTTAATTTGAATTGATAATCTTGCAGCAAAATGTCGATGTCATTGACCATACTTTCCAGATTAATTTTACAATCGTTTGCAACGTCAATATGAGTTTGGGATATCACAGTAATTTCTTCATTATCAATGCCAATTTCTTTAGGCATATTATTGGAAACCTTATGTAGCGCATTCTTCTGTTTATTAACATTTGTTATAAGAGCAGTAACTTTTTTATTGAGGCCACGCCATTCGTCGCTATTTTTATAACAGTGTACTATTTTTGAATCAGATAAAACCCTATCGAAGTCTGGCTCAGCTTCTGTATTCACGCCTTTTTCTGGACAAGATTTGAGAACGACGCTAAATTGTTCTAGAACAATACTGGTATTTGCGTAGCATTCTGTTAGCAGTTCAATCTTTGTTTTTAAAGAAGATATGTTGGTATCTGTATTGTCAATGTCTAGAGCGTTCATTAAGTTTGTGGTAAGTGTACGCAGGTCACAAAGATATCGTGAATATTTTGATATAGACTTCTTTTGAGTGTTGGTAAGTTTCTGAAAACAGTATTGAAATTATATGAAATTAATTCTTGAATTATAAGTTAATAAATTAGTTTGAAAATCAAAGGAAACTTTTAATCATTAAAGGCTGCTTTGATTCGTTATATAAATAATTTTGGGAAATTTAACCATAACATTCCAGTACGAACGAATCGTTTAAAAAATATACCAAAACTACGTATAGTTGTTTTTTAAATCGTTCATTGGTAACGATTACATAATTATGTTAACAAAGTCTAAATGTCTAACTCAACAAGTATGTAACTGATTTATTTATTATTAAAAATTACTCTATATTTTTATATTCATAAGTCAATTTATCAAAATGGTCACTCACCAACAGTTGGGCGGCGAATCCCTTGCACCTCTCAATATTCTGTATACCCAAATCTTGATGGGGTGATTGTAAAGCTAATGTAAGTATTCTGTGACGCGCTATGTTCTTCTGGAAGTATTTCTCACATCCAGACCATAGCAAAGATAAAGAAGCGTCACAGCGTCTGAAAACATTGAATTAGTAAAACCTTTAATAGAGTAGTCTTTGTTTTAATCATTAAGGGCTGTGTTCACCAACAATAAAAAAGATATTATTTTTTAAGTAGTGTTTTAAGTATTGAATAGATTCAGGCAAGGGATGCAAATGTCCTCATATATATGCACATACGCAAGCGATGAAAAATTGCAACTGCCTCAACCACTTCTAGTACGAGTAGTAATCTTAACAAACGAATGATTTTGTCTTAAGTCTGTTATTTAGTTGGTGAACTTGGGCTTAAGAGAGGCTATAAATCTTAAATGAATAAGGCAGAGACCATTTAATAAATTTTAAACGTTTTCTACTTAAGAACAATATTTGTTTGATATATGAGATTTATGCCTGAAAACGCATCCAATATTTATATTATAATTTTTTTTAGAAGATCATTAGACGTCCTTTGTGTTTACGCGATTAATAATGCCGTAGCCATTTTCTGTTCAATATATAAAGCATAAAAAAAAAATTGGATCGCAAAACAATCTAAATTAAGCATAATCAACTGACCGGCTCTTCAAATAGCTGATGGCGGCTTCCAAATCCACGGGCGGTATTGTAAAGTCGTGCAGTTCCTTATCGGAGGCGTTTAGTATTACTAAACCAGTCCGGTAGTTAAGACCAAGCTTAGCAAGGTACTTGAACAGATCCGCTAAAGCCTTTCGCTTTTGTTGCACGAAGTTCTTCGCTTGGGATGTCTGTTTCTCTTTCGGTAGTGAGCTGTCGACCTATAAGGAATTCATTTGGTTTTACTGTCAATAATGTTTTTATGCAATTTTGGTCAGTGATACAGTAGTACAACATTAAACTTCTTTAATAGCCTATAAAGAAAGAAGAGAAACAAAGGCACTAGCTTTACTTTTGTAGGTATTTGGTGTAACTACAAGAGAAGTATTTTGATTCATGGCAACACTAGTGAATTTTGTTAGTGCCTTAATTGTGCACCTAAATTCTAACGATAAATTCTACTTAAAGAAAAACATAATTTAGAAGTCTTACCTCCAAAGATCCTAGATGCGTGCTAGTCTCAATAACCACAGTGACGAAATCGTCCAAAGCTTGCACGAGTGCAGGGTACCCAGTATTGGTAATAGTGTCCTTACATAACGTCTTGGCTTTGTTAAATAAATTCGACACTTTGGACAAGAGACTGCCATCTGTTATCATCCTGCACGGCTGCTCTAGTTCATCCAAGTATTTCTAATAGAAAATAACGTTTGTGTAAGATTTTGAAGGGTTTTAGTGGGTTGTGTTAGCAATTGAAACAAACACATCTAGTGTTATTTCTACGAAGATCTACCCCGCAACCGCTAAGTTTTACTACCAAACAAACACTAATCTACTGGATTCTGTGTACAACGGCTATTCTGTGGCAAATTCGCTCGTGGCTTAAAGCTGTTTATTTTGTAAAGCTATGTAATAATTACTGATTAACGCGTAATGTAACATTTTTTATTCGAAATTGTAGTTTTGTTTCTCATGTATCCGAATCTTCGATCACTTATAAAAAACTAGATACACAATCAGCGACAAAAAAGTCCTCACCAAATGAGCACCCAATTCAACATTTTGGTGCTCTTTTAAGGTAGTCTTATTCGAACACTCCGACAGTAAACATGCCCCAGTGCTCGTTTAAAAACTGCAAAAATCACACGTCCAGGACGCTAAAAGAGGATGGAATTTTATGTTTTCGGTAAGTAATAATATTATGATTATATCATGTCGTAAATACTGATATGTAGTCAAGAAAGCATCGTAAAATCATTTTTTTAATTTAATTGTAATAAACAGCAGGCGTAAAAAGCATGTCAATTGTAAAGACTCTTACTGAACGTACAATTCATACTATCGCATGCCCACTTGAATTTTTCGGGTTACATGGGTTGACGCTGTTCTATTTGGTGGAGACGCTGTTGTTACAATTATTTTTTTATAACGAAATATGATTATTTTATTTTATTCATTTATTTTGTTTAATATAACTTCTTTATTGTGTCTATAAATAGAATAGTACAATTTTATAAATATATATATAATTTTGACCATATGCACATATTACGAAATTGAAGATTAACGAATTGGTGATAAATATTGGCATTGTTTTTTTTTTTAGTTTTCTTCCAGATCCTTTGCGGTGTGGGGAATGGATATCTGTTAACGCACGTCAAAGATCCGAAGAATTCTTTAAGCCGACACGCGTTGTACGTTCGAAGCATTTTTTAGAATGAAATGAATATATGACAATAAAAGTTAAATAAATGTTATGTTTTTAGCGCGATTAAGTCCCGTTAGAATTTAATAAATATAGTATGCTTAGATTTTATTAGTATGTACTTACATTATGTCTGTCCTAACGATTTTTATACCTTTTTATTTTATAATTTACATTATTATTTTATATTTTAATAACTACTTGATTTTTATAAAGATTGTTAAAACAATACTTTGAATTTTTGACACACAAAAAAATAATTAAAATTATGCTGTGTGTATTTATATTAGTTTCATTAATAAATTTATGTCGAATCCTACTCAAAAACAATTTATATTCAGTTAAATTACTATCGTAAACCACACATTCCTTATCGTAATGCGATAAGGAAATATATATAAATTTTAAAATCAGACTTTAAACCATGCGCGTAAGGTTGAATTTGTCATGATACATGTTGACCAGTTAGCCGTGGACGTAAACTACAACTTTAACTAATGCTCTTAAGGTTGAATTTTCATTAATTAATGTATTTCAGTTAGAATTACCTAAAAACAATTGGCGACAGTTTTGAAGTGATTTTTGTATAGGATTGTGTATCTAGTTTTTTATTAGTGATCGAAGATCCGAATACGATTTTATTCTGATACGTGATGTACAACTAAAGATGCGGAGTTGTTTATTAAGTAGAGGTGTCTCTCCATAGACAATATTCTTTTTTATTTCCAAAACCTAAGTAGGTTTAATTTTAGAAATAATCTGAGATCAACATTACTTTCATTTATGGTTAGTTATTCGTGTTTTTTTTTTAAGTAGGAATTCGTTCTCTAAGATAATGCCATTGTATACAGAAATCTTGAAAATGTGTAACAATAATAATTTTAGTGATATAATACTAATACTACCTGAATCGGCTGCGAATTAAAAAGAAAAGGAATATTAGTATGTGGTAGTTTACAGTGTTTATTGTACAACAAAATATTATATTGTGTGAAACCCAATGAATTCAGTAATTGTTCTAACTACTACAATTCGTGTGTGAGTGGGATCAGCTACTGTATTAGTATAGGATCTTTATCCAAAGATTGTATATAGTACTGTACAGTCAGCGTTAAACTATAAGAGAAAAATTCAAATTAAAGTGTAATTAAAAAGTTATAAACTTTTGTGGAAAAAGAAGGCACGTCGAGATGGCTTGACGGTCAGAGCGCCTGGAGTATTTATCCGGGAGGGGCAGGTTCGAATCCTGCTCGCGACCGTATTCTTTTTCCACAAAACTTTAAAGTTTGCTATGCATGCGTTACTGCTTTTCGAAGATTTATTTAGATAAATCTTCGAATTCTGTATTAGTACAGAAATGTTTAAATATGTTGTAAATAAATTTTAATAATATTTTTATATTGGTAAAACAATAAAAAATATCCTTTAAAATTTACTAAAGTTCATTAATATCCACACAGCTGATTATCACCCTTCTTGCGGATATAGTAACAGTTTAAGTCTCTAACATGTAATTTCTAAAATAATCAAAATTTTTATCAATACACTAAAAGGGACTTTGTTGAAGACTGATAGCCCGCTGTATGGAATAGATTGTGTTAAAGTTGTATTAAATCTGGCGAGCAAAAACCCAAAATCTGTTAATTAAAATGGTTGTAGATGAATAAAAAAGAATGGATTAGTGTATTTAATAGCCACGTCATTTACTTTTAAAACCGCGCCAAGAAAGGATATTATCACCCATTTTCTTATATAATTAAATTAACACCTATATGGAGACAGGTATAATTGAAGAAGCGTTTTAAAAACGACAGTTTCTATAGTTTTCTTCTATCTTTAGTATTTAGCCCTTATATCCCAATGTTGAGCAAAGGCCCTGTTTCTTCCACCTTAGTTTGTCGTAACATCTCAGTCGGTCTTCCGCGATTCCATTTGCCTTGTTGAGTATCCATTGTGCGTTTGTACTAACATGATATTTTGTATGCAAACGGCTTCAATAATATCATGACACATACTACATACATGTCACGGTCTCACTCAAAACAAAATATAGTGACCACAAAACCGGTATAAATCACTATCTGCTTTTCACTCTCATCTACAAAACTAAACATACCTTTATATTCCTGGCGAGTACAATATGGTTCTGCACATCAATCATATAGGCGCCTCCGGTAGGTGCGTTTGCAGTTGTGGTACGTTTAGGCCGGTCCCATATGCCAACATGATCACCAGTCACTTCTGTTGAATTGTCTACCAAACAGCTAGTCACGCTCTCTTTTAGAACGTTCTAGAACGAAAAGAATTCTTAGTGTTTATTATTTTTGAAAATGCGTCGTACATTAAACATTTATAGAACCAATTAATAAGTCTATCAAAAGACATGCTGTTTTAGAATTTACTGCTTATATATTTACGGCTTATTTTTATGCTTGTTGGTTTGAATAGTTAACAGAACTATATATTAGTATAATATATTACTATAGTATCGAAATCCCACAAAGCTACAAACCTCGAACTCCTTAGTATGTTTAT
The DNA here is from genome assembly GCA_935421205.1 of Xylocampa areola. Lineage (NCBI taxonomy): Eukaryota > Metazoa > Arthropoda > Insecta > Lepidoptera > Noctuidae > Xylocampa > Xylocampa areola. The sequence goes on along the minus strand of OW285218.1, from coordinate 10,810,368 downwards.
GGAGAGCCTTATGCGCCTTCTCGACAGTGTCTTTAACACTCCAGTAACTAAGGTCTCTGTCCCACGTGCAGATCTTGACAAAGTCACGCAACTTCTTCTCGATGGGTGCCCGTTTTTCTTTGATATGGGAGGCTACGTGAGCGCTAAATTGAGCGTAAAAGTTGTATGTGTTCCATAGAATAGAAAGGAGTTCATCTGGAAAGAGTACCGTGAGTATTAAATAATATTAAGAAATCAAAACAAACCAAGTGAATCATATCTTATATTTCAACTATACCGATAACTTAAATACTTTTGGACAACGTATTGTGGTGGTGCTAATAGAGTGACTATGGGTTAGCATTTCAAAGTTATCGTGACAAAACTTCAAGTATGAACACAACATTCAAATAACGCAACTCTCGTCCAGCCTCTCACAAATAAATATAGAATACCAATCTTACCCCGCTTTTCAGTAGGCTCCAAATGTACTAAATGACAATGGTACACGAATATAATGTCTAGCCTTATTTCATACTCCGCCAAGTTGGACTTCTCCATGAACTCCTTAAGTACAGATATGACTCTGTCAGCCGGTACCGGGTCCGATTTGGAGTCCAAATATGAATTGATTACGGAATATAAGTAGAACCAGTATTTATGCGCTTCGGATTGTTTTCTGTAAAATATGATATTAATTAATCAATTTATTTATATATATCTTAAATAAAATACAATCGTCTGAGTTTGTCTTTTGTATTTTTTGTCTATTCCCCAGTATTAATCAGGTTGATCAACACATATTTCCAATACAATCAAATTACGATACTGCATTTCTATGACTTACCTATGATACAAATTATTGAGGCACTCCTTCCAGTGTGCTATCTCAAGCTTCCTCCAATTTATAATCTGTTGTCCTACTGCCAAAGACACGTCAATCAAATTGTTGCCTTTGTGAGCATTCTTGTTCCACTCCTCGATCTTATCGCGAAGCAACTCTAACCCAGTTAGGAAACGACTGACAGGACTTGTCACTGGGAAGCTAAGGATTCTGTTCACTATGATTATTATCTGGAATGTATTTTACATGTTAGATAAAGAAGAAGGGCTATAATATCTGGGATACATAAAAAATATTGCAAAGTCTAATAATGTGTGCACGACATTTTGTCGTGTCCGTTCAGTCACTAGAATAGATGATTTCACGATGACGATGTTTTGAAAAGGTGGAAAAATTCGGTACAGCAACCGTTGACCGCGATAGCTGAGCTAGCAGATGCGACTGCTTAACCAGAAGACCGGGAGTTTGAATCCTAATCGCGGTCTATTTGATTATGATTTCCTCCTTTCTTATTAGTTTATTGTCAGGCAAGATTTAAATAAATCGCGTCAACATAAAGCATTGCAACCACCAGTCAACAATAATTTCTTCTCACAATGGAAGGTAAGTCTCAGACAGGTTTATTTTTTATAGATCTTGATTAATACAGCGACTAATATTTGAATATCTTACCTCTTTCAAAGTAGGGAAGTCTGGCCATTGGTCGAGCAATTCATTAGTGCTCTCCTTTACTTTGTGCAGCAAGGGCACGCATTGCTTCGTCTCTGATACCCAAGCAGATCGGTAGAAATCTACTTTGCTTGAAGACTCTATAAATGGATAATATCGTAGTTTTATTGAAATTAGTATTAATATTGGACAAATGGCGATCTTAGCAGAGGGTGTCGGCCATCCGAGAAAATCCGAGAAAAATTGAGGGAATCGCGCAAGATCGTCGAAGTATGGGGCTATCATTTCAAAAGGCAAGATCCACTTCGGGTCGCTCAGCCAGGGGTGTTCGTTTATTTGTCCTACAGAATGCTACAAGCTACGATATAACCCCAAGTTTCCCCTAAATCTGTTTTATAAATCCTAGGCTCCTAGCGCTAATAGGCTAATTGTACACAATAAAACTTTACATAAAATTAGGCCATGTGTAAGTAAAAACTGGATTTACATTTTGTTTAGATTTTATTCATTTGAGGGGATTCAATTCCCGACCGTATCTTTCTATCCACCAACATATATAGTCTTAGAGTTCGCAACATATCCGTTAATAAGTTAAAAATGTATCTGTATTTGATTAATAAATAATCATAAATTGAAAATTTTGCACAACTTACCCTGTCCGTCAACTTTAGCTTTAATTTGCGAAATCAGCACCATTAAACTCGGCGATATAGTTCCCTCAAACTCCGCGTCCAAAGCTTCCCACGCGTTGTTTATAACCCGGCTAAATGTGGGATATCTCTGCAAGAACGCACTTGTAACGTCATTCCCAACCAACTTCTTACGGGCGGGTAGCCATTCCGCTGACGTCATGTCTCGAACCATGCTCGAATGCCACTTGTATACAAGCGAAATGTCTTCGGAAGATATTAGGAATTTATGTTTAGGCTTTTCGGAGTTATTTTGTGTTTTGACAGGCTTTTGTTCAAGCGTTGGCGGTTTGAATTCAGCGAAGTCTTGGTCGGAGTATGACGGGAACATTTCTAGCATTTCTTCTTGAGCTACCGCTTCTTCGTCTTCATCTTCACATTTTGATCTGGAAGGTGTAATTATATTATTTAATGTCGATCATACGGATATAGCGAAGCTGATTAAAATAAATAAAATACTTGAAAAAAATCTCGGTTTACATCGTGATTCCCTTATAATTTGATTGGAATAACCCAGGATAACTACTCAAGACAGACCCACAAAGATATGCCCAAAGAGGAGAAATCTTATTTCCAACACTAGTAAGCCCGTACGAATTTAAGGCCAGTAGTAATAAACCGATCTCTTATTATGTCAGCTTATCGTGACTATCGTATGGATATGAAAATCTAAAACGTATGAAATTGTCAAGCTCTGCTGAAAGGGCACTGTTTTGAAAGGAGGGAGAGGTTCTGAGCCTAACTTTATCTTTAACAGCTGTATTTATGACAAAAAAGGAACAGAAACCAAATATACTTACTTGGTAACATACAACGCCTCGTCATCTTGTTTCTTTTTCTCTATATCCCTCTGCTGCTGCTCCCAAGCTTTCACGAGAGAGTCCAAGGTTGCCAGCACAGAATTCATAGTAATTTTGTCTAGCTTATCTAGTGCTGTGCAATGCATTCGTAACTCCGATAGATTCATTTTAAGTACCCTGTAAAAAATCGTTTCTAAAACACTCTCTCTTATCATATCCATCTTAGAAAGATTCTGCGTCTTAATACACAAGCTATCGCTTATGACGCAATGTACTACAAAGTGGCAATTATAATGTCCAAATGAGATAGCCAATAAATACGTCTGCCTCACGGCAAGAAATAACTTAGAGGGGCACTACGATTACAACAATCTACAAAATTATACACAAGTAAACAAACAAATATTTTACAGTAATACTTACTGAATACTCTCCAACTCAGCAGTAAACGTCTCATCATTCGCAGCTAACACATTTCTATTCAACAGTTGCACGAACTTCGACGACACAAATCTATTCAGATAATCTTCTTTACCTTTCCTATTAGGTATCGTAATAGGGAACACCATTAGATCACTAACAACCTCCTTAAGATCCGGACCTTGTTCGGTTTTTATCATTAATTCTTTAACCAAATCGTTCAAAGAGGTTACACTAGAAATAATTTGGGATAAAGAACTTTGTAGGGGTTTTGCCAAGTCTGGGAACGCATCCGAATATGTCTCGATTCTTTTGTAAAATGCTTTGACTGAATACAGCCAGGAGGAAGTTTCTTTTACCACAGTATAGCCGTTTTGAATAGCATATTTATTAACAGCATTGTTTCGAAGATGTTTAGACAATTGTTCACTGGTTGTTATTAGGTTGTTAGTGATGTCTTTTGTAGTTTTTGCCAAAAGAACGGATTTTGTGAAGTGTTTACAGTCCTGAAAAATAATATTAAAATATTATGATTAAAATGGATCTTGTCTAGTACTGTACAGGTATTTAATAAAACGAGAGATGATAAGAACAATAGAAATAAAATTATGTCTGTATTTCTGCCTGTCATGATAAAGCAAGGATTTTACCAGCTAAAAGTATAAAATAAAAACTTACTTTAACAAAATTATTGTAAGATGGTTCGTCTGGTCTGAAGGTATTTCCCAACTTGTATTTATTGACACTTTCAGCAGTACTCTGTCTCAACTCCATCAAGATACTACAATGAGGGTGTACCCTCATCAGCCCACAATCATTTCCAACCTTACTAATGACAACTTGGGACGGCTTATCTACACTGCCGTAATGGTTAATATTACCATACACAAGACCTTGGAAATAATAAGATCCGAGCAAAGCATCAAACATTTTCACATCCTCTTCAATGTATTTGGCTTTGAGACGATATTTCTCGACAATATCTATTATATTCACTTCGGACATCACTTTGACAAATAGAAGACTCGTTAGTAATGATAGTTGTGCTGTCAAAACCTTTACTCTCATATCATCTTTAATAATCTCTAATATAGCTGTTGTAAGTTCCTTGTAAATTTCGTTGGCTGTGGTCAGTGTGTCAACGAAAGAGTATTCCTTCAAGTAGGACCATAATTTGGATATTGTTTTTGTAGATAATTCGTCAAATGTCAATCCGCTTGGAAGTTTGAGAACGGAATGTAAATGGCAAACAAGTTGCACGTATTTCTCCATTTCGAATTTAGCGTCTGATATTCTGCAAAAATAAACACAGCATTACGCCTATATTCTTCAAAGGATTATATATTTGGTGGTTCTATGTAATAAGGTGGCGAGCTTATTGCCATCTACCGGATACAACTTTAAAGTCCCAATATAATAATCCAATAATACTTTAAACGAGCCAGGAATGGAGCCCACGACCTCAAGCTCAGCAGCTGCGCTTGTGGCTAGTAGACCAATGACGTTTTAATAATGGTATTTTAATAAAACATTGTTTGTCTTCTATGATGTTTTCATAAGTACTAGTTATATCTATAAAAAGTGCTTACAACTTCAGTGAAACTGCAGAATCTAAAGTGGCAATGTTCTTCCACAAAATGTTCAATATAGTTCCCAACTGCATGGAGTAATCAGTCCTGTTCTCCATCGAAACTGCTTCATATGCTAGTAAATGGCGAGACTCTGAAAAATAAACCATTTTAGTGCAATTGAAATTTTAATAAGATAAAATTTACATTGTAATATAATAACAATTGACATTCTAATAATTGTAATTTTTTAATTTTGACATTCTAAATATTACAGAAATTGTGAATGTGAGCATCATGTAGGTATAAGTATTTTATTTATTGTTATACAGATTTGTAATCTGGTGGTTTTGAGGTTTTTATATGGCCTACGTAAATGTCCTGCTGATCTGGTATCGCCTTGCGACAGGTCGTTGAGCTCCCTATAACATGGTTGAGCTACACGATGACTGATGCATATGTGCCGTCGGTTAGGACAGGTCAACTCGAAACTGATATGGCTCTTTCCTAAAAAGGCCATTCCAGATACCCTACATGGTTTCATTTCATTTCATTTGCAAAACAAGAAATGTCACTCTTCTTTATGGTGCTATGAAGGCAGACGTTTCTCAAGCACTAGCGTAATATAAGTACTAAAAAAGGTTTTTAACTTTTTATGACTGAGATTTGTTTATAAATTGATTTTAATAGGCCGAGACTTATTTTTACAACGACTACAATTGCGTTTGCGTGGCTATGTACTGGTCCGACAGAATATAAAAATGCCATTACGATAAAAAGAACTGGTCGAAAACTAGATACTTCCAAGTAAAACACATTTTAACTAACCTGAATTATCAACAGACACAGTAAACTTCTGCAAATAGTATGGTAGTAGTGGAACATTCTTGGACAACCTCTTGCTGTTGACTGGGATTTCTTCGACATCCTCAGTGTTTGCAGCATTGTGTGGACACAGAAACGGTAAAGGATAGAAGGCAGGAGAATATACAATGGCTTTGTAAAATTCATCCCAGAATTTAACAGGAAGGGATGATATTCTGAAAGATAAAAACATATTTCGTTTTTATCGAGGTTAACTTGTTCAGTATTCTGATTGTGACTAATTCATCGAACTTGGATAATACGTACATGCGTCAGCCTCAACTATTATTCGTATTAACCTGGTGTTTAAGACAAAACAATTATTGGTGTAATGTTATTCATAGTTCCCCTGATTAGAACATTTTCAGACTTTATGAAGCTTTCTTGATAGGGCTGTCAACCGAAACATACTTGAAAGGTAAGGTACGAGCATATAAAAATAAGGTTGAAGTTATAACATAAACATAAACATAACATAGCATCACGCCTGTATTCCCCGAAGGGGTAGGCAGAGAAGTACACATTCGTACATCCACATTTCACCAATGCTGTTATTAAGTCCCATGTAATAGGTGGTGAGCCTATTGCCATCTACCGGGCATAATTCCAAACTCCGGGCTGCTACCGAGAATTTTCTAACAGAAAAACTCAATAACACTTTGCCCGACCCGGGAATCGAACCCGAGACCTCATGCTCAGCAGTCGCGCTTGGGACCACTAGACCAACGAGGCAGTATTGAAGTTATAAATATAAGTTGAAGTTATAAGTCTTACCTTTCACTAAGAATGTTTTGGCTATTGTCTTGAAGTTTCAGAAATACTTCCATAAGATTCAATAGAGCTGGCGGGAACCCTCCAGTGACTTTGCCCAAGTTCACCAAACTGGCTAAAACTTCGGACGACTCTATCCTTACAATTTGTCTGCCTTCTGTTTTTGATAACTGAGACACTACATCTAAGAAATCTTTTTGCAATATATTCAGTATCCTCTGAACCACATACGAAATAATTGGAAGTAGTTTAACTCTGGGCCCTGGTTTGTCAACATCTTTACTATCGACTAACTTGGTAATATTTTCTTGTATTACTGCCAATTTTTCTTTATTTGGCACGTCCAACGCTAAATGCAGATCAGTAACAGCGTAGTTGTCCACAGACAGTAAGTTGTATTGCTTCGAAATAGGTTGATTCATATCTAAAGTAATTTTACTATACACTTTAGACTTCTCGCTACAAATATCATATTCATCTTTGCCAACGAATAGTTTAGGTTGGCTGTACTCCTTCCTAATTTTCTTGCTCAATACAGCCAGTTCTGCATTATCCTGTTCAACGTTCATAACTGTGTTAGTAGTAGCTTCATTGAAATCTCTATCAATATTTCTGTTATCTATTTGTAGTTTGAACAAAGGTTGCATCAAATGTTTCTGTAACCATTTGCTGTGTGTGTATAGTAGGGGGACAATATCTTCCCTTAAAATTTTTCGCCTATTGCCTTGTTTGGGAGCAAAAATTTCTTCGTGTGATAGCCTCACGAGTCTATTACGCCAGTTCAGGAGCTGAATAATATTACAAGCTGTCCTGTTATCTAAAGCAGGAGAAAGTTCCGAAATACTCCTTTCAATGAATTCGTCTATTACGTTCAGGTATCTCTGACAGTATTTTAATATAGGATATTCGACGAAATCATCCGTCAATGTTCCCATCAACACAGCATTAGAATAATCAACCACTGAAAACGTATTTGGAGGCCTAATAGACTTCAAGTAGTTTTTCATTAAATTATTTAAGAACATCAGTCCTTCTACATTAGATAAATGTGTAATTTCTTCGGTGATTCTATGTGATTCTGGGTAAAATCTTTGATATGACTGCTGTTCACCAAAATATTTATAGAATTCATATGCTGTCTCATTGAGCGCGCCTACGAATTCTAGTTCATGAGAACAACATTGATTTCTGACAACTTCTTCAATAATCGTGTAAACAGTTTTAAAAAGACTGGGTGGAACCCTAAGATAAACGGAATACAAACTAAAGATCACATGTAAGTTCGATTCTGATTTGCCACCTCTAATTTCTTGGGCAGCGATATATGCCATTTGCTTGCTGATTTCAAGAGATGGATTTGAGCACAATGCTTTTACGGTAAGAGTATGATCTGTGGACATTGCCTGAAGAGGGTCGGTATTGCCATATTCCTCTCCTTCCATTAATTCATCTAGAGCTTTTAACATGGAGTTTTTCATTTCTGCAAGTGAAGCGTTGACTTCTGATGCAAAGTCGGCCCCGCACCTCGGCTTGACGTAGATGTCAGAGAAACTGCTGACGAAGGCAGTTGTCGTGGAAATACCACGCACTATCTGTTGCCAAGTCAAGTGAGCGGCTTGCAGTAAATGTGAGATGGTTGGACGATCAAGACCTGAAAAAGGTATAATATTTGTGTTCACTGGAGTATTCAGCGTTACTAACGTAACTTAACTGGATTCAGACAATCGCTGATCTATTTTATTATTATTAAATTTGTATTGTTAATCACTTAACTATAATCTAACAAAAAATACACACCTTCTACAAACGACTGCATCAACTCGTGGCATTTGATACACATCTCGTGGTATTTGCTAGGCAAGCCACAGGAAGCCAGTAAAGCCGTCAGATCAAACAAATTCTCTGTTTCAGAAACGTACGAATCTTGCCAGTCTTCTGGCCTTAATACGGATATTTCCACTCCTCTATTCCTCATTGCCCGCGAAATTTCCCCATACTTCGGGTCCATTGTGAAAAATACTCTGAAGTTTGGATGAGGTTTTATTTCACTGATATCTCCTCTTTCTGGAATGCTTAACACACCGTTTGGTTCTAACAAACCATTTAGTCTATCAAGAACAGCGGCTGACGTCAGATTGACGTTGTCTAAAAGAAGCCAGGAGCCTTCAATCATTGTTTTTACAAGCAAAGAGTCCACATACTCGAACTTCCCGCCGGCGTTTACAGACAAAACTTGTGACACTTTGTTTTCCAATTTATTTAAACTAGTCACAATTTCCTTTATCTTGATCGACATCGCATCGATAGACTTGTTATTTTCAAGCAACTTGTCGCAATGGGTAATCAGGAATTGGATTCTTTGTTTGAACTTTTCAATGTTTTTGTCAGAGATTTCAGTACTCGAGGCTATCTGGAGAGATTTGTATTCGTACAAGTTACTCAGTATTAAGTTCGACTTCCATTGGAAGACTCTTTGTTCCAACAACATTTTTCTAACAGTTTGTATGGTCAGGGTTTCGATTTTATCAAACAAACTTTCCAGATTTCGATTAAAATCAACTTGTTCGAAACCACCAAGTAAATCGGAGACATCCATTGCCGACGTCACTGGTATGACTTGCAGTTCGTTACCAGACAAATCTGCGAGAACTTGAACTATACTACTTTTTCCAGTAGCCGATGGTCCAACTAGAATTGTCAACCAATTCATTTTGATACCTTGAGCCAATGCTTTTAGAGTCGGTAGTTGATTTCTCAGCACTAACAAATTGGTTTCGAATGCTCTACGGTTTTTGAATCCTTTTTCGGTATTTCGGCTAAGAAAAACGTCTCCTATAACAATATCCGTACTATTCATGATGAATTGAGGGATAGAGTCACTTCTTGGGTAATCAGGAAGGAATACTTCATCGTACGTATTGATCATTTTCTTTTTATCTTCCTCGGTTCTCATACGGTTCACGTAGAGCATATCAACAAACTTTCCAGGGCGTAACGCTTTCTCCTCCTTCTGATCTTTAATCAAAGCTTCGCACCATCTCTGTATGTCTCTAAGGTTCATTTCCCAAGGAGAACCTTTGTGACCCCAAGATTGGATTTCAGTTACTTCATGCGCAACTTTGCAATTGAATTTCACTATCTTATGTAGAATATTTTTGGGAAGACTTGGATACTGTGCCTCGACAATATATATTAAATCTTCTTTAGTGAGTGTATCAATGTATACTTGGGTGAATCTATTAAGGAATGATATTGGAAGACCTCTTCTGGCACCCCCTTGTTTCAAAGGATTTTGACAGGCAAACAACCTTGTTTGATCTTTAACTTTAAAGGTTCTAGCTAATTCAGGTATGAATACTTCTCCCCTGTGGTCCAAACAAGCGTTAAGTCCTTCGAGGACAGGTTGCGGGGCCAAATTCAATTCGTCTAATAGGATCCAGTCGCCATTTTGAAGAGCGCTTAAAAACGCACCTTCTTTAAATGTGAAGGATCCGTCTTCTGTTGGTAGGTCTGTTCCAAATAAGTCTGTTATATCCTGTAAAAAAAGTAGAATCAAATTAAATAATATTAGGTAAATGGAATTACATTTGATAGAAGCTTAACTTACGGTTTGGTCACTCAAATTAATCCGAACAACTTTATGCCCCGAAGATTTAGCTAGTGCAGTAACTAGGCTCGTTTTTCCAACTCCAGGGTTTCCCTCCAAAAGAATTGCCTTATTCAGTTGCAAGCCTCGCAATAGTCTCAAAGTATTAACACCAGTCGTTGGAGCTGTGAAACTGAACTTATGTTCTTCTTCTGCAATATTTGCCTTCTGTCTAACTTCAATGTAAAACGGTTTTATTCCGAATTTGTCAGAGCCACTTTCTGCAACGAACTGAGTCTGTTTATTGCTCAACATATCTCGCAAGCTCTCCAAATATTCATTGCCAACAGTGTCTATTTGATTTAATAAGAAGTTTATTGCATTTTTCCTTAATAATACTAAGGTCTCCGGATTTATATGGCCTGTTAGTGCCGTGCCAAAGCAATCTAGGAAAGTCATACAAGCACCGTGTACGTACGCTTCAGGGGTGTCCAAAAGTTTATTTGCAACAGTAATATTAATGAAATGGACCCACGATAGCAGATCACGAATACTGAACGGGAATTTGTTCGTCACTTCGGAGTTTTTAAGCCAATCGGTAAAGTTTAAGATGGATGTACCGATTCCAGAACTACCGTCTTCTTGATTTCCTAATGACACTCCTTTGTTCACACTTTTTTCTAAAACTTTCAGTAGATCTTCTCTTGAAGTGACACTATCACACCATATTTCAGTAAATCGGTTACGTAGGGCAGGTGAGAGTTCTTTCTTGCCAAAATCTCCTCCAGGATTCATAGTTCCGATAAAGTGGAAATTCTCTTTGGCTGTAATAACAACGATATCGGAATTGTCTTCCATTCCTCTTTCTGCTAACACCAACTGCCTTTCCGGTTCTAGTAAAGAGTTCATTCTCTCTAACACACTGTCATCAGCCAGAGATATTTCATCAGCTAGGAACATATTTCCTGTCTCCATAGCTTTTATTAAAGGTCCATCGACCCATTCAAATAGTCTTCCATCATTTTTGTACTGACGCACAGGGCGGAGTCCTCCCAAGAAATCGGAACTCTCTGTATGCATGTGACAGTTTACTGATAGAAGTTGACGTTTCTTTAGAGCTGCTAGTACCTGGCAGATTGTAGTTTTACCGCAACCTGTTTCACCAACCAACAACACTGGTTCATCGAAGCTGAAGGACTTGGCTATCAAAATTGCCAGTCTTCTCATATTATATGTCCATACTACATGAAAGAATTCCTCTAACTGGTTGTTCAAAATTGTCTCTAGTATAGACTTAGTCACAGGAGATGTAGCTGGATGTAGTGAGAAAAGGTTGTCCGGATTAACTCTCCTTTTTATATGCTTTTCTATAACTTCTTCTATAATTGATCGTTCGTCAGTTTGTCGCACTTTACCAGCTAAGATAAGGTATCCTTCATCGGCTATATGCTGATCCCAATCGTAGAATTTGTCATCAGTCAAAGAATCTTTTGAAGCATGTTTGTATCTCTGGCCCCATCTGAACAAGTCTCTAAGGGTGATGAAACCATCTTTGCCCTGAACAGCTGCGGAACCACGTCGTCTTATTTGCAGATCAGCCATCACAGCTATCATTTTCTTACTATAAGCTGGTGGAACATGACATCTTTGGTGCAAAATAGTTTCAAGTTCGTTCTTTGGTATTTCATCAAAGTGTAACTCGACGAACCTATTCCTGAACGCTCGAGACAGCATTTTTCGGCCTCCGTATAAGCCTGGAGGATTTTGAGTAGCGAATAACATGAAATTAGGATCCGCTTTAACAACTTGTTGAGTTTCTGGTATGAACAGTTCACGGTTGTCGTCTAATACGCGGTTGAGAGCCTCTAATACGTCACTAGGGGCTAAGTTGAGCTCATCAAGTATAATCCAATATCCCTTTCTCATCGCTTCCACAAGAACTCCTTCTTTGAAAACTAGTTTACCACTAGAGTCTACAGCATAAGATCCTATATATTCTTGGAGATCTGTATGTTCGTGATTATTTATTCTGACACAAATATTGCCAGATGCTTTAGCAATATATGTTATAAGCGAGGTTTTTCCTACAGAAGTATCACCTTGTAGTAAAATCGGCAATCGGCCAAGTGATATTATTCTAGCAATGTCACGAAGATTCTTTCTAACTTTAGGGGTGAGGATATAGCCCTCTGGTATTGCTATTTCTAGTTTGCCTTGCGGGATCCAATGACCCTCAAAGAGTAAATAATTTCGGCCAAAAACTTGCGGTTCAGGAATGAGTTGGTTTATTACTGATTTCACATTCTTCTTGCCGATGACTGCCCTGAGACAAAATATGATAATTAAAGAACTATGTTTAACTTCCAAAAATTACTCGAGATATCAAAATAAAACACTTACTTGGCAATCATAGCTTCAACTTTCGGGTGCGAAGAACTGTCTAACTGAGTTAGGAAAGACAAGCAAAATGCTTCATATAATGATCTCGATACAGTTCCACATTTTGCTTTGGCAGCAGCTGTTAGAGCTCTGCACAAAGTTCTAAGCGAATAATGTGGAGTGTTTCCTAAAATAACAAACAAAAATATAATTTGACGCAGAAACTAAAATAGCAATAAGAAAGCAATGAAAATTCTGTATGACTTACCTGATCCATCTACGAGATTCAACTTCGCTTCTTTCTTGATATTTGCATAGAAACTATAGATTGCTTCCAACATTGCACCACCGAGGTTCATATGATACAAATAGTCACCTATTAGTAGCATAAGATCATTCCTTTCTGTCAACTCATCAATGAAGAACTCAGTAAAACGATTCCTAAGACCAGCAGGCAGATCCTTTTTACCGACATCTGTAGCTGGGTTCATGCAAGCAAATAGAGTGAAATCAGGATGCCGCTTTATTGGGACTTTGTCGCCTTTTTCCAGTAAGTCTATTGTCTCATTTTTATCTTCTAATAATCCAGCTAAGCATTCTAAAATTTCTGCTGATGCCAAATTTATTTCATCCAGTAATACCCAATGTCCTTCTTGCATAGCTTTGACTAGAGACCCTTCAATAAACGCGAAGGTCAGCTTTGATGCTGCCTTAACTTGCTGTTCTAATTTCGTGAGTTTATAACCGAATGCCTCCCATTGTTTCAGTTTTTTGTCTTCCTTTTCTGCTGTAAGCCTAGTTATTGCTGCTTTATGACTCTGCTTCATCAATGCAAGTAAAGCAGTCCAGTTTTCTGTTTCGTAGCAAGTATCTATGTGCCCCAAAAACTTTTTGTTTTTGTCTGTATTGTAGAAACTTCGGAAAAGGTTTTCAAACTGGAGTCTTATAGGTCTTATCACATACTTTAGGTCAACAGGTTTGTAACCGCCTAATAAATCAGCTGAGTCAGATTGCTGGTTCATGTTAATGACTACCAATTTGTGTCCAGTTTGCCTTGCTATGTATTGCACTGATGAAGTTTTACCAGTACCGGTTTCACCAACAAGAAGCACAGGTTCATTGGACTTAACGCAACAAGAAATCCGCTCAAGTAAACAAGCAGACTGGCGTGTGAACGAAAACACTGTATGTTTGTTATCAAAATCTATTGTTTCCAAAGTCTTCTCTACCCTCGGAACTTTAGATCTGCCAACTTCTAAGAAGTTTGAATTAAGAGATACGTTTGGTTTGTAGTGCTTGCAATAGAACTCTGATTTCGTTTCCACTATACCAAGGCATAAGCCAACTTTCTTGGCTAACTCCAATCTATGTTCTGGGGATGACACGGAACAAGTGAATATATCCAATGCGTCTTGAAGCACTTTCAACGCAGATTCTGGAGAAGACACATCAAAACCAACAACCGATCTAGCGCACCATTTTAACAAGTCTCTGGTTGAAATTAATCTTGATCCCCTAATAAGAGTTAAATTCTTTTCCTTTTCACTATTTACTACTTCAGTAGCTTGCAAGGAAGTATCGTGACTGCCTACGGAGAACATCATGAATACTTCAATAATTTTCGAGCTGATGGTTGTCAAAGCAGGATAAAGTTTTTGAATTATCTCTGAGAGTTCAGACCTCGATAACGGTTCAACGTTTATTTGTGTCAAATGTTTTTGTAGCAAAGTACTGGAGCTGGAAATTTTCTTTTGAAAGCCATAATTGGTCGTCAAAGTTCTAAAACAAAATTCATAGGATAAAGAAAATGAGCTTTATGTTTACAAAAACAAAGTTTAATTTATATTGTCGTTACTTACCGTTGAGTAACAAAGAGTTGGAACCCTGGTGTGACTGGCAAAGAATCTCGATAGCCAGGTACGCATAGCGAATTTCTTTCCAATAAAGAACTGAGAGTCGATGCCACATCTAGAGCTGCGCAATCAATGTCTTCTAAAAGTAGCCAGTGACCATTTTGTACTGCCTAAAAGTATAACTTACATTTCATTGTATGTAGGGTGTTTTGGATAATAACATTCTTCAAATATAAGAAAATTATCTACAATAGAACTTGCTTAATACGATCACGGTCAATACGATTTCCCGCATATTACGCTATATTACGTCAGTCAATGCAACTTGGAGGCGTGTTTTCATACATTATATACACGCTTAAAACGATTCGTCATCCCGTTTAATACGCTATCTGTACACGCGCTTGTTATCTCACGCGCCAGTGGCGGGCAGCGGCAGTGAGCGGCCTGCAATTGACGATTGACTGAGTGAGCGAGCGGAGCGAGCGAGAGTAATCGCATCCGCCACGCGCTCCATCCTTCAGTCGTTTTCTAGATCCATTTATTAACTTGTGCCGCGCGCCCTGCATTTGTTTTCTATAATTTGTTTACGTACATATTAAATCAGCGTTTGTTAAAAAATTACTATAATTAAACAAAAAGCATTTTCCCTTCAAGAAAAATATAATATATTGAAAGTTTTTTGATGAAAAGTTACAAATAAAACATCAAACGCATTTAGCTGCTGAGCCTACTAGTTTCTACGTTACTTTTTATTTCGCCTATTCCCGCTTAAGCCGCGTTATTCGCGGGGTCACTATGAAATCGACTTAAACGGGTTTTACTGTATATACGTAAGTAAATGACGACCAAAATTATGTGATACTTGATAGTTTTCGATTACATAAAACATGATGGAATTTAATATTCCAAATCCATTTCCCGGAAAAAGTAATAACAATAATGGGTATTATCTTTTCAATGGCGCAAAGGCCTCCTTATTGCTCAGGAGGTTTTCTTGTTATTCTTAATGCAAACAAAAGAGTATTTGCACTTGCATATGAAACGAAAACAGTTAAGTTAATACATCTGTTAACACAAAAAATTTAAGGCTCTTTATATTTTAAAATACAAACAGTCAAAAAGAAACAAACAAAACATAAAACCTTTTTCCTTGTTTCTAAAGAAAATTTGGTACACGAAAACTTAACAAAAAAATAGATATTATAGACTCATAGATGTAATATAGGGTAGGTAAGAATTGTAATAACATTATTTCAAATTCAACAACACATAACATTAATTCCTTTGAAATTATAGGAATTTTATTTTAGGGCAAAGATTGGTTCTTAAAGCTGTTTTTGAAAAAGTTATTTGTAAAAGGACTTTTTGTTTGTCTGTAAAAGGAAAACGTCATTTTTAGACAAATTAAGTTTTGTAAACAGACTAGTTTGTGAAATGTAATTTGGTGAAAAATTAAGTAACATTAAGCCAAAATTAATGTCTCAAACATTAGAGACCCCACTATCAGCTAAACTGATGTTAGAGGTCTCTGCTAAGCTTAACAAAAACTATTTATTAACAACAACGGAGACCAACAAATTAACACTCTCTGAACCAAGCACGAAGAATTAATGCGAAAATTTGTAAGGATGGATGGATGTTTGTTACTCTTTCAGGCAATAACTACTGAATGGATTTGGATTAAATTTGGCACACAGATAGTTTATAACCTGGATTCACACATAGGATACTTTTTATCTCGGCTGGACCCAATTCTGAAGTCTATGCAGACGAAGTCGCAAGTATAAGCTGGTAATAAATAATACATAGTCATACCTCAGTCAGAACACCAGGCCTCCACACAAATTCTCCTGGTATATCAGTACATTGATGTGATCCTAGAAGCATGCGGGAGTCCGTCTGGTCTCCTAGTTGCACCTTCTTGAAGGCTACACCTTTACGACCAGTAATAGCTGCTAAATGTTCCACTAGAGAAGTTTTTCCAGAACCTACTGGACCCATGAGACTAAGAGCCTGACCTAAAAAAATATTTAGCATTACTGACATGTACTGGTAATAGTGGAAAATTAAAAGCAGCAAAGATAGTAGGTAACAAATATTAGTTTTTTTTATAGTTTTTTAAGATAGATAAAGCTCTCTCTCTCTCTTTTTTTGTGGATAGAAAAATACGGTCATGAGCAGGATTCGAACCTACGCCTACCGGTTAAATATCAACCGCTCTGACCAACTAGCCCATCTCGCATAGGACGAAATGAGAGACATGGTAATTGTTGCCATTACATATCTTTTAATAATATAATAATTTTATACATAATGGGAAAAAATATTCTTCTTACCTGATGCAACAGCCAATGCCAAACTCCTGAGATTATTGACAGTAGATTTAACTGGTACCAAATTGCCATTTTGAATATTATCTTTATCATATATAGGCAACAGTATACCATCAATATTGACAACATTATCAGGGTTTAAATCATCTTTAATTACCTCATTCATGGTAAACACAGTGTCAAGTTTACTTCTTTTTATACTCTCTAAGCAATCTTGTTCTTCTATATTCATTTTATTCGTAAGTATCATGGATTGAGCATCAGTCATATTCATTAGAATCATAATGCATTTTTTTACCATCCTGGCGAATTTATGAAGTAGATAAATATATTATTTCTTAACATTATTCTACATTTGTAAAAGCTTATTGATTAACTATCTTTATTACATTCGCCATGTACATATTCCCGAATGGTTATTTCAATACTATTGTACATACACTAACAACATAAAAATACCATGTTACAGCAAGTAATATTAGGGCAAGCCATTTTTCAATTAAAATCTCAATAACAATATTTGCCCGACTACTACCTGTAAGTACCTTAGATTTGTTGCCACCAAGATTAGGACCTCACTTTCTTCAACTACACTAATGATTAGATTAATAAAAATTGGGATTAAACATAATATCCACCAAAAAATACTTTGAAATCCGTAAAGCTCCCTTACCAAAAAAGTATCCTAAACTTTAAAAAAAACTAACCATGTACCAATAAAAGACAGTCTAAAATTACAATGTTTCTAGCTGTTTTAGTCATGACCACTCTTCAAAATGTATTCAAAAACCGAATGTCTTATTGCGCTATTACTGCCTAAATAAACTACTGTGTAATATGGGTTAGGTTAGGTTAGAACTGTGACCAAACTATGCACGAGCTGAGCGAACGAGCGGTACGGCGGTAGCAGCCGGCAAGAGATAGAAAAACTAATCTTTTACAGTCATAGTGTTTTAGAGGAGGCAAGCATTCTGTTATATTTCGTTTGGAGTAATTTACTTTAATTGGATAGCAAGAGATAACATTTTTGGTTATGATTTCACATTAAAATGGGGTTTTAATTCTGGTGATCATTTCCTATTTCTGGCAGAAGGTATATAGGTAGGTATTTTACTATATATGGTGATAAGTTAAACATGAGCCATAAAAAATTTGTCTACACACAAAAATATGTAAATACAGTTTCATAACTATTCACACTATGCTAAGAATTTTTTGCTTTAAATCATAAATAAAAAGCATCACATACCATCTCACATCTCTCATCTCATGGTTACTGAAATTGGCAATAAACTTGGTCCAATCCCATTTAGCAGACAGTTCATTTGGTAATTTGCTAAGCAGTCTATAGCAGCATGAGATTATCTCTTCTTCTGTAAATTTCTGGCGACATTCAAGAAGTCTTCGTTTCTTTGGAGCGACATTGTAAGAGTCCTCTTGATGGATGAACACCTCAAATGGGGGCACATGATTGATTTCTAAGTATTTTAAGGCATATCTGAAAAAGTTAAGATAGATTGATTATAACTAACTATAATAAAAAAAAAAAAACGGGTCGCTCACTTCCCTCAAAAATGGCGAGGAGGGTGATGGCTGATCTTTGCGTCAATCTCGTGAACGGGTGCTGCTTGTGGTGACTGGTCGTCCTGCTCACCAGTGATAGTCTGCTTTTTTTTTAACTTATAATTTATTTATTTTTTTGTCTTATTCATCAGGCTGGGGTTCTAATTCGTAACGTATGGTTGTACACGGAGGCGGGCACACCATTATTTATATAACGACCGATTTAATTAAATTTAAACGGAAGGCCCTAAACTAAATTACAATTGAGATATTGCTTGAGTAAAATTCAATGAGGTAAATAGTAGTTAATTATTTTTTTCTGTATTATGATGTGCCAGCTGAAATGTATATTTAAATATATTTTTGTTGTTTAATTTGTAACTTGACAGACAGAGACGTGTAGCTGGGGAGTTTGTTGCGCCGCTTCTTCTCTCCAGTGAAGCACTAGGAAGCGGTGAAGGGTGGGCGTTTTGGGGGACTGTCTTATTGTTATGTATGACGTTCAAAAAGTACCATTTCTAATGGTCTAATTTGAATAAAGATATTTTTGATTTGATTTTGATTTGATTTGAATAGTAGTTATGATGGCATGGTTGATGCAAAGATCGAGGAATTACCCAAGATGGTTTGATTTGTATATGGAATAAATATACGGAATTATTCTAGGTCTGGGTGTAAGCAGAGAAGCACAGGAATTAATGACATCTCTGTGGGAAGAGAGGCTAGTAGCTTATTGCTGGTAACCAGAAAGTGGTGGCTATCCAGCCAGATCTAGAAGAGAGGGTGCGGAGGCAGCTCGTAGGTTTGTCCTTCCACCTGACACAGGTTGCTGTTGGGGCATGACTGCTTCGGCAAGTACCTGCATAAAGCAGCTAGATGACAGACAACCCCCATGTGCCACCAGTGTGGCTGCAGTGAAGGCATAGATATTGCTCAACGGTATGTTGAACAGCTTATAGATAAAGTTGGAGGCACCAGCTAATTATGAATAATTGTTTTATAAGCACAGAGGCATCTATAATCATTAAACTGTTGGGCAAAGGCCTTCTTACCCTCCTATTGCACAATAACATAAGTCTTAAATTAAAAAAAAAATATATCTAATATATAAAATTCTCGTGTCACAGTTTTCGTTGCCATACTCCTCCGAAACGGCTTGACCGATTTTGATGAAATTTTTTGTGCTTATCCGGTATCTATGAGAATCGGCCAACATCTATTTTTCATCCCCCTAAATGTTAGGGGTAGTCCACCCCTAAATTTTTTATTTATATGGCAAAACAACGATTGCCGGGTCAGCTAGTATATATATAGTATTATATTTTTGAGCCGTTTGGGGTTGAAACACTCGGGTTGTGGGGTTCGAGCGCTCGAATTCTGTATAAAGAGATTGCAAGGCTATTGGTTGACACTTCACGTGACCCAAGGGCTGGTCACTATTTCGCACAAAGAATAAGTATTGCCATTCAACATGGCAATGCTGCCAGCCTTTTGGGTACACTCCCAGCGAACGGTTGAATTTTTCGAGATTTTTCTAGTTTTAATTTAGTTTTTAGTTTTTATTTTCATTGTATTAGTAGTATTAGATTTAAAGACTTAGATTACATACAAGCTGTGGTTTTAGACAGTGGCCAAAATGAAGGAGGTGGATCTATAGGTGTAACTGATTAAAAAACAGTTAAAAAAAGTATACCATAGAAAATCTAATAAGTTTCGCAGTTTTACTGTTTTTTGCGTATACGTCGTGTCATAGCCATCGCCGCGTCGCGCGCAGTAGGTACAAGGACGGCACCGCGCGCCGACAAAGGCCGTACACGAAAATTTCACAGTGAGGAGTTAGCTGTTACGAGACGAATAGGATGTTGACCTCTTGGCTATTATTGTTATAATAATTTTTATACAACATATAACTTGTTGCTGTATATGTTCCTACAATATGGCCACTGTTCAAAACCACAGCCTGTATATGTACATACCTCTCAATAAAAAATTAAAAGATATAAATAGGTACTTACTGTAAAATATCTGGATGATCACTTAATGCACCCAGCAAAATTGAATACTCCAAATGAGTGGTCTTATCATTATCATTGCAAATGTCTAAATTTGGATTAGAAAATACTGGTTTTAATGGAATCTTAGCCGACACCAATGCAAGTAAAATATTTGATAGATATTTCTTGAATAGCTTTGCATCTTCAATTTTGAGTATAAATACTGATAGTTGTTTAATAGCATCTTGGATATCAAATGTATTGGTATTTATTAATTCCTGCAATAAAAAAAAAAACAAGATTTCAATTTATGCTTCTGTTTATTAATTTAAAAAAGGTTTATAATGCTATCCAGGCTATATGGTTACAATATCACCTTATAAGTAGACTATAAACTTGCAATGCTCTGACGTCATTACCAATTATTATAGGGTATTTGAAAACAGGATAGGAACCATTACACTTTAATTATTAAAAAAAAAAAAAACATTTTAATTTGGTTTTTTTGACAAATCATAAGTATGTTTTCAGGGAAACACCCATAGCTTCTACAAAAATTATTGAACAACATACAAATATAATTGTGTTAATGCTACTAATGCAAAAATTTAAAAACAAAAATGTCAAAAGAATGATTATAAAGTAGGAAGGAAGTACCTATAAAATAATATGATAATACCTTATTCAGTATGGAAACACAGTTGGGGTAACAGTAGTTGAAATAATAAAAGTACTTTAGGTATATGTATGAAATCAAAAATAATTATTATAATAATATTTATATAATGATATTTTTTTATACATGTTAAGGCCATGTATTGCCTATATTAATTACTGTTTTTCAAGGAAACATTGAAAATAATTATAAACAAGACAGGGCTTGAACCCGCGACCCTTGAAATTCCGTGTTGTCACTCTACCACTGAGCTACCTTGTCGTCTTCAAACCTATAGAATTTTTCTTGAAAAATTGTGTTTAATAGAAAGAATAATTTTAATTATAAACGCCAACTGGGTACTTAAAGCAGCATGCTCTGAAGGTTTTGCACCACATAATTAATATTGAATTTGGCAGTGTTTGTTATGATCGTCGCGGTAATATAATATTTAAATTATACAATTAATTAGACGTGACTTTGAGACACAATACTATTTTATAGTGCAATTATGTCATAATTTTAAATAAATAATGCTGCTAACCTGAAGTTCAGTGCATGCTTTTGCTAACTCTGCAGTTTCGGTCTCAGCGCCTATAGCTTTCAGTGCCACTAACATATTACACACCGACATATTTTCATGCCGCCGAAATAAAAATCAACAGACTATTTCAATTGATAATTATTTATATAATAAAAAACTATAACCGGCCGCGTGTTTTACATGTGTACAAATACAACACGTGATATTGAAGTCAATTGACATAGAGAATGTAATACTATATGTCAATTGAAGTCGAATATGCTGTCATCTGTCAGTTGTGTCAATGGCTTCTGTCATGTCTGTCATGACTGTCACGACTGTGAGTCTAAGATGACCAAAAGGAATGGGATTCGGGTTGTCTATGCGTTGGTGTAAACACGTTCTTTCGAATTTTCTGTGCTGTTTTTTAGGTTTTGCGGGTGTTTAGTATCTTTAATTGTCGTTTTTGTGCCGTGTTGTTGGGTGTTCGCCGTCCCCTGATTAATACCTTCTCTCGTTTCATTTCCCTCATTTTAATGAGGGAAATGGACGACGATGAACCCCCGGATGGGGGAGGTGGTGTTTCTACCGATCCTGACATATTTTCTTCTCTGGACTTGACTAACGATCCGCGTAATCAGGTTGATAAAAAATTAAAGAGAGCGGCTGTGGAAGATTTAGGTATCGAATCAAAAAAAAATAAGCCTCCTTCAATGTCTTATCAATCGACTTATTCTAAACCCGGTTTTGAGGATAATGGTAAGATTTTATACAATGACGAATGTGATAAGGGGCCTTTTATCATCCATGTCACAAGATCGGAACCTGATGTGTCGGCAGGTCAGTCTATCAGATTACTTAAGTTTGCTCAGCTTATCCATAAGAATAACGTGAAGGGTATTGTAAGGGGTGGCATTAAGGCTCTTGGAAGATCCAAAATAGCCATCGAGTTTAGTTCTGCGTCCGACGCGAATAATTTCACCAACAATCAAATTTTGACATCTAACAAATTCACAGCCTCTGTTCCGAAATTTCATGTTTTAAGAATGGGCGTAGTGCGTAATATCCCGACGGACTGGACATTAGAGGAATTGGTTGAAGGCATTCAAACTCCTAATAATTGTGGTCAAGTAATTAAAGCTCGTCGGTTGAATGTCAAATCCCGAAAAGACAATTCAGTTTCTTGGATTCCTTCTACCTCTGTGGTGTTGACATTTACCGGGCAAACTCTCCCTGAGAGAGTATTTTGCTATGAATCTTCTCTTCCTGTTTCGATTTACCAACTTCCTACCATTCAGTGTAGAAATTGTTGTCGTTTTGGCCATATTGGTTCACAATGCCGCTCTACTCCTCGCTGCTATCGCTGTGCCCAAAACCATCCTGGGGATAGCTGTTCTATTGTGGATGAATCTGCCTCTTGCCTGCTGTGTAGGGGAGCTCACAAAGCAACTGATTTCAGGTGTCCTGAGCACTCCCGTCAAAAATCTATAAAGCTCGTCATGTCGCAGGACAACATTAGTTATTCCGAAGCTTCACTAAGATTTCCTAGTACCAACCGTCTTTATTCCGAAGTATTTAAATCATCCCCCTTCCCCACTCTTTCTGGTTCTCCTCAATTGACTAAAGAATCTCACTCTCGTCCCCTTACATCTCCTCAGGCTTATTCTTATACTAAAACTATTACTAAATCTCCTCGTCCTTCTCCTTCTCTTGGGAAATCTTATGATATTCAGGCCCATAGGAATCTAAGTAAATCTCCTCTATCCTCTCAACATAATGGCTGTGCCTTTTCTTCTCCTCCTATAGAATCGACCCCTCTACTTACTCCCAATGACAATTTAATAGAACTCCTCACTTGTTCCCTTATTAATATAATTTCGAAATTCTCTGATTCACTACCGAACAATGTCATTTTGTTACTCCAAGAATTGCTCGTTGCTTTAACTAATAAAAATAGGTCAGATCCTTCTACAATGGAATTGTAGAAGTATTCGACGTAAGAAACATGACATTATTTATTTGTTAAACCACTTTAATGCTGCCCTCCTTGCGGTTTCTGAGACATGGTTGCTGCCGGGATCCAGTTTTAGGGTCCCTGGGTACTCTTGTCTTCGGGACGACAGGGATGATGGATGGGCAGGCTGTGCCCTACTCGTCTCAAGATCAATTACTTTCTCCCAAATTACAATTCCTCCCCACAGCCCTGATTTCCATGTTGTAGCAGTAAGAGCTTTCAATATTTCTTTTTTATCTTGTTATATTCCTCATCCTAATTCCAGCCTTATTTTAGAATTGAATAATATTATCTCTTCCATATCAGGTCCCCTCATTGTGTCAGGTGATTTTAATTGCCACCACTCCATGTGGGGATCTCATTTCTCGGACTCGTCATCTTCTTTTTTGCTTGATCTCCTTGATGACAATAACCTTTGTATCTTGAATGATGGATCTGCAACTCGCAGGGTATCTCCTGCCCAAAATATAAGTGTACCTGACCTTTCCTTCTCTTCCCCTTCTCTTGTAAATTCTGTCTCTTGGTCTGTTTTGCCTATTTCCTATGGTAGTGACCACTTTCCAATTTTAATCCATTTAAATAATGTATCTACTCCAGCCCCTGTAACCCATACTTTACAGAGGTATAGACTCACAGACGCCGATTGGGATAAATATTCTCTTCTCTTAGACGCTAGAGTCAATTCTCTTCGTCCAGTTGATCATTCTAATTTTTTGACTTTATACGATGACTTTGTGTCCTGTTTATTCTTGACTGCTGACGAATCTTTTCCCCTTAAAAATTCATCTCGCGGTCGAATTCCTTCCCCTCCTTGGTGGGATAAAGAGTGTACGGCTTTCGTTCGTGGGCGGAATGAAGCCGAAAATAAATATGCAAATGACTTAACAATGGAAAATTACATTAACTATCAAAAAATTTGCGCTGTCACAAAAAGACGGTTAGCTAAGAAAAAGTCTTTGGGTTGGCAAAATTTTTGTGAATCTTTATCGCCTCGCACTCCATTAAGTGTTGTGTGGCGTAAGATTAAGTGCTTTCGCCAAACATTTGTGGATCCCAATATCTCCTCGAATGATCCTCAAACATGGCTAGATCACTTTATTAATAAGTTGGCCCCTCCTTTTGTCCCTAATCATGACAGCCTTCCTGTTTTCCTAAGTTCCCCCTCTTCATCTGACAGAATGAATAACCTCTTTTCTTTTTCCGAGCTTCTTTGTGCTCTTGATCACTTAAAAGATTCTTCTCCTGGAATAGATGGTATTCCGTACTCTTTCATTTGCAAATCTTCTAATTCTACCAAACAATACCTTCTATCTATTTTTAATGCCATATTTTTTACGGGAAATATTCCTGAATCCTGGAAGACCCAGATAGTTATTCCCATCCTTAAATCAGGAAAAGATCCTAATGACCCTTCATCTTATCGGCCCATTGCCCTTTCATCGGTTTTGGCAAAGATTTTAGAACACCTCATTAAAAACAGACTAGAATGGATTTTAGAAAATAGAGGCCTGCTCTCCAGTAGCCAGTTTGGCTTTAGACGTGGCATGAGCACTATAGATAGTCTCAGCATTCTTACTTCAGAAATCAGGCTCGCTTTTTCTCGTAATGAGCATGTTATAGCGGTCTTTCTTGACATATCTTCGGCATACGACAATGTTCAGCTCCCGTTACTCAGACAGAAAATGCTTCATCTGAATATTCCCGTAAGACTGGTCAATATTATTTGTAATTTACTTATGTGCCGTTATGTATCTGTTCGTTCTCAAGGAAATCTCCTTCCTCCTCGAATGGTATGGAAAGGCTTACCACAGGGATCTGTGTTAAGTCCCCTTCTATTTAATCTATACACTGCAGAATTGGATTTATCCGTCAGTTGTTTCTGCAAAATTCTTCAATATGCTGATGACATAGCCCTTTATTCTAGTTCCACCAACTTCCTGGATATTGCTCATAAATTAAACACAGCTCTTGGGTATCTGAATGATTGGCTTTGTGATCATGGTTTGTCAGTTTCAGTCCCAAAATGCCATGCAGTTGTTTTTTCTCGCAAAAGAAATATTCCCCCAATCAGTCTCTCTATAACCGGTGATCCGATTATGTTTCAAGATAAAGTGAAATTTTTGGGAGTCATTTTAGATTCTAAAATGTCTGGATTACATCATTTATATTACGTTTATAATAAATGTGAAAAGAGTGTGAACGTCTTGCGGGCCTTATCTGGGGTTCGTTGGGGTTCTCACCCTTTTTCTCAGAAAATCCTATATAACGCCATAGTGCGTAGCCATATGGATTATGGTTGCTTTCTTTTAGAACCGTGCAGCAAAATGGCTTTAAATAAATTGGAAAAGATTCAATCTAAATGCCTACGCATTATTACTGGTGTAATGAAGTCTTCTCCCATTAATGCCCTCCAGGTCGAGTGTGTGGAGCCTCCTCTGCATCTTCGTCGCCAACTTCTTGCAGACAGATTTTTTTATAATAAAACACAGTACGTTCACCATCCTTTATTAAGCATTTTACGCTCTTTGTCCCGTGAGATTGGTACTTCTGGGTACTGGTTGAATAAATCCCCTCCTCTCCTTTCGAATGCCTTCAATAAACTCACTTTAAATTCATCGCCAGTAATGCAGCTAGATAAGTTTCCACTTTTTATGATAGACTACGATTCTCTTATTTTCCAACCCAGAGTTATATTAAATTTCGGAATTAATAAAAATACGCCAGGTGCAGACAGAAAATTCAATAAAATTATAGATAGGTCGTGGTCAGATTGGATTGCATTATATACTGATGCCTCGAAATTTTCTGAAGTCAGCCATGTAGGACTCTCTGTTTTTATCCCTAAATATAATGTTACTCTTATCCATAAATGTCCCCCCGAATGCTCCATATTTACAGGTGAGGCTATTGCTATACTGGAAGCCTTATCATATATTGAATCGAACTATAACCACTTCCAAAAGGCTTTAATTTTTAGTGACTCCCTCAGCTGTCTTCAAGATTTACTCAAGCTTCCCTTCCATTCTAAAGATATTTTCATACTTACCCTCAAAATTAAGCAAATTTTGTTCAAATTAAATCAATCTGGAATTGAAGTTGTATTGGCCTGGATTCCAGGCCATTCTGGTATCTCGGGTAATGAGGCTGCAGATCACTATGCTAAGTTGGCTGTACAAATTGGTTCTAACTCTCATTCTGATATTCCTTCTCGGGATCTACGCTCTCTAGCTAGACCTCATCTTTTGAACTCCTGGAATGATATGTGGCAACAGACCAGTCTTTTAAAAGGGAAATATTATGCGTCTATTCAGCCCAATATTCCCTCTAAACCCTGGTTTTTTAAATCTAAAAATATTAGTAAATTTCTTACTTCTCTCATTATCCGTCTCAGAATAGGTCATGTCTGTACCCCTGTCTTTTTAGCCAAACTTCATATTCGCGACAATTCTCTCTGTGAATGTGGCATGGATGAGGGCACCTTAGAACATTTGTTTTTTTTCTGTCCCAATATATCTGTCCCTCTTTATGATATCCTTCCTAATAATATCCCTAGGCCTATTAATATTCCTTTTCTTCTAACGCTTGTTGGTTCTCCTTTTATTAAAATTCTATGTAAATTTCTTACTGTAAATAAAATCAGAATTTAAATTTCTTGCTTTCCTACCTAAAAACGTATTTTTCTGGTTTCAATTGATTCCCTTTAATCTAAATACATAACTTTTAATTTCTCAGAACCTTGTTGTTGGTACACTAATCTAAGTTCTGATAATTATTAATCTCTATTGTTTATTCTTTTTTTTATTACTAAACACTAACAAAACACTAATTGCTTAACTTTTATTGTGAACCGTACCTTGGCTTTCCCACTGGTCAAATTTTGTTATTGTATAAAACGTGTTTTATCCAACCTTGACATTGGCAGAATCATCGTTAACCCGATGGAGCCATAATTATCCAAAATTGGAATTGGAATTGGAACAAACAATATAACTTTCCTTACAATATTTGCATGGAAAACAAAGGCACATAAAATGGACAATTCTCAGGGCTCCGACTTTTTATCCGAAAGTACCGACTTATTTTGTAATAGTCCTACAGATCCCGCGATTGTATCCTTTTGATTTGAAGTTTAAATCATTTTACTGCTACAATTAATTATTTTCTTGACTTGCGACATCAGATGGACACTGTGACATACGAATCTTTATTATTCAATACAAAATCGGCTTTTACAAGTATCCGAAACGAAATAAAAAATTCAAAATTTTCTGTTTATTTTTCTACGCTCTTACAGGATTGCGGTACTTGCATTTCTCAGGTAACATGCAACTACATTATTATTGTCCTTTTAAAGAATTACTAGTTACTTAGAGTATGAATGTGTTCCAGCAATTTTTTATACATTGGTACCTACTTTTTACAGAGTTTAGACCTCATTAAAAGTTTGTTTGCTGAAACAGACTTGAAGCAGAACAAACTTATAGAATATATGAATGATGCAGTGTGCCTTTTACAGTTGTTATCAGATTTTATCAAAAATGTCATTGAATCTATCTCCATGGCTTGTTATTCTATGAAATCATTTCCAACTGCAACAGGCCATATCATTAAGTTAGTGTTTGCACATTGTAGAGATAGGTGAGTGTGAATTAACTGTTGTATTATTATTATACTGTACTAAACAAAAAAAAAATTTAAAAGATGAATGCTAATCAAATAATTAGCTGAATCTATTACAAATTTTTTTAACACACTATATTAAATTTAATAATTTTGTATAATAAATACTCATTAGCATCTGGTAAAATAAATTACTAACTGATAAAGTTAAAAAAAAATGTGGAAAGAACAATATCAATGGTTAAAAGGCTAATTGATCTAAGCTACATTTTTGTGTAATATGAAAAGGTCTCTAAAGCAGTTATTTTAAGGTTAATTTTTTTAAAGCACATAAATGACTGTTAATCCAAATAGCCTTTCACCCATCTATATGGTTCTGCTTCCATATATAAATATTTCAAATGAGAAGAAAGACCCATATTTTTCTTAATAATTTGAGGTAGTGAACAGTCGTTGAGATAGCTTAGTGGTCAAAGTGCCTGGAGTCCGGAGGCTCAGGTTCGAATCCTGCTCAAAATCATATTTTCTCCACAAAAATGTATAGCTTTAAAAGTTTGCTTTCCATGCGTTAATGCATTTGAAAGATTTATCTGTATTACTATTTGATATTAACTTTTTTATTTTGATATTTATTATGCTCTGTGTTTTTAAACTGTTTTATTTGGTTTCATGTGTATATTTTTTAACTTAAATCAAAATCAGGTTTGAATACCATCTTAAGAAGATATTTCTTAAACATCCTCTAATTTTTTATAGCCATAGCAGATCAGTATAATTATTT
Organism: Xylocampa areola; assembly: GCA_935421205.1. NCBI lineage: Eukaryota > Metazoa > Arthropoda > Insecta > Lepidoptera > Noctuidae > Xylocampa > Xylocampa areola. Next base: position 10,781,460 of record OW285218.1, on the reverse strand, counting down.
AACAATGTTTTCATTGTGTGTGTGTGTATAACAGCATATATATTATACTTTAAGATCTGTTTTAATATTTTATTCTGTGTTTCCAGTGAAATTATATATGGAAGTCAATTGAACTCTGTGGAAAAGCAACTTAAAGACTTGTTTAGAACTTGCCATGAACTTCAGTTGACATATTTAATGGTGATAGAAAAGCATTTCATTTTTGACTTAGCTGAAAAAGAAGAACAGGACATTCTTATTGAGAGTAAGTTGGACTGTCATTACCTCACAAAATATTCTCTTTTTGCATAATCTGCTATTTTATGGTCACTGTCAATGAAGCATTTTTTGTATGCTCATAATTATGGGCTTTTTTTTTGTTAAAGCAATTATGAAGCAGTTACATTAATTAAATAATTGTTGCATAAGTGACTCAGTGAAGAAACAAAGGGTTAGCAAATATTTAATGTTTTTATTGATATTTATTATTATGTACATCATCATGATCAATGAACATGAATATTACTCATAAAAGTTATTGTAGAAAGTTAATTGGCAAGTAAGGTTTTAAATCATATGACAGATGTTTGCTTATTCTTATTGTAATGAGTAGATTATTTTTACTTTTACTACAAATTATATTTAAGTAAAAAATTTAAATAATATGACAATACCAAAACTAAAAATGGGTAATGCAAATAATGATGCCGAAAATGGGTATAAAAATATTATCCGTTTTTGGAGTTGGCTTCTAGCCTAACCGGATGCAGGTTGGACTGTTATGTGAGTGACTAGGGGTTAAACTAGAATAATAAATTTACCAGTACTTACCTTGTAATCTTCAAATTCTCCATAATTTTAATAATATATTTATTCATAACTTTTTATTGTGAACCTAATGAAAATAAAATCACTTCTCATACTAAAATATCCAATAATTTTGTTTCTTCAGCTCTAGATATAAACTTGAAGATTGGTGAGATAGTCCAAAGCCTTGATGTGAAAACAATGGCTGAACAGTGGAAGGCATACACCATGATATGTGATAAATACTCCACCTGTCTCATAGATAAGAAGATCTTCAGTGAATGCTCCAAGATCCTGTGTTCAATGGCCACTAATAACATTAAAACAGCATTGGAGGTAATATAATTAGATCATTGGCCTGCTCATTGATTTAGTGGCTGCAACTGTGGCTGCTGAATGTGAAGATCTAGGTTTGATTCCTGGGTCAGGCAAAGTGTTATAGGAATTTTCTGTTAGGAAATTCATAAATAACCTGGTGTTTGAAATTCTAAACGGTTGACAACAAAAAGCTCACCAGGACTTAATGACTGCACTGGTGAAATGTGAGTGTACATCTTCGTATACTTCTACCTACCCCTTCAGACAATACAGGTTTAATACTATGTTCTGTTGTAGATATCCCAACTATTAAATTCTGATGATCGTTAGTAATAGTAATATCTTAGGTTTTCGAGATCACTACATGAAAAAAAAGCTATTAAACGATTTCATTTGTATTTACAGGAAAATCAAGAAGAGAAGATAGTGTTACGTTCACTAAAAGTAAGCAGTTTCACACTAAAGATATTGTTAAGGGTATGCAACACTTTCAAGCATGCTCTCATGAAAGATCACGAGTCTATTGTGGAGCTTCTACTTTACGTTCATTTGTAAGTTAAAACATTGCATGATTGTCATAGTAATACCTACATTATAGTAATTCGTGTCCATTTTATTGGTTGTTTTGAGCAAAAGGCCAATAGCTAATTATAGTTGTACTTTGTACAGTTGTCATGTTTTCTAATTTGCACGGCTTTCCACTGTTTAAGAGTTTTGGCGCCGGCGATATATATTTACTAGCTGTGCCCGCAACTTCATAATAACTGTGCCCCGTGTTTCACCCCGTTAATGCCCAAGTCATGACCGCGCCTACGACATCATAAATGCGCCTGCCTAATTGCTCTAGTGGTCCCAAGCGCGACTGCTGAGTGAGGTGATGAGGTCGGGTTCGATTCCCGGGTCGGGCAAAGTGTTATTGAGTGTTTCTGTTACAGAATTATCAGTAGCAGCCCGGTTTTTGAACTGTGCCTGGGAGATGGCAATAGGCTCACCACCTATTAAATTGTACTTAATAACAGCATTGGTGAACTGCTGTCGCGGACTTTTTTTTAAAGGGGAACAATTCCGTCATAAATTAGCCGTTTACGCAGCGTCCGCAACGGAAGCTCTCAAAAGGAATATTTTTTCCCGCTTTTGCTACATTTTGAGGGGTACAGCTATTACTATTATATTATAATTAGCCTAAGTTACTCAGAATTAGGGTTACACAGGCTGAGTGTTAGTTCCCGACATCCACGCCGACGAAGTCGAGGGCACAGCTAGTAAATAATAAAATTTCACGATTACTTAAAAAATGTGGACTTGTGGGTATACTGACAAGTAAAATGTTGGAACCTCTTTAATTTTGTAACAGAATAGCCAATTTATTTATTACGGCATTCATTGTTTCAGAAATAACGAAGCTTATCTGCAAACATTGTGTGGGAAATCTGCTCAGTTTGTAAATCTTGTCAATAACAATGTGACTGGTCCTGTCAACCTTCTCCTAAATGAACTTATGATTGATGAAAAATTGTTAGTCGTAAGTATAGCAGTTTGACATATTATTCAACTTCTGTATGTCATAAATTCAGCCCATATCAATCCTTCTTCTTCTTCTTCTTTAGGTGCCTCTCCGACTAGCGAAGGTTGGCAATCAGCTCTGCATACTTTTTTCGGTCCTTCGCGAGGCGAAATAGTTGGGCAGCACTCGCGACTCCAGTCCACTCTCTGAGGTTTCTCAACCATGACTTTTTTCTGCGGCCGACATGTCTCTTTCCTGCGACTTTGCCCATCATAATAAGTTGTAATAGACTGTATCTCCCGTGTCTAAGCACGTGCCCCAAGTACGCAACTTTTCGCCGTCTGATGGTGTCCCAAAGCCCGCGTTCCTTGCCGATACGTCGCAAGACTTCCTCGTTGGTAACCTTTTGAGTCCAACTAATTCGTAGCATTCGCCTGTAGGCCCACATTTCGAATGCTTCTATACGTTTCCTTAGTTCTTCTTTAACTGTCCAAGATTCGCATCCGTATAGAAGCATTGGCCACACATAACATTGCAGCAGACGGGTACGCAACGAGATCTTTAGACTCCGACTAGTTAGTACCTTCTTCATGCTAGTGAAAGCACTCCTGGCGATTTCTATGCGGGATTTAATCTCGGTGTCACAATCCCAGTTTTCAGTCAGCCAGGTGCCCAGATATTTGTACTTGTTGACCCGATCCAGTCGTTGTCCTGATACCCTAATGATTGGGTCTAAGTTTGTATTTTTGGAAACTATCATGATCTTGGTTTTGGTGATATTCATTTTGAGACCAGCTTCTTCACTGCATCCGTTAACTCTGTCTACTATTACTTGTAATTCAGATTCTGAGCCCGCTAGAAGAACTGTGTCGTCAGCATATCTCAGGTTGTTAATTATTCGCCCATTTATTCTGACACCATAGTCAATGTCTTCTAGTGCTTCTGCCATAATAGCTTCTGAGTATAAATTGAACAGTGTAGGAGACAGAATGCAGCCCTGTCGGACTCCCTTCCTAATATCAACATCTCTGGAAAGCTCCCCGTCGACCAGTATTGTAGCTTTTTGATTCCAGTACAGATTCTGAATAATGCGAATGTCTCTATCGTCCAGGCCAATATCTTTAAGTAGAGTAATAAGTCGGTCGTGCATTACTTTGTCAAAGGCTTTTTCATAATCGATAAAGCACATATAAATGTCTTGCTGCATATCTTTGCATTTTTGAACAAGAACCTGTACAGAAAAGAGAGCCTCTCTGGTACCCATTCCAGAGCGGAAACCAAATTGGTTGTCCGAAAGTTGTTCGTCACACTTGGTCTTAATGCGTTCATGAATAACGCTGAGAAATAGCTTCAAAACCTGGCTCATTAGGCTCACAGTCCGAAAATCTTCACATTTCTTTGCGTTTCTTTTCTTTGGAAGAGTAATAAAAGTTGATCTCAACCAGTCAAGAGGTATTTGGCCTGTATCGTATATGGTGTTCATAAGATGGACAAGAGGGTCAAGGTTCTCCTCCTCGATTAATTTTAGTATTTCTATGTAAACATTATCTGGTCCAGCAGCTTTCCCAGTTTTAGCTTTACTTAATGCCTTTCGAACTTCATCCTTAAGGATGGGTAAGCCCTCTACTACGATTTCTTTAAGCACTGTAGGATTTCTCAAGTCGTCTGCGAACAAATTTGTAATGTATTGTTCCCATAGGTGACATTTCTTAGTAATATCCAAAACCGGCAAGTCATTCTCGTCCACTAAGTGGTGTTGGGGGGTTGTTTTGCGACCAATTAAAAGCTTAATTTCTTTATACATGTGAAATGCATCGTGTTTTGCCGATAGTTCCTCAATATTATTGCACTTTTGGTTAAACCAAGATGTGCGGGCGAACCTTACTTCCCTTCGGATTTTCTTATCCACTTCTTCATATTTAGGACTATTTATATGTTTGTATAGTCTTCTTTCTTCCATTAAATCAAATATTTGTTTCGTCATCCAGTCGTGTTTAGATTTCCATTTTTCAGGTCTTAGGTGGTCTTCATGGAGGCAATGTAGTTTAGATTTTAATCGATGCCAATTTTCTTCCACAGAATATGAGAGCCTTTCTTTTGTCTCCATTGCCCACTCATTAATACCAGTGTGCACCTTAGGTCTTATGTCTGGGAGATTGAGTTTTCTGATGTCTACTTTTTTATTGAGAGACTTTTTCCCTACTCTCTTCAGGCTACATGAAAGACTGGCAACTACAGGATTATGGTCAGATCGTATATCTGTTCCTGGGTAGGTTTTGGCACTTTTAATACAATTCTTAAAGCGGTTATTAATCAATATGAAGTCAATTTGGTTACGCATAATATGTCCAGTGGTATGCCTTGGCGACGTCCAAGTATAGAGTCTACGCGCCGGATGTTGGAACATCGTGTTCATTATTACTAGGTCTCTTTCCTGACAAAATTGCACAAGCGTATCGCCTCTTTGGTTTCTCTGTCCCAGCCCGTAGGTCCCCACCACACCTCGCACTTCACCCTGGCCAACCTTGGCATTCATATCCCCCATCACTATATTGATTTCGTGTTTTAAGGTAATATCAAGAAGCTGATCTGCTTCTTTGTAAAAATTCTCCATATCCAAATCTGAACCATCTGTTGTAGGTGCATAGAGCTGTATGATGTTGATGTTTCTAGGTTTGGTCTTCAACTGAAGCATCATGGCTCGATTGGATATAGGTACAACGTTGATAGATGCGTTTACTTGTCTTGTGTTAATGATCACTCCCACGCCATGCTTGTTGGACGACTCATTGGATCCAGAGTAATACAAAACATGGTCCTCGTCTATCCTCTCTAATCCATTGTTCTTCCATCTAACATCGCTTAGACCCATTATGTCTACATTCAATCTTTTTATTTCTTTGCACAAATTGTGAACTTTCTCAGGACTTTTCAAACTTCTTACATTCCATGTTCCAATTTTTATGATTTGTTGTATTTTCCGCCTGGGGATTCTTCGCACCCCTGTCCCATTTAAGGGACACCAGGCACTCGGGGCCATTCCTTGTTGCCTCTGTTTCATGTTTATGTCAAAGCTGACAAACTAGGGAAAATAGTGCAGTGGTTTCCCGTTGCCTTCTGCACCAGACATTTTAGAGCCTATTTAGGACCCAAGGCTGCTGTAGCCTCTTCTAGCTGGTTTCCCGCCAGGTGTATGGTTATCCCGCCATTGCTCGGTCGCCAGAGCCTCGTTTGTTGTCTGGCAGGGGGCACCACGACAGGGAAAGTCGTCGTCGGCTATCCATACGAACCACCAACGCGTGCAGGTGAGGTTGACAGTTGGGCCAGCAAGATGATATAGCTGTTCTCCCCTTACCCCCCAATATCCCCCATATCCCCATATCAATCCACCCGACCACATTCATAACAGTCTAGAAACATGGTTGGATGTTAGTTATTTAATCTTTCAAAAACTATTGAACGGATTTTGATAAAACTTTACAGTGTTATATAAAAAAATAGAACAAAATTATAAAAACGATCAAGAATAGGACATACATTACATTCAATCACGCTTGTGTTCTCTGCCTTCCCCTTTATTCTGCCTACAATGATTTTCACCAGACACGTCTCAATAGGAATTAATTCTAAAAGGATATAGGCAATTATATTGCGAATTTTCTTCACAGGCAATGCTGCAGGCAAAAGTTTGTTATTCATATTTGCATAATGTGATCCGTAATTGTGACAAAAAACAATAACTTTCGGAGTGCTACAAAATATATTAAATATTTTGTATATGTCCTTTTAGAATTAATATTCTTGAACATTCTGAAAATAATAATTTTGATACATTGTAAATTCAATTTAAGTGGGACTTATAAAAAGTATTAATTTTTATGATTGAACTAGTACAAAATTGCACTTAATAACAATCAATTTATATTGTGTCTGGTAATTAACGAGCCAACAGATATTTAATTATGATTACAATTTCTTAGAAGTGGCGGCAATTACTACCAATTACATGAGAAAAATTAAAAGGCGGAGCAAGCGTTAGTACCTCCTTCTTGATATCTTATCAACTCAAACAATATAATAATGGAAGTAACATTTCTCACATAATTGAACGCATTTTATTTTCTATTCCATGACTGTCTCATGATCATAGCCACGCCCATTGGAACCGATATTAGGCCCGTATTATTAAAACACTACAAAGTATGTCCCGGAAAACGTCCAATGCAGTCACTATAGTTCTAGGCGAAGATTGGCACACACTTGCATTCAGTGCTTGCCGAGATGCGGGACCCCACAGGCTACACCCTTAGTGTATAGTTGTTTAGTGTATAAGAGTATCCTCTGGCTGCAGGCCTTAATTTACTAAGGCACCACGGGAAAGACCGGTTAGGCAGTGGACAACCTCCTAGGCTGACTTGCATGGTAGAGAAAAACAAATTAATTTTACAAAGAGAAATGGAGGAAGGAAAGAGGCTTTTGCCCTCCAAAGGACAAAGTAGGGGCTAAAATAATAATAATTTTATTATTATTATTACTAAAGACTAACAATTTAATGTTTGAGCTTTTCCTAAGTGTCAAACTGATATAATTGAGATTAACTTGAGGTGCTGTAAATTGTAATGTATGAAATTGACAAATTCTGTGTGGGCGCCATTTTGAAAGGGGCGGAGCTTCTGAAATGAGATTGATTAATTCTATGGAACTTTTAATTATGATTCCTGTAACGATTTTTCACCTTAAATACTTTTTTTTTCAGTATATTTGTAACTATAATATTAATGACATACAGAAAGATGATAAGTTGGTCGGATTAATACTCCTTATAATATCCATAATGAGGATATTAGTACAAAAAAGTGGTGACCATTCATTGGAAGTATCTAAATATAGGTTGATCAGTTCTCTTTACAACTTATTGCCACATTGTAAGTAAATATAGCTTTTATACTAACTGTGTCTTTTACCTTCGTTTTGCGTTAAATAATCTTAAAGTCAGTCTGTCAATGTTAACATAAACACCCTGCAGGCAAGGCCACTTCTCATACAAAGAAGTCATGCGCATCGATAACCACGCTAGCTCTATGATAGGATACATTGCAGATTCAAATTATGTCGCATTGGAACATAATTTTGGATCTGCTATTTATCCTGCTGTCTGTCGTTATTTTCTCATACGCGGTTCGTAAAAAAAATAAGTATTTAAAAAAAATACATATATTGTTAAACTTAGAATATTTTCAGGTCACGTCTGGTTCAATATGGGACTCAAATTCAAATGTGAAAAATCCAGTCATCAGTTCGAAACGTACGGTTTATACGAACACTTACTTACGCACACTCTCGCTTTTGTTGCCGCAATGGATAATGAAGAAATCAATGTGTTGGAGAAGATAATGATCGAGGCTATACTTAGTACTGATTATTGTAGTGCTTTGTTTTCTTCTAATTTGTGGGTGCTGTTGGCCAGGTAAGAAAAAATACATATAATTCTCCCAGATCGCAGGCATTAGTGGAACCAATTTTGCTTCGCCTGGGAAAGCAAATTTCCTTCAACTGGCAACCCCTGGCAACGCAATTCTGCATCTTCTGGAAGAGCACAGAAGGTCAATTTACTGGAGTTGACAGTATCTCCAAATGCGGGATCTGAGACAGCCATGTGGTTTTAGTCGGTAGGAGTCTTACCTTAGCAACGGATACACGATTCTTGAACAGTCTGGCAATGGCTATGGAAATGGGTGGGCGAGATTTCTGTTCTCGTCTCGCTTCCTATCGTGCTTAAAATGTTTCTAAGGCTGTAGTCATCTCTTTCCATTGGCATGTATAATTATTAATTTATAAAGCATTTTCTGTCCTCTTAAGCAAGAGGGTGGTATGTAGTAAATTTTGCAAAAGAGAGTTATTGTTTGTGAGTTGGACAGAACAAACCTTCGCACTTGTCCTCGGTTTTTAGTTAATAAGAGTACTATTGCAAATGGTAACAGCCATTTTCTCGGGAATATGTTTAGAGTACATACATTTTAAGGATGTTCATGTATACTACCCTTACACCTTTACCTTTTCAGAATATCCAACCGGCAATTCGTAGTAGCGCAAGTCATATCGTTGAGTAAAATATACCAGAACCTAGAACATAATAATTCATTCGTCGATTCACCACAAAAAGTGTACCTTACGAAAACCATTAGTGGATTATTTGAAGTAATGCAGAACGAAGACAAAGTGAAAATATACAATATGTTTAACATACAAGATGATAAGAATATTGCTTTGTGGACTTGCTTGAAACTTAGTAGTTTACCTGATGAAACACAACTCGATGCTGAAGAAAATGTATTAGAAAAGGTCAAGATTCATTTGCGGAACATGTCAAATGAAACCGTGGACGTCGAGGATTTGGTATGTTTATTAGAAATTATCACTATACTAATATATTAGTGTTATGGGTTAAATATTCCCAAAGAGTCTCAATGTTTGTATTCTTAAGGCCCATTTCTGTTTCCACGGTAGTTAGTTCAATTCACGAAAACATACTTTCAGTAGAATTTGAGCCTTATGATGTCTGCCAAAAGACTCAAGTTACAGAATTTTGTGTAAAAAAATATATTTGATAAATTGTTCACCACACTGCCCGTAATATTAATTTAAATGAAATTATTGTTTTAATAGTTTCTCATAATCTGTCACTTCTCAGTCAAATTAGTATTATAGTAGAAGAACAATAGGCAATAATAATTATCGTCTAATTTATGTAAAAGTAATTTGATAAGTAATGTGGTTATAACAATTGATCAAATTGGGGATTTCCCATTCTTAACCAGTTTGAGCCAAGAGTAACTGTTTAATTCTAGACTTAAACACTGAATAATATTTTGTTTTCAGATAAACGTGATAAACTTGGCAAGTACTTGTTCAGTGATAATTAGAGAAGAAGAAATGGAAAACTTACTGATGCAAGCTTGGTCGAAGGCTTGCCCTAAAAATATTCAAAACATAGTTAAAAGATTGGACAAGGGCAGTATATGGTACTACAGGTATATTGAAGCCTTGATGACGTTAACTAATTCAATGGAACATATTTTTCACGGCAGCAGCGCTAATTTAGTAAAGGTAATTAATATGTCTTTTGTGGTTTAGTGATGTGATAGTAAAATGGCTATTCTTATTAATTGTGCGTTCGGGTAAAGCCTTGAGCCGTGTACATACTTTGCGAGGCGTGATCCGCACCTCGTTCGAAGCACATGCTTTGCAATGTGTTGCCTTTAGCGAACACGTGCGAGGGCGAGTAGCGTTTGGTCAGTATAACGGCTACGAGCAAAGGGCCTCAGTACGATTGATTGCGTTACCTATGGACGATTGTCTACCTCGCTTTTTGAGTTAGGTACCACTTATAACGACGTGATGACACAAATGTATGTACAAATGTTATGTATTAGTACTTTTTACTTCGTATGTTTCATGCCGAGGGGACGTGTGATGTGTGTAGCACACGCCTCTCAGTGCATTCAAGACTTATCTTGCGTAGGTATGCAGTCGTCAATCGCGTCAATTGCATCGGACGTTACACCCATAATTTTATTGCGTGCGTTTGATATTCAATCGAATTTAGATTGTTTAAAAAATGATCCTTAATTACATATTAAGGAATGTTTCGGTAAAATATTTTGTTATGATTCGTAACAGAACTAATGTAATGTATTTATTCCTTGAAACACAAATAAAACATGTTTTATTTCATTACTTCTTTATCTAATTATACTTTTTTACGATTTTAGGTTCTCCACACTATATCGCACATCGTCCAAACAGAGTGTAAAGAATTGAAATTACTATTGATTAATATTCTATGTAAATTAGCAAATTTTGGCACATATGATATGAATAAACATCTTGTGGATTCCATACTCGCCCAAGCATTTAGCGAATTATTTCAAGACACGGATATTATTGTTCAAAATAAATTATTCAACATGCTAAGGAAGTATAGAACTAGTACTTTGGACCGTATAGTTTCTAAGGTAGTAAATAAAGACGACTCGTTACAAGACACGTGGGGCTATTTTGTTAGACATGGAAGATTGAACCATGGAGATTTGAAATTGAAGGAACAGTTACTATTAACCGTAGATCTTCAATATAGTCACAGATGTTTAGAAAATGTTGACGACTATAGAGATTCGGGTTCCGTCGTGAATATGCAGAAGTCGTTGAGCAATAATTTCGATTTAGTCGATATTGACTCGCTGTTTGACGCCGAAAGTGACGCAGAGCCTGCGTGCAAGAAAGCAAAACTGAACAATAGTGAAATAGAACAGTTAATTACAAGGCTAGAAACTGATGCATCATCGCTTTGTAAAATAAAAGAGAATATTTTTTCTTCAGAGTACTTGAATAGGATTAAAAATGTATGTAATAGGTTAAACAATATAATTGATTGAGAACATGCTGCATTTCGTTGTATAGAAATAAAACAAAAAATATTTCACATTTATATTTATTGTTGTGTTAAAAAAATCTTTACAAATAAGTGAAATATAGTAATCATTATAATAATCGTACTTAAAACCAGTATTATGATTACACTGCCATTGAAGATCTTTACTAAAAAGGTCAAACTTTTGAAGGGGACATTTTACGGTGGTCACGTTTGTATGAAACGACCATTTGTTTTATAGTAATGTCAGTGTAATAATACTGGTACATGAGAGTAAACTAAAATAGATTAAATTGATACTCGGAGGTAATAAGACCTTAGTTCACATGTCAAACAGTATCAACTATCATCAGTCGCACTTGAAATTTAAATGACTTCACCCTAAATCGCCGAAACATTTACACTTGGTACAGTTGTACAGTGCCGTAATCCAAAGTATAAATGTCATGTAACACAGCAACAGTTACTAAATAAATTCTAGTTAAATATTTATATCTAACATACATCATTCACATAGCTTAACCCTATTCGTTCTATTGATTTCTTCATAATTGTGATGGCGAAAGTTTTTAAGAAAATACTTAAAATTGGCTAACTAATTAAAATTATTGAATACATTGATAATATTGCCGTACATGTACATACATAAATGGGATAGACGTAGCGGACTTAGCCATTCCAATAAAGCATAAAGCCTAAAGCATATCATACAGCTAAAACTTAATGTATTACAAAGAAATAAATTATAGAAATAATACATGAGAGTAAACAATGATAACGTTGGAATTAATTATGTGAAATTACATCGTACGACTTGTTTATATTAATACTTGACGGACACATTTTCCGTAGCCTTGATCGTGAACATTTTTTGTGTTAATATAATTAGTTCCAAAATTTATAGAAATTTTCGATCCTAGATAATCGTGCTCTATCCACAGTGCAGTGAGAAAATACAGTCTGACAACGAGTGACTCGCCAAATTGATAAAGGTGGAAAAAACTGACCATTACAAAATGATTAACAACAAGCAAAAAAATGCCATCAATTGAATGACGTCAGTACCGTACCATCACGAAACGGTCACTCGTTTTCAGAGCATACATTTTGTGACGTACAAATGCAATTATTTCAGGCACCTTAAAAATAGGTTACGAATGTATATTTGTGCGATATAGTTGTATTAATTTTTATCGTGATATAAAGAATAAATCTTTGTTATTTGTCGATTTTTAGTATTGCCTTCCGATTGGAATGATCGAGTCAGTGGACCTTTGAGTAAGCAGCACACTGTTATACCATAATACCAACATTCTAATATCACTCATTACCATTACAACCAATACTACTCCTGTTACTATATACAAGTTAAAAATTGTGGAAAGTTCAATGTACACGACAACAATTAATTGTTGTACTGTTAATGGTAGAAGTAATTTATTATCAAATTATACAATTAATGTTTCAAGCTTACATCAACAGTTTGTTTAAATGTTCTGAGGATGTAAGTTTACAATATTATAATCTTTCATAGCATACACATAACTAAGCACCGGGTTTGAAAACAATAAATATTGCACTAACTGTGACATTTTCAACAAAAATGTGCAGTTTTAACGAATGAGAATATTTACGCTTGTTATTCAGTTATAATTGAAAATATCTAATTTATACTAAGTTAATCTAATAAGTTAGGATACAAAACTTACACATTCAAAAATACTTATTTACTTAGGCCAATTATATCTTAGCTTTAAAGTAAATGGTTAAATACGTAATTAGTTTGTGTCGATACAATTTAGATTACAATGTGGCCATTTTGACTTCCACTAAAACTAAAAGTCTTGGCACAAATAAAATATCAGTTTTGTATGAATAGTTTGATACAATTAAATAAAAACACTAAGTTCTTGAGCAGATAAATATTAAAATGATTACGAGAAATGTAAACATAGCGAGACAAGAAGTGTAAAACTGTCATTGTTACAATTATATAAATAGTTAAGATTTAGCGTTCCATTAATTATTTTTTAGAACAGCTTAAATTAAATAGAATCCTAACGTCTAAATACCCTCAGAACAATTAATTATGTATATAAAATTCAGTTCTTTATTAGGATTATTTGGCATCTATCACCAACATCGTTATTCTACTAAACATGGTATACGAAGGTGAAAATACCTAATCTGTTAATGCGCCTCTTCAATAACATAAATCCTTACAAATTGCGTCGTTTACGCATATAATTTAATTCCCTGCCGAGCCTAAATTTCCTCCTATTCACGCACACATGCACTGTGTCGCCTCTCGTCCGCTGCTGACATCCGCAGCTACCGACACAACTGCCGCACCATAGCCCCACTTGCATTCCAATGTGATTATGAACACTAAACCAATCATTGTTGCAAATTGTATACGATATAGCCTCTTACTTCGAAAGTGAATATCAACTACGTTGGATTTTTGTTGGAGCCCGAAATGTATCCTTAATATTTAAAAATCGATAAAAAAATGCAGCTAAGCAGAGAACACATTTTATTTTATTGCAAGAGAAATGACGTATTAAGCGATCAACGCGGAGCCAATAAATAGCTACATGTGCTTTGAAGCGTCGTGAAAATGTATGTGAAGCGCTGATATGTCACTCATGTATGTAATGCTATATTTGGGAAAAAATAAATAAGACGCTGTAAACACTCCAAACTGTTTCCATCAACTTTTAGAATAATATCGTTAGTGATGACCCTACAAGAGGCATATTAAATACTTGAAGAACCGTAAAAGTTAACCTATGGCTAAGTACATTTAGAAAATCGTAGCCGTCTAACTAAACTTATCATCGATCGAAGAGTAATAAAATTACGTCTACGTCCATTTCAAAGTTGCGTATATCTCGTACTCGCTTCGTCTTGCAATAATAAAATCATGACCTCTCGGTGAGGGGTACAAAAGTAATTAGTCACCAGTAAGACTGACTTTGTGGAAAGATCTATGAACGGAAGTTACTCCGCAATCATAAAAGGGAATGTAACGGAAGGCGTGTGTCCTGCACATCGCTGCTCGTCATCACAAAACGCAATTCACAATTGTCATGACAACTCCAAAATTGATAAGTGGACAAATCCTTGGGTCTGTTATGTAACAATGTTCTAACGGACCTGAGGGTTGAATGTACGGAGAGAACACGTGGCGGCTCGGTGGTGGGTGTGGAGTCGGACGGTAGTGGTGCGGGTCGCTTAGGGCGCGCGGTAGGCGGCGGGCGGCGGCACGTGGCGGGCGTGGTGCTGGCACAGCGGCCGCGCTGACAGCTGCAGGCTAGCCTGGTGGGCCGCCTGCAGGCTCGCCTGGTGAGCAGCCTGCAGGCTAGCCTGATGGGCCGCCTGTAAGCTCGCCTGATGTGCAGCCTGCAGGCTAGCCTGATGCGCGGCTTGCAGCTGTATACTCGCCTGGTGCGCCGCCTGCATCTGTCCGATGCTCGTCTGCGCCATGGGGTGCATCTGAAGATACTGCATCGACGTACTGTTGTGCAGCATTTGCAGTTCTGGCGGCATGTGATACAGGCTTGGAGTCTGTGGGCCAAACGATTTCGTAAGTTAATGTTACTCTCTCTCTCTTATAAACACCTACACGAATCTTAATTTGAAAGAAACACAATAAACGTTGACCCGAATACCAAACAGAGACCTTATAGATTCTAAGGCACCACAGATATAGTGAACGAAAACATCGCCAAATCAAGAAACCTGAACCTAATGGTCTTAAATCGAGAAATTGTCTGGTTGATCCTACTCTATATGAGAAAAGGCCCTTTGAAAATCAGTAAATGGCGCTGTGCCAGACTCCTACCGACTACAAACCACAGTCAGTAGAACATAATATGGGTTAAATTGATACTTGAAAAATAAGTTATTCGAAAATAGTGCTTACATGATGCGAGTGTGCGTGTCGGTGGGGCGGCAGGGAGGGCCGGGCTCAGTAAGCGGACGCCTCCTTGTACTCGGAGTTGTCCATGGTGAAGAAGTCCTCGAGCTTCCACTGCAGGGTCTCGAAGGTAGGTCGCTTCAGCGGGTCCTTGTGCCAGCACTCTAGCATGATCTCGTACAGCGGGGCCGGACAGTTCTGCGGGCACGGCATGCGGTAGCCGTGCTCTACCTGGTGTAGCACTTCCGCGTTCGTCATTCCTGTGGAAATTTGTAGTTTATAACAACCGTCACTCATTGATTTTATTATGGATAGTGGCATTAGTTGATTAGGTTAAAGTAGGTAAGGAAACGTAGGTATTAAGCAGGGTACTTATCCTATATCGGAAATTTATATAAATAAGAAATCTTAAGTTACATTTGAATCACACAATGGGGTAAAACTTGGACAGTTCAAGAACCACTTCGAAAAAAGGAGTAATATAACAACTTGATAAACCCCTGACATTCGAAAGTTACAGTTAAAAACACACTTACCAGGATAAGGTATTCGTCCGTAAGTGACGAGCTCAGTCAAGAGGATGCCAAACGACCAGACGTCGGACTTAATGGAGAATTTACTGTAGTTGGCCGCCTCAGGCGCCGTCCATTTAATGGGGAAACGGGCACCCACGCGAGCTTCGTATTCGTCTTCCTGTTAACGGAACATTTGGTATTGAGTACAACAGATATATGAACAATATAGTGAGAAAATATACATTTATAGGTCGTAAATGCTTTCCCTAATATCTAAAACTATTTCATACGATATTCAAGTTTCTTAGTAGATTTCCAATTTGATATCAAATTGTGTGAATTAACACGCACAATTCGATTAAAAATTCCTTTACATTAAATATTTATCTACTTTACATAACATAAAAATCACGAGTAAAAGTATCCACCCACAAGACATTGTTATGAATGATGTGAAATTGTTTTGTAAACCGCAAACACTTTAGGATTATTTACTAGTCATTGTTCTAATCAAATATATTAATTTAATTGATTGTTCTTGAGAGAAATGACATAAGTATGTGACTCATGCAAGACCGCAAGTCTGCGGTTAGATAAAGTTTGCTTTCGAAGTAAGAAGTATATAAATAGAACGGGCTTACTTCCTTTTCCTTAAATGGGTAAATTTTGATCAACTAATACTATACAGGAAAATTAGACTTCCTTAAAGTTTTAACCACAAAAGTTTTCTGGGTCTCTCCTAAGAAATGGAAATAACACCACATTTTCACTTATCTACCTACTTAAATTAGTTATCACCAAACTTACTTTTATAAGCCTAGCAAGGCCGAAGTCGGCGATTTTCACGATGTTAGCATCTGCAACGAGGACGTTTCTAGCGGCCAAGTCGCGATGTATGTAGTTCTGTGATTCGAGATACGCCATACCAGCGGCGATCTGTGCAGCCATGTCAATCAGCTGTTGAAGCTTGAGACAACGACCCTTGCCTGTACAACAACAAAACTATATGAGATATTGAATAGATTTATTACTTTTTTATAATTTATTACTAATTGCTGTTCCCGCGACTCCGTACGCGTGGATGTCGTAAATTAACACCATGACGTGTATGAACGCAAATTCATAATAACTAAAAATGTTGATACTTGAACTCTTCAAATTAAAAATCTTTGGACAGAATAAAATGATAATAATGAAATAAAAAAATTATAATTCTCCGAATTACGCACAATATGTTTCTGTCAATGTTATCAACACTGGTTTTGTCCCTTTTACGTGATGCTCGCACAAATAAACCACAAACTGACAAAAAATTCAAAAATGTTGGAATTGTGTTCTGTTGGCTCCAATTACGACAATTTTTTTTTTATTCTTTAATGTTCAGAAACTCCATTTCAACAGATTTATTATATGTATATTAGATTATTTTCACATTTTTATCTACATTTATATAATTATTGCGGATACTATGAATCAGTGACACTGTTATTTTACCTTGTAGGTAATCCAATAGAGATCCATTCTTCATCAGTTCAGTGATGATGTAGATGGGTTCCTCGAGTGTGCACACAGCATATAGCTGGATGAGTTTGTTGTGTCTCAGTTTCTTCATGATCTGAGCTTCTGCAAGGAAGTCCTTGGGGTCCATAGTGCCGGACTTCAGTGTCTTCACGGCCACCGGAGTTGTGTTATTCCATAGACCTTCCCATACTTCGCCGAACTGGCCGTGTCCTAGTTTTCTAACGAACTTGAGCGATGAACGGTCGATTTCCCATTGATCGCGCGTTCTGTGCGACAAACCTTCTGTCACTGGTTTCTCGATCTGTGAACAAAATGAAACTTAAGTTATAAATTTTGTGAAAAAATAATTCGATCGCGAGCAGGATTCGAACCTACCGTACTGCGCCTACCGGAGAAATACTCCGGGCAAAATGAAACTTGTAAAATCTAACTTTATAACTGGTATGGCGAGATCATTTTATGCTTAACAAAAATCCAAGTATCAGTGATACCTACCCATAAGAGGAAAATCGAATTAACGTCAGCAAGTCAATCTGATTACAATGATGAATTATTATTACTGTAATTAGTTACAATTTGAGTTTTAAGTTACAAGTATATAAATACATTTTACAAAAATGGAATTTTATTACGAAGAAGAATGTTGTGATAATATCGCCTATTAATATGTTTTTTGCCTTTAACAATGGACCGTAAGCGTAACAATGTCGATTGTCATCCAATTAAAGTGGTTTCATGTAATTATTCTGATCGGTCGGTTTAGTCTTGAGTCCGGTTATCACTAGTGATTAGATCCTTTAATATTTTACGTAACAACTTGGGCATTATAAGGCAGCAGGCGTTATAATTAAAAACTTTCAGAGGTTTTAACCTGAGATCATTTATTATTTCTGGAAACATTGTTATTTATATCTATTCGAGGAAAGGAAGCTATAAAGAGAATCCTTGTTATGAATACAACAAGTAGGAATCCGAACTGTCAGGGTACCCGACACAAATTAGACAGAAGTCACACATAGATTATTCGCGTTCGATCAAGATCTGAATACAATATTGACGTGAATGAGTAATCCGTACTGATGGCAAAAAAGGTTTGTTATATAACGATAAAACGTTTTTAATTTTTATCTTTTAAAGTGGTCAGTAGGACATGAGTGGGTAGCTTTAATCGTGTTGATTTTCCTTCTTCGAATACTGATCATGCAACAAATGGCTGTTATATGTAATTCCCTGTTTTTATTAACTCCTAATTGACAAGGTGACACTCCTAATCGTGTAAGAAGAAATTGTATAATAACAGTTTTAATTTTCTACAAAACAATAGAATTACCTCGGTTGTAGTATTAGTAAAAGTCAGTTAGAAAATAATGGAAACTAATAAAACTTGTACGAAACGGGGCTAAATGTAATTGGTAACTGTTTTCTTCGATAATACAATGGCTGTTGTTTTTTTTAACCGACTTTAAAAAGGCGGAGGTTCTCCAGTCAGTCGTTATATCGTTTTTTTTATATATATGTACACCGATTACTCCGAGGTGTCTGAACCTCTATCTGAGATTCTTTTTTGTTCGATGCGGTATACACGAAATTTGGTCCCATAAAAATTTAATTCAGTTTGGCCTTGTAGTTTTTATTTTATGAGATTTTTTTAATTAGTAGACTTAGTTTATTGGTAAAAGCTGCGTAGTAAAAGTTATGTATTAGCGTTTTGGTGTTTAAAATGCAGAACTGGGCAAGTGACTGACAAGTATAAGTGTCAGTCAGATGGTGAGGTGGCACGAGGCTTCAAGGTTTAATATGCACGCGTCCACGACGGGGTACCAGTCACAATAGGTACATAAATAATGGCATACCGTTGTATAGAGTTACAGAAAATTACAGGTTTTCTCAGGGTTATTAGTATCAAACTATAGGCGGCAACAGTCCATCGGAAAATAACTTTCAGACAACGTGGAAACAAGATATGTTTCACAATTTTCTGAATACAGATTTAGTAGAGGCTTGCTAGGAGATCTCGAAATTGTTTGGTTAAGACTGGAAAAGATCTCTCGAAAATTATACGTGTAAAGAGGCTGGAATTTTTTTTGACTGTTATAGAAACATAATAGGGTCCAACATCAATTGAATCAAATAGTTTAGCTACTTAATAATAACACTGTCTTAATCTCCAATGTTTTTGTCAACAGTACCGCCAAGGCAATGTGCCGCTCAGTTCCAAAAGGCATTAAATCCGTGCATTATTATGTAGTGTTGTGATTTTTAATTCACACCGCGTTGTGCCTTTGTAACATGAGCCGTCGTTGCTGTCCACCGACCGCGACCATCCGTCTGGTGTGCCTGTCACGCTCCACTCCATTCGCTTATACAATACATACTCGATAAATACTTGTGGAAGACCCTTATACAATATGTCCTCGAGATGTACTTCAGAATCATTTAGAGGGGTGACTGGACTACAAGTGGTGTTGCGTTAGCACGGTTCAAAGCCTAAGGGTGTTACCACATTCTGTGTCGACCGAAATCCTCAATGAGAGCGTTGTTAGTAATAGCATGTGGTAACCATCGTACGTCTATTTTTTACTCTGTATATTTTTTTGCGAAGCAGATGCAGCACATGTAAATATACATGACATTTTATAAATAAAACCAAAATATTATGTTGAGTAACGTTTTACGTAGATTACTATCGTGCATTGAATCTATGACGTATTTAAACGTTTGATTACCTATTGATGACGTCAACAGTCCATGTTAGTCTGTATAATCTGCAAAACTTATTGATCGTTACGATCGTTAAAACTGTTATTGTAATGCCGTATTTTTATCGTTTAATTATTAGAAACGGCGACGACGACGTCAAGTCAGTAACTCGCTATGTAATACTCACGACCCGTGACTATGGAACTCTTGGTATAAAAACTATGCACCGAAAATTGCAATGTATTTGACGATAAAAATATACAACGGCTTCGGCGTCGAAGTATTTCTCCGCATCGCTGTCATCTGGTAAAGTGCTTAGATGAATGGCAGCATTGCCACGTTAAAGCAATGCTTATTTTCTGACCAAGAAACGGGCTTGCCCTCTAGTCACGCGAAGTGCCTAAACAACGTTTCTTTTATGTTATATTTTTATCTTTTTCTGTAAAAAGTTTGTTTAATTAATGTATATATGTTAGTTTTATACTATAGTGTTGTATTATCTACATTGAAAAATTTGAGGATAATTTTGAGCTTACATTGATCAGATTGTAACACTTTTTTGTTACAAGTTTAATGAGAACTTTGAAATGTCAATGATGTTCATACGTCTCAAACAATAAATTTTAGCATGTAGAATTGGGCCTTTAAAGAAAAATAAAGATCACCAGTAACTCCACGTGTTAGTTGTTGACAAACTGGAGGAGAAGCGTGAAATATATTTCATATTAACATACGCAGAAGACGTCATTGATCTAGTACAATAGTTACCTATAGATAGCATAATGAAAACTCGATCATGCATGTTTTCAGCTAAGTGTACATAGTAAATATTAGTCGATTTAGAAGAGAACGTAAGTAGGTACCTTTGTGCGGGTATTAAGTCTAATATAATTGGTAGCGTAAAATCTATTCAACCCTAAATGTCCCTAAACGCTTTGATTCTATCAGATGAAAATTCACTGATCGATACTCAGTAAGGCGTAAAACATGACAAAATTCGACAAAATTGGTGGAGTATATTCTAGACAGGAAATATAAACATAAACAGCTAACATGAAAATTCTTCCGCCTTCCCCGTCAACAGATAAAAATAACAAAATATTCGCTAACCGTACAATTAAATAGTACCCAGTAGAACGATATTCAAGTTGATATTATGTATTTGCAGTTGATGTAATAGGTACGAACTTCGAAGATAAGCTGATGGCAGAAAGTGCTTTAGGTTTATATTTATTACACAATCAATCATATTGAACGAACCGACTGAGAAGTGAAATCACATCCGAAAGATGGGTTCTCGTAACAAGGAGTAAACGTCTGATACGTCAAAACAAGTTATAATAAATTAATACTATTACTTATTAGGTAGTTTATCGTTCGGTTATAGAGATGATTGGTTTTCTAAGAACGTGAAGATGGGATTTTTGGCTATAGGTAAATATTTTAAAATAACACATTTAGCTGGAATAGTAATATAACTTGAGATTTTGTTGCAATAAATTCGTGTTTTATTTTAATGAACAACCATTGAAGGATCCAATTAGAAGCGGTTGTTCAAAGATTAGGGACCCCTTATTGTTATTTAAGGTTCCACTAAACCGCCGCTCGGCGAGAAATTGTGAATACAAATAAACGTAAGGAAACAATGAAATTCCACAAATGCTAACAGTATACCGATAAGGCAGAGAGTGAAGGGGGCACTGTACATACGAGCAATCTTGCTTACGTCACTTGCGTAGGTCAAACATTACATATTTTCACATAATATAACACAAATAACTAGTATTATACCTGAGTAAAATATAAAGGCTCAAAGTAATATAAAGCCGAAGGTGTAATATTTACAATCACTGACAGGTATCCGAAGCTTTACAAAGGATTGAAGCGGTCAGCAAATGAGGCTAATTTAAAATACAATAATACTTGTTCTTGTATTATCTAGTCAGTTGGTTTGTCTTTGAGAATTAAAGTTCATGAATGCGACCTTGAACTTTAACCCGTGCCTGCGATTGTCTCGATGCACAAGCAAACAGCTTCTTTTCGTTTGACTTCAGTACAATACAACTGTTGGTACGAAAGCAATAAAATTACAAAATAATTTGAAACTGTACGCTACTGCACTTTACATAACTTTCTATTTTATTACTATTTTGTAACAGCTAACAATATGAGTAAATTAATGGATTTGACTATTTAATAAAAGTGCATGTGTAATCGTACAGTAAATGTGTTGTTTCGATATTTCATTTAGCACAAAGAAAAACTGACGTACCTATGTATCGATAAGAAAGCACAAATCGCTCATTAGAATGAAAAGTCAACACAATTGTTGTCACGAGACACAAAATGAACAATAGACCTCGTTATAATTGGTTGACGTCACCCTGCTTTATTTTATACGTTTTTTGATAAAGTACTTAATTACATTACCATTCATAAACCGTGAAATATATTATATACTTTTCAAGCGCGGTTTATTTAATTTTAAATAGTGTATAACCTCCATTAAATAAACGTGTGTGAAAACCATTCATCAGTGAAGGTTCCAGTAATCGGACTTAGGTTTTACCGACCTCGCAAGGTTGAAATGACCATCTTTTTTACTAAACCTTCTTTGATAACACAGACAGCAATTACAAACTCGTTTCTTTGTTATATATACATAAAGGTAGACTGATAAAAGATCTGAGCTGCAGTTCCGTAGAATTATTTATGTATTTTTGTGATATAATGGTTAAAAGACGATGCGTACTTTTTTGTGATGAATGTTTCACGTAACCGAATCTTTGACGGTCTAAAAACTTCAATAACTACATCAAAAATGAATACTAGACCTTATTTAAACATAATAAACTTTTTAGTGCAAAGTCTGGATGGGCCTTAAAGACTTTCATAAATGTACCTCTAGGTATATTACAAATAAACAGTTAAGTAACACAAGTTTCATTTCATTTTGTAACAAAATGTTTGTAAATCATAGTGATTCCCACACAGTTGAGGATGAGATAACTCGTGATCGCCAAAATCGTCTTTAATTATTTGCGACAACAACATTAAGGACATCGAGGCAAATTTTCGTTTATTACGTCATTTGAATTTGAGATTTGGAAACTTAGCACTGAGTTTAGGTTAATGAAAAGAGGAAAAATATTATTTTGTTTTTCGTGATTCCATTGTTATGGTAGAAAACATCGACAACAAACAGTTGTCGTCAAGCGGGACGTCTTGTGTTATGTACGCATCGGCCGTAACGAAAGTGGGGCCTTATCGGCCTTGGCGCTAGGTCGATCGCGAAACTGGAACGGCGAATTTTTGACGTTTTATATGCTAATTAAATAACGTAATTATATTCCACCATCATTAGGTAGGCACAAATTGCAATCTTGTTGTAATATAATAGCAATTATATGGATAAACAAACTACCAAACGGTGACAAGTGATCACGTCTCGTAAACAGTCATTAAAAAAGAATCTATAAAGCTTGCATTTAATTACGTGATGTGCGCTATATCTTTATAATAATAATCGAATTGGAATTTACACGTGCTGCAATGAGCAGAGCATTGTTAATTTTAAATACGCAAGTGACGCCAAGCTAAATTATAATTTGCTTCTACACGAGGCATTTATTAAACGCAGATGAAGAAAATAGCTCCCACGGGTAAAAATCCTTTCCGCAATTCCTTTGAGAAGTTGCTTGAATGGAGTGCCGGAAAATATAATAAATAAAAGTTTGAAAATGTTAATGGCCTGCATACTCGGCTTAAATAACTTAAATATGACGATGCTCTTTGTCCAAGAAAAGCTTAGTCCTTCGGTGAATTTAAAGTATCCTCGAGCTTGTTCAATGCCTTGTAATATTTCTCACGCGGCGCACAAAGGTTGACCGTCGAAAACCATAAATTTTATAGTTGTCCCGATATTGAATTTTGCAATTTATGGGCCTCCGTTATATTATACATTATTTATTTCGATCACGTGACCCAATCATCATTGTGATTCCATGATTAGGGTGTGTTATTTCCACATGTTGTATTACAGAATCATTTCGGAAGCTTAGGTCGGGTTAAGTGCTATAAGGATCTAATGGATTCAGAAAGCATGTCTGAACACAACTGGAAGAATTGCTGTTTTAAAATGTTAATAACTTCTAGCAATAGCTGTTGACTATGGATGAGCAAGAGGAATTGAACTAGATTTCAATTTATGATGTGCATTCTTCGAATCTATAGCTAAATACAAGGTGATGATCTACGATTACACAGTACTGGAGACGTCAATGAAATGTATGGGAATAACATTACGGATCAAATGACCGTCCGCTAGCTTGAACAAAATTTATAATAGTAGTTAGTTATCCTAGGTAATCGTAGATAATGACACGTAAATACCATATGTCTAAGGCGTTTCAGACGATAGAGTATGCATGCGCAAAACTATTAGGGGTTAGGTAGAACGCCCCATTTTCCTGAGCAGTTCTTATTCTCCCAGGGTATGCTCCAACTAATACACATTCCTACGTTTGTAATATATTTTGGGAAAGCCTCTTGAGGAGAAGCCTACGGGGTAGATTAGAATTGCGAGACGTACCTGTACGCATGGCTTGTTGAGTGATACGCAAAGACCATCAGCGTCCTTGCTGTAATGTTCCACCAGCTCCTGCAGCGTGCGGAAGGTGGTGCGCCTGGCGATGAAGAAACCGCCTTCGTCCAACTGCCTGATGCGGTAATGCTTCACCGTATCTCCGTCTCGCACTACGAACAACAATTATTCATGAATTTGCATTTTATTGCAATACAAATTGCGCAAAACTGGAGTATGAATGCTTCTAGTGGATTAAATGTGTTGTAAGTTGGATGTAATGTAATAATGTGTTGAATTAATTAAGTCTACGATTGATATTTTGAAGATCAAATCGCAAAAAGTAAGTATTATAATCCAAAAATAGAATTTTCATTATCAAATAGTAATGCCGATCATAATAACTCATTTGTGCTTCGGAGCAAAAATACGTTTAAAGCTAATCAAATTGTTTGGTAAATTACAAATGTAATTTTTGAACCAGTCATCCACCTAGTGCAGAAGCGGCGAGCCAACGAATTCCCCCGAAATAAGAACAGTTTATCTATGTCTCTAATAGAAAGTTTTTATTCTAGGAACTCGCAAAGAAAGACTAACTTATTCTTTATCTGGACACAGATCTCGGGTTTTTGACCGTCATACTTAGGTCGTGAAACTTGCATGTCGACCTTGCTAATACCACTGAGAATATAACAGACATGCGAAGTAAAAATAATGGGTGATGTTTCTGAGAATCATCGCGTCAGCTCTTGACAGTTCGATTCAGTTGATGAAGGTAATATTTAGCTGACTTTTAATCACGTATTCATTAAAATCTGCATGCTTAGAATTAGCTGCGATGTCAATTATATTTTATTTTATTATCTTAGATTTGCATACGTTTGTTATGGAACTATGGTTGGTATAAATAAAACACGATGACGGTGCATAAATGAATACAATAAAAAGAAAGAAGTATACGCAAATACTCATATTCGTTGTTACACCACTGTTATCTAAAGCAATTGATTTTGCTGAAGTAATTTCAATGTTTATCATCGCTGTACGTGATGAATCAGAGAATACATTTAGAAAGCCGTGCAACGTCATCTTAACGTGATTTGATTGAGTTTTAATCACATATTATTACAAGCATTTTGTCCATAGTTTTTCTGATGATGATAATTTGGCTTAAACCTCAAACTTCGCACTCTCTTCTAGTCACCACATTTATGCGATTCATCAATGTGGATTTGATTTGTTTGAAAGAAATAGTATACGTTCAATGTATTCTCGGTATCGGTATGAAAAAAAAACTTAATTCAAATAAAATTATTTTTATTTTCCAATATAATCCCCCATAACCTCAATGCATTTGTTACATCTCGAAATAAATTTTTCAATACCCTGTAAAAAAAAATCTCTGTAAAATGCGCATTTATGGCCGCCTTAAGCTCTTCATCGTTGGAAAATCGTTTTCCCCGAAGATCTTTTTTCAAATTAGGGAACAAATAATAATCGCTAGGGGGTAAGTCTGGACTATAGGGTGGGTGGTTTATTTCTTCGAAACCACAATCTCGCACAGCAGCCTTGGCAACACGCGCCGTGTGGACTGGGGCGTTGTCGTGAAGAAGCAACACACCGGCGGTCAGTTTACCCCGTCTTTTTTCTTTAATTGCCTCCCGTAAATTTCTCAAAGTGGATGCGTAGGATGCTGCGTTTATGGTTTCACCTTTTTTTGTGTACTCAATCAACAAAATTCCCTTTGAGTCCCAAAACATCGTGGCCATGACTTTTTCGGCAGACGGAACGACTTTGAATTTCTTAGGGGGGGCACTACCCTTCTTGTGCCACTGCATGGACTCCTGCTTACTTTCAGGGTCATAATGGTGAACCCACGTTTCATCTCCAGTAACAATTCGATCGAAAATACTTGATGGGTCTTCACTACAGAGCTTTAAAAACTCTCTACAGCACTCGATTCGCACTTGTTTTTGAGGCGCCGTGAGCATTCGCGGCACCCATCTTGCACTGACTTTTGAGAGGTTAAGGAGGTCATACAGAATAGTGTGTACGGTACCAACGGAGAGGTGGGTCATCTCTGCTATAATTTTGACCTTCATTCGGGCATCCTCCAGTATTAACTTCTCAACTTTTTTCACGTTTTCTTCCGTAGAGGCAGTAACCGGGCCGCCCGAGCGAGTGTCATCTTCAATACTCTCTCTGCCCTTTTTAAATTCACTTGACCACTTTTGTACTGTCAATAACGAAGGTGCAGAATCTTGGTAAACAGCCACCATCTCTTCGTGAATAGTTTTTTGACTTTTTCCTTGATTGGTAAGGAATTTAATCACAGCGCGGTGCTCGATTTTCTTCGACATTGTCACGTTAGCCATTCCAGTTGTCGTTGACTAAGGGTAACTAGCAAACTAATGATCAGAACTATATGAAATTTCATATTTATACCCTCAGATAATGTCATTACTTAATTAATTAGTCAAATTACCCACATCATTATTAAATCACCCCCATACCGAGAATACATTGAACGCCCGTCGTAGCTATAGATCAAGATGACATCTAAAGTTACAATATTAAATGGACGCTCTGACCAACTAAGCCATCTCGACCTCTCGAGAGGTCGAGATGGCTTAGTTGGTCAGAGCGCCTGGAGTATCTATCCGGGAGGCGCAGGTTCAAATCCTGTTCGCGACCGTATTCTTTTCCATTTAATATTGTAACTTTAGAGAGTAATTAATTATAATATAATTCTGGGGTAGCCTTGAAGGCTCTAACTTAAACATTTGGAAGGAGAAAGTCCAATAATGCAAATTGACAATATTGTTACTAGTTGTTTAATTATCTTTTCTTTGAAGTCAATGTTCTCCATGGTTCAAATATGTTTACACGATATTATGAAAGCCTGCTCGCCAAAACTATAAAATAAAATGAGTTATACTGGCTATCAAATAATTAATAAACGCAGTTATAAATGAGACCAAGTGAAAAAGTTTGAAGTATGAATAGAGCCAATTAAAATAACCAGTTCTATTAAAACATTTTTTTAATTATTACTAATCTCGATATTTTCTTGAGATAAAATTCAAATATCAATAAAAATTGATGACAAAATAGGAAGCACACTTAATTTCTGCAATATACTCTAAGCTTAATGGTGAATGAATAATGCCTAGAATTTTGTTTTATTCATTAGGTGATAAAACTGGTGTCGGGAAAAGTTGAATAACTGTCGTGACATTGAGGTGTGAGATACGCCACATAACTTCGATATACAAGGAACATAAGCAATCAGTCGCTATAAATGTCTTAAAGTTTCTGAATGAGGATTGGACGTGTCCGAGAACTGCAATTAAAACTGTAAATGAAATAAACCTACGCGTTTCTTATTAATTAAAGTTAGCAAGCTGAAACGATGCGATTATGCAAAAAATGCACGCATGCGGGCTTTAGATGCGATGTTACAGTAATGCTTATATCTTTCGATCAATATTACCGAGCTATTAAAGACAATTTAAAAACTATTTGCGCTTAGCTTACATAGATTGCTAATAAAAAAATACCGAGGTTACCAAAGACTTAAGTGCGAAATTTAGGAATCTTAAGTTCATAAACCTAAGATAAGTAAACTAAACATTTTCAGTAATACCAAAATTCACACATTAGCAGCTGCGTATTAGACTTCACGTGAAATTTGAATTCGCTGAAGTGAAAGAATCGAAACTTCACTTTCATTGATCGAGAAAGCTGTCGGAAAATTTATGCGACACCCATTGTAACTTAGAAATATAATTTTATAGGTTAGGTATATTGACAACGGGGTTTTACGAGAGAGCCAATTAGCCAACTCGAGAATCTACTAATATAATATACAGATTTCGATAATCATTTATTAGTCATACCTTATACCTTTATCCTAATAATAACAATTATTATTATAAAACTTAAACTGTTAAACGCATAAACCAATATCTGTGAAAGTTTATATGAACACAAATATTTCGAGGCATCCGATTCCAAAAACGCTTAGAATTCTTTGTTGGAAATATAAACTGGTTTCTTTTTTATTCATATTTACATAACTTGACCTTTTTCTATTTTCATTCGAGCATAATTTATATTCACATATTCATGGCTATTCGTTGTAAATAATGAAAATAGTATTGGTTCACTTCCCAATATAACCCAGGTAGGGTATCGATTGAAGTTAAATATAGAACAGATTGGTGGAATGTGGGCCATAGCCATTTTGTGTCCCAAATATGAGCAAGAATCGAAGTGTTTTTTTTTCTTTGGAAGACAATAGTCAAATGTTGACACGCTATATGTAGGCAAATATTTTAGCACTCGTGACTAAGCAATTTGTTTTAAAGTAACTTGTAAACAAAATTATAGATAATTATTAAAATTCAACAAACATGCAAATCTAAAACGGCTTTCACCTTCAAATTGTAATGAATAACGCGACGTATTAAGAAAACATAAAACATTATTGAGAAAATCACCAAACGAAATATTCAAACGTTTTTGTGTTGGATTAGTCGTGAAAATTATATTATTTTATTCATATAAAATCACAATTATCGCATTTAGAAAATAGAACACTGGGAAATAAGGTACTTCATCAACGAATGAGACGGACTTAGCAAGCAAAACCGGGCCTAATGAAGATTGACGGCAGATATAGAGATGTTATTTATGGAGTACAACTTAAAACTTCTGTGGTTCGTTTCTGTTCTAAAAAAGGAACTTAAGAACCAATATTCTTCAGAGATATTGTTCTGACTAGCTATTAGTTGGCAATGTCGGCATCTAACAATGGTATTTGTTAGTTATTACATAAAATTATGTTCTAAGAAACCGCCAGAATAAAAAACAGATATACGTCACTGAAGTTACAATATGTGATGTAACAGTGTCGCGCGACTTCTGATCTAGATTATGTCAACGCGCAATAACACATATCAGAAAATCCAATTAATTAATTAAAAGATTCCTATAGCGCAAACGCCATTGGAATATTTTGAATAATTCACTCGTTCCTGCATCGCATGAGGAAAAATGGAAATTCAGATTTTTTCACGAGCTCACGAGATCTCTGCCATTTTTATTGCGTTGGTGGCATTTTTTTATTTAATGCACCGTCTATTATGCTAAAATCTTGTAATGAACGGACAAGAATTATATTGTAATAGCTTCTTGAATTACTTACTTTAAACAAAATAAATATAATAAAGCAATTCTGAGGAAAATCTGGAACCAACTGCATAATTAGTCCTTTTTTGCGATCTTTTGTTTATCACGTGTCTTTGCAGTTTTTTAGGTGTGACCATTAAGTTTTTCAATGGTTAAACAATGTATATATTTCAGTGATTCCCAACAGTTGTCATGAAAATTTAAACAATATTAAAGTGGAAAACCCAAACTGCATGTTTAAAAGTTTCGGTACGTTTGCTGTTCGCAATTCGTAACCTTGACGCCAAAGTTATATGTTATGTAACATTTTTCAAGAAATCTATCTACTGAGTTGTGAATAAAGAAAACACCAATACATTTTTGTTTTCGATGCAACTCTATCTGAATAGAAAATTTTATTATGGCAATATTTATATTCTGCACTAACAGGAAAGATGTACTTAACCAAGTTAATATCGATATAATATTTTTCCTGCATTCAATAAAGTATAATATATAGCTGTATTTGCATTTCGTCGTTATTGATGGCATTATAGAAAACCCGCAAGATATTTTATGCAAATCAGTTTGTTTTACTTAGAATAAAATTACTAGTTAAACAGATAAACGTATTTTTAAATGCTTATTCAGAATAAACATAATTGAATAATTTTATGAGTTGTAAGTTGTAAGGCTTAAAGTCAGACGAGGGATTATGCTCGATTATATGAATGGTTTCATTTGATTGGTCTAAACCTATGAATGCACAGTTCGGTCAAAATGTAACGTGATCATTATAAAGAAAATAGGCAAAAAGTGTAGCTGAAGCCTTATTTGCATTTATAAACAATACTAATTAGCAGATATCGAGACTGTCATTTAGTTGTTCGTTCTTTGTTCCCACGGCGCGGCGCCTGGGCTAGGGGCCTTAGAAAAACTTTTAACCGGTTTGGGGTCATGATCGAATCGCCCAGAACCAGTGGATGCGTTTGTAACAGGATAGCACTTAGCACTATGCTGCGTGCCACAAAACATACGATGAATAATTGCCAACCAGTATCCCCATAACATCAATATTCTTATGTTTTTCAACTAACAAGATATATACGCGTATACCTACCACTGTAAATATTCACTAAACGATTTCCTATTAGGAAATTGTTTATTTTATGATGTGAACGTTACCTGATAGCGAGAAATCATTATGGCGGCTCTCGGAGTCTCGGATGAGGAAAGCGCCATGTTCGTTCTCGGGGAGGAGCAATTTCTTCTCCGCCTCGATTCGTTTTATTTTGCGGAAGTACCATCTGTAACAATATTGAAATACTGTTTAAAATATGTGCAGTGGTTATTGAGAGTGTTTTATAGTATCAATAGGTAAAATGTTATATTGAATAAGGTTCATTATCAGCTCTGCATACGTATATTACAAATAATTTATAAACTTTTATCATACGTTTGAAATAAAACTGAAGGCAACGGGTATGACTCATATTACGCGCAAACATAAAAGAATCGTAACGCATTTAAAAAGTTTAATAAAATTGCTATAACGATCAACAATTTATAGTTAATACAAATTGTAACAATGTTATTCATACAAATTATAACACTTATGTCCATTTCAGTATTTCATTAAGTTGTACAGTGTGATTATCATTATATTGACGATATGGCTGTATAAAAGACCGGTATCGCTCTCGTAGGGAGTTCAGAAAGCGACTTGTCGGTGACTCAACGAGCACGAATGAATAGTATTCTGCATTCAATTGACGTATGCTCACTGCGTCCGCGCCGGAGACAAATTTATTGTAGTAACCGCTTTTAACATGAGCCCCGCTGCTAACAATGAATCATAATTTGACACCTTATAGAAATAACAGAACTTGTAGAGTATCACCGGGACGAGTTTTAAATAAACGATATCTAGAGACGAATTGCAATTCTGATGGTCATATTAATAATACTATAAAATCTTAGAATAATTTCTCATTGGATGGTTGCAAAACAGAGCTGTAGGGGTCTGACAATAGTGTTGCATCAAATCCCGCGCGACAGACGGGCGAGGTCATCGGGCTCTTGATATAAAAATAGTATCTAAGTAGTACAGCTGTAAAACGGTAAACTGTGAGCAGTAAAAACAGACACGATGCCTGCCAACGATCATATTTTTAGAATTTGTGCAACTTATTGTAGTAACCTTGTGTGTATGTAAGCGAAATGCTTAGAAACGATTACCTTCGACGATTAATCTATTTACGTGTAATCGAGAAACGAAATTGGATTTGGGTTATTTTTATTTCCTTATGTTTTGTCTCAATGACTAACCACTGTTTGCTGCTGTAAAGCTAATTGATAAAATACTGTCCAATTATAGGAACAAGGTGTTGTTACTTTATTAGAATAAACCTAGATCAAAGTCGAGATGATTTATAATTTTCAGTAGCTCAACATGATAACATCGTCTGTGTCTGGACAATAATATCATGTTGTTCGTGACTGGTAAAACTGATTGATCTGTGATTACTATTGTTCAACAAATTGTTCTGCCTGAGAATCACGGACGGACCCTTGTACTGTAATTAAATAGACGACTCAGAGTATCGTACGATAGTTATCTGAAGCCGATACCTATCTGTGTCAGAATGCAATAACAGGCTTACAAAGTTTCATAACATAATTCTTAATAAGGAATGGGTCGTTTTCATCATTTGAAATACCCCAATGCTATTATATCACAAAAACAAATATTTTAGATATTAGAATTTTTACATAAATTGAGCCAAAATTGATACTTTCAAGTATAACTTTTACACAACAGCTGCTAACTATCCGTTTTACAAGAATATACTTACGTGGCAATATCTAAGAGCAATCGCAGAATAATGTGAATTTTTGCAATTCAGAAATGCACATCACAAAGGTCGACCTGCGACCTACTTTTTTTGGCAAAAATACATTAAAATCACGTAGCGTTACAAAACGATCAAATCGTATATTAACAAATGGCTGTTAAATTTTTATCCTGCAAGTTAAGGAGCTATCTAAAGCCTTTGCACCCGGCAAATAACTTGTACAAAGCTATTTCAATAGCCCAGCTGCAACTCGATCTAGTTAAAATTCTATAATCGTCAAACAGGCTATCCAGCCAATAACAATTTCAGGTAATATTATGGAGGAAAATTATTATGAACAATGTCGCATGAGCTATAAAAATGAGACATGAAAAGGGCGCCACGGGCTGTAACTACGAATGCCTTCGGTAAGACCTCGGCACGCACTAAGGGCATTCTTAGGGTCATAGATCGGTAACTAGCAGATAGCGTCGAAGGTCTTGACGTGGAAAACGCATACAGAATAGATTAATAATGCACATGTTTATTAAGCTAATTAATTTCCTCAATAATAAGAAATAGAAAGTGTACAAAACGTCGATGTAATCATGACTAGACCGAAAGTAAGTTTTATTGAGAGGAGGTGTAACATTTAACTGTGTACCGCTTATTACTAGAAGAAATTATCTAAGCGGAAAAGATCTAGAAAGTTAATTCATAAAAGTCTTAGCAAGTCGCAATTAAGGATTAAGCTTCACTTGTAGAGCATTATTAGTTCTTTGTCCGATTCATTATATTTACTACTACCTGGTGCCCGTGACTTCGTCTGCTGCTGACAAGAGGTAGCCTATGTCATTTTCCAACGTCCAATCTATCTCCTTGCCAAATAACATTACGATCCGTTTAGCCAATCTGTTAGATCAAAAGACTAATCGGGTCGCGAAAAGGTAACAAACAAACAAACAGAGTTACTTTCGCATTTTTAATATTAGCATGGATAACTTTTAATATTAGCATGGATAACTTTTAATATTAGCATGGATAACTTTTAAAAATGCATCAGGTATCACACGAATCCACCGAAAAATCTCCGAAACATGAACTAGTAACCTCGTCGTCATTATCGTCTCTCATTGTGTCAGATAGATAGAGCGACCTTGACCCCCTATAAGCAAAGAGAAATCGTCATCTCTGTCATGAATCACATATTATAATATCTCTCTAAGAAAACGAATGATATCATTTATTGATTTCCGAAAATAGTTAAGGTAACTTGCGAAACACATACCGAGAATAAATTATCAAAAAAATAATCATACAACCTTTAAATGAGGATAAATTGAAAGAATAGCACTGGGTGTGAACATTGATATTTTTGAAAAGTTTAACAAATAAGCAGTTCATATTTGTACAAAATGTCGGGCGGCATTAGACAAGCATGTCCCGATTTGAATAAATCTTATTTAAACAAGCTCGTTTGCCGCTATATTTATTCTAGTAGATACGTTTCAATTGCAGATTTTCGAAAGTGCAAATAGCATTGTGCAAATTTGACGGGCTTCTTTGTCTAGACTTTGGAAAAAGTTTAGTAAAAGTGTCAGTTTGCAAATAATAGGTGTAATTTTGCATTAGTTTGATACGTTTGTCGAAGATATTTATCTAGTGGTTAATGTTAGGAGTGATGCTAAACTAAACCTAGACGCGAAAAAAAGTCATATCACAACTTTTGTGCGACACGTAGTGGTGTGGTAACCGTTCTAACCTAACCCATTAGAGCTCCAAGCTTTCGTTCAGATTTCCACAAAACAGTTTACTACCGAATGAATGCTACAATTTGTTTAAGAATTTAATTTTTAAGCTCTTAGGTTTAGGCTAATGTTTTACCGGCTATACTGGAGTCTATCTTTAAAATCAACATTAGCTGTAAAGTATACCTATATAAAACGGATTATAATGGTACATCATGAAGATAACTAATAAGAATTGCTTATTATGCAATAGCAACTGTCAACGAATTGAATTCTTGGAAATATAATGCCGTAGGCAGGTTGCTAACAGTCAAGGTGGGGGACGGAAAT
The DNA here is from genome assembly GCA_935421205.1 of Xylocampa areola. Taxonomy (NCBI): domain Eukaryota; kingdom Metazoa; phylum Arthropoda; class Insecta; order Lepidoptera; family Noctuidae; genus Xylocampa; species Xylocampa areola. The sequence goes on along the minus strand of OW285218.1, from coordinate 10,747,097 downwards.
TCCTAATAAATATCATTATTGGGTTTCTTATATAACCGAGTTTCCGGTTTGTAAACATCTCAATTAGAATAATCCTATATTATTGATAACTCACAGATGAATTATTAAAACAAGAAATGCAAATTTTATTTACGATAATTGCCTTCGTGTTGAATGATCGACTATTAAAGAGAACCACGTGCCAAAATTGTTTTAATAGGTATTCGATAACATAAGAGTATTATTATTACACGTTTAATATAGTTATATGATAAGAAAAAATAATATTATCGTTACTACACATAAAATCCAAAACAGCGAGAGGGTAGGAAGCGATAGACAATGCAAAAGATGGCTCCAAGGATGGAAGCACAACACCTACTGCAAGGAGCGGCGACGAACGGTAAAGTAACTGAGACAGTTTTGTATATCAATAGAGACAATTATAAGAAATGGGGAGGTGCTTTGTCCCATTGGAACAATGTCAGAATCATTTACGAATACAGTCACTATTATACTAAAAGCAGAACTGCATTTAATTGATAAGTCATAAACCCTCAGACACCAAGACGTTAAATGGTGCAATCAAGAATGGTTTATACGCGATTTTTAGTTGCATATTATATTATATACCGAGTTAAGCAAAGGCGCCGGTCATCGACCTTCGCGTGCCGATGTAGCCACAACTTTTTTGCTAAGCCAGTCTCGCCTGGCTCCGGGTTGCTCGCTAGATGGGTAATCTAATTATAGGGTCTCCCTCTCAGGATGGACAAGTTTGCCTTAAACTTCTATACAAGCTTTTTTAAGAGTATAAGATTGGTACCGTTTCAATCAGATGTTTTTATAGCCCGTCTAGAAGTCAGTAGAGAAGCTGGGATCCAGTCAAATTAAGAAAATATACATACTTAATTAACCAAGCTTTTATGATCAGTTATGATTATAGGTGAATTTCAAGTTGATTAGATAATTACAAAGGTGGTGTGAAGAAAATGCAATGTATAAAAATATTACACGTGTGACAAAACGTTTACTTAAAGTGGCCTATAATAGTTGATGCGTGTTGTTTTTCAACGCTAAGAACCGAGTAAATTGGATTTAGTCGCGCAACAGCATCAACTTGCATTGTAAAGTTTTAATATCGTGGGAATTTTCTTTGACGGATATACTAGGATGTTCTACTTCGTTATAATTGATTCCTTTGTATTTTTTATTAAGTATCGCTTTGACTATATACGTCCAATTCATGAAAAGTGGACTACTTCAGTTAAAGCAAAGTTCAGATGCATGGACTAAAAACCCCATTCGAGATAATTGTATTTTGAACGGTATTTTTCACGAGCAATATGGGTTTGTCCGTTACTTGTTCAGGCAAGTGACAGATAAGGTTCAGTCATACAAATCGCGACATTAGTTGAATTTAAAATAAGACTTCCCAGATACTTGGTTTGTTTGCTAGGTGCTAAGAATTGTGACACGGATAATACGGCACACGAAGCCGAGTCTCGATAAACTGCCAAGTTTCGAATCAAAGCTCAAGACGAATTCTTTCATGCATGTAGCACGAAAGAAATCGTCATATCGGAATGGTAAACAAATCTGTCATTTGAACTACGCCAGAACAATCAAAATCGTACTGTTATTTAAGAATTAAAATATTTAGGAATCTGCTAGCGTAGCGAGATCTATTAGCAAACTTCACAATGAGTCGTTAAATATTACTGCCTTCTGTTAATCAAGTAAGGGCATCATGCGACACGTAAAATAAGCAATGATATGTACTGCGAATTGCTAAAGTCTTTGTCGACAGCCATCGTTATATGGATTGAAAATGTTTAAGGCAAAGTGTATGCGTTTAAAAGAGTATAATTGTATTTTTATTGCCTAACTCAACAATTAAATTGAAGTCGCCTATAAAGTGTAACAGCGATTACCGATATTACACGGAATTAACAACAATCCAACAAGTAACAGTACTATATGTTGATACGACTGTATTGCTGTTATAGTTCGTCGTATTCGAAAATGGTTTGCACGAAAACATCCGCAAAAGTAACAATTATCGGCGGAGGTCGGTGTGCGGCGGCACAGGCGGTGCGCACCGCAGGCGTAAAAAGTAAAAACAAATCATAAAACCAGTTGTATTGTTCTTTCGCAAGAGACGACCTCAGGCGTTTTGATAAGAAACGAGCCATTTTCATCGATTTTCTAACACGTGTCTAGTTTGTATAACAAAGAAATATTTGCAATGCTAAGTTAATGTTCGTTAAACAGAGCATTCGTCGTAGGTACGCAGTCAGACTTAAAAATGAGTACTGCGGGGCACACCGTATTAGAGTGCTATTGACAAAATATAATAAACGACATGATTCACGATTTGAATAGAAAGCGAGATGTAAGAAATTGAAAAAAAAGCAAGTTAATTTTTAACGCTACAGAAACTACTAAGTGAGACGTCACAAAACGGAACCTAAATGTTCGACATAGTGAAAGTGAGTAAGAAGCAATTCATGTTACAAAACAAATTTTAGTCTGTTTTAATTTTTTATCAATATAAAGTTACGCGATGTTTGGAAATACGCAATACTCTGTTTTGGTATCGCAGCGAAAAGTTTAAGTAATGCGAAATGTAGTTTGTCATACGTTACATGAGGAAAATGCAGTTACTTTTGATTCCAAATGAGTTTCTTTTCGTTTTCGAAGGTCAAATCAGCTTGCATGATTTGTTGCACAAATGACCATAGCTGGCGGGGCGGCATCACGATTCACAATCACACCCGAAAGATATTAGAGGAGAGATTATAACACGTTTTAATGAGAAGAGTTCCATTTGTAACTGCACAAACGCGACTGCACCAACCATTTGATTACTAACAGAATCACTTAATACACGTATTTTATAAATATAATACGTCAAACACAATTGTCGACGTAATGTGCGTCTGCAAAACAAATACAAATGACGATAAGAATAATTTACAATTCTGTTATCATTTTTAAATCAAAGTATTACTACATATAATAAGATTTCATGGACATTGATAAGATATATTAAAACACCAATGAAGTATTCTATAAAAATACGCCTATTCATCGCCAATAACTAAAATTAACAATTATGAGTAAAATTTTCTTGATACATGCTTGTATCGAATTAATCAAGGTTTTCTTGAAAGCAACAAGAAACTGTGAGAAACTGAAAAACAAGCAAATATTTCGATGTGAATGCGTTTGTTTCCATCAAAGAACGCGTATGCCCATTTGGTACAATAGCCGTGTTGATGCACAGTGAGCACAACATTCATGTTTTCAGAACAGTAGCGACACAAACAAAAGTTAACTGATGTTGAAGCGTTGAAAAACGAAAGCCCTAATGTATTACGGGGCATTAAGATCTTGATTGTTTTTCACATATCTAGCCAAAACTATAGAATGTTGTTAGCGTTATTACGGCTATAAACATGTTCGTGCATAATTTCAATTATTTAGAATCAGCGGCTGGCTGTTGTGCAAGTGGAGTAATACTCAAGGCCCGTGAAACAGACGTCGATGCATCCGTTTACCTCGCTTCAGTGCGATCGTTAGGGAAACCGCAATGCTCGTGTTGTAATGAGGTATTTTTTTATTATATCATAGCCAGCCCATAACTGTCTCAATGCAGGACGAGGGCCTCTTCTCGAAGAGAGAAGGCACGAGCATTGATCATCAAATTGTTTCACTGCGGGTTGGCGATTTGAGACTATTAAGTCCAGGTTTCCTCACGATGTTTTCCTTTACAGTATGCATGTGATGTCTTAGATTAATTAAGTAATTACATAAATGAGATTAAAATAGTCTCATCTCATAAGTACATGTCAGGCTTGCACCCACAACCTGTGGCTTGTAACCACTCGGCCACGACGACCGATTTTTCCAAAGTCAAAGTTAATAGTACACAAGATAGTTTATTTTTTATTACATAAATAAATATATAATCCAGTTTTTATTGTTTTCGTTTGTTAGAAAGAAAAAAAAATAAAGTAACATTCTTACAAGTTTATTAAATTCAGACATAACAAGTATTTGTTCCGAGTGCTAACAAATCAGTCGTGTCCTAATTATTCAAGAGGATTGCGGAAGCGCATAAATTTTCGAACAACAAAAGATACGTCAAAAATTCAAAGCACAGTCGTTTCCGATCAACAGGCTGTTAAATTTTGTGAGCTTCACCTTCATGGCTCACTTCCTGAGGCTGCTTCCAACTGCCGAACTGCGGAGAGGAAGACAGCGGTCACCGGTGCACCGACCGACCGCGCAACCGTAGCCTTGGACGCGAGCTCCCTGCATTCTAATCGAGCGGCCTTGCGGAAGCGCGTGCCTCGAACCCGCTCTCGTAACACGGCCCCTTATCAACAGACGGGACAAATCACTACATTGACAGATATCGACTTATCTCAAATACGTCGTCTTGGAGTTAAAGGGAAAATCGCGAGTTAATTTTAACGAGAACAGTCAATTTATTGCTCGGCTTCTTGGTAGCAGAGCCGAACGAGTATTCGTATGCATAAAAATAAAGAGTTATAGCGTAAGTCTACATAAGTCATTGGAAATGATTAGCACAAAGCTGTGGTCGACCGCAGGCTGTTCGTGAGTTGGTAACCAGTTCCACCCGCTGAACGGGTCGGCTTTGGTAAGTAGACTGATGTGGCTGGTACCAATGACCGCATCCAAAAATATAGTACGAAAATAAGACTATTGTCTATGAGGATAAATTGATAAAAAAACTTGATATTGCATTAGTGATATAAATAATTATTTTAAAAACTGAAAGATTAAAGAACTGCGGGCATTTGGTCTTTGTTTAAGTTTGGTAGGTTAGATTTCAATAGATCATAAATTTTGACTCGTCCTATAAAGTTATTCTAATAGTTTTCTACTAATATCGAGCTAATTTCTTTGAATCTGGACTAATTCAAAAGAAAACTATATTGTATTCTAATAAATCTATAATTACTCCTTTACTAATACCAAAACAACAATAATTTTCATCCTATATTATAAACTCTAATAAGAGTACTATTTTATTTTTATATTGACATTGTATTGCTGACATATAGAACTGTATAATAAGTATTAATTGAATGTTATTATCTACTACTGTAATTGAGTGTCTGTGTAATTATTTAATATGGTAACATATGTGTACGCCAAATGGCAAAACATAGAGCACCCACTAACAATGTAACATCTTACATAACTGTAACCCTAGCTATGTTTACAAATAAAACATTCTGATTATAGATGCTTTAATTTTATTGGATCAAAAAAATATGTCGGTATTCGGGAAAATCTATTATTAGTCGCCTTTACGAAAAAAGTATTTGTCACCAGTAATGAAATAAGTTACTAAACTAGATTATATAAATGCTATGCATTAACGCTATTAAGTGATGTCATCTTTTTAATTCAAGATAAATCTTTGAAAAGCATTAACGCATGCTTAGCGAACTCTAAAGTTACAATATTAAATGGAAAAAGAATACGACCTCTAGAGGTCGAGATGGCTTAGTGGTCAGACCGCCTGGAGTATTTATCCGGGAGGAGCACGTTCGAATCCTGTTCGCGACCGTATTCTTTTTCCATTTAATATTGTCATCTTTTTAGTCCTGTAAGAAGACAATGGAAATCTAGTATTTGGTAAAGAACAAGCATTGTGAAAACAATACTTGGATTTTAACATAATCTATTCAACAATATGTGATATCGTTTGGTTTTGTAATTAAATTTATAAGTGTTGGTACGTCCCTGGATTGAGCAGTGAGCTATAATGAGCATACAATTTGTTTGAAAATATGAAACCAATCAATAAATTACATAATCTATGAAATACCATAATTTTATATTTTTAGGATGATTAGATTAAGAATTGTTTTTTTTTTGGTGTTATCATGTTCCAAAACAATTGCTTGCAGAAAATATGAAACATACTTAATTATAGACACTTACGGCATTGTTTGAAGTTTCATGTATGTATCCAACGGCAAAGATTCCAAATCTTTGTGGCTAACATTAGTTCCAGACAGACGACGCGCTGTTCGCACCCAACTGCCTTTTTGCCGTCTAAAGCCTTTCTCGCTTTTTAATAATTGAAGGTGGCGTTTCACTATATCATGCCACTTCCATTTCACTGTAGCTGGAGAATCACTAGCAGCATCTTCCTTGCATATTTGTAAACTGTCACTAAATCTTCTCATATTTTGAAGATATATTTCGTTCGATTTTGGCGGAAGACTCTTTCGCCTCTCGTCAACAATAATTACAGCATCTTGCGAATTTTGTTCTGCTATCCATTTTGTTATGAAATCATTTTTATCACAGACTTGCATAATCACTGGCTCTTCTTTGGGAGGCGGTGGTATCCAATCCAAACTGACCCACTGACTAGATTTAGGCTTGGATTTGAATATGACATCTACCTCATCGTCGCAGTCCGAAGAGCCAATCGAACATACGGACGTCTTTTTTCTCGGAAATCGAGAACGGATAGACCTGCCAGCGGGGGCTATATCAGGATTTACACAGCTCTCAGTGGTTTCCTCTTTTTTAACATCCTGCAAACTCTTTATACACTCAATATTAACATAAGAGTTTTCGGAGCACGAAGAGTCAAGACTAAACCTAGGAGTACTTCGATGCACAAGCTTAGACCTAACAGTCACTTCCTCGTTAAAATTTTCGTTATTTCCGCCTCCAGTTTCGCGTTCATTCGTCAAGGAAATTCTACGTTCATTTGATATGTCGTTTTCCATTTCAATTATTTTTGTCATGCTTGGAAAGTTGTTCTCTTTTTCAACTTCCATTATTCTTGTTAATCTCTGAGGACATTCTTTTTCATTTTCTGTGTTGTTTGTTGTAGTAGAAAATGAATTGTCTTCGTTTAGTTCTATTATTCTTGTAATTCTTTGTAATGTCTCATTTTCTCCCTCAGTACATACAGGTGAAGGTGCCTTATCATTTTGAAATTCTATAATTCTAGTTATCCTTTGAGGATGTTCTCTTTCAGATTCTATATTTACTGAGGCTGGACTTAAATCATCTAATTCTATTATTCTCGTTATTCTTTGAGGATAATTATTTTCAGTAAATGATATTGACGATTCTGAATTATTTGATTTAAAATTATCTTTCATGAATTCTAGGTGGCTATCTTCAAATTCCTTCATTTCTAAAATATCTGATGAACTTAGAAAAGATGATTGACTGTCTAACATTTTGGTTGTAGTGATATTACATCGTTCGATCGTTACCTTTTCTTCTCTGGAATTACTGCGGCTTTTAGCCTTTTGTAAAGCGCTTTCAGTGAGGAAAACACAAGGCACTTCCACTTGCATTGACATTTTTCGTCTCCGAGTTGAGTTTTCTTTTTCTTGATTAATGTCATTGTCGACATCTTCAGGAACCGCCGTATGCGGAAGAACAATAGGGGTCCCTGCCACCATACGTAAAAAATCTGTAACAGCGGCTATATGCGCACCTGTTACGGCTCCTTGTAACTTAACACCGGATACCTGGTGAGGCACAAGTTGATTATCGCGTATACACCATACTACGGGCAAAGCCCCTTCAGACACCATCGTCGTTACGGTCCAGTGTTCGTTTCGGTATTGTCTCTACAACCTAGTATTGTGTTGAATAAATACAACAAAAATCCAATAATTTGTCACAATGCTAAAGTTATGATTCACTGGTGTATTTCCGGGCTACGACCTACACTTCGATATTGAAAAAAAGTTCAAGTAAGTAAGCACATAGATTTGTTGTCGAAAAGACGGCATAGCGCGAACGCGGCGCGGTAACCGGTGGTGGAGCGCGGTGTGCGTGCGCGTCCGGCGGAGGTCGCGAGAGATAAGGCGGTGAGAGTCGCACGCGCACCAGTGCTGCCCGCCGCGCGCCCCGCCACGCCACCGCACCATCACCTTCGATCATACATCAATTTTCATCCGATGCACTCCTCCTCGGAGGAATTATGTAACGGTATGGATAACCCATTTTAACCGTTAACCAACCTAGTCAAACTGTGCATAAGCAATTAAAAATATTCGAAATTTTTAAGACGTTCAAATGTAGACTTTTTTATATTTGAAAATTCGGCTTTTACCTATGCCAGTGCAGCCAGATCATAACATTGTTATTACATGTGCTACTTAAACGTTCATTAAATAACTTTTTAAAGTCTAGACCAAGACTGATGCCAATTGTTTCTTGTCTTGCAATCTTCAATTTATTTACATAAAATATGCAAGGACTGGAATTCAAGTAGGTTCGCTACGGTGACGTAACGAATACGTACCAAAATTAGTAAAACATTCGTCGACCACGGACGTCGTTTATAGTCATTATCAACAATTTAGATTCTCAGTGATTAATAACTTATACTGTTTTCAATATTGTAAATGGAATCGAATTTCATTGTTGCAAGTTAAGTAGGTAATCGAGAGCAGAAAGTCGTAAGTCACCCCATCTGATGTGGGGTCATCCTGTCGTATACAGTTAGGTCGCTTTGTGTTGGCCCTATTCGTGTCGGGACGGTCCATCACTCAAGGCGTCGCGTCGACGATGCAATACCGCAAGCTTTATGCAAGCCCATTTATTTTTTTATTTTATTTATTTAATAGTTTATGTACACACAATATGAGTCAAGAAATAGAGTGGAAGAAATAGGAAATAAAAGTACAAAGGTGCTGCTTATTTCTTGAGAAATCTCTTCCAGCAGACCTGCGAGAGGAGAGTGAGAAAATAAAGAGAAGTAGACTTAAGTGAGTCAGGGAGTAAGAAAAAAAAAAAGAGATAAACACTGAATAAACTATTGGCAACATATCTTCTTGTTTGGTATTGCGTTCCAGAAAAGAAAGAAGGTCTGCTTCTTTAGTAAATTAAATCAAGCATTGTTTTACTGGATTTTAGTCACCATATACTACGATAACTATTTTGATGCACTGCGGAAGCAGTGGAAGACTGTTTATAATTAAATTTAATTCTAAAACGAGCACTAATATTTGTTTTTGTCAAAGATGTTTTCTAAAGTAATTATGAAAGCAATAAGGTAATAATAATTAATAGACTAGATAAATAAATAAACTACGTTAATGTGCATGGCTATGAGTATACACATGTAACACTGTCATGAGCAAATGCCAGTGGACAGTTAGGCTTGGCGCCAGCGCAGCTTGCGATGCGCTACCCGTATCTGGGACGGGCAAATCAAGTATTAATTACCCATACGACGCTTAATGGAGCCTTTATAGTTAAACGTGGAAGACAATTTAACATTCTTTTAAAATGAATGTACTTGACATCGTCTAATGACATGAAAAGTTTTGACGCCTAAGGAAAAGATGCTATTGAAGTACTTCACTTGGGGGTAAAGTTTAATCATGTCACTTCGCCGCGTCAGTTAGCGTTATGCGGGCATTAAATCTGAATTGTTGACATTGTCCATACTAAACTCAAAATGCATATTAATTACTCGAAAGATTTTAGAAGTTGTTAACATTAACCTTTAGACGCTAGACTTCTTCCACGGTCTTTTCCCGTTTAGATGCACTTCATTAGGAATGAAGAGAGAAGAATGATCCTAACTGTATTCAAAGAGTTAATCTTCGTGCGTAGGTGTATGCGCGTATCATTATGAACGACCTCTCGGATATTGATAGCAAACAAACTCTCTCATCGGTTTCGAAGAATCGTGTTCCGTTCAATGGAACGTTTGTTTTGGGGAAGTCCAATGTTCGGCTACAGGAAAAAAGTATTATTTATTCCAATAAAGAACTTCGATCGCATGCACCAAACATTAGACATATACACAGACCTTGGTTTTGCGGCGCTGCAATTATTAGTCGCTCCTATGAATTAGAATCGACCATAAGGGAAGAAGTATATTAATTTCACTACCGTAGACAATAAAATTATAAACTGTCTTAATAAGTACAAAAGGAAATGTCGATGTTTCTCCGTATAATCTATCGAAATAAAGATCTTCTTTTTATATTCCAAAAACATTTTATTTAGGCCTTCTGCTCTCAGTTTTATCTATAACTCTACATACATTTGAAGTCGTTTTTTCGAAGCAGTTTTATTTAAGTCACATAAGACAATGCGCTAGAATATATTAGTTGTTTTTGTTTGTTTATTCTGTCTTTGGCAACAATTTACATACTTAGGACATTTAATATATTATAATTTGTACTTCCTAGATGAACAATAATTATTTTTCATCTTCAAATTTGAAAAACCATATTAATACATGACATTGACAGCGTGTAAATGCTTTTATCTCTCAGGAAAATAATAAAAGTATTATTAACGTTTATTTCTTAAACGAGGGCAAGGACGAAAGCACGTTTGTCTTCCATCCATTATATTGGGCGGGTTTTTGGCATGCGTATTAAATTAATTAGCATATTTCCAATACATTTTGAAATTGACTCGTGAAGAGTTATTTGTAGATTGATAAAATGGAGAAGGAACCAAGAAGGAAAAAGCCAGAGGAAAGTTCGATCAATTGCAACTAGAGCATGCAGCCTCATTGGGTCATTCATATACGTAGAAGATACAGATGCGTATTTATTACATCTGTAATCTAGGTCTCACGTACGAAGCCGTGCAGAATCCGAAACACTATTTGTATTTTAATGCAAAATGAAAATTCATTCACCCCGGCTTGTTAAGTAACTCAGTTGCTACGCAAAATTCTAGTTATATGCGCATTCCTTGAAAGTGGACATTAGCATAAGGATTATAGAAACTTAATGACGCGTTAATTAAATAACTAAAATAACCGGCGGGTAAATACCAATAATATTATATACCGCCGGATTATCTTTTATTATGCAGTTTTGATCTGCAGGAATACAACATTTATTAAGCGTTTGATAAGATAAATCATCATATACTCATTAAACAATAATGACATATAAATAAAGATTTCTCTGCTGGTGTGTGTATTAATGAGCAATTTAAGAATGTGAAGGTTGTCAAATTTGTTACTTATAGTATAATGTCGGCCACTGATAGCACAGTTCGAGGAAGCAAGCGGTCAGTGGCGTCGACGGCTTGGCCGTGGCGCCATGAGATGGCGCCCGCCCGCCCGACCAGCGAGCGTGGCGCAAATTTTTCTCGATGTCATAAAATTAACCGTCAACGTCACCCCATGTCAAGTTATAACGCTTCCGTTTAATTACTCATTGGACACACAACTGACGTATGCTCGGAGCTTATCAGGCAAGCCAGCGAGTAATTCAAATCAAGAATATTGATTTTCAAACCAATAAAACACGGATTAATTACATGGAGCGATGTAAGTAGTTCTAATAATCAGTTTTCAACAGCAGCTCCGTCACCATGTGTATGAACACGTGCAATTAATAGCCAGACTGTCATTAGGAAAATCATGTTTATAGGTACCTACTAGTAGAATACTTAATTTTATTATACAATTCTAATCTGATATTACCGGATCATCGATCTGGTTTTGAAATTAAAACTGTACATATTATAACTTGAATAAAAAAAAAAAAATAGCTTAGCCCCGCAATGGTTGTTCTGCACTATACATTTTCTGGATAGGGCCACCCTTATCACCTAGGGATATAAAAAATAGCCTACGTCCTATTCTCAGACCTACCAAATATATACAAAAAAAAACATAAAAATCCGTCAAGCCGTTTCGGAGGAGTTCGTTAACAAACAACTGTGACACGAGATTTTTATATATTACATAGATATAATCTCTGTAAAAATAAAAGATTTAACTAAAAGACATTTACCCTTTGGCTCAGCTACGTACAAATACGTACTTCATAACAATAAAAAATAATTGTGTATGCTAATTAGAGAGCCAACAGATTAAAGTACGATTATGAATTAAGGGGGATTCTATTTTGTTTCACTAACATTTTCAAGTCAGAATTAGTGCAGTTGAACAATAAAAGCGTTTAAAGAAACGTAACAGCACCGCAGGTAGTTAATTATATGCAAATAAAGAAAAACTGACAATGTCTTGACCGTAACTAATTGTGAGGATTTCACAAAAGTTCTGCTCGTATTTACAAATGTTATTCTGTTATTACCTTGTACGTTTTATGAGTGAGCTGTTTTTCCAACCTTGTCAAAGAATAATATTATAATTAGTGAGCATACATCGCCGTTTAGAAGTCAGAAATGATAAGATGAACAAAGTTGCGGACATTCATGAATATCAAACAAGGAAAATATAGTTTTTTTTTAAACACATTCATACATATCCGGAAAACCAGCCATGAGTTTCCCTGTCTGAATCGAATAATAATTAGTGCCTGAAATGTACTACAGAATATTAAGTTCACTAAATAACTGCTTGTTTGTGTCTCATAAACCAGTTTTTAATGGAGCACATCCTTAAATTTTACTCTCTCTCTTTATTATCTCCAAACTTACGCTAATTCCCGTTTCAATAAATATTTTGTAAACACCAGTAAATTCTTACTAGACACAATATAATAAAATAATAATGATCATAACTAATTATTAATAACATTAAGTTAGTTGAATATGTGCAATATTATGATGATATACTAGACGCTAATGTCAAAAGATTCACAGTCCGGTTACGACCCATTTCAATCTTGTTTTATTACAGAGAGAAATTCACGGTCAAGTCTTATATGGGGAGGAAGATTTTCAAAGATAATTGAACAATATTAGCACTAATGTGCAATTTAATTTGCCCGTCGTAACCATCTCCAAGGTACGTCAATCTGCAGATTACGGTTTAAAGCGTTCTAGACGCGGCTGTAGAAAGTTGCTCGCGGCGCGACTCTGCGGCGCCCGCGCATGTCCTGCGATCCGCATTCTCCCTTCCAAGCTTTAAAATAAAACTAAAAATAAAAACACCATCGTAAAATACAGTGTATCTCGGAGTAATGACTTTAGAAGATTAAGTAGGGAATAGAGAAGGCCGTGCCTTGAATAAAATAAAACAACTCTCAGAAGACGACTTCGCAACGCCGGAGGACATTACGAGCGAAATCACACGGCGTTCAGTTAGTTACAGTTTTGGAATAATAGCCAATGGTCGGACATTACTCTAAAATATATTTACACATAAAGACGTTTGTATCGTTATACAAAAAATACTCGTAGTAAGTTATATTGGAAACTTTTGTCTGGTTGGTATAAGACATGATAGCACAATACCAAGATCAGTTAAGGTTTGAAATGAATATTCAACTTCTTAAGTTTTCATACCGTATCGGAACAAATTAAATTATATTTTAAAACCTAACTGCACATTCATCTTAAGTCATTAATCTTACGATCCTCCCGTCGAGAATACAATCTTTCTTTGTAAAGGGAATTACGTATCATTTTTATCTTATGCATAACTGTGAATTCGTGCTGGTCAAACCTCTGAAAATTATGTAATTATATCGATGGCTATCGCACTGTCGATTTAACGGAATAAAATGCGAGAATTCCTACTACAACTTTGACAAAGGACAATAGTCAAGTGAAAACAAAGCGGTTGGCGCAGTGGTCGAGAGACCGACTGCTGCGCTGCGTGTCGCAGGTTCGATTCCTGCACGGAGCAAATGTTTGTAAGATCTATAGATATTTCCTCCGGGTCTGCGTGTGTGTGCTTGTGAGATTATATGTCTATAAACGCACCCACGATACAGGAAGAGATTCGCAGTGTTGGACAACGTTTTAAAAAAAAGAAGTGAGTCTCTCGATTTCTTGAAAGAGAAGCCTTAACCTACATTTCAAAATGATTACAAAGGAATGTCACGAAGTCAGCAGCAAAACAGTGTTTAGATAATGGTGGTGTATAAACAATCGCATCTGCGGTCGGTGCGCGGCGGCGCGGCGGGTCGATGAACGACCTAGCTCAGCGTGAGGCAGTTTCCTCGGCTGCTGAGAGCGGACCCGCCCCCGTTCCGTCTGTGCAGACACAAACCACCGAAAGTTCACAAAACATGTGCAATATTCGCTTTAGTAGGTATATCAAGTTTAAAAACATTTTCTCTTAATTTTATACTTGTCGTAGTATTAATTGTTAAAATTCTGTAAAATAAGTAAACATTTATCAGGGCGGCAGGCTGACTCAAAATCAGAAAATACTGCTCTGAAATTAATTGTAACCGCTAAGAACGATTTTTATGTGCCAAATTCGTTGATGTCACGATTATCATAATTGTTTCATCGTTTATTTGCATATTTATAGAGGTTTCGCAAATGTGATAAGTTACGATGAAGAAGAAAAAAATTTAGTAAGAACATATTTATGTGTACGTAATGAGCCTTAATTTATGTGGCGTAAGCAGTTTGATGTTTATATCCGAGAGTTTAATGAACGACCTCACTTACACTTTTGCTGACATGTCGTTCCGGACATATCAATACTCTCTAGGCAATAATAATTACATTCGCGGTAGAGTGGTCCACGGTACACATACCAGTTTCGGTGACAAGTCGTAGAACTCTCACTTGCGGATGTCGCATCGCATCTCGTGTGCGCGACGCTCCATTACCGATAAATTGGCACTAGCAAAAAATAACATTTTCGCTGTACGTTGACGTACATACGTTTCTAATCACATCATATCTAGGTCAACGGAAATTTACGACGCGAACGATTCGCTGAAAGCCTTTTACATCACATCTCGACGACGGACACCTGGTACTACCAGGATCCGATCTGCATGAGGCTTAGCACGCACGCTAATTGGTGGTATGTTTTTTTGGATATGATTGGCTAACTAGTATCGAATTACTGACTCAAGATCATTTAAATATTAAATTGTAATGCAACGTCACATTCAATTTGATTTAATTATTAATTAAGATTAGCAACGACGAAATCAAGTTTTATAAGGAGACAGTGAAAATATTATGAATGACAGGCGCATTCGAGATCATTAGATAGGTATGCAAGAGATAAAAAATCTGGGAATAAGAGAAAGTATTCGTAAAATAACATAGTGAAACACTGCATCAAAAATTATCAACAATCAAGTATAGGTGTGTGGTGCAGTGATAATTGAAAGTGCCATCACTTGCAGGCACTATGTACTAGATAGAATGTATGTCAAGTTGTTTTCACGGTCTTGTCGATGTTCTATACAAAATCGACCATGACTGGGGATGGGCGCGAGTTGTACTTGCGTAGGTGTCATCAAATACATCCGTTCAAAATACAATATAATAATTATTCATTACACAGGTGTACCAACACTTGATCGCTAATTGGATGCGAACGCGAACCATATCAGTTCGCGTTTGTTATTAATAAACAATGAAAGGGCTTCAAGAAGCAGCTAAGCATGCAAAGCACTCTGCAAAAGTACTAGGAACTTACAGTTGCCTCGGTAAATGTGTTTAAAACGGTGTTTTGCCCTAATTTGTAGTAATTTACGTTGTGGAGCGTATGGGGAGGTACCTTAGGCACGCACAAAGCATTACGCAGAACTCGAATGCAAGGGAAATTACTTTGCGACCATTCTGTAATCTGCCCAACATGGTCATTTCAATTTCGTCATATCTGGACACTTTCTAAAGAAACTGCAACATGTAAGTAATAGCTGTGGCAGACAAGACGCAGCCTAGCTTCCAGTGGAAACATGCGATAATAAGGTGTAATTGCACACCACCTCTGTGACTATATTTAGCAGCAAACGCTCTGGAACTAGCTGCGCATGCGACTAGTGCAATTACGTAAAGCGGTTGAGCCATTTCTAATCTAAAAATAATCGTAGGCTTTGCAGACATCGGCGCCACTGGGATCGTACGAGAAAGTAAAGACAATTATTTCTCATATAATATACTGACAACAAAGTTGGATATAATATGTAAATGTAATGCCTTAGATAATTTTCTTTGCTCATGACAATTCAGAAATTAGTGCAGATTTAAGACCATAATCGAATAATTAATGAATAGATATTATGGAACATTTTACATTTCATTACAAGTATTAAAGATTAATTGTTCACTTATTTTAATTGTAAGATGCTACAAATACTGTCAAGGCAATTGCGCACGCACTGGAAATATTTTGTTTTCTAAGTGGAATTCTAGATAATATTTTGTGGTGCGGTGACACTAACACTTTACAGCAGTTAAGCATATCCGTGACATGTACTAATACATCAGTGGCGCCGGTTAATCGTTCGTCTGCGCGTGCGATGTGAATTTTCCCCAGTACTCGTACCATTAGGGAAGCTATCATTACCGTGGCGACAGACAGGGCTGATCACCCATTACAACCGGCTTACGAGCTGACATTTTAATACATGTGTAAATTGCATTTTAATTTCATTACGTTATTTACTTTAAACATTTTTATACATGCTCTAATATTAATTTTGGAGCTTTCATATTCGTGAACTTGAAGTTAAAGTACACAAGTACGTGATTTAAGGTGCAGTATGTCTAGTTCAATGTGAGAATGAGGGGCAACCTACACGCGACACATCGTTTGCACCGACCTTAATTGCGCGTATGATCCGGGCCACTGCTCTCTCTTAAATCAAACTTGAGAGCCCTAGAACCCCACTTATCAACATTGGATGATCCGCCCTGCACGTGAACGATGCTCGCGTACATTATGCAACCAGTCACTGACCTCTTCGACTTGTTTGTGTTGTATTTCATTCAATGATAGCACTTCGTGATGAGGGACTCGCTAATTTTATGTACCGTTACTGGCTAGTAATAATCGTATGTTTTCTGAAAGGCGGCGATGTTTTGACTACATGTAATGTAGAATTTTGACGTCTCTTAATTAAATTAAAGAGGATGTACTTATGACGATGTTTATAAAAATTAATGAGTAAAATCCGTCCATTAAACTTAAGTATTTAGGCGTGCTAGAGAGAAAGACGCGCCCCAAGTATCCATTTAAAACCACATAAATGTTCACCTAGTGTAGGTTTATAACGTTGTTAGCTTCGCTTGAGGGACGGGAGCAGGGCGGTCAACTCAAACGCATCCTGTATCCAAAGTCGGTGATGTCGGCCAACTAACTATCTTTACTAGGAAATGTGGGTTTTTAGAAGCCAGTGTTAGTAGCACGCCCCGGCTCACACATCTTCTTGGTCAGGTTAATTGGTAGCTTTGTGTCTTTCTACAGAACTTCCATTTCTTCAGTCGATTACCTACGCGTCAACTAAAGTGAGCCTTGTTCTAAAAATAATTACATGCTTCATTCTGTATGAACGGATAATATTTTACATAGCTATTTCAAAATTTTGCAGCAATGTTTACATTAAGTATAGACGATAAGCATTCATTAAATTAACATAATATGCGGGTAATAAACCTTACATATACCCACATGACATTTGTACTGTATTACGAGGACACTGAATCCACAATCATCTTCCATCTCGAAAGGACCTAAATACGCAATAATATGCAAAACTATGAATTGCAGGATTAATAAATATAATATGTCCCGATAGTGGTTATTGTTAACGTACATGTAAAATGTTTATTGATAATGGACAATCAGAATGCGCTGGCGCAGTGTCGTATGTCGGTTGACGTCGCAGACGTTCGATTCACCGAACCGGCTAACTTCCTGCAGCACAGGCATGCGCCATGAATAAACACATTTTCCAATACGCCCCTCACCAATATTCATATTAGTTTGATTGTAGAATTGCTAGAATGATTCCTTTGATAAGCCATATTTCCTAAGTTTACTGTCATATAACAACAATCACGCACATTGAAAACATCGACTGCACGTCGGAAGTCGCAGTGTTCTCAAATACTTAGGAGCGATAAAATGTTTGTTTTGTTGGCTCCAATGGTTTTATTCAAGTCATCAAGCATACCGTTAAGTAAGCTGCAGGTAGGGAATAGCTATTAGTTGGTTGTCGGTGTGTTAGCGGTACGACAACCACATACAAAGCAAAGGAACTTCGCCATTTTAATATTTGCCATACAATTTGCATGTTTGACTAGGAAACGTTTTCCGGTAAGCCCCCCGCGTTTACTCGGGCCGCATTAAGTATTGTTTATTTTCGTGTATGTAACAAAGATTCAGCGGACTTCAGAGTAAATAAGCAAGTCAAGTAACGCATCTCTATTGTCTCAGGGGTACTCAAGGACCGTTTAAAATTCAGCGGTAATTAACAGTCCTGGTGCTGCTTGTTGCAGCTGACCTCGTTTGTGAAGCCAGCGTTCAGCTCGTGCGGAACGCGATGCAGTTTTAATTGTCTTTCGCGCAACTTTTATTGTCGTACTGTCTGAAGGTGACATTCAGTCCTCATAAAATGTTTGTGTCCTACAATCGAGCTCCGTTCGTTATGATCTTAGCAATTATGATTTATGACGAACATATCGAAATTCCAAGACGCATACTGACGTCAGCTTCGCTGAATGGTTGTCTTTTTTATGATTTATGCATTAGTTTGTGACTAGTGACGTAAGGTAATTATGTGAGAAACTATGTTATATACAGGATAGTTATGGATTGTTAATTGACAATTTAGACTACTTAGTACTTAGTAGGTGGGTAGACGCCTAAGTATATTATAATTTAATGAAGGGTGAATTTGTATGACACGTTATTGTGCTCCACGTTGACTGATGTTTGTCCTTCACGAGTCACTACTTCTGGTAAAGGTATTAGATGGAGCAAGCAAGCAAATAACTGACAGCGCAACACAAAGGTTCGTGACGTCAATATCGATTCCGTGGTTTTGCAATATCGTGATACACGTGAGATCAACTGTCTTTAGCGTTACGTGGAAAAGTAAAAACAAAAATCATAGCTTATAATTAATAACCACCAGCACTAAATTGATTATGATTGTCTTATATGAAAACCGCCAAAACAGTCTCATTGACTTAACAATGTCTCGATATTAATCCATTGAGTGTTGTGAAACGAGTTGTAAAGACGGCGAAGTTAAAATATCATTATAACTTTGCATATCATTGAAATTCCTTTCTTCTTGTCAATAATAATTATTTGCGTGATGTCTTGTTAGCATATCATAGTATTAATTATTTTATACATTCATAGTTAGGCACAACGTATTTCAAATACGCTTGTTTATTATGTAACAGTAAGATCATAAACAAGAGATAGTCAGATTAATAATCACGGCGTTGAACGTTCGACATGAGTTCTCATATAGGAAGGAAACTACGAAATGCATTATATGACAAATGTGACTAATAAATATTGACGGACATAACATAATATGATCGTGACGTAAAAATAAAAACAAATTTTTATATGTGAGCGATAATTAATCATAACGGGTATGTGAAATAAGTTTGATCTGTCACAGTGCTGTACGTCAGTGATGTGCCTACTTTCGCTTGCAAATTTTCTAGTACAACATCGAGTCCACTGGCTTGTTACGCAAGAGTCAGAAGCGTGGTAAACACTTGTAATTATTATTGTAATAGCGTTCTAATCTAAACGAGGTGCAAGGGGCCTAGGCGTGGCGAGAAAGCGCGTTAACGACCCATCTCTGTAGCAAAACTGGGGGCTATGTATGTCGACAATAGACACTTTAAAACAATTGCTCTGGGGCACGTAAACTAATATACTCATTCTTATGTTTTTGAATGTGTCTTGTCTACTTATTCATTACTTTTTATTATAGTTGCGAAATTAACTATCCTGGCATAACGACGAAGCGTTTCGTCTTGGATTAGTTTATATTCGGTTCTGTTTCCATCCGCCTTTAGTCAACATTTACTTCTGGGAAAAACGCTTCCATCTCAAACTTTTTCCTTAAGTGATCCTCTTAAAGATTCATTCTCTCATTTATAAAAATGTTGTTTGTAATATTCTTAACTTGGGTTTTTTTAGTTTTCGATGCATAATTTTTATTATATTTACTATTTTCTTCTTTTATATTTACTATTCTTTAGATTGTTCCGTGCGCGACTAGGTTTCGGGTAGGATTTACGAGAACACACCAACCAAAGATATTAGAAGGAATTCTTATTTCTATGACACCAACAATCGAATACTATATTTTTTCTGGTAATATGTTTTACCCGAAACTATGGTATTTGGGCGATGTGGTCGCTAAGCGCCTAAAAAACTATGGTATTGAAGATGAATATGACGTTAGATGACTTCCTGCACTGCTATCTATCCTGATCTTCCCTACTGCCAAGTTTGAGAAAAGGTTATATAAAAATTTGTGACATGAGATAGTAAGTAATCATGAATCTTGGTTCTTGTGAAAAAGAAATCCCGCATGCGTTTTTAGTTGTACAATATTGTAAAACCGGACGGATTTTTATATTGATTTACGGATGCAGCTTTCATAATTTATGGAATAGCTTTGTCCAGGATTTATGATATTTTCTTTAGCTCATGGCATTATTGAATTTCTATTACTTTGATTATACATGAGCCATGATGGGTTTTACTTCCTTGGATTAGTTAGTTTGCTTTAATTTTGCTGTCTTTGTTATAATAGAGAGCGTTTGTTATTTCTCAGTAAATAGGTACAACTTCTTTATTTTTGTCGTAGATTTGCGAGTTGCGAGTACCTAATCAAGAAATTATGGAAAATCTGGGTTTATATACTTCTACGATGTCTGAACAGTCCTGTAATACTTAACACGCGAATATAACTAATAGGCTAATAGCTAAGGCCGTGGAATTAATTATTCGTTCCCATTTCACAATACCTAGAAACGAATGGCAAAGAAGTATAAATCTTTAACAATTGGCTATTGTGGTGAGCAGCAGTAAAAACAAATAAAATATACTCAGCCCAAATTTGCACACCGGGGCGTGGAACTCGTCTATCGAATAATAGGCCATTTATCTGGAGCTATTTCTGTGCGGATAGAGATAATCAGTGATGCGAGAAATAAAAATATCTAAAATTGTGTTAGGAATGTTGATATTAAATTATTCATTTGTGTTTGTTCAGTTTTCATAAAATAATTATATTTTGTATGCGTCATCAAAGGAGCAAAAAGGAAAAGTCAAGGCATGAAAAGCAGTATCCCCTTGTGCTCCAATGACAACTTACGAATTTTATGTTAGGCTACATAGGTGAGGTGTGTTCAATATGAATTGTGTTTTGATTTTGATTTTAGAGTCAGAACCCTCGTTTTAAAAACCCACATGCCTTGTAATTTTTGTAAACTTTAATACAATTTTAGATAAATGTAATGCCAGTTGTTCCAATCACGTGTAATTTTTCTATCAATTATTGTTCACCAGTCACTACTCACGTGCATTTTTCGGGAATTGCCCAACTAGTTTCGAACTCAAACGGAATTTTTCTATTTTACGGGACGAAAAGTTCTGTATTTCGTGTGAAGAGACAATTATTTTTGCATACATATTGAAAATAAATATTGGAGGGGCTCGTGGTTAAGTAACAGCCGCGTAGATCGATCGATCGAGGTTAAGCTGCGCTTGTCGCGGTCGGTCTGTGGATGGGTGACCATCATCTCATACCGAGACCCCACCTTGCCTCGGAGAGCACGTTAAGCCGTCGGTCCCGGTTGTCAAATTAAGATCTATGACAGCCGTTACGGGTAGTCACAGGCCTGAAAGTCTGACAAACATTGTTCTATATCATACCACGAGATATCGTGTTACCTAGTAATTGGGTTGTGGAGGTCAGATAGGCAATCGCTCCATGTAAAATACTGGTATTAAGCTGCATCCGGTTTGACTGGAAGCCGAACCCATTGTAATTGGGAAAAGGCTAGGTAGTAGTGAAAATAAATATTACATCAAAATCATGTAAAGAATGATCGGCGTTCCCGAGCTTGGACACCCGGTGGTATAAAAGGATGGTTGGATCAGAAAGCGAAGGGTTTCGTATGGTTGATTCGATACTCCATTATGATATAGGTACTTTTTTACCCGGCTGACTGAGGAGGGTTGTTTTTCGAGTGTATGTATGTATATCTATTTCTTTGGCAAAGCTTTTCCCTGTAGCCTAAACAGCTTGATAGATTTTAACATACGAGGTGTCATTAGATTCCCTCAATTACAGGAGTGGCTATAACAATATAATATAATATTCATAAAATTGAGCAGACAGAATTATGTACTTAATATTTTAAGATTGTAACATGCAATGTATTTCCTCTTCCTTTTGTCGAATATTTTTTTAAATTAAATTATTATTATATTTAAATATGGCGTCAACAAATAAAAAAGAGGGGGGGGGGATACAAATATTTTTTTGTTTTTATAACAATATGATTTCGAATACTATACATTATATCACTTTAATGCTATTTTGACTCAAACTACAAAAAGTACGTTTAACTTACGTTGAAACTAAAATGTATAAAATAAAATAAATTATTAATATGCAAATTACCCGACTGTACTGAAAAGAGAGAGAGAGAAAACAAATATCCTTTCCAAAAAATTATATCATGCAGTCGGATGCATATTTTACGGTCGACGTTCGTTAAATTCTAGATGCCTCCGACTGCATGTTATCATTTTTAGCAAAGAATATTCATTTCTCTATTTTCATCTTGTTTCCCCTCTTTTCAGTGCAGTCGGGTTTTTTGTTTATTATTTATTTTTTCCAGTTCAGATACATACGACATCCAACGTTTACTTAGTTGACATTACATATTATCATAAAAAAATTGCATAGAAAATAATAATTTGCTGGTCTTTCTCTTATCTCGTTTACGACATGAGCTGTATTTTGACTGACTAACCTGAGAGCAGTCACGTTATAAATTCTAGTTTTTCTTTTGTAGTCATCTAGTGTAAGATTAGGCACGTAAGATAATTCTAGGTGTACATTTGAATTCATTACTTGATTAGTAATGAATTCAAATGTACACCTAACCTGTAACTTAAAGTAGTTTTGGGGTTAGGGTAAAAGTGGCGTCATTTCAAGATTTGCTAATAAAAATAACATGTTTACTAATTCTCAATTTTCGAAATCTACAAACTGAGTAGGATTTTGGTATTATAATAAAACAAACATTAGACCTGCTGTCTTGTATGGTTCAGAATGTTGGCCCACGAAGGGAATGAATGAAAGACAACTACATGCAGCTGAGATGAGAATGTTAAGAGGGATGTGTGGTGTGACACGGATGGATAGAATTAGAAATGAATATATAAGAGGAAGTCTGAAAGTGGCACCGGTGACTGAGAAGTTGTGTAGAAATCGTTTAGCATGGTATGGGCATGTGATGCGGAGGGATGAGGGTCATGTGACAAGGAAAGTTTTGAGTATGAATGTAGATGGCTATAAGAGTAGAGGAAGACCGAGGAAGCGATGGATGGATTGTGTTAAGATGATATGACTAGAAAAGGAGTGACTGACGATATGACAGCTAATAAAGATGTATGGAATAAGAATACATGTTGCGCCGACCCCAAATAAATTGGGATAAGGGCCCCTGCCCTTATCCCAATTTATTTGATGATGATGATGAATAAAACAACTTTTAACCGAATCAATCGCGTTTATTATTGGTTTGTACCGGTTAAAAGTTGTTTTACTATAATGTGTAGTGATTGCGAAAACCTAAGATATTACTAGGATGTTGGTACTTTAGACTAAGTTTGGCCCAGTCTATAGCACCCTACTCTCGGTGCAGGGATGTAGGATTAAAGTGACGTTATGATATGTCTACTGGGCATAAAAAAATACTTAAAATGTACGCTTTATTTGTACTATGGAACAATGTGTTCATGTATTGTAGGAAAAAAATGGGTTACTGTGCCCATAGGTCAGGAAAAGCTCTGTTGGGATATACAGCAACTAGCGAAGTTCCACAAAGGTCGGTTCTGGGTCCGCTCTTGTGGAACTTTGTATACGACGTGGTCCTGTGCGTCGATTTTCCCGCTGTTGTCAATTTTGTTTGTTACGTAACAAATGGGTGCTGGCTAGCGGGGACATGTTTGAGAGGACAGTTCAGCTTTGGGACGGCAATAGTCATGGTTAAAGTAAGCAGCTGGGTCTGCAAATAAAAAATTAAGCACACTCCTTGTCGGTTTGTGAAGGTGATGACACACGGGAAGAATTTCGCCACTACTCTGTTGGCATCATGCGATCCGTGCAATATGCCTTTACAAGTCTGCCTAGGATCCCGATCAAAGCTGCAGTGTCAAATTCAGCAGCCTGCAGCGACAAGTAGCCATCCGTATCGCACGAGGATACAGGACAGTGTCTATCGAGGCATTTGTCATGGTGCGCTTCAAGCCTTTTGACATCTTAGCGGAAATGGACACAGGGGTTCATGTTCCGTTAAATACCTGAATAGGATTGGAAGCGAAACCATGGCTAATTGCTACCACCGTTAAGGTTAAGGTGACCAGCGGGCGTATTGGCTATTTCGGTTCGTATTGAAGGTCATTTTGTAGTACATTCGATGTCGAACAAGATAGATGTGTATTGAGCTCAATACACGCTCTTGGTCTACATGAGGATTTGAACAGCAGAACTTGATCAGTCGGATCAGTTAAGATCCGTCTTTGCCTAGTGGCTATGCTGGCGAAGCCACAGTTTGGAGGGTTTCTATGAATCTGTTATGCTTTAGGCCGTGACTGGGATCGGGCCAGGACTGATCCTGCTTAACAGAATCATTTCGCCTACCTGCATAGGACAAAATGCGACATCTCAAACATTATCAATAAGAGACAATAAAGGCCCACGAATACCACGGATACCACGAAAGTCATGGTAAAAAACATTTTGCTTCTCTTGGAATGGACGCCAAAGGCTGGTAAGATTATCTGAAATTTAAAGTGTCCCCCGCCCCATGGTTCATTTAGGCTCTTTAGGGCATGAAGATTTACACACGATAGTAAAAAAGGTGTCAAATTCTTCAGCAGTTCCTTGTTTTGATACTGAAGAATCTGAGGTACGTAGGAAAATCGTAATTACTAACTGAAGCATTTGACTTGTCAACCCAGTTGTCAACCTGCACAATCAATCGCGTTTCGACGGCACTCAACAAGCCTGTTTTCGGCAATTGCTAATCCATACCTATCGCAATCTATATACTTTTATTGCAACGTTTGAAAGTTGTTTTGGTGCAAATGAAAACTGCTTCTGCCAGGGATTTTGTGAATTACATTATGGATAAAATGTTTTAAGGAAGTAAACACCATTTATCACTCATAACAAGTTGATCTAGATAATTAAGGTCAATAAAAAGCTCATATCAATAAAGGGGACGTTGGCAACTCACTATGTTAGTAGAAAGTGTGTGTAAATATATTAATGTATTATTAATTCACTCATTATACTAATGAAATTAAGTCGAAATATACTAGTTTATTTAAAGTAGTCAAGTTCACATTATTTTAATTAAGTATGAATTATTTCGTATGAGAGTTTATGGAAAACGGCCTAAAATGCATTAAGTACTTCTTCTGCCTACTAAAATATAATTTTGTGTTTGTTTAAATCTTATGGCCTTTACAAATTGCATCTACGAAAATTACGAGTGTAATTATTATTATAAAGTAAATATATTACTTCTCAATATCATTAAAATGTACCAATTTGATTAATAGGAAGAACCTATTATTCAGATATACATTGCACTGTATGTGTTAAGTAATTCTGTGTAAGTAGGCCACATGAATAAAGGGGTTGCATTATTACAGTAGTGCACCACTGAGCTCAGTCAGAGGTTATTGCTCTCTTGATATCTAGCTATGAAAGTTATGAAAGTGATGTTTGGAACACTGAAATGTAGCCCACTTTTTCATTGACATATTTTTATAACAGCACATAATGTTTTTTATACCCATGATTGATAAAATAAGTACGATTTATCTATTAAAAATAAGTATTGCAAGATTCTGTGCCTACTTTATAATTCTTTTATAGTTGAATTAGGAAAACATACCTACTTCATTTGAAATAACATAAGACATTTGAAAAACCTTTATATAGTTAATCCAATGTATTGTGATTTCTGTTCCAAAACTTAGGACACATTATAAGTAAAAACTTTTTTTTATTTTTGATCTCACTTTACATTTCACCAACACAATTGAAATCAGAATCAGTTGAATG
Source organism: Xylocampa areola (assembly GCA_935421205.1). NCBI lineage: Eukaryota > Metazoa > Arthropoda > Insecta > Lepidoptera > Noctuidae > Xylocampa > Xylocampa areola. Next base: position 10,721,085 of record OW285218.1, on the reverse strand, counting down.
AACTGATAAAAGGGTTTTACTAAAGTTATTTTAAAAGAAGTATAAAAAGAAAAATATTTTTAATAAATTATAGGATGAGCTGAAAATCTTTACAATTTCATTTTTCTTGTACTTATAGCTATTTGTAATTTTCCCTATTCTGTTATAATCATTAACATAATGTATAATTATTGTGTAATAAAAATAGTGTGCACTAAATTAAAATGACTGATAGCCGGCAAATGTGTAATGGTTCTAAATGAGGACACTGTCCTAATATCTACTATCACTGCCTACTATGTCACAACAAGGATATGTTGGATGCCAAGAGTTGGTGGAGACTACAATTGCTTTTTAATCACTTCTGGTTACACCAACAAGAAACTTTTTGTGGAAAAACATTATATTTTAGTTTAACCCTAGGCATTTCACACATGTCCAAGACCCAGAACAGTTATTAGGATCAACAGACCATAAAGAGACTTGGAATTGGATCCACAACACATAGCGCATCAGCTAATCATGCCATAATTCTTTTAACAATTGTATTATTTTAAAATGAGAAGGCTAGTAGCATATTAAGGCAAAGACCTGTAATCTGTAGTGGAATGTATGCTGATTAGATATTAGGTAAAAAAAGTTACATGATAACGGTAATACCATGTGAAAGTAAAAGTTGGTGTACTAGACATTGCTTTGGAAATACCACAGTAATGGCAGAAAATTAGGTTTCTAATATCACCTAATCATTAAATTAGTCTGGTTTTAGTATTAGTCATACAAATAAGTATGTGTAAGTCCACATTGTTTATTTTGGTCCTGTATGAATACATAGAACATCTGCATGATGTGAAAACTGTAAAATTGTAGACAGAGTGTATGGAAAGAGAATAAGTGTGATTTTTGCTTGAACAATAACCTTTCTATGTCATGTTCACAGCCTATTAGCGGTGTAAGTGCTTGTGATAATGTGAACATACTTGTAATGCTTTCACTTTGGATTCTGATGAAACATGTTTCAAACCAAAACAAGTTGGTTACAATATGTTTCACATATTACATTAACTTACACATCCAACGCAGGAAAGATTTCTAATAAAATATTTATATAGGTCATATGCATATTTCTTATAGTCTTATTATAATTATTTCTATTAGTACCTATGTATTACAAAACAGGATGATAAGAGATGTAATGTATATGATAAAATTTAATGCCAAATTTCGGCTGTATGCTTTTGGACAATATGGCCACTGTTTATAATTAGCTTATATCAAGTATTTAAAGTAAAGATATCTGAGAACTTCACAAGCGAATTCAAGTAACCTTTTTGACTGAAATCAAGGAAAGTGTATGTTAGTTTTTTAGAGACAGTTGTTTGGATGTTTGTGCAAGAATAATTTGTATAAGATAAGAAAATTTTGTATCACTTTATTTCTTGTACACATAGGGATTTGAAAGGATAGATATAAAATGTTATGTTTAAACATAAAAATGTCACTTGGATCACTTGTTAATTCATAAATAATTATTTGTATTTTCTTGTGAGGATGAAAGGAAAAATAAATGGATAGCTATGACATTAGAAAATAAAATTCTAATTATTATACCCACTGAAATAATATCTGTTAACAGGCTGTTACATAGGTTAAAGATAAATTTGAGATATAATATATATATCTCAAATTTATCTTTAACCTATCTTTAGTGATCATGTATTTAAAACATTCTTATACAGTATAGTAATTTGTGTTGTCCCAGTAATTACAGCCTTATTTCATATACATACAACTGTATAACGTGTATGACTGGTTAGTGCACGTAAAGGAAAAGAAATCGCGCAGGAACCGCTCACTATTGAAATGATTGCATAAAAAACAGATATGATTACTCACGGTTCGGCCTCTATAGATTGCAGGCGTGCGACATAATTTGATGGAATGTAGCCTTCTTGTTTGGTCTTCTTGCTTCTAGCTAACCACCAGTCACCTTGTGTATCATTTAAGATTTCTAAATGTTCCCCTTTTCTAAAACTTAGGTCCTCATCAGTACGGGCATCGTAATCGTACAGTGCTACGAATATTCGGGTGGGAGGGACCTCGCTCGTATCTGTACCCTGATTTACCGTAGATCTAATTGGATCAGGCGGAGGGGTCGGCACTGGAGTCTGAAACTGTCTAGGGTCTTCTTCGTGTGGATTAGCCCTTTCATTTTTGCTTTTAGAATCCTTTTCTCCTGTACTACTAAAGCAGTTCCCCATTTTCTCTTTACAAGGTGAGTCTGGTACCACTCGTTTTATGTCAAATCACACACTTGTATGAACCCAAACTATTGTCCAAAGTTTCTATACCTATAAACATTTTATTTTGTCACATTAAAGTCAGAAATTTGAAACGAATAATATATTTTTAAGGTAAACAAAGAACATAAAACTCCGATCGGACATCACTACAGACGGCCATTTTGATGCGCCATAGACAATTAATAAAAACACAGATAACAGTAGTGTTAAAAACCATGTCGAAATCAAGTTAAGACGAATTCTTCATTGAAATGCCTTTAATAAATTTTCAATTTCTGTATTTTTAATCTTATTATTTTGTATCATACCAAGGTGAGCTGAATTGCGAATTTATTTTTTATTAATAAGAGCGACATCTAATGGCTCTACTAAGAACTATTTTAGTGAGTACTGATCGCCCTGCCATCTATCGAAAATAAAGAAGATCGACGAGTTTGACGACTAGAGTACGACCTGCAGCCATAATGTTTTTTTGTATCTAGATGTCGCTACGAAGCACATTTTTAATTTTTCAACAGATTTATAGTAAAGCGAAACTTTTAAGTAAAGACCTATACATACGGTTATGAGCAGAATTTGAACTTACGCCTACTGTAAAAATGATCCAGGTGCTTTTTCTTTCCATAAAAAATTATAACTAGATTTTGTTAAACATAGCTTACATAATTATATTGTACCTTTATTAACGCGTTTGAAGCAGCTATCTGAAGGAAGTTGTGTAGAACATTTGGAAGCTGCAACTTGCAATAACATCAATGCACTTAAGCCGAAACAAACCCAGAGGCTCGTCTGGAATGAACTTTTGAGGAAAGGGCCATAGCAGATTTGAGTGACCTGTTCACCTGTCCTGACTGACAGCACTTGGACGGAACGTACTACCTATGCATGCATGCAGTCATCATGTAGCTCATCCATTTCTACTGCAATGACCTCAACATCAATACAACTGTTATTTTCGTTTCAACTATGACGGATCACGGACGTCAAATGTATATAAGTTCAGAAAAAGTTTAATTATCGAAGACTCATTAAACGGTTTTGAGATGAATGGGAAAATAGTGTAGTTAATTAATGCTAGCTGAAACAGTCTCTATTATCATGTATCTATTAGGGTCAACCTTACTCTGATCGAGAGATAATTTTAGACGAATTGCTTGGTGGTTTTTCTTCTCATTCACCTTGTTTAAGTTTTCCAAGGTGATCTCATGTCTCTTTTGCTTATCGGGTAGTTGATGAACAACCTAGTGTCAAAGTTCAAACCACCCGTAGGTCTCTGACATGCCTTTACACACTAACGAGAAATTCTCTCAGGTGTGCTGGTTTACTCACGATGTTTTCCTTCAACATTTTAAGCAAGTGATAATTAATTTATTTTATGATACGCACATGACTTCGAAAAGACAGTGATGCGTGTCTTGGATTCGAACTTGCGACCTTTGACTTGTCACTCCAACGGAGAAGAGCTGCTCTTCTCATATACTCGTATGTTATTCTACAATAAACCTTAATAAACGTAAATAAGCTGCTTTTAATTATTTATTTATGCCATGTGGGAATCGAAGTACTCGTAGTGCACAGTTAGTCTCCATTGCGTGTCTACGCCGATGGACCTGTATCTAGCTTAACTAGTATGTACACATAAATAAATGGTTATTTAATGTCTGTAAACTTAATGTATTTCAGTGTTACATAATCTAATTATTTAATTTCCTTTGGGCATAGCTCCCGTTGTTATCGTAAGCTTGCCGAGTAATCCTTCGTAAGAATTGGTTTTCTGTGTAAGCCGTGCTTATCACAACGAGTTCAATTAAATAAGGATCTAACTGGATTGCTGTTACAGTCCGTATTGTTAGGGTATTTGTTAGAATTGTTTACACGTACATACATGCATTAATTCTTTTTTTGTGAGGAACTGGATCCGTCATAATTTGATTTATTGAATAGATTCAGCCATCAACTTGCGAAAGTCCATTATAATGGATGCAAATAAATACAATATCAAACTACTTCCACAATAGGGAGGGTAGCAATGCAATAAAAATGCAGTGAATAATTGCAATAAGTTTATGGCAGTTGCAATTTTTCATTGCTTGCGTACGTATATATTTGCGGGCGGGCAGGCGGTGCACAGGTATTGCATGACTACCCTCAATATTGTGGAAGTAGCTAGATATTAAATTTATTTGCATCCATTATAATTTGATTTGTCAACAGCAATCCACAGCGATTATATCTGCACCAGACATGGCCAAGGTCTTGGGTCTTCGATCGTTGATTATCGTAAGTAGTTAGTTAGAGTAAATAGGAATTAAATTCTGTTCTTAATGTTTGGAGTGGGCAGGGAGTAGTAACTCTCTGCGTGGAGTACTACTCCAGATTAAATAATAATCAGTGAACCTTTTCCCATTTGGTCAAATAATATTTGGCCTAAAACAAAATAATGGCCTAAAAGGTAGGCTAGGCAGGTAACAAACTGCTTATGCCTGCAGCGGATGCAGGGCTTAAGCGGTTTGTATGAGAATTACTTGAACAAATTCTCTTTACAGTGGCGCAAAAGGTAGGCTATGCACTGCAGTGGGTGCAGGGTATAAGCGGTTTTGTATAGGAATTTGTTCATCGTATATACCTTGTACCCACTGCAGAGCATAATTATGCGATTTTGTATAATAATTACGATAACAAATTCTCCTTTCAGTGACGCAAAAGGTAGGCTATGCTCTGCAGTGGATACAGGGTATAAGCGGTTTTGTATAGGAATTTGTTCATCGCATATACCCTGTACCCACTGTAGAGCACATGCGATTTTGTATAAGAATTACGTTATCAAATTCTCCTTGCAGTGGCGCAAAAGGTAGGCTATGCTCTGCAGTGGGTGCAGGGTATATGAGGTTTTATATAAGAATTACGTGAACAAATCCTCCTTGCAGTGGCGCAAAAGGTAGGCTATGCTCTGCAGTGTGTGCAGGGTATACCTATGTGGTTTTGTATGAGGATTACTTGAACAAATTCTCTTTGCAGTGGCGCAAAAGATAGGCTATGCTATTTACGCCATTCTTTCGTTTTAGGTTAATTAGTGTTTTAATATTAAAGGACAAGCAAAATTTTGGAAATAAAGGGAAAACAAAATTTAATTTATTGTTCTAATACGTTTTAGTATACTTTTGAGTCCGATAAAACAGTAATCACACTCAAATAATCGTTTAAACATTTCTCGTTAGCAAGAAATCACCGCAAAGAGAATTTGTTAAAGTAATTCTTATACAAAACCGCTTTTGTTGTTACATTTTGAACTTAACGCATTATAGCTCCATGCAACTGTTAAGTTTGTTTTGTTTACTCATTTCTTCTTTAGGTACTTAATCCCCGAGGAACAGTGTCTCCTGTTTCTGTAATGAGCACAGCAATGAAAATGGCATTTTAATTTGTTTGTTTCTTTAAAGACAACTTCTACTAAATTATTTATTTACTTCTACAAATTAGGCAGAGCTTTCCATTAAGAGCTACTCTGTCTAGTATTGTGTACTATATACTGTGCCTTGACTGGCGTGGCAGTTGTTTAAGGGCGCATTTTCCTTTCCACAAAAAAAATATTTTAGAGTTCGTCACGAATGCGTTAATGAGTTTGAAAGATTTGTCTGTAGTTATATCTAGTAGTATATTCAGTCTATAACTGTGTAAAATATAACGTTTTTAAGACTTTTAATAATTTATTTTCTGCTTTCACTTTCCATTTTGGTACTCTATCTACTCTATCTCATCATCATCATCCCCCCTCCCTTATCCCAATTATTTGGGGTCGGCGCAGTATACCTATATCTGGCATGCTGCTAAGGTTTTGGCTATGTTTTATGAGCGGCGGCCTGCCTGACGTCAACCCTCTTTGGGTATGCTATTGTTGGTGATAACTCTATCTACTCTATCTGTGGTGTTATAAATATATTTTGGTTCTCAGATCTGTCTGATCTCAAATATTTGATACTCAGTCATCGTCATTTACAAGAACAGGTTTAAGTCAAAACTAGAGAGGTAAGTAGTTAAAGTCCAAATAAATCCTCAACTCTAAAATAAATCTACGCTATCAAAACATTGCTACTCAAAGTAGGTACTCTGCTCAAATCAGGACAAGACTTGGAACTTCAAAGTTTTGAAGTAGAACATGTTTTAAACGTTATTTAATCCGGGTCTGAAAGCCGTATCGTTGACTCAAATGATTAAAAAAAAAGTTTAAATTGCCCTTTCTGTTGTTGTAATTTTAAACTTTTGGGTAAACCTTTTTAGACGACGTTTTGAAATAATTTTATTTTACGCTTTCAAAATTGGGCTGTGAAGATACCCAGCATCCATATTTGTCTCGAATACTTAGCTTTGTTTAATTATTTGTGTTCAATTCAATAATTTCCGTTTGACTGTTTAGTTAGGACATATCAGTGTACCTAGGTATCACATGGACACAGGCACAATAGGTTAGTGACTGTCATGGTACAGTCACGAGCAAAAACATACATATAAACAGAAACTTTTAAAAACTCACCGATCATATCTCTAGCGTGGATTACTAAGATAATTAGGTATGTAACACAGGTAGAAGAAGCATTCCTTCTACATTTAAATATACAATAATTACTACAATATTATTCAGAAAACAATTTTTTTGGTGTTTAAAAAGTGCTGTATCTATAGACGTTTGAGCTGTGTGTGACTGTACCTACATGCCGAGTACCTTTCGCCGTGATCCAAATTCTGTTTTTTTTTTTTCGTCCTTTGACCTGGACCCTACAACCTTTGTTCAGATCACTACTGTCCATATTGCTAAGAAGCAACAAAAATAGATTAGGTTCATCCACATCCATTCCTCTGGACATCCTCATTAAGAATTGGTTAGCTTTCTAGTCTTTTCCGGAAAGTGGACATAATAAACTTAAGCAACTCAGGGTGTAAATGTAATACTAATTTCTTGACAGTCTATTTATTATGCAGACGAGAACAACTATGTCTCGTCAATCTAATTGTTCTTCTAAACACACAAGGAACTCGACAAAGCGCTTGCTTAATAATTTATAAAACTAAAACTAGCTAAGGAAGTAATTTTGTAACGTGACTTCTGAAACTCAAAAACACTTACTAACCACTTTTAATTAATACCAAGTAGGTACCTAGATAATTCTTTATCTAGGTACCTACTTGGTATTAATTAATGCTATCGCATTTCTGATTCACTTCTACCATTAATAAATCATTGTTTAATTGGAATCAAGAAATTTGATCTGTTCTGAAGTCCGAAGTGACGGGTTAGATTAAGAATTTTGAAATTAACCCAATGGTTTTCCTTTCTGTTGGCTCATTAATTACCAGACACAATAGATTTTTATTTATATAAAATAGAATTTTGTACTTCTCCGATCAAAAGAGTTTACCAACCGAAACCTCTAAAATCCGGAAACAAAGTCGCTTTTAGTTTAAACACGAAATTACACTAAGTACAATATCGCCCGATCAGTCTTCTCAACGTCTTCGGAAAGATCTATGAAAGGCTAATTTATATTCGTTTAAGGGATTATGCCGAATCCAATAAGCTCCTTCCTAACGAGCAGTTTGGCTTTCGAGCTAAACACTCATGCATCCATCAGTTGCACCGTATCGTTGAGCACATAAGCGCAGGCTTCATGGGCAAGATGAAAACGGGCGTATTATTCTTCGACGTAGCTAAAGCTTTCGACGAGGTCTGGCACAACGGCTTAATCTATAAGCTGTATCAATTCCAAGTGCCTGACCGTCTCGTACTCATCATTCGAGATTTTCTATCGAACCGTAGCTTCCGCTATCGCGTAGAGGGCGTTCTATCGTCCCCTCATCGGATCCAAGCCGGAGTCCCTCAGGGCTTTGTGCTATCACCTCTTCTCTTCGCGCTGTACACCAGCGATATTCCCAAAAGTGGCAAAACCAAGTTAGCTCTTTTCGCCGACGATACGGCCATCTATTACACTGGTAGGAGTCTTGACTGCATTACCCGATATCTCCAGACCTCGGTCAACGCCTTAGGCGCTTGGTTCAGTAAATGGAGGATTGAGGTCAATCCAGATAAGAGCGCCGCCGTTCTCTTTTCGAGAACGGGCGCCGAGGAATTTCTTCCCCAGCTTCGACCTATTACAATGTTCGGCAAGCCAATCCCTTGGGAACTGCGAGCCAAATACCTGGGTGTGATTCTAGATCACAAACTGTCCTTCCGTCCGCACATTAAGACGGTACGCAACCGCGCGGCCTTCGCTGTCGGCCGTCTATTCCCCATGACAAATGCGCGCAGTAAATTGTCACTTAACCTTAAGATTAGGCTTTATACTACGTGTATTAGACCCACGACACGCTCTCCTCCGTCCCGATGATAGGATCACTGTAGCTCAAGAGTCTAACAGACACACAAGCACACTCCGACGCGCTCGACCGCCTCGTTATAGACCTCACCGGCGAGGTCCGCGTCCGTCGCGAAATGTCTCATCATGTCCACCCCGACCCTTGCTCAACCCGGCCCGCGCCGAGCTAGTAGCTTTAAATTCGTCCCTTAATAATAAGGAAACTGAGTTGACTCAGCTAGTCTCTAGTTGTCCCCCCAGCAACGCCCTAAGCCGAGGTTCGTGTCCCGCAGGGGACGCCCTTAGCGCTGTTGCTTAGTTTGTAGTATCTTAAAATATGCTCTGGCTGGAGGCATCAAACTGCCTCGCCTTACGCAGACAAAACCCCTATGTGTTTCTGCAAAAGGCCATTTCAAAAAAAAAAAACACTAAGTACAACGCATTCATGAATTGTAATAACTTTATTAAATAGGTATGTAGTATAGGCTATCTGCAAAGTAATAGAACCTAAGTATAAAACCTGAAACGCAATTTTTATTGCACGATAATAATGCAGTTTTTTTTATGTGTTATAGCCCTAAAATTTTTAACACGTACATAAGTGTAAAACCCTTATTGAATTTTTGCGACACAATTACTGGATGATAAAAAGTCGTAGTACCTACCTACGCGCTACGCCTAATTGTGCCGAATAAGGGTTTTCCTGTAAGTAACGTTAATTACAGATTTGTGTACTTAGATATTTCGATCACGAACGACGATGCTATGCCTTTTTATTATTATCAGTCTGTGAGTCTGTTCTGAGGGTATTTATTTATTGATCACGCTTTCCTCTCTTTCACCAAAAAGAGCGTCCTCGAGTAAGTAAGTAGGTACCTAAGCGACAACATCACTATTGTCGCCTTAAGCGATATTCGCAATACATTTCTTTGATCATAGCTATCCTACTAATATTATAAATGTGAAAGTTTGTGAGTATGGCTGAATGGATGTTTTTCCTCTTTCACTCAATAACTACTGAACGGATTGGGATGAAATTTGGCACACAGATAGTTTACAACCTGGATTAACACATAAGATACGTTTTATTTCGGCTGGACCCAATTCTGAAGTCCATGCAAATGAAGTCGTGGGCAAAAGCTAGTATGCAATATTGTAACACGTTCCTACAATGTCTTGCCGGTGTTTACATCGTTTTATGACTATCCTCGTTAGTACGTTACCACATTATGATTGAGAGTGGTCGAATATTTATTATTTATAGTCAAACTAAACTACAGTTCACCAACTGTAGGGTGTGTATCTTTTAATAAAAGTCACTAAAACAACGAGACGGGCCGAATTAAGTGAAATTTTCCCATAATTTTATATTGGCATACATTATTAGGGGTAACTAAAAACGTGGCGACGTCCACCCTTATCGCTGAAAGACTATACTAAAATCAATATAGCTCTAATTTTAGTTTGTTTTGTAAATATTAGGATCGATATAAATTTAAAAAATAAATTGCACATTAAAATAATCGCTCATCGTGTCCTGCTATATGTGAAAAGATACATTTATATATACCTACATGCAAGTAGCAGCGTGACTATCTGACGTCACAAGACATTACGAATGCTACCTAAGGATGTATGTCGTGTCATATTGCCAGCCCTTCGACGCCGACTAACGGATACCATTAGTAATCCACTTCACTTGTTTATTCGATCAACTTGGGCGTAGGTAAGGATAACGAGTAGAATTATCAATACTAGATCTATTTGGGAATCGAAAATGAAAACATGGAATAAAATAAAATTATTTATTGAATGTAGACATGGCAGCTAGTAGATGTATTATATGTATTATAATTTATTGTGTTTCTAGTCCTTGTGGTTTAAGGAGGAACGAAACCGTTTGCTCGGAAATATTTCTGAGTTGTATTGTACATTTTAATAATTACCTATGATTTTTTATATTTTTGACATTTCGGGTGTCGGACATTGACTTGATTCGACTTTGTTTTGCTTTGTGTGTTGGGGATTAATTCCACTAACGTCAAAAATTTGACGTTGGATTTATAGTCTCATCAACAATAGGTACCTATTGATTGACAAATTGGGCTTCGTTTGAGTTGGAACTTGTCAGCTGTCTGTTCTGATTCGCATCATTAACAACTTTAGTGGAATTACTTTTTATTACAGAAATTACACACAATTACAACAATTAAAAGAGACGGGAAGACATAAAATATATATATATTTAAAAACTGATTGTGCCGTGCAAATAACTGTATGAGATTAAAATAAAATATTATTTTGTTATTAAAAACTGACATTTCAACTTTATTTTAAGCAAAGATTGTAATATCCGAGGATCTAGCCTAATTGTATTGATAAATGTAATTTTTTTAAAGATAAAATAGTATTTTAAATGATCCTTTATGTTGTCTACGTTTTTTGGTTCCTATGCACTATGTTATCAAATCTTAACTTAATAATATAATATGTGTCTATTTAGATGCATTATACTTAATACTTTATATTAACCCAATTTCCCTTATAAGAATCTCTGCGTATAAAGAATAATATTCCAAGTAGATGACTGAAAAATACATCAATATCTGAATAGCTGGAAAAAGGTCTGTTCTTAGATTCAACCATTATTATCTATCCGTATGATTGACGACGTTGTAAACTTGGACAAAAGAAGCTTATTTCGCAGAAAAGGATAAAATTGATCCTTACCCAGCCTTTCTCAATCTTGGTTGGCCTGTAATAGGTCGTTATATGGAGCACCAGTCTAGATTAAAATAGGATCATCTCTATCTTAAAGTTATATCCTTTGGCAGTTTTTTTAACAGACGATAAAATTGAGGAGTTAAGTTTCAAGGCGATGCGTTTCTTTTTTCTAGATTTTAAGAGATCATAACGGAGAGCACGGAACAACAAGACGAAATTAATTAAAAAAATAATTAAAAGCACGCCTCCCTTTTTTTTATTTAGCCTATGTTACCCGGTACAATGATACACCAAACATCGAAATCGGTTCAGGAATTTTGAAGTAATAGTGGAATAAAGAAACTCACAAACATACATACATATATACACATATACATACATACATACGTACATGCATACATGAACCCTAAACACACTAAACTCCTTTTTCTGGTCAGTCGTGTAAAAAGGAGATAAGATGTTATCATTCTCCATATTGTTGTCTTAACTTATTAATTTTAAAATCTGGTTGCTGTTAAGTGTCAATTACTTGAAAGTTTAAAGTAATGAGCCTCTTATAAAAAATCCTTAAGTCCAAAATAATATTTGAAGCTCAACAACGAGCCATTATGTAAATTATAATTGATCAATACATAGGTATCGACATCTACGAGTATAGAACTTAAAACAAGAAATCTTAACAAATACTTTCGTAAGAATGCAGCACAAAAGCTATTCTGGGAATCTTGATTGGATTACTTAAAGTCAGCAACGAAGGTTATCTAGAAAGACTCTTAAGTAGCGATCTCGTCTGACCGACTTCTGAAGGTGTCCTTATCGAGAGAGAATTCAAATGTTAACTATCTACACGTTGACTCGATTTCTTTAATTAAGGTTTCGACAGGGTGGCCAAGTTTTGAAACCGGGAAACCGGACATTGCATTACAAAAAGTGCAATTGTTATTGGTGCAAAAAGCCTGAAAGCCCGATACCGATATGACATCTACATCATAAGCTTTTTGTAATAATCTTCAAAAAATAGCGCCATTTTTACACCATTATATCAGTATTTTCTAAAGTTGCCTTGTAACTTGTAAAAACGTTAGAAAGCGGGACATGATAAATTTTTTTTTGGCTTGAGATATGTATATGTCCTGCCTAAGTTGGACACCTGGCAATCCGAATTTGGAGGCCAGTTGAGATAGAACAGTTTAGTTTACTGTGGGATAGCAGGAAAACTAAATTCCTTGCGTTTATTGAGTGTTCGTAACCAGATAGTAAATTAGATCCGGTTATACGCATCCGTTATCGTTTCGATCTAGTTTTATTGAAACAAGAATTGTATTGGAACATATTCGAGCGGTATCGATATCGATAGTATGATTGGTCTCATTCATATCGAGTCGTAAACATCCCTTCAGTTGTACATGGCTTCCTATTAGAACGCTATATTTTTAGGTAACGTTATTTTAGAACTTATTCAGATAGCTCCACAGTTTCACACATTTTATATGGGCAGTAAAAGTTTTATTTTTTATTGATGTATTAAATACTTTAAAAAATACTTTACATTATTATATGATCTACTATATTTATCATAAATTAAAGATCGATTAAGACGATATTGGGCCATCTTTGTGTCTTGCCGTTTAATAACAGCATTGACCACATTTGTTAACGATTAACAGCGTTTCGCACACAGTCCGCAACCTCCTTACTTTTACCTATACTTTAACTAAGAAATTACGAAGTGTCTCGTATGATTTGTTCTACTATGTACCTATCTGTTACCTAATACAAAGTAACCATGATACCTTCTTTTATAAAGTTCCTGCACTTTTGACATTACTTTCGTTACAATTCAAAGCGTTTTCTAGTCTTACTCCATCGGGTGTTCACCTTGGTGCTGATATAAGAAAATACCTGTATACCTCACAACGTCCATCAAATGTCAAGCATTCACATATCCATGAAGATACCGAATTAATTTTCGTCACTTAAATATATGTAGCTCAATAATATGCGTGTTTTAAAATACCACTGTCCCAAAATAAACATAAATACCAGTTTCCCTATTAAGCGGCGCTTAAATAATTTAAAACGCTGCAAAATTATAATTATGATTCTAAATATAAATGTAGTTTCCATTGTCATTACGAACAGGAAATGTTTCCTGTCGGAACGTTTCTCGTAATGTTGGGGGCTTAGTGGTGTACCTATTTTTGGAAATGACGGAACGCTTATTTACGTAGTTATTGTGATCTATGATTTAAAGATTAAGTCTGTTTACACAAATATAGTTAGAATATAAAGGACTGACTGTGATTTAGGAAGGATGGTAGGTATATTACACGATTTTAAGTGTTCTAGCCTCTTCTTTGTATGAATATCGAAATATTTACAAGGTGGGGCAAAAGTTCTCACCCAATTTTCTTTGGCTGTATTTTTTTTAATAAATTCATAATAATAATAATGAAATGAACTTTAATTTTGCTTTTGGATTGTATTTATTTGATGACTATTTTTTTTCATTAAGTAAAGAAAACGATATTGTCCAAGTGGCCGCCGCCAGAATTGATGATCATACGGACCCGATTTATATTATTTTAGAACTTCCGGCGATAGGTTCCCGCATTCCTGACGGATATTCTCTTTGAGGGTATCAAGAGTCTGAGGCTTGTTGACATAAACTCGTGACTTCAAGAAACCCCACAAAAAGAAGTCTAGAACGGTTAAATCGGGTGATCTTGCCGGCCAGTGCAAACCAACAAAACGAGAGATTATAGATTACCCTGGCGCGTTCCTGAGGAGTATAGCGATTCATGCCTTATTGACGTGTATTTTGTATCTATTTACTTCACAAATATCAAAGCAGAACTGACATTTACCGTCATTTACAATAAATATAGTATCTTCCGTTAGGGTGATGACTTTTGCGCCACCTAAACTCGCGACAATCTAAGAAGTCCCGTTTGACGACTCAATTTACCTTTGTATGAACGTCTACATAACAAATAAAAAAATCTAATTCATAATCCTAAATAATTACTATGTTACCCGTACACTATAACAAGAGTATAATTAGTAAACGTCAAGTTTAACTTTATATTGAAAAAATGCACTCAATATCGTTGCACGTTATATCGGACTTCTTAGATTGTCGCGAGTATAGTTGTATCCGTTTAGCTCTAACACATTTTCTACAATATTATATGGAGGTCACATTCTGTGACGAAGATAACCTTTTTGTTAAATAATTATGTTTCATAAAAAAAAAACTTTTTATATTGAAAATAGTTTTTGTCTCAAAATAACGATATCGCGCTACTTGCAGATATTTCTATTTCATTTTTCATCTATGTTCAGTCTTCCGTAGGAATGGTTAACTTAATGGATTTCACGATTGTCTTTAAAAATCTCGATATATTAGTTCTTGATTTTCAGTAAAGGCATTGCTCTCTATTTAAAGATTGAAATATTATGAAAACCGACATCGCGCCGCCATATAATCTATGAAAGAGTTCCTATCGATTTTGCTTATTTTTTTATACTAATACTTTTCCTAAGACATTACCTACAGTGCATGATTGGTTGTCTCTAACCAAGTTTTCAAATAAGGTTAAATATTATTTACCACATAATGTAATGATGATCTGGCTTCGAGTGACAATAATCGAAAAAAAAAAACGATTATGTATTTTTCTCATATAAATACGTAGCTTGTATTCCGAAAAGGTAAGCAGATGTGTAATTGTGTATACGTATAGTTTTACACCCACATTTCACCAATGCCGTTCAGTCCCATGTTGTACCTAAATGGTAAGCCCCAATCTTACCAAAACTGTTTAAGACGGTATAATATCAACAAAAATAATTATGTAATAATGACACCACAGACCCAATTTCCAGCCATTATTATTTGTAGAATGTCATGCAATCTGACCGCATTAGGCGTCAAATAGCATACATAATAGTTTTTTAGGCCTGGTGCCAATATTTAGATAGATGGTGGCGCCCCTGTGTGTTGAATTATTTAAATTTCAACACTACGCCGGCGCCAGCGCATAATTTTAAATGTATAACTAACTGGCTATGACTTAATTTGATGCTTTATATGTTGGTTTTAGTGATAAATATTATTTGAATTAATTGCCGGTTTCTGTTGTGAACGTAGTGACAAATTGCCAAAAGTTTGAGTAATTTGTTATGGTATTCGATGATCTAACTTGCCTTTAACATTTGCAATAGCTAGGTATAACAACAGGTAAATATTGAGGGCCTATTTTAATTCTATCAATTTAAAATTGATACGACTAAAATTGGTAATGTCTCATTGGTCATAAGGGTGACTGCTAAGCGAATGTCCTGGGTATGGTTTCGAAGTCAGGCAAAGTGTTATTGGGTTCTTCTGTTAGGAAATTCTTAGTAGCAGTCCGGAGTTTCGAATTGTGCCCGGTAAAATGTGAGTGTACAACTGTGTACACCTCTGCCTATCCCCTTCGAGGAATACAAGCGTGACGCTTTGCTATGTTATAAACCTAAACTAATACTTACCGAATTTAGGTATTTGCTGTATAGTGAATAGACACAATAGTTATAAATTAATGTGTTGAGCAGTGATAGCCTAGTTGACCGTTAGACTGACAAATCAAACGTTACAAGTTCGAATCCACGCTAAAGCAAAGCACGCTATGGTGTACCTAATAAAACAGTGTGTAATTATTTTCAACAATCCAGTAATGCAGTTTTAGTTTTCATCAATATTGGGCGCGAAGTTCCTTTAAGTGTTTTTAACTATTCCATACAGTTTCGGATTTGACCATCCACACCCACTTGAAATTTTTTTTCTGTACCTAAGTATATGTTAAATTATTTAATTTTCAATAAAAATAACAAATCATAATACCTACTTAGGTATATTTTAACAAAAGAAGTATTTTAAAGTAATTTTTACTTACCGGTGCAAGTTTTTTTTTTTTTTTTTTTTTTATGGAATAGGTGGCAACCGAGCTGACGGCTCGCCTGATGGTAAGCGATTACCGCCGCCCATGGGCACCCGCAACCCCAGAGGAGTCGCGAGTGCGTTGCCGGCCTTTTAAAGGGTTTGGGCCTCCGGTACCCTCACTCACTCGGCGAAACACAACGCAAGCGTTGTTTCACGCCGGTTTTCTGTGAGGCCGTGGTATCAATCCGGTCGAGCCGGCCCATTCGTGCCGAAGCGTGGCTCTCCCACGGTGATGCATGTTTAGCCTTCTTCGGAGACTTGAGGAGTTATTTATTTTTTTACACATAATAATGTCACAAAATGGCATAATTAATTTATATAATAATAACATTTACAACTATAATTACAGGGCTTTCCTAATACAATATAATATGACGCAATTTAATCGATAATCTGCTCTCTAAACCATTTCAGAGACAACAAAACGTCAATGATTGTCAAATCATAAATGTCAAAAAATATTATTTCAATAGACACACGATTGAAATAATAATTTTATTATTTCAACAAAATTGCGGTTTACCTACCACGCTCACTGTCATTACCTTTGGGTATCTATTCCATGCGGTATTAGTGATATAACTATTAGGTAATATGCAAATAATATAATAGCAATTTGTGAAAAATGAGCCGAGGTAACAGATTCGCTTTTGTTAACTAAGGCCTCTTATAGACGAGGGGCAAGTTATCAACAATAACCGCTAAGCGTCAACGACTGCCACCGAGCGTCAATGACTGCCGCCAAGCGTCGACGAAACGCATCGACGTCTATAGCAGAGTTGTTGTCGACAACGTGCCGCTCATCTGTAACGGTTCCTAAGTGAGGAAGTCACTATAATTTTTATTACTTCATTTTCCACTTGAAATTAATAATTTTTTATAACTTTTCATGGAAAATGAACCACAATTTTGTATAGGTTGATTAAATTATTAACTTATCTTATTTGCGATATAATAATAATAAATATCAAACAGACAACAAGTAATGCTCAAGAGATTAACGGTAATAATGACGGATGTAACACTCCAGACCCGGAAACTTTGCAAAATTTCTGGGCAAGAATATGGGAAGACCCGATTGAACATAATGTCCAAGCTAATTGGATACCAACAGAATTATCGAATAACAGCACACATGTTCAGGATATGACATTTGAAAATATCTCCCCACAAATATTTGAAAAAGTACTTAGCCGCTTACACAATTGGAAAGCACCCGGATCAGATTATATTCACAGTTATTGGTACAAAAAATTCACAGCTGTCCACAGTTATTTACATAATTACATAAATATTTTTATCCAAGAGCCTAATACAATACCACCCTATATTACATCAGGTACAACTTTTATGATACCAAAAGATCGCAATGACTCCTCTAACCCAGCAAAATATAGGCCCATCACATGTTTGCAGACCTTGTACAAGATTATCACATCCTGTATATCTGAATTAATATACCAACACACTGACGCCAATAATATCTTAGCCGAACAACAAAAAGGATGTCGAAAATTCAGTCAAGGCTGCAAAGAACAATTAATTATAGATTCAGTTATTCTTAGAAAAATACAGAAAAATAAATCCGACTTATTTAGTATGTATATTGACTACAAGAAAGCATATGACTCGGTCCCCCATACGTGGCTTGTTAAGGTTCTCGAAATTTATAAGGTACACCCTACGATAGTAGCCTTCTTGAAGACCATGATGACTAACTGGACAACTAAACTTAGACTTAACACTCCAACTGAAACAATAGAGACCAGGTCAATTAAAATACAAAGAGGCATCTTTCAGGGAGATGCGTTGAGCCCTTTGTGGTTCTGTCTTGCACTCAATCCCCTCTCAAATATATTAAACTCAACCCCATTAGGTATCCCATTAAGAGATATAAATGCCGACAGACAGACTGAGACCACAGAAATCATAATAAACCATTTGCTTTACATGGATGATATTAAACTATACGCGCGAACTGAGAGTCAACTTAATGAACTAGTTAATCTGACAGAACAATTCTCAAATGATATTCGAATGGAATTTGGAATAGATAAATGCAAAATAAATTCAGCTAGAGCCGGACACAATTACCAACACCAATACACCCTAAGAACAGGGGAACAGATAGAACCATTAGGTGAACTAGATACTTATAAATACTTAGGGTACAATCAATCACTTCAGATACACAATAAAGAAACTAAACAAAAACTAAAACAACAATTTCAACACAGACTCAATACAATACTAAAGACTCAACTCTACTCACGAAACACTATAAAAGCAATCAACACTTTTGCTATACCAGTACTGACATATTCTTTCGGGGTAATAAATTGGACCAAAACAGACCTAATAAACCTACAACGAAAAATCAACACAACTATGACCAAATTCCGCAAAAATCATCCAAGATCGTGTTTACAAAGACTAACACTACCGAGAAAAGAAGGGGGTAGAGGACTCATTGATATTTTCAACTTACATAATCGACAGATCACAACTCTTAGACAGTACTTCTTTTCTAAAACCGCTACTTCCACACTCCACAAATGTATAGTTAACAACGATCAACAATTAACACCTCTTAATTTAAATGATAGATCAGAACAGAAAAATGAGAAGTTGATCGATGACAAAACCAAGCTCCTGGAATGGGCACAGAAGTCTCTACACGAAAGCCATCGTCAAGACTTATGCCAGATAAATGTCGATAAAGAGGCGTCGAACAAATGGCTGAATCGAGGCGAACTCTTCCCGGAGACTGAAGGTTTTATTATAGCTTTACAGGATCAAGTAATTGAAACAAAAAATTACAGGAAACACATTATAAAAAATTTAGCCGAATTTTATTATGACACCTGCAGGAAATGTAATAGCTCCCCAGAAACTATACAACACATTACTGGTGCGTGCAAGTCAATAGCCCAGACAGACTATAAACATAGACACGACCAAGTAGCCAACATAATACACCAAAAACTAGCTTTGCAATTTAAACTATTACAAACATCAGTCCCATATTATAAGTATAACGCAGAAACTGTGTTAGAGAACGAATTCACAAAACTATATTTTGACAGAGCCATTCTTACCGACAGAACGATACATTACAATAGACCAGACATAACATTAATAAATAAGATTAATAAAACTGGATACCTAATAGACATTGCAGTACCGAACACCCACAATTTACAGACTACAATTTCAGAGAAACTATCTAAATATATCGAACTAAAGGATGAAATAACCCGAATCTGGCATCTAAATAAAGTAACAATAGTCCCAATAGTATTGTCCACAACAGGAGTTATACCCAAACAACTTCATCAGTCTATCAAGTCACTAAACCTACCCCAGAATACCTATGATCTACTACAAAAGGCAGCGATATTAAACACATGCAGACTGGTTAGAAAGTTTTTACAATGCGAATCCAATAATTCATTATAACCATATGAATATTCCCACCCATGCTTAACTTAACCCCACTGTTGTACACTTGGCTTAGGCCCGTGCCATCAGTAACCCCGGTTCACCGAGGAAAAAGAAAAGTAAATATAAAAATAATAATAATAATAATAAACCCCCTCTGGGACAGTTCGGCAGACGTTACCTCTTCTCATGAGACTAACGTCAAACCGGAGGGAACATTATACTAGCTTTTTAAGACCAATGATACTTAAACAAAAAATATGTGTCATAAGTCTACGAGAAGCATACAAAACGCAGGGCAGCTTGTGGCGAGCTGTTGGTGAGTGGCGACACTGCGTTCCTGAATACCCCAGAGAGTCGGTCAGGGCCTCGTCTCCAGTTTGCCCTCATTGGGTAGCTAGAGTGGAATTCAAGAGTGCCCGCAGGGCTCTCAACTCTGTCTTGCCTTAATTGGCCGGCCAGAGAGGGGTCGCCAGAGCTATATGCTCGGGGGTGGAAGTGTTATGTAAGTAATGGCGTAACAACGGGGAAACCCGCTCTGGGTCTATCAGACCCACGATGGTGAAACCGGGGCCGCTCCTCTCGACACCCCTAGCCGCTCACACCCATGTTTGCTCCTTCTGCCTGTATCAAGGCGGCGTTTCAGGGGCCCATGTAGTGAGTTGGCAAGTCACCGTCTGCCAACACATTTTAATGTTTAAGCATTGAAAGGCAGACGCCGTTTTTAATTCCGGCAACCGAATTTTAAATCTATTCCATATAGCACGACACAGCAATAGACCATTTTTTTTATGTAATTTTTCCAATCTCAATAGTTCTGCATCTGTCGGGAACTCTCCATGGCTGCATTCCTATAGTGTAATCATGGAGAGTCTCCGGTTGGTGTCCCAACTCAATTTAGATTAAAACTCTCACAGGGGCCTCTGTGTGTTTGACCTGTGTCTCCAGACAAGCCCTCCAAAGGACCGGGGTTTCTTTCCAATGGAGGAAATGCCGAGAATCTATAGAGATACAAAAAATAATAATAAATATTCCACAACTATCACACAACACCGTCTAGTCTCAAGCTAAGCAGAGCTTGTGTTATGAGTACTAGACAACTGATAAACATACTTATATATTTCTAAATGCATACATGTTATAGATAAATTACACCCAGACACAGAACAAATGATCGTGCTCATCACACAAACATTTGTCCTGGGTGGGAATCGAACCCACGACCTCCGGCCTAGCAGTTAGGGCTACTAACCACTAGACCAACAGGACAGTAATAATATATTAGGTACTTCAAGAAATATTAAACCAAAACTTAAGTCACACCTCTTGTTGCACATGGAATGATTATAATAACGTGGAAATGTACTTACCAACTTTCTGTATCACTATTTGTCTATATGCATATATGTCACAGTAATATACCGGATTATACAGTAATCTGTATAATCCGGTATTCTGTACAATACCTGGGCAATGTATAGAATACCTAAATGTATGAAATATTATTTTATACTTTGCCTAGGTATTCTATACAATGCCGAATGTGCAGCCGGTAATGTAATTAAAAGACGAATGAAATTTGAGATCCGATCTCAAGTTGTTTAAGTTTACCTATAGGCATTATTAAACAAAACGTTTGACTCGAAGAAATAAAATATCAACTTTGAATGACTGTCTGTATGAATCCCAGAATTACTTAACTATAGTGGGACAGATTTGTTTATTGTATAGGTATATTATATTGATAGTCATCACTCAAGTAAAAAAATAAGATACTGTATTCGGATTTGTCTTTCCGTGGCCGGGACGACAGAGCCCCGCTTCGTGGGGCTCCTATTTTTGTGTCTATAAGGTCAGAAAAAACCTAAACACGAAGAGGATGACGGGAGTAGTTCGCTCGCTTCGGTTGTCATAGATCAACTCTGAATGACTGTCCGTATATTGTATAGGTATATTATATTGATAGACACCACTCAAGTAAAAAATAAGATACTGTATTAACATTGATAATTATAGACCAAGATCTATTTATTTTACACATTGCCGGTGCAACAGCAGGTACTCTATACAATCCCTAGGAATTGTATTCATTACCTAGGTAAAGTATGTAATGGGAAATAATATTCATAATATTTCATACATTGCCTGGACGCCCCAGGTATTCTATACATTGCCTAGGTATTGTATAGAATACCTGAATTATACAGATTACCGGTAACATATATATAAAAATGAATCCCTTGGTCACGCCATAACTTGAAAACGACTGCACCAAATTGGATAATATTTTTTTTGTTGTGTACGTCATTGTCAGGACAAGGTTTTTATATAAGACCTTTTTTAAATCGTACGGATTTTTTTTAGCGGGTCGCGTGAAACCGAGGGGCACAGCTAGGTGGTGTATAAATTTAATGAGTTATATCGATGTTGACTAACTGTATCATCAATTACAAACCTTAGTGGTTTACGAATGCTATGTTTTCAACTTAAAAATGCCTAAGCTCTAATTTGTTCTTTCTATAAACATTTTCCAGGTACCTCTAATACTTCGTTACCACTTATTAAAACTTATTGGAATATAATAAAATATTTAGTATGATTTACTTAACGAAACACTTAATATTTGCATAAAACCTATGAATATTGATGGTGCGAATTCCGGAGATAATTATACAAATACCAGTAATATGAAGAGAAAGTAACTTTCATATTAATTGGCAGTTTGTCGCGGAAAACCCGACAAACGGAACACCCGAGTTTGACATAGGAGTATATTAGTTATTACTCATAAGTCAAAGGGGCGGATACGTATCCCTTCAGTGACACAACACAGTTATTGAACATTTACGTCATGACATAGTATAAGATATGAAGCACCTCGTCTGTAATATCCAAAGGGGTAGGCAGAGGTGTAGGTACGAGTACACCGACACCGACACTTGATCAACAGAGATCAACATGAGGTGGTGAGCCATTGTATTTACCTAGCTTAATTCGAAACACCGGGCTGCTACTGAAACTGTTCTATCGTAAAAACGTAATAACACTGTCCGGGAATTGAACCCAACTTCACGGTCAATAGCCGCACATCAAACCGCATCAGACCAATGAGACAGTTTAATTGTAAGCCTCTAGTTAATGTTTGACGAAATCATTGCTGTACACAAAAATATTCCGTGCTCCGACTTTTTAAATTTAATGTAATTTATAACATAACTAGCTTTTGCCCGCGACTTCGTCTGTGTGGAATTTAGTATTAGGTCCAGCCGAGATAAAAAGTATCATATGTATTAAATTGTTAATCCAGGTTATAACCTATCTGTGTACCAAATTTCACGCAAATTCGTTCAGTAGTTATTGCGTCAAAGAGTAACAAACATCCATCTTCACAAACTTTCACATTTATGAAACTATTAGGATAACATAACTAGGCCATAAGTGTCCTACTGCAGCGTAAAGGCCTCTTGTCAAACAGAGAAGGTACGAGCCTTGATCACCACACGCTGGCTAACTGCGGGTTGGCGATTTCAGATCATTATGTCCAGGTTCCCTCCCTATGTTTTCCTTCACCGTATATCTGTGATGTCTAAGAATAACTATGACATTACAAAAGTCACATTGGTGCATGCCAGATTTGAATAACTGGCGGCTCAAGATGCGGGCCGGGAACCACGACACCTGTACTATTATTACATATTATGTTCACTAATTATGATACTGCCTCGTTGGTCTAGTGGTCGCAAGCGCGACTGCTGAGCGTGAGGTCCTGGGTTTTATTCCCAGGTTGGTCAAAGCGTTACTGGTTTTTTTCTGTTAGGAAATTCTTAGTAGCAGCCCGGAGTTAGGAAGTTGGTGGTGTGACACCCCCGTGCTTCGGAGAGTACGTAAAGCCGTCGATCCTGCACCTGATCTCTCTCCGGTCGTGTCGGATTGCCGACCCATCGGACTATAAGAGTGAAGGAAGAGGGAGTGCACCTGTGTTTGCGCACACTTGTGCACTATAATATATCCTGTGTACTAGGCTAATCTCCTTGTAGATAGGCACCCACATCAGTTTAGGCTTTTAGAAGTTAAGGTGGAATAAAGAAACTCACAAACATACACACAATTGAATAGATTCAGGCGTTACCTTGTATTGCAATGGATGCAAATAAATATGTACAATATCTAGCTATTTCCACAATATGGGGGTAGTCATGCAATTACCTGTGCACCGCCCGCCCGCAAATATATGAACTTATGCAAGCGGCGAAAAAAATCGCACCATACATGAACGTTAAAAACATAGGTAACACTCCTTTTTTTGGGCAGTCGTGTAATAAGACACGCGACGTGATTAATCCGGTTAAAAGTTGATTTATTGAAATGTATAGTGACCGCTAAAACTTAAGATATTACTAATCCTATAAAATTTATAGTACTGCCGATGTATCTAGGCCGATCTGAGTGTAGCCTTTCCGAATTTTTGCGCATGTAACGCCCCCGCAACTCCGTATTTCCTGTCATTTCGTTGGTTCCATCCAAAAACTACGCAGCCATCAGAACAAACTTCACAGCGGCCAACCAAATACGTCAGCCGTACTGTACAAATCTTTGCAGGTAGGCGTACAAGACGTACCTATCTACGGAGGAGTATTTTCATGAGAATCTTATAACTTTATCCTAACTATAACTGAATAAATTAGGCGTAGGTATAAACCAAGACTTAATCTCGCTGAAGTTCGACTATGTGGTGTAATTTCTGTGTGGTGTGTCGCGTGTCGCTATCTTAAATGAGAACTAAAGTAAGTTAGACAGTCCTCTGTTATTCTCTTTTATGTTTAAGTACCTAGAGTAGAGAAGACTAATAAATCCGCTTCTTAACGTGGCCTAGATTTCGTCTAGGCATCTTATATTAAAGATATATGTATATAGATATTTAATGAATTTGGCGAAACCTTGCGACTTTTGAAGTTTCGTTCATTTGAAGATGGATTAATCTTTATAAATATAATAGGTATGTATTTATATCTTGATAATGACAGCGTAGAAGCCTTAAAGAAAAAATATATTTACTTATCACGAATAAATTTCTTTATTCTGCGACTAGAATATGTGAGGGTTTATCTGCTTAGCCTTTTTCCAATCATATTGGCGATTGCTTATTTGACTTCCACAACCCAGTTACGGAGTAACACGATAACTCAAGGTATGTGACTGATTGTCAGAATTTTAGGTTTTTGAATACCTGTAACGATTGTCATAGATCTTGATATGACCAACGGGATCGACGGCTTAACGTGCTCTCCGACGACGGACAGCGGGTTTCGATATGAAATGATGGTTACCCCTCCACAGAACGACCGCGGTAAGCGCAGCTTAACCTCGATCGATTGAGGGCTCTGCCCTCAACCCGCGAGGGTGATCTACAAAATAATATTCGCTCAAGGGTTGTTGGAAGATAGAATACTTTCCCCAGATATAGAGCCTACTCTTTATCTTCATACTCTACTCTTCATACTATTTTATCCTACTCTTTCTCTTTATATGCCATACCCAGTTTCATATTTTTCAACCATAAACGTGCTTTACTGTACTGTTTTTAAAGTTCTTATTTATTTCCGTTGTCAGAAATCAGAAATCAATTCATACATTTATGGAATAGGGATATATTAGTTCAAGATTCGTCTTAAAAAGTTTTTATGAATACGGTGCTAATAAAAAGTTTACAAAATAGGAAGTTTACATTTCTTCTTTTTTTATAGTAATTTTAAGACTTCAGTACGACAAAGTTAGTCGCGCTATTACTCTGCAGATTTGAACCACATTGCCGTATCTTTAGTAACCTGAAAGAGTAAAAATATTTTATCAACACACATGTACAGACAATCATGCACATTTCCCATTGGGGTAGGCAGATACTGTAGTTTTTCACTTGCTACGTTTTTGACACACCTCTTTCGCTTCATCTCTGTTCAAATACATATATGTATACATAAATAAATCCAAAAACTATGTGCCACGAAAGTACAATTTCCAACATGAAATTCATCAATTAGAAGTCTAATTTGAAAGCATGTAAACGATTTAGTTCAAATACTCGAACATCGACACTCAGTGAAGCGGGTATTCATTTATGCACTACGACGCATGCGCAATAGCCATTAGCATAATATCTGAGCACCACTACAGCTCCATATTTACATAGAATGCAGGGCTTGAGCCAAATAATCTTTATATAGCCGTAAAGAATACTATTATGTGTCGTTTAAGCGTTTACGCATACATGCATATTGCGAATCTACGTGTGAACGACACTTATGGAATGACGAAGGTCCTCTTTATTTCCACCTTTAAGAATAAATAATAAGTAGGTGCTTTACGTTCGCGAGCAGGATTCGAACCAGCGTCCCGCGGTTATTTCAGGCACTCTGCCAGCTTAGCTACATATTTTTAATATGATGGTGACGTCATCTCTCTCCATTGACTCTCATATCTACGATAAGAAGGTACTAGTATGATTAAGTAATTGAAATTCAGCAGTTTTATAATGATGGCTGTTTTTATAACTTTGTTATTAACAAGCGTGGGAATGTTCGGCAGTTAACAGTCTGGAATAATTACAATCTACTTTTCATGATTGTAAATTGTAACTTAATTGTAAGACTGATTATTCTGGTATTAAGTGATCAGTCGGAAAATTATTATCAGTTACACAACTCGATTATCTGTTAAGTCGCTTCAAAATGCTAAATTAACTCTATTTGTTTGTTTGTTACCTTTTCACGACTAAACGGCTGAACGGATCATAATGAAATTTGGCAAAGTGATAGATTGGTACTGGTGAAGGACATGGGCTATCTTTTGTCATGCAGACAAAGTAACGAGCATCACCAATTTCTAATAATTCAAAGCTGTACTGAAATACGTTTTTACTAAACTAGGTATTTATTACTAGGTACATTTAGATTAAACTAATAGATACAAATGTAGTAAGGTAATAAGTGTTTCCACAGTAATATAACAAAATAACATAACATAGCATCACGCCTGTATTCCTCAACGGTGTAGGCAGAGGTGTACACAGTTGTACACCCACATTTCATCAATGCTGCTATCAATTGGGCACCAATCCAATCCAATCTCCAGGCTGCTACTGAGAATTTCCTAATAAAAAAACCCAATAACACATTGCTCGAACGCAGGACCACACGCTCGGCAGTCACCCTTGGTATGGCGATTTTAGATGTTTGTATGTCGGTAACTTCATTATGCCATAATTATTTAAAGAATTAGATAGGCTTTTAAATCTAATCCCAGTATTAAATTATCGGGCAGAGCCGCGAGCAATCACTAGTTTTACTTTATATAAATTATATATGGTCGTTTGTTTTGAACCAGACGCGGTGACAGACGAAAGCTAGTTCAACTATAAATTATCAGGGTCTCATACCACTGGTGTTACGTTAGACATCTTTATTGTGATACATTTATCAATGTCCGTCTATATCCGTCTATGTCCGTCAGTCTGTATGTCACGGGTAATTATAGAACAAGAGCTTCGCATATTTTTGAAAAAAAAAAATCCTTTTAATTTTAAACATTGAGTTAATTAATGACCAATATACAAATACCCTTTTGAAGTGAACAGTGGTGTTACTCTTGAAACTAATACCAATTCTAATAATATAACCCCTTAAAACAAAGCGTAATTTTAAAATAAATTTACCTACTACCGGTTGACTCAATTTAAAAGCATGTTGTCTTCATAATATCCCGAATCTATATTTTTTCAGACATTTTTGTATTTAAAAGTACGAACCGACATATTTCCAATGCCAATCGAGCGGAATTATTTTCAAGAGTAAGCCCACAGATGTAATCATCTGTGGGCTTATAGATACATAGATTTGGATGTTTTTATAAAATATAATTAGCGTTTTGACTAAAAACAATGCTCATTGGCAACGTGTTTTCCCAACATTTACGTCACGACTTTATATCAATTTATCAATAAAAAATATAACCAGCAATGTAATACTTTCATTACGTTTAATACGTTTAATTTAAATCGCCATTAACTGCCCCGTTGGTCTAGTGGTCCCAAGCGCGACTGCTGAATAGGTCTCGGGCTCGATTCCCGGATCGGGCAAAGTGTTATTGAGTTTTTCTATTAGGAAATTCTCTACAGCAGCCCGGAGTATGGAATTGTGCCCGGTTGATGCCAGCATTGGTGAAATGCGGGTGTACAGTTGTGTACACCTCTGCCTACCTCTTCGGAGAATACAGGCGTGATTTATGATAATTTACATTGCCTCGTTTTAGTAATCGAGGAGGTTGTATAGGATATTGACTGTTTAGAGCATATGGCGCAATGTGTGGCAAATTGAAATGTTTTGTCATAGCAAGTCAGATACGCAATTGCCCTGCAGGTTGTGTGCTCAAAACCTAGCATATAAGTAAATTTTTAAGTCATAATTCTGTAAATTATTAACAAAACAGAACTTACAGTGAAGGAATACAACGTGAAGTGTTCCTGTTTATGTCTAATGATCTGAAATTGCAGTCAGTGAAATCGCAGCGAGCACGCGTGTACAATCATGCTCGTCTCTTCTCTACATAAGAATAGGTTTTTGTCCTGCAGTGAAAAGGGCTGGTTAAGATACATAATTATATGGCACTGAAAACCAGCATAACCAAGTGAAGATAACAAAATATAAAATCATAAGAAATATATCTTATACTATATCTACATGATATCTACACAGAAATGTTTTAGCTCAGCTATGTCTAGGAGACAGTTAACTTGATAATTAAAGCATTGAGCAAGTCGCACGCCAAGTGCCCACGTTAGCAAACACGTGAATCGCACGTGCGTGCTTGAGTACCTACTAACTTAGTTATAATAACGCATTATTAATTATATATTATAGTTTTTAAATTCTGAGCATGTTTGTAAATTAGTTAACAACCAGTTTTGTATTAAATTAGATGGTGTCGGTGAAAATGCTTGTTTGGTGAAAATAGGATTTAATATCAAATCAACTCTTCCATTAAGCTACGTTTGACATAATTAAAATACTTAATTCAAGAACTTAAGCCTAATTATAATACATCAAAATTAACTTAAAATTATGCTTAGTGTAATATATAAGTGTAAAAATAATTACATTACGAACACAAAAATTCACTGCAAGTAATATGTATAATTAAAGTCGTCTTAATTATTACCATAAAAAAGGTGGCTATAAGAAAAGGTGGCAGATAAGGTGAAAATAGGACATTCTTAATGGTCAAACTATGGTTCCAGTATTTTGATTTGACACTTCACTCTGCGTCAATTACTGGCTGATTTGAAGGGTGACTTAGTTAACAATACATACGCCTGTTTCCAACTAGGGTAGGCAGAGACTTTCTGACATACCACTTTCGCACTTTTTACTATAATGTAATGATTATTGGGCGGTATGTGGTTTGGGCATTATATTTTCAATAAAAAAAAATGTTATTTCTTTTACTAATCATAGAAAGGGTTTGGTGCGGATAAAAATAGTAAACAGGTGTTGGAATGACATACTTAAAGAAGCGTTGAAGTGTGAAATAGCAATAAAACCGCCAGCCCATTGCACCGAACAGACACGCTACGCACGTGGATTTTGATTTAAATTTATGTAGGTGGTAGCTATAAAATATAGGGATTATAGCAATAACAGAACGTGCTACAAAGACAAACCTGCATAAATGCAACGCCTGGAATAATAAAACGTTAATACAATCCTCGATCCTGTCCTGTGGTAACTAACCATCATGTTAGTTAACGGTGCACCGTTACCAGGATTAAAGAATGATACGTCTAACATGTTGCAGTCAATATAGTTGCGGTTGCAGTGAATGCAGTTGCGAGTATGGGACTCTGGTAAAGGTAAGCGAAGGACCGTGTGGTTTTTAGTCGGTAGGATTTAGGTACATCGAACGGTTTTTCCACAAACACGAACAAAAAAAAGGACTCATGTCTACCATCAGGTCTGAATAGTAGTAGTTCGAGGTGCGGCAATGGATTTGCGGCTTAATTACCTTGAATGTCTGTTCAGACAGACTGTTTAAAATTGCTTTTGGTTCTAGATGCAAGATTGCAGATGGGTTCAAGATTTAGATGTTTAGTTGGGAACGCAGATAACTAAGAAGATAACATAGATACAAGTATAGTTTTACAGATAAATCTTTCAAACGCAACAATGGACGCGTCGCGAACTCTAAAGTTAGAATTTTTGACTGCATGTTTAATTTCACAAAAATGTTTAACTTTTAAGTATCGTTTAATTTTTGTTAATATTGCTCATATTTTAGATTTGGATTTGTTAAATTCTGGTAAAGCTAACAGGTTCGACTATCTTACATTGGTGAGATATTTTAGTCTCTTAATTAATGTCAAAGTTCACGTGCTGTAATTAGCTACGAATATTTCATCACAAGACTACCTAGGCCATCCTCAGGTTATATAGGCTAACTTTAGCTCGAGAATAGGATTTTCCATGTCTGTTATCAACAAAGTGTGTAATGATTGTTGAGTAGATGGCTCGGTTTTTTAGGTCACTGCTGGTGCACTGGTCTCGGACTGGATTCCCGCACCGAATAGATATAACTGAATTAATATTCATATAGAGATAATTGTAATTGATATTGAGTCTAGGTGTGTGTGTGTGTGTGACATTTTTGTCTGTAAACGCATCTATAATACAGAAGAAAGGACTTGTGTGGTGTTAAGTTTTTTTATTAATTTTTATTGTTTTTTTATATTTTTTTTATGCAGTTTTCCCTTTCCCTCACTGATTTTCTACGAGTTGACATACCTAATTACTTTTAGGCCATAGGTACCATAATTTATCGCAAGAATTTTACATGGCTGATCTTCAGCGCTTTTGAGATATAGCAACAGCAGAGCAGTGTATAATTATGTATTATGTATGTTTGTCATAATATGATATGTGAATTATTATCGTGAACATTTTAAACTTTTATGTTTACGTTGTCTCTCAAAACCTGTTACAAATCGATTCTAACACACGCAAAAGCTTATAAATATGGTGATGATTATTTTATCAGACTTTAAGAACGTTTGTTATTACGTACACGGTATACCACCCCAAGCAAAATTCTAAGCACAACAAACAAACTGCATGTTAGAGTTTCCAAACACGTACACTGTGATCTGAGATGTACACTAACTAGAGTTAACAGCTCACGTAAATTTAAGTTTTCCTTAAAGATTTAATGTCGGTAGAGTTTTTTTCTATTCAAGTTTGTTTATTTGCTTAGCAAAGGCCTTCCTGTCATTTTTCCTCCAGGTGCCTCTCAATTTTACTTTTATGTCCCAGGTCCCATTGCCATCTGTCGGGCACAATTACAATTTCTTCCTTTTTCATTTCTTTATTTTTAAGACAGGCAACACGAGCAACATTCACAATGCCTTTGGTATGTGCAGGTGCAGGTGATTTCAGAAATGGTGAATGCTTCCTATTAGTCGTGCTAAATAATCAAAAGCCTGTTATTTGATTTTGCTTTTGCAAAATCAATTAATCGTAGGAGAGCTTTTTATGACATTACAATGACACATCTCTTGCCACGGTGGTGCATGCTGCTCGTAAATTACGTGACGCATGTTTCGAACCATGTTGCACAGTAATAAACCGTTCGCTTCTCGGTTTATTTTTAGAACACACACAGGGATATAAATGACTGCTGTACCAGTATTTTATAATTAACAATATCCCGGGATTAACGTGGAAACTGTTGTCTAGACACATGACATTTACGATATAGGTGTTAAACGTGAGGATATCATTTGGGGATTATTTCTATTTCAAGATTTGCACCATAATATAATTCGTCCTAAGCATATCGTGGGTGTTTTACCAGATGTAGGAGCAAATTGTGGTTCATGTATAAGCATACTATATACATATATAAACGTCATGTTTCACAGAACACAGCTGTTATCCAAGCCGTAACGGAATATTGCTTTCCGCTCATCATTCAATAGAAGATGACAAGGGCATGGTGCTTACCTTGTTTTGTAAACTGATAGATTTCGAACATTGTGCTTAGAATGATTTAGTTCTGGTTACACCGTTTCAACAATTTCGCCTCATATATAACTCTCATGCGGTAGGTCGATAAATAATATGCATAATTACACATTACAAGAAGGGCGGATTTTGCCTATTCATTGTTGGCTTATGAATTTTACTGTCTCATTAGTCCAGTGGATGTAAACGCTGCTGCTCAGCTGTTCTCGGTTTGAATGTTGATCGGAGAAAATGATTTCTAGATCTCAGCAGACTGGATTTTAAAATTGTGCCCGTTAGATGGTAATATATATTTTAATTTATCTATGTGTTTTAGTTATAGTTTAGACTGAGTTTATTGTTTATTCTGTTTGTCTTTACAAGTGTTACACTGTGTGGGAATAAATATATCTTTCTTTATTTCTTTAATAGGCTCATTACGAGTAGGTCTTAATAACGACAACACGCATTTGAATAATAGTCTGTCTACCTCTTCGAAAAATCCAGGCGTGATGATACGGTACTTTTATAAATAAATAAAAAGCTGAGGCCCGAAATGAAAATGATTCGACGTTCAGAACAAGTCGCTGAATGCTGACGCATCACATTAAACAAGTGAATTTCTCGAAAGATTTTCCTGTTTCTCCTACTATTCAGTGATGTGAATCCAAATGTAAAAATATAAGTAACTAAAATTTTATCGTTTTATCGCTTGTAGAAAATATTGGAGCATTATGGAAATAGAGATATGGTAAATTGTAATATTTTTAGAACGCACTATAGGTATAATTTTGGAATGCAGAGATATTACACAAATCTCGCTTGTCTGTTAGTTTCGCAATAATTGGGCATAGGTATCGCTGGTAAGTATCCCTGGAAGAACCTGGATGAGTCTAGCACGGGAGCATTAAGATTGGCATAAGCAGAGAG
Organism: Xylocampa areola; assembly: GCA_935421205.1. Taxonomy (NCBI): domain Eukaryota; kingdom Metazoa; phylum Arthropoda; class Insecta; order Lepidoptera; family Noctuidae; genus Xylocampa; species Xylocampa areola. Next base: position 10,688,333 of record OW285218.1, on the reverse strand, counting down.
AGGCCTAGGTTAGCTGGATGATAATGAGAACTATACACCTCCGATATAAATATTTGTGAAAATCTATTGCCACATGTACCGATATCGCTGACATTTTTTTGTTTATTTTAAAATTATCAAGCCAAGCAAATGTTAGGAAAATCCACTGGAAAAGTCGGAAAATTTAGAACGTTATAATGGAGAAACCATTAGTAAATTGCATCCGTGCGAAGCCGGAGCGGGTCCTTAGTGTTAAATATAAAATAATTTTTAACAAAAAAAAGAACCGACTCCAAAAATCTTTCTGTGTAAAATTGCACTAAAAAGTTATAAAATAATTGCATTATTTACTTACTACAATTTATATAAAAATATTTTTTTAATTTTAGGGGATTCTGAATAAAGTCAATTTATTAGGACAATAATATACAATTATTATTATTTTTGGAGTCGGTGCCAGACAAACTTTAAAAATATTGAGGAAGTTTCCTAAAATTTGCAAAGTATATTTAAAGGTACATTAACCATCATTATTTTTACGATAATGTATTATACCTAATTGAACCTATTTACAAATGAACACAACAACTGCCTAAAGCGAACGTAATACGCTACTTCATGAATGTACGTTTATTATCCTTTACTGGCACCGACTCCCCCACCCTCACCTCTTCGAACCTAACCTGTCCGTGTCGGGATAAACGAAACTCCCGAGCTCGCTTCGCTCGCTCATGGATCAATTTAATTTATTTTCTTTCATAATCCCGATATATTGTCGACTATTATAGTGGTTTAGTATTTACGTCATTAAAAATTTTCATATTTTTTTTTGCTATTGAGAAGTAAAATAAAGTTAGGTTATTATTGTTAGGACATACAGAGCCATATGTGACAAAATTTCGAACTAAAATCAACAGCGGGTCAACGATCAGAGATTATGTAAAACAGTGTGAAATGAACTGTCATCGTTTCACACTGTTTTACATAATCTCTGATCGTTGACCCGCTGCATTGATAAACGCAAAACGTTCATTCAATTCTGCGTGTTATAGTTCAGTAATTATGTAAAACCGCTAAACGTCGTTCAGCTGTTTTTCATAACAGTACTGTTTTGTAAATCAGCTAGCAGTTTTGTAAAACAGCTTATTCTACAGTCCATCTGCGACATATCCATATCAAAGTAGGAAATCTAGATCTGAGGCTATTTCAAAAGAGAGTAATAAATTGCGAAAACAAGATGAAATTAAATAAAAAAAACAAACTGACTAGCGTATGTTACTCACGGGACAGTGTAAGGATTCTAACGATACCCCATATATCGAAATCAGTTCAGGTATTTAGAAGTTATGGTGGAATAGGTAAAGAAACTCACAAACATACTTACACATATACATACTTAAATACACTCCGTTTTTTGAGCACTCGTGTAAAAAGAGATGTTTGAGAATGCGGTCTTACGAGTACACTAAAAAGTATTAAATAGCAAAAAAAAACGGATTTCCGGTGCTTCTCTTCCGGTTTCATCATCATCATCATCATCTGATGATGAAGCTGGAAAATAGGCAGTTCATTAGAACTATTCTAGAGACCGTAAACACCACCGGAAAGTCACAAGAAAGCAAAATACACCATTTCGTTTACTTCGACGACGTATTATTTTTCAGTTATTTTGATTTAAATACAAAACTACTAAACCAATTTTCATAAAATTTAAATGGGACCAATCTGAAACTAAATCCTTTCAAATAAAAAAATAATTTTCCAAATCGGTTCATAAATGACGGAGTTCTGAGGTAACAAACATAAAAAAAAAAAAAAAAAAAAAAAAAAAATACAACCGAATTGATAACCTCCTCCTTTTTGGAAGTCGGTTAAAAATTACTCTCATCGAGGTTAATAATTGTTTAACAAGTTTTCGCAAAACTCAAAGCTACTTACATTCTTTCATTCTGTATGTTGAGTGAAGCTCCTTCAAAACGGTGATAAAGTAAGATGGTGAATAAATTATAGGCAGATTTGACACATTCAAAAAAACACATTTCATTTCAAAAGCCATTTCACTAACAAAGTAAGATTCCATACATGAATATTTTTAAAGGTCTATCGCCTTTATTTTCTGGACAGGCTTTACAGTTTATTATAAAAAAATAAAAATCTTTATTTGCACCTTTCGTGTTCAACATACAATCAAAAATAGGTTTATACACAACAATGGCTAAAAGGTTTCTAAATTAAAAATTATTACAAAAATTATGCTAATCATGTCGCCAATGAAGAAACTTGAAACGTCCCATGTGAGAGATAAGCCCCTTGCGCCATTACCAGGCACAATTACAATATCCGGGCTAAAATCTAATTATCCTTTTTTGACCCAGAATAGAGCTCTAGGGAAATAATCGATTTTTTTTTGATGAACTTTCTGCATTTTTTCCCCAGATGCAAAATGTTCGATGGTACTGTCACTGGGCAGAATACGGATATAAAAGTATGTATTTGCTGAATTTTGTCGGTAAAACCGGATTACTAGTATTTTTTCGTAACCGTTATCATTGCCGTTAAAATAATAATAACCATTTATTGAAGTCACAAACTCAGTGTTAGTTTACAAATGAGAAGTATGATTAGTAAATAGGTTATACCTTGGTTATACCTAATAATACAAATTAACATTTCGCAACCATTGTTTGTAAAAGTGTTCATTTATAAAAAATATTTTTAACAAATATTCTTTTTATAAACAAATAATCGGTAAAGTGGTTAGGTTAGGTTAGAACAGTGACGATAAAAATTCCAGAAAAAGACAGGTCTAAATTTATTAAGTCGGTAGGTTGCCCAGCAGTGCGGCAACCCACTAACCAACACCACAGGAGGTTCAAAAAAGAAAAGGTCTCGTTTCGTCGTCAAAGTCATTTTTTTTCCTAACCCCTTGACTGAAGAAAAAATGTTGCAACGTTGTCTTTAGAAACATAATTAAGACTGAAAAGTTTTGCAAAACAAAGGTTATTTTTAGAAATATGTATTTTGTTGGTGAGAAGAATTGTTCGCGAAATCAAAGTTAGTGAAGTGTTATTTAGCGAAAAATTATTTGTGTTACGTTAGGAACGAAAAAGAAAATCTTGATACATTTAAATATGTATATGTCTTCACACAATAGTGTGTCAAAATTTTTGGTAATTTTAATAAAAAAGTTGTTAACATTTTAGCCCATCTCGGTAAAAAGTATACGTGTTCGTCAATGTCGATGACGAATTCATAAAGTTGGTTGTTTAGAATGCCGAACTGTCTACTTTAATATTCTAACGACATACACTAGTGGTTTTAAATTTAATGTTCATATTGTTTTGATATTTTGTTGTAACCTATTTAATATGTGTCATCAACCGCAGGCGTGACGTCATCAGTATGTAAATTGGGATTCCTTCAGGTGCTTACGATTTGAAGAATACATGATCACGTAAAATTCTATAGAAGCAGCTACGTGTATAATTGTTGATCGACATTAACTTGATACTTTATTAAATGGGGTCAGCAGAATAAGAGGTCAAGGTAGCTACCTCATTTTTCGCTGAGTCATTTCAGAGTAGCCTTGAGAAAAGAACTACTTTGATGAGTCATGAAAGTTTTTAAATTGCTAAGTAACCTCATATACCTAGATAGGAAACTTCGACCCTTATCCAAAGACTGGCCAAGTGGCTACAGCATGCCAAGGGTTACTAATATTAGGTATTAGATACAGTTACAGTGTGATTTTACTGGCTAAAAATCTTGTTTTCTATAAGAATATGTATGGCGCGTGGCGCACTTTTTTTGCTTCGTCAGTGTTCAACATTCATACATACAGTATGAATGTTGAACATTGACGAAGCAAAAAAAGTATGAAAGGTTAAACGTAAAATAGCAACACGCATAAATTCCTCGAGGACAGAGGTTTAGTATACGAGTTTACTAGTCGCACATCCACATTTTACCAATATTCTAAGGTGGTGGCGAGTCTATTGGCAATCGGGATACGTACGCAGGACCTCACGTTCGGCATTCGCCCTTGCAACCACTAGACAAATGAAGCAGTTTAAAAGGATTGTAACCAGAATGCCACCTTAGTTCTGTTGTCCTACTCCCATGGGAAAAGTGTGACTTTATCTATGATAACATTAAATACTATTAAGGGAAAATTGGTTTGAATAACTACTTTCTGTAAACTGTGTGATTGGTAAACGAACGGTTAAGTTAAATGACGCCTGCCGCGGTCAGTCTGTCGATGGGGACCACTAGGTGAGTTAAAGGGCACGTTAAACCATCTATTCCGGCTGTTGTTAATTCAAAAGCAAGTTGCTAAGCCAAGTCGGATGCGAGTAGCTTCAACAAATCTAAGTGATTGTTCACATTGACTAGCGTGTGCGACAGCGGGCGCAGTAGCGGGTCCGGTGGCGGACGTAAAGGCGCGCGCGATGGCTGGCGCGATGGCGGGAGTGGTAGCGAAATATTAAACATCTATACTATCCAAGTATTTATGTATGAAAAGCTGATACGATGTCAGCAGCGGGCGAGCTCACGACCATCGTGTGAAATTGTTGTAATAATATTAGGCTCTTAACCACACCAAAGAAAAAGTACTTTAGTTGTTCAACCCAATCTTCAATCAAATGAAACAAGATACCTACCTACTTTTTATTTGGATACGCAATAAGAGATTGAACTCAAACTTTGTTTTGTTTACAAAGAAACCATAATTTAAACAGCGTTGGAGCTTTGATATTTTTCTAGTTTTATGAGAAAAGTCTTCAGTGTTTGTTTATAGGTCCGGTAGTAGAAGGTACCTACTATATTCAGAAAACTAAATCCTAAAGTTATATTTTTCGTGAAACGTACCTAAAATACGATTACGAGTTTGAACCCGCATCCCCTGGATTAGGAGTCCCAAGTAGGTACTCCGTACTAATCTAAGGGGTGCGGACTTTTGCTGTCGTATTTTTCTGTCCGAAAAAATATTATTTTAAACTCGAACCCGCGTGACATTGCTCAACACAGCTATCGTGCTGCTTGATCGCATCTTTTAAATATAAAGTTCCATTCATTCATGTGAAGAAGTGGAGTTCAATGTTGCTTAGAAAAATAACTTAGTCCTAACTACACTTTAGGGACAAAAATCATCTTTAATATATGCTCAAGTTATTCTTGCAATTACAATATTAAAGATAAGTCTTTGAAAAGCATTAACGCTTGCATAGCGAACTCTAAAGTTAGAATATTAAATGGAAAAGAATACGGTCGCGAACAGGATTCGAACCTGCGCATCCTGGATAAATACTCCAGGCGCTCTGACACTTTAATTACAATATTATTAACGATAACTGTTAATAGTGCCAAAAGTACCTATTGCTGAATATTACTATCCATCACTATAGTATAACAGCGAGACAGGTCGAATTAAGAGAAGACTAACTAGCCTGCGTGTCGTGTTTCGACGCAGTTCTAGGCGGCGCCCTCTGATTCGGCGCCTAAAATTGTCTACCATTCCGTCCCGTCTTGCTGTTACACTCAATTAGTGAGTATGACATAACCAAGTCGTAACTGTTTCACTGTAGGGGCTCCTGTAGAGAGGGCATGAACATTGTTCACCGTAGCTCACTGCGTGTTGATGATTTCAGACCATTAAGACCAGGTTTCCTAACGATTTTTCCTTACCGTATGTCGATGATGACTTACGAAGGTATCAAATAAATAAAAAAAATAAAAAAAAGACGGTATGATTTACATTTTTCTTCTTACCATATGGTTCACGAACAACCTTGTGTGAGAGTTTAAGCCACCCGTAGACCCCCGACATGTGTACTGGTTTCCTCACGAACATAGAATACATAAAAAAAAAGATTAGTACCTACATGCCAGGTTTGAATCGAAGACTATGTCGTAAGAAACGTGCCCGTCAACACTCGGTCACACGATATATTATTAGTGTTAGTAAACATAACACAGCATCACGCCTGTATTCCCCGAAGGGGTAGGCAGAGGTGTACACAGTTGTACACCCACATTTCACCAATGCTGTTATTAAGTCCCATGTAATAGGTGGTGAGCCTATTGCCATCTACCGGGCACAATTCCAAACTCCGAGCTGCTACTGAGAAATTTCAAACGGAAAAACTCAATAACACTTTGCCCGACCCGGGAATCGAACCCGAGACCTCATGCTCAGCAGTCGCGCTTGGGACCACTAGACCAACGAGGCAGTTTATTAAGAGATAGCAATATTCTAAGTTTGTTTCAGTCAAAGAGAAACAAAATTCTACAGAGAATCGGCATCAATTAGGGCATATACTTATTTATTAATCTTTGTCTGAAGTCTGAAAACTATGTAGGTACCTAACTAACTGAAAAGGTTTCGACAAGGGGCGCTGTTAATTAAGAAGGACTGAATGTGAATCACAGTGGCGCAACATTCTACAATCGCAGACTGAGAAATAAAAACATCACGCCTGTATTTCTTGAAAGTAGGCAGATCCCAGTCTAAATCTACTGGCACTTCCACATTTCACGTCATAGGGATATGTTCACGTAATATGCGAAGTTTCATGTAATAAGGTCTATGTCCTTTTACCGGGAACAATTCCTAACTCCAGGGTGCTACAGAAAATTTGATTACCGAAAAACTAAAACGTACGTTGTCCGATTCGACTTTCGCATCTAAGACCCTACGTTCAGTACCCGAAGTTGGGCTTGGGACCACTAGATCAATGTGTTAAGCTGAGATAATGATAATATTATAATTGTTGCAGGGGAATAATGTCAGCATAGTTTTCACCACGTGCTATTCAGTTTCCGGTGTTCACCATCGATATGTAGATACACACTGTGCATTCTACTATGATGTCAAGCTCACTGTGTCGATTGTGGCCACGGCGAAAGTCCAGTACAATCTTTAATTATTGTTATCTCCCAACCTTTACAAGATAAACAAAGCGCCACTATAATAATCATGGGTTGGCACGGTTGGGCGAGAGATCAGCGAGTATAACGGTTTCGATGCCTGCAATATTTGTATTATCTAAAGAGAACATTGTTCCGGGACTGTGTGAGATTTGTGTCATAAAAAGCACGTGTGGGGAAGAAGAAAATCATAGAGGGAACAGATTTTTTATAAGAATGTACGTACCTATTGGAAAGCAAAACTAATTTTTTTAATGCATTTAAGATCAGCTCACCAATAAATGCCACAATACAGGAGAAATCGTATACAAAAATAAACAACTTAAAGCAAAACAAAATAGAACTTCAAAATAAACAAGACCGGCTTTTCTTTCTTTGGCATGATTAGCGGCAAAACCTTATAACAGACTTGCTTCGCCTCGAAGCCTACGAGTACATCCACAATCTAAACGTGCCAAGCGGTGCTTGAACTCAAATATGGTTTACGGACCGAATTTGCGACGGACTATGAATGCCTAGGATCAGCGTGAAAGTTAGAGAATGAGTGTTAAGACAGAACTTGGGCGAAGTCTATGTGCACTGAGAAGATATATTAGAGGACCATTTTCCATTATGTAATCAACCCATAACTGTCCTAATGCAGGTTATGGGACTCATCTGATACAAAGAAGGCACTGACCACCACTTATTGCGGATGGCGATTATAGATTATAAAGGTTTTAGTATCGTGCTAGATTTGAACCCACAAGCTGGGTTCAAGAGGGAAGCCCGTAACCTCTCCGCCACAACGACGTTACCGAATCATAGTCAACTTAATAATTAAATAGAACTACCAAAGTAACTGAAACCTTCTGTGTAGACAGCGTTATCGTCCAAAATAAATGAGTCATGACGTCATAATTATATCAACACTCATGTCGTGTCTGTGTCATTTTATGTAATAATATTTATTTTATTTACTTACCGTGTTCCGAAGTAGGTAAAGTAATGGTAATCGCCTGACAGTGAAAATATTTAGACCAAAAGTAACAATCATATTTGTGATGACGTAGTCCCCGTGAAAATACAGCTTGATTTCTTCAAATTACTATTTATTTAATGGGCAACATGTAATAAAAGAAAAACCTAGGGCTTGGTACTTATTCTTTTTACGTGTGATTAGGAATCCACCTAGTATTTGGCCAAGATAAATAAAAAATACTTAGCACGTGCTTTTTTTAGCTTAGTATCATTTCTGTCGCACAACTGTGAAACTACAAGTGCTAGATAGAGACGAGAACATATCTAAAGCAAACTTTTGCTAAGTATTTTTTATGTATCATGGCCTTAGAGTTGCTCAAGCCGCCCTAGGTACCACCGACGATTTAACTTGCATTCCGAATCAAGGAGACGCTCTGAGGAAATTGGTCGTAGTGTTATCTACACATTGCACTCGCCTACACATTGCACACATCTACACATTGCACTCATCTACACATTACACTCATCTACACATTCTGATCGATTGTTTACCGATCAGTGGTTGCAACGGGCTATGAGTAACACGGCTCTAACAGTAGGCAGCACGTCCATGGTAACACTTTGACCTTGAGCTGGTCTGTCGTAGTAGGGAGTTCCCATAGTATGCATGACTATCTTATACTGGTTTTGTTACCACTGTCGTGTAGTCCTACAGTACATCTATACATACATATTTATGCCATCAAACCTTTACTAGTTTAGGTGGCCAAGGGATCAGTCGGGTTCAAAATAAAAAAATACAAGTTTATCAACTTAGTTATATGTCAACAAAGTATTGCGAGAGACAGCAGTTTGATTAAGGGCTCCGACTTGATCGGAGAGAAATGGCTTCACATTTTTCACAATTTCGAATGCTCTACTATAGAACACTTCGAAGCTATTCTGCTCCGAACCTCTCGTTCCAGTCTTGTAATAATCTCGCGTAATGTGAGCGACAATCTATTGTTATCACGCTAATTAATCATTTTTAATCAAAATTGTTGTATGGCTCATAAGAGGTAGGTACTTCCTTGTTTTCTCGAGTAAACAATACATGCTGTCAATGAAAATTATAACGGGGAATTTAATTATGGCGTGAAATTTTATCTGATGTGGGGCAAACGCGTTTTGGTTCTTCCATTTTGAAATAATGAGTGTAGAAAAAAAAACTTTAAATTTTCTTTTCTTATGTTAAGTTATATCTAGGTAATATATTGCACCGAACTATAAACATATTGGTAATATTATAATAATTTCAAAATTCTCATACACTTTAACAAATAAACATACTCATTATCGTTAATTTAAAGCGATTACCATATTATTTACATTTAGTATTCGCGTTTTAAACGTATTTGCACGTGTTTAATGTAATGGATTTTAAATTAAATTCGCTCAAATTTATTGATTTACAATTGAAATTAAAATCAAATTAATTTAAACGAAAACCATAAAACAAACTTATTATCACTGCAAACCGCGATTGAATTGAATAATTGTACGCCCAGTCACAGATACCGGTCGAGATTACCAAGTAAAAGCGAATATATTATAATCGCAATGATAGGTTAGTATTATCGATAGGCTTTCATTGGAAGTTGTTAGTTGTAACAAAGCTGTCTGTAAGCTGTCGAAGATAAAGTACCGATAAAGATAGTTTCATGTTACGAGAGTTTGCTAGCGAGGGACTAGGTAGTCAGTGTAGACTGAATCGTCGCGCGGACCGACCGCGAACTCACGAAACGAGCGCGCTTGCCAAACAAGAGGAAATAATATTCCTTCTCGCGTCCTCAATCCGTATACAAATAAAATAATCATCCAGTTTACTCTGATAACCACTGTTTGTTACCAAATTGTAAGTACTCATTTTTATCTTGTTATTTGTTTTGTAAACATAAAATTTCGCGGTTTTAGTTTCGCTATACAAATATTTTTTTAAGCCGGCTTTAATGGAGCGTTTGTTGGTGATTTCTTTTAGAGATGCGATTGAAAATGAATGAAAATATGGTTTTCCTGTTATATTTTATTATCTGTAAATAAACTAGCAGTTGTTTTTTGTTATAAATAGCGGTCATAATAATATTACTTAATATTTAAATAGGTATGTGACTTTGTATTTGTAAATTAAATATTTTATCATGGTTATGAAGAAAACGCATAATTATAAACGGTTTAATTAATATTGGGTATAAGTACTTATTTAATATACAGTAGTTTTGAACAAAAACCAACTTCATTTTATACCATACTTTTGCTTTGGAATATCTCAAAGTTGTAGACAAATGATATGCATCCTCAACAAAAAGAATTCTATTAATATACATACCTACCTATATTGTAATTTACATACAATTGTTTTTGTATTTTAAGACAACTGTATTTTAAATTGATACAAATCGTTCAACGAAACTGTAACCAATTGCGAATATGAAGAAAATGTGAAACATTTTCGTGAATAAATAAACTGATGTGTAAAACACATTTCAGAATAAACAACGCCCTCTTGCGCATGTAAATATATATAGGTTTTAGTTTGAACTTGTAAGTAACTAGTACCTACAGTTTTTAATGTAACCGGTTGACGAATGTCAAAACTTCACGATTTTGAGTTAAATTTGCATTTCCAACTTATTATTGTATTAAAAGTAAACCTTACGTATATTTAATGGTTATGACTACGGAGCAGCTATTTCCTATTTCATTATCCACAGTTTGAAAGTAGCCTTCTTACAATAGCTTTTTTTTTCGACTTTAAAACATTTGTGTGCCTGTATTAATTTGAAAAAAGGCTTGTTAAACAACATAACATTTTTGTGTTTACAAACAAACATCTGCTCATCTACTTAATATCTAGAACAATGTACCTAGCTTTACTTTTGAATGGTTTCCCTACTTATCATCGTTTTACTTTATCTACTGCTAATGGACTTCTGGATGCTACAAGTACTGTTATAGAGGGAAATTTCCATAATCACTAATCACATTGCCTGCCTCGTTAGTCTAGTGGTCCCAAGCGCGACTGCTGAGAATAAGGTCTCGGGTTCGATTCCCGGGTCGGGCAAAGTGGTATTGAGTTGTTCTTTTAGAAAATTCTCAGTAGCAGCCCGGAGTTCGGAATTGTGCCCGGTAGATGGCAATAGGCTCACCACCTATTACATGGGACTTAATAACAGCATTGGTGAAATATGGGTGTCCAATTGTATACACCTCTGCCTACCCCTTCGAGGAATACAGGCGTGGTGCTATGTTATGATGCTACATTGCTCTCTCATCATAACGTTGGTGAACTACAATGTTTTTACCACAGTTTAATCCGCCCACAGGTCTTTAAAATGCCATATGCTACATACCATCGAGAATATCTATGCTCGTTTTCTCACACTTCATTCCTTCACCATTTCAAGCAAGTGATAACTAGGTCATTATTCTCACATGATTGCGAAAAGTCAGTGGCGTGTCTTGGATTCGAATCTGCGACCTTTGACTTGCCAGTCCAGCGGCTATACCATTAAGCTACTGCTCTTTATTATTCTTTATTGTACACACAAAACATAGCTTACAAAATAATAGTACTGAAAATTGATGGACAAAGGCGAGCTTAACCCATACATGAGTTTTCTACCAGCAAACCTTTGAGCGATAGAAATATTAGAAGAAGGTGAGGATAGTGTGATGTGTACAACATCAAATAATGTAGTAATAACATAAATTCATGGATACATACATATTCCTATTAAAATATATAACATGATATATTATATACTAATATACCTACATATATACAGCAAGCCAAACATACTTATTACATATATACTTACATACATACTTATTTACGTAGAAAGGAAATGCTCCCTGATTCTCCTCTTAAATACATCCAGAGATGGGGTATCACGTAAAGAGTGTGGAAGAGTGTTCCAAAGCCGCACAGGTCGTATAGTGAATGACCCATCGTAACAGATTGAGGCATGACGAGGAGTACGAAGGAGAAGAGAAGAATTTGAGCGACATAGTTTCCCTCGAGGGACAAGGTCCTCAAAACGCTCACGTACCTTATGTTGGGGCACTAGGGTTGTGAAGAGTAGAATAGAGAAAAGAGAGAATGTGAGCATCTCGACGTCGCAGAATGGGCAACCACCGACTCAGTCTCGTCCGGAATTCCGACACATGCCCTAAGTTACTAATTAAATAACATAGCATCACGCTTGTATTCCCCTAACAGTTAGGCAGTAGTGATGGTCATAACGACGACTTTAAATACTAGCGCGTTTCAACGTTACGCGACTTTTATAACGCTGTTTCTCAGCTACCAAAAGCTTTCTAAATATAGTTTGAACCTACCCATACAGTTCAAACAGTTTGCACTATTCATTAACTATTGTAAAAAAATAGGGACGTTTCCAGTTGTTGTAAGAGAAACTTCAAAACCGAAAAAAAAAATGGTTGTTAATATTTTCTACATTGGCAAATAGCATAGGCCATTAGCAAGCCAATAAGGGTGAAATTTACTGATACATACATGGAGTAATACTCCAAAACAATGACAATGTAGTGAAAATAATGCGGTAATTTTGTGTGTGAAAAATTCTTTTCGGATTTGACGTATGTGCTAAATGATGTAAATTACTATACATATAAAAATACTAGATATAGGTACTTATAATATACTATCTCTATCAAAAAGTCAAATCATTTGTTTACTTCAAGTATTTCAAGTGTGTCTTTTTGTGTATACTTTTGATTCGAATAATTTGCGTATACCAATTTTATATTAAGGAAACTTATGTTCTTGAATATTAATTAAAATTAAGAATAATAAATTCATGACGCAATAAGGCAATGGGTCCGTAGATCCTTTGCGTACATCTTTTTTTCTTATATATTATACTTACTTTCCGCAATAGTCAGGAGCTTGATAAAGTCATAGACTACAAATATATACGAGTATGTAGATGAAATTTTGAGTAAAAGTTTTAGATAAGGTTAGAGGCGAGCCGTTGGTCCGTAGGAATCCCACACAATGTGCATAACGAATTCTATACTTAAAAAAGGATACCTAAACACATAGCTTCACGCACACAGCTATAAACCCACATTTCATCGATGCTGTTATTAAGTCCCATGTATACAGTTCTTCTTATCGGTTTCGATAACGGCGACCCCAACAGCCATTTGCCTTTCGTGAGCCCTAATATGACTCGCTAGACCGAACTTGGTTTTAAATAGGGACATCGGCGTGAAGTTATGGACAAGCGGTTGCGCTGGTGCAAGCCCACTCCCTCGTCATGCTCCCTGTGGTCCAATGGACTGGTAAATCAGTACGATCGGTAGAGTTTAGGATGCATTACTTTTGGGGAATACCCAATGTTATGTCCCTTAGTCGTCTCTTACGACACCCATGGTCAGAGTTGGGGTAGTGGTGGTGAATTCCGGGCCGCTACTGAGAAATTCCTTACAGAAAATCCAAATAACACTTTGCCCGACCTGATACTTATTGGGTAAAAGTGTTCTGAATCCATAATACAACGAAAAAGTCATCAAGTTAGTGGCAGCACAGTTTCTTGACACAATCAGCTAGCACTATAAGTTTGTACTCAGTTACCTCTCAGTTGCCTCAAATGAAGATGTTTACTTTTTTGTTTGATAGATATTACTTATACCTACATGCACATAAATACATATACAGGTATGTACTGGCGTCGTTTATGGCTTTAGCAGTCTTCTGATTTCCCCCGGGCTTCAAGTTTTACGAGATATTTTAATTAAGATAGAAATAAACCAGTGCTGATGAGGATGGGATTTCCTTGTATTTTGCCTTCGGTTACTGCTTTACCGTGTGTAGAAAGCTTATAGAATATGATTTTTTAAGCTTAGCTGTGAATACGAGTTGGTTTGCACTTTATTGATGATCTAAGAAAATCAAGAAGTAAAAAGATTAAACTGCGTCCCACCCAAAATCAGGTTTACATATTCGCTAAGTACGTACAGTCAGCAATATAAGTAAATTAACATAACGTAATTTAGAACTTAATTTAGGTTCACTTGCACCAACTTATCTATAACCGTAACCAACATGTCACTGTGTCATTTTCTCAGAAACGTAATTTTGATAGAAATCCTGTCAAAATAATAAAGTAACACGTTGATTGTTTCATGGTTATTTAAAGTTTATTATTGTATCATAAACTATAGGTAAATAATACTTGACGTTTCTCATTTTACCTTTGTATGAACGTCTACGTAAGAAATTGAAAAATCAAATTCATAATCCTAAATAATTACTATGTTCCCCATACACTATAACAACGAGTATCATTCGTAAACCACAAGTTTAACGTTATATTGAAAAAATGCACTCAAAAAAGAAACGTCAAATCGGACTTCTTAGATTTTCGCGAGTATAAGGTTACATTCACCGTCGAAGCTTTTTTTAAAAGTTGAGAACTATTACTTCCACCTTGCCAACTACCTTGCCAAGCTCCTTAACGTCGTGAGGTGGCTTTTATCAATACGATATAAATATAAAAGGGCTTTTACTGATAATCCTTGGTAGTGAGAACGGCTGCTATGACATTGATAGCAAACTTGGCTAAACATTCACCGCACCGCCGCCGTCTCCAGAGTATACGTTAATGCAAAAGTTCGATAAATGGCAAATCCTAAGATATTCCAGCGGATGAAAGAAAATACTTCAAAGGGAATTTTACAATTTTTCTCCGTAGTTTTCTCTCAGAAGTTGACATAATTTTGAATTTTTTTTGGATGATTTCAGTTTTAAATTATGTTGGAATATTATTTGTCTGCCTCATTGGTCTAGGGGTCACAAGCGTTAATGTTCAGTATGAGGTCCTGGGTTCGATTCCCGAGGTTAGGTTTATTTGTTTTTTTTGGCAGTAAATTCTCTGTACCAACCCAACGCTTGGACTTGTGGTCTGTTGAAGGTCATACCACCTATATGGGACTTATTAACTTCATCGGGGAAATATGGGACTACTGCACTCCTCTATCTCTCTCTTCGGGTATAGGGACAGGCTAGGCGTACTGATATGTTATGTTAATGCCTTCATGGAATATTATGGATATGCAATTGATCGATCGATACATATAGACCACTAGAGTCATCTGATATCTGATAGGATAGGTTATCAGGTCGTATAAGCGAAGTATTAGAAGCCTGTTATAAAACAATCATTGTTGTAATCTATGACACAATGCATAGAATAGAACTGTGTGTATCGAACATAATTATTACGTAATTTAGTTTTAGTATTACTCGATATTGTTTTCGAGAAATGGCCCTATCTATGTATATGGGTCAAAGATCAACGTATTGAAAACCGTCTGGAGCTGATCCCAACAAGCCTCCGTGGTATAAAAACATGTTAGTAATTATTACAGAAAGTCGTTGGCCAAAATATTAGTAATATTAGATAATTCTGTTATTAGTAGCTCCGAATCTTATAACTGATGAATGGCATAGGCCTTAATGGTACTTCTGCTCACTGCGGGTTGGAGGTTTCAGACGATTAAGTTTAGGTTTAGCCCGTATAAATTGGAATTACTGCAATTTCGTGTTTTACCATGTATAAATTACTGCAATTTTGATGTACCCGGGTAGAACTGCCTTGGCTTCGCCCGTGTTGCACTTTTGTATGTGAGCGCAGGGGCATTTGTTTAAAGAAAACATAGATGTGGTGTGCCGCTTTTGCACCCGACGCGCCTTACGTGTCGACTGACAAAGGTAAACGACGAAGTTGCCAAACAGCCTAATATGAAAATTTAATAAAATTTTGTTTTTTTAAATAATTTTGCATTTGGCGATAAAAATACATAATTTTATGATTTGTTATGTTATTTGTTATATTTTATCCTCAAAGTGTATCGTTAAATCTCAGCAAAGAGTTTAAGACATGAAAACCCTTTACTGAAATTTAAAAATAAATGTGGTGCTACGCAGTCACTGTTTTTCTAGATTACCACACTAATGAGGTAATGTAAAGAAAAAGCACATGTTCGTCATAAGCTTAACTATGAAACTAAAAGCGGTGCAGTAGGTAAGAGCCACTTACGAACAGCGTGCGCTTGAAAAATGTCTTACATCACGCCTACTTTTAAGGAGAAAACATGAGATTTGAGGGTTACTGTTACTGTCGGTCTGTATATCCCCCCATTATTTCCATGTCTTTCTGTCTAGAGCTGTCTAGAACTGTCCCAGTTTTTATCAGTCTAGCCCATCCCGTCACCTTTCGGGGTCTGCCACAACGCCGTCTGCCTGTGTAAGGGCTTCTCTTAGTGGTGATCTTGATTTGTGGGCTACATAAAATAAGGTAGTGTTTGATTAATACTTAGCCATTAGTTCTATTCCTATAATAATAACGAGTCATATTTCAGGAGCTCCACCCCTTTCAAAATGGCACTCGGAAATTGTAAATTTCATACATTATAGCATCTCAAGAAGATCGACACTCCATTTTATTAAATAACGCGGGAAAATCAGCAGACGGCATCTGTTTTCTTTACAATTAACAAAATCAACATTACAGCCGGATGCTTTGAATTTTAAACAGGCTTCTCCAAATCAATTGATAATTTATTGTTTATTTATTCCATTGTCAATGTAATGGTAATAATGCCATTCTAAATAATTAAAATATGGATGTCTGTGTTTGCACCTCTTTTAAATATTTTCATTTATAAATATTGGAGTACCGCGCTTTTAACTAAACGCATCTTCATTTTTTTAATCATACGACACAATATACGAATAGTTATTTTTTTCCTCTGTATTACTTAGGACTCAGGTTTTCAATAAGTAATTAAAAATCTAGCCACTTATACTAATAAGAAATTATTATCTAAGTTAATTTTCTACAAAATATATGTATATTTATAGCTAAGAGTAATGTCCATTACACATTCTAATAGACTGATAAGATGGAAACACTTTGTTCGTGTGTCTAATAGTTATTACACTTCACTAATTTAGATTATTTATTCACTACACTGTATTCTTTATTCACTACACTGATTCAAATGGTTTAGTTCTGTTTAGTCTTCGCACTATGCCCGCGTTATCGAGTAGTTGGATTGCGTCGACATTTACGTGGTGATGGAGCCTACGTTCGTGCGCTTCAGCAAATTTTCGTATGATTTGGTTGACAAATGACGAGTCCATTCGATGGAGGACGTCGTTTCTTATATACCAGTTAACTTTATAACTAGTTAACTATATACAACAGAATTGACTATATCCCAATATACTTTATTTTTGAATCTCTGAATTGATTATTAAGTATTGATATAAATATTAAAATTGTAATTAATCTTATTAATCCTATTCTACTTCTACTTACCTTTCTAACTCCCAAAAATCCGTTACCCCACAACATGTTTGTATGTGACATAGGATGTTTGCTAATCAATCACACAAAAACTGCAGAACGGATTTTTATGAAATTTCATATAGGTATGTATAAGGGTCACGAAACTACGGATGCAGCTTTATCTAATATATTTATAAACGCTCACGGTCGTATTTTCTATACACAAAAAAATACAACTTTAATCTCATTAAGATGGTTTTTATTAATAATAAAGTAAAACACATTGTTTTTTTTTCAAACTTCATTGTGACCTTTTTCATCTCGCTATCCGGGGGATGTCATAAATTTTATTACCCTTTGCGGAATAAAGGCAAGGCCTTTTCATATATCTTTGTCAGTAAATTGAAAAGTGCAGAATCTTAAACCTAGGACTGGAGAGATTACATTTTCAGTACATATGAATTTCAGGAATATGGTTTAGACGTAGATTAAATTTCATTGTTGTACTGTTTCGTGAGTTCAAACATTAGAAAAATGTATTTTTCATTGAGCAATTTATACAAACATTTCCTTGATATAAAAATTATAACCTTGAAAAACACTCAGGTTAATAATTGTCACGTATCACGCTACGCGAAAGACGAAAGCGATCTATGAAAAGCATTTTTTGATTATACATATTTATAAATAATCGAAAGCTTTGTACTTACTTTTATTTAAATTTGCGAATGAATAGTTCAATGATTTTTCAACCACTTAATTATTTCATCTTTAACATTTAAAAGGGAAAGTTTTTAAAAGGGAAGTTCCTTTATGAATTTCCAAAAGCATACATAACATTAGACGTGCCTAAACTATCCGAATCTTATGATAACCAACATGAATCTATATCAAAGCAGTTCACCATTTACAAAGCTTAGGTACCAATTGTTCTGTCGGTACAGTTCGCGTCAGTTGTTACAGTCGGAGAGATAGTTCACACAACGTTACACAATCGTAATAACAAACTTGTTTAAATAACATGTACCATCTGTGGATTCTGATTGATGCTAAGAAATAGGAAGAAGCGTGATGTAAGAAACCTTTGTTCTGGTTTCATTAAACTATTTTATTTTATACGTACTTGCTGATCTTAAGTATCTGGTAGGTAGCTGCTATTTACATGTGCGTGCAGAGTTCAAGCCACCTATAGGCCTCTGTCATGGCTTTACACACTATCGAAAATATCTTTCAGATGAGTTTTTAACCGTGGGAGAGCCACGCTTCGGCACGAATGGGCCGGCTCGACCGGATTGATACCACGGCCTCACAGAAAACCGGCGTGAAACAACGCTTGCGTTGTGTTTCGCCGAGTGAGTGAGGGTACCGGAGGCCCAAACCCTTTAAAAGGCCGGCAACGCACTCGCGACTCCTCTGGGGTTGCGGGTGTCCATGGGCGGCGGTAATCGCTTACCATCAGGCGAGCCGTCTGCTCGGTTGCCCCCAATTCCATAAAAAAAAAAGTTGGTTTCTTCACGATGTTTTTCTTCATAGTTATAAGGAAGTGATCAAAAATTTCTTCGCACTATACTTCGAAACATGCGACTTTTGATTTGCCGGTCTAATATTATTTATGCACCGTTATACCACCACTAATTAGGCAATCACTGCTTTTAATAAGGAAAATGACCCTTAGAACATACTACCGCAATGAAAAGTATTATCATATTAGCTAAGTAGGTTAGCGGCAACATTGAACGGTGGCGGGACTTGGGTAATACATAAACGTTCGTAGCCAAATAACACTGTTCTTTTGTAGTGCAGTGTTCCTAACAGTGAAGGTCACCACCTCCTTAAGGACGCGTTGTGTTGGTAGCAGTGGTGTCCGTTGTTCCTACCTTGTATGGCGCAGCGGCGTAGCAATTCCTCTTTACAGGTTTGGCGATCACGAGTGATAGATACCTATGGTGACTATAGGCTTCGGTAACCGCTTAACATCAGGCAAGCCGTACGCTTGTTGGCCATCATAGTGGTATATAAAAAACTGTACTGGCGCATTTCTTGAATTTATCCTAATAATTATTATTTTCTTAAAGTGGGCTATGACCTTGACTTTGCCGTCTTTCCTAAGCCTTTTAGTGTTTCTTGCCTTAAATCTATGAATACTAGCGTGTCGTGACTACAGCTAATAAAAAGCTTATGTTCTGGGATAGTAGCTGAAGCTGAAACTTACGAATTGTCTTCTTTCCTGGGTAATGTATGACCGAAATTGCACCCGTCTCGATGAAGTAACTTGCCGCCCATTTAAGATTGCATTACGCATACGATGTATATGAGTATATCCACATTTCCTTTCTTCATTTCTATCAAATTTTACATTGCATTGCATTACTATAAAAAAAAGTTTCCTGCCCATCCTTCTCCGTAGGATGTATAATTAAGGAACAATTGCATTGGGTAAGCTAGTAGTGTGACCGTTGGACTGACCAATTTTCACCGTGGGAGAGCCATGCTTCGGCACGAATGGGTCGGCTTGACCGGAGTCATACCACGGCCTCACAGAAAACCGGCGTGAAACAACGCTTGCGTTATGTTTATAAATTGTTTATCATTTCAATCGTAAGGAACGCAACACATCTGAGAGATATTTTTGACGGTGTGTAAAGCCAAGTAGTACCTGGAAGTCACCTGTACTGTAATGGTACTAAAATACGAGAAAATATTTATAATACAGCCCGTAAATAGACTGATGTGACGTTACCACAGAGACTTCCTGAGTAGGGATTCAGAAATAGTTAGCTACTGGAAAAATATTTTTCGCCTAATACTTACGTTATATGTAAACAGTATTGTTTAAATATTCCTCGGAAATAGGTGCTTTAGTTCCTAAAAATTCAATTTTTTCAGTTAAAAACAAAATTGCGACTGGTAAAACTATAAAAAATATTATATATAAATACATAAACTCACACCTTTTCCCATGGGGTTAGGCAGAATGCCACTTGCTACGATCCTTACATAACCCTTTTCGTCAACGTTCATATATTTGCTGTTTGTGAGAAAAATATGAAAACATAAAAAACCTCATTAAAGTTCTTTATAATATTTTAAGAAAATATCCAGTAATTCATTAAAATCGTGGTCCCTCCTCAAAGGATGTGGTACCTATTATATGCATAATACAATCTCGCTGAATAACTTTGTGGCATGCCTTTGAATAACCAACAAAAATGCATTATGTGTTTCTGAACGTTTTCGTTTAATTAATACTAGCGGTCCGTTCCGGCTTCGCACGGGTGAACAGTTACACCTTGGGTTACAATATTGAAGTTTTAGTAAGGATTCCTAATATTTTCTAGTAATAAATATAGTCTATGTTACTCAGGGATAATGTAGCATTCTAATGATGGAAGAATTTTTGAAATTGGAAATTATATATTTTTATAATAGATTTTCATGTAAGTAGATGTAGATTAAGTATAAGATAATCGATAATGGCGAATATAGCCAATTATATAATTCGATTTTTTTATTCGAGTCCCTTGGCATGGAGTGTTGATACAATGACCTATAAGCACGCACGTACTGCTGCCTTCGCAAATAATTTTCGTAACAGAAACTCTTTGGCGTTTTTATGTGGCTCATGGGGGAATATGGAGAAATAACCCACATAACGTAATTACAACAACGAAATACTTTTTCGTATCCCAATTATATGGTAAACCCCTCTAGTACCACGGATTTGCGATAAACGTAAATGAAAATTATTTGGTCTCCCTCATTGATCTAGTGGTCGCAGCGCGGGTGCTGAGCTTGAGGTCCTGTGTTGGCTCCGGGTGGTGTTATTAGGTTTTTCTGTTAGGAAATTCTCAGTCTTAGTTAGCAGTTTGCAATTTTGCCCGATAGAAGTGATTGTGAAATATGGGTACGTATACAGCAGTACATGTATACTTAAAAAAAAAACGGGTTGTGGTTTTGTCGTGGACACGGCCGTGTGTTTTACGTGAATACGTGTAAGTACGTAACGGATTACCCGTTACGTACTTACACGTATTTAGAACTTTAGCAGTGAAACGACCTCAAAACGGCGGCGCTTCTCCCACCGTCGCGTGCTATGCATCACAGTCTTCACTTAACGTTATAATTTTTTTGATCCTTTAGCTATTGAGTGGTGTCATTAAAATTTGGATTTAGATGATAGTTGTGTAGTTGCAACATCAAACTGTGTCCCCAGATTACGTTATCATTAGTTTTTGAATTGCTTCCTAGATACTATAGAAGCAAATTTCACCATTTAGACGTATTCACGCCAAAAATATTTCTCAAATAAAATAAAAATAATCACGAAATATCGGGTCCGAAACTTTAGTTACAAAGTATTGTGTCGGTGTTGGTAAATTAGCATCGTATTTTTTGACAACGTCATAATGACCTCAGACGCCCGCCACTCTATTATTGACTGGTCAACGTCATGTGTGGCTTATTACGTCGGCCAATATTGAAGAATATATTTATTATGTAAATTATATGAATCCATTAACACTGTCAAAATAAAACGTTATGCCGCTACAGATAATATTAGTATTTTAATGTTGTATAGCATATCTTCCACTGGTTATAGAGAGAAGAGGAGTTTTTCTAATCATGTGTCCTATTAGAAATTAACTATCACGTGTTTAAAACCGTAAAGGATGGGGAATGAAATAAAGAATGTATCAATCAAATTATCCATTTTTTACAAGGATTCCGCATTTTTAAGACATTTTATCAAAAGCCGATATGCAGTTTTTTGGTGATTCTGATTAGGCAACAAACAGCCATACAAACAAACATCCAAAAATTCTCACAACATTTTGCATTTATAGGTAATATTATTTGTAGGATGATGCAACGTCGGCCCCTGCAAAATATGGTCTACATTCGCCTATCGCTTTGCTCAGCGAACTGGGTATGATTCCGCTTTTGTAGTGAGCTATGTCTAATGCCAGCGGTGAACCACGATTCGCTTAGCGGCTAAAATATCACAAAGTTTTTAAAGGGTAGGAACGGGAATGTGAAGGGGGTAGGTGAGGAACAGTGTACGTAACTATAGGTATTCGTACTACCACGGACTCCACGGTTTCCCAATCGCAAAATATGGTCTAATGATAGAACTTGCTCGTGTCGATAACAGCCAAAACTCCTTGATACAGCTGAGATTATTTCAAACAATAAATCAAATTAAACTTTTCCGCTCAATCGAACATCGAAAATTAAATTAAATACGTGCTTAAGTATACTATTGCAATACATCCGGTTTTCAAATGCGTCATGAAATCCAAATAATTTCAATTTCAATATTATGACGTACACGGTGCATTGCATTCGTATATATCGACTGTACGGCAAATTGGATTGTCAGAATGTTTCCTACGATCTATGTCATCGTGCCGTTGCCAATAAATCGTACGGTATGAGTATCAATCATGGAGGGAGTTTCTCCACTCACGAAGTTTCATAAAGCATTTATATACGCCTAGAATTTTAATTTTAATCGTGCGGATTTCCTCGCATGTTTCCCTTCGGCAACCACGATAAATTTAAATTTTGTGTGCATATATTGAGAAAATATTTAAATGTTTGCGTGAGTTTGAATTAATGTCGACCGGTATCCAAGAAAAAAGGAAGGAAAGTCTCCATTTATTTTGTTTTCGGCTATCTTGGTTCCGGGTAGGTACCGGCCTCCATTAGAGGAAGGAAGAGTAATGGCAAGGAGTCCTGGCGTATTGATTATTAGACGTATAAAAAGCAGTATCAATTCACAATTTTACTTCTTCAGTGTTAATTCCATCTAAAGCTGTCTGCTGTGCTGGGTGTGCATACATTAACTTCGTCGTGTTCTTCAGCTAACAGTACAGTACTCTGCAAATATATTCCTTGTATTATACAAGTTTACAATTCGGATGTAACACTGTGTTTCTATTTTCTAGCTATTTGAGACAGCGAAGCCACCTTATTTCCTTTAATACGGCTGCCTTGTCTATTTACATGGTGAATAATACCCGAGGAATGAGGTGCACACGTCTTGTTTGGGTCGATTCGCATGTCAACGTTTTCATCTAGAATTCTATACTATTCTATAGAGGGTTGTGTCAGAGAATAAACCAAATTTACGTCATATCAGATTGTTGTAAATTTTGAGAGATATGTTTATAATGTATTTTAATATAGTGTTTTATAGCATAGATTAAAATCCAAATCAAAGTGGACGATCACCTTTAGTTATGCAAAAATAACTACTTATCGCTATATAGATATAAGTAAATCTGTAACACAATATTCGTCCGCAGGTGTTCCAATAAAACCTGTTGACAGTTTTATCGCTATTATTGTCCATTGAAGTATATATATGTTGCAGCTAATGAATTATTCAAGACGGCACGCGACAGTTTACTCATCCTTTATTATGATTGATGCGTGAGCTTGACTTTTTCCGAGTCACGCTTAGGACTGTGGTCGGTTCACGATTCTACGTAATTTCTTTTACGACTTTACATTTAACCACTTCGATTATAAGCTAGCTTTGTCATTGAGCAATTATTCAAGAAATTGTGAATTATTTTTTATACGTGGTGTATGGTGTACCTATAAGTGACTCCTGCATTCAGATGGCCAGCCTATACCCAGATGCGTCTCCAAATCAGTACTTTTTTATTTAATATCTGTCCCATCGTAACCTTTTTTATATTAGTTTACAGACGTGATACTTTTGATGGTAATGGTAAGCAATGTAACAGTTTTCTCTGTCATAAAATTATACAAATAGTAGTAGTCTTAATGAGATTATATCATTGAGTGGTCTAAAGTAAGTAGTGGTAAAAGTAAGTATTCTTACGTAACTAAACTATACAACCAAAGAAAAAAACTAGGTTTTGACCAGATCTCTAAATTATTAAGATACATAAAAACTTACTATTTAAATTAATTATAATAAACTACCTACTACAATATACTTAGAACTAAAAATTATAATTATTTATATATATTTATATACTATAGAGCGTCGAAAAATTCATCCGCATCGCTATCAACTGGTAACGTGCCCAAAAGGCTGGCAGCATTGCCACGTTGAATGGCAATGCTGATTCTCTGTGCGAAGAATAGACCAGCCTTCAGGTCACGTGAACTGTCGACCAATCGCCTTGCAATCTCTTTAAAAAGAAGTCGAGCGCTCGGACCCCACGACCCGAGTGTTTCAACCCCAAACGGCTCGAAAATATAATTACTGGTAAGACTGTCATATTTTCGCCGTTTGAGGGTCTCTGCAGCTGAAGCAGCAGCACCAGCACAGGACGCTGAACTAGAAATATGAGATGGCGCAAGGGTATCGACGCAGGTTGCGTCCCACACCAGAGGCCTACCAAATTTCCATGGCAGTAATGTCATGCCGTCAGGTCTTTTACCATCGTCCCGTGCCAAGCCATTTGGTTCTAATACAGCTGGGACGCCGGCGGTGGCTAAAGCACGACGAAGAATGTCATTAATACAGGCGTGCCGTGATATGCGTCCTGCACTCCTGCTGCAGGATAGGCCATGGTGTCCGAGGCTGTCGACAGCTTGACCACAGTGACAACGATGCGGAGTACAGCATGGAGATCCTAACCGTAGGCACGTAGCGAGGCGGAAAGTGGTGTCATCTAACATAGTACCTATGTTAGACGACGGCAGTGCGTGAAGCCAAAGGCCCGACTCCCATTCACACACAGCCAGGAGACGCGCGCGCTCGGCAGTAGTGATTGACGTATTAAATAGTTCATTCCGTATCACTCTGCAGAGCGGCTCATCCCACTGTCTCTGTGAAAATGGGTTGACGGGCGGATCCGTACTTGGGCACGCAATTCTCCAGGCATTCACAGCCTCAGTCATACAAGATACTTCAAAATCAGCTAGTGTAGGAGCTAGTATATGCCTAGCTAGTTTTTCAGTACTGTGGACCGAGGATAGGAATGCCGGTAAGCTTAGACTAGAAATTTTGCGGACGCCAAGACCTCCCAACCGGATGGGGAGGGTAGCCTGTACCCAGGCTCGGTCGTCCAAAGCCACATTTAAAATAGAGGTTAAAGTACTCCTGATAATTTTGTCTAGTTTTTCCAAAAGTTCTGTGTGTTTCCATAAGTAGGAAGAACGAAGAACATATATTAATTTAGGGCCAAAACAACAATAGCGGATTATAGTCATAGCCGAATGCACATTAATTTTGAGAAGTCTATCCGAAATATCACTGAAATTTTGTATTTTTTCGTCTATAAAGGTTGGAAAAGAGTCTTCTAAAATTGGGGATCCTAAGAGGCGTAGTGACTTTCTATCTATTAGATTGATTTGTGGGGCTATGGTGTTGAATTTATCGAGGATTTCTGTCTGTCAGTGTCGTCAGGTATATAAACTTCGCACTTAGAAGGATTGAGTTCGAGACCAATAAATTTAAACTGATCTTTTAAAAATTTAAAATCTTTTAAAACTGTATCAATATTGCCTCCTAGGGTTCCATCATCCAAATACCATACGTTAAATTTAGAATTTAGTTGTTTAATAATAGGATGGATGGCTAAGCTGAAAATTACAGGTCCAAGGGGGTCACCTTGTTGACAGCCAACAGCGGATTCCAACAAATGTTCTTTATAGAGTAATTTTGACGGATATCTATAGCACTGCCAAAGAAAACTAAAAATTTTGGGTATTTCTTTTTGAGCCTCCGCCAACAAGGTGTCCCTGTTTACGGAATTGAAGGCGTTTTTTATGTCAACCTTCAAGATGACCTCACCTTTTTCATAATTTAGAAAAGTAGATAGGGCGTGTACGGCAGCTTCACAGCCCCCTTTCGAACCAAAACCTAGTTGATGGGGCTGGAATTTTTCCGAAATAGTTTCATTGTAGTACTTACAGCAAATTTTGGCTGCCATACGACGATATGTGGTCCCAACGGCAATGGGACGAATACCGCCATCCTTCTTGCGCAGAGCACTCAGATTGGCTCCGTACAAGACATCGATGACGGCTTCGTTCACATTACCGGAGAGCATTAAATTGGTCAGTGCCGTAAGCTCCTTCAAAAGCAACTCACCGGGTTCCCCAGCGCTTGGAGCTGTGAGGTCCTTGAGGTGTTGTGGGCTTAAACCGTCAAGACCGCCCGCAGAGCCGCTTTGAAAGGAGCCTAGGGCAGCGACCAACTGCCGAGCTGTAATAAAAAGGGTGTTAGTTTCCGGGTCAGGTGGGTCAGGAAAGGAGAGGTTATCTGTTGGAGCAGGATGTTTGCTCTCCAGAGCTGAGAGTGTATCTGGGGAGCATGGTGCAACAACATCGCTGCTAAAGAGAATCCGGGCTGCTCCTCTTATGTCACCTTCACTTAGCTTAGACTCTACATGGTGCGATAAACCTTTACAAAAGGAGTATCTCAGATCTGGGAATTTTGCGTCAAAATTTTGATTCGAAATATTACAATTATCTTTAATTTGGGTGGTTAATGTCTTTTTGCTTGCCAAATTCTTGTTAACATGTAGAATTCTGTAAGGGAAGGTGAGTAATTGTTCCCAAGCACGTTGCGAGTTCTCCCGGGTTGCAAGACGGATACATTGAGCTAGGTGTTGTGCAACTATACGCCTCGCACCTCGGGGAACCCGCTTTAAAACAGGAACGGTATTTTTTAATTTGGATAGGGTTTGCCAAAACTGATTTGAGTTGGATGTGTCATTGAGTTGTGGTTGCGATGAGATTGGTGCATTAACTGCGGGGTTAGGTGGTACATTTTGTGATTTGTGCACCTTCCCGACGTGCACATTTAAACCCCGCTTACCTTTGAAGAATCGTACTTGGGGACAATGGGGACATCGAACCAGGATATCCAGCGATGCTGAAGGTTGACTCACACTTATTTCCGCATCGCTATTGCGTCCAAACATATATTAAAACTTATATAACTACTAAAAATACATAATATATTTACAAAATAAAAATAGAAAAACACTTATTTACAAATATTTCAAGTCAATTATTTGACGGTCACAGATGTGCTGTCACCGACAACAGCAAGACAAAGGCAGGCATTTATTGGCGCAGCTACGGTGTTGTTCTTTATGGGCCAATCCAGAGCGAGCAATTTGACTGGCGACCGTTGCCAGGCGACATGAGCCGCAGCACAATTGTACAAATTTCCTTGTTCTCTTGGATGAGCATTCGTAATACTGTATATTTTAGGCAGTTCTAGCTGCGTTTATGTATAGATAACGTTAGTACATAAACACTTGGTCGTTATGTATGCACACACCACACCACCTTTCACTATTTATTAATCAGAGTGTATTTCTTTTATTAATATTATTTGTTCATCAACCTGTCATTTTCAGTATTTGTCAGTTTTTTACAATCATTTAAATAATATTTCAGACAAAACTACTATTTTTATATCTGCAAAACTTTTGTTACTAATGTAGATACCTACCTAAAAAGTCTCTTTTGTACAAACCAGTATTATTGTAGTACGTACGATTAGGATAATGTTTCCCTACTCTTTGTATTTTATGCTACCCTAGTACTTCTCAGCCAAGTGCTGAAACCGTTGGCAAGGACCGATTATTAAGTAATTATGGTTAATTTGCCTTTCTTAATGAGGAAGTATCAAAGCATATCGGGTGTTTGTCTTTTCTTGTGAATGCAGAAACTGACGAAGTGAGTCGATCCATTTAACCGTTCTTGGAGACAATGGTCCAATCTACTCGATTATTGCGCTGTTTAGAATCAATTTATGCGCATACCTATAGTATATAAGCCGGTTGCTGAATTTAGAGTTCTAACACGAAGAAATGAATTACGTGTCAAAACTTTACTTGGAAAAATGAAGTAAATAACAAAAGTAAACAGTCTTAGATGATTTATTTTAAGCAATATTAAATAAAGTAATTAAAAGCTGTCGACAGTTCTTTTGGGAACAATTTACAAAAGAATAATACTGATGGAAATAAACTCGATTTAGTTTAACAATATCTTCATTTTGATTACTGTTTCGGATGAATGATTGTTATTGTGATGAATTGTTGTCGTATTTTAGATTAATATCTAGGTTTATTAAAAATTTAAGAAATTAAACTATTCTAAAATATAGCTGATATGTTTATATAGTGTGTAACATAGCGGTAGCATTGTCGTGTCGTTATTTGTACTATGTGTTTGATGTAGTCCTTAGTCCCATTTGTTCTTACCTCGTTTCTTACTAGTATTGGTTTTATTGTTGTATTTTTAATGTTTTACTAGAAGAACGGGTCAAAACTTATGCACATTATTTACGTAATAATTACACTGCGGTGATTAGGAAACTTTTTTGCTGCTTACAATGGAGCAAATATCAGCGTATCTAATGACTAATTTGGTTACCATCGAATAGATGGTCACTTTGTAGTACATTGTGTCGCATGTTACAGCTTGTCTTTGTTGAGCAAAAATATTAAAACTTACGACGCAATGGACTACGCTACTAAAGTGACTATCAATTCGTTGGTTACGGAGATAGTTAATAGGGACGGAGATCCTTCTGAAATATGTGGGGGAACTTAGTGCTCCCGCCAAGCCGAGCTGAAGGAAGCGGAGCACTACCTACCTTTTCTGGAAGCGCTTCGTCGTTATTTCGAACCGTCATAGCGTTGGTCTGAAATATACTAGAAAGCTGAAATTTTCATGATAAGGATATAATACTTTATAATCAAGATGTAGAGATTGTAGAATCAGAGCTTAAAAAAAAATTGAATACTTTTACAAATAATACAGTTTGCCTTGCATGCATGCATGAAATGAGTAGGACTAATACAAAAGTTTACTTATTACCTAAATACAATTTATATAAAACTAAAATATTATAATAAAAGGTGCTGAGAGTGTAAACTCGGAATTACGTAGAATAAAATGTTTTGCGACCTGCCCGAACTAGGTTTAGAGAAACCTATCTCAGGTAATCACTTCACATCGGAATTTAAATGGGGCATTTAATTATGTTTTTTAAAACTAATACTAAATTTATTTCTAAAGTCTATGAGAATAAGCAATCTAGAGATTAATTTAAAATACTTAAATATACAAGTATACAAAAATAAATACTTATTGGTAGAGTTATCTTATTGTTATAAATGAGGTATAGTCAAGAGCACGTAAAGCGTACTTTGGACTTTGGATAGGCCCCGTAGACTAGACGCGTAATACAAATCCAAGCTCAGCTAAGAGTTTGGCTCTACTAGTGATCTCATAACTTTTTACAGTGAAAGCATTATAAACCTAAACTTTCTTTACATGAAATGTTTTTGGTGGGATTTAATATTATAAATATATTCGCTTTTTTTAAAAGGGCTACCATTTTTGAAGGGCCGGCGCACAGACAAAAAAAAATTTTTTAATGCATGCCCTAATTGAAGCAATATTACATACACGCGTTGAAGATTTCAAAGGAGAGCTTCGTCGAAATATTCATAGTCACTTACCTAAACATTAATAACCAGTTTATTTATTTGTAATTGGCTTGACATACAGCGAATATGTTTGTGAGAAATTTTCTTTGATGATAACTTAGAATAATATTTAATACTGATATATCTGTTTGTCCTTTAATTCGTTTGCGCTGGAGTTTATTAAACACGTGGAGAACGTAATATATTTGATATAGTGTATTTACAAGGTCGTTTAAGGTCGTGGATTTCAGTCAGATGTACCTAATAGAATCGGGTTAGATATAAAATGTATTATAGAAATAACAAAACAGAACGATTGAAAACTTTCTATGGTACCAAATAAACATCTAACTAAAATAAACATATTCAGTTTACTACAAAAAATCCTTATTTTCTCTTGAACTCATTAGTAACATCTGCTTTAATTATATTCTCACCTCATTATGTGAAAAAAGAGCTATGAACTAGAAGATGTATAATTCAGGATTGAATTGCATTGAAATCGCACAGATGTTTTCTTTACTTTAAAGTTACGATTTAGATCTGACCACGTTTTTGTTTTTATGCACTAATGAAAACGTAGGTACTTATCATTTATTGTATGGTAAGCAGCTAAAACTCGGGGCCAAAGTCTGCTAATTTAAGTAAACAAAATGACATGTAAATGCCATCCATTGAGACTCCAATAAAATTGTGATAGATTTAGTGGCCTGCAAAACTCAGTAGTAGTTCGATGCAAAAAAGTCATTAGGAGACCATCATCAGACATGTTAAACCAGTAACATCGAGATAACACTGATATATTATTGTAGAGTAGAATAGCAAATAACTCAATGACAGTCGAATCTTAAATAACTAAATTAATTCCATCGACATTCAACACAAACATTTTTAAAACAAACTCAGGTGTCAAATGTTAGGATTGGTCAAGCCGCTTGGGAGCCTCCGAGTTGGCCTAACAACTGCTATCTATTGAAAACAACCAGGACCGACAGATTAACTTGCATTTCGAAGCTCGGAGATGTTAAATGGAAAGGAAATGTACGCTGGAAAGGAAATCCATAGATCGACCCCGCCCAGCGTTGCTTTACTTAAGGTTAAGCAATTATGGTTTTTAGCGTTTGCAACGGCTATTGAGCACCACAATGCACGCATGAATGTTAACGTAATCTCATCGTCATCCCCCTACCCTTATCCCAATTTATTTGGGGTCGGCGCAGCAGACTTATATGATGCATGCTGCTATGTTTTATGACTGGCCGCCAGCCTGACGTCAACCCTTATCGGGAATGCTGTTGTTGGTGGTAACCGCCACCAATACGGTCTCCTTCTATCTAGCTATGTCACACCAAATGTTATCTATGCGCCAGGTTCTGATGTTATCCTACTATCAAACTCCACTAACCGAAATCTATTATTATTTATTATGGATTTTGGCAAAGCTGAGGTGCTACCATGCAACTTCCGGCTTGTGTGTTAAAGGATTATGACACCCGGCTCGGTAATATTTATGTACGTGATTTTTATCCAAAAGCCATTTTCCATCTGTTACAGAGATTTATAATGTAGCTTTAGATGTGAGGGGCTTAGGCCTACAGTAAGTCGATTTGGTGGACATTTTGCAATTTTTTCCTCAAAAATGATACTAATACTTACGAATATTTGTTGAAAGGAAACATCTACAATATATGTTTCTTTTTTCAAGTGAATAGCTTTTAGTATTCACAATCCGCTGTCGAGATTGTTAAGTAGTTACCAATCAGGCAGCAAATACTAATAAACAATGTGTTTAATCGCAAACATATCGTAATGTGGTATTTATTATGATAATGGCTTGTACATGTAAAGTGTTTTATACATAATGGAAAATAGATAATAACTGAACAAGCTAATCTATGATTACAACGTACGCAGTACTGGGAAAATGGCTAGAGAGAGGATAACTAAGAGTTGATCAATTTCTATATTAACTAAATCATTTTCATTACAGACTTGATTTTATTCTAAAACTAGCTGTGCCAGCGACTCCGTCCGCGTGTATGTCGTAAATTAACACCATGTCGTGTATGAACACAAATTCATAATTAACAAATGTTCAACGTGATTCTTTAAATTGGCATAACTTTTTTATTTATGAACCGATTGACATGAAACAAACACTAAATCTTTTTCCATTTAATATAATAACTTCAAACACTAAATGTTAAGTAAAGCTTACCAAAATATATTAGTGAAAACCACATCTAAATCGGATAAGCCAAAACAACAACAACAAAAAACAGACAAAGAGACCAACAGACAAACCGACAAACAGACATATAGACAAAAATTCTAACAATCGTTGTTTTGGGGGCTATTTGTGTTGATAAAGTTCCCAATAATATTTTTTCTCATATATCTTCCATGTACAGACAGCGATCGGTTACATTTTTATTATATGTATTGATAAGTACAATATTTTCGATTTTTATAAACCGGTTTCAATTAATTTGAGAAGGTACCGGTTGCCATGTTTAGTTATACGAAGACAAATAGTGGCCCAAAGTTAGAACCTTGAGGAACTCCCGACTCGATATTTAATGCAATTGATTAAGACTGACGAAAGATTAGGTACTAATGAGAGAATTCTGTAATAAATTAGGTAGACTTAGGTAGACTTAGGTAGCGTAAATGATTAAGTATGTAAAACGCTTCTCTAAAATCCGCGCAATCATCACATATAATATTAAAGGCATTCCTAGCTAATAACAAGATGAAATTATTGAAAAAAATTAAAAGCACGCCTGCCATGTGCGATTTTATGTCACACCTTTTTGTGTACCATAGCCACATTAAAAAAAAATCTTAATAACCTATTTTACCCCGGTTAATGTAAGGATTCTAACGATACCCCATACATCTAATCGGTTCAGGCGTTTAGAAGTTATGGTGGAATAAAGAAACTCACAAACATACATACTTACTACATACATGCATACTTATCTACATATATACATCAACCCTAAAGACATAACACTTCTTTTTTTGGGCAGTCGTGTAAAAAATAGCTCACGTACGCGGCGGGTTCACTAATCCTCTAAACAACATTTTGTTTGGCTCTGAGGGTTTTCAAAGTTCTGTTAGTTTGAAAACTCTCACAGAATGAAATTAATCCTATTGCATTCCATTTATTTGAGTAGCAGCCGAAAGTAGTGTGCCATTTGTTTCATACTACGCTTGTCACTACTTCTCATTTTCATGAACAAAAAGAGTTATGTAATTCATTAAAATTTAAATTAGATTTTTATCTTTTTTGTTTCAATTGACTTTGTTGATGAATGTAGTAAATTATTAACCATAGCGTGTCAATGGGTAATTAAAAAGGTATTGGTTAAATATATCTTTTGTGGTTTGCAGATTTCAGTAGAATTAATTCATAAATTTTATTGAAATAATGAATGATATTTGTTTGTGGGAATATAATTTAACTTATGTGATATGCCGCTAACCTTCTTAGATCTATAAGAACTAAATTTATTTGTACCAATATTTTAATTTTTGAATAAAGTCTACTATTTTAATTTCTTGAACTTCAAAAGTACCTGTAATGGTCTAATTGGAATAAATGATTTGACTTGACAATAAAATATAAAATATCTAAATTTTATCTTTATCTAATTATGAGTACTTATTTACTTCTTTTCATAAATTATCGTTTCCGTTAATGATATCAGATATATTTCAGATCGGCTTATTGATGTATGTGTTAGAATGTGGAATAGGTACCTTAATACTGTTTCAAATAAGTTTTCATACTTTTAAACTATTGTAGATATACTGTGTAACGAAAATAAGTTATGCCGAAACGAACATACATGAATACGAAATTTTGTAAACTAAAAAATCTCTGTTTAAAATAAAAATTCGTTTACAGAGTGTATGATTTAATAAATGATGGTACTCGTAACTTAAAATGTTATGTTGTTTTAATGGTAAAATGGTATCAACAACAAATTAAAAACAAAACAATTTATTAGAATATTAATACTGCTATTAGGTAACGTCAGATGTTCGTTTTTAATGTATTACAGGAACATGATTGATCACACGCTCACCAAAATGGACAGTCATAATTTGTACTAATTGCCTTTCCTGTTATTCGTAATTGATTAATTGTATAAAACCAAATGATTGGGCAGGAAAAAAGGGTTTGTAGGGAAAATTTTGCTGACTGTTTGTAACTACCTTGTTGGTCATTAGCTTAGCATGAAGTCCTGGGTTTGATTCCCGTGTCGGGCATAGTGTTATTGGGATTTACTATTACAAAATCCTCAATAGCAGCCCGGACTTGGCCCGGTGGAAGACAATAGGCTCACCACCTATAACATGGGAGTCAGTAACAGCTTGGTGAAATGTGGGTGCACAACTGACTACACCTCTGCTTACCAATAACAGCATTGGTGAAATGTTTGTTTGGGGGCTGAGTTGCCCGCGTTCGTAGGAGTGCATCCTTAAATTGGAATCCCTACACGTAGCCCCTGGGTGGTGCAAAACAGGCAACACAACTTTGGTGGGAGGCTTCGGTCGCAACTGGTTACCACCCACCGGACGAAGCCATGCCGTGAAGTGACTTAGTCGTTTTTCGGGATGTAGTCCGGTGCAACCGTTGTGGGAGACGGGTCTGGGCAGTTGCACCAACTCCCCAACTATCGTTCTTCCCAAATCTATCCACAATACTTAGAGTGAATAGATTTCTTCTGGATCTACGTGCTCTATCTTCGGCCACACCGTCGCTTTCTATCAGGCGAGTTGGTGGCCAAAAGTAGATCCTCTTTTGATTTAAAAAAAAATTGTGTGTAGAACTGTGTAGGTACACCTTTGTCTACCCCTTCGGGGTATACAGGCGCGGTGCTATGTTATGTGAGAAAATTTGTATAGATATAAAAGTTTAAGTTAATAAAGCTTTAAATTATGTCTCTGTCGAGGAGTTAGAAGTCAATCCATAGAGGTATTAAATATATTCAAGCCACTATTATGCGTCTTACCTCTTGGCATGACGACTGCTATAATGACAATAGCCGGGACCCACAGAAGCATGAAGATGCTCAGATAGAAATACGTTCTGCCTGTTACCAATCCACAGACTGTCCGGGTCAAGCGTTGCTTAACTTCAACGATAATTTACCATTCAAGATTGCGATTTTTCCCGTCCGTTGCGTTACCCGTGCCATTTTTTACACGACTGCCCAAAAAAAGGAGTGCTATTTTTAAGGGTTCCTGCATATATAATATGTATTAATTATTGTTCAACGGTTATATACTCACTTGCATTCTTCGGGATTGCCCGACTAGTTTCGCGGGCGGTTTGCGCGTTTGACTCGCGACATCGCCGCGGCCTCAGCACATGACTAAGGGCTCCGTTCGAGTTCGAAACTAGTCGGGCAATCCCGAAGAATGCAAGTGAGTAATAACCGTTGAACAATAATTTTAATATGAATGTGTCTCACGAAAGTTATTATACAAAAATATATATGTATGTTTGTGAGTTTCTTTATTCCACTATAACTTTTAAACGCCGGAACCGATTTAGATGTTTGGGGTATCGTTAGAATCCTTACATTGTCCCGGGTAACATAGGCTAGTATTATTTGCATAAAAAATGTATGAACACCAAAAAGGTATGAAATAATAAAATATTACACACACAATGCAGGTTTGCTTTTAATTCTTTTAATTTATTTATTTTTGTGTGTATGTTAATATGTATTTAAACAATGTGCCATGCGACCACCGAAGGCTAATAAAACTAAAACAATAATTTGAATCCAGCTGAGTCCTATAAAACCGCCAGTTGTTATAGTAATAAACTTTGTTCAGACAGAATAAAAACGGTTACTGACAATTTAGCACTAGCAGCATTTTTGTTTTTACTGTATAACAATATGTTACGAGGTTCACTGGACTCGAAAAATATTGTTAGATTAGTTTTAACATCAAGTTGTTTCATATTCCACCTAGTTAGACACAAAGGGGAGCAAAAATATTCTAGTAAAGCGCCTCAAGATGCTGCCAAAAATTTGTGCGTCTGTATCTAGTACATCAAAAATGCAAGCTCAATTTATTTATGAAAAATAATGTTGTTTTCCATGGCGAACACTTTACTAACTTTGTTTTACTCGGGTTTCAAATTAATATTATAAAGAACAAAGTTTGCTTGTCCAAAGCAGGGATTCCTGTAACACAGTTTATCCGATTAATATTTTAAATTTTCCTAGATAGATTATGTCTAGGTATGTACGAATATTAAATTAGCCCGGTTAGTGGAGTGTGATATTAGGATAACATCAGAACCTGGCGCATGGATATCATTTGGTGTGACATAGCTAGATAGAAGGAGACCGTATCGGTGGCGGTTGCCACCAACAAAAGCATTCCTAAAGAGGGTTGACGTCAGGCTGGCGGCCGGTCATAAAACATAGCCAAAACTTTAGCAGCATGCCAGATACAGATAAGCTGCACCGACCCCAAATAAATTGGGACAAGGGCAGGGCGATGATGATGATGATGATGATGTACGAATATTAAAGATTTAATTGGCCCTTAAATTAATAGATTAACATTTCTTTTCTATCAAAATTATTGTGGAAATCAAGGGCTTGTTAGCTTTACGAGTAAAGAAGTAGTAAAAGATTTTTTCGTCACTAAAAATATCACATAACGAGGCTTGTGATTATTCTGCTACAGAAATTCCAATAATTGATAAACGTGAAAAAGAAACCTTCGATTTTACCTTGGAACGTCAGAATCTTTCAAACTATATTGTTAGCTATAAATTGCAAAGTATATGACGGATTTAACCTAATACTATTTTCTGTGTATATGATATCAAAGCACAGATCTGTTGTTGATACTATTTGCAGTTCATTTACCTTCAAAAGCAAGGTAAGATGCTCCAAACAAATTTTATGGAGGGCATTTGTGTTGCAAAGAGATTTCCTAACAGAGACTACGTACAGCTATTTTTGCCTATGAAGCTCAAAACACGTACAAACAAAGAATTGTATAGTTCTAAATCTTCAAAAGAAAATATCATCTTTATTAACAGGTCTTTTATTATAGTATTTTTTCCACAAACTGCCTCAACCAGTTAGTATTAAAGCTAATTCTTGCAGGTAATACAAACTCACTTTTGAAACCTTTTAGAAACCCATCCTTTATAAAAGACACTTAACGTGAGCTAGCGTCTAGGATTACTTCCATCGTCGTACTCGTACACAATGGGTTCATCAATGTCGTTCGTAATAGCGCAATGGACATAAAATGTTGGTGTTGGCCAGCTTACACAATGTAGACAGGGTAACAATAGCTATATGTAAGTACCTAAACATAAATTCCAGAATTATGTTTGTAAAGGAACTTTAATAACGACGAAGGATAGCAATGTTTGCATTTATGGACATTTGACGTGACTCGGGAAAGTTGCCCTCAATATAATATTCGGTAAACGAACCGACGCGCGGCGAATGAAAGAAAAGAGTATTTTTATATTAAAGGATTTTTCGGGTCACCCATCATTTCATATTAGCATAATTTCTCCACAGTTATAGAAATTATATTTGAAAGAAGGACCAATGAACTGAGGTTAATTGCTGTTTTTTTATTATGATAATTTATGTATTTAGGTATCTACTGTATGGTATTGTTACTACGCTCTGGGTTCTTTCCTTCCTGAGATTTGTTAAGTCCGATGTTATTTTTGTTTTGCCGTCTTTTTGTTACCATGGATATGTGCGTCGGTTTTCTTTGATTACCGCTTGAATCTTACATATTATTTATAGAATTATCCTTCTCATCTCACCATCCCATCTTTCTCTCTTTATCCTAGTAACGTCCAAACGGAAGATTTCAATTCGAATATAAACCGAACGGATTATCAGTGAAATGTCATAATGAATATTCAAAGAGCGGACGGGCGCCGGCCGGCCGAACCGCAATCAGACTTAACGATAATATCCTCAAACATAATTTACATACATATATTATTAACAAGTTACCTATATTTATTGGCGTCTAGCAGTAAATCGCCAAACACCGTCTTATTTTAGTGTGTTGCCATGAAGTTTTTGTCACCCCCTCCTTTACCCTATACTACTACTACTCTACTACCCTCTTCCTGATATGATACTAGATAACTCTTAACTTCTTTAACAGCACTGTGTTCGAAAGTAAATTTTACTGTGGTTCTGGGACTCACAGCTGTATTGTTCACCACAAATCTAGTATGTCATAGCTAACTGAAAGCGTGGACGGATTCGATCACAAGCTGCCACACTCACTCTCTATTTCTAGTCTTGGACCACGTTATCCATCTCGTCTTCTGGATTCTTGTAGATCTCTCAAACTGCCATTCAGTTAGTGCTCTAGTTCCTTTGATCATTACTTTCTCCAGTCTGACGTCTGAGGTTAATACCTTCTTTTATGTATGGAAATCCATCATGGACGTTGTCCAGACCCGTACCGACTTAAAACCACACGGTCCGCCTCTAATCTTTACCGGGTTCCGGGATCACAGCTTCATTCACCGCAGCCCGGCAGATTATGATCCATCTATTGATCCCATAATTTGAGCAGGTCGGCCACTGTTGGTCGGCTGGCTAGAGTCCATCGGCCGCAGGCCGTAGCCTCACGGTGGCCGGAGATCATTAAGCACCCTCCAGTGCCTGGCACGTCTTCTGCGGCAGGGATGAGAGGAGTTCCCTTCTCTATCCCTTTCCGCTATCTCCTTTGCGAGCATCACCTCCTCGCGAAAGGTAGCAACTGCTCTCGCTACCAACCATTATGTCTGATCTGTATCTCTAACTGACATTCAGTTGGTATTCTAGTTCCTTTGATTATTACTTTTTCCAGTCTGCGATAGTTTCTATCTCCTTTGAAAGATTCATGAAATGTGTCGTAATAGAGTTTTTAAAACATGTTAACTAATTTATGAATCGTGTGTTTGCCCTCACATTATAAATTCAATATAATAATCAACAGAAGACAGCAATGGAATCATAATTTATCCTTACTTAGGGAAAATCTTTATTGGAACAATTTATAAACCGCAAAAAATATTCTACGCACAATTTTGACATTTTATTCAATTTAACACAGAGAAAAGGGTTACATAACTAAATTATGGTTTCGTAAACGTGATTGTGCTAGTTTGAATTTTGTTTTGAAATTGAGCAAAGTAATATTCAATCCCCTTGTTTACCTTTTACATTGTGTGTACGACCATTGTTGGACACCCTATACACCGCTCTAATGAAGCATCTTGTAAATTATTGAAATGGTTTTATATTGTCGTAATATGTCTTCTTTTATAAGAAAACTTTTAAGGAAACCCTTTTTGGGTCATGGATAACAATGTTGTTTACAAACGCTTCGAGGTAAACAATCTTGTTTAAAGTGTTGATTCTACGGAAACTTAGACAAAGTTAACTGTTGATCTAGATCTAGAATAACGATATTTGTATTACCTTTATATATGTGTAAGTCAAAACAATGTTGCGCTAACTTTCTACACTGCTTGCGTGTACGCTTTATTTATTACTAGTTTCTGGTCGCGACTTCGTCTGTGTAGACTTTGGAATTGGGTTCAACCGGGATAAAAAGTATCCTATGTGTTAATCCAGGTTATAAACTATCTGTGTGCCAAATTTCATCAAAATCCGTACAGTATTTATTGCGTGAAAGAGTAAATTTCGCGTTTATAATATTTGTAGGATTACTAGCTGGTGTCCGCAACTTCGTCTACGTGACTGATGGTAGCCTATGTCCTTCCCTAAAATACAATCTATCTCCTTGCCAAATTTCATTACGATCCGTTCAGTCGTTTAGTCGTGAAAATATAACAAACAGAGTTACTTTCGCATTTATAATATACTCGTAAGTATGGATGTAGGAATGTAGGATGTAGAATTTACGAGCGACGATAGAATAGCAATCAATATAGTGACGAATAGCAGGTAAAAGTTCAAGCGAAATAGAAAATGCAAGCGATGACAAAATAGTACACCATGGTGATAAATTGACCTGTCGCAGAACTACGAAATGAAAAATACTGTATTGAACTAGAAACAGGTTCGGTATATTACATACGAAATACTGATAGATGTACTCGTATATTTAGTAACGTGAGATATAATAAATATAAAATAGCATATTATTTATTATTATGCTTATTATACATATAACATTATTCTTCACAAGGTTCTTAATTAATGTTAGGTATACTCTCGTACATTCACATTTCACAGATGCCTTTATTACATTTATTTTTCTAACAGAAAAACCCAGTAACACTACCCCAACATCGAAAGAAGGTCCTTACTATTAAACTGACAAGTCGTTCAGGCATGTATACCACAAGCAAATGAGGGCACTGAGACTAGGAAAAACCATTCATGACGAATAAGAATTCCCGAATGACCGTAAATTTGTTCAGAACACACATCTTCGTATTATTTACTTTATAAAGTAGAACGTGAACGTGAATTAACTATTTGCTACCGGTGGTCAAAGTCGTTCATGATTATTTATAAATCTTATGGTTTATTGGCGTATTAATTGTATTAATCCTTAAAGTGTTCAGTGTTTCGGTGCCGCTCCGTAGTGATGTAAAACGAATTAAGGAAGGAATAACGCGGTTAAGAATAATTTTATGTAAGTCAATTAAATATTACTGGATAAAAATTCCCGAATGTGTACGTAATTTTCTTCAAAACACACAATTTCGTATTATTTACTTTATAGTAGTCCGTAAACGTGAATTAACTGCTTGCCACCGGTGCTCAAAGTCGTTCATGATTAGGTATTTATAAATCTTATGATTTATTGGCGTATTAATTTTATTAATCTTTAAAGTGTTAATGTTTCGGTGCCGCTCCGTAGTGATGCAAAACGAATTAAGGAACGAATAACGCACTGAGAATAATCTTAATTAAATCAAACAAATATTATTGGACGAGTATTGATCTGATAAATCAAACTCTGAAATAATTCTGCTTATATTCTGAGCGAGAGGTCCTGAGTTCGATTCCACTAGCCCGGAATTTGAAAGTGCCCGGAACATGGCAATAGGCTCATATTACATGGGAATTATCAACGGCAATGGTCAAACGTGGATATGCAGCTGTAACAGCTCTGCCTAATCATTCGGGGAATACAGTCATGATCGGCGTGATGATTATGTATGAAATTAGTATGGTAGTACAATTTGATGTTGATTCCCAACACTAACCACCTACTTGGGTTATGAAAGGTTTTTTTTTTACTTTATATATTACCGCCACAAGCCAATGACAATTGAAGGCAACAAAACACATTAAAAGTATATGAATGTTCATTACTTATTTAAAAGGTAGTATAAACCTGTACGTTCAGATGGACATTCTCGAAACCGGAGCCAATATTTATGTTAAATCTAATAACTAGAAAAGACATGACCATGACTTCAGACGTAATGAACTTTGGCAGACGATAAATGAAGAATTATACGCAGGCGTCGTTCAAACTTGACTGACGTTGAGAGATTTACAATTTAGTGGGCACGGTACAGTCAGAGACTTCATACTCCTAACACCAAAATTAAATAAGTTATTATAGAAAGTGTGGTTGGTTCCCATATGAAGTACGTAATAGCACAGTAATTACAAAAACGAAATTAGTAACTCATATAGATACTTAATGGAAATGCTGTTTATTTATTATTATTAATAAGCTCTTGTCGGCCATGTTTGTCGACGAATCGGCAACTGTTAGAGTAAACGGATACTAGAGCCAAGATCTGCGAAAAGTAACTGATACAGAACAGACCAGAGGAGCCGAATATCGGGTTCAGTAGACTGCTATGGTTGCGATCCTGGCGCTACGTTGAGGATGTCGAAGCTCTTGTAGAAAAAAACTATATATTGGTTTATTCTATATAGTGTCATAATTACGAAATGTAAATTTAGTTATGTTGTTGTTATTTGTGTCGCCGACTGTACACCCGAAATACCTACTCTATCGTTTACAAACGCCTTGCCGTAATTGTTAATTATATTTTAAGCAAGTACCGAAGAATGGTTAAATGTTTAATTAGCAGCATTTTATACTCTACAATCTACCATATTTTTGCGGAAAAGTGATTATTTTAAGTGGTCTTTTGATATTTTATTAAATTTTAAGAGGTGTTGTGTGTTGTAAAGATGAAAATATATTATTGTTTTGTGTGTTATTTTGCTAAGAAACTCGACTTCACTCGAATATTTAATAGAGGATGCAAAATAAATCAATCACGAGATACATTATTTTCGTGATTGCAAGAATAGCAAGTCACGTCTGTTTTCAGTTTGATTTTAAACGCAGCGTTTGAGAAACTATAAGAATTCCCATTGAAGAAATATATAGCGGGAACACAATAGGAAGATGGAAAGTGAAAATATATATTAGAAGCGTATGAAAAGACGCTGTCTGCGTCGTAGAGATTCATATTTCTTATTGTTAAAAAGCACAAAGAGTAATTTGTGCAAATTTCCCTCGTAACGTCCGTATTATAAAGCGTCGTAATACATGCATATCTATTTTTACATTCTATATAAAGCGTTACAAAATTGAGAATGCAGATTCAATTAATTTTTAACGTTGATGCAAAATTTTACTTTAGATTTCTGTAGGAATAAAAATAGTGCTATAATTTATTTGGTTAAAGAGGATTTTGCTCGATTCCATTTTGTATAATCTTAAGGTACACGCGACTGAAACTCGGGCTCTTTGAACATATATTTGTATAATCTTCGGCATCATATATTCTGTTTGCGTTTAAAAATTGCCACCAAATTCTAAAGTAAGAGACACACAATCTACTTAAACTGGTTTCAAAATTCACCAGCACAGCAGGAATACCTAATACCACATAAAAAAAAAACATCTAGAATTCCTTGACGTAACTATGTATCAGGTTTAAATGTTATTATCAAGGAATATTTATGTTTGTATTGAGTTTAGCAGCTTTAAAAAACTCGAAAAATGTAACGTCTAGCTATTAATTAAGTAAAGTTTCAATAGATACTTATCTACGAATTATGTTTCCTAATGATAATGATAAAAAAATGATTTACAGTCTGATAAAAGAAAACAATGTTAACAAGATTAATTTTTGTCTCAAAAACTATATCAAATAAACTTTGTTTGTTACAGAACCAAGAAAAGTGTACGATATGAGAAAACCATTGTGTAATTCGCGAAAACTGACAACGAGGAAATTGATCTGTGATTGTAGGAGTAGGAATATCGCATGTTACCTTAAGTGATGAACAAAGAAGCTGTTAGTCACAATGCTTGCGGACAATGACACCCACACATTCGCTGGAGCATCGAATACTACATACAATTTCTTCTTTGAAGATCCAAGATTCATATCGATACTTAAAGGGTCGAATCACTCGAGCAGTATTGGCGATGTTGTCAAAGTACTAGAAGACTGGAGGAGTAGATACAATATCTCGGTTGTAAAGGAATGCGAGAAGTCAGAATATTGTTCCGGAGAGTTTCGAGACTTGATTCTTGCTTACAATAGTATA
This sequence comes from Xylocampa areola, assembly GCA_935421205.1. Classification (NCBI taxonomy): domain Eukaryota; kingdom Metazoa; phylum Arthropoda; class Insecta; order Lepidoptera; family Noctuidae; genus Xylocampa; species Xylocampa areola. The sequence continues at coordinate 10,645,079 of OW285218.1, read as the reverse complement.
CATGGATACGTTAGTTTACTGGTAAGTGGTATTTATTTGTGTTAATAATTATTCTTTGATGACAGAAAATTACAAGTTTAACCATTTCATTTGTTAAAGATAAATCTTTGAAAAGCATGTTTATGCTTTTCAAAGATTTACAGGTTAGCGAACTCTAAAGTTATTATATTTCCATTTAATATTTCATTTGTTGTTAGCACCGGATACTTTTTCTCTAATTTTGTCCTAAAACATAATACTTTGTTAACCAAAATATAAATAAATGAATAATGTACTTATATTTTGCGTCCTTGCTTTGTAAAAATTAAATTTATATTCAATTTTGAGAGGCGACTTTCTCTTTCCTACTTGCTTCCATAGTTCATAAAGGATACAAATTTCACAAGTAATGAATATTGTCACTTTGATCTAAGTACTTAATGAATAGTTTATTAGCGTTAGAACATACAATTCATCACAATCTAGTTCATTTATAATGGTGTTAAAATATGGAGATGTTTAATTTTGCTATAATATCTCGTAAAAAAATAATTATTTTAATTGTAAATTATCGTGTTAGCAGGTACTCGTATAAATTAAGGTATACTCGTAAACATCGCTGCGCATACCTTCTAAAGACAAAATAAGTAAAGTTTATAAATGTTTGTGGAAAGAAAATTAAGGTCGTGAGCAGGGTTTGAAACTGCAACTCCCGGATAAATACTCCAGGCGCTCTGTCAACTATGGTATCCTGACTTCTGCTCGCTATACCTACAGAAATATACATTTATACATTTCGGTCGAGTGGGTATTAACATTTCTATGGACCAGCTGATTTTTTTCCGCTTTGAAGTTGGTTCCATTGTAAGTAAAGTTGTTCGTACTCAAGAGTACATTAACCCCTAAAGTACGACTACGGATTTCTGGTACACGTTGTATATTCTGTCCCTATACACCGACCTCTACCGACCGTATATTTCTTTCCACAAATAAATATGAATTTAGAGATCGCTACGGTTGCGTTAATGCGTTTTGAAGGTTTATTTGTAAAAATATTTAAATCATAATTTTACATTATTACCCCTACAGGTTTGTCTGTTCGGAAGTTTAGCGAATGCGCTGAACGTAGCTGTGTTAACCCGCCGAGATCTTGCAGTAACCCCAATCAACCGGTTGCTGAAGTGGCTAGCGGTGGCTGATGTCTTCGTCATGATGGAGTATGTTCCCTTCGCGATCTACAGGTATCTGGTGAGTCTTGTCTAGAATAGATAAAATATTAATATTTAGAATAGTGTTGAGAAGTGTGTGACTGAATATTGTGAGGAGCTCGAGACTAAGTTTAAGCTGCACAGATCGATCGGTCGAGGTAAAACTGCGATTGACGTGGTCAGTCTGCGGATGGTTGACCATCATTTCATGCCGAGATCCCTCCGTGCCTCAGAGAGCACGTTAAGCCTCGGTCCCGGTTGTCAGATAAAGATCTATAAGAGCCGCTACGGTAATCAAACCCTAAAACTCTGACAACTAGCTTACCATTATCGTGTTACCCAGTAACTGGGTTATGGAAGTCAGATAAGCAGGCGTTCCATGTAAAATAGCTAGCATTAAGCTGCATTGAGTTACACTGGAGGCCGAGCCCAATGTAGTTGGAAAAGGCTAGGCAGATATAGATATTTTGAAGTCAATATTTTAGTCAAATTTAACACTGTATTGGGACTGAATAGATAGCAATGACGTCACCAAAAGACATATTAACATGTGGACAAAGAATTCGCGGTGGTGAGCAGAGGTCCAGATGGCTTAGTGGTCAGAGCGCCTGGAGTATTTATCCGGGTGGCGCAGGTTCGAATCGTGCTCGCGACCGTATTCTTTTTCCACAAAAATGTGTAAGTTTAAGGTTCGCTAAGTATGCGTTAATGCTTTTCAAAGATTATCTGCGTTCATTGAACACTTTATTATCTAGTATGTAGGTTAACTTTAGGTTAACTATGAAAGGACACATTAAAATGCCCAAGCAGGTTCAGTTATTTCTAAATGTACCAAAGTTTACATAGAATACAAAAACGACAAACAGAAAGTTGTATTTTTTTTACTATTTATATTCATTTAATTTCATCAGACCGAATTCTCATATTTAGCTGTTTTTTATCTTTTCTAGTTTTATGTGGTTTTTTTAAGGTTAAAGTTTATTTTTAGTGATGTAAATCCAGTATAGGGACTGAATTGGTAGCGATGTATGACCATAAGACGTATTAAAATGTGGAAAAAAGATTCGGGGTAGCAAGCAGAGGACGCGATGGCTTATTTGACAGAGCGCTTGGAGTTTTTATCCGGGAGGTGCACATTCAAATCCTGCTCACAAACGTATTTTTATTTCCACACAAATTTATTAAGAGTACCTATGCATATAGTTTTACTTAAGAGTCAGAATGAGATAATGCGTTTGAAGAAATTAAGTACCTATCTGTTTTTGTTAAGGTAATCACATCTGTACGACATTGAAGTTAGTCGTGTCGGTTCAGTCACTTGTATCAGAACTGAATAGATGTCGTATTAAAATGTGGAGAACAAATTAATGTTTCGGTAAACTATAGAAACAAAAGTAAAAAAAACTTCAGCTCCTGTTATTTCTAAAATTGTTATCATAGAATTATAAAAAAGGACTACCTTTCTTATATTATTTATTATTCAGATAGATTTGATTTTATTATAACGAATTCTCGTTTAGCAGTGTTTTTTCTATGATTTTTAAATATAATAGTTTTTCGTTAGTAAGTTCTCTTTGCGAGATGTAGAAATCTAGTAAGTACATCAACCGTCTATAATCTAAGTTCTATGAAAAGCATGTTTGAAAAATGATTATCAAATCTTCAAACTTTATAAAGTAACACAAGCAAAGCATCACCACAGCTGCATCCCCGAAGGGTTAGGTACCGGTGACTCAGGTGTAAAACAGTTTAACTAATACTGTTTTACACCGTAAGTAAGTAATAGGTGGTAAGCCTATTGCCGTCAATCGGACACAATTCAAAGCTGGGATGCTACTGAGAATTTCCTAACAGAAAAAAACTTTTTTGCACTTAACCCCGGACTTCACGCTCAGTAGCGGTGCTTGCGACTAATAGACCAACGAGACAAATCTTTTAAAGTGTAGCAATAATATCATTATTCAAGTATGATTCTTTGTCCTCCAATTGTTATTTTTCAACATACTTCCTCTTCTAAAATGGATCTTAACGCACCGCTTTTAGGTTTATAATGTAGTTTTTTGAGTTAAGTAGTACGAGCCGGTGCGCGTACAGAGGGTGCGCGCTTGTGTGCTCACACATCCGAGGCTAACACTAACTCCACCATTGCAGCCATGACCCGCGATAATGATATCCGTGCCATTTTTAGTTTATGATGTTTTTTTCTAACAATTGTGTTAAAAAAAGTCTTATGAAACTCTCATAAATACTCTCGGTTGCATTACAATCCTCGCCTGCGGCTCGGGCTGCTATCCAGCCTCGAGTTTAATGACCAACTTAGATAACTTGTGTCATAATATACTCTGCCTCGTGGGTCTAGTGGTCCCAAGCGCGACTGCTGAGCAGGAGGTCTTGGGTTCGATTCCCGGGTCGGGCAAAGTGTTGTTGAGTTTTTCTGTTAGGAAATTCTCAGTAGTAGCCCGGACTTTAGAGCTGTGCCCGGTTGATGGTAATAGGCTCACCACCTATTAAATGGGACTTAATAACAGCATTCGTGAAATGTGGGTGTACAATTGTGTACATCTCTGCCTACCCCTTCGGGGAATACAGGCGTGATGCTATGTTATGTTATAATATACTCTCGATTTATTATTGGTTTCTGTTAATTATTATTGCCAGTATTACTTCCAATTCTAACAGTTCTCTATCCACAGCTGTTCCCGGGGCAGGAAGAGCGTCCGTACTCCTGGGCAGTCTACATGCTGTTCCACATGCACTTCACTCAGATCCTACACACGGCGTCCATACTACTGACATTATCACTCGCGGTCTGGCGATATATTGCTATCAAGTAAGTGTTTTGTGGCGGCTCACCTGTGTCTTACAATATTAGAGTTTATGTCTAGGTAATTAATTTTATTAGCATGATGTAACCAAAAATTTTTTGAATTTGTTCTTCTTGCTGTTTTTGTAACTATTAGTAAGAGATATCAATATTCTAATGTTGTCTTTACTTGGACTATGGTAGGATCGACACCAAGTGTCTCACTTTATATATTGATATCTCTTACTAAATATTCGTAAAATTATTTGTGCCAAATTCGTTTTAATATCATCGGGTGTTGTATTGATTTGTTTGCTTCACAGGAAATAATAATAGTATGAAATATTCTATGAGTTGATTTTGCGTTGGCATATAATTCTATAATATCGCTCTGTGGAACCGAAAATATTGAACATTGCAATTCGATAAATAAAATTATTGTAATTTACTCCTTAAATTCTGAGCGAAGCTGAAATCAATCCTTATTTTATATAAAACTTATAAATCTTTAAGTTGACATTTATTAAGGTCGCAAGTGTGAGCGCAATGACAGTAGCAATTAAGTAATCTTGACTGCGTTCATTGCTTTGCGGCTTCAATCTACTTCATGCTTCTGATTTTAAATTAGTCTATGTTACTTACATTCATAGAATATTACTAGAGAATAGATATAGTATATATCTATATATTAAGTTGAAACCATTGTTTATTATTCGAATTTAATCTAGGTATTATGTGATTGTGGGGACTGTCTAAATCTGATATTCCAGTCTAGTAATTTGATAAAGACTGTTGTAGGTACCCAAAAACAGTAGGTTTTCAACAATAACAATTCCAATGTACCAAAAGCGTGGGTTACATGAAAAAGTTTGTTTTTAATCAAAATACAAATGGTATTGTATGCTTATTTACTGAAAAAGTATTATAATTCTAAAAACAGTATTGAGTAAGGTAAACACTGAACTATAACAAAATATTTAATAGAATGCATTTGTAACTATAATATTTAAATCCATTTTGAATAATTTTATTTTTGTGTATGTAGTGATAATAATAAAATATTTTAATTGAGATTGCCTCCTTGGCCTAATGGTCCGTCAAGGACGTCTGCTGAGCGTGAGGTCCTGAGTTCGATTCCAAGTTCGGACAAAGTGTTATTGGGGTTTTCTTTTAACAGAAAAACAGCCCAGTGTTTGGAATTGTGTCTGATACCTATATGACAATAGACTCATCAGTCATTACATGGGACTTATTTACATAATTGGTGAAATATGGGTGTGCAACTGTGTACACCTCTGCCTCCCTCTACGGGCCTGACGCTATTTGTATTAAATTAAATAGCTTAGGAAACTATATAATACAACACAAATCATTGATAAAGCTTAAAATGACAAATCAATTATTTACATTCTGATCTTTACTAGAAACTAACGACTAATTAGAAAGAAGAATTCCGAATGATAAGAACCATCACAATTTTAAGCCGTGCTATATCTTCGTAAATGTGAGGTCAAACCCACCTTAAAGTTTTCTAATGGGTGCAGTCTAATTGCCCACAGCCACGAACACGTATTTCCTAAGAATAGCTCATAAAATAACACAAGTGAAGAATAGAAAGAAGAATGAAACAATATTAATTAAATTGTTGGACGAAGTTGCAATTCTTGCTAGGCAAACCAACAACTTCTTAACATCGTATGGTTAAGACCAACCTATCCTAACATATATTTATCAGATATATATAGGTTAATCTGATATATTATATAGGTTAGGATCTCTTATCTCTTGTCTTAGATGTGCTGGTTTTCTCACGATGTTTTCCTTCACCGTTTTAGGAAGGTGTGTTTTTTAATACATGACCACCTAAAGTCAGTGGTGCGTGCCTTATGTTCGATATCATACCGCTAGGCTACCTCTGCTTATACGCGGTTTCACCATCTTTTTTACTTTTTGCTCGGGTCCTAATGAACGTAGCGTGATGTTAAACAGCCCATAACCGTCCTCCTTGGTCCTGAACTGCCTTGTTGGTCTAGTGGTCCCAAGCGCGACTGCTAAGGTCTCACCACCTATTACATGGGACTTAATAACACCATTGGTGAAATGTGGGTGTGCTACTGTGTATACCTTAGCCTACCCCTTCGGGGAATACAAGCGTGATGCTATGTTATAACCTAAGTCAATATTTAGGCTACAAAATGCAAAAAAATCGGCTTGGCTTACGGATGACGCAGACCACGGTGGCTTTTTGAAGTATCTGTGTCGCTTAAGCCGGGAGCGGATATCGAAGTGCCACCACTGCAATGACTGCCTCGAGGACACGGCTCAGCACACACTGGAGCTGTACCCAGCTTGAGCCGAGCAGCGCATTAACCATGGTTAAGTCAAGTTGACTTAATAACGGTTACTTATACGTGGTTATAATACTATTCCAACCTCGACTCGAGTTTCGAATAGGGTTTTTTTTATTCGATTTTATACGTTGGTACATTACCGAAAAAAAATATAACACTTGTAAAAATATGATTATTGAGTATTAAAATTATCAAACAATCCTACAATCAGTTTTGGGCGTGTGAAACGCCGCCATCTTGGCGCGCTTTCTCTGACGTCAGAGTACACATCATAAAATATATCTTGTATATTATGGAGTGTTTAATTAACGATTTGTAAATTTTATTGAAGGGATTTTCTTTAAAGAGTGACGTTATAACTCAAAAACAAAAACACCCAGTAATAACATACTCGAGATATTGTCATCGCGGACAGTGACGTACATTTGACTCCAACCAATAGCGTGCGTTTTGACATTTTAAATTTCCCTCGCATGATTCTCACTTTTCAACTATAATATTTCATAGTTAAGACACGATTAGTTAAAAAAATAATTGAATAGGTGTCATTCTACAGCACTAAAGATTACGAATAAAAACATTTGACCTAAATTTGAATCACATGCATGGGAATATTCCCTATGTCCGACGATTGAATCGGAACTAAGACTAGCAACTACTAAACAACAGTCAGTCTTGTCAACGAGACCTGGTGTAATATAATTAAGTACGTATTTTTGTTTGCAGGTATCCTACGTACAGTCCAACATTATGCACAGACCTAAGATGTACGATCGCCATATTGCTCAGCTTTGTGATCCCGCCCATACTCTGCATACCTTCGTATTTTGTAAGTATGTTTATCAGCATTATCATTAATACTGGCGAGATAGATTGTAACTTTTTAGAGCACATTAATCCGTTGGTCCCCCTCGTAATGCGGCTTGTCGCCATATTGTTGCAAGAACAGAAAAAATAATTTAAAAAAAAACGCCCTGCCATGCGTAATTTTTCTTATTTCACACCTTTTTGTGTACCAAAGCCACTATGTTACTATTTAATTTAATTTTACTAGCTTATGTTACCCGGAACAATGTAAGAATCCTAACGATACGTCATACATCTAAATCGGTTCAGGCATTTAGAAGGTATGGTGGAATAAAGAAGTTCACAAACGTATATACCTACATGCAAACATACATACATGAACCTTAAAAACATAACAATCTTTTTTTGGGCAGTCGTGTAATAATATTAAATTAAAAAGATTGTAGTTTTATATCTTTAAGTTATTTAGGGCTGCAGTTTTGATGGGCTCGATTACTCTTTTCTATATTTATTTGTTACGGCTAATAGCTTAATTAAACTGGATGAGCTGGCCGTTAAGTACAGCCGCACTCCTATTTTCGTACCAATTTTTTTCTAATGAAAACCATATGCCTGACCTAAAATTCATTTCTCAACTATTAATATATACTATGAGTATTATGTACTCGATGTGAACTTCTAGCAACTAAAACTCGTGTCTCGTTCGTTAACATTAGAAGTAGGTACCTTTAAATAAAAAAATAAGACGCGTACCAAAATATTATAAATTACTTCAAAAGCTTAATTAACTTTTTTTCACAAGTACGAAGCGCCTTTTTTGATGAAAAGGCAAAACGCACACATGGCAACATTAAATTATCTGTGTGCCGTCTCAGCGTCTGTGCGAATACCAATTTATTTTTACGTCCACAAAATAAATTATGTAGGTTTGCTTCCTGGATTACCATTCATTTTATATATACCTATATATATATATATATATATTATTTATTGATACACAAATAAGTCTGTCAAACCCATATCATTTATCTCAAGGTTTCTTCTTTCGAATAAATTATAGGAAGCTGTTTCTCAATTGGACTGCTTTTTTTTGTAAATATTTATATTGCATTATCAGCTCTTGTTTACAACAACCAAGGACCAATTCAAATATTTCTTTTTTAACTTCAGTCTTTAAATTTCTAATCATAAACTTATTTTTGTTTACGGTATAAACATGTTGTAGTTTGTATAAGAGTTTAGGAAAATAATAATCTAATGGGTGCCTAAAAGGCTTTGATATCAATGAAAATGTATGGAAAATAATTAATAATATATATATTATATCCAATCGATCAGGTTTTCCTATAATAGTTTAAGTACTTCATTCAGGAACGTTTATACTTGACCTAGACCTCAGCAGAGTACAGACTTTTTTGCGGGTGATAGTTTAAGCAATTGCTTAATATTAATTATTGTTCAACGGTTATTACTCACTTGCATTCTTCGGGATTACTAGACTAGTTTCGAACTCGAACGGAGCCCTTAGTCATGAGCTGAGCCCGCGGCTCTTTTGCGAGTCAAAACTGAGCCCGAAGAATGCAAGTGAGTAATAACCGTTGAACAATAATTAATATGAATGTGTCTCACGAAAGATATTATACAAAAAAGTTGCTTATTAGGCTTGAAGACGTAGACCAATGCGCAAATTTCCAGACTAGATATCCCATTTAAAAGTAGATCGGCCTACTATTGGGCGTTGGTTTAGTAAGCGGGGGCTTTCAGTTATAGATCGTTGTTAAAATCTGTCCAAGACAGGTCATTTGAATTACTTAGAATGTCTGAGAAATAGTTACCTACTTTGATCTACTAGAAATTCGGATTACTACCATCTTTTGCCAAACTTTGTAAAAGTTAATTTCAATTGCCATGCGGTAAAATTGGCTCAAATGACGTCATTATATTCCACAATGCTTTATCATCATAAAATTTTAATATGCCTTTAACTTTTCATGGCGCTTTTACACGTGCAAAAACCTTTGCGGGGAAATATCAAGTGATTAAAAACACGTTGTGTGTGTACAAAAGACCAATTCTGTATTGTTCCCAGAAAAGTAATTTTATCTCTAAAGTTATAAATTTTTGCGGAAAGAAAATATTACGGTTTAGATCAGGATTTGAACCTGCGCCTCCCGGATAAATACTTACACCAGGTGCTCAGCCAACAAAACGATCCCGATATCAAAGGTCGGGATGGCCTTGTTGGCAGAGCGCCTGGTGTTCATATCTGCTCACAACCGTTTTTTTTTTTGGTTTTATTTCTTAATTAATTTTGAGTCGGCGCCAAACAAAACAATCAACGAAGATCATTATAATATTAAAGAAAGAATTAAACGCAACATGAAATTGGCGCCAACTCAAAATTTTAATTACTCTTTTCAGTTTTCATTTCCGGTGGTATTTTTTTTTTAAAGATTTTTGGTAAATTGTTATAACATTTAGTTTAAGCTGTTGCGTCAGTCATTAGCAGACACAATAGATTTTTATTGTTACAACGTACAGATCTGTACGTTACTGAGCCGAAAGGTTAACATTTTTTTTTAATCTCAATAAGAAAATTAAATTATTATATGTTTAGATAAGTACAAAAAGCATTCCATACTTTAAAATTGGTATTATTGTTACTATAACTACCTTGTATTCTATACGTTTTTGTGAAGATAAATAAATTATAGGTATATGGATAGTCTATAAATAACTCGGTTTGCAGCTGATTAAATACACCCGAGTATGCTTGATACTCATACAATAAGAGTTACTGCATCATCAATATGTAATTGCAGCCCATTGTTGAATAGATGAAATAGACAAATAAATATGGTAGCAGATGTCCACTTACATCAGAATCAGTGCAAACAAATACCAGTTATTTTCCGTTATTTTATTTATATATTTTGTTGAAACACGGTGGACAGTGCGGTAGACGAGAGGTGTGCATTATAGAGGCACAAACACCCTACCCCTCCACGCTTCATCACCGCGACAGAACATCTACCCCCAGGATTTGAACTGCAGTGGCCAATCTGGAAATCTCTAAACCGACTGCGGACCTAGGTTGGCCGCTGTAAAACTAATTTGGCCAAATGGGGCATTCTGCACCCATCCCAAATGCAGTGCCAGTGTGGAGCACCATCACAGAACATGCGTCACGTCCTTAGTTGCCCGTTGTGCACAACCCAGGATCTAAATGAGGCCAACGATAGAGCTGTACAGGTTGCTCAATACTGGTGTGACAAAATTTAATACGAGTCAATCGACACGAAAATAATAAGAAGTTGAAACACGAATAAAAAAACGAATTCAAAACTCTTTACTGCACATTAGCAAATATCTTGTACGCTTCCAAAAACCTTGATCTGATGAAGAAGAACCGGCAAGAATACAGATATATACTCTTTTCAATAAAACTGACTTTAGCTTCAGTAAAAAATCTGTTCACGATGCCAATATATATCGGCCTAGCCTTTTCCCAATAACATTGGTGTCGGCTTACAGTTAAACCGGATGCAGCTTAATAGCAGTATTTTACGTGTAGCGACTGCCTATGTGATATTCACAACCCAGTTACAGGGCAACATGATATCTCGTGGTATGACTGTTTGTCAGAGTTTCAGGCCTTTGACTAACGGCTGTCAGAGATCTTGACTACCGGGACCGACGGTTTATCGGCCTCTCGGCATGAAATTATGGTCACCCATCCACAGACCAACCGCGGCAAGCGCAGCCTAACCTCGATCGATCGATCTGTGCGGCTGTTACATAGCAAGGAGCCCCTCACGATGATGTTCACAATGCTAATAAATATTAAAAATTCAATGCATTGATAGATGAAATCATTATAAATTCATGAACTTATTTCAGTGTATCCAACAGCTACGCTTTCACTTTAAATGCATTACGTATGCATTGAGTTTAGCTTATATTATATGAACACATTGTAATTGAATCATTCGGGATATTAAACATGAATAACAGATATATTAATTGCCTGTCTATCGATAGCCTATCTAGTGAGGTGTCGGCTTTTTTGGGACTGTCTTAAAATTTTACATTCAAAAAGCGCAAATTTTTAGCCTAGTTTGAAAAAATATATTTTGATTTAGATTTTTATCGGAAGTCTACGTGCAATCAATCGTGTCAATAGACTATCGATACTTCTGTATCGATTGTATTAGACATTATTAGTGATTGTACTTTCGTTAGTATTGTATAAAATCTATTAGCTAGTATTGATAGTTTTTGTCTATTCGCTAACGGCCTGTAATTAAATATCATGAGCCTTAATAATTATTGGGCACGTGTAAGTAGTATATGAATAGCGACGATTGAAAAAAATATTTGTTTGAGAGTTTCTCCCCTGTAATAAGTAAATATTAATCTTATCTGGCCAATTTTCGTTTTCTATCTATATCACAAGATAACAAGACAATCAAAAAAAAAAAAAAAAAATACAACCGAATTGATAACCTCCTCCTTTTTGGAAGTCGGTTAAAAAGGGGACAGAACTATAAATTTATGTATATTTATTTATTCAATTATTATTATTACACCCAAAACACTGAACCTTCTTCTTATGATGTGGTTAATGAACAACCTAGTGTCAGCGTTTAAACCGCCTGTAAGTCTCTGACATGGCTTTACACACCATCAAGAACATCTCTCAGGTGTGTTTTTTTCCTCACGATGTTGTCCTTCACCGTTACAATTAAGTGATAATTAGTTTATAATACGCACATAACTTTGAAAAGACTGGTGTACCTTGGATTCGAACTTGCGACTTTTGACTTGTCAGTCCAACGGTCATACCACTAGGCTATCACTGCGTTATAAAACTGAATAATACTACCGAAATATAGTGACTTATCGATTACTTATAGCTTCCAATACTAAATTAGTGACACTATTGATGGTATTAGGTACCTACTTATTTTCCATAGTATTGCCATGTCCGCTGTCCGCTGCCGATAGCATCGACGGGCCTATATATATATATAGATAGTGTTAACGTACAGAAGGTATATTGGCTATCTATCAATTTACATCGAAATAATGATCACAATTTCGACTGCCTCGTTGGTCTAATGGTTCCAAGCGTGACTGATGAGCGTGATGTCCTGGGCTCGATTCCTGAGTCGGGCATAGTGTTATTGAGTTTTTATGTAAGCAATTCTCAGTATTAGTCCGGAGCCGAATTGTGCCCAGTAGATGGCAATAGGCTCATCACCTATTACATGAGAATTAATAACAGCACTAGTGAAATGGGAGTGTACAACTACGTACACCTTTGCCTACCCCTTCGAGGAATACAGGCGTGATGCTGTTTTATGAAAGTTGCATTTTCTTCTGAGAGTATTCGTGGTTCAGAAGGCACGCTAAACCATCAGTCCCAGCTGTTGTTAATTGATAGTAGTCGGTAAAGTTAGATACTTGAACAACTTTGACTTGGTTGCCTTCTAACTCCACGTGAACAGGTGGTTGGTAAAAATTCTTCCTTCATAAAGTTCGACAGATGTTCTGTATTCTCGATACAAAAGAACTGACATTCTGTAAATTTGTAGCAAATAGTATATTGCCAGTCCTCTTGGAAAACTGATGGGTTGATTCTATACATAGCCGACAATGAACGTTATCGTATATTTATTTTTGTTTATTTGAATCTAGATTGACGTAAATGGTTCGTTTAGACTGGATGCCACTTTGTATTTGGGTATTTGGTGTATAAACCTGTCAATAAACGTATTGAAATAAACAAATTCTTATCTCACATTATTCTAAGTGCGAAAGCGATTCTGTAAAGGGGAGACTACACACCACGAGCATTCGTCAGCAAGCAAGAAAGCGAGCATTATTGTCATGTGGTAGTTAAATTTGTATTGTGAGCCAGTTTGTGAGCATTTAAAGAAATCGAGGGCATTTGTAATATCTTATTTAAGCTGTTGCGTCAGTCATTAGCAGACACAATAGATTTTTATTGTTACAACGTACAGATCTGTACGTTACTGAGCCGAAAGGTTAAAAAAAATTGCTACTCATTACGAATTTCTCGTATAAAGTGGGTGGGTTTACAGGCACTTAATCTCACATAGGTATACTCATACCCGGAATAATTATAACTCCACCTTTTTAAGGAAACCTCGCCAAAAAAAAAAACAATTGGGCTCTCGTTATTTGTAGGTATTTGTATGGAGTACCCACATACAAAGCATGCTAGCTCGAATTTTCTATAACATAGCCACTGCAGAAATGCTCGTGCTCATTACACGCAAATGATCTTGGTATGAAGTGTGGACACACCTTATCATTACCTTTACCCATGCCACGCACGTACGTTGTAAATCGATGTGCCTTCACAGCCTGACGGACGCAGTAGCTCGGAGCTTAATATTCAGTTCTAAGAGGTCTGATCCCCACGAACAAATATTTGTGCGACCCAGTCTGGCAGTTTTTGGGGAGATTTGTTGATGTTTATGGTTTTAGTCACGTGCATGTTTGACCGACTTGTTTTGAGACTAAAATGGAGCGTGTAGTTGTAACCTGTAAACGCGGTCACGAGACTTGTTCTGTTATAGATCTAAAACATTTCTTAATAATGGAAACACAACCGTAAACAAACATACAATGTAGGTACATATATATGATTTGACCCAGTAGACACACTTACGACGTAGAATAAAATACTTCGTGGTTTCTAAAAAAGGATTGCGGATCTCCTAAGGGATCCGAAAAAGGTTTCGTTTATTACTGCCCCCAGTTTCGATGTGACAATGGTTGTCTATTGTGTAATGTACCGTACTGAGCCCATGTCAATATCGGGGAACAATGAACAGTAAAAGCATGTCTAAACTAAATGTTAACACTTTTGGTACCCACTTTTGGGAATCAAATTGACTCAAAATATATTTGAGTTTCTTAGAATACAGTAATGAGAACTATAAGTCCGTGCTCTGAAACATGTGTTTTGAATACGTGTCTCTCAAACTATATACATTAATTTTCATCACAAACTACGCTTGATTGAAATGTTAATTCTAGCTCATAGATTTGCGGTATTCGTCTGTTTCTCCTATAGCGATTGATGGCGTGAAACAATGCCATTATAGGAACATCGAGGCTAACCTCACCTTAAATTAATTGATTACTCCTACGTGTTCCGGGTTTACTTGACATTATGTGGTACTTATTTATTTGGAGTTGTCTCTGTCTATAGTTTCAGAATTAGGACAAAACTTTTGTTCCCGTGCTTTGAGCTTTGAGTTTTCGTACAGCTAGTGAAACCGTCTTCTTCATATGTTAGTTCTACTTAGAAGTTAGTGTTCTATAAAAATAATTTCTAGCCGGTTAAAAGCTTCGTGGTTTTATTGCTCACGTACTTTTTAAGCATACTTTACGTATATATCTTTGATATTATCTAAAGAACTCGTGAAAGAAATATTAATACATTTCATGAAGTTGTAGTTTAGTATTCTACTTTATGCTGGAATTCTTTCTTCTAAGCATCTGGTCTTAAAATTTTGCATAACATAACATAACATAGCATCACGTCATTCCCGAAGGCGTAGGCACAGGTTCAATAGTTGTTGACCCACATTTCGCCAATGCTATTATTGAGTCCCTTGTAAAAGGTGGTGTGCCTATCTACCGGCACAATTCCAAACTCCGGGGTGCTACTGAGAATTTCCTAACAGAAAATCTCAATAACACTATGCCCGACCCGGGAATCGAACCGGAGATTTCAGGCTCAGCAGTCGTGCTTGGGACCACTAGACTAACGAGGCTGTTTATTGCATGTAGATGGAAAAATTCGCCTAAATTAATACTAATTAATAAAACTTTATACTACTAATATTTCACTTAATGTGAATAAGATTTTTATTACAATTCGTACACTCTCTATAGGTTTGAATTTTTCTGTTTGGTCATATTGAAAGGATAGATGAAAGTCGATTAACAAAAGGCATCTCAAGGCAGATGTAAGAGAATACGCCGGGAGGGAACGCCCTAGAAGGATATACACTGACTTTATTGGCGATGTCCTCCTAAAAGATCAGATGCGTAGTACTCAGAACCAGCGCTTGTGTAATAATTGTGTCTTGTATAGCGCGTATGACGTGAACAAAGCAAAAGGAGTATGTAAGGATCGAGCTGGTGGCGTTTTATAGTTTTAGCCTACCCCCATGGGGAAAAGGCGTGAGTTTATATATGTATGTATTGGTTAGATTTTTCATTTGAGAGCAACATTTTGAGCACACGAGAATAAACCTATTACGAGTATAAAGGTTGAAACACATTGCAGTTTCGTTAAAAAATAATTTTCTTTCATATTTTAAGTATAGCATTCACGATAAAACACTTACATTATTGCCATATTCTGTTTACGCTGTCCGACAGCTTTGTTGTCGAGAAGTGTACACTGACGTCGTTTTACCTATAAACAACAGATATACTTAGTACTGAGTCGTATGTTGCAGGTTTTTATCACAATAGTTCAGAGTGATTGGCAATTACGCGTCCAATTAGACAAAGAGAGATATTTTATTCAGTGGTCGAGAGATTGGCTGCTGCACCGTGTGTTGCGGATTTGATTCTTGCACGAAACGAATATTGATATGATTAGATCCTGGGTTCGGCTCTCGGGTCGGGCACTCTTGGGTTGATAGCAATAGGCTCACCACCTATTAAATGAAATTCATTAACTACATGGGTGAAAAAGTACTAAGGTATAGATTATAATTTTTCCGGATCGGGGTGTATGTGCATGTGTAGGTATGTAGATATAGGTATGTATGTGTATGGGTTTAAAGTTCAACGGTTTTTATCAAACAAACCGAAAAAAGACACTATGTTCTTCTAAATTGTTTGAAAGGCGTGCTTAATGTTTCTGCTACGAACTGTAATGTATAATGAACGACACTGTTGAACTTAAAGGCACCGAACAATTCTGCCTATTAAAGTGCATAGTGGACATTAAAGTAAAGCACATGCAATCACTGCAAAGTAATTGAAACTATAAACTAAAACCACGCCTAATCTAATCGCGTGTTCACACAACATCAAAAGACCTCAGCCAAAGTACTAATAATATCAATTTCTCTTTCAGGTATTCACAATACACAAAGACTTTGCCTTCGATAAGAGCGGCAACATGCTCACGAAGGTCTACTTCGTCGATTCAAACTACAATGGGAGCTTGTATCAGATTAATTTCTGGGTGCATGCAGTACTTATAAAATTATTGCCTTGTGTCATTCTCACTGTGATCAGTGCCTGGCTGATTAGGGCTTTATACAGAGCCAATAATAGGAAGAAAGCCCTCAAAGGGTATAGTGCCTGTCCTGCGAACACGGTTGTCAATGGCAACGGGAATGTGTTTACGAGGAAGTCGACGAAACGCTCCAAGGCTGAGCGAAGGACTGACAGGACTACCAAGATGTTGGTCGCTGTGTTGCTTCTGTTCCTGCTGACGGAGTTCCCACAAGGAATACTAGGTAAGCGTGAAGATTATATTTATTTGCAATTAACGATCCGTCCCTGACTTCGCACGAGTGCAATTTATTCAAAAACTAGCTGTGCTCGCGGCTTCGCCCACGTGGATTTTCTGTCTGAAATCTTATTATCACTGAAATAAATTATAGCCTATGTTACTCAGTGACAATGCAGCTTTGTAGTAGAGAAAGAATTTTTTTAATCGGTTGTAGTCTTTCATTTAAATCCTTACAAACAAACAAACCAAAAATCTAATCTTTCCTCTTTATGGTGTTAGTATAGATTATATCCAGACGTTTACATTTCTGGAGGATTTACCAGAAATTTTCTTTCATATCAAACTTGTCTTGACAAAAAAAGACACTCAAATCGGTCGAGCCGCTCACAAGCGATGGTATTTCTTACATGCGGCAATTGATTATTATTTATACAGACGATACCCTTAGGTAGCCTAAAACCTCTTCGGATTTACCTATGAGTACTACTGGCAAGCTGTCGGATCTGTGCACCATTGAAAATAAAATGGCCGAAAACAGCCTAATAGTGTTGCTAGTGTTACTAACATTATCATGATCCGTAGCCTGACCCCACCTCCTGCTGGATATAGGCCTCGCTCTCCTCGTAGCATTTGCTATCATAATGCTACTATAGGAAAAATATTTCTAATTTGTTTTTACCCAATTTCGGGCCTAGTATAAAGATCCCCCCGATAGTGTCTAGTTCAGGGTTCCAACTTTTAAGATTCAAAGACAATATAATTAAAATAAGAACAAAACTTTTATTTTAAATATTTTAAAAGTGAAACACTTTAATTCTTTACTTTAACCTTTAATATGAAGAATAAAATAGTTTCACTGTTTTATCAATAATTGTTATTCCAAAATAATATTTGTACGTAACTACCTATTATTTAACAGCCAAAAATCAATAATTTCGCGGAACCCTGGTGACTTTTCTACGGAACCCCTAGGTTCCGTGGAACCCACTTTAGGAATCGCTGATTTAGTTTATGAATATTTTTTATCGATACACCTACTATGCCGCCCATTGACACTAAGGTAGGAAGATACTATGGATTTCCACATTAATTATTTATTATCGTAATAATTAATGCTAGGTAAGTGTTAATCTTGGATCTTTAAAGTAGGTATGACTGTAAAGATAAAGTTTACGTTGACGGATTTATAATAGTTCACATAGATATTATTGTTATAGTTAAATCAAATCAAATTTCCAACATACATACTCGTAAATTATACCTTTTATGAGTAAATAAATCGTAATAACGTTCCGATTTGATTTATTTTCTGACAATATGTAAACAAAAAACAATTATTAGCTTCTTTCCTTTACAAAACATATTATATTGCATCTCGTTGGTTTCAAAAACATCTAATATTAAATGTTAACCTACTCTTATAGGACCACGTGAGTTTGTATATGTAATATTGCCTTTCTATTTATACGTTCGTATGTTTGCGCAAACTAATATGTTTACTTTGTTATCGAAGTTCATGTTTTCTTAATAATAAAAAAAAAGCTAGATTTGAGAAATTATTTGGTTCAGATCACATTTCTGGGCTTATAAAAATTAACCTTAAAAACAGTTAAAGATAAATCTTTGAAAAGCATTAACGCATGCTTAACGAACTCTTTTTATGAAAGAGTGTTGAAAAAAGTGTTGTATAGAAGAAGTCTTAGCTTATATTTCCAATAGATTTTATTCGAAGTTATGGAAATTACTTCTCTTTGATTTAGCTGTATTTACAAATGTAAAAAATAGCCCGATAAAAGTAATATCTTAGGTTTTCGCAGGCCACGTGTCCTGCGACCACGAACGCTGCAAAGTGATCGAAACTTCAGGAACAACAAACCAATAATACACGCGATTAATCCGGTTAAAAGTTGTTTTATTATAATGAATCTGATAAAAGTTTTATTGCGTATGCCGTTTTCAATGACTCGACGTCTTTGGACGGACTTGTCGACATATGAAAGAGTACAAAGACAAGCTTAATTCTACAACAAATCTCTTTCAGCAGACTTGTAATGAAGTCTGTCTAATGTATTTTATACGTGGTTTTATAGAGCTACTTCTACAATGAAACATACCCAATCTCACCAAAGAAAACAAAGATTTATACAAAATTAAAAAACTTTTAACTCATGGCAAACTATTAATTTCCGCAACCATTCCACTCCTAGGAACTGGTATTTATTATAAGGTAGTGAAAATGTTACTCTAATGGTGTACAATAAAGATTATTCTTTGTATCTATAAAAGACTAACTCATAATTATTTTTCTAACCAGGTCTTTTAAGCGGGGTGCTAGGGCGGTGCTTCTTCAAGCAGTGTTACGACCTTTTCGGAGAACTGATGGATGCACTGGCTCTGCTCAATGGAGCCATCAATTTCGTGCTCTATTGCTCCATGTCCCGCCAGTTCCGGACCACTTTCGGACAGATGATAAGGAACCGATGCGCGCCTGCGCAGCGGGCAAACTCACATACAGAACTACAGACTACTTACGTTTAAGTAAAGTGATGAAGTGTGGAATTATTAAGTGCTATTTAAAGTGTCCAGTCCTCAGTGAGCTACGAGCTAAAAGATTTGGAGGAAAAGTGAGAGATCTGATGTGCTGGTCGTATACCAGAGTTTGAAGACTTTATGTAAGTTTTAGGAATTGTAACTTGTCATGGGAAGCCTTTCGTGCAATTCCAGTGTTTTATTAATATAATAAGGATATGTGACTTTTTAAACAGTTGTCAGGTCGAAGTCTAAGTACCTATGTTAAGCATTGTTGTCACGTTTATAGAAAGTTTTGGGAGTACTTACGCAAAATCGATATAATTAATAATCTTTTTTATCACGTCGTCGCTAGATGCAGAAAAAAAAACGTGCTGTTAGAAAAAGGTTCGGAAAAACAAAGGTTCATGAAAAAATATTCACGTGTTCGAGTCCTACGCAGAGTGACAGATGGCGCCATCTGCTCTGCCCGTGAACCAACCGCAACTGAGATAAATGGAATCACAAATATTCAAGACAGTGATTGAAACTCTTTCCAGTGTCTCACTAATGTTCTTGTATATCAAGTGTTCCAACTGCCTCGTTGGTCTAGTGGTCCCAAGCGCGATTGCTGAGCAGGAGGTCTCGGGTTCGATTCCCGGGTCGGGAAAAGTGTTATTGAGTTTTTCTGTTAGAAAATTCTTAGTAGCAGCCCGGAGTTTGGAATTGTTCCCGGTTGATGGCAATAGGCTCACCACCTATTACATGGGACTTAGTAACAGCATTGGTGAAATGTGATTGTAAATGTGTTGGGTAAAGTTAGTATTTCTGGTTGAATTGGAACGATCCTATTGTGGCATTTTTTAACAAAGTTACCGATCGCAGTAGCGCAGTTTCGCGACCACTGTTCGCGGTCGTATAGGTAATTAATATTAATTTACTGATACTTTTTTATATAACTTATCATATAATCACGCCTATATCGCCAAAGGGTGAGGCTGGTATCTACATTTATTCTATTGCCATTAACCGGACACAATTCTGGACTCCGGGTCGTTATTAATAAAATAACCCTATAACACCCGTCACGCGAATCGACCCAACCTTTCGCTCATTAGTCGTGCTTGGGACCATTGTGGACGTGCCTGTAAAATTATTATTGTTTAAATTTTATTTTAAGTACGCTTGTTTCTGTTTTTAAAACGACAATCATGTCTTGCATTCACTTTCAGTCGGTTACGATATGATTTCAAACTTTGCCAAATTATAAAAGTATTTTTAGTCTGTGACCATCTGCTAGTATAACTTATGTAAATTAAGCTTCTTTGTAGACAGTCCGAACTGAATTATACAGTTTTTTATAGAACTCATAAATAAAGGGGCGTGCCTAGCTTAAGATTTACGATACGAGGGCGTGTTTCAGCTAACTTCGTAAAAATCAAATGTAAATGTTTACCTAAACCATAATTCAGGGTCACTTAGATTTATACCGTCCACTATAATTTGCATAGAATCCGTAGTGCCATATTATGTTGTACATTTTGCACGATTGCAATGGTATTCAACGCTCGTGGAAATGCTGGCCATGCAAAATGGCGGGGCTGCAGTAATTTCATATTTGAAGCCACTATAGCTACTGTGAAAAGGGGTTATTTGTTATGAAATAAGTGGGTAAATGCTTCAGTGTTTATTAAACTTTTGTTTATGTGAAAATATCAAAAAATGTGGGATCTCCTTTTCTTGTTTATTGCCTCATGCATAAGTCACTTTCCAGTTTAATCGGATGCAGCTTAATACCAGTATTTTAAATAGAGCGAGTGCCTATCTGACCTCCACAATCCTGTTAGTGCGTAACACGATATGTCATGGTAAGACTGGTGTTATTGTCAGACTTTCAGACTTCTGACTACCCGTAACGGCCATAGGTCTTCATTTGACAACCGGGACCGACGGTTTAACGTGGAACTCGAGGCACGGAGGGGTATCGATATGAAATCACGCTTAAGTCACATTATTGTTTAAAAAATTTGTTTTACGAAAACGTACTCCCCGCTATTTCTGTCCAGTTTTAACCAGTTTCGTTTATAAATAAATCTTTGACCATGATTTTAATGTTGTTTATTATAAAAGAATATAATATTTACGTTAAATAAAATCACTAAGATCGTATTCACATTAGAAGAAACTTCTTATCTATACAACATCTGGATAGTCCCGCTCATTATTAAACCCCCCATTTAATAAACTACTATTATAAGTACCTACTCTTTAAGCAAAAGTAGTTCTTTGTTCATTAAAATCTCGCCTTTGACGCATCTCTCGTTTGGCGAGATTGCACGTAGCGCACTAAAGCAAGAGTATATTATTTCCTCATAATGAGGATGTTACCTGTATAGCCCAGCAGGAATGAAGTACATAAAAACAGTTTAAAGCTAGGGAAAATACATTCTGATTTAAAATTCTAGATATCTGCTCTTTATTGTTCTTTTATGGCTCCGTTCAGGACCATTTGGCCACAAACGTTACTGGCAGCATACAAAATGTTCAAATGTTTAAAAAAAGAACTAATGTTATATATCCGATTCAGATTGGATTTTGTATGAATAAAGGTGTTTCATACGAAACTTTACAATTTCAATAACCTTAGAATCTTGTGATTAAATATGAAATAGTGAAACTATAAAAAGATTTCAAAGGAAATATTTTAGGTAACTGCTTAGACAGTTATTTACTGTTTGTAAATACAACATCTCCTGGCGATTCATCTTTAGCCAACATGTTACTTTTTTACAAATTATTACCAATGTAATGTCTATGTTTTAACCTTTTAATTATAATTCTAAAAATATACGTTCCTGGCATTGTTTTCTGAAAATAAAAGAGATTCTGTTTGTTATGGAAACGTAGTAAAACGAATAAAATAGACTGGAATAATATATAAAAATATTATGGAGTCTAACTAAGTACTTGCCTTCTATGGCAATAAAAAACAAACTTACTTACTATGATAGATGAAGAACATTCTATGTGATAGAAGGGGAAGGTCATTTTAATATTATTCCTTACATCACATCTGTAGGCTTACTCTTGAAAATAATTCCGCTCGATTTACATTGGAAATATGTCAGTTCGTACTTTATTAATGCCAAAATGTAAAATAAAATATTATAGATTCGGGATAATATGAAGACAACATGATTTAAAATTGCGGCAACTGTAATGTAGGTAAATTTATTTTAAAATTATGCGTTGTTTTAAGGCGGCTATTTATTATTGGAATTGGATTGGAATTGGTATAGTTTCAAGAGTAACCCCACTGGTTTACACAATTTATACAACGTGACATATTTTCATATCAC
This sequence comes from Xylocampa areola, assembly GCA_935421205.1. NCBI lineage: Eukaryota > Metazoa > Arthropoda > Insecta > Lepidoptera > Noctuidae > Xylocampa > Xylocampa areola. The sequence continues at coordinate 10,622,544 of OW285218.1, read as the reverse complement.
GACACATACTCAAAGGGTGTCAAGTGACGTGGCATTTGAATTAATAGCCCAAATTATCGACTTAACGTTTGACAAGATCGAAAAACGGCGGTAGGGACGTTGAAAGGAAGTATATTTTTGATAGCAGATAAAAATAGCATTAGCATAACATCACATCGAATAAAAAACGGATTTCAAATAACTTCTATATATACAGATAAATATTTGAAAAGCATTAATGCATGCTTAGCGAACTCTAAAGAAAAAGTTTTTTTTTTGTAGGAGTATTTAATTTTTTCTTGTAAAGGGACTGATGGCATTGACGTCACCAAAATTCGTATTGAAATTTAGAAGAAGAATAAGCGGTAGTGAGCAGAGGTCCGGATGGCTTAGCGGTCAGAGCGCCTGGAGTATTTATTTATCCGAGAGGCGCAGGTTCGAACTTCTACATATTTTTTACTACTTTAATTGCCTCTATGGCCTAGTGGCCGCAAGTGCGACTGCTCAGCGTGGTCTTTCCGAGTCCCGGGTCCTAACAGAAAAATCCAATAATTTTAATAATAATTTCGCCCGACCCGGGAATCGAACCCAGGACCACGCTCACGAGCTACGCTTGCGGCTGCTAGACCAATGAGGCAGTCAAAAGTGTAGCAATCACAAGAACGGACTAGTCCGTTCAAAACAACAACTGTACAAATTTGACAAAACTTATTTATTTTTTCTAAAATGAATCTTTAATTTAATTGAGTAACTTCTTAACATTCTGCTCTTTGACATATTAGCAATTTCTGTTTTATGAGCCATTTTACGAATCTTCATAGAAAACTGTAAGATATTGTCCATGAAGAAACTATTTTACGATTTGTGAAATGAATCATACCTATTAGGATCCTATTATGATTCAGCCAAAGTGGCCGTTTTAGACCCCTGGTGTCTGAAGTAGGTTTAAGCAATTCAAATCACCAGGTTCTCGACCCGCGGGACTAGTTTCATTTACCACAATTTATATGTAACTCTAGAATGTTACCTCTAGATGATTTCAAAATTCCCCTCACGTAGTTAGTCCTAGCTAGCCTCTAGTGTGACAACATCCTAAGGGTAATTTATTTCAATACAAGAACCGCCATCAGATTTTTTCTTTACGCGACAGTATTGTAGGGAAATAGGACGAAACCCACAATAGAATTAGCATAACATTGTTGCTACAATATTGTGCTTTTTGGAGCAATTGTTATGCAGATCATGGGATATACCAGTTTTACCATGATATATTAAGGAAATTTGGTTAAAATAGGCGCCGTTGGAACATATTTATGAAAATAAATGGGAACAAACTGAAGGAGTCATGCATATAACGTGTTTTTTTTTTACTCTTTTAGGTAAAAAATTAGACCGAAAGCAGTTTTTTGCGTGCGATAGTTTTGCAGCGATGTTTTAATAAAAGTAAGTAAAATACGCACACTGCCCATACATACATAAAACCGCAATAAAAAAAATTATAGAGCGCAAATATGCCTTAGGTAAAGGAATAAATAAGAAACGTAAACATAATCTATGACACACTGACTTAAAATGCGTGACACAACATAACATCATGCCTGTATATATCAAAGGGTTATGTAGAGATGTAGGTATTGTATTGTACTAAACCTACATTACACCAATTGCGTTATTTAGTGGTGAACGTATAGTAATTAATGAGGCATAATTCCAAACTTCGAACTGAAAAAAAAAGTAAACCAGTATGTCCAACCCTTCCTAAGTTGGGCACCCAGGACCTCACAACGACACACAAGACCCACATCTATGGGATAGATCTGCTTCGCAATATTGGATTATATTGGCCCACACCGGTAATCAATCCATCAACACGCGATAATATGAGCCCACCCATCCGTCACTCTTTACAGGAGTTATGACGTGTTAAATTGGCAAAACTGCCAATATAGCCACTTGGTAACAGAGCTACCGGATGTTGTTAGTTACCAAGTGGTTGGGCCAACCTTCTGGTATAATCCATTAGGCGATGCCCATTAAATTGTAGGCGGGTTCGGTTCAAGGAACTCATACTTACTTGATATTAATTATATCCAATCAGTTCATATTAAGACCTTGTGGAATTAAGGCTGTCTCACAGAGATGCAATGCGACATTGCGACATGAATTTGCAACACGACTTTCCGACACGATTTTGCGACCCGAACTTGCGACTTCTATTAAAGATTAGATTTGATTCGAACTTTGAAAAGCATTCACGCATGCTTAGCGTAATGCTTAAGGAAAAAGAACACGGTCGTGAGCAGGATTCGAGCCTGCGCCTCCCGGATAAATACTGCAGGCGCTCTGACCACTAAGATCGAAGAGAGAAGAAGAAGAGAGGTCGAGATGGTTTAGTGGTCAGAGCGCCTGGAGTATTTATCCGGGAGGCGCAGGTTCGAATCCTGCTCACGACCGTGTTCTTTTTCCATTTAATATAATAACTTGAGACTTTTATTCATAATACATCCTATATGAAATCGCACGTGATTGTGACTTGCACTGTTGTGTCTTTTTATTGAATTCATGACTTTACCGTGTTTCCTTGTCGTTGGCCAAGGCAAGCTTCACGTAGCTTGTCTTACTTATAAGTTTTTTATTTCTCAAAATTTTATAAGTTGCATTTCGAACGGAATAGTTCCTAAAGCCATGTCAGTTAAATAAAGTTTAAATAGTTATTATGATAGGATGTTAATGGAATTCCAAAATTTCTGGGTCAATTGACGAAATTGGGCCGTCCTAAATAATCACAGAGTTTTGGAAGCCCCACACTGAAACGAGGGGTTTCAGTGTGGGGGGTTTCGTGCCATTGTTATCAAAACAGAGTAGTAAAATTAGAATATTCTCGAACAAGTATGTTGTGATGATTTCCCTACTTTTGTGATTATAATCAAACAAAGCGATGAAATCTTTGGTAGAAAGTGACATCGTTCCGGATAAGATTATTGTCTGCGAGTCAGGTGTCATACACAGTAAATGCTAACAAATATTGGATTCTGTAGAATATGTGAGAGGTTTACTGTAAATGTTGCTACTGACAATGACAGTGATATACTTATTGTTCGGTAATTTATGATAATTATGGTCATAAGGCATTGACTTGATTTGTAATTTACTAGACGTGGCCGTGACTTCGCCCGCGTGAAATTTCAGGGTGAAATGTTATTACTTATTACCTATTACTGAAATCAAATAATTGCCTCGTTGGTCTAGTGGTGTCAAGCGCGACAGCTGAGCCCGAAAGTCCTTCGATTCCCAGGTCGGGCAAAGTGTTACTGGGTTTTTCTGTAAAAAAATTCTAAGTAGCAGCCCGGAGTTTGAGTTTGCGCCCGGTAGATGGTAATAGGCTTAATAACAGCATTAGTGTGTGGATGTACAATTGTGTGGGTACACCTCTGCCTACCCCTTCAGGTGGTACAGGCGTGATGCTATGTTCTGTTACAAAATATAGCTTATATTACTTCTGGATAAAGTAACTTTATAATGGTGAATGAATGATTAAAATCAGTTCAGTAGTTTCAGATTTTATCGATTACAAACAAACGAATCTTTCCTCTTTATAATATTATTATAGATTCAATCCACGAAGACGCGCCCCACACTTTGTCTAAATCGCTACAGATTGTCCAATCCACGAAGACTTACACGTACTCACCGCATGTGATGTTGGTGATCCTATAGGATCGTAAAGGATAAGACAAACACCTTGATTGAATCCCATTTTTTAAATACCAACAATAATTGTAACATAATGCGCATTATAAAGTAAATTGCATAGTAAGCACAAAATTGAATATTAGTATAAAGGAGTGTATACAATAGGTAAACTCTACTTAAGGAGCATACACACTAATAACTTACACTTCATTATAATTTCTGGTTGATGTTCGAGATTGCTTCTAGCGCGGTCGCGGTTTCACACTCAACCTAACAGACCGCCGCCGCGCCACCCGCCGTGTGTTCGTCGATTTAGCCACCTCTAGCAACTTGGACAAAGAGTGGGGGTCTCTACGGAAATTGATCAGAATGCAACATTCATTATTCGAATGATAACTTGATTTTTGGTGTCGGAAGATTATTTGAGAAATTGTATTCATAGTTCTAAGAATTAGTTCATTTGATTTTGTAATGCTATGATGGTATCAAAATTCAATCCAAAGAATTGACGTTATATATCTAAAAAATTGTTAATTATACCGGAATTCGTGTTACTTCTGAGATAATATTGTTTCTTTTGTTTGTAGCTAATGCAAATTCCTATACTATTAAGTGTACAGCTTGTACTATACGTATACATAAAACGTTTCTAACAAATCCACGCATTAAAAACCGCGAACAAATCATATGTTTAAACTGCGAATAAAATTTAGAAGAATCTGAGAATAAAAAAAAATAAAAACAAAACATTGCCCACGATTTACGTACCTAACTATAATTATGATAATTATTATATACAATGTAAATAGTAATTATAATGCCAAAGTGTTATAATCACGTTATAGTATGTACTGAAACGAATTAAATATATAATTATGTTAATTAAGCGGTTGCTACTCTTGTAAATAGTTAAGAAATAAATGTGAACTATTCCAACTGTATGTGTATATTCGTTGTTATTATAAGGACGATAACACATAAGACAGTAAGGCTATATTAAAGACAGTATTTTTATTTCCACATAATTCTCTTCTCCTTTCATAAGGCTAAGAGTCAAAGTCGTTCAAGAGTTGTTCAAGCCACCCGTAGGCTTCTGAGTTGGTTTAACGACTGTTATAACTTCTCATGCTCATGAATAAGGGCTCCGTTCGAGTTCTAAACTACTCGGGTAATCCCGAAGAATGCGCGTGAGTAATAACCGTTAACTATAATTAATATGAATGTGTCTCACGAAAGTTATTATCCTTCTCCAAAGTCCAATCTTAAAACAAAAATGTATCCAAATCCGTTCAGCCGTTTTTGAGTGATTGTGTAACAAACACCTGTGTAACAAACTTTCACATATATAGTATTAGTAGGACAGGATGGTTCTATAATACACAGGGATGATTGTTATTGTTATGTTTGTCAACAAGTTACGTCATGCAGCTTAATTCTATACAATGTGTTTGCACTATGATAAAGTACTTGAGTTTGTCTTCAACAAAGCCTTTGCTGTCTCGTCTGATATCCGCCTTATATAATCTTAAGGGGCACACATAAGCAACTTGCAATGTAACTGGTGGTGTAATGCAAGTTGCACGAGTGTAAGCCCAGCTTAATATTTTCTTGTTGTGTTGTTTATATTGTTAAATATAAATAAATTGCTTACGAGAAAAAATAAAACTGAACCTGATTATAAACGCCGTGCATGTTATTTAAAAGAAAACAAAATTGGTTACGGAAACTAATCTCAGTGGAGATAGGCCATCATGACCGAAATAAGGTCGGAAGGAGTATTTTTTTAATCGCAAGTCTGAGTGCTGAGTATGAAATCCTGAGTTCGATTCCCAGATCCGGCAGTGCCATTTGGGTTTTTCTGTTAGAAAATTCCGGAGTTTGGAATTGGAAGCGGTTGATGGCGACAGGCTCACCACCTAATACATGGGACTTAACAACATTAGTGAATTGTGACTGTACAACTACTGTTGTGTACACCTCTGCAGACCCCCTCGGGGAATACAGGCGTGATACTATGTATGTTGTTATGATAATTAATTTCTAATATGCACACGACTACGAAAAGTCAGTAGTGCGTGCCTTGGGTTCGAACCTAAGTTCTTAGGCTTGCCAGTCCAACGGTCATACCACTAGGCTGCCACTGCTATTTGGAAACAGGGAAATGTCACCTCAGCACTTTGTTTTCCTGTCGATATAATTAATTAATTATGTTGAAGGAGATTAATGGACTAAGTAATCAAGTGGGTAATCTATTTAATGGGTTTCTAGCGGCTCGTCGGCGGGTCTATGCGGTTATACATACTAACCTATATATGTATAGTCACGAGCACAAACACGTATACATTTGCACGGCAAAGTCAAAAGAAAGGTTTATGATATACAAAGAGATTTTTGTGTTTTTTTTTCTGAAACACAGAGAGCGACGGCTTTAAAAAAATATCGTCTATTGAAGCTTTCATTACTAGTCTAATCTTTTCCCAACAATACTGCATTTTCTAATTTGGACCTGATGCTATTAGTATTTGACACAAATTGAGTGCAATGTGAACTCCACAACCCAATTACCAGCAGATATAATAGCTTAACGACCGGTTATCAAACTAGCATAGGTACTGTTATAACGTGGAGCTGACGGCAACACGATCCCTGAGGCTATACTCTAGCTCTACATACATTAACAAAGGGTGCAACTTTATGTAAAATAATAAGCAGTACACCCTAGTGCAAGCCTAGGGCAAGTCGAAGGTCGTAGGTTCTAAACTTCAAATCTAAGGCACGCAACACTGAGCGTATTGTAATGGGTGAAGAAAATCTTCGAGAGGAAATCAGAAAAAAAACTTCGCGATGGTGCATAAAGCCAGGTCAGAGACACCTACAAGTTGAAAAAATGTTGGTAGCACCTACAACATAATCCTTATAAATCCCTAATATAGGCATATTTAGTTGAATCGGAAAAATTAAAATATCACAAAATCTATTATAGTTTATCTTTATAGTTTGGCGAGAAACTTACATATATACGAACACCACGACCCTTACCGTGGGGTCGTGGCCCGCCAGGCAATATCACCCACCTGGTTGGAGAACCCTCCCTTTTCCATAGAGGAACACCACACTTCGTTCCTCCATACAGTTGTGGCCAAACCTAAAGGAGTCAATTTGTTGCATTTAAGCTTTTCTATCCAATCCAGCCGGGTAAATGTCGTGTCACCAGTAATCCTGAATGAAATACCAAGTTCTGTTAATAACAATATAGTTCATGAAACGGCTGCAATAACTCACACGTGGGTAGACGTTGACGTTAATCCTAAATATAGAACTCATAAAACGACCGAACAATATTATAATATAACATATATTGTACTGTGTGAAATCAAGATTAATGTTACTAGAAGTTCTGACAAAAGGGAAGAAATGATTCATTAGTGCTGATGAAACGCCAAGGAATATTAATTATATTTAAAAAGGCATGATAAATAAACATTACTCAGTACGTGCTTTGGCTGGATTGGAAAGTCTGATAGCCTAGTAGTAAGACTGGTTTTCAGACTTTCCAGTCCAGCCAAGCCGAGATCTACTATTCACAGTTACACACATTTTATTATTGGCAGTCACTCCATGTAAAATATTACGCGGTATCTGGTTGGACTGCAAGGTGGGCACATCCGTCGATCAATAAACAATAGTAATAACATTTTATTTTAAAAAGAGTGTCTATGCAGTTTCTTGCCGGCTCTTCTCTATATGGTCAACTTTTTGGATACCTAGCTTTGACGTTTTAAGTGCCTGTAATCTGGTCTGCCTCATTGTTCTAGTAGTCCCAAGACTGCTTTGTTGGTTTAGTGGTCCCAAGCGCGACTGCTGAGCATGTGGTCTCGGGTTCGATTCCCGGGTCGTGCAAAGTGTTTTGAATTGTGCCCGGTAGATAGCAATAGGCTCATTACCGATTATATGGGGCTTAATAACACTGTTGGTGAAATGTGGGTGTAGGTATAACTGTGTACACCTCTGTCTACCCCTTCGTGATGCTATGCTATGTAATACGGTCTATATGAAAAATAAACTAACGTAGGTGGAATAAGGCTAGACAGACTATGAATCATGAATATTACAATTTTAAAGCTAAATGCCTACTTAATGCGTAAGACAGATATGCGAGGATTGAACATCGGTAACAAAAGATACGAAGAAACAAAATACGTCGGGCGCATCCATGGTAAGTTAAACCAACCTTGAGAACTAACTTATTTTGTGATCACAGTATAAACGATATATATGTTACCGGCCAAACCCGATTTCAGGATAAACTAGTTTTGCCTAGGCTAAACTAGTTCTTCCTATACGCGATAGGATTAACTAGTATGGCCTAGTTCAAACTAATTTGTCCTAAGCCCGATAGGATAGACCAGTTTAGGCTAGGCCAAACTAGTTGATCCTGATATAAATATGCACTCTAGGATTAACTAATATGGCTTAGGACAAATTAGTTTGATCTAAGCTATACTAGTTAATCCTATCGCGTATAGGAAGAACTAGTTTAGCCTAGACAAAACTAGTTTGTCCTGAAATCGGGTTTGGCCGGTAACATATACACGAAACGATACACAGCACAACAACAACATAGCCTGTATTCCCCGAAGTAGTAACTTGAAACTGAAATGTGTTACGTACGTAGCACCCACATTTCAGTTTCACAGTTCTTAAGTAGGGCGAGCCAGGTAAAACCAGTTCCAGGTAGAATTTCAAACTACATAACATAACATACTACGCGCTACTACTAAGAATTTCTTAACAGGAAAACGCTATACCACTTTGCCAGAACCGGGAATCGAATTCATGACCTCGCACCTGCGACCACTAGACGAACGAGGCTTTAAATTGAAATTTGAATTTCATGATAATAGCGTGTGTAGGTGATTTGTGGATAATTCGTCATGGACGCTGTTTTGGACTAAAAACCATACGGTTTTCCATAAACCTTTATAGGAGTGCACGATCACATTCACCAAAGCAACATAATAATTAGATATGTCTACATACCCCGTTGGACTGAAAAGTCAAAGAAAGCAAGTTCGAATCCAAGGCACGCACCACTGTCTTTTCGAAGTCATGTGCGTATTATAAATTGATTATCAGTTGCTTAAAACGGTGAAGGAAAACACCGTGAGGAAATCAGCACACCTGAGAGACGTTCCCGATGGTGTGTAAAGCCATATCGGAGAACTGCGGGTTGTTTAAACTCTGACACTAGGTTGTTCATGAACCACACGATAAGAAGAAGATGTCTACATACCAATGTCAAAGTTACCTATAGTATGTTTAAGTACCTACAAAAATGTTGTAAGTACCTATTTCCTAGTACAAAAACAAACACGGTTCGTGTTTGTTTTGAAGCTAAAATTAATCTTCTTAATAAAGGAATTAGTTTAAATGAGTAGCAACAGATCTTAATCTCATTTGTATGCTCGAGAAGAAAGCTCATTTATTAACACTCGTCAGAGACGGTGGAATTAAAGACATTAAGAATAAGGTCTATTTTTACGAGTACCTGGTTATATAAAAAGGGAAATTTTTCACTGATTTAAATATATATGTAACTGGTGGCTGAGTGGGATGATTCTCGTATCGAAAAATAGGACATTGATTAATCGTGTTAAATATTTTTGGAATCTACTCATCTAACACATTAATGCACATATGTGTATTAATGTAGTTGTATTAAGCGCGGCTGCTGAGTGAGCGATCCTGGATTTGTTTGTCGGGTCGGGGAAATTGTTATTGGATTTGAACAGGAGTATTTAGCAGTAGGTGCATGTTAAAATTTTGCTCACAACCGTATTTTTCTTTCTACAAAAAGTTAGTCCTTTAGAATTTTGTGATTGCAGTTTAATAGAAAATTCTGAGGAGCAAGGGCAACTTTTCCAGTTTTGTATTACACTAACAACTATACGAACATTAATAAAAAATACTATATACTAACAGGAATTAACGCGCAATAAATACCTTTGAATCGATTGACGTCCTGTTAGTAAATATATAGTAATATCACGCAACGCGATAGTTTAAAAGTTAGTATTAATAAAAATTGCCAAATTAGTAACACTGTTTAATTTTTATTTGAGTATATATTCCGTTCATTTAATTTAAAAGCATATAAATTAAATTAACGTTTTAAAGTACCAAATTAAAAACATAGAAGTACATTTAAAATATAATAAAATTAGCAGGCCATCGGCATCGGGAACAGGGTCCAAGCTACCGGTGGTTGGGGCTCCAGAGAGAGGAATCTCTTCACAATGCGTGCCGTATCTAGGAGTACCATTTTCTATATCAGGCCCGACGGCCAAGCTTCCAGGTCCAGCCGCCTAGCGAAGAGTCTTTTAAGGTGTTGATTAAGACACATCGCTATCAGTCCGTTGGTCGCCACTACTATCGGCAAACACACCTACACCGTAAATTGTCTGGAACGAAACGAAGACTTGTGACATCAACAATCATTGGCGCTCTAATCAATCTATCACCACCATCATCCGGCGTATTTGCAATAATAGTCCTAGTCTAACAATATCCTTTATAAGAATATAGATTATTAGTTTAGGAGTTCATGTACTACTTAGTTACAGACTAGCTAATAGTATTAATTTCCTGGTAACGTGCCATCATAGTAAAAACGAATTAAGGTTATATGCATTGAAGTCTCGAGCTTTCTAGGTAACGACTCATCGATGAAGTAGTGATAGCCTAGTGGTATAACTGTTGGACTGGTAAATCAAAGGTGGCAAGTTCGATTCCAAGGCACGCATCTGTCGAGGAAAAGACATCACGGCAATGATCGTCGAGAAAACATTGTTCGAGGTAAAGCCTGATTTCAAAGGCAAACAAAATTTAATACCCAGCCCGGTCCCGAACCGTGTCAAATATGAGGCTTGAAAGTGATATATGGTTTGCCCCAGAAGTATACAAGGGAATCACTAATTCAAAACTGAATGCGCCGTGCGCCTTCCATGTCGGTCAAGGAATTGGGCCATACCAGATTGATCTATGAGAAAAAGTTTGTATGCATAAGTGAAATGGGGTGGAGTATGTCTGGCAAGTTTGCGGATGATTAATGCGCTTTAGTAAATGGATTTCTTTGGGCTGGTCAAAGTATTCACTTAAGTTTTCTTCGTTCGTTACACAGTAGGATTTTTTACAGAAGCACACTGATAACATAACATAATTTTGTAAAAACATTTAAGTAAATATTGTCGATTTGAACACATACCTAATTTTTAATTGTGGGAGTAAAATATACCTTTGGTATACCTTGAAGTTTCGATCAAGTTACATTCAACTTGTTCATGCAGAGACTTGCGAATACACACACAACAATATGACCATAATTTTTTGTACAAAGATCAACATTTTCTTGTCTAAAAAATGACACATTATTATGTGTATCGCCGAAATTTTAGATAGCAGGAATTCAACTGTAAGTTTAGATACTATTTATTATGCATATTTATAGATACAGATAAGTCTTTAGTCACGTGTATAGGAACTGAATAGATAGCGTCACCAAAAGACGTATTAAAATGAGAAAGAAGAATTCTGGGTAGTGAGCAGAGGTCACGATGGCTTAGTTGGTCAAAGCACCCGGAGTATTTTCCTGGAGACGCAGTTTCGAACCCTGCCAACGTTGTTTTTCTTTCCACATTATTTTAAAACTTCATATTTATTGATTTTTAATTTTGCTGAGTATTGCTCATGCACCTGCAAGGCTTTGAGAAGTACTTGTCAATTGCATCAGAGAATGGAGCCGATATTATTATTGGAAACCCCCCGGTTCACTGAATCCATCCGACACAAACAGCAATCAATCAAGTTGATTGTATCACCTCAAAGTTGTAAGCCAAACTCAAAGATCGATATGGTGTCGTACTTATATTATACAACCAGTAATTGCTCTTGGAGTTATAGGTGTAGCAATACTTAGGATTGGCCTGTTAGTAATGGTACGTGTGAAAATATACTAAGTAAATTATTTGTACCAAAGAAATTATAATACCTACCTACCTACTACATTCTCAGTTAATCTAAGACACTACAGACATATGGTGAAGGAAAACGTCGTGACGAACTAATGGTCCTATGTTGCCAACCCGCGGAGAGCTAGCATGGTGGTGGAGACGTTTGCCTTTTCTACATCTGAAGAGGCCTTTGCCTTGAAGTGAGACAGTTGCAGGCTAATTGATTACTAAAGATATGATTTATTATTTGTTTCTTATCCTAATATTAATTTGAGTCAAATTCTTGATAAGTTGTTGACTATTCCTTTTGCGAAAGTTCTCGAGAAATTATATTAATTATTACATTATATTGGATTGGGATTCAAAAATATTCGAAATACTATAACGTTCTAAAAAGGATTCATGCCGCTCCATATTAAACAATGTCGAGTCTATACAAAGAATTACTAAAGCACAAAATCCGCGTGCAAAAACCTCGTAGGTACATAATTTCATTCCAAATATAACTGGCATAATAAATCCTAATTTAGTGGTTCACCAACTTTCTGAGTAGTCCACCGGAGTTTGGGAACTAATATAGTATTCTGTTGTCACGAGTTTTATGTTAGAATTACACTTGAAGGCACTTTTAGTTATAAACATCCACACGTATGATCGTGAAAGTTTCTGGATAGGTAGGACAAGTGGGTCAAGTTTCGGTACAATGATAACAATATTAGCTTTGAGAGTTGAGACCGCAACTAGAAGTATCTACTTACATAATACAAGTATCAAAAAACTTTCATAGATGATCGCAGTTAAGTTTCGTAATATTTTTTGTAAAAATAATTAGCGGAACCTGTAGGCGGACGTTTTCATATGGATCTCGACAAGATTTTCTTTCTTTTTAGAAAGTAGTCGGACATTCCCAAAAAATGCACGTGAGTAATAAATAACCGGTGAACATTAATCAACATGCATATCTATACACAAATAATAAATGTATATTTATTCAACAAAAACGTACCTAATTACTATTAACAATAAAAAGAGTTGGAGAAACAGCTTGTATTCTAGAGTAAGCTAGAGTAGTGTTCCTTTATCATGCGCTTATAATGGCAAGGTCTGTCAGTACTATCAGTAAGTATGTGACTACGCCTGTAAAAAATAACAAAACAACGGCACTCTACGCTAAGACCATGCTAATAAAATGGAATGCCTTGAAATAAGGCTGATATATAGTAAAATTATGTGGAAATCCAACATGAACATGAGAGTCATTTTTATATGTCTGGAAAAATCCATCGCGCACGTTGTGTTGGATTCCTACCGACTAAAAATCACACGGTCTTTAAATCACTAAAGGTCATGGCACATTATGCAAGCACGGAAACGGTACCGCTCCAACCCAGCGATTAACTTGTCATTTGAATTTGACCCTTAAATCGTATGTCGTATGATATGTTTCATAACGTCAATGTAAAAAGTCAACGGCGGGATGTCTGCTACCTAACAACTCGTATCTGTGCCTTTACCGTGCCGTTAGTGTGCCATGACCTTAACCCTTCAGGGGTCTCGGTATAATTCGTCGAAAGTCCCCTGTCATCAGTGTAGCCCGGCCACATTGACCTGCATGAATACCCACGAGAGGCGTGCGCTCCAGATCAAGGAGCGCATTCGTCTCGGGCTTGTCGCTGGTCGGGCGTCCAATTACTCAAGTTCGTCACCCACACACGATTTGCTCACGGTGGGTGGGGATTATAGAACCCTCGCGGCATCTGGCGCAAGTTGTGCAGTAGGAGTAAGACGGGTCTGCCTTCCTCTCCTGTTCCGCCGCCTTAATATAAGTACACCTGATAAAATTTTATACAGGAACTTACCTACAGTAATTCAAGATATGTCTTTGAAAAAGCATTAACGCATGCTTAGCGAACTCTAAAGTTACAATATTAAATGGAAAAAGAATACGGTCGCGAACAGGATTCGAACCTGCGCCTCCCGGATAGATACTCCAGGCGCTCTGACCACTAAGCGGTCGAGATGGCTTAGTGGTCAGAGCGCCTGGAGTATCTATCCGGGAGGCGCAGGTTCGAATCCTGTTCGCGACCGTATTCTTTTTCCATTTAATATTGTAACTTTAGCTACAGTATTTGGAATACTTTATCACACCGTTTCTCCGTTATCTGCATAAATTTCTAAAATATATATTTAAATTAAATTAACGTACCCGAAATAAGCCATATTTTGTTTTTCAACTCCCATTTATTTGGACATCCCATAATGTTTCACAGTGGAGAGATAAAAGGCTACATCAAAACTGTATTAATTATTTAGCTAAAGATTTGAGATATCCCAAAATGCGTATTATTTTAGGAAAACCATAATATCTTCCATACCTTTTCTGATAAAGTGAAAATTATTGAATCTTTAACTGCTAACACTTATCTCGCAAATTTTAGAAAATACAACTGTAACTTGATAATTTACATTTTCCGTGAAGAATATTTTAATGAACATTCTTAAAATAATTTTGTTGAAGTCAGAATGATTGAATAGGTGTACGTCATGTGGCAAAAATTTAACGAGTGTTTGTTATTAATACAAAACAATTTATAACTTTAATGAAAAGCTTTATTTCTCAGTACTAATTAAATTAAATTGGTATAGCATTCTCTACTGAAAAATATTATTTTCAGTTTCATTTATTTTTTGGGGTTTAATTTCGTTGCTTTATCATTTTATTGTTATGATTTTAATAGACAGAAATAAAGAAAAGTTATATATTAAAAGTTATAGTTGACTCATTTTATTATTATATCGATGACAATATTAACTACTAATTATACTTACTATAACTATGTACTACTAAATAGTTAATAGTATAAGGCACAAAACGTTGCGACTCAGTATTTATATTATAAAAATAATCTTAACCCACTCTTTAGTCACTGTCCCATGAATTACAGTACAATAAAACACGGTGATTGTCTGATTGTTTAAATAATGTGTTTTCACAGTGGGCAAGGAATCTGTAATGGAAATTCTTGGAATTTCTTCTCTGAATAAAAGGTATCATTACCTTTTTAAGTTTTCTTTAGGCTTTAATACCCCTAAAATTTGGGCGTAATGTGTTTCTTCATGGTCAAGAGGTCGTTCGATACCACGATAAGGAATGTCGAGTTCCGCATATAAGACGCGGCTTGCAGCACACTGAAATAAAAATATATTATAAAAAAATCTGCCTCAGTGGTCAAGTCTGTAAGCGCGGCTACTGAACGTGAGGTGTAGAGTTTGATTCCCATAAGAATAAAATAAATTCCTTGTTTAATGCGTTTTTAATAATCTTTGTCATACAAATATTTACTTTTGTGCGAATCGAATATAGTCGAGATCTTGAACACTGTACACACGATAATTCGATCATTTTTCATTGCCTAATTTATCAAAGCACCGACTAAATTATTTATGAATCATCTATTATTTATATTGTTAACTCTTTCTGTAACTGTTCGGTCAATGCAAGATTAATCTGGATTATCATTGTTGAGGAATGGTTTTATTAGATTAGAACAATGTTATAGGTAGATAAGTACAACGTTTTATGAAACATTTAAAGAGAATCTAAAAAATCTAAAATTGCGACCTTTGACTTGTCAGTCCAACGGTCATACCACTAGGCTATCACTGCTACCTTTTAAAAGTAGGTAAGTAGTACGAGGTAGTACCTAGTGGCGGTTACCACCAACAGTAGCATTCCCAATGAGGGTTGACGTCAGGCAGGCGGCTGGTCATAAAATATAGCCAAAACTTAAGCATTCTGGTACAAATAGAGAGTATATATGAAAGAACAATACATGCTGCGCTGACCTCAAATAAATTAGTATAAGGACAGAGGGGTGATGATGATGATGTACATCACCTACTGCCCCAACTATAGTTTATCCAAGTCCCATTCTAAGATTTCGAAATTGCCGTGTGCGTCAAGGCATAATTTAAGCATACTTTTCTGTGCTTACATTTTATATTCTGAATATTTTGATGTATCAAGAACTAAATAATTAGTTAAAGTAGCTTTAGTATAATGGTAAGCCGAGGTACTATTTCTTTATTTCTAAAAATAGGGTGTATACTTACATCAGTTTCCGATACTTTGGCCTTCATCCAGCAATGGTTCTTAACAGAAATAAATATTACAATTAGCACAAATATTGCCGCCGCTAATGATATAGCAACTATAATATATTGCATATTTCTAGCACCTGAAAACGTAAAAGTTATTATTTTCTTATTGGACAGAATTTCTTTATTTGTCTTAAATATATATATATTAATTATAATTTTCAATATATATTATATAAAATAAAAATGCAATATATATTTAATAATATAAAAAAACAGTAGGCCTCCAGTGTCGGGAACAGGGTCCAAGCCACCGGTGGTTAGGGCTCCAGAAACAGAAACCTGACAATTCCTGCCGTGTCAAAGAGTACTGCTTTCTGCATCAACCCACTGGCCCAGTTGCCTAACTAGAGCCTCCTAAGATGTTAGTCGAGGCTCCTGGGTGTTAACCCATTCGCTGAGAAGACTATCAGAATTTTATTATTATGGCGCTTATATGTAAGAAATGTCGGAATATCGGTTGTTGAAGGAGTATTCTCCTAGGGCACTGATGCTCGTAAGAAAGCGGCAAAAAGGGAGAGAAAGTGTCTTCTTCATTTTCCTGTCACAGATGTAGATGCAATCTCCGAAAAATACAAAAAAAACTCCAACCAGCGTGAGTTTTCGAAAATGCATCTAAATTCGTCTGAAGATGGAGAGAAGAAATAAAATTGAAGTGTATGTTTGTAATGGCAAAATAATAGTTTTTTTGAAGCACATATAGTTATTTGCAAGATAACTATGCCAAAAAATCTGTTTTTAAAATTATTATATTAAATGGCAAAAGAATACGGTCGCGAGCAGGATTCGAACCTGCACCTCCCGGATAGATACTCCAGACGCTCTGACCACTAAGTCATCTCGACCTCTGCTCCCCACCGCGAATTCTTCATCCATATTTTAACGTCTTTTGGAGACCGTATTATTTTTCCATTTAATATAATAACTTTAGAGTTCGCTAAGCATGCGTTAATGCTTTTCAAAGATTTATCTTTAAGTTTTTAAAATGTTTGTCTGTTTGTTTGTTCCGGCTAACCTGCTATAGCTGGACCGATTCTGATAAGATTTTACTGACAGGTCTAGGACTATACAAGGAGTAACTTAGGCTAATTATAATATTCGCATATACCGGTAAAACCGCGGGGCACAGCTAGTCAAAGAAATAATTAAAAAAAAATAGGTACATCAATCAATAAATTATGTTTTTTCTTACCGGCTTTATTCGAATTAGGAGTAGTTTCACTTAGCGTCCTATTGTCATATAGTATCAAAGTTTTGTCTCTGACATAACGTTTTATATGCGTTTCATTATCTCTGTCGTCTATAATGTAAAATAGACAGCACAAGATACTGCCGTTGTGCGCCTTTGTAAATGTTAATTGCGTTGTGTCGTATGTAGAAATCAAATTTGAAGCTGTGTTTATAAAGCCTATATGTATGTCTGAAACAGAATGCCCAGGGATGAAATTTAAGAACTACCAACATTCATTCGGTTTTTAGTAATTACTTATTTAAAGGCATAGGTTTATATAAAAAACAGTTGAAAATATGTTTAGTTAAATATAAAATTAGGTAGGTATGCTTGGAAATGCAGAAAATTTTAGTTGTGTAAAAGCATAAAATTCAAACTTACAATTAGTTAGATTTGAATATTCTTGGCAGCTAAACTGATTCGGATCAGCATCAGAGTCAGAATAAACACGAGTATTATCTATTATATAGTCACCTGGAATAAATTTAACGTTATGATTAAAATATAAACCCATTCGTAACAACTATTGAAGAATTGCAAGATGTTATCAACTACTCGTATGTTAAGCTTATTAAACCCGTAAAATGTTCGGGATGTTATAATAAAACAACTTTTAACCGGATTAATCGCGTGTATTATTAGTTTTTCGGGATGCCTTGAACTCGAGTGGAGATAGATGTAGCTGTCGTTAGCACATGATGAAATCTTTAGCTCAGAGACTTTGTACCGATCTAGAAAGTCACTTGAGGTTTTGTTCGTAATTTTCTAACCTGATGTTCTATTTCTCTTTTATCTACTACTTAAAACTGTATATGCGGTCTGATAGTTTAAGGAAAGAAAAAGCTTTATACTTACCAACTTCGTTCGGGCGCAAGACAATCTTTGTGTATACGGTTTCATCGAGTTTATTTGTAATTTGCGAACGAATTGAGCTATTGTTATCAAATCTTTCTAATTGGATAACAAGCTGTGAATTTTTTCCCTTTATCGCCGGTATTCTGCCTATTATAATGTCTGTAATATTAGATATAATAATCATTTAGTCAGCTCAGTCGTAGTCAGTCGTAACCTCTAGTTGGTAAACAAGCGTTGAGGTTAAGCAACGCTTGGCGCGTTCATCTGTAGATGGGTGATTGCAAAGAGCATTTTCATCTGAATGTCTCCGTGTTTCGCAGAGCACGTTAAATAGTCGCTCCTAGTTGTTACCTATTAATTTATAACAGCCCGCTAAGCCAAGTCAAACGCCTTCTTTTTGAGTGTGGAACATCCATCATAGACGCGGTGCCCGACTCCTGCCCGACTCCTAACTAACAATTACACGGTCCTCCATTAATCTTTGCCGGGGTCCTGGGATTGCTACCACATTCACTGTAATGAAGCCTACAGGCGGATTGGACAACTCTTGACACTAGGTTACTAACCATACATAAGGACACGAAAGAAGAGAAAAAATAAATACTTCAGTGTGACTGAATAGATATTGCTGAAGATCTTTATATAAAATCTGAAAAATATTTATACCTACTTTCATTGTAGACTTGAGACCATTCATGTAAGTCATCCTGCGTAAATGCCTGTGATGAACATATAAAATATGACATGTTTTTTGAACAATTGTCATCTTCTTGCTTTTCTAGAACAATAAATTCAATAGAAAAAGTTTTTAATAATTTGAGAAATTCATATAACAATTATTATATTTTAACTTTAGAAGGTGAACACAGTTTGTTTTTTAAAATAACTTGTTACACGCGTACGACTTACTGAATCTAAGATTATATTTTGTTAATAATAAAGAAAATCATATGTACATACTAAATATCAATATCTACGTAGAATTCAGCAGAACATTATTAGACCTCTTGTCTGTTAATTTATTTTATTGTTTTATTTATTCTTAGAGAAGGCTTACGGACTAATCACAATATTATAGGTAACACATTATAAAACTTAAATTGCCAATAACAAGCCTCCACAGATAATTACAACCTATCGATAGATACAAGTTTAATACCTATACATATGTGGGTATCATACAGTTACAGTCTTTATTCCATAGGTACCTTCAGTTTGAGTGTAATTGCTAGCCAGTTACATTACTCACAAATTTAATTAAAATTAAAAATATTCATTCACAAAAGAACAATTTTGCCAAACGTCGCCTTACTACGTTCGATTTTGTGCAAAAAAGGTCTATGTCGAGATCCCGCGGTAGTGAATTAAAACTACGTGCACTACGTGAGAAGAACGCGTTACGTCTATACTTCGTGGAAGCAGAAGGTACGTGAAGCAGCGGTCGCTGTCGGAAACCAATATGATTGGTACGCAGTTGTACATTTTCTAGTAGTTCAGGACAGTCGACCGCGCTATTCGCGATATTTATTAAAAAACATACGTCATTGATTTCACGTCTTTTTTCCAGGGGCAAAAAGTGGTACCTCTTACAACGATGAATATAATCATCCGACCATTGCTGTGCCTTGTAATCTAAATATCTTAGAAATTTACGCTGAACCCCCTCAATACGTGTCCTATATATGTCATATTGTGGGTTCCAAACCTGGGACGCATACTCTAAGTGACTGCGTACGAATGAGCAGTATAATATCTTAATAGGCTTTAATGATCGAAAACAGGCTGTAGTTCTCATTATGAATCCAAGGGCTCTAAATGCTTTATTCACAATGCCATCAATATGTTGGTCGTATAGCAACTTACTATCTTGTATGATTCCAAGATCTTTCACAGTAGCAACTTTGCTGATGCTTTCACTGTTAATCGTATACTTGGAATCTATAACAGATTGTCGACGTGTGAAGGCCACATGATAGCATTTTGCTACATTTAATTGGAGCTTATTGCGTATGCAGTATTCAGCAAACCTGTTAAGGTCGTCCTGTAGCTGTTGTGTATCAGTTAAATTACGTATGACTTTGTGTACCTTCATATCATCGGCATAGAGTAAGATGTAAGAGTGCTTAAAACATCGCCTAATATCAGAAATGAATAAAGTGAACAATAGGGGTCCCAAGATTGAGCCCTGTGGCACGCCCGAGGGGATTGTGCAACATGCTGATGTGTATCCGTGAAGTACCACAGCCTGAGTCCGGTTGTTAATATAGGAGGTGAACCAACGAAACAGGTCACCGTGTATACCGACTGATAGTAATTTATCTAAAAGTACACGATGATCTATACGGTCAAAGCACTTACTATAATCGGTATAAATCACGTCGACCTGTGCGTGCCCTTCCATACGTTATATATATGTTATATATTCATGTGATAATATAAGATTAGTTGTCGTTGAACGCTTTTTAAGGAAGCCATGCTGTTCATCTCCAAAATTACATTGTAGTGCTGAGTAAACGTCATTATATACTAATCGCTCCAGTATTTTTGAGAATAAACATATTTTGGATATAGGTCGATAATTTTTAATATCTGATTTATCCCCTTTCTTAAAGACTGGAGTGACGAATGCAGACTTCCAAATTTTTGGCACATACCCCTCACTTAAAGAACGTCTAAATAAAATACATAAAGGCTCCACTATGCCACTAGCACAATTAACTATAAAGATGGGTGATATAAGGTCAGGGCCACCTGATTTGGAGAGGTCCAGTGTCTTTAAAATTTTTAGCACATGAGACTTGTCTACCTCAATATTACTTATAGACATAATCCCATCCCCACGGCAAGTACTGTTAAAAGAGATGTTTGAATTTGGTTCTTGAAATGTGGAATAAAAATAATTAGCAAACAAGTTGCTAATCTCCTCACCAGAATGCGCTGTTATGTCGTTATATTGCATTACATTGGGGAATGTGCCAGATTTCATCCTACTCTTAACATACGACCAGAAAGCTTTCGGATTTTCTATGATGGATGATTCTATTTTTTCCATGTAAATATTAAAACATTTTTTGTCTATGTCCTTTGCTCTAGTACGCAGTATAGAAAATGAATGATAGTCAGATAGGTTGCCGTAGGTTTTATATTTTTGATGATATTTATATTTTTCTTTAAGAACTTTAATTAAGGCTGAGTTATACCAGGGAGGATAAGTGGAAAGCTTTGTCGATTTCAATGGTATGTGCTTGTGTCTTACTTCATATAATTTATTGTAAAAATTAGATACGGCGTCCTCAATTGACGTATAATCTTTATTCAACAATGGGGTCCAGTTTACATTGTCAAGTTCGGACGTAATGGCTGAGTAGTCACCGATTGAGTAATGATACCGATTAGTTACATTATAGTCTAACTTATGAATTTCTACGAACTCGGCAAGAATAAGTAACGGTTTGTGATGTGAATCAATGGGGATATCTAATGGGTCATTTTCAGTAACACGCACTATATCGTTAGAAAAAACTAGGTCTAAAAGTCTGTCATTAACGTTACGTTGACCGTTATACTGCGATAAACCATAAGTCTGAACAGTATCAAAGAATTTTATAATATGCTCACCTGAACTATTCAGTGGTATTAACTCCGCATTGTCAGTCGTACTATGACACCAATCTACATTTTTCCCAAAATTAAAATCACCCAAAATTACAAACTTATCCATGGGATGAGTTAGCATTAAATTATTGAGTTTATTTGTGTAATTAGATAACTGAATGCTATACGAATTACCTGTATTTTCACTGCAAAGGTACAGCCCGCATAAATGTAAACTATAGGTCACTTGAGGTCTAGATCGTTTTAGCCTAAGGGACACCCAGATATCTTCAGCAGTGCTACACCAGCATTCTTTTCCAATTGCCGTTATTTCACTTTTGACCGCAATCAATACGCCACCACCTCGTTTTTGCGCGGTGCGGGAATAATCGCGATCACGTCGCCAAACAAGATAGCGATTGTCAAATAATTCACTACTATAAATACTTTCATCTAACCATGTTTCGGTTAAAACTATAACATCATACGACTTAGAGCAAACACTACGAAAGAAATCAACTGTCTTCGTACGCAGTCCACGCACATTTTGATAATAAATATTAAGTGGAGCCATTCCCAAATAGAACTATAGCAAAATTAATTACATATTTATAATGCACAATCAAAATTACGTAGTATTTTAAGAGGTACAGCAAAATTACATTATTAAATTCATAATCTATTCTATAATAATAAAAAATGCAGGTAGAAACAAGTATCCGAACAGAAGAGATTAGTAGGCACAGCAATGCACAGTGAGCGACAAATGAGTACTTCGAGTGTAGCTTATGAACAGAAACAAAAGGCGATAACCGGTAGCAAGTCGACGGTGACCAGTAATATTTAGTAATAAGTGTTAATGGCGGTGTGCGAAAAAGGACCCTATTGCGAACGTATTTGCGTTGATAATGTAATGGGCCAGATTAATATTAGAGAAATTATACTTTAGAATATTGCATTGACGCACTGTGACACTACACAGCGTCAATAGGAAAACATGATTCGCACTCCGCGGGAAGTGATTCTCAAACTGAAGATAATAAACAATTAATGAATACAAATTAAACGATGAAACTACGTGAATGTTAAGTAAATATATAAAAATTACACTATTCTTGTTAGATCCTTTTCTAATTTGACCATGATCACTGGGGTGGTATCCGATTTTCTTACGTGAATCTTTGCGTGTTTGACCCACACATACTGAAAATTCATTTCCGCCGCCGTCTTCTTTGCTTTTGACAAAAGATTTTTATTTTTTGGGGTAAGGTGGTCATTTATAAATATTTTTTGGTTACCGGACAGCCCTAATTGACTGACCGTGAGTGGCGATGTCTTCAGTTCATATCGGGCCGCAGCTATGAAGTCTTCTTTTATATATCTGTTACAGAAACCTACTATTATAGGTTTGATGTGTTCTTTTTGTTGAGATGGAACTCTAGATATAAAGTTAATTTGATTTTTTGATACTGGATACTTAATTCTAGCTCCGATCTTGGTCACAATATCAATGAGGTTTTCATTGTTAGACTGTGGAACTCCCTTTAACGCGATGTTGTTCATGCGAAGCCACTGCTCATTCCTATTCGAATCTTCCTCTAGTTTATCTATTCGCACCTGGAGTTGATTAACTTGACATTGGACTTTTTCCATAAGAACAATGCGCTGCTCCATGTCATTAATTTTCGATCTGAATTCATTGACGACGTCGGAGAATTGCGTATTCATAGAAGATTTAAAGTCCAAAAATTCTTTTTTTAGGGCTAAAACCTCATCTTTTAGTCCTTCCAATGGTGCAAATTTTGCTGACAGGGCACGTATCTCAGTCAGGACAGCTTCGGTGCCCGTGGGGTCCGATTCGGATTCAGGTCTAGGAGAGTTTGGTGGGTGTGCAGTCTCTGTTGGTTTGCATTTCACGCAACGCTAATTGAGTTTTTTGTCCTTGGAGAGCCTCTGGTAGCCTGACTTGGTGACTCCTGCACATTGGTAATGCAACCATTGCTCACATGTTGCGCAATGAGCACCTTCCGATACATTTTCACCGCATACACCACACTTTTCCATTTTGTAATGTAATGGCTGAATAGCAGATACGAAGGGAAAACTTTGAGAAACACTGGATTTCTATTAGGAGCCGATAGTAGTTTAACATACTACAATTACATTATTACAATTACTTAATACAATCTTATTCGATGGTGGTACCGTAAGCTGGCGATTTAAAGACATTTATAAGAAGGCATAGATAAAGCTGTTAATTGGAACTTGAATTTTGTATACTAACACACAACAGCCCTAATATACTACCTTGAGGGACGCCATAAAAAAAATTAACTGATTAGAACCGAATTACTATTTAATCTTTAAGTCATGTCTTCTGTCGTGATCAGTTAATATGATCTCGGTACTATTATAAGATTAAAATATTAAATAATAATTAAAAAAAAAATATGGTAACATGAGTATCGAAAGGCTTACCTTGACACTCGTTCTGAAGATCCACTACTATTTCAGAGTGGACCTTATTTTTGCAAGATATTTTATCTGAAAATAAAATAAATCGATGATTTTATTTTCTACTTCATAACAATTTCTTTCAAATGGCCTCTACAATTTCTTAAAAAATATTCTTATTTTATGAATGAACATGATTGTGATTTCTTTTAACATTCAAAAGCCGGTTAATAAGCACTTGGTCGTTTTATCTCATATTTAATGGCTAAATATAAACTAACACTCAATAGCAATTACTTTGCCGCTCGAAAATTAACGCAATTTCTATAGGAAACACGCATTTTCTTATGGATTTATATGAAAATGTATAAAATACAAGAAGAGCTGAAATTAAATAAATAATTAAACCAATCCAATCCATTTTTAATAAAACAAGGCTCCATCGTGCTAATTTGTTTTAAATAGATTGACATTTCATGACGGAATGACGGGTGAGCAAAGGCACAAAAATCTTTTTTGTTATTGATGACGTCATCATTATTGGTTATTTCAAATTCTTATAAAAATAGAATAACTAAGTTACTGCGCCAATTAAAATTGAAACGACATGAATCAAATTTTTAGTACACAAACTTCGCAGTTAATTGAAAATTATTTCGAAAAATATACACTTAAGCTGCATTTTCACCGGCAGGACGAGACGAGATGAGACGATATTTTAAAATTGTAGTATGTCAAAATTTATATCGCGAAGGTGCATTTGAGCATCAGGCGCTGGATGCAGCAATTGATTCAATATATCAATTATTAACTCGTCTCGTCTCGTCTCGCCTGTGAAAATGCACCTGTATGCTTATTCACTACCCATATCGATATCATGGGAGCCTCCCGATTAAAAATCGGTGTAGAGGAACATATTCTTCCTGTTTTGGTATATAAGGTTGCGTAAATATCTTCTACTGAATTTTTCAAGCGTCCGCGTAACGAATAAATTCTTCCTTTATATGTATCTCTTTTGTTTGCTAATAGACCTGTAATAGAATAGAAATATCTTTCTTCAAGTGACAATGACTCGAAAAGGTTTGTTTATTAAGATCAACATAATACAACAATAAATGAACGGGCGAATCACCGCTGTTTCATTCCGTGTGAGACGGCACAGCAGCGACTCACGTATGTGCACTCCAATCATGTTCAGGATACTATTAGAAATGGACCACAACATGCACACCAGGGAAGGACACAACTAAGTAAACGCATCATTGCGTAGAAGTTGCGTACGTAAGAGTCTGCAGACATCCCTGATGCGCTACAGAAGCAGGGCAGTTCCACCAGCTCCCTAAACACATTGTTGTACCACAGTTTAACGATTATACAGTTAGATGTCACGATACAATACAAATACTCTTTATTGAATGTACAATGGGCGGTCGGATCGCTCTAGGCAATCTCTGCCATACAACCTTGGGATGGACAGAATTGTAAATAAAATAGAAGGGTAGTTTGTTGTGTGACAATAAATTATCAGTAAAAGGAAATCAAAATAAACATACATATCTAACTAAGTCAAATACATATAGATATATAGATAAATACATATAAATAAATATAAATTTATATATAAGTCGGAAACGGCAACACTGTTTTACATTATTGGTTTTGCAACACCGAGCGCTACCGGTCGGCGACTACGGCGAGTGGAGGGAGGACATTAGTTTCTTGTGAGCCGCCGTGGCGGACGGACCTCTACAGCCTGACTTATCTAAACCTCTCATATAATGATATTCGAATACCTACATTGTAATATGAAATGACTCACTACTTATCACCAACCCAAAGTAAATGTGCTCTCAGTGGTGGAGAGCCTTAATCTTGGTTTTAATTGACTTATTTTTTATTATCTTTAAAATACTGACAGACATAGAGACCTCGGATCCTATTCTTCAAACCTTTCTCCGACATATATATATATATGTATAAACTAATAAGCGAAGAACAAAACAAAATAAACTATAGTGATAGATAGTGATCTTATAGGAGTCTTTTAAATGTTCCCAAGGATTTCGCTCGTCTAATTAAAGGAAATCGTTCAAGCTTGTCAATTTGGTCCTCGGTCAGATCAAGATAGCTGGTGCCGGCGTAGTCAAGGATTGGGAGAAGAAGGTACTGTGCAAGCGCAGTTTTAGTAAAAATCGGAAAGAGTTGTGTTGTCTCCTCAGAAACCCTGCAGACGCGAACATTTTGCGGGCTGGTCTCCTGTATTTGTAATCCCAAAGACAAGGTCTTGCCTCAATATATCAAGATCAGATCACGATCATCAGATGCAATCAATTCTAAATCCCAATATCGGAACCCCAAGGGTCCAAGATGGATTTTCCTTATAAACGCTTCGCTTTTATAAAAACTAGCTGGTGCCCGCGACTTCGCCTGCGTGGCTTATGTCCTTCTCCAAGGTCCAATCTATCTTTTAGCCGAATTTTATTAAGATCCATTCAGCCGTCTAGTCGTGAAAAGGTAACAAACTGAGTTACTTTCGCATTAATAATATTGGTATGGATTTTAACGGAGTCACCAGCGAATGACCCTGCCAATTTTTTTGCCTAGACGTAGCCGTTACGTAACATGGACAACGGATGCGTGGTTTGATAACGTCACCAACTCACGGGTGGATAGTGGGTGAAGGTAGTGTTGCCATGCTGTGCTGCATGTATGCTGTAGTGGAAAGGTATATTCAGATGGACAAATAGACCCACCGACGTGCCTGCGTGTACATCCCGCGCAGAAATAGAACCGCGTCTTAAGTCGCGTCTTTCGTCACAAGCCCAGAATTTTCAAAAGCTTCTGGATTCCGTAAACTGAATATGATGATAATTATTTGGTAGATTAGATTATGTATAACGTGCTTACCTGTGTTTTCAACTTTTAGTTTGACGCCATCCGGTATATTATTAAAAGTAATTTTCATATAAATATTATCTTTTGATTTTACAGCGAAACATAATGTGCTTTTCGCGATATCTAGAAAAAAAAGGGTAACATTTAATTAACATCAAAGTATGTACTTGTTAGACTAAGTAATTAACTTGTGGTCAGCCTATACATTGATTTGATTAGGTACCAAAAAAAGATTAAAGGAAATAAAACCGATATATAAGAATTTTATAATCGTGGTTCACTTTACAGGATCCGAAATCCTAATTGGTTTGATTTAAATTGTTTGTCAGTTTTGCTTAGAACCGACCGATTTCATAACTTGAGGAATTATTTGTGGGATGAACCTCTCCGTTCCCCGGACTGGACCTTAAAACTAAGCGTAGGTTATATTTTTGGTGGAAGAATAACTGATTTTTCTTTCTTTGTTTCTTATATTAAATTATGTTTATTTTAATTGATTGTAGGTATTATTATATCGTCAGTATATAGACCTACAAAATGCATCCCATAATACAAAAATATATTATATTGCATAATAATATGCATCCCATTTTCCTTCTTCATGATGTATTATGAATTGTTGACATCGAAACTGCCTCGTTCGTTTAGTGATTCCAAGTGCGACTGCTGAGAATGAGGTCTCGGGTTCGATTCCCGGGTCGAGCAAAGTGTTATTGAGTTTTTCTGCTAGGAAATCCTCGGTAGAAGCCCGGAGTTTGGAAATGTGCCTGATAGATGGCAATAGGCTCACCACCTATTACATAGAACTTAATTACAGCATTGGTGAAATGTTGGTTTACGACTGTGTACACGCCTGCGTGCGTACCCCTTTTGGGGGCTACAAGCGTGATGCTATGTATGTATGTATGAAACGATAATGAATTTGTGGTGCGTTCCGTCATAAGTTTTATAATATTTTTATTCTTAAAAGAGAAGTTTTAAAAAACCCGTCCGAAGTTTTCCTATTCCTACACGTATAAACCTAGCGGTCAGTTGCACTGTGGTCTGCACCCTGAAACAGGACCTATAAAACCAAATTTGGCTATGTTAGCCACATTTGGCCACACAATAAATAATAAAAGCCAATGTCGCCAGTCGGATACAATAAGGAGTACGATATAATAGAATACCCATAGCCCATAAAGATGCCAATATAATTTCTACACTATCGTATGTAAAACCAAAAAGAAACCTGCCAAATTCTAAATTTTAGACATTTTAATAAACAATATTATTAACTATTCATATATTCTAAGCAGGTACCTTATTACTAACGAACTATGGGTGTTTGTTACTCGAATTGAGAATCTATCTTATTATAGTCTCGTTGAGAGTAAACAATTGAAGTGTGGTATAATTTAGAGGATCAGTCCCTCCTATTGTTGTTAAAATGTAGCTATTGTTAAGCCAAGCCAGTAGCCCGGTAAGTGGAGTGTTATATTAGGATAACTTCAGAACCTGGCGCATGGATAACATTTTATGTGACATAGCTAGATAGAAGGAGATCGTATCGGCGGCAGCTACCAACCAACAACAACATTCCCAAAGAGGGTGGACGTCAGGCAGGCGGCCGGTCATAAAAAATAACCAAAACTTTAGCAGCATGCCAGATGAAGGTATGCTGCGCCGACCCCAAATAAATTGGGATAAGGGCAGGGGGGTGTTGATGATGATGTTAAGCCAAGTCAGAGGCAGGTGGGGACCACTCACGCCATCAGGTTTAGTTTCAAACCACACAAAAAAGAAAGAGGAAGACAGATATGTTCATCTTGGTTGTCTCCGAGATTTTTAAGCAGATCCAAAGTTCCATTAAATCTTTGGTACAAAAGGCCGCAAAACCAGTATAAGCTAGCCTCGCATACTATTGAAACTCCTTACTAACATAGGCCATTTCATGGTGAAAGTGTTACGGTGCGGCCTTCTGTTCTTCTACCTCTCAAATCAAATAATTTGTTACACAGAATATGGCAGGTACGAGTACATGTTGTGATCTTAAAAAAGTGATCTAGTGATAGCCAAGGGGTCGGATCGTTAACCTGACAAGTGACATCAAAATCAAAATTTCTTTATTCAAATAGGCTAAGATTTGCGTCGTTGAACGTCAAACATTAAAACAGGCCCCAAAAAGCCGACCCTTCATCGCTTCCTAGTGTTTTAGCTGGGAAGTAGAAGCGGCGCAACAAACGCCCAAACAACACGTCTTTCTGTATCATAATTCGTTCAAGGTCGCAAGTTCAAATCCAAGGCACGCCACAGACTTTTCAAAGTCATGTGCGTATTATAAATCAATTATCACTTGTTTAAAACGGTGACGGAAAACATCGTGAGGAAACCAGCACACCTGAGAGATATTCTCGATGGTGTGTCAAGCCACTTCAGAGGCCTACGGGTGGTTGTTCATCAGCCACATGATAAGAAAAACAAAAATAATTAAGTATCATTATATTTAGCTACGAGCGCTGTGGTACGAGGTCACTTAAAAATAGACCTCGATTTTTGGATTATAATAATATTTTTTGTATATTGCCTTAATGGTTTGCGTTTGACCAACTCTTCGACTGTTAGTAGTTATATTAACAGTAAAAGTGTTTTCTAATTATAGTAATTAAGTTGATTTCTACTTAATTTCCAAATGGCACTATTTTTTGACAAAACATTAGTCATTTACGTAGTTAATCTTTAGCAAAATCAACATACAAAATTCCTATACTTACAAAAAGTATTGTACGGATCGCTTCTTGCAATTGCATTTAAGAAACCAATCAGCACTAAAATCACTGAATTCATTTTAAAATATTAACTCCACTCACTAAAAACTTTTCTAGACAGCAAATATGTAAATAAATAGATTGAAAATCTGTTTCAAATGTAATCATTTTATAATAATCAATTATAAAACATATTATAACAACGTTTCGTTACGAACGAGTCAGGCGAATGTTTATTGTAAAAATAATAAGCGGTTTTCCTCAAATTATCACGTAGGTAGGTACTAGTTGTGCCCCACGGTTTCATCCGCTTTTTTATTTTTGCTCGGGTCCTACAGATCATAGCGTGATGTTAAATAGCTTATAACCATCCTCAAGAATTGGTCTATCAAATGTATTTTTTTTATAAATAGTAACGGTACTTCCAGAGATTAGCGAGTTCAAACAAAAACCAAACGAGCTCTTCAGCTTTATTATATTATTATTAAATGTATAATAATTATGTTATGTATAGATTGTATCCTCTGTTTTCCCCTTATTTGTAATGTGATTAAAATCTTTAAATAAGAAGCAAGGATCGAAACCGGTATTGTATTTATTTTAAATGAATAATCAGGTTAGAATGTTCTACATCTCATCGTATGGTTGATGAAGAACCGAGTGTCAGAGCTTAAACCACCCTTATAGCTTAGACCAGGCATATAAATTGGACACAACATCGAGAACATTTCTCAGGTGTGCTTGTTTTATCACGTTTTTGAATAATTGCGATAATTAATGTCTAATACGCACATGAGCAGTGATAGCCTAATGGTATGACCGTTGGACTGACAAGTTAAAGGTCGCAAGTTCGAATCTAAGGCACGCACCACTGTCTTTTCGAAGTCATGTGCGTATTATAAATTAATGACCACTTGCATAAAACGATGAAGGTAAACATCGTGAAGAAACTAGCACGCCTTTGAGATGTTCTCGATGATGTGTAAAGCCATGTCAGAGACCTACACGTGGTTTAAACTCTGACACTTGGTTGTTCATCAACGACACGATAAGAAGAAGAAGAATACACACATTACCTACTACCGAAAGTCAGTGAATGTCTCTTTTTCGAACAGGCACCTCTGACCTGCCAGATCTAACGGCTTATATGTTATCCCACTTATCACCAATCCGTAAATATACTAAACGCGGTGATAAATTCATACATTAAATATTCCCAAGCATATTTAGACGCGACATTATATATCTTCTATATATAAGTACAACTTTAATATAGAATTAAAGATGCGATACACATAACCTAAGAAATAGTAAAGTACGGACCGACCGTATTCTTACACAAGGAAAGTTTCTTCAGTCTTTAACATTAGGACTGTTTCAAGCTCTGTATTTCAAGACTACGTTAATAGATGGCGTTACTAGTCGCAGATTAGAAACTACTGCTTTTACTAACTTAATGTTTCAATCTTTTTGATGGACGTAAAACTAATTTGAAAACCAAACATTGTTAATGAGAAACCTAGTTAACTAAGTTTTGTACGTTTTAAAACAGTCATTATTGTACATTTTAGGGATTATTCATACCGTTGGTAAGTGTTTTATCAGTTTACTAGTGGATGCTGCTTTTTATTAAATATTTAACAAATATTACCATAATATTAATTATCGTGATAAACCTATTATTTTTCAGACGCAAAAAATGGAGGAGGTTCTCAATTCGAAGCGAATGCGGGTATTTTTTTATGATATCGATTCTCTGTATGATGAAAATGTTATGCGACTCAAAATATCTTAAACTCAGTCATTAAGTCCAGGTTTCCTCACTATGTTTTTCTTCACCGTATGTCTGTGATGTCTTAGATTAACTAAGAATGTATATATGACTTAAATAAAAGTCACGTTAATACATGCCAGATTTGAACCTACTACTGGCTCAAGAGGCTCATAAACATGGGCCATCACGACGACGGTATATGAACTGTTACTAAAATAATAATTATTTTGTTTATTGTCAATTCATTCGGGTATGTAGCTACCAACCGGCTTTATTTTGAGAGATAATGTGTCAAAACATTTACTAAGGGAAAGATTAATCGTTCTTAAATTTTGGGGCTATTTTGGGAAGCGTTGAATTAAAATCAAGTTGTGATCAATAAAATCATGTCGATATTCTTCTTCAATATCAGCGTCGAAGTTTATTTTGATGTAACAGGCTTTCGAGGAGGGTAACTACGTCAGCACTGCACAAAGTCCTGTGAATTGTGATGTTGCATTGGTATGATGCACATACTTTGCCAGTAATGAGAAGATGCCACATCAAGAGGGGTCGCAAACATCATTTATTTATCATGCAATGCATTTCTCGGTTCCCTTGCAAGACTAACTACAAATCATATATGTTTTTATAATGTCTAGCAACTTTGGAAGGGTGACAAATCGCACCCGTAACACTTAGAAAAATACTTTATATAGAATGTATGTTATTACTGAGTTCTATAGAATTTTAAATACGAACTTTAAGTAGGCAGCTTGAGCTTTTCAAGTGTTTGTTACAATACCTCAATTTTAACTTTATCTTTCGTTTAAAAATGAAAAAAAACTGTAACTAAATGTAATTCGTATTGTTTTCTAAATTTCGCACAAATGAAAATTCCCTCTCTTCTTCATACAAGCAAAAGTAGCGCCATCTGTCATAACTCATACGAACTACGTGACGCCGCGTTTCATAGGTCGAAGACTAAACCTTGTACGTGCGTATATGTTTTTTTTTATCACATTTTAATATTGGTCAATATTTTTATACACACATCAATCACGAACTGAACTGAGTTTTTACCCGACTGCGCTAGAAGGAGGGTTATATGTTTTTCGGGTGTATGTATGTATATTTCATTGGCACTCTCTCTAGCCTAAACGGGTTGATGGATGTTAGCTTTAGAAGTGTCGTTAGATTATTATTAGTTTTTTAAACTATAATTTATTGCGATAATAATACATATCACAAAAAAACATGTAAAACAAATTAATATCAATCAGCTTTATTTGAAATTGTAAAAAATATTGTTATAATAATTAAGTATTAACATATTAAGTACTTACTAAAATTACTTACACTAAGTTCTTAAGACAAAAATAAAACAATTAAAAAATGACGTTCGTTCAACGTTACTTCGCGCGCGCTGCCGGCCACACTATGGCCGCCATTACGGACTTCGGTAGTAAAATAATTATACCTTTAAAATGTGTTAATATAATAATTTGATTGGAACAGAAGAAATCTAGGGCTATTTACTGATGATACGATATCCCATGTTTCATTTTAATCTTTGTATCGTCATTTTTGCTACCTTTTACCATGCAACTAGGCATATTTAAGACAAACAAATACTCGCTCTCTCCTGCGCGCGGTCCACGGTCGACTGAGTTGCGTTGGCCCTAAACTCTCATTTTAGGGCCAACGCGTTGGTGCCATTTAGTTTCGCGGTCGGCCGGGTCCTTACGCTAGTAATATATATGTCAATGCTTCTACACATAAAAACATTTTATGCCACCGAAACAAAAGAATTTTCAAATATTGAATTTGGAATTAGTCTGAGATAAATTACAAACAAATCGGTGTATAAAAGATTCCAATGCGGCCAGTACTTTTCGAGTTATTTAATTGAGTATGAAATATCCCTAGACTGTGTTGATGTGTGTATATAGGCTCTAGTTCAATATTAACTGCGTTTAATAAATGGCAAATACATGTTTTAAGTGGTTCGTGGCTAATCTGCGCTTGCTGCAGTTGGTCTGTGGATGGATGACCATCATGTCATATTGAGACCACTCCATGCCTCGGAGAGCACGTTAAACTGTCGGTCGCCGTTGTCTAGTGAATCTATGACAGCCATTTCGGGTAGTCAGATGCCTGAAAGTCTGACAAACAATAAGACTTAATACGATATTACCCAGTAGCTGGGTAACATCTATCGAAGTCGGATAAGCAGTGGCTCCATGTCAATTATTGGTGTTCTCGCAAAATACTGTCATCCAATTAGACTGGAAGCGAACACCAACGTAGTTCGGAAAAATCTAAAAAATCTTTTCGCGATTCTGTTATTACAATGTTACGTGGAAAAAGATGTGTTTACCCATAATCTACGTCATGAATTCAGTGAAAACTCATGAAGTGGCTTGCGAATGTTAACTGACTATCTACTTAATTTTTAGGTGTGACTGTAAAGTCAAAGAAATTAATAAGTAGGTATGCAGGCAGACCGCCATCTTTGAATGTTCTACTCTTCATTAGAGTTGTGCGAGTCCTTAATTGGCAAGTCTTAGTCACTAGACTAAGCGTGTGTAGAGAATAAAGTGTTATTACTAGCACAATGCTGTTCATTATAACTATTTATCATTTTATCCTATACTTCACTCACTGTACAGGCAACTGTCATCAGGTTTAATTTTGTAGTTGTAGCTGCCCGCGCAATGCAAAATCTTTATTGCTTGCCTGTATTGGTTTAGTGTACACTTATCTCGATCGCCTATCGTACATAATTCTTGTACATAATTCTATCTTGTCCCACCTGAGCTGAGTGACAACAACTGTGTTCGTCACGTCCACTAGAGACGTGACCTACGTGTCGCTGCATCCGCCGCCATCTTGAAAAGTTGGTCGTAATTTAACTGTAAAGGATTATGTGTTAAAGTTTTGAACACCTTTATAAACACATCAACACGGTCTAGGGATATTTTTAAAAAAGCGAATTACTATCAATATGTTAATTATTTATATGACATGTATATATTTAAAAGATACGTTATTTAATATTCTACCATTTTCTAGTAATGGTTAAGGTACTTCGATTAAAATTTCAGGATTTTATGGAAAAAAAATGAAGCATAGACGGAAACCGTATATGAATTAACTTTTAATTTATGAGTAAAAACTGAAAAAAATAGAAAAATCATTTAATTTGTGTTTTTAACTTGTAGTTAGTAGTCTGAGAAAGCGCCCATGATGTTCATAACACATCGGCAACGATTCGGCATGCTCAGAACAAGGTTGTCAATGTCTTGCTGCGGAATATTGTCCCATGTCCTTCTGAGGTGCGCAAAAAGTTGATCTTCTGTAGCCAGATTTTCAGGAACTTCCTTCAGAGCTCTTCTTTGCAGCATATCCCACGCATGCTCAATGGGATTTAGATCTGGCGATTGAGCAGGCCAGTCTAAGGCCCTAACATTGTGTGTATGTAACCAAGCTGCTACCGTTCTCGCCGTGTGTGCCGGGCATTGTCGTGCATGAGCAGGAAATCTTGCCCCATTTGTCTTCTGTGGGGCAAGATTACGGGCCCCAGCACCTGTTGGACGTATCGTTCTGCCGTCATATTGCCCCGCACCCAAACGAGATCCGTCCGTCCTCCAAGACGAATTCCTGCCCAAACCATAATTGTTCCTCCTTGGTATGGGTGAACTTCCTGAGGGTTCTGAAGACGGCTCCATCGTCCAGGAACTCGCCAAACACGCGTCCTTCGTGAATCTGGATGGAAGCCGAACCTGGATTCATCCGTGAACAGCACATTGGACCATTGTTCACGGCCCCAGTCCACGTGGTTCCGAACCCATTCTAATCGTCGTCCACGATTGCGTCTCCGTAAAGGTGGGACCCGGAGTGGTCTACGAGAGCGTAGATTGCTTTCATGCAGTCGCCTTCTTACAGTTTGGTCACTCACAAGCACTTGGTGTTCCACTCGCAGCCTTTGGACCAATTGAGTCGCCGTTGCATTTGGTTGAGCTCGCGCAGTAATTTGCAAAAATCGGTCTTGTCTGGGGGTAGTGATGCGACTTGGCCCCCGGTGCCTCTCCGCTACTTCACCTGTGGCACGATAGCGTGTCCACAATCTTGAAATTACATTTTGGTGGGTCCCTATGGCCTCTGCAACATTACGCTGAACAGACCCAGCTTCCAGCATTCCCACAGCTCGTAACATCTCCGCCCTCGTCAAATGTTGGCGTTGCATGGCTACAATACCTCAATTTAACTTTATCTTTCGTTTAAAAATGAAATAAAACTGTAACTAAATGTAATTCGTATTGTTTTCTAAATTTCGCACAAATGAAAATTCCCTCTCCTACACATCAAGACATTTTTATGCCACCGAAACAAAAGAATTTTCAAAAATTTGGATTTGGAATTAGTCTGAGATAAATTACAAACAAATCGGTGTATAAAAGATTCCAATGCGGCCAGTACTTTTCGCGTTATTTAATTGAGTATGAAATATCCCTAGACCGTGTTGATGTGTGTAGTAAAATGGAATCAACCAATGCTGAATCTGCTGAAAGCCTTGCCTTTCCGCTGAGTTTACCTATTATGCTGTTATGAGTGGAAAAAGATTTCCGGTAGAGATGCCAGTCTATTCTGTTCTAGCTTAGTTTAAACTTATTGATGATCTTAACTAATAGCTCTTGGTTCGGATAAGATGTGGGGAACAGTTTTACGGAAACCTGTGTATTATAGTAAGTGTAGAACAGCCACCTGATGGCTCAAAGGAGGTTTTTGATTATTGTACTTACAGAAGAGTCAATAAACAAAAATATACTTACGTTAACGATTCAATCAATCTCTCTTTTCACTTAAGAATTTACGTGTCAGTTTTTACTTTATTCCATATCGCCTGTATCCCCGAAGAGTTAGTTAGAGGAGTAGACCTACATTTCATCGATGCAGTTGACAAAGAAAGAAAAAGATAAAAAAGAGCTGTGCTGAAAAAACCGGTATATCTCAACCCACCCCTCTGGAATATAGCCTATACCTCTTCTGGGAATATAGGCTTGATAAAACTATGTACTCACCTAGATATACGAATTATAGGTATTTAAAATTGGTAATGCGAACATGACGTGTGTTTTGTTCAACATTTTATGTATAAATTATTCAGGGACAAATTATCGAACTGTGACTGTGTTTACCACTTACCAAATATTATAGATGCTTCATGATACTTTGCTGGCACATAATAATTTAACAGTTAAGATGAAATAGATATTTTAACAACTGCAACCTTATGGCAACGATATTAAATATGAAGCTTATAAGACAAAGTACGAAATATAGCGTTTAGGATTGAATTTATAGAGTATACGTACATAGGCACTTCATAAAAAAAATAGGCCATGTATAGTCCAGTATTATCAATAATTAAATAGAAGGCACGGCCAAAATGGTGCTAGAATCAGGAAATTCTATAAAAAACAAGGCAGTTGGCTAAATTATGCTCACACCTCACATACAAAGCGACCCAAACCTGGTTACCATTTTGCATGCTACTTTTAATCAGTCAAATCAGCATAATAAGTAAATGATTACCCTACAAATTAATTTTTCCTTCCTAAATTGCAAAGGCAATCAAACCTTAGGACCTT
This sequence comes from Xylocampa areola, assembly GCA_935421205.1. Lineage (NCBI taxonomy): Eukaryota > Metazoa > Arthropoda > Insecta > Lepidoptera > Noctuidae > Xylocampa > Xylocampa areola. The sequence goes on along the minus strand of OW285218.1, from coordinate 10,585,522 downwards.
TTCTCCTCACAACTTTATGAGGAGCTATGAATTTCATAATTTAAATTACCTCACGAAAGAAAACTCTGTTTTTATGGCTGCCATAAATTTTATAATATCTCATAATGGCGAGCTGTGGACGTTATGGGTGAATAGGACAATAACTTATATAACTTCTTCTATATTGATGGAAATAATAAGTAAAATCTGCAATATCGTGTTTCATACCATCTTAGTTAAATAGCAACCTTAATTGATAGGACAAGAATGAAGTGGTTCTTCTTCTTGAGGTGCCTCTCCAAATAGCGAAGGTTGGCAATAAGCTCTGCATATTTCTTTTGATCTGTCGTTAATAGTTGGACAGCACTCGTTACTCCAGTCCATTCTCTAAGGTTTCTCAACCCCGACTTCTTTCTGCGGCAGACACATCTCTTTCCCGCTTTACCCATCTTTAGTAGATATAAAAGATCGTACATCTCTTGCTTAAACATGGGCCTTTAATACGCAATTTTTCGTCTATTGGGATCACAAAGTACGCGTTCCTTCCAGATACGTCGTAAGACTTCCGCGTTGGTAGCCTTTTGAGTCAAATTCAAATGTTTTATTTCATATAGATAAATATACAGTCACTTATGAACGTCATTTTTGTCGTTTCCAAACTATAATCTCTTAAAATTTTAAGTCATCACACTTTTAGGTAACCACTAAAATTAGAGACGTCACATTTTAATTGTATGAAATTTTTAGGTTGTCATGGTTATATTTGAATTTGTGATCTTTTATATTCATCCCGTCCCGCTCTTATAGTAACTGATAGTAAAAGACAGCAATGCTCTAAATATAGTTTAGTTTGCTACATCAGAATTTACGCCAATGGCGGGGCGGGATGACGTCAAACTCAAATTTAATCATGGCAACCTAAAAGTTCCATTCAATTTTCGTTTGTAGTCTCTAAATTTAGTGGCAACCTAAAACTGTGCCGACTAAAAACGTTAGGAGATTATATATTGACGTACCTAAATTCGAATTTGACATCTCTTGATTCGTCCCGTCCTGTTCATTTAATAACAGTTATTAAAAGACAGGAATGCTCTAAATTTTGTTTAGGTTGCTGTATTAGAATTGACGCCACTGTCTTGATTTTGGTTACTTGATTAACGTGTATAATTACATTTTATTTCTCATGGTAACGGTGGAAAGCCTTAACTTCTTGTCTGCCGGAACGCGGATCCACGCGAAAGACAATGGAATTTTAATTATGTCTGGAAATGCGGCATATAAGTTAAGCATTATGAGGGTCGGAAAATGAAGTTTCGCGTCATTCTATGAATGTAATTATAATTTAAATGACATAAAGAAAGCAATCGACGTTAGAAGGTGCTACAGGGACGAATTCTATTAAAGACTACCACCAAATGTGGTCAAAGGTCTTAAGATCATTAATAAACTAATGTCATCTGTAAGGTTGTGCCTAAGTGTCGATCTGGAATTACTTCAGATAATGATTTACTTAGCTAGGTACAACAATCCCATTTATAAGCTTATCCTAAGTGTGATCTAATACTAAAACTTTAGAGATATGTATTCTGAAGTGTATAAAATTTACAAGTTCAGCGCCATTTTGTAAAGACGGAGCTTGGTTGTAGTTGTGGCTTCAAATCTAGCAAGTACAATAGGCTGCACGTCTCAATTCTTTGACCTTGAGCTGGTCTACCGTGGTAGGAAATTTGAATAATTAATAATAAGCGAGGCCAACTTATACTGGTTTAGTTACCACCGAGTTGCATCCTACTGTACCCGTGTGACTATTTCAACGTCATATGTACCTACATACTTTCTTAAAATCTGTAGAATCGCTAAATTACCAGCCACGATAGAAATTGTATTGTAATCAAGTACAATTTTGAACTGTCGCGAGAATACAGATCTAAGATATCGCAGATATACAGTGCAGGAACAACATCGTAAGGAAACTGGGATTTGATGGTCTAAAATCGCCAATTCACAGTGAGCTAGCGTGATGATTAACTCTCGTGCCTTCCCTATATAAGAGGAAGCACTGGCTCAGTGGCTCTGCAGTGGGACTGTTATGGGCTGGTTAAGTATGTTATGCTTTCAAATGAGAATGATTTATTTATATACGGTTCTAGTATCAGTATACATGACAACATTATTTTGGAAAGTTAATTAATTTTGTTTTGATATTTAAACATAGAACGGAATTACGAGTTTTGACAAAAGTATTTAAAAACACACACACACACACACATTGACATTTTGACAACAGTTTATTTGAAAATTTCCATATTGTTTTGGTTCGGGAACAACTTGCAAACAAAATTTGTAATAATATTCGAATGTATGATTGTAAATAATAAGGATAGAAAATAACATTCAACAACTCGCCTGTCGTGTCTGTATTCAACGTAAAATAAATAATCACAAAGTTTTTCATCTCTTAGAAAGCGAACGACGTAAATTATAATAGAAATACTTGTCTGTAAAGGGATTGAGTAGGTGGCAATGACGTCACCAAAAGACGTATTAAAATGTGGAAGAATTCGCGGTAGTGAGCAGAGGTCGAGAAGTCTTAGCGGTCAGAGCACCTGGAGTGTTTATCCGGGAGACGGCCGTATGCTGGTATCGACAAAAATAATAATAGAAAGGTTTACATTTTTCTTTCCACAAAAATTTACTCATCCACGAGTTTATTATAATAAAAATACGTATTTTAAATGCTTACTGCAACATTGTAGTCATAATATCGAGTTTCGGTAAGATGTTTTGTCCTCTCAAAGCAATAACAAGATCCCTTAAGTTTTGGGTTTCCATAACAATATTCATAACATTAGAAACTATCCATAGAATCTAACGAAGATAGTTCACTGAAGCAGTTGTTAACTTTCGGCTTTTGTTACATTGGTAAAATCCTACCTAAAAGTAAATTCCCATGAAAGATAATGGCGTCAATTCTCATGTAGCAAACTAAACTAAATTCAGAACATTCCTGTCTTTTACTAACAGTTACTTTAAGAGCGAGATAGGATGAATCAAAAGATGTCAAATTTGAATTAAGGCACGTCAAATTAAAATCTCCGAATGTTTTTAGTAGGCATAGTTTTAGGTAGTCACTAAAATTAGAGACAATCTAACGAAAATTATACGGAAATTTTGGTAGACATGATTAAATTTGAATGAGACGTCATTCCGTCCCGCTCTTATAGTAACAGGTAGTAAAAGACAGCAATTCTCTCAATTTCGTTTACTTTGGTACATTAGATTAATTGCCACCGTTAGACTAACTAAACTCAGCAACCTAAAGCGAGTCGAGACTTCTAAAAGGAGAACTCTCTACTTAACACGGCTCTAATGTCCCGCCAATTATTCTCATTAAAAAAAAGGCTCTTACCTGCCTGTAGAGTAGGTATTCGTGTTTTCTGTTTATCGTGTGAATCGTGACCGCTTTACTAACAAGTTTAGTGCCAGTTATTTAATGAATTTCTTTTTTATGGTTTTCCTAAGTAGAGCTAATATAATATCATATCATTAATTTTAAATAGTATCTCAGTCGTAGTTGCCGAGTGGTTGCGGGCCCGCTCACAGAGAACTTTTTATATATAGGTCCCGCTTCTTGGGCCTCTAATGCATGTGACTTTTTTAATGTCATATGTACTTTCTTCGTAAATCTAAGACGTCTTAGACATACGTTGAACGAAAACATCGTGAGGAAACCTGGACTTATTGGTCTGACATTGCCAACCCGCAGTGAGCCAGCGTGTGGTGGGCTCGTGCCTTCTCAGTATGAGAAGAGGCCCTTGTCCTGCAGTGGGACAATTTTGGGCTGATTATTTTTTGTACTTAAGTATTTGGCTTATACACCAGCCAACTACAGAATAACCTAAATTTTTTGAGGCGTGGTGCGGATAGAATTAGAAATTAGTATGTAAGAAGAAGTCTGAAAGTTACGTCGAGGAAAGTTTTGAGTAGAATGGAGGAAGACCGAGGAAACGATGGATGGGTTGTGTGAACGATAATACGATTAAAAAAGGAGTGACTTCCCAGATGTCAGTTGACACCGAACCCCATTAAATTGGGACAAGGATAGGGAGATGATGAATTGAAAAATACAATTACGCCACTTACAATCTGACTTGTTTTCTTAGAAACTAAAGTTTCTTACAATAAAGCGTCAACAGAAACTTAACCATACCTAATACTTAATTTCCTGTTACAATTTATATCTAATATAAATATAGTACAATTAACGTTACATTTTTTGGGATAATTTTATTTAGCAGAATTTATTCAAATCCGTCCTTATTTTATCATATATTATTACTGGGATGCCTTCAAAGTTTAAATAAAGTATAAGCTTTCGCATCTATCATCTGCCATGAATTTAAAATTATTGTTTGATTGAACTTATTACTTAGCTCTTTCGAATTTCAGACTCCTCGGTGTGTCCGTTAGGGTCAGTTCACAAAAGCAGCGTCAATTTAACTTCGACGCGCGCGAACGTGCGAAAATTCTCAAGAACTTTTGCAAACATATACGATTAACTTATCATAAACAACTCTTGCACGTTATTGCCCTCAGATTCCCTTGTCAATACCGATATGTTCGAGAATGCTTGAGAAGACGTGCTACGATATTTTCATAAGATAAAGTTTAAAACGCAATGCAATAATGATTATATTTTCTTCTCCAAATTACGCTCCGGTTCCCTTTTTAACCGACTTCCAAAAAGGAGGAGGTTATCAATTGGGTTGTATTTTTTTTTTATGTTTGTTACCTCAGAACTCCGTCATTTATGAACCGATTTGGAAAATTATTTTTGTATTTGAAAGGATTTCGTTTCAGATTGGTCCCATTTAAATTTTATGAAAATAGGTTTAGTAGTTTGGTATTTAAATCAAAATAACTGAAAAATAATACGTCGTCGAAGTAAACGAAATGGTGTATTTTGCTTTCTTGTGACTTTCCGGTGGTGTTTACGGTTTCTAGAATAGTTCTAATGAACTGCCTATTTTCCAGCTTTATCATCAGATGATGATGATGATGAAACCGGAAGATAAGCACCGGAAATCCGTCATATTTTTTTTGCTATTTAATACTTTTTAGTGTAAGACCGCATTCTCAAACATCTCTTTTTACACGAGTGCTCAAAAAACGGAGTGTATATAAGTATGTACGAGTATGTATGTAAGTATGTTTGTGAGTTAGTAGTCTTTACCTATTCCACCATAACTTCTAAATACCTGAACTGATTTCGATATATGGGGTATCGTTAGAATCCTTACACTGTCCCGTGAGTAACATACGCTTGGAAAAACTGACAAGCGTATGTTACTAACGGGACAGAGTTTTTAAATTAATTTCATCTTGTTTGACGCAGTTTATTACTCTTTTTTGAAATAGCCTCAGATCTAAATTTCCTACTTTGATATGGATATGTCGCAGATGGATTGTAGAATAAGCTGTTTTACAAAACTGCTAGCTGATTTAAAAAACAGTACTGTTATGAAAAACAGCTGAACGACGTTTAGCGGTTTTACATAATTACTGGACTATAAAACGCAGAATTGAATGAACGTTTTGCGTTTATCAATGCAGCGGGTCAACGATCAGAGATTATGTAAAACAGTGTGAAATGAACTGTCAGATTGTTGATTTTAGTTCGAAATTGTCGCATATGGCTCTGTATGTCCTAACAATAATAACCTAACTTTATTTTACTTGTCAATAGCAAAAAAAATATGAAAATTTTTAATGACGTAAATACTAAACTACTATAATAGTCGACAATATATCGGGATTATGAAAGAAAATAAATTAAATTGATCCATGAGCGAGCGAAGCGAGCTCGGGAGTTTCGTGTATCCCGACACGGACAGGTTAGGTTCGAAGAGGATGACGGGGGCCCGTGAGCGAGCGTAGCGAGCGAACAGACCCCGTCATCCTCTTCGTGTTTAGGTTTTTTCTAACCTTACGGACACAAAAATAGGAGCCCCGCTAGGCGGGGCTCCGTCGACCCAGCCACGGAAAGACAAATCAGAATACAGTATCGCTTTTTTACTTGAATGGTGACTATCCATTTAATATACCTAAACAATAAACAAACCTGTCCCACTGTAGATATGTCATTCTGCATTACGTCTAAGGGTGGGTAGCAGTTTTGTTAAACGTATCGCAATGGCAATCCAGCTGAACATTGTTCAGCTGTTTTATAAAACAGTATCTACTGTTTTGTAAAGCAGCTAGAGATTTTGTAAAACAGCGGATTCTACAATCCATCTGCGACAGATATATATGGACAGCGCGTTGAATAGGTCTACCCATATTCACTTCCGATAAATCAGTGATGGTACGCAAGATTCACTAAAAAGTAAGAAATAAAATAATTTTTAACAAAAAAAAGAACCGACTCCAAAAATCTTTCTGTTAAGTAAAATTGCACTAAAAAGTAATAAAATAATTGCATTATTTACTTACTACAATTTATATAAAAAACTTTTTTAATTTTAGAGGATTCTGAATAAACTAAATTTATTAGGACAATAATATACAATTATTATTATTTTTGGAGTCGGTGCCAGTAAAGGATAATAAACGTGTAAGTACATTCATGAAGTAGCGTATTACGTTCGCTTTAGGCAGTTTATGTGTTCATTTGTAAATAGGTTCAATTAGGTATAATACATTATCGTAAACATAATGATGGTTAATGTACCTTTAAATATACTTTGCAAATTTTAGGAAACTTCCTAAATATTTTTAAAGTTTGTCTGGCACCGACTCCAAAAATAATAATAATTGTATATTATTGTCCTAATAAATTTAATTTATTCAGAATCCTCTAAAATTAAAAAAGTTTTTTATATAAATTGTAGTAAGTAAATAATGCAATTATTTTATTACTTTTTAGTGCAATTTTACTTAACAGAAAGATTTTTGGAGTCGGTTCTTTTTTTTGTTAAAAATTATCTTTTCTTCGGTGGAAGTTTGAATTGATCCTTAAAAAGCTTCACATAGTTTCAAACATTAAAATACATAGTTTGCAACCAGATGTGGCCATTTCAACTTTAAGTTGCTCAACTTATTACAATGTTGTTAAAGTTGTTAATTGTTGTGTTTGGAATTGCGGGCACATATTGTTCCTACGGTTTATTTTGTTTCTCTAAAATTTCTGCGTGCTTCTTCTTCATAATGATTCTCATCAAGTGCAATGACTAGTATCAATAACCATCAATCGGTCGGTAAATGTGGATATTTTTGTAAAATAACTTTCGTGTGACACATTCATATGAATTTATTGTTCAACGGTTATTACTTACGTGCATTCTTAGAGTTTGACTCGTGACATTTCCGTGAGCTCAGCTCATGACTAAGGGCTCCGTTCGAGTTCGAAACTAGTCGGGCAATCCCGAAGAATGCACGTGAGTAATAACCGATGAACAGTAATTAAAATGTCGATTATTTAAAGGCTCTCTAAAACAGACGCGTCCTGATATGACATTGTGATACGACATGATTTTTTATTTTAATGTACGTCGCAAAGTCGGAATGCGTCGTATCGCATTGTGTGAGAGATATTAACTTTACTTTTTCATCGTTATCATTTTCAATACATTTAGATTACCTATCCGAAAAATGGTAGCTTCTCAGTCAATGTTTCACAATAAATAATTCTATAAACTCAACAACATATGTAATAACAAACATTCTGTTTTTAACACTTATTGCATTGTTCGCTTCATATATGTACATATCTGTCTATTTTCTCTTTGACAGCACTGATATCTCCCTAATAAAACTTTATTCGTCCATTATATGTACAAGGGTAAAAAATATTCGTACGAGTTTTTCAGGGATATAACCCGTTGAACTTAACTCTGTCTATTAGCTTTGTGTCTTTTTATCCACGGTTTTTTCAAGTTGAAACGTATGTTTAGTTTACCTGGGCCCGAGTTTGCTAAAGCCGAGACTGCCTCGTTGGTCTAGTGGTCCCAAGCGCGACTGCTGAGCATGAGGTCTCGGGTTCGATTCCCGGGTCAGGCAAAGTGTTGTTGAGTTTTTCTGTTAGAAAATTCTCAGTAGCAGCCCGGAGTTTGGAATTGTGCCCGGTAGATGCCAATAGGCTCACCACCTATTACATGGGACTTAATAACAACATTGGTGAAATGTGGGTGTACAACAGCTGTGTACATCTCTGCCTACCCCTTCGGGGAATACAGGCGTGATGCTATGTTATGTAGTTATTTCTCAGGGGTTCGTGGCAAAGTAATAGCCGCACAGATCGCTTGACCGAGGTTAAGCTGCACTTGCCGCAGTTGGTTTTGGATGGGTGACCATCATTTCATACCGTGACTCCTGTCTGTCTCGGAGAGCACGGTAAACCGTCGTTCCAATTGTCAAATTAAAATCTATGACAGCCGTTACGGGTAGTCAGAGGCTTGAAAGTCTGACAACCAGTCATACAGCGAGGTATCGTTTTACCCAGTAATTGGGTTGTGGAGGTCAGATATTAAGCTGTATCCGACTGCCGTTCGCCGACTAGAAGCCGACCCCAATGTGATTGGTAAAAAGCTAGGCTATTTTTATTTACGTATTTAAGACCAGTGGTTTCCCAATAACTTTTATTAACGTGTTAAAAAAAATGTATTAAAAGTCAGTTCTCTCTGTGCACATATTAATATTTACATATTATTATATTTATTTATGTTATATTTATTTGCATCGCCGGTGTGACGTCATCACGTCAGTTTTCGGCTATCGCTGAAAATCAGCGCTGGGGCTTTGTCTGGCATAGGGTCGCAGCATTAAGCTGAGCGAGGGCCGTATTGCGTGTTTGTGACGCATACTACCCCCTTATGTCTCAAAAGTTATTGTAATTTTTTTCATTTGTTGTTTATGTATGCGTCTCCATCACGTAATAAAACACATTTCTTTCTTCTTTCTTTTCACTGAACCACCATTCGAGTGTTATTGTTGCTTATCTGCACTACATTTAGTATCAGTGTAATCTCGTTACTACTACTACTAATTGTTTGACATTTCTGACGATGGTCTCTCAGTGGCTTTTTACATCGACAACACGTTGATTACAACTGAGTTTTGTAGACTACCAAACTGTCACAAATATATTAGAATCTCAATGGTTTGAAGTTAAATGACAATTGCGTGTCATATCATTAAAATTATCAGACTTGGGCTCTGTTCATGTATCAGAAATAAGCTTTAAAAATATATAATTTCTATTTTTAGGGTCAACTGCCAACGGGACGCTAGGGACGGTAAAGAAAAGTAAATAAAATCATAATGTAAACATACCTACACCAAGTATTTCCTAAATTTATTTATCATTAACGCAAAAACACGAGTAAGAACCCACAGGAAACCTACAATAATATTAATATTCACATTATATTAGAACAGGCGTGTGGGTGTGACTTATATTTGTCACAAAGGGTATTATAAACAAGATTTGTCGTATACCAACCCCCGGGGATTACTCGTCGAGTCACACTACGGTGACGTAACGATGTTTCTAAGCTTCGATTTGTCTTTATTATTTATAGCTTTCGAAAGTATTTTTGGTACTTAATTTTAAATAATTAAACATTGAATTCAATTTGTGAAGAAGGTTTTAGGAAGTAATAAAAAAATGAACACTTGTGTCCTGATGTAATAAATCATTAATTAACAGAAGATTTATAAAAAAAAAACATTTTATGTAGGTTTTATTGTTGCCAGTGGCTAAAAAAGGTCACAGAGTAATAGAAAATAAAAAGTAATAAATACATTTATGGTTGCCTTTTTTTACATTTGGTACATGTAGTATTAGTTTTAATAGTTTGTTAGTGTGCACGTTTTCATTTTTAATAATCTTCTAATAAAAACTCAAAACGAGCAAAGATATGATTGGGATCTAAAAGATTTATTATATATGCGTCAACAGCGTTGTGTTATATTGTTATTTGGAATCAAAGGGCATTTACAAAATTGGGTCGTGAATTGCAACGGATGTTAATACTTACAAAAACCCGCTTTTTTATTGGATTTGCTAGACTGACGACGCTAAAAGTGTAATCATCGCAAAATGCCGTTAAATGCGAGAGTGGTACTTTTGAACATTCGATATTTAATTTGCCACGGGCTTTGACCAAGTTCACTTTACACTTTAAACTGGTGGAATTTATGGAACTTCACGACAACACTTTACACTGAACTATTAAATTAATTAAAATCGTGTATGCGTGGACTGTGATGAAATAACTATACGACAACACTTCAACAATGATTTTTTTTGCACTCAAATATTAAGTGCAAAAAAAATCTTTTACAACTGAGAAATTATGAAATAGACAGTGCAAACTGTGTAAATGTAATAATTCACTCTTATGTTTACTACCGCTGATGCGAACGGCTATAAATTCGGAAACGGATGTCTGCATTCGCGAACATACTTGTTTGATATACAGGGTGTAAAACCAGAGGATTGATTGGATGGCTATTTATAAATCGGCCTTGAGCGATGGTTATTGAATGTCGGTCAAAGATAAGCGGCTCTTTACGAGCTAAAATAAAATCATCTCTTTCATGATAGGTATATTGTAATTCAAAGAATTAGCGCTTCGACTAGTAGCGACAGTATTGAATGAAAATATAAAAAGTATGCTCACCTGTGCCTGTGTCAAATCATACAGGACGTTTAAATACGATCACACAATTAAAATTTATACAGATGTGCATTATGCCTTCGGGTATAAATACCCGTGTACGTGTTTATTGTATTTAGTGTAGGTAGTGATAACGGATTACCGGTGTTTCCGTATGTAAGGTTTTGGTAGTAAATTTGTAGAAAACTATAAAACCAATCACGGAATTTGTAAAGACAAAGCAAAAAAAATAATGTATGTTGTGTTTTAGGAAAAGTTTAGTCAAATTGTGAATTAAATTATGAATCACTCTGATAGGTGTTTGCTCTCACTCATTCATTTATAAGCATCCTGTACATGCAAGTGTTGAGACAGGATATTCTAGTTAACATGCAAGTCTAAGGTTATTGTCTTCACTTTATTTAAGTAAAACATAGTCTGCTTCTGTGTGAAATATCACTCTGATATTATTCATACAATTATTTATGAGCATCATGTAGCGAATGTTAAATTTGGTAACACTATCACGTATGTAGTGAATGCTCTTTTTATTGTCTATGAAATACTCTGTAAGTATATTTGAATAATATTAGGCATATACCTACTTACTTTACTTTCCATCCGAAACTTACAAATAAAATAATAATAATAAAGTCGGTAGCTTGGACCTTGTGACCGATGGCCTGCTATTTTAACCCGACTGTCCCAGAATGAGGGTTATGTTAAAAGCAAAGCATATAAATTACATTATATATATATAATAATGTAATTTATATGATTTTAAAATAAATAAACGGAAAATATTTTATTAAACGTTTTTTTTTTTGAGATATATATCATATGCCTAGACAACCGGCTTAACGCGGAATGATGTACGATATAACGAGTATGAAATGATGGTCACCTAAAGTTACAATATTAAATGGAAAAAGAATACGGTCGCGAACAGGATTCGAACCTGCGCCTCCCGGATGATGGTCACCTATCAACAGACCGACCGCGGCAAGCGCAGCTTGACTTCGATCGATCGACTGTTACATAACCACGACCCCCTCCTTTTTTTGATATATAAATATTATTTAGAAACGTAATTTATATGCACATAAAATAAATGAACACAAATCAATTTAAATAGAAAACCCACAAAATTCAAAGGACGATTTATTGCTGTACTGTATAATTAATTTTAGATTGAAAATGATTTAATATAATTACTTATTCAGAATATAAGTGTATTAAAAATACGTTTAAGTTAGTATGTAATAGTTGTAATAAATATAAACTAAAATATATTATGAGGACTTCGCGATCGAAAACTGTATTCGCAACAGCCATTAAATCTCTACTCGAAATAGGATCTAATGATCAAAGCGTGTTTCTCAAACAGCAACATCTAAAGCCATGCGTACAGTTGTACACTCAACTGCATTTACATGGCGAAAGGTTTGATTTGTAGCCGCGGGCACACTGGCTATAAATGTAGAATTCAAATTACAGCTAGAATCCTGACGTTAAAAAAGATCGTGGAAATTTAAATTGTACTAATTTATATAAAGCACAGACTGCTCCATCGTCAGTATCGCATCACGCCCGTATTCCTGGAAGGGGTAACCAGAGGTGTACACAGTAGCATCTATTGGACACTCCGGACTGAGCAAAATTTCCTAAACCGCGATATTACTTTGTTTTTTTCCCGGGTTGGGTACCCGGGTATTGAACCCAAGATCTCATGCTCAGCATCCACGCTTTCGACCACTAGTCCAATGAGGAAGCTGATTCATATCATTTAAGAAAAAAAAAATTACATAAACCATATATTTTATTAAAATAATTTCAGCTTATACGTATTGTTGAACGGTTATTACTCGAGTGCATTCTTCGGGATTGCCCGAATATTCTGTCAACAAAGCCAGAAATAAGAAAAAATATCAAAATGGTTCAGTTTGAAAAAGAAAAAAGAAAACCGGTGCTTTTGGTTCTCCTAGTAAATGTTGTCGAAATAATAGGAGAAACTTTATTAAAAATGAATATTCCGAAATATAATACATTTAGCAACGATTTTATAAAATCCTACGACAGTGACATTTGTGACGTCAAGGACCACTCTTAATAAAATGTTTCTTAGTGCCGATGGTACACAACGAAAGTAAACCCCTATTCCATTTGGTGTAACATGAAAGAAAATATATTATCACATGACATTATAAGCTTCAATACTGTTGAGCATCGCCCAAATGAATCTTATTTTTCTGGGTTTTTTAAAATTCTATATTTTCTTAGATTTAGATTTAATTTTTGATCGCATCATATTTTGAGATATAGTAAATAAGATTTCTTTTTTACACTGCAGTGATCTTAATTTTTATAGTTGATGGGTGTCAGTTTTAAAATGTAGACCTCTGACGGATTTAAACATCATCGTGAACATCTTACAGATGTGTTTCTTTCAACATGAATTACACATATTTTTGGGATAATAATTTGTTATTAGTTATACAATACCGTTTTTCGACAAAGATTTATGAGAGCGACTACCGTCGTTTTTATGGGCCATGAATCCCGAATAACAATGTGCATAACAGAGTGCATTACACTTGAGAAACTCTGACTGTCTCATGAAATGCAAAGAGACGTGAAGATTTGTATGAAAGTAGTTAATTTTTTTTATATTGAGATAGGTACCTACTTTACGTGCTAAATGTTGTTTCTGAAATGCTTTGATTTTGACGTGAAATGCTTTTAATCCATGAACAATTTTGGCTGACAATAAACGCGTTTTCATCAAACTAGGCTATACTTAAAATATGTCAAATACTTATGCATTTCAATTCATCAAATAATTTTTTTTGTCAACGAATTATCATTTTGTAGGTAATTTGCATTATTAGAAAATATTCAATTTATTGTATTTTATTATTTGGCTATTTGGCAACTTCGTCAGTACCTCTCCTTCCATGTGGCGAAGAAAAAAATAAATCACGTATGTTATTTTTCCCTTGCAAGTTTGTTGAATAACATAGCATCACGCCTGTATTCCCCAAAGGGGTAGGCAGAGGTGTACACAATTATATACCCACGTTCCACTACGGTGTTATGAAGTCCCATGTAATAGATGGTGAGGCTATTGCCATTTACCGGGCACACTTCCAAACTCCGGGCTGCTACTGAGAATTAACTAACAGAAAACTTAAACACTTTGCCCGATCGAACCCGAGACCTCATGTTCAACAGTCGCACTTGGGACCACTAGACCAACCAGGCAGTGTTGAATAACGTCGTATTAATCTCGTAAGTACTGGTCATTAATTAATTATACCTACTCTTGATTGAATTACAGCCCTCGCCCTGCAGCTCGAACTGCAGCTTCCATTGGATATCAAACTTTGCAAGTACTTGAGTCATAATCATCATCAATCATCAATCAATACATTTAATGAAAATGTAACGAATCGCTGTCTGTACATGGAAGATATATGAGAAAAAATATTATGCACCCAAAACAATGATTGATAGAATTATTTTCGGTTTGTCTGTTTATCTGTTTGCCTGTGCGTTTGTGCACGCTAATCTCAGAAACGGCTTATCTGATTTATATGTGGTTTTCACTTATATATTGTGGTATACTTCACTTAACATTTAGTGTTTGTTTTATGTCAACCGGTTCATAAATAAAAAAGTGATGCCAATTTAAAGAATTACGTTGAACATTTGTTATTTACGATATCCACGCGGACGGAGTCACGGGCATAGCTAGTGTACTAATAAACCTATGTAAAATTTACTTATTTTATATTGAGCATTTCTGAAAAATACCTGTCTTAAAGGCAAACATTCATAATCTTAAAAAGGAGGTACTGCCTTTTCATTTTTAAACACGTAGCGTTATATAGATGCATAAATAAAATATCTGGGGTAATTTAAAGTCTTTGAAGTTAGTTGTTGGAACGGCTAAATGTAGCCACTCAATTTAGAAATGTAATTTTATTTTTCTAAGTATCCCTAACTGCAAATTGCATATTACACTAACGCGTCTGAAAATGTTAGAAATACTAAATATTTTCCGTGTAAACTAAACCATCTAGGAATTGTCCTTTGTTGTCTCACTGTTGTAGGTGCAAAATATTTTGCCAAAGCATTATTAACTACCTACTCAAGAACTCAGTGACGTAGATTTTGTAGCGCATTGACGACAATGAATTTAAAAATATATTGCTTTATTTTTTTGGGTCATGTTTTGTGAGACCGAAGGTCCTGGTTAAATATTTTGTTTGAACTTTTTATTAACAAGGGTCACCAATTATAACATGGTAAACAAAAGTCTGATAATTTTATTAAAAAAAAAAACCAATTAACCACAAAACAGGAGAATTGGAAGGAAATTCTGCAACTAAGTAGTATACTTTCTATGTAGGTACAGACAGTAAACACAAATATTCAATACAATTCTATTAAGTATCATTTTCAATAAATCACGATGGAAAAAGTTTGCTACTAACCCTTAACTTACTAATAAATCCAAGCTTCCCACTGCCTCTTCTCGAGTCGGTAAATTTTGGCACAGAATTCACCAATAGTTTCGTACAAAAAAAAAAAAAATCTACGAAACTGGTTTTTCGGGAAAGTTAGGGAAAAAAAACACCCTTTAAAAATGTTTCGTTGTATTGTGGCAAAGGGAATATCCTACTATCCTACTACAATATCATAAAGAGGATGGATAGATGTTTGTTACTCTTTCATACAATAAATACTCAACTGATTTGGATGAAATTAAGAACAGATAATTTATAACCGGGGTCAACACATGAGACAGTATTTTTTATCCGGAGTGGACACGATCTACTAATATATAAAAATCTCGGGACACAGTGTTTGTTATCGAAATCCTCCGAAACAGGTTGACCGATTTTTATGTTTTTTTTTTGTGTATATTTTGTAAGTCTGAGAATATAATATAATTATAAGGGTATTTTTTATACCCCTAGGTGATAAGGGGGAAAATGTCGACCTTTATTCAGGTCCTTTAGACAGAGTTCGCGAGCACCACCTCCTCGCACAAGGTGGCAACGCCTATTCATGCATTAAAAGTCAAAATCGGCACTGCCCGGGCAGTGTTAACTATAAATGATATGAACTTGCTCCGTAACATGTTTGAGAAAATAAAATATACATATTTGATACCGCAACATAAAAAAACACGTATGTTTTTCATGATACAGACCAAATTACCACTTATAATTCCATTACATGAGCAGATATTGCGAAGGTCAAACAGTAATATTTTGTTTGAACAGTCCCGGGCCCCGATTTCTATGCTAATGTGGGAATTGAATGAAGAATAGCAGAGTAAGGGTTGTTTATATTCACTATAATTATCTGATAGAGAGTTCAAGGTCCTCAGTGAACTACCCGTACCTACAACGGGTCCCGTAGGATTGATATTGAAAATGCGGAGTTAAGTAGTGTGAGATAAAATTCGGTCTTCAGGTAACTGGTACATGCACTTAGGTACATACATTAAAACTTGTCGCCTTGCGATGGGTCGTTGGGCTCCCTAAATTATGGTTTAAGCTTCACGATGATCGATGCATGTGCCGTCAGTGAGGATCGAACAACTTGAAATTGCTATGGCTTTTCTTCAAAAGGCTTTTCCATTCCAGACGTCCTACATGATTACGTTCACATAACGTTAATGTTTCCTCTGAGTTTGTTTTGGTTTTCTATTCTCGGTGGTAATAAGATAGGAAATATCGGTACCTTCTATTTAAAAACAGTTTGTAAAAGAGTTTTGTAAAGAATTATTTACAGAGTAAACTATTTGAATAAGTACATAGCTAGTTCATGATAACCTACTTAGGAGTATTTTATATAATGATATTTTTTTATATGTATATAATGGTATTTGTTTGGTAGTTAGGTGAGATGATACCGTCAATCAAAACACAATTGAGTTTCTCTGTAATAAAAGTTTTGTATTTGTTATTTACATGTTTGTTCGACACTAATTCCAAAATATAACATTAAATTAACTATAAAAACCTTACCTGTAATAAAAGAAACGACATTTAATGCTTATAATTACAATATCAATTCTTATTTCCTAACTAACAAGTAATAGTTTTCATAATTGTTCTGACACGACCACAGATAGAATAGAATAAATGCGGGCGAAACTGCGTTTGCTACCGTAATGGCGGTAGTAGCGCGGCCTGAATTCTAATTAAAGGAAATATATTTTCTTTACATGTACATGTTATGGGCATGTAATGCTTAAATTAATTACTATTATATATAAACATTGGGATGTTGTTCGGCGCCTTACAAATGCAAAATGCTAACGCTGAATTTAGTAAATCTGTAAATGATTGCTAAATAAATATCGCCAGGCGTCTCCTTAAGACGAATACAAGGAAGCTTGAAATTGGATAGTATCAAACAATAACACGGTAGCTCAGTTGGAAGAGTGATGACACGGAATGTCAAGGGTCCCGGTCCCTTTCGTGTCTATTATTTTTCACTATTTCCTTGAAAAATTGACGAGTATTTGCCAGCCTTAGCTCACCGTGAGTTCTTCTACTGATTCCCTGGTTAGACAAAGTGACAGTATGTTGACTTCTTGATCGTCTTCGTGAGGATTGATCTGCCACCTCTGCCTCACATGATAAATTGTTCGCCATTGAGATTAGTATCAGACTGTCTGATTGTTTTTTGTGCATTCGTATGTAAATCATAAACGGAAGAGATGGTCCTTGGTAAAGTCATAAAGATCAATGTGCAAACCAACAAAACAAAAAAAAACATAATCAATAATACTCCATAAGAAACATGAGTCTCCTCATGTATAACCTGAAGGCCTAAGTATACATACCTTAACAATAACACTTTTTATTTTTAAGCTTTAAACGGCTTTAAAATGAAGATTTTATTTTATAGAACCTTGGTTCTGAGAAGCAGGATTATCTGTTGGCAGTCAATAGTATCGCTGATCCGTGAAAGCGGGCGCTTACTCAGCTCTCATCTGCTCAGTCATGCAGAAGGCAGGTATTGGAACTTGCACCAACTATTGTTTGTATTGCTGTTGACCTAAAGATAACCTAGAAATTGTTTTCTATCTATCCATACCAATAAATTAAATTGTATCGTGTGTCTGTGTTTTTAAAATAAAAATATGCGTTGTCTAATGATGACTACTAATTTTTTGGAAATTTTGTCTGCATCTCATCATCATCATCTGCCTGTTGTCTATTTGAAAGTTTGTATCGAATAAGCTCCGAAATGACTGCGGATTTAAATTAAAGTTATAGTATAAGTTATATATTAAAACAGGAAATTTTACTGAAATTTTCGTATTTTCATTTTGATATCTTGCTGGCAGATTGCAGGGTGCATGAATAATGTGGTCAAAGTCCCGCGCGAACGTAGTTGCGGGCACAGCTGGTTCTTAACAATGTTGTAAACACACTTGTTGGTAAAGTGACTCCTATTACACCGCTTTTTGATTCGTTACGAGACCATAATACGAACGCGTACTTTTTCTTTACATTACCACTTTAAATTTACTTTTAAATATCAGCAAAGAATTTTGTTTTTTTTTTTGGAGAGTTTAATTTTTTTTGGCTGTGTTGTTATCATGTTGTTATGTATTATAAATAGTGTGTCAGTTTCAATTTGTCAAAATGTGATGCAATTACTATGCCCTTTATTAATTCTATCACAAAAAACGCAAATTCCAATTTAGTATCAATTGCCTGTGATAGCCCGTAAAACTTAAGTATTCACGTCACTGTAGTCATAACTACTAAGTATTATGTAATCTCAGGCAATTGAGTCTAACGATATTACTTAACCCTCATAGGTACCGGCCGTTTACGACATATTAATTCATGATTAATCTTACGACTCTGAACGATCGTAAAACTGATTCAGCTCACAGTCTCCACAAGAATTTTACGACTAACAATTAGCTAGCTTTAGACTGTAATATAAGGCGGTGCATATAATATAACCCTTGTTAAGCTGATGGGCAGAGGTATTCTACAGTCGGCTACAGAATTCGGTTAATACGCATCAATTGCACCAACCATAATTACTGACTGATTATTGTGATATGATGATATGATTTTTAGCATTTTCAGTATTAGTACGATGACAAGATTGTAATGTTTTGTACTCCAGACACAGGATACTATAATGATTTTCCCTACTTTTTTCTTTTTTCTATTAAATATTCTATTCTTTCTATTAAAACGAAGCCCATACTAAGGTTTTTTTCTGTATTGTGGGTGCGTTTATAGAATAATATTACACATGCACACACACTGATAAGAGCCATGTGATAGGCAGGGATTGAAAAGGTTCCTAAAGGTTGGGTTCCATTTCTAGAACCAGAACCGGAACCCAAATTGGAACCTTTATTTTACTAGTTCTTGAACAAAGTGAGTTTGAATTTTTTTGAGTCCATCCCATCCCAATTTAATTGCTGACACTAAACAGTATAAACTTCCACCTTACATGACGTAAGAAGGCAACCAGAAAAACAAAATTAAATTGGTGTGCCACAACCGCGTTGAATGGATCAATTCAGATGATTAGATATATTATGGATCCAGTATACGGGGAAGTGGTACGTTAGGAACGTAATCGAAACCAGAACCAGATCCGAAACCAGAATCGGAATCGGAACTACTCTACTAAAAGTGGATACTTTATGAGAACCGAACCGAAAAATGGAACTAGTTTTAAATCCCTTGTTATAGTTATAGTGAGTCTTGTCATCAACAGGGAACATTACGAAACTCCAGGCTGCTTATGAGAATTTCCTAATAGGAAAAACCAATTAACACTTTGATTGACCTAGGACTCGTACGCTGGACTTAACGCGTGTGCCTAGCACGTTCGCGAAGGCAATATTGACATAATATAACAAAGCATCACGCCTGTATTCCCCGAAGGGGTAGTCAGCGGTGTACAAAGTTTTACACCCACTGTTTACGAGTGCTGTTATTAAGTCCCATGTAATAGGTGGTGAGCCTATTGCCATCTACCAGGCACAACTCCAAACTCCGAGCTACAACTGATAATTTTCCTAACAGAAAAACACAATAACACTTTGCCCGACCTGGGAATCGAACCCAAGACCTCTTGCTCAGCAGTCGCGCTTGGGACCACTGACCAACGAGGCATTCAAGGCAATACAATTTTAAGATTACAACATATTACATATTATTATTGTTAGGTACATTGTTTCAGATCAAAGCCTTTTATTTTAACGAAACACTTCCACTCCTGTTTGTTTTTATGGGTATTTGATTTTCGATCACTGGGGAAAGGGCAAGTGGCAATTGTATAGAACTTTGCCCTGTAAATACGATTTCTTTTTTGCGTTTTCCAATGAGACGAGAGCGTGACGTAATTCGAAGGAATATTCCAGAAATACTTTATGTAAATACAGGTGTTTTGTTTTGAAATTGTAGAAAAGTTTTGTTTATATATCAAATAAGTTTTGTTTATAATAGCGCCTGTATTACTCGAGGGTGTAGGCAGAGGTACGCACCAGTAATTGTATACCCAAATTTCAAGAATGCTGTTATTAAGTCCCCATGCAAAATGCATCAACCATACAAAATTTCTTACTCCGGCCTGCTACTTAGAATTTCGGAACAGAAAAACCCAATAACACTTTGCTGGACCCGGGAACCGAACCTACATCTCATGTTCGACAGTCGCCTCTGCTACCAATAGCCTAATGAAGCAGTTGGAATCAATAGGTACTTAAATATGACTTTAGTATCAGCATATATGCAGTTGGCACTTAGGCTACCGGTTAGTAGGCCTTTTTTCAAAACGTTGAGCAGTAACGGTACTACGTTTTTCTCCAATATCAATAGGAAGTTTGCAACAATCCTCGTAAAAATGTGGTCGGTCGTGTGGTTGATGAACAAACTAGTGTCATAGTTTAAGTCACCCGTAGGCCTTTAGCATGGCTTTAAACACCATCGAGAACATCTCTCTGGTGTGCTGGTTTCCTCACGATGTTTTTTTTTTCACCATTATAAGCAAGTAATAATTAAGTTCTAATAATGACTCGAAAAGTCAGTGGTGCCTTCGAACCGAACTTTTTTTTTTTTTAAAAAAACGTTGTGATCTTTGTCTTCCCAGTCCAACGTGATCCCATTGGGATACCGAGTACCAAAGCAATATGCAGTATCGTTTACAAGGCGGTATCTTATTTCCAGACAGCAGTGGAATCACATACAAATATCCGATAGGATGTTAGATCAGTGCCTACTACCGGTACCGGTACCTTCAACCGGTACCGGTAGAGGATACCGCTCATAATTATCTGCACACGCTTTAAGGCTGGACCAGGTTCAATCTGAGTTAGTGTGCAGATTAAAATATTCTCCACTCGATAGCGAACGATATTAAATGCATATTTTCATCATTTTCATATGAAAACTCTGCAAATTAATATCATCAAACGCGAGCTAATGAATGATTGCTGTTTAATTAAATGGTTATAAAATCAGTGGGTCGTTTTCCAATTTTTACTTAATGAATGCCTTTATAAAGTTTATAGGCCCTTAATGTTGGGGAAATGTTCAAACTAAATTCGTAGGCGGCCTTAATAAAATTATTTTACTGTCCGACCATTAACTGTGTTGCTTGCCACACCTGTGACGTTTAGGTTATTTGCTGGTGACTACAAGTTATAACGTCTACACCTCTACACAACATGTAATGACGTATTGTGGGGGGAGATACCACAGCAATATTAATATCTTGCCAATGCAGTGGCCAGGAATTCATTTCGGGAGTTTCACGTATAGAATAATTGAATAATAATTTCGCTTATCTGGGCTTTCAGTCTCCGGCTGGGTGAAACAACCCCTTTTAGTTAGCGTTAACTTTCTTTTTTTTTTTCAATCATCAATCATATTTTTATTTGCTTAATATGGGTAAGCACATTTTGGTGTCAGGTTACAGATTATGTATAACTATTATTTTTTTTTGTTAAAAATTATTTTTGTTTGGTCATGTCCAATCGTACCTATTTGATATACTGAGCTGCCACAGGCACATTATTCAAAAGAATTATTCAAACAAATTTTAAGCTACTATGAATTTTATTATTTTATTTGAGATTTTTTTAAGTCTAATTGCTTAACGCTCACATTTAATTATTATTATTTATAAATTGTTAAGTTGTTATGATCCACGTTGATAACTACTACTAACATTTGCATGCAGAAAGGTTGCAAATATTTTAAAAAAATTTGAGGGTTCTGAATAATATCAATTTACTAGGACAATAATATACAATTATTATTATTTTTGGAGTTGGTGCCAGCCTAACTTTAAAAATATTTAGGAAGTTTCCTAAAATTTGCAAAGTATATTTAAAGGTACATTAACCATCATTATTATTACGATAATATAACAATACCTAATTGAACCTATTTACAAATGAACACAACAACTGCCTAAAGCGACAGCTTAGTTACGTAATACGCTACTTTATGAATGTACTTACACGTTTGTTATCCTTTGCTGGGATCGACTCGAAAAATAATAATAATTGTATATAGTCCTAGTAAATTGATATTATTCAGAATCATCAAATTTTTTAAAATCTTTGTATGTAAATTGAAGTAAGTAAATAATGTAATTATTTTTTTACTTTTTAGTGCATTTTGACTTAACAGAAAGATTTTTGGAGTCGGTTCTTTTTTTTGTTAAAAAATATTTTATTTCTTACTTTTTAGTGAATCTTGCGTTCCATGGCTGATTTATCGGAAGTGAATATGGGTAGACCTACTCAACGCGCTGTCCTTATGAGACAGGGCCATTTAATTGAGACGAGCAAAGAAGGGGAGAAACGCCTATATCAAAGTAGGAAATCTAGATCTAACGCTATTTCAGAAGAGAGTAGGAAACTGCGTAAAATAAGATGAAACAAATTAAAAAATTAAATTAAAACCTGACTAGCCTATGTTACTTACGGGACAATGTAAGGATTATAACGATACCCCATACATCAAAATCAGTTCAGGCATTTAGAAGTTATGGTGGAATAGGTATAGAAACTCACAAACATACATACATATATACATACTTAGATACACTACTTTTTTTGCGCAGTCGTGTAAAAAGAGACGTTTGAGAATGCGGGCTTACACTAAAAAGTATTAAATAGCAATAAATAAATATGACGGAGTTCCGGTGCTTATCTTCCGGTTTCATCATCATGTATAATGATGAAGCTGGAAAATACTGCAGTTCAGTTCACTAGAACTATGCTAGAGACCGTAAACACCACTGGAAAGTCACAAGAAAGCAAAATACACCATTTCGTTTACTTCGACGACGTATTATTTTTCAGGTATTTTGATTTAAATACTAAACCAATTTTTATATAATTTAAATGGGACCAATCCAAAGACCAATCTGAAAGTAAGACATTTCAAATAAAAAAATAATTTTCCAAATCGGTTCATAAATGACGGTTCTGAGGTAACAAACATAAAAAGAAAACTAAAATACAACCGAATTGATAACCTCCTCCTTTTTGGAAGTCGGTTAAAAATTGATACCTTTATTTTGTTCAAAGAATTTCAAATGACTCTAAAATATGAAAACTGATATCGTCATTGAACGTAACATGCTAAAATAAGGCGAAAAAGATTGTATTAGGCAATTATAATAAAACAACTTTTAACCAGATTAATCGCGTGTATTATTGGTTTTTTGTTTTTCCTGACGTTTCGAACACTTTGCAGCGTTCGTGGTCGCAGGAGGACTAAGGTGTCAGGTGTCTCAACAGTTTATTTAAAATTATTTCAGTCTACCGTACATATAGTTGATAAATTCATAAAATTATTTTTGTCTCTGATACATATTTAAACTAAATTGCGACGGTATTTCCTAAGACTATCCCTGAGAAGAAATACCGAAACAAACTCAGAGGTCACAGTCGTTTTAAATTTAGAGATACAATTTTACAATTTTATCGAATTATAAACTAAAAGGTGTTCCGATGCACGCAGTAATCGCTCACAGTATCTTGATTTGTCTTGTGACTTGACTTTGTTTGGGACTTGATTATTTTCAGTACAGGGTCCCAAACAGGTGGTAATTGCCAACCATCTTCTCTATTGAAATTTGGGTGTTTTTTAATTTCAATAGCCTCGCGGAGCATTCTCGGTATATATCGGTTTTCCTTCGCGAGGATTTGGGGTTTATCGAAACGTAGAAAATGGTTGGGTTTGTCTGTTGTATGTTCACAGACTGCAGATTTTGTTGAGCGTCTATTCTTGACGTCAGCTATGTGTTCTTTCAACCTGGTGCCAATGCTACGCTTTGTTTGCCCTATGTGTAAAGTATGTGTTAAGGTATTATTTGTGTATATATTCTATACAACAAAGCATACATATAATTAAAATCCGATGTCAGAACATATAATATTAGACGATAAAAGTAGAAAACCTTCTAGGAAAATAAAACCTTAAAAATTTATTTTCTTTGAGATATTATTTTTGTAAGAAACAAAATTAATATTAAGTTTCATAAAATTAGTTCTAACGACAAATTTAGGCTTTATTTGAGCTATACTAGACGGTTTTGACTTTAGGAGATAATTGTTAATATACATCAATGCTAATATTAGGTGAAATTATTATATTTATATTCAGTCTATCTTTCTGGCTATTGCTTGCCTTCGTCCGTACGTCAATGCAGGGGTGTAACTGTAAATCAGCGCTGGGCTCTCTGCGCCCTGCGAATGGCGAGTTGGTTGCCCTTTTGGCATGGGCACACTTTAATTACTACAATACTACTCTTATGTTAAGTTCCCTTATTTTATTTTAATTAGGATCAAACGGGTTCGATTCTTGGCTAGGAGTATTGAGGAGAGAGGTCGAGATGGCTTAGTGGTCAGAGCGCCTGGAGTATCTATCCGGGAGGCGCAGGTTCGAATCCTGTTCGCGACCGTATTCTTTTTCCATATAATATTGTAACTTTAGAGTTCGCTAAGCATGCGTTAATGCTTTTTCAAAGACATATCTTGAATAGGAGTATTGATTTAAAAACAAATCCAATGCTGCAGTTTTAGTTTTCATCAAAATCGGGCCCGGACTCCTTTAAGTATTTTTCGTTATCCTTATAGTTTCAATAATTCGCCCTGTTTACGAACACCCGACTATAACGAGCCAGCCGTGGCTGATCTGACAATATCATTTGCCTACATGGAGTATCGTCCAGTGTACAAAAAAAAGAACTTCTTCTTATCACTTTGACTTTACATTCCATCGAGAAATTTTCCTTCACCATGTTTTCTTTCACCGTTATAAGCAAATAGAAATAAAGAAAGAAAGAATTTTTTTTTTTATTTAGCACAGACGCAAGACACAAAAAAAAGAAAAAAAATAATAGGAAGATTAATAACAAAATTAAAACTTAGCATAATTACATACATGAATATGAAAAAATAATAATAATAAAAACATAAAAAAAGCCAGTGGCAATACCGACGACATCGGAATACTACGTGTCCGGCGTTTTTGTATATCCGGTGTAGTGTAGGTGCTAGCTAGTTGCCAGTCAGTAGGGAATAATGTACTTATAAATATATTCAAATTTATGAATTGCTCTAACAAGGGAAACTGTGCCAAACCCGGGCATTACTCAGTAAACGCTGTGATATCACAGCACTGATATTACTTATGCCTGGAATGCCCAAATGATAATTACCTAAATTCTAACAAATTCTAAAGAAAAGTCTGTGGTGCATGTCTTGGGTTCAAACTTGTGACCTTTGCCTGTTTAACGGTCATACTACTTGGCTATCACTGCTTACCTAAAAAAACCCTTTTCTGTCCCAGTGCAGGGCAAGTGCCTCTTCTCTTACAGAGAAGGCACGAGCATTGATCGCGCTAGCTCATTACAGGTTGGCAATTTCAGACTATCAAGTCCAGGTTTCCTCACGACGTTTTCCGCCACCGTATGTCTGTAATGTCTTGTATTAACTTGTCTTATGTCATGGCACGGTTGGCGCAGTTGTCGCGAGACCAGCTGCGTGTCGTGGGTTCGATTTCCTTACGGTGCAAATATTTGTATGAACTACAGATAAATAAAATAAATATGTGTCTGTTGACGTACCCACGCTACAGGAAGAAAATCATAGTGCGGGTCAACATAAAAAAAAGAAATTTTGACATATCATAACATAACATCACGCCTGCATTCCCCGAAGGGTAGGCAGAGGTGTACAGAGTTGTACACCCACATTGCATCAATGCTGTTATTATGTATATATTATTAAGTGCCATGTAATAGATAGGTGGTGAGCCTATTGCCATCTACCGGGCACAATGCCAGACAGTGAAAAACTCAATAACACTTTGCCCGAACCGGGAATCGGACCCGTGACTTCATGCTCAGCAGTCGCGCTTGAGACTACTAGACCAACGAGGCACATATTACTTTGAAAAAAAAAAAAAAAAACACATTGGTACATGCCAGATTTGAACCCACAGCATGTGGTTCAAAAGCTCGTAACCACTCGGCCACCGCCACACTTACCTAAAACAAAGATCAAATTTTCTACCGTGTCCATATTTCATACTGAATAACATCCCTAGACATTAAAGGGGTTTATGTCTGGTCCTCTAACCGCTAATTCTTTTGGATAAATTTATTTTATTGCTGAAAAGGGAAAGGTTAATCTTTTTGATCCACTTATTTGTACAGTCCTGGATTTAATGTTTTTTGTATTATCTGTATATGTCTACTATACTGTGTACTTTTAAGATATCAGGTGATAATGTTAGTTTATAAAAGTGTCTTCAAAAGATCTATTTAATTAACTGAAACAAAGTTATGTATCAATTAATGATTTGAGTGAAAGTAAAGAATATTGTTTTTCTAAATCTAACATACTTATACAGAATATTTTCTATTGGTCAAACATTTAATAGGTCCATGCAAGAATTGAACCTGTAACCCGTAAGCCGTGGCACAGAAGCTTATCTCTTAGCCGCTACGCCAAACGTGTTGTCAACTAAAAGTCGTCCCTTAATAAATACAAGACAAAGGGTAGTTGATTACTGTAAAAAAAAGAAAAAACATAAACGAAAGCACAAGTTAATGAGGTTTTAGGCAAGCAAAACTTATTCAATCTTCAGAGTACACTAGGTGTCTAGTTAACTGAAGTAAATTAATTTACCAGGTCAAATAAAATTAAGAAAGTCAAGTTCACCTTCAGTTATACCAATTAGGTCGAGAAAGATAAATTCAATATCTGAAGCAAGGTGTAGCGACATCCGTCTCGCTACATAAATACTAAGAATGATGACTAACATCACATCTCATCCCTCCAGTTATTCCAAAGGCATTGCATTTATGGAAGAGAAATTTTGTTTTTCAGTTTCTTCTTTCTTTACAGTCTGTCTGTGTTGTCTAAGATTAATCACGGAAACACTGTTGAGTGTTAAGGAAGCGCCCTTAATCACGAGCTGGTGAGGCGGTGGACTCGCATGATTAAGGGCGCTTCCGATAAAGTGCAATATAATCGTACCTTAATATGATGACCTTGATATTGGTACGACTATGTGTGGTTATAATGATGAGATTGTACTTTTTTTTTATCAAAATTGGATCTATTTGTCCACCAACTCGTCTGACGGTGTGACCGAGAATGGAGCACGGAGATCCAGAAGAAATCTACGAAGTTTTAATGCAGGCAATTCTTCAGAGTGTCTACCAGTTGTCTGCTTGAGATATGACACATTATGGTTAGTACCAAAACCTTTATGTAATATTGGCAACGTAAGCAGCAAAGACTCTCTCAGGTAGTAATGTAACCAGGCCATAGCTTCCATTTCCAAAATGAAACTGGCCCGATGGTTGAGAATATATATAGAGATGTAAAGGGCACCCTCCGATAACCGTGACTCGAAGTCGTATTTCCATTTGACTAACATATTTTCGATAAAACATTCAATAAAATCTATTGTTCTCTAACGCTTTGGCCATTGTGCGAGTTTAGCGCGGGTCGTAAGGCGTCTATACCAAACATATCAGTTCGTCGCTTGCGTCTACAGTGAAGTGAAGTGAATGAGGCTGTCCAAAGCCTAGACAATAGACACGGACGGTGGTCGTGGAACTTTTAAACGGTCTTATCTGCTCATTGCGGCCATACTGATTATATGCTACCACATTGAAATCATTACATATCTACGAGCGAGCGATAAATAGGCTACTGGTTGGGGAATAAAACGATTTAATTAATACGTTTACACTCTACAACAATTCGCGATGCGGTGTATCCTTGTATGTTATTGAAATATATACTCCTTCCGACTGTATTTCGGTCACGGCGGCCTATCTCTACGAAGATTAGCCAAGTACGTAGGAGATATTATAGTGCACAATTGTATGCGTAAACACAGGTGCACTCCCTCTTCCATCACTCCCATAGTCCGATGAGACGGCAATCCGACAAGACCGGTGAGAGATCAGGCGCAGGACCAACGGCTTTCTTTTCTTTTCTCTCCCAAAACACGGGGGTGTCATACCACCAATTTCCTAACTCCGGGCAGCTACTAAGAATTTCCTGACAGAAAAAATTCAATAACACTTTGCCCGACCTGGAAATCGAACCCAGGACCTCGCGCTAGAGCCACTCTTGAAACCACTAGACCAACGAGGCAGTCTAAAAGCTAAATAATATTATAGGGCGGATAGAGCACTGCGCTTGCTGCAGTCACTTTGGACATAGGTGACTATTATTTATGGAACGTATCATTCAATCAATCAATTAACCGTGGCCGAGCCATGCTTCGACACGAATGGGCCTGCTCGACCGGAGTGATACCATGGCCTCACAGAAAACCGGCGTGAAACAACGCTTGCGTTGTGTTTCGCCGAGTGAGTGAGGATACCGGAGGCCCAATCCCTTTAAAAGGCCGGCAACGCACTTGCGACTCCTCTGGGGTTGTGGGTGTCTATCGGCGGCAGTAATCGCTTACCATCAGGCGATCCCTCTGCTCGTTTGCCCCATATTCCATATAAAAAAATAAAAATAAAAAATACAGACGTGACAATAGAATACAAATTGTTTCAGACGCCAATTTAAAGAAAAGTTATTTAGACTATTATATTAATTTTGTAATTATTTTGAATAATTTTTGAATAACCAATCGATTTGTACACCTTTTCATGTTTTTTTTTTATGGAATAGCGGGCAACCGAGCAGACGGCTCGCCTGATGGTAAGCGATTACCGCCGCCCATGGACACCCGCAACCCCAGAGGAGTCGCGTGTGCGTTGCCGGCCTTTTAAAGGGTTTGGGCCTCTGGTACCCTCACTCACTCTGTAGAACATGTTGGCACATCTTTTTAACACACATGTTTTGTGGAAATAAATTTATATTTATCTTTACTGCAGCCATTAGTCGCTACCTCCACCGCGGTCGCACCCGGTTTAGTCACCGCTCGTTCACTATGAACGAGCACCTCATCTTACTTTGCGTATTTCCGGCCTATTGCCAAAAACGTCTTTTGTATAAAGAATGGGGGTGTGCATACGAAAGAGAGCGTATAAAAGGTTATGCATTAAAGATCAATTTGGACTCAATGTTACTTTACCGTATTTGGTTTTTGATAGTTTAGTTACTAGGTATTTGACTACAAAGTTTTGGGAATTAATTTAGTGGGTTATTATTCAGGATGTACTCAAAAAAGAGGTGACGAGCAATTTAAACCGACCGCATACTCGTCCTATGCATAAACGGTCAATTCACATAAATGAAGCCAAAACGGTGTGTCAGAAGCAAGTGGAAATCGATAATCTCTGCCTACACCAGTGGGAAACGGGCGCAATTGTATATATGTATGTATATGTGTACTTATTATGACAGTGGGCAGCATATCACTGTATGGCTCAATTAAAAAAAAATAAAATATTAGTAAAGGTAATAAGTATAATATCTCGGATGCAAATCTCTTGAAAAGCGGTTGTGATATATTTCCATTGCGCTATTTATTATTACGTGTATTTATATTATTGTTGTAACTATCCCATGCACTTGTAACTTCTTGTGCATCGTCCCGCCAAATTCAGGAACTTTTGTTCTATGTAGGAACTGAACCAGTTCAGTTGACAACTACGCCAAACGCGTCGTCAAATATTACATTTACCACTTCGTTTGCCGAACAAGGTAGAAACGGAATAATCACTCAGTCATCTAAGAGGAGGCAAATGATTTGTTTTATTGACTGGTATCTACAATAAAAGGCGGCTATATTTTTCATACGAAGTTCTACTGCCCTATAAAAAGTATAGGCACTGTAACACGAAGCAATAAATTTGTCATAGCTTCACTAAACCATTGTCGCGAAGATTTATTTCCAATAACAAGTTTTGCCCTTGTGTATCATTTATTGATAATAAACACCATAAATCATTATAGGTTTTTCGTTAAAGTGATTACGAGTGTATCGACCGCTAAAGCACCAAGCTACTTTGGAGTGTAATGACCGATAATGTCCGTTACGAAAATGTTGTGTTGTCATTAATTAATGTAGAATTTAATAGGTTTAACATAATAATCAATTGGATTAAGCTCATCATTCATTAGCAGTTCAATGCTTGGCTGGTGCTGGTCAAATACCTCTTCTAAATGACAACGTCCGTAATAAAAAATAAAAAAATATGGGTATGTATGCATTGGTTAGTTAGTAGTACTAAAAACTACACACTAGCGAGCCGGGCGAACAAAGCGAGCGAGAGGTGCCGCGGCAACCGGAGACTAATGGATAAAACAACAGTAAAATTGCATTATTATTGAACCTGCCAAAATCTATTATATAACATATCGAAAATATATTCGTTAAATTATTTTATTGTTCCTTCACATTCTGTCGCTGACATTAGTATTTTTTATTGCAAATCAGTACTATAGAATGACGTCCTACTTAGGAAAAGAACATAGATTTTTTAAATACATGTACTTTATACCTACCTCTGGTGACAGGGCCTCACAAAATTCATGATTTTATTTTTTTTAACTCTTTAATATCAGGACTTGGTATACTGGTTAGGTTCCCAAGCCTCAAAATCCTGTGAACGAATAACAAATGTAGCTACGAAAAGTGGACATTACTTTTTAACATCAACAGAGCGTCAATAATCCTTTTTGGCATGTTCCCAATTTTTGCGTAAGCACCCATTCGCATAGAAATTTCAGGTGAACATAAACCATGACGTCATTCGCGTCTATAATAAAACTACTTTACCCTACATAATACGTTTATGCGCGTAAGTTGATAAAGCAATATGAGTTGGATTGTCTTTCTGAAAAGCCACGCTTATTTATGGGCAGATATATTTTTATCCGGCAATATGGCTTAATGATATCAGTTTTCAAAAAGAATTAAATTATTCTGTATTTCCCTTCGGATAAATAAAGAAGTAATTTGAAACGCTGTACAAATACTGAGATAGGAAGTGGGAATGGAAGACAAACAGCTTGTGTTCGAGTTTTCAAATTGTCGAATTTAGTGTCGATTAATGAACAGTGTTTGTAACTAAAACAAATCTGTTGATTCAGTTTAATTGTTACATAGCTTAAATACAAGCATCACGCCTGTATTGCTCGAAGGCTTAGGTAGAGTTGTACTTTGTACTCGCAATTTACCGACGCTGAAAGTCTCATGTATGTTCGAGGTTGCTCCACGTGTTTACTTATTCTAAGCTGTCACAACCTCTGCTGGCTAAGCCGAATTATGCGTCCACAAAAATACCTGTTTTGATGTCAGTGTCATCCGTTCAACCACTTGACTCGGCTGACAAGTCCGACTTTGCAGTTAATTTATGTGGTTCACAGTCTGTACAACATTTAGACATTCTTTGAGTATTTTTTGTATTATTGTGACTTTGTTATGATCTGTATTTATTAATTTAGAGATTACTTTCCGCCCTTATATATTGCAGATGTTCTCAAAGTGTCACCTTTAATTATGACCTTAGAACGAAAACCAGTCGTATCTGGCTTGCCGCGTGAGTGCACAAGAATTTCAACTCCAAGAATTATTTTACTCTATTTCGAAGTTATACTTTTGTGCTTGTCAGCTTCTTTACGACATTGTATTAACTGCAAAGTTAGTCATGTCGGTTCGGTCACCCGTATGGGGACTGAATTGATAGCAATGACGTCGCCATAAGACGTGTTAAAATATGGAAGGAGAATTCGCGGTGGTGAGCAGAGGTCGAGATGGCTTAGTGGTCAGAGCGCCTGGAGTATTTATCCGGGAGGCGCAGGTTCGAATCCTGTTCGCGACAAAGTCAAAGTCAAAGTCAAAGCATTTATTTCAATTAGACCGTTTACAGGCACTTTTGAATTGTCAAAAAAATAAACTAGTTGCCACGTTCCAAAGTGTAGATTCCTGTGGAGAAGAACGGGCAAGAAACTCCACGGTTACTCTTTTTCATCAGACAATTACAATATTTTGGTTACATTGTATTTATAATATAGAAATCATATGTGAGAACAATGTAATATGAAGCCTATAGAGTCTAGTTACAATTCAAAACTTTGCCATGACAGTTTAGAGATGACCAGCCCCAACCAACGGCGCCCGTTCACGAACATGACGCCAGCGTCAGCATCACTAAACTCGACCATATTGTAGGGAATCTAATGACCCAACACAAACGCCACCGTCAGCGGGACATTTGAGTGAGCATGACATACTCTAGCTGCCAGACAATAATCAAATATATTTAATCATGTAGAATATGTAAATGATTACATGGTACTCACATTTACAGTATAATAAAAATGAAATGCTAAATTATTAGACAAACGTATTTTTAAATATTATTAGATTAAGGACTGAACAAGACAAAAAAAATTGTCCATCAAAATTATATAACAATGTCAAAAAACAAAATAACTACATTCTAAGAGACAGTACGTCGAAGTGATGTTGTTTGTAACATTGATTTGTTAGTCAGAGTGCTTGTTGAGCAGGACCAGCAGTTAGCCAAGCATTTTTGTCATCAATGTAATCTCCTAATGTATAGTATGCTTGCTTGCGACCGTATTCTTTTTCCATTTAATATACTAACTTTAGTTTATAGTGATGGCCTTTTTTGTCATGTAATATGTGGGTTTGTAATATTGACATGAGAGAGCAGCATATTGCAACCAATTAGATGACATCAACATCATCATCATCATCGAAGTGAATTAATTCATCTTCTCCTTACAGTATGTTTGATGAACAATCTAATGTCAGAGTTTATATCACCCGTATGCCTTTGATAGAACAGAGAAAATGTTTCTTCATGAACTTGTGACCTTCAACTTGCCCAACTACGCCATAATTAATAATAGGCTATCACTTCTAATACGGATTTGTTGATTGTTGTCAATTTCGGGTTTCCCTTTTTGTATCGTAAATACACCTTTATTATTTTTATCTGGAGCATACTCAATCGACACACTCTGTAAGATTAAATCGAGAAGGTTTTCTGTGGCTATAATGTCTTATCGTCTATCACTATCGATCTGTATCTGATCTTTGTATCCTTTGAATGTTCTCTTCGGAAAACAAAGAAACGGGTACTAAAGAACCTTGGAGTTCGAGTGAATATGTTACAAATCTATGTTGTATGTAGTTTCTGTGGTTACTAAAAAGTAGGTCAGTTATTGTTAGACCTAATTAAACGAGAGTTAATAAAGCAATACATTTGAAGTATTTTGAATTACGTAAGCCATTGCCGAGAGTTGAAAGCTCAGTATTACAAAGCGCTGCATCTGTTTCAATCGGACACTTTATTAACAGACATTAAAAAACCTACCGTGTGTATTGTGTATTTAGATTGCTTCAATAATTTACAGATTATCTAGGGCAAAGGTCCAATTGTCAAGAGTTTTCTGAACTCTGCGTTTCTTAGTTTCAGTACCGAGATATGATACTTTCCTTTGTTCTGCACGAAATGAGTAGTGGGTGTATATTGCAAGCGTCGTTTAAAACACAATTTTCCTGGTTTTCCTAAAGGTTTTTTTTTTGTCTATTTCGTAATCTTGTTCATGTATCATGTGATACAAAAATCTATATAATAACAAGTGAGTGATGTAAAAACTTTGATGATTGTAACATCCAAATTTTCACACCATTCAAGTTAGTTTACCTGTTTTTAAATATTACAAACGGTCTTTCTACGGTTTTTACGAACACATTAAAAACTAAAAACATCTCCTGACTAAAATATATATATGAAAAATGCAGGTAGTCAGCGAACAAAGCATTTACTATCAGGCTAGTTATTTATAAAGCGTGAAAAAAATTCTTTGTTATCTCGATAACCGAGCGAGCTTTTGCCCGTTACCCGCTTCTTCCAGCCAACTCGTTTATTTACGATCCACAAAGTAATAGAAACACTAGTATGTTTACACCTTAAAGTATTTATAGAGTAATATAGAGCGCTTTGTAGTTTTCGCCACTGGATGGTATACCCCTTCTATTTTTTCTTTTTAGTGTGTTTTAACGGATATCCACAAGTGCTATTAGAAGATTTTGCCATTTGATTTGGATATTCTAATAGTTTAGATATTGATAAACTATATCAACCTTTCGGCTCAGTAACGTACAGATCTGTACGTTGTAACAATAAAAATCTATTGTGTCTGCTAATGACTGACGCAACAGCTGAAAAAGTAACATTCTTGGAACGCTTCTTATTTTTTCTTTCCACACAAATTTATAATTTTAGAGTCCGTTACGCATGCAAATCCTAGAGTATTTATATCCAGGAGGCACAGGTTCGTATCCTGCACACCATATTTTTCTTTCCAGAAAAGTTTATAACTTTAGATTTCGCTACACATGCGTTAATGTGTTTGAAAGATTAATTTCCTTGTTTATCTAGTGCATAGCCTTTGTTGTCATTAAAAGAGGTTGAGGTTGAAAGTGGTGAAAGTTTGGATAACTTGATTGTTATATTCATGTTGAAAAGAATAACGAAAATTTTGTATCCAGTTAGAAGGCTTGATCTGAATGCCAGAGCATTCTTCTTTGTAAAAATACTAAATCTGATTAGTGTTCCTTATAACTGTCTAAAAGAAGGTTCATGTTTATTAATAAACTTCCCTAATTGGGATTTGAAAATGTCTTTAGGTTTTATTAAGAAATGCTTCTTTACGATTTCGTTTAGAGACTAAAAAGAATAAATAAATCTAATCCAATTTATTATAAGTAGATCAAAATTTTCAAAACTTTAAGTATGACATCGAAAGCATGGAAACGCATCTTAAATCTGTAAAAAGCGATTTATAGCTTGTCTGATTCATACGCCAAGCGTACAGTGGTTTTGTTTGCCTGTGTTTACTCACATGTCTGCACACCACAGACCATCCAATATATTTTCTTTGTGTTTATAACTGAATAACAAAACACAGTTTTTCTTAACGTCCTACGGTTAATCCGATTAGCTGTTTCTTGGTATTTTTGAAATCACTTTGAACTTTGATGAGTGTCTTTTCTAAATACAGTCTAGGACAACCTTAGAAAAGTTCGTCTTATCTAAACATTTCGGTTGTCTAATGAAGATTTTGTGTTCCTGTTCACTTTTGTCCATCCACAGACGTGGAAGATTTTCAGGGTAATTATTTTCTGTTTTAACTATTTTCTTTTTGATATTGTGTTTTGAAGGGTGTTTATAATGTCTGGAAACCGTACAAAGTTTGATGATTTTTAATTGATTTAAGAATATAAATCAAGCACCCATGAGTGTTCTGTTGTCGTCAAGAAAAAAAAAATATTTTTATTTGTTTTTATTTATTGTTACACAATAAAAAATATTAGACAATATTATTACAAAGCACTAAAGAGGATATCAAAAAGTTATCAAGTTAAAAGGCTAGTGGTACTTCGTAACATAGGAACGTCTGCACTCGAACTAGGTTTACACCTGTATCTCAAGTTGCAGCTCTTCCCCTCCAAAAAGTTATACAGGTTTTTAGTCATATATGAATAGTAAGTAATATTTATACATCAAGTGCGTGTGTAGGTAAATATGTGAAGTGAATAGTGTAAATGTAAGTGTATGTGTATTTGTGTATGTATACATGTAGTTTTTGGGTGAGTTTATGAGCGTGAATGTGTGTATCAGTTTAAACTACGCTTTTTTACACTCAGTATCAGCCTAGAGTATTGGAATTGAGCTCGGTAAGTGGCCATAAGCTCACCACCTATTACATGGAACTTAATAACGACATTGGTAAAACGTGGACACCTCTGCCTTCCCTTTCGGGGAAAACAGGCGTAAAGCTATGTTATTTTATGTATTGGGTCGGCACAAAAGTAATGAGACACTCTACAAAACTCTATACATTTCCTTTCTTAAGTTAATTGTTTTCGATAATATTCTAATATGTTGTAGAACATTCTAAGTACTTCTGATGTGAGGGTATATAAAGCTGCCCTCGTGATTGGTTTAGTCAGTTTGAAGAAAAATGGAAGAGCGACAAGTTCGAACACTATACTTATACGAGTACTTGTTAGGCCACAGTGCGCGGGCTGCGGCTGACAATATCAACACTGCATTGGGCGCTGGAAGTACTAGCCATGCCACGGTGTCCAGATGGTTTGACCGTTTTGAATCAGGAGACAGGAGCCTTGAAAGTCAGTCACGCTCAGGACGACCACCTGCATTCAATGATGACGATTTACGCCGCGAACTGGAGTCGAATCCGGATGCTACTCGTGAATTAGCGGAAGCACTTAACTGTAGTCACCACGCTGTGGAATACCATCTGCATGAGCTTGGGTATCGAAAAGTTTTGGCTCGATGGGTACCGCTCATCCTTACCGACGCCAGTCGTGCACTCCGTGTCACCATCTGTCAATCACTTTTGCTGCGACCCCGACGTAAAGAGTTTTTGTCTGATCTGGTTACGGGAGATGAAACATGGATTTATTATGAGAACGATACACGTCGTACTTTTTGGCTGCCTCGAGAAGAAACGCCACCAACTCAACCGAAGCTGAGTCAAAAGAACCGCTTAAAAGTTTTGCTTTGCTGTTTCTGGGACGCGCAAGGCATGCTGTTTCATGAACTATTACACAATGAAACTGTAGACGCTAACAAATATTCAACCCAGCTCACCGAACTATCTTCTGCTATCAAGAAAAAACGACGAAGACGAGTCAATGTAATTTTACTACATGATAACGCTCGACCTCACGTCGCATCTACCGTTCGCCTACAGCTGCAGAACTTGGGCTGGGAGACGATACCCCACCCACCTTACTCTCCGACCTCGCACCATCAGACTATCATTTGTTTAGAACCGTGAAACAACATTTGCGGGGTAAACAATTTAATGATTTCCATGATGTACAGGCGGAGTTGAACAACTCTTTCGAGACACAGCCATCAGTTCTGGGCGAAAGGCATCCAAACTTTGCCGGATCGTTGGCAAGAAGTCTGAGATGCTAATAGTGATTATATCATTGACTAAGCTTTTTGTATTGTAATAATAATAAAAAAATATAAAACGTAAACCAAGTGTCTCATTACTTTTGTGCCAACTCAATACAAATACGGCTTTTGACAAGAGTAATTACAATAAGTAATTACTTTTACACTTTCCACTTACACCTCTACATACTTGCGCATAAAAGTACTATTTTTCAATTTAGATGCTGAAGAAGAAAAAAATTACGTTTGACTTTGCATGTGACTGTAAAATTCGTGTAATCAATGTCGTCTGATTCCACAGTCACAATATTTGACTTTTCATCGTCACAATTGAAACAAAATGAATTATTGAGCCGGAACATAATTAAATAAGTATTTAATCAAATTGTTTGAACGAGGTTTGGATAAAACCTAATACAATATTTGTTTAAATCGGTAGGTACTTATTTGCTCAGCCCATTCAATATTTTATTCTCATTGTTTTATAATGTACTCATAAAATAATTTTTGATATTCCGCTTTTTTAACATGTAGGTACATAACCATTTTTTAAATATTTATTTTACACTCAATTATAATTTGTAAAGCCTTTGAACAAACAGCGATGTAAAAAAAAAGAAGGAAGAAAGGCTTGGCAAGCCATGGACAAATTTAATCTTAGTTTGCGAGGTTTCCTGTGGATTATGTGATTGCATTGCGGTGAAACTGTTGTCAATCTTAATTCCCGAAAGTGTAACAAGGGTTTCTAGATCTAAATCAAGTAGTTACTAGCTAAGGTTGTAAATTCTCATTTTCTTTTGCCATGATAGACATTCAGATTTTGAGAGTATTTATCATTTTTTACTGTTGTGCATCTGCTACAGGTAGGAAGGAATTACTACTGGAGTAGTTTTAGCGGGCCTGTCGCCACTGGCATATGATTCCCAATCATATAAAGGTACCTTTTACCAGAATGGTTACAGTGATAGTACACGATTTTAATCGTGCGTAACACAATTTTTTTGTTTGTGATTAGTTTATTTATTTATTTTATTACTGTTAAAGTAATGACGAGAGCTATTTTCGCTTTAGTACAAGTTCTTTTGTGCTTGTGTGTTACCTCACCCCCCGCCAAAAGGGGCGAGCAAATTTGTTCGATATTTAGTCAGAAGTCGTCTCCCGTCTGGTCCTCTAAGGCTACAGGTGACAAAACATATTCAAAATTAGAATATTTTGTATGATCGTGTATTGTTCGGAGGAACTGTGTACAGAGAGAAATATCTGTATAAACTTTTGGGATTACTAATTCTATTTTATTAGGACTTTATATTACAATGATATAATGTCCTAAATGTGCGCGAGTCTGTAGTGCGGGGGAACAACGAAAGTTTCCAGCACTATGTGACTCCTGTCTACTAAATACTATAGCATTGGTGAAATGCGGGTCTACAATTGTGTATACCTATGCCTACCCCTTTGGGGAATACAGGAGTAATGCTATGTTATGTCTACTAAAATATGCGTGTCAGCGATAGTTTATAGATACGCACAAATAAAAAAAAAATACATGCGTAGCGAACTCTAAAGCTTTTTTGTGGAAAGATACGGCTTAGGCTCAAATTGATATCTGAAATAAACGTGAGAAAATAGCGGTTAACAACGATACATTTATGCTAAGAAAACAAGCGTTTAATATTGGAAGAGGAAGGAACAAATCCAAATCAGGTTAAAAGCAGTTAAATGGTTGACCCGCACATTACCTGCTGGCCACAATGTAACGAAGTACCTACCCTTTTAATATTAAACCCGATGCTCTTAAACTAAATAGTTCTCTAGTGGACGATTTGGACGAAAGGGTTTATAGTACTATTAACTTTGAGAACAGTTAAGGTACGAGTTATCTATTTTAAACAGACAAACTATTGGATTCTTACTGTAAATGCTGTGTAAATGTGTTGGATTGTTTAAGGGGTTAAAAATTGTCAGAAATGTGATATTGTAAAAAGATAAAAATAAGGCACTAGATAATTACCGAAAGAAACATAAATCTGGATCAAAATAAGTATAGGTATTTCCAAGTCGGTCAAAAACTTACATTTGTTAAGCAATGTTAAATAATTTCCGTAACTCGCTTCTGAAAATTCAAGATAAATCTTTGAAAAGCATTAACGCATGCTTAGCGAACTCCAAAGTTATTATATTAAATGGAAAAGTAATACGGTCGCGAACAGGATTCGAACCTGCGCCTCTCGGATGAATACTTCAGGCGCTCTGATCACTAAGCCATCTCGACAGTCGAGATGGCTTAGTGGTCTTCGCGACCGTATTCTTTTTCCATTTAATATAATAACTTTGGAGTTCGCTTCTGGAAAGTTCTTATAGAGAACCGGCAAGAAACTCCATAGAGAAGAACCTTCAAGAAACTTCATGTACATAACAGGCGTACCGTAACTAATAATAAAAAAAAAGTTGTAGAATTTTAGTACAAAAATCAAATATACGAATAATGGTTTAAATGAGGAAGATCTCCGACTACGAACACTGCAAGATGTTCGAAACGGCAGCAATAAAAAAACAAATGTAAATGACAGCGCGGTTGGCGCAGTGGTCGAGACACCGACTGCTGCGCTGCGTGTCGCAGGTTCGATTCCTGCACGGAGCAAATATTTGTATGATCTATAGATAATTGCTCCGGGTCTGGGTGTGTTTGTGCTTGTGAGATTATATGTCTGTAAAAAGCACCCACGATACAAGAAGAAATTCCTAGTGTGGGGCAAGGTTTTTTTAAAAAAAAAAAATGCAATACACACATATAACAAATGCACACAAAAAAGAAAACACATGATAAAGTCACATTAGGATATACCAGATTTAAATCCAACTTGTTGCTCAAGAAGCACCTGCGTACTCAGTGAGCCATTACAACATTTCACAGTAGAACCAATAGGTAGGTACAGTCACGAACACCAAGATTTGCACTTTTTAAACTGCATTTAATTAGTTAACTGAATATTATAGAAGCATTAATATATGTTTATATGTAGACGGAATGATTCTTCTATCTGTGTAACATACTTAATTACCTTAGCAATACACGTTAGTGATAATGTCAGTGAGTTTTAAAAAATTTGTGTTTTATATTGGTCCTCTTGACTGCTACTACATAAACATAGCATCACGCCTGTATTACCCGAAGGGGTAGGCAGAGGTGTACACAGTTGTACACCCACAATTCACCAATGCTGTTATCAAGTCCCATGTAATAGGTGGTGAGCCTATTTCCATCTACCGAATCCTGAGAATCCTATCCTGAGAATTTTCTAACAGAAAAACTCAATAACACTTTGCCCGACCCGGGAATCGAACCCGAGACCTCATGCTCAGCAGTCGCGCTTGGGACCACTAGACCAATGAGGCAGTCAAACTACTACACTACTACACACTACTAACAGTGACTGCTACTATTTATGCTTTACATAATATTCATAATTAATGTTTACGTTAATCCTTAACTTCGTATTTC
Source organism: Xylocampa areola (assembly GCA_935421205.1). Classification (NCBI taxonomy): domain Eukaryota; kingdom Metazoa; phylum Arthropoda; class Insecta; order Lepidoptera; family Noctuidae; genus Xylocampa; species Xylocampa areola. The sequence goes on along the minus strand of OW285218.1, from coordinate 10,544,899 downwards.
CATAATCATATTAGCGTCGGCTTCCGGCCTAACAAAATGTGTTTAACTAGGTACGATTGTTTAACGAACAGTGACAGCTACCAAATTGCGGAACACAAAAGCAATAACACACAATTACTGGGGAATATCGTATCGTATCAACTAAAATTAGAATGTCAGTCATTTTGTAATTTTGACTGTTTTGTTATATTTGCTGAAGATTGTAATTGCTTCCCGACGTACGATTAAATATAGATAGGTGTTCTTATCGTGTGGTTGATGAAAAACCTAGTGTCAGAACTTAAACCACCAGTAGGTCTCTGACATGGCTTTACACACCACCGAGAATACCTCTCATGTGTGCTGAGAGATATTCAGTACACCTGAATACATTGTGAGAACATCGTGAATTCCTCACGAAAACATCGTGAGGAAACCGCTAACGATGTTTTTCTTCACCGTTTTATGCAAGTGATAATTCATTAATAAGACGCACATGACTTCGAAAAGACAGTAGTGCGTGCTTTGAAATCGAACTTGCGACCTTTGACTTGTCAGCCCAACGGTCATACCACTAGGCTATCACGGCTATTAATAGGTAAATAATGGTCACCCATCTACGGAGCGAGGGCGCCGTTGGGCGCTGCGTATGGCAAGTTTGAAATCAATGTATCTACATTGATTTCAAACCTGCCATACTGAAATGCCATATTATATATGCCATATTGAAATTATGCAGAATTTCAATATTATCATTCATATTTATAAATGGGATGATTCATGCTTCTGAGCTTCATAATGAAGTCTGACAGTTGTTTGTGCCTGGTAATCATTGCCGAGGTAGGAGGCGTACATTTCTAGAAGTACCTGCGTGCCGTAGGTACTGTTGCGCGTTCAAATTCACCTGTTCCGTGTTCTCTAACTGAGCTTAATGCTCTCCTACCTAACTATGGGGTAAAGTTTACTTTAACCCATAGTTTGATTTTGTTTACGGATGTATGGAAGCTATTGTGAGAAAAAGGCATGATGCATGAAAATGTTGAGGGTGCAAGGTTCTAGTTTTGTACAATAACCTTATTTATTTTTCATGTAGGTATGTCATTTTCTTTATTTATGTCTAAATTATTGGCTTTGGCTGTTCTATATAATGAATAAATAAATAAATAATAATAATTGTTTAAACATTCGGCTCTGAGGCGCATAAATATTAATAAGTCAGTCCGATTTGAGAAGCTCAGCATCTCTAAAAATTGCGCCTATCACAATTTAAAATTCTATGCCTTTCGATAGGTATCTCAGTAATATCAGATCAACAAGCGAGCGGGTTTTGACACTTATTGAATTGGTACTGCCACGACAAGTAAACTATCGCCACCCCCGCTCACTAAGCCGAATCTTTCCTTCACTTTTTAATGCATCTTCTGATGACGTCGCGCTGATCTATTCAGTCCCTACAGATTGCCATGTGTACCCACCAAGAATTAGATCAACACGTAGGAACTAGTCACTTATAAGATTACGGGCCAAAGTCATCATATTATTAACACGCTTTTATTAGCTTGGTATGTATCATTTATCTATGTAACGGAATCTTAGAACGTGATTTTCACCCACTTTAAAATATCGGTTTTGAATTGAGACTACGCACACTTATCAAGGACCGATGACAATACAATAATTTTGTAAATTTGTTAGATTATCCTGATCAGGATTTTCTGGATTAACGATTTCAATACGTAAAAAGCAAAAATACATAATAGTTTAAAAAAAACTAAGTAAAGACGCTTTTGTAACTTGAAATAAATGATTCTTATGATATTTTATAATGACTTAACTTTTACCAGTATCTGTGGAGTATATCTGTGGTTGCTGTGGCAACACGTATTTGTCAATAAATAACAGTCGAGTACAAACGGTCGTATTATTTGCAATTACCCAATATTAGCGTTATAATATTTGGCGACGAGGCGGGATCAGCTTACGAATTAAGCACAATGGCGTTTTTGGGCAACTTAAACATATTTGATCACAAAATCCATGAATGGGATATTTTTTTTGGAAAAATGTCTCAGTTCATCAAGCTAAACGGGATTGCAGAGGAGAATCAGAGAGCGGTTTTGCTAACTCATTTTTCTGATGAATCATACCGTTTGCTTCGGGATCTAGTGCATCCGAAGAAACTCGAGGACCTGAAGTACTCGGAATTAGTAAAAGTACTTAATAGACATTTCACGCCGAAAAGGTCGACTTTCGCCGATAGGGCGAAGTTCTATGAGGCAAGCAGATCCGACGGTGAAAGCATCGAGGATTGGGTGGCGCGGCTGCGAGGGCTAGCTGCGTACTGCGAATTTGGCATGGAGCTGGATACGCTTTTGCGTGACCGCTTCGTGTTAGGCTTCAGAACAGGACACGAGCGTGACAAGCTTTTCGAGTGCGACTTCAAGACTCTTTCGCTAACGCAGGCGGTCGAGGTGGCACAGAAGGCAGCGTGTGCACGACAGGCGTGCGCTATGGGCACGTGCAACGGCAGCGCTGAGGTTACAGTCGTAAGAGAAGAGCCATTTTCTTACGTGCGTGCTGGGGCGGCTGATAGACGCGTGGCCGCTGAGCACCAGGCCGGAACCAGCACGAGGTTTCGCAAAACTGACAACGTTGGCAACGAGCATATTCTGCGATGCGCAGTTTGTGGTTTGAAGAACCACAATGCTACTGTTTGTAGATTCAAGAACTTCAAATGTCTGATTTGCGGGCAGAGGGGTCATTTAAAAAAGTTATGTGGGCTCAGAAAGTCCGATTTACATAATATTAACACGGAGGAGACGAGTGCGTCTCTAGGTGATTGTAAAGACTGCAAACTTTTTAACTTAAGGTACGTAGACTATAACCCTATCAAAATCACAGTTAAAGTTAATGATGTAGATTTGTGTATGGAGTTAGATACAGGATCAGTGGGCTTACTCTTGAAAATAATTCCGCTCGATTGACATTGGAAATATGTCAGATCGTACTTTTAAATGAAAAAATGTCTTAAAAATAATTAAAGATTCGGGATAGTATGAAGACAACATGCTTTAAAATTGAGGCAACTGTAATGTAGGTAAATTTATTTTAAAATTACGCGTTGTTTTTAGGTGTCTATTTAATATTGGAATTGGATTGCAATTGGTATTAGTTTCAAGAGTAACCCCACAGGATGCTCTGTAATTTCAAGAAAGTTGTATTTGTTTTATTTTTCAGATCAAAAGTTGCATAGCGGTGATCTTAAAATGTGTTTGTATAACGGCCATAACATTACGCCGATAGGATATTTTGTGACTAAAATAACGTATTTAAACGCATGCAAAAGCATTAAAATTTATGTGATTGAGAACGGTGGACCACCGCTGTTAGGCCGTGATTTCATGAAAATGTTTAGTTTTTATTTGGAAACAGCAAATAACAACATATCATTTTTCAATGAAAATATTGAAGAGGTGAAACGGCTATTAAAACAGTATCCAGCCGTTTGGAAAGATGAATTAGGGTGTTTTAACAAATTCGAAATCGAATTGAAATTAAAGGACACTGCAACGCCAAAATTTTTTAAACCACGTACTGTACCTTTTGCTCTCAAGGATAAAGTTACTGAAGAATTGGATAGGCTAGTCAGCTTAGGTATTCTAATACCAGTTAGTTTCTCTGAATACGCCACGCCAATAGTTCCTGTTTTAAAAGAAAATGGGAAGTTAAAGATTGCGGGTGATTTTTCATGCACCTTAAATAAGGATTTAGAAATTGATAAATATCCTTTGCCTCGTATAGAAGAGGTATTTTCCAAGATTGGGGGAGGGGAACACTACTCAAAAATAGACTTGAGTAATGCCTACAATCAATTTAAATTGTCCAAAGCGTCTCAAAAGCTGACCACCATTAACACGCAGAAAGGCTTATTTTCCTATACGCGTTTAGTTTACGGTTTAGCATGTGCACCCGCTATTTTTCAAAGAGCTATGGAAATGTTGTTAGCTGATATAGAGGGAGTGAGCGTGTGGCTCGACGATATTTGTATAACCGGGCCTACGAAAATAATACACCTGTCTAGGTTACAGCAGGTTTTATGTAGACTGCAAGATGCAGGATTACGGCTACAAAAAGAGAAGTGTGTCTTTTTCGAAAAAAGTGTAACGTACTTAGGTTATGTTATAGATAAGAGCGGGTTAAGAACTAGTCCAACTAAGGTCGATGCGATCATAGGTGCACCTGCGCCCTCCGACATCCTAGGAGTTAAACGATTTCTGGGTGTGGTGAATTATTATAGAAATTTTATTCCGGGTGCATCGACGCTACTAAGTCCGTTACACGAACTTCTACGCTCGGGTGCAGAGTGGCTTTGGGGTGAACGTCAGCAGGCAGCTTTCGATAGTGTGAAACGCGCGCTCGCTAGCGAGCGTGTACTGGCGCATTTTGACCCGGACCTGCCGTTGGTGCTGACAGTAGACGCAAGCCCGTGTGGGCTGGGAGCGGTGTTAGCACATCGGGACGCAGATGGAGGTGAGCGTCCGATAGCATTTGCATCTCGGTCGTTAGCGGCAAGTGAGAAAAATTATAGCCAGATCCAAAAAGAAGCGACGGCTATTATTTTCGGTGTTAAGCATTTCCACCAATACTTGTACGGTCGTCAAGAACCTTTTATCTTGAAAACTGATCACAGGCCCTTGCTATCTATTTTCGGTAAGGGTAAAGGGGTGTCGGTGACAGCGGCCTTACGGCTTCAAAGATATGCGATAATTTTATCGGCATATAATTTCACCGTAAAGTATATAGATGGCAAAAATAATGAAATTGCAGATTATTTTTCCCGGGCACCGTTATCGGTCACAGCTAACCGCTGTCATGATGCGCTGGAGGAAGGAAGTTCTAGATATTTCTTTTTCTTAGAAGCGAGCGTAGAGCCTGTTCTATTTAGTGATATTAAACGTGCTATCGCTGACGATGATGTGTTACAGACGGTGGTCAAATACATGAATATTGGTTGGCCGAAAAAGATTAAGTGTAAATCAATAGTACCGTATTTCCATTGCAAGACGGATTTAGAATTAATAGAGGGTTGTTTGTTCCGCGGCCACAGAATAGTGATACCAACTGTCTATAGAGTCAGGATGTTGAGGGAACTGCATTCAGCTCATTTTGGTATAATTAAAACTAAGAGCGCAGCTCGCAGTAGAATGTGGTGGCCGGGTATCGACGGTGATATTGAGCGCTGGGTAGGTGCGTGTGCCGCTTGCGCTGCTGTGCGCAGCGCTCCACCTAGCGTGTCTCCTGCACCCTGGCCGCGTCCCGCCGGCGCCTGGCATCGAATTCACATAGACTATATGTCTATCGGACAGGCGGTATATTTAATAGTAGTAGATGCATTTTCCAAATGGCTGGAATGTATTTATATGGACCGGGGCACAACCACCGGTGCATTGATTGAGAAATTAAAACAATTGTTTTGTATGTTTGGTATGCCGTATGTTATAGTATCGGATAATGACATTAAAATAAGTTCAGCTGAGTTTAATACCTTTTGTAAAATTAATGGAATTGAGCATTTAACATCGCCTATTTACCACCCGGCTAGCAATGGTCAAGCAGAAAATTCTGTAAAGATTTGTAAAAAGATAATACGATGCATGCTAGCGGAAGGTGATTGTCAAAAGGTAATTCTCGAAAAATTACAGAGTTTTTTATTTAATTATAGAAACACGATCCATTGTGCAACAGGTGTAACACCGGCTATGCTAATGCTAGGTCGTAATTTAAGGTGTAGATTGGACTTAATTTTACCGAAAAATAGGATTGTCAATAGTCTCCACAATCCAACGCTTCTAAATCGTAGCAGATCTTTTCAAGTAGGTGAAACAGTGTGGGCTAGGTGGTTTATTGCTAGGAAAAGTATTTGGAGTATAGGAATTGTGAACAGAATTATTGGCACTAGAATGTTCGAAATTTATTTTAAGGACATCGACACTGTTGGTATTAGGCATGTAGATCAGATGAGAAAGTTTTATAGTGTAAACACTGATAATGGTCGTTCTACTAGAACTGGTAACTCAACAATACCCACACCGAGTGCGCAGCTGTCCTCATCTTATCCACGGCCACTGATACCGGATTCGGATCCGATTCCGGAGTCTATGCAGGCTCAAGCTACGGCTCCGCCGATTGTTTTTCCATCGTTTGCATCTGAGGATGCCGCAGGAGAAAAAGAGTTGCGTGCCGTTTCTGATGATGACAGAAATTATGACTCCAATACGGACAATGTGGAGTGGGAGGACGCTTGTGGAGAAATTCAGGAAGAGGATCCGCCAGTTCCAACGGAACGTGAGCCTGATCCAGATAGGAATGCTGGAACTAGTGGTTCAGTCCTTGAGACAGTTGAGCGGTCTTTGAGGCCTAGGAAGCCTACGTGTTATAAAAAATATTTTTAAGAGTTTATACTTATTGTTTTGGCTTATTGTGTAGTTTCTGAATAAGGTTGGAGGGATGGAGTATATCTGTGGTTGCTGTGGCAACACGTATTTGTCAATAAATAACAGTCGAGTACAAACGGTCGTATTATTTGCAATTACCCAATATTAACGTTATAATAATCTGTCAATAAAATATTTACAACAACTGACATCTAACACCCCGCGCTTTTTTACGATAAAAATAGTTTTATCGTAATCACAAAATTTTTTTTGACCGACAGAAAATTATTTTCTAAATTTTTTCGACTAGCTACAAAAGCGTTTTTTAGACTATTTTTTTTAAACCGGTGAAGCACCTGTTAAGACAAGCCCAGATTGTTCAAAGAAATTTCATATCCATTACTTGTATAACGTACATAGGTCCGAAATTTCTTTGTTTACCCACTCAGAAAAAGTAAACAATGTTAAGCATTCCTAATAACGTAAAACCAAAGGAACATGATGTTACGCCTGCAAATTGGGAACTGTTTCTTTCTTCCAAATAAGTTGAAAACCTTTAATACTAAAACACTTTATCGTTCTGATGTTTATGAAGTTGAAATTCTAAGAGATCGGATAAGTTTTCAAAATTGGTCCAAGTGCTTCAGTTAATATTATACCGATCTCTGTTTACAAGCATGTTTTGGATACCTCCCTGAAGATTATACCTGTATATTTTGTTATTTTGGTTGAAACTCGAGTATCGCACATTGTTTAATCAGTAATTTAGAAAGTTCTATTCGGTAGTAAAGTGTTTGATTTAACAAACAATAGCTGTTTGGTAACATAAGTTTTGAAAGCCCTTTAAACATAATACTAGAAGTAAGTAGTTGCTGTTCGAACAACATAATTGTCTATCACTTTTCCTTGTTTATTATCGGTATTAGCAACAACTACAAACTAACAGACAAACTTTGTCAACAATGTAAGTTTTTAACACAACATAGCCATATTTTCCGAAAGTCTAAGCAGAGCTGTATTGTTAAAATCATATATTATGTCAGCGATGCTGTTATTAACTTTTGCGTAATGGGTAGCGCCTGAGGCGAGCTGATTGTCATCTACCGAGCACGATTCGTAACACTGGGCAATATTAAGATTTTTTTCTAATAAAAAATTTCAATGACACTTGCTTAACGCGGGAATCAAAATCCTGCAGCTCATTACACTCAGCAGTCGCGTATGTTTCCACTAGACCATAAGGTAGTGAAAGTTTTTATTTATTTCAGTTTTTTAGAAGTGATGAAATTTAATGACCCTTATTTTAGTTAACCGTGAAGGCAAATAGGTAATTAACTGGATTATACATTATCTATAAATTAATACGTGATACAAAAACTTTGGGGTACAATGTTTTTTACGAAAATTACGCGGACGCAGGAGTATGAAATTTGGCACATTAAAGTTTATTTAGACAAGGAGTGCAGATAGCTCATATTTTTATAGGTATAATATTCATTTAAAACATATTAAAATATTTAAAAAAAAACATCACACGCACTACCATGCGATCGACACACACACATACAACTTTGAAAACAGAACCTTAATAATGTTAAAATTTGAAATTTATATGAATTATGGTAGAATTTCGGTCAATGGGCGCCCACTAGTTAAGTAATTTATCTTTCACTGTCCTAAAGTCTGGCATAAACATTTAGAAAGATTCAAGATATGTCTTTGAAAAAGCATTAACGCATGCTTAGCGAACTCTAAAGTTACAATATTAAATGGACAAAGAATGTATTATTAAGGTAATTGCATTCTTTACGACATTGTATTAACTGCAAAGTTAGTCGTGTCGGTTCGGTCACTTGTAAGTACTGAATTGATTGCAATGACGTCGCCATAAGACGTGTTAAAATATGGAAGAAGAATTCGCGGTGGTGAGCAGAGGTCGAGATGGCTTAGTTGGTCAGAGCGCCTGGAGTATCTATCCGGGAGGCGCAGGTTCGAATCCTGTTCGCGACCGTATTCTTTTTCCATTTAATATTGTAACTTTAGAGTTCGCTAAGCATGCGTTAATGCTTTTTCAAAGACATATCTTGAATTATTAAGGTAATTGCATTCTTTACGACATTGTATTAACTGCAAAGTTAGTCGTGTTGGTTCGGTCACTTGTAAGTACTGAATTGATTGCAATGACGTCGCCATAAGACGTGTTAAAATATGGAAGAAGAATTCGCGGTGGTGAGCAGAGGTCGAGATGGCTTAGTCGGTCAGAGCGCCTGGAGTATCTATCCGGGAGGCGCAGGTTCGAATCCTGTTCGCGACCGTATTCTTTTTCCATTTAATATTGTAAATTTAGAAAGATTCTCGTATGACGCTGATTTGCTTTGACACTTTCTGATGCACGAATGACTCTCGATAAATAAAGATCTTTCACAGAGACTTAAACATGTTCTACGTGGAGTCATAGAAGTACTAATTGGTATCATCTGTAAAAAAATATGTAAATGTAGTTTTCTTCAGTGGTAAGGCGTTTTGGATCGAATAATGCCTTCAAGATAATAAAGAGCAGGTTCTATAAACAACTTTATTGTTCGGTTTAATATACCCAAAAGTAGTAACAAATTATTTATAGTACCTATATTTACTTCGGTGACATAATATCTTAGTTGTTAGGTGACGCGTCTGAAACGATTGTCACTGTAGTTGAATGTGTCTCGACGTCTTTTAATACCAAATATCGAGACATATTAATTACAAAGAGCGTGTTGTCGGCGTCACCTCTTCTTCAATAGAATATGTATATATTATATTTAACGAAGATATATGTCTAGCGAAGACTGTATTAAGGTGCGACTAAGAGAGTGACATAAGGCCCGAGTGTCATTGACATTTGAAGCTTTTGCTAAACAGGCGTGGTGCGATTTTTCGATATCTATTAATAGAACATTTTATAAAAAATCGCTCGTAATCCTACGCTATTCCGTGACTTGATATGACTAGGCGAAATGCAAATGTAAGTAAATTACATAAAATTTTGTTACTTATTTGTTTGCAATTTTCGTTAGGGTTTACCTCGTAAAATATAAATAAATATGCGACGGATTAAATTTAGATTATTAGAGCATTGGAGGCTTTTACTCTCTGTTACGTGTGACAAATCTGAAGGGGATTATGATTTGTCACAGAGGTACAGTGCGTCGCGTAGTACCGCGCATCTGTCGCACCTGTTTGGGAGAGCCTTAAGTTAAGATGGTAACTTAAAAGCTTTCGCTAATCTATTTCTGTATCCTAATTCGCAATGCCTAGGAATTAGAATCTGCACTGTGAAGCTAAATTTATACGATGTCTGAGGTTCATAAAACAAGTTTTAAGCAAGGAGAACTGTTAAACACCCACATTTTATCGACGTTAATAAATCCCATTTACCTAATAGGTGGAGCAGTGATAGCCTAGTGGTATGACCGTTGGGCTAACAAGTCAAAGGTCGCAAGTTCGAATCAAAGGTATACCACTTACTTTTCCAGTCATGTCTGTATTAGAAATTAATTGTTACTTGCTTAAAACGACGAAGGAAACCAGCACACCCAAGAGCTGATCTCGATGGTGTGTAAAGCCATGTCAGAGGCGTACGAGCGGTTTAAACTCTGACACTAGGTTGTTCATCAACCACACGAAAAAGAAGGAGATGGAAATAGAACCTGCTCAGCAGCCTCGCTTGCGAAGTTGCGACCACGGACCACTAAAACGAAGCAGTCTACTTGTTAACACATAAAAATCTTAATGTGCTTAAGCAGCTGACATCTGGGACAGTCGTTATGGGCAGTCCGACATCCGAACGAGATGAGAATCTATATAATGACATTTTGACCCCTTGATTGCATTGCGTTGGCGTGATTACAGTCTTTGTAAGACGCATCTGGTTGGATTGGAGCCCAATTTCATCATACTTTTAAAAAGGAAATACTAAGTAACTGTTCTCAATTATTGAGCATAAGTCTCTGTCGAATTTTACTTTAGATGCTGAGCTAAGATTTTTTAGATAGGATAATTGATAAAAATATTATAATATTTGAAATAAGTATAATAATTATAAAGATATTTGTTATTAAAATAATTTGCATCTTCGACGTATTCATATAGTTAAACAAAAATGGCGGATTGGCAGTAGTCGAGAGATCGGCTGTACCGCGGTTCAGGTGGGTTAACTTCCCGTACGAAACAAATATTTGAATGATCTAAAAAAAAATTGTTTGCAGTAATGTAAAATCCATTATGAACACTGCCGGAAACTTATTAGTCCGACGTTACATTAATCCGGTTAGTTAATTAATTAAACTACCAATTTCCCCTGAGTGAAATAAAGCGAAATTGGACACGATTTATTATTTTACGGACAAGTCAAAAACAGAATACCGTATTACGTACGTATTTTGTTCAAAATGATCACTTCATTTTTAAATTATTGGCTAGTAAGTGATTTCTTATATTTTTGGCGTAACTAATGCCCTTAGCTGAATTTAATTTTTACTTGGAATATGGCTGTGAACATCCATTGGCTCATTTACTCATGATTGCAACGTGTGTACTAAAAAAAAAGGATTGAATGGAAAACTTATAATGGAAACCATTAATACTTAGCTAAATTTTCCTCTCTGTTCTTGTCTTGCCAATCACCAGGCGTATCGGGTATCCCGTTGTTATTGTTATGATGGTCACTTTGTACTACATTGCGTCGCATATTTTAACCAGATTAAAATATGCGACGCAAGGTAGTGCCCCCGTCAAGACGAGCCGAAGGAATCGGGGCACAAACAGTTTGTGTGACGATGATAAAACGGCCGAGCCATATTTTTTTACAAAGATATAATGTTTGTAGAGTCAGTGATTATAGCCACCACATCCACTCCACTTAAGAGTGAATAGATTTATTCTGGATATACGTGCTCCATCCTCGGCCACTCCGTAGCTTACCATCAGGCGAGTTGGTGGCCAAAGGCAGACCCATGCTTGATAAAAAAAAACCACACACACATACATACATGAACCCTAAAAACATAACATTCCTGTTTTGGGCAGTCGTGTAAAAATACAACAGCTATAAGCTTGTGTATGTATTTATATCAATGTTTTGTATAAACAGTAATCATAGTGTAAAATATGGACGAGCCGGGTGGAAAATGAACAACGTTGGACAATGGAAAAAAATCGCAGCTTTGAAATATTCCAGTTGTGGTCACGATAATAATTTTAAAGTAGCTTTGGTGCAAAATTGCGAGCAAAATTTTTTTCGTTTTTTTTTTTGCTTCTGTATTACCTTGTAGCGATATCTAACTCGCTGCGTGAATATAACACGCATAATAGATGACGTCACAAAACCTGCATCGCGCAAGCAGAATTTGACCCCGAAATTGCAGAACGAACAGTTATAACCGTCGGGCCATCCCGACAACCCTCCAGGCAATATCACCCGCCTGGTTGAAGTATCCCCCCTTTTCAATCGAGGATCACCACACCTTGTTTCTCTATAGCCTTGTTGACAAAATAATCATGAAATTTCGAATTCAACTATTATTTAAAAGATAAGAGCTGCGTGAGTATAACGCGCTTAATAGATCACGTCACAAAACCTGCATCGCGCAAGCAGAATTTGGCGACAAACTTGCAGTACGACCGCCCAAGTATTATAACCGTCGGGCCATCCCGACAACCCCCCAGGCAATAACCCCCCCAGGTTGAAGTATCCTCCCTTTTTAATCGAGGATCACCACACCTTGTTCCTCCTTAACCTTGTTGACAAAATAATGATGAAATTTCGAATTTTTATTTATAAAGTAAGAGCAACTGCACAGCCAGAAAACATGACTTTTCCACAAAAATTTATAACTTTAGGGTTCGCTAAGCGTGCGTTAATGCTTTTCAAAGATTTATCTGTATCAGAAAACTTGAGTTCAGTTCCCGGGTCGCGTTATATATTTTTTTGAATTTTTCTATAAGAAAGGCAAGACCAGTCCATATTTTGGATTTATGCCTGGTGGATGACAATAGGGTCACAAAATAACAATCTGCCTAGCCTTTTTCAAATTACATTGGTCGCCTTCCAGTCAACCCGGAAACAGTACAATACTAGTATAATACCAGTATTTTACTTGGCGCGACTGCCTACCTGACCTCCACAACCCGTTACTGGGTAATAAGATCTCTCGTAGTATGACTGGTTGTCAGACTTTCAGGCCTCTGACTACCCGTAACGGCTGTCATAGATCTTTATGTGACAACCGGGACCGACGGCTGAACGTGCTCTCCGAGGTACGGGACCTAATACCGTACTGTTAAAATGTAGGTGTGTTATACCTCTGCCAAATTTTTGGAGTATACAGACGTGATGCTAAATTAAATATACTTAATAGGCTTGTCCACGAAGTAGATACAATAGTTAAACAATCGATATGTACAACATGTGGTACATGGGACAATAAACCGGTTAAGTATTGTCATACGAAGACCTATGACAATCGTGTAGTCAGATAGTTGAAAGACTGACAACTGGTCTTTACACAAGATATGGTGTCAGCCAGTAACTGGGGCGAGGAAGTCAGATAGGCGGTCGTTCCCTGAAAAATTCTGGTATAAAACTCAATTTTGAAAATGGCGAAGAAAATGCTAGGTAGATTTTTCATAGCTTCTGGAGTCGATTGATTAGTCTTTTTCAATTAGTCAATATTTGCGAATGTTTGGAAGTTTAATCGTATTTAGATTTATATTATCAAATATTTCCCATTTCACGACAGAAAATCTTTGGCCGCATAGCCGAAGCTTTAGGTCGAAAATTTGGAAAGAACATTTTCTTCTTCCATATTATCGCCATAAGACGTGTTAAAATATGGAAGAAGAATTCGCGGTGGTGAGCAGAGGTCGAGATGGCTTAGTGGTCAGAGCGCCTGGAGTATCTATCCGGGAGGCGCAGGTTCGAATCCTGTTCGCGACCGTATTCTTTTTCCATTTAATATTGTAACTTTAGAGTTCGCTAAGCATGCGTTAATGCTTTTTCAAAGACATATCTTGAACATTTTCTTCATTTTCTTCTTTAAAGTACATATTAATGTACTTCATAATATTCCTACTACATGTAAAATGTTATGCAGCATGTTATGAAAAGTGAATATCTACAGAAAACGGGATGAAGATCATATTTGGTATAGAATCACTTCTTATTGCAAAATTTCAGCTGAAAATTTTAAGGAGCAGAAAATGTTGGTAGCTCATGAAAGAATACATAAAGATTTTTTTTTGTATTCTATCATAGATTATAAATAGTAGTAGGTACAAATGGAAGAATAGATTGAATGGAGTTTATTAAACTTTAATCGATATCATTTGATTCGATTTGAATTTCTATTGGAATTGACTTTTTTCATGCCGATTGCATATCGAATTTCGGAACAACTTTAAAAAAAATCAATTCTCTAGTCTAAATGAGTATTAAATATTCAAGAAATAGTTCTTATGCTCCCGTTTAAGAGAATGCGTTCATTTTAAATTATTTCAACTTAAATTTATTTTTGATTATCAATTTTCACAGAGTGGTTTTATATTTGAAATTGTTCGTGCAAAACGCTGTAATCACAATATTTTAAACGCTAAATGAAGCAGTGGCAGGCAAAACCCGAGAAATAGAAATCCATTATGATGACAAAGGTCATTTACTTATTTCACCTTTTAAAATAAATTCTGTTGGAGGTATTTCAAATTAAGTTAGATAAATATAAATTACTCCGATTTTATACGACTTTATAAAATAATTTACTTACATACATACTTTTCTTTTTTCTCATGGCGGCAGAAACTATAGAACCCCATTGCCTGATCCTTACATAGGTACTCCTTTTGCTTAATCCACATTGCCTTGTAGATACCTTCTGTTAATCGACTTTCATTCATACTTTCTAAAGGATATTCTTTAAATTTTTTGTCACTACAAACTTTTTACCGAGTAAATCACGTAGATTTTTGTTTTTCCTGAGTATTCTAACTGCTTATTATTTGCAGTGTTCGTGGTCGCAGGATGATTAATATAAGACATCACCTTATGTATAGCTATTTAATAATATTTTACTACTATGTAGGCAGAAGTACGATTAATTTAAAAGGGCAAATATATGTTTATATTTGTAAATGATGTTTTCCAACGAATAATATACCTTATTACGCTTATATCTATTACTCATACACATACGAAATAAGAACATTCAGACAAGCAGCAGTGTACTCCCATTCTCTCACAAACAAGCATATATAACATTTAGTAAAAAAAAACAGCCCATAACTGATCCACTGTAGGGCAAAGGCCTCTTCTCATACAGAGAAGTAAACAGCTTAATCACCACGCTAACTCACTGCGGGTTGGCGATTTCAGACTACCAAGTCCAGGTTTCCTCACGATATTTTCCTTCGCCGTATGTCAGTGAGGTGTTAGATTAACTAAGAAAGTACATATGACATTGAAATAGTCACATTGGCACATGACAGGTTTGAACCCACAACCTGTAGCTCAGGACGCGGGCCCGTAACCACTCGGCCATACACACTCGGCAAATACCTTTATTAAAAGATACATTACAAGTTATGCGAATATGAAACACACTAGTGTTCATTCCTTATTTGAAATCCAAGTAAGAAAGAATTTTCATTTACGAAGAGAAAAGCTTCTTCTTCAGCAAAAAGTTTTGTGGAACATACATTTGTCGTACATACATTTGTCGATTCGCTCATTGGTTGAAACAATTTGTTTCTTGGTTCCTCGTTACTTTATAATACTTTATTAAAATATCTTTAATATAGAGGAAAGATGGTTTATTTCTGTCGGTAAACTCTGAAACTGTTGAACTGATTTTAATAATTATTTTGTCATTAGAAAGCTACTTTATCCAGAAGTAACAGCTATATTTAATTATAGTAATAATAAGATTTTAGCCAAAATTTTATTTACTTTTAAAGTCATAAACTGGAAATTAACGATGGCGAACCCGCGGGCTCAGATTGTACTTTAAAATATGCAGGTTAACTGGAGTCATACATCAACATGATGTGTCAAATGGTGATTTTAGAGATGTGGCGCAAAGCACCTAAATCGGACATGGGTTTGGATTATGGATTTGCCTTCAGAAAAAATTATTACCTATTGAATCTAGTGTATATTGGTTGCTTTCATTTACCTAGTGATGTAGCTGAACTTTCTATAGCAAATTATATTTATTAAATTATGCATTCAGAATAAGCCATAATGCATGGTTGATAAACAACCTTTTATTTATTATTAATTAAAGTTTATTACTCACGCGTATTCTTCGGGATTGCCCGACTAGTTTCGAACTCGAACGGAGCCTTATTCATGAGCTGAGCCCGCGGTGATGTCGCGAGTTAAACTTTTATTTATTATCGCTCCTCATGTATATCTTCCGCCTGATGGCGAGAGGTACCTACTCCAACCAACTAAAACCACACCCTCAGTCGTGATTTTTAATAAGTGTCACCGACACCGTGTATCAAAGTATAAGCTGCCCGTAGGTGTCTGAAAGCTATTTGCTTTACATCTCTCAGGTGTGCCACTTTCCTCGCGATGTTTTCATTTAATGTCATAAATACATTGATATTAAATGAAAACATCGCAGGCTTACAGGATCGTAGTAGGCGGCTTTCTGTAGCTTCTACCTAGCCCCATCGGAAAAAGGCTTGAGTTTATGTATGGAAATGCAAATAGTTGAAATACACACGAGCTTTCATAAAAATAATTGCAGTAGGAAAACTGCACACTTACAGGATTATGTATCGGGCACAGGGTACATTATATATACGGATATCGGGAATCTATGTGCGAATGTTATGAAATGGTATTAAACTTCGTAAACATATTATTTATGTAAAATTTGTAAATACTAGCACTAGCTAACCAACAGAACTGACAAAAATTACCTCAAAACACCACAAGATACTCGTATAATTATATCACACTAAATTTGCAAACTTAATTAAAATTTTTAGGCACTAAAAATAAACTATATAAAATAATTATATAAAAAACTAATAGATACATTGAAACATATGCTCGTTATCAATTAAATAGAAAGGTAATAAGTAATCAATAAAAAAACTCAATAAAGCATCTCAGTTGTTTTGTATCGATATCAATAAAATCACCATATAATTATGTAGGTAGCGCGGTCTTGCTGTACAGCGGTATCTCGATTCTCAGTCAGTCGCCAGCCCGCGAACTCAGTGAAGGTATTTTCGCTCTCGGACGCTTTCGGATCACGAAACAAACTTGTAAACAATGGTGATGATGACAAACTGTTCATCAAGTGTCAAGTGTATATGTCAATGAGTTTAGTAGTTTTTTTTTTATTTGTGTCTTTTTTATTCGGTGCTTTGTGAAGGTGAGTTAAATTTGAACTTTAATAGGTTTTTATGTGACTTTTATTGCATAGCAATTGTTGTTTAAAATGTCGGAAAATAACATTCTATTAACAAATTAATTTTAAAATTATTGTTTCGAAATTAGAGTGTTCTGTAAATGCTTAATTAAATAGTACGTTAAAAATTAATAAATAATATTTTAATATACAGTCTATACCTACTATCAGACTTCCTGGAAGTATAAGAACTTAATAAGCTTTATTTCTAGTATTTTTTTATTTATTAATAACGATTCAGCCTTTCATGGATGTAAGACATTATTGACTGATAATTTATTTTATTTCATACATGCAATACATTGTCGTTAATATATACCAATAGCATTCTTTCAGATTTTAGGTGGAATTTGAATGCTGAGTTTAAATATCCATTCTAATATTATAAATGCGAAAGTAAGTGTGTTTGTTTGTTATCTTTTCACGACTAAACGGCTGAACGGATCGTAATGAAATTTGACAAGGAGATAGATTGGACCTTGGAGAAGGACATAGGCTACCTTTTATCACGCAGACGAAGTCGCGGGGACCAGCTAGTTATTTATAATTGCGTAACCAATTAACATTTACTCTTGATTTAATATAATTAATTATAGACGGATTTAAAGAAAACCCGTACTTAAGTATCTATTTATAACGAAGAAGCAGGGACCCAACTTTTATAGGCAAACAAGCAATGGCCTGCAAAATGTCTACAACTTTACAACACATATCAAAGAATCACGCTTGTATTCCTTGAACGGTTAGGCAGACGTGTAGGTGTACTGTTGTAAATCCACATAAACCCGGTATTAACTCTCCAAGCTGCTACCGAGAATTTCCTAATAGAAAAACCCAATAAAATCTAAACTCCGGGCTGCTACTGACAATTTTAACCGAATAACACTGAGTAATCCGGAAATCAAACCCAGAATCTCACACTCACTAGGCGCGCTTACAACCACTAGATTAAGGAATAGGCGACACATTGACCGGACCATAATCTGCTTGAGCTGCAACGAATACAGCTATGATGCCAGAACCACTTTGGCCCTTTTTGAACCACTTTAGTTGATTACCGTATAGTTTTAGAGTTTTAAGACAGTAGGAGTTCGGAACAACGGCCATGATGGATTTCGACACATCTTAGCCTATTCTATCTTTCTTAGAATGTTTGTAGGTTAGGATGTTTATTAATCAATCCCAGGAAAACTACTGAATGGATGAATGGATGCAAATAGAGCCGAGTTCCTGCGGTAAAGGGGCATTTCAGGGGTGAAACAGTCGGAACGGCGGGTCTTCTGCCGGGGCGGCCGAACCCGGTAAAGAGTAGATTACCGTGGTGGAATTTGGTCGGTAGTAGTTTTGCGTCCATGATTACCCACATTTGAAACAAGATTAAATTTATTAAAAAGCACACCTGCTATGTGTTTTTTTATTTCCAACCTTTTTACACTGTACCATAGCCACTATACTACTATTTTTTATGTTACCCGTGACAATGCAAAGATTCTAACGAACCTCATATTTCTAAATCGGTTCAGGCATTTAGAAATTATAGTGGGATATAGTAACTCACATGTTACATACATACATAATACATACTTACATACATATATGAACCCTAAACACATAACACTTCTTTTTGAGCAGTCGTATAAAAAAATTGAAGAAAAGTATAAGAAAATCGTTTGAGGTTTAAATTTGTTAGTCTCCAGACTAATTTTTAGTGACAGTATAACTCTAAAGCATGTTTAGTGAAGTAGGATTTCAAAAAAAATTAGACATGCAAGTAAATACATTAAGTACAGTTTATTAACAATGTTTTTCAAATGAGTTATAAAATGTTATTAAGTTTGTATTATCTGCGATATTGAAAATATTTTACGATAGCAAGCATATTGAAAGTTGCAACTCATTGATAGCGTTCCCAGAATATAATATTAACAACCATTGAAGGTTTTGTAATTGCATACTTATTAATTGCTAACATTAAGCAGCAATATGTACTAAATAAAATACGCGTCAGTAAGTTTATATTGGAATACTTTAATAGATGAATTTAAACCGACATACCTATGGCTGATGACACTAGGTAGGTAACAATTGATGGAGACATGGCGCTTGTAATTACAATAACAGATGGTCAGGCAAGTAGATACCTACTACGGAAGGCTTTTTTTTTTTTTTTTTTTTTGGTAGTGGCATCTCGCAGGTCAACCTAGGAGGTTGTCGGCTGCTTAACCGGGCTTTCCTGTGGATGCCCTAATAATAAACTATTATTAAGGCCTCCAGCCAGGGGCTTACGAATTAAACTAAATCTAAAGCGACCACGCTAAGGGCACCCCCTGCGGGGTACGAGCCTCGGCTTAGGGCGTCGCTTGAGGGAGGACAGCAAGGGACTGGCTGGATCGAACAAGAATTATTATTATCAGGGGAATTTAAAGCTACAGGCTCAGCGGCTACGCGGGCTGGCACGAGCAAGGGTCGGGGAGGTGATGCATTAGGTGCATTACGGGGACGTCGCGACGGGCCTCGGCGGCGAGGCCTAAATGACGGCGGTCTGTGCTTGTGTACTGTGCTGGTGGCCCTACGGCTCTCTTGGAGCAGGGTTATAGCGTCATCGGGGTACAATAGTGAATGCCTAGGACGGCGAATTCTACTTATCTGAGAGGGGGTGTATCGGGCGGCAGCCGCGATAAGAGGGTTGGGGTGCTTTTCAGCAGACTCGAAATAACGCTTGCAAATGCGTTTTATAAACTGTTGGATAGTGGGAATCTTGAGGTCGAGATGGAGGTTTTCGTTTCTAACGTAGAGGGGGGCTCCCGTGACCTTACGTAAGGCACGGTTTTGGAGGGTCTGCATCTTATGGAGGCGGTACGATTTCGCGTGTGGGAACACTACGCAGGCGTAGGTCATGATGGGGCGTATGCACGTTGTGTAAATGCGCAGTTTGCACTTAAGGGACAATCTGCTGCGTGCGTTCATGATGAAGTGAAGCCTACCCAGAGCGAAGGCGGCGCGCGAGCGCACCGTCCTTATGTGCTCACCGAAGGTCAAGTGTCTATCTAGGATGACTCCTAAGTACTTGGCTTGCTTCTCCCAAGGGATCGGCTTGCCGAACATGGTTATCGGTTTGGGGTCGGGGGGTCTGATCCTACGCTTTTTCGCGAAGAGTACGGCTTGACTCTTATCGGGGTTAACTTCTATTCTCCATTTCCTGAACCAAGCGCCTAGTACGTTGGCGGAAGTTTGGAGAGTGCTAGCTATGCGGTCGCGCACGATACCGGAGTAGAAAATGGCAGTGTCGTCTGCGAAGAGAGCTAACTTTGCCTGTCTATTTTTGGGGATGTCGCTAGTGAAGAGCGTGAACAGGAGGGGCGAGAGCACGGAGCCCTGGGGGACACCGGCGCGGATAGAGTGGGGGGCGGATAGTGCGCCCTCTATGCGATAGCGGAAAGTGCGATTCGAGAGAAAGTCCCGTAGGATGAGCACGAGACGGTCGGGCACGCCGAGTTGGTACAGCTTGTATAATAAGCCGTTGTGCCAGACTTTGTCGAAAGCCTTCGCTATGTCGAAAAAGAGCGCGCCTGTCATCGTGCCGCGCTGAAAACCGGCGCTTATGTGCTCGACGATGCGGTGGACCTGTTGTACGCACGAGTGTTGGGTACGAAAACCGAACTGTTCGTTGGGGATGAGGCTCTTCGCATCGGCAAAGTCCTTGAGTCGCTTATAAATAAGCTTCTCGTAGATTTTACAGAGTACGTTGAGGAGGCTGATCGGTCGGTAGCTGGTGGGTTCGTTCGCGGGTTTTCCCGGCTTAGGGATACCTATGACGGTGGCTTCTTTCCACGATTGAGGGAAGACGTTGTGACTCATGGCGCCATTGAAGATGGCGGTCATGAGTATAATGAAAGGGGCGGGGAGAAGTTTCATTACTTTGTTAGTGATGCCGTCTATGCCGGGGGCTTTGCGGGGTTTGAGATTTTTAATGACCTCTTGCACCTCGTCGGGAGTGACGGGGGGCAGGGGGTCGTCGGGGTCTTCGAACGGCGGGAGTGAGGCTCTGCGTTCTACTTCTGCGTCTACCTTGAGGAGGTGCGCTCGGTCGACCGGTTGGGTGCTAGGAGTGCATTGCGCTTCTAGACTGTCGGCCAGGCACTCGGCCTTTTCGATGTCGTCGAAGGCTATGCTCTTATCGGGGCGGATGAGAGGGGGCATGGTGGCCACTCCATCGGATTGGAGTCTCCTTTGAAGCTGCCAGAATGCTTGGTGAGTGGGCTCTAAGTCGCTCAGCGTCTTATCCCAGTGCGCGTTACGCTGCTCATCGATGCGTTTCTTTACAGCACGCTGCAAATAGCGCATGTGAGCTTTGTTCGCGTCACAGGGAAACGCGCTGTAGGCACGTACGGATGCGTTCTTTTCCGTTACCAATTCGCGTACGTCCGCCGGTAGTTTCCAGTGATGGTTGTCCATCAATGGAACTTCCCGTGAACAACTGTTCAAAACGGATTGTACGTGACCGGTGAACGAATCGATCGCATTCGTAGTGTCAGTGACCGAGGCGATGACGTCGGGAATAGAGTCTAACTGAGGGGAGCTGGTCGATTGTAGGCTTTCGCTTACTTTCTTCCAGTCCGTGATCGTTTGGGTGGGAGGGGGTCGGGAGGGATCAGAGGGCCCCGAGCGAGGTGCCAGTGCCATGATCACGGGACGATGGTCGGAGTTGAGCTCGTGTAGCGTCTCTATAGACTGTAAACGAAGGTTTACGTTCTTTACGGTGTTGTGCGGATAGTGGGTGGGATGCATCGGAGCAATAATGTCGAAGTTGAGAGTGGCACACAGGCCGAACAGTTGCCTGCCTCTCGCGGTCGTCGTATTACTGTTCCAAGCGGGATGTTTGGCATTGAGATCGCCCGCTATGATAACGGAGTCACTCAAGCCGAGGAGGGCAGTAAGGTCGTGGGATAGGATTTCGCGTTTTTCCCCCACATCGGTGGCGGCGGGAGGGATGTAGGAAGAGACGATAGTGATGGGTTGGTGACCGGTCATGGCTAGCCGACAGATCGATACCTCGAAAAGTGAGAGAGGAGGTGGGTCTAACGGGATGCAGTGGAGCGTTTTGCGGTAATAAATAAGGGTGCCGCCCATGTGACATCTAGTTCTATCGTTCCTAACTATACGGTAGTTGGCGATATTCGGGTCCCGACGGTGAGGTTTTAAGAACGTTTCCTGTACGAGGAGAACGTCTAATTGGTGGTCGCGGAGGAACGTGGTTATTTCGTCGCGTTGTTTGGTGATGCCGTTAGCGTTGAAGAAACCTATTTTTAGGGAGCGCGGTTTGGTTCTACATAGGTTCCTATTATCCATTAAAGATTTTATATTTTATTTATTGTGAGCTAGATTGCGCAGGGCTTGCGTAATCTTGGGAAAGGTGTTGTACACCATGAGTAGCTTCATAGGGTCGCCTTTGCAGGCGATGATGTCCCTGGCCATAGCGTGAGCGTTATCCGAAGAGAATACGCTGAATGTGCTGAGAATGACGACCGCGGGGTCAAACGCGAGGTCGTCGTTTACGACCGGTAGAGAGGCGGCGGCGTTAGCCGGTACGGACGCGTTAGTCGGAGGCGATAGAGAGGGGGGCGCAGCTATGGGCGAGGCCATTAGGGCTGCGATCGTGGGCGTAGAGGTGGTTTTGAGAGCTGGGAAAGCTCGTTGTTGCTGGAGGTTGTTGAGGGGAGCCCACGGACTGGGTCTCTGAGGGCTGAGGCGGGCGGGGAGTTGAGAAGAGGGGATCGCCACCGAAGGGCTTTCCCTTTGTTGACGGGCGTTGGCCCGCTTCACGAGCTTGGGCGAGGTTGATTTCGGTGCCTTAGGGCAGCCGCGATAGTTTGCGGGGTGACCGGCTTCGCCGCAGAGCACACAACTGGGAGGGTCGGTGCAGAGTGCGCGATCTTTGGGTCGGGGACAGTCTACGGTGCCGTGGTCACCTAGACACTTGACGCATCTAGGTGTGGCGAAACAGTTGGTCTGAGCGTGACCGTATAATTGGCAACGGTGACATTGCCCTATTACGCCTGTTTTATAAGGCTTCTCTATAATGATGCCGGAAAGGCTACAGATCGCTTTGACCTGGAAGATAGGGTGGTGTCCTTCGGTAGGATCGCATACGACTAGCACCATGTCGTAGGCGGCCCCACCTCTGGGTCGGTGCATCCGGTGCACCTGGGATACTGGGACTCTCTGCGACTGAAGGTCGCTGAGGATGTCCTCTGTTGGGATTTCTTTCGGGATGCGTCTTATGACGACCCTGGTAGATTTCTCCTCGGGGAGAGAGTACGTGTGAAACGACACGTCCCTGGCCTTAAGGGCCTTGGTGAGTTCCCTATAATCGGTTGTGGAGGGGACTTTGACTTTAATGCCTTGCTGAGTAGCACAGGCACTGGTGTAGTTGATCCTGCGATCAACACACATCTTTGAGATGGCAGTCCATTTGGACTTGTCATGAATGTAGAGCGGGGGAGGGGATTTAAGCTTCTTAGAGCTCGAAGTGGCGCCGGAGGGGCTGAGGGGGGGGTTGGTATGAGAGGGGGCGGGGGAGAGGGGTGCGATAGTCGCGGGGGAGGGGGGGCAGGGGTGGCGGTAGTCGCGGGGGCGGGGGAGGGGGCGGGGGAGGGGGCGGGGGGCGCTACAGGTTTTTTGGCCTTGCTGGCCGGGGCGGAAGTTTTCCCCTTCTTCCTCTTGCCTCCTTTGCCGACCTGGATGTAGTCGTCTTCGGAGGAGGAGGAGGAGGGAGAGGACGAGCTAGTCTCGGAGTCGGAGGCAGTGGCATCCGAGAGACAGGGAGAGGGGTTGACGCACACGTCCATGTCTTCCGAGACAGTGACGGCGGTCGTAGGAGGCGCGATGGCCGAAGTAGAGGGAGCCTCTACGAGAGGGTCGATGATGGGCAAGGATGCGAGGCATGGTATACCTATTTTAGCGGGCGGCGGAGAGAGAGGGCTATCTGCGCAAATTATTGCGGGGTTGACATGCTGCAGGTCGGCTATTTGGGTACCGTACCGACGTTGAATGTCGGGGTCCCTGACTATGATTTTAACGAACGCGAGAAGCGCGTCCATATTAAAAAGAAATTATTTACCTATTTTATAATATAATATATGCCTAACAGGCCTAACTCCCCGGGAGGATAGCCCGGGGATGCGTAACCCTCCCCGCCGGGTATAGGCAGGGAGGTGAGTGACCTAATGGTGAGCCCTAAGCTTGCTTTTTACCCGTCGCCAGTCTTAATGTGCGTACGGGGCCCTGAACCAGTCTAGTGCGAAGGGTGTAGACACACCCGACCGACACTAGGTGTGTTGCTGTAAGGGAAACCAGAGCTAGAGTCGACTAGGAGATCCCCCAAGGCCGGTTGTTCTAGCTCCCGTCCGATTTGTAGCTTAACCCTGAAGGGGCTTCAGCTGGGTGTATCGGGTCCACACCCTCTCGGTTTCGTTGACACCGTGAGGTTTCCACCGAGAACCACGAAACTGTGGATTTTCCCAGAAGGGGAATTTACACAACACACGTTTTGACTGTACTTTGAAAAAGACAGATATCAGCCGCCGCCTCGAAAGAGGCAACTTTTGAATTGTAGTGGCGTAGCTAGCGAGCAGCTACGGAGAATGCTACGGCAGAGCGTAGCGACAACGATCACTGACACAACACGAGCGAATTACGCGGAGTAACGCGTCCGTGCGCGGCGAGCGTTGATGCGAGAATGTCTACGGAAGGCTTGAATAACGCTGATATTATATACCATACAGGTAAAAAAAAAAACGTAATACAACCCGTGTCGCTTTTTAATAAAATAAAAATTATTTGTATCTTGAAACAAGATGATATTCACTAAAAAACTAAAAAGTACTACTGAAAACTTTAAAAAAATAATTGTACCATTACCACTTTTTTTTTTAAATCTTAGTAGTCCTATGATTCTAACCGATTTAGATGATCCATACATCTAAATCGGCTCAGGCGTTTAGTATTTATTGTGTAATAAAGAAACTCACAAACATACATACATACGTACGTACATACATGCACCCTAAAAATATAACACACCTATTATTGGGCAGTCGTGTAAAAATATAAAAATATAAAATGGATAACTGTATTTTTTATGTGTTCTACCCATGCTATGTTTACAGAGCAAATGATAAAAAATATCCATTTCGAAACATTCGATGGTAACGCACTTGCAACTCCTCTGGGGTTGCGGGTGTTCATGGGCGGCGGTAATCGCTTACCATCAAGCGATACGTCTGCTCGCTTGCATTAAAAAAAATCATCGTTATCCCATAAAAAAAATAACCCGAAGGGCTCTAAAAATATTTATGTTGTCCGCATTATCAACGAACAGCGAATTCCTATTGTAGTGATTTTTTCGTTTACATAATTTATAAAAAAAAATTTTTGCGTACTGATCTTTTTATTGATTTGTATTCAGGTAATATAGTGGTAGGTGGTAAAGTCACTTCCTTAAAACTGTCACGGTACAGATTAACAGCTTATTTAGGTATAGTCTATACCTATCATACCTACACCTACAAGCTGTTACCTATATCGTATAGGTATGTTAACGTATTAAAAGAAGTGATATTCCCTTTTCTTGAAGTAGGTAGTTTCTTCTTCTTCTGAAACGCGAATGAAAATGTGAGCAACAGTTGGTTTGTAATAATTATAATATTGTTCGTTCTGATTTATATGGATCATCTGGATTATGGCTACATACATATTCGGGTTTCGGTACTCAATATGAATGTCATTATGGTTTCATTATTGATCGGATCCGGACCGCATTAATGCTGATCAATATTTGTGTTTTCCTCATTTTGTGTTCGAAATAAAAACACAATGCATATAGATATATAACACTTTCATTTCCTTTGGAGCTTTGTGGAAGGATTAATTATTTTGTAATCAATTCAGTCGATAGAGCGTTAATCTACTAGATATATGCATATACATATGCATAGAAATGTTGAGGTTGTGCGTTGTTGTTTTTAAATAATGTTGATTACGTTGGGCGTTTTGGTTAGGTTATGGTAAGAGGCTTTAAAACTCTAAAAAAAAATAACAAATTTTGGGATGTTTTTCTTTCACTTGTGTTTTAAGACCATGTTTGTTGCCAAATTTACGGAGTAAATTGGAGTACCTACCCAGTAGGTTTTGATTTACTGGCAAGTATCGAAATATACCTACGACAGCCTTCGACAGCGCGGTTGGCGCAGTGGTCGAGAGACCGACTGCTGCGCTGCGTGTCGCAGGTTCGATTCCTGCACGGAGCAAATATTTGTACGATCTATAGATAATTGCTCCGGCTCTGGGTGTATGTGTGCTTGTGAGATTATATATCTGTAAACGCACCCGCGATACAGGAACAAATTCCTAGTGTGGGGCAACGTTTTTATTAAAAAAAAAAACCTATGACGTAAATAGCCATATTTCTTTATTGTGTGGATTTGGATGCTTAATTTTTTACAACTGCAAGGGATGATAGACTTTAGTTTTTGATATAAATTTCCACTTGATACCAATACGCGTTCTTGAGTAAAGGGGTCTTAGACCGACAGATAGACAGAACTTACATAAACAGAATTTTAGGTAAGTGACCGATTATAAAGCTCTAAACCACGGTTAAGAAACATAGTTTAAATAAGTACAATATAAACAAACAAAGCAGAAATGCAAAGTAAATCACGAAACAAATTTTATTACATATTACATGAAAAATACAGGCTTCGGTCAAATAGACAGTGGTGTCCTCGGTAAGACGTAATGGAATTTATTTACTTATCCCTTTAGGGATCAGAATGTCACAGTAATACGCACACTAATATTAGAAGTACCTGATGTAACGTGTTTACTCATATATGTACAGTACAAATCACATATCGAAGGCTGAAAGGCAATTTGGCTGAAGCGAAATTTTTGTGAAATAGAAAATGTCCATAAGAATTTTAAATATACATCACTAGCATCACGCCTGTATCCCCCGGTAGGCAGTAGATTGTAAGCCCACATTTCACCAGTGCTGACTTAATAAAGTCCAATGTAATGTAATAGGTGGTGAGCCAATTGCAATGTATCGGGCACTATTCTTAACTCCGGGCTGCTCATGAGAATATCCTAACAGAAAAACCCAATAACACTTTGCCCGACCTGGGAATCGAACTCGAGACTTCATGCTCAGCAGTGGCGCTTGGGACCACTAGACAAACGAGGCAGTAATTCTATGGTGTATTTTTTATAGGTCAGTAATGACGTTTCAACCCCTTTCAACCGTCGATATGATCGACTTCCAGATCAACATAATTAAACACAACTGAGCATTATTCCTGTGACTGTCACATAACTGTCAAAGTACAAGAACAACATAGAGACGGGAACATAGCTAAGCAAAAGTACATGCTAAGAAATATCTATTTACTACCTAGTAACACACACTCACCCACACAAACACCCACACACACGCACGCACGCACGCACACACACACACACACACAATGATAATGATGCACACTTAAGCGCAAAAAGCCTTTGCGTCGTGACCGTCGTTTATTTCTTCTTTCCTTCCTATCATCAACAACAATGGTGAATAAAAACTTTTAACTTTCTTTCCTGCCTTATTTTTAAGCGCAATAAAGCAGTTGACCTCTACAATAGTGAGTACTATAACGTCGTAGTAAATTACAAATTTTCACAATCAAACACCTTTTTTACAGGAAGGAAGGTTTTATTACAAAAATAAGAAAAAGTTACCAAAAAATACGTGAATATTGAATTCAAGTCCCTTGGCACCGAAAGCCAAGTACCTACTCATTTGTTAAACAGGATCTACCTATTCCATTACCTAATTATGTCGCTTTATTATGTTACCTTAGATGAGAGTAGCTATTTAAATGTTAAGATAACATGATAGTAGGTACATTTCATTTAGCCAAATCTGTTGAGTTTAAAGTTACAATATTAAATGGAAAAAGAGAGTTCGCTAAGCATTCGTTAATGCTTTTCAAAGATTTATCTTGAATTCTATTGAGTTTAATATTAGATATTAAAAAAAATTAAGGTATCGGCACATTCATTTTAATGCTCGGTTTGTAATTTGTACTAAATCCATAAATCAGTCCGCGGATACCTCTCAGAGCGAACACACGCTAAACCTTTGTAATTTTTATAATTTTCACCCAGCGACTGTAACTTTTTGTTGTTAAAATATACGTCATTAGAGCTCCAAATGTCTCAATTATTTCTCAAGTGCAATCAATAACAAAAACAAAAAGTGTTTTTTCTAATCCGACTGGTAGTTCCAGAGATTAATGCGTTGAAATCAAAAAACACGATTCAGCTTTTATTATATTAGTAGGTATGTATATGACGAAGATGGATTGTAGAATAAGCTGTTTTACATAACTGCTAGCTGATTTACAAAACAGTACTGTTATGAAAAACAGCTGAACGACGTTTAGCGGTTTTACACAATTACTGAACTTTATCACGCAGAATTGTATGAACGTTTTGCGTTTATCAATGCAGCAGGTCAACGATTAGAGATTATGTAAAACAGTGTGAAATTAACTGTCAAGTTGTTGATTTTAGTTCGAAATTTTGTCGCATATGGCTCTGTATGTCTTAACAATAATAACCTAACTTTATTTTACTTGTCAATAGAAAAAAAAAAGATGAAACATTTTAATGATGTAAATTCTAAACCACTATAATAGTCGACAATATATCGGGATTATGAAAGAAAATAAACGAAATTGATCCAAAAGCGAGCGAAGCGAGGTCGGGAGTTTCATGTATCCCGACACGGACAGGTTAGGTTCGAAGAGGATGACCCCGTCATCCTCTTCGTATTTAGGTTTTTTCTAACCTTATGGACAAAAAAATAGGAGCCCCGCTAAGCGGGGCTCCGTCGACCCAGCCACGGAAAGTCAAATCAGAATACAGTATCGCTTTTTTACTTAATGGTGACTATCCATTTAATATACCTATACAATAAACAAACCTGTCCCACTGTAGATATGTCCTTCTGCATTACGTCTAAAGGTGGGTAGCAGTTTTGTTAAACGTATCGCAATGGCAATCCAGCTGAACCTTGTTCAGCTGTTTTATAAAACAGTACTGTTTTGTAAAGCAGCTAGAGATTTTGTAAAACAGCGGATTCTACAATCCATCTGCGACACATACATATACTTAAAACTCATCCACTCGGCGCTAGTACGCTACGTGTGTGTGTGTAAACTATGCTTCGCTTATGAAAAGGCAAGGTTACATCCAGATTGTTTTCAGATCCGCGGTAACAAGGGCCTTCCTTAAATATGTGTGATGCTACATTAAGGATAAAGCTACATTTACAACAAAAAAAAACTTCGTTATTTATGTCATTCTGTGACGACATTGTATCATGAATTTCGAAGCCCGCACACACAGTTTATAGAAACAAAAATCGCGAGAAATCATTGTGCGTACTAAGGCTATAGCAGCTAATTACGAGTTCACGATGGAAAAAAAATATGAAGATTCGGGATAGGTCGACCAAGACGAACATACCCCGATCAAATTGCCGACGTCCTCAAAAGAAGACAGATCAGGAGCAACCTAAGCCGACGAGCATGCATTAAGAGTTTATTAACCATAGATGAAGCGAAAGAGGTGTGTTAGAATCGTAACAAGTGGACATCGATAGTCTCTGCATACCCCAATGAAAAACAAGCGAGATAGTCGCGAGGCTGTATGTAGATATGTATGTAAAAAATCGCGCAGAATTAGAAGTGTGCCTTTAGCTTTTAAGAAACAACCTAAATACGATAAAATAGCAAAGTTTATTGTCCTTGTGTAAAGTCTGGGGATAGGGAAGGTTCTTTAAATAATTTGGCAAATATGTCTTCATTTTAATAATAAAACTGTATAGGTAATAATTATAAGTACCATTCAGTTTGATTAACTATTTCAGTTTTATTAAATAAATTAGCTTTGAAACAAATAACACCTAAATATAACGGTCATAATAAAACAACTCATAATCGAATTGATCGCGTGTATAATTGTTTTTTTTTCTGACGTTCCGAACATTAGTCGTCCTGTGACAACAAACGCTACAAAGGGTAAAACCTACGATATTACTATAACGTCGCGGAAACCTAAGATATTACTATAACGATAATAATTGTATAGCCTCACCACTATTGGACGTCCACTGTTATGACAGGGCGGTTGGTGCAGTGGTCGATAGATCGGCTGCTGCGCTCCGTGTCGCAGGTTCCATTCCTGCACGGAGCAAATATTTGTACGATCTGCAGATAATTGTACCTGGTCTGGGCACGCACAACAAACGCACCCATGATAAACGAAGAAATTCCTAGTGAGGAGGAAATTTTTTATTTTAAATAAGAACAACGTTCAGTGAAATGTCAGTGGAAACATCTCTGCTGAAGCCCTCTGTATATAAAGGCGTGATGCTTTTATGTTACTTAATAAATTGACACAGTAATATCAAAGGATCTAAATTCTATTCAGTTATAATAACCTACTATTTGAAACTGTATTAAAGCTTTAGGCGTATATTTGGCTCAAGAACATTGTTTTCGAAACCCTACACTGCTGGTGTCAAATATACTAAAGTACCTAATGTCTGTGATTACTTCCAGACATCGTCTTCCCAATTAGTTTCAGTTGTGTAACACAGTACGTAATCTTGAAAATGGCGCCAAAGGCTGAGAAGATGTATGAAAATTAACATTGTACGGATGTGATGCGGAGGAATGGAGATCATATCCCGAGAAAGTTTTGAGACAAAGAATAGAATTAGACCAGAAGCCTATGAATGGACTGTGTGAGAATGTTAAGGCTTTTTTTATGTGTGGAAATTCATCATGGACACCAGATTCCTATCGACTAAAACCACAACGACCACCTCTAACTTTTACCGGAATCCTGGGATAGTAGACGTATTCGCCGCAATTGGTGCTAATATTAACAATAATTGCATAAAAAAATCAAACATGGGCAGTACCGCAGGTGAAACCTAGTACTGACCTACATGCTAGCTTCGGTATTATTGCTGATAAATCGGTCACATTCTATTGTTCGTGACACTATAACGAATATATAACTATACGAGTCTAAAGCTAATGATGCCAATTTGGTTGAATGCCATTTGTATTGAATTCGTACTTAGTCCGTTATTGCCAATACTGTGAATGTATTGATGTTTATGGTCAATATCACTGAATAACTCTTGAATAATTAACTCTTGCATGTTTATGTTGAGTGTCTATCGAGCTTTCAACCCATTTGTATTATAAATTATCGTGTTTAGTCGTTAATAAAGTCTATTTAATGTGTATATAAGAGAACATTTTGATTAACATCAAACCCATAATGTGTGTAGATTTGTCATGAACTTGCCGGATTCCTACCAAACCAAAAAAATTGTCCTTTTTATTGTTCTGGCGGAAGGCAGAGGGGTCTGTCAGTGTTCCAAAGTGCACTTAGACCATGGGAGTGAATGCGTCTTTCGCAGCCCCCAACTGGTGCTAGGGCTATACGGGCTCTGTCCGTTCAATGAGAGGGGGGGGGGGAGCAGGTGCAACGAGACAGACCTAAACTAACCATTATCGGGGTTCCGGGTTTGCAGTTGAAGTCGCTGTAATCCATGCTTCTTTTTCGAATTGGAATATACTTTATGGACTTTCTGCCACGAAATACTTGATAGCTATCTTCGTAATAGGAGGCAACAGGTTAGAATTGGGGATACGTATAGCGATGAAGAAAGCGTTGCTTGTGGCGTCCCACAGGGGAGCGTACTTGGCCCAACGGTGTTCCTGATATTTAACAACCAACTTTGTAATCTCCGGAATAGTGGTGGGATAATTTTTTCCTACTCGGACCACACGGCAATTGTCTTCTTTGGTGAGATTTGGGAAATCGCACGCCGTACTATCGAATACGGTCTAATAGTAATAGTTAACTGGCTAAAGGTTAAACTATATTTCTTTTTCACCGAGTCAAAGATCAAAGCCTAAAGGAGACTTTAGAATTGGAATCCATGAGTGTGCCAACCATCTTGATCAAAATTGCAACTGTCATGTATTGTTATCCAACAAGTAAACTCGACAAGGTACTTGGGCATTGAAAACTTAGTCATAATATTGGTTTCGTTTGCTATGACTACTAGAATTAGCTGACAAACAGTTGATAGTTTCTTACTAAAATGTATGACTTTTTAACCTAAACACATTATTTATAAGCGACTTATTTATTATTATTGCTGGAAAATTATCTTTGGTGGTAAATACGACAGTGATTGGTAGCCACTTGGCAGTTCAGTGCCCGAAACAACAATAAGCTTTTGTCTTTACGACTTGCATAAAATACTTCGTCCTTAAGTACATTTTGAGACATCGTTTCCAGTCGTTTCTATTAATTAATGTCTTAAAAGTCGTAAAGTTTATTTGCTTTAAGAATATTTACTGAGAATCTTTCGAAATTTCCCCAAGAATGTTCAAACGCGTGTAAGGATTGTATGAAAGTGAAATATTTTGTCTTAGCTTTTCTTTACGTTACGGAATATTAATGTGATGAACAATTAATTGACTAAAGCTTTAGTTAGTTTTTCTCAATCCTTAACTAAATTGTTGTACACTGGTCTACCGAACTCTTAAAATTATAAATACAAAGGTAGTGGTAGATTTGCTGGCAGTGTACGATGAAACCGTACTCTATATAGTCAATTAAGCATTTTTTCTTTATATTACCAATTAATAATTGAACGATCAGGGGGGGTTATTGTTAAATCAACGCATTAAAACGATGTGTAATTTTAAATACATGTTGTAAATTTACCTACATCCTAGTTATCTCAATTTTAAAGCATATTGCCTAATTAATATCCAGATTCTTTAATTATGTTTAAGACATTTTGGCATTTAATAGTATGGCACGACGTATGCTGTCGGCAAAATGCCGCGTGTCTGTACGAGCGCTTACGTCTAGTTTGGGCACCGGTCTTCCACAGGTCAAACTTATCGTTATTAAGTGTTCTTGTGACCACGTTTAATGTTTAGGATGTCTTTTTCGTGGCCTATGCACCACGTCTTTATTAGAAGACATATATTGTATGGATTTTAGTACAATAACAAAATCCTAGCGCTGGCGGTAGTGGCACGATATATTGTTCTTCTATTGGCGTCAGTAGTGTTTAAATGGTTAATGTTGTTTCTATATCATAGGACGATTCATTATTTTATTCCAGTAAGAGCAGACAAAAATATGAGTCTTAAATATTATGGTAGGTACCTATGATTCGATATTCAATTACGAAAAAGCTTTTTCAGTTTTCCGGAGTAGCGTTTTTTTACATTTAAGCAAAGTGTTGGAAAGTGATGTCAACACAATGATACAGCCCGTATTACTCAGAATTTAACTTCCATTAAGGAAAATATTTAACGAAAAGGAATTAATTTTCATGAATATTTCTCAAATATTTTTTACTTTCTTAGTTATTCTGAGACACCGGTGAACATACGGTGAAGGAAAACATCGTGAGGAAACCTGGACCTAATGGTCTGAAATCGCCGACCCGTAGTGAGCTAGCATGGTGATCACCGTTCGTGCCTTCTCTGTATGAGAAGAGGCCTTGTCCTGCAGTGGGACAGTTATGGGCTGGTTATCTTATGTTGTATAAGTTGATACCGTCAGCAAGTTGAAAAACTGTGTCCAATTTAATGTTATCTAATGTAATGACTGTAAACGATTTTGTGAGTGGGGGATACTTTTAAAACTCAGGCTTTTTGTAAATTTCTGATATTAAGTTCAGCTACTTTTGTCGCAGACCGTCCCCTTTGATTTTTATTTTTATTTGTCACCTTCCAGAAATTAGGGCCCAATTAACCTATGTCAAAAATGGGACATACAATTTTTTTTGTTAATTGGGGCGTTTGGTCGATTTATTTGCTCATCTCACATATTTTATTCATAAACCAGCCTTGATGTTTTATGTACATACAATAAATACGACTTTTATACGTGTACTACGCAAAATAAATGTTTCATGATAGAGTTTTGTTCCTGTGTAATATAATTCTTTACATTAGAATAGCTCCATCACGCCTGTATTTACCGAAGGGGTAAGCAGATGTACACCTACTTTTCACCCATGCTATTTTTAAGTCCTTTTCTCAAGTGGTAACCCTATTGCCATTTCACCGAGCACTTATTTTGAGAATTTCCTAACAGAAATATCAATAACACTTTGTTCGATCCGGGTATCGAACCACTAGACCAACGAGGCAGGTTATAGAAGGATATACACTAACCTTATTGGTGATGTTCTCCAAAAAGGTCGGGTTTGTAGTACTCACAACCAGTGCGCGCGTATGACCAAATGTAGGTATGAACGTGGACGAAGCAAAGCGAGTATGTAAGGATCGTAGTAGGTGGCATTCTGTATTTTTTGCGTACCTCCATGGGAAAAGGGTGCGAATCTATGTATGTATGTATGTCATTAAAAAAATACGTAATTCAAATACGATCCACGAATAACGTGGTACGACTAGTAAAAGCCTTATACCTGTAATAAACAAATCCCACTGAGAAGCCCCGCCCCCTTTCAAAATGGCACCTATGCAGATTTTGAAGATACATTTCTGTACCTCAAGTAATATCAGATCAACAGGTACTTAAAAAAAATTAAAGATAAATCTTTGAAAAGCATTAACGCATGCTTAGCGAACTCTAAAGTTATTATAGTTATTACAATTAATATAATAACTTTAATTAGGAAATACTCACGTAATATGAAATTGGTATATAATATTACAGGCCTCCATTTTCGCTATTTTAATTCGTAACATTGTATCAAAACCTCACTAAAGGTTGACGAAACGTGACTTAGGTATATATATACAAGTTGCTTTTAACACCACAAATAAAAGAAAAATAATATGTTACATTAAAATACGTGACTTACATACAAAGTCGGAAACCTTTTTATAGGGAACTTAATGTTGTCATCAATGAAATATTGGGGGTGACACGGAACTTTATGGAAAAGCGCGACGAGTGGCAGAATAAGTAAACCATTTAGTGTAGTGTAAAAAAATACTGAAAAAGGTATTGTTCCACTTCTCAATGGCAGCAGCCATTCTTATTTTGCTAGTGTGCCAGTTGTTGAGCTATACTGATTAATGTACTCCCTTAGATATCAATGCTCGCGCTGGTGTCGGGTGCCGGGTTGCCCGCTTAGTCTAAAACGAGGAGATTGATGACTGATCCGGGTAACTGGTTATCCTGCTCATCTGTGATAAACTGGTTCTAATTTATAATACTAGCTGGTGCCCGCGACTTTGTCTGCGCGACTAAAGGTAGCTTAAGTCCTTCCCCACGATACAATCTATCTCCTTGCGAAATTTCATTAGTATACATTCAGCTGTTTAGTCGTGAATAGGTAACAGACAAACAGAGTTACTTTGTTTATTTATAATATTAGTATGGAAGTATTGATTGGTAAGATGTGCGAAAAGCAGCAAATAAAAAATGGGCATGCGGAGAATATTATTAACGTTTAATATTGATACTGTGATAATGTTCATTACCCTGCACTGTCTGTTTTACCATCCGGCTTATCGACAACTAGCTATTTGCAATGAAAATTGTTGAACAGTCAAAATTATGATTCCGAATGTGTTACGTAATTAGGCCACCGCACCGCTACTCGCATCTGTTAAAATGTTTTATACTGATACTTGATTAAGTTTGGTAAATATTGGAAATTATTGTAAAATCAAACTTCTACATTACAATTTACAATCGAGCAAAGTTTAATTGGGATTTTCGGTTAGGAAATTTTTGTGTGTATAGCTGTGTACACCTTTGAAAGGGGTGGGCCCTTTAAGGATTACAGGCGTGATGTTGCTATCAGTCAGTGGCGTGCATTGCATATAGGCAAATAGGCAGTGCCTATTTTTGAGGTAGGCACAGTAAACTGTGACATAGGATGTATTTAGGTAATTTTTTGAGGTAGGCACTGCCTATTTGCCTATTTGCAATGCACGCCACTGCTATCAGTCCTTATATGTAATATGAGGACATAAGCTTCCACCTTTAGAATCACCCGTGTGGGTTGTTTCTTTTAAATATAACCGGACTATCAATAAAAGCATTATTGTACCAAAACTATTAACAATTCCGTCATACTTTCTTTTATTTTTTGGCGCTACTTGCATTATTAAGATTATTAAAGGTCTAAAGTTACATTACTAAATGGAAAAAGAATACAGTCGCGAACAGGATTCGAACCTGCGCCTCCCGGATAAATACTCCAGGTGCTCTGACCACTAAGCCATCTCGACCTCTGCTCACCACCGCGAATTCTTCTTCCATATTTTAACACATGTTATGGCGACGTCATTGCAATCAATTCAATACCTATACAGATGACCGAACCGACATGACCAACTTTGCAGTTAAAACAATGTCGTAAAGAATGCAATTACCTTAATAATTCAAGATAAATCTTTGAAAAGCATTAACGCATGCTTAGCGAACTCTAAAGTTACATTATTAAATGGAAAAAGAATACGGTCGCGAAAAGGATTCGAACCTGCGCCTCCCTGATAAATACTCCAGGCGCTCCGATATTTTAATCCGCCGCAGGATATTTAATGACGTCGCCATAAGATGTGTTAAAATATGGAAGAAGAATTCGCGGTGGTGAGCAGAGGACGAGATGGCTTAGTGGTCAGAGCGCCTGGAGTATCTATCCGGGAGGCGCAGGTTCGAATCCTGTTCACGACCGTATTCTTTTTCCATTTAGTAATGTAACTTTTGAGTTCACTAAGCATGTGTTAATGCTTTTCAAAGATTTATCTTGAATTATTAAAGGTTTTAATTAAAAGTATATCATATCAATATCCTATGTCCTTTCCAGTTCTGTACAAAATTTCGTTCAAATCTGCTATAAATTTGGCGCGTTATGAAGGTATAAACAAAACAGACTGGCTTTCGAATTTCTATAGAAATTAGTATGGATTCTGTCTATACACGCGATAACATCTAGAGTTATTTGAACGAAAATTCTGTAACAATATTTTCTTCCACTCAAAACAACGTCTGGATAAACAATACAATTGTCTACAAAGGAAACCCATAACAAACCGTTGAATAAGTACTTTCATAAGGTTTGGTTTTATAATTTCAATTCCATTTTCTTGTATGTTATTAAAAAGTATTTAGTACTTTCTGCTCCAATATATCGTTTAGTCTTTTACTGTATATACTTTTAAAGAAAATCTTGAAAAAATATGATAGCAGAATCAACGAGACATTATTATAATGCATGAAGATTTATTCCTATTTTTATTATACCATGGCCCAAAACGTGAACGGTTGTTTACTATGAAGGGGTTCCCTATTGATTAATCTGTGTGTTTATGAATCTCCATTAAGTAAGTATTATTAATCACAAATCATTTTTTCTGAAAGTAACTTTGTCTGTTTGTTTGTTATGTTTTAACGCCTATACTGCTGAACACATTGTGATGAATTTTGATGTAGAGACAGATTAAACCTTCAAAACGGACATACACTTTGTCGCGCAACACATGGTCACAAGTACCAACTACTTGTAATATACATTCATAGCTCACTAACTTTCTAGACTTCAACGCTTAATGATCTTACTCATTCACGTTACCTAACAGAATACCTATTTATCTCCAAGTTACATTGCATTACGCCTGTAATCCCCGAAAGGGCATGCATAGGTGTACATATTTGTACTCCCACATTTTACCAATGCTATTATTTAGTCCCGTGTAATATATGATGAGCCTATTGCTATCTTCCGGGCACAATTCCAAAGTCGACGGTACTACTGAGAATTTCTTACCAGAAAAACTCAATAACACTTCCCGACCCGGGAATCGAACCCAGGACCTCATGCTCGGCATTCATGCTTAGGACCACTAGGCCGACGATGCAGTTTCTTTGCAAATTATAATATAAATATATTTAAACCTTAATGGAAATTAAAGTAGGTATAGCCCATACAAATACTATGCAAATCAGATGAGACACCCACACACTTACACATATTTGATTAAGTATTATAGAGTACATTGTTCCCAGTCGTAAACAAAACGCTGCTACCTGGAATAAACACTAATAAACTGTATTGTTCTATCTGGATGATTTTATTAGGTGCACTAGAGACTAGTCTCTAACTTTGTAATGGTTCAATGCCTTTGATATAAATTCCCTTTTGAGAAGTTCAAAGTTTTATCACGTCATATTATAGTTGCTTGAAATAATTATTATTAATTCAAAATAAATCAGTGGGGTTGCTTTTGAAATTAATACCAATTTCCATATTAAATCAACACCTTATAACAATGTGTAATTTTATCCACAATATACATGTACCTTTTACATTTCTGTTTATTATTATTAATAATCTAAAAAGCTCAATTTTAAAACATGTTGGCTTATTAGTATCCCGATTATGTATTGTAGCTTAGGCGTTTAATATTCGTGGAACTTTATAATAAAACGCAGGTCGCAGGAGGACAACGAACGCTGCAAAGTGTTCGAAACGTCAGGAAAAACAAAAACCAATAATACACGCGATTAATCCGGTTAAAAGTTGTTTTATTATAATGTGTAGTGATCGCGAAAACCTAAGATATTACTATTCGTGGAACTACTACGTGACATAACATTTACGTCGTCAAGGAACAGTTTCTGCAACAATAACGAAACGGCTAAGCCATACTTTTTAGAGCTATATACTTCGGACGATGGATAG
Organism: Xylocampa areola; assembly: GCA_935421205.1. Taxonomy (NCBI): domain Eukaryota; kingdom Metazoa; phylum Arthropoda; class Insecta; order Lepidoptera; family Noctuidae; genus Xylocampa; species Xylocampa areola. Next base: position 10,506,200 of record OW285218.1, on the reverse strand, counting down.
GGCCCGTAGACAATGACGTGTAATACAAATCCGAGCTCAGACTTTGGCTCTACTAGAGATCTCATAACATCTTAACAGTGAAATCATTATGAACTTAGAAATCTTAGCAACCAACTTTAAATAAAATGTTGTTGGTGGGATTTCATTATTTTTAAGTAATTTTGGTACTTAAAAGTACGATTGACATATTCCCAATGTCAATCGAGCGGATTATAAATAAAAAATAAATTGTAGTACGGTGGTATGTAACTAGGCAGTGATATGGCATGCTGGAACTGCGGTAAATGAGTTATGATCCCGGATCTATCTTGTATTGTTAGTAAAAGGAACAAAACAAAACATTAAAAGGATTTCTACCAACAAAAATAAAACTGAAAATAGCAATTACTTTTTATTAGACTGTTTGGCAAATGTTTTTAATCGGTTATCATAACCTCGGTTCCTGAAGTATTTATTAGAAATTATCAACATGTAATATAGTCCAGACGGCTTTAGTGCGAAATTAATAAATCGAAATTAGGAGTTATTCTTAATCCAATTGTAGCCAAATCAAAAGTTTAAAATGACTGGTAGAAAAATTTAAACATTAACTACCTGTGCTCTTATAGTCTGAATTTGTATTTTTTTTCAAAATTTCAAGTTCAAACTGAATTTAGAATCAATATAATAAAGAATTCTAAAATAACAGGCCAAATCAAAACATATAAATCGAATAATGATAGTGTGAATGAAATGAATGAATACAAAAATTCATGAGAGACTTTCGTCTATTGCGTAGGAGCGCGTGACGACTAAAAGTGAATCGAAAAGAACAGATGTTTTAGTTAATCGCCGATAAACTTGCCAACGATTACTATTTAATGTAAAACTGCGGTACTTAACTAAACATTTTTGTTCAATTTCAGGCAGCCATCATGAATATAAATGTTTTAGATAATATCGGAATGGTTTTGGCTACAAGAATGCAAACCATTTAATATTTCTTGAAGAGAATTTTGTTTACTAAGATATTTGTGTAGCTTAAGTATATAAAGGCGAAGCTCATCCCTTATTACATGGGATTTAATAACTGCATTAGTGAAATGTACCCCGTATTACTTCTCACGCAACAGTACGTCTCTTATTGAAATCTAATTGCAGTATAAAATGACAATTACCTTTATTAAAACGATTTCGCCTCTCTTAATGATTAAAATTAAAAATCTTTTACAGTTGCAATCCTTTTTTTACCCTTAATAATAGTTCAGGACTGTTGGCATAATTAATATGATTTAAATGGTACGTCGACTAACATTTGTACAAAACAGTGTATCAAAGCAGAAATAACAATTCCTATACGTCTCGACGAATGCAAAGACGCAGTGCATGCATTCGACGGAAGCGAAAAGGCACATCAAATATTCAAAGAGCAAGGATAGATTGCTATTTCCATGTGACGGGGCTAAAGCCAATAACTAGTGCATATATCATCTGTTTATTGCCTGAAAATTGCAACCACGGCCTTCACAGAAGGGCCTCATGAATATAAAGTTGGAAATAACTATACAAGTAAATGTAATGTGGATTAAGGGCATATACGCAGTCAGCAGTAGCTCGTACTGCAGATAGCCGACAGTTTTATATATTTATGTTAATTATATTTCAGTATGTATTGCTATTTAGTACATTTAGCTAAAAGTAATTTATTTTGTTTGAATAATTAAGAAATACATGTTTGGCAGGCCATGACATGTTCGATAGACAATGACATGTTTACCATTCCCTTCCCCCTTCCCTTTCAGTTTGATGATTTCCAAATAATTGTAGTGTTCTGGAAATACATAAGCCCGAAGAATATTCCAAGAAAATAATAAAATATAACTTTTTTCGTTCGATATGCGGGCGGTGCGGCTGCCCACATACCGTTGCGTCCGGTCGGAACACCGCAGCCCAAACGTCAGTGACTGTGTGTCGCGTTAAACCGCATAGTGCATATGATCCCTGAGGGTGATGCCCGAGTTGTGTGCGCGTTTTTTTGTGGAGTTTTGATATAAATTAATCCAATGATATATCACTGATGATGAATGATATATGACTAACATTTATACGTCAAACATTGTACCTACGTCGTATCCCTTTGAGAACGTAAACTCTAATATTATGTACCTACATGCGACTGAGAAAACAATCTGGTCATTTTGAATCATATTATTTTCATTTACCGAGTGACTGTTCTTTTTCTCTTGTGAGTGATGACAGCGTCTCCTTAAACAATATATTCACAAGTTTAGGATGAACTTGTTTTCTTTATTCGTAGACGGACGCTGTCAGAATATTAAGTAACGTGAAACATGGCGGAGACATTATGTTGTGAAGTTTTGTTATTTTATTATATGTAGCAAAAAAATCCTATTATTTATTGTCCACCGGTTACTACTCACGTGCATTCTTCGGGTTTGCCCTTAGAAGACCAGACGGGAGACGACTTCTGACTAATTATGGAACAAATTTGCTCGCCACTTTTGGCGGGGGTGAGGTAACACATAAGCACAAAAGAACTTACACTAAAGCAACAATAGCTCTTGTCATCTCGTCATCATCACATTAACAGTATTAAAATACATTGAAAAAACAAAACACAAACAATAAATTATGTTACACGATTAAAATCGTGTACTATCATTGTAACCATACTGGTAAAAGGTACTATTGGGAATTATTGGGAATCATATGCCAGTGGCGAGAGGGGTACGCCCTCTAAAACTACTCCAGTACTAATTCCTTCAAGGGTTTGCCCGACATTGCTCATGACTAAGGGCTCTGTTCGAGCTCGAAACCAGGACAGGATAGGATTTTTAGGTTAAAATACATAATTGATATTAATTATGTTGATCTAAAAATCCTATTTCTTGACCGACGATCGAGGGTGGAATAAATTAGTTCAATAAAGAGAATCTCATTCATAATTACTCTCCACTAAAACAAAATCGAAACTACTCACTACTCTATCAAAAGACTTTCTTTTAATAGTAAATAATTAATTCTACCAAACCTACTGAACATACAAAAAAAAAACATTACTAAGGTAACGTTCAATGGCACATAAAATATGATCATAACGCATCGAAGTACGTAATTTTTTTTTTGTTTAATGAGTTTCGTGATGCATATTCATATTAATTATTGTTTAACGGTCATTACTCACGCGCATTCTTCGGGATTGCCCGACTAGAACTAACTCGAACGGAGCCCTAAGTTATGAGCTGAGCCCGCGGCGATGTCGCAAGTCAAACTAGAGAGTTTGAGTTCTAATCCCGAAGAATGCAAGTGAATAATAACCGTTGAACAATAATGAATCTGAATGTGTCTCACGAAAGTTATTATACAAAAGAATAGAATACAAATATAAGAAAAGAAGATTGTATAAATAAATATTTATTTTTAACCGACTTCAAAAAAGGAGGAGGTTTCTCAATTCGACGGTATATTTTTTTTTTTTTTTTTTTTTTTTTTTATGTGTGTTCGGGGATAACTTCGTCGTTTATGAACCGATTTTGATAATTCTTTTTTTGTTGGAAAGAAGAAATCTCAACGGTGGTACCATGATAAGGAAACCAGGATCTGATGATGGATCCCCGAGAAAACGAGGGAAACCTTCGAAAATTGTAGGGGCGACAAGTGCATTTGTTAATTTTTTCATTAAGTATTTTAAAGCACTACTATTTAATGAAGGTGTGGAGTCGATCTGATGATGGAGCTGAAAGACAGTCGAGGGAACTCATTAAAAATTTACAGCAATTACCTGGTGTTTGGGCTTGATTAATTTGTATTGATGAGAACTTTACACCTAGATGGGTTGTGACTGTAATTAGGGGTCTGATGATGAAGACGAAGGACAGTCAAGGGAACTCCTCAACGTTTTACAGTAGCTACCATGTTTTGTTATGTATGTCCGTCGATATCTTTGTTTGAAAGAGTAGTCCCCAGAGGTGGTCCCATTTAAATTTAGTAAAGATCTGATGAAGATCTTCGAAGTTAGACGATGGAACTCTTCAATGAATTATAGCAAATCACTCTCAATTGCTATAATCGCATGTTCATGTACAGTTCATGCCACTCAATACATGCATATCATCATGCCTGTATTGCCCGATGGGGTAGGCAGAAGTGTCCACTGTTGTACACAAACATTTCACCGATGCAGTAATTAAGTCCTAGCGGCTTTCGAAAGCCTACCCATATTATTAAATTTATAAATTAACTTATTTATGAAGTATACAAACTTATATATGACCTATACAATATATATATAACACACTTAAAACTAAAAAGACTAAAATAAATTAATTTTAAACAAAAAATGAAAACCGCCTTCAAAAACTACTACACTAAAAAGTTTAAAATAATATCAAAATTTGCTTATAATAAAATCATTTTAAAAGAACAATATATAATAATAATCTGTTAATTTTGGAGTCGGTGCCTGATGTATATGGGGTTTACAACCAGATACAAAGGCCGGTAACATAACCACAGCGCAACGAACATAAGTGACTAACAAGAGGAAAACAATAACCCTCTCTCAATACAGGCACCGACTCCAAAATTAACAGATTATTATTATATATTGTTCTTTTAAAATGATTTTATTATAAGCAAATTTTGATATTATTTTAAACTTTTTAGTGTAGTAGTTTTTGAAGGCGGTTTTCATTTTTTGTTTAAAATTAATTTATTTTAGATTCCGACACAAAAAGTAATAGTTAAAATCTCTTGATATCTTAATTACAGGTCTCACACTTAAATTTTCGTGTATCACTTTTCTAATGAAAATTTCGTTATTCATGTTAACATTATTCATCTATTAGGGATAATGGTCCCCTCCTACGTTAAAAGGAGCGTCCGCCATTTTTATCGTGTTATTAGCATAGTGACGTCATACCACAAATCCCCCGACATGAGATTAATGTGTTGTATATTTTTTGTCATAGTGTGAAAGAGCGATTTCGTTCTATCATTTCTTTACTGCTAGTGGTCGCAATAACGGTTGCCGAGTGCGATGTCCTGAGCTCGATTAACGGGTTGGACAAAACGCCATTGTATTTTTCAGTTAGGAAATTCTCAGTAGCACCCCGGAATTTGGATTTGGGCCCGGTACACGGCAATAGGCTTACCACCACAATCAATATACCTTTTCCTTACTATGTCGGAGTCGGTTTCCAGTCGAACTGGATAAAGGGAAAATGCCCGTATTTAATACGGAGCAACTGCCTATCTCACCTGCATAATCCAGTTGCTGGATAACACGATGTCTTGTGAAGACTTTCCGATTTCTGACTACCAGTGACAGCTATCATAAAGGTATGATTGAAAAGTTGGTCCCATCCACAGACCGTGGCTAGCGCAGCTTAACCTCGATCGATCGTTTTTTTTTGGACGTGGCCTCTTGCAGCTAACCCATAGGGGTTTGATCTGCGTAACCGAACAATAGCTACCTTTGACTTTCAACTCGAACCGTCATACCACTAGGCTATCACCGCTCTAATCTTCATCAATCATCTTCTCTAATAACCTTTCAAGGATACAGGTGGCATACTATGATGATGCTAAGAAGTACGAAACTGTACTTCATAACAATAAAAATCTATTGAGTCTGGTAATTAATGAGCCAACAGATTACGTATTGCGCAGTCAGTCAGGCAGTGAAATAAATACTTTCTTTCTTTCAGTCTGGGTGTGGTAGGTGTGGCTCCAACCACAGAATAAATATAAAAATCTACAGTAACCGAAACAAAACAAATACCACTAATTATGACAAACGTAAATAGGGTAAGTTTACGGCCCAGAAGGTTTATGCCTCGATCCTAGGTTTAAATTATGGCGAACGAATCTTAAATAATCTAAAGAAAGAAAGAGGAGAAATTATTTATTTCAGTCTCGTGGCCGAACGTACAATATTGCCAGAGAAGAACAAAAATAGAAAATATACATAAAAAAATAAAAGACTTACTTATATATTACATAATAGACAATCCGCCTGTACCTTTAGTGCAATCAATCTAATTGTACCATTGAGGTACGTCAGACAATCGATTTCCACTTGCTACAATTCTGTAACACCTTTTTACACACTTTTTACACTTATATTTAGTTTATTAACAATTTCATGCATGCTCGTCGATATATGCCTGTCGTTTTTTGAGAACGTCCGCAATTTGTTTGTGGTATGTTGTCAAGGTCGGCCTTCCCCGACTCTTCCATCCACACTCGCCTCAAATACTAGTTAAATAATCGCTGTTGACGTATGCGGATGAGCACTTTTGTCCTGAGTTTGTTTTATGAATTTATGAGTCAGATTAGTTAGTTTATCACATAAAACGCTACTAAGAATTTCCTAAGAGAAAAACCCATTAGCCCTTTGCCCGCCCTGGGAGTCAAACCCAGGACCATGCTCAGTAGAAAGTTGAATGTATTCAATACTAGTTAGTGACATTTTGACTGGTGGTCCCATTTATCACATTAGACATGAATTTACGGTCTGTTGTGGACGAACTTAAGGCAGGTCACAATAACAGACGGCCGATTAAGTGTCTCTTAAGTCAGTAGAAATACAAACCGAATATACCAACTAACATAACGGATCAGAGAGGTCCGGTGTTGTGGCCTTGCGGCGCAATTTGGGGGTTAAATTAATAAATTGATTATGGTTAAGGTTCAATAGGGAAATACTTTTTAAATAAAAAATAAATAATTATAAAGATAAAAACTGATCTCATATAAACGAAGTATTAATTGGAACCATAACAATATTAAAAATTATTGTTTAACGGTTATTAATGTTGTTCTTCGGGATTGCCCGACTAGATTGACTCGCGAAATCGCCGCGGGCTCAGCTCATGAATAAGGGCTCCGTTCGAGTTCGAAGGTAGTCGGGTAATCCCGAAGAATGCGCGTGAGTAATAACCGTTAAAAAATTATTCATATGAATGTGTCTCATGAAAGTTATCATACAAAAATATCAAAAATGTATGTAGGTACCTATGTATAAATAGTTGTGCGGACCGGGCTGCACAAGTGATGCCACCTGATGGCCTATCGGGATTGCGGTGAATGCAACCACGATCCTGGGGACGGGTTAGCGGTGGACCGTGTGGTTTTTAGTCGACAGGATCGGGCCCATGAAGGATTTCCTATATAAAAAAAATATATAAAAATAGAGCTCTTATAGAAAGTTTTTCTATAGCTGGACGTTATTGCCGTTAGTACCTCGTTTTGAATTACCAGCCTTTATTTAACTCTTTCGGATCCGAGTGTTTTTTATTACGACTCATATTTGATGCAAATACAATGAGAGTTTTACTTCAACGCAATATTAGTCTTTTCAAAGTATAATCCGTAAAGCGGTCAGAAGTAAAGCTAGATTATGCACAACACAAGTATTTCAAAATAAACTGGATTTACAAGAAAACTTTTATCACGCGAGCCAACGAGATATTTATGAGCTTACGTCAGCCACAGGTGGCCACTGAATAATATACTGTACCGTGTACGGTCGAAGATACTGAATTAAGACCTACCTACACAATATTTCGTTTGACATTGTAAAAGAAGTTAAATCTTTTTCAGATATTTAACAGACCACTTACAAGATAAATCTTTGAAAAGCATTAACGCATGCTTAGCGAACTCTAAAGTTATTATATTAAATGGAAAAAGAATACGGTCGCGAACAGGATTCGAACCTGCGCCTCCCGGATGAATACTCCAGGCGCTCTGACCACTAAGCCATCTCGACCTCTGCTCACCACCGCGAATTCTTCTTCCATATTTTAACACGTCTTATGGCGACGTTATTGCTATCAATTCAGTCCCTATACGGGTGACCGAACCGACACGACTAACTTTGCAGTTAATACAAATGTCGTAAAGAATGCAATTACCTTAATAATTCAAGATAAATCTTTGAAAAGCATTAATGCATGCTTAGCGAACTCTAAAGTTATTATATTAAATGGAAAAAGAATACGGTCACGAACAGGATTCGAACCTGCGCCTCCCGGATGAATACTCCAGGCGCTCTGACCACTAAGCCATCTCGACCTCTGCTCACCACCGCGAATTCTTCTTCCATATTTTAACACGTCTTATGGCGACGTTATTGCTATCAATTCAGTCCCTATACGGGTGACCGAACCTTTCTTTTTCCATTTAATATAATAACTTTAAAGTTCGCTAAGCATGCGTTAATGCTTTTCAAAGATTTATCTTGAATTATTAAGGTAATTGCATTCTTTACGACATTTGTATTAACTGCAAAGTTAGTCGTGTCGGTTCGGTCACCCGTATAGGGACTGAATTGAGTTGTCGAGATGGTTTAGTGGTCAGAGCGCCTGGAGTATTCATCCGGGAGGCGCAGGTTCGAATCCTGTTCGCGACCGTATTCTTTTTCCATTTAATATAATAACTTTAGAGTTCGCTAAGCATGCGTTAATGCTTTTCAAAGATTTATCTTGAACTATTAAGGTAATTGCATTCTTTACGACATTTGTATTAACTGCAAAGTTAGTCGTGTCGGTTCGGTCACCCGTATAGGGACTGAATTGATAGCAATAACGTCGCCATAAGACGTGTTAAAATATGGAAGAAGAATTCGCGGTGGTGAGCAGAGGTCGAGATGGCTTAGTGGTCAGAGCGCCTGGAGTATTCATCCGGGAGGCGCAGGTTCGAATCCTGTTCGCGACCGTATTCTTTTTCCATTTAATATAATAACTTTAGACTACTTACACTTTTCTATAAAAGTAGAGTAACATCCCCAAAACAGGTAAATTTCTGACTGCCATTCTCTATTCAAAAATGTTAAGTTAATTTCAAATTCTAAATGCCAGTCTCTACTGAAAAATGCCAATCTCATTTCAACCGTGAATTCCAGCGTGACATTGTATTAACGTTGTTAATTCCGTTACCTCGACTGTCCCTAGAAGTACGATACTGCAAAACTGCTTTGTATGGCTCCCGGTGGATTTCCGACGATGAATCGGACACTTTCGCTTCACTGTTGGTGATGTAAGAGGTGTAAAATATCACTTTACAGGTAGTCGTATGCTGCACATGATCAGACCCATGATAATGTAATAAGAATATATATGGCTATACGTCCTCTACTAATCTGGTTCTTCAGAAGATCAAATAAACTTTTCTTGATAAAAATAATTTCTCGATATAAATCTCGAACATAGAAAGAACAAAACTTCGAAGACTTGCACGAATGTACTTAATATCTCTTTACGAAAGGTATTGATTAAGAGTTTTCGACCTTATAACAATTTGAAGAAACAATTTCGATCTCACACAGTGATCCCGCAAAACTTTGGTTGTTTGGCTCACTGTACGTTTGGCAACTTTAAGTGCAGTGAGCAAATGATGATTCAATAAAAAAATATAGTATCTAATACGCTTCAATACTCTTTTATAGAATACTATGTTCGGCGCGTGACTTCATCTGCGTAGAACATTACCCGCCTTCATTGATTGGACGGGCCTTCTAAAGAGGGCCAGCACCAGTCGGGGGCTCCGGACGCTCCTACCTAAGTGTGCGAGGGAACAAAGTGGTGGTTTTAGTCAGTAAGAGTCTGACAGACCCCTCCGCTTTCCCCAAAGTGGAGGACATCCATGAGGATTTTCACTATGGCAACAAAAAAAGGGTGTAAACTGTGCCTAATTTCATCCAAATCCGCTCAGTAGTTATTGCGTGAAAGAGTTATAAACATTCATCCATCCATTCTCACAAACTTTCACATTGATAATTTAAGTAGGAGGGATACGTTAAGTAGGAAGAAGGATTAATGGGATAGGCAGTCTTCACGCTTACCTCTAACGTACCTGTGACCTCTAAGGACTACTACGCGTGTGTCAGTATTTAGGTCAGTAGGTAATGTAATTGTTACACCAATGTAGAGCACAATTCGTGTTACGTATTTTGTGTAAACATTTATTTATCGCGTAAAAATAATATAGCAATGGAGCGTAAAACCGAATCCCGTAACAACGTGTCTCCCATTTATGTGGATCACACCAAATATTTTTGCCAAATATTTTTCCACGCGTCAGTTTTATCTACAAAACCACTCACTTTTATATGTTTGTTAAAGAATATTATTTTTATCCGGATTTGGTTATTTTAGTTAGTATAGTTTCCCTTTTAGGTTAGATTTAGGGAGGCTAGAAGAGTTTTTAATAATTCCAACAATCCAGGACAAAATTTACTTTCGTCGAAAGTAATATAATTTTTTATTTAAAGAAAATATTTTTAGCTTTTTATACCGAATACTTGTTGGTACATCTGATCGTGACTCCCACGTCTGAATTAGTATCTACTAACAACCTGTTGCCAGAGACTGCTCACCGTGAAATTATGAACTCTCTAAGGATCGGTTTTATTTTTAAACTAATACCATACTTATCGAGTTCAAACTTTGTACCGGCTTCGGCTTCGGTTCTTACATTTTTATAATCGGTAAATGAGTAAAATTTTATTTATATTACAGAGATTTTATTTATATTAAATCTTTTTCCATTTAATATAATAACTTTAGAGTTCGCTAAGCATGCGTAAACTTTTTTTTTTTTTTTTTTAAACATTGCCCCACACTAGGAATTTCTTCCTGTGTCGTGGGTGCGTTTACAGACATATAATCTCACAAGCACACTAACACCCAGACCCGGAGCAATTATCCGTAGATCGTACAAATATTTGCTCCGTGCAGGAATCGAACCTGCGACACGCAGCGCAGCAGTCGGTCTCTCGACCACTGCGCCAACCGCGCTGTCAAACTTTTACGTGTTAACGTTAATGCTTTTTAAGGATTTATCTTATATTACAGAGATTTTAATATTTTTATAGAGTAACGTTCCAAGATGTTTATGCTACTCCCGGTCGTTTCTTTTTGGATTACTTGTAAAATATAATTTCCGGAAATCTTTAGCCTCAAACAAAGAATAATGCTGTTTGATTAATTGTAATCTAGCAAACTAAACAAAATTTAGAACATTCCTGTCTTTTCCTAACAGCCACTAAACGTAGAGACGTCAAACGAAATTTTATGAAAATTTTAGTTAGATGTTATTAACTTTGAATTTGACGTCATCCCCTTCCGCTTATATAGTAACGGCTAGAAAAAGACGGCAATACTCTAAATGTTGTTTAGTTTGCTACATTAGAATTCATGCCAATGACTATTTTTAGTAAACAATTAACAGTTGATAATTAAAACCACACTTCTTTCTTCTTTCTTTTATCTCTAAAAAAACGTTGAATTGGATTTTCTCCTGTATCGTGGCTGCGTTTACACGCACACATACCCAGACAATTATTTGCATATCATACAAATATTTGCTCTGACCGGGAATCGTACCCAGGGATCGCGGCACTATAGCCAGTCTTTCGAACACTGCGGCAACCGCGGCGACTATTACGAACGCGGTACTTACCTATTATTGGCAGACATAAAAGAATTAGTTAAAATAAAAGGTATTTTCTGGCGCATCAATAACAGGGGAAACCAACCGAATAATCTTGTTCTGAAGCTGTAAAATTCAACGAAGGCAACCGCTGTTATATTACTGTGGACGAGCTATTAAGTTGCCTAAAGAACCACGTTATTGCTCTCAGTGTTTTAGGTACCAACGACTTTAATTATATTGCTCAAAAATCCATTAATAGGAAGAAATAACCTTGGTATAGTGAGGATATACTAAGCTAAAGTTTCGATTAAATTGAAATCGTTTTAAGTGGTTTTTTCTATTAGAAAATGTTCAGCAAGTAGCAGACTGAAGTCTGGAATAGTGTCGGTTGTTGAAAATGGGCTGTCCACCTATTACGTTGGACTTAATAACAGCAATGTTGAACGAGGGAGTATAACTGAGCACACCTCTGCCTACCACATCGGAAAATACGGGCGTGATGCTATGTTATGTGTTATACTTAATACACGCAGAAAATAATATTATTTTTCTATTTATCATTCGAAATTAATTTTGTACTTTAGAATATAAACTCGCACGTGAACCTTTTAAGTGTTTTTTTAAAAATACATGTAGGTTTTTTGTGTTTAATATTTTTGAAATTTAACGTAAATATAATTCCATGTTTTCAAGGCACACGAAACGAGAATTATGTTTAAGCCAATTACTTCCGGATTTAAAATATTCAAATTGTTTGTTACAGGTAATCAAAATTACCATATCAAAAGACCAGCGCCGAAGTAATGATTTTATATGGAGTAATGACAACTGAAAAATGTTTGAAGATGAAAGTTCCAATATAACACAAACACTAACGAATTTATTCGAAGAAATGTTACTGGAAACTGAAATGACTGGTGAGAATAGGAGTAACGTGGATTTCTCTCAGTTCCTCTCAGCTTTGCGGGAACAGTCTTCTAAAAATAGTTCCCATGAGCCACTGGACTTCGGTGCTCTTGTGAAGCTGGTAGATGGATGGAGAACGAGACTGAATCTCACGAGGCCCAGTGAACCAGCTTGCACGTACTGCGAAGGAAATTTTAGAGATATCATTCTGGCCTACAACAGTATTCATGGATACCTCAGTCTCATTGTAAGTATTTTTTATTTAATCTATATTTGTCTCGTTATCGTGTTTGAGTGTTTAGGGGCCCGCTCATTGAACCCCCCAGGCTATGGGTTCAAATCTGGCACGTATCAATGTGAATTTTTCAGTCATATATACTTTTTTAGTTAATCTAAGACATGTCTTTAATATTGATGCCTTTCGGCTCAGTAACGTACAGATCTGTACATTGTAACAATAAAAATCTATTGTGTCTGCTAATGACTGACGCAACAGCTTAAGCTCTATTTAGATACGGCACAATCACAGCGATAAAAACGTGGTCAAACACAAATTGTATGAAAACGAGTTCCATTAATATGGTTCTATACTGCCGACTAAAGCAGTTGCGTTCAGTGGCTGACGCGAACGTGTGGTCAATGTCGTCGACGGCTACAAACGCAACCACTGCCGTAACTCGTGAGTTACAAGCTTTTGCTTTTTACCATAACTACAAGCGGCTACATAAAATGATGAGGCTGTCCAACAATAGGTACTATTGCTACTATGGAGTGTCTGAAGAGAGCCTTAAAATAAACGAATACAGTAAATTATGACATTGACTATTCTATAGCCTGGTATATCGCTGCACCCGGGCAGTTGTCGTCAGAGCGATGCAGCGCCAATGTGTTTCGCGATATCGCAGACTGAGCTCTTGATAAGGGCTCCGTCCGATTTCAAAGCTAGTCAGGCTATAAATAATAATTAATCGACAAATTCACACACACATACACACACAAGCAGGCTTGTACTACCAGGGCTTATAAAGCGTAGCCTCGTACTTCCGTATCACGATATTCACGTATTAATTAATATATTCTACGATGTTTTATTTTAGCCGTGTTTTCCTTAAATTTGGTTCCTAATGTTATTACCAAATGTGATTTCAAGCGTGAAGGGATGCTGTGGGGCATGTTGCCGATAATATTATTGTTCCCTCGAAGCTATAGAAGAGAAAAACGCCTTATTTACTTAGCGGTATTAACTGCTTCGACGTTTGGACTCCTTTGATCATTTCTCAAGCTGCAAAAACATTTAGGTGTTTATTTTGATAAATAATGACTGGTAAACATTGAAATTTGTGTCAGAAAAATATCCTTGTTCTCGCGTTGTGTATTTATAACCTAATATTATCAAACAATCGGCGTATGCATGTCTACCTTTATCTACTGAACATCTTATTTTTAATCGTACGTATTCTGTTGGCTCGCTAATTACCAAACACAATAGATTTTTATTGTTATGATTTTATTGTTATATCTTTAAATTCCAATCAAATTTTAATGTTAAATCAACGCCATAATCCAATGTGTAATCTTCTTGTAATATATAATCTCATGTCACAGTGTTTGTTATTGAAATCCTCCGCAACGGCTTCACCGATTTTTATGATTTTTTTTGTGTGGACATTTGGTAGGTCTGAGAATATGTCGTAGGCTATTTTTATACCCCTAGGTGATAAGAGTGACCCTATCCAGAAAATTTATATGGCAGAACATCGTTTGCAGGGCATAGCTAGTATGTAATATGATGAATATATCCACATCACAGTTATTTCAATTTTAAAGCATGTGGGCTCAATAGCCCGATTCTTCAATATTTAAAAGACATTTTGACATTTAAAAGTACGAATTGACATAATTCTAATGTCAATCGACCGGATTGAATTGCTTTTCTTCTTCTATTACTCTTTTAAGAGTAACCCTACAGATATTAAAAATCACTCTGGCTCTTTTAAGATACAAAATCACTAAATATTAGGTTCGATTTGGAAAAATTACGCAGCATTTGTAATTAAGCAATTACACTAAAAGATTTATTTAATTAAGCAATTACACTAAAAGATTTATTTAATTAACCAATTACACTAAAAGATTTATTTAATTAAGCAATTACACTAAAAGATTTATCTAGAAGTTGTTTCCCCCGCAACAGTTTTTCACAACAAAATCCGACAACAGAGCAGATTGCGGACACGTTCCAATTTAGTGAATTAAGTGAGTTCTACTAGTAGTAGGCAAAATTTTCTTTTTCTAGCTCTAGTTCGTGTCTTTGATTTATGAGCTGACAGGATAGTGGACGAGGTCGTTATTATTATTAGGCAACGCGGTCAAATAGGTCACAATTATCTACCTACAAAATTTGTAATTAGCTGAAGAATTTAATCTTTATTAAAATGCCAGCAGCCTCGTTGGTCTAGTGGTCCCAAGCGCGACTGCTGAGCAGGAGATCTCGGGATCGATTCCCGGGTCGGGCAAAGTTTTATTGAGTTTTTCTGTTAGGAAATTCTCAGCGGTTGATGGCAATAGGCTCACCACCTATTACATGGTACTTAATAACAGCATTGGTTAAATGTGGGTGTACAATTAATTATGTACACCTCTGCCTACAATACAGGCGTGATGCTATGTTAAAATGAGAGACTTGTGAGGCACAAGGATATTTTTTAGATAACTCTTTGGTCAGTACTTTACTAGCAATAGTCTAGTGCCATGGTCGGCGAAGCCGTGTTATGTAGGTTTTAACAGAATGGCTATGCGTTAGACGGCGCGGTTCGCGCAGTGGTCGAGACACCGGCTGCTGCGTCGCGTGTCGCAGGTTCGATTCCTGCACGGAGCAAGTATTTGTATGATCTACAGATAATTGTTCCGGGTCTGGGTGTGTGTGCATGTGAGATTAAATCCCAGCTAGCAAATTACTCTGACAAACAAAAGCTTGTAAGAGGTATGGCTTCATATAAGATTTATGTGTTCTGATTAAGACAGGAAACTTTTAAGTGTATTAACACTTGTAACATATTCTTATAGACGTATATAAGAAAACGTTATATAGTGTTAATAAAGAGCAGTGGCATTATAACCGCATTTTACAAGTCTAATTGCCTTTAATTCTTAATTAATACTTATAAATACATTTTGTAAGTACATTCGATCTTAGAAGTGACTATACTAAGTGTTTTCTTAGTAACTAGTATTTTAAAAGTGTGATTTATCTCACCTAAGAAATATTAAAGAGCAGTAGCACTTTAAAACTCCTACAAGTATCGTACACAGTTCTCTATTAATGGTTATTTATTTTCCTTGTTGTGTCGGACACCAGTAATTGGTATAAAATCAGGTAATAGACTATTTTAATATTTAGTACATATTTTAGTTTAGTTTCTATTACATCCTTCAGATTAATTAATAATCCAAGACTTTCCCCAGGTCGTTCCTAATAATAATATTTTTTTATGGTTCCGTACAAAATAACGACGACTTTTTTGGTGACATTGAATAAAGTAGTAATCGTGATTGCAGTGACCAAAGTAGTAAAAATGAATTTGACGTTGCGAGGTATGAAAAATAATACAGTTGTGGTAAGATATTAAAGATTTGCCATTCAGTATAATATATCACACTCGGCTTATAATGAAGTTGCTTTGATTCTAAATAACATAGTTAAACATATATTACCCAAGGTAACCCGAACGCTATTCCAATCAACCGCTCAAGAAATACGCATTAATAAATTTAAAACCTATAACGACTTCGTTGTTTGGCTTGCTTTTACTTATTAAGGAACCCCGATTTATGAGCAATATGGCCCTGTAGGCAAGGTTTTATCTTTAATTTGACTTTTCGAGAGCGATATAAGCCTGACACAAGAGTACTAAACTTATATCATTTTTATAAAGTACTTATAATTCATGGTTGGTCTTAATGGCGACATTTTGATATTATTTCACAAATAATTATGATAATTTACAATTTAAGATACATTTTCCAAAAGGCCCGTGAAAATATTGTTTTTAAAATTTCGAGAAAATCTACTTCGCAACCTAATTATCGCATATAGTGCGTGACAAATACAAGAAATAGGAAATTAGAAAATATACATTTACTATACACATACTCACGAAAGTGAAATAAATTAATACTTAGGTCTTTGATGCGACTATTTATTATTTTCGCAAGAGTTTGCTGGCACTCATTACTCTTACTAGAAGATCACAAAGAGGACTACTAGCGATATTCCACTTAGACTAGCATTAATAAGAGGACTTTAAGGTTATTTGCCCTTAAGTTACGTTTGTGTCATTCTAAAAGTATCAGTAAGAGTTTTGTAAGATTGTAAATACACTTAGTGAGACCACTACAAGGAATTTGTAAGGGTGAATATACTTATAAAGTGCGCCCAAATACACACTTATAACAGTCTATAAGTTTGATATAAGACTGGAAAAAATATGGTCTTGGGATATTTGTCAGATTATTATTTTTTGCTAACTGGGATGTGTACATGTGTGTCTGTACGCACGCACGATACAGGAAGAAATTCCAAGTGTGGGGCCACATGGATTTGAAAAAAATGCCTTGGCAATACCTTGCCTTGTCATAAGTGAAGCATAGATTACGCACACACACACGCAACATACTTGCGCCGAGTGGATGAGTTTCAAGTATTTGTATGCGTTTAGCTCGTGTATGACAAGCGAAAATGGATGACCGCTCCGTCCGTATTGTTTTATGGTCACAGTGCAGGGCAATATATTTATACAAAAAAAGCAAAAAATAATTGATAATCAGTAGCGGACCGCATGCACCGACGCTGGGCATGGTGGTATGACCGTTGGACTGACAAGTCATACTTACGTTTGAACTTCAGAAATGCACCATTAACTTATCGCAATAATGTGCATATTAGAAAGAAATGTGAAAGTCCGTTTTGTGTTGATTTCTGATGTTGAGAGATGTTTTAGCGATGAGTGAAGCCATTTTAGCGGGTAGTTTACATTCTAACATTAGGTCGTTCAGAACATACGATACGATGATAGTGAAATGGGAATCACAATACGTAATAAATTTTAATTGTAATACCTACAACCACACGTTGGATGACTTGTGTGATAATGTGTATGTCACGGCCTAAGAAGAAATATGGTAACACTTTAAAGAGCAATATTTTATGCGAGAAAATCTCTTCAAGTACATGGTTACAGCGCTAGTGAACGAAATACGACCTAAATAATTACCCACAACAAGCTATAACCCTGTCATCGCTTAAAATAACAACAACATAAAAGTGTTATGTAGTACATTAATCTCGATACATATAGTCTCATTCGGCTTGATCATCAGACGATAATGATTCGCAAACATAACATCAGGTATCACATATCCCATAATTAAGGTCATTTACACGTAAATAAACGAAGACATGAGTGTGAATTGATGGGTTTTTGATTGAAAATATGTATTGGTTGGGAAAATATTTTTGTACGTGTATATTGAATATTGTTTTCCTTCAGATTTTGGTTAATATAGTACATGTTTTATTGTACTTGTTTAATTCAGTATTGCGTTAATGAAATCCAGTCTGTGTATAGAATAAGTAGGTCAGATTTTTTTTTGTTTTTTTTTTGATTTTGCCTACTAACATAGTTGTAAGTTTTTAATAACCATTTTCGAGTCTTGATACTTGAATAAAGATAATTATGATTTCGTTTTACAAATAATGTCGTTATCAAAACACACAATTCATAAAAATTTATGATCTATACCAGATAAATATTACTTTGATAAAAGATAAAACGCAACTTATTTATTGTTCTTCTTATCGAGTGGTTGATGAACAACCTAGTGTCAGAGTTTAAGCCACCCGTAGGTCCCTGACAGGGCTTTACAAACCATCGAAAAAATCTCTCAGGTGTGTTGGTTTCCTCACGATGTTTTCCTTCACCGTTTTAAGCAAGTGATAATTTGTTTATAATACGCACATGATTTCGAAAAGACAGTGGTGCGTGCCTTGGATTCGAACTTGCGACCTTTGACTTGTCAGTCCAACGGTCGTATCACTAGGCTTAAACTAGGTCGTAACTTATTTATTGTAAGATTGTCCTTCTCTCACTTAAAAACGGAGCGGCAGATCTATGTGACTTTTTGCATAGATGTACTTTGAGGGCCAAAGATTTGCAAAGGTAACTTTTTATCGCGTAATAATATGTCATTCCTCCAAGAAAATTTCATATAGTAACGCAGGTGAAGTCGCGGGTAAGAGTAAGTTTCAATATAAAAGGAAAATGTTTTTCAAGGTTTATTTTTCAAGTTGATGTCACAAGGCATTCTGTAGTCTTGTGGATATTAATGTGTTGGAAGTCATATATACCATTAGGCCGTATATAACATGTGTTGTGTTATGTACGCCTGATTTATATGGACGTTAGTCTCTACTAGTGAAATGTTAGTGTCCACATATTTTATACCTAATTTATATAGCAATATTGTACATTTTTGTCTGACGATTGACGTTTTTTTGAGGACTGTTATTGCTCGGTCGTTGCTAATTGTGCTAGTAGGGCAGTACCTACTTTATTAAACCGTGTATTTACTAGGGGATTAATGGACTGCCTCTGGTGGTCTCGATCGATTGATCGAATATAGTGGTCGAAAGCGCGGTTACTGAGTTTGAGGTCCTAGGTTCGATTTTCAGTAGCAGCCTGGAGTTAGAATTGTGCTCATAGATGGCAATAGGCTCACCACATGGGACTTAATAACAGCATCGGTGAAATGTGGATGCACAACTGTGTACACCTCTGCCTACCCCTTCAGGACATACAGGTGTGATGCTATGCTATGTGACTCCTTCTTCTTCTTCTTCCTGCCCTGATCAAAAGTTATCATGGGACTTAATACAATTATTTGTGAAAAGGGGATGTATAGGTACCTAACTGTGTATACCTCTGCTACCCCTTCAGGAAATACGAGCTTGATGCTATGTTATATTTACAATTAAGCAACGTAACTATAACCGTAACCGACAAGTTACTTTATTATTTTGACAGCTTTTCTATGTAAATTCTGTCAAAATGACGTTAACCTTCTAAACCCTGCTTTGCCATAATGATGCAATCATTTATAAAATATAAATTTAATTATGTAGGTAATATGTGAAGTACATACACATAACAAGGTTTGACAATCAATCGGCGACTGTTGAGCAGTCGCAGCGCGCGAACGCACGCACGCATAGGTATACTATAGTGGCGGACATTTACAAGCTTCACCCGTCATTAAACGAGGCTGCGTCCGTATTATTTTAGGTCCGCGATATTATTTCAAAACGATGTCTTGCAATGCGGCTCATTCATGAAAAAACACACAATTCGTGTTTCCTGTAAACAATCGTAAAATGCAAATTGGCCGTTCTCCAATAAATTCGGTCGATTGATTGATTTCTTACCACCTTTATTTAGATAGGCCTCTTGTAAAGCCGGTCCACTGTTACTAAGCAATAAATATAGCTTTGTAGAGGAATGCTGACATGCATATTTTAGTTAGAATGGAGACACATTAACTAAGAGGGTAATTAATATAAATGTAGGGATGAAGGGGAACAGGAGACCAAAGAAAAGATGGATGTGGATTGTGTGAGAGATGATATGAATGAAAATGTGACGATTTTCACAGGAGAATGGATGAGAAAAATAATGCACGGACCCTAAATAATTTGAGACCGAGACAGGAAGACGAAGAAGGAGTCACATAGCATAGCATCTCGCCTGTATGCACCGAAGGGGTAGGTAGATGTGTACACAGCTGTGCACCCACATTTCACCAATGCTGTTATTAAGTCCCATGTAATAGGTGGTGTGTCAATTGCCATATACCGGGCACAAATTCCAAAACCGAGCTGCTACTGAGATTTTTTTAACAGAAAAACTCAATAACACTTTGCCTAACCTGGGAATCAAAGCTAGGACCTCAATTTAGGTGATACATCTTATGCAATCTAAAGTCAAATATAAATACAGCTAGACGTAATAAATATAATAATAATAATAATAAGCCCCCTAAAATCCTACCTTACGTCCGCGTCGAACATCTGACCACGTGGGGGGCGGACACACGTAGTACGTTCACGTACAAAAACTTACGTGGCTAACAAGGAGGTAACCCATTTAATATGGAGACTAGATCAAAGAAAAAACGTATAGGACCGCTACCCGAGGGTGATCGTCGGGGCACACCTGGGGCCGGTGCTGGGTGTCTCAGCATGCGAACCATCGGCGGTGAGGAACTGAACAGGCGGGTTCCTACCGATAAAAATATTACAGCCGAAACGACAGACCGACCAGACAATAGAGTTAGAGCAGTTACCCCGACTGAGGATGCTTCGCAGGTGGCGTCAGCTACTCAGCCTGCGACCACCAAAGCCGGTAAATCCAGAGTGCGCATGAAATGGACTGATGATATGAACATATTCATCATGCGTACATACTATTACATTACAAAACTTGAAGAGGACAAAACCATGTACTGTACACAATTATACGAGAAATTCAAATTACAATATCCAGAACTTAACGTAACAGAACAACGCATAGCAGACCAAAGGCGAGTCATTATAAGGAATAGAATGCTATCAGAGGACACTTTAAATAGAGTTAAGATTGAAGTAGCAGAAGAACTTAAAAAAGAAGAGGAGAACACGAGCTGCGCACCACACACAGGCATCTTACACTTAACACACTCAACCGAAATCACATCATCTAATCGCTCCTTAACGACACAATATGATGACAGGATCGCATGTTCTACTACACAGCAAACAGCAGTATACACACAGCACATTAATGCATACACACAGCAGACTGAGACACGTACACAAAATAATAGTCAGTATGAGTTAAATAATATCACACAAATAACGACTCAAAATGAATTTGATCCCACTCTAATAGATGCACTAACTAATGAGTTAGAAACAAATATATTAAAATATGGTGGAATTGATCCTTGTCTCAGACCATTATTACCAAAAGCTAAGCCATCGCGTCAGTTGTCAGATATAATAAGTATATTTAATCGAATAATCATCCCATCTAAATTATCATCTTTAGAAAATATTAATGATACACATACATTAATTTACTGCATAGCTCTTACCGTTGTAACACATTTCAAGTTAAAAATAAATACTGAGAGATCTTATAGTAATAGAATTCAAAACGAACCACCGTGGAAAAAAAGACTAGAAAAAGGTGTAGATTTGTTAAGAAAAGATATAGGCAGATTAACGCAATTTAAAAATGGCAATACTTCAACCAAACTGGCAGATAAAGTTCAACAAATAATAGCTAAAACTAAACAACACAGTACTCATGACAGTTTTAATAAAAGAATTGAAGATCACTTGGATACATTAAAACAAAAACTTTTAGTGAAAAGCCATAGACTTGCAAGATATAAAAAAGCTAAAGTAAGAAAAGATAACAATAAATTATTTACAACAAGTGAGAAGCAGTTTTATAGAAAACTTAAAGGTAGTGATACCACAATATTAAACCCCCCGTCTGAGGAGTCCTTGGAAGAATTCTGGAAGAGCATTTGGCAAGATAGCACTGAACATAATAAAAACGCACAATGGATAAAAGAAGAAATTACTAGATCTGAAACAATAGAAGAAATGCCGTTTATAAATATAGATCCAATTGAAATTACATTAACCATAAATAAAACACACAACTGGAAAGCAGCAGGAATCGATGGTATACATAATTTTTGGATAAAAAGGCTTCATACACTTCACAGAATATTAGCTGAACAGATTAGCAATATTTTAAAAGGCAACCAAAACCTCCCAGAATTTTTGACAAAAGGAATCACATACATGATACCGAAATCTGACCAAACTCAGGATCCTTCACAATATAGACCAATCACTTGTCTTCCAACTATGTATAAAATCATAACATCTTGTATAACTAATCAAATTATCAAACATTCCGATAAATATAACATTCTAACAGAGGAACAGAAAGGCTGTAGGAGGGGGCATATGGGCTGCAAAGAACAATTGGTTATTGATTCAACTATCCTAAAACATGTACAGAAATGTAAGGAAAACTTATATGTCGCGTATATTGATTATAAGAAAGCGTTTGACAGCGTACCACATTCATGGCTTATTGAAGTACTAAATATATATAAAATTAATCCATTAATTATAAATTTTCTTGAAAACACTATGGGATTCTGGAAAACTACACTAAAATTACAAACAAAAACAACTAATATATCAATTGATGAGATAGCGATAAAGAAAGGCATATTTCAAGGGGACTCGTTAAGCCCCTTATGGTTTTGTCTGGCCCTCAATCCACTGTCCCGCGCATTAAATGAATCCAAATTAGGCTATGACATTAAATACAATAGATCGATACTACACCAAATAACACACTTACTATATATGGATGATTTAAAACTATATGCTAATAAAAATACCGAGCTACATAATTTATTAGACATAACTAAAACATTTTCAAAAGACATTAGAATGGATTTTGGACTAGACAAATGCCGTACACTAAATATAAAGAAAGGTAAGATTGTAGGAGGAAACTACTCTTTAAGCACTGAAGAAGTAATTGAGGCGATGAAAAATGAAGAACTATATAAATATTTAGGATATAATCAGGCAAGGCTATTAGAGCATAAAGCTATTAAAGAGAAACTCAAACAAGAATACTACAATAGAATTCATTCGTTATGTAAAATGCATCTTTGGAGCAAACACCTATTTAAATCAATAAACACATACGCGATTCCTATACTCACATACTCTTTTGGTGTCATAAAATGGTCAAATACAGAATTACACGCTCTCGAAATTAAAACAAGAACCATTCTTACAAAACATAGATACCACCATCCCAAATCGGCAATAGAAAGAGTGATCATTTCTAGAAAAGAAGGAGGAAGAGGTTTGATAGAAATAACACACTTACACAAAAGACAAATAATAAACTTAAAACAGTTTTTTAGACAAAAGAAGAATACTAGCCAGTTACACAAAACCATAATGGAAATAGATAATCAATTTACACCACTAAACCTAAGCGAAGATGATAACTTTGAAACAATAGATAGATCAAAACATATAGAAGAGATACACAGAAAATGGAAACAGAAAGAACTACATGGAAGACATCCTAATGATCTACAACAAACACATATAGATAGAGAAGCATCCAATTACTGGCTTGAGCTAGGTGGTCTGTTTCCAGAAACGGAAGGATTTCTTTTAGCAATTCAAGATCAAGTCATTAACACAAAAAATTACAGAAAATACATAATTAAAGATAGAACACTTAGAAATGATTTATGTAGGAAATGTCACGCTAAACCTGAAACAATACAACACATCACGGGCGCATGCATCACACTAACACAAAATGACTACACTCACAGACATAATCAACTCGCAAACATTATACACCAGAAACTCGCAAAACAACACAATCTCACACAAGATCCATACACACCATATTACAAATATTCACCTAGGGCAGTATTAGAAAATCAATTATTTAAATTATATTATGATCGCACTATAATTACAGACCACACCATTTATAACAATAGACCTGACATAACACTCGTAGATAAAGAAAATAAACACACATACATAATAGATATAGCAGTACCTAACACTCACAATATACAAAATACTATCACTGAAAAAATCAGGAAATATACAGAACTACAGGAAGAAATTACGAGAGTTTGGAAAATGAATAGAGTAACAATAGTCCCAATAGTCATTTCCACAACCGGTGTTATCCCAAAACAATTATTTATTAGTTTAAATGCGCTCAACCTCTCTAAGTATACATATCTTACACTTCAAAAAGCAGCTATTCTCAATACTTGCCGTATAGTTAGGAAATTTCTACAGTTAGATTTAGAAAACAGTACCGTACCATTACAAATAAATCCACCACCTCAAACTTAAGGTCGCACTTTGGTTTATACCCGTGGGACCTTAAAACCTCTAGGTATTAAAAGCCTAAGAAATAAAAGTTTAAAAACAAAATAATAATAACCCCCTCTGGGACAGTTCGGCAGACGTTACCTCTTCTCATGAGACTAACGTCAAACCGGAGGGAACATTATACTAGCTTTTTAAGACCAATGATACTTAAACAAAAAATATGTGTCATAAGTCTACGAGAAGCATACAAAACGCAGGGCAGTTTGTGGCGAGCTGTTGGTGAGTGGCGACACTGCGTTCCTGAATACCCCAGAGAGTCGGTCAGGGCCTCGTCTCCAGTTTGCCCTCATTGGGTAGCTAGAGTGGAATTCAAGAGTGCCCGCAGGGCTCTCAACTCTGTCTTGCCTTAATTGGCCGACCAGAGAGGGGTCGCCAGAGCTATATGCTCGGGGGTGGAAGTGTTATGTAAGTAATGGCGTAACAACGGGGAAACCCGCTCTGGGTCTATCAGACCCACGATGGTGAAACCGGGGCCGCTCCTCTCGACACCCCTAGCCGCTCACACCCATGTTTGCCCCTTCTGCCTGTACCAAGGCGGCGTTTCAGGGGCCCATGTAGTGAGTTGGCAAGTCACCGTCTGCCAACACATTTTAATGTTTAAGCATTGAAAGGCAGACGCCGTTTTTAATTCCGGCAACCGAATTTTAAATCTATTCCATATAGCACGACACAGCAATAGACCATTTTTTTTATGTAATTTTTCCAATCTCAATAGTTCTGCATCTGTCGGGAACTCTCCATGGCTGCATTCCTATAGTGTAATCATGGAGAGTCTCCGGTTGGTGTCCCAACTCAATTTAGATTAAAACTCTCACAGGGGCCTCTGTGTGTTTGACCTGTGTCTCCAGACAAGCCCTCCAAAGGACCGGGGTTTCTTTCCAATGGAGGAAATGCCGAGAATCTATAGAGATACAAAAAATAATAATAATAAATCCAATCTTTTAAAGTTACAATATTAAATGGAAAAAGAATACGGTCGCGAACCACTAAGCCATCTCGACCTCTGCTCACCACCGCGAATTATTCTTCCATATTTTAACACGTCTTATGGCGACGTTGGTGAGCAGAGGTCGAGATGGCTTAGTGGTCATAGCGCCTGGAGTATTTATCCGGGAGGCGCAGGTTCGAATCCTGTTCGCGACATATTCTTTTTCCATTTAATATTGTAACTTTAGAGTTCGCTAAGCATGCGTTAATGCTTTTTCAAAGATTTATCTTGAATTGTTAAGGTAATTGCATTCTTTACGACATTGTATTAACTGCAAAGTTAGTCGTGTCGGTTCGGTCACTTGTATAGGGACTGAATTTATAGCAATAACGTCGCCATAAGACGTGTTAAAATATGGAAGAAGAATTTGCGGTGGTGAGCAGAGGTCGAGATGGCTTAGTGGTCAGAGCGCCTGGAGTATTCATCCGAGAGGCGCAGGTTCGAATCCTGTTCGCGACCGTATTCTTTTTCCATTTAATATTGTAACTTTAGAGTTCGCTAAGCATGCGTTAATGCTTTTCAAAGATTTATCTTGAATCCAATCTTTTATTTCTCCTTGTACACAATTCTTTCGAACAGTTCTCATAAAAGTTTCTTCGTGTATTACCTTTGGGGTTGTAAAATAAGTAACCACGTAGGTCGCAATCGCGGTTGTTGGGCGTGTGTTCCTGTGGTTCACATCCCGGGTCAATCACTGCTATTGAGTTTTCTGTTAGTAAATTCTTAGTTGCAGCCCGGAGTTTGGAAAAAAGTAGATGGAATTTAACAACGGCATCGGTGAAATATGGGCGTACCTTTGTACAACAGTGTATACCTCTGTCTACGCCTTTGGAAAATAGGGCCGTGATGCGATGTCGTAAATAACCAAAATAAATGTTTAGTAATAATATTGTTTGATGTATATTTTGGGGTTTCTTGTTTTATTTTCCTTTGCACAAACATTACATTCGTTCATTTGCGTTTCAGAGTTCTGAAATACAGTCGAAATAATCTGCATTTCATTTCAATTAATTGAAAAATAATTAACATTTCCCGTGTATACAGACAGCGGTGCTAATTGGGTACCCTTTACGTGAACGTACGTGTATCGTTATGGGGCTATTGATGGAGCCGCATGTACACGAAATATTACAATCATGGCTTTTGTATCGATTCAACTGGTGCAGTGACCTAGAGTCTCCAGTCTCGTACGGAACGAATATTCTTATTCGTATTTGTATGATATAAAGTTAATTATTCCGGGTCTATGTGTGCGTGTGAAATTTTATGCAAACGCACTCACAACATAGGAGATATAAGGTGGGACAAAAATAAAATATGCGACTACGAATTAAAATGTACCTAATATACAATAATATCACAAAATCAGTGGAATCAAGTTATGTCAGGTTGTAGAAGTCCGTTTACCACGACGACTCGCAAGAGACGAGAGGCTGTTCTGGTTAGTTAACTCTCCCTCCACTCGGCGCTCGACTGCACCGCTCGGTGTTGTCACACCAAAAACGCCGACTATCGACAGATCCCCTCTTATTTTCGTTAGATTTCTTTAAAAGGTTATTTGATCCACATGCACTGAATGACATGGGCCATTGTGTACACGTGCCGCAGCCATGTTTTGGATTCGTTCCGAATATCCGGCACGTCAAAGGCTTTATTTTCTTTTGTTGAAACAATACCAATCAGCCGCATATTTCCTTAGATATGTACGATTGTCATTTTAACCGTCCTTGATTTTGGATTTATTTAACTCTTTCTATCTTCCCCGATATTCTCTTTATTTACCTACGGCATGTTTCCATTATGCCTTGACCTCTTTTTATCGTTAAACGACTTTCACTCTTATTTATACCCACAGGACAGTGTTGGTTGTAATCACTGATATTTTCAATTGATTGGTGAATAATTTTAATTTTATGTAAATCACGATTGATTGCTTCGTTAGTCTAGTGGTCCCAAGCGGGACTGCCGAGCACGAGGTCTCGGGTTCGATTCCCGGGTAGGTCAAACTGTTATTGAGTTATTCTGTAAGGAAATTCTCAGTAGCAACCCGGAGTTTTGAATTGTGCCCCGTAAATGGTTATAGGCTCACCACCTATTATTGCATGGTACTTAATTAAGGCATTAGTAGAATGTGGGTGTACAACTGTACAACTGTTTACACCTCTGCCTACGCCTTCGGGGAATACAGGCGTGATGCTATGTAAGGTTATGTTATGTTATGATTAAATGTTTAATTGGTCATAATTTAAATTGCGTAATCGTTTTTAGTTTTATTTTGGATTTGTTTTTCTAAATCAAAGGCAGTGTATTGATTAATTGATTGATTTTGGGGTTGCGGCGAATGCAACTGCAAATCGGGAAACTTGTTAAAGTTTAGTGGAGGACTGGTTGATAAGAGTCCATGACGTCCATGATGGATTTCCATAATCCAAAAAAGAAGGCAGATGATTGTTATAATAAGAATTTAATTGATTCCCACCTGGATTTGTTTTTGACACTAATAATTATGTTCCTGATACTAGGTAATTAACAGCCGCACAGATCGATCGATCTAGGTTAAGCTGCGCTTGCCGCGGTCGGTCTGTGGATGGGTGACCATCACTTCAAACTGAGACCCCTCCGTATCTCGGAGAGCACGTAAGGCGGTCCCGGTGGTCAAATTAAGATGGCTATGACAGCTGGTTGTCAGACTTTCGGGTCTCTGACCACCCGGTCAGAGACCCGAAAGTCTGACAACCAATCATACCACGAGATATCGTGTTAACCAGTAACTGGGTTGTGGAGGACAGATAGGCAGTCACTCCATCTAAAATACTGGCTGCATCCGGTTGGACTTGGGAAAGCGATCCTTAGTTATTATCAACAGCCAGGACCGACGGTTTAACTTGCTCTTCAGAACACGGTGACACTCAGGTGGAAAAACTACTCTAGCGGTCACCCATTTACCTCCACGACCGTTTACCAAACACAGTTTAAGGGCGTCTCGAAAGCCACAGAAACATGTATTCTAACCAATCAAAACACTGATAAAATTCGTTTGTTCCAGGTATGTTTCTTCGGTAGTTTAGCCAATGCACTGAACGTAGCCGTCCTGACAAGACGTGATTTAGCAGCAGCGCCCATCAACAGGCTATTGAAGTGGCTGGCGGTAGCTGATGTCTTCGTCATGCTGGAGTACGTGCCGTTCGCTATATATAGATATCTGGTGAGTAAATAATAGTACTTGGAATTCAAAAAGGCGCTACTTTTATAAGTGTGATGTGTGATTAAGAAACGTCTCTATGAGAAATATAAAGCCATTTTATCATTAAATAGAATGACCGAAGCCAATAACTCTTTATTTACGTAACATTTAGATACGATAAAGTAAATTAATATATATATTAATAAATAACATTCATGCACTCTTGTCACAGTAGTTCAATAAATATGTATAGAAACGAAGTATTCGTTCCTTATAAGAATTTGAGGCTACATTATTCGGATAATCGGAAAACTATCTTATATCAGGTCCTTTCCTGAGGTCTTTTTCAAGTATATTTATTGGTAGTTATGCCAAAATCTATAAATAGGTATATAAACTGCTACATCATGTTTAGTATTACTAAACATAGTCTTAATAAAAATAATAGTAATCGGCATTTATGAACACTTTATTGGGTGGTATTCTGATATCTGAAGATTAATTTCCTTTATTGTACTCGACACTTAAAACATGTAATTATGAAAGCATGTAGATGGTCTTACCGTTATTACGCGATCTCTTCCAGACAACCACACGGAAGTAAAAAAACCGGACAAGTGCGAGTCGGACTCGCCCACCGAGGGTTTTGTATAAATTTGTAGGTACATATTATAAATAGTTCAGGAATGGAGTCTTGCAGTTTTTTTCCAAACTTTTCCTGAAATTCAGTTTCCAAAATCTATAAAGACTATATTTTTTATGCGGCATAAACGGCTGTATCTTTTTTATGTTAACTTAGATGTTTGATTTTTCACAGTTTCAACGGACTGTAGACCTGAGTATATGGTTTTACTTTCGATTCGATACTTCCACGCGTTCCCGAGATAAAGGCTCTTGACAGACAGATGGAGAGACCGACAGACGGACAACAAAGTGATCCTATATGGATTCCGTATTTTCCTTTTTGAACCCTAAAAAAAGCCTACTTTTGGGTTCAAAAGTTTTTAGGGTTCACTGGGATAAAATTATTGCTTTCTATAAAAAGTCCTCCCAAATACTCGTAACATTTTCCTTTCGATCTCAACTCAATACCATTTTCACCTTTTTAGAAATTTCCTTACGGATCCTTGAATGATTTCTCCCGACCGCCTCCGGCCGTTGATCTCGGCCAAATGATAAATGACGATCACTTATCACCCTAGGTAATATACCTTTTCCGTGATGTATCACTTTTACTTTCTAGGTTTTACGACTTCCACTAATCCTACTGACAGTTTTCTAAACTGCCCAATTTTATAACGATACGCTAAAATGCGCAAGCAACTCTATGCTAAAATAAGGTCATGCAAAGTGTCCCATTGGTCTAGCGGCAACAAGCACGGGTGACAATATGACTCTTTTATAAAAATACCAATACTCACGTTGCGTATAGGCATAGAGTTATTAAACGTAGCATTTCCTAGAAAAAACAGATAAAAGCAACAGCGTTTACCTATCATAATCCTCAGCCTATCGTATCCCACTGCTGGACGTGTACGCCACTGCCACAGCTCGGTCCTCGGCTTTCAAATCCAGCCCCTGTTAGCCACCTTGCGCAGATCGTCACTCTATCTAGCTAGAGGGCTTATGTTTGTCGATTCGCGCTCTCCACTCAAGAACATGTGTGTCTGTTCTGCGGGTAATATGGCCAGCCCATTGCTAGTTCAGCTTACCAATCCTGTGGGCTATATCGATGACTTTGATCTTACTATATAACCGTATATTATTAGTTAATTACCTAGGCATTTTATATGTATGTAAGTATGTATGTTATTTGAAAAAATACTGTTAATGTAAAAAAATAAAACGTAACAAAACAAGGTACACACACTGTTTAAGTTTTTGTGGTACCCCAAGCGCTTGAGTCGACTGTTGATCATTAAACATGCCTATTGGGCCCCAACAGTAAACTGACGTAATATTTAGAAATTCGTGGAAATACCTATCTAGCCGTTGACTTCCTCGAATATACATACATTAAACATATCGCCCTAATCGATTGTTTGTTTGAGTTGTCTGGTTATTGACAGACAGAACCACTATATATATTAACATTCAACCAGTCTCCTGTCTGCCCAACTCAATATAGATTATGTAAACGCATTACTGATATTTGAATTAAGAATGGATGGGAAAGGGTTTGATTAATCAATGTATATGATAAACTAGAAAACATATTTTGTATGTGTTTTGGGTTTATATGTAAGTAGCTAATAAATATGTACTTTGTTGTATAAAAATACTTATGTACTTTCATGTTTTTTGTTTTTATATTGTTACAATACTCTCCCAACTGAGCTATTGTGTCGCTTATTCGTAACTATCAAACTCCAAGTTTCCTCTGGGTTTCGTCTTAATGGAGACGCCTATATTTCCATGGTGTATACTGCTTTGGTACAAACCATAGATGAATTGTTATGGTTGATACTGCCTCGTTCCATATCGCAAATGGCAAAGCTGTATCAATCGGGATAATTTGTATTTAAAAAAAATGATACTTGTTACTTGCCTTGTGCAAATACTCTTGGGACAAGTCCTGTCTGTTGGATATTTTTTTTTTCCAAACTCTGACAGTTTTTCTCACATAAATAACAGAGAAAATAAATGGATGATAATATTTCTTTGCCAGACTCTGAGGGTTTTGCTGAAACTGTTGTTTCCCCCGGGAGGCCAAAGGGCCACTGGTTTGATCTACTCGAGTTAACAGCGCCCCTTCTTTATGTGCTGAGACGGTCGTGTGTTTTTAGTTGATAGGAGTTCGACATATCCCTCGCCGTCAGGTGGAGGGCATCCATGAGAATTTCCACACGATAAAAAAGGCCAGTTATAGGAAGGACTGAAAATCCAAAAAGTGAATTCCCGTTTCAACTATTTTTCGTCGTTCCGGTTCCGGCCGCCGCCACACCGTATTGTGACGTAAGCGTCACCAGAATCGAAAATTGTTCACAGCACTCCACAACCGTTTCCACAGACCATTCTGAAATGATTTATGCAAATAGTTTTAAAAGTTTGAATACGGAATATTTCACGGTTAATTTTACATCTATTTGCAAATTTCTGCCATTTCGATCGGTTGTGCGATATTGAATACGAGTACCTACTTTCAATATTTTCTAATTAAGTGTAATTTATGGAACAGAATTTTATTGTGAGATAAAATAAACACGAATGCGTTTTGAAAACGTGACTTGCCGTACCATTGGAACGCTCAACCAACTAAGTTATTGTGTCGTGGTAGGTTCAAGTCCCGTTGGTGTCTACAAACATCCGATGATCCTCACAAAAATAAAAATGTGTATATTGGCGTGGTTTTTAAACCTTTTAGTAGATAGAACCACGCCTTTATTCATCGAAGATGTAGGCAGAAGTGTACACCCACATTTCATCAATGCTATTATTAAGTCCCATGTAAAAAGCCTATTGTCATCTAACGGCCACACTTCCGAACTCCGGTGAGATTTTCTTAACAAAAAAGCTCAATAACACTGTCCGACCTGGGAATCAAACCCTTAGCAGTCGGGCTTGGGACCACTAGACCAACGAGGCAGCTTTTTACTTTTAGTACACGTATAATAATCTTACGATTTTGTCTTTTGTTGTGGTTACAATAAATGTAAATAAATAAAACTCTTATTATAAGAAAACAACTTTTAACCGGATTAATCACGTGTATTTTTGTTTTTGTTTTTGTTTTTCCTTACGTTTCGAACACTTTGCAGCGTTTGTGGTCGCAGGAGGACTGAAAAACAAATAATACACGCGATTAATCCGGTTAAAAGTTGTTTTATTATAATGTGTAGTGATCGCGCAAACCTAAGATATTACTAAAACTCTTATCTTTTGCTCGGCCTGATATTTTAGTAGGTACTCGCACCTCAAGTTTCGAATAACTTTACAGTTATTCAGCTTAATGGTATCCCAAAACCATTTCAGTTAACAATTTCTCTATTAAAATGACAGTCGTTATACGCCTTTTCAAGTACTTAGGTATTGGAAAATAGGGAACTTTTCGTGTTCAATTATTTGAAATACATTATAATAATTTGTGTAAACCCGAAGTACTTAAAAATGGTAACTGCATCTTTTTGGCTTACTTAATATGATTAAAATGGTGTGTACTTAAACAAGCAGGTGTACTTTTCTCCAGACCGTATTTCGATCACGGCGGCCTATATCCACGGAGATTAGCCAAGTAAGCGGGAGATAATATAGTGCACAAGTGTATGCAAAAACACAGGTGCACTCTCTTGACTCTCATAGTCTGATGGGACGCCAATCCGTCACGGCCAGAGAGATACCGGCGCAGGACCGACGGTTTTACGTGCTCGGGCGTGTCACACCACCAACTTCCTAACTCCCGACTGTTACTAAGAATTTCCTAACAGAAAAGACCCAATAAAATATAAATACATAGCATCACGCCTATATTCCCCGAGAGGATAGGCAGAGATGTCACAATTGTGCACCCACATTTCACCCATGCTTATTAAGTACCATGTGATAGGTGGTGAGCCTATTGCTATCGACCGAGCACAATTCCAAACTCCGGGCTGCTACTGAGAATTTTCTGAAAACCCAGTAACTCTTTGCCTGACGCCCTGGGAACCGAACCCAGGACCTTAAGCTCAGCACTTGTGCCCACTAGACCAACGAGGCTGACAAAAAACGCATGTATACATGTTAATGTTATCTCTAGCAAGTTCTATTTTTTTAGAATAATGAAATGTTGTAAATATTATGTTACATAGGTATGAAAGGCCTATGTCTAGCAGTGGACTGCTAAGTATAGGCTGAAGATAATGATAGGTAACTGTGAAACCGAAACTAAACTGTATGCTGTTGCCTCAGTCATTAGCAGACACAA
Source organism: Xylocampa areola (assembly GCA_935421205.1). NCBI lineage: Eukaryota > Metazoa > Arthropoda > Insecta > Lepidoptera > Noctuidae > Xylocampa > Xylocampa areola. The sequence continues at coordinate 10,472,707 of OW285218.1, read as the reverse complement.
TAGATTTTTATTGTTACAACGTACAGATCTGTACGTTACTGAGCCGAAAAGTACGTTCTCTGTCCACGAAGCAGACACACTAGTATAGCAGACATACCACATGTGGTTCATTGGAAAGTGAAAGGGTTAATTCCTCTGTATCTACGTCAGACCGTCGATGTTGGTTACCATCATTACACGAGTTAGTGACCAAACGTAGATAACTACATGTTCGGTAATGCAATTTTATGATTATGATTATAATAAACAAAGTTAAGTGAATCTGATCACTTTCTTAAACACGGTATTAATGTACAGTTATTTTGTTTTATTCCGTGAAGCGGAGCACAAATTTTTCCGTAGTAAAATGGAGAATGCCTATCTATTCCTACTTTTTACTTTGTTTATTATTAATCGATTTTAGTATTTATCATCAGGCTAATTTACTTCAGTTTTTCGTAATATAACATACTTGGAAAGTGAGAATTCTTCACGATCTCAAATTAGGATTTTAATACATTGTACCTATAGTAATATCTTAGGTTTGCGCGATCACTACACATTATAATAAAACAACTTTTAACCGGATTAATCGCGTGTATTATTGGTTTTTTGTTTTTCCTGACGTTTCGAACACTTTGCAGCGTTCGTGGTCGCAGGAGGACTAAGGTGTCAGGTGTCTCAACAGTTTATTTAAAATTATTTCAGTCTACCGTACATATAATTGATAAATTCATAAAATTATTTTTGTCTCTGATACATGTTTAAAACTAAATCGCGACGGTATTTCCTAAGACTATCCCTGAGAAGAAATACCGAAACAAACTCAGGGGTCACAGTCGTTTTAAATTTAGAGATACAATTTTACAATTTTATCGAATTATAAACTAAAAGGTGTTACATACAAACACCTTTTAGTTTATAATTCGATAAAATTGTAAAATTGTATCTCTAAATTTAAAACGACTGTGACCCCTGATTTTGTTTCGGTATTCCTTCTCAGGGATAGTCTTAGGAAATACCGTCGCGATTTAACATTGTACCTACTTACTATTTACATAAACGCCATCAAAACAACTTTTAGTTACGCTATTGTGCAATGATCATAAAGATATTATATAATTTAAGATATTTATGAAATTATGCTTATTAAAAGTACAGACATATGTGGACCGGATATAGTAGAACATCTTTATTCCACTTCTGCAAAACCATCATGGACGTTGTATGACTAGAATTGCACGGTTAGAATCTTTGTCGGAGACAACAGACACATGCTGCTGAGAAGTTTGCGCCCTCTCTTGACCGCTTTTTAATAATTTCGATGAAAAGACACAAATAAAGCAGTGGAAAGCGGTAAAGAGTGTCCGCATTTGGATCTGAGAATATTTCACGTTCAAAAAAACTGTAGCCGAAGACTTAAAAGTGTTTAATTTTGTAGAGGTCAGTGCGTTGCTTGGAAATGCTCCTACTTATCAAGCATATGTCGGGAATACCGAGCAATAGTGATAGCATATCAGTTGCACAGCAGCCATAATGATAAAAATAACATGCTTGTAATAGGTAGTAAATTTATATGCTATCAGACGATATCAATTGTAAACACAAAGCCGTATGCAGGCTTTGCTAAATTTAGAACTGTTGTAATTCATGTTGCTATCGGAGAGCCTAAATATAATTTAACGAATTACGATCATTTCCCATAATTTACTAGGCATTTTTTTTTTTTACATCCATTTCTTGGTTTAAATGCTTGAATAGTTACCCAATGCTCATAACATAACCAGACCATAACTGTTCCACTGCAGAGCAAGGGCTTTTTCTCATACAGAGCAGGCATCAGCATTGATCACGATGCTACCTCACTGCAGGTCGGCCATTTCGAACCATCAAGTTTAGATTTCCTCTCGAAGTTTTTCTTCACCGTATGTCTATGATGTCTTAGATTAACAAAAAAAGTATTTATGACATTGAAATAGTCACATCGGTACATGCTAAATATGAACCTTCAACTTGTGGCTCAAGAGGTGGGTCCGTAACCACTCGGCCACCGACATACCCCATGCATAGGCATTGGGTAGGTATGTTGTAATGGCAAAACTTGGATAATATCGAGCTTTTTTAGGGAGATCATCGAAACCACCAAAACAGCCAAAAGCAGATTTAAAACGAAACTCCTACAAGATAAGAAAAAAAAACAGTTTTGATCACTTGGGTGGTTATGATGTTCTTCCTGAAAAGGCTGGATATTTTGCTATCTGCAACTAATTATAAGTTTAACAGCTTCCCTGTCCATTAGTTAGACACAATGGTTACTTATACAATCGCCGTTTATTGTATGTGACTCACGGGACAGTGAAATAACACCATTTGAACAACAAGCTGAGGCAATACTTAACCTAATTATCCTTTTTACGTCATCTCTCTCTATCTCATGGTATGGTGAATGAATAAACGGCATTTGTTTTTGTTTTCGTACGTTTTTTTGTTTTCGTATGTGTCTGAGTTTAAACCGCCCGTAGGCCTCTGTCATGGCGTTACATTCCATCGAGAACATCTCTCAGATGTGCTGGTTTCCTCACGAAGTTTTCCTTCACCGTTTTAAGCAAGTGGTAATTCATTTCAAATACGCACATGATACGAAAAGTCAGTGGTGTTTGCCTTGGATATGGACTTGATACTTTTGATTTGCCAGTCCAAGCGTAATATTTCATTGAAGTCACATAATTCACTAATTCGTAATAATACGCAATAAATGTAATCGGGATCACTATGTGAGACATAAAAACGAGATCGATATTGAGCCCGCCGTTCTAGATTTTTTAAATATTGTAAACATAGCGCGAAAATATGCATCATCACTCGTTTTTAGTTAAAATATGCAATAACCGGTGGAAAGGGGCTAAATATGCAAACGCATATGCAAAAATGCAAATGCATATAATCAGGTCTATACTCATCAGCATTTAAATATTTACAATATAGTAGATAAGTACTATTGGCTTATTATATGAATCAATGTGTCAGAGGTTTGAATGACTTAGGCGCCGATTGATTGAACTTTTTCGCGATCAAGCTTTTGATGATGGGTGCTATTTCTTTGCGGGACTGTTTTCTACGGGGCAGAGTACCATTCCAGCGGTTTTGTCATTCAGGGGCAACAGGTCTATAAATACCTGGCTATAGGTATATAATTTTAAATAATGAAAAAGTTCTTCAATTAGCTTCAGTGCCGTCATAGTAGCGCAACAGTTTATGCAAGTGCATTCAATTTACTCAGTCGGTTCTTATATAGCTTTATTTTTCAGAGCGCCTGGGGTATTCATCCGAGGATTCAAATCCTGGTCACGTTCGTATTTTCTTATACACTTCACATCCATTTCATTCGGATCTTACTTTTAAAATTTTATTTTTACTTGAACTAAATTGTAAACCAACCGAAGAGGTATATTTAACCTATTTAGATATTTCCGATCCACATTTCCAGATAAAAAATTTTACATCAGTATCTGGGGGATCGTAGGGGTTTTAATATAAATACAAAAATAGAATTTCGGAAAATGAATTTGCCTCTAGGAGTACGACGACATAAGCTCTTCAAAAGATCGTTACTCCTATGCATGATATGAATTTAAATTAAATCAGTGTTATCATCTACCCACTTGAACCTTGATTAAACTTTCATCGTGGTCAGAATAAAACTGTATTTATTTGAGGTTATATATTTTTGTGGAAAGAATCGAGAGTAGAATTTGAATTTGCGCCGTCCTGGATAAATATTGCAGGTAGATGGCAACTAAGTTTAAAATTTGGAAAATTTCATCTATATATTTATGTATCTTAGGTATTGCTGATTGCCACCAATTTACGAGAGTGATTGTTATTTCTTTTTCCATCTTTATTTTGGAACGAAGTTCCTTATCGCGCGTTGCGAAAGGGGGCTAGACGGAAAAAAAATAAGACGAATAGTTGTAACGACACTTTTTGCAATAGTAAGCTATTGTAAGCCGTGCGGCGTGCGCATGTTTCTCTGTCTGTCTCTCTGTCTCTCTCTTATAGAAAGCAAGCCAGATATATATATATATTTTATATATGTACCCTGTCTGTCTATTCTTTCATACACGTCATAGATGCGCGGGACTTTGTAATAAAAAAACTTAAAAAAATACAATTTTATTACAATTCCTTCACTAATTAATCGAAAGGAACTTCGTTCCATCCGGGTGTCCCTTGACACCTCTCAAGTTTTTTTTTTTAATTTTTATCCAAGTGAATACGTCAACCCCATCACTTATACAATTGATATATTTGAGACTAGCTGTACCCGTGGCTTTGCTCACGTCAAAGTAATCTTGACGCCAAATTAAGATTTCAATTAATCATACATACAAACTCACACCTGATTCCCATTCCAGTAGGCAGAAACTATATATTTTATCTTACATACATGAAGAGTGCATGCTCGGAGTTTCAGTTTGTTAACCTGCCTACGGCCTGAACGTATTCGGCAGCAGCACAACCAGCTGAAAGCTAGATGCGACATAGATGATCTTACGTTATTTTCTGTTTCCCAATAGCATTACCGAAAAATTTGATAAGCCGCCGTTACCTATACATTCCTGAATGACTGTACCGGCCGCCTATCTCTATGGAGTGCACTCCCTGTTTCTTCAGTCACGTATTCCGGTGGGACGGCAATCCAAAACGTTGGCGTGAGTTCAGGCGCAGAACTGACGGCATCACAATATGTGTTGGCCAAAATGATAATGTCACATACATAGGTGCATACATAAATTCACGTCTTTGGCCTAGGCTTCAGGTAGGCAGACACTATAGAACGCCACCTGCTAAGATTCTTACATACTCATTTTGCTTCTATCACGTTCATACGTCTGTTCATACACGCGTGCTGGTTGTGAGCACTACTTTTTGACCTTTTAGTGTGTTTCGGTGGGTGAGTTTATACCCATTTAGGGATCTAAGGATTTCCACTTACGCCTTATCGTCTTTTCAATATGAGTGTTTGGTCTAAGCATACTATTTTCAGTTTCTGCCACTGCATGTTCATTTAAAAATGAAAATATTAAAGGTCATCACTCTTGTGCAGTGTAAAGAGAATTTTAGAAAAACTGACTCATTAGTCTAGTGGTTGCAAGTGAGTATAAGCGTAGGTAAGTCTTGGGTTTGATCACCAGGTCGAAAAAAATGTAGTTGAGTTCCATAATGGATCCAAGATAAATCTTTGAAAAGCATTAACGCATGCTTAGCGAACTCTAAAGTTATTATATTAAATGGAAAAAGAATACGGTCGCGAACAGGATTCGACCCTGCGCCTCCTGGATCAATACTCCAGGCGCTCTGACCACTAAGCCATCTCGACCTCTGCTCACCACAGCGAATTCTTCTACTATATTTTAACATGTCTTATGGCGACGTTATTGCTAACAATTCAGTCCCTATACAGGTGACCGAACCGACACGACTAACTTTGCAGTTAATACAATGTCGTAAAGAATGCAATTACCTTAATAATTCAAGATAAATCTTTGAAAAGCATTAACGCATGCTTAGCGTACTCTAAAGTTATTATATTAAATGGAAAAATATTCATCCGGGAGGCGCAGGTTCGAATCCTGTTCGCGACCGTATTCTTCTTCCATTTAATATTTCATAATGGAGTTTTTAGTGGGGCTTGGATTTGGCTTGTTGTTTATTTTTCCAACATTAAATACCCGATCTATAAAACGAATGCCCAAGATGCAGGTACTGATAGTCTGTTCCAATCTCCGCTTAGTAAACATTTGTTGAGGTTAAGCAATGTTTTACACGGTATTTTTTTGGATAGGGTAATGATGACGCTAACTGCTGCATTTTCATTAAACCCTTTCGTGCATTGCATGGCCCATTAAGTTTTCAGTCCCATATGTTGATAATAGACATCGATCGACTTCAACTGTTGAAGCTTCAAGAACATAGTAAAAGAGAAATTTTAGATGCCAAGTATAGAACACGCCATGGCTCTTGTAGGACTTTTATTTTTGGTGAAGGATCAAAGTTCAGTTCAAAAGAAATTTTAGTACCATAATTGCTAGGGTGAGCACAACGTTCTTAGTTGTGCTCACTAACCCCCCTCCCTTGGTCTTAAAACTTAAAATTTTAATCGAATTCACAAAGGATGATAAAATAAATAATTTAAAATATCATCCAGAATGTACTCTCCAACCACCTCAATAGCTGGACAGCCTCTAACAAAATCGTCAGTAATGCTTATCTGATGTTTCTCTATTCCCTACTTGTGGATTAGGCAATTAAATTATCCCTAAGGCCAGGCTGAGGGAATGTGTAGTTTTGTTACTAAATAGGTATTGGGGGCTGAGTTGTCCGCGTCCGTAGGAGTGCACCCTTAAAATGGAATCCCTACACGTAGCCCCTGGGTGGTGCAAAACAGGCAACACAACTCTGGTCGGAGGCTTCGACCATGGCTGTTTACCATCCACCGGACGAAGCCGTTGTGGGAGTGGGCAGTTGCATCAACTCCCCGGCTATCGTTCTCCCAAAATCTATCCACTCTACTTAAGAGTGAATAGATTTATTCTGGATATACGTGCTCCATCCTCGGCCACACCGTCGCATACCATCAGGCGAGTTGGTGGCCAAACGTAGATCCATTTTTTATATATATATTTTTTATATTATTTATGATTGATGATTTTAAAAATGACGCACTTTTCTATGGAAAGAAGTACCATGATTAATAATGAGATCTGATTGATAAATTTTTTTCATAACGATAGCGTGTAACATCTTCACTGTGCTTCACCATATTGATATGAGACAGCAAGCGAAACACATAAAAAGTGGGTTTATATTACAAAAGGACACGAAAAACTAAAATAATAGCTGTTTTTCTGCAAATTAACAGATAAGCCAAGTATCATCAAAATTAAAAATATGCAAAAATAATATTCCTGTACCGGGATTCGATCGACATACTTACACTGTGCCAGTCACCTATGTACGGTATGCAACTAATCACTCAGTTGACAATATCGCTAAAATAGGCATTCACAATCTACTAATCAAAATGCAAAACCGGTAAATGCTTGGTCCCCATGTGATAAAGCGCAATGATACCTTTTGCAGTGCTTATCATTTATGATAAGCTATACAACAGTGCCATTTTTATTGAAATCCGTCCAATTTAGATTCTGAGTGTGAGATGTTTAACATCACTGCTCAGCTCCCTTGAGGAAATGCGCAATTTGGAATAGCCTATACGTTGACCCGGCTTTTGACGATATTTTTTCCAAATTTTCAGTTGTTTCTTTTTCTTGGTTTGGACGCCAACCTCGGACATACAAACAGACAAAAATACTCAAATTTTAAAAAACAACAGATTTGTCTGTAGTATCGATTAAATAACACATTACGAAAGAAAAAAAAACCAAAAAGTGAATTTGAAATTTTCGGGCTTTCGAGTTACGATTTTATTATAAGTATAGATTATCATTAAGTTTTTGCAATCATGTTCACAATCATATCTAAATTCAAGATATTTCAAAATAATTCAAGATAAATCTTTGAAAAGCATTAACGTATGCGTAGCGAACTCTAAAGTTATTATATTAAATGGAAAAAGAATACGGTCGCGAACAGGATTCGAACCTGTGCCTCCCGGATGAATACTCCAGGCGCTCTGACCACTAAGCCATCTCGACCTCTGCTCACCACCGAGAATTCTTCTTCCATATTTTAACACGTCTTATGGCGACGTCATTGCTATCAATTCAGTCCCTATTTAATATAATAACTTTATATTTCAAAATTTCAGCGTGGCGAGAATTCATATTTTAAATGTTTTTTTTTTTAGTTTTTGTATCCATCAACACTGAAATAAGAAATTATAAATACAACAACACAAAAACTTGAAATATAAATTAATTTTATTTACTTCCAATACTTCACACCCACATACTTTCAAAAGAATCTTCTAAAAGCAATACCTACGTACAAGAACTTGTACAATAAGTTCAATAATTTGACATTTTCTGCGTAGGACTTGTAAGTCTTCAGTTGCTTACAAAAAATAATTTTCATAGAAGACGCAAAAGAGTTTTTATTAATTCGAAGAATGTATGGCAATACTATTCTTGGCCTCAACATAAAAAAAACACGATTGATAAGACAAGTTTATTAGATGGAACATTTTATACGGGAATAACTCCAAAACCACAAACTAATATTACCTCCGTATTAAAAACTAACGAAACAATTTAAGTTATTCAAATTGTTTCGTCAGTTTTAGTCGTTTTATTTTGTAATCTAATTAAAAATTATTCTGTTATTAAAATCCAGACAGGCACACAATTCTATGATAGAATTCTGAACGGAACGATTGAACTGTTCTCCCCAATACGCTAATAATTTCGCTCCCGAGTTAAACACGCTTTTCACGCCAAATCCTTTTAAGAATTATCAAGCTGAAACCATGTTTTTGGCTTTACAGCCAGTTTAAATGAATTAATTCATCATTCATCCAGTTATACGTGAATTTACCAAGCGATATTTATGTCGAAATTCTGTAGCATGGAATCCTTTAGACATGCACGTATAATTCTCAAAATTACAATAAAATGACAAGACAGGTTTCGTGTGGTTTTCAGAGTCAAATAGGGTTAATAGGGATCCAGGCGACAATAGGGATAAAACTATTTCATTCTAATAAATATTAGATTTTGTTGCTTTAATTCGACGTAGACGTAGATAAAGTGAAAACATTAATAAACGAGATATCAATGTAGATAACTTAATCTGTTCTATCTCTGTTTACGCCTTGGTCCTTATTCATCCATTTGCTGGTTCGTAATTACTGGTCACCTTCGACTACTGAACGCCTGATGTGAACGCAGCCTAAACCATGTTCAATTTAAAAATTACTTAGTTCCCTTGTAAAAATAACACTTCTGCAAGTAGCGAAATAGAAACACAATTTATTCAGCATAATACGAAAATCAATATTGCTGTGGACTTTCAATACAAAACAGATACGTTGCTTATGTTTTCTACGAATGAGAATTATTTTTAGCCTCTCTAAATAGAGTGCTAGTCTGAAGAGATTCGTTTCTACTATGGATGCAAATAAATACAATAACTGCTACATTCCACAATATTGAGGATAATCATGCATTACGTGTGACCGAGTGCACCGAGACTCGGGGGCGGACACTGCACGGTGTAACAGCTCCTGATGCCCCGTGGGGGGGGCGAACCACGTGTAGAGTAGTTGGTGGTAGGCGGAATTTTCACCGCTTGCGTATGTCCACATATTTGTGGGCAGGCGTGCGGTCCACAGGTAATGCATGACTACCCTCAATATTGTGTAAGTAGATATTGTATTTAGTTGCAACCATTGTAATGGACTTCCGCAAAGTAACGCTTGAATCTATTCAATCGTTTTTAGTAGACATTTCCAAATGTATTTTATTCCTACCAACATAAAACAGATATCATAGACAGTGAAAAAACTGTGTCCGTTAATTATTTACTCAGATAATATTAAATTATAAGCCCAAGGTAGCGAGCCATTGAAATGTCGTATCAAATTACCAGTTCTTTGCCTTTAAGGAAAAAATTAAGAGGGAAATGAGAGGGAACATCTTATTTTAAAAGTAGCCAGAAGTCTGGAATTATGCCCGGTAGATGGCAATAGGCTCACCATCTATTACATGGAACTTAATAACATGGGCGTGTACAGCTGTGTACACTTCTGCCTACCCTTTCGGGGAATACAGGAGTGATGCTATGTATGTAGACCAAGATTCAATCTGGGCCAAACTCAACACTCTAACTCGTCAGGGACGCTGGTGGAAGCTCTGAAATATAATAAGAAATAACACAGAGATGGGATTGTTCGCCGGGTAGACGGTTACGTGAGTATATACCTTTTGTGATCCTCTACAAATTGCGAGATTTGACACTTATAGTGCATTCAGTTTTTGAACACGCCTCCCTATTTAGTATTATTTTAGGTTTTGTAAATTATTCTCATATTCTACTAATATTATGAACGGCAAAGTTTGTATGTTTGTTACTCAATCATGCAAGAACGGCTGAATGCATATAGTTTTTTTTTTCGTATATGTAGAGATAGATCGGACCTTTGAGAAGGCCTTATGATATGTTTCATCGCGCAGACGAAGTCACGGGCACCTACTAGTAAATTATAAATGCGACGATTGGGACGTTTGGATGTAATTAGGAAAGTTCTAAAGGATTTAATAGTGGCGAGTCCGATAGTGGCCTAAAAGCGTTGTTATGGATATGTGAAATTCTGAATTATTAAAAACAAATCCTATGGGTGCTCGATAGCAAAACCACAAAATAATCCAATAATTTCCATAAATGAAATACTTTTCTCTTTGAACACTATGTCCGTGAAAACTGTAATAAAATTCCGTTTAGTATACACTGAGAAATTTGTGCACATACAAACAGACAGAGGCAGTGCGGGACTTTTTTATAATAATTATTATGTGTAGAAGAAGATAGTAACATTCTGCACCTATGACGCACCTATGACCGTGGGACAGCGATAAGCTAAGAGGTGGCACTTTTGTTATCCACGTTCTTATGCGTGGGAACCGAACACCATGAAGGACCAGACGTATTAGAATTTAAGTTGATTGTCAGTCTTACATGAACTTCTGTGAGCTTAGGGCTTAGGTTGTAGGTAATCGTAGATAATAAAATCTTATTTCGATTTAATAAATATAAGTTTTATTTCAAACTAATCTTGCTCCCGTAATCTAACTAGATAGATTGATAATATTATTATATACAATATGATCCTACGTTGTTCTTTGATATGAATCCCTATATGAATACAAACAACTGAAATGAACAAGATAAAACAAAAATATAAGAGCCTTACAAATAGAAAATATATTCAACATTATTCATACAAAACACTAATATTTTGTTTTGAGAGATTGTTTACAAATAAAAACAAATAATTCGTAGTAGAAGACTCCGCTCTTCCATAACAAAAGAATTAGTTAAAAATACATATTTTTTTTATAATCAAATAGGGAAGGTAAGGACATGGTTTTACACACCATTCTGAACTTTTGCAGTTGAGTTCTTTTTCTTACAGTGATAATTAATATAAAATATGCATATGATCCGAAAAGTCTGACGTTTTAAGTTTCAGGTTGCAACTTTTGTATTGCCAGTTATTGGCCAGGCTATCACTTCTGAGGACTAATCGTATAACTCAAACTGATAATAAAAAACGTAACTATGTCTGTCTGTTTGCTGGCTGCGTTTGGTCGTTTAAAGTGCTGAACAAATTTTGACGAATTTTGGCATATTAGAGATAGATGGAACTTTGGAGAAAGACACAGACTTCCTTATATGGCGCAGATTACCTAAATCGCGGACATCACATACTTAATAAATAGTTCTGTGTTTACCTTATATTTCTATTATTTTGTTAACAGATATTACCCGGGCAGCGCGAGATGCCGTACAAGTGGGCGGCCTACCTGCTGTTCCACATGCATTTCGCGCAGATCTTCCACACGGCCTCCATATGTCTCACGTTGTCACTCGCTGTCTGGAGATACGTTGCTATCAAGTAAGCCATCGGTATCATTTTTTTACAAGACTGCCCAAGTTTTATGTTTAAAGGGTTCATGTATTTATGTATGTAGCTATGTTTGTGAATTACTTTATTCCACCATCACTTTTAAATGTGTGAACTGATTTCGATATATGAGATATCGTTAGAATCCTTACATTGTCGCGGGTAATATAGGCTAGTAAAATAAAAAAATGACAGGCGTGTTTAAAATTTTTTTAATTTATTTATTTCTTGTTATCTTTTTATTATTCTTATTCGTTTTATCGCGTGTTCAATTTAATCATATTAATACCAATAATACGTGCGAAAACAAAACTGCTGCTTTTTACATTTTGGTCGAGTAGTCGTAGTAGAAGTAGTGGAAGTTTTTATTTTTTATGACTCGCAGATTTTTAGCGCAACTTTTGAAGTTGTTTTCATAGTAAAAGTACTTCGGTACATTGACCCCTCAAAGTATGACTGAGAACTTCCATTACACGTTATATAGTAACATCATATTGGACTTGTTACCACCACGAACCGGCAGACGTAGCATAGGAAGGTGGACCAATTATATCATAAAGCTCGCAAGCAGGTGGTGGATGGAGTTATCTCAGGACCGTCCGTTTCGGAAATCTAAACGGGAACAAGAAATGAGAAGGCTTATGTCCAGCAGAGAAGTCTACCGACTGCTATGATGGACCTGTGATGGGCCCGACCAACAGGCGTTTCTTAGTTAATCTAAAACTTACAGATATACCTATTGTGAAGAAATATCCCGAGGAAACCTGGACTTCCAGCTCTAGTGTGATGATCAACGGTTGTGCCTTCTGTGTACGGGAAGACGCCCATGTCCTGCAGTGGGACAGGCGTCAATTATAATGTAGCAAACTAAACTAAACTTTGCTGCAAAGCATTGTTGTCTTTTACTAACCGTTACTATATGAGCGTGATGGGGTGAAGTCAAATTCAAATTTAAATTTACATACAATTTCCGTATGACGTCTCTAATTTTACTGGCTACCTAAAACTGAACCCACTGAAAACGCAGAGATTTTAATTTGACGTGCCTAAATTCGAATTTGACACTTGATTCGTCCTATCTCGCTCATATAGTAACAGTTAGTAAAAGACAACAATGCTCTAAGTTTAGTTTAGTTTGCTACATTAGAATTGACGCCAGATTAGTTACGTTTATGTTATGTTATGAAGGATACAGCGTTTTAGTAGCTCAATAAATTGTTTTAATTAGTTTGAAAGTTAGGAACTTCATTTTAGTCTTATAACTCTTTGCTTTTAGTAAAGTATAATAAACAGTAGAGGGTAACGGAGCATAATAATATATATTTACACGCAAACGTAAGTAAAATATTAATATTTCGAGTTGACTTCCTAAAATATTAGAGTACAAAGCTGTCGGCAATCTTATTCCGCCTATTTACGTGCTTTAATACTTTCGCAAAATCTCCGTTTAATAAATATGACGGAGCCTGTAGAAATGTTTCAGTATAACAATAAAAGAAAGATTTAAATGAACGGTGACTATAAAGCGCGCTTCGGCTAGGGCTGCCAGGTCGGAAAACCGAAATGCCGGATATTACATCATATTTATCCGAATAATTGCCCACACAAGCTTGGAAAGCGACACATGACTTTACTTGACATCACATACGTTTAATTTTTATTAAAAGACTCCAGCTATTGTTAACATTATTAATATCTAAATTTTCTTGTAGGTACTTTTTTTATTTTTTTATTCGGACAGCATTAAATATTTGAACGGGTCCTAACTAAAGCCGGCAACATGACAACCCTACGCTGGCGTTTTTAACTGAAAGCTTTTCTAAATGAAAGTTAAGACACAGTTCACAATGGACAAGATACCCAGCGCGTACAATGAAATAAAATTCAAAACAAAAGACTACAAATACTGAGAGACTTTATTTTGTAAAGTAGCATCCACCTTACAAAAAATCGCAGCCAAAGCAAACAGTAGCAGTTGGGACGATTTTTGCTGAAATCAATTTTGTTTAATCTACAAATAGGTATTTAGAATACTCTTTTACCCTTAACTTTTTTATGTAGAAGACATTATTTCCTATCTGAATTATTCCGAGAAAGAAAAACGAAACCAACTCAGAGGTCTCTGTTAAAGTCTAGACATTACTGGTTATGGTTATGTGAGCGTAATCATGCAGGGCATTGCTATGGTTCTTTTGAAGAAAGAACCATAAAAAATTTAAGTTTCCAGTCCTAACTGACAGCGCACGTGCATCAGTCATCGTGAAGCTCAAACCATAATTTAGGGAGCTCAACGACCTGTTATTGTTTTACAATTCGCAACTGATAAGTACCCTTGGTATTGCAATTATTCGTATATAGGCTGCGGAAACACTTTCGATATGCGGCTGTACGCTTGTTTGCCGCTAGTGCTATAAAAAACTGCTAAATTAACACTTATATAAAAATTCAAGACATTTTTTTCCAGATTTTCCTAACTCTAAACAAGTATTTTATTAGGAAACAGATACAGTCAGCAGAATCATCATAATGTAAAAATTAAAAGAAAATATAAAAAAATATCATTTTATTGTAAAACTTGCGTGAGATTACAATTATTAAGTGGTTGTTAATCTATTTTTCTCAGGACCATTAGTTACTAAATGTAGAGTTTATATTGTCTTGAACTAAATTTATAAATATGTATTTGTATATTACCGCTAGTATATTATAAATGATAAATGATAAATGATTTTATTTCTGTAAATAGATCTGTTGAAGACACTTTTACAAGTCATTTTTATAAACTAGATGACGCCGGCGTTTCCTATCTGACTATCTCTGAGAAGAAACGCCGAAACAAACTCAGAGGTCAATGTCTCTTTTAAAGTCCAGACATAATAGTCCATATCTATGTGAGTGTAACCATGCAGGGATCGTCTGGAATGGCCTTTTGAGGAAAGAGCCAAAGCAGCTTTGAGGTGACCTGTCCTGTCTGACGGCACGTATGCATCAGTCATCGTGTAGCTCAACCATAACTAAGGGAGCTCAACAACCCGTCACAAGACGATACCAGATCAGGAGGACATTTGCGTAGGTCACATAAAAACGACTCAAAACCGCCAGACAGGCTATGAGGTTCATGTATGAATTTCTGGCCCACATCGTACTCACATTCACAATGCAAATAGTGCTTAATATCCATAACAATATAAAAAAATGGCAAGAATTAATGCCAAAAAGAATCATAGAAAAATAATCATAATATAATAGATTCATTAAAAATGTCATAAAAATAAATAAGTTAAACATTAAAATGTCAACTGTAGAGTCTAAACATTAGAGCGAGCGGCACAATCCCAAGCATTTTTATCTTCTATGTAGTCTTTGACTTTATAGTAACCCTTTTTGCAAAGAGTCTGCTTAACATATGACTTGAATTTATTGAGGCTTAATTCTTGAATATTGCCTGGGATTTTGTTGTAGAAGCGTACACTTTGACATCTAAACGAATTACTGATTTTTTGGAGCCTAGTCGACGGTAGCACGAGTTTGTTTTTGTTCCTCGTATTGAGACTATGAATGTCGCTGTTTTTACAGTATAGATTAATATGTTTCTTTACGTACATCAAATTCTCATAAACATATTGAGATGCGACCGTCATTATCCCAATTTCTTTGAATTTATGCCTCAGTGAGTGCCTAAAAGTAAGGTTATAAATTGCTCGAATAGCCCTCTTCTGCAATACAAATATAGTTTGAATGTCAGCAGCATTTCCCCACAACAAAATGCCGTATGACATTACACTATGAAAATAACTAAAGTATACTAATCTGGCTGTTTCTATATCAGTTAATTGTCGTATCTTATAGACCGCGTATGCTGCAGAACTGAGTCTGTTCGATAATTTATTAATATGTGGGCCCCATTGAAGCTTCGAGTCTAAAGTAATACCCAAAAACATTGTGGTGTCTACAAGATCCAAATGTTCATCATTTATCAATACATATATTTATATAGAACGTAATATATATACCTTTATACCGTAATATACCTTTGACTACTCATCATTGACCTAATTTCTTTTATATTTATTGGGTCAGAGTAAATTACTTATTTTCCTTATCATCGTGTTTCTTATACATCGTACCCGTAGGTACAGAAAAGTGGACAAAATTAACAATTAATCGGTACCTACTAATGTATATTTTTACATAGGCTTTTCATTTTAAAAAGGCTTATTAAAATAAATTATTGTTAAAATTTAATTCCAAACACTTCGATATAGGTATAGGTACTTGCGCTCACAATATTTTGTTCTTAGATAAATACCAAACTTAAAAACTGCAACCCTTCAACTGCATTTTTTTAAATAATGGTGACTATGTCTATTCAACAAATCCGTACAGTCGCTTTGCACTTTGTGATAGGTATATTAGTAATTAATCTTCACCACTTCTAACGAGTCAACTCCTAAATAAATGTCCTATATACTTTACAGATATCATTATGTACACGAAGTACCCGTATGTTTGATATAAACCACACAACAATTTCCGGAGTTACCCTCTTTCCCAGAAGTACCCGGGTGCCCGGCGGGGTTCTTTGAACAAAGAGCTCATGATTAAGAGCTCCGGTCGAGTTTCAAATGGTTTCTGCAGAAATTGTCGTCTAGGCGGACATAATCAAATTTTATAGGAATGTTTGAAACCTCTTTTTTGTACTTTCTTACTGAAAAATTATTTCAAAGATTGAAATATTTATATCTATGTTGATAATATTTAAGATGTTGTGTAACGCCATGTCAGAGCTCTAAGGACTACTAGTACTAGGTTAAATTTCCTTACAGAAAAACCCAATAGCACTGCTCAACCTAGGAATTGAACACAGGCCTTCACGTTCAAGAACCGCGCCTGCGACCTTTAGGCCAATGAAGCAGCTGAATGCGCACAGCAAAGGAGTGGAATTCCTTAACGGCGTTTATATAACATGGCATCACGCTTGTATTCCCCGAAGGTGTAGGCAGAGGTTTACATAGTTTCACACCCAGATTTCACCAATGCTGTTATAAACCCCATGTGAGCCTATTGTCACCTACCGGGCACTATGCCAAACTCCGGGCTGCTACCGATTAAAAAGATTTACTAACAGAAAAACTCAATAATAGTGCCCGAGAGAGCAGTGCAGAGCCCGGGAATCGAACCCGAGACATCATGTTCAGCAGTTGCGCTTGGGACCACTAGACCAAAGAGGCAGTTACAGCGTTAATGTTTCCCAATAGTTAGATTTTCTTCAAAGCTTGAGTGAACAGGTTTCGTCTGTACAAGCGTGTTCCATTGTCGACTGCACCGTAGGTTAATATCGGGAGAGGCGGCGGTCAAACGAAAATCCATTAAGAATAAAAAAAAAACAATCGCATAAAACTACTTCCAAAACGTCTGTTGAAAAATCATACATTTCCTGTGTCGACTAATATTAATTTGTCCTTCGTATATTACGCACTCGTATCTAGTTACTTAAAGATAATCAAACTACGTTAAAAGGGTTCCTGCTGTGAAACCCAAAAACCCTGTACAATCGGCAATGTAAGTAGCTTAACAGCTAGCTGTATTTAGCGGTTTCATCCGCGTATAATTATATTAGAATTATTTTCTATTTGTTGGTAAGTACCTACTCAGTACTAACCAACAAATAGAAAATAATTCATAGTTCGTCTCTTCTCTCAGGATTATGCCATAATGCGTCACATGACTCGTTCGCGCGAGTGTTGAATTATTTGCATTTTACATTATCTCCTAAACTATGCATCCAAATAACATGCTGTAAAAGGCAAAGTTTATCTTCATAAAATTGTCTTGATGATGAATTATATAACTTTTGTCCATAAAGATTAATATGCAATGCCTAATAACGCATTCTTAACATAATATATAATCAATATTTAAGGCTAGTTGAGAGAGCCTAATATTAGATAGCCAATACTATTTCTCATAAACTTGGCTATCACATACAAAAATAATTGTTCAAATCCGCCTGGTAATTTCAGAGATTAAAGCGTTTAAACAAACATACAAACAAAAAAATCTTCCGCTTTATAATATTATAGTATAGATGAAAATTCTGGTAAAGAATTTATACAAACTGTTTGGATTTAAGTACTCATAATAAATAAATATTTATGGAGGTGGCTATTCCGCTGGTACTGAACACGAATCTTACTCTGAAAACCCGGCTAATATTCCAAAGTGAAAATTTTGCTATTGAATAACCGTCGAATTTATAAAGTAATTTATATTTAATATATTTTTATTCATTTGCTCTATATACGAGTATATAGCGCGGGTAGTCAACAGCTTCTATCATTATAAAAACAGTTGATCTGTAAAATTTGTCGACTCCGACTCCAAATTATAAATTTAAATTTTAAATAATAATATGTGTCTAATATTTCAGCCGTTGCTACACTAGGAATTTTTTCTGTAGGTATCTTTGTTGTTAAATTGTTCCACAGAACTGCCACATGTCAGCCGTGCTTTTTTATTAATTATTTTGTATTTCATACCTTTTTGTGTCCATAGCTACTACATTATAATTTTCTTAAAACTTATTATTAACCTATGTTATTCGGAAAAGTGTAGGGATTCTAACAATAACCCATACATCCAATCTGATCTATTCTGTCTGTCTGTCTGTGGACAGTCGTGTAATTACGAAATTTTATTCATCACCCACAAAAGGTTACAAACTTATGTAGCTTACTGTACCTCCGATAAACCTGTTACCGCCAACACTACGAGTATGTACTAAACTTCAGCAAGTTGTCGAAACGTGAGCGTTTTCGCAAAATATATTTCGTAAATACGAATACTTTAACAAGTGTTATTTCGTTTAACTCTGACTCGATGGAACTATTTTCGTTTCCAAACTAAAACTACAATCAAACTATGTTCGAATATTTGAAATCGGAAAATTTATAAATGTAAATCCGTTTATTATTTGGGTTCCCGATTGTTCAAGTTCCAATTAATTTCGTTGGTTCAAAATTAAATTATATCACAAATATACTTTCCTAGCCTTTTACCAATTACGTTGGGGTCGGCTTCCAGTCAAACCGGATGCAGCTTAGTACCAGTTTTTTACATGGAGCGACTGCCTATCTGACCTCCACAACCTAGTTACTAGGTAACACGATATCTCGTGGTATGACTGTTGTCAGAATTTCAGGCCTCTGACTACCCGTAACGGCTGTCATATATCTTAATTTGACAACCGGAACCGACGGCTTAACGAGGCACGGAGGGGTCTCGGTACGGAATTATGGTCACCCATCCACAGACCGACCGATCTCGATCGATAGATCTGTGCGGCTGTTACTTAGCCACGAGCCCATTATATCACAAATATGATATAAATATTTTTTATTCCAGTGTAGTTGGTTTTATAAAATAGTTGTATTCCCAAAAGAGGTAGGCAGAGGTTCTATGTTCACAAACACTTGTTTTATGCAGTTTATAAGAATTTTATAAACATGGTTATTTTTTCCGAAAACAAATCAAAATAGCTACACATAGCAGAGAACAAACTAGGAAATCTAAAAGTTTTCTATTGTCAGCACTTAACTATCTTCAAAGTTCAGAAATGCAAAAAGTAATTATTCAAACACAAATTGTTCCTCAAACTATTTTCATTTCAACATTCAAGATTCATGCAAACATCTTAAATTACCTATTATACACTTTGTATAGTCTGTCCACTCAAATAGTGGCGGTACACCAAATGGTATGCAAGAATTCAACGATAACTGCAAGAAGAACTGTAGGGAGTAGGGGCCATCCAACGAGGTAAAGCTGCTAGTGTTATGGGCACCTTTCTATAAGACGCGGAAAAATACTTTGACGTCTAAGATTTTTTATGTAAGAATCGTTTTATTTTATGGGTGTGTGTAGTTTGTAAAAGTTTATTAAATAGGTTCGTAGTTTATTTTTATTCTAAAACAATAGTTAATTTGGAATTGGATTTGAGAATAAAGAATATACCTATAGAAATAGCTAACTACATAAAATTAAATGCAATTCGTCATAACTAAAAGTGCCATCCAGGAAACGACGTCACTGATTCAGCAGATGGACTTTACAAAATATAATATATTGCGAGGAGGCACTTTAAATTGTGGCCTTTGTGTGCCTCGGAAGAAGGAGAATGGGTAGGAAATCAGAAGCCACCGTTAAGTGTTATTGCCATAGTTCCGATGCTAGAAAGAGCCAACGCTATACATACAATGTAGTTCCGTCCCATTCATACAAAGGAACAATGTAAACCGAAAATGGATTGCAATGTTCGTACAATGAAAATCAACAGTAAGTAAGGCCATAATACAATGAAACTGCGGTGCGATTGCGTCATAGAAAGTTACATTTACAGGTAGTTCTTGTTTGTTTACACTCTTTGAAGCCCAATCGGCACGAAACGGAAAGTTGGTGAAATAAAGGTTGAAAATCCAATAAACGTATGATTGTAATTTTACCAATCCGCCGTAATAAATTCAATACTAATTTTTTTTATAAATAATTTTAATAAATTACATATTAATTAGTTACTACTTTAATATGAAAAATATTTTGAAAAGTATTTTTTATTGGTTTCGATTGTATGTATAAGTGGTAATATCTTCTGGGATAAACTCGCGAAAATAATTACTTCAAAATATATGCAAGCAATAAAGAATATGTATCTAGACGTAGAACATTATATACACGAAAGCGTACCTAAGAGAAATCGTCAATCGTGCTTGAAAAAATAAACTATTTCATTAACTGTAAACAAAATTATTTCGGATATAATATACGGATCATATTTCGGATATAATATACGGTCACGGTTGGATAACAACTGAGGAGTGGAAGGGTAGAAGGGAAGCATGAAGGAATGCAAATCCTGACGATATCTATGGTGTAGGGATCAGATTAAAGAGATAAGTAAGCATTACAAAGGTACAAAGAGGATTTGTAACAGAGCTCTAAATAATAAAAGATGTTGAACGTGGGGATCAATCTTAATAGTAGCTGAGCGTGGGGGAAAGCTCTCACTGGCAATCCAGAGCTTTGCATTGTGCCCAGTAGACGGCAACAGGCAAGTACCCATGGACTCAGTCTTGTACGTACGTGTTTAGAAGAAAAAAAGCTACTCCATACATTTCGGTCAGTAGAAATGAAACATTTCTATCGAACGAAGTTTTTTTTTATTTCACTAGTTTCGTATTGATTCCATGGTAGAATTTGCTCAAAGTACGACTACGGAATTATTTTTATTAGTGTTGTTAGGATTCATGTATATATGTATGTAAGTATGTGTGTATGTTTGTGAGTTTATTTATTTGTGTGTATCTTTATTTCACCATATCTTCTAAATGCCTCAACCGATTTAGGTGAATATGGTATCAATAGAATTCGTGTATTTTTCACGTAACATAGGCTAGTTGGATTTATAATAACAATATAATTTATAATAAAAATGTAATTTAGAAGCTGTGGTACACTAAAAATGAGGCAAGAAAAAATAAAATAAAATAAAAAATATATAGGTAAGTATATCCAAGATAAATCTTTGAAAAGCATTAACATATGCTTAGCGAACTCTAACGTAACGTTTAGTTATAATTCGCGGTGGTGAGCAGAGATCGAAATGGCTTAGTGGTCAGTGCGCCTGGAGTATCCGGCCCGGGAGGTGCAGGTTCGAATCCTGTTCGCGACCGTATTCTTTTTCCATTTAATATTGTAACTTATATAAATATCGTCGCAGTCGGGGGAGCTATAAGAAAATGTTTCAAAGTACAATCCCCCAACTGCGATGAAAATTCTTCATCTACCTTGTTTTTCACTTTTTAATTCACACATGGCAGGCGTACTTTTTAATATTTTTATTTTATTTGTTTTTATACACGTTGTATAAGATTTAATCATAGTTTCAGTCAAATTTAAGTGTACGACAGTAAGTACATATTTACCTAACCCTTCGGGGAATACGCGTGTGATGCTGTAATCATTAACAACTTCATTATTGTTTCAGATACTCGGACAAAAACCACATATTGTGCACAGAAAGGCGATGTAGCACTGCTATACTAAGCAGTTTTATACTACCGCCTATACTCTGTATACCTACTTATATGGTAAGATTTTTTTAATTATTTATTATATACATATATACCTATAGCTTCATATTGCCATCTATAATACGTAAGTATTCTGATACTTTAACGTTATATCTATTCTCAATAAAGGAAGACTGCCTAGTTGGTCTAGTGATCCCAAGTGCGACTGCTGAGCATGAGGTCTTGGGTTCGATTCTAAGATCAGACAAAGAGTTATTGGGATTTTCCCTTAGGAAATTCTTAGAAGCAGCTCAGAGTTTGGACGCCCGGTAGATGGTAATAGGCTCAGCATCTGTTACATGGCACACAATAACAGCATTGGTGAAATGCGGATGTACAACTTTGTATACCTCTGCCTATCCCTTCGGGGAATACACGCGTGATGTTATGTTATAAAGGAAGATTAAAATTACATTTATAATAGTAGGCCTTGCAAAGAGAGATAGGAGGCGTTTTGTGTGTTTTATTATGAGCAGCATAATAGCAGAATAGAATTCCTTGTCTGTCTTTCTCGATAAGTATAATCTGATGATATTCAAGGTTTGAGTGAATAGGTTTCTGGTGGGCAAGCTTGTTCCATAGTCGACCATCGCTCAACATCAGAAAACTTTAGTCCATATAGATTAATAAAATTAGAATTTGAAATAAACTCATGCACTAAATCTAGGTAGGATATTTGGAGGTATAATTCTGTAGGTATAGAAATTGCCTCAATGTTGAGAACTCTATCTAGTCTCGTCAGATTGGTAAGTCGTTACTTTGTTTGCTTATTTCCAGCCCTATAGATATTGGTAAAGTGTTTGTATTCACTTTGCAACTAAGTCTACACTTGCATGTAGGAGGCCGAGGCACCGCAATCCGGTTTACTTTGAAAACTTATATTGTAACTTAAACACATATCCGTAGCACATATCCGTAGCTACTACTTACAATGTACGTACCTATACACAAAAGGTGCTTCCTGGGTATTAAGGTCGTGTGCGATCTTACGTTAGGCAATAAGTGAAACTAGTGGACTGAAATAACAAGTAAATTGTAAAGATGTACAGTATGGTATATACGAGTTTGGAGTCGTATCCGGTAGATAGCAATAGGCTCACCTATACATGGGACGTAATAACAATATTGCTGAAATGTGAGTGTACAGCTGTGTACACCTCTGGCTACCCCTTCGGGGATTACAGGCGTGATTGTATGATTGTACAAACTATCGAGTTTTATTATCTCCGAATGGACTACGACTGACATAAATATTTGCTGACACGAAATATCTTATAAAAAACCTTGTCAAATAGTAATGGTTACTTCGGTACTAAATACTGTTGAAAAATTAAGTTGCCCATCAATCTTTCTTTATTACATATATTTCTATATTATTCAGATAACTATTTGTATGAAGTTTAAAAAGAGCAAATGTTTGTACTTACATGTTTGTGCTCGTGACTGTACAGATACCTAAATACCCGTAAATTATACTTTAATAGACACAGCTCTAGGCTATTTGCAAGCATATCGTTGTTAATTGACTCTTGTTTTGATAATGACAATGAATGCTCAACCGGGACAATTTGAACAGCATTATTAGCATTTGCTGCATTCAAATTCCACAATGTATTGTAGATAGAGAACTTTGTAAACAGTTTAATTTCGCTGTTATGGTTATGCATAATAATTAAAGATGTATTTTGCTCAATATGACCAAAATAAAGTGTTTATCTTCCTTATTGGCTTATTGGTTGCAGGCGTGAATTGAGCGTGATGTCCTGGGTTTCAGTGTTATTGGGTTTTTCTGTTAAGGAAATTCTCAGTAGCGTCCCGGAACTTCGAATTGCGCCTGATAGATGATAATAAGCTCACCAGCTACGGAAGTTGGAAGAATTACGGAAATGTGGCTGTAAAACAGTATACTTCTACCTAACCCTTTGGGAAATACCGGCGTAATGCTATGGATAAAAGAGTCCGTTCGACGAGTTCGCTACGCACAACGTTTGAAAAATATATCAGAAACTATGTATAAAAGATATCTGGTCTAGATTACAATGGGGTTATAATATTTATCATCTGTCGAGAATAAAGGGATTTACGTATTCAAGCTGAGAGATTTACGAAATGACACCATCAATCATAACACATCCTCTTCCTTACAATATCTAAAATCTTGCAGAAAATAAAGCCCTATCGGTTTTATGAAAAAAATATGGTGAGATAACAGGAATATAGGGATTCACGTCCATCTCAATTATTTATGGACGATATATGGACCGTGCTACGCTTTTTATGGAGCAAAAGTAGGTACCTAGTCTATTTCACATTGAGAAAAATCAATGAAGTGTGAACGTTCTATGGAAATATTTCTTTGTAAGACCGTTGAAATTCTTACGCGATATTTTACGGTGTTCGGAAAGAATTACTTAATCTACGCTGATTTTTTGTTGTACAAGAGCTGATTATTTAAAATTTATATCCCTTATAAAATGGAAATCTCATCGTGGTGGTGCTTACAACCATAGTTATGTTTTCTTATTGTAAAATATAGTGGAAATTTGCGAAAACGAGTAGGTCGCGGAACGCATTATTTTTCTATTTCAGGTAATTTCCTTATAAAGGATTAATATATAAGTCAAATACATTCAGTTAAGCCAAGAATTAAATGGATATAACAAATTATTTGTAATAACCATAGTACTAGCAAAACGAAAACTGCTCCTTGAACGAAGCAGATTAAGTCAAAAAAAAAAATGTTGGACAAAATTTAATTATGGCTTAAATGAATCCTTATCACTTACACATTCACCCCTTAAAAGGAAATTACCTAATAAATAAGGAACTTATATATATCTCTTAAACAATTTATGATAGTGATATCCTAATACGAAAACATTGCCACGATAAATTATTTACTATTCTTAAACATTTCACCAATAGGAAGTGACTGAGAGGTCCATATTAAGGCTGTTATAGAATTCTTAAAAGCCAAACCATGTCTTACGTTCAACATTAAGTGTACCTTTCAACCAAATTAGGTAATTTATCACCAAGTACTTCTTGGATTTAACAATTTTCATAACACCAACAAAAACAATTTTATGAAATAATTTTCTTAAGAACTTATAACTGTTAAAGTTTTAAGTAGGTTATTTGTGTTGAACTTTTTTGTTGTCTATTAATTTGGTAAGTTTTCAAGTTTTATGTAAGTATTTAAGTATAAGGGTTATCTACAAAGTCACTACCTACTTATTTTGTTACTTATTATAAGTTATGATATACCTACATACGACCGACCTAACAAACATGGTTTTCTATTCTATTCTATTAAAAATCGAAAGCTTTGGCACCCGTCACACATGATTTCCATTCGTTCGTATTTCAAATCCTTATTGTAAACTAAACTGTGCTATGTTGTGAATAGATCTCAGTATTAGAAGTTAACACGTCTCGATCACAAGAGCGTTCTTCAGCGTTGGGTTATTGCCACTTGAGTTTGTATGATGCAAGCAGTTTGAAACAGTATTAATTCAGCGATTCGAGCTTCACAAGATGCTTTGATCTTGCATAGTCAATGTGTATTTACTTAGAGAGAGAGAGGATGAAGTAATGTCACTTCTAATAGACAAGGTTCTAAATTATTAGTTAACTTCCTTTTAAAGGGAAACGAAAGGAAAGGGCTTGTGTAAAAAAGATGAATTTGAACAATAACTTACACATTATATCAGTAGTAAATTGTTGTTTATAATGTTCGCCGATAGTTAAGCAGTTTTCATCGTGCTCATACTTTGACATAAGACCTACAAATATTTTGTTCTTAATTTCATTGAATTATTAGTTTAAATCAATTCATTTGCACATTAAAATAAACCATTGAAAGAAATTTTATCAGTAAATGAGGTAGCTAACTTGGAAAATCCATGACACGGTATGTCAAGGGTCGCGAATTCGAGTCCCGCTCGAGCATTTTTAATTTTTTCCTTAGAAAATAATAATTATTATATTAGGACCTATATTTCATAACACATTAACCATAAACTCGGTTCAAGAATTCGATTCAGCGAGCAGAGGTCGTGATAGCAACGGTGCAGGTTCAAATCCCGCTCGTAGTCGTATTTCTTTACAAAGTTAATTTTGCAAATTGTTTAACAGGTGATTAAAATCACAATTTATCTCTCTTTGTATTACGCCAATGATGCAGCACCCTCAATATGACTGAATATTAGTGTATATGTAGTCATATCTCATTGGCCTGGAAGCTTATTAAATATTTGGTGGAACAGGCTAGGCCGATCAGAAACGCAAAGTAGGATCAATCCAGAATAACTCCTTCCACCAATATGATTATTAAAAAAAATAGGACTCATTTTCACATTCCACGGCAACTTCATATCGACGGGGAGGTCTTCAAAGGGAACAGGTCGCAGCATGTCAATTGGAAAATGCAATACAGAATATATTGCGATATTTATTGACATGTGCGATGTACGTGCAGTTACATGAGCCATCATAATATATGTTCTTGTTTATATTCAAAGATTGATTCACCTGTGCCTTGTGGCAGTTATTGGTGACAGAAATAACGCTAAAAGAAAGCACGTGCTAAGTAATGTTTAGACACTGGCCGAGTAGTCGGACATTAGATGACAATAGCAATAAAGAAAAATAAAAAATATATATTTCCTTTTGCTTTAGTGTCTGTCCGTGACTTGTAGCACAATCAAAGACAGACACTAAAGCAAACACATTTTATGTTTCTTTTCTACTAATCTTAAACAAATACAGAAGTTTCATAGAATATGTGAAGCATGTTTTTAAAAGCATATATCGAGTAGGTATGAAGGCATAATAGTGTATTGTATGAGCGCTCTTATACTAAGGCCAAGGCTCTTGAAAATAAATCCAATAAATTTATACTTATAAATGCCAAAATGTCTTAAAAATATTATCTATATATAATTAGGATACTAATAAGCTGTTGGCTGCTTTAAAATTGAGATAACTGTGATACAGATTATTTTAACACTAAACATATTATTTATTACGGTTTAAGATATTTATTTTCTCAAAGATTACAATAATCACTTACAGAGAAAATACAATTTATTTAAGTACTATACATTTCTTATTCGCCGAATATTGTATTTATTTATTATAATTACAAAGTATACACTTAAAAGTTACATATTGTCCCACAAAACCGGAGTAGCTGTGGGTGAGTCGCCTTAAATAAATTTACATGCCTTTATAAACTTAAGAGGTATTGTTTATCTTTGTTTATAAAACTTGAATAAGTCTTTTCCTATCTGATGTCTGCCGGTAAACTGTTCAGCACATATAGTACACGTTTCTTTAGAGTTCTATCACCATAGTAATGATGAATGATTTAAGGCGTTGATTGAACATTAGAATTGTATTGTAATTGGTATTCATTTAAAGAGTAACTCCTAAGTAAGTAATTAACTAACAAGGTTTACATCAAAATTATAATCACATACTAATATAGCGTCGTACCTTTTATTTATTAAAATCAAAAACATACTTTAAAACTGCTAAATCAAAGTCAAACGAGTTACCAAATACGCCTGCAGATGTTTGTACGTGAGTTATTCATATTATATAATAGCACCCACTAGCTCCATCACAACCAGTATCACATAATTACTATTTATATTAATTCGGAAGATCAATAACGGTTAGTTTAGATCTCTGATCTCATTTAGGCCAAAATTTACGCAGACTTTTGATATGTTATTAGTTTTAAAACATACATAAGTACTTTTCTTTTAATTTATAATATTAATATTTTAAGATATATTTGTTTTATTCATTGTCTTTCTATTAAATGTCAGCTAAGTAGGCTTTACTGTATTCCCTGTAGGGGTAAGCAGAGATGTACACAGTTATACACCCACATTTCACCAATGCTGTTATTAAATCACATGCAATGTGGCGAGCAAATTGCCATCTACCGGGCACAATTACAAACTTCGGGCTGCTACTTTCGGAGAAATTTTCTAACAGAAAAACTTAATAATAATTTGCCCGACCCAGAAATCGATCCCAGTAATTACTTCATGCAGCAGTCGCTCTAGGGACCACTAGACCAGCAGTTACACACAGAAGTTATATCAATAATATAATTTATTCAGATTGTAATATATAGGTATATTATATCAATCATTGTTCACCGGTTACTACTCACGTGCATTTCTCGGGAATTGCCCGACTAGTTTCGAACTCGAACGGAGCCCTTAGTCATGAGCTGAGCCCGCGGCGAAGTCGCGAGTCAAACTGGAGCTGCATCGCGCCGCGTATCGTTGCGCTCGCGCCGATGATGCGCTCGGTGTCGGAAGTATTCGTGGATTTCCGCCATTCGTCGTGTCCGAGATGTTGTTTTTATAATGTCTGTCGGTGCATACCGCGCTAACTGTGTCACACTCCAGGCACAACTCACTTTTATATAACGTGGACTTTAGAGCTGGTTTCCAAGCAGGAGGCAACGTCCAACCACTGTCTCTGTTGAAATTCGGGCGACGGCTTATTTCGATAGCTTCACGTACTTTTCGCGGCACGAAATATTTCTCCCTCGCTAGTACGGATGCTTTATCGAAACGTATGAAATGTGCCGCGCCCGTGCTGCATGCGTGTTCTGCAACTGCTGACTTGTTGGTGTCCATACTCTTCATACTACGTATGTGTTCATTCAGCCTGGTTGCGATATTGCGACGAGTTTCCCCAATATAACTCAAGCCACAGTCGCACGGTATTATGTAAACGCCGGGGACGCCTAGAGGATCTTTATCTTTTGGTGAACGTAAAAGTTGTCGTAGCTGTCCGGGTGGGCGGTAGACCGTTTTAATGCTATATCTACGTCGGAGCATATGGCCTATTTTATCTGTGACTCCTCGAACAAATGGTAAAAATGCCGGAGTACGTTCTGCGCCCGCTGGTCGTCCACGACCCCTGTCCACCGTATTGAAACTACGGATACATCGACGCCACTGATACCCGTTGCTCTCCAGTACCTCTTGTAGATGACATAGTTCTGCGTCCACGTACTGAGGATCGCACAAACTGAAAGCCCGGTCTATCAATGTTCTAGGTACGGATGATAAGTGTGACGGGTGATGATGAGAGTCTGCTCGTAGGTACCGGTCAGTATGTGTCGGTTTCCTGAAGACAGTATGGGACACATGACCGCTAGGTTCACGGATGACGAGAACATCCAAGAATGGCAGAACTCCATTATTTTCTTCTTCAACCGTGGCTGCCATCTTTGCGTGTATCCCGTTTAGGTGCTTCGTAAATTCCCCCAGCGTGTCCCGGTCGACAATAGCGAAAATATCGTCCACGTATCGCCACCAGTATCTAGGTCTTGTTTTTGCGGACTGCCAGGGTGACCACCAAGGTCATTAAATTATTACAAGACCTGGATAACAGTGAACTGCTGTCAACGCTACGACCACATAACCCTACACCACCCAAGATATATGGTTTGCCAAAGATTCACAAGCCGAATTGGCCCTTAAGACCCATAGTAAGCCAGATAGACGCACCTACATACAAACTGTCGCGACATATGGCCACTACACTGCAACCATATACTGGGAAAACAAGCAGCTTCATAAAGGACTCAAGACACTTTGTCACTTTACTATCGGACGTGCAGCTAAAGGACACAGAATTGATGGTCAGCTTTGATATCACTTCCCTATTTACCAATGTACCAGTGAATGAGGTCATAAACATTATTTCAACCCAACTGAGTGGTGCTAGTTTACCTACTGGATACATTGAGTGTATAAAATACTGCCTGAAAAGTGGCTATTTTGTGTGGAAGAGTGAGTTCTACCTGCAAGTAGATGGAGTGGCAATGGGCTCACCGATAGCGCCGGTAGTAGCCAACATCTTTATGGAGTGGTTTGAAAACCAGGTCTTGGAGTCCGCAAAAACAAGACCTAGATACTGGTGGCGATACGTGGACGATATTTTCGCTATTGTCGACCGGGACACGCTGGGGGAATTTACGAAGCACCTAAACGGGATACACGCAAAGATGGCAGCCACGGTTGAAGAAGAAAATAATGGAGTTCTGCCATTCTTGGATGTTCTCGTCATCCGTGAACCTAGCGGTCATGTGTCCCATACTGTCTTCAGGAAACCGACACATACTGACCGGTACCTACGAGCAGACTCTCATCATCACCCGTCACACTTATCATCCGTACCTAGAACATTGATAGACCGGGCTTTCAGTTTGTGCGATCCTCAGTACGTGGACGCAGAACTATGTCATCTACAAGAGGTACTGGAGAGCAACGGGTATCAGTGGCGTCGATGTATCCGTAGTTTCAATACGGTGGACAGGGGTCGTGGACGACCAGCGGGCGCAGAACGTACTCCGGCATTTTTACCATTTGTTCGAGGAGTCACAGATAAAATAGGCCATATGCTCCGACGTAGATATAGCATTAAAACGGTCTACCGCCCACCCGGACAGCTACGACAACTTTTACGTTCACCAAAAGATAAAGATCCTCTAGGCGTCCCCGGCGTTTACATAATACCGTGCGACTGTGGCTTGAGTTATATTGGGGAAACTCGTCGCAATATCGCAACCAGGCTGAATGAACACATACGTAGTATGAAGAGTATGGACACCAACAAGTCAGCAGTTGCAGAACACGCATGCAGCACGGGCGCGGTACATTTCATACGTTTCGATAAAGCATCCGTACTAGCGAGGGAGAAATATTTCGTGCCGCGAAAAGTACGTGAAGCTATCGAAATAAGCCGTCGCCCGAATTTCAACAGAGACAGTGGTTGGACGTTGCCTCCTGCTTGGAAACCAGCTCTAAAGTCCACGTTATATAAAAGTGAGTTGTGCCTGGAGTGTGACACAGTTAGCGCGGTATGCACCGACAGACATTATAAAAACAACATCTCGGACACGACGAATGGCGGAAATCCACGAATACTTCCGACACCGAGCGCATCATCGGCGCGAGCGCAACGATACGCGGCGCGATGCAGCTCCAGTTTGACTCGCGACTTCGCCGCGGGCTCAGCTCATGACTAAGGGCTCCGTTCGAGTTCGAAACTAGTCGGGCAATTCCCGAGAAATGCACGTGAGTAGTAACCGGTGAACAATGATTGATATGAATATGTCTCACGAAAGTTATTATACAAATATAGGTATATTGTTGTATTATATAGGTGAGATGATGATGATGATGATGATATTTTTCTTGATTCACTTGTATACCAAACCTATATTTTTGTATATTTACTACATTGTCAGTTAAATCGTGGTATTTATTGTTGAGTAGGGTTTCTTTTGCTGTGTACCTAATAATTTCTTTGTATTCTTCAAGGCTTTCAGTATTGTAACATATAGCTATATATTATATATTTACCCTCACTAACCATCCTTATTCTGATTGAATAGGTATTTTCTGACAATTCGATTTCGTCTACAGCATTCACCGAACACAATATTTTTGGAAACTCACTGACCAATTTATATGTTATTGTTCTCAATATTCCTGGTAAATCACTATACAATTATAAAAAATACTTTCTGAATATTCAATGGACTGCTGATTTTCCAATACAAGAAACAATTTATTTCACACCTCCTTTTATTTGCCTGCAGGTATTTGACATCCACACAGCAGTTGTACTAGAACCATCAGGACCCATGATACTCTACCACGTGGACTCCGACGAAGAAGGACAGCTGTACCAGATCAATTTCTGGGTACACGCTGTCGTCATCAAGCTCTTACCCTGCTGTATACTAACAGTCATCAGCTTATGGCTAATCAGAGAAGTTTACAGTGCAAACCAGCACCAGAAGAAAATTAGGGTGTATAACAAATGTCCAACCAATAACAAAGCAGTGAAAAGACAGTACAAAGCTGATAGAAGAACGAATAGAACAACGAAGATGTTAGTCGCAGTTCTTCTCCTGTTTCTTGTGACAGAATTACCTCAAGGAATTTTGGGGTTGCTGAGTGGTTTACTAGGGAGGTGTTTCTTTAAGCGCTGCTACGATCTCTTCGGGGAACTGATGGATGCGTTAGCACTGTTAAATGGAGCCATCAACTTCGTGCTATACTGTTCCATGTCGAGGCAGTTTCGCATGACGTTCGGGCAGATGATGTGGAGAGCGCATCTGCACCGCTGGCCCCCACCAACCGCATCGCAGTCCGATGGACAGAATACGTGAGTATTATTAGTAAAACCAGTTTAATAAACCTTTTAAAAGTAACGTATTTATAGAAACCAAATAAAATGGCGCCTAGAAACGGAGCATTTGGCGTGGTTACCGATAGGTGTGTAAAATATCGAGTCGTAATACAACATAGGTGTAAAGTATTTCATTCTATATAAAATGTCTGACTAGATTGATATTGATTCGATTTTATTGCTAGAAATCAATGATTTACGGTCATAGGTACTTTAGCACGAATGTACGGAATCTCTGTACCTACTGCTGTACGTAGGTGTGTAGTTTAGGAATAAATCTATACATAGGTTATGTGGTTATATGACCTCACAATAACAAAGATCTAGCAGTGATAGCCTAGGGGTATGACCGTTGGATTTATAACGGAAAACATCGTGAGGTTCAAATCCTGCTCACGGCCGTACTTTTCTCTACACAAAAATGTATACATTATATTTATTTATACATTATATTAAATGGAAAAAGAATACGCTCGCGTAATACTCCATCGAGATGGCTTAGTGGTCAGAGCGCCTGGAGTATTTATCCGGGAGGCGCAGGTTCGAATCCTATTCGCGACCGTATTCTTTTTTCCATTTAATATAATAACTTTCGAGTTCACTAAGCATGCGTTAATGCTTTTCAAAGATTTATCTTTAATTACTTTATACATTTTTAAACTTCTCGTTTCTCTAATTTCAGGGCGAAGTCATCGATACCCTGAGGAAGGTTTGTACAAGAGAAACATGCCAATGTTTTACAACATTTTCTGTAAATACAAGTGTTAGGATATACGGCCATTTTTTTTAACTAATTGTATACCTAATAGCTGGAGTCAATATTAAGCACAAATGTATTTTAGATATAATTTATTGAGATTTTTTATGGATATGTTTAGAGGCTCTACCTAATAAGCGCGACTTGTCGCACGACAAGACTAATGATCAGCGTCTATACGTAGATATTATATACAACGTGTACGAGAAGTAAGTAGTCATACGTTGAGAGGTCAATGTACACGAACAAATTTTAAGATGGAATAAAACTTGGCGCTAAAAAAACAATCAGCGTTCCATAGAAATGTTCACACTTATTAATTATTGTTCAACGGTTATTACTCACGTGCCTTCTTCGAGATTGCCCGACTAGTTTCGAACTCAGAACGGAGCCCTTAGTCATGAGCAGAGCCCGCGGCGATGTCGCGAGTCAAATGTTTATACCAACTCAATTTTTTCTTCTGCTGTTTTTTTTCCTCTTGCTTTCGTAGTTTGTTCGATTGTAAAAGTTGTTGGAACACATGTGTACAATGGGCACTCAAAGTATCACCACGTAGTTTTACACGTTGTATAAACGAAGTACATTATCAGAAACTTTTATCGCACTATTTAGTATCTATTATTAATCATTTCTTTCAGACCAAACATGAGCAGTCCATATTAGTGTTAATATAAAACAAGACCTTAGCCTATTCTTAGTATTTATATCTAACTGGCACCGGTCTACGGGTGCATTCGTGTCCAGTGACTGAGCATCGAACAGACATATTTATGTGTGTAAGATTTCGCTCGAGTTCATACATAATCTTCTTTTATCCTTCTTTTGTTAAGTTAATAGCCAACCAAGCAGTGTTGCCAGAACTGTTTTTCAATTGTCTGGACTTAAGTGAAAAGAAAGTGGAACAGCGATTAAATAATTGGGACGCAGAAAAAATGCTCATCAATAAACATACAGATCTTTATTTCTAAATAAATTCTAAATATAGTACAATGAGGTCAACAAATTTCACATTATCTTATTAATTAACGCGTCGTGCGTTTCTTTGTTCAGAGGCTGGCTAGATCAAAAAGCGAGATATTGAGCGTCCCGTTCAGGGTGCTAGCGGGAAGCGGCCCTAAAGGCCCAAAAAGCGGGACATTTGGCAACGCTACAACCTAGTCTCAAAATCTATTCAAAACGCCCTTCAAAGCATGGATTTGCTTTAATTACAATGTTATTAGTGGTGTCCCTTCTACGGGCTGACCTAACCAAGCGTTGCATAACCTCAAATCCAAAGCCTACTGACTAAATGTCTACTGACATGCAAAACCTTAATCATTTACCGACCAGCAAGCGTACTGACTACACATATGTTTGCGCATACACGTGTCCACTATAATATCTCCTATGTACTTGGCTAATCTCCATGGAGATAGGCCGCCATGACCGAAATACCGTCGGGAAGATGGAGCAAAGTTTTGTGAAACGTACTACGTAATGTACTTACTACATAGTCACCATAATTGACGTTAACCATACTCGTACGTCTGCTAAAGTTGTCACTAACACGCGCATATATATCGCAAAGTCGTGCCTAAAAGTCGCATTATGCATGTGTGGGAGAGCCTACATGTTTACATAAGGCTTTACATGTTTGTGTCAAATGTTCCGTCATTCAGACTGATTTATTAAGCAATTTATTTAATTATATAGGTTTCAGTTATAGCATAAATTGCTTAAGTTATAAAATATTTATATTAAACTAAGTATTAAGTTCCAAAGAAACTGAAGATATAAAACTGTATTTAGTTATTAAATTATAAAATATGTTATACGGTTTATGACTAAGATGCTGTAAATATAACCAAATTAATTAACTATTGATGTTGTTTTAAGAAGAGATATAATTTTATACTTTGCTAAATAAAAGCACAAATTGTTAAGCTTGCTTTTATACCAACGGTTCTAGTCTTTTTCCCATTTTTATATTACTATGATGTTTAACAATTTATTGTATGAGTAAATCTAAGTAAATCCTTAAGTTAACTCTTCGATGTTTTAGGTGATAAAATATTTATATTTGGTGGTAAAGAAACATGATGTAGTACTTTAGAAAACAACAAATTCCTTATTATAGCTCATCCTTAGACAAAACAGAAAAATCCGTACTAATAAATTCATATTTTTAAGCAAAATAATTAAATAATTTCGTAAGAATACGATACTGCATGTGAAGTGTTTGACCACCCTTAAATAAATTCTAGTGCTCTTTTTTCTAAACTCAAAGTTAGACTGCAAATGATGATGTAAATGGTAATTATTTATTTATTTACCATACACAACCGGAACGACTTTCGCCAATCACACCAATGATGATGAATGATGATTCACTTTCCCAACTGACTAGGATACTCGAGTTGAATGTTGAAACTATTATCAATTTATTTCATGTAAAAACTTGCTAAAAATAGGTGTCATATTGATAGTAGTCATGCAATTACATGTGCACCGCTCGCCCGTCCGAAAATATATGCACTTAAGTAATGGTGAAAAAATCGCTACTACCATTAACTATACGTATTTTATTACCCCCCTCTCCCCACGGGGCATCATCAGTAGCTGTTAGACCATGAATAGATGTGTGGGGTGTAATTTTGCTTACCGCTTGAATCTATTCAATGCCAAAAATATTTTTAGTTACGTTAATTTAACTAATAGTACGTATTGCATTATTTAAGTCTACATAATTATATTATTTATTTATTTGAATAGAACGATAGAACTACCACCTAAGTTATATTCATGATGATTTAGGCTTAAGTACCTAAAGCCATGCTATAGTACCACGATCGAAAAAAGAAATAAAATTGACCGTACATAAACCACTTATAGTAATTATTGTACAAAAGTAACATAGTAACAATATAAGGGAATCAAACAAAAATACCCCAATCATGATGATGCCTCGGCGCACCCTACGCATGTCAATCAGACACCGAGTTCACGACCCAGCTGCGTATGGATTCAAGAGACACAAAAGAAGAATTTCTAAGATTTGCAATAAACTCATTTTAAAAGCTCTGCCCCTTTCAAAATGGCGCCTACTTAGAATAAGGATATTTCTTAATACATTCGAGCATTTAAAAAGACCTACTTAGGACAAGCTCACATTTTAGTCAACATTTTGAGTTGGCACAATTTTAGGTAGCAATCATCAATGATTTTCATGGACGATACAAAGATGCTTTTATTTCAGTTTAGTTTGCTACACCAGAATTGACAATAGTGTTATTATATTAAATGGAAAAAGAATACGGTCGCGAACAGGATTCGAACCTGCGCTTCCCGGATAGATACTCCAGGCGCTCTGACCACTAAGCCATCTCGCCTCTGCGCACCACCGCGAATTCTTCTTCCATATTTTAACACGTCTTATGGCGACGTCATTGCAATCAATTCAGTACCTATACAAGTGACCGAACCGACACGACTAACTTTGCAGTTAATACAATGTCGTTGTTCGGGACCGTATTCTTTTTCCATTTAATATTGTAACTTTAGAGTTCGCTAAGCATGCGTTAATGCTTTTTCAAAGACATATCTTGAATAGTGTTATTATTTATAGTCACAGTAGCAGCAAGGAGTTTGGTTTACATGGGAATTAGTAACGGCATCGCTGGGTGCCTAAACCGTGGGGGATACATACTTGAGATATTATTTTCTTCAACCTATCATAAACTGTTGAATAGAAGTTGGTTTCTATTTCATATTCTGATTTTCTTCTAGGAATGTAACTTTGATAACAAAGCACTACAAACTTTCCGGTAACTTACTAGTTTGGAGAACATGCCTAACAAACTATATTCTAAGTGCTTTTGAAGTGGTTAGGTTATTATATTTTCTAACAATGTATACCTAGCCATACAAATATTTGTCGCACGTGGATACCGCTCCTAAAAGGCGCGGCGTATAAGTCCGTCTCTCGACCACTCGACACTCCTCTCTCTCAATAACTATAAAGTTAACGACTCTAAATACACCATATAATATAAATATATATCTTTAACTTATGAGGTTAGAGCTAAAGTCTCGGGATTAAGCCAAAACTTTTACGTCTAGACACATTGTTGTGTTTTATACAGGCTTGGTCACAAAAATGTTATAAGCCGAAAGGATATTTAAGTAGCCATCATTATACTATCTATATTTCTATATTTTCGAAAAACAAAAAACATTTATAATACTGTTTTGTAACATATTAAATCGTAGGACTGATAAGAAAAACACCTTATTAGTTCTACAGTGGAATTGTTTACCTCATTTTTCTTATCGTATTATTGATGAGCTACTTGGTGTAAGAGTTTAAACCACCAGTAAAGATGTGACATTGCTTTACACACCATCAAGATTATCTCATACCTAAATGTTTCTTCGCCGTTTGGGCACGTGACCATTATTTTATAATTAATATTATATACTGAAAAGATGTGTGCCTTGGGTTGCAAATCCAATGATCATAGGTACCTATATAATAATATTACTTATTTTTAACGGACATAAAAAAGCTCCTTTGTGTCTCATCCAATATTCAGCAAACTCAGCAAATATTTTGTTCCTATGATTTTATAACAATGTAGGTACAACTTAATATCCACTGTACGGAAACTAATAACGCAATATTTCGAGCAAGGGTCAAAATCCAATATACTTGGCTACTGGCACGTAACAAATTCTTGATCCTTCACAATGTAAACAGGAGAATTTATTGTATAACCATTGGAGTCAATAGAAATATTATATTAACTATTGGTCGCCTATTGGCCGTAATTCAACCATAATTTTAATTTTAATATTGAACCTGAGATTCGAACATTATTAAGGTTCTATTGTCAAAGATATATAAGTGTGTGTGTCAAACGCATGGTAATGGGTGATATTTTAAATTAATTTCAAGTCTTTTTAATGCATATTATTTAAAAATATTAGCTAGAGAAAACTTTATCCTAATTTTAAGCATATTGCGCCACACTCCTCGTGTGGAATTTGGCATTAATTAAGCTTATACATATAGAGAAGTGCAGAAAGCTATATATACAACCTGTCGATGTACCCGTGCCATATTTATAGAGCAAATGATAAAAAAAATGCCTAATCATGTAAAATTACTTTTTAAATAGTAATAGTATTTATTTACTAGACACTGGCCTCATTTATGCAGTGGTTGCTGAGCATTCGATTCCAGGGTAAGGAAAACTATTACTAAGACAGTCGCAAATTTTGGAATTATGCCCGGTTGATGGCAATAGGCTCACGTATATATGGAAATGAATAACAACACTGCTGAAATTTGGGTGAGCAACCTCACATTTGCCTACCCTGTTATGTCTGAGTAAATAAAAACGGTCTCGATATATTGCAGTATCAAGTTCGATAAATATTTTGTTATTAGTTTTATTATTTTCACGATACATACATACATACATACATACATACATACATAAACTCACGCCTTTCTCCCATGGGGGTAGGCAGAAACTACAGAACGCCACCTGCTACGATCCTTACATATGCCTTTTGCTTCATCCACGTTCATACATCTGGTCATACATGCGCGGCGGTTGCGAATACTACGCACCTTACCTTGTTGGAGGATAGCACTAATAAGGTCACTGTATATCCTTCTAGGGCGTCCCCTTCCGGCATTTCCACTTATACCTGTCTTGTTGTTAACCGTCTTTCATTCATTCTCTCAATATGACCAAACCATCTTAGCATACTCTTTTCAATTTTCGTCACTACGTCTTCTTTTATACCGCAACGTTGTCGTATCACAACATTCCTCAATTTATCATTCATAGTTAGACCACACATACTTCGCAAGGAACGCATTTCTACAGCATTTATTCTACTTTCATGTCTCTTCACGATAATGTGTAGATAATAATGTTATATCAAATAAAGTGTCGACTAGTCAGTACCTATATTTCGTATAGATACCTAAATACATACACTTTAAATTAAACTAACCATAAAAAGATTTGTGTGTGATGCACTCATGTGTGTAAGATTTGTGTCTTTATACGATCCCACGTAACAAACTAGCAGCAATGATAAAAAGTAAACAGAGACTAATATATATTTAAATACTACCAAATTCCCAATCAGCTCACTTATAGGCGGTGATGTACTCGTGGTTATATTTTTATAATAAAAAATAGCTTTTGCTTTATGTATATCTGAAGTTTAAAATTTTCTAGTCTCGGTAAAGTAAGAAGTTACTAATATTAATATATTTTATAAAATGATTGTGTTCACATGTAACGGACATAGTATACAATTAAATAATTATGTACTTTAATTATTAATTTATTGGTGTTGTTTCTAATGTTGACAAACTAAAAAGGTTACTCAACTAAGAGTATTGCTAAATTTTGTTATAGCAACTAGTAGAGCGTGACGGCACGAATGAATTACCTAAGAGACGTCTTAGTCAAAAAGACCGCAAACTAAAATTTCCTAACATATTTAGTCAGCACACTTTTAGGACGTCACTAAAATTAGGTATTTAAAGTTAAACTTCAAACTGAAATTGTATAGAAATATTAGTTCAACGTGTCTTGATTCGTCCCGTCTTCCTGTTTGCTTTAATTTTAGTTTAGTTTCACAACACTAAAATCAACGCCAATATCTATTTAAGAAGAATATGTATAGGTATTTAATAATATATTTATATATGTATATGGCGCATAGTGGACACTATACAAAGTGAAGCCAAAAATAATGATAACTTATTCTAGTCACTGTATATAAAATAAAAATTACAATAGTACTTATTGACTATATATTGTTATAAGGTTATAATATATATATGCGTTTCTCTTGTACATCCAACTATATCTCGTCAAGTACATATAATTATGTAACGTAAATGTACGTTAAGTATATTCAAGCATTTGCCATTTGTGATGCTCATTTAATATAAAGTTTGTACATATCGTTTTATAATTAAAATTTTAATGTGAGTCTTGATTTTTATTATACCCTATATTTCTTAGTGGCACCAACATCGAAGAGAAGCTTAGATACATAATAATAATGACTGCCTTCTTCTTTTTATTGTTGATGAAGAACCTAGTCTTAGTCTGTCAGAGTTTAAACCACCTGTAAGTCTCTGGCATATCTTTACATTCCATTGACAACATGTTTCAGGTGTTGGTGGGTATTGTTTTTGTTCACCATTTTGAGCAAGCGATAATTAAGTTATAGTACCCATAATCCTTTTCCCAACAACATTGGGGTCGGCTTCCAGTCTAGCCCTCCATGATGACCCCCACAGAACCATAAACAGCGATGTCTGGACTTTAAAAGAGACAGTGATTTCTGAGTTTGTTCCGTTTTTTCTCTGAGGTAGTCCGATAGAAAATGCCTTCTAGATAATAAATTACGTATAAAACAGTTTGTAAAGAGCTATTTGCAGAATAAACAATTTTAATGTTAATTTAACCGGATGCAGCTTAATATCATCTATCCGACCTCCACAACCACCTGGGTAACACAATATCTCGTAGTAAGACTAACTGTCAAATTTCCAGGTCTCTGAGTACCCGTAACGGCTGTCATAGAACTTCGTCGGACAACCGAGACCAACGGCTTGACGTCCTCTTCGAGGCACGGACCATTTTTAATACGCACACGACTATAAAAAGCCTTGGTTTCAAACCTGCGACTTTTGACTTACAGGTTATCACTGCTGCGACAGTATCATTGCCTTCTGATTACGGCATATGTTGGCTATTGGTGTCATTGTACAGTAAACAGCAAGTCAGTAGTAACACTTGAAGTAGGAAAACCGTCCTTACTACTACGACATAAAGGAGCTGTCAGTGTCAAAATAAATAGTCTATTTCTTTAAATCTTTATTGTGAGTTTAAACCAACCTAGTGTTAGAGTTGTTCAAGCTACAACCAAGTCAGAGGCCTATCTGACTTGGTTTAACGACTGCTATAAATTATGAGTTACTACCTACTTAGACTGTCTTGTCGGTCTGTAGTCCTAAACGCGACTGCTGAGCAGGAGGTCTTGGGTTTGATGCGACTGGGTCAGGCAGTGTTATTGGATTTTTCTGTT
The DNA here is from genome assembly GCA_935421205.1 of Xylocampa areola. Taxonomy (NCBI): domain Eukaryota; kingdom Metazoa; phylum Arthropoda; class Insecta; order Lepidoptera; family Noctuidae; genus Xylocampa; species Xylocampa areola. Next base: position 10,431,855 of record OW285218.1, on the reverse strand, counting down.
AGGATATTCTCAATAGCAGTTTGTAATTCACCTTTTCTTTTTCGAATGAAAATTGATATGTTTATTTAGCGAGGAACAAACTGATATAAACATGAACTAAAATATCTACTGTCTGGTTATCACGCCATCTATCGGTCGTGATTTTCGTCGGCAAAACTTCGGTTTCCAACGTTGAAAAGTGATGTCACTACTTACACCTTATTTACGGAATCAAATACGAAATTATACTTATTACAAATTTTATAATCACTATGCAATTTTACGACGACCTTTTTTTAAGTATTAGGCTTAGATTAGTATATTTTTGTCCGCCAGAAAAACTTCATAAAGCTGATTATAGTGTTTTCAGTAAAGTAACTTAACCAACATTTTTATTTGTTAGGAATTCATATTTTGAAATCCTTCATCATTAAAGTTATCTTATGTAATGATTTTTATAAATGTTAAGGCCATTTATTGCCTAAATATTATTTTCCTAAGGAACATTGTTAAATAATAGTCACGAGCAGGACTCGATCACGCAACCTTTATCAAACCGTAACATCGCTCAATTTAATTCAATTCAATTCGTTTATTTGCATAAAAATTGGTACACTTTTGATAACACAAATGACAGTAGTTTTTCGTTCAAACAACTTTAGTCAAATAATGTTGACATGCTAATGTTGGAAACAGGGGGCAAACACAATCATATACAATATTAAATGGAAAAAGAATACGGTCGCGAACAGGATTCGAACCTGCGCCTCCCGGATAGATACTCCAGGCGCTCTGACCAACTAAGCCATCTCGACCTCTGCTCACCACCGCGAATTCTTCTTCCATATTTTAACACGTCTTATGGCGACGTCATTGCAATCAATTCAGTACTTACAAGTGACCGAACCGACACGACTAACTTTGCAGTTAATACAATGTGTTAATATTGTAACTTTAGAGTTCGCTAAGCATGCGTTAATGCTTTTTCAAAGACATATCTTGAATTATTAAGGTAATTGCATTCTTTACGACATTGTATTAACTGCAAAGTTAGTCGTGTCGGTTCGGTCACTTGTAAGTACTGAATTGATTGCAATGAAGTCGCCATAAGACGTGTTAAAATATGGAAGAAGAATTCGCGGTGGTGAGCAGAGGTCGAGATGGCTTAGTTGGTCAGAGCGCCTGGAGTATCTATCCGGGAGGCGCAGGTTCGAATCCTGTTCGCGACCGTATTCTTTTTCCATTTAATATTGTAACTTTAGAGTTCGCTAAGCATGCGTTAATGCTTTTTCAAAGACATATCTTGAACAATCATATACATAATGTTTACACTAAATTACTATAGACCACAACATTGCATAATTAATTCGTATACATTACTAGCATATATAATTAATTCGGTAATACATTTTGAAACCCTACAGTTTAATAAATTATTTATTAAAGTCATGTAGAAATTAGTCATGTAGAAATAAGTAATTTTTTTTTAAATCGTCGACCGAATAAAATATTTTGTCAATTAGCCACAATTTTAGGCAAGGGACATGATAGCTCAGTAAGGTTATTTAGGCACGTACATTATTTTTATTTATTTCGTATTTTGAGAAGGGTATTACTTACGTGAATTCGTATTAATTTCTCTACCGTGTAATTGTTCCGTTACCAGTAAATGGAAGCCTAAACAGTAAATTGGCTGGATCATTATAAATCTGTACGTAAATTTATTACTAAAATTAATCTCCGTACGTAGACATTTATAATTTACTAGGTAATTAAGCTGAACGATTAATTATCTTCTTTCAAGAGTATCAGTTTTTGTTCAGATATAATTCATACTACCTACTTGGTAGGTCTAGGGAATAGCATGTGTCATTTATGCTATATTTAGACCCAATTGCACTAATAGACATAACTATAACCGAAGCCTACGTGTTACTTTGTTGATTTGACAGATGTTCTATGTAAATTGTTTTATTTTGGCGTGGAAAATCCATCATGTACGTTGTGCCGGGTTCGTTGCAGCAATCACCACGACCCTGGCAGCTCCGGAACCCGGCAGATTCCTATGTAAGCCCTATCAAAATAGCACAGCGATACGCTGGTTATGGTTTCAATTAAGTTGGTCCAAATAAGCCTTAGGCTAGGACCAATTTTTGTGTGATTTTACATAACAAAAACAATATGTATACTTTTATTTGTTATTCATGTAATAGCGGAGAGGCACCGATTACCCGACACATTGGTTCAAAATTTAAAAAAAATTGTTAGAAATAACTCGGACCTTAAAACTTGTCATTTTTACAATCTTCATTTTATGTACTTTAAGAAGCCAGTAAATATTTAACGCATTATATATCATGTTTTTGAATAATATTTATTTTCCAAAAAACGGTAGAGTTTGTGGTTTTCAAAAAGGTTTCCCTTAATCGGATATCCGATAATAGGGCTCAATTTCCATATCTGGTATTAAGGGACTAGTTTTGGAAAACAAAACAAAATTTATATAGTTTTGTTTAATAATAGTTAATAATTATTAGTCTTACTGGTTATCAAAAATCAGTCTTATACATTAATTTTGATTAATTAGAAACATAATTCAATATAAACTGTATTTCTTGAAGGTAGAACTTCTTAAACGGGACTTCCCATGAATCGTGGTGGAATCGAAATGAAAATTACACCATTTACAAGTGAAAACTCATGCTCTTAAAGCTGTTATAGCCTCAGGTGATCTAAATGCAAGTTGTGGGTGCCTCTTCAAAAAACTGACAAGTCACTTTTTCCCGGCCAGACCCTTGTGAGAAAACTGATGTGGGGTATTTTTTTTTTACAGCGAGTTCAAGTGCAATCTGCTTTATATCAATTGCCCGAAGTCCATAATATTTTTTTACCATGTCAAAGCAGTAATTAACTAATTCCTCTTTTGTTTCCTTGACAAATGTAGGTTTTTTGCCCATTTTAGTTGCTAGGAGCTCGTCTATGTTCTTAGGTAAGAGTCCTAAGAACATAGTAGTCTTCCAAAGTACGTTTGGGAACACTGTATAATTTCGAAGCTTTAATATATCCCATCTCTTTGTTTTTCACAGCAACGTAAGCCATATCCCATGTTTTTCTTTTTAAAACATTGTAATGATATGGACAACAATAATTTGAATACGTTCAAATTATTGTTGTCAAATTGTTGGTGTAAAAAAATACTCCTTATATCGGATATCCGATAATGGGCACGAGTAGGTATCCGATATTATGATTTATCATAGCTAAATATGAACAACAATAACTTTTAAAATATCGCTATTATCTGAAATGAAAAGAGTTTATATAACAAAATAAATATTACCCTTGATGAAATGAATTAATTACGAAAATAATTTGTACTTACTTCAATGAAAACAAGGCTTTTATACACAATATTGTTTTTTTCATTTAGAAGAAAAGTTGCGTCGGCTTACTGTTCCGCCATTTTTTGTAGCTAGACCGTCAAAGTATTGCAGAGGCGCTACGCTTACGGTTGTCAACGATTATATAAAATAAAAAAACAGATGTCGCTATTTAAAAGGTTGAGATAGTGGGCTATCCGAATTTGCGCAACTGTCCGATATACGGTGCCTTTCCCCTACTTAAATCCGGCTAATTACAGAAATCGGATAACGTTCCATCACTTGTTTTAGGTATGGAAAAAAACAAGCGCTAGCGCTAGGGAAAGTAAGCTGGACCTGAAATTCTCCATACAAAAGCATATAATATAAAGTTTTGCATATAATATAATCGATGTAATCTACATAATTATAGTGGTTATAAGTTAATAACGATTCTTGTAAACGAATCATTTAGACTTACAAATCAGTGTGACTCGCGACTTCGCCGCAGGCTCAGCTCATAACTAAGGGCTCCGTTCTAGTTCGAAACCATTTGGGCAATCCCGAAGAATACAAGTGAAATATAAATAATAAAATCATCAAGACGTTTAAAAATTTGAAGATGGTCATTAATAATATGTGTTTGATCGGAGTCAGGGGAGGGGGTAACTGCACCAATTGCCTCTCTGTATGCCTTTAACAACACTGGGACCAACGGGCTAAGATGCCTTTCGAAGTACGAAAATATTTTTATAAAAATGCTTGTAGTTGTCACCCATCTAAATATTGACCGCGATAAGCGGTGTTTAACCTCTACGATCATGTTCCGACACACACAGTTTGTAACGGGCTATGAATGCTTCAATGAGATGATACATAAATACATACTACGCCTGTTTCTCATTGTTTCTGTTTATTGATTTCCACTTGCACATTTTCATTCTGATACACCTATTTCGCTTCATCATGCTCATTCATTCAAGCTCGTCGATGTAGATTGTTTCTTTTTTGAGAACGTCCGCAATTTGATTGCGGTAGGTTCATCAAGGTCGGCCTGCCCCGAACTCTTTCATCCATTTCCGCCTGATCTTTCTACATGCCTAAACCATCTTAGCATACCTTTCGCAATCCTCGTCCTTATATCCTCTTACACTCCACAAAGTTCCCTTATCACGCTGTTCCTCACTCTGTCTTTCAAAGTTACTCCCACACATAGCCCATTTTCAAAGCTCTCATCTCTAGTTATCTTTAATAAACATCAATCTTCGCACAGTCCAGTTACTTCTACACTAATATATCAAAATATTTAGATAGTGTCACAATAGAAATAATATTCATAAAAGGGAACAATAGTTACGTTACGTCTTTGAAATAAACTATTTTAGGATTGATCGATGTAGTCTGTCTAGACTGAGCATTCATTTTGTAAGCATCGATGCATCAAAAAGACAACTCGTCAAAAAGATAATTATTTGCTGTTATAAGAAAATAATCGTATCTGCCCCCCTTACAAATAATATGCCATATGGTATGCGAAGACTTTACTATTTAGTTAGTAAGGTATACGTACGCCATGGCACAGTCTTTTTCTTTTAATTATTTTGTTTTTCAAATTCATCATCATCATCATATCAGCCGATACACGTCCTGGACATAGGCCTCCCCCTTAGATTTCCAAAATTGACAGTCTTGACCCGACTCTATCCACCGTCTGCCTGCAACCTTTGTAATGTCATCATGTCATGCCATCGTGTGGGGGGGCGTCCTACATTGAGTGTGCCGGTTCCTGGTCGCCATTCGAGAACCTTTTTTCCCCATCGGTTGTCAGTATGGCCTGCCCACTGCCACTTCAGCTTGCTAACTTTGAGAGCTATGTCGATGACCTTGGTTCTTCTACAATGCAATGCTTTGTAAACATTTCAAATGAATCCATCAACTTTCGAGTTTTGTGGACACAAACATACGGAAACAGTTTTTTTAAATTTTATGTTTACGTTTTTTTATGTTTAATGATAATACATTTACAACAAGTGATTACACCGTCGCGTGTTACTTCTACTGTCACACCACTGCAATGACATGTCGCACAAACGACTCGTCAAGCTTTATCTCACGACATATCGCGTATTTGTGCGTCGCACTTACGACATGTCACGTATTTGTGTGTTATATTTACGAGTTTTGAGCCTTAATTTGGATGTACACATATTATAGAGTTTAAAATGTTGGTAGTACCATTTGCAAACAGTTTCTTGAACATCTCACGCTAACAATTGCCTACTGTTGTGTTAAGAAGTTTCGTGCAAGTGATTTTTGCCTTAGTGGGGCGGTCCTCCAAAATTTTTGACTATGCAGTCAGCGACAAAAGACGGAAACTGTTCCGACTGTAGTGCTGGTCCTTGTGATATGATGAGCAACTTCTTGCATTTTCTGTATTTATTTGATGACAAAATTGTTACATTTTTTGCTCTAAATTGTTAGATGAATAAAGAGGTAAGCCATTTTAAAAATTTGGATGTGTTCAGAGACTTTTGTCGCCGACCATACCTATTTATGTAGGAGAACTGACTCTCCCTTAATTAAATTCGAATGACAAATAGGTCAAGAGCTAAAATTTGAGATGCCACTCGTTAATCGTGGCATGTTTATTTATTTTAAGTTAATTTACAGTACAAAAATGTTAGCCACGTGAAACCCATCGATAAAAATATCGACTTTCAATATTGTTGATTAAGCGCTGCGAATTTCGAGTAGCTTTAGTAAATACACTTATCAGTAGTTTGAAATAACATAGGTAATGACTCAAATCAAAATATAGTTATTTACCTACGTGAAGAGAGAATACAAATTCTCTCTTCACGTAGGTAAATACCTCCTTTTTGCATATTTCGCGCATGGAGTAATTTGAGATTTACATAGAAAAAAAAATGATGTAATTATTGAAATTTCTTAATCTCACTGAAATCGCAACACATTAATTGACTTTTAAATTGGTTTTCGCTTTGCATTGCTGTACAATTACCTAATTTATTAAAATAATTATTCACGGCATAAATTTTAACATTAATTAACTAAATTACAAACCAATATAATATATAAATGATCAACAGAGTATATACAATATCTGCCTATACTTTGACATATTTACTCACCATTGTTATGGTAGAATGTGATAGGACTACAAATACCTTACCACCACAATGTAAACACATTTCTTGTGAATAAAATGAATATTAATAGTTAAAGTTTACATTATGAAGAAGGACTGCAGAAAGCTGTGATTACTACTAAGGTAAAAAAAGTAAAGTATTCCATTAAGTAAATTTAATTGTACCGTTCTGGAGATTCAAGCTTAACATAGGCGAAATACTACCAAAGATCGAACTAAGTGGCGATCTCTATTCGGAAGCGAAGACCCATTCTGGAACGGACCCATTTTAAGTGTCAAATCTAACTTAACCTTCTAACGTGTTCATAAAAAGTGCCTTAAAAACTTCATCAATTTTACCTGTCACTAAAATGTCAATGGAAAGAGACGTTAACAAACATTACGAGACATTTTATCTAACATACATGAAAAGGATGGTTATAAATAAGAGGGACTATTTTTGGTACCCACAGAATTATTAACTGCGCTACACACCATTTAAGACCTTAGTAGACATGCTACTTTATCAGCAATTTACTTTATTTGCATTTGGTTGCCTTAGCAAAATGTCTTTTCAGCGGTTGCTTCGAAGCTGCCTTGCGTTTTGATAATTATCTGTGTCACGATAGCAAATTTACGCTTTTTGACAATAGCTTCAATAGAACATCGCGTTTAGGCGACTCTCTGTTTGTCTCTCAAATTGCTGATTGCTAATGCTAGAAGTATGCTAGATTTAGACTTAAGCAATTGTATAAAGCTTCTAAAAAGCGACGAAAGCGTTGATGGCGGTGCTAAAAATAGTATGTCTGTTAAGGCCTTTATATTGTAGTCAATAAGCGATATTCATGATAGAGCCCAGTGGAATGTTTTCGAGTTACGCCAGTAAATATTAAACTTGCAGAACACGGAATGTACTAACCACAGAAACGAGAAACATACGTTCCAAAGTTACAATATTAAATGGAAAAAGAATACGGTCGCGAACAGGATTCGAACCTGCGCCTCCCGGATAGATACTCCAGGCGCTCTGACCAACTAAGCCATCTCGACCTCTGCTCACCACCGCGAATTCTTCTTCCATATTTTAACACGTCTTATGGCGACGTCATTGCAATCAATTCAGTACCTATACAAGTGACTGAACCGACACGACTAACTTTGCAGTTAATACAATGTCGTAAAGAATGCAATTACCTTAATAATTCAAGATATGTCTTTGAAAAAGCATTAACGCATGCTTAGCGAACTCTAAAGTTACAATATTAAATGGAAAAAGAATACGGTCGCGAACAGGATTCGAACCTGCGCCTCCCGGATAGATACTCCAGGCGCTCTGACCAACTAAGCCATCTCGACCTCTGCTCACCACCGCGAACGCGACGTCGCCATAAGACGTGTTAAAATATGGAAGAAGAATTCGCGGTGGTGAGCAGAGGTCGAGATGGCTTAGTTGGTCAGAGCGCCTGGAGTATCTATCCGGGAGGCGCAGGTTCGAATCCTGTTCGCGACCGTATTCTTTTTCCATTTAATATTGTAACTTTAGAGTTCGCTAAGCATGCGTTAATGCTTTTTCAAAGACATATCTTGAACATACATACCAGAACTATTAACTTTTTTGAAATACAGATACATTTTACAGAAGCAATTTTTTTTTTTTTGGAATAACAAATACCTACGTGTAGAATTCAGGCTTTCAACCTGCGCTAAGAACAATAGAAAATAAAGCGATTACTAGGACCAGGGGTATTCATCCTAAGGGCGCAGGTCCAAGGTTTTTTTAAATAAAATAAAATAACAAAAGTCTAATGCTACTCATATTACAAATGTTAAAGTGTTCTTTATGTCTGTTATGAAGATGACATACAAGATATTTGGATGTTGAACAGCTCAACGGATTTGAATGGATTTTGTCACACTGATAGCTTAAATAAACTTTTTTTTTTTTTTTATATCATAACAAACATAACATAGCATCTCGCCTGTATTCCCCGAAGGGGTAGGCAGAGGTGTACACAATTGTACACCCACATTTCACCAATGCTGTTATTAAGTCCCATGTAATAGGTGGTGAGCCTATTGCCATCAGCCGGGCACATTTCCAAACTACGGGCTGCTACTGAGAATTTCCTAACAGAAAAACTGAATAACACTTTGCCCGACCCGGGAATCGAACCCGAGACCTCCTGCTCAGCAGTCGCGCTACGGACCACTAAACCAACGAGGCAATTTTTTTTTTTTATGTGTTTGAGAAATGCCCTCGCATACCACTCTGACATGGGGAGACAGAGCGGTTATGTGGGACTCGAACCCACTAAAACTCCACAGTATACCTCCTCAGCTGCTTGAGGGCGGGACGCGGGAACGCTTTCGCACACAACCGCGAACCCGCCCGCAGCCGTCCGTTGCCGGACTCCCTCACGGGGTTGGGTATTGCACCCCCCCGCTAAGGCACACCAGACTAATGGCGTGCCGCAACCACCTCGGAGACCATGTGCAATGGGCGCCAGACGACCCCGTATCTGGACGCCCAAGGTCCCCTGCGACGGGTCAGGTCTGTGGCCCCGCCGCCTGCCACTACGGCCGCAGAGGATAGGGAGAGCGGCGCCTCGCAATACCGGCACTCCTCTTCCCCTGCGGCCCCACCGCGTCCGCCATCCAACGGTGGCGGCCCCGTCAAGGCCGCGGCAGGTAGGGAGAGCGGCGCATCGACATACCGGCACTCCTCTCCCACCGCGGCCCCCATCCCTCAGCTACGGTGCCGCCCATACGACGCCGCAGCCCACCTCAGTTGCGACACCCCCCATAAGGCCCGCAACCTACGCCGGCGCCGCTCCAACATGGGCTTGAAGGCAAAACCCTGAGGAGCGGCCCTCCTCGGGTTCCGTTAGCTTCACCGTGGGTGACCAAGCCACGGTTACTAGAGCCCCCCCACCACGACAAGGTGGAACCCCTGGGGGGGAGCTTAAATAACCTGGATGAGGCTTACTACTACCAATACATAGGATACTTTTGTCAGCCAGACAGGGTCGCGTGAACTGGCTTGTGTTTTAATTTTTTTTTTACGTATTTGGATATGATTAATCAATAGAATCAAAAAAGCTTGAGTTAGTTGCCGTTAGTTGCTAATAGCCAAATTACCATTAAAGTATATTATCTCATAGCAAGTGTAACAAAGCCTACAATGACCATTCTTTAAAAACGTAAAACTAAAGTAAAAAGTGATTAAAAAATTACGTTATTACAATACTTAATGTTACCTTATAATTGGTTATGAATTCATTAAGGAATCAGTAACTATTCTAAAATCTACATTAATAGTTCAGTTCAAAATTAGGCGGTGCCTGTATCTTTGGGGGCCAGAAATTTTTACTAACACTTTTTATATTAATAATATGTGACGTGACGGTGACGCAGGTTTTGAATATCCGCCAATACAATCAAACGATCAATCGAACCTGATATAATCAGATGCTTACAATAAACATGATATACCTTGTATCACTGAAGAGTAAGGTAGAGGTGTGTCTACTGTTACACCTGCATTCCATTAATACAGTTATTAAGTCCCATGTAATACGTGGTAAGCCTATTGCCATCTACCTGACACAATACCAAACTTCTGGCTGCTACTGAGAATTTCCTAACAGAAAAATCCAATAACATTTTACTCGGCCTTGGAATTGAAACCAGAACCTCGAGCTCAGCAGCCGCTTTTACGACCACTAGACTAATGAGGCAGCACTAACAATTAAATATTATTTTAATAAGAGATAAGTACTACTCAAGTATTTGAATTTCTGACATCAAGTAAACACAAAACAACTCGGCATAAACTTATTTATTTATTTATTTATTTACAATTTATGCACACACATTATACAAGAAAAGGAAAGAAGGAAAAGAGAACTAAGTACAAAGGTACTGCTTATTTCTTACAGAAATTTCTTACAGCAGTCCTGCAAAAGGAAAAATAGTAAATGAAAGCGGAAGACATAGTGTGTAAAGAATAGGAAAAAAATAATAATTAAGAAATGTAGTGCCAGTTATGTTGGCATAAAATTAAGTTAAAACTAAGATCACTAAAACTATTACATACAATAGGATCCAATTAAAAACTAATATTTATATATATCTAAACTATACCAATAACATAAATACTTAAAAAAAACTACATACTTAAATATATAAGTACATATACTAAAATTACACTTGGGTTGAAAGGTAGTGCTTTTTAACGCTTCTTTTAAATATAGAGATAGACTGTGAATTACGTATATTAGGCGGAAGTGAATTCCACAACCTCACTGCATGAACAGAGAAGGAGTAGGAATAAAAATCTGTTTTATGGGATGGGAATTTAAGGAGGGATCTGAGGTGGGACCGACAAGGCGCATCAGAAGGACGTGCATAAGAAAAACGATCTCGCAGGTAGGGGGGATATAAAGGATTATGTAGGATGTTAAAGAGGAGACATAATAGCCGAGTGTTTCTGCGAAGTCTGATAGGGAGCCACTTGAGTTCGTTGCGAAAGTGAGAAACGTGATCGTACTTACGTAGACCAAAGACAAAACGAATACACAGATTTTGCAAGCGCTCAAGTTTATTTAAAAGCTCCTCGGTGGCATCCAGATAGCAAGCGTCAGCATAATCGATGATAGGCTGGATGAGAGATTGGGCAAGGGAAATCTTAGTTTTCAAGGGCAATAAATTCTGAAGGCATTTTAGCGAGTGAAAAGAGTAGTGTACCTTTCGACTGACCTCATTGACATGAGCCCGCCAAGAGAGGTTTGAATCAATCGTGACACCCAGATTCCTAGCGGTATCGGCGTAGGCTATGGGGATACCATCAAGAAATAACGAAGGCACACCTGACGCATCGAGTACCCCGCGGACATACCTGCTACCAACGATCATAGCCTGGGATTTAGTAGGATTTATTTGAAGGCCATAAGACCTAGCCCATGCACTAATAGCATCCAGATCACGATTAATAGCAGCTATAGTGGAGCCAGCATCGGCTAGTTGGAAATGGCGGTACAGCTGCAAATCGTCTGCGTAAAGATGGAAGTGAGAAGATATAACTCGGGTTACAGAGTTTATGAAGACGGAGAATAAGAGAGGAGAGAGAACGCCACCCTGTGGCACACCCGCAGTGAGATCACGCCAGTCAGATTTAGAGTCCTCATACCGAACACACTGCGAGCGGCCTCGGAGGTAAGAATCTAACCAGTTCAGTGAAGATGGACAGAAATTAATGGATTTAAGTATGCCCAGTAGAATATCAAAATCCACTGAATTGAAGGCACTGCTGAAATCAAGTAAAACTAGTATGGAGAGGGACTTATTCTCCATAGCCCAGCGGATATCATCAGTTACTTTTAGAAGCGCAGTGACGGTGCTGTGACCTGGACGAAAGCCAGATTGGAAGGGGGAAATTAGAGAATACGACGTTAAATAATTTGAGATCTGCCCATGAACAATGTGCTCGAGAACTTTCGAAAGGAAAGGAAGAATGGAAATAGGTCTGTAATGGGATAATGCTGAAGGATTACTTGTTTTAGGTAGCGGAATGATATGAGCCTGTTTCCAGACTGAAGGAAAAGAGCAGGTTGTTAACGAGTAATTGAACACGTGTGTGAGAATAGGAAGTAAGGATGGCAGGATAAGATTAATCATTCTTGAGCACAAGTTGTCATTACCGACGGCTGAAGATGAGATAGCAAGAACAGATTTTTTAACGTCATCTACAGAAACCGTAATGATATTAAAAAGAGGACAATTTGGAACCTGCAAACTAGAGAGTTCTAGCAGTGTTTGAGATTTGACAGTGGGATCAAAAGAAATAGGAGAGGTAGAGAAGTAGTCGTTTAGGTCGCTAAGATTGACATCTGAACTGATAATTACGTGAGATTTGCCGATACCGACTGATTTCAAAAATTTCCAAACATCAGAAGAGCTGCGATTGGTAAGAGAATCATGGAAGTAGCGTCTTTTAGCATCCTGACACAGACAATTGCAGCGGTTCCGCAAACCTTTGTAATAAGTCAGATTTAATTCTGACGGTCTGCTTTTGTATCTACGTTTGGCCTTATCCCTGCAAGCCATTAAGCCTTTAATGTCCGACGTAATCCAAGGAGCAGGTTTATGCTTCACTTTAATACGACGTACTGGTGCGTGCTTATCGTAAAGCGAGAGGATTTCCGAATTGAAACACTGCACCTTCCCGTCGATGGTGCCACACTGTACCAGTGGAGTCCAGTCAATGATGTTAGCATCGCGCTTCAATGCCTCCAGATCCATGCCCTTGTAACCTCGAAGATGAAGAAATTGAGTTTTACGCTTAGGAGTGCGTATACGATAAGATAAATAAATGAGATCATGATACGAAAAAGGAGCGGTTAGCTGTCCATGGGTGAAAACATTATCAGTGGAAGAAACAATCATGAGATCAAGTAAAGAAGGCGTACAGTTTGGAAAGTAGTGTGTGGCTGACAGAGGGAGAATGTGGAGATTGTAAGATGACAGGATAGATTCAAGGTTTTGGGAACGGGAGTCGTTTTTAATAAGACATGTATTGAAGTCTCCCATGATAATTACATGATCGTATAATGGGCAAAATTTACTAAGAGTGGAATCAAAAGAGTTAAAGTAATCGATGTGTAGATTCGGGCAATAAAAGACAGCTAATAAGATTTTGGTGTGGTTGACTACAATCTCCAGGAATAGGTATTCAGCCGATTCAGAGTATAGGTTCGGGGATGAGGTGACAACCTTATAAGGTATGTCAGCACGCAGATAAGTAGCGACACCACCACCTCCTTTCCCAGTTCTGTCATTTCGGATCAGTACGAAGCCAGGTAATGCATACTGAGTGGAGGGAAGTGAAGACTTAAGGAAAGATTCGGAAATTAGTAATGCATCAAGATGATCGCTGCTAAAAGATGCCAGAAGATCGGAATAGTGGCTAGGAACACTTTGGGCATTAATGTGGGCTATATTAAGATATTTTGGATTTTTGGAGAATACAGAGGAGATATTGTCATACAGAGTGAGAGGCGGAGAAGCGTCACTATCCGCACTAACATAACTAGCAGTTGTTGACGAGCAGGAGAAGAAGCTGTCATTAAGACTACTTAAACCGTCCATGTACAATATATAAATATATATATATATATATAGAATGTACAAAATAAAAGTATACAATTAGTAAATTATTAAATTAATGTGCTATTTAGTATAACACCAATTAGTTGTATACCAAATATATAACCAATTGAATAAATAAACCACCCTAACTCGCTGCACATAAAAAAAAACAAACATAATGCTCTTGAATAGTTTTAAGTTCAAACTAAGTTCAAAAAGTCCCCGTATTTGTTAAAATTAACAGAAATAGTTCGTTTAGCATTGTTTGTCTAAATTTTGATTAGAAAATAGCATGTAACTTGAACTCTTGCGAACCAAAATCTACGCAGACATGTTGATATTTTTCATTAACATTCAGAATAACCTAATATTATTGTTTTAAAGGCAAGCAGGGTCGCAGAAATATACAGCGTGTTATGGAAAGGATATAGGTATACAAGTTGTTAATATATACCAATGCATTACATTCATATCTACCGTAGCACAAATGGGCCGGTTCGACCGGAATGATACCACGCCCTCACAGAAAACCGGCGTGAAACAACGCTTGCGTTGTGTTTCGGCGAGTGAGTGAGGGTGCCGGAGGCCCAAACCCTTTAAAAGGCCGGCAACACTCTTGCGACTCCTCTGGCACTTGTACCGTAAAAAAAAAAATTAAAGAGGTGACCGCTGCCACTGAACACAAATCAATTACCAATAATAAACTTTTTTTATGAATTATATTTGTAAACAAAAGAATAATCATTCCGGATACCGCGCGACAAACCACAAAAAAATTGGCATAGGCCGCGCTGGCCTTTGGCAATACTGACAACATACTCTTAGAGCCGTTCGAGGCATTACGTACGGGGTATTTCTGATAAACTCATTAATGTTCCGAAGTGAAAATTTGGCTATTATTTATTTAACTGTAGAATTATTAAAGCAATTTTATATGAACAAGTATATTTTTATAATGCCCAAAAAAGGAGTGTTATGCTAGTCAAGGAGAGTGTTATGCCAAGATAATCACTAAATGGGGTGTTGGTTGAACCATCAAACACCAGCTGCAACTACGGAGCTCCGACGCAAACGATGTCCCACTTGCTGTCCTGCCGACTATGCCGTTTTTTTTACGTGGAGTCCCACGCCCACATCGTGACTCAAACCCACTAAAACTCCACGTGACGCGGGAACGCTCTCGCACACAACCGTGCGACACAACCACACAACGTTGCAATATTTTATTTATTTGACATAGAATACATACATTTACAGACACTTTTATTAAAACTTAATCACTTAACTTTTACATTAAGTCACCTTATTATAATAAAATTACTGGTCATATATTAGATATAATTATTTACGAACAAATAAAATTAAATAATTAATTGTCAAGTAAATTTTTTGTTAAAATATTTAGTATCGTATTCCATCGGTCACCAATAATAAGATTGATCTCTTCTGTTACCTGTATGCTAATGTATAGTATACACAAAAAAAATAAGAGTTACCTTACGACACAGGGTCCTCAATATTTCAAACAAGTAACAAGGTGATTTGTGAAGTATTTTTGTGGCTCAAATGCCACAATGCCTCGGGTTTCCGGAAATAAAGACCATCTTTATCCCTTTCTGAAAATATGATCCGTTCTAAAAATAACGACGGTGGACGACATCAAAGCATAAAGGCTTAAAAGGACTTAGGAAGACCAGAAATCTATTTTCTCCGATATATATGGAAAATCATAATGGTAATACTTTCAAGTACTTACTTTACGGTTACGACCCCATCACTGCTTAAACAAACTGAATTCGTGAACTGCTTCGCCTTAAATAACAACTGAGGCACAGAACTAGTCACGATATTAAAAAAAAATATCATCCAAGGAATAACTGCAACAAGCACAGTTTATCTGTGCAATTCGATCAAGCCTTTAGTATTGAACAACATACCCCTCAATTCCACTTACTGAACTCATTTCCCAACCCAATAAACATATTGTCCAGAAATAATGTCATTACCAAAGCCCATTGAGGGTTAACCGAACAAATTGAAAATGGTGTTCTAATAACGACCTCCAATACTGACAAGCTGACATCCACTTTAGGTCATGAAAGTGTCTCTCCATAAACTTTTAACAGAATGCCTATTGACTTGGGAAATCTACATTAAAAGAAATATATTTTAATGCCTGAAGAATTCAAATGTTAAGTTATAATTTTTTGTGGAAAAACAATACGGTTGCGAGCAGGACTCGAACCTGCGTCTACCGGATAAATTCTCCAGGCGGTCTGACCGCTAAGCCATCTCGACCTCATTACCGCGAATTCTTATTTCACATTTTAATACGTCTTTTGGTGATGTCATTGCCATCTATTCAGTCCTTTTACAGGAAACTGAACCAACACGACTAACTTTGCAGTCATAACTTTAGTTAGAGGATAGTTCAGAGTAGAACAATTATAACTTTAGAGTTCGCTAAGCATGCGTTATTACTTTTCAAAGATTTATCTGTAATTCAAAAATTTTTAATAAACGGCTGATAATTATTTAATGTTATAAATTTTTGTGAAAAAAGAATACGGTCGTGAGCAAGATTCGAACCTGCGCCTCCCAGATAAATACTCCATTATTCGCCACATTACGAGTTAAATTCCCGCTCGGAATAAATATTTGTATGACCTCTAGATGCAGTATCCAGCAGCCAGTTATCAGCTCATAGGAGGTATGGCCTGATAACTGGCGGTGCGCGAGGAGGAGCACCTTATACTGAACTTTCGCGGGCGAACCGTCAAACTGTGAAATGTTTGGTCAGGTATGTTATGGTAAGGTTCTGTTCTGTATACACATGTATGAATGTCTTCGATTTATGTGTATGTATAATTTCTAGTATGGGGCAATGTTTTTTGCAAAAGATCCCCTTATGACACTTTTCTATCATAAGAAAGAACAGATTCATATTTTTATTGATTCTAGTCTTATTCTTAGGTACGAGTATATTAACTTATATGTTTCGAATTACTTTAGTATAAACAGACTCAGATAGACCGAAATTTTAAACATAAAATGTCATTCGTCATGCATTGTTAATGTGGCCAAATCTTTTCATAAATGAAACTTTGAACCCTCTAGGCATACTTCAGTAGTTATCTGATAGTCACAGTTCTTACATGACTAATACTGCTTGGAGCGTTCGTACATACACATATTCGTGCATAGAATAAGGGATCATGTATCTAAGGTATACCTACATACTCGTACATAACTAACTGGAAGTCTTAGCGTATGAAGGCTCTACTAAGTCAATGATGATTTAGGACTCATGGGAAACCGTTGAATGCGCACGGTTAACAGAAAATTATATTTAACTAAAAGCAGTGATAAGTCCGGTATTGATTATCGTTTTCATTTGTGATTTGGTAATTACAATTGCCAATAAATCGCTTCTAAGAATAGACACCCTTGATGTGTTCTTACTTAACATAACAAAGCATCGTTCATGTCTATATATTTTGAGGAGTCATCATCATCATTGCGACCCAGGTAATACCCATGTTCGGGTGAAGACATCATGTCCAATTTTCTCCATTCCTGGAGGTCTTGAGCCCTCGCCAAGCAATTCGGTCCGGCGTGTCGCCGAATATCGTGCACTCAACGTTGAGGTTTTGTGTTTTGTCGTGGTCGCCATTCCAGCAATCTGCGCGTCCGTCTTTCTTTGTCAATTCGAGCAATGTGTCCCTCCCATCTCCACTTACAACTGGCTATAATGGACACTATATCTTTGACTTTCCTGTTGGGACGTACCAATTCATTCGTCTTACGGTCACGTAAGAAAATTCCATTTTTTCGAGGAGTGTACACCCATATTTCACCAATGATGTTATTAAGCCCCATGTATTAGGACTGGTCAGAAGCAACATAAATCAACGAGCATGCATGAACAGGTGAACATTGGTGAAGCGAAAGAGGTGTGTCAGTATCGTAGATGTGGAAATCGATAGTCTCTGCCGGGAAATGGATATATATGGAAAAGAGGCGCAATTGTATGTATGTATGTCATAGGTGTGGAGCCTATTGCCATATACCGGACATGACTCTAAACTTCGACCTGTTTCAAAATAAAATCGTAACAGTTAAACCGAATAACACTGTACCCGAACCGAAACTAGAACCTTCACTACATATAGAATCTATATATAGAATCTATACCAATGGAGATAGTTTTGCTGGTTTTGGTATATCTAGTTGACAATAATTTCCATGGCTCAATAATTTCTTATGACACCTATTTTAAATGTACTTATTAAGAAACACAAATGAAGGTACTCAATACGCAATTAACCAGAATAAAATAACAGTTATCTGTAGTTGTGTTAAACAGGAAGTTAATTAACTAAGAATTTACATTGTTGCAGGGAAAATTATACAAGTTGCCTTCTCTGTTAATAATTAAAACTTCATTGTTATCTTCAAAAAAACCAATTATCCTAACAAATTGTGGAATTTTGTAATTTCTTCTTTCAAAATGGATTAAATTTATGTTCTCTCAATGTCAAAAAATTTTTGGATATTAATTTAAATTCGTAGATACATAAATTCTGTTTTAAAATAGATAACCTTTTCAAATCAAAAGGTTTAATACGATACTCACCTGATATATCTACCACGACTAAAACCACAAAGTCTTAATCTACCCTTTGCCGAAGTTCCGGTATTCACAACTGTATTCTCCGCATCGCATCACCAATCATGGTCCACCAAAGCTGTTAGTGGAATCCGAAACTTTGTGTTAGCTGGAGATAGTTGGCTTGAGTAAATACTCTAATAAGCCATCCGCATTACACGCCACCGTTTCGGACCTTAAACTGGTCGGGTGACGAACTACCCAAGTCTTTCATCCACAGGCCAAGTACATCTCACGGTGTAAATCGTCTTCAGCAGCAAGGGAGAGAAGTAATTGTGATACAATTTATAGCCCAGGACCCTTATGTTCAACTAGTAGGCTAGCAGTAAAATCCTAAACAAAGAAACAAATATTTCATATTGAGTTCATACTATACCCCTCACTCAACTGCCTCGTTGGTGTAGTGGTCCCAAGCGCAACTGCTGAACATGAGGTCCTGGGTTCGATTCCCGGGTCGGGCAAAGCGATGCCCTGAGTTTTGAATTGTGCCGGTTTAATGACAATAGGCTCAGCACAATATTACCTACATGGGACTCATTATCAGTATTGATGAAATGCAGGTGTACTAATGTGTAAACCTCTGCGTACCCTTTCGGGGAATACAGGCGTGATGCTATGTATGTAAGATATTATGTATACCTCTCACTTCTTGGGTATTTTTGGTGTTAATAATTATAATTTTATGTTCAAATTTACTACCCTTCGTTCGTACATCCTGAAGATCATAAAAAAGGTTGTCAGAACAGTGCGCGTGAGTGAATCATACGCGGCACTAATGTGTTGGACACATGCCAGCCGCTTGCTTAACGAAGCTCATATGTTATCGAGGGACACAATATAGGAAACCTGTCAAATATGTCTGATATATGGAACAATTGAGATAGCAAAGAGAAAATCTTTAGAAAGAGGTAGTTTGTTTCAGGTTTGAATATCAATCACAATATGGAATAAAATATATACGATATACCTATTTATTTTGCATAACATGAGTTTATTATAGGTGTTATATAATAAAGTATAATTCTGTTGTTATCTCCTGAAGTACTGAAAGAGGGTAATTACGTTACTTGTTTATTTCCGAAAGATGAATTCTACAATTTTTGTGTTTTAAACTTCCATAAGAATTTCTACTAGACTCTAGATGTTATAACTTATACTGAGTTGAGTGAAAAGCAGCGAAATGTATCATTGGTCTGGTGGTCAAAAGAGCGATTGCCAAACATGAGTTCCTAGGTTCGATTCCCGAACCAGGCAAAGTGATAATGTGTTTTTCTGTTACCAAATTCTCAGTAGCAGCCCAGAGTTTGGAACTGTGACCGTTAGGTTCCAATAGGCTCATCACCTATCAAAATCGGCAAAATGGGCGTGTACAACAGTGTACACCTCTGCCTACCCCTTCGAGGATTGCAGGCGTGATGCTATATTACACATTATTTTATGAAAAGGAGAGTAAATTAAAGATACAGTCAGCATAATTTCTTACTAGTTTACATGTATTTTTTGACGTGCAACACACTCGGGGTGGGCCACTAAATTATTCATAAGTTTTAGCTTGATAATTTTCGTTCCGCATCACACATAAAAAGCAAATCCCTAAGTTTAGTCGGTACGCTACAAAGTTTGGGTCATAGTTAATAAATAGTTCATTGCGAAATATTCTAAGCTTTGCAACAATCTGTGTCTTGAACATTTGAGATAAACCAAGAGTTATAAATTTTTGTGGAAATAAAAATACGGCCGTAAGCAGAATTAAAACCTACGCCTCCCGGATAAATACTCCAGGCGCTCTGACCACTAAGCCATCTCGACCTTTGCTCACCACCGCGAATTCTTCATCCATATTTTAACACGTCTTTTTGATGACGTCATTGATATCTATTCAGTCCCTATACAGGTGACCGAACCGACACGACTAACTTTGCAGTTAATACAATGTCGTAAAGATGCAATTACCTTAACAATGTACTGTACTGAACTTGAATGTACTGAAATCACTAGAGTGTGCACAAAAACCAAAATGGAACGAACTTATGTGTCGAATTTCAGGAGTATAAAATATGGAGTGCCTCAAGGTAACGTGCTTGGGCCACCTTTATTTCTCATTTACATAAATGATTTGCCACAAGTGACACAAAATCAAATTATTTTGTTTGCAGACGATAGCACTGCCATAGTAAAATGTAAGGACTTAAATACGTATCAATTTGACATCAATAATACTCTTACCAACATTGTTAATTGGCTTAATATGAATAACTTAATAATCTACCTGAATGTGGTATATACAGGTGTTATGGTAGGTGGTATAAGGTCCAACACAATTGTCATTTAAATTTATGGCATACAAATTAGCATGCAATAGGTACGTAACAGTAATCTTAAAAAAGAAAAACAAATATAGACATCCAATTACATTTTGCAGGAATAAATAAATTCTATTTTCTTTATTATTATATATAGGTAAGTGAAAAAAGAATAATAATGATAATATGAATATTAAGTAACTTTAAAATTTAAATTTCAGATATTCATCTACAGAATAAAAACAATTCGCACATAGCCATTTACATAATTGCCGCTTAAATTGATTTGTGGGTAAGGTTTGAACACATTCAGGTAGATGATTAAAAATTCGCACCGACATTGCGTAGCAGTTTCTGACACATAACTCAGTCTTTATAGGAGTAAGAGCAAGTCTGTTTGGATACCGTGTGTTAAAATTGCAAGTATCTTTTTTGGCTACGAACAAGTCAGGGTCCGTTTTCACAAAAACACATAATTCATAAATATACAGACATGGAACAGTCAGCAATGAGAGTTTTTGGAATAGAGGTTTGCAGGATACCCATGGAGCTAAATTACAAATGACTCTTATACATTGTTTTGGGGCTATGAATGCTCTATTAATTTTTATTGTATTGCCCCAAAGCACAATTCCGTATCTAAGGCTGGAGGCAACAAATCCATGATACGCTTTCAATGCAGTTTGTAAAAATCCGGATAAAGGATTACTATTCAAGTCACAAAAAAGGTGCATTAGAGCTATGTGTGGTCTGAAAACAGATGACAGCTGTGCACCGTACTTTAAATCATTAAAAATATATGATACTTAGGCTACCGGCGATATACATATTAGAAATTAGTATATTCGTCAAAACAAATCCCTACTTGTTTGAAAAAATGACTATGGTAAGAAATGTTCCAATTCGAAGTCAGTACAAAAATTCTTTGAGTAATTATAAATCGCGGTGTAAGAGTCAGATGAACGTATGTACATTTTCTCAATTTTACAGGAGAGCAAAAATACTGTGAAAATTCGCAACTTTAAACTTTAGCAGCTTTTTAATAGTGATTAAATAAAAATGACAAAAGAAAAATAAAATGACATATAGGCATAGTATTAGAGCTTTAAAAAGTTTATGAATTATTTATTAGTATATGCTTACGTGGGCACAATATATATATTTTTTTAATTCGGTTGTCATATGTTAGTGTGGCCCTTAATTTCTTTTAAACTTTAGTTGTTATTGTACTTAAATACGTTATTTGGGAAATTAAGTTTTATGTATTATATTATAGAAGCAATGAAATTAAAATTTTTAATAAATGGCTAATCAATCAAACGTAATCTTTATTACCTTACGAAAAAGTTAAATTTCAATAAAATAATCAATTATCTTCGACATCATCGTTCCAACTGAAAATCTTTCATAAAAACTGTGAAATTGCGTTGGAATGATGATTATAGTATAGTCGCGGGAGGACTAAGGTGTCAGGCGTCTCAACAGTTTATTTTAAATTATTTTAATCTACCGTACATATAATTGATAAATTTATAAAATTATTTCTGTGTCTGATACATATTTAAAACTAAATCGCGACGGTATTTCCTAAGACTATCCCTAAAAAGAAATACCGAAACAAACTCAGAGGACCTCTGAGTTTGCTTCGGTATTTCTTCTATCAGTATCAATGTATCAGAGACAAAAATAATTTTATGAATTTTATCAATTATATGTACGGTAGACTAAATTAATTTAAAATAAACTGTTGAGACGCCTGACACCTTAGTCCTTCTGCGACCACGAACGCTGCAAAGTATTCGAAACGTCAGGAAAAATACACGCGATTTATCCGGTTAAAAGTTGTTTTAATATAATGTATAGTGATCGCGAAATCCTAAGATATTACTAGTACGAATAGTATAGGGCGAGCCTATTGCTCAAACTCGGTTACACTTAACCCTACCGGGGACTGGAACCCAGGACAACACGTTTAACGTGTATTAATAACAGTAAATACCAAAACATATTAACAATATCTCACCTCTTCGAAAATGAGATTGAATTCGTTGATGTGAACCACAGATGGTTCTCTTTGTTCCAGCGATGCCAAAATCTTCCAATTTCGACTGTTTTTCACTCTAAACACTAATAACTAAGTAAATAACAAAACAATTTCTCCAAAATTCAAATTAGGGGGCTCCCCGCATTGCGTGTTTCAACTTGTTATATTGATCAATGGACAATAATAATTATCAAAGAAAATAGACTGACACAATAACGTGTATAGTATTACGTCGTTTTGGTCATTTATTTGAATTATATATTTTATAATAATTTTTGTGCCAATAAAACGTAAATAGATAAACGTTGTTTTGGCTCTTCAAGCTGAGCATTTAAAGACAAATTTGTTACACCCAAAACAACGTATAAGCTTTTACGTTGATATGGTTCGTATAATAAAGTGAAACAAACGAATGTCCTACGATTAAAAATATTGTTTTTGGAAATACGTTCCTATAGTGCTAACTGATACAAAAATAATTAAAACGAATTTAGCGGTACTCATAATACGTTTTTCTAGTTCAATTGAAATTGATTCTTATGATGTTTCGTTTTTATGGAATTTGTGAAATATTGAATAAACTGTTACGTCGTTTTGGCATTTCGTAAAGGACCACATTCTGACCCGTTTTCGATAAAAAAACGATTTTTGAATTTTTTGTAGATACGTTCATCTGGTTCTTATACCGCGAAATGTAATGTAAAAAAAAGTGTAATTTTTTTTTTTGTAATGGCCTCTTGCAGAAACCCAGTGGGGTTTTGTCTGCGTAACCGGACAATATCTAAGGCGAGGCAGTTTGATGCCTCCAGCCAGAGCATATTTTAAGATACTACCAGGGTGTACAATCTTCGAACAAGTGAGTAGGAAACTGGACAATTATAAATCGACAAAATAAAGTAGGTCATTTAAATATACCATTGTCGTATGGCAATCATTCTTTTGCAATTTGGTAGGATTATATCAATATTTTTTGCCTTCGTAAATCAATAGATGGCGCTTAATGCTATTTTGCAACAGATATCTCAAATATATATGGAAGTATTTTGTAAAAGTGAACTTGAATTTATTAAATATCGGGAATATGCTGGTCGGAAATGGTTTTGCAGTCCCAGTTACTCATTCATAAAATGCACATCCGAATTACAAGACATGTAAGATGACAAATTAAAAGCAAGTATATCATTAAATAATTTAAAACAATTTATAAAAGTAATAATATTTGTACATATTAGTTTCGACTTCCTGCATTGCCAAATCCATAAAAAGACTAGCTTTACATAAAATAAGTTATGTGACTGTTTTGTAATTAGTTTTAGTAAGGATTGATGTGCTACAATGTTGCTTTGGGTTTAGCCTGTAAAGGCTTTGTAAGTGTGAAACATATGTATATGCATGTCGGAGTCCTATGGTTTACAGCAATAAAAGAGCGGACTGTACAAATATAGAGTAGTTATAATAAAAAACAAAGATAGATCAAACGGCGGCCGATCGTACTACGTGACCATTGCGGAAAATCGTCGTAGAGAGAGGTTGCGCGCTAAAACTGGGAAAAGAGCCGCAGCCGCCGCGTCGCTTCCCTTCAGGCTGCGCGGTAGTCAGCGCGGCCCACGTTGTCCCGCGCCGTGGCATGATCCGAGCGTAGACAATGCAGTTGTGCATTCGTAAAACTATAGATGGCGTCTGTGAGCCCTGTTTCCTAAATTGAAAGCGAGAGAGGTCTCTATTTCCTATATTATAAAGTACTCTGTGGATACTACAAACTAAGCAACAGCGCTAAGGGCGTCCCCTGCGGGACACGAATTCTTTTTCCATTTAATATTGTAACTTTAGAGTTCGCTAAGCATGCGTTAATGCTTTTTCAAAGACATATCTTGAATTATTAAGGTAATTGCGTTCTTTACGACATTGTATTAACTGCAAAGTTGGTCGTGTCGGTGCGGTCATCTGTATAGGTATTGAATTGATTGCAATGACGTCGCCATAAGACGTGTTAAAATATGGAAGAAGAATTCGCGGTGGTGAGCAGAGGTCGAGATGGCTTAGTTGGTCAGAGCGCCTGGAGTATCTATCCGGGAGGCGCAGGTTCGAATCCTGTTCGCGACCGTATTATTTTTCCATTTAATATTGTAACTTTAACCTTAATGTTCTTAATTTTAAGTATTTTTTTAGAATCCTTTGTGTCTATATTTCCCTCTAAAACAATTTATTCTTTGGTTCTTTAATACTGTCATCATACCTATTCCAAACACCAGGCTGCTACTGAGAATTTCCCAACAGATCAACTCAATATCACTTTGGCCGACCCGGGATTGTCCTATTCCCGGGATCACGTGCTCAGCTATAAGACTAGACCAACGTGACAATTTGATAATATGACATATTGGCATTGAATGTATTTTTATAATATAAAGTTAAACAGAATTGTGGTGGCAGATTTTTCTTTAATATTATCATCCCCCTGCCCTTATCCCAATTTATTTGGGGACGGTCAACCCTCATTGGGAATGCTGTTGTTGGTGATAACCGCCTCCAATACGGTCTCCTTCTATCTAGCTATGTCATACCAAATGTTATCTATGCGCCAGGTTCTGATGCTATCCTACTAGCAAACTCCACTAACTGGGCCAGAATTTTCTTTTATAACATACATATACTCGTAGACATAATCAGTCCACAATATTAGAGACCTATAAGGGTTTAGTCAGTCTCTTACTGACTACAACCACAAGGTGTTCTTTCTTATCTTTAGAATAAGGTGTGATGGGGTGAATATATTTATATAAAAAACTGCCTAATGAATCTCGTATGTATCCTTGTCAGTTAACTATTACTACAGTAACCGATACCAACATCACAACATCAACCATGATATTACAACGATGACATAAAGTAAAACGATGAATATAGACACAAAATATTGTACATTTGGGTCCATATTCACCGGGGAGAGCCACGCTTCGGCACGAATGGGCCGGCTCGACCGGATTGATACCACGGCCTCACAGAAAACCACCGTGAAACAACGCTTGCGTTGTGTTTCGCCGAGTGAGTGAGGGTACCGGAGGCCCAATGAAAAAAACCCTTTAAAAGGCCGGCAACGCACTCGTGACTCCTCTGGGGTTGCGGGTGTCCATGGGCGGCGGTAATCGCTTACCATCAGGCGCGCCGTCTGCTCGGTTGCCCACTATTCCATAAAAAAAAAATATATTCACCGTCCTATAAAAATGTATTATTAATTTCTTTATAAAAACACTGCAAACAGTAGTAATAAATACTTATGACGGCTTCTTGTGTATAGTACCCATCCAGGCGTCTGAGTATGGTTCTTTTTATAGACGCATTGGTCCATTTTGAACGTTAAATTTAACATAAGTTGTTGTTAAAACGATAACATTCAATACTTTTAAACTTTTATCGACTCGATAAGTTTGTCAACAAAGATCCGTGCTCGCCGGTTTTGGTAGAATTTCCCATTAATCCAAAGACGATACGCCAACACACCTCGTTTGTTTTTTCATTGAACAAAGATTACGATAATCCAACTGCGTAGATAATGTAAACATTATTTTGTTAAAAATCAATCATGGAGGCTTTGATAAAAATGAAAAACAATTTTATCAATCCCTTGATGTTTGAATCAAAAATCAGGCTTAAGGCGAAGAATAATAACTCGCTTCCGAAGTTATTAAAATTCAACGAAGCCCGATTGATTATGACCATAACCTTCAAAGGGATCTAACTCGAACTTTTTTCGTGAGACATGTTCATATTAATTCTCAATACCTCCGACGGACCATAACCTTCTGGAATTGCGGTGAATGCAGTTACGATACCGGGACCCCGGTAAAGGTTAGAGAAATACAGTATGGTTTTAAGTCAGGTGGAAGCCGCCACAAGGCCCATGAGGGAATATCACCACAAAAAAAATTGGTTTTTGGTAGACCACAAAGCTTTTTCTCTCGCACTGATGAAGTGGCAAAGTGAATGCGTTTCGTTACAAACATGGCGGCTTGTACAGCCACAATCTATCCGCTAACCAATGAAAGCCATTTGCGGCCAGCTTGAAAATCCATTAGCATTTGCGGTCTTGGTCGTAAACACTACCAGTCTTATTACAAAAAACTAAATAAAACTTGGTTTAAACCTGTACTATCAAGTCCAGGCTTATCTGCAGAACCATGGTTTAAATTTGTCCTTATTACAAAACCTACAAAAACCGTGGATTTCTTAGTACCGTGATTTGAACCATTGACTATGTATTATCCACAGATTAATACAAATATCATTCGTTCACTATGATATCATTCTATTGCAACGTTCCGTTTGCCCAGAAAAGAAAATGTTTTGATAATACACTAATGATTAAATGATGTTTAGGAGTGTTGAAAATATTGAAACTTTGTTATTTTGCAAGGATGGATTTAAACTTTCGTTATTTCATCGACTGCGGCTTTTTTTTAGGTTTAATAACATTAATTCATTTCGTATTAATTACTAATAATATAACTTGTAACGAAACGTAACATTCTCGCGCGATATATGAAACCATAACATTAAACAAAACCATCGCAAGTTGAACAAAGTTCATTTAGCTTTGGAATTTTTATGCTATCGATGTCTCTAAAAAGAACAATTGCCTCTTTGTTAGTAATATTACCTTCTTTAGTAATTTTAATATTATATTGTGATGGACCAAAAAACGATCTGTGAATTGGAATACCGAGGAAAAGTAAGTAAGTAAACATAATTTACTCGATAAACTTGAAATCAGTCTGTAATAATGCATAACGTTTATTAAACCTATACATTTGCCTGAAATCTTAATCGGATAATTACATGAAGGGAATTTTAATTCGAACACGATTTCTGTTGTGTAGGCGTGGTGTTTCCAACAATTCAGCGGCTTTAAAATCCTCAATATCAATTAATTCAACCATATTAATATACATTTTCGGGTAAAAACCACACAACATAATAAAAAAATGCTATTACTTAAAAGAGAAACTCACAAATATGATTTAGACCATCGTTAAACTAGGGGGTGCCGAGGTTTAGCGTTAGACCACGATATGGTCTATGGTTTATCGCAAAACCACGATTTGTAATATCATTTTTGTTTAAACCATGCTTTATAGAGATTTAAACCTGGGTTTTTAGTTAAACCGCTTTTTGTAATAAGACGGTACGCGTTTAATTCTGTGAGAAGTTGTTTTTTATATAAACTAAAGTAAGAGTGAACTCTATTGATTTGATAAAGGTTAAATTCATAAGATGACACGCGCTAGCGCGGTGTTAGAGTTATCGACTGCTACGTCACGTGTCGTGAGATCTATACCCTGCACTAAACTAATATTTGTATGATCTACAAATAATTATTACGCGTCTGGATGTATGTGTAAGATTTGTGTCTGTAAATACATTCACGAAACAAGAGAAATGTTTAGAGAGAGAAAAAACTTTTTTAAAGAAAGCATATATGTATAGTGTACACCACTAACTGTCCCCAAAAGTTTATATGGACTGACTGTCCATCCAAAAGTTTATAATTTATCTATAATGGATCTAAGTTTGACCACCAACTACCCTAATGGTAAGCGACAGTGTGGCCGAGGATGGAGCACGTAGATTCAGAAGAAATGCAGTTGTCTATTAGACTTATATTAATGATATCAATAATTATGAATACTATAATGGTGTAAAATTAAACATGTTCTATTTATATAAATATAATATCAGCCTGTAGTAAACAGGCAATTTAAGCGTGTCAAAATCTTATCGTATATCTGGAGAAGCAAGTTAGAGCTGAGAGAGACTGAGACCTGCTACTTTTAACGTCGTTGATCAACGAAATATTCGCTTTTCAGAAGCTCAATCCAGTCCTCACATCTCTGGGTGTTACCATTGTGACCAAACGTAATTCTGAAGTCACAAAATTCGCAAGAGAGCAGACCACTAATGCCTAAAATGGCATATTGTTTGCTATTTTTTAAGTATGTAAGTAGACTATTACTACTTATAGGGGTCCTGCGATAAGTTAGCTTAAAACAACACTTACATTAACTTTAACCTTTAAACGGCTACTACTAAAAGCGCATTCATAATACATATATACATATGCCATACTACGTGTGCAAAAAACAAAATTTTAGCTTCCAGTTTTAATAAAAAAAGTAAATGATTAAAAGTCATTACTTATATCACTGATAAATAATAGGATTCCCAAATCACAACACATAAGAGGACAAATATCTCGTCAAAAGCGATGTTCTTGTAATTTTAGCAGCAATTGTAAATTAAGAAATGATAGAGTGCGCCGCTCCCTTCATTTGTACGAAAACAAACACAGGTTGTATATATTCAACGGACTTGGAATAACTTCGCCGTCAAAATACACAAGCCTATTGCGTAAACCTATAAATAGTCGTAAATGGAACGAATTGCGTATTTATTCCGTAAGTTATGGAGCATGATAAAACACGAAGAGGTTTTATAGGTGAATTAATACCATAGACTTTTGTTCTTAGAGTATTAAGATTAGATAGAGCGAAAGTCAAAGTTCTACTAGGTATGTATAGAGTAGAGACTAGAAACTCCAACCACAAAGTTATTGAGTAAATCCCTGTACCTATATAAATGGAGATTGAGGTCGTGTGCACAAAATACAGAGAGACAATTGTTACAGCGTTGAGCATCGCTTTAAAATTGAAACATAAACTTTTATAGTAGTTAATTTTCAAAATGAGAACACAAATGTCATATCACTGCAGCATAATATTAGATTCATCTTTATAACAATATGCGATTTATGACAAATTTTCACAAAACTTTGTTTACGGGTTTTCATTCAGGTTGGTTACATTTATTAAGTTACCACGGTGTCAGTAATTGAAGTAAGTAGTGTAACTTGATGAGGATCAAATATAAAACAATTTGTGTTCTCATATCAATGTCGTGTGGTAACTTTTAGATTTTTTTACAAAAAAAAGCTTTTTTTTGAAAAAGCTAAGCATGCGTTAATGCTTTTCAAAGATTTATCTTGAATTTTTTTACCTTGTAATTCCTTTTTATAATTTACATGTTACAAGGTCTCAACCAAACGTCATTTTTACAGATCTGTGTATACTTACTTGGCTGTGCATAATTATTACCTTCGCCGGGCTCTACAGCAATATTCATACAACTAAACTTCACGACTGTAAACATAAATCAGTAATTACAGGGCTATCAATTGATAGGCTTGGCTATTTTTTCCCCACTTTAAGCCCAGAGCTCGTAAATTTAAAGGGTGTTTTGATTGCGAGCGTCACGGTGTTTTATAGTGGATCGTGGAGAAATAGTTAAGCGTGTGGCAGGTTGAAGGGTACTTTGATGCGTAAGCTATTGTTTTGTGATTGTATGGAGGATTTCACAGAGTTGCGCCTTCTAGATTACAAAATCGACATACATATAAAAGAGCTTAAAAACGCCAATTAAAATTTTTCAGGTGAGTCATTACGTGAATTGTTTAAGGAAATAAATATACTTACTTTGCCATCATTGTACATATTCAGTAATATCATGTACATTCGCAAACATATTGGCGATTATAATAAGAAGAGTGACAACCACAATCTAAACACTCGTAATAAGCACAAGCTTATGGTCCCCGGTTTTAGGCTTAGGAAGACCAGCAAATCATTCATGGGTAACGGTATTCGGTTCTATAATAAGATCCCATCTAATATTACAGATCTTCCAGATGATAAGTTTAAGGTAGTTATCAAACGCATTTTAATATCTAAAGCGTATTATAGTATCACTCACTACATTGAAGATAGGGATGTTTGGCGCACGATCCCCTCCTGCACTCAGCGACCCACTGGCACTGTCTAATTTATTGCATGAATGGATGTAGCCTGTACAGATTACTTTGGTAATAACTGTTTTTATTATACCTTATTTTGACAACTAGATATATATATATATTATATAAACCTATATATTTAATTTTTCTTCTTGATATTTATGTAAATCTTACATAATCACATGATAATTATTCTAATCTAGTACCTTCTGCTACTAGTTTAAATTTGCGAAAAATTTGGTTTGCTGTATTGTTATTTGACTTAACTGTTTCTTTTTTTTAACAGTTATTTAATGTAATTTTCTTAATAAATATTGTATTATATCTTATAGCTTCACTACTGTTCTGTAAAATGTGAGCATTATGTGGACATTAATGTTAATCGTTACATTAAAGAAGTACTCTCATATAACAGCCTATGACCGGGTATTATGAGTTTGTCATGCTCACTAAAATGTCTTGCTGATGGTGGCGTTGTGTATTGGGTCGTTGAGTTCCCTTCAAAATGGTTGAGTTTAGCGATGCTGATGCGCTCGTCATACTCGTGAACGGGTGCTGTCTGTTGGGACTGGTCAGCTCGTAATAGCTCTGGTTATAATTTTGGCTTTTTATATAATTAAAATTCTGCCTTTTCTTCAACATTAACCTGCATTATTCTCACATTAATAAATTTAAATTGTAAAGAACACATAATTTTAAAAGAGTGTCTATGGAGTTTCTTGCCGGCTCTTCTCCATAAGACCAACTTCTTGGAACCGTGCACCTAGCTTTGACTTTTCTTAAGTGCCTGTAAAAGGGCCTATTTGAAATAAAAAATTTGAGTTTGAGTTTGAGTTTTTGATTCTAAGGATCCAAATAATTTCAATTTTCAATTCAGTTCATTTTGTTGTACTATACAATATTATTACCATATAACATCAAGAAAAGATATAGGTACATGTAAGAATATTAAATTTCACAAGTTTTTGAATTTACTAAACGGCTGGACTAAGAATGGACTGGCTGTTGAAAAGATATGGCCTGGAACTTCTTATAGAGTTATTTTATTATGAATAAACTATAAGGTACGTTAAAAAACAAACTTAAGCGTCCAATTACGACACAAATTCCGTGTATAGTTTATAAACAAGAATATTTTAATAAATGAAAGATATAATATATTTTAATAGAAAGGAATAAAACTGTTCTAACCGCATATTGTCAAGAACTTCGAAAGTCAAAACAGCATTAATTAAAATAAATTATAAAAACATTATTAATTTGGAAAAAGCTATTCCGATTACACAACAAACTTCAGAAGCAGACTTAAAAGTTAACGTCCGAGTTTTATGAGGATATTTAACTTTGAGCGTCAAAGTCAAAGCATTTATTTCAATTAGACCGTTTACAGGCACTTTTGAATTGTCAAAAAAATAAACTAGTTGCCACGTTCCAAAGTGTAGATTCCTGTGGAGAAGAACGGGCAAGAAACTCCGCGAACCAGTAACTCGGGACACAGCCTACTTTAAACAATGTACGAGTGGTTAAACTGTGTGTATTAAACTCTATATCAGTTTCTGATTAACGTGGCACTTAAATATGTAACTTTTTTTGCTTCAGGATAAAACCAAGAACATTGCCCGACACGAGATTGAACCCAGAACCTCACGCTTACCAGCCACGTTTGCAACCACTAGACCAACGAGAAAATGTAATTTTAGCCCCTTTGATAAAATAAGTTTAAGACCCTTGCAAAGTTAAACAAAGGCAGGTTACGAATTGTTAACTCAACAACAAAACCTCAGAATTCTGTCATTTTAAAAGCTATACAAAATAAAATAATGTCTAAAACAATAGGGTTATGAAAATGATATTTAATTATTTTTTTGTGTCTAGAAAATTCTTTTTCGTTTTTACGATTCCAGTCAGGTTCTATTTTTCTTTTCGTTCATTGAATACAATAAACAATTAGTCGTTATTTATGTAAGACAAAAAATAATAGAGGTACCTACCATATAATTATTTTAAATTAGGTTTCGTATGGGTGTAATTTATACAAAAATATCACCCAAATAGCAGTATAGCAGTAGATTTCCAAAAAAAATTTATTCTACCAGCTTTGTCCTAGGAAATACGAACACAACATAAAAAATCAGCCAAATCATCGAACCGTATTCAAGCTACGATCTTATGCATGCGTCAATTGAATAATAACAACAAAATGCATGATATAAGAAGGAAAATGTATAGGTATACTTAGTCACTTTGTGGTTGAAACTTTATGGCTATGCATAAATTTAAACGAGGAACGCTGAAGAACTTACACTTGTGAATTTCACACTTAGTGCTTATTTGTCTCGAATAGATTCTGAAACGGCTGGACGTATTTGAATGGTTTTTGAAGATTGAAACAGGAATTATAACTTATCTTTTCGTGTATTTTTTTTTAAACGACATTGTTTTGACTGCAAAGTTAATCGTGTCGGTTCGGTCACCTGTATAGGGACTGAATAGATAGCAATAACGTCACCAAAATTAGGCTTAGTGGTCAGAGCGCCTCGAGTATCCGCAATCTGGGAGGTGCAGGTTCGAATCCTGCTCGCGACCGTATTCTTATTCCATTTAAAATTGTAACTTTAGAGTTCGCTAAGAATGCGTTAATGCTTTTCAATGATTTTTCTGCATTTATTTTATTCAGCTTGATAATTATGTAGTTGCCTAGTATAATTCTACGCTTTCTTATTTATGCAATAAAGTTCAAAGATAAAAACCTTTTTCAACTAGCCATGTAAGCAATGTTCGTATAAAGCGATTTATTTATAACTTTGTTATATGTGATAGGAGTTTATTGAATATTCTTATACACATTGGGTAATAGTTTCTTCGGTATAACTCGGTTTCCATATTTAGAATTTTTAATTTATTTGCAAATCTACATTCAAAAGAACAGTCATACCCAAATTTTTAAACATAATTAAGTGGGATTTTGTAAATTTACTCACTTAGTTTATATATAAACAAGTTTGTAGTATTGTTAATAAAGACTCAATCAACTATACACACTTTATAGATTTTCTAGGCTTTCTAGGACGCTTAGCAAGAAAAAAGTTTCCTCTTGGGTTCAGGTACTCGATTACAATAAAAAGGAATATTTGTTGAGACCCCTTATTTAACTTAACAGTAGCGAAATTACCTCATCATAGATATGCAGCAACACAAACGCCTCACACGACACACATCCTAAACATTCACTCAAACACCTTTCTTTTTTTAATGGCCTCTTGCAGAAACCCAGAGGGGTTTTGTCTGCGTAACCGGACAATATCTAAGGCGAGGCAGTTTGATGCCTCCAGCCAGAGCATATTTTAAGATACTACAAACTAAGCAACAGCGCTAAGGGCATCCCCTGCGGGACACGAACCTCGGCTTAGGGTGTTGCTGGGGGGACAACTAGGGACTAGCTGGATCATATCGGTTACCTTGTTATTAAGGGACGAGTTTAAAGCTA
The DNA here is from genome assembly GCA_935421205.1 of Xylocampa areola. Classification (NCBI taxonomy): domain Eukaryota; kingdom Metazoa; phylum Arthropoda; class Insecta; order Lepidoptera; family Noctuidae; genus Xylocampa; species Xylocampa areola. The sequence goes on along the minus strand of OW285218.1, from coordinate 10,397,877 downwards.
CTGGCTCAGCGCAGGCCGGCTCGAGCAAGGGTCGGGGCGGATTACTAAATGCATATCAAAGTAATATACTTTGATATGCATTTAGTATTTACATTTTTATGTACTTATAACAACAAGTAGTTTAATACATTTTTGTCTGTTCTGTGTCTGTTTACTAATCTCCAAAACGGATGGAACAATTTTATATATTAATTATATTATTAGTAATATGTGTTTGTACAATAGTATGCCTTTACCTAACCCTTCGAGAATACGGGCGTGGTATTTTATTTATGGTGTTATTATATTTTTAACACACTTTTAGTGGCTTCACCTGTAACTAACTAACTATGTAAGAAAATCTTGGAAGTGACCCATTTCCCGGTTTTTAAACATAATTATTCTTATGTTATTCATAGTTTTTCCTTAAGGGTTGTACAAATAAAGGAGTCCTATAACTATTACAATTTACCGATGCTTTAAACTCTGACACTACGTTATTCATCAACGAAGCGATATGAAGAAGAATTTAATGATACTAACTAATCACATAAAATGTAGTCGACAACTGCTGGACGCCCGAGTGGGGAGGTAACAGGTTCAAGGCAAAAAAGATACGTCGACCAAAATGCAACAATGTGTCACTACAATACAATAAAATAAATTTGTCGTATTCAAACGTCGGCAATTCTCTTTGAGGCTGAAGGTTGAATAGCTCATGATTGATGAAAGCTTTCATGCATGCAAGACTTGACAAACTTTCTGCAATCGTAATACATATGTCGCAGATGGATTGTAGAATCCGCTGTTTTACAAAACTGCTAGCTGATTTACATAACAGTACTGTTTTATAAAACAGCTGAACCAAGTTGAGCTGGATTGCCATTGCGATACGTTTAACAAAACAGCTACTCAACTATAGACGTAATGCAGAATGACATATCTACTGTGGGACAGGTTTGTTTATTGTATAGGTATATTAAATGGATAGTCACCACTCAAGTAAAAAAGATACTGTATTCTGATTTGACTTTCCGTGGCTGGGTCGACGGAGCCCTATTTTTGTGTCTGTAAGGTTAGAAAAAACGTTAGAAGTTCATTTCACACTGTTTTACATAATCTCTGATCGTTGACCCGCTGCATTGATAAACGCAAAACGTTCATTCAATTCTGCGTGTTATAGTTCAGTAATTATGTAAAACCGCTAAACGTCGTTCAGCTGTTTTTCATAACAGTACTGTTTTGTAAATCAGCTAGCAGTTTTGTAAAACAGCTGATTCTACAATCCATCTGCGACACATAGACCATCTAATTATCACTACATATTATAAAACAAAGTCCTCCGCCGCGTCTGTCTGTCTGTCTGTTGGCGATAAAATCAAAAACGACTGCACCGATTTTCATGTTGTTTTTACCAATAGATAGAGTAGTTCTTGAGGAAGATTTATTATTTTATTTGTCTATTTTTTGTATACATTGGCTAAAATATAATGATATTTGTAGGAAGAATCGAAAAAAAATAAGCCGTCTGGGAGCTTTCAACGAAAACGCTGCCTAAATCCTTCGAGATATAACAATATAATGTATGATGAAATGATGTATCTTAGGTCTAGAGAAAAATCCAGGATGGCATATGTCTATCTCTTAAGGATAACATACTATATCCATTTTAATACTTTAAATAATGGGCAATTATAAAGCGGTAATTGGAAAGCGGAAACGGGATCAAAATTTCATGATTACTTTAGGTCGCGATAACTGACATCCACGCGGGCGAAGTCGTTGGCATCAGCTAGTTACCTTATAAGCTTAGCAGCTATAAAGAGGTTCATATTTCAGGCAAATACGACATAATATATTCCTTTAATAAAAACGATTTTAAAGCGAATCATTTATTTTATTAACGTTCCACAGTCAAGTTGTTCTAAAATTCAAGATAAATCTTTGAAAAGCATTAACGCATGCTTAGCGAACTCTAAATTAATTATATTAAATGGAAAAAGACTGCTTTAAGATTTGAATCCTGTTCGCGACCGTATTCTTTTTCCATTTAATATGTTCTAAAATTATTATACCTATCGCACGCAGATACATTTATTTAAACTAAATGAAATAAAATATTTGTGAATATATAATGAATATACATTATACAATAATGATACAGAAAACTTACTTAATCAACATAACATAACATAACCAGCCACTTACTCTCTCATTACTGTCCCACTCCAGAGCAAGGGCCTCTTCCGTACAGAGAAGGCTCGAGCATTGATCACCACGCTAACTCACTGTGGGTTGGCAATTTCAGGCCATTAAGTCAAGGTTTCCTCACGATGTTTTCCTTCACCATGTATCTACGATGTCTTAGATTAACTAAGAAAGTACATATGACATTGAAAAAGTCACAGCAAATAAATCACCAGCGAGACAAAAATTGCCCATAATCACATATTATATTACAAATTTTAAGTATCTCTATTTTAATTAAGCAGGACCTTAGATGTATAGTCAATGAAAAACATCCCTAAACACCTTAAACACTCCCTAATTGAATATACACAAGTTCGTCGAGATACGTCGTCTTGTAAAACAGAGATCAATAAAGAATTCCAGTCATTGTGCACTAAATTGAAGAAAATGTAAATTGCTCCGTGCCCCGGGTGTTGATACGTTCCGTGATAAGAATGTTGTCAGTGTTGTCACCCTAAGGCATACCACTACTAAAGGTTACTAAAGTAATTTTTTTATTTAAAGAAAAATATTAAACTATATTGCTATTGGTCACGGAACCACGGGTTATGTATACTAATTTAGCATCTACCAATGTGATTTCTCTGTGTCTTATGTACAGTAGAAAAATAATCAAGCAAATAATACTTAACCTAGTGCGTACAAACCGACTAATATTTACAAATAAACACTATATACCTATAAAAGAAATACTATTCTAAGTCTAAAAATAAAATAAGAAAATTTATTCAGGCATCAGCATATTAATTAAATATATAAATTTCTAAATCTAACCTAACTGATAAAAATGGAATACCACATAAAGCTATACTTTCTTGGTTATTCTAAGACATTACAGAAGGTGAAGGAAAGCTTCGTGAGCGAACCTGGATCCAATGGTCTGAGATCGCCAACACGCAGTTAGCTAGCGTGTGGTGATCCATGTTCGTGCCTTCTCTGTATGAGAAGAGACCCTTGCCCTGCAGTGGGACAGTTGTGGGCTGGTTATGGATGTGATGTGGGAATAAAAATCATTCTTCTTCTACTTGTTCTTATCTTCTGAGTGATGAAAAATCTTTTGTCAGAATTTAAACCGCGTAGGTGCCTGACATGGCTTTACACACCATCAAGGACATCACATCTCTTTGGTATGCTGGTTTCCTCTCGATATTTTTCTTGAAGCATAAAAACTATTTTTGCATCTATCCAAGAAGTGTTCGCGCCACCTTTTTTCTGTTTTAAGTTAATTACTATCATTGGCACTTTACTACGTTTGTAATCCCCTACTCTTGACTTCCTTGGTTTTCACTTAGCTATTAATAAAAAATAAATAACCAGCCCATAACTGTCCCACTGCAGGGCAAGGGCCTCTTTTCATACAGAGAAGGCACGAGCTTAATCACCACGCTAGCTCACTGCGGGTTGGCGATTTCAGACTACCAAGTCCAGGTTTCCTCACGATGTTTTCCTTCACCGTATGTCAGTGAGGTGTTAGATTAACTAAGACAGTGCATATAACGTTGAAAAAGTCACATAGGTACATGCCAGGTTTGAACCCACAACCTGTGGTTCAGGAGGCGGCCCCGTAAACACTCCGGCCACCACGACACCTTAAAAATATTAAAATTATATTGTTATTCAATGATAAACTTATTTATAGCGGAGTTTCATAGGAAACGTCGCGAACTAAAACTAAAGCATTCTACATCTTTTGAGTTATAAAGATAAAGTAAAATTAGGTATATGATGAGCGTGTTTCTTCGTGCATGCGATATTGTTAGAGATTTTGTAGTAGGGGCTATATTAACGGGCGTCGCGGGCACATTTATTGCCAGCAATCTATACTTGCTCCGAAGTTACAGAACGTTTTTTTTTAAATCTCTTCAATATTAATTTATATAATGTTTTAGCATTACAATATTGTGTAATTAATGTAATATAGTAGGAACTAACGGATGCCTATGGTTGGACTAAATTAAAAATAAAATTGCCTACGCAATTGCTACGTGGCTACGACGTAGGCTTGTAGGATGTCATCCTTTTGGGCAAACAACTTACACAACTACGCTCTCGTAGTGTAAATGCAATAGCTTAATCTTTTGTGGAAGTAAATTTGTTTAATAATAATTATAACCTAATATATCGAAGCAACTTTCGTAATAAAACTATTCATAATATTATAGCGTTTAAGTCACAATCGTCTTAAACATTACTTTTACAAAATTTTCTCTATCTTAATAAAGAAAGATAATTTTACCTGAGTGTAGTTTCAACATGTTTTTTTAAAGAACATATTTGGTAACGAAAGTATTTAAATTGATCCCTCCGATAACTTTGCCTAAAAATTGGGGAATGACGTGGGTGAAATTCATCCAGAATGATTATAAATTATCACAAGCTTAACTTTCTGGCCATATAATATAGGCTATAATTTATGAAATACCTTTCATAGTTCCAACTAAAGATTCCTATTACTTACACTCTTTTGAGAACTTCTTTTTTATGATAATTGATTTTAAGCTTTCGCGATTTGTACACATTTTAGAAATATATAAATCGGGTCTTTATCGTGATATCTTAAATAAAAGGCTTTGACGATACCCTTTTTTTTTGTTTTCTGCCCGTGACCACGGCCGGTGCAATTCAATCTAAACGTCGGGAAACAAAAAAAAGGTATCGTAAAAGTTCTTTTTTATGTATGCAAAATCCACTCATCTCGACTAAAAACCCCACGATCTTCCACTAACTTTTACTGAGGATTTCAGCTACGTTCCCCATTACCCTAGACAGAATTTCGACCAAAAGATTATGGGACCACGCCAACAATGGACTACATGGTCGCAATCAACTCGATACTGGCTGGTTGTAATATAACTCTTTTCTAGATCGAACTTCTATGATTCGTGACAGACATTAAAGTGACGTAAGGAAGAGAAGTTTTTGCAAATACATTTAAATTATAATTAATCGTGTTAATTTCTTCATAACCAATATCTGACTCCCACAAGATGTTCACAACTGCCTCGGTACACTATAAAGAAGTCATTCTAAGAACAAGAAGTTTATCTACGTTGTTTACGAGGTATTTTATTACACTACGCCTTCGCTCTATAAATTATGTAAAAAACAACAGACAACGCCTAAAGTTATGCTAAAGAAATAATTGCAAAATATTACAGTTCTTTTTTTATGATTAATATCACCCATCCGCTTAGGACTAAGTTTTCATGGACGGCTCTCTGTGCTATATAAAACATTTTGAGTAATTTGGGTAATCTATCTGATATTTATTCCTTTTTATGTTGGTTTCTCACACTAAGATTTTTCCTGTTTCTTGAATACGTTTGCAGATATTATACACACATACACAGACCTTTCAGAGATTTATAACGTAAAGATTTTCCACCATTTCAGTGAACGACTTAAACTTTATGTTCATTGGTTTAGTGGAACTGCCTCGTTGGTCTAGTGGTCCCGAGCGCGACTGCTGAGTATGAGGTCTCGGGTTCGATTCCCGGGTTGGGAAAAATGTTATTGAGTTTTTCTGATAGAAAATTATCAGTAGCAGCCCGGAGTTTGGAATTGTGCCCGGTAGATGGCAATAGGCTCACCACCTATTACATGGGAAATGCGGGTGTACAATTGTGGACACCTCTGCCTACCCCTTCGGGGAATACAGGCGTGATGCTATGTTATGTTATGTTTAGTGGATGACAGCACGGCTGCTGAGAGTGTGAGATCCTGTTTTTTTTTTTTTTTTTTTTTATGTGGAGAAATGCCCTCGCGTACCGCTCTGACACGGGGGGACAGAGCGGTTATGTGGGACTCGAACCCACTAAAACTCCACAGCCACTTGGGGGCGGGACGCGGGAACGCTCTCGCAAACAACCACGAACCCGCCCGCGGCTGTCCGTTGCCGGACTCCCTCACGGGGTTGGGTATTACACCCTCCCCCCCCCGCTACGGCACACCAGACACATGGCATGCCGCAACCACCTCGGAGACCATGTGCAATGGGCGCCAGACGACCCCGTGTCTGGACGGGTCAGGTCTGTGGCCCCGCCGCCTGCCACTACGGCCGCAGAGGATAGGGAGAGCGGCGCCTCGCAATACCGGCACTCCTCCTCCCCTGCGGCTCCACCGAGTCCGCCATCCAACGGTGGCGGCTCCGTCAAGGCCGCGGAAGGTAGGGAGAGCGGCGCATCGACATACCGGTACTCCTATCCCGCCGCGGCCCCCATCCTTCAGCTGCGGTGCCGCCCATACGACACCGCAGCCCACCTCAGTTGCGACACCCCCCATAAGGCCCGCAACCTACGCCGGCGCCGCTCCAACATAGGCTTGAAGGCAAAGCCCAGAGGAGCGGCCCTCCTCGAGTTCTGGAACCCCTGGGGGGGACCATCTATTCCCTAACCCGCGACATTTAATAACTACATAGGAGTTTACGATAGTACCCCTTGAAAGAAAACAAGGAAGCAAGGGAAGGAACAAAGAAAGAATTAACGATGGGAAGAAGGTAATATGGTAATAAGGAAAGAATTAAAGAGGGAAAGCAAGAAAAAAAATTTATTCTCTCAGCAGATTACTATAATTATTATGAACAAGAAACTTAAAAATTAAAACTAACTTAATTATTAAAAGTTATAAGGCACTTCTGCTTTCATCTAAGGATATCTAAACAAGCTTATATACTATAGTATCACAGAACATTGGTTTCCGTATTGCAAACCATCGTAGAGTTCTCTCTAATGTACCATAACAAGAAAACGCATGAACAGCTAAATCTTTATGTAACCCACACAGAAGGTTAAACAGGCGATAAGATTCAAGGGATATGGTTAAATCAGCATTACACTATCCCATCGAAACCGTTGTCTGTAAGACCCTTAGATTGAGTATAGTAAATACATGGAATAAAAATGACGTCACAGCTAGTTAAACAAGGAACGTTTATGATATAACTATTCTTTTGTCCCTTTCTGCTTGGCCGGTTTTTTGAAGACACGACACTCTTTACAGTGGACTATATTATATTGTCAGAAATCAAAGTTTTTTTTTAAATTGTTAATGGTCTTCCGCTTAACCGCCACCACACCTGATGCTAAGCGATGGTGCCGTTGATGGGGGAATAACGCAATTGGTGAAGTGGTCGAGAGATTGGCTGCTGTGCCGCGTGTTCAGGTTCGATTCCTGGACCGAGCAAATATTTGTATGATCTACAGATAATTGTTTCGGGTCTGGCTGGGTGTGTGTGACGATATTAGTGTGGGCCAACGCTTTAAAAAAATTTAATACTATAGCGAAACCCTTCCTGTGTAATGGTGGTACCATATAAGGAGTACCATATAATAATATTGCCGTCCGTCTGGTTGTCCGATATTGGAACGGGGAAATTCCCCCAAGGAATTGAGTTACGCAAAACCAGTTTTTGGAAAAATCTAATGGTAAAGTTATCGCTGTTATAGTACCTTGGTTAAAGTTATTGGTGTTGTTAATGTGTTGGTTAGCGATCATGATGCAATCTTATATAATCATCATAGATTATAGTAGCGGGACACACAGTGGGGACTGTCCCCATACCGCCTCCTAACAAATCAGGTATTGCACCGGTCAGGTATTGAGACGAGGTTGAAGATGTCACTCAAATAACGTGTAAATGTTTTTGTCGCAGCAGTAAGCTTCGACAAATACATCGAGTGAGGACTAAACCTTTAGCCCCAACGTCAGCCCCCAAAAGCTTGAAGGTCATGGGTTCAAGTAACTAACTCTCGCGGTCAGCGACGCTACATGTGTTTCTCCCCGATTTATTAAATTAAAAGAAGAAACTTATTTGACGTCTTCAAAAAACTTCTTAAATCAAAAGATTATGGTTCACACTTTAAGCTTTAAAAATTAGACGATAACCGACCAATTTGGCTTAAAATAAATAACTAATAAAACGGAGTCAATTAGGTAATTCACAATAATTATACACTCCTTTAAATCTACAAAGTTTAACTACGACGATTGATGTAATAAACGATCAATTGATCTTTGGGAGATAAAAGACGTCGCTGAGTTTAGTTGAAATAAGATTACCTAGCTTCGAAGTAAATTATAGATCACTGACGTCATTGAAAGCCGTAGGTCGTAATAGTAACACGACGATGTTACATCCGAAACCATTCACAAGGAAAATAGGAGACAGCTAAGCATTTTTTGCTTAGCTGTCTTATCATATAGACGAAAATCTTCTTCAAATATCTTCGTGAAATATTATGAATAACTTTGTCTATTGTATCACCATAACTGTCAAATAATATAACGTAGCCTTACTTCTGTTTTGACCGAAGGGATAAGCAGAGATGTAGGTACACAAGTTTACATCTACACTTACAACCAAACAAAGGGCTGTTCTGAGAATTTTCGAACAGAAAAGCCTTTTAACACTTTATCTAATCCTTTCCTTTTTTATTAATGTAGAAAATCAAGCATGGACACTGTGCCGGACTCTTACCGACTAAAAACTACAGACCGGGACCTCAGTAAAGGTGAGAGTAGACCTTTACTGAGGTCCCGGTCTGTAGCAGCATTCACTGTAACGCCGGCAGATTATGGTCTATTGTCATGTGTCAACAAGTACTCTGGGATTTGAGCAAGCTAGCCGCAGTTAGCCTGTACAGACACAGTTGCCGCACTTGCTGAAGCGCGATGCGCGGACGTTTGGGCACTAAACGGGGGACGAATCACTCCAGCCGTCACCAAAAAAAAAACAGAATACGAACACAAAGTCTCAGTTTGAGCGTGCCAAACTGAGGCAGTTGACTACTATGTTATCGATGCAGTAGGTATCTACTACAATATACTTAGTTAGATAATCGAAATTCCTTCCATCCTCTGTTTTTATGTGGGTTGCATACGCAGTTACAGCTTGGGGCTATGTCCAATAATAATGCAGTCCAAAGGTCGCAGTATATTGCATTGCATTCACAGCGACAGGTGCCAACCCGCGGACAATTACCGGTAGTACACGTTTTACAAATAAAAACTTTCACGTCATTTCAGATTTATTTATTTTTTATTAACGCAGCATTTCCGATGTGTATTAAAATATAAAGGAAAGCTTTAAATGAAAAGATAACGGATGCGGCTATAATGAATGCTACTGCAGAGAAGTGGTACATAACGATTTTCATTTATTATTTTCCCGCTGTACAAATTAATGTAAAATACACACGCCACGATGACTTTTCGTCTACATAGACAAAAAGTCATCGTGTCGTGTGTATTTTTGAGGAAAAACTAATAAATAAATATTTTGTCGCAACGTCATTACTCTATGCTACTGCTATGTAGTCATCAATCATAGTGTATCTCTGGCAGTTTGGTCACATTTAATCTTTGTTATATTTTTTCCTGTGATTATTTTTTGCGATGGCAACATTTTGTCATATTATAGGATTCCGGGGTACTTCTTCTGTTTTGTTGTTTTTTAACCGACTTCCAAAAAAGGAGGAGGTTTCTCAATTCGACCGTATATATATTTTTTTTTTTTTTTATGTGTGTTCGGGGATAACTTCGTCGTTTATGAACCTATTTTGATAATTCTTTTTTTGTTGGAAAGAAGATATCCCAACGGTGGTACCATGATAAGGAAACTAGGATCTGATGATGGCATCTCCGAGAAATCGAGGGAAACCTTCGAAAATCGTAGGGGCGACTAGTGCGTTTGTTAATTTTTTCATTAAGTATTTTAAAGCACTACTATTAAATGAAGGTCTGGAGTCGATCTGATGATGGAGCCGAAAGACGATCTAGGGAACTCTTTAACGATTTACAGCAATTACCTGGTGTTTGGGCTTGATTAATTTGTATTGATGAGAACTTTACACCTAGATGGGTTGTGACTGTCATTAGGGGTCTGATGATGAAGACGAAGGACAGTCAAGGGAACTCCTCAACGTTTTACAGTAGCTACCTTGTTTTGTATGTATGTCCGTCGATATAATTGTTTGAAAGAGTAGTCCCCAGAAATGGTTCCATTTCAATTTAGTGAAGATCTGATGAAGATCTTCGAAGTTAGACAATGGAACTCTTCAATAAATTACAGCAAATCACTCGCAATTGCTGTAATCGCATATCCATGTATAGTTCATGCCACTCAATACATACATAGCATCATGCCTGTATTGCCCGCTGGGGTAGGCAGAAGTGTCCACTGTTGTACACAAATGTTATTAAGTCCTAGTGGCTTTCGAAGGCCTACCCATATTATTAAATTACTAAATTAACTTATGTATGAAGTATACAAACTTATATATGACCTATACAGTATATATATTAGACTTAAAACTAAAAAGACTAAAATAAATTAATTTTAAACAAAAAATAAAAACCGCCTTCAAAAATCCACTACACTAAAAAGTTCAAAATAATAACAAAATTTGCTTATAATAAAATCATTTTATAATTACAATATATAATAATAATCTGTTAATTTTGGAGTCGGTGCCTGATGTATATGGGGTTTACAACCAGATACAAAGGCCGGTGACATAACCACAGCGCAACGAACATAAGTGACTAACAAGAGGAAAACAATAACCCTCTCCCAGTACAGGCACCGACTGCAAAATTAACAGATTATTATTATATATTGTAATTTTAAAATTATTTTATTAGTTTTAATTTTTCAATTTAGTTGATTTTAACCGACTTCCAAAAAGGAGGAGGTTATCAATTCGGTTGTATTTTTTTTTTATGTTTGTTACCTCAGAACTCCGTCATTTATGAACCAATTTGGAAAATTATTTTATGAAAATTGGTTCAGTAGTTTGGTATTTAAATCAAAATAACTGAAAAATAATACGTCGTCAAAGTAAACGAAATGGTGTATTTTGCTTTCTTGTGACTTTCCGGTGGTGTTTACGGTCTCTAGAATAGTTCTAATGAACTGCCTATTTTCCAGCTTCATCATCAGATGATGATGATGATGATGAAACCGGAAGATAAGCACCGGAAATCCGTCATTTTTTTTTTGCTATTTAATACTTTTTGTGTAAGACCGCATTCTCAAACATCTCTTTTTACACGAGTGCTCAAAAAACGGAGTGTATATAAGTATGTATGTATGTAAGTATGTTTGTGAGTTTCTTTACCTATTCCACCATAACTTCTAAATACCTGAACTAATTTCGATATATCGAAATAGGGGTATCGTTAGAATCCTTATACTGTCCCGTGAGTAACATACGCTAGTCTGTTTTTTTTTAAATTAATTTCATCTTGTTTTACCCAGTTCATTACTCTCTTTTGAAATAGCCTCAGATCTAGATTTCCTACTTTGACATGGATATGTCGCAGATGAACTGTAGAATAAGCTGTTTTACAAAACTGCTAGCTGATTTACAAAACAGTACTGTTATGAAAAACAGCTGAACGACGTTTAGCGGTTTTACTTAATTACTGAACTATAACACGCAGAATTGAATGAACGTTTTGCGTTTATCAATGCAGCGGGTCAACGATCAGAGATTATGTAAAACAGTGTGAAATGAACTGTCAGATTGTTGATTTTAGTTCGAAATTTTGTCGCATATGGCTCTGTATGTCCTAACAATAATAACCTAACTTAATTTACTTGTCAATAGCAAAAAAATTATGTAAATTTTTAATGACGTAAATACTAAACCACTATAATAGTCGACAATATATCGGGATTATGAAAGAAAATAAATTAAATTGATCCATGAGCGAGCGAAGCGAGCTCGGGAGTTTCGTGTATCCCGACACGGACAGGTTAGGTTCTCTCGCTCTGCTGTTCTCTCGCTACGCTCGCTCACGGGCCCCCGTCATCCTCTTCGTGTTTAGGTTTTTTCTAACCTTACGTCCGTGGAGTCGGTGCCAGTAAAGGATAATAAACGTGTAAGTACATTCATGAAGTAGCGGATTACGTTCGCTTTAGGCAGTTGTTGTGTTAATTTGTAAATAGATTCAATTAGGTATATCATTATCGTAAAAATAATGGTGGTTAATGTATGTACCTTTAAATATACTTTGCAAATTTTAGGAAACTTCCTAAATATTTGTAAAGTTTGGCTGGCACCGACTCCAAAAATAATAATAATTGTATATTATTGTCCTAATAAATTGATTTTATTCAGAATCCTCTAAAATTAAAAAAATATTTTTATATAAATTGTTGTAAGTAAATAATGCAATTATTTTATATCTTTTTAGTGCAATTTTACTTAACAGAAAGATTTTTGGAGTCGGTTCTTTTTTTTGTTAAAAATTATCAATATAACCACCCGTAAAAAAAACATAGTATATTCAATTTATTTAGTGTGTTAATAACTCTGCTGACTCTTGACTTTATTGGTTCTCCAGGGAAAAAACTATAAGCAATTTTTGGTTATAATAATTAAGTAGTAGGTTTAAAAGTATCTACTAAGTAGCGGTTTGTACTCGGATGCTTGATTTTACATCAACCATAGTACGATAAGAATAATTATTGTTATTGATTCCTATTTCTTAAATCCGAATAAAGTGAATACCTTACTTCAGAGCTATAAAAGAAAACCTCAAACACAGTGTCACAAAATAAATAATAATTACTGCCTAGAGTGTATAGGCAAGTGCCTGTCAAGGCTTCGCACAAATTCTTCCTTATTGAGTAATACGCATCCGTAATCACGTACATATTCTTCAAGAATTTATTAGCGTCATTATACGTAACACTACGTCTTAGTTTAACTGCACAGCACTAATGCAAATGGCTCTAATCAGCCTTAGTCATCAGCAGGATATCGTAGTGGGCAATTGCTCGGCAAACAACAGAAGTCACGCAACCGCCCACATATCTTTAGATCTATCGTGACGACCTTAATTAAATGGTCCTTGGAGCGTATTCAATGTCTTCGTGATCGGATAGAAGGACGCCCTTGATGTCACAACAACAAGAGGTATATAAATGATAGAGGGTTCTTCTACGCTGTTGACATCTTTGAAGTCCAAGAAAAGGATGACAGCTAGTGATTTGTGAGCGAGATTAGTCCGTTCAGTTCATAAGCTGTGTTTGAAGGGTTGAAAAATTGAAGGGAAATTGAAAAATAATGTTGTGGCCGGTAACTAGGTACAGTTTCACATAATGAATGGCATTTAATTAATTCTAAAGTGAAAATTTCTTTAGGTGTGTTGAGCGATTTTTTGAAGGGTAAAATCTTACGGCTTGCGTCACGGGCACGTAGAAATAAAAAAATAAAAAAGCAATGTCATATCATACAGTACTAAGATTTTACATCTGTCGGTAGCCCTTATGATTGCCTATGTTTTTTGATATTGAGTAGGTATACATAGCATATTTAAACACAACATGGATGAAGAAATTAACCATCCTTATTTACCTATTTCAATTATTTAATTATGACTTGAAAAACTTTTCTCTAATTTCTTAAATTACTTTCCCGGGTTGCCATTCTGAACTTTTCACAGAATATAATGAATTCGTGACGCACCCTTAGTCTTTATATTAACTTCTAACTAACTTTGAAAAGTCAAACGTTTGGGCCATTTTGTTTGTAGTGCACTGAAATATTATTAATATAATTTTACCAATAAAAACTTCTTTTTATTAATAAGATAATTGAAAATATGTTATATTATCGTTATAATAGTGTGTATATGTATATTTGTTCAATTCAGTATCCTTTAATTATACATATAATCAAAATATAATTTAAAAAAAATGTTATCACAGGATATTTTGTTACCCTCGGATTCGGATTCGAAAACTTCCGACAGTTGAGAATATCCTACTGATTATGGGTTCAAAACAAACATCTACCTGTGTGACTTTGTACATACATTACAGCTTATCTATGAAGAAAAAAAATGAATTGAAAAAATAAGTCGCGATGTAATACAAAGTGACTATCAATTTTTTGGTAACCGAACCAATTGGTACGCTGGGAATAATGATCTGGAATCGCGAAATCTGTTAGCTATTTGCATTTCACGATTCGCAGTGAGCTAGCCATTTTTTTTTTTTTATGTGCAGAAATGCCCTCGCATACCGCTCTGACACGGGGAGACAGAGCGGTTATGTGGGACTCGAACCCACTAAAACTCCACAGTATACCTCCTCAGCTGCTTGAGGACGGGACGTGGGAACGCTCTCGCACACAACCGCGAACCCGCCCGCAGCCGTCCGTTGCCGGACTCCCTCACGGGGTTGGGTATTGCACCCCCCCGCTATGGCACACCAGACTAATGGCGTGCCGCAACCACCTCGGAGACCATGTGCAATGGGCGCCAGACGACCCCGTGTCTGGACGCCCTAGGTCCCCTGCGACGGGTCAGGCCCCGCCGCCTGCCACTACGGCCGCAGAGGATAGGGAGAGCGGCGCCTCGCAATCAAAGTCAAAGTCAAAAGGTTTTTATTTCAAATAGGCAAATTACATGCACTTAAGAAACGTCAAATGATTCTAGTTGCTCGGTTCCAAAAAGTTGATCATATGGAGAAGAGCCGGCAAGAAACTCCATAGACACTCTTTTTAAATAAATAATAAGTACAGTCTTGATTTGTTATATTTTTGTGTTCAGAAATATCCGAGAGCAATGTAGGTTAATGCGTGAAATAATATTAAAAAAAAAAATATATGTATACTGAGCAACCCCGATACTAAGAATGCCATCTGTGATAGAAACACAGGTTAACGCAATTTCTTCAGAGACTCAAGTTCTAGAACATTAATGACTACATTGAGCTCGCATTTATAATATGGTGATGTTGGAACGACTATCTTTACTAATAAATTTAGATACAATGTCAGTGCAATGGTGCTATAATGGAAATGTCAAACTTGTAAATTCAAGCGAATAATTGATATCATTGTCAAGACAAGTCAATAAAACATTGTCAGTGACATAAAGTTTAGAAACGAATAATTATACTGACTTTTAGTAGAAACTACTAATCGCCAGGGAAGCCACATGCGCAGAAAATAGTTAATGCCACACTTCCTTATCATCAATATAGTCTTTAATTTTATAATAAGCTTTCTTTATGAGAACCGATTTAACATGTGATTTAAACTTTTTACCCGTGAGATCTGTGACAATTTTTGGTAGCTTATTATAGAAGCGTATACCATTGCCTAAATGTGATTTATTTGTTTTAGTTAATCTAAATTTCGGCACTACTATTTTATGTTTGTTTCTAGTATTTATGTCGTGAAAGTCACTGTTTATATTAAATTTTTGCAAGTTTTTTCGGACATACATAATATTTTCAAAAATATAAAGTGACGGTAGTGTAAGAATATTAATTTCTTTAAAAAAATCTCTTAAGGACTCACGAGGGCCCATTTCGTAGATTGCACGAATTGCCCTTTTCTGTAAAATAAAGATTGAGTCCACTTCGGCCGCTGATCCCCACAACAGAATGCCGTAGGACATAATGCTATGAAAATAAGCAAAGTACACTAATCTAGCTGTAGCTACATCTGTGAGCTGTCTAATTTTTTTTACTGCAAATGCTGCAGAGCTTAACTTGCATGAAAGTGATGAGATATGAGGGCTCCACTGCAGTTTCGAGTCAATAGTGATACCCAAAAAAATGGTTTCATTAATTGTATTAAGTTTGCTACCGTCAAGAATGATATTCGATTCAACCTGATTTACATTGGGTAGAGAAAATTTTAAGCATTTCGTTTTACTTGTATTCAGTAACAAATTATTAGCAGCAAACCATCTAGATAACGAATTTAAGCTGTCATTTACGGCAACTACTTCACGGTCTTTTCTGTTAATTTTAAAAATGAGGGAAGTATCGTCTGCAAACAGTATTATGTCCGATAATTCAGATATCATGTACGGAAGATCATTGATGTAGGCTAAAAATAAGAAAGGGCCTAGTATAGAACCCTGTGGTACACCCATTTTAACAAGAGACCCGGAGGAAGTTACATCTTTAATGCCTACTTTTTGATGACGTCCAGAAAGATAAGACGATACAAGCTCACTAGATCGGCCTTGTATTCCGTAGTGGCCCAATTTACGAATAAAAATTTTTGTGATCAACACAGTCAAAAGCCTTTGAAAGGTCACAGAAGACTCCAATAGCATCGCGCGAGTCCTCCCAAGCGTGTAGAATATGAGATACTAACTCTGCGCCTGCGTCCGTCGTTGACCTACCCTTCGTAAACCCAAACTGTCGATCGTGCAAAATCATGTTTGTATTAAAATGTGAAATAAATTGATCAAGAACAATTTTTTCGAAAATTTTGCTTAATGCAGGAAGAATAGATACTGGTCTATAATTTGAGCGATCATTTTTGCATCCGGATTTAAAAATTGGTATTATTTTACTATGTTTCGTTAAGTCCGGGAAAGTGCCGCTTTCAATACAATCATTGAAAATTGCTGTTAGAATTGGAGCGATATTGACAATTATTGAGTTTAATACTTTGACAGATAATAAGTCCTCCGTGGCTTTAATATTTAAACTTTTGAAGGATTTCATAATGGTGTTAACAGTTACAGGTTTAAATTCAAACTTTTTAATGTCTTTTGTAAATACTTGCTTCAGAATCAATTCAGCCACTAATGGAGACGAGTCCAGTGATTGAGTGACCTGTATCGGAATGTCAGTAAAATATTGTTCGAAAGAGTTCGCAACTTCTGTCTTATCTGTTATTGATTTGTTTCCGATGATCAAAGATAATTCATTATCCCGTTGTTTAACTTTGCCAGTCTCTGTGTTTATGATCTTCCATACTGTTTTAATTTTATTGCAAGATTTTTCTATTTGACTACTGAGAAGTTTTGATTTAGCTAATATACATACTTTTTTAAATAACTTTGAGTACTTTTTGACATAGTCATGAAATGCTCGACTAGCAGTAAGTGATTTCTCATAATACAATTTGTAAAGCGTATCCCTATTTTCTGATGCCTTTGGTAGCCCATTCATTGAAGTTACGTTTATTACAAGCTTTGACATTTTTAATAGGACATGAAGTGTTCAGAGCTTGGCATATTATATCAAATAGTTTACTATAGTTCGTATCGGGGTTTTTAGAAATAAAATGAGTAGTACATAAATTATTTTCGATTTGCTCTTGCAATGTGTGCAATTTATTTTTGGTCAGTGGCCTGACTTGGAGATTTTTATTTTGAAGTGAACCATTTTTCAATTTAATAGAAATTAATTGACCCATATGATCAGATCTCACGCCACTAACCAAAGAAAAGTTCTGTACCTCACTATTGGAATAACAATGATCTATACAAGTACTGGAAGTAGCCGTAATCCTAGTAGGCTCATTAGAAATGTGTTTCAGATTATGATTTGAACAATGCTAAAAGTTTATATTTCTCGGGCGAATCAGTTATTAGGTCTATGTTGAAATCCCCACAAATAAAAATTATTTTTTTATTCTTAAATATTCTATTCAGAATAACTTCCATTATTACCAAAAACGACGAAAAGTTTGATGAAGGAGGCCTATATACACAAGCAATAATGTGACTTCCTATCTCCGCGCATGCTACCTCACATAAGCGATCAACAGACAAACAGGTTACATCTTTCCTTTCTTTAAATTTTAAACTATTATTACATAAAATCAAGGTACCTCCCCCTTCAGCAGACAATCTATTAAACGCACTGGCGATTGAGAAATTATTTACATTGAAATGCATCTTATGTGGTTTCAACCATGTTTCACAAAAACATAAGATATTAATATTGTACCTATCTAATAGGAGGTCTACATCTAATATTTTGCTAGAGAAACGATTAATGTTTTGGTGATAAAGTAGAATGTTATCATCAAGCTTCTCTATTGTCGGCTGTAGTAGTTTAAACAATCTATCACAGTATCGTTAGAACAACTAAATGGTACTGTTGCGTCACTTAAACTATTTTTCGTTATATTTTCTATAACAGAATTAATATTATATGCTATCAAAGTAGCAATCAAGTGTTGGCATTTTTTGGGAAGAAACATAGCTTCCCCTGTCAATTTAAAACCACTAACAAACTTGTTAGTGTCAAAAAACAAAAGCTTGTCACTATGACGACATGTCAGTAAATATATTAGACTATTCAATTTATGAATATGGTTATTATCTCTATCTGATAACAAGTCTGAATAGGGCAAGGCACATAACATAATTTTTCCTATATTTAATTTTAATAAGGTGCTAATACCATTTACAATGTCACTTCTTTTTACTCCAATACTATTACCTAAAAGTAATACTACCATTGTTTGACTATCTAAATTACTATTAACAATTTTTTTAATAATGTGATTGTAATGCAGGTTTGGGTAGCAATGATTTAAGTTAGTTATGTTACTACTCAAAGAGCTATGCAAGAGGGAGCCTAATCCCGCACCTAGCTTATCTGTAAATAATACTGATCTATTTGGTAAAATATCACAGCTCCTATTGCTATTGAATACCTCTGTAGGGAGCTCCTCGGGCTCAGCAGGTGGAACAGAGTGGGCACAGTCACATAAGAGATTATTGGTAAGGGACTCAAATCTCTCAGCGTTGTATGTCACCAAGTCCACTAATTTACTGGCTTCTAGCATGCGCTCACTCAGCTGACTTTGAGAGTATTCATATTTATTGAATATATCTACTAGAATATTCTCCTTGCAGTAAAGCTCATTTTCTAGGTGTTAAATTTCCTTATTATATATACGTTTACAGTGTTCTAGTTCTAAATAACTGGTTTGTAATTTATTAACTAAATTAAAGCGATCTTTCCTAAGGTTGACATTAATATTGGACAACTTTAACTTGTTATTAGCTTTTTTGTATAGCTTTATTAACTTTTTAATTCTAATATACTTTTTAAATTTATTGTGACTCATTATTAGAGGACATTGATTAATGGTATCATCACCAGTCAAATCTATTGTGACAACTGGATCACAGACCGGAACTGTCGCATCACCTACTAACTCTTCATACAGCCTGTTAGTGTCCAAGTCCTGCACGCTTTTTTTGAAGAACTCCAGTGTAGAAATTGTTCCCTGGGCATTTCTTAACTCAAGTTCCAGATCCGATATACGATTCAATGCCAGTTCGTGGGTGCAATGTAGTAGTGAAGCAATACCAGCACTCCTCTTCCCCTGCGGCCCCACCGCGTCCGCCATCCAACGGTGGCGGCCCCGTCAAGGCCACGGTAGGTCACGGCATCGACATACCGGCACTCCTCTCCGACCGCGGCCCCCATCCCTCAGCTGCGGTGCCGCCCATACGACGCCGCAGCCCACCTCAGTTGCGACACCCCCCATAAGGCCCGCAACCTACGCCGGCGCCGCTCCTACATGGGCTTGAAGGCAAAGCCCTGAGGAGCGGCCCTCCTCGGGTTCCGTTAGCTTCACCGTGGGTGACCAAGCCACGGCTACTAGAGCCCCCCCACCACGACAAGGTGGAACCCCTGGGGGGGCAGTGAGCTAGCCTGGTCATTTGGTGGTAGAGTTGCCCGCGGCCGTAGGAGTGCCCCCTGGCCTGACACGTGGCCCCTGGGTGATGCAAAACAGGCAACACAAGTCTGGTGAAAGGCTTCGGCAGCGGCTGGTTACCTCCCACTGGACGAAGCCATGCCGTGGGCCTAGTCGTGTTTTGGGATGTAGTCCGATGCTACCATTGTGGGAGACGGGTCTGGGCAGTTGCATCAACTCCCCAACTAGCGTTCTCCCAAAATCTATTCACTCTACTTAAAAGTGAATTGTTTTTTTTTTTTTTATGTGGAGATATGCCCTCGCATACCGCTCTGACACGGGGAGACAGAGCGGTTATGTGGGACTCGAACCCACTAAAAATCCACAGTATACCTCCTCAGCTGCTTGAGGGCGGGACGCGGGAACGCTCTCGCACACAACCACGAACCCGCCCGCAGCCGGCCGTTGCCGGACTCTCTCTCACGACACACCAAACGGAACCGCAACCACCATGGAGACCATGTGCAATGGGCGCCAGACGACCCCGTGTCCGGTCGCCCAAGGTCCCCTGCGATGGGTCAGGTCTGTGGCCCCGCCGCCTGCCACTACGGTCGCAGAGGATAGGGAGAGCGGCGCCTCGCAATACCGGCACTCCTCCTCCCTTGCGGCCCCACCGCGTCCGCCATCTAACGGTGGCGGCCCCGTAAAGGCCGCGGAAGGTAGGGAGAGCGGCGCATCGGCATACCGGCACTCCTCTCCCGCCGCGGCCCCCAGCTCTCAGCTGCGGTGCCGCCCATACGACACCGCAGCCCACTTCAGTTGCGGCACCCCCCATAAAGCCCGAAACCTACGCCGCTCCAACATGGGCTTGCAGGCAAAGCCCAGAGGAGCGGCCCTCCCCGGGTTCCTCTAGCTTCACCGTGGGTGACCAAGCCACGGCTACTAGAGCCCCCCCACCACGACAAGGCGGAACCCCTGGGGGGGGAATTGATTTATTCTGGATATACGTGCTCCATCCTCGCCCACACCGTCGCTTACCATCAGGCGAGTTGGTGTCCAAATGTAGATCGATTACCGATAAAAAAAAAGAAAAAAAAGTTCGATTTGAGAATAGGCCTCCATGTTTATTGGTAAATAATATATACAAATGTTTATTTAGGAAGGTTGAATGTTCCAGCGGAGGGTTAATCTAAAACGGTTAGGGGTGTTACAGTAACGTGCACACCTACACATTCATGTTACCTAATTTAATATTTCATTCGTTTATGGGGAAACATTTATTCAATTAAAAATTTGTTTAATTGCAACTCAAATTGTTTACCAGCGTAACCGATGGACTATTTGAGACATTCAAAAACGAACTTCATCAGTATATATTTAAGGTTAACATTTGTGTAAGTCGCCACAATATGTATTTATATTTTTATAGTGTTCAGCGTAATGGAAACCTACATAATAAACGATATACGTAACTTAATAAAACAAACACATTGTGACGTCACAACAAATTCTCATGTTCATTATATCAATTGATCTCACTTATACATATTTCCTTTAAATTAGACGTCTATAGTTCTCAAACAAACTATCAAGGAATTAATGTTCAAAGAAATGCTTTCGTATCTTAATAAATGTGTCAATATCAATGGAAAAAAGAGAAATAAATTTTTAGATAAATCTTTGAAAAGCATTAACGCATGCTTGGCACACTCTAAAGTATAATTTTAAATGGAAATAGAATACGCTCGTGAGCAGGATTCGAACCCGCGCTTCCCGGATAATTACTTACAAATTACCTTAACAAATACAGATAAATCTTTGAAAAGCATTAACGCATGCTTAGCGAACTATAAAGTTATTATTTTAAATGGAAAAAGAATACGCTCGTGAACAGGATTCAAACCTGCGCCACCCGGATGAATACAACAGGCACTCTGCCATCCCGACCTCTCCTCGATACTCCGAATTCTTCTTCCACATTTAAATATGTCTTATGGTGACGTCATCGCTATCTATTCAGTCCCTATACATGTGACTGAACCCACACGACTAACTTTGCAGTTCGAATGCGTAGCGAACCTCTAGTTATACATTTTTGTGAAAACAAAAATACCTTCATGAGCAGGATTCGAACCTGGACCCCCCGGATAAATACTCCAAGCGTTCTGCCAATCTAGCCATCACGACCTCTGCTCACGACTCTGAATTCTTCTATACGTCTTATATAGATTTATCTGTAATTTGAAATACTTTTATATAGGTAAAAGAAGTTTCTAATGTTTTTGTCATTTTACCATTTGGTTTAACCGTAGCTCTACACGTACAAAGATAAACCAATTGTCTCTGGTTGCCATTAGATAATTAATTG
Organism: Xylocampa areola; assembly: GCA_935421205.1. Lineage (NCBI taxonomy): Eukaryota > Metazoa > Arthropoda > Insecta > Lepidoptera > Noctuidae > Xylocampa > Xylocampa areola. The sequence goes on along the minus strand of OW285218.1, from coordinate 10,375,857 downwards.
TTAGTTGTTACTGTTAACGCGTGTAGTTTTTCTGTCGAGGTTTTTCTAACAAGGCTGAATTACATTTAAATACAATGACTAAAGGTACTTAAAAAAACCAAGCAATGATTATGATCATAAAATTTTACTTAAATTACCTACGCTTAACATAATAGGCATGACGTAATTACAACAATAACATTTTATCTAATGAATTTATCGTTCTTTGTTTTTTTTTTATTTAAATTTCAGCATCACTAACAATAGTATTATTAATATTATTATTTTTGTAGAAACCCGCTGTTGTAAGGTTCAATTACGTATTTTTTAGTTGGTGGGCTTTAAGTTGGTAATTTATTTTTAGTATTACTCTTAATACATGAACAAAAGAAGAGTAATTTTTTTTTTTGTGGAATCAAAATTTTGTGTGGGATTTTAAGGTGAAATTGCGCCTCCCGGATAAATACTTACGGATAAAAACTGTTCCGAATCCTTCTTCCCAATTTGAATATACGGAAACAAATACATATATTAAACAAAGCAAATGCCGTGTGACTTTTATAATTTTTCATTAATTAGATGAGAATGCAAACAGAACATTTCAATTTTAATTAGGTATTATAATAAAATTGTTGTGTTAACACAACTGAAATTCTATTACAGGATCCAATTTATCTAATGTTAGCTCCACGTTTTACTGTTTGAATAACTTAATTGACAACCACTCAATTTGCAAACCACTATTAGGAGAATTGGACACGGAATTATTAACTGTTTGGGATTCATTTAACAAAAATAAATGTGTTCAATTAAACTTAATATGCTTATAGTCCGGGGAATATACGCCGAATCTTAAGTCAACTTTGCAATACTTAGACACAGTTTTTCTTTTCATTTATTGTATAAGTTATATCGAGGGGAGTGTGTTAAAATGTATCCAGTGGAATGTGCACTCCCGCGTACACTTTTTTTTCTATATGAAAACATAATATAAATGTAACTCGGTACAGAAAAAAATTAACAGGCATGTTTGTTTCGAGTATTAAACATTTTTAGCACGAGTAACAATAGTTTGTTTAAAGAATTATATACTTTCACTTTGTAAAAATATTTACATAATTGTTTTTGTTTTTTTAATATATTAGCTGGACAAACGAGACTTATTCAAAACACTTTTACCAACACTTTGATTCATAGTTACTTGTATCATAATATATAAAATAAAATAAATATTAATTCATCCAGTCTCACTCTAATAGTAATGATTAGTAGGTTCGTATCAGAATCAACAGCATTATTTCGCTGTGTAGTTTCGGACTTCACTGGAACATAGTGGACATTCCGATCGACTAATACATAGATATCGTCGGTATTCCTAGAAATTCTCGAGTGCTATAAATTCTGAATAGGAAAGCTTGTGCCACAGTTGTTAAACATTTCGGAGCAATTGGTGCTATTTGCAGGGTGCCCGGCGTTCTATCTGATGCAAGCATGACACGCCTTTTGAACCCAAACGAAATACTTGTAGACTCTAAGATTTTGATGTTAGATTCGAAAATCTATACATACAATTACATGCCTCTATTTCGCACAAAGAGTAAGTATTGCCATTCAACGTGGCAATGCTGCTAGCCTGGTACGCTCCCAGTTGACAGCGACGCGGACCAATTTTTCGATACGCTCCTCTTGTTTTCATTTAGTTTGTAGTCTTTATTATTATTGTAATAGTTTTAGATCTTTATTTTGTAAATTGTCCATATAATTCAGTATATATATTAGCTCAAACTTATTCATACATACATTTTTAATTAATGTTAAGACTTTTCAAATAAACATTTAGTTTTAGGCGGATTTTCCACTAGAGCTATACCCACAAGGAAGCCGAGCGATAAGCGAGGACGCGCGGACAAAGAAAGTATCTACCGAATATGGTATCACGTAATACATAGCATCGCGCCTGTATTCCCCAAGGAGGTAGGCTGTGGTGTACACGTAGTACACCCAAAATTCACCATGCTGTTATTAAGCCACGTAAGGCGAAAAGCCTATTGCCATCACCGGGCACTAATCCAAATTCCGGGCTGCTACTGAGAATTTCCTAACAGAATAACCCAATAACACTTTGCCTGATCAGGGACTCGAACCCAGGACCTCGTGCTCAACAGTCGCGCCTGCCCTCTCGTCGTCTTATCTGCCTCGTCAATAAAGGCAGATAAGAATATAATCAAAGCAAAAAATAAACCTCGTACAAGTACCTTACTTTTTCTGTTACCATTATGTTCATGCTAAAATAATACATACATGTTAACATTTAAGTACCACCGAACTGTCATAGCAAGTACCTGTAACTTGACCTTTATGTGTGCGGGGGCCGCACTGACACCGACGGTTCTATTTCTAGTTAACTAAGTACTTTGTTTGTGTTAGTTAGTACTTTCTGCGTAGGTAATATTTGTTCACACAAACGACAATTGAGAAGTTATTTATAAAAAGAACGCTATCCTTTTATATGTAGTACAAATATTAAATATTTAAATATATGTAATATGAAAGTGCCTTTTTAAATGTTATATTTACATTCTTAATTAATCTTGTGTCTCCTTTACGAACAGCGAAAGTGTTAATTATTTAAATTAGTTAAAAGATACGATGATGGACTTTTTTATTATCTGTGGATATCCTCAGGGATGCTCGAACGGGCTCGTGGCTAAGTAACCATGCCACGGTTGGTGAAAAAATCCGTATGGACACTTGCCGGGTCTAACTGGCTCAAAGCACACAGCCAGATCACAGACCTGCACTACCCTTTACAGAAGTTCCGGAATCTTACCGTATGCGCCACAACCCTAAAGGAATTCTTTGTATAGGAAAAATTATGATAATTTCAAATGAAATGGTTTATTCTGTAACCAGGTCTTTTCAGGCTCTTTTACATGTCTATCTATCTTTTGTATGATCTAGAAAGCGGTGGCATTTCCTATCTGACAACCTCTAGGGTTAACTATACAATCTCAAGGTCAAGGTTAAGGTCTCATTTAAAGTCCAGATATCACTTTACAAGCGTATATAAGCGTAACCATGTACTATCACGGACACACCCGCCTGACGACCACTAAGTTCATTTTCGCTGGCACTAAAAAAATAGAAGCGCTCTGTAGCCCCGCCAAGGTTAAATTAGATCGTCCTTAAAATTCACAAAAGGGAGTACACGTGATGCGTCACTAAGATGCGCAGTGCAGATTGCAACGAATTACGCTCTCGCTTTCCTAATAGGCGAATACTTTATAGAGGCGTGACATGGAGCCGGCGCAGGATTTACACGAAAAAAAATTATGTGGGCAGGCGGAAAAGGCCGTGATAGTACTTAGTAGGGTATCTGAAATAGCCTTTTGAAGAAGAAATGCCGCACACATGCAATGTCAAAGACTTGTTGCAAGGTGATACAAAATCAACAGGCCGTTAGCGAAGTCCATATAAAATACTTAAAACCGCCAGACAGTTACAGATCTAGGTAACAATAAATAAACCCTAAAAAGATTAGTACGAACCTACCTTACCTACCTTCCTTAAAACCTCTACGAATGCTAAAGATCGTAACTGTCATGAAAGATTACATACATATGTTTTATTATTCTGAGACGAATGAATTTGCTCTGACCTCTGACACGAGTTTGTATTATCAAAAGACCTCAAGTGAAGTTACAAGAAAAACAAGACCGGTTCGTTATTTTAATCAAATTAACCCAGGCAGAAAACAGAAACTAACTCTTGAAATGAAAAATGTTATTTTGAACAGGGTCTGACAGAAAGGTATAACTAGGCCACAGGCAATATTACTGCGATATAGTGAATGGAAGTTTAAAAATATGACACAAAAAAATAGCTGACTTGAGAGAAGTCAGCTAGTTTTTCGTGACAGCGCGGTTGGCGCAGTGGTCGAGAGACCGACTACTGCACTGCGTGTCGCAGGTTCGATTCCTGCACGGAGCAAATATTTGTACGATCTATGGATAATTGCTCCGGGTCTAGGTGTTTGTGTGCTTATGAGATTATATGTCTGTAAACGCACCCACGACACAGGAAGAAATTCCTAGTGTGGGCAACGTTTTTTAAATAAAAAAAAATAAAAAAAAGGTCGTGCTGTCCAAAATCCCATAAAAACATTGTAAAAGGTCCCTTAGTTTTTCCGGAACTTAAAATTTTACGGGTTTACCTATTTTTACACGCTTTATATTAGCTTCACTTGTATGTCTGTTTGTAACCGACTCCTTCGGTCGCTTTAATTTATGCACTCCCGCGATATGGGTATCAAATGAAAGGGTTTGCTGAGAAGAATACGAAAAATAAAATGACGTTACCCTAAATCCAACATGGGGGACTTCCAAAGATGGCGGACTAGGCATTTTTATGCACTTCCACGATATGGGTATCAAATGAAAGGGTTTGCTGAGAAGAATACGAAAAATAAAATGACGTCACTCTAAATCCAACATGGTGGACTCCCAAACATGGCGGGCTAGGCATTTTTATGCACTCCCGCGATATGGGTATCAAATGAAAGGGTTTGCTGAGAAGAATACGAAAAATAAAATGACGTCACTTTAAATCCAACATGGTGGACGCTCCAAAATGGCGAGCAAAATCTTATTATTCAGATAAATTTTCGAAAAGACTATAAAAGGCAATAATAAATATTAGATTAAAAAACTAAACAACACGCTTTTGTAACGAGTCGACCTAAAAAGTAGAAAATAATTTTCTATAAATGCAAAAACAAAATAGAGTGATTATGAATAAAACATTTTATCGTAAAAAAGCGTGGGGTGCTTCATATGATATTTTATAATAACTTCAATTAAATATTTGCGACAATTGACATCGAGCACCTAGTTACAAAAGCGTGTTTTTTAAATTATTTTTCTCAAAACCATATTCGGACTAGTACGAACACTTTAACAAATAATTAGCCAAATCATTAAAGCCGTTCTCAAGTTATGCGCCTACTAACGAACAGAATTTCATTTTTATTTATATTGTATAAACTATAAACAGATTGATATAAAATATCTTAAGTATTTATACATTATAGCAAATTTATTACAAAAAAAAAGCAAAACATTTTTATAGGTACTTTTTGAACGAGGATTGTTTTGAAACTATAGATACACATCTTCAGCTGTCAACTTCATTCGGGAATGTGATAAAAACCATGAACTTTGTTTATTAAAATTGTATTTGCATAATCTGGGTTTAACAAAAGATATTAGGTACAATATAAATAGTTTCACCAAATTAAGCATTTTAGCATGCAAAAATTTGTTCAGATAAGTTTACAATAAAATTCAAATACTGACACAGTATGTTGTACAATATAAATATACACATGCATTGAAATACAAATTGATTGAATGGTAATTGATATTAGTATGTTATGTAATAAGAATGACAAGATACGCTATAGTCAAGTAATAAGTTTGTCACACTATTATAATAGATTGATCATTTCCTTGAAACTTAAATATGCACGAAAGATATGAATTTCAATGGAATTTGCGGATTTCATCACTCTGTGAACTGCAAAATAAACTTGATCCAAGTACTTACTAAGTACCTTCGAAACTTTAAAAGTTTCGTGTTAAAATATAACTAGTTTTCATAACTTTCTCTTGTGGCAAAATTATTTCTGTTGGAGACTTTAATCAAAAGATATGAGGAAGGGAATTAACCTTTATGAGTAATTGTTTCTGATAACACGAACGAGAACGACATGACCCAGTTTATTTTTCGACCTTTTGTGATGCGTTTTACAGAACTTTCCTTTGATTATATACAGAATGTCATTAGTTATTTGCCCTTGCTATCACAAAGATAACCTTCAAATCATCTAGCTATCATAATCAGTTCTAAAAACAAGAAGCGCACTTAGTTAAAACGCAAGACGTTTAACTTTAAATAGTCGTTTATTTCATCGTTAAATATAGATGTGATAACCTAGGCCCAGTCATATTGCAGTTTATTAGGATAGACACGGAGGCATACTGTCTTAATATCGAATGATTGTACTATTCGACTACGCGTCTTTTGAGTAACCTAAAGCTTCGTTTAAAGGTTGAATGTAAGCCATTTGCTTTCGGTTTTTAGCTCTAAAGTGTTATGTAAATGAAACGGAGTATTTATCAGGGGGGATTGGATCAAATGCGCATATATATCTTACCAAAAAAAAAAACTATATTTAGACGACTAAGGTAATAATGTTTTTTTACAAGGAAATGTCAAGAGTGTGGAAGATTATTGCGCAGCAGTGGGACAAATCACAGTAACAGTAAGAGAAATTTCACTTGAACCTCAATAATCGTACAGCCCTTTTTAGTGTGGAAAATCCCATATGGAAGCTATTCCGGACTCCTATGGATTAAAAACCCTTCGGTCTTCCGCTAACCTTTAGATACCGGGATCGTAACTGCATTCACTGCAACTCAAGCAGGTTATACTATCAAACGTCGATATAAACAACTAATTTAAATACCATAAAACATTTACAACGTGTTCAGTGCATGTTAGAGAACATCATTAGGTATCTAAAAGCAAAAAAATAGTGTTATATTTCAAAATTTACTATTTCCTTTTCTAAACTGGCTTACCAGGATAAAATTCACTGATAATACGTGGAATGGTTGTAATTCTTTATTACAATGACAATCTGATGAAATAATGCGGTTATTTCGTGCTATGTTGATTTTGGTAGCAATTTTCTATGAATTCTAAAGCGTATTACTCCTTCAAAATAAGTGAGATTTCGTTTTAATTTTACTTAAAGGCCCTTTATTTTTTTCGGTAATTTATATAGTGGTGTATACTATTCTTAAGAGAAAATATGAGTCGAGTCCTATCAAAACGTCAAAATAGATAGCGGAGGATAGAGAGCAATGGCGGTTGCTCCACCGACAGGATTTGAGCTCTTAAATTGAAGAAGAAGATTAAAAGTAACAAGCTTGTCGAACAACCACAGATGTACTCGTATCTTAGCGATGTCTAAAATGTGGAAGAAGAATTCGGTATAGTAAGCTGTGGTCGTACTTGTATTTATTCGGGAGGCGCAGCTTCAAATCCTGCTCACGATCGTATTTTTCTTTCCGTAAATACAACTGTTTAGTTATAACTATCGCCAGGTGTCTCCTCAAGGCGAATACAAGGAAACTTGAAATTCAATAGCCTCGAATAATGACACGGTAGCGCAGTCGGTAGAGTACACGGATCACGGAATGTTAAGGGTCGCGGGTTCAATCCCCGTTCGTGTCTATTATTTTTAAATGTTTAATTGATAAATAGTAATTACTTATAACAGATTTTAAGTTTTCACGATTTACACACCCTAGTCTAGTCAACCCGTGACCACGGTCGGTGTAATTCGGTTGAAACATCGAGAAACATTAAGGTACGGTAAATTTTTATAGTAAAAAACGCGATGTATGCGGTCGGCCTTACCACTCGAAGCAACTTAAAACGATTCGACACTTCTGACGTAAATCGCGGTAAGAGGTCTTCGTGTTTCCTCACTCCGCAAAAAACGTGATTTATAAATAGAACCCTTTTGCCATGCGTACCTAACAGTCCTGAATAAGTTTATTTGAGAGCAGAAAAGTCTTTTTTATGTAATAATATTGATTTTAGATAGTAGAAGTAAGAACTGAACTGCTTCGTTGGTCTAGTGCCTAGCAGTTCCCGGGTTAAAAAAATACACATTACTATAAACAAAAATTTTAACGTACCACGTGTGGATTATGAGGCGGGCTCATAACCTCATGGCCACCAATACAATCATAGCATTGCATTACGCCTGTTTTTCCCTTCGTGCACAAATTTGTACACCCACATATCAATGTAATAGATGCTGAATCTATTACCATCTACCGAGCACAAATCCAATTCTGGCTGCTACTGAGAATTTCCTAACAGAACAACCAATAACACTGCTCGTCCGGGGAATGAAACCCAGGATCTCATACTCATTAGTCACGCTTAGGACCACTTAACCAACGAAGCTGTACCAAGACAGTGACGTACAAAAACTCAAACACCAAGACTGTAATTACATTAAAATAACCGACGACCGAATTGATAGGAATGACGTCGCCATAAGATGTGTTAAAATGGAACAAGAATTTGCGGTGGTGAGCAGAGGTCAAGATGGCTTAGTGGTCAGTCTGCCTGAAGTATTTATCTGTAAGGCGCAGGTTCGAATCCTTTTAATCGAATCCTGATAACTAACATAATCCAATGGCTATCCCTAATGTTATGATCATGTTGTAGATTAATCACTGACGTGACGGTTACGTTTGTGATCAACAAATTTTAAACGTAACTCATTTTAAAATAAAATTGAAGTTTTGAAAATATTTGTAAATGTAACGCTCATTTCGTTACATGACAGAGAAGGAAGATATGACGTAGAGAGAAAGAGAGCTAGGTATATACTTATATACTACGAGAAAGATAGGGTCACGCATGAGCGCGTTTTAGTTGTAGGTATGCTTCAGATGCTAGGAAGTTCCACTTCTATCATCACATCTATCATGTGTGCAGTGCAGTGTTGCAGGCACATTTTCTTTTTATATGTCTTACATGGGTTTTCACACTGTATAAGTTTTATTATTTGCCAAGATAGAGGCCACAATAAGCCGTATTCTGTGAACGTTTCTACTGGATATCCTATACCGGACTTTTTAATCACCATCCCAATTTCCTGATAAGGTGTAGATTAAAGACAGACACAGACAGATTTAAAAAACAGAATAATAACAAGAAAATAGTACTTAATTAAATTGTAATAAAGTTTTCTTTTTCTTAAGGATCATATTATATTTAAATTATAAAGCAATATTAAAACAATTGGATTTTATAAGTACCTTTATACTCGTATAGTCTAATTGGAATAAATAAAAAAATAAAATTAAAATTTTCCGTGTAGTTCCCGGTCACGAATAGGACTACCCCATTTCCTCCTTGGGTGTCGTAGAAGGCGACTAAGGGAGTTTAACCCATTGCATACCAATAAGCAACATGGGTAACCCGTGCGGTGGCGGGTAAACCACCAATAATAGCATTCCCAAGGAGGGTTAGTGTCAGGCAGGCGGCCGACTGTAGAAATTTTGCCAAAACCTTTGCAGTATGTACAGTACAAATGATCATATGCGCGATAGGGCTAGGGCGTACCCCACAGGCGACGCGCAGAGGCAGCACCCGGCTTCTGTGGGAAATGGACAAGGGTTGTTGCACCAATTCCGGCGGGTGCAACGTAAGAGGCTAGCTCGGGAAGTGAGATTGAGGTATGCTAGTTGGAATGTTGGAACGATGACTGGAAGATCTAGAGAGTTAGCGGGTGTATTAAAAAGAAGAAGAATAAATGTGGCGTGTTTGCAGGAAACCAAGTGGAAAGGCAGGAAAGCTAGGGAGATTGGTGAGGGATACAAGTTTTACTACTGTGGAAGTGATGGAAAAAGGAATGGCGTGGGCATAGTATTAGATAGTAATTTGAAAGGAAGTGTGATGGATGTTAAAAGGATGAATGATAGATTGATAGCCGTAAAAGTAATGCTAGAAAATGTGATGTTGAATGTTATAAGTGTGTACGCACCGCAAGTAGGATGTGATGATAGGGTGAAAGAGAAGTTTTGGGAGGACTTTGACTTATTAATTATGTCTATTCCAGTGCATGAGGAATTGCACATAGGCGGTGATTTTAATGGACACGTTGGACGAATGAGAGGAGGTTATGAAAGAGTACATGGGGGATGGGGATTTGGCAATCGCAACAACGATGGAGAAACCTTACTACAATCCGCTACCGCTTTCGATCTAGTAGTAGCTAACACCTGGTTCCAAAAGACAAATGAACACTTGATTACATATAAAAGTGGTCATCATGCTACCCAAATAGACTACTTCCTCGTCAGACGCAATCATCTAAAGCACATCAAAGACTGCAAAGTTTTACCAGGGGAAGACTTAGTCCCACAACACAGACTCCTGGTTATGGAAGTAGTAGTAAAAATAAAGCTAAATAAAGCCAAAGAGCGACCTCCCCCTAAAATAAGATGGTATATGTTAGAGAAAGATGATTGTGCGAGTAAATTCAGAGAGAAAGTGGTGGATAAAATGATAAGAATGGGAGACATGAATAACGGAAGCGTGAATGAATGTTGGAGTGAGATGGCAGAGTGTATTAGGAGTGCAGGAAAGGATACTTTGGGAGAGTCAAAAGGGAAAGGTACGATCGATAAGGATACGTGGTGGTGGTCGACAGAGGTACAAAATGTGTTGAAGGAAAAGAAGATGAAATTCAAGGAATGGCAAAATGTGGAGATGGGGAATGAAAGTTTAAAAGCAGTAAAGAAAACGGATTATGATGTATGGAAGAAAAAAGCCAGGAAAGCTGTTGCTGTAGCGAAAGCTAAAGCACAGGAAAAGCTATATAACACACTGGATAGTCCAGTCGGCCAAAAATATTTATACCGGCTCACCAAGGCTAGAGAGAAAAAGGCGAGGGATGTATGCTTAATAAAGTGTGTAAAGGATGAAAATGGAAAGGTAATTTCAGATGACGAGAGAATTAAAGATAGATGGAAAAAATATTTCGAAAGACTGATGAATGAAGAAAATGATTGGAATGGTGTGCTTGAGAATAAACCAGTGAATGAAGGATTAGTGAGAAAGGTTAGTGAGGATGAAGTGAAAATAGCAATAAATGGAATGAAGAATGGAAAAGCGATAGGACCAGACGGGATACCAGTTGAAGTGTGGAAGTTATTACATCTAGACGGATGGAAGTGGTTAGCTTTGTTCTTCAATAAGTTGATGCTGGAAGAAGCCATACCTGATGAATGGTGCAACAGTTCACTGGTGCCCATCTTTAAAAATAAAGGTGATGTGCTGGAGTGCAACAACTATAGAGGGATAAAGTTAATGTCAAATAGTATGAAAGTGTGGGAGAAAGTTATTGAACGACGACTGAGAGAGGAGAGTGAAATTTCACAAAACCAGTTTGGTTTCATGCCTGGTCGGGGAACAGCGGATGCCGTATTTGCAATGCGCCAGCTGTGTGAGAAATATAGAGGCGCACACAAGAACTTGCATATGGTTTTCGTGGACCTCGAAAAGGCATATGACCGGGTACCACGTGATGTTTTATGGTGGGCCCTTAAGGAGAAAGGTGTGCCTGGGAAGTATGTGCAGTTGATCCGATCGATGTACAGTCGATGCAGTACCCAAGTCCGGTCTACTGCGGGCACCACGGCCAGCTTTAATGTGACGGTAGGCTTACACCAGGGATCGGCTCTTAGTCTATACCTCTTCTTGGTGATAATGGATGCTATTACATCGGACATTCAAGAAGAGGCTCCCTGGTGTATGTTGTTCGCCGATGACATTGTCCTGGTTGCCGAGAGTGGCCTTGAGGTCCAGAGCAGATTGGAGGCATGGTGGCAAAGGTTGGAGAGTGTTGGCTTAAAAATTAGCAGAAGCAAGACGCATTATATGTTCTGTGATTTCGGCGGTCTCTCCAGTCACGTGCCTATAACTCTAGACGGAGTGCCTTTACCAGTCTGTTCCGACTTCCGGTACCTTGGGTCACTCATCCAAGGTGATGGTGAAATAGACCGAGATATGACGAACCGGATCAACTCAGGGTGGATGAAATGGCGACAGGTAACAGGAACAACGTGTGACCCACGGATGCCACTCAAGTTAAAGGGCAAAATCTACAAATCCGTTATAAGACCTGTCGTCCTGTATGGATCGGAATGCTGGGCCATGAAGAAGACGGATGAAAGAAGACTACATGTAGCGGAGATGAGAATGTTGAGATGGATGTGTGGAGTGACAAGAATGGATAAGGTAAGAAATGAGTATATTAGAGGAAGTTTGAAAATAGCGCCAGTGACAGAAAAGTTAAGAGGAAACCGTTTATCTTGGTACGGACACGTGATGAGGAGGGATGAGACACATGTGACTAAGAGAGTAATGAATATGAATGTTGATGGATGGAGGGGTAGAGGTAGACCAAAGAAAAGATGGATGGATTGTGTGATCGATGACATGAATGAAAAGGGGGTGAACGATATAGGGACGGCTAACAGGGAAGAATGGAAGAGACAAACATATTGCGCCGACCCCAAATAGCTTGGGACCAGGGCAGGAAGAAGAAGAAGTCTAATTGGAATAAATGATTTGACTTTGATACAAAAACAAGAATTTCAAACGCTATAATTAGGTAACAAACACATCATGTATATTTTAATGACTTATCAACGCACTCCGCAGGTACGTCATTAAAATTGTTTTGAAGGAACCTTATTACGCACACAATGTTCTCTCGACCGATGACAAAGATTAAACCCGCTAGTCAGTAAAAAAAAAAATTATTAAGTGATAGCAGCGGCATAGTTGCCGCTGTAGTAGAGTGTTCGACTACGTGCCGCGGGTTCGATTTCCACACGAAATAAATATTGGCAATTGATTTTGTTCGGCGGCGAAACTGCGCAACTAACTTGCAATACGTGTCATATGGCGCCGAATTCTCTAATAAATAAAATCCTATACTACCTCCTCGACTATTAGAAAGTAAAGGAACGAAGAAATAAAACTGTCAAAATGACAGCTTTTGCAATTAAAAGTCAGTATAACAATTAAGCCGCGGATGTGAGAGTGAGTATACATTCTCACACCAGCATTTGAGATCCAAGTCAGTAATCACAATATAGGAGGAGGTAACTCAATCATGCAAAAACTGCTGAATGGATTTTGATTACACCTCATAGTGGTATCTATTTGTATCTTCTTTGAGAAAGAGGCGAAGAGTAGATAATTCTTTACTGACTCATCAACGTATAATTGAAACTACTGATGACAGAAAATAAGTACCTTTTGTGACGTAGGAAAGCAATAAGAAGGGATTTAGGAAAATGCATCCCCTAAAGGTGTAAACTAGTGGATAAAAATTTGTTCTTCTTATCGATTGATAAACAACCTAGTGTCAGAGTTTAAACCATCCGTAGGTCTCTGACATGGCTTTACACACCATCGATAATATCTCAGGTGTGCTGGTTTCATCACGAGGTTTTCCTTCGCTGTTTTAAAAAATGGTAATTAATTTATAATATGCACATGGACTTCGAAAAGTCAGTGGTTTGTGTTTTGGATTCAAACTTCGCGACCTTTGACTTGTCAGTCCAACGGTCATACCACTAGACTATCACTGCTATAATTTGTGTGGGAGATGAGAGGTCCATAAATTATGAAGATAGATAACTTTCCAATATGAAAAATTATATAAGATTATTTGTTTATTTAGAAATTACTCTTCTCGTAAGACTAAAAGATATATAATTACAGATTTTTTTTAATTTCAACTTCTAAGAGTGAAGTATGAAACAAAAATTGGACATAGGTTATATTTTATTGTGATTGCCGCATTATACACATAAGCGAAGCAACGGGAAAAACTTGTTTCATAGCATAGCATTATGCATGTATTCCCTGAGCCATGCTTCGGCACGAATGGGCCGGCTCGACCAGATTGATACCACGGCCTCACAGAAAACCGGCGTGAAACAACGCTTGCGTTGTATTTCGCCGAATCAGTGAGGGTACCGGAGGCCCAAACACTTTAAAAGGCAGGCAACGCACTTGCTACTCATCTGGGGTTGCGGGTGTCCATGGGCGGCGGTAATCGCTTACCATCAGGCGAGCCTTCTGCTCGGTTGCCCCCTATCCCATAAAAAAGGGGTAGGCAGAGATGTACACAATTGTACAAGTACACTTCATCAATGCTTTTATTTAGTACCGTGTGAAAGGTGGAGAGCCTATTATAATCTACCAGACACAATTCCAGACCCCGAGCTGCTACTGAGATGTTCTAGACTCCAGAACTTCACGCTTACCAGCCGCGTTTTCGACCACTAGACCAACGAGGCAGTTCTATATCAATGAAAAACTTATAATTATGTTATTTTATTGTAATTATTTATTTTAACATATAGCATCACGCCTGTATTCCCCGAAGGGGTAGGCAGAGGTGTACACAATTGTACACCCACATTTCACAAATGCTGTTATTAAGTCCCATGTAGGTGGTGAGCCTATTGCCATCAACCGGGCACATTTCCAAACTCCGGGCTGCTACTGAGAATTTCCTAACAGAAAAACTCAATAACACTTTGCCCGACCCGGGAATCGAACCCGAGACCTCCTGCTCAGCAGTCGCGCTACGGACCACTAAACCAACGAGGCAGTTTTATTTATTTTAATTAGTATCTATTAATGCGTCCATAGTCCATCGTCAGAGTCATCTATACGAGTATGTAGCTACAACTTCTTTATCTGTTTATAGATTAGAAAAATTAAATAATTTCTTAAAGATAAATCTTTGAAAAGCATTAATGCATGCTCAGCGCACTCTAAAGTTATTATATTAAATGGAAAATGAATACAGTCGTGAGCAGGATTCGAACCTGCGCCTCCCGGATAAATACACCAGGCGCTCTGACCACTAAGCCATCCCGACCTATCATCCGATATATCATATGGTCGGTCCTTTTCCATTTAATATAATAACTTTAAATAATTTAATTATGTAGGTACTTCGCAAAATAGCATGCAATTTTTACAGAGAATTATTTCTCTAACTATTAGGTATAATAATTCCATAATTTTTTCTATTATTAAAACAAACCAAGAATTAAAATTCAGAGCCAACATCTGAAACAATTCATTTTTTATATACAAGACGTCAAATGATTAATGTTTAAGTATGTATGTGAATTCAAGGATAAGATTAACATTAGGAGTATATAAATACGATACATAATGTGAAATAACATCATTCACTCGAGATTCTACGGTGAGTACCTACTACCAAATATTATTAATTAAGATCTGTAAAATATAATAATATTATTATACAAACAAACGAAAATATTTAAAAGGGAAATTGATTATTCTCTGCTGTTAATGTTATCTTTTGTATATTCTTAAATTGTTTAATCATAACATAGCATCACGCCTGTATTCCCCGAAGGGGTAGGAAGAGGTGTACACAATACATCCGCATTTCACCAGCACTGTTATTAAGTCCCATACATTAGGCGGTGACCCTATAGCCATCTACTAGGCACAATTCCAAACTCCAACCTGTTACTGAGAATTTCCTAATCCTCTTCTTCAGTTGTTCACTCTTAAGAGAGTTGTTGTTAAATGACTCCCACTGCATGTAATGGTTCGCGCAATGCGTCTCCACTTGCCTCTGTTGTTGGCATCACGAGAATTTCCTAATAGTGAAACCCAATAACACTTTACCCGACCTGCTAGTCGAACCCAAGACAGCTCACGAGTCGCGCTTGGGACCACTAATCTATCGAGGCAATCTAAAATGTTTAATTATTGCCTATTACCAAATACTGGGTGCAATTTCGAACTCCCTGTAGCTACTGATAATATTTACTTTCTATCAGAAAATCCCAATAATACCTTACCTTACCCGGGTTCAAAACCTGTAACTCACACTCAGCTGCTGCGCTTACGGCCAATGAGGCAGGTTGAAATTCCTCTGGATCAACTACATAAATCTTTAATTGCTTCATGATTTTCTAGTTGGTCACACTGTAGATTAGAAGTAGCTTACAAGAGTTACCGTGGCTGAGAAAATATGGAGGTCTAGTCTCGAAAAAAATACCATTTATTAGTTATATTCCTTTAAAGTTATATATATATTTTTTAAGTGTAACTGTATTTAACAGTCGTGAACAGGGTTTGAGCCTGTGCCTTCGGGATGAATACTTCAGGCACTCTTCCAACTTAGTTATCTCGACATCTGCTCGTTATTCCGAATTCTTGTTCCACATTACGTCTCACAGTTCGGTCGGTTCAAAACTTGCTCACGACCAAATAATTATTTCTACAAAAATAATGATTACTTTAAAAGGATATAACTGAATGGAACTCCCTGCCGTCCCCCATATTTTTTGAGAAATCTACGCATCTTCCATGCTAGAGTGAATAGATTTCTTCTGGATCTATGTGCTCCATCTTCAGCCACACCGTCGCTTACGGGTTTGTTGTCAAACGTATATCCATTTTTGACACAAACAAAAAATAAATGTTTTTTGTTTAGCTCGATAGATTTAAAATTTTTTTTTTGTTCTTCAGCTCATTCATAATGAAATTGCTAATCGTTCTGGCACTGGTTGCGGTGGCGATTGCCCGTCCCGAAGACACGTATGACTCCAAATACGACAACTTCAACGTTGACGAACTCATCGGCAACGATCGTCTGCTGAAATCGTATGCGCACTGCTTCATTGGAGACGGCAAGTGTACGCCTGAAGGAGCCGATATGAAGAGTGAGTAACATTTTCCTTTTTGTTGTGTTGATGATAAAGAAACCTTCGCCAATGTACATCTTATTTACTTTGTTGCAACTCAATAATATTTATTGGTATTTCTCATATTAATAAAGGAGATGATAATAACAATATAATAGAATGTGTTGGTAATTGTGGAAACTTAAATTTAACTTCAATATTACAGTACCTGTGTATATCCAAAAATTTTAAAAACATTACTAACGAAGCATAAAATGAAACCATTATACCTGGTTCCATATCAGATAGGCAGATTTAAAAAACGTGAAAATTCAAAACTTTATACTATCCAGCCATCACAAACAGAGTCATACCATAACAATAGAAAAATGTAATGATATTTTTCTACGTAAGACTTTTAAGAATTTCATGTAGGTAACATTGCTTTTAAGTGTCAAACTAAAGCTTAAGATAAGGCCTTTTGGGAAAACTTGAATCTGGAACTCTGCCCAATCGGTCAATCGGTCAAGTCAATAACAGTTATAATATCTATTTGTGGAAGTTCGAGACTACTTCTAATCCTATCTAGGTTAAAAGTATTGCAAAGTTTGTACAAGCAACCGCACCTTCATGGAAACAATTTTACAAAGTTTATGTCGTAGCAGTAAGGGCGATTTTCGCTGTTCAAGTGACGTGTGATTGACTGTAGGTATATGCAGATATGAATGAATACCGAACCCCAGTACGTTTTTCTATTTGTTTTATGTTTGTTCCATATCCCGTGTTTTATAGCTTTTCCCTTGAAACGTAGAGTACGTTTCATCTCGGAAAATATGATTTCTTTGAAACTATACCTATTAGATAGAGCAAGGTGAGTCGATGGTGGGTAACGCGCAAGTCGCTTTATAACTTCAAACAGATCCTACTTTTACAACTTAATTCTGCTAACACAATAATAAGACTTACCTATCAGGAATACTTTTATGTGAATATCGAAAATGTTATATTATAGTGATCTAATAGTGTATCTGTAGAGGTAGAAATATTATTTGAACAGTCGTGAGTTTTTTATAATATATTGAAATTAGATCCGTATTTTGAAATAAGGATTAATACCTTCGGGGATATCACACAAAGTTAACTTAGTTACTCGCTCAAAATGAATATTTATATAGATTCTCTTAATCAAAGTAAACCCCGAGGAAATTAATATACGCTTCGAAATTTAATATTCAGGATCATTCCAAGTTGGGTTTTAGCGAATAAAAATTGGGAACCCAAAATGTAAATTACAAATACTTACATACAATTTTCTTAGAGTCAGTTACCTATAGTTTAGTATCACTTACACAATGTGGAAATCAAAGTACCTTTTCGCATGAATGCAGGCCCTTTGAGGCTAACTACAAAACGAAAACACAGAGAATTGACATTTTTGTATCAAAAGTACCTATTAGTTTTAAATTTTTGTGGTAAGTAAAATTCGTCGTAAATAGAGCGCCTATTTATCCGGGAGGCGCAGGTTCTAATCTTGTTCCCGAAAAGTTCTTGAAAGATTCATCTGTATTCAAAGGAAGGATCTATGATTGTGATAGCACAATAGTAAAAAAAAACTGTTATCTTATTAATCTTAATGTACCCAGACACGGTAAATGTAGTAAGACAATGTAACACAACCAATAATAATTTCGTAAAAATCTCCACAGAGTATGTGCCTGAAGCAACCCAGACATCGTGTGGAAAATGCACAGAAAAACAAAAAGTTCTTATCGCTAAATCAATCAAAGCGATCAAGGAGAAACTTCCCGCTGAATACGAAACTCTACTCAAACAGACAGACCCCGACAACAAACACGTTGAGGAACTCCAAAAATACCTTGACAAATATGCTGTCTAAATATATAGGCATCACTAGGTATGCCAGGAGACCCACAGTTCAAACAACACCTGTGACGAACATACATTCCTAAATATAGGTTATCACTCGCCATAGATATATATTTGGGCCCTTCCTGGCTACAAAGCCTAGGTTCCTATGACAAAATCTTGAAGGCTGACATACTAAAAACTACATATTTAATCATCAAGATATAATGGAATCTTTTAAATGAATGCGTTATTCGCAAAGTATATTGCTGCTATGCCACCGAACTGATATTGAACGTGAAATTCTATAAAATTTCATTCCTATAGTTCAGACTTATCTTTACGTATCAGTTGAGCGGTAATTATACTAGCTGAAAATAAAGTTCGCATTGGAAACTTTAAAAAAGTAATGTAATGAAAACTGTGTGTCAACTTTCTTGAACGAACCAAAATTTTATACACATGGAATGTTTCATAAAAATAAACCTTTATTTACTTTCAATATTACCTGTTTTTATTTTTAGTTATAAGAAGATAACATTACCGGTTAATAAAAGTTAGTTACAAAATTTTCCTCCTTTGTAGAACATGCCGTGCCCGCTTTTCGGGATTCCGCACAGGTTTCGAGAAAAGGTAAAAAAAATATTGAGGCTGATGTCCGTCTGAATTGAATATTTAAATACTACTTAAAAATTCAAATTTCATTAACCGATAATGCATAGATAAACATCAAGAATTAAAGTTTTTCCCGCGTATATCGATATGTGGCTATATGAGTAAAAAAACTATAAAATTAATCTACATATAATAACCTTTAGAGTTTTAGACGAAGCGGTCACTTTCACGCAAATCAAACAACAATTATAAAAAACGGATAAGATGTTTTCAATATCATTCTTCACTACTCTCCAAATTGCATGCCTGAAATAATACTAACTGATCCAAAAGTAATATTTAATTCTTATATTTCGAGTCACTTCTTTCTAATAAAAAATTATATCTAGATTTACTATCTCTTGAAATAAATACTTCTTTAATACAGTATTGTTATTTATCTTAAAATCATTTTTTTTTTGTAAACAATCTCAAAGAATACTTATATAAAACCGGCACAAACTAAGCAGTGATAGCCTAGTGGTATGACCGTTGGACTGAAAAGTCAAAGGTCGCAAGTTCGAATCCAAGGCACGCACCACGGTCTTTTCGAAGTCATGTGTCGTATTATAAACTAATTAATTTTTAAATTATCACTCGCTTATAACGGTGAAGGAAATCATCGTGACGAAATCAGTACACCTGAGAGATGTTCTCGATGGTGTGTAAAGCTATGTCAGAGACCTACAGGTGGTTGAAACTCTGACACTGGGTTGTCCATCAACCAAACGATAAGAATAAGACCGGCACAAAATAGGTAACCAGGCCCTTAGCCACCTGTGGATATTGTTAGGACTCTCCCCGAAGTTGCGACACCACAGAATATCTATTCCTAGAACATTTTTATACTAACTCATATGCGTGTCACATTATTAAAGTCTAATAATATGACATGTCGTGCCACGATTTATTATTGAGTACGTATTACGTGTCGCAATGTAGCGTAAGTCATCAGTAACATAATATCGCATCGCACCTGTGTGAAAAAACCTATAACAGCCACATCATGCAAGATCGAACTCTGCAGTCGACACGTCAGGAAATACAATAATTATTGATATAAGTGCCAGTACAGTTAAAAATTGTTTTATTGTAAGACATCCTGTCTGTTAATAACAGCAATTTTGTGATCAAAAATCCGTCATTCAAACATTACGACAAATTTGCTCCGTAATTGGAAAACTAGTGTTTATTATTAGTATAACCGGGCAGCATGATTACTTTTGAATTAAAATCATATTCATGACTTTATCTTAGGTTTTTAACACGTCTTATGGCGACGTCATTGCTATCAATTCAGTCCCTATACAAGTGACTGATATAATGATGAATGATTTAATATAATAACTTTAGAGTTCGCTAAGCATGCGTTAATGCTTTTCAAAGATTTATCTTGAATTATTAAGGTAATTGCATTCTTTACGACATTGTATTAACTGCAAAGTTAGTCGTGTCGGTTCAGTCACTTGTATAGGGACTGAATTGATAGCAATGACGTCGCCATAAGACGTGTTAAATATGGAAGAAGAATTCGCGGTGGTGAGCAGAGGTCGAGATGGCTTAGTGGTCAGAGCGCCTGGAGTATTCATCCGGGAGGCGCAGGTTCGAATCCTGTTCTTGACCGTATTATTTTTCCATTTAATATAATAACTTTACACTATAGGTGTCAATCGATTCAATTCATCGCCCGAATAAAAAAAAAATTTGCCAGCACCGCAATCGGTCATTCAGTACAATATTATTAGTACATCTCATCACATACGTGTTCCGCCCACGTTATAACTTTTTATCATGATTCCAAAAATATTGAGCAATTTATTCGAGGGTCGGGTTCCAATCAGGAAACCCTGAAGCCGTCTTGTCAGCATTAATGGTCACGTGCGTATTCACTACACCATCTGTCATTCGCGCCCTTTTCTTCTCAAGTGGGTTTACGTGATTAATATTGAAACAAACCTCTCTTGACTTCCTCAGATGAGTGGAGTTAAGGGTAAGGAGTTCTTATTTATTTTTGTCAACTAAGTTCACATTGCATGATAAAAACTTACTTATTTTAGTAAAATAGTATTTTGGCAAACCCAGTTTTTAATTTAAGTTTCATTTCTGTTAACTCGCCAAGTACCAGACGCAATAGAAATATTATTGTTATCAAGTACAGTTTTGTAATTTCGTGAGTAAATAGCCCACCCAATTTTCTTATATTTTGTAAAAATATAGGGTTAATATAGGGACATCGCCGCGGGCTCAGCTCATGAGTAAGTCTCCGTTAGAGTTCGAAACTAGTCGGGTAATCCCGAAAAATGCACGTGAGTAGTTACCGGTGAACAATAATTGATATGAATAAGTCTCACGAAAGTTTTTAGACAAAAATATTGAAGTCCCATGGGGTCACGAACTGCCAATCACAATACTTAAGGCGAAACCATCAATTACTTTTGTTCGGCGATCATAACAACGTGCTTATGTTTTTCCACTCGTTTTGTCTTGGAGTAACACGAACAAGTCCCGTAACTTTCCGTCACCTACCTTCTGACTTGATAGCTCTTGTCACTCTACGCTATTCATCTCTAAGGAAACGTTAATGAACAAGGAAAAACTCCATTGACACCATAACCTTGTTCTGATTCATACACAAGTATATATATAACTCTATGGCTGGTATTTCTTCTTTTTATCGTGTCGTTCATAAGAAGTTAGATACTTCTAATGATAGAGGTCGAGGTGCCCGAATATCATCTTTCTTTTTAATAGATTGAGTAATAACAATTTCTTAAAGTTCTTGATCAGAAGGTTGCTACTGGTACTACATTATACGTACTTCATCAGGTCGTCTGTCGAGCAGGAAGAGGGACAAGTAGCATAATTTAATAAATGTGCCATTGTCTGGTCTGGGATACAGTAGGCGCAATGTGTATCAAACACACTAATAACGCACAATTTTGCTTAATTAATAATACGACCGTATTTCGGTGGCCCACGGCCTAACTCCACAGAAATAAGCCAAGTACGCAGGAGATATTATAGTGCAGAAGTGTTTGTGCAAGCACAGACGCTTCCTTGATTCTCATAATCCGATGGGACGGGAATCCGACTTGACCGGAGAGAGATCAGGCGCAAGACTGACGACTTTACGCGCTCTCTGAAGCACGGCGGTGTCACAGCACCAACTTCCTAACTCCGGACTGCTACTGAGAATTTCCTAATATAAAAACCCAAAACACTTTACCCGACCTGGGTATCGAACCCAGAACGAGACAGTCAGCTAAATTATACCTGGATCGGACAACCTGAATCGGACAATTTGCGTTTGCCCTACTTCTACTTTCTGATTTTTGACCAGACTAATCTAGCAAGTTACACCACTAGTTCGGAGTTCGATATTTGTTCCCTTCTAACTGGATCTTCAAGTAACTTCTTGTCGTTTCGAGATGTGGCAAACAAACCGATAACTGATATTATCTACGTGACGCAGAAAAGAAATAAATTATTCATATATCACTCTTGCAGCTTATCGGCTTTATTGTTTATTTTGTTCCCAATCGTCACGTTTTTTTATCAAGACAGGAAAATGCGTGAATGATTCTCAAAGCATGCCATTATACTTATAGTAAATCCGATTTGCGATCGCATAAGGCTTTTGTAGCATGAGGAGGAACAAGGCGTCATCGTTATCGCAAGTAATGCTCTTTAAAATCGATTAACATTGTTATTGATAAACATCGAAAATGTTTTATGTGAACTTTCAGAATTAAATTAGAAGTGTAAAATCATTTAACGAAGAAATATAATTATATTAATTCACCCGAGCTGCTGTTGACAATTTTCTCCATAACGGATTTTATTTCACAATTTCGTGGGTCTTAGTTATTGAGCGCGGAATACAAATTTATTTCTAAAATAAAAGTTTCACCTTATAACATCAGTTATATGCCAATGAAAGTCCCGTCAAAATTGTTCCATCCGTTTTGGAGATTAGTAAACAGATAGACAGACAAAAATTTATTAAACTACTTATTGTTATAAGTACATAACGATATACTTTGATATGCATTTAGTAATACGCCCCGACCCTTGCTCGAGCCGGCCCGCGCTGAGCCAGTAGCTTTAAACTCGTCCCCAATAATAAGGTAACCGATATGATCCAGCTAGTGCCTAGTTATCCCTCCAACGACGCCCTAAGCCGAGGTTCGTGTCCCGCAGGGGACGCCCTTAGTGCTGTGTTGCTTAGTTTGTAGTTAATAAAAATATGATCTGGCTGGAGGCATCAAAATGCCTCGCCTTAGCTAGTGTCCGGTTACGCAGATCAAACCCCTATGGGTTAACTGCAAAAGGCCACGTCCTAAAAAAAATGCATTTAGTAAAAAGCAGTTACTTTAATATTAGAATCAAACATTTCTAGTTTATTAATCTAATTGGATGTACGTGTGTACAACTAGTATAATTAATTATGTATATACTTAATTGGAATAAAATAAGTTTACGTCCTTTTATGATGACTCATAGTGAATATTAACATCTCAATTAAAAGATAGATAATATAAGTTGTGGAGGCTAAATATAATAATTAATATAATAAAATATACACAAAAGACCATTAATTAAGAATCTATTATTGTTCCAAACACTATATGTTCTAATTGAGTACCTCGTAACAAAAATGCTGTATTTTTTATATATATTTAAATAATTAATTCACCTAACGGAGTACAAATACGGATGTAAAACATCTAGTACCTACTCGTATAAATTATAATAGAATTAAAAATAATACTCAACTCAAATACATTTGCGGTAGTGAGCAGAGGTCGACATGGCTTAGTGGTCTGGTCAGAGCGCCTGAAGTATTTATCCGAGAGCGAGAGGCGCAAGTTCGAACCCGGCTCGCGACCGTATTATTTTTCCACAAAAGTTCATAAGTTTAGAGTTCGCTATGCATGCATTAAAGCTTTTCGAAGATTTATCAAATACATTATTATCTATTTGAATGACTTGTTTTTAGAGTTCATGTATGTATTTCTGTTTGTGAGTTTCTTTAATCCACCATAACTTCTAAATGCCTGAACCGATTTCGATGAATGGGGTATCGTTAGAATCCTTACATTGTATTAATCTACTTAGTACTAACATAGATAATGTTTTTTTTTTAAATAGAGATACAGTAGGTAATCTTTTCTTTTGAACCATGAGCACATGTATAATTTTATACATTTCTAACTTCAAATTTGGTCATCAAGTTTCATACAAACTTTCAACACTCACTATATAACACCTTAGGGGATGAATTTCCAAAAATCCCTTGTTATTAATACACACTTCAGTCATATTTTTTTTTTTTTTTCTTTATTTAATCTAAAGAAAAAACTAAATATATGTAAGAAACATTTGTGCAAAATTGCATGCTTCTAGATCTAGCGGTTTCAGCTGTGCGCGTTGATTGATCAGTCAGTTAATCAGTCAGCGAGTCAGTTTCTTACTTTATATAATTATAGCTGTGCCCCGCGATTTAACCCCCGTTAATTTGAGGAAAAAACCTACCAAAATATATTCCACCAGCGCCCTCCACCCTCATGACTTCGCCTAGCATATCATAAATGCGCCTGCCTCGTTGCTCTAGTGGTCTCAAACGCGACTTCTGAGCATGAGGTCTCGGATTCGATTCCCGGGTCGGGCAGTGTTATTGAGTTTTTCTGTTAGAACATTCCTAGTAGCAAGCCGGAGTTTGGTATTGTGCCTGGTAGATGGCAATAGGCTCACCACCTATAACATGGGAGTTAATAACAGTATTGGTGAAATGCGTATTGGTATACGACTGTGTACACCTCAGCCTACCACTTCGGGGAATACAGGCGTGATGCTATGTTATGTTATAAATGCGCGCGTGGTACTTGATCATTATGTTATTGAAATCAAATGATGTCAAGGGCAATATTGTTCAAAATTAAATACCTGTGATGAATAACGTATTTATTTGGATAAGGATTTATATCATGTTTATAAAAACACCTTCGCAAATTATACATTATTTTAGAATCAAATTGATAACCAGAAAAAAGGTTAAATTGAGTCAACCTTAAAAGATAGATATATATCCTGGACTTTTTTTAAAACTTTTAACTGGAAACAGTTCTATCCTACATGATTTTTACGTAACTTTAATCGTTTACGCAGCGCACGCAACGGAAGCTCTCGAAAGGAATATTTTTTCTCGTTTTTGCAACGTTTTTCATTGATGCTCCGTTCCTATTGGTCGTAGCGTGATATTATATAACCTATGTGACCTGGGGATAGTGTAGCTTCCAAACGAAGAAATAATTTTTCAAATCGGTCCGAAAGTTTCGGAGCCTATTCACTGCAAACAAACACTCAAATCTTTCCTCTTTAGATTCATCTTGTTTTTTATTTGTACAATAGTAACATTAATACGAAAATGCATATGTAACTAAATTAATATCCATGGAACATAGTGCCCATACAACAGCAGTATTTTCCAGATAGCTCCTGACTAGTGCCTCATACAAGACCCTGTCGGCCGTGATGCTGGTAAAGTCTTATGTCTGTCTCAGAACTAACCCCAGGTTTCTAACCGGCTTTTTGCAGATCTAGTTATATATAAATATATAAAATAAATAATAAAAATTAATACATTATCTAGAATAAAACTATTAATAATAAATAAATAAATGAATATTAATAAATAAAATGAAAATAAATCTACACAATAATAATACCTACTTAAATATCAAAATATCAGATTTTCTTCCTTTATTTCAATATATTATGTTTTAAAAAGCGCTCTTCATCCTCTCCTCTAAAAACTAACTTGCTGTGCCCGGCAGGGTCCATAATTGTTTCTCTTTAATTTTTACCCACCAGCCTTTGTATACATTAAGGGATGCAATAAAGTTATTGAGTATTGAGTTATATGATCACGAAACAACAGGGGCAACAACATACGAGGAGAACGGGCGTGATGTGAATGAAATATGTGTCAGTATATTAATTCTATAGTAGAAAACAAAAGCAACTTATATCAAAAAAATTGGAATTCCAAATCATTATTTCTTGAATATATTTTTTGTACAGCTAAATTATAAATTCACGAAGAAAAATCAACTAAAAAGAAAAAGAAAAACATTCGAAAACTTAACGATTTTAACATCCATTGTTATTAATTTCCCAAAAGAATACTTTTTTCCTAACTTTTTTATCGGCCCGAATAATTTTCGGTCTTGCAAACAGCAAGATTTTTTATAAAGAAACCATTTTACGACCTTCTGATTTATTCGATTACAGATATTGTTTCAATCTTAATTTTAGGCTGTACAGTAATTTAATTCAGTACCAGCGTTTATAAAAATGAGTCAATTTTTACAAAAGTTTTGCTTTGAAGTGTTATAGAAATAAAAGACCCTAAAAATGTGCTTCACTTTATAATATTCACATGATTAAGAAATGTTTGTGAGTTCCTCTGGTTTCTTGCAACCGTTTTGCGTACATACATAGCACCACGGCTAGCGTTGCTAAGCGTCCGGATAAAGCCGGACATAGTCAGGCTTTTTGGTTGCGTGTCCCGCCAAATCAGACGGAAGCGTGTCCGGCTTTTGTTAGGCTTTTTAGTTCAGACCATTTTTCTTTACATTAAGAATATGTTATATTAAATGATAAAAAACATAATTTTATTAAAAAAAAAAAAGACGAAAAATCCGGTCAAGTGCAAATCGAACTTGTGGGTTCGTCGAAGGTTCCGTACCTACCATTAAACCGCCATAATAAAATTGTTATCATTTTTATTGGTGGCCAAGTTTTAAGTGTGTGTGTGTGTGTGTGTGTGTGTTCGTGTGTGTGTGTGCGTGCGTGCGCGCGTTCGTGCGTTCGTGCGTGCGTGCGTGCGTGCGTGCTTGCGTGTTTGCGTGCGTGTATGTTTGTGTATGTATGTGCGTGCTGTAATGGTTGAGTTGCTAACGTGTGGTAGTACAGGGAGCGGATAATGAAAAAAATATTTTTATTATAGCCAATGTGTTTTAACTTTAATTTTCAACTTTTAATATTTTTTATTTTTGCTGTAATACCTTCCTTTTTGCCAAATTTCGTGATTCAAGGTCAACGGAAACTACCATATAGGTTTTCGACCTTTTTTTTGTTGTCGGGGGGAAACCTTCAAAAGGCACCCGGCCTTTGGGGATAAGACCGAGGAGTGTGGGATTTTTACCTCACTAAAACCACCCCGGTGGTCACCATCAGCACGTGTAGGGAAGCTCCGCGACCCCCCTGATAGGTTTTCGACCTAAAACCTATAGGGTACTTCCAGTTGACCTAGAATTGTGAATTTTGGTTAAAAGCAAGGTCTTACAGCAAAAGTAAAGGGAAAATTTCGAACAATAAAAAATGTTGAAAATTAAGGTAAATTTTGGTACTTACAAGTTTTCGCGAAAATCTAAATTTGCCCATATCTTTTTATGGTAATGACTCAGGAACTGATTTGTATACATCTAATAGGGGCTACAGACTTCAGTATCTGGTATAAGTTTCAACTTGATAGAACCACCCGTTCCTGAGAAAATTGGTGGTGACACACGGACAGACAGACGGACAGAAAGACAAACACTCTCGATCTTATAAGCGTTACTTTTTAACCTTTTGAGGTACGGCCTTTTTACCAAAATGTCCGGCTAAACTAGCTGGTCTGTCCAGCTTTTCGGTTTAAAGACCTAGCAACTCTAATCACGGCTGTATTCCCCGAAGATAGGCAGAGGTGTAGACAATTTGTATACCTACCCACAAATGTGGCATGCTGTTATGAACACATAACAGTCCAGGGTACCTACTGAATGCGGAACACGGCGATTGTTTAACTGTGTCTGCGTTGTGGACTGTGAAAGTATTAAATCCCAAATAATTGGTGGTGAGCCTATTGCCATCTACCGGGCACATTTTCAAACTACTACTACTGAAAATTTCCTAAAAAACCCCCAGTTACAACCAATTTTACCAGATCTGGAAATCGAACCCAAGACCCCATGTTCAGCAGTCGCACTTGCGACCGCTACCCTAGACCCACGAGGCAATCAATGAATACAATATTCAAAGTTCATTGATGCCCCACAAACAACATAATGGGTATAGTTATGCGGGTACTCTAATTACCTACCCGTCTGTCTGTGCGGCGGTATGGCAGATAAGCCCCGATTACGTTGCCATGTTGACATGGAATACCACATTAATCTACAATCTACGAACAATATGCAAACATATGTAATAGTTCAAATTCGATAACATTAATAATGGAAATTAATAAAATATAGAATTAGTAACATACAAAAATGTTGTGGTTTCAAACCTGACATGTCACATTTTGAATGTCATGTATACTTTCTTTATTAATCTAAGGCTCAGTTGACGCAACTGAACTTTAACCGTGAACAACAATTCTGTCATTTTTACAGAATCAAAGCCGTGACCAGCCAAAGTAATAAAGTAACACGTTGGTTCCGGTTACGGTTATGCTGGTGCAACCGAGTCTTAGACATCACCAACATACGGTGAAGGAAAACATCACCAGGACCCTAACGGTCTAAAATTTAATCGCCAACCATTCGGCTCTGGCTATTTATGTATTACAATTTAGATACCTAAACATAATGTATTTAATAAATGATTTTATTTCGTCCCTTTTTTCAATATTCTCCATTTTCCACATTTTAAAATTACATTCTGAGACATAGGTAACAATATAAATTTGATAAGAGGTTTAGCAAAATTTGTAATTTCTGGAGATCTGGAGCCCATCCAAACCCTTTACCAACATATTGTACAGATTGTCAACGTGGTGCGTGAGCGCGTAGTTCTGAGTGCGTGTGTATATGTGCGTGTGTGCATGCGTGTGTGCGTGCGACGGTGCGTGTGTGTGTGCATGCATTTACATTAGTAGATATTATTTTTGGAGAAGAACGAGAACTTTTTTGCGGTGGAAATCCTCCATGGATATCATGCCGAACCCCTATCAACCATACCCCAGACAATCTTCCACTAACCTTTCCATCTTCTTTCTTTCGATAATACCAGTTCCTAGAATATTCTCGTGGCCCGTGGATGCTGTTAGAAATAAATATTTATATAACAAAAAATATGAAAGCATTTGAAACATTTTTCAACATAATATTTATTTTTGAAACATAATATTTATATTTGTATTTTATTTAATATATGGAATTAAGTATATATGTTATACAAGGTATGTAACATGTTTTTAAGGCCCTTTATGAAGGAATGGCTGGAGAGACGACATGGTGTCCTCAGTTTCCGGATGACGCAGATGCTCTCAGACCACGGGTTCTTTGGGAAAATTAATCCAAACTTATAATTTTTTATGTTGCCGGTGATCTGCAGAATATCTCACAAAAAACGCACCCAGAACGCTGCGCGCTGCCGTTAGGTCGCTAGAAGAATTAACCCAAATCCGCCGCCTACATCATCCAATAATTAGATGAAATTATTTTACACACGCCGATGCTCTGCATCTGATTCTTTCTTTCAACCAGCATGACCTCGCAGTGATAGACTAGTATGAGGTGATAGCCTAGTCATATAAAAATAAATCTAATGTTTAGGTACAATTAAATCCTAAGTACACGAATCCACCTCGCTTTTTTATTTAATTGTATACTCTTACAATTATATAAAAAAGTAAATAATCTTCTTCTGCTTCGTGTGTACCTTTATGCCATTCAGAGGGGCACAATTGCATCCTTCAAGGCCAGGGTTGGTATGTGTAAGAATGGTATTATAAAAAGTCTTGCTGACCAGTTACATAGTCATACCAGTACGTATAAAGATTGGCTGGAGATAGCAGCTTAAATGTTAGTTTTATGATGTTGTTTTGTTTTGGCTAATTTTATTTATAAATATTTTTTTCTCTATAATTTCATTTAATTGTTTTGTTATAGATCTTGGGTCTGAAATAAGTATTATTATTAAACCGCCCGTAGGCCTCCGACATGGCTTTACACAGCATCGAGAACATCACTCAGGTGTGCTAGTTTCCTCAGGATGTTTTTCTTCGCCGTTTTAAGCAAGTGATAATTAATTTTTAATACGCACATGACTCGTAAAGTTAATGGTGCGTACCTCGGATTCGAACTTGCTACCTTTGACTTTCCAGTCCAACGGTCATACCACTAGGCTATCACTGCTCTAATCTAAAACTTTATGAAAAGGAGAAAATTTAAAACAAATAATAACAGTACAACTTTTCCAACAAATGTTCTGTTCTTATTGACTCATTTTTGAACGTCGTCCAATTCTAAATTACTTGCACATTCCTTTCAAAAATCTAATTGAAAATTGAAAAAAAAAAAAACGAAGTAACAATTCTTTTTGAATACGAAACTAAACCTTTATTCTGCTAACATCCTCCACCTTTGATTATAATTATAGATTTCCACCTAAGAAATCAAGGAGTCGGATGATGGGTGTTGTCAGTAGCACAGATTAATAAAATTTATGGAGGTATCTAACAAATGCCTTAACTAAAGGTTCATAACTTACGATAGTCAGTAACAGTAAGGTTATTACAGATGTCAATAAATAACAGACCATAATTCAATTTATATTCTACGATTCTACGAGTATATTCACTTCTTTGAAAGAAAACGCCAGATTAAAAGAATAAACAAATATTACGGCCACATAAACGGCAGTTCCACGTTCAAAATTCAAGTTATACGGGATTGGTTCAGCTCAGTAAGTACCCAAGTACTCACGAAAGAGTGCGTTCTCGAATGCGGCGCACTTATAATATTAAAATATCCTGTTCTGAACGTTCTTGAAACAAATGGAATACAAATAAAAGTTGTGTTAAGCCCAGCAATAGACTTGCAGTCACGATGTTCACTTTAATGTTGAACTGAAAAAAGTAAACTGATATGACTGAAAAATTACTTTTATTGAATGCTAAAATGTTTCTATACAATATTCAACAGAGATTAAAAGCATTTCCCGATGGCGCTTATTCAGGTCGTACAAAAAGAATTTCTTTTTTTTTTCATTTTTATGATCGCATCATCACATCTTCAAAAATACACCGAGAAATGCGAATCTCTAAACAATAAACACAACTTTTAAAGGAGGAGAACCTGATTAATCGCGTGTATTCGTTTCGAACACTTTACAGCGTTCGAAGTCGCAAAAGATGACAAATGAAATTTAGTTTACTCTCCATTTGTTCAATATTGAACAGAAAATAGTTTGTTGCGATTTAATTCAAGATAGTGCACTTATTAAATCAATTCTTTAGAAGAAAATCGCTCTTCAATCTTGCTTAATGCTTTTGTGTTCTTTGTACACAAAACTGCAGGAACGTTGAAGGTACCTTTAGACCCAATATGGCGTCTGTTTGGCAATATTGGCGTTGGCACAGTGTTTAGCTCGTCTAAACTGGCGTTCTAGCACAGATCTTAGTCGCAGACTTGGTGACTCAGTAAAAGTTTTTATGTATTGAATTATTACGTGTTATCAACATCTTTTAAGTCAAATTTGACGTTCATTGATCGTTCGTCGATGTTCATTGTCATGTTGACAAAAAGAACCATGCACGCACTGCTGAGTCGTCGATTAACGAACGAATGGTACCTACTCGAAGGATTCCTTTCTATAACATTTTCTCATCCTAGCCCAAAATGGGATTAAATTGATTAATACTATACCTAGCGTAGGCTGCCGGTACACACAAAAATATTTGCGGTTGACCCACACTAAGGCTAAAATTGCACGAATGAAATTTCTAAACGTAAAAGTAGCCCAAGTAGTTCGCTAATATTCTTGAATGTACACTATACCATAAAAAATAATTTTGGTTTCGCTATAATAACAGGGAGGAGATAATAAGTAAAGTAAGTATAATTAAGTAAAGATTTTTCATCAGCTTCGGCAAACTTTAATTAAAAAAATCTAATAACAGACAAAAGGTAAAATACAATCACAGAGCAGAACTTCGAAATTTTTCTTTAATAATTAAGTAAAAACCTCGAGAGTCAATGTTCTCAAATAAAAATAATTACATAGTATTTTTAATTTATTTTTACTTCTTCTGTTAGAAAAAGTATATATTATTATTATATGTATTTTATTGTTTGACCATTTTAGAACAAAGAAAAGAGATTTTCTTTGTTTCAAGTTGTCATAACGCACATGGAAATTCGATTCTACTGTCATGAAGATAAGACACATTATTTCGACTTTTTTATCATAGAGTCGGAGTTTAGGTAAGTGTGATCTAAAAATAAACATTGTCTTATCCTTAAAAATATCACTATCCTCACCCGCTTGAGTTCACACCCTGCTGGGTATAGGCCCTTTTTGTTCCTACCAATCTTTGCTTATCTCCTTCTTTCCGCCATGTGGACCTGCATCCGCTTTCATAGCGCGCCTGCTGACCAGACGTGGTAGACGACGCTAATGATGTCTACGACCCATATCGCTGCTCGACCTTTTGAATAGGCAAAACAATGATTTTTTTATAAATATTTCACCTTATTAAGTAAGTGTGAAATTACGTTTAACCATACATAACTATAATATACATAATAAATATTAAAATATAATCATAACAGTAAAACATCAGAGGCATAAATAATAGATGCCATACAAATTTTGTATAATTACATTCTAATATGACTCATGTTTCGTATTAAACTTGAGTTAAGTGATTACTTTGCAGACAACTATTTACTAACCCCAAATTACCTACTGATTAATTAGTTATTACAATTAATGTGGACTTGCTTAAAACGGTGAAGGAAAACATCGTGAGGAAACCAGCACACCTGAGAGATAGTCCCAGGTACACACACGCATTTCACATTGTCTATGGCATCTGAACATCTCCGTGCTTCTGAGATTATAGACCGCAAAGTTTCAGAAGTAGTATATAAACTTATCAACGTATATATAGTATATAAACTCAAAGGCACTGTTGGTCGGCAAGACCTAGCCTAATAGAATATTTATTATAATTTTAACTGATTTAAATATTATTGTTTATAGCTTCACAAAGATCAGAAAAATCTTAATACTTTAGTTATAGTGTTGATATACAAACCTTGTAAGGATGTAGCAATTTATGTCAGGACATTAATTATTATCATTTTAAATTTATATGAATAATATAGTCATTTTAATTTGTATATAAGTACAATTCACACTGCAGTGTGATATTAGGATAACATCAGAACATGGCGCATGGATAACATTTGGTGTGACATAGTTAGATAGAAGGAGACCATATCGGTGGCGGTTACCACCAACAACAGCATTCCCAAAGAGGGTTGACGTGAGGCAGGCGGCCGGTCATAAAACATAGCCAAAACTTTAGCAGCATGCCAGATATAGGTATGCTGCGCCGACCCCAAATAAATTGGGGTAAGGGCAGAGGGATGATGATGAAGTACAATTCACAGTCAAGTTACATTTTATTACATTGTCACCATAACACAGATTCCCAAAGCGACGTTACAAAATTAAACTTAAAAACTACATTAATTAAAGGTTCATTACAGTATTACCCCTATTATTTATAAATGTATGCAAATATATATTGTGACTACTGCATCATTTGAGAGCGAATTTATCACAATAACTGACTGTTGATCGAATAGATTCAGGCGTTACTTTGCGGAAGTCCATTACAATGGATGCAAATAAATACAATATCTAGTGCAGTGTCCGCCACCGAGTAGGACTCGGTGGCGGACGCACGGTCTAACAGCTCCTGATGATGCCCCGTGGAGGGGCGAAACACGTGTAGAGTAGTTGGTGGTAGTCGGAATTTTCACCGCTTGCGTATGTGCATATATTTGCGGGCGGGCGGGCGGTGCACAGGTAATGCATCCTCAATTTTGTGGAAGTAGCTAGATATTGTATTTATTTGCATCCATTGACTGTTGATCGCATAGCTAAGCAAAATGCCGCAGGTAATAGTGAAATGAAATATACCTGCCGATTACGGAATTGTTGTACGGCGAATGCAACGGTCGTACGTACTTATTTATTTATAACATACATAACATAACATAGCATCACGCCTGTATTCCCCGAAGGGGTAGGCAGAGGTGTACACAATTGTACACCCACATTTCACCAATGCTGTTATTAAGTCCCATGTAATAGCTGATGAGCCTATTGCCATCAACCGGGCACATTTCCAAACTCCGGGCTGCTACTGAGAATTTCCTAACAGAAAAACTCAATAACACTTTGCCCGACCCGGGAATCGAACCCGAGACCTCCTGCTCAGCAGTCGCGCTACGGACCACTAAACCAACGAGGCAGTTTTATTTATTTATGGTATACCAATAGCAGTACATATTACGTATTCTAAAACTAAACAAAAATAACAAAAATCTTATATGAATGCTTATTATAGGTACACCCAGCATACCTACTTAATAACATCCCATGAAAATAAATAAAGAAATCAGTTTAATGGCACAACAAAAACACATGACCTGGATTAGAGATAAAATAAGTTTAAAACATGATCGTTCATTGTATTGCCAATGAGATGGATTATGTTGGAAAGGTCTATATATAACACGATACGTACGTAATGAGTGCTTACTGCTTAAAGCGCTTAGTGAATGTCTATTCAGTTTCACTCTCAAAAACTCTTTTATTTACACAGCTCCAGATAACACCAACATTTTTAACATAACATAGAATCACGCCTGTATTCCCCGAAGGGGTAGGCAGAAGTATAGGTACGTTTTTGTACACCCACATTTCACCAATGCTGTTATTAAATCCCAAGTAATAGGCGATATCCTATCCTATTGCCATCTACCGGGCATAAATCCAAACTACGGGTTGCTACTGAGAATTTCCTAACAGAAAAACGCAATAACACTTTGCTCAGCAGTCGCGTTCGGGACCATTAGACGAAGAAGGCAGTTTAATAATTAAAGAATACGACAGATAAACCATAAGGGAATTCAAACTCATATAATATACTCGTAATAAGGGCTTTTGGGCGCATAAGCAAAATCTCAAGTACCTACCAATACGTGAGTGGTAAGACTTAATGACAGCGAAAATATGCAACGGGGTCGCCTCTACGACACTTAAAGTATGTACTTAAGTATGTGGGCTTTAGTTGATGAAAATTTTCGTTGAAATGAACGATAATGGAATTAATTGTAGAAGTAACAAAGATTATGCAATATCAAGACACTTTCAAACAACGATTATTTCTGTATAATAACTTTCGTGAGACACATTCATATTTATTATTTTTCAACTGTTAATACTCACGTGCATTCTTAGGGATTACCTGATTAGTTTCGAACTCGAACGAACCCTTAGTCATGAGTTAAGCCCGCGGCGATGTTGCGAGTCAAACTCATATTTTGACCGCGTCATCTCCGCGGGCTCAGCCACGATCTTGATCTTATCTACGTTAACACAAAGCGTATAATTATTAAGCCTAAATTCACAGTTTTTTTTTTTTTGTAATGTCATGTGGCTGTCGCTATGTGTAAGTCGTTCAACACATTTAAATGAATAAGGTTTCTTAGCTCAAAAAAGCATTACAGTCTTATCAATTATTGTTGCCCGGCTAATACTCACGTGCCATTTTCGGGATTGCCCGACTAGTTTCGAACTCGAACGGACCCTTAGTCATTAGCTGAGCCCGCGGCAATGTCGCGAGTCAAACCGAGTTCGAACCTAGTCGGGCAATCCCGCAAATTGCACGTGAGTAGTAACCGTTGAACAATAATTTATATGAATATGTCTCATGAAAGTTATTACAGTCATCATAATAAAATACAGAAAATGCATAAAGTTATTTGTGCATACCAGCATTTCAGTCGGTGCAGATACGAAGCGTGTTAATAATAATCGATATAGATGCCTATAATAATGTGTACCAGTGCATTTATGAGCTAGCTTTTAATTATAAAATCAAGCAAGTGCCATGAGGTATGCAGTGTGCAACAGGAGACCGAAATAATACTTGAAGGCCACTGTATACAATCCTTGTAGTTTGAGTATAGATGTTGGAATTGAACCCCTAATAGTAGTTCAGTGATAGTTTCCACTAAAAACATTCGAACACAACCCTAAACATTTGTTGCATGAAATCAATTGAATTTGTTGATACAAAATAAAATCCTTCTTTTTATTTAATACTAGTTGTGCCCCGCGTTTTCACCTGGGTATAATTATACTATAATTAGCATAAGTTACTCCTTGTATAGTCAGTTATCTGCCAGTAAAATGTTATCAGAATCGGTCCAGCCGTATCGAAGATTAGCGGAACAAACAGAAAAAATAATTAATAACTGATAATTAGTCATCGTATCTTGAAAATAAAGGCATGAGCTTAAAAAAAAAACAATTATTTTGAAATTTCAAACAGACACTTAAATTTACTTACACTTATTTGTATTGATTTTTACAGGTTGTTCTCTAATTTATAAATATACCTTCATGTCCTTCAGTATTAATTCAGACTTTTGTTACACGATGTATACGAGGTAATTAATAAATAGTCTTGTAATTCAAATAATAGGTACTAAAATAAAATAAACATAGAATAAATAACATTCGGTTTAATCGGTTTACAAATGTAGCATTAAGTTTCATTGAGTAGGTAGTAAATGAGTGGGTTTGTTACCTAGAATGTGTTTTATTTAAATCCTGTAGCTGTCTATGTATTTTTTTTTCTTGAAAGTTTGTTACCCTGATATAAATACGAATTCATGGAATGCTGAATGGGATTCCTACGTCAGAGGTCCAAACTTTAATATCTAAAATTATAACCCCTGCAGGTATCCTTTTAAATACTGGATAAGGCTATCGTATCTATTAAATATAAGTTTGATAAAGAGTTATCAGCAATTACATTGTTTTTATTTTTGGTTAAGCTTATAGGAATTTTGCGGAATCGAATCAATGTATTTATCGACAATGTTATGGCTACAACATTTCTACGATTAGTAAGTACGAGTAGTGCGCACAAGATCTGCACCATACACATACAAAAATGTTGTGGCATTTGTTTCAGCCGAAACCATTACGAAAAATATCCCTTTCCAATATTTGTATGAAACACATTTTAATACAATTTCACATACATTTAGCGAAAATATCATAAAATAAAGATATCAGCCGGTCTGTCTACACGACAGACACATTAGTTTCAATGCTCGTATTTTCGCCCGCATAATATTACATTCTATTCAACAAAGAAGTTTTAGTCAAAAACGTACTAGCCACAATCTGCCGAAATTTGGGCACTCATCCAACATTAACCACAAGTAATGCAACGACCGCAAAAGTTAAACGCTTGCATTTATGCTGAATATGAACTATTATTAGGATCAAGCCTCGTTGGCATACTTGACTCATTACTTGCATCGTGGCATCGTCAAGTCTGAACGCACTCGGAGGAACAAAATTTAAAGATATGAATAGATAACCCTAGACAGGCTATTTTTTTAAAGAACATTGCCCCTTTAGTAATTTGTTTTTATATTTTGAAGCTACGATCCTAGAATTTGTAGTAAAAGTTTTTTCTAGGAAGAGGAAAATTTAACTCTAATATCGATAACTCAAGAGAGGTCACTTTTTTATTTATATTAAAATGACACGCCCCTTGTCCCTCAAGGAATTCGGGTTTTATGGACTGAGAAATCAGATTAGACATTGGATACTACTTCAATTTAATAGCAAAATAGCCAACTTTGAAGGTAAAATCCTGAAAATTGTACTAGAAATGTATCTATTTTGAGTGCATTTATAGACACACATTTTAATATAGAACACTCGGACACGGAAAATTTATCGGTGGAGATAGTTATCGAATCCACGACTTGTGACAATGACGTCAATCTCAATTTTGATAATCGTGTTTCTCAGCGTAGTATAAAAGCCAGTTTCGGTATAGTGGTATCTCAACTGTGCTTTCGTACGTTGATCTCGTTGGTTTTAAATAAAGTACCTAAGACATTAGTCTATCGTTCCGCTTGATATCAGTTGGAAGTAATCAAAACTCTCTCGCCTCTGGGCGACTTTTATTACTCACCATGTTAGCTCCCAACATTAATAATATAAAATTAAAATAACGGGTTGTTCCCTAACAACTCCCTGAATCACAGTCCACAGTCCCATTACACAATTTCAGTAGGTAGGTAGGTACTAATGCAGACGCTTGTAAACTGCATCCGAAGCCTTTTAAACCATCGATCGACTTAGGATTAGAACAGCGAACAAGCAAAGTCAAAACATTTTCGTATCGTCTCAATACGGCTTAAAGGCCCTATCATACAGACGCAACGCACTTTTACCACGTTTGATTGCAATATCTAGACGTAGTGCATTTTGAAATTACACACACTACTATGATATGAATTACAAAATTGAGTCATTTCTGTGTGAGAGCCTAAATACAAACTGTTAAAGTATAAAGTTGTAACTTGTTACAAAGAGCCTACGTTTTACGAGTATGTTTCACTCGCGCTGGTGTGCTCGTGAGTTCCGTTCAAGTCATGCGTGCTTTATTAAATGCTAGCTTTCTGAAAGCCACGTTCACTGCTGAAAATCTATGGTGTTTACCTATATAAACGTTAAATCAAAATAAAAAGTATAATCCAAATAAAAAAAAAAAAACAGTTTATACAAATATTTTTTATTATATATTGTATTGAAGCATGCATCGTGAACTCCCAATATTATTATAAATATTTTATTTTTGGAGAAAGATAAATATGTGAGCTGATTTGAACCTATAGGTACCTCACGATGAGACATTCTGAGTGCCTTTCGGGGGGCGCAAGTTCTAATACTATTCCGACCATTTTTTTCTATCCTCAATTTTTTATGTTTTAGTTTTCATTTATTGTCTAGTCTTCCATCAAATGTTGCAGTTTATGGATTGCAAAGACTGCTACTAGCACCCTTACCAACTAGCGTAGATACACCCTCAAGCACATTTGTATCGTGTCAACGCGACTTAATGCTACGTAGCATAAGTATAAAGCTGTATGACACGATACAACTCGTTAACAAGTTATAAGAAGCTTAAAATGCATACGTATCATGTCAACGCGACTTAGAGTAACTTTTCAGCGTTGCAGGCGGTAAAACGCAAGTTGTGCTTGTTTTACTCGCTCGTGTGCCCATGGCCTGCGCTGAAGTAGTGCGTAGGTACTCTATTATATCCATCGACCGTAGTGCAAGCCACGTGGAGAGTTGAAAGCTATAGCGGAATTTTAAAACAGAATGCAGTCTATTTAAAAACTAAAAAATTAAAACAAATGAAGTTGCACTTTTTATGGATAGTGTTAAAGTAGTTAGTAGGGAATGCCTCGTGCCCATTAATGCATTTTAAAAATGTGTCAGTAAAAGCTAATACTTTTTATTTGTTTTAAACTAATTTCAATGCATATGTTTAATAAAAGTTTAAATATGTTCGCGGTAATGACGATTATGATGGATTGATTACAAAAGCAGCAAGGCAATTAGCCCGATATTAGGCAAGTATGTACATTAAATTAGGGTTATATCTTTTGTAGAAGCTATAGAAAATATGATTATTCTAGAAGAAGAAAAGACCTTTTTTTAGGGTGGAAACCTTCAAAAGGCGCCCGGTCTTGGGGTTAAAACCGGGGAGTGTGGGATTTTTACCTCACTAAAACTACCCCGGTCACCAGCCGCACTTGAAGGGGAGCTCCGGATCCTCTTAAGAGACCAGCTCCGGAACCCCCCCCCCCCCCCATGCAACGCCTGTTACGGCACCTCCCTGGAGAGACCTTAAAAGCCCCCCTGCGCCTCGCGATACACGGCAGCACGTGACCACTGTGCCACCGTCTTCTCTGAGGTCACTCTATAGACAGACAGAGTCCCCAATCTGATCGCCTGCGACTTCAAAAGCCCGCTTGTCCTAGATGATCCAGGCCGGCTTTCAGCATGTTAGACGCCGCGATTGGAATAAGAGAAGACCTGTGGTCTGTTTTCATTAGTCTATCGTGACACTTAGTTCAACGTAATTTTTTGTAGCTAATAACAATTCTTCGGAATCACCTTCTAATCCCGGGAGAGTTATAAAATAACTCGCTAATTATTACTACGTTATATTTGGCACGTCCCAAAGTTGTTATGATGCACACACGATGAACACATAAAATTTTACT
This sequence comes from Xylocampa areola, assembly GCA_935421205.1. NCBI lineage: Eukaryota > Metazoa > Arthropoda > Insecta > Lepidoptera > Noctuidae > Xylocampa > Xylocampa areola. The sequence continues at coordinate 10,335,818 of OW285218.1, read as the reverse complement.
GGGTTTTACACACGGCTCCATTTGCGAATATTCCAAGAGAAAGATATACTCGTACTAGCCTGGAGAATATACTTATTAATACCAAATTTAGAGAACTTTATGAGATTCTCGCTGGGCGGCTGGATCGAGGGCCTGATGAGAAAGACTGTATGTAATTTATAACACAGCACGCATTATGAAGATCTTCCTTTCTCTAGTCTCAAGCCCTAACAGCCAGAATTTCTATGATAGGTAAATATAAAAAAAAACTAGCTAGGGAGACAGACATTGTGCGAAAAAAAAAACAAATTCAAATATATTTATTTAAAATACTTACACCAGATTACAGTTACTTATAAAATGTCAAAACTAAGTGTAAAGGCGTAAAAGGTAGCCAATGTCCTTCTCCAAGGTCCAGTCTATCTCTATAAGTACCAAATTTCATCTAAATCCGTTTAGCCGTTTCTCCGTGATTGAGTAAGAAAACCACAAAACATACAAATTTTAAAATGTATAATATTAGACACATACATTCACGCCTGTTTCCTTGAGGTAGGCAGAGACTATCGATTTCCACTTGCTACGATTCTGACACACTTCATTCGCTTCATCCATGTTTTTTTTTTTTATCTATGTCTGCGATGGGTTTATTGATGGGTGAACATCGTTTCATGTCGAGACACTCCCTACTTGCAGAGAGCACGGTATACTGTCACTGACTGGCATCCGGTTAGACCTGAAGCCAAACCCAATATAGTAGAAAACATCCTAGGCGGAATAATTCCACCTATCATAATGCAAAAATGTCGATTGTTGCTCCGTTTTGATTTAATAGAGGGACAAACAAACAAGTAAACATAATTTCCCATTCATAATATTAATTAGCATAATAACAATTATTACCAGCTTGTAAGTGCCCCACTGTGCAGGTAGATAGGAAGCACGTAATAAACACAAAGAATATTGTTGAATAGTCAAAGTGAAAGCTTTTTATACTGGGAGAATGTTACGTTATTAGGTTGGCGAAGCATTAGGTACCAAAATTTTGTTTCAAATTAATTACACCCATATTTTGGCTGAGTGCCAGTCTTAACCCAAGGCTGAGCAATGTATTCATTAGCAAATTCAAGAATACACAGCCTTGGGCTAAGCTTATTAACCTCACCAATTACGTTGAAGAAGTAACCTAAACAACAAATACAAATATGAACAACGTGCAAAGAGAAGAAATGAAATGTGGGTGTACAACAGTGTACACCTCTGCCTATCCCTTCGGGGAATACAGGCGTGATGCTATGCTATGCAAACAATTGAATTACAAGTTATAATATTAAATGGAAAATTAATACGGTCGTGAGCAGGATTCGAACCTGCGCCTCCCAGATAAATCCAGGCGCTCTGACCACTAAGCCATCTCGACCTCTCGGAGGCGCATGTTCGAATCCTGCTACCGTATTCTTTTTTTATTTAATATTATAACTTTAGAGTTCGCTAAGCATGCGGTAATGCAGTTGATACAATGTCGTACAGATGCAATTACCTTAACAAATACAGGTAAACCTTTCAAACGTATTAAAGCATGCGGAGCGATTTCTAAATTTATAACTGATTCTGTTATAACGCCTGTCAAACGCTGCAAAATTATCAAAACATTAGGAACAAAAAATAATAGTTGTGTTAGTGTCTTGTTCGTCGTCACTGCAGATGCTGGGCGTTATTGGTTATGCATTCGATTCCCGAGTCAGGCAAATCGTTACTGTATTTTTTTCAGTAGCAACCTAGAGTTTAGAATTGTAGCCTGTAGAAGGCAATATACTCTGGGATATCTACATGGGACTTAATGACACCCTTGTTACAATGCCTACCTACCCCTTCAGAAAATACAGGCGTAATAATGCGCGATAAAGGCGCAATAAACAAAAATAATGCTATGTTAGTTGTTTAAGTGAAATCTGTAGTGAAATAACGAAATTTAATTAATTAATATAAAACAAAAGCATGAATACAAAATTTCAGCCAGCCATTATTATTTTGCGCCTTTCTCGTTAAAATGATTTCATGAATCATAAACCAAATTATGTTCATACATTTCTACACAGAGTGTAATATTAATTTGTTACGCGAATGTGATACCTTTTTATTTTTATAAAATTTAAGGTACTTTAATAACGCACAGCGTATGCCAGTCTCATCGTACCCTAAATGTCATGCTTACATCAAATAAATAATCGATAAATCAAGGCCATGAACTCGAACAGTTTCCTCGCATCATCACTATTTGGATAGCCTTGGTGAAATAAACCTATAATATTCCTGTTCAACTTAAAGGCCCTGAGTAACTTCATTCTATCAGCCTCATATCGTCCACATTCCATCAACAAATGGCGCAGGTCCTCAACAATCCCACATTCCTCAAAATTGGGTGAAATTGTTTGTTTTTTCATCGTTACCTAACCCCAAAAAAGAGCATTCTGTTAAAATATGATAAACCTAAATAAAAATGTATTAACATGCCCAGCAGTACTTATGTAATTTTTACACATGCGTTACCATTATCTTACATTTTAATAGTTGAACAATATTACTCCTTCTTATTGTGTGGTTGATGAACAACCTAGTGCCAGAGTTTAAACCACCCATAGGTCTCTGACATGGCTATTCTCCATCCATGGCCTCCTCATCCTCTTATATTATATTGTGCGATACAATATTCCGTATGATAGTCCGTAGCGATGTAGCGGGAAACCGTAGCAAATCGTGCTACGAGTTATCGTAGCTGTAACCGACACCTAGAAACTCGTAATGTGACGACGTGTAAGTATAAATCGGTTGATTCGCTTTAAAATAGTCATTTATATTCTTCTTTAACTTGTAGATGGAGTAACAGCCCTTGCTGTCTGTCTCTATTGTGATATTTTTAAAAGGTTTAAAATAACGGTACATTTATTTATACTTGTCCTCACAATTATCGTTGTCGGCTACATCTACAATAAATCGTAGGTCCATACGCTACGCTTCCTTGCGACATTGCTACGTAATCCGTGCTTGTTCCACACAGGCTCCTACGTCTTCACTTTAGACATTTGGGACAAATGCTTTCCTCGGAAATTTATGCTTTCATTCGATAGTCTTATGTACGAAGGGATATTTTTATGTAAACTGATAACATCGGTTGTTTATTGTATATTAGTTTATTGTAAATTACTGTGCCGCTAAATATTTAAAAGATTAGATTCTTTAGCTAGCTTGATCAACCAAATATTTGCAGAAAATGGAAGTAACGAATTAAGTGGGTAAATAAAAAGTTTAATGTGTGCGTGTGAATATGTTATTTAAATATATAGACAAGAGTCAACAGTCGCTTTATTCATTACTAACATAGTAAACCGTACTGTCATTTGTCTCGTCGTAAAACAAAAATACTCAGCGTAATTCAGCCATAACTTAAAAAACACGCTGTCACGTCGAAATATTTCCACCAGCTGTAATTTACGCCTGGCGAAATAAAGTCTATCTGCGTCAGACTATGCTAATTTTATGACGCTATATTTTGTTTCGTAATTTTTACTCCTAACCCTTTCGGTACATGACACAAACTAATAAATATTCATGTGATAAAATCCTTTAAATAAACCCGGTATAAACGAACCGCGTTGAAGTAAACATAAGCTATGTATTGCCGTAAATATGATCCAAAAGGTCAATGACCGAACGAATGATTGATTGATGTTATTACTTGATTCGTATTCAACATGATCTGTAGGCCATTTGGCACTAATTGATATTCTGAATGGATAATACTTTTGCGTTACTGAAAGTTTTTTTTTTTTGGAATAGGGGGCAACCGAGCAGACGGCTCGCCTGATGGTAAGCGATTACCGCCACCCATGGACACCCGCAACCCCAGAGGAGTCGCAAGTGCGTTGCGGCCTTTTAAAGGGTTTGGGCCTCCGGCACCCTCACTCACTCGGCGAAACACAACGCAAGCGTTGTTTCACGCCGGTTTTCTGTGAGACCGTGGTATCAATCCGGTCGAGCCGGCCCATTCGTGCCGAAGCATGGCTCTCCCACGGTGAAAAATGTTGAATATAAATCACGATTTCATGCGAAGAGAAACAACTTTTTTTCTTGTTCGGCATTTGAAGTAATTAATCCATAATTACTATGCTCTTTTTAACATCACAAGCGGAGAAAAGGTTCGCCTTATTGAAGGGACTCTCCATCTATCACATGGGACTTAATAACAGCATTGGTGTAATGCGGGTGTTAAATTAAATTAATCTATGCCTACTCCTCGGTAAATATAGGCGAAATGATATGTTTATTGAAGGAATCCGAGGAGATGAAAATAATAAAATATTGAAGAGCCAAATGAGATAAAAGATTAAATATTGAAAGTCGTCACAGTGCTAAACTGATCTGCTTATACACCGCGACGCATGGCGCATGTACCTGTCTTTTTTGTACCGGGTCTGTGTTTCACGATACAGGCAAAGAAATTCTTTAGAATATGTAAAACGAATAATTAATTTACGTTTATCTCAAATGTTTAGGACAAGTTTCCTTGAAAGGTTTTCTGACCTTTATCTTAGAAAATTCCAAACATTAGCCGGGTCTCTGTTTTGAACAGTTAACATATGCAAATAAATATTTTCTTTCTTTCTTTCGTATAATGGCGCTGGCTTCTAGACTTCCTACGCATCTAAGTCCAGTAATTATTTCCAATTTGCATCTGGAGATCGACACGTAAATTTAGATTTTGTAGTCACTTTCTTGTTCATGTGAAATTGGTTACCAAGACTCACAAGTTCATAATGTTAAAAAGTTATAAGATCTCTACTAGAGCGAAACCCATCGCTGAACTCCAATTTGTATTGCGCCTCATAGTCTACGGGACCTGTCCAAAGTCCAAGGTAGGTATACAGCTCGACGTGCTCTTGACTGTTCCACATTTAACAAATAACTCTACCTTTAAGCTCAGCTTTCTAGTATATCCAGTCCGAAGCTATGACGTTTCGAAAATACGACGAAACGCTTCCAAAACTGGTAGTACCCCGCTTCCTAAGGCTCGTCTTGGCGGGATTGGGCAGATAATGATTTTATGACAATAGAGTTTCTGGAGCCCTGTATTATAACTTCTAATTTAATTTGTTAGCCACCGCGATGGCAAATGTCGAATATTTACATCAATTAACAAAAACATAATTATAGGTATTGCTTAAATCGATTGATATCCAAATAATGGCTACTTTGTATTACATTGCCTCATATGTTTAATAATATTTTGCCTCGTAAAAGACGACGTCGCGGCAGGCCCAGAAGTAGAAGGCGGGATGAGCTCGACACCTATTGGAATTAAGTGAGAGGAGTGGAAGAAGGATAGGTACGCCTTTGCTCTGCAGTGAGATGATAATGGCTGAATAATTATCATATTAGACAAGCTGACATACGGTGCCACGACTATTATTATGACGCATGCTGGACATCAAAAAAAAAAATTTGTATGGCTACGTATTTGCACTATTTATAAAATTTTCTGCCATAATGGAACAACAACCGCAGTCTCATTAGAACTAATGTCAAGTCAAAGTCATATCGCAAGTTCAGATACTTTGCTTGTCATTAATAGCCTCACAGTAAACGCACAGCACCAACTTTTACAGCATAATTTTCGGTAGCCTCTAAAATTAGAGACGTGAAACTTAAATTGTATGGAAATTGTTTGGTTGACCTGACCAAATTTGAATTTAACGTATTCGTCCCGTCTCGCTCTTATTTAAACTGTTAGTAAAAGACACCAATTAATGTTCTAATTTTAGTTTAGTTGGCTACAACAGAATGCCATTGGCGCCAATTCTAATGTAGCAAACTGAACTAAATTTAGAGCATTGCTGTTTTTTACTAACCGTTACTATATGAGCGAGACGGTAAGACGTCAAATCCAAATTTAATCATGTTAACCAAACAAATTTTAGTAGCTATCTAAAACTATGCATACTAAAATGTTCGGAAATTTTAATTTGACGCGCCTATATTTGTCTTAGACATCTCCTGATTCGTCCCGTCTTGCTCATTTAGTAACAGTTAGTACAAGACAGCAAAGCTCTAAATTTAGTTTAGGTTGCTACATTAGAATTGACGACATTCCCTAGAAAAAATAAAACGGAATGCAACGGCGACGCCTGATTTCCATAAGAACTTTCTCATTTTCCTGCAGAGAGAAGCATTGTTAGAAAAACTGCCATCTTCAGATATCTTCCACTTATCGCACGCAAGATCGATAGCCCTATTCCGATGGAAATGTTTGCCGAGCTTAGAGTTAATACAGCGTGAAAATCTGATCGTTTTTGCTGACAGCTACAGATATGTAGTGAGATAAGTTCGGTAATTAGCATAAAGGTCGGGTTTTGTACCCTTTAATTAACTCACATATATGTACAGTCGACAAAAGAGATAGGTATGTAGGTCGTACGATATAGTTGAAGTTTTCTTAGAATCCGATGGATGTCATGGATTGAAACTCAATTCAATTAATGAACTGCTTAGAATCTACTTTTTAAATTACATTACATCCATTGGTTTCTAAGAAAGTTTCAACTATATCTGACGACCCTGGCTACTCATCTCTTTTGTCGACTGTACATAAACTCACGCTTTTGTCCTACGAGGGTAGGCACAAAACTAAAGAACGTCATCTGCTACAATCTTAACATACTCCTTTTGCTTCGGCCACGATCATACATCTGTGTACTACGCACCGGACCTATTTGGAGGGCATCACGAATAAGGTCAGTGTTTAATGTATATCCTTTTAAGATCTCCTGGTATTCTCACTTACACCTGCCTTGTACATTTAACATTAACTTACATATACTGTAGAATGAATGGGAGATGAGTTTATTGTGTAGAAAATTATTTCGTCCTCGCATTACGGTAGAAAGCGTTTTTGTAATTTATCTTCTCAGATTTATAGGATGTTTATTGGCAAAGATTCGTGAATGAATACAAAAGAAATTAGGTGTATTATATGTGTCGCTGCTAGTTCTTCGATAAATTTTGTAATTTACTTTGATTTAGTAGGAATAGAAACAGGTTTTTGTTTAATACGCTAAATATCAAATAAAACCTTGTAGGCCTTATTTTTTTTTTCATATATATCTTTTCCCCGATAGGGTAGGCAAAGGTGTACAGAGTTGCAGTACATTACAGTATTCCTGTAGTGTAATGTAGTACACCCACTTCTCACCAGTGCTGGTAATAAGTCTCTAAAGAATAAGCTAATATAAGTTGAGCCTATTGCTATTTACAGGGCACATATCTAAACTCCGGGCTGCTAACGATAATTTCCTAAGAGAGAAACCCCAAAACACTTTGGTCGACCTAGGAATCAAACCCGAGACTACGTGCTCAGCAATTATCACTAGATCAACGAGGCAGTTTAATTTATTTTTTTACTTATAATACATGTCACTAGGTTTCGGAAATAGCAGAAATGATTATAGCTTGGGTGGAGTCTATATCTATGGATTATAGTAATCTTTAAACGTCAAATTTATAATTTATAAAAGTTAGATGAAAAGGCCTTCAAGTTCTTTCAAGTTTTGCCATAAAACATGCCTACCAATTTATATAAATCCTTTTATATCACAAATGCTTCGGTGTCATGGGAAATTTAACTAACTTATAACGGTTTGAAGCATACGTAGAATTGCTCCTGCATATAAAAATTCAAATTAATATTTTGCCCGTGACTTTGGCAGCGCGACGAAAGATAGATAAGTCCTTCTAAAAGGTCCAATCTATCTCTATACCAAAATTCATAAAAATTTGGTTCAGTGCTTTAGGCGTGAAATCGTAACAAACAAGCATACAGAGTTACTTTCGCATTTATAATATTAGTTTCGATAGCAATTGATATAAGCACACTTAAAACAGGATAAAAGGATAAACAGTTAATGCAAATAATAGGGTCTTTTACAGACGTCAATAACGTTCAAAAGATCAATCGCTGAGAGTCCAATATGAATTCTATGAACTATTCCATACGGCAAAAAATAAGTCATACAAATACATTTATGATGCGCAGTGCGAGAATCGAATCCGCAACCTGTTAAACTTTAACTGCAATCTGTTAAACGTTAAAATATTGAATCAAAACCCACACAACCGGTTCTGAATAAGTTTTGACCGGTATATGGTACCAGATAGGAGATCTCTACGAGATTATTCTCAATTGATGACGTCACCTGACCTCTACAGGTTGCACGTGTTTTAAATAAAGCATCTATTGCACGAGTTCCTGATAAAAGTTATCTCAATATGAAACTGCGATTTATTATTATTATTTGTTTATAATTTTTTTTCTTCTCATTTAGGAGAGGATATTGAAGCGAGAGTAGGAGTCTAAATAGATAAAGTCGATGAAAATGTAGAAGAAGTTATAAATTTCCGTGTGATACGGCAGGTGTTCAGTATGATGGCTTTTTGGAGCATGAATAGTGTGTGTGTGTTGGCACGTCTACGGTGTTCAGACTTTGTTTTAGTCTCTTATGTATGATGCCAGTGGATGAGAGAATTATCGGAACTATGTGGACAGTTTGTGCTCTCCACTGGGGTTATATTGATGAATGGTATAGGTATTGATGAATGATTGCGGAAACTTGATCATGTCGATATTTGTAGTCTGTTTGTGCGAGAGATTTACAGGCTCCTGTAATGTGTTGTATTGTTTGGGAAGTAGTGTTGCAATGCCTACATAAGTCAGTTTGCTGGGTTCGGTCTCTAATTATAAATTTCCTGTAATTGCGAGTAGCTTTTATTTGAACTTGAATAGCGAGCATGAAACCTTCTGTTTCTGGGAAAAGTTCACCTCGTTTGAGCCATTCGTTCGACTTTTCCTTGTCGACGTGTGGTTGGCTCAAAAAGGATCGGTGCCTTCCATGCAGACTTGGCCGCCCATTCCGCAATTTTTTGTTGTGCGGTCGTGGTGTGTTCATTAGTTTGTATGCTTCTGTCATGTAGATTTAGTGGTGTGAGATTTTTGTCTGTTTCTGTTGCATGCTTGTGTAGTGGTGAGTGTTCAGATATGGAGTGGAAGTAGCTTCTGAGTGAGAGTATCTGCTTTTTGTGTAAGTTGCGGATATCAATCAGTCCTCTTCCTACTTCTTGTCGTGGTAGTGTGAGTCTTTGTGTGCATGATTTTGGGTGGTGTTTTCTGTCTTTTGTTAAATGTGTATTGATGGTGCTTTGAATATTTTGGATATCGGTTTTCGTCCACTGTATTATTCAAAAAGAGTATGTAAGAATAGGGATTGCGAATGTGTTAACAGCTTTAATTGTGTTTTTAGAGATAAGCAGGGTTTTAAAAATGAGGTTCAAGCGATGTCTAAATTTTTTCAATAACTCTTGTTTTATCATTATTATGTATTCATGAACAATATTTAACTTTATTATGAATCGTTCGGCATACGGTATACACCATCATACGTTCAGCTAAAGAGATCATGTCCAGATTTCCAAGAAATCACACATATTCTCCATTTTTCACATGATGCTTTGTAAAAACTTGTGAAAAAAGTGCATTATTCGCGAGTATATTGTATACCTCTTAAGAATATTGATATGTCACACTATTTATAAATTCTATAACCTGACTAAAAACCGAGCAGATTAAAGGTAAAACTTATTCCATATTCTATGTAATTTACCAAGAAATTATGGAAATCACGCTTACAGGAATTTATGTAACTATCAACGTATTTGTACATGTATATTCCAGCAGCACGTAAACTCACTAATTAGTAAGGTACCGAGAAGACGCCAAGACACCGCACAAGTCTAGTGTATGAAACAGTACCCTTAATTGTACGAGCTTTCACATAGGTAGAATTCAACATGTTTTATGATAATAAAGACCAGAATAATATTATGCTTCCATGGGTATCATATTGTTTAAATATTTTAACTATATCTTCCTTATGTATAAAAGTCTGCAACGAGGTGTTATCGTAACTAGGCTGTGGAGGTCAGAGGTAGGTGGCGCTGTTGTCGAGATCCAGAAAATGTGGCAGGGCAACGTATGCTTACCGGGTTCGCTTTATGTCCTTTCTTTGTCTTGGAAATAGCAAATTAATCAAAGTTTTTTTCATATAAACACTTTATATATTGGCGATCAAAATGTTGAAGCTAGGACAAACCCGCGAAATATTTAAGAACTTGCGTGATGCGATTTTTTGATTGCCAAATATTTTTTATCAAAGAAATTAATCAGTTTTACCATACAACACTTACCAAAATTCAAATCTGCTAAATTATCTGACAACGAATAAAAAATGTATTATATAATATATTTTATTACCAATAATGCGCTTGATGTCTTTAGAAAGAACGTGACCTCAGGGCGAGATTAAAAGTTTTGGATAGCTAGGAAGAACCCCTTTTATTAAGTGTAGATAATCCAAACTTATAATTACTACAATTGCATACTGTTTCGAAAAATATTAAATAAAGACACAAATATACTTTAAAAAACAACAATCTATCAAAAATGCTAAAGACATTAAACTGCTGAAACCTCGTACTAACTACGGAAAAAAAATATTATGTACGACGGTGCGAAAGTAAACAACATGCTACCAAATAATATAAAAGAAGGAAGAATTATGAAAATTAAAAAAAAATACTTACATAATATGTTATAAATTACACAAAAATAAATAATACAAATAATGTAAAAACACCAATACTACTTATCATAGAAATGACTACGCTCTCTAACAATACCACTTAACACATCTAGCGACGCTTGATCCGTGTATTTTGCAATAACTCAGAGACTTGATTATTTTACTAAAGTATTCACATGTACCCTCTATGCTGCAACTTTTTAGAAGTTTTTCTTAAAAGTATATATTTTCTTAATTTTTTACTACGCTGCTCGGCAAATGCTTTTTCTATTGTGTAAGTTCTCATGTAAGTGAATTTATGAGAATAAAGTTTCTTAAATCCAAATCCATCATGGACTTTGTGCCGGCCTCCTACCGACTAAAGACCACACAGTCCACCCTTACCGGTTGCAGTTGCATTTACCGCAACCCCAGCAGTAGGTAGAACGCCTGGAATATTATGTTTAATTAAAAATATTATTATTGTTGTAGTTTAAAGTAACTACCTACGAGTGCTTTTTGAATGTGAACTTTGTGAATGTCATCTTTTGTCAGAAAGGGTATTATTTTTTCATAACTAAAAATATCCAAAAATAACAAAAACTCTATTGTGAAACCTCGGGGTTGAAGACATTATTTGCCCTCCCCTAAATCCACCTCTATATCACTTATTTATTTTCAATTACGTTTCGTAAATGGCTGTTTTAAGAAGCATGTGGGATGCATAATATTTTAGAAAAGTTGGAACAAAAAAAATGCCCCAGCTACTACGTACCTGGCCTGAGTGCAATCAATACAATGACGCGCTTCTACAATTTCAAATGTTTCCACTATCGTAGTACAAATACTGACATTTCGGGCGGATATTGGTTCCGAGCCTGTATATTGATATTGAACGTATAGAGTAAAAAAATGGCTCTCACGGTATGTTAGTACTTGAAACCAGTCATAACATAATATCTACTTGTAAACATTCAACAGCAGCGCAAAGGCTTCTTCTCATATAGAATTTGAATACCATTGGAATACCATACGCAGTCAAAGTTTCCTCGCGATGTTTAACCTCACCAAGTCGTGTCTTAGATTTAATGAGCTATAATTAATATCAAAAATACTTACGGAGTTAGAAAAATTAACACATGCCTAGTTTGAACCCGCAATGAAATAGATTAAGATTAAAGTTGCTCCAAAAAATGATTTTCGTATCGTAGGTATGTTTACATTACCACTTTGTGTCTGACATCAACTGCCTCGGTGGTCTAGTGGTCCCAAGAGCGACTGCTGAGCTTTAGGTCTTGGGTTCCATTCCCAGGTCGGGCAAAGTTTTATTTGGATGTCCTATTAGGAAATTCTCTGTAGCACCCTGGAGTTTGGAATTGTGCCGGGTAGATGACAATAGGCTCACCACATGGGACTTAACAGCATTAGTGAAATGTTTGTGTACAACTTTGTATACCTCTGCCTGCCCCTTCGGGGAATACAGGCGTACATATACATACTATGATGCTATATCTGACAGTACATTTGGCCTAATTACCATAATTACGCCTTTGTATACAACTGCATAATATAACTCATCTGTAGACAATTAATTACTAATGAACGTAGACTCTACGTACTACCTTACCTCTCTACGTCGTAGAGAGGTAATATCAAAATATTGACTAGAAGCACGTTAGTGAGGTCAACGATCGATGTTTTTTAAACAAAGGTAACCAGTACTTGGCGATAGATGGGTGACTGTTGAAAGCATTTTCATTGGAGGGTCTACGTATTTGGGAGGGAACCGATTATTACACTAGAAATAAGTTCTGTCTTGTACGTACAAGACAGAACTTATTTCTAGTGTAACTTATTTCTGTAAACGTTTACAGACACATATTTTTACACACACACACACACCTATACCCAAACCTATATCTGTAGACTGAGAACTACCTCATTGGTCTAATTGCCGCAAACGAGACTGCTAATCATGAGGTCCTGGGTTCGATTTCCGATCGAGCAGAGTTACCAGGTTTTTCTATTTTAAAATTCTCAGCAGAAGCCCAGAGTTGGAAAGTTGGCGGTGTATCCCCCCGTGCATCGGAGAGCACGTAAAGCGGTCAGTCCTGCGCCTGACGTCTCTCCGGTCGTGTCGGATTGCCAACCCATCGGAATATGAGAATGAAGGAAGAGGGAGTACACCTGTCTTTGCATACACTTGTGCTCTATAAAATCTCCTGCATACTTGATTAATCGCCATGGAGGTAGGCCGCCGTGACCTAAAATTCGATCGGGAATATATTATTTACTAGCTTCTGCCCGCGACTTCGTCTGCGTGGACTTCAGAATTAGGTCCAGCCGGGATAAAAAGTATATGTTAATCCAGGTTATAAACTATCTGTGTGCCAAATTTCATCTAAATCCGTACAATAGTTATTGCGTGAAAGAGTAACAAACATCCATACATACAAACTTTCGCTTTTATAATACTAGTAGGATAGACCATATGATTTAGAGTTCGCTAAGCATGCGTTAATGCTTTTTCAAAGACATATCTTGAATTAGACCATATAATTTATTTTTTCTGTGTGGGAATGAAACACGTGATACGCGGTGTAGGACCAGTCTCTCGAGCCACTGCGCCAGCCGAGCCATATCTCCGCTATTCCAATTCAGTGATCTCCGAGCAACTTGAACAACACAAACACCGGGTTTTGCTTACTTACTTGTAAGTAAGAGATGGAGAGCTCGGTGACCAACCATTGATTTATTATCACATTCCACTGTCCTTCAGTCGCTTTCCCGCAACGAGCGGAAGAGAATGATTAATATTTGGGGATATTTCTGCTGTCCTTCTAGTTTAATACGGAGCCAACAATCTGTCTTCACGTAATAAATTATTTCTTCCTTAAAAGACATTATATGAATAGTTTCTTGAAGATGCTAACATAACATAACATAGCATCACGCCTGTATTCCCCGAGAGGTAGGCAGAGGTCTACACAGTTGCACACCCATATTTCACCAATGTTGTTGCTGAAACTTCACAACCTATTACATAGGTCTTAATAGATCTACGTAATAGGTGGTGAGCCTATTCCCATCAACTGGGCTCAACTCTGGGATGCTACAGCGAATTTACTAACAGAAAAACTTAATAACACTTTGCCCGACCCGGGCATCAAACCCGAGACATCCTGCTCAGCAGTCGCGCTTGGGACCACTAGACCAACGAGGCAGATTGAGGCCAACGAGACTTGAGGATGTTGGTAATATAGTATAAACATAATTATTTTCTAGACCGTCGATGCGTTTTAAAACTATTATTGAACCAAGACGAACCTCTGCGATACTCGCTAAATTTCTTACGTGGGTAGTGTCAACCTCTGCGATAGTCGCCAACTGTCTTACGTGGGTATTGTCAACCTCTGCGATAGTCGCCAACTATCTTACGTGGGTATTGTCAACCTCTGCGATAGTCGCCAACTCTCTGACGTGGGTACTGTAAACTTCTGCGGTAGTCGTCAACTGACTTGCGTGGGTAGTATCAACATGCTGCCTAGTATTTATCGCTACAACTAAAATATATAATAGAAAATAATTTTACGAACTATTCGTAATCCAATCAAGCAATTACTAGACTTGTAATTAAGTACCCTTGTAACTCCTATCTAATGAAGAGTGCTTAGATACTTATCAGTTATATTGAATTCTATAAATATACATAATGAACAAGCTTATCGATGAAAATGAAACATTCAACACAAATATTTATATATTTAACTTATTTTGTTGATAATCTTCCAAGATTTTCTACAAGAAGTATCAAAACATACTTACGGTGATTAAAAGTAAATCTAAATTACTTACATCTGTATTAACTTCCAAGTTATACCTAACCTTTCCTTACTTGTCATAAACACTTGGTTGACCTCTTTGATGTTGATTATTTAAATTATTATTTAGAAAATATAAGGGAGGGTCTCGTAGCTAAGTAACAAAGTCACAGATCGGAGGATCGAGGTTAAAATGTATTTGTCGCGGCCGGTTTGTGGATGGCCGATCATCATTTCCTGTAAACTGAAAAACGGAGAACACGTTAAACCGTCGGTCCTGGTTTTCAAATAGATATCTAGGACAGCCGTTACGGGTAGTCAGAAGCCTGAAAGTCTGACACCAGTCTTACCACGAGACCAGTCTTACCACGAGATGTCGTGTTACCCAGTAACTGGGTTGTGAAGGTCAGAGAAGCAGTCACTCCATGTAATTTTTTTTTTATATAATGACTTCTTTCCCACACGTAATTAGGTTTAATATGTACGATTTAAAACATACACACAACGTCATTTAATCATATTTAGTGACGAATTGCATTAAAGAGACATCAAGTTTTATTAGGATACGAACGTTAATGTAATATTCCGGGCTGTAGCGTTGGTACGGTCTGTTTATTTCTGATTCTTCGCACCATTCAGGCACGCGGGTGCCAATTAGTGTGACTGTTTCAATTCCAACCACGTTTGTCGACACCGAAGCGTCCCATTCATAAACCATGATAACTACACGTGGCATATTGAAACAATTCACATGTGTTTCGCATTCAGTAACCGAGTTGGGTCTATCATCAAATACTTCAGTAATTTTTTTCCCATATCAATTCTTCAGAATCAATGTTTCATGTAGTCTGTTCGATTAAATAGTGAGTTATCCAAAACGGATTGTAAGAATTTAATGTATCTGCCTAGCCTTTTCCCAATTACGTTGGGGTCGGCTTCCAGTCAAACCGGATGCAGCGTAATATCAGTATTTTACATGGAGCGACTGCCTATCTGACCTCCACAACCCAGTTACTGGGTAACATAATATCTCATGGTATGACTGGTTGTCAGACTTTCAGGCCTCTGACTATCCGTAACGGCTGTCGTGGATCTTAATTTGACAACCGGGACCGATTTCTTAACGTGCTCTCCGAGGCACGGAGGGGTCTCGGTATGAAATGATCACCCATCCACAGACCGACCGGGGCAAGCGCTGCTTAACCTCGACCGATCGATCTGTGCGGCCGTTACTTAGCCACCTCTATAATGTAAATAAAATAATAATAAAATTAATATGGCTTTAACTATTTAACATTAACTCTATTAATAATCACTAGAAGTGTCGTCAAAATGACTACCAATGTAAATAAAAATTTAAAAGACATTATTAAGCGTGAGGGTTGTCCTGGGATGGATTCAGCGGTCGGACAAAGTGTTAATATTAGGTTTTCTGTTAGGAAATTCTCAACAGCAGCCGAGAGCTTAGAATTGACAGTGACATCGTTTGTTTCGTAGCATTTATTGATTTAATGTTCAACGGCATAAACAGGAATTGACAGTGACATCGATTGTTCCGTAGCATTTCTTGATTTAATGTTCAACGGCATGCGACTCGCAAATTTTCTGAGGTTGCCACTAATTCAACGGATGGAGTATACACAAAACTCGCTGCTCATCTGCACACATCTATGTTTATTAAATAATTACCATAACGGATCCAATTTGTTGGCATATCACGTTTCGTTCGCTTTGGAAACATGATAATTCCTATTACTGAATATTCAATCAATTTGAAGCTGTTTGTAACGCAAGTCACTTCTGACTAATAATAAACGTATTTTAAAAGCAGAGTCTTGTATTTTATATGAATTCAAGTATTTCACAATTAAGACTAAAATATTACAAAGAGTCATAAAAATAATAGGTTTTCTTTCCACTACACAACTGTCCATTCTTAAATCCTAGTATTTTTTAAGAAACATTATTAGATTTCACTTTGAGCGTCTGCATAAAATAACGATTACTATACAAAACAGTTCATCACAAGCAAGTCTATGGAGTACAAAATACTTACACATTAAAAGAAAAATAATCTCCTCTTTATTTAACGTTACAATCAATACGATTCTTTGGTATAATATTATTTACAATCTTCAATCTGCTCAAACAATTTCGGACTCGATCTAGTGCAACAACAATACAATAGACATGCTTTAAACTCTTATGATACAACGACATCATGATAATCCAGGTGAAGTTGGACAATACAATTTTCTTTTAACACTGAACACGTATTACTTAGCTAAGCTTGCCACTGTCTCTGACGTCACAATACTAGTTCACTATAGGAAATGTTCACGAACCACTGGGGTGTTCCCGTGCTTCACCCGTCCTCACGGCACGGACGTCTTTGCACTGCAACAAACATTAAAAATCAATATATTAGAAGCTACTTCTGCTTAATTTTTTTTATCTGAATGTATGGGTTTAAACCACTTGTAATCCTAATTGCTTTACACATCATCGACAACCATTCACAGGTGTACTGGTTTCGTCGTGATGGTTTCCTTCAACGTTTTGAGCAATATAGAATAAATTTATAATTTAAAATACGCACTTGACTATATAACATCAGTCGTACATGCCTTGGCTTCGAACTTGCGACCTTTGACTTGCCAGTTCATCTGTTATATCCCTAGGCTTTCTCTATTACAATATTATAAAAAGCTAAAATAACAGTTTGTGAGGAAACAATGTACGTTTTCACGACGCTGCTCTTTCCAAAGTAAAAGTTTTCAGTCTTATACAACATGAAACTGACGTCAGAGTTTGAAAATATAAAATTAATTGCTAGATATTTTAATTAAAAACTTAAACAATACCTAAGTAATTGGATAGGTAATATAAGACTGGAAGGCACAAGCCTCCAAAGAAAATTATTTATTAAATCAAAATAAAGTACGATTTATTTTACTTTACTATGCTTAAAAAAATATTATTCATTACTTATAGCAACTTATAACAAATAACTATCACTGCTAATAAGCTGCATAACATTTTTGCAGTCTATAAGGATAAAATAAATAAGTAATAATTTTTTTATCAGATTCAGAGACGCTTTGTATCTTTCGTCTTGCCGTGTGCTATCACAGAAAAAAAAAACAAAATTATCAAATCCCAGAGTAATCAAATCATAAAAAATAAAGTAATTTCACGAACTTTATTCTTCTCATAAAGTATAGAGAACAATTACACAAAATAACGTACAATACTTTATAATAAAGTACGGACGCCAACCCTAAACACAGACCCACAAACAAATACATAAAAATATTTTTTTTGGACCATACAAAGCATTAATGCCCTTCTTTTGACCCTTATAATTTGTCAAAGGTTTCATACCTTCGTCTGTGGGCTGGTGTTAAGATTGGTATAGGCTCTCTGGTTTAATATACGTATTATGTATTTCCAAAGGTTGCCTGGAAGAAATCGCCGAGTGCGATAAGGCCGCCCATTGTACTTACAATATTTTTGTTCTTTTAGGTGTACAAAAAGAGTTAAATAAATAAATAATAAATATAGTTATTTCGGTCGTATATTTGGTGGAATTGGGGAGAAACATGATAAAAAAGCAATATTTGTGAATTACATAAGGCATGTCATGTTTCTGCTATTTCTGTCCAAGTAAGAGTTACTTTACAAATTCAAATATTTTGAATAGTTTTGTGATACTAAAGTATTATTTTACCATATCGTAGTTATTATGTTTCTCCCGTACGCTACAACAGATATGTCAGGGTGATTATAAAAACTAATTGCAAACATGCGAACACTACCCTATCTTAAAATAGAAAGAACTTACCGAAATTTCGAAAAAAATTACCAAAAATTTTTCTAAACTTATTACTTGCTAAATAATTCCATATATTGGCAATAGGTTTACTAATGAAAATTAAGACTATGACAAAAGGGTGATTATTTTTACTCCAGGTGAAGTTTTTTTTACTTAGTTTAGCAAGCTAATAAAAAATAACATTAAATAATGCAATGTTGGTATAGAAAAATATAATATTAATCCAGACACAGAAAAATGTTGACGATACACATCAATTTTAATAATAAATAACAGCTTAAATAAAGTCTGAATTTTCCTACCATTAAAAAAGCAAAGCTCAACAATCGCTTCCAACGTCATTACTCCACTGGACTATTAACCTACCAATATGTCCTCAAACGGTCTGGCTACGGGTACAAACACCTATAATCTTCAAATATTTGCTCCAACCCAAAACCCAGCAAACGGCACCATTAAACCAAATGGTTATGTGCTCATCTCATATAAACCGAATTACAAGACAATTTACACATTCTACGGGCAGGATTACCTTTCCTTTTAATAATAAAAGACCCTTCGTATCTGCTATTTGAACACATCTAAGGATCTTATAAAGGTTCTCGGAGATTATCTCAATTTCGATTGAATAGTAGTCGGTTTTACGAAATCATTCTGTAACTAAGTTCAACTTCCGAGTCATGCAAGAAATTCATCTTGTCAGCAGGATTTTTAAATTCTGCCCGGTAGATTGCAATGGGCATCTATCGGGTATCTACTTTTTATAACACTTAACGGCTCACCTAAACCTTAGAGCAGGGGTTCCCAACCTTTTTTTGTCTACTGCCCACTTTAAGAATAAATTATTTTTTAACGCCCCCCTTTTTAAACATACTTAAAAACCGCTAAGTACTTATAACTGATTATTGAAACGCAAATTTATAGTATTCGGACAGAGTATCTTTTTAACCGACTTCCAAAAAAGAGGAGGTTATCAATTCGGTTGTATTTTTTATTTTTTTTATGTTTGTTACCTCAGAACTCCGTCATTTATGAACCGATTTGGAAAATTATTTTTTTATTTGACAGGATTTACTTTCAGATTGGTCCCATTTAAATTTTATGAAAATTGGTTTAGTAGTTTGGTATTTAAATCAAAATAACTGAAAAATAAACGTCGTCGAAGTAAACGAAATGGTGTATTTTGCTTTCTTGTGACTTTCCGGTGGTGTTTACGGTCTCTAGAATAGTTCTAATGAACTGCCTATTTTCCAGCTTCATCATCAGATGATGATGATGATGATGAAACCGGAAGAGAAGCACCGGAAATCCGTCTTTTTTTTTGCTATTTAATACTTTTTAGTGTACTCGTAAGACCGCATTCTCAAACATCTCTTTTTATACACGAGTGCTCAAAAAACGGAGTGTATATAAGTATGTATATGTGTAAGTATGTTTGTGAGTTTCTTTACCTATTCCACCATAACTTCTAAATACCTGAACTGATTTCGATATATGGGGTATCGTTAGAATCCTTACACTGTCCCGTGAGTAACATACGCTAGTCAGTTTTTTTTTTTTTAAATTCATGTTGTTTTCGCAATTTATTACTCTCTTTTGAAATAGCCTCTGATCTAGATTTCCTACTTTGATATGGATATGTCGCAGATGGATTGTAGAATAAGCTGTTTTACAAAACTGCTAGCTGATTTACAAAACAGTACTGTTATGAAAAACAGCTGAACGATGATTAGCGGTTTTACATAATTACTGGACTATAACACGCAGAATTGAATGAACGTTTTGCGTTTATCAATGCAGCGGGTCAACGATCAGAGATTATGTAAAACAGCGTGAAATGAACTGTCAGATTGTTGATTTTAGTTCTAAATTTTGTCGCATATGGCTCTGCATGTCCTAACAATAATAACCTAACGTTATTTTACTTGTCAATAGCAAAAAAATTATGAAAATTTTTAATGACGTATTTACTAAACCACTATAATAGTCGACAATATATCGGGATTATGAAAGAAAATAAATTAAATTGATCCATGAGCGAGCGAAGCGAGCTCGGGAGGTTCGTGTATCCCGACACGGACAGGTTAGGTTCGAAGAGCGTAGCGAGCGAACAGCCCCCGTCATCCTCTTCGTGTTTAGGTTTTTTCTAACCTTATGGACAAAAAAATAGGAGCCCCGCTAAGCGGGGCTCCGTCGACCCAGCCACGGAAAGTCAAATCAGAATACAGTATCGCTTTTTTACTTAATGGTGACTATCCATTTAATATACCTATACAATAAACAAACCTGTCCCACTGTAGATATGTCCTTCTGCATTACGTCTAAAGGTGGGTAGCAGTTTTGTTAAACGTATCGCAATGGCAATCCAGCTGAACGTTGTTCAGCTGTTTTATAAAACAGTACTGTTTTGTAAAGCAGCTATAGATTTTGTAAAACAGCGGATTCTACAATCCATCTGCGACAGATATATATGGGCAGCGCGTTGAATAGGTCTACCCATATTCACTTCCGATAAATCAGTTATGGTACGCCAGATTCACTAAAAAGTAAGAAATAAAATATTTTTTAACAAAAAAAAGAACCGACTCCAAAAATCTTTCTGTTAAGTAAAATTGCACTAAAAAGTTATAAAATAATTGCATTATTTACTTACTACAATTTATAGAAAAATACTTTTTTAATTTTAGGGGATTCTGAATAAAATCAATTTATTAGGACAATAATATACAATTATTATTATTTTTGGAGTCGGTGCCAGTAAAGGATAATAAACGTGTAAGTACATTCATGAAGTAGCGTATTACGTTCGCTTTAGGCAGTTGTTGTGTTCATTTGTAAATTTTTTCTATTAGGTATAATACATTATCGTAAAAATAATGATGGTTAATGTACCTTTAAAAAAGTTTGTCTGGCACCGACTCCAAAAATAATAATAATTGTATATTATTGTCCTAATAAATTGATTTTATTCAGAATCCTCTAAAATTAAAAAAGTATTTTTCTATAAATTGTAGTAAGTAAATAATGCAATTATTTTATAACTTTTTAGTGCAATTTTACTTAACAGAAAGATTTTTGGAGTCGGTTCTTTTTTTTGTTAAAAATTATATTGAAAATAAAACAAACATAATCAATTCTTATATAAAAACTAATGTGAAGGTTGAATCTGATGCTGTTCAATAAGTTTGTTGATATCAGGTTCCAATTACTCAAAAACAGCCGCAAGTCGCCACGTTCGGTAACACGCAAACGATTTCTCTTTTCAGTAAGCAGCGTTGCCACAGCACTAAATCCACGTTCACACAAATATGACGATGGGAATGCTATCAAAAATCGTTGAACAATTGACCACAATCCAGGGTACAATTGCGGGATCGGTTTTTGTAGCCAAAATTCTTGATATCCATTTTTGAACTTGATTTTTATTTCTTCGTTTGTTGTCAATTCTATAAGTTCTTCTTCCAGCTGAGGTGACATTGCTGTGTTGACATTTGAAAACGGATCCAACACCCAGTCTGGTATTTCCAAGTTTAAAATGTCCTGGTATCGTTCGGTGAAGTCAATGTGGAGGTTTTCCAAATGTTGGCAGTAGGCAAACAAGTCGTCGTTACTGCAGTATACTGATAAATTCGGAAAATTGTGAAACTCACGTCTGCCCATATTCTTTTTGTGCAGAAGCAGTTTGGCTGCGAAAACAGCAACGACATTTTTTGTTTTAATTAAATTTAGTTCATCGCCTTGCAGTTGGAGGTTCATGTCGTTGAACATTTTATACAGGTCTGTCATGTAAGCTATATCATTCTTTGATTTTATGAGCTTGTTGCGCAGTTCTGTATCTTTAGTTTCCAAGAACTCTATCATAGAGTCAAACAGGTTGTAAAATCGAATCAGACAATTGCCTCTTGACAGCCAACGAACTTCAGTATGAAGCAACAAACGGTTGAAATCTTCGTCATTAGTAATCTATCATTCAAAGAGCTGCTACGGATTTTATTGACTGCTTTGATGACATATTGCAGTGATTGAAATAGTCGTTCACTTAAGTTTCTAGCAACCAAATGTTGTCTATGAATAACGCAATGCAGCAAGGACATCTGGAATTTTATTCTTTAAGTATGCTATGAAGCCTTTATGGCGCCCTGTCATAGCCGGAGCGCCATCCGTAGCAACTGATATAATATTTTTCAAAGGAATCTCTTTCTCTTCACAAAACTTTTCCAATGTATTGAATATGGTTTCGCCTTTTGTATCTGTCTCCAAATTTCTGGCAAACAATAGTTCTTCACGTATTTTCTCATCTTTAATAAACCTCACGTAAGATAGTGTTAGGGTTTGCAAATATTGAGTACGATATAAACGGTAATCGAATTGAAATCAACTAAATGACTTATTCATTGTTGAATATTTTTACGTTGGCAACTTTAAAAAGTGAGTAATGTCGGTGGTAGAACATTTGGTACGATTTCGACGGTTTGCTCTTGGCCGATGACACATTCTATTACGGGCGCGCGAGCTGAGCGGATTGAAATAAAAAGGGAATGCTGTAAGAATATTGGAAGAATAAATTGAGTTGAGTTTCCTCACTTCGAGTTTTCATCTACTCTGCCCCAGACACTGAGTTATAGGATCATCTTCAAAATCTCAGAAGTGGGATCTCGCAACTAAACTTCAAACGTAAGTACACACCCAATCTTTGACTGATAAAATTATTGCGAGAAGACTTTATTTAAATTCAAATTAGTAGTTTTATGGTAATATGACATTCTTATTATATGATTAAGTTTAGTGATGCCGTGGTAAATTTTATCATGTGGGTGATCTAATTCTAACGTTTTTATTTCGAATTTCTGGTGTATGTGTACAAGCTATTTTTAGAACCTAAACTTTAGTGACTACTCGTATACTGATCATTATGATACGCACGTTGAACACGTGAAATTAAAGGTTAATATTGAAAAAAAAAAAAAAAAAAAGTTGTGGGTAGCTTGGAATATTAATAATTACAGTGATTCTGATCGTATGTTATATCCTGAAGGGTTTTATAAAGGGTTGTGAAAATTTGGTCAGATTTTGTCTAGGACGTACCGTTCCAGAGATATTTACAATATTATTTTACCCCACAATCTTAGTGAAAATTCGATACAACATTTCTTAACGTGGTATTTGTTTTTGCGTATGCTATGCGACGCAAGCCTTTCAGACGATGGACGAGACAGGTCACCGAAGTCGGGGCTTAGACAAGTCAAGCAGAAGGCGAGAAACACCTGTTCTTCGAACTGTGTCTTGCAGTCGGAGCCGTGTCCGGAGTCGCACTCGTAACCGGAGTCGCACTCCAAGTAACTCCGGCAATCGCGAGCGGGTGGAGATGCTGGAACGGAAACTACAGCGAGAACGAGAACGACTCTTCGTGGCGGAAAGTCGCCGCTATACAACATCAGGTCCAGTCAACGAGCTGCGTGAAAGGAGTCGCACCCAACGCCACTCGTCACATCGACAGGAGGATGCACGTCTTTCCAAGCAACACCAAGACGTCCTCCCAGATCCACGTGTCGTCGCAGGACAGTCCAACAGGTCACGTAGCCCTTCATTTTCTAAGAAAGATATAGTAGATATTATTAAATGTATGAGAGATGGTCTGACGTCCCAATCTCCAACCCGAGGTTCACAGTCACAAAAAATCGATTATAAAAATATTTTACCCAATTTTGATCCATCGACTAAGACTCAACGAGTAGATGTCTGGATAAAAAAGGTGAACGAATGTGCTTCGGTGTATGGATGGGACGATAGAACCACTACCCATTTTGCTATGCAAAAGCTCCAAGGCCTGGCCAGGACTTGGTACGAGGGCCTTAATTCAATTCTTTTCTCTTGGGAGGAATGGCAGCAGAAATTAGTTAACGCATTCCCCTTCGAACAAAACTATGGTCAGACCTTGGAGGAAATGCTAAAGAGGAAAAGTAAATTCCAAGAACCAATAGAGGTTTATTATTACGAGAAAGTAACACTTCTCAACCGATGTGATATTGAAGGTAAACGCGCGGTAGACTGCATAATTCACGGTTTAAGCGATAGAACTTTAAGATCCGGTGCTCTCGCGTTACGTTGCTCTCAGCCCGATCAATTATTGCAATACTTGATTAGTAATAAAGACTCTAATCAATCCTTAGTAGAGAGAAGTTCATTTAAAACAAGAGTTACTGAAACATCCACTCACAGTTCGAAAGTTAAGTGTGATACCAAACCCAATTCTACAGTTGGCTGTTTCAATTGTAAAGAGTTAGGGCACAGTTTTTTATACTGTCCTAAACCCTTAATTAAATGCTCAAAGTGTAGCAGGGTCGGACACACGTCTGAAAATTGCCGTTTAAAGCCAGATGCCAAAATAGTCAAAGTAGCTGACGTACAAAAAACAATGTGTATTGATTCTGTAATTGAGCCCAATATCGTTAACCCGAATTCAAAGTTTATCAAAGAAGTTATAGTGAACGGTATACCCCTCACAGCCTTTGTCGATTTTGGTAGTGACGTTACGTTAATAAAGGCCTCGGTTGCTCATCGCTTAGGATTGGCTCATAATAACGTCCCATCAGGAATGAAAGGTTTCGGCAATGGGCTAGTTTACTCATTAGGAGAACTGTCACTTGATGTAAGTGTCGATGACGTCAGTGCAAAAGTTGCATGCAAGGTTGTGAAAGACGGCTTGTTGTTTAAATCAGTGTTGATAGGGCAATCATACACGGAGCAGCCTCACATTATCGCATTTAAAAATTTTAACAAGTTGCAATTTCTGGATATTGGCAATGAGCTGCCGCGGTTTGATCTGGATAACGAAATCGAACGTTCATTTAAAGTAAAAACTATGATTGCTCTAGAAATCTATGGTGCTGCAACTATCAAAGCTCATATTGACTCTCCTATTACTGGTAGTGTTTTAGTAAAGAACAGTATCGCGGGAGAACCAAATAGACAATACTTTGTGTTTGGTGGTCTCTATTATGTAGCGAGAGGTCGTATTTATTTATCAGTGGTACCATGCTTGAGTTCTTGTCAAATCGCGAAATCGACGGTCCTTTGTCGTGCAGATAAAGTCGATTTTGTTAATAGAATCTTTGAGGCACCATCACTGCAGCAATTTACGGCGTGTAGAGGTGAGTTCGATGAAGGTCAAGTTCGGGTCGGTTCTCATGTCTCTGATTGTGATAAACAGCGTCTCTTAGATTTATTAAAAAAGTTTAAGCATTGTTTTGCAAATTCCCTTAAGGATTTGGGGTGCACCAATATGGCAGAAATGCACATAGAGCTGAATAGCAAGCGCCCTATAGTATACCGGCCTTATAGGTTGTCTCATCACGAACGTGAAAAGGTACGCACGATGGTAGCCGACATGTTGGATGCCGGAATAGTTAAAGGGTCAGTTTCTGAGTACGCAAGTCCCATTTTACTCGTTCGTAAGAAGGATGGCTCACTG
The DNA here is from genome assembly GCA_935421205.1 of Xylocampa areola. Lineage (NCBI taxonomy): Eukaryota > Metazoa > Arthropoda > Insecta > Lepidoptera > Noctuidae > Xylocampa > Xylocampa areola. The sequence goes on along the minus strand of OW285218.1, from coordinate 10,310,048 downwards.
AGAATGTGCATTGATTACAGGATGCTTAATTCAGTAACCGTGAAGGAAAGGTACCCTATGCCTATCATAGAAGATGAGATTGCCCGTCTTACGGGTCAAACTTGCTTCATAACACTCGATCTATCTTCAGGCTATTACCAAGTACCGATTTCCGAACAGAGCAAACGCCTTACCTCGTTCGTCACGCCGGACGGCCAGTACGAATTCAATCATATGCCGTTTGGCCTGGCGAACGCACCTGCTGTATTTCAGCGAATGATGAATTCGCTTTTAGGATCTTCTCGTTTCGCTACTGCATACATCGATGACATTCTTATCTTTGGAAAACATCCTGCAGAATGTTTAGAGCGTCTTGAAGAAGTGTTGCGGTTGCTAGACAATGCAAACCTTACCTTGAATTTAACAAAGTGCAATTTTCTCAGTGACAAGATCTGTTATCTTGGGTACGAGATTAGTGCTGCTGGTGTCAGGCCTGGCGAAGGCAAGATTATATGCGTACAAAACTTTCCACGGCCTGAAAATGTGCACAATGTCCGATAATTCTTAGGTTTGGCTAGTTATTTCCGGAAATTTATTAAGAACTTTGCTCACTTACCTTCCCTACTCAGTCGTTTATTAAAAAAAGGTGCAGCCTGGGAGTGGAAGGATGATCAGCAGCAGGCGTTTGAAGAACTTAAATCTAGATTGATAGACAGGCCAATTCTCGCGATTTATGACCCAACAGCAGAGACCGAGTTGCACACTGATGCTAGTAGGGTAGGCATTGGTGGAATTCTCCTTCAGCGCACGGTAGCTAGTGAACCTTTTCGACCGGTCGCTTTTTATAGCCGGCAAACATCACCAGAGGAAAAGAACTTCCACTCATACGAGTTGGAAACTTTAGCAGTTGTATTTTCTCTGCGAAAATTCAGGGTTTATTTGCTAGGCAAAGAGTTCAAAATTATAACCGACTGCAGTGCACTTCGCTCCACATTTCTGAAAAGGGACTTGATACCGAGAATTGCTCGTTGGTGGTTAACTTTACAGGAATTCGATTGTTCCATTTAATATAGGGCGGGTACGAAGATGAGTCACGTCGATGCATTGTCTCGAAATCCCGTTGCTGATAGTGTAGAAACCATTGTAGATCAACTTCCAACTGTTATGACAATAAATAATGAGGACTGGCTACAAACACTTCAACTAGGAGACTCTGAGCTGTGTAGGATTAGAAACATTTTAAGTAGTGATCTTGACCAAAGGGGTCTTAATTATATAAAGGAAAATTACGTTCTAAAGAATAATAAATTATTTCGTTGTCTAGGTGGTGACAGGAATAACATTCGATGGGTAGTACCAAAGGGTGCAAGGTGGCAGCTGTGTCGTATGAACCACGATGACATTGGACATTTTGGCACCGAAAAAAACTTTAGATAGAATTAAGAAAAGCTATTGGTTCGCCAAGATGTCCAAGTTTGTTAAGAAATACGTTGACGCTTGCCTTGAATGTGCTTACACGAAAAATAACGTACATACACGGGAGGGCCACCTCCATCCTATTCCAAAGACAGAAATTCGTTTCCACACCCTCCACGTTGACCACCTTGGACCCTTCGTAAAATCAAATAGAGGCCAAACCCATCTTGTTGTAGTCGTGGACGCATTCACAAAGTTTTGCTTCGTGAAACCTGTCAGAAACACTAAAACGCAAAATGTCCTCAAGGTCTTAGATGATATTTTTTACACCTTTAGGACCCCTGATCGTCCTGTAAGCGATCGTGGGAGTTGCTTTACATCTCATGCATTTAAAAGGTTTGTTCTTGATAAAGGATTCAAACATATATTAAATGCAGTAGCTAGTCCCCGGTCAAATGGTCAAGTAGAACGGTACAACCGTACCATTCTTGATTCCCTTAAGGCATCAAATATGAAACATTGCGAGAAGGACTGGGACATGCAATTAGGTAAGGTCCAGTGGGGTCTCAACAACACTGTCCAAAAGACCACAGGTAGGACTCCTTCGGAGGTATTATTCGGTACTTCCATGAATGCTGAAATTAATCCCATTATGAATGAGGTCACGGTAGATTCTAGGGAGAATAGCCGACTTTCTGATATCCGTGATGAAGTTAAAGATCGGATAGATAGAGAACAGGATAAGCAAAAACAGAAATACGACGAAAGTCGGAAGCCAGCACGAACATATAAAAGCGGTGATCTAATAAAAATTACTAAAACGTGTTTTAATAACGACGGGCAAAGTAAAAAACTTTTGCCGACATATGTAGGGCCCTATCGTGTCGATAAAGTAATAGGAAACGACCGTTATAAAGTAGCCCCAATCCCAGGTCTAGGTTGTACGGAAAACAAACGCCCAACGGTTATCGCAGCTGATCGTATGAGGCCTTGGATCCATATAGCGGCGTTAGAAGTTAACGAAAATGTTTCGGACTCTAGCGCTGCTGATGAAAGTGATTAGTTTTCCTTTTATGGGTATTGATCAAAATATGTTAATAACAGAATTCTCGACTCGATGTAAATAGATTAATGGTAACGATTTAATATGTTTTTATTTAGCGGCCCCGGAGTGCAGCTGCCTCAGGGTGTCGTTATAAGAGGCAGTTAACTACAGATTAGTTTTCTGTATTGTTTCAGATCAAACACGAGAATCGATTGGTTCGTGCTTTGATTACTCTACGTCAGACCAAGTTGATAGCGCCTACACGGGTAATCGATCGTCCTGTGTGCGTATAATTAGTAGTTCTACTGACGAGCGTATACTGAATCGATCAGTCCATACCTTGTAAGCTAGAACAAGCCTCAAACGTGCTGTCACAGGTAATCGATCGTCCTGTGCGCACGGATGATAGTCGTAAGTGGTAGTTTGGCGATGAGGCACGAAACTGAATCGATTGGTCCGTGTCCTGATACGCCAAATGCCATGAGTGTTTTGCTGCTTCGTCACAAGTAATCGATCGTCTTGTGCACGTTAGTCAGTTCCATGATTGGTACCAAAATAATCGATCGTTTAGACCAGATATTGATTTTAGTCTGTTTTTGGTTGTCAATTATTGGATTAACTAGAAATTGATTAAGAATTACTGTTTCGTATATTGTTGATGAAATTATTGGTTGTTGGAAAACCATAGATTGATAATTAAAACAAGAAATCATTATTACATAATTGTATAATTTTATTGTTTCAACTTCTAATAATATGCAATATTATTACGTTGTTCTAGAATGCGCATAAGTGATGTATAACTATAGATAATGTTGTAAATTTAAGCAAGCAATTATTTTGAATGTTCTTATATTTGTTAATTTGTGTTCTGTAAACTTCGAATTGTAACTATGAATGACAGCATTGTAATCATTATAATTATTGTAAAGTGTGTGTTATCGACCAAGAATACAATTGTTAGGGTTCCACCTGGGGCCGTGTGCGGGGACGCACACGTTGTCAGGATGGTCGATTGTTAGGGTTTGCAAATATTGACTACGATATAAACGGTAATCGAATTGAAATCAACTAAATGACTTATTCATTGTTGAATATTTTTACGTTGGCAACTTTAAAAAGTGAGTAATGTCGGTGGTAGAACATTTGGTACGATTTCGACGGTTTGCTCTTGGCCGATGACACATTCTATTACGGGCGCGCGAGCTGAGCGGATTGAAATAAAAAGGGAATGCTGTAAGAATATTGGAAGAATAAATTGAGTTGAGTTTCCTCACTTCGAGTTTTCATCTACTCTGCCCCAGACACTGAGTTATAGGATCATCTTCAAAAATAGCAACAACGCTTCATTAGTTGGTAAAGTGGACTCATCGAGCTGAATTGAGAATTGACTAGTCCTCAGATGATTGCACAATGATTCTTCAATGTTTTCAGCCATTTCATCAATTCGTCTTTGCACAGAATTATTACTCAAAGGAATTTTTCGGATAATATCTGCGGCCGGTTTATGAAGCACAGTAGTTATTACTTCCTTTATTGCTGGCAAAATTAACTCTTGTCCGATGTTGTGTGGTTTGCCTTTTTGAGCAATTAACAAAGAGATATTGTACGAAGCTCGAAGTCCGTCGTCATCTTGCTTAGCAGCCGCCGAAAATAGTTTTGATACACTTGGCTGAGTATTATGCTTCTTCTCTAGGTCTTGAAAATATGCTACATTCTTTTCTGTCTTATCTGGATGCATTTTATTCAAATGATCTTGCAGTCTTGAAGGCTTCATTGCTTCGTTCGAAAATGTTTTTAGACATAGAAGACACAAAGGCGACGCCGGGTTTGTGGGATTTTCAATAAATCCGAATTTAATATATTCCGCAGAGTATTGCCGTCTCTTCTTTTTTACTTCCGACATTGTTTTGTTTTAAGAAATACGTAAGTGTTGAAATCAAGTACTGCTTATCTATTATGCGCGAAACCGCAAATGAAAATAAAATAAATTTACGTCGTTTATATAGGATTGCATAAGCAGCACGCACCAACAGGAATAAGACAAACGTGCATAAACTCGTTTATCTCATTCGAAGCCCAATCGTACTCGACAAGCAAGAACAAGTATTATAGAACCAGCCGATTGGTATAGGAATGTACAATTCGGATTATTTAACAAAAACTTGTTAAAACATGATTGCCCGCGGTCTTTTATATCGAACCGAGTTTGAGCTATATCTTAATTAATATTAGTTGATGTTCACAAGATGTAGTCGAGAGTCGAGAGCTCAGTCGGTGTCTAAGAGTCTTCCTAGCTAGGTAGATGAAATTATAAATCGACCCCAAAGCCCTACACAATGCCCCCTTTTTTTTCTGGGTCTCTTACCGCCCCCCTTTAGGCCTGCAGCGCCCACAAGGGAGCGTTTTCGCCCACGTTGGGAAAGACTGCCTTAGAGAATACAAGAGATGACGTTATGTTATATTACTTTCTACTATCAATTTTAATTTGATTAATCTAACTTTGATTTGATTACATGCTTAACTGACAAATTCTACATTAATTAGGTATACGAAATTTTAAATTTGTTAAATAGTAAGATAATAGTTGCTTCATTATTTAACATTATATTTTGATTCATGATTTAACATTGCAAGTATTAACCGTGTTAGGTGAATCTTATTTGAATGTGAATCCGTTACTACTCGCAGTTATGATACGACCCATTAGATTAGACACTTACGTTAGACGCTACTGTTTTTTTATTTCGAAATATCATTTCCGAATTTTCCACCAAAATTCTTATCTAAAGAACTTTTTCCAATTTCATGTTCTAATAACCGTCTTCTCCACAATTAAATGCACCTTCTTTTTCTTTTTCTGCCTCTCATTTCGTCTCATGTTATTTGGGGTCGGCGCAATATGATTTTGCTCTACCATTCTCCACTGTCAGATGTCAAGTTATCGTTTACTCCCTTTTCATTCATATAATTCCTCACACAATGAAACCATAATCAAATCTTTTCTTTGGTCTTCGTCTTCCCCTCCATCCATCTACATTCATATTCATTTCTCTCTTAGTCACATGTCTCATCCCTCATCACGTGTCTACACCAAGACAAACGATTACCTTTCAACTTTCCTGTCACTGACGCTACCTAGTTCTAGAATAATGTGTCTCAGAGTACATCCGTAACATAAAAGCAGCTACTTAATAAAATCTTCCATTATTTTGAAATTTTACGGATTACGAACAATAAACTCGGAGGTCACCGCAATTAGGTCAGATTTACGGCACACAAAAGTAATGCAAGCTATTCAAAACAGTCGAAAATACTTCTGATTCCCATCCGTAGATTGTTACTTCTGGAATTATGTTTTCTGTTACCAGCGTTTATTATCGTCATCATTTGAACGTTGTTGTTGTTATGGTGGGTTTATATATTTGCAGCAAAATATATGTAGGTAGTATACAAAATATATGTAGGTAGTTAAAGACCTTTATTTTACCAAAGCGTTTTTCATCCTTAATTTACTGTAGGTACGGTAACTTCGTATAACAGCATTAGTACTACCTTTCCCTGTAATTCTAAAGTTTCAAATTAAATCCCTTCTATGATTATATAAATGTAAAAAAGTAAATTATTTTAATAAACTAAAATGTATTATCCAACGAACGTTAACTCAACAACAGTAAATACTTTCTATTCTAGAGATTACTTATTCCTTTGAGTCTCATATAATTGGCTTACGTTTACAATTCCTTAAAGATAAAGGGAGCGGGTTAGTAAAAAGGAAAAGATAATAACGAACAATAAGCAATCCCAGAGTTAAATGCATACATGCATATTGTAACTCCCTTAGTGGTAAACCATATTTCTTGAAATTGTTTCAGGAACAGTTTGTGTATGCAAATTGTGTGCAAATGCAAAAGCAATCGTTACTCACATATCCACATTTATATTGAAGCTCGGCTGTAGTTACCTTTTTATCTTTTCTGTGCACCTGCAGGGAGGAAACAATTTCATGGCTCATAAACATTGTTTTAAATTGTCTCACAAAACATGCAGTTAGCTGAGAATTCACTAGAAAAACAAAATACGTACGTAATGCGGGAGTTTTTTGTAGAACAAAAACAATTGGGAACTTACGTGTTCTGGTTGTGTGATTCAGAATGTGAGGCTGTTGGTGGCAGGAACCTTGCCAGGTGTGGCTGCAGCAGCAACTGCCGGAAGGTCTGTCGAAACTGGCGCGACATCGAGCAGTACAACACGAAGTTGATGGCCCCGTTCAACAGTGCGAGGAAGTCCATCAGCTCCCCGAACAAGTCATAACAACGCTTGAAGAAGCACCAGCCGAGCAAACCGCTCATTAGACCCATTATTCCTTGGGGAAGCTCTGTCACCAGGAACAGTAATAGCACTGCTAACAACATCTTTGTTGTTCTATCAGTTCTTTTGTCTGCTTTATTCTGTCTTTTGACCATTTTCTCGGCAGCAGGGCAAGCACTGTAGTTTCTAAGTTTCTTTTGGTGTTGGTTCGCGTTGTATAGCGCTCTAATCAGCCATATGCTAATGACGGTGAGAATGGAACATGGTAACAGCTTGATCACGACACCGTGCACCCAAAAATTGGCTTGGTAGAGTGTGCCTTGGTAGTCGGAATCCACGTGGTATGCGATATCCGGGTTGCCAAACTTGTCTGTCACGTTTTTTGTGTGTATATCAAATACCTGTTGGAAAACAAAACATGAAACTAATATAACTAAAATAACTACTACTGTACCATTTTTATTTGAAAATTATGTGAGTAAGGGAGATGTTAATCTTTTTTGTCCATATTAATATTGTTCAACGGTTATTACTCACTTGCATTCTTCGAGATTGATGTCGCGAGTCAATCTGTCCGATTTCTGTTTGACTAGCGAAATTTCGAGTTCCAAACTAGTCGGGCAATCCCGAAGAATGTAAGTGAGTAATAACCGTTAAACTTTATTTAATATGAATGTGTCTCACGAAAGTTATACATCTGCCTAGCCTTTTCCCAATTACATTGGGGTCGGCTTCCAGTCAAACCGGATGCAGCTTAATACCAGTATTTTACATGGAGCGACTGCCTATCTGACCTCCACAACCCAGTTACTGGATAACACGATATCTCGTGGTATGACTGGTTGTCAGACATTCAGGCCTCTGACTACCTGTAGCGGCTGTCTTAGAACTTAATTTGACAACCGGGACCGACGGCTTAACGTGCTCTCCGAGGCACGGAGGGGTCTCGGTATGAAATGATGGTCACCCATCCACAGACCGACCGTGGTAAGCGCAGCTTAACCTTGATCGATTGATTTGTGCGGCTATTACTTAGCCACGAGCCCCTCAAACTGTACTGTCTCACGAAAGTTATTATACAAAAAAAGAATTTTCCACATTCTCAATAAATCTTTCTTAGAATACAAGGATAAAAAATAAGAAGCTTTTTTAGTCTAAGCTTTTGCGAGCTCTGTCTTCCTACTGAGCTTTCTCAGCTCGTAGCTACTCGGATTTGAAACATATACATAAAATGGTGAGTGTACCTATAAAAGTATGATGTAGATACATATTCATAATTCCTTTACATCGATGCCAAATGACTGCAAGCAATATTGCTTGCAGTCATTTGGCATGGTATCAAAATGGTATCATTTTGAACACAAATGCTAATTCTATAAACATGATAAACAATGAATACGCACGCATTCTATGATAATTAATATTGTATGGAAAATAGTGAATATCTACAGTGTTTTAATTTCCCGCTTGTAACCAACTTGCAAACAAAGAAAATCCAAAGCAGATCCCTGATGTAAACTAATTAAAATTCCAATTAGCTAGACGCTCAGACCCTTTAACATTTGAATGTTTAATGGGAATTATTAATATATAAATGTAAATTTGATTACGTAATGCCTGACAATATAATAGGCAAAAAATTTCACTTGAAAAGTAAAAATCACAATGAAATATTGTCTATTTAATATTTTATGATAAACATGTAAATGATGGTTAATGTTGATTATCATCATTATTCAAACTGTAATATAAAGTGTGTAATATAAATATGACATACTCGAAATATGTGTTTTTCCAAATGAGTATGTTACAATACTTACATACTTACAAAATAATGTCATTACATTTACGTTAAATATTTAGCAACATTAAATAAACCATGGGACCATGCTAAATGAGCAGCTTAATGTTTCCTCCTCCCCACTGTTGCGTATTTTTACATCAACAACCAATTAAATAAAATTATTATTATCTCTTAAATACCATAATTATTATTATTAATTAATTCATTACATATATACATACCGCCCGCCCGCCCGCAAATATATGCACATACGCAAGCGGTGAAAATTCCGACTACCACCAACTACTCTACACGTGTTTCGCCCCTCCACGGAGCATCATCAGGAGCTGTTAGACCGTGCAGTGTCCGCCACCGAGTGAGCCAAAACCGCACCCTACACCTCTATTTATGCCTTCTCCCCCCCACATGTTGTAACGGAAAACTACGGAATGTGTTTTTAAACTTGATTCAGTTTATTGAAAATTTTATCTGTAATAATTTTTTTTTTTTTTTTATAAAGAAAAATGGATGTAAAGAACATCCATTTTTATATATATATATATATGTGCATATATTTGCGGGCGGGCGGGCGGTGCACAGGTAATGCATGACTACCCTCAATTTTGTGGAAGTAGCTAGATATTGTATTTATTTGCATACATTAAATAAAGGCTGAAATGTCTACCGGCCAACATACATTTATTTCAACTTTAGCGGTACAATATGAAAGAAAATTACTAAATGTCTGGGCAAATAGCTGCCAGACATCTCTTTCAATATCAATATTAGGCTCCTTTTTACACTAAACAGGGCATGAGACATGCAAAGCTACACAGAGGCTACTATTACTACTCGAAACTGTAATGAAATACAGTGAGAACGCAGGTTAAAAGCATTACTGCAAATGCAGCGCTGTGCGGAATATGCTGCGGCGAATGCAGCGCAGCGGCAGATATAGCGCTACGGCAAATGCAGCGCTGCGATGAATGCATAAAGTTCGGCACACCGTTCATAATGGATTTCCACACATAAAAAAAAGTAATACGCATTATCGGTAGACGAGCTCTACGTATAGGTATGTCAAGAATCTATAGTCAGGAGGCCTCAATCCAAAAAGCCGTAGGTGGGACACAGTGCACAAGCATTCTAACCTACAGAGATTAATGTAAATTGATCCCAGAACTGAAACAGAAGCTAGAGGAAAGAAGCTACTTTGGTAAGTTGAGCCGTTTCTATTAACAACTGATTGCCAATCTACTATTGGATCTCTTTAAATTCTATGATACTGTGTAAAAAATTAAATGAAATGTGATCGTTTATTCTGGAAATAGGTATTTATAATATATTTTTAAATGTCTCCGTTTTATCTAGGAGGCAGACTTTTTCTTTCTTGCGTTTTTTCTTTCATATCCTACTACCACTGAGAGGAAACGCTGAAGCAAACTCAGGTCAATGTCTGTCTGTCTAAATCTAGACATAATAATATATATGCATATGTGAGCATAATCATGTAGGAAGTCTGGCCTTTTGAAGAAAGAGCCATAGCAAATTCAAGTTGGCCTGTCCTAGCAGACGGCATGCATGCATCAGTCATCATAGCTGCACTCATCTAACCCATTTTTGTTTTTTTATTTGGAAAAATGCCCTCGCATTCCGCTCTGACACGGGGGGACAGAGCGGTTATGTGGGACTCGAACCCACTAAAACTCCACAGTTTACCTCCTTAGCTGCTTGAGGGCGGGACGCGGGAACGCTCCCGCAAATAACCGCGAACCCGCCCGCAGCCGTCCGTTGCCGGACTCCCTCTGACGGGGTCTGGTTTTGCAACCCCCCCGTCACGACACACCAAACGCATGGCGTACCGCAACCACCTCGGAGACCATGTGCAATGGGCGCCAGACGACCCCGTGTCTGGACGCCCAAGGTCCCCTGCGACGAGTCAGGTCTGTGGCCCCGCCGCCTACCACTACGGCCGCAGAGGATAGGGAGAGCGGCGCCTCGCAATTCCGGCACTCCTCCTCCCCTGCGGCCCCACCGCACTCATCTAGCCCCTGCCAGGCAATAACATATAGTAAGATGCCCGTATGTATGACGATTAGCGTAAGGCTATAAAGAAATAAAAGATAAAATTAAAAAACATCTTACCATAAACGTAGGCGCACACAGTATAGGCGGTAATATGAAGCTGGCAAGTATCGCAATGCTGCACCTACGCTCCGTGCATAATATGTGACTTTTGTCTGAGTACCTGTAATAGATAAAGATTAAATTAGAACATTTCCCCAGAGGATAGGCAGAAGTATACAAACATACATTATACACCCAGATTCCGAAAATTGCTATCAACAAGGCAAAATCCCAAATTCCGGGCTGCTAATGTAAATTTTCTATAAGAAAACCAAATGACACTTTGCCCGACCAGGAAATTGAACCCAGATCAGCAGCTGCGCTTTCATCCACTAGACCAATGAGGCAGTTAAATAATATGTACCTATGACATTATTTCTATAGTCACAGTCAAATAAATACGAATCCAATTCCTTAGAACCCCATTTGTGGAATGCCGATTTCGTACATAGAGGTAATGCACTCTTAAGCACTCAGGACTGTTCCTCATTCTACGTTAAACTTTGTTAGACTGTAGATATTTATTGGCTTTACGGAACCTTCAACAGGTTTGAACTATTTTTTTTCTAAATCTACACCATGGCTCTTATTGGCTTGGATGAAGTACTTATATAATGTTACAGTCAAAACTGATAACCAGTCAAAAGTAGTTTTAACTAGCAAAATCAGTCAAAAGTACTTTTCATTGTAAGCTCTCGAAAATAGAACTTTTGACTGAAATTATAGTCGAAACTAGTTTTGCCCAACGAAGCTGGTTAAAAGCTTAGTTTTGACTAATTTCGTTAATAGCAGTGTCGATTACAATATTACTAATTTATTCCGGAATGAAAAAGATATTTCACCCTCTGTGGCCGGGTCGACAGAGCCCTCTTATTTCCGCGTTTGTAAGGTCACAAAAACCTAAACACGAAGGGGATGGCGGAGCCAGTTCGCTCGCTGCGCTCGCTCACTAAAGGAACCTTAACCTAAACCTTCGTATGAATTTACAACATATAAAATCTTTTATTACTAATAAAAATGATTTTGACTGATCGAATGCTCTAGTGGTTAAAAGTAGTTTTGACTAAGAGCGTCAGTCAAAATCACTTTCAACCCCATATTGACAGTTATATAATGATCTTGACTGTACTGCGGCAACAAGTGCGCATTTCTTAACCACCAGTGACCTGCCAACTATCGTCCGTAATTATGAGTCACGTTGATTTGTGGGTAATTTTATCTAAGTTTGATTTATGTAATAGGGTATATGCATGTAGTTTTTTATATATTTTTATTCGTTTGTATTCGTTGATACATTACCGCAAAAATATATAGCACTTGTAAAAATATGATTATTGAGTATTAAAATTATCAAACAAACCTGCAATCAGTTTCGAGCGTTTGAAACGCCGCCATCTTGGCGCGCTTATTCTGACGTCAGAGTACACATCATAAAAGATATCTTGTATAGTATGAAGTGTTTAATTAAGGATTTATAAACTTTATTGAAGGGATTTTCTTAAAAGAACAACTTTAAAACTCAAAAAGAACCACAAAACATGATAAACACTCAGTAATAACATACTCGAGATATTGTCACCGCGGATAGTGACGTCACGTTTTACTCCAACCAATAGCGTGCGTTTTGACATTTTAAATTTCTCTCGCATGATTCTCACTTTTTAACTTGCATATAATAGTTAAAACACGATTAATTAAAAAAGTTATTGAATAGGTGTCATTTTACAGCAATAGAAATTACGAATAAAAATATTTGACTTATATTTGATTACATGCATATTCCCTATTTATTGTTGCTAAAATGAGCATAAAAAATAAAGTCTGACCGAATGTAGAAGTTATTAAAATATGGCTGTTTGTTATAAGTGATCTCAAGTAAGTGAAATTATGGTAATTTCTTTTCTGAGATACTTATGACCGATTAAGACTTCTGACTGTAACATATACATAGGTATTTTACTCTGAGTACCGCAAAAGCTACAAGTCAGATTGACAAGCAATGTCCATCTAACAGATATTTATAGGCGTTAATAAAGTATAATCGTTATCTTTATGACAGCCAATAAAGGCCCATAATACAATGAATTTGCCATAATGGTGGCTAGGCACAAACGATTTAATATATAATTTTATGTACCGGATTTATTATAAATACTAAAATATAAGTTCCGTGTCAAAGCTTTATGTTCACACCATCTAAAACAAAGGTTATAACCAGTTTCCTCAAGAGATTGCGTTTTATAACTAGACCAGGTATGCCTCTTTGTAACTGACTTCATATATTCTGCCACAGTCGGAGGGTAATAATTTTTAAGGAAATCGGAAATCTCGTCGCCGCTCACGCAAAAAATCGCTAAAATTTCGCCAAGTCTGAATGCATACAACAAACAGACAAACGGAAAACTATCACAAAGACTACTAATACATTATAAATGTGAAAGCTTGTATGTTACTACTTAATATGATATTTATGTTTGTGAATTTGGAAATGCCTCGTTTGTCTAGTGGTCCCAGGTGTGACTGCTGAGCATGAGGTATTGGGTTCGATTCCCAGGTTGGGCAAAGTGTTATTGGGATATTCGGTTCGGGAATTCTCAATAGCAGCCCAAAATTTAGAACTGTGCCTGGTAAATGGCAATAGGCTCAACAGCTATTACATGGGACATCATTGGTGAAATTTGAGTGTATAACTGTGTCACATCAGCCTACCCCTGCAAGGAATACCAGCGTGATGCTATGTTGTTCTTATGTATGTTGTTGTTGTGAATTTCGATGTTTCTTGATCACGCCAAAACCACTGAACATATATTTAGATGAGACATTCATATAAATCATTATATATAGTTATTACTCAAGTGCATTTGTTAAGGATTGGCCGACTAGTTTCGAACTGGAAAGAAAAATACACTTTTGTTATAAGAATAACCGGTGATTAACTTGAATTAAGGAAAAGAACAAAGGATCATGTTTGTCTCGGTGAAATGCAGAATACCACTGGATAACAGGTAAATCTGCGGGTAAGACTACTTCAGCTAATCTCTCATCGTGTATTTGATGAACAACCTAGTGTCAGAGTTTATACGGCCCCTCGTCATCTAACATAACTTAACACACCATCGGGAACATCTCTCAGGGGTACCGCTTTCCACAAAATGTTTTCCTTCATCGTTCTAAGCGAGTGATTCTTAAATTACTTTTAATATTACACATAACTTCGAAAAGTCAGTGGTGCGTGCCTGGCATTCCAACTTCCGACCTTTGACTTGTCAGTCCACTGCTTATACCGCTAGGCTATCACTGCTTGCTAGCTATAAAATAAATATACTTTCGCCAATACTCAATCAGAACGGAAAATTAATTGGTTTCTTAGCAAATACAAATGGGAGTGGAGCTCCTCGAGGGTTAAGTACACGGTAAGTTCGTTACTGGGGTGTTCTGGTAGCACAATCTCATTAATCATGGCTAGTGTTGATCCCACCTTCATTATAGACAAACTTCCGGATGAAAGATCAATGAAGTCTTTTAATTAGTTACTTGCCTTGAAGACAGATAGACAGTACTACCTTGAGTTTCTTTCTTTCTTTCAATAATATCATGTTACCTACTTAATTATAAATTGTTTGAAATGATTTCAATAATAACACCAGGAAAACACGCCGTGAAGATTGTAACACAAATAAGCAGAAATATATGAAAAAAATAAATTACGACAAAGAACTTTTTCTGACAACAAGTGGGCTTAATAGCTAAAATAAATAATATTGAGTACGTTAACAGTGGCGCTAAGGGCACATAAGACATGTACTGACTTAAAAAATAAAAACGAAACATTTAATACTTTAGTCGCGGGATGTTATTTTCGTTTTAATATTTAACAACATCATGTAATCGCACAGTGCACGCACCACATGACGAATACTAGTAAGTCTAAGACCCGATATACATTGGTTGAGTCCAATGTACTGCGCTGTTGCCGCTTTTATAGGTCAATAAATTGTCATTGGTATTTTATTAAATGTCAAACTGAGTACACGGTTTTGTCGGGCAAGATTCAACTAAAAGGACTCTACTAAAATAAATACCTAAAATAGGAAAATAATAATTTAAAAATTAAAAAGCACGCCTGCCATTTGTGAATAACCTTTTTGTGTACTATAGCCACTATAGTATTATTTTTTTAATCTTACTAGCCTATGTTACCCAGGACAGTGTAAGGATTCTAACGATACCCCATACATCTAAATCGGTCTAGGCGTTTAGAAATTATGCTGGAATAATGGAAACTCACAAACATACACAATTACATATATACATGAACTCTAAAAACATAAAACTCTTTTTTCAGGCATATCACTATAAATAAATATATAACCTCCTTATCTATTCGTGTAAATATTTACCTTTTTGTTTTTTTGGGCAACAACTAGGCCGAATATTGTATTATATAAACTTGCATACTAAGATCAAACGTATATAAAAATCCTACTACATAATATTATAAATGTATGAAATTTTGTGAGGATGGATGGATGTCTTTCACGTCATAGCTACTGAACGGACTTGGATGAAATTTGACATAGGGGACTTTTTATCCCCGCTGGACCCTATTCTTAAGTCCACGCAGTCGAAGTCGCGGGCAGAAGCTAGTATTAAAATAAGTTTGACTTTCTACGCAAATTGATAAAATCCTCTGAAGGAAATGGAGTGATTATGATGTCTGTAAGCAATGGAGCATTCGGTCATTAGCCCGTCGTGTAAACTCGTTGAACTGTATGTAAGCGCCATGTTTAAGTGACTGCTAAATCTCTGAATACCCTAAGCTCAGCGACGCAAAAGGAAAATAAGATATCCAAATCGTAACTCGAACACGTAAAAGTTTATTTTGTGTACTCTTCTAACTAAGTATTTGGATTACATAAAACCTTTTTGAAACAAACATTATTTAACCCTTTCACTGTCCAATGAATCACATGTAGTAACCACACGGCGATTGTTTAATTATTGTGTCTGCTTCGTGAACAGGGAACGTGTTAATATTCTTGAAAATGGCTGAGTAAGTAATTATCGAGTGAATATTTTCACACACAAAATTTCTAACAAAGAAATTTGTGTGTGAATAGGGGTTTAACTTACTTAAGCCCTAGATAAATTTCATCAAAATATAGTATAAATAGCAAACCTTTTCCATTGGGATAGGCAGAGGTTGTTTTTGTACACCCACATTACACCAATGCTGTTATTAAGTCTCATATAACTCATGTAATAGGTGGTATAATAGCTACTGGGCCCAATGCCAAACTCCGGGCTGCTGAAAAACCCAATAACACTTTGGTCGACTCAGGAATCGACCCCAGGACCACACGAACAGCAACCGCGCTTGCGACCACTCGACCAACGAGTCAATCTTATAGACATGACATATCTATTTAAAAAATAATTTATCTTGGTACGTATCATACCGCGAAACGCTCTAATCGAAAGCTTTATTTTTATCTACAGAACACAGTCTCCATGATAATAATCAATTCGCGACTATATCTATTTTGTTAAACTCCGTTAAAATCTACATTTATTGCTTCTTCCTGAAGCAACAAATCTTCGAAACTTTACCTATAAAACAAGGCAAAACTTCGTAATCGTATAATGAAGTGGTAAGACATTAAGTATACCATTAAATAACTTTTGTTTTATCTGGATTACGAGAGTGCGAAATTACGATGGCTTTCGCGCCTTAGTTTCAAATAACATGCTTGAAAAGTATTCACAATTTTTTTTGCTATGCAATGCACTACCGTGTTTCTCTTTTTGCTCCGAAATATACAAGGTATATCGTGCTTCCCATTTTATCGCTACAGAGCAAAACAACGGATTCCAGATAAAACACTGTTTTTTTTTTTTGTGATAAGCAAATTCGGTCATGAGCAGGATTCGAGCCTGCGCTTCCCGGATAAGTTCGAATCCTGTTCACGACCGTATTTGTATGTTTTCTTTCCACAAAAGTTTATAACTTCGCTACGCATGCGTTAATGCGTTTGAAAGATTAATCTGCAAAAGTACTTATTATTTAGTAAAAATAAAATTAAGTCTCCTTATGTTATTAAATTTACTATCCGTGTCATATTGTAATGGGACACACAGTAAACGATGCGACACACTATAATCTTAATATATATAAATCTCGTGTCACAATGTTTGTCCTCAATGGACTCCTAAACCACTTAACCGATTATAATAAAATTCGCACACCATGTGCAGTTCGATCCAACTTGAGAGATAGGATAGTTTAAATCTCAAATTATAGTCGCGTGCGAAGCCGGGACGGACCGCTAGTATTAATATAAAATTGGACCCTCAACCTGGTGGCAAAAGAATACGTTCGTGAGCAGGGTTTGAACCTGCGGTCAGAACAGAAATGCTCCAGGCTTTCTGACCGCTAAGCCGTCTCGACCTCTTTCTTTCTGCACAAAAATTTATAACTTTAGAGTTCGCTAAGCATGCGTTAATGCTTTTCATAGATTTATCTGTATAACATTAATATTTCAAATTTTCAGTTCCAACTCGACATTGCTTCGTATATCCTAATCTGCTGTTGAGCCATAGGCTTTCGAAAACAAAGGGCAAAGGGAAGGAGGTATATATGTTAGTAATTACAATCACAAGTCATCAAAATTTACTCCATTTACCTGGCCTTGGAGAAGCTAGTTAGCTAACCATCTCAAGGTTGACAAAACAACAGATTGTGGATGAAGTTGGAAGGAGCTTACAATGTTGTAACTAATAATTCTGACGGGGCGATTGGCGCAGTGGTCTTGAGACCGGCTGCTGCGCTGTGTGTCGCAGGTCCAATTCCTGCGCGGAGCTAACAATTGTGTGATATACAGATAATTGTTCCGGGTTTGGGTGTGTTGTGTATGTGATTAGGTGTTTGTAAACGCACCCACGATATAGGAATAAATTTCGAGAGTGGGGCAACTTTAAAGTAAAATAAAAATGTACAAGCTGTTGATAAGCTACCCATGCCACATTTATGGAGATAATTATAAAAGAAAATGCTTAATCTGCAAGCTCGCGAAAGTAAAAATTAATAGATACGTCTAACAATAATTAATATTTCTATTGTGTCTTCTATTAGCGTTTTCAGAATTAGCCTCGAAGAATAGGTATTTCGAATTGAAAATTTGGGTATTAAATAACCGTACAGTTTTTAAAATTAATTTTATATTTGTAACCTCACCATACCACACGGTATTTAGATTATATTTGAGGCTAATTCTGAAAACCCACTAAGGTTTTCAGAATTACCCTCTAAGAATAGGTTGTTGGCATAGTCAAGGACGTCGAATACCTATGCCTAATATTTGGTGGTTTTGCACAGATATGTGGTTTTGCACAGATAAGTGGTTTTGAACGCTTGCAGCACACGGAGCGAATTTGGTTACAAAAAGCATCAATACAACATGTATTTCGTTGGTATTGATTTTTTTATTGATTCGTGTGCAGTGTCACCTCTTCAAATATGGCACGGTAACAGCTATGAACCCCTTGTATATAGGCTGTGGTTTTATACAGTGGCCGAACTGAAAGAGGTAAATCAAATAGTCTAATATCACAATTTAAAAAAACAAGAGAAAAATAAACAAAAATTCGAATTATTACTGTTTTTGCGTAGTAATAGATACTACATCGCTGTCTTATAACGGCAATCGTGCCGCAAATTTTACGACAGTTTTCAGATCCTAATAAGTACATTTTTTTTGAGATAAGCTTTGTTCGGGACATTAGGCCACTGACCTCTTTACTATTATTTGTTTTAACACACCTTGCTGCTGTATCTATTACTTTGTGCAATATAGTCTTTGCTTAAAACCACAACTTGTTATAACTTTATTCCTGTACATCTTACATTATTTTTATACCATATCCTCCATTCATAAAACAGGTAAGTAATACCTTGATGCAGACACACCCTTAACATACGATTTGAGTGTCATTTCCGTCTAGACATGTAAATAGCCAAAGCTCTACATAATAATACCATATATAGTCAATATACTTACTTTATCGCCAAATATCTCCATATAGCCAAAGAAAGAGTGAGACAGATTGATGCGGTGTGCAGTATTTGAGCAAAATGCATGTGGAACAGCAAGTACATTGCCCACGAGTACGGGAAATCCAATTTTTCTGGCAAGACCTGCGAAACAAAAGTATTGTTTATAAGCTTTCTATACTATAGTTACTATCCTTAATGGAGAAAGTACAGTGTGATATGTGATAAATTCGTTGGTGTCAATTTCAATCTGCCTAGCCTTTTCTCAACTATATTTGGGTCGGCTTCCAGTCTAACCGGATGTAGCTTTATACCAGTACTTTATATGAAGCTACTGCTTATCTGTCCTCCTCAACCCAGTTACTAGGTAACACGATAACTCGTGGTAAGACTGGTGGTCCGACTTTCAGGCTTCTGATTTGCCGTAACAGCTGTCATAGATCCCCATTAGACAACCGAGACCGACAGTTTAACATGCTCTCCGTGGCACGGAGAGTCTCGATATAAGTTGACGGTCACCCATCTTAAGACAGACCGCGGCATGCGCAGCTTAACCTCGATCGATTTATCTATGCGGTTGTTGTACTTAACCACGAGCCGCACCAATCCTCGTTCCTGTTAATTTAATATGTCAATACGAAAATAATACCAAATTGAACGTCTAACTATAGTATTTCTATTGTGTCTGATATTGTCGTGTCAACAGGTAGTGATGGAAAATAAAATAATTATAAAACAGTAGAAGACAATTACAAAAGTGACAAACTGACCAGTCTGAAGAGGATTGGCAGAAGCAATGTGTTTTATATTAATACAAATTTATAAGAATAATAATAATGTATCACGATTACTTTCCGAGACGTTAAACTATTATCAACGTTAAGCAACACTTATTGCGGTCTGTCGGTAGATGAGTGACCGCTAAAAGGATATTTATGTGAGCGTCTCCGTGCTGCAGAAACTGTTAGATCAGTCTAAGAAAACTAGCCCTAGTCTTTCAGATAAGAGTGTGTGAGAGTGATAATGGTAATATTCCCGTATGAATTTTACTTTTGATTTAACTAGAAATTTCTAATACAGATAAATCTTTGGAAAGCTTAGCGAAACTCTAAAGTTATAATTTTTTGTTGGTTTCCTGTTAACGGACTGAATAGATAACATGGCGTCACCAAAAGACGTATTAAAAATGTGGAAGAAGATTTAGCGGTAGTGAGCAGAGATCGAGATGGCTTAGTGGTCAGAACGCCTGGAGTATTTATCTGGGAGGCGCAGGTTCGAATCGTGCTCCCGACCGTATTAGTTTTCCACAAAAAATTATAACTTTAGAAATTTAGGGAAATTAGGAAACATGATATAATTATTATTGCATTTCTTTATTGTAAGTAAATATATAACCTGTCTACATTTCATTCTGTATAAATGTTATATTGCTGTGACGTCTGATCTTATTAAAATGGCAAGGTTGATTGACACACAAAAAAGAGGAAAATTATGGTGTATTTCTCGGGTCTCGACTAGGAACCATTATGTTCCTGTCACTGCACGGAATTGATAAGCAACTCATTCATGATCGTCGGTATGCTATTTCAAATCAGTGGCTAAAAATTCATGCTGTGACTTTGTGACTTACCTACTGTATAATTTTTCTAAACTTAGGTACCTACCTAAAAGAGAAAGAATAGAAATAAGTATTTATACTAATTCCCTGAATATAACACCGTATTGAGATAAAAACATTATTATCATAATTCTGTTATGTAGTATAATTATTCAATTTAATTCTAAAGTAGATACAAGTACGCCTACATAGGTAGTTTTATTTGTACGCGTAGGTACTTATAACCAAGAATAAAGTACTATCGGAAAAGTGTTTCCAGACTATTATTATATATAGACTCCGTCTAAAGATTATTTTTGGTTCCCAATCAATATTAGAAGGCTCAAAAGAATGTGAAGACTTAAGTAAACTTATTTAGTTTCTGGTGACCAAGCACTGAAAAGCCGATATTTTACTGATATTTTTAATAGGTTTTGAGTATCCAATATTTAAAACACACTTTATAGACAATTGTTTCATGGTAAATCTTGAATTAATTGCATGACGGAGCTTTCTCAAATCCGAAAGAGTTAGTCTTGTGTTTAAAGTTAGCTCGCCGGTAATTGCTTTAATTTAGTTGTAGGATATATTTGTTAGGTAGGAGCACTTTAGATCCGGATTCCCCGTACGGCTACATCCTATGGCTATAGTTTACGACAAGGGAGACTATAAAAGTTTTGATGATACGGGTCCCAAATTCCACTCCAAATTGCACCTGGCCCCTTTTTTCTTTAGTTGCCCCATGTATCAAATTTACAAACACCGAAACCCGAAACAACTGCCTGCAGGCCAAACAAATACTTGTTCTTCTCATGAATCCCTTGACCAGTGACGTAATTTTTATCGTCAGAACAAGATGTTTCAATATCAAACTAGTATTACGTCAATAAACATCCTTGTTTTTTAGCTTCCACGTGCCCCAGTAAGAATGTCGACGTTCAATTCTAATAACAATATCTCTATCTATTCAATTTCAATGGCATTCGGCTGCACCACAGTGGTACTAAATCAATGAACACAATAGAATAATTGTATGCATTCATCGCTCTGCTATTTTATAATCCAGTTCACACAATCATAGCATTGAAGATAATCTATTTTTGGTTTTGGGGGGATTTTCCAGTGAAATGTTAAAGGATTTTACTAGATCAGATTTTACTAGATGTAAACTGTGGCCGGTAATTGAACGCTGAGAATAACCAACATTTGGTGCAATCAGTCATTAAATGGGTGACCACTACGAACGTTTCATTTGAGCCCCTCCGTGCTTCGAATGACCAATAAACCGACATCAGTTCCAACTGTTATTAAATAAAAGCAGTCGTCGAATAGGCCCTACATGCAAGAAGGAGACAGGTCAAAGAGAGGAGAGAGAGAGAAGAGATCGATTGAAGGTCGGGCTGCGTTTGCTTTTGCTTTTTGATCAGATATTAGGTCCCTCCATAAAAATGCTAGTATTCAGACTATACTATAGCTGCAACCTATAACAATGGAAACTGACAAATGATAAATGATATTTATTTATGTATAAAGATCTAGTAAAGACACTTCAAAATGCATTTTTTTTTTAACTAGATTGCGTCGGCTTTTTCTTTTGACTAACTCTGTAAAGAAAAGTCAATTTTAAAGTCCATACATTAATTTATTCAACATATGCGTGTAACCTTTAAAGGATAAGTTTAGCGTGGCCTTTTGAGGAAAGAGCCATAACAGTTTTGAGCTGACTTGTCCTACTAACTCAACCTCGTTGGCAAAATGGTAGGTAGATTAAGAGAAAATTGTTTTCATCCTTAATTAAAATTAAGTAACAGTACCTTTATGGGTACGAGGTGTCGGAAGCATCGCTTAAGGCGTTTTAGAGACAAGGGTCTGGCGTGGGATTTGATTTTGGAAGTGTTTGCGGTATCAAGGATAAAACCGGATATTTAACTGAAGATATATTTGCGGTATACCTAATGGGGATTGCCGGTTTCGGTATGAAATACAACGGTAAGTAATAAATGAAACGGCTATGTTTTTACATACCCCATTTATTAATTATTGTAGACAAATAAAAATATTTAGGTAGTTAAGTTCTACCATTATCCAATTATAACAGATTTATCAGGAAGTTTATTAGAACTACTTCATTTGTCTATTCGTCGCAAGCGCAGCTGCTAAGTGCGAAATCCTGGGTCCAATTCCCGGGCCGGACAAAGTGTTATTGGGTGTTTTCTATTAGTAGCACCACGGTGTTTGGAACTGTGGTGGTAGGTACATGGCATTAAACTTTAGGCATTACTGAAATGTGGGTGTACAGTCAACCGCACGTCCATGGTAACAATTTGACTTTGACAGCACCTTTAGTTCGTAGCAGTAAAGACGGTTTTTGTAATTCAAGTGCTACCCCTTAGGTGCCTAACCTCTCAGAAAATGAAGGCGTGATGCCTCAATGTATTATTAAAATAATTTTATAATTAATTATTTTTTATAACATTTTTTTCTATCTTACTACTAGGGTAGATTTATTTATTTATTTAATACATTATTATCAATACAGGTATGCGGTTGGTCGCAAAGTAGGCAAACACTGTACATATCTTAAGCACCAATTTAATTGTTAACAATTTACATAATCTAAGTTGAAGCTACTAGCGACAATTCTGATTCCTCCAAATAAACCACTAAACATATGTAGGAATCATTATAGTAGGTATCAGGAATAGTTATTTCTATCTAGGTCTGATCTTATCTGGATTATTGGAATACGTGGCGTTAACGCTACGTGGCACTTACAACTCCGAACAAGATGGGGGGAGTCTGTAAGGAGTAAGGTGTCATGTTCCAAACACGATTAGTTCTCGCCAAGTGAAACACAATAATATAAAAGATCATTTCAACGGACAGTGCCGAGTTCTCATTTCTTTGTTGTAAGTACTTTATTATTGTATTTTATTCCAAAAAAGGGATAGTCTTGGGAAATACTGTCGCGAATTAGTTTTAAATATGTATCAGAGACAAAAATAATTTTATGAATTTTATCAATTATATGTACGGTAGACAGAAATAATTTTAAATAAACTGTTGAGACGCCTGACACCTTAGTCCTCCTGCGACCACGAACGCTGCAAAGTGTTTGAAACGTCAGAAAAAACCAAACCAATAATACACGCGATTAATCCGGTTAAAAGTTGTTTTATTATAATGTGTAGTAATCGCGAAAACCTAAGATATTACTATCATACAATTAATTGTGCTGTGCTAGAATTGAGACTGCGGCACGCAGCGCAATAACCGTACTCTCGACCAGTGCGTCAACAACTCCGCCAAAAAGGGATGGGTAAGTAGATGCGACAATTCTGATGTAGCAAACTAAACTAAAATTAGAGTATTGTTGTTACTATAAGCGAGACAGAATAAATTAAGAGACATCAAGGTCAGTGGGTCGTCTTAAGGGCGGTCAATTTCTAATTAAGTCATGTCATCCTAAAATTTAATTAAGGTTACCTAAAAGTGTGCCTACTAAAAATGTTCGAAGATTCTAGTTTAACATCATTCGAATTTGACGTCTCATAATTGTTTGTCATAATATAAACATGGTTTTTAGGCATTTATTACTAATCCTATGTGAATTAGTGTTACTTGAAATAAAATAACTTAATTCATCCCGTCTTGTTCTTAAAGTAAAGATTAGTAAATGACAGAAATGCTCTAAATTTAGTTTTAGGTTGGCTAAATCAGAATTAATCCCAATATAATTGTTTTTATTGCACGTAGGCAGAGCCGCAAGCAAAAGCAAGTGACGTCAATAAACAAAAGACTACCCATACATTGCGTAAATTGTGTATTACAATTCCCGCATAAACCTATAACGACTTCACACTATAAATTCCTAATTTCTACTACAAGGGATTTATATTGTTCTAGAAAGATTCATTACCTCACTCACCCCAATATTGTCGTAAGGAGGGTCCGTTAGTCATAGCAAAAAGCCATAATGGGATTTTTAATGAAAAAAGGCCTATGTCATCGTAAAAAACCATATATTATGTATACCTACCAAATTGCCATATACCTACATGATTTATTTATCTATTCCACGTTATCTATTAGATTCGTCATAAACTACCTGGGAATCAATAATTTTCTGATAACTACTATCTATAACGTAAGCAAGGTAACATGTGTTTACTTTACTATCCACCATAGTTTCACAAACTTATATCATACATCCAAATGTTTTCAAATGTTACGTAATATAAAATCTACCGGAATGATCCACAATCGTTTTTCCCAAATACTACCAAAAGCATGTAATTAAAGTCTTGAAATCGAACGATTGTTAAAAAAAGTATATTGCACTACTGTCAAAGGCCTTTATGTCGAAGGGTACGACAATCACTCGGGTAACATTTGAAATAAAATGTGGATAAAATGTACTTTTAGTAGGTACATATTCGAAGCTCTCAAGGCGCGCTTTTTGATAGACGTCGAATTGCCACGAGGCGCGTGACCAACGATTTTCCTTCTTTTGTCTATATACCTAATGCTTTAAACATGCAAACGCACGCTTTACAGACAGAAAAGTAATGGCTGAATGCTTACTTCACGTAAGTCACTTGTGTAACTCTTTCGTTCCGGTTGTTACAGCCTATTTTAAAGCGTTTAATATTTGATTTCTGATTTTTGAACTCACCAAATGCCTGTATATGACGAAAGGTACATATTCTACCATGACGAAGACATCAGCAACAGCCAGCCACTTCAGCAGTCGATTAATTGGAGCAGCGGCCATGTCTCTCCTTGTTAGGACAGCTATGTTCATCGTGTTGGCCAAAACTCCTATCGTACACACCTGAAACAATTGATATCAGTTGAAACTCATGTCTGCATATGTGTGGTTACAGGAAATTAGGTCAAAATTTCAGGTAAGAAGAGTACATGAAAAAAATAAAAATGTTTGCAAAGGCGAAATGACGAATAAAATACCTAATAAAAGAAATTGCTAAAATATAAAATCATTGAATACACAATATACCTACACTTAAACGAAGTAATGAGAATATTTCATATCAAAGAATCCAATAAACATTTTTCCTTTATATATTTTGTGATTGTATATTGTATATTTGAGAAAAAAATATTTATTTTTCTGTAATTCGAAAAGGAACTGTGTGTTCTCCTTTATTAAAATAACATACGTATAAAGTTACCGGCCGTTCGAGATGGCTTAGTGGTCAGAGCGCCTGGAGTATTTATCCGGGAGGCGCAGGTTCGAATCCTGTTCGCGACCGTATTCTTTTTCCATTTAATATAATTACTTTAGAGTTCGCTAAGCATGCGTTAATGCTTTTCAAAGATTTATCTTGAACATACGTATAACATTTTTACAATGTTTTTATTTCCTTTACAAATATCTGTATTTAAAATATTCACTTAACTACATATTCATGTTGAAACGAATCTCTTTACCGAACCGTCTATTAAAATCGAGCTGGATAAAAAAATCGGATAATACAAAAATTTCTGAACGAAAAATGTTCCTGAACAAAGTTTTTTTTTAATATTATTTAAATTATACTACTCCTTCCAACCGTATATCGGTCAAGACGGCCTATTTCCACGGAGATTAGCCAAGTACGCAGGAGATATTATAGTGCACAAGTGTATGCGCAAACACAGATGCACTCCCTCTTCCTTCACTCTCATATTCCGATGGGACGAGAATCCGACACGACCGGAGAGAGATGAGGCGCAGTACCGACAGCTTTACGTGCTCTCCGAAGCACGGGGGTGTCACACCACCAACTTCCTGACTCCGGGCTGCTACTGAGAATTTCCTAACAGAAAAACCCAATAACACTTTGCCCGACCTGGGAATCGAACCCAGGACCTCACGCTCAGCAGCCGCGCTTGCGACCGCGAGACCAACGAGGCAGTCAGAGGCATTTAAAGTATACATATATAAGGTCGTATGTTACACACATTTTCTTTACTGCAAGTTGGGGCGATTCCTAACCCAGGTAAAATCTGACTTTCAAAACATCTGACCGAAAAAATGATACGATCTGAAAATTAACTAAGGCATTCCTAAATATTTTGACTATATTTGAAAAGAGACACCATAATAAATTCCGATGTAACGGTCTGTTTTAAAATCCAGAACCCCAGATATAATTTTACAAGAACAAGGTATTTTAGACTTACAAGTGAATTTAAAGAACCATAACAAACTCAATGCGGTTATACTCGTTAAAAATAAAGTAGACATATTTCCTCTGAATAAAATTTGCAATCTATATTTGAGGTACCTTCTTTCCCTTCAGCAACGGCCTGTCTTTTTCAACCTGTATATAAATCAAGTCTATAAACATGATGAAAGGCTTCGCTATTCAATCTATCTTTGTAAGCGGGTCGTTCGGTGAAGAAACCTGTAAAAGCGTTAACTTAAAAGTTATGTTATTCATATTTGAATAAAGTACTGAGGCACCTGTAGAAAGTGTCTGTCAGTAACATACCTATCAATAACCCTAAGCATTCACAGTTAACAATTCGATAATATATGTACTTACTAAGGACTCATTAATACGAACGACACGTTGTCGACTTAAAACAAATGTTGTTGAAAACTTAAGTGTTTAAAATTAGATATCTTTAAGGAAACATTAAGAAGGTTGGATAGGTGGTAAGGTAGAAGTCTGATTCCGCAATTGTGGCAAGTTCAAGCCCCGCCCTATGCCCCCGTAATATGGCCGGAATATGCACACAAAAATAATTATTATGATAACTAATTTATATTAACAGTAGAAGTAGTACTACAGAATAGACATGTTTAATGCTAACACAAACTACAGCAAAAAAATATTTTTGTCGGAGATGGCTGTTTTACATTATGGTACACCGAGCGCTATGGGCCGGTCGGCGACTAAGGCGAGTCTCTTGCGAACCGCCTCGGTGGACGGACCTCTCCACCCTGACTTATATGAAATCAGATCATAATATTTGAATACCTACATTGTAATATGAAGTGACTCATTACTAATCACTAACCCAAAGTAAATGTGCTCTCAGTGGCGGAGTCTTAATGTTGGTTGTATTCACTATTACCTTTAAAATTGTGCCAGACAGAGACCCCCGATCCTATTCTTCAACCATTTTCCGTCATATTAATATAATACTAATAAAATGCATTAAAATAGTGGCTCTGGAATCCTGATATTACAAGCCACCCTATATACATATTCTAGACTAAGCAATTAAAAATATACCATCCAACCGAAAATATCCCTTATGTCTAACATCATACATCACTAACACGTACATATAATTAAATCCGGTACGTTTGAAATTGATGGTAAATTCTGAGAACTTAATATTATTATTAATATCTAGATACTTGTACAACTCTATGAATCACGTCAATATTGATGTAACCGCTATATCAAATATATATTTGCAACCTTACCGCAGTCTCGAGGGAATCGATGTCATCATCCCATTAAACATGATATTAGGTAAGGTAACTAATAGCTATTGTTTATTGAGCTTGAATTTCAATTAGATCTAATAGTAGCCTAAATCCAAAATGACGGCATTTTACTGTTTTTATACATATGTGTATTTTGTAGTTAAGTCCACTCTCAAAATAAACCAGGTTTTAAAAAAAATGTTTCGGTAAATTGTTCAATTCATTTTCTGAAAAGACCATTTAATTGAGAAGGAAGAAGCCAATAAAATAACAATAGATATTAACCAACGACTTAAACAATATTTTTTATTATTTATACACCATCGTAATTTTTGGTATTTTTTTGTTTTAATATTTTAATTCAATATTTTGTGCTTATTTTGCCAGTTACTTGTACAAAATTATTGATAGAACATCCACAAGAAACACGGTACCTATATCTCTGTCACAACAGAAGTGCTTTGCAATCTAGCGAGGAGAACAGTAGCTCACCCACCTATTTGTTTATTAAATTCAAATGTACCAATCACATATTATGTGCATACTAGTTACGGGTTAGTGAGTATTTACTCATACGTGAGTCCATACGTGCCACAAGTACTTCGATATACCCAAAGTTGTTTAAACTATGTAGGTCAAACTGTTGATAGGAAGGAAATTTCCTTAATCACAACGGTAAGGTGTCCGGTTTCTCGTGAATCAATTCCCTTGTCTCTTCTGTGGGCGCGTTCCCACTATACTGTGTCGTGATATAGTTCATCCGCCGACTTAGTGAAGTTGCCTCGTCTAGAATGACACTTTTATTGGTTTTAAATAGAGTTCAGTTTCGTTTAGTTAGCCATGTTTTTTGTCTCTTTAATAAAATTTTAAAAATGCCACCGCAGTTATTTCTTTCACCTTATAAAGGTAGGAAATATACGCCTTATTTGAGCGGATGGACTATACCTAGTATATCTACCTGTATACCTAGTCACTATACATTATACGTACAAATATAATTATTTGGCACGTTTATTGTAAACGACATATTCACATACAGTACTCTCAGATCAGTATCTCCCAATGATTATTTTAATTGTGAATACAAAATTTGTTGATGTCGACACGAATTTACAATGATAAAAATAATCGTCACAAAATAGTGGAACCGCGTCTTAATGACAGAGGCAGTATGCGACGATCTATTTATAGTCAAGACTATGTTGCAAGTAAGACGCTATTCTCAGTTGTACCGATCAAAACCAATTATTCAAAATTAATATGAGCTGCATTTCAGGTTTCCTTCTAAGGGGTTTATAAATAAGCAAGTACATTCATTTAAATTAAGCATTAAATGTAAATATCAATCATTTGTAAATAGAATACTGCTCCTATAACGGCGACAATTAAGAAAATATTTCTGAATAACGTTTTTAATTATATTATTGACGTGAATCCGTAAACATACCCATTAAAGAGAAGTTCACTAATAAATTAAGACCTTGTATAAACTAATCAAATAAAAACGATTAACACAACGCTTTTTGTCACCTATATACAACCCAACCACAATAGACTAATATCAACAACTTGGAAACGGAAAATTTCTCACACTACATACGTGTATTGTCACATACCTATTTTATAAATTTGACTAACACGGCAAACATCGCAAACTTAAAATGCAAAAACATGATTCGTCATTAACTGCCGTAACATATTAAAACGAGGTTCACAAATAATAGAATAGCTCAAGTCCCAACAAATAATATAAAGTGGGAACACAATGGTATAACGAGTACAATAAACGAATAAAATGATGTTTTGTTGGACATTCACGTCAACTACAAGTGGCTTTAACAGGCCCAGTGATAACAATGGCCTTACAACTCGGCCAACCGTGGCAAGAATGAACCAGGAAAAATATGCGACAACACTAACAAGACAAAACCCGTCACTCTTTGCGAAAGAACGTTTTATCATCACGAAATTTAATTATCATCATCAAAATTAAAGCCAATATTGTATAATTAAACAATTTTAGTATTTTCGTTTCAGAAACGGAACGACGGTCTTTGTGTTAATTTGATAACATACCGAAAATGTTGACTTATTTAAATGGAAAGTCGAGGAGCTTTCTGGCAAAATCATCTCATTAGCATCCTAACTGTGACTAATAGAATAGATAGGCTATGAGCACAATTTTTCTTATTTCATTCTAATCTGTTTACTCGTTAATTACCAGACACAATAGAAATTTATTGTTTTGAAGTACAGTTTTGTACTAGTCCGATCAAAATTTTTTTTTTTTTTTTTACACGTATCACTCAACGCCGTCTAGTCTCAAGCTAAGCAGAGCTTGTGTTATGAGTACTAGACAACTGATAAACATACTTATATATTTCTAAATGCATACATATTATAGATAAATTACACCCAGACACAGAACAAATGATCGATGATTAATAAAATTTGTTTTACCTTACAGATGACATGTCCCAAAAAGCTCAACTGGATATCCACAAACCTACACTTATGTATATGTGAATGTCGGGTGCAAAAGAGACATGAAAGTAGAAGAAATGCTATAAAAATGCATTCTTTGCGAAGTATGTGTGGGCTAACTATGAATGATAGACTGAGGAATGACGTATTAAAACAACGTTGCGGTTTCGAAGAAGATGTAGTGATAATACTTTAATACTACTTCGCAGTGGTATTAGGATAGGTAGGTAAAAATCATTCAGTCAATCATCATCTCAATCAGTCATACTTACTCTATACACTGCTCAGGGTCCTTAAAAGCTGCTTTTTTACAAAGTACCTATTACCAATGAAATATAGTTATAATGTGAGCGCATGTTTTTTTTATTATAATAATGTAATTAATTAATTTACTGTAATAAATAATACCTACCCTTGTGATTTTAGTTTTACTAACATAATTTGATTGAAAATATTTTAATTTTGTATACATATCTTTACATCTGAAATATTGTTTATCGATAACTGATATCGTGTCAATATTTCCAAGGTGTACATTACTATTGCACTCACACATTGGCAATTCAAAATCGGTTGCACTTTTTTGAGCTCTATGTCCTTCTATGGGGTACCAAAAATATTCTAATTCTATGGATTGTTTAATCATGTTGAAAGGATGGATGAAAGATGATTAACAAAAGGTATTTTTAACAAAAGGTGTTATTTACCAGGCAAGGGCAAGTGGAAATGCCACAAGGGGACGCCCTAGAAGGATACACATTACACCTTATTGGTGGTGTCCTCGAAAAAGGTCAGGTGCGTAGTATCTACTCGTAACCGGCGCGCGCGTATGACCAATGTAGGTATGAATGTGGATGAAGCAAAAGGCATATGTAAAGATCGTAGCAGGTGGCGTTCTGTAGTTTCTGCGAAAGAGCGCTAAATCCCTATGGGAAAAAGGAGTGAGTTTATATATATATGTAATGCCATGTTTTCGACAAAACGAAATGGAATATTTTCGTATTTGAAATTAGATATAAAAACACCATCACCATAACATGTACTAACTATATATGTAACGAGAGTTTTGATTTCTGTCTAAAATAAAATTCATTGAAGTAGACATCCAAAATTCCACCACATTTATCAGTATGTATAAGGTACTTGTAGATAATTCCAAATACTTTGAAGTCAATCGATAAAATTAATAAGGTAAGGTCCCATTACCAAAACTAACCTATTAATAAAATTTCATCAGAGCTATTGCATACTTACTAAAGTTCCAATAACTAGCAAATGAGTTTCAATTTTGCACGGTGAGGAAATTTACATCTTTAAACTTTTTATACATTTTGCACTGGTTTTAGTACCTATTACTTTTATTATAAGGACAATGTTTCAAAAGAACTCACGAACTGCTTTCGCCAATACGATAAAATATAAAGATTTTTAGTTTTACGAGTACTATTTTGTTCTACAACACTGTTGATCATTTACCTACTACGAAATCTTGTAAGAATTTGTTTTACCTACAACCAACATACTTTTGTATGGCTTTCAGATATTTTTTTTTGTATAGTATTATTATTCCGGGTCTGTGCATGCGAGAATTGTAACTGTAAATGGAATTTTGGCTGCACTATACGCAGACAAATAGAATAGAAGCTTTGTTATTTTTATTCACAAGAAAAGATTTAATTTTATTTGTGTTCGGCTTCAGATGGTCAGACTTTCGTGTAAACATAGCTTTAGCTAACAAATAACTTTATATTTGAAAAGCTGTACAGTTTTTTGTTTTTAGAAATAAATGTATAACTTAAATACATTAACAAAAGTCAGAATATTTCCAGATCCAATTCAATTCAATTCAATTGAATCAGATGATTCCTATGTATAACAATGAAATAAATTATCTGGAACTTCGAGATTCAGGGCAGAAATCAGTATGCGTGAAGGGGCCTTAATATAAGAGCCTACTTTAAAAATAGCGCAGCCCTCTAAAGTGTTTACGACGTTTATACTCTTTTCCTTTTTTAATTTTCTACCTGATGAACAATGAATTCATAATGACTTCATTATGAATTCATTGTTCATCAGGTAGAAAATACTACTTAGCGACATACTTAATCGAAATACATAATATGTTATATTACCTAATAGCAGTGCTGTCTCGGAATCGGATCCTACTAATATTCGAAATGCATTTTTTTTCTGACAATTGTTTGTCTGAAATGAATCTAAAAATGTGAAAATCTGAAAATGTTTATTACTGAGTCTTGCAAAAACTATTGAATCAATTGTATTTTTTTAATTTTAGCCCAGGAAAGTGAAAAAAAAAATCGTTTTTTTAACATTTAAGTCATACACCCGTTTACAGGCGTATAACTGAAATGGTCTCAGTTTTTTTAGTTAATATTTTTATTAAATTAAATATAGTACATATCAGAAAGTAAATTATTGTTTGAAGTCTAAGTAACTTAAGTACAGGGCTTCTAACTTTAAATCACAGATTTTTATTGATATTTGATTTTACCAGTGGCGGTACCTTCATTTAAGCGAGACCGAATAAATTAAGACTTTTGCTTAATTTATTCGGTCTCGCTTATAGTAACAACAATACTCTAATTTTAGTTTTGCTTTTTGGCGGAGTTGTTGACGCACTGGTCGAGAGTACGGATATTGCACTGCGTGCCGTAGGCTCAATTCTAGCACAGCACAATTATTTGTATGATAGTAATATCTTAGGTTTTCGCGATCACTAGACATTATAATAGAACTACTTTTAACCGGATTAATCGCGTGTATTATTGGTTTTTGTTACTATTCCTGACATTTCGAACACTTTGTAGCGGTCGTGGTCGCAGGAGGACTAAGGTGTCAGGCGTCTCAACAGTTTATTTAAAATTATTTCTGTCTACCGTACATATTAATTTTACATTTTAAATTACATAGAAAAACATGTAAAGGGCTTTTTAAAAGGCCTCTTTTGACATCTCAGGTTTGAACCTTTCGTTTACGTCGTTCGTATCCATCAAATCCGTTATGCTATCACAACTCCTATATAATTTTTTTTTTATAGTTGAGCAAAATAATCAAGTTATATAAATAAACACATCGTGTGTTCCACTGAACAAGATGTGGATTTAAAACCTCTTTTATGCGAGTATCCGACTTTAGACGAAACACTTAGTTTTAGGAGTAGGCATACCAGCGAAACGCTTAAAGGTTCCCTACATCTAGTGTACTAGTTAGTGCATCAGCCAGTGCACTAGATCTTGGGCGTTCTGTTTTCATTGTTTTCATCGTCACCGGATCAAAAGTCATAAATATTTCGAATAGTACCATAAACTCCATGTGACTTACAGATGTATTCCTATAATCTGAATTATTTTTGTCCCACAAGTATATCTTGGTGACTAACTACTTGGTTTCACCATTTATAATAAAAAGGATATATACAGCATCACGCCTTTATTCCCCGTAGACCCCTTCGGCAGACTGTTATAATATTAAATGGAAAAAGAATACGGTCGTGAGCAGGATTCGAACCTGCGCCTCCCGGATAAATACTCCGGGCGCTCAGACCACTAAGCCAGGTATGTACACCCACATTTCACCAATGCTGTGTTACCAATTAAGTCCCATGTAATAGGTGGTGAGTCTATTGCCATCAACCGGGCAAAGTAAATTCCAAAGTCCGGGCTGCTACTGAGAATTTCTTAACAGAAAAACCAAAATATTGAATAATATTTATTTTTCTTTCAAAGTCATTTTTGTCACCTTCCCCGTTACGATATCAACCATAGATTATATAGATATATTATTAATAGACTGAGACTAAGAGTGAGCGCCCTACCTCCCGACTTGTGATTCCACTGCACTATATCTAGTGCACTTCGCCATGTAAGGCGGTCGGGCTCTTCCTATCGCCGTTTGTTAGGGTCGTACATCCCCACATGCATTTACACTACACTATATCTAGTGCCCTACATAATGTAGGCACTAGATGTCGTGCAGTGTAATCGATGCTTTTGTGATATGATTGTAGCACTGGCAAATCTAAGTTCCCACACGAACGGCTTTTTCGTGAGGAAACTTGCACACCTGAATGATGTGTAAAAACATGTCAGAGGCTGATGGTTTAAACTTTGTCATGGTTTACCATCAACCATAAGAAAACAAGATGTATGTTGTTTAGTTATACACTGAAATTATGCAACAATAGGTGTGTTGATCTAAATCAGGCACAGGCACCTAAAAAAATATCTTCATTACGATAAGTTATAAAAAATTCTGTAAGAAACAAAATTATAAATAAAATAATAAGAATTAGAAATAAGATGTTTTAGAATAACCCACAATGGAGGCTGTGACTGACGAACATGATAGTGTTCTAGAAGGCTTTGGAAGTTTAAAAAAGTCGAATTTTCCTAAAATTAAATTTAATATACACTATTTAACCTCTTACCCGGGCAACACAAGGTTATCAGCTAAGTAGAAATAAAACCCAGACATTAAAGACTCCTTTCTTAGAACTCCCAATACTCCTCAATGACGTGCAGATGACGTCACAACCAATAACTTTATAAATCTACAGTCTGAGTTGCAGTTTTCCAATAAGCATTATTTGCCAAAACAAAAGCGTTCGTAGGTATCTACGTTTCTGTTTTTCCCCTTTCGCAGTAGCGTCTAGACAATATCAATTATATTTAATATTTCCAGAAATGTACCTGAGTAGCAGTAGTGAATCTTTAGTGGTGAACCTAAAGTGCGCTATTTGTAAGCTGAATGACGGTATGAGATTTCTCTCAGAACTGAGACTGCACAACTCACATAGATATAACATTTTACATGTACGTACTTTACTAAGCATTTTTAGAAAATAACTGCATATTTTATCTATGTTTTGACTAAAGTAAGCACTAGCTGTGCCCCGCGGTTTCACCCGCGTATTTTCTTTTTACTCGACTCCTAAGTCGTTCGTAGTGTGATGATCATAACTAGCAGATTCTATGCTATTATATACAAAAATATTTTTTCGGATCCGACTAGAACGTCCAGAGATAAGCGCGCTTAAACAAACAAAAATCTCTCATATTAGTATAAATTTTGTGAATAGGCATTACTGCATTTTTACTTTAAATTATTTCATTTAACACCTACACAAGGTTCCTAATAGTACAAGTTAACATTCCGAAATAAGTATTTATTTAAAAATAAATTTGTGAGTAGTAATCACGTTTCTCATTATTTTACTTTAATCAAGTCTAGCTAAACGAATAACCAGTTAAATGAAATACTTGTGAGGCAATATTAATTGTATTTCTGGAAATTAGACCCGTTTGTTGTAGGTATAATTGTGATTTTACAACCATTGCTGCAAAATAAAAATCTAATGGCAATTATTACATTAATTTCTTATTTTTCATCTTCTTGTCGCATGGTTGATGATGATGAACAACCTAGTGATTTAACTCAGACACAGCATCTTGAATTAATGTAAATCTAGTGACGTTTCTAAAGAGTATGAAATTTGGCTTTTCAGATAAACCGAAAGGCCTCTTTACCATTAAGGATATATTTCACAATCAGTACGCAATTTTAAAAATATTTCACCCTAATATTTAGATAGTCAGTATACCTTTCATTGACTAAGAAATATTCAGACCCACGCAAATGCTAAACAAACAACCGACGCAAACTGACAATCAAAGCGCGATTAACAAGTAGGTACCTACGTTCATTACGCAAGAGATTTTACGTAACAGAAGATAATATTTCAGACATCTTGGAGTCTTCTGTAGTCTTTCTATCTCAAGAAGGCGTGTAATGTGATTTTTATTGTCTTAAAGAATTTAATTGAGATTTAGGATACTGTCATTAATTAAATGAGGGTTTCGTTAAAAAAGCTATGATCAAATTTACGTACAAAAAGCTTTTTGTTCTGCGTGAGAATCCAGCCCACGACACACGTCATCAAAATTCTAGACCAGTGCGTCAGCCTCGCCGACGAGCTGTTTTATAAAATATGTATGTAATTAAATTTGTCAAATAAAACTGGAATTCACATACATGTTCCTTTCCTACAAATCGTATGAGTAAATTAATCAAACGCCGTATTCCACTCAGAATAATATTTATTATATCGTATTTTGCGAACTTATTATAACATTTTAGCGCCAACCGAAAATCGTGAGCAAAACAACCTTGATGCATGAGCGAACAATTGAGGCTCGGAGCTCTCATACTTTAAGACGTCGGGTCACTAAACTGTCCTCCCGATCTTTTGATATCACTGAACTTCAGTCAATGAAATATATTATTCCTTTACATAATATTTATGACCGCAATATTTGTGTTAATAATGTAGGTATTAAAGACGTTGGCACACATTATGTCCTTTCCAGCGTTAGTAACACAAGTTAATGTTTGTATAGGCTAAGGTTAAGACACTTAAGTAAGTACGACCGATTATTTGATCATCAGATAATTTTGTCAAAATACTTTATTCCTCAAATTAAAACTGACGATTGTAAAGTCACACAAAGACAAATATTAAACACCAATATTTTATCCTAATAACATTCTAAATGCGAAAATTTGTATTTTTGGATGTTTGTTACAGACATGTTCAAAACTTATTATTCATATATTGGGAACTTATAAACTTGGAATGGTTGTAATTCTCAAATAAAATGACAATAAAAAAAAGTTTTTTTTGTTCTTCGTCCTCTTTGTGCTAGTTCCATTGTGGCCAAGAATTTTCTAAGAAGTTAAAAAAGCGTTGAAATAAGTCAAATTTTGTGAAATTTAGTTTCTGTTTAATCATAGAGTTGCTAAGCAAAAGGTTCCGTATTTTTTTTTTTCTGTTTGTGAAATTTTAATGGTGTATATACACGTAATAGAGAATGTTTAAAAAAATTTTAGATTGAGTTATTATTGAAAATTTATAGTGAATAATACATATCCATAACCTATTAAGATAGTAAATAACTAAACTGTGTTCCCGTTCTTCGTTTAGTTAGTTCGTGAGTAAGTATCGTATACTCCACTTTTTTTTAATTAAACTATTAAAGTATTAATGCGATTTCGTACCGAGTTTGCCACCGCTTGGGAGTTTATCTCTTAAACATTTTATTATCCGAGACTGCCGAGGTGCGCAGTCGTAGTCATTCTAATAAAAAGTATAGAAAAGAACGATCCTCATTTTTCTTTTAAAATATCAAAGCTAGTTATTTCTACAACATTAATAATTTTAAAGTAGGTACGATCCATTCTAAGATATCTTGGAATTCTGGCTGATTCACATCCGGTGGAAAGTGTAGAAGGTTTTTATATGTTGATGTCGAGAATATGCAGAATCTAAACCCATTCTATTTATTGGGAACCAGATAATTATTAAAGATTATATATTATTTAGCTGTGCCCGTGGTTTTGCTCATGTCAAAATACGTTTAACGCAAACAAAAATTTTAATCATATAGTAATAAAGGTCAATGTACTACACACATATCAACTATCACACTGGCTTCCCATTGGCGTGGGCATAAACTATAACATTCCTCGTGCAACAGACACACACTAATGACAGACTATACCTACATATGGTCGGGGAAAAACTTTCTTCGTATTTTATGTACAGATTCAAGACATTTTGTTTTTCAGTCTTCATTAATTTTAATTATAATATATATATATGTATCCTTTTGTTCGATAAGTTATATACTTTAATGCATAAATCAAATTAAACTAAAAAAAATTTGAATCTCTATTACATAAAATACGAAGAAACTTTTCCCCAACCTATTATATTTCTTAACTTCATTCGATACTATTAAATACTATTCATTATTATATTTTTTTAAATATCACTGTACATAATCTTAGAGGGATGAGGAGTGTATTTAGTAGGTATATGAACTTACATACGAATATTTATATAAACCGCGACATTTTAATGTTCTTACAATGCAACAGCAGCCTACTTAACGTATCCAATGACTACTATTAAGCGTAAAAAAAAACTTCTAACAACACTATGTTGTACTAGTTGTAACGTAAACATTATGGGTCGATGCATGATTTCATTTTTTCGTAACAATTTTTAATATGGGCTATTTTCTATCAGAGACATTGAGCGGAACACCCGATTAAAACTCTATGATGTATATGTATATACTATATATATATTTACATATCGTCAAAATCCAATAGCTTGTCGAAATTGTCCGGGACCGATGGATTGCTCCCAAATAAATATTTCGATAACCCTGAAATATATCCTGTGATCAAACGTGTGCATGAACAAATATTTGAAAGCGTTTACATATGAGTGGATTAGTCTCTTTGGTGAATGGCCTTAAAAGCAAAACAGGTAAAGTTCCACAACGAATGTTTTTATTTTTTGGGATGTTTGATGCTTATTTGTAAAGGTTGCCATACACACGAGATGACATATCGAATTTAGGCACGTAAAATTATAATCTCCGATTTTTTTTTGTAAACACAATTGTTTTTTGTCAGTGACGATGGGGTCTCGGATTCGATTCCCAAAGGCAAAATGTTTTTGAGTTTTTCTCAGTAGCAGCCCGGAGCTGGAATTGGGCTTGGTAGATGACAACAAGCTCACCACCTATTACATATATGGAACTTAATAACAGCATTGGTTAAATGTGGGTGTACAACTTTGTACACCTCTGGCTACCTCTATGATGATAGTTTTCGAGAACTGTCTTACTCCCTCTAACAAAACCTGACAGCCTTATATCTACGTCATTGAACAGAGAGAGAAAAGGAGCAAAAAAATGTTACACATTTCGAAGTCTATATATAATAGTACATTATGATACAAGTGTCCCTAAGTTGGTCATTACAGTCGAGTTTGAATTGGTAGCAATCGAGACTTGTTGACCATTAGGGCACGCGGCTCATACGACGTTTTTCAACACTCTTGTGAGGAAAAAAAGAATAAAATAACATAAAATTACATTTTGCAAAGACATTCAATTAAGTATATACATTTTGTAATTATGATGGCGAGCGCATTATTTTTTCGAACGCCTACTCTATGATTTATCTGCGCGAAGATACCAAACAGCCTAATATTATAAAAAATAAAATTAATACTTTCTTTATATAATTTCAATAATTAATGCGTATTCAGCTACAGAATCTTTTTTTTTTATTAATTTAAACGTCATATTTTATCTAACACTGTAGATAATTACAAAATTTGAAATTTCAGCAAAGAGTTTTGATGTCTAAATTTACCAGTTTTATAAGATGTATTTTAAGACACTTGCGAGAAAACTTAATAATAAAATCGATTAAATTTATTTTGTTAAAAAGACACCCAATTTCTTTTTCGTGCGCCGGGTCTATGGTCTATATATGCACGCGCGAGTAGAAGCAAAGGCTTGACTTGACGAAGTTGCTAGAAATTTAGTTTGACAATCTATGGTTTGACTTCTAAATATATTTTATAATAGTTTAAAGTAAAGTAAATATTCTTCCATTTATAACACAAATTAATATTATTTTTTTGATAAATAGGAAATCATTTGAAAAATCTAAATGTTTATTTGTCATATATAAATTAGCACAGTCACAAAAATGTTAAATCTCATCAAGGAGTTTTCTATCATCAAAACTCTTTGCTGCGATTTAAAAGTAAATCTATAGCTAAAGCTGTCACGCTGTTTTCTTTTTTATTACCGCACTGAAGAAAAAGCACGCGTGATTAATAATAATAATAAGCCTCATTGTGAACCTAAAAGCGTTGCAATAAGAGCCACTTTACGAGCAAGAGTGTAGAAAAAGACATAATCTAAACGAAAAAAAACGTAAACATTTCACGAGTTTGCTTCTCTAATTAAGTTTATTAGGCAAAAATATCAAAACATCTTTAAGGGCCTCTTAACCCTATATTTTCTAAATACAAGGCACCTTGGGCATAAGCATAACGATATTATTATTTGTAATAATATAAAGTTAGGTAATAAGCTTATTCTATACCCGCATAAAAAGTTCTCAAGAATTTGTTATTCTGTTATATTATGCGTATATATTCCTTTGCAAACGAAGACAACAGTACGATCTAACTAAACAAAGGACTCTTCAGCCATAATGTATTTTAATAAAGAAAAGCTCTCAATCCCTCAAAGGAAATTAGACCAAAAGTTTTTGTTTGTGGATCATATTAATGGCGTAGATGTCCGACTTTTACAGGAAACATAATTATAATATATACAATATATTTCTTTACCCTATTATTAAATATACAATACAAGCGACTTGATATGCCGCCGGGCCTCCGCGCCGCCGTGCTGTTCGTTCTCATGCCTGCGTAGATAAGGCGTATTAGTATTCCCCGAAGTGGTAGGCAGAGGTGTATATAAATGTATACCCATATTTCACCAATACTGTTATTAAGTCCCATGTAATAAGGTGGTGAGCTTATTACTAACTACCGAACACAATTCCAGACTCCGGACTGTACTGAGAATTGCTGATAAATAACAAAACAAAGAAATTAAAAATTATTTTATTTCTTACTTTTTAGTGAATCTTGCGTTCCATAACTGATTTATCGGAAGTGAATATGGGTAGACCTACTCAACGCGCTGCCCTTATGAAACAGGGCCATTTAATTGAGACGAGCAAAGAAGGGGAGATCGCCTATATGAAAGTAGGAAATCTAGATCTAAGGCTATTTCAGAAGAGAGTAGTGAAAAAACAAAGATGAAATTAATTAAAATATTAAATTAAAATCTGAATAGCCTATATTACTCACGGGACGGAATGTAAGGATTCTAAAGATACCCCATACATCGAAATCAGTTCAGGCATTTAGAAATTATGGTAGAATAGGTAAAGAAACTCACAAACATGCTTACATACATACATACTTAGATACACTCCTTTTTTGGGCAGTCGTGTAAAAAGAGATGTTTGAGAATGCGGGCTTACACTAAAAAGTATTTAAATTAACCAAAAAAAATACGGAGTTCCGGTGCTTATTTTCCGGTTTCATCATCATCATCTGATGATGAAGCTGGAAAATAGGTAGTTCATTAGAACTATTCTAGAGACCTTAAACACCACTGGAAAGTCACAAGAAAGCAAAATACACAATTTCTTTACTTTACTTGGACGACGTATTATTTTTCAGTTATTTTGATTTAAATACCAAAATACCAATTTTATAAAATTTCAATGGGACCAATCTGAAAATATAACCTTCGAATAAAAAAATAACTTTCTAAATCGATTCATAAACGACGGTGTACTGAGGTAACAACCATAAAAAAAAACAGAACCGAATTGATAACCTCTTCCATTTTGGAAATCGGTTAAATATCCCAATAACACTGCCCGACCTGGGAATCGAACCCAGGACCTCATAGCTTGGGACCACTAGACCAGTCTTTCCCAACGTGGGCGATAACGCCCCCTTGTGGGCGCTGCAGGCTTAAAGGGGGGCGGTAAGAGACCCAGAAAAAAAAGGGGGCATTGTGTAGGGCTTTGGGGTCGATTTATAATTTCATCTACCTAGCTAGGAAGACTCTTAGACACCGACTGAGCTCTCGACTCTCGACTACATCTTGTGAACATCAACTAATATTAATTAAGATATAGCTCAAACTCGGTTCGATATAAAAGACCGCGGGCAATCATGTTTTAACAAGTTTTTGTTAAATAATCCGAATTGTACATTCCTATACCAATCGGCTGGTTCTATAATACTTGTTCTTGCTTGTCGAGTACGATTGGGCGTCGAATGAGATAAACGAGTTTATGCACGTTTGTATTATTCCTGTTGGTGCGTGCTGCTTATGCAATCCTATATAAACGACGTAAATTTATTTTATTTTCATTTGCGGTTTCGCGCATAATAGATAAGCAGTACTTGATTTCAACACTTACGTATTTCTTAAAACAAAACAATG
Organism: Xylocampa areola; assembly: GCA_935421205.1. Lineage (NCBI taxonomy): Eukaryota > Metazoa > Arthropoda > Insecta > Lepidoptera > Noctuidae > Xylocampa > Xylocampa areola. Next base: position 10,267,882 of record OW285218.1, on the reverse strand, counting down.
TCGGAAGTAAAAAAGAAGAGACGGCAATACTCTGCGGAATATATTAAATTCGGATTTATTGAAAATCCCACAAACCCGTCGTCGCCTTTGTGTCTTCTATGTCTAAAAACATTTTCGAACGAAGCAATGAAGCCTTCAAGACTGCAAGGTCATTTTAATAAAATGCATCCAGATAAGACAGAAAAGAATGTAGCATATTTTCAAGACTTAGAGAAGAAGCATAATACTCAGCCAAGTGTATCAAAACTATTTTCGGCGGCTGCTAAGCAAGATGACGACGGACTTCGAGCTTCGTACAATATCTCTTTGTTAATTGCTCAAAAAGGCAAACCACACAACATCGGACAAGAGTTAATTTTGCCAGCAATAAAGGAAGTAATAACTACTGTGCTTCATAAACCGGCCGCAGATATTATCCGAAAAATTCCTTTGAGTAATAATTCTGTGCAAAGACGAATTGATGAAATGGCTGAAAACATTGAAGAATCATTGTGCAATCATCTGAGGACTAGTCAATTCTCAATTCAGCTCGATGAGTCCACTTTACCAACTAATGAAGCGTTGTTGCTATCTTACGTGAGGTTTATTAAAGATGAGAAAATACGTGAAGAACTATTGTTTGCCAGAAATTTGGAGACAGATACAAAAGGCGAAACCATATTCAATACATTGGAAAAGTTTTGTGAAGAGAAAGAGATTCCTTTGAAAAATATTATATCAGTTGCTACGGATGGCGCTCCGGCTATGACAGGGCGCCATAAAGGCTTCATAGCATACTTAAAGAATAAAATTCCAGATGTCCTTGCTGCATTGCGTTATTCATAGACAACATTTGGTTGCTAGAAACTTAAGTGAACGACTATTTCAATCACTGCAATATGTCATCAAAGCAATCAATAAAATCCGTAGCAGCTCTTTGAATGATAGATTACTAATGACGAAGATTTCAACCGTTTGTTGCTTCATACTGAAGTTTGTTGGCTGTCAAGAGGCAATTGTCTGATTCGATTTTACAACCTGTTTGACTCTATGATAGAGTTCTTGGAAACTAAAGATACAGAACTGCGCAACAAGCTCATAACATCAAAGAATGATATAGCTTACATGACAGACCTGTATAAAATGTTCAACGACATGAACCTCCAACCGCAAGGCGATGAACTAAATTTAATTAAAACAAAAAATGTCGTTCCTGCTTTCGCAGCCAAACTGCTTCTGCACAAAAAGAATATGGGCAGACGTGAGTTTCACAATTTTCCGAATTTATCAGTATACTGCAGTAACGACGACTTGTTTGCCTACTGCCAATATTTGGAAAACCTCCACATTGACTTCACCGAACGATACCAGGACATTTTAAACTTGGAAATACCAGACTGGGTGTTGGATCCGTTTTCAAATGTCAACACAGCAATGTCACCTCAGCTGGAAGAAGAACTTGTAGAATTGACACCAAACGAAGAAATAAAAATCAAGTTCAAAAATGGATATCAAGAATTTTGGCTACAAAAACCGATCCCGCAATTGTACCCTGGATTGTGGTCAATTGTTCAACGATTTTTGATAGCATTCCCATCGTCATATTTGTGTGAACGTGGATTTAGTGCTGTGGCAACGCTGCTTACTAAAAAGAGAAATCGTTTGCGTGTTACCGAACGTGGCGACTTGCGGCTGTTTTTGAGTAAATTGGAACCTGATATCAACAAACGTATTGAACAGCATCAGATTCAACCTTCACATTAGTTTTTATATAAGAATTGATTATGTTTGTTTTATTTTCAATAAATGATACTCTGTCCGAATACTATAAATTTGCGTTTCAATAATCAGTTATAAGTACTTAGCGGTTTTTAAGTATGTTTAAAAAGGGGGGCGTTAAAAAATAATTTATTCTTAAAGTGGGCAGTAGACAAAAAAAGGTTGGGAACCCCTGCACTAGACCAACAAGGCAGACTTTTGGAATAGACCCAACTATCGATAGTGTGATATGGAGATGCGGAAGTATACATGCCTCAAAGTTCGTAAAAGCGAAATTCAGGTTGGTCAAAACATTTTTGCCGAACTGAAAAAGAAACTATGTGAATAAAGTGAAGTAAATAATTATATAATTAGTCGTAAGTGAAAGGAAAATAGAGTTTAAAATCGCATCTTTACGAATAAACCAATTGACCAGGGCTTGGCTGTTTGTAGTGACTTATACCCAGCTATAAAGTCATCAAAAGAATAGATAAAATAAATAAGTACTTCTACATATTCGACATTTTTATATCTTTTACAAAAAAAAAGGACTTTTATCTCTTAAGTAAAGTCTTGATATATACAAGCCACCAACGCCACAGGCGTCGATAAAAATGTAGATAAGAGAAAAAATTAATATTGTTCAACACAGAAACTTTATGTCTAACAAGATTTGGAGTAGTAACTAGAGGAAAAAATTTACAACAAAAATTACTTTTGTCAAATTATTTTCACTAGCTGTGCCCCACCGTTTCACCCCCCGTTAATAACTTTTCAGTACGTTTAAAATAAACTTATTTAAGATCCTTGTCTTGACACACACAACAAAAAAAGAATCATCAAATTTTGGTGCAGTCGTACTCCAGTTATGACGTGACCAAGGAAAATAGGTATTCATTTTTATATATATAGATTAAACACGAGACCTCCCACGACCCCCTGGCTGGAGGCCTTAATAGTTTATTATTAGGGCATCCACAGGAAAGCCCGGTTAAGCAGCCGACAACCTCCTAGGTTGACCTGCGAGATGCCACTATGAAAAAAAAAAAAAAAAAAAAAAAAACCTCCCACGACTTCGCTCGTTTGAATTTTTTACGTGTGTGGATAAAGCCGAATTTTCACATAGTAATATCTTAGGTTTGCGCGATCACTACACATTATAATAAAACAACTTTTAACCGGATTAATCGCGTGTATTATTGGTTTTTTGTTTTTCCTGATGTTTCGAACACTTTGCAGCGTTCGTGGTCGCAGGAGGCCCGAATTTTCAAGTTTATAAATCTATGTATTTGACTAAAATTGGGCATACACCTTGTTCGTAATATTGTCTTAAATGTATTTTTTTTTTAATAATTTTATATATGTTATTATTATTATTTAGTCAGTGTCACTGATAACTAAATATTTCGAAAATCTCAATAATCTAAATTTTAGTTTTTAATTCTTTTTTAATTTATACGACAACATTTGCTGTAATTTTAAATACACATCACACAAATTTAAATAAAATCTATTTGGAATTGACAAAATAGTTATATCTGACGTTTTTGTGGCGGACATGCCAGATATGCCCCGGTCAAACCGTTCCGTTTGAACTACATGCGGAATGGGATATATACCGAAGATCTGGGATATGATCGATATGATAGCCCAGGCATGTGGGTGGTCAAGGCTCACTTCAGACAATGTCCTACTACGAGGTTACCGATGATATGAAGAAACGGAAAAGCGGCGGCGTTGAAGATGGAATTATAGAAGTTAGTGAAAAATTAATTACCGAGGTAGAAAATGGACAGCGGGACGCGGACCATTGAATAGTTCGCCAGCTTGTTTGTCCGGACTCATATGATTTCGACACAAGGCAAAAGACACCTTCAAAAAGTCGTTTGAAAGATACTGTGGTGAGTGCAAAATTGTTCAAAATAATGGATTATTTTGCTACAAGTTCCGATTGAAGTACCCTAAACCCTGTGAGAGTCAAGATGAATCGTGTGTGTTGTTGTAACAGAGACCGAACTTGTTTGTTTTGTGAATAATTATGCTATTTATATATATATATATATTAGTAGGTTTTTTCCTCAAATGAACGCGGATGAAACCGCGGGGCACAGCTATAAAATATAATCAGAAGAAAAAGGGTTAAAAATGTTTATTCTTGTAAAAACTACATAATAGTCCTCAGTAGCTGGTTTGCATTGGGCTGAGCTAAATATGTATATTTTAAATAATTATGAATTTGTGTTCATACACGACATGATGTTACCTAATTTACGACATCTACGCGGACGGAGTCACGGGCACAGCGAGTAAAGAATATATGCGAAGTAATAAATAACTCGTTGGTATAGTGGTCGTAAGCACGGCTGCTGAGCGTGAGGTCTTGGGTTCGATTCCCAGGACAAAGTGTTATTGGGTTTTTTCTGTTAGGAAATTCTCAGTAGCAGCCCGGAGTTAGGATGTTGGTGGTGTGACACCCCGTGCTTCGGAGAGCATGCAAAGCGATCCTACGTCTGATCTCTCTCCGGTCGTGTCGGATTGGCGACCCAGCGGACTATGAGAGTGAAGGAAGAGGGAGTAAGTAAGAAGAGGAGGAAAAGGACTGTGTTTGCGCATACACTTGTGCACTATAATATATCCTGCGTACTTGACTAATTCTCGAGAAGATATGCCGCTGTGACCGAAATACGGTCTGAGTGTTAGGTATTATGCGTAATAAGTATGTACTTATGCGAAGCGTCTAATTACATATCATGAACATACGTACCAACAAACTCACGTAGCTATGGATACCATTGTACGCCATAATGACATCTCTGAAGTCGCCTTCACAGTACCCACAGGTGTCCGGCTTCAGGGTCAGGTTCAGTTTGCTCTTAGCGTCCCTCATCATCTTTACCAGCAGAGACTCCATCTCGTCCCCCCTACCCCCTCTACTCGCCTGCTCTCGCAGCACGGACACAATCTGCGTCTCATTGATACCACTATCGGACGCATTTCCAGATGCCGCTAGAATCTCTTGGAATATCTCCAAAAGCGTTTGCGATTTGTTAGACATCTTAACAGATTTATTTGTTCTACAATTTCAGCACTGCAAACTCATCGTTTATAGTCGTCGTTTTTGTCTTCGCACCATTTGCAACCTGAAACAATAAAAATCTTCGCGTTAGAGTAATTTTATTTCCTCTGGGATTTAACTAAATCATTTTTCTCGTTTAGTATCGTATTTTATCGCAACAACCGCCCGAGGGATAGTGATTAAAGTTTTGCTGGGCAGCACGTGATTTGCATACTAATTAATAAGTATTCAAGTGATCAGACGAGGGTTTAATTGAACGCAATGAAATGATTTTGAACATAATGTGATACTTGATGAAATTAATTAAAATCTAATATAGTAAGTAGTCTAATAAACTCATTTATAACTTATTTTTATAAAGACCAATGACCTATGTTTATGCTGACTCCTTAGCGATTAAATCTCAATAATTTCAACCCATTGAATTTGTTTGCTCATGCTGTGTTCCTTTGTCCTCAGGCAGTAGTGTTTTAGATAAACTCTTAAATAACTTAAGTGTAAATCGGTGTTCAAGAAATGAGTACATTTACCCCTGAACCATTGTGGCGTCTAATGATGATTACATTGCAAATTAGACTGGATTTAACAATTTCGCGATCCGGAGCAGTGTATAACAAACTTAACAGTTAACGGCGCCTCTACTAGTCAAACTTTTGAACGGTTAATTTAAAGCTATTCTAACTTCGCTACAGCAGGGTCAAGAGACTTCGCAAAACTCATTTGTATAGACAAGAACCTTAAGTAAGCGAACTGTTTTAAGTCCCAATTAAGCTAACCTAGCATGTTATGGAAGCGAAGTTTACATGATTTTTGTCCCTCTTCTTCAACACCAGGTTACAAGTTCAAACCTGGATTTTACCAGAGTCACATGAAATTTCTCAGTTAATACAACGTGTCTCAGAAGTGCAGTAGTCGTACTTTAGGAGGTCAATGTACCCATGTATTCGAACACCTTTTATAAGGAATCAACCACGATTGTGCGAAAAAAAAAATCTGTTGCTCCATTGAAATGTTCATACCTACTCGACCAAAATGGATGGCGCAGCAGATTTGTTTAATGCTTTCGAAGTTGGTCCCTTAGTAAAAAAGTTGTTCGTATATTATTAATCTTCTAAAGTATTACTACTGACTTCTGCTACACGTTGTATAAGTCTCCAATGATTCTGGGAGTAGCGAAAATAAGAAATTATTTTGAAAAAGCCGAAAGCAGTTGGACGCGTGGACTAAGTGTTATGGTGCGGGTTTCTCGTCATATAGAAAACATGCCATTTTCCTGCAGTACGACAATCACGACTTGGTAATCTAAGGAAGTTCTCAAAAGTGGTAGAGAAATGATTTGATTTGAAGAACATATTTTTCTATTGCTATCTTTAATAATAATAGGTGGTTAGTTTCTGTTATTTTTTCATGCATGATAACATGTAAACGTTTCCCAATTAACGGTCGGATAAATTTTGCAATATCCAATTTAAATTTGACTCTGGACAGACGAATTAAAATAAATTAATCTCTTATATTCAAGCGAAGAGCCTATTCTCTTCTTTTATCGATAGTTTGGTCATTAGTTTATAGATCACTTATCATTGGGATCTGCAGATTTTCTAGTATATCAAAGAACAACTTTTTTTTACACTTGAACTGACTCAGCCATGTCTTAAACAGATTAATCTGAAATCAAACTGATTTACGCACGCGCCCCAAGAATCAAAGAGTGGCCGATTCTTAGAGGATTTAACACACTATATAAAACATTTATGCTTGGTTTCTAAAGCTAAATGTGATCGATAACACATAAAAGTCGGAGAACACGCTGGATTTGCCCCGCAATGTCAACTTCAAGGGGTTCGCAGTGCAAGAACCAAACTCTTTTCTGAACCTCGTCATAGAAGTAGACTTTTGGCCACAGGGTGTGATGTTCCATTACTTCCGCGGATAACTGCCATAAGACAGCACTCAAACAATATAGTGCAAAGTAAAGTGCTACTAACATATTCGTAAGCCTTATAAAGTTATTATATGAAATGGAAAAAGAATTCGGTCGCGAACAGGGTTCAAACCTGCGCCTCCCGGATGAATACTCCAGGCGCTACCGCTAAGCCATCTCGACCTCTGCTCATCACCGCGAATTCTTCTTCCATATTTTAACACGTCTTATCGCGACGTCATCGCTATCAATTCAGTCCCTATACAAATGACCGAACCGACACGACTAACTTTGCAGTTAATACAATGTCGTAAAGAATGCAATTAGCTTAACAATTCAAGATAAATCTTTGAAAAATATGAACGCATGCGTAGCGAACTCTAAAGTGATTATATGAAAGAAGAATTCGTGGTGGTGAGCAGAGGTCGAGATGGCTTAGTGGTCAGTGCGAGAGCAAGATTTATCTGTATTATATTTCTGTAGAGAGATCCGTGTACTCAACAATTTTCACAATGGTGGTCTATTCACAAATATTGAGCCCAACTTCGAATATTAATCTGTAAGCTGTTTCAAAATTTCATGCCAATATTGAAACGATGTCGGAGCTAGAATGTATAAACCAAGTTCTAGGTAAACTAGCCAGCTTTTCATCTGAATATATTCTAAACTTCCCCGTATTTTGACGAGCAGACGTTTCACAGCGTTTTCCATTTTCCGCAAGTAATTAAATTACACTGTTAGGAACATTTTACGAAGAAAATTATTTCAAACGCATTATCAATGAGTAGCGCCCCCCGAATGAATATCCGGGAGGCGCAGGTTCCAACCCTGCTCGGGACCGTTATTTTGCTTTTATAAATAATTCATATCTTTCACATTTTAAATATGCCTTGATGATTAAACAACTCGGACAATCCATCGATTTCGAGTAACTACTCGAAATAGTACTTTTATTAAAAAACAGAATATCAAATTGGCTAAATTGATTAACTCATGTAAGTATAAGCCTCCTTCCTTTCCCTTTTACCAATCCTCTGTATTCTTTACTGGTCACATCCAGGTCTTTCCTGCGATATTCTCACTCTCATCATCCCAACTGACGGCCTACGGATCGTCAGTAGAAAAGTAAACTATAGGATTTCATTCGTACCGAAACTTACTAAAAGTGAGAGTAATAAAAAGGTTCAATTGTACAGGTTCAAAGTGGTTATTTATTCGTAAAAACCAAATATTTTAACCTAAAAACCTCACGACATTTGAGTTTTATCCAAAGTTTGCATCACAACTGTAACAAAGATTTACTAACATCGTATAATCTTGCACACAATGTATTTTTCAAAAGTTTTTCTCGATGAAATTCACGCCGAATCAACATCCGAAAGGCGGCCTTTCTAGTTGACATACAGCGTATAACTTATACCTATCCGACGACTATGAAATATCCTCAGATTTCCCTAAAGGGGTTCTTAAGGCTCCGTCTATTATCGGCCATCTCTCGAGGCCATATTAACATATTTAAGATTTAAAGAGCAAAGTGAAATAGCCTCATTTATCGAGAGCTGGCATTAAATCTTTAAAAAATGCTGCGATCCTTATGTGAGTTTAATATACCCAGTATTTATTGAGAAAAACAATATTTTGTTTGTAACAAATATCTAATTAAACATCTGGGAAATTTGGAAATGAATTGATTAGCAGGACTGCTGCAAAGTAAGTTAAAAAAACAATGCTCTTGAGCTTATTATTTTATTTCATAGTAGCTGTGCCGGCGTCAAGCTGAATTCTAATTATCACTGAAATAAAATATAGCTCATGCATTATGTTACTCAGTGTTAATGCAGCTTTATGTTGGTGAAATAATTTTTAAAATCGATCCTGTAGTTTTTGAGTTTATGACAAATAAAAAAATACCCTTTATAATATTAGTGGAGATAAAATCGCAGGACTCGGATGTATAATTATTATAGACAGATTTATGTGAATTGCAGTTAGTAGGTATCATCTGTTCTTGAATCGGTATGATAATGACAACATTGTTGTCCGAAACTGTTCTATGCTCCTATATCTATTGAATATGATATTGTAACTATATTTTCTACTAAGAACTAACTAGGGCTCAAATTATCTTCTCAAGTTCTATGAATGGGCTTGTTAGCGAGTTCTTCGAAGAAACTGTTATTTCTACATATCTACATGTATATTACTAAATTCGAACATCAAACAAACTATGACAAATGTTCAATGCGATGATCTATATACATATTATTACAAATTAAATTCCTTCGGGATGTAAGAGGAAAGTAATCATACGTACAAATATAAATAACAAACTTCCTTTTGATTGTATTAAATACATAAATCGAGTGGGTTATGAGTACATATGTATATGATCTGATCTTTTTATATTAATAAGGCTTTGTTCAAATCAATTGCTGAGGTTAGAGGAGACATATCCGTTAAGGATACGTGAGGTCCTGGATTCGATTACCGGGTCGAGAAATTCTCAGTGGCAGGCTAGAATTTGGATTTGTGTCCAGTAGATGACCAGTAGTAATCTCACAACCAATTACGTAGGCCTTGAACAACATCGATGAAATAATGATCGGTAGCAGGTTTCTCCTGGGCAAATATGCACCATCGATAACCACACGATGTGGTACCGATCAAACGTAATTAAGAAAATAAACATCATGATGATTTCTTGTAAAAACTAAAAACCCAAGTCAAAAACGTTAAGTTAAGTTGTCGGTCACGGTTATCAGATGCCTGAAAGTCTAACATTAATTCTTCCCAAAAGATATTGTTTTCCTGTAACCGGGTCGTAGAGGTACGTACGACTAAGGGTATTCGTTCCTTGTAAATTAACCTATTAGACTGAAAACCGATCTGGGAAAGCTAGGCAGCATTGACTATGAATATAACCGGACGATTGAGGCTCAACAAGCCTTAGTAATTGGGTAGGTACAGAACGAAACAACCTTTGACGTAATTAGAAGAAATTCACAATCACATGAAAGCTTCATTGTGATAGAAAATCTTCTAGGTAACTAACTTGATGCGATGGCTGCAACAAAAATAAAGTTGAACAGTCAAAGATCTTGAGATTGCAAGTATGTTACGCAATAAAGTGGTTGGTCTTACGGAAAATACGAGTAGTGGCTTAAGTAAAGCCGCCCTTTACTTAACAAGGATACCACCGAACCTTAATATACTTCATACATTTATACGTTTTGTAGAACACATACAGAAAATAATATACTTAGTAACACCGAGTAAGTATTTTTACACCTGACTTTATTTTGGCAATCCTTAGTTATTCTAATCTTACGTTTTTAAACGCACGAATACCGAACACTAACTTTTTTTGGAAATAATGAATGAATGCGAATGCGCTTCCTGAATGAATACTTCGACGTAAATTAGTAGAATAGACTGAAATGATGACACTGACGTCACCTTAGGACGTTTTAAAATGAGAAAGAATTTGGCATAGTGAGCGGAAGTCTCAATAGTTAGTTTGAAGAGCGCCTCATCCGGAGCAGGTTCAAACTCTCCTCAAAACCATATTTTTCTTTCCACAAAAATTATAAATTAACTTGTTAATTTGTATTTCAAAATACTATTCCTTAATAAATACTCTAAATATTATCGGCAAACTGCTATCGAAAAATATTTTTATTTTCTGTTTTTTTACTAGCCAGTAGATACCAATAACATTGTTTATATTTCCTTTTCTGTAAAAATATTGTACCTATCCCGACTTGAATATCAACCATTCTACGATTCATTACCTATAAAAATGTTTACTGTCTTCAAATTAGCGTACTATTACTATTACTTTATTATCTAATTCTTTTGTTGCGTTAAGAATAACAAGTGATTACATGAACTCTAGTAATATTTCGCACTTTATTATACTATTAGAATAAATATAATTATTAAATCCATGGGATCGATAGCGTCATACAATAAATCCTGTCGGCAGGATAAAACAGATGTATCTACTGCTTTCAATTTAAAGTAGAGAGTAGAGAATCGAAAAATAGAGTAGAATAGCGTTTTATTACGTAACGTGATTTGATTCCATTTATCAAAACAGCTGAAGTAGAGAGTTCCTTTTTGGTAAAACAAGAAAAAAACGTTTAAAATTTCAAAAATGTGGATGTACCCACAGAGGGCGCGGGCAAGTGCACGGGCGTGGCACCCATCACTTTTCGGGTATGATGGTGTTGTTATTTTCAAACATTTGATAGGTTCTGTGGTAATTGCAGTAATTTGGACACAAAAATTTTGCATTTTAAATTAAATTTAATTCTTTACTTTCATAAATATTTTATGTTTTTAATTGATTTGGCAATGTGATTAGGATACCTGTATGCCCCTTTCGGATCAAGTAGGCATTTTTAACATCCTGTATAATGAATATTACTATTAATTTTCTTTTGTGTCTACTATTTGATACTTGAACATTTAAAGATAATAAACATAAGTAATAGTTTATCATTAATTTATTAATATGTTTTAGTCGCGTGCATTGCATCGTCCGATTATTTTTTTACTTTGATCACGAGGCGAGGTCGCACCTCTTATTGACATTTCATTCAACAGCGGTCTTAATGAACTGTATTCAGAATTCGAAAGATTTTCCAATTCAAAGAACTCGAACCAAAATTTGATGAACTCAAGAAATATTTCTATCAATTTACTGAAGAACTGTTACGTACTTAATAGGTAGGTACACATTTCACAATGAATAGTGACTATAAATCTTAACGAATCAAGGCGAGTCCCATACACTGTTATGTATATATCTGTTAAAAAAAATGTTTTGAAAATTAGAATGGCGTTTAATTTTATAATTGGTGAATTCAAAACCCTGCAAAAAAAAAGTATGGTTCCAAAATTTTTCCTTGGGCCAACTTCTGAACGCGACACCATTACACATGTTAGTATGACACGTTCAGAACTGAACTCAATCGCCAACTATTTAGGAATAATACATTATTTTCGCGGGGTTACAGGACATAATTTTAATGCCGAAAGTAATTCATTAGGAGCTCAACATCAGTAGTAAAACAATCCATTTGTCGTCATCTCTTACCCATCACTCAATTTATTATTTTTGCAAAGCATTCAGATAATGGAGCACATACTCTATACTACGCCGTCGAGGAAATGAAACAATAACACAATACGACAAAGCTATTTGTTTGTAATCAGTTTAGTACGAATAGCAATTTAGTAATGTATCTCCCGATCCGATGAACTAGTAAACACGTGATGGTTTACAATATAAACATGATCACAATCAATAACTACTTCAATATTTGCGTTACCTCGTTGTCTTAGTGAGGTTCTGGGTCATGTACCGAATTTAGCAGTGTTATTGAGTTTTTCTTTTACGATTGTGCCTAGTCATCTACCAGGCAATAGGCTCACCACTTACACACAAATGGGTTTTAATAACGACATCAGTGACATCTACTACAGTACTGAGTAAACATCTGCCAATTCCTTCGGGAAATACAGACGTGATGCTATGTAGGTACCTATATTTGTAAAACAAACAAACGAAACCCACATGCAAACATTATGTCTTACGCAAATTGAAATAGTTTTTACCAAGAGTACCTACCCTTTACTATCTAACCTCCTATGTCATGGCACCATAAACTTTATGGGATACATTTCTTGCCTATTACAAAATAGGTATGTTTTACGATACCGTACTCAAAAAAATAAGAGTATAAAAATTTCGATCCAATATCCGCACACAGTATCAGGGGACTTCATACTCGATCACATAAAAATGAATAAAATCCTTTTCAATTTACATTGTTTTTGCAGTTTCGCACCCATTTTTATACCGCCATATCAAATTCTGTGAAATGTTTGACCATAGCCAATGTTTAACGTTACGACTGACCAATTTAAATTGGATTCCAGGTATTTAAAGCATCGATCCCATTATAATGATTTTAACTTAAATTATCCGACAAAACAATACGAACAAGTAAATTATATTCCTTTGTTATCAATTTGGAAACCGTTCAGAGCTCTGTTTTATACTGTATAATAATAAATCAAATAAAAAACCGGACCGCGCAACTTAAATTCTAGTGAAAAACAAATTAACAGCCAGTGTGACAATTTCATCGAAATGAGAATTTAAATATAATTTGTTTCAGGGCGACGCTTTGGATAAAGTGCTTTGGATTGTGATGCGATATAAAAGGATTTCGCGCTTCCCTTGTGCTTTCCGAAATACATAAAAGACTGCTGTATTCTATTTAAAGGTATATAAAAATTTGTCCTATGCATGATGTAGGTACCGTCAACCACATGTCAGTGGTAACACCTAAATTACGAAAAACGGCCTTACTGCTATAACATGAAGGCGCTATCAATTTCAAATTGTTACGTGCACAGGTTGACAGTACGCAATGACACATGGGTACTAGCACTAAACTATTAGAAAATTATGGTAGTTAAAAACTGCAAAACGTGTTTGTCACCCAATACAAAGAGATATCAATAACTAAATAATCAAAAACTTATTTTCGTACATTATGTGTACATGGACACGGTAATAGATTCTTAATTATTTGATTATTGATGTCAAGATCAAATGTGAGCTACATCTTATACGATATTTCGTACAAGACATAGGTAGTCCACTTCTGACGGATTTTCTGTACTTTACGAGTGTGCTCTAATCTCACGTGACGTGTGATGCGTGCTAAAGCCGGGCAAGATCTGTGGTGTGAGATCCCTAACGATTCACTGAACAACTGACTGACGATGATTAATACTTTGTCCTAAATGTACTACAAGGATTATAGATCTATATCAAACTGTTACCCACATCACTAAGACAGTCAAAAAAAGAAACAAATGCAAATTCATATAAATGATTGAAATAATAAAAAGAAAACAATCACTGTCACTTAATAGTAAGATTAGATAAGGAATCTTGTACATATGTAGTTTACTCTTGATGGATTGTCTGTGGTTCACGATTGTGTGCTCTAAGCTCACGTGACGTGACTGTGTGATGCCTGCTAAAGCCGGGTGAGATCTCTGATGATTCACCAAGAATCCAGCAGATTATTATTACTTTGTCGCACATGTACTACAATGTATATGTCACAGATGAATTGTAGAATCAGCTGTTTTACAAAACTGCTAGCTGATTTACAAAACAGTACTGTTATGAACAACAGCTGAACGACGTTTAGTGGTTTTGCATAATTACTGAACGCACGCAGAATTGTAGCAACGTTTTGCTTTTATCAATGCAGCGGGTCAACGATCAGAGAATATGTAAAACAGCGTGAACTGTCAGATTGTAGATTTTAGTTCGATTTTTTTTGCATATTTTATTTTATTATATATATATATATATATATTTTAATTTTAAGTCAAAAGCAAAAAAAAAATTATTAAAATTTAGCATGACGTAAATACTAAACCACTATACTAAACGACAATTAATCAATAATTATAAAATAATTTTTTATAAAACTGCTGAGCGTTGTTCAGCTGTTTTATAAAACGGATCTGTTTTGTAAATCAACTAGCAGTTTTGTGAAACAGCGGATTCTACTATCCATCTGCGACATATATACTTATGAGAGAATTAAACTTATATTATAGACGTACTTAGTAGAGATAAATCTTTGAAAAGCATTAACGCATGTTTAGTGAACTATAAAGTTATAATATTAAATGGAAAAAAAGAATACGGTCGCGAGCAGGATTCGAACCTGCGCCCCCCAGATAAATAATTCAGGTAGTATAGTAGTAGAGGAAACCATTACACCGGAAAGATGTTCTCGATAGTGTATAACGCCATGTCAGAGGTCTACGGGCGGTATAAACTCTGTCACTAGGTTGTTCATCAACCACAATAGAAGAAGAAGATTGTACAGCCACATTTCAGCAATGTAATTAATAAGTCCCAAGTATAGATGATGAGTTTATCACCATCAACTGGACATAATTTAAAACTCACTGAGAATTTCCTGTCGGGAAACACCTCTCGGTTCTAACCAAAGACGAGTTAGATCCGAGATCTAACCCGTCCTTGGTTAGAACTGAGTCCGGTCAGAGAACGACGACGTTATGACGGCAAGCTGTAATACATCCGTCAAGTTGCTTGAGCAAGCGCCAAGTAAGCAGTTATCAGACTTCATGAATAACAGGCGCGCTTGCGACCACTGGCTAAAAAGACAATCTGTCTGCTTATAATTAAGGTTCTGCTACCTAATTCCGGAAAAGTTGTCTGGTTATCTTAATCTATAACCTCCGGCAGCTTCCATACCAAATCATTACATTAAGCCGAAGATCCCAAGATTCCACTAAGTACTTTTGGTCGTTAGGGAACCTTAACTTGACAAACAAGATGAGAAGTTTGGTAATGACGCACGACAATCAGTAATTGTGTGTGAACCCCGCTGTCAAAATATGTTGGGATCCTTCCTTAGCGATTGTAACTTGTAGCGTTATAGAGAATTCTAGCTACACCAATGATAATCGAAAACTGCCTCGTTGGTCTCGTGGTCCCATGCGTGACTGCTGAGCATGAGGTCTTGGGTTCGATTCCCAGGTTGGGCAATGTGTTATTGGATTTTTCTGTTAGAAAATCCTGAGTAGCAGCCCGGATAATGGCAATAGGTTCATCACCTCTTACATGGAACTCAATAACCGCATTATGAAATGTGGTTTATAAAATAAAAAATATCAGTTTAATAATACAAATGTTAATGGAGTATACATATTTTTAAACGCATTCATTCTTATGTGGCCAATTTTATCAAAACAAAAAGGATTTTCAATTAACTGCAATGAATATCTTTGCTGTTCATACCATAGTGGTTTTAGTCTTAAAAAGCTTTTACTAAAATTTTTGAATTAAACGACGTAGCTCAGGTTTTAATTACTATTTATTATAAAACTAGCAAGTAATAGGTACAGTAATACAAGGTCGTTTGATGTCACGGAATAGAGAGAGTCAGTTACATGTTAGAGCGCGCTAGCAACATAAATAGGCGCGAAATTCAAAATTAGATTATATTACATTCAACAAAAATATATTAACATAAATATATCTTTTAGCCACCGATTAGCCCCCAACTCGTCTTATGGTAAGCGACGGTGTGGCCGATAGAGCACGTAGATCCAGAGGAAATCTATTTACTCTACTCTTGAATATGCCTAGATTATATATCAAGTAAAGTAAGGTTTCTTTTTTCTCAGAGCGCAGTTTAAACTGAATTTATAATATTTTTGACATTGACGATTATGTTACACAAGGTATGTGAAAATGTTAATCTGCTTTTCTATGGGAGCGTTTAACACAAATTCTGAAGATACAATAAAAAATCGAAGTGGGTAAAAATTGATCGACAATCTGTATTCAAGTCTTAGTTCGCAAATACTAACTTATTAACACTCCGTCAAGAGTCGAATACTTTGGTCAGCTTCAATTTAAAATAGAATGTGTGGAACTAGCAACTACGTTATATTGCATGAAGATCGAATACGCAACTTTGTAGAAAAGTTTCTCATACCGATATCTGAGAAGAATCCAGAACTTTGATTAGAAATAGAAATATATTTTCTAAACCACATACGTATGCTAATACAAGTTATACCAGGTTCCTTCAACAAAAAGTCGCGGTATTCAGGTGGCCCAATTGGGTGGCATTACAATTCCAGGTTATTGGCAATACTGGCACCATCTACATGCCCGTATCATGCCAATCTTCTCCGTTTAGAGCTGAAACGTCACGATATTGCACATATTATCCGACTAACACCGGAAACGTCTACTGCATATTGGGATTCGGAATTTACAAATGAACTCAGGAATAAAATTGCTTCCATAGCACTGAAATTTAATGTTAGCTATATTTTTCTGCTTGGTTGAATGGATCATCATATTTAATTGTTGTGCAACAAATTGCGTTGGCAACTGCAAATCAAGGGTAAACTAATTGACTTTGTGGAGAAAGATAAAATAACAGTGTCCCTAATTGTACACGTTAAAAATAGTGTGTCAATGTTCTAAGGTAGCAATTTGCAACACGTGAAGCTTGCCAGTATTAACTCATGACCTTAAATTGTAACGTTTTGCTAAGGAAACACATGTTTTTGGTGGGAAAAATTATCTATTTTTTTTCGATATGTACTGACACAGGTTAATATGTTATATTACTTGACACAGATAGTAGAAAGTCAGACAGTACCTTATTATGGATAAAAGTATCTATATATGATTCACATATCCATTGAAATTCCAATCTACACTACGAGTAGGTATATACTAATATTATAAAGCGGAAGAGTATTTTTGTTTGTTTAAACGCGCTAGTCTCTGGAAATACCAGTCGAATTTGAAAAATTCTCTTTGTTTATGATAACCAGATTCATGGGGAATAGTATTGGCTATCTAACATTAGGTTCTACCTCTCAGCTAGCCTTAGAACATCTAAAAAAGTCCGCGACGCCATATACTTACCTATCTCTTTTATATAAACCACCATAAGGTATTCGGTGCCAAAAATATATTGAAAATTTAAATTTGATTTTTGAGCATTATTATTGGTCATGAAATATTAATTCAAATAATTTATTGATTTAACAATACTATTTTATATTACATTGTTCTTAGTCTCCCTTACACGTGCGTGTGTGTGTGTGTGCGCGCGCGGGTGTGTTTGTGTGCGTGTAAGTGCGTATACCTATGTTATTTTTTGTGTTCCAGTAGTGCCTCCGTCTCTTCATAGGTAAGTGTTTTTATCCAATTAATTACATCTTTTAATACTTACGAACGAAAGTTACTTTATCATCAAGATAATTTAATTAAGATAAACTACCCTTTTTTTTTCAAAAATCTTTATAGCATGTTAATTGGACGCATACTTTAGAAGATAATAGAAAATTAAGATAATTCAACACTCGGCTCGGGCCATGACTATGGTAGTATTAGCGCCAACGCAACGACCCGTGCGACGCATAACCCTGGTCGCCCGACGAGAACCGAGCATTGCCGAGAAGAAATGAACTGTGAATAATATTCTATAGGTATGTTGGTTACTACTAAATAAGTAATTATAGTATAATCATACGCGAGTGAAACCGCGGGGCACTGCTAGTCGTTTTTACAAGTAAATATCTACATTATTTTTCCATAATCATATAGCGTAAATTCAAGTAACGTCCTTCAAAGAAATCCTCGAAACTTTTTCGTATTGAAAGACGAATACTTGCAGACGTTCAAAGTTTACAAAGTAAATTGTGTGCCTGCAAATTTGTTGCCTGAAGGAGTATTGGGACTCTGCAAGGTCCCGTAAGTTTCCAACTTGTGGATAATTGATAAGCCAAATTCACACGTTAACGCTTTTAACTTATAACACAATTTGTATAGACTTTCCAGCTTAAACTGAAATAACTTAGGAAGTTAAGGTATTTATAATAATTGTTATTTTCTATACTATTGATGCTAAGAAGTATTTAGCTACGTTAGTAAGAAACAGGTTTAATTTAAATTATGTTTTAAACATTTAAACAATGTGATCAATTCGTACAAAAAGCTTACGGTCAACGGTTTAAAGAGATTTCTGAGAATAAAAGCCTTTACCTATTGGTTTGTTGATTATCAAACAAAAGCGCTTTTTCATTAAGTGTGCTGGACCTTCTGGGGCTTCATTAAAATTGCACTTTATAAATCACAGGTACACCCATTAATCGTCTTTTTTTAACCGACTTCCAAAAAGGAGGAGGTTATCAATTCGGTTGTATTTTTTTTTTTTTTTTTTTTTTTTTATGTTTGTTACCTCAGAACTCCGTCATTTATGAACCGATTTAGAAAATTATTTTTTTATTTGAAAGGATTTACTTTCAGATTGGTCCCATTTAAATTTTATGAAAATTGGTTTGGTAGTTTGGTATTTAAATCAAAATAACTGAAAAATAATTCGTCGTCGAAGTAAACGAAATGGTGTATTTTGCTTTCTTGTGACTTTCCGGTGGTGTTTACGGTCTCTAGAATAGTTCTAATGAACTGCCTATTTTCCAGCTTCATCATCAGATGATGATGATGATGATGATGAAACCGGAAGATAAGCACCGGAAGTCCATTTTTTTTTTTTGCTATTTAGTGCTTTTTAGTGTAAGACCGCATTCTCAAACATCTCTTTTTACACGAGTGCTCAAAAAACGGAGTGAATATAAGTATGTATGTATGTAAGTATGTTTGTGAGTTTCTTTACCTATTCCACCATAACTTCTAAATACCTGAACCGATTTCGATATATGGGGTATCGTTAGAATCCTTACACTGTCCCGTGAGTAACATACGCTAGTCAGATTGTTCTTTTTTAATTAATTTCATCTTGTTTTACGCAGTTTATTACTCTCTTTTGAAATAGCCTCAGATCTAGATTTCCTACTTTGATATGGATATGTCGCAGATAGACTGTAGAATAAGCTGTTTAACAAAACTGCTAGCTGATTTACAAAACAGTACTGTTATGAAAAACAGCTCAACGACGTTTAGCGGTTTTACATAATTACTGAACTATAACACGCAGAATTGAATGAACGTTTTGCGTTTATCAATGCAGCGGGTCAACGATCAGAGATTATGTAAAACAGTGTGAAATGAACTGTCAGATTGTTGATTTTAGTTCGAAATTTTGTCACATATGGCTCTGTATGTCCTAACAATAATAACCTAACTTTATTTTACTTGTCAATAGCAAAAATTTTTATAGACTTAATACTAAACCACTATAATAGTCGACAATATATCGGGATTATGAAAGAAAATAAATTAAATTGATCCATGAGCGAGCGAAGCGAGCTCGGGAGTTTCGTGTATCCTGACACGGACAGGTTAGGTTCGAAGAGGATGACGGGGGCCCGTGAGCGAGCGTAGCGAGCGAACAGCCCCCGTCATCCTCTTCGTGTTTAGGTTTTTTCTAACCTTACGGACACAAAAAAAGGAGCCCCGCTAAGCGGGGCTCCGTCGACCCAGCCACGGAAAGTCAAATCAGAATACAGTATCGCTTTTTTACTTGAATGGTGACTATCCATTTAATATACCTATACAATAAACAAACCTGTCCCACTGTAGATATGTCATTCTGCATTACGTCTAAAGGTGGGTAGCAGTTTTGTTAAACGTATCGCAATGGCAATCCAGCTGAACGTTGTTCAGCTGTTTTATAAAACAGTACTGTTGTGTAAAGCAGCTAGAGATTTTGTAAAACAGCGGATTCTACAATCCATCTGCGACAGATATAATGGACAGCGCGTTAAGTAGGTCTACCCATATTCACTTCCGATAAATCAGTTATGGTACGCAAGATTCACTAAAAAGTAAGAAATAAAATAATTTTTAACAAAAAAAAGAACCGACTCCAAAAATCTTTCTGTTAAGTAAAATTGCACTAAAAAGTAATAAAATAATTGCATTATTTACTTACAACAATTTATATAAAAATATTTTTTTAATTTTAGAGGATTCTGAATAAAATCAATTTATTAGGACAATAATATACAATTATTATTATTTTTGGAGTCGGTGCCAGTAAAGGATAATAAACGTGTAAGTACATTCATGAAGTAGCGTTCGCTCTAGGCAGTTGTTGTGTTAATTTGTAAATAGGTTCAATTAGGTATAATACATTATCGTAAAAATAATAATGGTTAATGTACCTTTAAATATACTTTGCATATTTGAGGAAACTACCTAAATATTTTTAAAGTTTGTCTGGCACCGACTCCAAAAATAATAATAATTGTATATTATTGTCCTAATGAATTGATTTTATACAGAATCCTCTAAAATTAAAACAATATTTTTATATAAATTGTTGTAAGTAAATAATGCAATTATTTTATTACTTTTTAGTGCAATTTTACTTAACAGAAAGATTTTTGGAGTCGGTTCTTTTTTTTGTTAAAAATTATTTTATGTTAAGTTATAAAAATTATATGAAATGGAAAAAGGATACGGTCGCGAACAGGATTCGAACCTGCGCCTCCCGGATGAATACTCCAGGCGCTCTGATCACTAAGCCATCTCGACCTCTGCTCACCACCGCGAATTCTTCTTCCATATTTTAACACGTCTTATGGCGACGTTATTGCTATCAATTCAGTCCCTATACGGGTGACCAAACCGACACGCTAAGCATTCGTTAATGCTTTTCAAAGATTTATCTTGAATTATAAAAAATAATATTTTATTCCTTCTTATAAATTGTTAATTAATAAATAATAAATACTACTACTACTACAGCACCATATTTCATTATATTTTTTGTGCGCTATATTATCTGAGCTTTCTGTCTGTTTACAATAATAAAAAAAAACTGTTGTGTTTACATTCTAAAAAGATATCGCTTGTTATTTTAACTTATTACACGACTGCCCAAAAAAAAGAGGTTCTTTATTCCATCATAACTTGTAAACGACTGAACCGATTTCAATGTATGGGGTATCGTTAGAATCCTTATATTGTCCCGGTTAATATAGGCAAGTAAGATTTAAAAAAATGGCAGGTGTGCTTTTTAATTTTGTAATTAATTTCATCTTGTCTATAACCATATCAATGAGAGGAATCCTGACTGACTGATGCATCCACGCATAACCGAAACCAACGAATTTAGTTAATAGAGAACAAACAAGAAATTTCGACACTAAAGAAAGATAGAAAGACAGTAATGCGAACGGATTTTCAAAATTTCCTCTGATAAAAGTGTGAAATAGGCGATGACATTTTTAAAATATAATGTAAGCTGACTTCTAAAGAATTAACTCTAACTACTGAACACTAAGCCTTATTTCAAATAAACATAAAACGACGTTTACGTAAGCAAGTACCTACTTAATAATTCAGAGTAAACGTTTGCCTTAAAAAGTAATTTAGAAACTGATTGTAATAACAGAGGCTTACTTAAGCGACTTTAAATCCGGTACCTTTAAATAAATGTTTTACTGTTTCGTCGCCATGGAAAATAACAATATTTTCATTAAAACTAAGTTGAATGTTTATTTAAACGGTTTTTGATCTCTTTAGGTCTTAATTTTAGAAAACACTAAAACTATTTTGACTGGTACCTATAATTACAGAAATATTCAACTTTTATTAAACTTTAATTGAATTTACTTTAATTAATATCGATAATGGCTCGCAAGAAACAGAGTCAATTTAGAATGAAATTAATAAAAATGGTCCGAAGCAAGTAAGAGTCTCGATATGAAATGATGGTCACACATCCAAGCCTAGACCGATCGATCAGTGTGGCTGTTACTTAGCCACGAGCCCCTCTATCGTGTCTGAGAATAGAATTCTAAGCTATACTACTACTGGAACTGAGGATAGCCGAGAAAAAACAAACTGTGAATTATTTCTATTTGTTGGTTAGTACTAAGTAGGTAATTATAATTTACTTATATGCGGGTGAAACCGCGGGGCACAGCTAGTTTAATAATATAATAGTCCACTGAAGATTTTCCCTGTATTTTATGAACACCGAATATTAATAATACCCGATAACAAATTGCCGTCTAGGAAATATTATGATCACTGCTATATTTTTGAAGTTAAATATGTTTTTGTTTTTTTCCCTCAATTATAGGAGACCACAGCATGCACGAAATTTTCTATTTACTTAGCGCTACACAATGTATTAAAATTAAATATAGTTAAGTAATAATTATACAATAATAAGTGAATTAGATGGATAAATAGTAATGGGCAATAATATAATCATAGTAATTTCAATATAACATTATGTAAATAAATAGTAAATATTAAATTAATTTGATATTCTTCTTTTAATTAAATAATAGGACGAATGTAATTAAACCATAACTATTATTGCAATGCTACGAGTATGTAATACTTACTGAACACAAATACATTTAGTAATCAAATAAAACGTCATATGTTTTATGGTACATCACAGGTATACGATGAAGGAAAACATCGTGAGGAAACCTGGACTTAATGGTCCGAAATGGCAAGCCCGCAGTGAATTAGCATGGTGATCAATGCTCGTCCCTTCTCTCTATGAGAAGAGGCCCTTGCCCTATATTGGGATATTTATGGGCTAGTTATGTCAGAGCGTATAACTTCTTCTTTAGCGTGGTTAGGAGCCAAACTAATGACGGAGTTATTCAATTCACTCGTAGGCCTACGGACTTGGCTCTCACTTAGCTTAGCGATTACTATTAACTAAAAACATACTTCCAAAACATGGAATCTTGTCTCACAATCTTATCCTAGCGGTCACCCATCTATAGACTGACGAATATTTACCTATCACAGTTTAAAACAAGGTATGAGCTTATCTACTCAGTTTATAACTACGAGTACATTACAACTTCGTCCTTTTTAACCGACTTCCAAAAACGAGGAGGTTATTGTTTGGTATATAAATCAAAAAAACTGAAAAATAATACGTCGTCCAAATAAACGAAATGGTGTATTTTGCTTTCTAGTGACTTTCCAGTGGTGTTTACGGTCTCTAGAATAGTTCTAATGAAGATGATGATGATGAAACCGGAATAAGCACCGGAACTCCGTTTTTTTGTTTGTTAATTTTTATACTTTTTAGTGTAAGCCCGCATTCTCAAACATCTCTTTTTACATGAATACCCAAAAAAAGGAGTGTATCTAAGTATGTATGTATGTATGTAAGTATGTTTGTGAGTTTCTTTACCTATTCTACCATAATTTCTAAATGCCTGAACTGATTTCGATGTATGGGGTATCGTTAGAATCCTTACATTCCGTCCCGTTAGTAATATAGGCTAGTCAGATTTTAATTAATCTCATCTTGTTTTACGCAGTTCACTACTCTCTTCTGAAATAGCCTTAGATCTAGATTTCCTACTTTGATATAGGCGTTTCTCCCCTTTTTTGCTCGTCTCAATTAAATGGCCTTGTCTCATATGGACAGCGCGTTGAGTAAGTAGGTTATATTCACTTCCGATAAATCAGTTATGGAACGCAAGATTCACTAAAGAGTAAGAAATAAATTAATTTTATTAACTTATAACTTTAACCAAAAATGCACTAAAAAGTAAAAAAATAATTGTACCTTTAAATATACTTTGCAAATTTGGCTGGCACCGACTCCGAAAATAATAATAATTGTATATTATTGTCCTAATAAATTGATTTTATTCAGAATCCTCAAATAAAAAAAAATTGAATGTAAATTGAAGTAAATAATGCAACCGTTTTTGGGGGCTGAGTTGCCCGCGTCCGGAGGAGTGCACCCTTAAAATGGAATCCCTACACGTGGCCCCTGTGTGATGCAAAACAGGCAACACAACTCTGGTGGGAGACTTCGGCCTTCCCACGACGGGCTCAGCGGACGAAGCCATGCCGTGAAGCGACCAAGTCGGGATGTAGTCCGCTGCAACTGTTGTGGGAGACGGGTCTGAACAGTTGTATCAACTCCCCAACTAGCGTTCTCCCCAAATCTATCTTCTCTACTTAGAGTGAATAGATTTCTTCTGGATCTACGTACTCCATACTCGGCCACATCGTCGCTTACGATCAGGTGAGTTGGTGGACAAACGTAGATCCAAATTTGAATTTAAAAATAAAATGTAACCGATCCATAAATAACCGACAGTCATTTCAATGACTATTGTCCGTTTACTAACAAAAGGATTCCAAACCCAATAAAGTCCCGCAATATTATGTTTTCTGGTACAACTTTGGTTGTAGGAATAAAGTTTTCCAATATTTTGTACTGCGGTATGTGGTAGTTAAAACCTCGCGAAACACAAAACACGGATTCAACCACAACGAGAGTGTTGTTGTTTTAAAACAAGATATGGTGTGTAAGTAAATAAGTTAATATTATATGGCTCATTTCGAAGGAGGATTTTTGATGTCGAGGATATAAACTGTGTTAAACTTGCCGTAGTAGGCATAGGGATGGGTCACTAGAATCTCTAATATCAAGAATACTCAGTGGCGGAAAGCTGTTATAGTGCCTGAAAGACTAACAACCAGTTCTACCACGAGATATCGTTGTAGTAATTGGGTAATGGAGGTCAGATATGTAGTCGCTCTATATAACAGGCATGTATCTTACACGGAATAAATACATACTCGTATCTCACCTGACTGCAAGTCTAACCAGATGTAGCTTGATACCAATAAAAATGCATCCGGATAGACTTGAAGCCGACCCCATCGTAGTTGAGAAAAAGCTAGGCAAATTGTACACGGACCATTAAAAAAAAAAATGTAAGATGAAGTCGCCTTAATTTTAGTCAAGTTATGAACGAGACACTTTACGCAAAAACCAAGGTACCAAGTAAAATAAAAATGGCATGCTAAGGGATCGTTAAAAAAGTAAGCTTTCATTTGAACAAAAATATAAAAGCAATTATTTGTTAAACTTAAACTTGATGGATTTAAAATAAAGGAAAACAACAACAAAACTTTAACTTTTAATTAAATGTGAAATTTATTTCGTCATTGAAAATGGCAATCAATTAAAATATTTTAAATATCATAACCCTTTTTGTTACACAAACTTTGACATTTAATACCCAAATATGGACGCGCCTATAAAAGTGTTCAAAGGTTATTTGATAGTGTTTGGATAAGCAAAACACACGCATCATAGACATATCAGGGTTGATGAGAAAATTATGTCACAGGGTGTGTTATCCATAACACCATTAAATCTTACTAAAAACAATTAAGTGACATTAATAACATGTTGTGTACACCAAACGACAAAAGTTATCGACGCCTAACGTTTAAAAGAATCCGTGACTGAAGTACAAAACATTTAAATCTTGTTATCAAGTCAGTCATTAAATCTGATCACATTATACTGAATTAAAAATTTAAGGAAATTAACTAATAAATTAGGACCTTATGTATTAGGTTCTAATTTATTTGTTAAGTAATTTCCTTTTAAGGGGTCACTGTTTAAGTCAAATAAGACTCAAATAAGGTCAATGCATTTAAGCCATAATTCAAATTTTTACAACAATTGTATTTTTTTCTTAATGTTAGCCGTTCAAGAAGCAATTTTCGTCTTGCTAGTACACTGTTAATAACAAATAATTTGTTATGTCCATTGAATTCTTAGCTTATTTGACTTATATATCACCCATCAACCTCGCATAGTGACGGCGTAAATCCCGCTAAATAGACAGTTCACAGAATTTTCTGTGTCGATCTAACGAAAATAGCATGATATAAAGTGCTGTGAACTGACAAAGTTATTTGAATTGTCACCAACTTTACGTCATTGTGACAATAAAGTTTATTGCATCGTTACTTTTATATTGCATGTTTACAACTCTTTACTGATGCCATTTAATCCGATTACGAATGTGAATAAAAGGGGTCAGGAATCAGGAACCTAATAAACAAATATTTTTCAATCATACCAAAAATGTACATTTTCTGCAATACCTATCCAAATTTTAAATAACGAAATTTAATATTTTAAATATTCCTTCTACCCTAAAGTATATAAAATTTATTCTGCCGTTTAATATATAAGTATCTATAAAAATAACTGTGAGGATGACTTAATAATAATTAGATATTTATTCCAGAGCGCACAGTACATCCATAGATTTTTGTTAGTAACACATTTAACTAAATTCACAGAAATAGCACAGAAGTGCATTATATCTGAAATGTAGGTGAGGTAATTTTTATATTTGTAATATTGCATATTATATTTAGGTATGTGTGTGTAAAGTTTAGTTGTAAGCTTACAATGTCGGTTTGGGAGTATTTTCTGTTATGATGTTGTAAATGTTTTTAAATAAATAAATAAATAAATGTTAGTCATTGTAATTTATAAAATATTAAAAACACACCTCTAGAATATGTACCGACAGGGAGACTTGAATAGTCTCCATAAATTGGTATTCAGAAGGCTGTTGGTACCGTCTCGCACGCGACACATCAGGGACGCCATTCTTTTCGCTAATGCGCTAAAGCAGTTCGTACGTATCTCAGCAAACATACCCAACGCGCTGCAAAAGCGAGGGAACCCTCTCAACATTCTGAAACCTTTCTTATACTTACTCTTAGGGTATTAACAGATCTAAGCGTATCCATATACTGCAGGTATAAAATGTCTAACAACAAGTTAAGAGGAAACTTACTATTGATTTTACGTAATAAAGATAGCGTTAAAAGAAATATTCAATCATCTTTTTCTTAGCTTATGGTTGGCGAGCAACCTAATGTTGTAGGTTAAACCACCCGTAGGCATCTGAAATGGTTTTACACATCATCGAGATCATCTCCAAAGTGTCTGGTACCCGCGCGATGTTTTCTTTCATCGTTTTGAGTCGGCGATAACTAATTTATAATACGCTCATGATAACGAAAAGTCAGTAGTGCGGTCGAACAAGCCTTGGTTTCGAACCTGCGACTCTTGATCAGACAATCGGTCCAATCCAACGGACCACTGGGCCATTATTGCTACAGTTCAATCAGTATAATAAAAATATCGTATAAATTAACGTTTCACAATAAATGTGACCTATTAAATGTCATTTTTGTGTTTTTTGTTATATTTATCTACGTTTACTCCAATCCATATATGTACTTACTTATTTTTAAACTTTGCTTTTCGTCTTCATTTGCAGACATTTCACCAATTCCAGTGTACCAATACTTGTTTCAGTACACGAAAAGCAAAATCTTGTAAAAGGGTATTTGCTGTTTGTATTGCTAGGATTTCCGATGAAACAGCCTGACCAACGTTCCAATAAAGTATAGCAAAACGACTTTAAATCCGACTCTCATGTATAACTTTAAATCTTTTGACTATGTTGGTAACTCTATTAGTTAACGGCTCTCATCATACCTGATTCCCGTTCAACGTTATGCCGGACTCGCACTGACTAAAAACCTCACACGTTCCTACTTTAATCTTCACCGGGCCCCCGAGATCGCTGCTGCATTCACCGCAACTCTACCTGCCAGGCTACCTAATAAATGCTGCATTTGACCGGTTACTTCGGAAGTCCTATAATTCTAGTGAGACCTATGTTCACTAATGGATATCCTCTGGCTGAAATCATGATGATGCTAAAGATTTAAACGAATTGTGAAACGAACAAAATTATAATTCTTGTGGTTAGACAAATACATACATGCTCTGTAGAAAATTTTGAGTGTTTATATACGGGTCTTACTCACGGTCGTATTTTTTAAGCACACTAAAAACTCTAAGCTCAGAAAGACTCATAAAAGACTAGCGGTACATTCATTAAACAAAAAAAACACTTCATAGCAAGCCACATCATTTTGTTTTAAATCCTAGCCAACACCACGAAGGGTCAACTTTACAGTTGTCTCGTTATAGTCGGCAGCTTGTGGAGAGGTAGGTATAATATACCACATTCGCGCGAACACACTCTCAAGAGGCGCTTCGTAATTTATATGCTGTCGATATTTCTCCAGGGATTTAAGAAATAAAAACATTTGGTCAGCTGGAAAAACTGAATATATAAATAATATTGTTAACATTCAGTGTTCTTAGGTTCAATGATATTTGTGTTTTCTATAGCTCGACCTACCGTAGTTAGTTGTAAAAATACATAAGTAGTTTATGTGTTTGTGGCGATGAGCTTATCTGTTCTCTGTGTCTCGATGTAAACTGGAAATACTTCTCTTTTATTCAATCTATGGTTGAAGAATTTTTAACAAGTTTTTGAATATTTCAGAAAAAAATATCTGCGACTTCCCAGAAAGGCAGATATCATTTACGCTAGGATGTATTGCTTTATTATTTCGAAAATTTTCTGATGAGACCGAAGCACCACCGTAAAACCTAGAATTGAGAAATTGCATTGGTTGGAAAAATGCTAAAGGCATTTCCAAAATCATTGTTATTAGTTTTCCTTCATTTTCTGAGACGTAATGCCAAAACAATTATTGTTGAAATTTGATCCGTTTAAATACCTCTCTGTCCTTCTTATTCTTTTTCTTTTGAAATTATGATATTAAAAGACCAACGCATGTCCTTTAAATTTCATTATTCAAGTTAAAATTATATTTTAACAATGCGTTAGGAATGCCAAGCTCTACGTTAGCTCCTAAACCTCGCTGAAAAAAAAGAAGTTATATTCAACTCGTGCTTGACCGATTATATTTACATTTATCACCAGTTTATGAAACGCAGTGTGAATTGAACGACAATAATAACAATTTTCAAGTTTGCCTAAAAGGAATTTCATTAGCACCTAATTAAATGCCGCAACTCCGGCCGCAGAATCGGATTATAGCAAATGGTGACTATGGCAGCGATTATTAGGTATCAGCTTCAGGTACTGGCTCAATTCTGATTACGCAAACTAAGCTAAAATGAGAAAATAGCTGTCTTTTACTTTAACAATAGGTATAACATAATAATTAGGTATGAGCGAGACGGGATGAATTTGAAGAGGCGGCAAATTCAAATTTAGTCATGTCAACCTAAAATTTCCATACAAATTTAGTTTGTCGTCTCTAATTTTACCGGTCACCGAAAATTAGGCTCGTTAAATATTTCCGAGATTATGTGTGTGTGTTAAATTGGAATTTGACGTCTTTTAGTTCATGCTGTCGTGCTCTTAAAGTGACTGTAAGTAATAGACAGGAATGTTCAAATTTTACTTTAGTTAGGATATCAGAATGGGTGCCTATTTGTTTAGCAACCCACAACTTTCTCACGAGTCAAGGTACCTCTTTTTATACGGAGAAGTACGACGGCCGACTTTTACAAAGTCCAGGTTTCCTCACGGCTTTTTCCTTCTCCGTATGCCTATGATAACATAACATAGCATCACGCGTGTATCTCCAAAAGGTTAGGTAGAAGAGTACTTTTATACATCTATATTAACTGATGCAGTTAGGTACCTACTTAGTCCCAAGTAAGGTGGTGAGCATATTGCTATCAACAGGGCATAATTTACAAAACCGGGCTGCTATTTATAATTTCTTAACAAAAAATACAATAACACTTTCCCGACCCAGTAATCGAATCCAGGACCTAACGTTTAGCAGCCGCACTTGCATGCAACCACTATACCAATGAGGCAGATGTCTTTAATACATACATATATACAATCTGTTTCCCATTGTGGTAGAGAGTCGATTTCTATTTCCTACTACAATTCCACCTATAATGACATAGAGTAACTAAGAAAATACATGTAAATACCAACTCAATACACTAAAAAGGTCACATTGGTACATACCAAGTTTAAACCCACGACCAGTTGCTCAAGATACGGTTCCGTAACCACTCATCCACAACGACATGACAGTCCTTTTCATGTCGACAGATTACATAAATAAAATTAATTTTACTGCACAGTTATTTACTTATTTCGCAACGGATTTCATTGCTCATAATCCCTCTATATTTGTTTACTAAATAGGACGCCAGTCTGGCAAGTGGATATGTTCCTGGAAATACTCATATAATTCTGTATACACGTAGTATTCTCAATGTCAGCTTTAAATAAATACAGACTAAAAGATCCTCGGTGGTCTAGTGGTCTCAAGCGCGACTACTGAGCATGAGGGCTAGGGTCCGATTCCCGGGTCTGGCAATGTTATTGGGTTTTCTCAGTAGCAGCCCGGAGTTTGGAGTGTTACCGGTAGATGGGACTAAAAAACAGCATTGGTGAAATGTACAACTGTGTTCACCTCTGCCTACCCCTTCGGATATAACATAACATAGTATCACGCCTGTATTCTCCTATATATATCCCCAAGTGTTATGAGAGACTAATTTAAATATCTTAGAAACGTTACATTTATAAAGTCATCTTCTTCTTGTTCGTGTGGTTGATGAACAACCTAGTGTCAGAGTTTAAACCGCTCGTAGTAGGCCTCTGATATGGCTTTAAACACCATCGAGAATATCTCTCAGGTGTGCTGGTCCCGTTATAGCTCTACTTTCAAACCGGACAGCGCGGTGCAGTGAAACGGTGTGAAAACCGTCTTACAAAAAAGAAATGCATGGATCAAAATGTTATTTAATTCAGTTTTATATTTTTATTACAACCTCGATTGTCAAGCGAACTCAAGCGCGGCTGCTGAGCCTAAGGTCTTCGGTTCGATTTCGGGGTTGGGCAGTGTTTTTAGATTTTTCTGCTAGAAAATTATCGGAGATTGAAATTGTGCCCAGTTGAATACGCTCATCACCATTATTAGATGGGACTCATAACTGATCGGTGACATGTGGGTGTACTAACATTGTACAATTATAGTTCCTACTTCTCTGCCTTACCTTCGGGAATAATATAGGCGTGATACTATGTTATGTTATGATGTTCTATTTCACTGCTCCCCAAGTCAAACAGCAGGCAACTAAATAAACTTTTCCCCTTGAAATTGATCCTGCAATAGCGCGTGGGTGCATTCATAGACGGCTGGGATAATTAACTTCAACAACCAAAATATCAACAATCAATATATCAACACCACATACCTACTCAACAGCTTCACATTCACACAAACTCTGAAGAAACGGAATAAGTAAGTACCAGGGATATAGATTTCCATAGAGCTCCGTAAACGTAACCGACACTATCGTATATCCGAAATAAGCATCTATCAGAACCGTAACCGAATCTTATATAAATTTTTCGAATAATTTTGGATAGGGACGAAGTATAAATGAGAACACGTTATGACAGAGACGTTGTTTTTTTTTCTGTAATTGCAATACCAAATAATAACCAAGAAATAAAGTCAAACCATTTTACTGTTTCAATTCCTTAAAAATCTAATATAAACTATCCGGTACTATCGGATAATCCGTAATAATTTCATATCCGTAACCGTATCAAAACGGATATATTATTTTTCATTTTTCCGTATCCGTATCCAGATCCGAAATTTCATATCCACAACATCCCTGGTAAGTAGATCCCTACCAATTTATTTGTTCCGTTTTGTTTTCTAAGCGTCAGATTACCACCCACTGTTTGCTCGTATTATGGGTTAAGTTATGCGGTCCTGTTACAATATGACTCCATAACCATCAAGATGTACTGTACTACATTGTATCAAACGCGGTGTTTGTTAAATATACACAACTTAATACTCAAAGCTGTGTTTTACATTCCATTTATCTGCTTACTTTGTTATTGCCTTTTCTCAACTAATTTATTAGGGTTAGCTACCAGTTTAACCAGATGCGGCCTACTACTAGTATTTTACATGGGGCTATTTCGGATGTGACCACACGACCTATAATACCGACCTATAAAGGTATAATAGTTTTATAGAATCCTAAATGTAAAATAATACTGTAAACGTGAAACTAATATTTCGGTATCTATGAAATTATTTAACAGTGAATCACAACTTTAGTAACTTAGCGAAAACCCGAATTAAATGCGCTCAGTGGTTACAGAAAAAATCGTGCACAGACAAACAGATTCGACTGTAGACTTTGTTTTATACAACGTTGTGGAGGTATGTTGAGTTTATTCACATTACATAGCAGTACTTTTAGGGATTCGTTTTGAGCTTTTTCAAGGAAAGTTTGCGGTTGTTTTTCTCAAAGTTTTTATTTATTTACGTTTGCTTTAGCATTAGATATACGGTATTATAACTTGCTTTACCTTTTTGTTTTTGTATAAAGACCCGTGTTCTTAATATTTTTGTTGTTATAATGACACGTTCATATAACAATAGTGGCCCTATCTTTTCGAATATCTGTATAAGGAAAATTATATCGCACACAACATACTTTTACTTTTACTTTTTATACACATAATATACTTTTCCGACAACAATGCTGTCGCATTGTTGTCGGAAAAGTATATTATGTTGATAAGTTATACATAAACATTGAGGGGTGAAAATATACTCATTTAAATAATAACAAGGATGTAATGGAAAAATACAACAATTCTGTGAACATAAATTATTTTTTTACTTGAATTTCATTGACATTTTAATAAGCCAGGGCAGGCCAGCTCCAAATAATCCCAGCAAAAATATGATATTTTAAACTCTTGGATAGATTCAGGTGCTACCCTGCGGAAGTCCATTACAATGGATGCAAACACCTAAATAAAAATAAACTACTTCCACAATATTGAGGGTAGTCGAGCAATTACCTGTGCACTGCCGCCACTGAAACTCTAACGCTCTAACAGCTCCTGATGATGCCCCGTGGGGAGCCGAAACACGTGTAGAGTAGTTGGTGGTAGTTATACAATTTTTCAACGCTTGCGTATGTGCCTATATTTGCGGGTAGTGCACACAATATTGTGGAAATAGCTAGATATTGTATGTATTTGCATGCATTTTAAACTATTGTCTCCTTATACCGAGAACAATTTTTTTTAATTATTATTTGAAATCACTTGAGAAGACCGATTAAAATTACAACCCTATGTTCGACAATACTAAAGATTTAAATTAAAAAAACTAAATAAACACTACCTAGCCTCTCGTTTTTTGCTGCACTTTTTTTTTCAGGAAAAGTGTTATTATAACTCAATTATTGAAGTCAAATTATGTTTAAATCAATGAAATAATAAATTATTCATATGAAAGATATTATAATCTACATAAAAATACTTAATTTTTAATCAGTATTACATTCATCTTTATCAGTATCGATAGTTCTACACTTGTATTTTTGACGAGCATTGGAATAACTGACATATTCTATGTCTTCATTGTTTGTTTCATCTCATTCTTAATCAACGATATCACATTTTCATTTTCGTACCTTTGAAATCCCTACTCCAGAAAAGAAAACCTTGATTGTCATGTTTTTTAAAACATTCTATTTTGTCTTTTCGTCGAAAATAAATCCTTTTTATACAACTCTAGACAAAACCAACTGACAATAATTTCACGGCTAAAGCAAAAGTGAATACTTAAAGTTAATAAAAACACTGCTTCATTAGTCTGGTATATAAGTTGCTTCGGGTTAGGTAAAGGGTTATTGGGTTTTCTGTGACACATTTTTAGTAGCAGCCCGGAGTTTGGAATTTTACCTGTAGTTGATAATAGGCTCAACTTCTGTTACAAGGGACTTAATAACGACATCGGTGAAATACCATTAGAAAATAATCGAAATACTATCTATACATATATACGAGTATATGTATGTAATCAAAACAAATTATACAGGTATCCTATTAAATAATTGCGTTAGGCAATTAAGTCGTGAGACACTGCAGGGACACCCGAGAAATTCGTGTTCTACTCAGTGATAAACAACAACATAGAAATACATATTTATAGGTCGACATACATAGGGAACGTTACCTTACCCTACACTCACTAAACTGTAGGGTAACTATTATAAACAATCTTAAACATTCCAACATCTTCGTCTTACATAGCTATGTAATCACTCTATTTTGAGGGATAATATATACCAAGACATACGGAAAGAAAACATCGTGAGGAAACCTGGATCTAATGATCTGAAATCGCCGCAATGAGCTGGCGTGGTGATCAATGTTCGTGCCTTCTCTGTATGAGAAGAAGCCCTTGATCTGCAGTGGGACAGTTATGGGCTGCTTATGTACAGGCTAATTATGTATGGAAAAAAAAGACATGCTGCGTCGTCTGGGAGGACAGGGTAAACCTATAGGTATAGGTTTATTAAAAGATTTAATATCTATAACTTTTTAACGGCATAACTGGTGCAGCGGTTCGGCCTTCGCACTGGATGTTTTGTACAGCCTGGAGATATACACACACACACACTGGAGATTACATGTACTTTTATGATCGGACAAGTATAAAATTGTACTCCATGACAATAAATTTCTATTGTGTCTGGTAAATAACGAGCCAACTGATTACCGACCCCCCCATTCAGGAAAAATACTAATGGTGGTGGGGCAACGTAATTTTTCTACACGACTGCCCAAAAAAAGTGTTATGTTTTATAGTTCATGCATGTACTCGTGTTTAATAAGTATGAATGTATGTTTGTGAGTTTCTATATTCCACTATAACTTCTAAATACCTAAATAGAATCCTTGCATTTCTGAGTAACACAGGCTAGTAAGTTTAAAAAATATATAGTAGCTATGGTACACAAAAAAGTATGACATAAAATTAAATTAATTAAAAAAAAAGGTGAAAAGTAAGGTAGGTGAAAAATTTTCATCGCAGTCGAGGGACAATAATGTGAAACAATTTCTTTAGATCGCCGGCTGCGATGAAAAATTCTTCATATACCATGTTTTTTAAATTTTTGTGCACACATGGGAGACGGGCTTTTTAATTTTTTAAATAACTCTTTCGCTATCTTTGTTCACTAAAAAATAAAAAATATTATTCAGGGCACGTCAATGTCGCATCGCGTTAATGCGTTATACCTAAATATGTTTGAATACAATATAGTAACTAGACGTGTTGGTTCAATGACTAAAGTGCTGACTAAATGATAATGACGTCGACTTAAGACGTATTAAAAATTAAGGGAAATACTTACTTTAGGCACAGTTTAGTTTTAGTTTAGTTTTTTTCTCTTATTATTATAATAAATTTAGTTTTAGGTTTTTTTAAATTTTAATATGTGTAATAGTTTTAGTATTTAATCTTTATTTTGTAAATTGTACATATTATTCACAATAAATTACTCTAGTCACTAACAGACATATATCAATAAGAAAATCCATGTCTACCTCAATGTAGAGATGTCAAATAGTAAGAAACATAAAGTTCCATTGTTATCGCCGGAGTCGTAACTCGCCGTCAGCCGCTTTTTGCCTCGCCTCCTTGTCACCTTAACTTCATTTACATCCAACGCGGCAAAAACGTCCCCTAAGACATATTTTATTACTGAATAATTTACTTTAGATCAACAGCAGCGATTTGTTGGCCTTGGCTTCAAGTCCACCGAAATAAAAAAAAACTTTGCGTACTTCAAACATTTATAGACAGGCCGTCAAATAAATTTACTCTTCACGGCTTCCTAGTGCCTCAGGTGGATAAAAGATATAGTGCAATAAACCTCGCAGCAGTGTGTCTCCCCAGTTCTTACCAACCGTCTACTATGGTATGATGACTATGATTATGATATAATGTTAACTGCTAAAACAGAACTGCCTCTTTCCCAAGCGCGACTGCTAACCAGGAGGTTCGATTGCCGGGTCGGGCAAAGTGTTATTGCGTTTTTCTATTAGTAAATTCTCAGTAGCAGCCCGGAGTTTGGAATTATGCCTGGTTGATGGCAATAGGCTCACCACCTATTACATGGGACTTCATAACAGCATTTGTGAAATGTGGGTGTACAACTGTGTACACCGCTACCTACCCCTTTGGGGATTACAGGCGTGGTGCTATGTAATGTAAACCAGAAATTGAGAGGTTTTTTTTATTAGCTTAAAGGCTTGCGTTTGACCGCCATCTCGCCTGATGTTAAGCGATAATGCGGTCTACGATGGAGCACGCTTGCCTAGAAGAAACCGATTCACTCGCGTCTTGAAGACACCCAGATTGTAACTATCGGGGAAAACCCACTCCGTTATCTTATATCATTTGTTAGTCTTTAATTGCGCTTTTTTTTATCTATTGAGTGTTTAACACCGCTAAAGTTTAATGTATTTCCATGTTAATACAAACGCAAAAATACAACATTATTAAGACGTCTCAGCTAGACTTTATTAATACTTGACGAGCAGCAGTATAATCCTACGCCGACGTCCAAGTTTTAATGCATTTCAGTGTAAAAGTTTGCAAGATTTATAGCCGCGTGGTCTCGGCTACGAATGTGCGAATAAACTATTCACTACCCTGTAATAGCGAGTTCCGTAAGAGGTAGGGGATTATGCCAGGGGAATTAAACACGACATCACAGGTTAGGTGTGAGTGTTCGCGAAGGACATGCAATACTGTGATTAGGGATCCATTGACTATCTAGTTATAGGTATATCTTCTTGAGCATAATTTGGTGATACTGATGTACTTCACATTTCTTACAGCACATTATATTATATATTATAGTGTAAATCGCTAGTCTCTGGCTACCCCATGGAAAACAGGCGTGATTTCATCCTAATATATTTAATTCTTCTGTACCTACTTGCTTTTGACACCTAACACCTCCAAAACGGCTGGATCGATTTGGATGAAATTTTGTGTGTATATTTCAATGGATTCCTGGATGGTTTGAAAATACAATTGGACCCAGTAGGTGGGGCTGCAATCGGATTAGGGCACGACAACGTCTGTCAGGTGCACTAGTGTACGTATATATGTACATGTATAATGAGACGCTAATCAACGTTAACTAAGCAAATACAAATAAATATTTCAAACGCATTATCGCATGCGTAGCGAACTCTAAAATTATAAAATATTTATCCAGGAGGCGTAGGTTCAAATCCTGTTCATAACCGTATTTTTCTTTCTACACCGAAATGTATAACTTTAACCAAGAGTTTATTAACAACTAACTGCGCAGTTTTACGAGCGGAAATCCTTTTTTCCGAAAGAACTTTACAGTTTCCCAGGATAAAACCGACCCTATTTTAGTACTTACTTTAACAAAGCAACTATGTACTAAATTTAATTCAAATCCGTTTAGCCGTTCTTGCATATTTGTTGAACAAACATCCAAATTCAAAAACATTCAAACAAAATAGAATGATTTAAAAAGGGCTGAATGCAAATGGATTATCTTGGCCGACGGAGAAAAAATTCATACATGGAAAATTCTTTCTTAAAACTCATATATTTATGTTTTCGTCCATATTGAGACACACGGCAGACGGCTGATGCACCGCCATCGTATATACACGTAACGCACGTACGCACACGGCTGTGTGTATATTTATAAGCTTCTTTTCACCCGGGGGGGGGGATCCCATTACTTTCATTTGTTCATATTTTAATCTATGGCTAACGTACCAAGATTGGTTGAAATAGCTTCAATAAATCTATTTATTCATGATTCCGGATGTATTTTCAAATGACCTAAAATAACTTAGGCATCGGTTACTTTCAGTACGAAAATGTTTATGGGAACCCTTTTAGTGATAATAACTTTGAACGTAACCAAGTCCCAAAGACGTCAGTAGTATATACAAAGTTACTTGAACTTCCAATGTAGCGTGTCGAATAGATCCGCCATCTTCAACAGGCGTTAACTATATTTATTGTGCGTGACTTTGGCTGTTAAAAGGTTAAAATAATATTATGTAACCCAAAATATCTTGCAAATTGTTTGATTAAACATATAGTGTAGTGTTTGTCTGTCGTTTATGTGTATTTTTAGGGCCCGTTACGATGCCAACAGCAAAACTGAATTCATGTGGACTCTTTCCAGCAGTCAGTCTGTCATTAGCTCTCAGAGCTTAGCAAACGAAGTTTGAAATACTAAAAGCCTGTTATTGTCTTGCTTTTTCTCTTCCATAGAAAAATAATTTTGGGAGGAAATGAAGAGTCAGTAATGAAATAAGATCTCACATACAGAGAATGGCTTCTAATAAAATCTATTAACCGTAGAAAATAGATAAAAAAAAAAGAGTAATGAACGTTAAACACAACTTATGCAAAATTGTATAGCTGTAAGTATATGTATGGTACCTTTTTTTTGTTTTCGGGGGAACCTTGAAAAGGCACCCGGTTTCACTGGGGGATAAAACCGGGGAGTGTGGGATTTTTACCTCACTAAAACCACCCCGGTGGTCACCCTCAGCACTTAAAGCGGAGCTCCGGGTCCTCTTAAGAGACCAGCACCAGAACCCCCTGCAACGCCTGTTACGGCACATCCCTGGAGAGACTAAGAAAGTTTCCCCTGAGCCTCGCTGTGCACGGCAGCACGTGACCACTGTGCGACCGTCTTCCCTGAAGTCATTCTATTAACAGCCAGAGTCCCCACTCTGATCGCCTGCGAATTTGTATGGTACCTACATTTCGTGATGGGCAGTAGGCCCAATGCAATGCAATCATTATTTATGGAACAATTGACCAAACGCTGACGACTGCCTCATTCGTCTAGTGGTCGCAAGGACGATTACTTAGCTTGAGTTTCTGAATTTGATTCCCAGGTCAGGCACTGTGCTATTGGATTTTCTGTTAGGACATTTTCAGAAGCAGCCCGGAGTTTGGCTACACGTTTAATGACCATAGTCTCACCACCTATTACATGAATATTAATAACTACATGGTGAAATGTGAATGTAGAACTGTTTACAATATACACTTGCAAATAAAAGCGGAATGATGCTATGACCCAATTTTTTCTCAAACATTGTATTTCCAAGACTTTCTTGAATTATTAATTATTTATCTTACTTTCCTACCTACTATTACATTACCATATCGTTTCTAAGTATAATTACAATATAACCTTAGCAGTTACGGAAGTTGAGACTTCCTCAACGGTTTGGATTTCAACACCATGGAACCCATTAAATTAACTCTTAAATGAAAAGTTAGTCAGTGAGTTTAGAATATTATTAAATTAAATTTTCGTCAGCGACAAGTGTGGCTACGGTGGATATAATATGGAACGTTGTATGTGTTTGTTTATTTGTTAGTACTTTGATAATACTTGCTTTGTGTACAGTTATAGCAAAAATATTATTATATGGTTGCAATAGTCTCATGTTATTAGTTGATGAGTATCTGATCGGCCTAGCCTTTTCTCACCTACATTGGGGTCTGCTTCCAGTCTAACCGGATGGAGCTTAATACCAGTTTTTTACATGAAGCGACTGCCTATCTGAACACCACAATACAATTACTGGGTAACTTGATATCTCGCGGTAAGACTGTTTTATCAGACTTCAGGCTTCTGACTACCCGTAACGGCTATCATAGACCTTCATTTGACAACCAGGACCTACGGTCACCCATCTGCATGCCAACCGCGGCAAGCGCGGCTTAAACTCGATCGATCGATCTGTGCGGCTGTTTCTTAGCTACGAGCCTCTCCTTATGTACTCTCAACTAGATGAGTATTTAAACAAAAAAGTACTCGACGGTTTTTACTGAGTTCTCAATGACGACTGCGGAGCTCCGACGCAAACTATGTCCCACCTGCTGTCCTGCTTGCTATGCCCCACTATGTGTTCCGGGGAGGATCTAATGCGAGCTTCTGTGAAGGGTGTCATTTATTTTGGTTTAAAGTTAAATATTGAGTCATTGACATTGACTCGAAAAAGATTAGAACGGAAAATTTTATATTCCTTTTTTGTTATGTTATACAAATACGTTTAGTGCATACTGCATACTCTATTAACATGTACATATATGCACATATGTATGTGAAGTCAATTAAAGGATGCGACATAAGATCTTTTCTAGTCTTGCGGAAACATAAAATCTGACGATATAGTGAGGAACTTTTCCGATCTTACGTATACAGGGTACTGGTAACTCAACGTCAGCCGATGGAACTTCGAAGAACACTTTCGG
Organism: Xylocampa areola; assembly: GCA_935421205.1. Taxonomy (NCBI): domain Eukaryota; kingdom Metazoa; phylum Arthropoda; class Insecta; order Lepidoptera; family Noctuidae; genus Xylocampa; species Xylocampa areola. Next base: position 10,227,712 of record OW285218.1, on the reverse strand, counting down.
CGGCTCACCCCAAAACTCATGGTAGCCGCGGCAGCGCTGGCGCGACTGCTACCGAACCTGGGTGGGCCCGACACCTCCTGCCGAAGGCTGTATATGGGGGTCGTACGGTCTATGGCTCTATATGGGGCCCCAGTTTGGGCGGACGACCTGTCGGCCCGCAACAGCCTAATGCTGCGGAAACCCCAGCGTGCGATGGCCGGCAGGCTGGTCAGGGGATATCGTACGATCTCCTTCGAGGCAGCTAGCCTTTTAGCCGGATCACCGCCCTGGGATCTTGAGGCGAGAACCATCGCATCACTGTACCGGTGGCGTAGCGAGGCGCTAGGTCGGGGTGTTCGACCGCTGTCACGGGAATTCGTGACTAAGCGGTCCGAGCTCCGACAGATCCTAGTGGAGGAATGGAGGGAACGGCTTGCGCGGCCGCGGGCTGGGCACGCCGTAATAGCGGCGGTAAGGCCCGTACTGTACTGGCGGAATGGCTGGAGAGGAGACACGGCGTCCTCAGCTTCCGGATGACGCAGATGCTCTCGGACCACGGGTGCTTCGGGAAGTATCTGCGTCGCATAGGCCGGGAGCCGACATCGAGGTGCCATCACTGTGACAGCTGCCCCGAGGACACGGCGCAGCACACACTAGAGGTGTGCCCGGCTTGGGCCGAGCAGCGCCACGACCTTATAGGGGCAGTCGGGGGGGGCAATCTCTCGCTTCCAACCGTGATCACACACATGGTTGGGAGTGAGAACGCATGGAGAGCCGTCGCCACCTTTTGTGAGGAGGTGATGCTTGCGAAGGAGGCGGCGGAAAGGGAGAGAGAGGCGAATTCGTCCCACCCCTGCCGCAGAAGACGCACCAGGCGTCGGAGGGCGCTTAATGATCTCCGGCCACCGTGAGCTGTGGCCTGCGGGTGACGAACTTGGGTACTTCGTTGCCCGACCAGTGATAAGCCCGAGACGGCGGTGCGCCGCGATCTGGCGCGCACAACTCCGTGGAGCGATTAGCAGGCCAACCGTGGCCGACCTATACAGGCGATGGGGTGACGAGCCATAACCTGCCGGGGTTGCGGTGAATATAGTCGCGATCCCGGGACCCCGGTAAAGGTTAGAGTAGGACCGGTGTGGTTTTTAGTCGGTAGGAGTCCGGCACAACGTCCATGATGGATTTTCCACACTTGAAAAAAAAAAAAAAAAAAAAAAAAAAAGGGTATGTTGGAATCACAAAATTTTATTATCTAGGAATCTAATTAAGGCCAAACATATAGGAAATCCTCTATGATAGATAGAGGCTATATCATCTATCCTCACCCTCTATCCAGTAGTGCCTAATAAACGGCGACGTACCTGCAACCCTGTATTGTAACAGCGAAGTGATACGAAACCTTAAGTGCACGAGTCTAACTCTTACTTGGTCCATTTTACATGGATATTCTAATTTATATATAAACAAGTCATAAGATAATTATATTTTAACAAGGACGTACTCAAATCACAATTTAATATTGTATTTTTTGCTCATTTAGAACCTTTTTCGAAACAAATATAATTTATTTTCCGGTAACTCAAAGGCGAAGCATTTTAGCGCAATTTGAAAATGGCTCAATGTGAACTGTGGAGTTCGATAAGCTGAGAATGGAAGGTTGATTGATCGATGTATTCATTGAAAGTAACGTGGGGAAGACTGAATATAAAAAGCAGTAAACCAATCATATTAGGGACAGTCGACAACACAAGAGGCCGTTGAGTAACTAAAAAAAATTCGGGTTGTATTTAAGAATGACATTTCTATTTATATTTTTTCGTAACGAGATAATGATTTATATTCATTGATTCCCGACTCATATAAAAAACATTTTAAAAGTTTTTCTCATGACTAAAATACAAAATATCCAACATCTGTATGAGTCTGTACTCATCTCAATAAATCACCATTACAATGTTTTCTTTCAACCTTTACTTCCAAATAAGTATATTTATATTTCACAACATTAATAATATTGTTTTGGATTATTTATGTTAATATCTTTGGATAATATTATTCACCGGAAATTGCTACTTATAAAGAGGATAAGAAATTCAAATCTAAACGTTGTTTCTAAACACTTCTGAAAATCTTGTTTATTTATTTAATAACAAAATACTAAGAGTCAGACCGTATATTCGTAGTCTTCGTATTCCGTATGAAACAAATCAATCGTATCTACGGCATTCTATAGGCATAAGTTTTACTGAATACGATATTAGTATCTTTACATTAACGTCAGAAATTCAAGATAAATCTTTGAAAAGCATTAACGCATGCTTAGCGAACTCTAAAGTTACAATATTAAATGGAAAAAGAATACGGTCGCGAACAGTATTCGAACCTGCACCTCCCGGATAAATACTCCAGGCGCTCTGACCACTAAGCCATAGAGGTCGAGATGGCTTAGTGGTCAGAGCGCCTGGAGTATTTATCCGGGAGGCGCAGGTTCGAATACTGTTCGCGACCGTATTCTTTTTCCATTTAATATTGTAACTTTAACGTGAGAAAGTTGATATTTCTGAAGGTGAAAGAAAACAAGATTCGTCGTTCATCTACTCATAATTCGCATAATATGGATTGACACCAGCTCGTGTGACTAAGCTATATTTTGACAATATTTGTGATCTTTTAAGAGGTTTTAACAAATATTCAAAAGATCTTATTTCGTTTTTTACATGAATACGAAAAGATCGTTTTTCAAACAGAAAACTGACAATATATTTCTTTGTTCATGAATGTAACTGAAATAAAATTCTGAGTCTGTTCCTGAATGTAGGTAACTGTATTATGTACAAACTTTACTCATTTCGAAATACCTAAAAGTCCGACAAAATGATGGCAGTAGGTAATCCGTTTTACAACAAAACTGAAGGTACTTCCGAAAGAAAACGTTTTTATTAGCGAGAAAGTTAAAATTGGTATTTCTTGTTCACAGTAATTGAACAATACTAATAATATAATGTGATTAATAAACGCAATAATTAAATAAATTGTAGACACTACTTGACTAAGTACTAAACCTACTGTTGTCGGTGCGCCATGACCGCCAAAACACTTTTTTTTTAATTTTGGAGAGACCAAGGAGTGTTTCATCTTTATGTCGTACGTACGTTGATCAATCTTTAGATTACGGGAGAGGTGACATAGAAAGTAGTTTTTTCCTATTAATAAAAACAGTAATATCTACTCGCAATATTTTTCCGTTTTGTGCATATATCCGACATAATATATATTTTATGTGATATATATGTCGCAGATGGATTGTAAAATCCGCTGTTTTACAAAACTGCTGGCTGATTTACAATACAGTACTGTTATGAAAAACAACTAAACGACGTTTAGCGGTTTTACATAATTACAGAACTATAACACGCAGAATTGTATGAACGTTTTGCGTTTATCAATGCACGACAATGATCAGAAATTATATATTATATATAATTTGTCGCATAAGGCTCTGTGTGTCTTTTAATAACAATAACCTAACTTTATTTTACTTTTAAGTCAGTAGCAAAAAAAAGATGAAAATTTTGAATGACGTAAGTACTAAACCACTATAATAGTCGGCAATATACCTATAGGGATTATGTGAGAAAATAAATTAAATTGATCCATGAGCGAGCAAAGCGAGCTCGGGAGTTTCGTGTACCCAAACACTGACAGGTTAAGTTCGAAGAGTCCGTCATCCTCTTCGTGTTTAGGTTTTTTCCATGGACTAATTATAAAGGTTTTTTCTGACCCTACAGACAAAAAAATAGGAAACCGCGTAGCGGGGCTCCGTCGACCCAGCCACGGAAAGACAAATCAGAATACAGTATCTTTTTTTTTTACTTGAGTGGTGACTATCCATACAATAAACAAATCTGTCCCACTGTAATAAAAGAAAGAAAGAAAGAAAAGGGTTGAACCAGCACAGGAAGCAAAAAGAACATAACTAAAAAATAACATAGAAAAAAAATGTGCTTAAATAGTAATATATAAATATAATAATAATATGTGCATAACAAAAATAATAAAAGATAACTTGTGCAAGGCCAAAAAAGGCTCAATCAAAAAATCTCAGCATAATGTAGATATGTCATTCTACATTACGTCTAAACGTGGGTAGCAGTTCTGTTAAACGTATCGCAATGGCAATCCAGCTGAACGTTGTTTAGTTGTTTTATAGAACAGTACTGGTTTGTAAATCAGCTGGCAAATCAAGATAAATCTTTGAAAAGCATTAACGCATGCTTAGCGAACTCTAAAGCTACAATATTAAATGGAAAAAAGAATACTATATATAATATATTTTACATAAATTAATCATTAGAAGGAACTTATGTTTTTAGAGAGAATTAATACATACAGTTCTTGCAGTAGATGTCGCTTTAAATTGCTGTAATTATATCTTAGATTAATAAATAAAATATATTTAAAATATAAGTAGTAGTAAGTACGTAGTAAGTTTGTCAATCGCACCGACGCGTCACGACCCTATTGATAATAATATCAGTAATTACCTATGAAGTCACCAGATTTCTGTACGTGACGAAATAATAATTCAGGGTAAATAAAATGCCCCATAAATTTTATTCACCTGCCAATAAATGTGCTTTTAAAAAAATAAGTTAGGTATATCGACATCTCACATAACTATTTGAATTTAATGTCCCCGAAAATATACCTCTAAAGGTATATTATTATGAATCATTTTTTGATGTTTCATTGTTGACTAGAAATATTTATTTGATTAATATAAGACTATACATTCTTAGCAATTAAAAAAAGAATACTCGCCGTTTTATGTTCGGTAGATATATAAGAAAAAATATATATGTTTCAAGGAATATTATAAAAAATTAATCCCAAAACTTTTGTTAAAAATGCATTCAATACTTATTTATAATGTTATCACCAAACTTTTCTAACATTTTATACTTACAAAGACAACGTATGTCACAAACAGCCAAAAAGTTCATAAACTCGCAAAACTACTCCAAATCCATACAACAAATACACAAAACACTGTTCATACAACTAACAAGATATAACTAAATGTATTTAAAGTTTAGAGATGTGAAAGTCTTTACACCAGTAGCATCGATATAATTGGTGAGCAAGACGAGTGCGACTCGCTCGGCCGCGATTACGAACACGACTGAAAACGCTCCGAGCGGCAAACGGCCGCGACATACGACCCAATGATCGCGTCCAGTCACACAGGTATAGTCATCCTGGTAATGACTACACACGTCATTCCCGTGTCATTTCACAAGTATTTTAATACCACTTTTTACTCATTTATCAGTATAATTCCACTTGAGAAACACTCTGTTTAGTCTGGTTCTCGCTAATTGTTTAATTTATTTAGTTTTCTATTGCAACATATTTTTTGTTGTTGCCAATCTAGGAATGGAGAACAGTGGGGTTACTCTTGAAACTAATACCAATTCCAATCGAATTCCAATATTAAATTGACGCCTTAAAACAACACGTAATTTTAAAATAAATTTACCTACATTATAGTTGCCTCAATTTTAAAGCATGTTGCCTTCATAATATCCTGAATCTATAATTATTTATTAGACATTTTGGCATTTAAAAGTACGAACTGACATATTTCCAATGTCAATCGAGCGGAATTAATTTCAAGAGTAAGCCCACAGGTCAGTATCAATCATCACTTATCATGCCGGTTAGTATTAAAAATAAACTCAACTAATACTTTTGTTATTGCTTAGCGTAAACGATGGAGGAAAAAACAATCGTTAGCATAAACTGTTACAATTAACTGTATGCTTATCGATCGATCCTCATAACACCTCTACAGTGACTACAGTCACAGGTTTTCTTCAAGATCTTGATATATATAACTTAAGTGTTTATATATATTAACCAGACATAATAGAAGGAAGATAACCTAACTAAAATCTAAGGGATGTAAGAATTACGATTACAATAAAATAAAAAATGTTTAAAATAACTTTTAACCAGATTAATCGCATGTATTATTAGTATTGGTCTTTCCTGACATTTGGAACACCTTATCTACTTATATTATATTGGCCCACACGATATATGCCTCTCAATAAGTTATCTATTGCCAAATGACCTCGTTTACGATTTTACGTAAAAAATAGCTACAGGCAGAAACTAGTAGGTACATAAAATAATTCCTTCCAGCCCGTCACTTCTATATGTTTTGACTTTTGGCGACTATTGGCTTTGACATCTGACATGATTACGATCACACTTTCCACTTAAGTCACCTAGTATTTTTTATACATATCTATATAGACTTATGTCCAGTCTCTCATAAAACAGACATCTTTTACAAATCGTTTACAATTATCAATTCAATTCAGTTAAATGTAATATATTAAAAAACATTTAGATGTTTATTAAACTTCGACTGTTTTATTATATTTACCAAAGGGTTTCGTCAAGTTATTCAGTTTTACACGTTAATTTTATATGATAGCATAATCTTCTAAAGCATATTTTATTTACAAACTTAATGTTTTACCAGGAATTTAACAAACTTCGATTAAGTTATCTAAGTTTTTTTTTGTGATCTCATTTAACACGAAGTTTTCTCCTTTAATTAAAGGAGTACAAGGTACAAGAGTAATTCATAACATTAAGTAATTTTTTTTTTTGTGAATAAATACAAATAAAATAGAATAATAACAACAAAAATACAACGTACAAATCTTTCCTCATCATTAAAAATACAGTAGCTTCCGTTCAAGAATAACTTACTTAAGTACTTTGTTTTCAATTACGAGAGCAGAAATAATATATATTAATTATAGTTTAACGGATAATACTCACGCGCATACTTCGGGATTGCCCGACTAGTTTTGTTTGACTCGCGACATCGCCGCGGGCTCAGCTCATAAATAAGAGCTCCGTTCGAGTTCGAAATTAGTCGGGCAATCCCGAAGTATGCGCGTGAGTAATAACCGTTAAACTATAATTAATATGAATGTGTCTCACAAAAGTTACTATACAGAAATAATATAATACAAAATACGTTTAATAAATGTCTAATGTATCTTCAAAGTTATATCTACGAGGAAATACGAACATTAATACACAGCTAATAATATGAATGGCTTCGAAAATTGGCTAAGTTAAAATTAATTATCCTCCAAGCCCCAAATTTACTTCCTGGTTGTATCTTGAGTGGGGTTTAGTCATGATGTTGAGAATCTCCATTAGTACGCGGTTGATAGGGACAGTCAGCATCTTAAGCGTTTTGTCAATTCGGAATGAATGATCATAGAAACTAATTGTGTAACATTTGACAAAAAATATTGAATTTCATGAATATGTCCTCGACTAAAGGACAGTGTTGATTACGCTTTACTAGTCTGCTATATAATAGCACAATGCTTAAAAAACTATGTCATGGCATGGCGTTGACACTATACGCTATATCGCAGGCAAGTTATAGACAAGCTTCATTTCCATGAGGGAGAAGTGTCGCTACCAAGTTTTACAATATCGCCCTGAAAATCGCCCAAGTTTAGAGCATATAGCAATCTATTACTATTATTATGTAGTAAAGCTTAGTAAGCCATAACTGATAGACAAGGGCGTTGTGGATATGGGTATGTGGCGACATGGGTATTTTCTGTAAACGGTTACATATCCGATATGAAGTTTTCATATCGATATAAAAACCGTTTTTAGATATTGTTAAGGAGAGTTTTTAGATATCTACAGCAAACGCTGAACGATATTCGCTTCGTCTCGTTTTCACACCCGGTAACATCATCAGTTGGACAGAGAAACGGCGAATATCTAACTACAGGATAGATATGAATATGAGAAGTTGAGTAAGCTACGTATGATATGGATATGGATAGTTCGTTTTTCGTTTAGTTTGACATGATTTGATCGATATTGTAAAAACGGTTTTCTGTGTGTGGCATATCGATACAATATGATATATGTGTAGATCCGTTTTCAGTTACGATATGATATATCGGACTCATGTCTAATAACTGAACTTTGTATATGTACTTCTTTATCATATGAACTCGTCAAAAGGCCATTTTAACTAAGCCAGCTAGTATTTGAACGCTAGAGCAAATGTGATGAACTCCCAAAAATCTTTTTTCACCTATGAAAACGCTGCTACCGCACCGTGCCGTATATAAAACACAAAAATTGTTTCTATCTATGTATGTATGTATAGACTTTGAAACCATCCAACCGATGTGCCCCAAACCGGTTGCCAGAAAGGCAATAATGCGAAGTTGGTATTAAACCACAAAATTTATAAAAAAATACATAGTAGCTGCTAGTTTACTAATAAATTAGGATATTGGATGGGTAAATCCGAAACTATAAGGAATAGCGATAAGTATTAATGAGTACTTACTCAAGAGAGCCACGGGCCTCCGAATGAAAATTAAACTGTATCAATGGATTTTTGAAAAATCCTTATTTCTAGCCAAGAATCGAACCCGTTGAATTGGGGGGAAAAACACTGTATTATTACATACACTATCCGATAGTGTTGCTAAGAGGGATCAAGTTCTGGGAAGTAATCGGAAAACTAAAGGAAAATTGTGAATTATAATAAACCGATTCATATTTTCATGAATGTCCTTGATTGATACATTACCCGTATGGTGTTCGAAATTATGCTAATTTTTTTTTTATTCTAAGTAGGTACCTGCAGAGTCGTAATCTTCAGAATTCACAAAAAAAACACAACATACATAGTAAAAGAAAAGACTTGTAAGCTATTGAAAGAAAATGGTATTTTGATAAAAAAAACTCCATTTCCTTTAGTTTGCCATACGCCATTACTTCCCAAAAGTTGCAGGCATGCCGCCAAATTTCTTAGGATTTGAATGTAGACCAATTTGGAGCTCCACTTTATAGCATTTTATTGGAAATCCATATTCTATTCTAAGAGACGCAAATAATATGATGATATTAGTATGTAAAAAATATGAACCATAGTACTTGGGTGTTGTATAGTGTATACGGTTTGAACAAATAAAATGTTAAAGTTGTATAAACGTCGTCAATTCTGACCTTAATAACATTTCACTCACGACCAAGCTACTAAAATATTTTCATGGTGCTTGGTTGGTTGGTTTTGGCAAATGTTGCCAAAAATGTATTCTTTTTAATTTTATTACACTTGGCTCTTTTGATAATACATAAGGAGTCATGGAACCCATGGGCTTCCATATGCGCTACATACGTTACGCTACGCCCATGTTCGCATCACAGGGAAAAGTGCTGTAAGCACGGACGGCCGCGATCTTCTCGGTCACCAGTTCACGTACATTGTCCGATAATTTCCAATAATTGTTGTCCATCATTGGAAGTTCCCGTAAACAGTTGTTCATAACAGATTGTATCTACGTGTTCCGTGAACGAGTTGATCGCACTCATCGCGTCAGTGACTGAAGCAATATGGTCGGGAATGGAGTCCAAGTGAGGAGAGCTCCTTGATTATAGGCATTCGCTTACTTTCTTCCAGTCTGTTATCTTTTGGGTAGGAGGGGGTTGGGAAGGATCAGCATGGTTCCTAAAACAATGTTTTCTTTTATACATTTTGTTCCTATAGATCGAAATATTGAACGCTTATACCGCTTATTCATTAATACGCTCTTATAAACTCCGTTACACGAACAATAGGTGTTCATACTTCCGCGGATAAACTCTAAAACGGGAACCTAACTTTTATTTTAATATATTTCGGTGATAAAAATGCAAATTGGCTTGAATCCAATTACATCGCTGTGACAGTTTTTGGATAGATAACAACATATATTATAATAACCTATCACGTAGTAAATTTTGTTGGGAGCCATATAACGATAATTCAATAAAAAAGTTTACTCGTGGACTTTAGTGACTTATTTCGTGTTAAGCACACATGGTCCCGCCGAAATATTTACTAAGCACTCTATCTTAATCGTGGAAATCGGACATGACGACATGTGAAAAGTTCGTAAACAGTAAGTATACGAACTTTTTATCTGAATTTATCTGAATCTAAAAATTCAAGATTACAATTATTGTCAAGCCTAGAAGCAGAGACTACGAAGGTTAATGGCGACATCTCATAAAACAAATATTTCAACTTACACTTATAAAGATTGATATGAGCGGCAAAAAAAAATTCGAGAAACTTCGCGCAATAACTAGTTAACGGGTTTGTTTTAAATTTGCCACAGAGATACTTTATAAAATTATAACCTGGATTATTAACATGGGATACTGTTTTATCTCGGCTGGTCCACCAATTTAGACGTCCACGCAGATGAAGTCGCGGGCAGAAACAAGTTCTAAATACTTTAATTCTTAAAAAAATCAATAAAAAACCAGTCACTTAATTTTCCCCGATCCAATTTAATTCTTCAATTGCGGTCAGCCACACGTTTGTATGGGGAAACCACAATAATATTATGTTGAGTTAATACCTACAGTTCCCGGAAAACAGTCAACGACATTGCGGTAGGCCTAGGAGAAGACATAGGGATGAACTTGACATCTACATAAGGGATTGACCTACACTCGCTCGTGACAAAGTGGAAGATAGAAAGGCCTTTTCCCTGCAATGGAAAACCATAAATAAAATAAAAAGCTAAAAAAGAAAACAATAAATTAAAGAGCTTTTTACACGACTGCCCAAAAAAGGGAGTGTTAAAGTTATTATATTAAATGGAAAAAGAATACGGTCGCGAACAGGATTCGAACCTGCGCCTCCCGGATGAATACTCCAGGCGCTCTGACCACTACGCCATCTCGACCTCTGCTTACCACCGCGAATTCTTCTTGCATATTTTAACACGTCTTATGGCGACGTTATTGCTATCAATTCAGTCCCTATACGGGTGACCGAACCGACACGACTAACTTTGCAGTTAATACAATGTCGTAAAGAATGCAATTACCTTAATAATACAAGATAAATCTTTGAAAAGCATTAACGCATACTTAGGGAACTCTAAAGTTATTATATTAAATGGAAAAAGAATATTGGGTATGGAGTATTCATCCGTGAGGCGCAGGTTCGAATCCTGTTCGCGACCGTATTCTTTTTCCATTTAATATAATAACTTTAGATTTCCTAAGCATGCGTTAATGCTTTTCAAAGATTTATCTTGAAAGGGAGTGTTATGTTTTTAGGGCTCATGTATGTATATTTCTGGGTTTCTTTATTCCACCATAACTTCTAAACGCCTGAACCGATTTAGATGTATGGGGTATCGTTAGAATTCTTACATTGCCCCGGGTAACGTTGGCTATTATTTTTGATTTATAGGCTATGGTATACAAATGGCAGGCGAGCTTTTAATATTTTCATTAATTTCACCTTGCTAAAAACAATCTACTAAAGCAAATAAAATAATGTTAGCCCTCTGTATATAGGAGGCATTTTTTTTAACAAAAAGCTTGTCGCGTGGCATGTTCATGAAAGTAGATAGTACTAATTAATTTTATTGGACAATGATTAGTTGATAGGTCAGTATTTACCGAAGTATGTATTTCCATTACAATTCGCGCCGGTGACTGCTAGGAGTATTATTATATAAGTGTTTGATATGTGCTTCGCAGTCCCGTCGTTTCGTCGGTGCCGGCGATTTTTTTTTACTAATCTATGATAATTTTGATTTGACATTCAGGTGTTCAGTATATCATTCAATAGTTGACAACCGTCAAAAGATGTTATTAGACCACAACTTGGTAACCGATATTGTTTTATGCATGAATTAAATTAGGTAACTATATAATTTACCAGACACTAAGAAAAAAAAAAACGAGAATAACACCCGGTTTCTGAAAGGCTTGTCATAACATTGGTCACCTAACTCGCAGATTAAATTAACAACGCTGTCAAATCAGGTTAGTTAGGTTTCCTTCCCTTTAAGCCAAGTCAGAAGCCTCCCTAAGGCGCGGGTGGCTTGAGCGGCTCTTGACACCAGGTTGGCTCTACTAACCACACGAAAGAAGAATAAGAACAATATTCATAGCACAGTAAGGCATTAACGCATGCGTAGCAAAATCTAAAATTATACATTTTTGTAGAAGAAAAATACGTGATCAGGATTCCAACCCGCGCCGCCCGAATAAATACTACAGGCGCTCTGCCAACAAAGCTATCTCGGCCTCTACTCACTACACCAAATCCACATTTTAATACGACTTTTGGTGACGTCATAGCTACCTATTCAGTCCCCATACTTATAGTATCACCACCATATTTTTCCTTTCCACATAAATGTATAACTTTAATGTTCAGGTTTCAAAACTATTCATTACTACTAATTGACTTGTAGAATAATATGACCTACTGGCAGCCTACGCTGTTAGCACAAGTTAAGCAGCGGAATCACAACAAGGTTTGTAATGAATAATATAACATTACATACCATCACGCCTGTATTCCCCGAAGGGGTACGTAGAGGTATATACAGTTGCACACCCACACTTCACCAATGCCGTTATTTATGTCCCACGTAATATTGCCATCTACCGGATACCATTCTAAGCTCCAGGCTGCTACTGAGAATTTCTTTACAGAAAAACTCAATAGCATCTTGCGCGACCCGGGCATCGAATCCGAGACCTTTACGCTCAGTAGTCGTGCTTGAGACCACTATACCAACGGTGCAATTAGTATTATCAATTGACGTTTCATTAGTCATGATGATTATAAAATAACATAACATCACAGTAATAAAACCTAAGGTTTTCGTGATCACTTCACATTGGAATAAAATAACTTTCTTTGTCCGCAGTACTACTAAGAATTTCCTTACAGATAACACTTTGCCACCTTCTTCACCCGGAAATCAAACCCACGACCTGCCACAAGAGCAGGTCCACTAGACCAATGAGTAATTTCTATATCACTTATAGTTACCATGAGTGTCACGTCACAAGCTAGTTGATAATAATATAGTAAAGAGCTTGAGCAAACTACTTTAGTTAATGTCTTTAATCTTCAAGTCATAAACTAAAAGTGATATGATACCAATATACGGTCTTATAGGTAATATACCTTCGGCAAAAACTGTTCCGTAAAACCTCGAATAACACCCTTTAGTGCTTGGCGTAAAACGTAATGCTTTTCCTATTAAAGTTTGATGATATTGGTTAAAAACGTGTTTGTGTTTCAGCACAGCAATATTATAAAGAGAAAAGATTTGCTTTTTGTATTTTTGTTTGTAATTTGAGTTTCTTCACTAATAAACTACTGTAGCAATTTAAAAAAGAACACCAGTAGAAAGCTTCATTATCACTGAGTAATATAATTTAAATTTTATTTCAGTTTTATTAATAATTTAGCCTTAAAATTCACGCAGGCGAAGCAGCGAGCACAGCTAGTAGTGATATATAAAACGATTTCACTATACAAAGTTCTAAATTACTTGCTAACTTTTTGTTAAGGATTAAATAAAACATTTTTTTTTTAATTTTGTGATTACATATTTTTTTCCAAATATTCACTGTTGAGTAGTAGTTTTACATTTAACTATTATAGTTTGTTATTTTGCTTATAAATATATTTAATTACTAGCTGTGCCTGCGACTCCCTCCGCGTGGATGTCGTAAATTAACACCATGTCGTGTATGAACACAAATTCGTAATAAACAAATGTTCGACGTGATTCTTTAAATTAGCATAACTTTTTTATTTATGAACCGATTGACATGAAACAAACATTAAACGTTAAGTGAAGCTTACCACCGTATAGTAGTGAAACCACATCTAAATCGGATAATCGCCCTTTCTGAGATTAGCGTGCTCAAACGCACAGACAAACAGATAAACAGACAAAAATTCTAACAATCATTGTTTTGGGTGCTATTTGTGTTGATAAATGTCCCAATAATATTTTTTCCCATATATCTTCCATGTACAGACAGCAATCCGTTACATTTTTATTATATGTATTGAGTATTGATGATGATATTTTTTTAAAGATAATAAAATAACGATTGACGGAGGAGAATGGAAGAGAAAAACATATTCCGCCAACCTAAAATATCTTGGGACTAGGGCAGGGACAAGATTAAAACATGTTTCTCTTGTCTACCCCCATGGGGATAAAGGCGTGTGTATGTATGTTTCTCTTCAAATCAGAGTCATTTGACCTCCGGTGCTCTTTGTATACCCATATATATGTACTTTGTATACTCTGTGTATGGGCATAATAGATACGGTTTACTCTTGAAATTAATTTTTAATGCAACGTCTAAAAGCTTTACATCATAGTCTCAAATTTGAAGCACGCTTGCGAAATGAATCCATTTTCTTTATTTATTTTGGCCAAGGCCGTAGGCAGAAAAGTATTTCGGTGGAGAGGGGGTTATACCCTGAGGTATTTATTTCGGGGGGTATACCTTTTTCACAAATGTTATCTTTATATTAAAAATAATATCACTTCTTGTCTAGGATTTCGGGTGGGGTTGAACCTTCAAGCCCATGATTTTAGCATTCGCAAGTTCTTACGATCAAAATTCCAATATCAAACTAGCAAATTTTTTTCAACGACAGGCCTGGTTAATTGTTATGTATTTTTTTGTAGTAACTATAATCCGGTTTGATCCTGCACCCTCCAAATGAATACTCCAGACGCACTGTGCCAACTGAGCTATCCCGACCTCTCTGCCCTTAAGATTTATTTTGTGGCAATCAAAGCTCATATAATCACATACTCCCAAAGGCATATAAATGAATGTTTCTGATGCAAATAAGTCAAGCCTCTGGGATTATGTCAAGATTGCTAGGAGAATACAGCATCATACGCCTCGTTGGCTTAATATCTGCAATTATTGATTGGTTTGTCAAGGAAATATTTAGTCACGTTCATTCAATATCTGAGTCTATAAATAAGCCATGTAAGTAAGTTGCACACGTAGAAGATTTTAATTTTTTTTTAGTAACAAGCTACTATGTTTGTATATTTCCCCCCAGGGTTTCCGACTGCGGAACTTGCGGACGCGGTGTTTTGGTGTGTAGACGTGAAATATGCGTTTGTAAACCTACCTACGATATAGGAAAAATATAATTATTCACCAACAATATCTTTAACTAATATTTATTTGAATCGATTTGACATCTAAAAAATAGCATACCTACTTGGTAATAATATTTTTAGTGTTTATTTAAAATAATATTTAAAGACACATGATCGCATACCTAACGACAAACATACCTGGTCTGTGGCATAAGTTCTCTTTCCGACTACGAACTGTTTTTCAAACAAACAGAACTCATGCAGAGATATGCCTTTGTACATTTATTTATACTTCAAACATAAAAGCATGAGAATAGATGTTTCTAAAGTATGTGCCCTTTCTATTTTCTTTGGTCTCGAAATGAGCAAACTAGGAACATTTATTGCCTAAGTTCAATTTCCTTTACGCAAGACGATATATAAGAGTAAATAATGTGGACCGACCATATTACGTTTTCCCTTAAATTACTTTTTTATTTGCACTATAGGAGACTGGAGTAGGGTCCGATAATAGGTGGGAGTAAATCTCTCTGCTTTAAGAGTGAAGTTAGCGAAAAAAGAAATGCACAACTTCTGCTTAGTCTGGGTCGCGTTTGTAGCCCGTAGACAATATCTGCCAGCGAACAATAGTTGAAGTAAAGCTACGAATTGCGTGGTCACTTGGTAAATGTGTGAACGCTTAAACCTCTAGAGGTGGTCAAAGCGCCTGGAGTATTTATTCGGGAGGCGCATGTTCGAATACTTCTCACGAATATATATTTATTTCCAAAAAAAAATATAACTTTAGAGTTAGCTACGCACGCGATAATGCGTTTAAACGATTTTTCTGTATTCTTAAAATCTGAATGCAAATCATCCGAAGAGTCTGAGGACTGTAACGCTGCAAAGTGTTCGAAACGTCAGGAAAAACAAAAAACCAATAATACACGCGATTAATCCGGTCAAAAGTTGTTTTATTATAATCATGTCGTTGACATTTAATTGAAAGGGAGAGTAGGAACTAGGTAGGTAAATTTAAAAAAATTTAGCAACGTCAGTTTGAGAAACTGCGTCCCTTTTTTTGGTCTTATCCATCATCGACGCTATGTTCCTACCAACTAAAACTTACACGGTCCGTTACCGGCCCTTAAAGCCTACCTTACACGTGTAAATTACGGTCCCGAGTACCCAAATTCATTCAACTCTAAACACAAACATGATTGTAAGATTATATAACTAAGTATGTATGTTCCCCTACGCTCGCATACTAATACTGTCGGAAACAATTCATATCAACGAGGTTCGAGACAAATTATGATGTGTTCACAATATGTCGTGCTGGTAACGGAATAAATTAACATTATTATAATATATTAACATTATCATCATTCATATAACAGATCGATCCATTGAGGTTAAGCTGCGCTTGTCACTGTAGGTCTGTGGATGGGTGGCCATCATTTGATATCGAGTACCCTCGTGCGTCAGAGAGCACGTTAATCCGTCGGCCCCAGTTTTCTGGAAGTCTGACAACTAGTCTTACTACAAGATAATCTGTGAAATCAAATAGGCAGTCGCTCCATGTACACTACTGGTAGTGGTTAATCAGTTTGACTGGAAGAAAAGGCTAAACGGCAGATGGATACCAGTATATTGATACCTTGTCCAATTGATTGACGTTTGAGATAGAAATAGCCCTATTATCGTGGGTTGATTGGTAAATTGGGTAACATAGATTACTAATACGGAGAGACCCAAGAGTAATTCACGTTTTCGGGCAAATATGACATTTAAACAGTACCTGCGTAATAGAATTCGTCGCCCACTAGTGCAGAGTCTCTATTAAAAGAAAATGTGGACATCTTTAGTAGCGAGTTTAGTTTTCAATATGTTTCTGACAGAGATATTATTAAAGTGTTTAATAGCTTAAATATTAAAAAATCCGCCGACCTATGGGGAAATTCCGTTCAGGTTACAAAGTCTATAATTGGCATTGTTGCGCCTGAATGAGCATTGATATTTAATAAATGTATTAATTGTGGTGTATTTCCTGACTTAATGTAAAGTAGTAAAATAATACCGTTGTTTAAATCGGGTAGTACATCTGACCCCACTAATTTTAGACCTATTTCTGTTCTACCCACATTTAGTAAAATATTTGAAAAACGAATGCTTGAGCAATTGCAAAGTCACTTTAATAAAAATAAACTATTACATATTAAACAATTTGGTTTCACTAGGGGTCGCTCAACAACCGATGCTGGTGTTGCGCTTCTTGAACATATATACAGTGCCTGGGAGGAGTCTCATGATGCTTTTGGCATTTTTTGTGACTTGTCTAAGGCATTTGATTGCGTTTTTCACGAGACATTGGTCAGGAAATTACGTCACTACGGAATTAGGAATTCTGCCTTGGATCTCGTTATATCTTATTTGAGTCCAAATAAGAAATAGGGTCCAAAGAGTGGATGTTAACGGTAAGAGATCTCCGGGGTCTGTGGTTACTATGGGGGTTCCGCAGGGCTCAATTCTTGGTCCGTTTCTTTTTCTCATTTATATAAACGATCTTTCTTATCTTATAAAAGATAGCCAAGAGATAGTGTTGTTTGCAGATGACACATCCCTTTTATTTAAACTTAGACGACAAAAACCGAACTGACGATGTAAATAGCACTCTCTCTAGAGTTGTGCACTGGTTTAGTGTTAACAACTTACTTTTAAATGAGAAAAAGACTAAATGCATTAGATTTCTTACACCTAATGTTAAGAAGGTGCAAACCAGTGTTGTAATTAATGGAGAAGAGTTAGTTACTGTGGATACCGCTTTGTTTTTGGGTATTACTTTAGACTCAAAACTGCAGTGGGGCCCACATATAGATAAGTTGTCGAATAGACTTAGCTCTGCGGCTTATGCGGTCTACAGGATACGCCAGTTAACAGATGTAGAGACGGCCAGATTGGTATATGATATTTCAGTTATTTTCATAGCGTGATGTCGTATGGTATTTTGCTTTGGGGAAATGCCGCCGACATTCAAACAATTTTTGTGCTGCAGAAGAGGGCTGTTCGAGCAATTTATAACCTTAGTTTTAGACATTCTCTGAGGGATAAATTTAAGGAAATTAATATAATGACCGTCGCATCTCAGTACATACATGAGAATTTAATTTATATAAAAAAGAATATCGGTCTCTTTTCTAAGAACAGCGACATTCATGCTATTAATACCAGAAATAAAAATAAACTTGCATTACCATTGACAAGGCTTCAAAAAATTTGTAATTCATTTCGATGTCAAAGTATACGCTTTTACAACAAAATACCTAGCAATATTCAAGAATTGAGTCTTAATAAATTTAAATCATACATTAAACAAACCCTTAGCAAAAAGGGTTATTATAAAGTTAAAGACTACTTAGAAGACAAAAATGCTTGGGAATGTGCTGCTCGCTCTAACATAAAATGATGCTTGCTTATATTATATACCTTCTTTACACAAATTTTGACAATTGACATTGTACTGTTGCTAACTCTATGTTAGAATTATTCAATATTTACTATTGACATTTTAATTGATTATTAATGTATTTAATTAATATTTGACATTCTAATGAAATTAATTGTTATATGACATGTCTATCAATACCATAAAAATGTGAATGTGAGTATTGTGTAGGATTGGATTGAAGTTATAATTATTTGATTTGTCTGGCGGCTTTTGAGATCTTTCTGTGGCCTATGCAAATGTCCTACCAATCTGGTATCGTCTTGCGACGGGTCGTTAAGCTCCCTAAATTGTGGTTGAGCTACACGATGACTGATGCATACGTGCCGTTGGTTAGGACAGGTCAGCTCAAAACAGCTATGGCTCTTTTTTCAAAAGGCCATCCCAGACCTATCCCTACATAATTACACTCATATGTTGAATAAAATGATGTCTGGACTTTAAAAGAGACGTTGACCTCTGAGTTTGTTTCGGCATTTCTTCTCAGAGCTAGTCAGATAGGAAATGCCGACGTCATCTAGCTTAAATTTTTTTATGACTTGTAAAAGTGTCTATAACAGATGTATTTACAGAAATAAATATCATTTATCATAGAATTAAGCCTGATTCTATTACACAGCTACTGTCCAAATACTTTTTTTTAACAGTAGATGAAAATAAATAAATACAAAATCTAGAATGATTATAACTAGCAAGCGCATGACTAATCATGCGCTTGTCTGTGCATAACTCACAGGTCTGTATCCCTGAATCCCTGTACCATTATTATTAACCGACTTCCAAAAAGTAGGAGGTTATCAATTCGGATGTTTTTTTATGTTATTTACATCAGAACTCCGTTATTTATCAACTGATTTGGAATATTCTTTATTTGGAAGGATATACTGTCAGATTGATCCCATAGAAATTTTATCAAAATCAGTTCAGTAGTTTGGGTTTTAAATCAAAACAACTGAAAAATAATGTCATCGAAGTAAACGAAATGGTGTATTTTGCCTTTTCAAATCCTAATGAACTGCCTATTTTCCAGATTCTTCATCATCAGATGATGGTGATGACACCGGAAGGTAGGCACCGGAATTCCGTAATAATTCTTTTAGTATGGGCCCGCATTTTCGAAAGTCTCTTTTTTTAAGCAGTTCACTATTCTACTTCTTCTTTTAAAATGTCCTTAGATCTAGATTCCCTACTTGTACTTAATTATGTTTCAGTAATATGTGAAATCACCTTAATGATAGAAGATATCAGATCAATGCCAATGTAGAGCCTAAGCACCCAAATGAGACGAGAAATAAATTAATACGTTTCATTTCAAGTGCGCTGCAGTCGCTTTCTTCTTTCTAGATCTGTTTCCTTTCTTGATTACGTAATAATTACTACAAAAAATACAATTAAAAACTACCACACTTATTGTGAAGAAGTTTGTTACGTCACTATACCATGTGGGTTTTCCACCAAGACAAGTTGAGTTATTATTTTTTCCGCGGACCAATAAAAAGAAAAACCTGTAAAAGTGAAATAAATAAGGCTTCATATTCTGTTAAGTTACTGTTACTTTATACACTATAAAAATCTTTAACGGCTATGGACAGGCGCGTTTTATTTGAAACGTAGGTGGTTCATATAATTTGAAGATGAAAAGTATATTATGTGGGGGGATCGTAGAATTGGGACGCTATCAAAGCTGCCGAGTGTGAGGTAGTAAGTTCGATTCCTCGGTCAGTATTATTGGGTTTTTCTATTAGAAAATAGTCGGTGGCAGCCCAAAGTTTTGAATGTGTCAGGAGCCTAATAGTTTGCAATAATTTTACAAAAATCCTTACCCTTACCCTTATACCTTAGGGTAAGGCCCTTATACCTTTTCCTAAGAGTTAGAACTCAAAGCAAAGCAGACGACAAAGTATGTCGTCGACGACAGCTGACAGGCTGCCGCAGGGCTGTTTTCGACTGGTATTTCATGCGCCCCGACGCCGGCCGCCAGCTGACGCTCGAATCACTATTGGTAGTACCAGCGTGGTGGTCCGAACGCGTATGAAGTATCTGGGCCTAGTATTGGACCGAAGGTGGAACTTCGGCGAGCACTTTGAACAACTTGCTCCAAAGTTAATCGGCACAGCGTCTGCCCTTAGTCGACTGCTGCCAAACCTGGGTGGGCCGAGTGCAAGCTGCCGTCGGCTCTATACAGGGGTGGTTCGCTCGATGGCACTATATGGGGCGCCGGTGTGGGCGGAGACACTGAATGCCCAAAACAAAGCGCTTCTTCGGAGACCGCAGAGAGTCATGGCAGTCAGGATCATACGCGGATACCGCACAATATCTGCAGAGGCGGCGTGTGCGCTTGCGAGCACCCCCCCATGGGACTTGGAGGCCCAGGTGCTTGCCGAAATATACCAAGAAGTAGTTGGCCACCTGACAGAAAATGGCAGACGTCCGCCGCCTGAAGTAGTTACGAGGTGGCGCAGGGAGTCTCAGGCAGTCCTGCTAGGTCAGTGGAGAGAGAGACTGGAGACGCCCAGTGCCGGTCAATGGACTGTGGGGGCTATCCAGCCGATCTTAGAGCAATGGGTACGAAGGCGACATGGGACGCTGTCTTTCCGTCTGGTGCAGATTTTGTCGGGGCATGGGTGCTTTGGCAAATACCTGCACAAAATAGCGGGACGGGAGACTGCTCCCGTGTGCCACCACTGTGGTTTCAGTGAGGATACGGCCTTCCACACCCTGGTGCACTGTCCTGCTTGGGCAGTACAGCGCCGAGCCCTCACTGCGGTAATTGGGACAGACCTCTCGCTGCCAGCCGTGATGAGAGCCATGATTGACAGTGAGGGGGCGTGGGAGGCAGTCGCATCTTTCTGCGAGGATGTGATCTCGCACAAGGAAGCGGCGGAGCGGGTCAGAGAGGAAGACTCCCTTGCTGATCCAATTCGCCGCAGGAGGACGGGTCGGCGCAGGCGGCTTTACGCTGGACTGATGCCACCCTAACAAAGGCCAGCGGGCGATAGATTGTGGAGTCTATCGCTCGCATAGCACAGCCCTGGAGTTGTGGCGATGTCCCAAGTGTGCCGGGACATCGCTGAAAAAGAGAATCCAAATGAAAGAGGAAGGTCCAGAAGTGGACCGCGCTGGGTGGGTCGCGAAGGCCATGCATTGCAGTTCTCGCGGCTCATCCACTCAAAGGCGAGAGTGGGCACACGGTGGAGTTTTTAGTGGGTGCGAGCCCCACATAACCACACTGCCTCCCCAGGTGGTGTGGCATGCGTCAGGCATTTTCTCCACCAAAAAAAAAAAAAAAAAAAAAAAAAGGGCTGTTTTCGACACGAGGCGACGGCTGCCGCCGAACTGTCATCGAGAACGTGCCGCTCGTCTGTAAGAGCCTTTGAAGAAACACGCATGATGCATGGGTTGGTTCATGTGTCGCAGGTTAAAGACTAAGTATCTCAGTCAATTTATGTGTGCAACTTACCAAGTGCAAACTACAAATGATAACCAATATCGAAAATCACAATATCCCATTCTTAGAATCCCACGCCGCCGCCACCGGCGCCATTATATCACGTAACTCGCAACCGAACCCTTAGAACTGATCAAATCTAAAGTAGTATGCAATATACGGTCAGTTGATCTGAATGACAACCTTCCCGTTGCACTATTGGCTTAAATTTCCTATTAGCGTGTTTTTTATTGTTTTGAAAGATCACAAAAATGCGCTAAATGGAAATATATGTTGATGTCGGAAATTCGATTGTCCAGTTAACTATAAATGTCGGTTAGTCAATGATAAAAAGTTACGTAATTTCCTTTTAGCGCATTTTTAAGTGAAAACTTCTTTAGGCGCGCTGAGCGATTTTTGGTAGGCGAAAATCTTATGAGTTTACGTTACCAACATGATAATCCAAAAAAAAAACAGTTTATATCAAATACGTTCAGGCGTTACGTTACGGAAGTCCATTCCAATGGATGCAAATAAATATAATATCTAGTTATTATATTAAAAAGAAAAAGAATACGGTTGCGAGCAGGATTCGAACCTGCGCCTCCCGGAGAAATTCTGCAGGCGCTCTGACCACTAAGCCATCTCGACCTCTACTCACCACCGCGAATTCTCCATCCATATTTTAACACGACTTTTGGCAACGATTTATCTTTCATTGTTATGGTAATTGCATCTTCACGACATTGTATTAACTGCAAAGTTAGTCGTGGCGGTTCGGTCATCTGTATAGGGACTGAATAGATAGCAATGACGTCGCCAAAAGACGTGTTAAAATATGGATGAAGAATTCGCGGTGGTTAGCAGTGGTCGAGATGGCTTAGTGGTCAGAGAGTCTGGAGTATTTATCCGGGCAGGCGCAGGTTCGAATCTTGCTCGCGACCGTATTATTTTTCCATTTAATATAATAACTAGATATTATATTTATGTATTTGCATCCATTGGAATGGACTTCCGTAACGTAACACCTGAACCTATAGTGTGTAACCATTTAGTGTCCAAGTCTCGGATCAACCACTGTTATTTCATAGTTTTAGGTTTTCACTTCCGTCGACAGTCCCCATGAGCCCATGACTGATTAGGTTTTATTAGTTTAGGACTTTAGGTGGATGGCCAACCGACGACGCGGCGACGTTTCTAGTTAACGTATATTGCTGGAAAAACTAATTTCCTACATGGTTGGCGGGATCATGCCAAAATGACGTCTACCGATCCATTACATAATTCTTTTGATAGCGATGTTTGATGGACATCGTGTAAACGAGTGAATCTATTAATAAAATACTTACGTATTTCACTAACGATTAGGCTCATATACAGCAAAACTGAAGCGCTATATTGGCCGCTGATCGGCACCAGACCGCGTATTAATGTGGATACTACTTTATTATAGAAGATTTTATTCATAATGGAACCTAGTAATAGAAGTTAAAATAAATTAAATTTTAAGGGGACGTACAGTCAACCGCATATCCATAGTAACAATTTGACATACAGAAAGAAAGAAAAGAAATAAAGAAACGTTTATTAGACCAGCACAAAACCACACGTACATAAAAACACACAAGATAAGAAAAATAATAAAATGACACTGTAAATACCTGACCATAACCTGCCGAGTGCCGGGATTGCCGAGAATGCAGCTGCAATCCCAGTACCCCGGTAAAGATTAGAGGGCTACCGTGTAGATTTTAGTCGGTAGGAGTCCGGCACAACATCCATGATGGACTTTCCACACCAGAAAAAATATCGTACTGGAACATTTAATATACCTATACAATAAATAACTCAGTCTGACTGTAGATAAGCCATTCTGCATTACGTCTAAATATAGGTAGCAATGAATAATCGGCCCAGGGCCTGCTCTCGTAATACTGCTCGGCATATCATTTGTCGTCGTTCTTATCAATTTTTTTTCGGACTTTCTTCCCCGTTAGTTCATAACTATATCTAACTTCCCCTGTGTTTTTATAATTATGGTCCGGTTTGTCGATGTCCTTGGTTTACGGTTACTTGGAGGACATTTTGTAGGTAGGTACGCGGTACTTTTATTCTTTCGTGTCCGTTATTCGTTTATAGCTGTGCCCCGTGGTTTCATCCGTGTAATTAGATTATAATTACCTACTTAGTACTAACCAATAAATAGAAAATAATTCACAGTTAGGCCAGAGTTATGCCGTTATGCGTCTATACGACTCGTTCGCGCGAGTGCTGAAATATTTTCATTTTACAAAATAACCTCCTTAACTGTGCGTCCAAATAACATGCAGTAAAACGCAAAGTTTATCTTCCTAAAGTTTTCTTGATGATGAAGTAACTTTCTTTCTTGAGGATTAATATACAATGCTTAATAATAATGCACATAAATCACTTTAAAATTTTCATTAATATTTTGACACAAAATACCTTATTGTGGCTTATAGGTATGTAAGAGATAGGCAAGCCGTCAGCGCGGAACAGGCTAGAAAACGAATAGGTAGTACCTATCTTTCTAAAACTTAATACTTTGCAGAATCAATGGACAAAATGGACTCTCCACCGCCGAATAATCATTTAAAAACAATCCTTTGTCACCCCCAATAATACTCTCAGGTATTGTTTGCTTTATTCTCGCTAGCCTAAAAGCTAAAGCCTTTAATACCCAAACATATATTTCTATATGGAGTCACTGTGCCTGCAAGCGTTGCGACTAAGCTTGAGGTTGGTCTTAAGTCCCAGGACCGAAAATTATCGTGAGGTTTATGTATAAGAGCAGGGCTTATTTTTACTGGCACGCCCTTGGGAGTTAGCCATTTTTTTGCGAAGCCCCCTTCCGCATCTCTGGCGAAAAACTACCTACCAGTATGTAGTTCTATCCTAGTAACAAGATATCAAAAAAAACTCAAAATAACATTTATAATTGTTATAGTCGGCGCTTACTCAATTTGGTTGCGTCGACACAGGCAGGCAATCTATGTGGAGCCCTAGGACATGCGGCGACGCCCTACGGCATCGCGACGCACAGTTAGGAAAGTCCTTTATTAGACCGTACTCGATAAAAACAGCGTTTATATCCGTGGTTTATATGAAAAGTATTATTATGATTTCGTGACAGGGAATTCTCAGAAGACGCATTGGTGAATGCTAATAGGTTTTATTACATAGGACTCGGTGTCATGTGGGTTGTATGAAAGTACGAATATGATTACTGTCTCTTTTTATAGTCGTTCCCTCTCAAATATAAATTTTATTTAATATCCCTGTGTGTTCTTTCTAAGTAGGTACACATTAGTACACAATCTATACCCAGCAGCACCAATTTTTACGTTAGAAGCTTTCACTGTGTCTGGTATAGTCTTGTATGATCTGTGGTTGTATGCAAGACGCAACAAATCACAAAAGTTTCATCGTAATTGGATAAATAAAACGTACAACAGTGCCTGCGAACAAACAAACAAAAATTTTTTTTATATATAAGATCAAAACTTCCCACTCTTTGTGGGAAACCGATGACGTAGTTTAAAAAAAACGTTGCCCCTTACTACGAAATTCTTCCTGCATCGTGGGTACGTTTACAGACATATAGTCTGTCGTGCACACACACCCAGACCCGAAACAATTATCTGTAGATCATACAAATAGTTACTGCAGGAATCGAACCTAGGACATGCGATGCAGCAGCCGGTCTCTCGACCACTGCGCCAACCATGCCGTCAAGCATAAGGTAAGGTAAGTACCTACTTAATGGCCTTACTCCATATAATAATATTTCAATTTCCAATAAAACAATATATGTACATATAATATTTCTCTCTCATACTAACATATCGTATAACAATTCTTCATTAATATTTTGGTAACTGCGGTCAACTAAGTTATGAGGCAGCCGATAATTAGCTATTAATCATATTTATGTTTTAATTGTTTGTACTTTGGCCTAAAATATGTGCATACTGAATGCACTGATTAGTCTGTGCCTCCATGTAATATGCAAATTACGTACCTATTAACATAATATACATATACCCACTATGTACCTACCTATGATAAGCAAAATCAACAAAGGCTTATACCTATGACGGGTTTTCCACATAGAAAAAAATAATAAAAAACGAGATATAATATCTATAGTGTAACA
The DNA here is from genome assembly GCA_935421205.1 of Xylocampa areola. Taxonomy (NCBI): domain Eukaryota; kingdom Metazoa; phylum Arthropoda; class Insecta; order Lepidoptera; family Noctuidae; genus Xylocampa; species Xylocampa areola. Next base: position 10,201,619 of record OW285218.1, on the reverse strand, counting down.
GAAGTCTGTAATCATATTTTAAAGGGTCAATGTACCCTTTAAATATTATTAAAATATACGAAATGAATATACGAAAATCTATATGAGAAAATTACGTCTATACGAATAACTTTTACTAAAAACTAGTTAATTAATTTCTAATCGAATTCACTGTGAATTCGATTCGAATTTAAATAACAATTGGACTGATAAAACAGAATATCTGAAATACTGATAAATAAGATAAGATAAGATAACATTTATTCAATACTTCAGTACATGCCTTAATATTAAAACTTAACAAGAATCAATGTGTTGATATATCTTAGTACTCATTGTAAAATGGACGGAGACCCCTAAACTAGGCGTTAGCCTGTATCAGTAGGCATATTAGGGGGCAGATTTGGGATACAATTTTGAATATTCATGGTGTCTTGGAATTAATCATATCAATAAAAACAGAAATAATTATAATATAAGACAGAAAACATAACAAAATTGGTGTTGTTTGTTCTAGTTGTTTAAGATTTATGTTTAGTTATGGTGCGTGTGAGTGTTTGTGTGTTTGTGTGTGTGTGAGTGTGTGTGTCAGTGCGTGCGCGTGTGTATGAGTGTGTGTGACTGAATATGGTGTATTCACTTGATTGTGATATGAGCATATGATTAAATGTCTCATCGTAGGATAGTGATATGAGCCATTTCTTTATGACCCTTTTGCATGTAATGTGATTGAGATCTTTTATATTACAATGTTTGTTGACTTTATTGTAAATATATAAGTGCAGATAGGCAGGACAGCGTCTTGCAAGAAGAGAGTTTGTTTGAGGAAGAGGTATTCTGAAGATGCGCTTTGAAGTTAAGGCTTGGTAGTCTGGCCTGTACTTTGATTGTTTGTGCGTGCTAAATGTGGCTGCATTAATGAGTAGTTGTCGTTCACGGAGGACTGGGAAATCCTTGTAGAGAAATTCAGTTGGGTATCTGAAGGGTTTTTTGAGCATAACTTTGATACCGGCTCTTTGTGATCTTTCGACTTCAATTATTATTGTTGTTTTTCCGGCTCCACCCCAGACATAATTGCAGAACTGACTGGCAAAGACCAAGATGAACTGTGCGAAGTATTTTTGCTGGTGTGTAGTCGCGTAGTTTTTTCATTACATGAATGAGTTTCCTTATTCGGCCTGATAGTGCATATATGAGTGGTTTGAAAGATAAATTCTCGTCCAGTGTAATGCCTAAGTATTTGATTGAGTGTGTGCGGTCAATGGAGGCGCATATGCATCTGTTGAGGTTACGATCAGTGGAGCATGTGTGTAATTTAACTGTGAGGTGCTGGGGTGGTCGTGAGGCGAGAGTTTTAAAAAAGGTGATAATTTTGTTTTTTTTTATATTTAACGTCAACGGGTTTTTGTCAAGAGCTTTAGCGTTAGTGTGGAGACTTTTCTCTGCATGGTTGTAGACTAGTTCCCAGCTTTTGGCGTGGAAGATAATTACTGTGTCGTCTGCGTAGGCTATAATTTCTGCGTTAGAAAGAGGTAAGTTAAGTATGTCATTCATGTAGAGTGTAAAGAGAGTAGGGCCAAGTGTACTGCCCTGCGGTATTCCAAATTTTATGGGCATTTGGGTGCTTACAATCAGATAGATAACTTTTGAACCAGTCGAGAGGAATGCCCCTTATACTTGATGCTTCCAATTTCTTTAGAAGGAGTTTAATCGAAATGGTATCGAAGGCTTTAGCCAGGTCTAAGAACACTCCCATTGAATGATCTCCCTTTTCAATTGACGCGGATACGAAGTTTGCTAAAAGCGTCGCTGCATCTTCGGTCGACCGACCTCTCCTAAATCCAAACTTTTCTTTCCTAAATCCAAAATCTTTCAAATCTTTCTTTACCTTTGAAGGTAACGCTTTGCAAGAGCACCGCTATATGTTTAATAAATTGCCATCTAACTTAAAAAATATATAAGCCCTTTTAGTGGTTTTAAGTCACAACTATCTCAATATATAATTGGACATGGCTCACTTTCCAGTTGAGGCTGTTCGGCTAACATCAGAATAATTTATTACTTATAATGTTATTTTCATGTAAGTGACTAACTACCTCTAACTACGAGTAACTAACTAGTTCTCTTTTTGTAACAAATTTATTTAAACCTAAATGTATTAAGGCATGCCTCTGCTCTCCAAATTTATATTATTTTTGTGGAGTAAGAAAAATTCGTGAACTCGAGTCGAACCTGCGCCTCCCGGCTAACTACGCATGCGTTTGCGTTTCGCGTTTCGTTTTGCATTTGATAGATTCATCTGTATTTGTTAAGGTAATCGCATCCGTACGACATTGTATTAAGTGCAAAATCACCAGAGAATGAATAGATAACGATGACGTCACCAAAAGTTGCGTCGTTGGAGCAAAATATGCGTGTTTACTGTCCGATCAAATATTTGATTGATTCTACGTCACAGTCTGAGTTTTGCTAATACTTTATAGCGCCATAATTTCCTCTACACAAAGCCTTTTTTTTTATTTATTATATGTGGCTATAGTGTCAGTTAGACCATAAGAGGTCTATTGTGATCGCCACTATGTGATTAAATTAGAGTTCATCCCTGAACCCTGCCGCTGTGATGACCTGCAGGATTTTCCTAGGGGTGAGCTCCCCCATTTCATCCGGGCCCAAAATATGCTTCCCTAGATGAGTGTAGCGGTGGTAAAAGGTGAAGTGGTGTTTCGTCAGCCTCTTTACACCGTCTGCAGGTTTGTGTCTCGCTTAGCCTCATGTTGAACATGTGCTTATTTAAGCAGCAGTGTCCTGTTAAGGCTCTTGCTACTACGCGCAAATTGTTCCTACTTAGCGCACGGACATTGTTTGTGTACCTTTTGTCATATGCTTTAATGAGGACTTTAGAGTGAGTCATGCCTAGCGATTCCGTCCAGAGCTTGATTGCACTTTAAAAACATGAGTCCATGAGGGATTTTTGAGCTAGGCTTTTAGGTATACCACAGAAGGGCCCGGGGCCTTGCTGTGTACCATTTGCTCCTGCTCTTGCTAGCTCATCGGCACGTTCATTTCCAATGATGCTCGCATGATTATACAAAGCCTTAGCAACATACTATGTGGTTTTAAGCTTTAAGGTTCTAAGCTTGATTATATGATTCTTACATAATTATCTTGTTGGGAGTACATTACGTAATTTGAAGAGCTTTGAAATCTCAGTAATTGAGAATATGTACCTAGTATGTGGATTGTAGGGATCCCGTACAATTCACAATTAAGGCTAATAATGTTTAAAACGCTTGAAGACGCTTTAATTAACTTACAAATTTCATGATTTGTGAAGTGTGTAAGTTCAGGTCGGCATTTGAACTTGGCAACTTACTACTTGTAACTATAAGTTCTAAGTCTAGATCTAAAATTATAAATACTTTATCTTTTACATTACATAACATAGCATCACGCCTGTATTCCCCGAAGGGGTAGGCAGAGGTTTACCTACACAGTTGTACACGCACATTTCACCAATGCTGTTATTAAGTCCCATTTAATAGGTGGTGAGCCTATTGCCATCTACCGGGCACAATTCCAAACTCCGGGCTGCTACTGAGAATTTTCTAACAGATTAACTCAATAACACATTGCCCGACCCCGGGAATCGAACCCGAGACCTCATGCTCAACAGTCGCGCTTGGGACCACTCATGAGGCAGTAAAAAATAATGATGCGTAGAATATTATACATAGAACCCATCCCTGGTAGGTACTCCACTGTTTGAGTGGAATGCTGATCCCTACAAGCTTTTGTAGTATCAAAAATTATGTCAATGGACCCTTGTAAAGGACGAAAAATGATTATTACAAATCCGTTGAAAGCTTTGTTTCAAAAACCGAAAAATAATTTCAAGTGTAATTCAGAAATTCAAGTTCTGTTCAAGTACTGTTCTGCAACGTTTAAGTTTTGTTTTTGGGTATTCTTAAAGTCCGCGTCCTCTACTGTTCAAAGGAATTCCAAGCAATTTGCTCAACACTGCGTGACCAGAGGGCTGGCATGTTTCTCGCTCTGAGAATCAAAAATGCCATCCAACGTGGCATTGCTATCAATCTTATGCGCAATCTAAGACCAACATAAATAAAGATTGGGTACTAAGCACATGTTTTGAGCTTGCATTATTCCTGTCACTGTCATACACCTGTCAAAATAAAAGTGCAAGATAGAGACGCCAAAAGCCAAATAGCACGTGCTAAGTTACGTTTATTTATTAGCCTTACTGTTTAAGGTATATAATTAATTATTATTATATATTTTTAATAAACCTTAGCAAACGGAAGAGGTATGCAATACTGACATGAAATGAAATATTTTAAGTAATTAATTTAAAGTTTATAAAAAATAATTATAAGTTTATAATTGTGATTTTCGCCACAAAATAAAGCGGAAGAGGGAGTCTCTTCAATCATTTGTTCAAGGATTAGTGTTCTTCTTGTCTGCAGTTAGTAATAAATGAAGCGAAACTTAATATAAACAAGTAACATTAAATTGAAAATCTTTTATACCCATATCGAACGCGATAATAGTACATTATGATATGCTCTAAGTTGGTCATTACAGTCGAGGTTGAATTGTTGCAATGACCGAGACTTGTTTTGACCATGAGGGCACGCGTCTCATACGAAGTTTACAACAAGCTCGCGAAAAAGAAACCCTTTGCAAAGACATTCAACTGGTCCTCTAAGGTTGAAATACGTTGAATAAAACTCGTGAATATAGACATAAAAACTATTTGTTGAAATTTTGAACAATTTTTTAAAGCAAATGGTTTTGATGTCTACTGACACTGCTGAAATTTAAAATTTTTATGATTACATACAGTGTTAGATAAAATATACCGGTTCAATTTGTTCGCGACAGCCCTGCTATTCCCGTTTTTAGATAGCCCTGTGTTTACATAGAATCAGTGCCGTTATTATCCAGAAAGACAGTAAATTCGCGTGTGTGAAATTATTACGTTATTATAGAACAATTTAGAGACAATAACAGTGATATTCATACTATATAGTAATTTAGTGCTTGTAGAATGTCTAGATTTGTATTAAAACACTAAGATTTGTATTCTGATGCCTAGATTTATATTAAGACACTTATATTCGTGTTCATATGCCAATAATTAAGGTATTTTTAATGTTTTTAAATGTAGCAGCCATGTTCCATAAGCCATAGCGTGAATGTAAACAAAGATGTTGATGAAATATTTTATTGAGAATTCATACATAATTTTGTAATCTTAATATGTACATAACTATGGTTATATGCAATAAAAACTATTCGGAATGTTGTTTCATTTGTAGCCGGCATACTCGTCTAGGGGGTGCTGATTGTTTTATAGCTTCAACCCTTATGGTTTAGACACATTAACGTAGAAAAACAACCCCGATTTTTGAAAATGAGTATGTTGATAAATGTATTCTGTGCTGGGTGCCCAAGTATGAGGGCGAGATGGTTGACACATACGTCAATAGATAGGTCTTGTCAGCACCTATCTATTGGTATATAGATAGCTATATATATAGTCATAGTTTAGAAGTATATAGCCTTTATATAGTTTTTATTAAGTAAATAAAGAATAGATAGTGCGAGGTTTTTGCGGGTCTCGTTACGGTAAAGATTCGTCGTACTTAAGCAAATGCGCATGTATTTTCTTCGTAGCTCAAAAACTACCATATATTCAAGCCTCGCCATCTTCAATGGAGTAAGCAGAAACCTCAAGCTTTATAGTGATAGTGCAAGTCGGTGTTTTATTTCATGGAATTATTCTCCCGGTGACCTCGATAGTGTTATAGTCTTCATAGTCCCTGAAGAAATACAAGGTTTCAGCATACGTCGAACCGAACCTATAGGTACAGGACGTCAGCGGCTCGTTTCTAGTATTCGATAGACCGCCCGTCCGGTACATTTGCTGGTCCTTCGATAGCCGGATATAGCGACCAACTGAAACCAACACCTGAAGATTAGTTCCTGAAAACTGAAGATGCCGATTACGCGATCGAAAGGAAAGGCGCCGGAGTCGTGGATAGTGGACGCGGGTCCCCCGAGTACATCCACGGTCCGACATGAGCTGCCACCGCGTTCACCATCGACGACCAGCACCGATCCGCCGCCGCCGCCGCCGCCCCCCCCGCATACCGCGAGGGGGACGTCGCCGTCTTCAGCGAAACAGGGCGCGCAGAGTGATAGAAAAGGAACTTACCAACCGGAAGGTAACTCGGATCGGACACTGCGCCCCTCCGATAGGACATATGCACGCGCAACCCCTCGTACAACAGAGGAGGGACAGAAGGAGAGGACAGGCAAGGGGCGCAGCGGCCGATCGGAGACTACGACCCGCTCCAATAGAAAAGTGTTGAAGGCGCGCGAGGAATTATTGAAAATACAGTTACAGTTAGCACAGATAGCATTACAGAAGGCCGAAGAGGAAGCGGACTCTGACGACTACGATCAAGATGGACAGTCGAAGGCCGACTACGTGCGTTCGTGGTTGGAAGAGGCCCCGGAACCACAGCCAGACCTCGAGGTTATAGAAGCAGTCACCGGGAGAAACACCGACTTGGCTGCACCCCCCGCCTCCCCCGTGGAGGGCGTTCGCGGGGAACATAGTGACACACAGCGTGTCAAACATAGTAAAGAAGATGCAGATCCTTCACAACAGAAGGGGGCCCATCAACAGGGAAGTGATTCGTTGAAGCCGTTCATCAGCGAACTCACATCCGCCATAGCCGCATTAGCGGACAGGAAGCCACTGGATACATCGTATGCGTCGCACCATCCGGCGGCTTCGAAAGTCATCATGACTTTACCAAATTTCAACGGCGCACATACAGAGTGGTTGTCGTTTCGTGCCATCTACGACGCCACGAAGAGATACTTCAACAACATAGAAAATACAGCGAGACTCAGGAGGAGCCTTCAAGGACGGGCACTGGATACCGTAAGTTCAGAATTTATAGGTAACGCGCGACCTGATGACATCATGAGGGAGTTGGAACTTCAATTCGGCAGGCCGGACTCCATCGCTCAGGCGGAGACGGACAAGCTGCGGACTCTGCCTCGGTGCACCGAAGCACCCAAAGACATCTGCACGTTTGCGAGTAAGGTAAGATGCGGCGTAGTGACGCTTCAGGCGTTGAAGAAGGAGCATTACCTCATCAACGCGGAGCTGCTGCGTCTGCTGACAGAGAAGCTGCCGAACTCTCTGCGTGCACAGTGGTACCGGACATACACAGAGAAGTATAATTCGATGCCGGACCTCAGTCACTTTAGCGATTTTGTCACAGAGTACGCACACTTTTGCAGCGCGTTCGCACCGGCCGAGAATATCACTGAGGCCCAGCCGAGTCGACGCATCGTACAGAGAACGCACACCGTTACAGGTAAGAGTGCTACTGCTGACACTCGTGCTTCGCGATGCAGAATATGCGAGAAGGAGGGACACTACGCCTCTGAATGTAAACAGTTTCAGGCCGCCGATGCTGATAAAAGATGGGAGCTCGCAAAGAAGCACGGTCTGTGCTTCCGCTGCTTGCGCGCACGCTATCAAGGGCATGCGTGCAAGCCGAGGAAGTGCGACGTAGAGGGATGCACCGCCACTCACAACCGGCTACTGCACTACGTGAGAAAAGGTAAGGTTGAAGAAGCGAGCGCAGAGAAACAAGAGACAGTCGCAAGTTCAACTCTGCGTGCGAAGTCGCAAGCCTACCTCAAGATAGTTCCTGTGCAGATAGTCGGACCGGCGGGAGAGGTGTCAACCTTCGCGTTACTCGACGACGGATCAACGATCTCCCTCATAGATGAAGATATCGCTGTGCAAATAGGCGCTGAAGGTAAGCCGGACCCTTTCACGATACGCGCTATAGGAAACACGTCGCTAGAGATGTCAAATTCGAGACGAGTGAACGCAACGCTCAAGAACGCTGAAGGTAAACAAGTGCCTTTATACGCGCGCACCGTTCCTGCTCTGCACCTATCGCCGCAGAGAGTCAGTGAAGGAGACCTGGCAGAGTGCAAACACTTGCGAGGAATCGAGGAGAAGCTCACGTACAACACCGCTACGCCTAGGGTGTTGATAGGTCAGGATAACTGGCATCTCCTTGTCGCAAGTGTCATCAGAAGAGGCCCGCGTCATCAACCGGTCGCATCACTGACCACACTGGGGTGGGTGCTGCACGGCGCGCACGCTAGAGCGCTAGGCCGCGGCGTACACTCTGTCAATCAGCTGTCATCCGAAACAGAAAATATAGAGGCGCAGTTGAAGAAATATTTCGCACTCGAGTCGCTGGTGATTAACCCGCAGCGTCCGAATACAGACCCGGAGAAGCAAGCTGAAGACAACCTACAGAAAAATATTAGACAATTAGAAAATGGACACATAGAGACAGCACTTCTCTGGAAAACAGAAAATATACAGATGCCGGACAGTTATGAGACAGCTTTCAAAAGGCTCGTCTCTATAGAGAAAAAACTCGATCGCAAGCCCGCTTTGAGAGATAGATATACAGAACAGATAGAATCCCTTATTCAAAAAGGGTATGCAGAAAAAGCTCTCAATATAGGCGACTCGGGAAGGACATGGTACCTGCCTCACTTCGATGTCTTCAATCCAATGAAGCCTGAAAAATTCCGTATAGTTCACGACGCAGCAGCGAAATCAAAAGGTATGTCATTAAATGATTACCTCCTTACAGGGCCGGATTTATTACAGTCGCTGCCGGGCGTGATGATGCGTTTCCGACGTCACCGCATCGCAGTATCCGGTGACATAGCGGAGATGTTTATGCAGGTGAAAGTGAGACAGGAGGACAGAGACGCCCTGCGCTACCTGTGGCGAGGAGACCGGCGGGAGGGCGCCCCTGAAGAATACCGTATGACGTCGATAATATTCGGCGCCGCAAGTTCACCTTGCACAGCCATCTTCGCTAAGAATTGGAACGCGAAGCGGTATAGTACAGAGTACCCGGAGGCGGTAGCGGCTATCATAGAGAATCATTATATGGATGACTATCTAGATAGTTTCACAACAGTAGAAGAGGCTACACGCATAGCTAAGTCGGTACGTGAAATACACAGAAAGGCGAGATTCAACATAGGAAAATGGATCTCGAATTCTACAGAAATTATAGAAAATTTAGAGCCGGGACAGCGTCAAACAGAAACAGTCAGTCTCGCGAGTAAAGGATTTGAAGAAAAAATCCTCGGTTTAATATGGAAGCCGAGTACAGACGAGTTGAGTTTTAATTTAAAGCTCGCTCGGCTCCCTGATGACCTCATTAGAAAAGAGGCGCCGACCAAGAGAGAGGCATTGAAAATAGTTATGTCGTTATACGACCCTCTCGGCCTAGCGTCGCCTGTTACAGTTAGAGCCAAACAGATATTACAGGAAGCATGGCGGCTCGGTACGGACTGGGATCAGCAGCTCAGCACGGATCTATCGGCACAATGGTCGTCGTGGATTCGGCATCTAGAAAATTTGAAAACGGTTAGTATCCCGAGGAGCTACCCGGGATTCAGTGACGCAGACTCGCTACAGGTTCACGTCTTCACAGACGCTAGCGAGACAGCCTACGCGACAGCGGTGTATTGGCGCACTACCACTACAGACGGAGGAGTGAACGTGACGCTCGTCATGGCGAGGGCTAGAGTGGCGCCTCTGAAAATCACGTCTATTCCGCGCCTCGAACTACAAGCTGCAGTAATGGGAAGCCGCGTCGCAGCAGCCGTAATAGAAGAGCACCGAGTCAAGCCGGAGGCCACAGTATACTGGACCGATAGTAAAACAGTGTTGACATGGCTCAGAAAAGGGTCACGAACGTACAAGCCCTTTGTCGCGCATCGCCTGGCCGCAATAGAAGAAAACAGTAAAGTTGAAGATTGGCGCTGGGTGCCTACGAAAATGAACATAGCAGACGCCGCGACCCGCGACGTGCCCGCAAATTTTAACTCGGCGCACGAGTGGTACGTCGGACCATCGTTTTTGTACGCGCATCCTTCAACTTGGCCTATAGAAAAATCAACATTCAAAATAGCAGAGGCGACAGGGGAGGAGCGAACAGTAACAGTAACAGTACAGTGTCGGACGCCGAAAATTACAGAAATTATTCCGGACCCATTTAGATTTTCAAAATGGGAGCGACTCTTGCGAGCTACCGCTAGAGTTATACAGTTTATAGCCTTGTGTCGAAAACCCGAGGCTCAAGTCTTATATAAAAGGACTAAGAAGAACCCTGAAAAGGATCCAGATTGGCGTCGCATGAAGAAGAAGGCGAAGATCAACACGTCGGGGAGCGCCACACCTCACCCTAGCGCCGGCTCCCGGAACTTCGTGCTTCTCACAGCGGAACACACCCGCGACGCCGAGCACCTCCTCGTGAAGGCGGTACAAGGGGACTCCTTCGGCGCCGACCTCCAAGAGCTCCGGCGCGGGAAAGGTGTCGCCATAGACAGCCGCCTGCGAATGCTACCCGTCGAGTTGAACAACAGCGTGATAACTCTGCGCAGCCGTATAGCAGCAACAGAAGGGGTGCCAGAGACCACGAAAAGGCCGCCGATATTAGACGGCGATCACCGCATCGCCCAATTATACATAGATTGGACTCACAGAAGCCTACATCACGCCGGTACCGAGTTAGTGATCAACGAAGTGCGTCAACACTACTGCATATTGCGCTTGCGACCCACAGTAAGGAAAGTCATTTATGAATGTCTACAGTGTCGCATAAATAAAGCGCGTCCGCCGGAGCCCGCAACAGGGGACCACCCGAAGACACGCCTCGCTCACCACCAGAGGCCTTTCACCTACACGGGCCTCGATTATTTCGGGCCGCTCTCAGTCACCGTGGGAAGACAGCATCACAAGCGGTATGTTGCATTATTTACATGTCTCAGTTCCAGAGCGGTGCACCTTGAAGTCGCCGCCAACCTCAGCGCCGACTCTGCCATACTAGCGTTGCGCAGATTCGCGGCGCGCCGAGGCTGCCCTACAGAAATACACTCCGACAACGGGACCAACATGCACGGCGCCGACAAAGAGATGCGAGAGGCCGTGTCACAAGAGGCCAATCGCCGCGGCATCGTGTGGCGCTTCATCACTCCTTCAGCGCCCTTCATGGGAGGCGCGTGGGAGCGACTCGTGAGATGCGTGAAAACCGCCCTCTATACGGTTCTTCACGATAAGCACCCGCAGGAAGAAGTCCTGACAACATTAATGTGTGAGGTCGAATACACAGTCAACAGTCGACCGCTCACACATGTCTCCGTGAACGCAGAGGACGACGAGGCCATCACCCCGAATCACATATTATTCGGGGGCTCAGCGCGACTACCATCGCTCGGCGAGTTCGACGAGTCCGACATAGACAGCAGAAAACACTGGCGGCGAACACAAATCCTAGCCGACATGTTCTGGCGCCGGTGGGTGCGAGAGTACCTACCCGAGCTGCAGTACCGGCGGGAGCCCCACGGCAGAGGGCCCCGCTTCGAGGTCGGCGACCCAGTCCTCATCGCCGACGGTCAACTCCCTCGCAATACATGGCCGCGAGGTAGAGTGACCGCCGTATATCCAGGCGCCGACGGTCAGATACGAACCGTCGACGTGCGCACAGCAGCAGGGATCCTGAGACGTCCGACCAAGAAGTTGGTGCCGCTACCGAAGTAGTGCGCTCACCGGCTCATCTGCAGCATCGCTCCACACCGGGTCAACGCTCTGCTGCACGGCGGGAGAGATGTTCGCGACAGCCCTGCTATTCCCGTTTTTAGATAGCCCTGTGTTTACATAGAATCAGTGCCGTTATTATCCAGAAAGACAGTAAATTCGCGTGTGTGAAATTATTACGTTATTATAGAACAATTTAGAGACAATAACAGTGATATTCATACTATATAGTAATTTAGTGCTTGTAGAATGTCTAGATTTGTATTAAAACACTAAGATTTGTATTCTGATGCCTAGATTTATATTAAGACACTTATATTCGTGTTCATATGCCAATAATTAAGGTATTTTTAATGTTTTTAAATGTAGCAGCCATGTTCCATAAGCCATAGCGTGAATGTAAACAAAGATGTTGATGAAATATTTTATTGAGAATTCATACATAATTTTGTAATCTTAATATGTACATAACTATGGTTATATGCAATAAAAACTATTCGGAATGTTGTTTCATTTGTAGCCGGCATACTCGTCTAGGGGGTGCTGATTGTTTTATAGCTTCAACCCTTATGGTTTAGACACATTAACGTAGAAAAACAACCCCGATTTTTGAAAATGAGTATGTTGATAAATGTATTCTGTGCTGGGTGCCCAAGTATGAGGGCGAGATGGTTGACACATACGTCAATAGATAGGTCTTGTCAGCACCTATCTATTGGTATATAGATAGCTATATATATAGTCATAGTTTAGAAGTATATAGCCTTTATATAGTTTTTATTAAGTAAATAAAGAATAGATAGTGCGAGGTTTTTGCGGGTCTCGTTACGGTAAAGATTCGTCGTACTTAAGCAAATGCGCATGTATTTTCTTCGTAGCTCAAAAACTACCATATATTCAAGCCTCGCCATCTTCAATGGAGTAAGCAGAAACCTCAAGCTTTATAGTGATAGTGCAAGTCGGTGTTTTATTTCATGGAATTATTCTCCCGGTGACCTCGATAGTGTTATAGTCTTCATAGTCCCTGAAGAAATACAAGGTTTCAGCATACGTCGAACCGAACCTATAGGTACAGGACGTCAGCGGCTCGTTTCTAGTATTCGATAGACCGCCCGTCCGGTACACAATTATTAAAAAAAATGTTTCTGTGGCCATATTAGCATTAATTAGTACTATTAGGCTGTTTGGCAACTACGTCAGTGAGCCTCCCTCCACCAGCGCGCAAATAGACCATAGACTTGGCGTACGAAAATAGAAATTCGCTCGCTATATAGTTATGTATAGTTTAATATCTTTGCAAAATGTTATTTTATTATTATTTTCCTCACAAGACTGTTGAAAAATGTCGTATGAGCCGCGTGCCCTAATGGTCAATACAAGTCTCGGTCGTTCATTGCAACCTCGCCAAGGCTCGGTTAGCAATTCAACCTCGACTGTAATGACCAACTTAGGGTAAGTGCCCTAAGTTGGTTATCATAATGTAATATTAATAAAGTGAATATTCTTCCATTTATAACACAAATTAATGTTAAGTTGTTGATTAACCAAATACAAATGTGTTGGCTAATTAGCGGGCCGACGGCTTAAATGAAATAATTTGAAGAATCGAAATATTTATATTTAAATTAGCACAGTCCCAAAAATGTTAAATCTTATCAAGGAGTTTACAAACATCCAAACTCTGTTGAGGTTTTAAAGTAAATGTAAAGTTAAAAACTAAGAAAACGCACGTGTGATTAATAAGCCTCATTATGAACCTAAAAGCGGTGCAATAAGAGCCACTTTCGGAGCAAGTGTGTTGAAAAAATACTTTTTCAAAATGTAATTCATGATTTAGAAAGAAGTACAATGTCTTTGGGCTCTCTGGTTACTTATTGGAACGAATTCCTTTGAAACCAGAGATAGCTTATTTGCTTTTATAGATACAAAAGTAAATTACATTATTTCGTATCAAATAACGCGTTATTTACGAGTTTTTTTTTTGGTGAGCTAAATCAAATTATGGGTCCCACAAGAGAGTTTGTTCAACTACCTACATCATGTGTACTTAGCCTATATTCATCTTGTAATTTGTATTTATTCATTGTAAATATGTGTTAGTCTTCGTGTAATGTACTTTTGTCGATTCCTTTTGCTTGAGATTCGATAAAAATACGGGAGAGGAAAGTAAGTAAAACTTACGTACTTGTTACTAGCTGCGACCCGCAGTTTCACCCGCGTATTTCCCGTCTTCCCGCAGGAACTGATTATTTCAGGACCTAAAGTAAATATATACCAAAGAAGGAACGGCAATAATGTATAGACTTTAGTTCTAGAACCAATTACGATCATACTTAAGTAACAAGAAAGCTATTTTCACATACTACAATGTTCACTAAGTATCACAGCCCATTTCAAATTATTGTGTGAAAATAGTTATGGTGACAATTATTTCCTTTCTTTAAACTGCTAATTGATCTTGTGGGATGGCCTCTCTAATAAGATGTCGTTGGAATCTTCGCTTGAGAATTCCGTCGACCCATGATACAATCATTGTGGTGTTCTTCCATTTTGAATCACATGATATGTATATCAAATCCACAATTCCAAAGTGAATGCCGTAATAATTATAACACATAAAAAATAATCAAAATCCACATATTCTTCTAATCGTTCTATGACGATGAAAAATGTTCTGGTAACAAGTAAATATGCATATTCGACCATACAATTACTTTACCATCCTAATGCTGAATTCCGTTTGTACTTAATATTATGACAAGGTCTATTTTCGCTTACAAGATCAAAGTGTCAGTCAGATACTGTCAACCTTATTGACATTTTAATTTACTGGAACTTTTTGTCAAATATGGTAAAGCAATTTCATAGTCGACTATACAATTTTAAGTCGAAATTTTTTCACACAGTAATTTGAAATGTTACGTTGTTGTGTTATAGCGAGCTTTGTATTGCTTTGAAATACCTTTCTAAAAACATACGTGTGGTCGTTTTTGGCCTCTAGGACCATTTTGTCTGGTCCTCATAACCAATTCAATATTTATTGCGTGATTGATTTACGAACTCACTGACTAATTTAGCTCTATTTTTGTGTCGAATTAGCGGCCTTGTTTAGTGAGTGAGTAGTGATTTTAAAATTAAAGTACTTACTCACAACAGTTTGACTATACTGTACAAAGTAATCTAGCACTCATATAAAGACGTCATTTTATTAATACAAAGCTAGGTATGTGATATACGTCTGAAGTGACTTCTGTTCTGAAGCACAGGTAATATATTCTGGCACTTGGGACTGATCCTAGACAACCGGTGAGATTTCGCACAGGACCGAGACAGCAGCACGCCGCGCTTGGCATGCGCGCCTCTGTGCAGTGTCTGTCCAGGTCAACTGTGGCCAGCTTGCACAAATGACAAATGATGCACAATCAATATGCCCGACGGACCAAAAACCTGCCGAGGTTGCAGTGAATGCGGTTATGATCCAGTGACCCCGGGGAAGGCTTCAGAAGGAAAGTGTGGTATTCAGTCGGAAGGAGACCGAAACAAGGTCCATGACGGATTTTCCACACATTAAATAAAAGGTTAGTTATATGATCTGAGCATAGTTAATTACTAAGTCAAAAGAATTTAATTTAAGCATTCTTACAACATCTTTGTAATTAAGTAATAATTTTCATCATAACTTAAGGAAGGTTCGTTATAGGCGATATGAGACCTATATTCAGTAGTTTATTAACTACATAGTCGACCCATTTCCTTTATCTTCATTACCCAAACACATTGTACATTATTATTCATAATTACACATTTTGTAAAGGGCTTGCAAGGTACAACATGAAATATATACCTTTAAAGTTTAATTAGTTTTACGGTAGTGAATTCCGCTAACGGTTATCTACGATGAAAAGGTCTACTTCTCTCTGATTAATTAGGCAATGGAGGGAGATGAAACTATAAAGGATGAATAGCGCCGTCTCGCTCTCGTAACCAAATAGCAGCATTATCTCATCATAGTAAAAGCCTTGAGGTCAGGACGTCATACAAAATATTGTTACAGTAAACATCCAGTCTTAATTAAACCACTTTTATTAATTAGCCCATAATGAATTTATCAGAGCATCTCAAATAAGTATTTATTATTTAATTATTTTTATTATTGGAGTTCGGCTACAAAGATATTATTTTTAGTCTTATAATTTGATAAAGCTGATTGGTGGATCGTTCTCATTCCTTCAAAGCTCCAACAAATATAGATTTAGACATAATTCAATAGTAAAATAGAGTAACAAATTTCAATTTTACTCAACTATTGTTTCTGAATTATATTTTGGCAGTTTAAGTACCTAATTAACTTTGATAGAGTTACGAAATCAAATGTCATTGATAAATATAGATTTGGAGCTTATTATATGTATTTATATCTGCCTAGCCTTTTCCCAATTATATTGGAGTCGACTTCCAGTCAAACCGGATGCAGCTTAATAAGTACCAGTATTTTACATGGAGCGAATGCCTAACTGATCTCCAAAACCCAGTTCCTGGGTAACACGATATCTCGAGGTATAACTGGTGATATGATTTGGAGCTTATTAAAGTTAATAAAGCTTATCTCAGTATAAGTGGCATTTTTTTCATAACTAATAATATAATCAGAAGAATGCTATAAAGTTACCTAATTTTGTTTCTGAAATATTTAGTACTCTAAACTAAATGGTGAATGTGAACTACTACTCTCTGAAAAGTTCACGACAAGCATATAACAACTCTACAGGCACGTTTTCCGGGCTATTCAAGTGGCGACCACTGTTAGTCTATCCGTCCCAATAGTGGCGGTACGGTAAACCCAAACGGCATGCCAGAATTTGAAATAATATAAAAGGCAATGCGCAGGAAAATGAGATCATTAAAAATAAAAGTAATACGGCGAAATACATAAAATTAAACACTATTCGTTATCATACACACACTTAAATAAAATTTCTATTTATTTTTGTGTATCCGCTCGTCCCACTGTCGTCTTCCTAATCGTAAAATAAATAAATGGGACAAATACTAACCATAGGTAAGTGGGTCTAATAGCACTAATCTTATATCTTATTGTACTTGTATTGTGAACCAAACGCAAAATGGTCTTGGTGGGGATAAATGCGCAAATTTAAGAATAAATACACATTTGTGCCACTGACGAGTTCTTTGGGGAAAAGTGTCCTTCAGACATAGATATTTACATATTTTTTTTGATGCAATGTGAATTTCAAATGACGCCATTATTTCACCGAATGGACTATACTTTAATATTCTAGGTAAGACATTTCTGCAGCCTTTGTCTAGATTGCATGCCAAGTGGAAACTTTGCACATTCCTGTTTCCGTAAATGTTGTGTGGAAGGATGCAGTTCTCGTGAATCTTTCCTAATTGATTATCCCTACTATGCTTAAAGCTGAAACAAACAAGAACAACAAAGGTTTAACTAAGTAGGCATAAGAGAGTGTATAAAAACATTAAATACAATGGAGATATGCATAATATTTTTCCACCTGGATAGTGGTAGAATACCTGCAAAGAGAGGCGAACCCCGCTCACTCCTGCCGAAGAAGGTGGGCCAGGCGCCGGAGGTTACCGTGAGCCGTGTATTACGGGCGGCGAACCACCGTGGTTCGCCGCCTGACCACTAGTCTAGCTTTAGACGGCCACGTACGTGCGACATACTGAAGAGTCTGTGCAGGCTAACTGTGGCCAGCCTGCACCTACCCCGGAATGTCTGTTGACACATTTCAACAAACCTGTCGGGGTCGCGGTGATTACCAACGAATCCGGGATCTCGGTAAAGATAGAGTAGGACTGTGTGGTTTTTATTCGGTAGGAATCCGGCACAGCATCCAAGGTGGATATTCCACACCCGAAACAAATGAATGGTAGAATACCTGAAAGCTAAGAAAATGGCGGACATTCTCTTATAGCATTTTCAGTTCTTTAAACCTACGTGGAAATCCATTATAATAAAACCACATAGTCCGCCTCTAACCTTTACCGGGTTCTGGGATCCCAGCTGCATTTACCGCAAGCCCCGGCAGATTTTGATCCATCGATAATTTGCAGGCCTTTTCCATTACACAATTGGCCTGCACAGACACCAGCATCCCCGCCGTCTCGTCTTTATTGCTGATAGGGCGACAAATCACCAGAGACCGTCAACTGAAGGCTCACTGTGACCGGAGATTATTGAACGCTCTCCGGCACCTAGCACGACTTCTGCGGTAGGGATGAGAGGAGTTCGCCTCTCGCTCTCTCGCAATAACACTTTGCTCGACCTGGAAATCGAACCCAGGACCTCATTGGTCAGCAGTCGCGTTTGGGACCAATAGACCAACGAGGCAGTTTAAGTATAAATATTATTCAATTCCTAACTGTCTATATAACGGAATCTTCATATTACTTTAAAAATATTGATGAAGAAGTAAAAACAATATTGCACATCATACAATTATTAGATAACAATAGAAAGTTCCTGTAAAATTAAAACAATGATATTGCATGATTTTTATAAATATTATGTTTCAGAGGAATTTTACTGACATCACATAATCGGTTCATTTCCATTGTAGAAAGAATCTGTAAATATACATATACATAAACACTATTATATAAGGTCCTAATTTATTAGGTAATTTAATATTTTATGCTGACTGATCCTAAAGTTAATAATGCACCAGTATTCAAAACATGTGCAAAATTCCAAATTGGTCTAGAATTTCGTACAATCAATAAGTCTATATAGTAATACATAGCTCCCCGTCTATTTTACCTTAAAGGGAAATCGAACTGAGATAGTAATCCAGACAGCGATTGCGCCTTGCCAACACGTGACTTGAATACAACGCTTACGACGTTCTTCAATCGCACGTTTTTTAACTAATAAAGCAATTTTATTGGATTTTCTACCATTGTCGTTGTCTCGACAAACTAGGCCTGACCTGGCTAGTTGAACTTTCAAAATTAAATTAATAGAAGTTCGTTTAACTAATTATGAAGTACTTTCATATAATTTTTATTACAGCTTCGTTGTTAACTTTAAATATTATTTTAACTCGGACGATTTCAGTTGTGAACTAGTATTTTCATTTAATATTCACTTGGTAGAATATTTTAATTTTAAAGATGTTTAAGTGATTTTTACCAGTACAACATTAGTGTCGGTTCGTTAGATGGGTCATTCTTCGAGATTGATCCTTTGCGTCATTATCCTCGCTTTTAATATTTTTATGAAACTAACTTCGAAATAATAAAATCTTCATTAATACAAGCTGATTGTATATCCATGAACTTATATTAATGAAAATTATAACATTCTGAAGTTATTTTCATAAAAATATTAAAAGCGAGGATAATGACGCAAAGGATCCAACTCGAAGAATGACCCAGATACAATGTTATATAGTTTTCAATCTTCGAGAATTGGAAGCGAACTTTGTTTTAATGTCAAATCCACCTTATTCATAATGTTCAAAGAGATTGACTGGTACCTATATAGTTGAACGTCTTTGATAAGGTTATATTTTCTTGTGGATAAAAAAATACAACCTGATATTAGGTTTGAATCCACACCACCTAAATCAGGACCCCCGTGCTTTGTAGAGCATGTGAAACCGCTAGTTTTGCGCTTTGTCGGATTGCCTTCCCATCGACATATCAGGGCGAAGGATGAGGGAGTGGACCTGTGTTCGCGCTTACACTTGTGCACTATAATATCTCCTTCGTATTTGGCTAATCTCCGTGGAGATAAGCTACAGTGACCCAAAGTTTGGTTAGTAGTATTATTACTCCAAATGCTCTACCAACGCGACACCGCTAGGCCGAATCTTTTCTTCGCCTTATAATACAGTGACATCTGACGTCATCGTCATCTATAGAAATAGTTTTTCTACATAGCACTATAAAACCAAAAAAAAAATATTATTTATAAACATCGTTATTTCAGAGAACCCAAGTTGTCATTTTGCTATATTTTGTTTTAGAAATATTAACTTTGACTCCAGCATACATCACTATTATAAGCTAAGGATTCTCAAGGAAAATACAATGGTGAATACTGATAGTACCTATATCTATTGTAAGAATATCGATACCCCTGGGCCGAAGCTCGCCACCTAATCGAATTAGTGGGGGATTGCTTCGAACTCGTTGTCACAATTACTGAGCTGCTGAGCTAACCACGTTAGGATTAGAGCACCCTCGTGTTAGAGTACATTGTATTACATATAATTTCTTGACTGATACGTAATACTGAATTGATATAAATGTGCGGAGAATTGCAGTTTAGTGAATAGACCTATATAAAACTGGTTTATTAATGTTCAGATATTTAATCATTCAAAGAAAAAAAATATAGGCAGTAGGTCCTACCAAACCTACCAAAGTAAAAACAAAAATATCCGACTATTGGAAAATCGACCCGTAGTATATATTTTATTATATCCTGCGTGCCCCGATACCTGCACGATCGATGGACGCTACTAGAAATGCGATACACATAATTAGCTAAGTTCTGGACCGACCAATTTAAACTGCCATCAAGACGTTGAGAAGAAGAAATTGTTACATATATATTTGAGTAAGTATAGTAACTATAAGGCTTACCACCTATTTGTACATAGGATTAATAACTATCTGGGGTACCTACTGTAGTACTGTGTGTGCTACAGGAGGTACTCCTTTGCCAAACCCTTCGAGGTTACAGGCGTGATGCTATGTTATGTTAAAATATAATTCTCATTTGTTTTCTATAGGAAAAACTTTTAGCTTCTTCAACTTACCCGTATTAAATGTACTCTCTTCAATTTAAACAAATTAAAAGAAGGCGCTGCCCTAAAATAAAATTAAGCTTTGTTAACTACTTAATATTGATTTCTTCTTTCAAAATCTGTTTAAATTTATATCTCTTTATTTAGGACCTTAGAAAGCAGACACAATTTAATTATCAAACTTTCTGCAGAAAATAAACCAGCATATTAAAAAGGCCATTAGTCGAGAAAGGGATCGAGTAGGCAAACAACGTAAACGTTCTGGAAGGTTCTCGGCATTGAGATTTTCCATTAAATAGTGCTTTTAGAACACCAACACGAAAGTTTGGTACCCAATCATTCTAATGTAGGGATATAGAGCTCATTTTATAGTTTACATCAATGTCTTAGGGATATATCTTAAACATCAGAATGTAAGATACTGTATATAAGAGTTGCAGGTCTGTTATGACAAAGAAAAGCATACTAGTGAGAAAAGCAAGAAAGCATGTATTAACTTTACAAACAGAAGTGTAAGAGTATACGATGTCATGACCAAAAACCAAAAATTTGTTCCTATTAACAATATTCGAACTCAAAATCTCCGCTCCTGAATTCCGATTGGAAATCATAGAATTGCTATTGGAAATTGCCTAGTGTAAACCACCAATCTCGATCCCAACAATATTATAATTAAGTACCTATTTCTATTTCTCGAATGTTATGACGCCCTCAACACAGTTCAGTACAACGACTTACAGACATTAACCAAACTAGTGGTCGCCAAATAGCCAAAATTCGACCATAATTCATTTAAATTTAACCATTATCAAGATTCTATTGTCAAATATTTCTATTGTCAAAGGTAATTAATTATGTGTGTGTGTGTGTGTCTGTCAAACGCACGGTATAATCCGTAAAATATAGCTTGATTAGAATGGCAGATGTCAACAAAAGTAACAACTTCAATGCGACTGAACTTTGTAGTTACGTCATATCGAGTGATTTAATTTAAAACATGAAAAATTACTCGTAAATAGTAATATAAACTTTAACCGTGCCAAATTTCATATAGCTAGCTTATACAAAATGCAAACGAATTCATGTAAGCCATGTATTCTACCAATGATTAAGATTGACACTGCAAGCGGCTTAGCTTTGTTAAAAATGAGGAAACAAACTTGTTTGAGTCGCCATTGCGTCAAGTCATCATAGTCTTTCTTCCAATTTTAAACTTAAACACCTATGATCTTAATCTCCTTCCACCTCTTCTCTCGAACCTCTCTCCAATTCATTGGTTAGCGACACTCTTGCTCGATCAATAATAGCAATACGAAGTTTATCCGGGACGAAAACGTAATTTAGCATGATAAAAGATGAAACCCCTGCAGGATCAATATTTATCATTAGTAAAAGGGAATTACACAAATTTCCTTATACCTTCTGCGTTCTAAATCAGAATTTCATGAACATGACGAAGAATTCCTCCGCAGCATAAATATATAAGAGTGATATTCAAAGGCTTTACTTGTTCATAGTCTAGAAAGTTGACTTAAATTGTGCTGAACCAGATACCTTCTTTTTGCTTTCGTGGAAGCCTTCAAAAAGCGCCCGGTCTTTGGGGATAAAACCGGGGAGAGTGGGATTTTTACCTCACTAAAACCACCCCGGTGGTCACCATCCGCACTGGAAGGGGAGCTCCGGGTCCTGAACTCCTTGATACCTAAAGACATACCTCAGACTTGCCACTGCAATATTTTTCACGTGTTTTTTTTATTAATATAAAGAAAATTATAAATATATATATCTAATGTTCGGCGTTGTTAGTCCTAATGAAGTAGTTAAGTAATGTTAGCCGGTAGGGGTAGGAAAGGTAATTTACGTCTGACATAAGATTCAAATTGTAATGATTCACCGGACTGCGTGATAATGTCTTTAGTAGACTGTATAAATATATTACATAACACAAGGATTCGAAATCTCTTATTAGATAAAACTTTCCAAGTGTCTCCCTTGCGAATAAAAGTAGGCACACCTCACTTAAAAGGGATTTAGAAATGGCTGTTGAATAAAGATAACATAAAGACGACTATTAACAGACGATTTTTATGGAAAATCGTATAAGATACGGTCCGCTCTTATAGAGAATTAATTAAATTTTCTTGTGATGTTAATATTTTTAAAACACTTGCTAGTAATGTGGCTCTTATTACACCGTTTTTAAGTTCATAATGAGGCTTATTACGCGTGTGTTTTTCACTTTCCACGTGCACAACTGCGTTATGATAATATAATGATGGGAGACATCCGAGACTCCCGGCTGAAAATAGACCAATTTCTAAAAATAGGCCATAACAGAAAATTACAGGAAATCTGACCTGGTTTTTACCGTCTTAAGTTGACGTTAGGAGATGGCCCCTATTTAAAAGTTTTGGGATGATGCGTCCGCGTAATGTCCAGACTCCAGTTAAGTACTATTAGCTTATAGTCACAAAAAAATTATAGCCACAGGCTGCTGACACTGCTACTAAACTAAGTTTACTTACTTAAACTACTTATTTTTATGAACTTTCAACGTTTCTCCACAAAATAACGTTCACTAATGCATTAGTTTCGTTCCTGTTATAAGCAGATAGGTACTTTAGTAAGTTACAACTTGAGTTAGTAGTTACTTAGCAGACTAATCCGGTATTTAGACAATAGTAATAGTACATTATGATACAAGTGCTCTTTTTTTATGTGGAGAAATGCCCTCGCATACCGCTCTGACACGGGGGGACAGACCGGTTATGTGGGACTCAAAGCCACTAAAACTCCACAGGGTACCTCCTCAACTGCTTGAGGGCGGGACGCGTGAACGCTCTCGCACACGACCGCGAACCCGCCGTCCGTTGCCGGCCTCTGACGGGGTTGTATATTGCACCCCCCCGCCTCGACACACCAGACGCATGGAGTGCCGCAACCACCTCGGAGACAAGAAATCAACCCCGTGTCCGGACGCCCAAGGTCCCCTGCGACGGGTCAGATCTGTGGCCCCGCCGCCTGCCACTACGGCCGCAGAGGATAGGGAGAGCGGTGCCTCGCTATACCGGCACTCCTCCTCCCCTGCGGCCCCACCGCGTCCGCTATCTAATGGTGGCCACCCCATCAAGGCCACGGAAGGTAGGAAGAGCGGTGCATCGACATACCAGCACTCCTCTCCCACCGCGGCCCCCATCTCCCAGCCGCGCAGCAGCCCACCTCAGTTGCGGCACCCCCCATAAGCAAAGCCCACAGCTTCACCGTGGGTGACCAAGCAACCGCTACTAGAGCCCCCCACCACGACAAGGCGGTACCCCTGGGAGAGATGATACAAGTGCCCTAAGTTGGTTATTACAAGATAAATCTTTTATTGAAGATGGCTTAGTCAGAGCGCCTGGAGTATTCATCCGGGAGGCGCAGGTTCGAATCCTGTTCGCGACCGTATTCTTTTTCCATTTAATATAATAACTTTGGTTATTACAGTCGAGGTTGATTTGCCAACCGAGCCTTGGCGCGGGTAGCATTGACCGACCGAGGCTTTTATTGACCTGGCTCATATGACGTTTCACTCTTAACACTCTTATGAGGGAAAAAAGAATGAAATAATATAAAATTACATATATTTTTTTGGAAAAGGAATACGGTCGGGGAGCGGGGGAGCGGGGTTCGAACCTGCGCCTCCCGGATAAATACTCTTCTTCCTCCACATTTTAATACGTCTTTTGGTGACGTCATTGCTATCTATGCAGTCACTTTACGGGTGACCGTACATTTTGCAAAGACATTCAATTATATACATTTTTGAATTAATATGGCCTGCGAATTTCTTTTTTCGTACGCCGTGTCTATGATCTATTTACGCGCAGGTGTAAGAAAGCTTGCTAATGAAGTTGCCAAACAGCCTAATTTCTTATTAAATTAAAAATATTACTTTTTTATTGATTACACAAATTAATGCTAATTCGGCTACAGAAACATTTTTAATTTTCTATTAATTGTAACGTCATATCTTATCTAACACTGTATGTAATTACAAAAATGGTAAATTTCAACAAAGAGTTTGTATACGTCAAATTTCTTTGCTATGAATATTTTACATTTTCAGCAAATAGTTTTGATGTCTATATTCACGGGTTTTACACGCCGTATTTCAACAAGATTTCAACACACTTGTGAGGAAACTTTATTAAAATCGATTAAACTTATTTTGTTAAAATGACGCGCGGATTTCTTTTGTTGCCGGGTCTATGGTCTATGCATACCCAAGTAGAAGTAGAGGCTTGACTTGACGAAGTTGCTTGAACTTTACTTTGACAATCTATGGTTTGCCGTCTAAATATATTTTATAATAATTTAAATCGAAATGTTTATTTGTCATATTAAAATTAGCATTAACAAAAATGTTAAATCTCATCAAGGAGTTTTCAAACAGGTTTAAAAATAAATGTGAAACTGTCACGTTGTTTTTAGGGTTCCGTACCTCAATACGTACAAAAAGGAACCCTTATAAGATCACATTCTTGTCTGTCTGTCCGTCTTTCGCCACTCGGTGGCGGACACTGCACGGTCTAACAGCTCCTGATGATGCCCCGTGGAGGGGCGAAACACGTGTAGAGCTGTTGGTGGTAGTCGGAATTTTCACCGCTTGCGTATGTGCATACATTTGCGGGCGGGCGGGCGGTGCACAGGTAATGCATGACTACCCTCAATTTTGTGGAAGTAGTTAGATATTGTATTTATTTGCATCCATTGTAATGGACTTCCGCAAAGTAACGCCTGAATCCATTCGATTCTATAATTGATTCTATAGTCCCTATTACGTGTAACAATAAGCAATAATCTTAATTGACCCATATCTTTTTATTTAGTTTATTTATATATGTATAACAGATTATTAATACAAATTAAAGAAAACGAAAACCAGACAACGTTTTGTGTTTCGTAAGCTGTCCCTTTCTTTATTCAATTTAAAACGGGCATTGATTTATTTCACTCAGAATAACATTCACAAATTACTGTTTTAAATAGAAAACATCTACAAGACTGTCACGTTGATCTAGCGTTGCAAGGGCGGCTGATAAGCGTGAGGTCTGGGGTTCGATTGCCGGGTCAGGCATAGCTTCATTATGTTTTTTCTGTTTGGCAAGACATTCTTAGTTTCGCATTGTGCCCGGTTGATGAGAAGAGGTTCATCGCCATAGGACTTAATAACAGCATAGGTGAAATGTACACTACACCTCTGCCTAACAGGCTTGATGCTATTATTTATTATTATATATTTTATTTTATTAAAATACAACATATGCTTATCAACTAAATACAACGTCCCATAAAACTATCATACATCCACAATTTATTGATCCCGGCGAACATCCCTGTGAATTGAAATACGTTCGTAATACGTCGTATACGGTCGTTCCTTCAGTGGTCATTTTTGTAATAATGTGAAAAAGAATAAAATTTTCAGAGCGTGAATTTTCACGTCACCAATAAACATCAGTCAGAGCTATTTACAATGTTGTACAAATAAAGGGTTGTCTGGAATTCTCTGAAATTCATTATTATGAATGCTCTTTTGTTTTCAAATCCATACTCATTCTGTTAATACCTACATTTGTAACTCGTCGTATGTTGAATCATGTTTATTATTGAAGCAGTACGGTTAGCGACAAAAGCGGTTGAACACATACAAATGTATAACATATCAAAGCTCTGAAACTATCCTCTTATCTATCCTGAGTACAAAACATTAAAATCTTGTCATCACGAACCTAAAAAAATAAGGAATAATCAAATCTCTAATATTGTTCTAGATAGAACAGAATAACAGGATGATGTCGCCCAGCCAAAAATAAAACCATGCTAAAGGGCAATTATAGTGTGACATCTACACAAATTTAATACGAATGTGAAATTGTATCTATCTGTCTCTCATACCAGTGCTAAACTACTGCGTAAATCTTGATCAATCTTAGCTTGAATTCTAGAGACGGACGTGTGTGTTTTAAGCAGTATAAAGTAGGTAGTCTATTACATACGTACTTTATAGCGCATATATGTATAACTAAAAATTCATAAAGATAATCAATAGTCATTTGCTGGCTAACTGCCTCGTTGGTTTAGTGGTCCGTAGCGTGACTGCTGAGCAAGAGGTCTCGGGTTCGATTCCCGAGTCGGGCAAGTTGTGATTGAGTTTTTTCTGGTTGATGGCAATAGGCTCACCACCTATTACATGGGACTTAATAACAGCATTGGTGAAATGTGGGTGTACAATTGTGTACATCTCTGCCTACCCCTTCGGGGAATACAGGCGTGATGCTATGTTATGTTATGTTATTTGCGAGAAAAGCTACTTAACATACTAATTAATGTTAAGTTAATGCTTTTAAAAGATTTATCTTGAATTATAATTCTAGTCTTTATTTACCGTTCTCTTCTTTGTTTTGTCCTGCTGAACGCGGTTTTATCTTAATTATACTAAATCAAATATTTATTTGAAATTTTCTGCTCACCGACGCCCAAAAAAAGTCTGTGATTCTTCACGGGCGTACTTCATCTGAAGTTGTCTTATTTCATTTTAGGTCATTCGCTAGGATCAGTTAATTTGTGGAACTTGTATTTTATTCATGTTTAAGTTTAACATTTTGTCTGATTAGGTTTTCCAATTGATGATGAAATCTTGTCCATCATTCATGTTAGCTGAGCAGCGACCCAACCTGCGTTTAGCGTATTGCCTATTTACAAATATCCCTTCAACAATAAAAGCCAACTAATAATTAAATAACAAAAGCCAGCTAATAAAAAATTAACAAATAAAATCTAAAAAAACTAAATTATCATCATGGTAAAAAGTACCTATGGATTGGCCGTAGTAGCTAACGCTTATCGGGCCCTGTATCGAAATTTTTATTCGGGCCTTTGTATAAGTATAACATTTTACGATGTTATGCTTACACAGTGCAGACGTTGGGGCCCTTGTGGCAGGGGTGCCCCGAATCTTTGATACGGCTGATACGGCGGTAGCTAGGCCCCTGCTTAGCCGTGTAATGTTCTCGGAACTTTTACCTACATTTAAGTTCATTAAGGAATAGTTTGTATGACAATCACTACACGGCCAAGCCATACTTTTTAACCAAGATGTAGAGTTTGTAGAGTTTGTAGAGTCAGGGCTTGTAGGTAGAGTTATTTATTGTTATAAATGTGGTACAGTCAAGAGTATGCAGAGCTATATACCTACCTACTTTGGAATTTCGGCAGGCCCCGTAGAGTAGACTATGACGCACAGTACGAATAAAAGGGGTTCAGCTATGGGTTTGGCTCTAGTAGATATCTCATAACTTTTTAACAGTGAAAGCATTATGAACTTGTGTATCTTGGCAACTAATTTTACATGAATGAGTTTGGTGACATTCGTTTTTCAAAAAATTATAGTGTGAGAGTAATTTTTTTTTTATCTATTTTTAGGGGCTTTGTCGCTAATTGTCGAATTTGAGGGAACTATTATTTAAAAGTATGTTTAGCTTTTGTTGTAGCTTTCTGATTTTGTTAAGGCTTCATAAATGTTTCGTAAGCCTCTTTTGGTTCAGTTAAATAGATTAAGTACAATTTCTTAATAGGTAGGTTTTTTTTTCCTGTATATGTAGTATGTGTATATAGTATTTTTCCTGTATATAACAGTGTAAAAATACAGTTACATTACGTATAAATAATTATATTTACCACACAGAGTACATATACGAGAGTCAACAATGCGCCAGTTTGTTAGACATTCTCTAACTGTAAACGACAGGATTAATAGGTCCGGACGGGACACCGCGCGGCTGGTGCCGGTCCATCAATCAATTGCCGTCGGTGGCTCGGTGTACCGTGCGAAGTCGCATTGATGACGATGCAACGTGACTCCGACAGCCGGCCCGTCAGACTACGCTGTGCCCGCCATGTATCACGTCAAACACGTTCACATCACACCATTAATACCTCTGCATGTTAACGCCAGTTGTGCCTTACATACTGGCAGTTATTAGCTACACTGAAAGCTGTTGAAATACTAGCGGCTTCTCTAAATAACTGTTGCGCAGATCGATCGATCAATCAACAAGGATTGCTTGAACGAGTGACCGGTGTTTACATTGTGACCCCTCCGCGCTCGAGCATACGTTATGTCATCAATCCGTATCGTCACACGTAGGTATATACCTACTTGAAACATACTAGCAAACCAACTCCATAATGACAGTCGCGCTGACTATAGGATATTGGTAACAATATAATTATATCATAATAATTATATGTCGTAGTATGCAGCTGCGATACCGGAATCCCGGTAAAGGTACGGCACAGTCTTTTACGATTTCCAGGCACGAAAAATAATAGGTATATCTCTTTACGTAGGTACCTAAAAATAAGATAGAGAAGTAGCTAGTGCTCTACCCTTGTAATGGTATTCGGAAGGTTAGCATGGCAACTAACCCGACTAATAAATAATTTCTAGGTTAGATCAACTATGATTAGAACGTAGGTTGGTTACCTATTGTTTACTAAGACATTTATGAAGATATACAATAATTCGAAGTATGACAGAACATTTAAATATACATCTATCTATAATAAATATACATCTATCTGAAATATCTATCTGTAATAATTTACCTAGTTACAAATTTGAAACTAGCTGCACCTCATAGTTTCATCTGCGGAATTCCTCTTTTCCCGCAGTAACTCCGCATTTTCCCGGGATACGAAATATTCTGTCTTAGATAGGTACCTACCAAATTTCATCCAAATCCGTTCAGCAGTTTTCGCGTGATTGACTCTTTGTAACGGCACCCATTGGCACTAGAAATTTTTGTTTGTGAATAGAATACGAGAACCATGAAACGAGTTTTTGCAAAACCTTTTCAAGCTGGATTGCCAATAGATCAATTAAAAGTTTTTAGTTTATACAATAATGGGTTTAACAACTCAACGTGGGCCAATCTATACCTACCTACCTATAATAGCTGCCTTTAAATTTTTGTGTTGTATAAGAATTGTACAAAATTTTATTAAAAATTAGTTCCGCTTATTGAGTGTAAAGAGTCCTAATAAATATTTTTAATCTCTCGGTTCATTAACCATTAGAGACGCTTTATCTATATTTAGCAGCACTTTTTACTGTGGCGTTCATTTACATAAATTGCGTGGAACTTTATTGGGAGTTAATTTTATTTACGCGCACATTTATTTTAGGTACTTGAGCAGTCTCCACATCATAGTCTAGGTACCTACATACAACTGGAATAAAATCTTACCTGTTTCCAGCAATTTGACCAACCCAGCTTAACGTTCTTCCGAGTTCTTCTCATGAGATATAGACAAATGCTTTCAAGTTACACAGCATGAATCCGAATAGAGCAATATATAGGTACCTGTCGCGTTAGCCTAATTTTTAGTTTGCAGAGCAGTTAGCGTATCAATCAATAAAAACGGTACCTACAAACCATCACAAAAATTTTAAAGCGTCATTTGGTTTCTATATCTACCTACATGTTGATCGCGCCCTTTAATAGTGTAAGTACCTAGTGCCATATCATAAGAAACCAGACGATAAAACTATCATTGAACCTCACTCGCTTAAACAGACTCCGAACTTTAAAAACATAACACTCCCTTTTTCGGGCAGTCGTGTAAAAAAGTTACTACAACGTAACGGGGTGATAATCTACTTTTAGATAAATGTATAGCTGTCATTCTATCGCCGTATACAAAGTTATGCCATTAGGGACAGTAAGGAAAAAGTGCGAAATTAAAAGTGCTAAGAGACGAGAACTGCCGTCTGTTACCTTGATTAAATTACTCCACTGCACTTACTTAGTTTATGATTCAGGACGCGTCTATATTACTATGTTTTTATCGTCAAAATTGTGAACGAAAATTCAATTTTAGAATTTAGCAGGGCGTTAATGAGAAAGGTCGAAGTTACTTCGTGTACGTACTTACCTTTAACCTAAACCTAGGTATACAATAATAATTAAATGTAATAGTACTCTAAATAGAAACAGAAACAGACTTATTATTTCGCAAACGGTACCTATATAATATTATACGCTCAATCGGCTCGTCTATGGTCACATTGTTTGAATAAAGACGTATAAGCTATAGAATTGTCCAAGGACTAGGGCGACCAGCAGGCAGACATTTGGGGGAACCGATATTACAGATTACCCCTTAACTTTCGGGGTAGGTAATATGTGTATGGGGTTGATGTACACTTTTTTTCTTTAAGTAATTCCACTCATAACCGTTTCCATAGATAGTCACTAATCGTTACCAGATGGGTGGAAGATTTATGAAGGCATAATCTAAAATATCTATCTCATTTCGTATGGCGTATACGCGTATAGGTTACCTAATTAGGTACAGAATATTTTCACGCTGTTGCTTGCAAATGTTCGGAAGGAGTTAAAAACAAGACGTTTCTCGCGCCGTTCGTCTGGTTGCTACGATGCATTATGCAACTGAACGTACTCCATATATATAGCATCACGCCTGTATTCCCTGAAGGGGTAGACAGAGTAATATATAGGCTCAATAACTTATGAAATCAGTCAATGGAATATGTCGTTTTCTCTTAACTTCGATCATCTTCGACATTCATGACGAATCATAATCTATATTTCTTGTAGATTCAATAAGTAAGAAATAAAATGCATATCCACGTACCAATAATTTATTTTAATTTTCATGGCAAATATTAACACAGATATATCGCTGTTTCGCATAATGTCAATGAGATTTATTGCTCCTATTTACAAAGGCTATATAAAAGAACAAAAAAGTCAGAAAATAGATAAACGAACAATAGTAATCTTGCAAACTACTAAGGGTCAAGTTTATTTGGTTTAACATCAAGATTTCAATTGGTTGTAATTCTAAAGCATTGAAGAACGGGCTATCAAAATGTGATTATGATGAAGACGATTTTAGAGTAGGTACAATCAGTAGTAAAACAAACCCATAATTATGACGTAGATAATGGAAAATTTGAATTTTGTTAACAGATACACAACAACTTTGCATAGAATGCAATGTATTGTTACATTCTTGCATACAATTTCAATTATATTTTGCTAATGTTCGACAAACCCACAGAATTATAATGATCGGCCCTTATATCTGTGCATGTCTGAGGTTAGTCATCTCTAACGATCGCGCATGCGCCCTGCTGATTTTATCATAAAAAAAGAGTACCGCGCAGCGTACAACTTGCGTATTACTTCAGACGTGCACAGTTATAATACCACAATCATACAGTCAGCGTCACATAGATCTGAGCTTCCAGAATAGTCAAAATTATGTGAAGACAATAATTCAATTTTATGTACCTAGTGTTCAAATTGATGTAAGCATCCAGAGTGGTCAAAACATCTTAACAGTTTTCAATATTTTTTAAGCTGTCAGGGTTCATATTTATATTTGCAAATAACCGTTCAAAACTATCTTGTCAGATAAGAAAAATCCACGTCAATACCTGCAACTACAGTATATTTTTGAGTAAAATGTTTTAATGAAGTGAATTTATGTTCTTGACATCATTTTGAATACTTTGGAACCTCAGATCTATTTGACACCGACTGTACTATGATCATTATTAATGGTGAAATTAAATTACTCCATAATATACCTACAGTATAATATTGAATATGAATTATTTGTAGGATATCTGGTCCGATAATATTAAATCATTCGATCTTGTCCATAACACAATGTTTGGTACCTTAAATACAGAATATATCATGATCCCTCTAATTTTTCACATCCTTACTATTTTGAAAACATTAACTTTGCACGAAACAGCTAAACATTCAGTATTAAATTATAATAAAACAATTTTTACTTAATTTACATATATAGGTAGGTATTGTAACTTATATTTACAGCAACATTCTAAGCATGCTAATTGTGTTTATTGAATTACCTGTGAATGAAGAAGAGACGACTACAAATTAAGTTTCACGTGTTTTTATGGGATGGACAGGTTGCGTTGCATTACAGTTAACATGCAATTGCAAACCAACTGTATAGTAATATGTTGGCTCGCTAATTAACAGACACAATAGATTTTTATTGTTATGAAGTACGTTTTTGTACGTGGCTGAGCCAAAAGGCTGCCAAAGAGCAATGAAGGCTGAGCTTCTTATCAAAATGCCTTGCATACACAATAGATTTTTATTGTTACAACGTATAGATCTATATGTTGCTGAGCCGGAAGGCTAGACACATTATTTTTAGTACCGGGGCGCGTGACGTGTTCTTCACTATTCGTCTTATCGTTGTGGTGTACACACCATAGGCGTGGAAACATCGTCACGAGTCTGTGATATTTTCTATTGTCTTTATTTAGATTTCTGTGGTTAAGCTACATTCAAATATAAGGCTACCTCAAGCAGGTGCGACGCGCGACATTTATTCCCAATACTTTTTCTATATAGTCGCAAACGATCCTACACACTTTGATTTTGTATATAATTCATAACATAGCATCACGCCTGTATTCCCCGAAGGGTTAGGCAAAGGTGCAGACAGTTGTATACTAACACTTCAAAGTGTCGTGTAAATAGGTGGTGAGCTTATTGACATCTACCGGACACAATCCCAATCCCAAATTCCAGGCTGCTACTGAGAATTTCATGACAGATAACTTAATAACATTTCCCGACCCGGGAATCGAGCCCGGGACCTCACCGCTTATGACCACTAGACTAAGAAGACAATATAGGATTCGTATCGTAAAATCGCGTCGCACTTATATGAGAGCTTTGTAACTCATTATTAGGTGGCTAACAGCTGCCTTGGTACCAATTGCAGGCTATATACAATGAAACTTCAGTTTCAGTTACAATGTCTATCGTCATACCTAAGTTTATCAATTAATCTGAACGAAAGTGTCAATTCACATATGTCTTGTTATTTAAAGCAAAATTCATTCTTACAACATCATAACATTCAAAAATATTGTACAACAGTAGTATTGCAAGACAACTGCATACTTACTACAAGCAGCCAGGACTATGTAACGAAATACCAAAATGCTTACATTATTCAAAAACACATTACTTTCATAATTGACACTATATCATTGTCTATTCGACGAAAATTTTGCATTGAAATACCTTATTTTTAACCTAATCCGCAATTTAATCGTTTGAATTGAATATTGCTTTGATATTTAAATAATTGAACCAGTATTGACTCATTCGTACACACTATATGTTAAAAAAAAATACCTAATGAACTCATCTATTCTAAAGCGAAGACATACTTAGCTAACACTATATTAACTTGCCTCCGAAAACAAGGTCAGTTTGCTCGATTGCTAAAGATTTAAAATTCGACACGTTATTGAGACTTAATTCTTTATACAAAAAAATATAATATTTGCTTATTCGATTGTAGTCTTGTTTTAGAGGGCTATTTGTCATTAAATATATACGCGACATGCCATAAGCGGTTATAAACTTACAATACAATAACTAGAAAATGATCTGTATTGAACTGTTTTATTATACTTTAAAATATTCAAATTACATTCACAGAAAACAACGGTACCTATAATTTTTTTAACGGATTCAATAATTGAATTATATTTCCCAAAAGAAAGCTTTTATTATGGCTTTTTATTTGTAACTGAAATAGCACATTTTGGCCACTAACATCGATAGTAATATTTTAATGAATAACAAGATTATATTTTAGACGATAGCCGTAGCGCGGGCCGGCCAGGATAACACTAATTTCTCTGGTACATAATAATAGACACGCAATCACTTAATAATAAATATTTAAAATCTGATCGCGATTAGAAATGGAACTGATTCATAAGTATACCCCTTTGTTAAATATAATTAAATGTAGTCAATATAATAAAAATCCAAACAAACAGGTTCTTCAAAACGTAAATTAGGTACACAATAACGTTCACGTATCGCTCGTGCTAAATTCTTAGATAGTTCTGTAGGAACTAGATTCTCTACAGCTAGTGAAGTCTAGATCTTTGCCAAATCTCTATCTCAAGGCAGTCAATAGAAAATATAAGGCCTAATTTCATCCCCTAGCACCGATTCTCTTTTTGTCAGTCTATGTAATCACAATACCAATACCTAATAACATCGTTACGCAATGTTCCAAAAAATAATAATAAAAAACAATTTTATAAAATATTTCCCAATGATATCTAAACAATAATAAACTTCTAAAATAATTATAGTGTAAGTTCTCGTTACCCGATTATATTTTTTTGTACCTAACTAAAGTTATAACTACACTTATTTGTCACAACAATGAATTGCAAATCTAACAACAAAGCGTAAAATTAAAATAAATGTACACGATAATTCCTACAATAAATTGTTCTCTACATTTTATATTCATATTTTAATATCATCTTTGGTTTTATAGTGAATCGATTTAAGCGACCATTCTACGTCATAACGTTTGTGTATATTTTGTCATAAAAAGGAAATATTCGTTGTTGAAAAACATTGATTACATATTTTTTTAACATCAATAACTCCAAAATTCGGACACGCTTATATTTCTTCATCACCCTTCATAATTTATAATTGTTTACGATATTTTCCTCTTAGTTTTAATTCGATGTGGAGCGACCCAAAGCATGCGAATGCGCTTGCGCGTGTTTGAAACCGTAAACAATTACAAATAAGTCCACATTTGTGCCAGTAAGATTTCTAGAATGGTTAGACTAGCGAAACTTATACACTGATGGCTTACACAATATTAATTTGCTTACACTAAAATTGACTCCACAATACACGGCAAGTATTTAATTCAAGATAATATAGTCATGTCAAATGAAATGTACAAAGACTGGGACAAAATCCAATCATTGATAAAAAATACATCATTGACAACAATTCGTCCATTCGCATTACATACATTTGATTGCACTGAAAAACATAAAAATTATAGATTCCACATGATTGAGATACATTATAATTGTAAAATAGACTATTACAATTTGTATATAAATATTTACAAATAACTATAAACTATACAAAACTAAGGCAAATGCTTCGAGGAACCACAAAAACTCATTCTAACATGTTAAATCTTTTGCTAGTACCGTTTGTGCGACAAAAGCGCATTTATAACAAATATATTTCGTGAAGTATGGCCTCTAAATATACAATACAACGATTTAAACATTAAAATTACATATTCAATCCGAAACTATACCAAAGAGGTACGCAGAACATCGCTGGTCGAGACATTATACACTATATTTACGTATCAATATATCTCGTAGTTTTTTCTTTTGTATTTATGCGACTTGTACAGAACTCTTTTTAAATAAAGCACACTAGATAATGTATTACAGTATGATACGTGTAATTTTTTTATTTACAATCAAATAAACAATAAATCTAGAAATATTTGTTCATCTGTTGCGATTTGAGTTGTATCAGCCTTATATACGAATATTGGTTTTACATTGGTAATAACGAGACAATATTAATTTAAAAAACATCCGTTATTATTAAAAAATTAAGTGACCATGTTATTTTATTTGTATAACGCACATCAGTAGTTTATATTCTTATATTTCAGCACAATAACTACACAAAGATGGTAAAAGCCTAATAAACAAAAAGGTGCGTTACTGAAGAATATGTGCAAAGATGAAAAAAAGAAAACGCTTTATTTATATTCATCCATAAATCGTTTG
Organism: Xylocampa areola; assembly: GCA_935421205.1. Classification (NCBI taxonomy): domain Eukaryota; kingdom Metazoa; phylum Arthropoda; class Insecta; order Lepidoptera; family Noctuidae; genus Xylocampa; species Xylocampa areola. The sequence goes on along the minus strand of OW285218.1, from coordinate 10,165,429 downwards.
CACATGTGCACGAGGTCAATGAACTTGGGTCGCAAATTAGGGTCGAGATTCCAGCAGTCCTTCATAAGGTGTCTAAATATCTCAGAGGGACAACCTTCCGGGATTTGGAAACTGCGCAAAGAAATAAAAAAATTATATAAATGTGCAGGGTTACTATTTAAATAATTTTATTAATTATTTAATGCCGTATTGACCTTAAAAATAAATAAATAGGCAAGATTCTATGGATTCACCACTAAGTTTGCAGTCCGCGAGGGTGCTGCTCGTGACTGATATGCCAATACAAATATTAGAACATAAAAAATTTGAATATGAACTAATTTTTAATGTTCTATAGTCAATCAAATAGTCACAGACACTCTGCTAACTTCAAGTGATGAACCTATTCTTAAAACTTTAGCGATCATGATAACTCTCAGCGCGTAAACCTTCGCATAGACTTATCAGGCGCTCTCGTGTTCAGTATTTATTAGTGTTGCCTAACTAACAATAGTTGAACTTGAAAGTCAGTCACACTATCCATAGCCCTATGGATAGTATCGATACTATGGTTAGCAGGGAACGCATCAATACTACTAATAATTTACAGTACCTTAGATAATATTGAACATTAATAGTGACTGTACTATCGATAGTATAGTCACTATTAGTGTCCAAGGTTTTCGATAATATTGTTATTGACGATATTATATCAGCGTACCTTACTATCGATTGTATCGATACTGACAATTATATCGATATTTTCGACTATCAATCGGCAATAGTTATTTATTGTCTGCAGTTGTATACTAACCACGAGGCTCGTTCCCTGGGTCTTTCAGCGTTGAACTTGGGCACCTCCTCCCGGGCGCGCGTGAATATCTCCCACGCCGTCACACCGTACGACCACACATCGCTCTTCGTCGAGAAATGCCACGGCTCCACCGCTGATTCTGGAGCGTACCTAAACGTTATAATAATACATTAGAATGCATAGTTAATTTTTTCTTAAACTTAGCCCCCACACTATGATATTTTTCCTGTATCATGGCTGTGTTTACAGATATATAATCTCACATACACATACTCCAATTAAGTCATCAACCATGTGTGGTTAAGGAAAACATCGAGAGGAAACCAGGACATTTGAGAGAAGTGTTTTCGATGGTATTTACAGCCATGTTAAAAAGCGGTTTAAATAAACTCTAATTAAGGCTATTCATTTTGAAAGGAGCCAAAGGGGCCATTCAAGTATTACATAAGCACTACAGGGGGCAGACGGCTTTGCTTATTTTAGATGACATAGGGGATGGGGGGGTCTGGATGGTGATTACGTCAGCAATATATATTTTTTTATTCTTTCGGATTTCTTAAAATTCTTTTTTTTTCGATTTTTGTTTGGACCGTAGACAGTTGTTTACTCTGTACTCTCGGTTTGAACACATATGGCAACCCTACTTGTCTATGCTTGAAAACGAAACACATTTTCACGTTTATTCACTTAGAACCGAGTAAAATACTTTTGTCATTTCTAGACTTAGAACTACTGCTCATGAGTCAATAAACAAACCAAAAATGCATGTACCAATGTTCAAGTAAGCATGGGAGGGGGGAGGTAAGAGCTTTGCTTACTTTTGCTGACAAGGGGGACCGAGAGAGTTAATAATTGCAAAAAATCTGCTTACATAATACATGAACGGCCCCAAACCTCTCAAATCAAATTGTATTTTTTTACTTTCCTTTCTTTTAAAGTTTCTTCAAATAGATTGTGGGTCCATCCACTTCAATAATAATGTTATGTCGACTGTTATGCTAATGTGCTAACTCTTACCAATTAATAGGTAGCAACCGCTCAGTCTTAAGTCTGTAAGCGTTTTCCTCCTTAGGGATAATCCTTGCGAGGCCGAAGTCTGATATCTTCACGTGATATTTATTCACGACTAGAATGTTCCTGGTCGCCAAGTCGCGGTGAACCACGTTCTTTGCTGACACGTGGTCCATACCCTAGGAATAACAAAATAAAATTAATAGTAGTAGTGAAGAATAAACTAACTTAAAAGGGTGAGTAATCAACATTAAGCAATGCTGCGCTGTATTGTGGTGTACTCTGTTTATCCTAACAAACAAAAGATAATGCGCTGCGCTTTGTTTGGCTACTGTTTAATACTCTGTAGGGATCATGCGATACCTGCTGACTCTCTTCTCGCCGCATTTCCTACCCGCTTGGTCTTCTGTCTTTCACGCGAGCAAATCAAAGTTCATTGTAGAAATTATAAAGTACAAAAAAGTTAGCTTAGCTAATTACAGCACAGTGCTGCCCAGCATGCAGTTTAATGGTATGAACACGTGATTTGGAGGAATGAGAAACATATCACAAGGAAAGTTATGAGTACAAATGTGCATGGAAGAAAATAAATAACTAAAAAACCTGTTAAAGATGGTATATCTTGAAATGTAGTGATGTACTGAGACGACGGCTAATACCAGCTAATACAGATGTATGGAAGAAAAATACATGTTTTGCCGATACCAAATAAATGGGATAAGGGCAGGAGTATGATGATGATAATCTTAACTTCTATATAATAAAGCTGAAGAGTTTGTTTGTTTAATTGCGCTAATATCTGGAACTAGCAGTCGGATTTGAAAAAACATTTGCTACTCTTGAAGAGCGACGTTACGACTACTAGAAAGAAAAAGCGGAGAAATCTGAGAGGCACAGCTACTGTCTAATATATAAAATAACTTTCATACCGTAGCAATATCCCTGGCGTACTTCAGCAGGTGTGAAATCCTGAGCTTGTCGCCTTGGAACTTGAGGTAGTAGTTGAGCGAGCCCTCCTCTAAGTACTCCATCACTATGAGTACGTCCGAACCGTGGTCCCATGAGTAGCCGAGAATCTCCACTATGTTGATGTGTTGGAGGGACTGGAGAAGTTCGAATGTAAGAAGTCAACATTATTCTCTTGTTTAGGAATAATTCAAATTCAAATTATTTATTAAATATAAAAATGGTAAAAATACAATATGAATCTTAGAGACTATAAAGGTATAGTATTTTTTTTTAAACAAATCTGTGTTCCTTATATAATGTATTTCAATTTACATCAAGTTTCTCTACTTTCAGTGACAACTCACAAGTCAGACAAGTCTTTGTAAGATTTAATTAAAAATTATACTCACAAGCCGAGTATACGTTAGCGAGAATTCGTACGCAATGTTCATTGTAATGAATGTCCTGATCAAAGAAGGTTCTAACACGTTACTAAGTAACGTAACTAAGGAATGGAAACATTTATTTTATGAACATATTTTAAAGGTCTGAACTCTTAGTCACTCTTCTTTAAAATATGTGCGTAAAATATATAAAAATATATGAAACCTTCATAATTTCCAACTCGTTCTTAAAGTCTTCGTACAGTGTGCCGTTTCTCTCGGAGGACTGCCTCGTCAATTTCTTCACGGCTACTTCCCTCCTTTGAGATTCTTGGTTGTCGCGCTCCATCCAGCCTTTGAAAACGTGGCCGTAGTTGCCCTATATAAAAATACACAACTTCTATAAAATCCATAACTCCCTGAGCTAGGTTCAAAGACTTGTGTTACAGAAGTCAGTATCTTCTCCCATATAAAGTAACAACAATGAATATATAAATAAACTATATAATTATGTGTATTAAGCACCGGTTGCACTAACTTAACTATACCCGTTACCGACGTGTTACTTAATTTGGCAGCTATTCCATGTAAATTCTCTTAAAATTACAAGTTGACCCTTAATGTTGATACCATATAGTTTTAACATAAGTATCATTTAATTTGAATAAGATATTTGCAACACACTCCGCAAACACCAATGTCTGATCGGGCAATACTGATCAGACATTAGTAATTGATTTATTCTGGATAAAATAACACATGGAAATTAACTGCTGTGTTTTGGCACAATTAGCCTCAACGAATATCTTTTGTTATTAAGCTCGAGGATTTCGAAACTAAATTAACTATGCTTAATAATATCAACTTACACTGCCAATCTTCTTAGTTAGTGTGACGAGGTAGGTCTTCCCCTGCGAGACGATGGACTCCATAAGCCTAGGTGCAGGCGTGGAATCTTCATCCAGTTCATCATCAATAGCTCTAGCGACACCGACCATACTGCCACTGTTCCGCGAACGTAACTCTCCGCGTAAAGCGTATGGGAGACCGTTCATGCTCTCCAAGGAGTTTGAGCTTTTGTTGTCTGCGAACTAAATGAAAAGAGGATGAATATGAATTGAAGTAAAATGTGATCAGACCTGGCATGTATCTATGTGGCTTATTCAATTACATATCATGAATTGTTTTAGTTAATCCAACACATAAGAAACACCTCTGCCTACCCCTCGGTGAATACAAACAAGTTAAGGAAGGGATCGTAAAGAAACCTTGAATTAGAACGCAAACCCGCAGTGAGCTACGTGGTGATGAATACCTTTATACACTTTCCTTCTCTATATGAGAAGAGGTAAAGTTGCGAGTCAGATGAGAGTCAGAAATAATTTTACAGAAAAATACAACTTGGAGTTTATAGGTTCATAAAGCCCTAAAAGACGAAAACTTGACCGCTTGACAAAGATACTTAGGCTCGGGCCAAAATCAGATTCCTATTTTCTTAACTAGAAACTCTAAATTTCATAAACTTTCTTACAGTTTCGTTTATAACTGGTTTTAGAAAATCTTACATTCTAAGCATTTTTATTTGATTTCATTTTTTTTTAAACACATATTATATAGTATATTTGGTGTAGTAATGATGTAAAATTCTTTCTTTTATCCCAGCACTGCTTCATAAAACGATAATAACACAATGCTGAGCTAATGTCCGTTTTTGTCTGATATAAATAAAGATCAATTTTGTTTGCTTTGTTTTATTACGTGCATGAGGTATTCTTTAACTTTCACTGATTAAGAAATGTGTAAAAATTACAGATATCCGAAACCACGGAACACCACGTACTAAGAACCTTACACAATAGTCTTCTTCTTTAGATAAGCCAATATGTGACGTTAACTGCGTATGTTATTAATTGATTACTCACTGGATTATCATACTGATCGGACATGGTGCCATTCATGGAGAGCACGCTGCTATCCGATATTAACGACTTGTTGCTACCGGCATCGCTCAGCTCGCTCGGTATAAACCTATCACCTGCAAATTGGAAATAATGTGAAAATAATAATTAAAAACGTGAAAAAAAAACGTTTTGAAGACAGACATTTTTATAAAAATCATGTCAAAAGTATGAAGTGTATTTTTTATTTACACTACTAATCGACTAAGTTGTACACCATACAATGGATATGATTTTATTGTACTAGCTACCCGTTATCTTTAATTTGTAAAAAGTTATCTTTAGTGCACCTTATACTTATGATCATTATATATATGTAACCCTCTGTATTCCCTCTTGGTGTTCAATAAAGTATACTCTAACTCTACCTATATTTTATATGGATGTTTTCTTTTAATAATTCAAGGTATTCGATTATCATAGTCATGCATAGCAAATATAATTAACGCTGTCTAATATATTAAGTAATTTCATGTTAAATTCAACTCTTCTCTTACTTGACACAGTCTCCGCATGTTCCATATGTTCAAGAGATATCTTTGGCTCTTCATATTCGTGGATCGGTACATATTCTGCAAAATAAATATGACACATTATGGTCACACGGTGATAGACACAATTAACCTTTCGGCTCAGTAACGTACAGATCTGTATGTTGTAACAATAAAAATCTATTGTGTCTGCTAATGACTGACGCAACAGCTTAATTAAACGAGGAAACGAGTACTGAATGATCTGAAGTATTCTGAAGTCACTATTCACAGTAAGCTATCGTGGTTCCTTAGTTCTGTATGAGGAATTTGCCCGGTAGTGGAACAAGCGCAACGTTGCAAGCTGGGTATGTTATAGGTAGCAAAAAAAAACAAACGTTAATGAGAATAAAACTTGCAAACATTTTGTGTAAACTCGCGAATGGATTCGCTGTGCAAAATTATGTCCGAACCTCGCTCATGGTCTGGAATATTTTTGTTATGTTATGTATATCACCTCTGTGCAGCATATGGTTCATGTCTCGCATGATCTCCTGCGGCCGCAGCGGGTCGGGCTGCCAGCACTGCCGCATCAGTGCCCACACCTCGCCCGGGCAGCGCGCCGGACGCAGCAGCCGGTCACCCATCTCGTAACTCTGTACAAATTGCCCATAAGGTGCCTACATAATATCATAGAACGAGGAAAAACGCTACGAAATATAAACAAGTTTTACAAAGAAACCTAAATAATATTTAGACCCAATAATTATACTTTACTTGGTTCCAAATCGCGAACTGTCATATACGTACACGCATGAAAGTCAAAATAATAGCCCTCATTTAAATTATACCCATATATGTTATAGGGATTGAGAGTAACATCGTGAGGAAACCAGCACACCTGAGAGATGTTCTTGATGGTGTGTAAAGCCATCTTAGAGACCTTCGGGTGGTTTAAATTCTGACACTAGGTTGTTCATCAACCACACGATAAGAAGAAGATAGTGATTGAGGAAATATAGGTAGTTTCGTCTGCCGTATTAATGTTATGAATGTGTCTTGAGCTCAAACTTTAACGGCCATTGCAATTGCAAAATAACTTACCCTTGCAGTTAAGACCGGATTCGTTTCAGTAGGCGATTGTCCGTAAGAGAACACTTCCCACAGAGTGGTGGCGAACGCCCAGATGTCGCCCATCACCGATCGCCTAGCAAGGCTCATGTCCGAGAAGAACTCAACAGGCATCCAGTGCACACTGTAAAGTACATAAAATAAGCCCCGATGCGGTCTAAACAGTAAAGTCAAAGCAAGAACGGGCAAGTAACTCCTCTTTAATCGTCATCAAAATTTCCGAGATGACAATATAATGCCGAAAATGTTGCGGTACCCACATCACGTCCATCTCGAATAATTTATCCTGAATGTGCATATACACTCGATTTCTCGTACGTTACCAAAATAACCTTTAAATAATCTGATTTAAATATTAATTTGACGCTGATTTTGATATTGTTTCAAACTATTTTACTTTAACTTTTTCTTATCTATCCTTTTCATATAAAAAGAAGGGAAATAGGATTTAATTGGAAGGCCGGAGAGTGACATCCGCAACTTTTATTCATAGGAAAATATCCCACATCTGTGCTGGAATCTAGTGATTACTATACGTACTCTTGCTGCGAATAGTGCCGCAGCGTAGGCCCGGATAGCTTCACAACCATGCGGTCTCCATCATGTGCAGCCAGAAGCAGGCGTCTGCAGCGAATGTAACCGTGGACGACTCCAGCCTCCGATAGATCCCACAGTGCACGAGCCAACCCAGCCGCAACCTTCTTCAAGTGCAATGGCTTCACGCGGTCTTCGTTCTCCCTGGAGATAAGCATTATCAAATATCATGAATAGCCAATTTCCCAATGTTAAGCTTGCCGGTTGACCTGACCAACTAATAAAAATACTTAAATTAATTACTTGATGCCACAGTAGGTACACTGACATGTATGATGTATTTATTATTATTATTTGTAACTCTATAAATTCTCGGCATTTCCTCCATTGGAAAGAAACCCGGTCCTTTGGAGGGCTTGTCTGGAGACACGGGTCAAACACGCCGAGGCCCCAGTAAGAGTTTTAACCACAATTGAGTTGGTACACGAACCGGAGACTCCATGATTGCACTATAAGAATGCAGTCATGCGAGTTCCCGACAGATGCAAAACTGTTGTGATTGAAAAAATTACATTATAAAATGGTTTATTGTTATATTGTTATTATTGAGGCATGTATTTACTTGGTGAACAATAAATATTTCTGTCATGATGATCAAAAGCCTGCCAGCCCTCCTTCGACTTCTCGATTAAGTACTTTTTGCGGCCATACAATACGATACGATACTTCTTATGGTGAACATATCATACAGTTACCTGAGGTAGTCGTCGAACGGTCCATATGGAAGATACTCCAGCACAAGGGCGGTGGGCGAGCTCAGCGTCACGCCGTACAGACGGACCATTGAACTGGATTGCACGCAAGCCCATTTGCTAGCTAGCTCTACGAATTCCTAGTGAAAATAACATAGTGGAAATAATATAATTTAACTGATCCATCTTATTAATGATCCATCCATGTAATACCAATACTGATCATAATACAAACAACAGCGGTGAGAGCATGGTTCTTATTATCGACGCATTTATTGATTTTCAACGTCAAAGACATATGTTGTTGATGAAACAACAAAATTCATAAAATTTATCGACTAGACAAGTTTGTCGACAAAGATCCGTGGCCGAACGCCAGTTTTGGTATCATCATTATTACATAAACATTAGGATCGGTACATGAATAAATCAATTGATCTCAAAAAATAATGCCTCATTGGTCTAGTGGTCGCAAGGGCGACTGCTGAACAGATCCTGGGATCGATTCCCGGCCGGGCAGTGTTATTGTGTTTTTCTATAAGGAAATTCTCAGTAGCAGTCCGGAGTTTCGAATAGGCATGATGACAGTATTAAAGAACCAAAAAATACAACGTTTGCGGGGCACAGCTAGTAATAGTACAAAAATACTGCAATCGGCCATGTTAACTGAAACGTCAACCATAGCGGATGACGTCACATCTCAGTAAATGTCGATCACCGCCGTACGTGTTCCTTGAATTTTTGTCAAATGTTATCGAGGCGTAGCGTCACAATTCATCACAAGCGGCGCCATGACACCCATGAGCGTTTTCGCGCTTAATTCAAATTAGATAGATTAAAATGCAATTATTTGCATTAAAACTTTGAAATAATGTGTTTTTCGGAAATAGTAGAAGTGTACCTACAATATAAAAGGAGATTTAAAATCTGTCATCATGCCTATTGTGCCCGTGTGATGACAATAGACGAACCACCTTTTACACGGGACTTAATAACAGCATTGGTGAAATGCCTGCCTTCCCCTCTGGGACGACGAGTTGCTATGTTATTATAAAAAAATCCAAAAGTCAATAAAAAAAGGTTACATGAAGTTTTGTCTTACCTTCAAATGATCATTAGCTTTTTCTCTCTGTAATGTCTTAAAGGCGACTAACAACTTTTTAGTTTCGTCGAGCCTCCACAATGCCTTATACGTCGCTGTTATATTTTCTGACCCAATCTTCTCGGAACCTTGCAAAAAAAATCGTCAATTCTATATGCTTATTTAACATATATAATAATATCCAATCCTACTTGTAAGTATTAATATTATTCTTAGAGAGCAGACGGGAGACGGCTTCGGACTAAATATAGAAAAAATTTGCTCCCCACTTTTGGCGGGGGGTGAGGTTACACACAAGCGCAAAAGAACTTGCACTTAAGCAGCAATAACTCTCGTCATTACATTAACAGTATTAACACACATAAAATAAACAAAAATCAAAATGTGTCGCACACGATTAAGATCGTGTTCTATCATACAGATATAAAAGGTATTTGATTGGGAATCATATGCCAGCGGCGAGAGGGGTACGTCCGCTAAAACTACTCCAGTACTAATTCCTTCAAGATATTATTCCAACAAATTGCAACAAAATAACGCGAGGTTCACACACGTACCACGAATCAAATTATCATAAATAAGACATAAATGCTTATTACATGACAATGATATATGAGCGTATAAGTAAGTTTAACATACCTGTGTACAAAAGGATATCCTTATTGGGCAAGCATCGCGGACTTCTGTTGTCTTTGAGAATATCTTGTAACTCAGCTTGGTCAATGCGAACGCCTCTTTTCACTGGTTCTCCACACAACAGTAATTGAGACTTGTCTACAATTACACATAATTCATAAATTATCATTAACAACTAAGCTCTACAAGCTTCTAATTACGCACCACCAACGCTTAATGAGTTGAACCTACATATAAGGGAGGCGCTAATAAATTGTGATCCCTAAATTGGATAACGCAAAAAGTTTATTAACTTTACTATTTAACCGAATATGGTTTGAACTTTCGTTGAAGAATGTAGTTGCCTCACTGCTCGTATTTATACTTTTGTCATATTCTGCGAAATTTCTAATTAATATTAATTTATTGTTTATAGTCTAAACAGTAAATTGGTATTAATTAGAAATTTTAACATTACCTACTATATAAACTTTATACAGTACTACTAATGTTGCATAAACACAGAAAAATGGAAAAGGGCCACGAAACTGATGAAAAAAGGCAACTGTTTATTTTTCTTTTAACAAATGGTATTATTATCAATTATTGTTCACCGGTTACTAGACACCTAGTCAAACTCCGGGCAATTCCTGAAAAATGCACGTGAGTAGTAACCGGTGAACAATAATTGATATGAATATGTCTCACGAAAGTCATTATTGGGTCAGTACAAAAGTAATGAGACACTCTACAAAACTCTATACATTTCCTTTCTTAAGTTAATTGTTTTCGATAATATTCTAATATGTTAAAATATTAAATGGAAAAAGAATACGTACCTATCAGTACCTATGCAGGTGACCGAAACGGTCACCGAAATGGTCACCTGCATATGTACTGAATTGATTGCAATGAGGTCGCCATAAGACGTGTTAAATATGGAAAAAGAATTCGCGGTAGTGAGCGAGATGGCTTAGTGGTCAGAGCGCCTGGAGTATTTATCCGGGAGGCGCAGGTTCGAATCCTGTTCGCAACCGTATTCTTTTTCCATTTAATATTGTAACTTTAGAGTTCGCTAAGCATGCGTTAATGCTTTTCAAAGATTTATCTTGAATTCTAATATGTTGTAGAACATTCTAGGTACTTCTAATGTGAGGGTATATAAAGCCGCCCTCGCGATTGGTTTAGTCATGTTCGATCCAGCCAGTCTCTTGCTATCCTCCCACCAGCGACCCTTAGCGTGTTGTCGCTTTAGTTTATAATTAGTTCGTATGCCCCTGGCTGGAGGCCTTAATAATAATTTATTATTAGGGCATCCACAGGAAAGTCCGGTTAAGCAGTCGACAACCTCTTAGGTTGACATGCGAGATGCGATTATCAAAAAAAAAAATGGTTTAGTCAGTTTGAAGAAAAATGGAAGAGCGACAAGTTCGAACACTATACTTATACGAGTACTTGTTAGGCCACAGTGCGCGGGCTGCGGCTGACAATATCAACACTGCATTGGGCGCTGGAAGTACTAGCCATGCCACGGTGTCCAGATGGTTTGACCGTTTTGAATCAGGAGACAGGAGCCTTGAAAGTCAGTCACGCTCAGGACGACCACCTGCATTGAATGATGACGATTTACGCCGCGAACTTTTAGAGTCGAATCCGGATGCTACCACTCGTGAATTAGCGGAAGCACTTAACTGCAGTCACCACGCTGTGGAATACCATCTGCATGAGCTTGGGTATCGAAAAGTTTTGGCTCGATGGGTACCGCACATCCTTACCGACGCCAGTCGTGCACTCCGTGTCACCATCTGTCAATCACTTTTGCTGCGACCCCGACGTAAAGAGTTTTTGTCTGATCTGGTTACGGGAGATGAAACATGGATTTATTATGAGAACGATACACGTCGTACTTTTTGGCTGCCTCGAGAAGAAACGCCACCAACTCAACCGAAGCTGAGTCAAAAGAACCGCTTAAAAGTTCTGCTTTGCTGTTTCTGGGACGCGCAAGGCATGCTGTTTCATGAACTATTACACAATGAAACTGTAGACGCTAACAAATATTCAACCCAGCTCACCGAACTATCTTCTGCTATCAAGAAAAAACGACGAAGACGAGTCAATGTAATTTTACTACATGATAACGCTCGACCTCACGTCGCATCTACCGTTCGTCTACAGCTGCAGAACTTGGGCTGGGAGACGATACCCCACCCACCTTACTCTCCGACCTCGCACCATCAGACTATCATTTGTTTAGAGCCGTGAAACAACATTTGCGGGGTAAACAATTTAATGATTTCCATGATGTACAGGCGGAGTTGAACAACTTTTTCGAGGCACAGCCATCAGTTCTGGGCGAAAGGCATCCAAACTTTGCCGGATCGTTGGCAAGAAGTCTGAGATGCTAATAGTGATTATATCATTGACTAAGCTTTTTGTATTGTAATAATAATAAAAAAATATAAAACGTAAACCAAGTGTCTCATTACTTTTGTGCCAACTCAATAATTATACAAAAAATAATGGTATTATTTTTGTCACCATATAGTAAACTTTTAGAAGTAATTTCTTTTGAATCGCAATACTTTCACGGCATCTCTACAATAGATACTTATATTTCTCTAATGTTGTAAATTTTATGGCTCCCGTTGGTGCGACCAATTTCGCAGCAATCATGGATACGGGTGAACTGCTCCGTTAACAATAATTCAATTCAACAACGGTTAATTAAGTATCTTAGATTATTACAACCATATCATATAAGCTCACAAATCTCGGTGTTGAAGCCAAAACCTTAACAGATGAGCAAGTCCTCGACCTATAAATCGACTAGCTAGCAACCAACCCAGAAAAGCATGATAACTTGTTTTGGCTCCAGCCAATAAAGCTAAGAGAAATCAGGAATGAGATATATTCCTTTATAATAGACAATCGCACTAGCTCTGCGCCAGAAACTTTAGAGACTTTCCAAAGAATGAACTTAAGGTACCTATATTTGCTAAAGTATCACAAAAAATATCTACTACAGTACAGGATACCTTCGGCTTCTTAATTGAATGCTAGAACGAAAGGTCGTGTGGGCGAATAACTACACAATCATCTCTCTAGGTAAAAGTATAACAGTGTGCCATACAGACAAATTCTCAAAAACTAATCAATTTTACGTTGCCTTTAAAATTCGTGCTGTTTCCATAAAGACAAAATCATAGTATTGACTGGTAGAAAATGCCTAAGGCAGGGCTTCTTGAAATGTGCGTCGCGACGCCCTGAGGGTCGCCATATTATCCCCGGGCTCCACATAGATTGCCTGTCTGTGTCGACGCAAGCGAATCCAGTAAGCGCAGACTATAAAAAATATGAATATTATTAGGAGTTTTTTTTTATAACTTGTTACTAGAATAGAACTACACACTGGTAGATCATTTTTGCTCAGAGGGAGAAGGGGGCGTCGCAAAAAAAGGCAAACTCCCAAGGGGGTCGGAGGAAAAATTTTTGGAAGTCCTGGTCTAAGGCTAATGCCTTACCCTTGCTTTCTACCAGTCCGCCTTTGTCGAACTTTATTGTTTTGTGCATAAAGTATTAAATAAATAAATAATAACATTACGAGAATAAACGGTATCTTAATCATTTTAATAGTGGTCTTGTTTTCTTTGCAGGTCATACAAAACAAATCATCAGCATCAATAGGTTAATGTAACGTTCGGAAACTACACATAATCTCCAACAAGTAGTTTTGAGTATTTTGTTGAGAACTACGCAGGTGGATATTACTATGAAGTATAGTCGACCACGAAATTGCTTTACCATATTTGTCAAAAACTTCCAGTAAATTAAAATGTCAATAAGGTTGACAGTATCAGAGTGACACTTTGATCTTGTAAGCGAAAATAGACCTTGTCATATAGTGAGGTCCAAACGAAATTCAGCATTAGGGTGGTAAAGCAATTGTAAGGTCGACTATACCTACGTCTTTATATGCCACGAGAAATAAAGTGAGTAAATATCATAACTTAAAAAAAATGTTACCATATTCCGAGGGTGGTATGCATTCATTTAGATATATTCTTCCCTCTGGATTCTGGTGACATCCAACTAGCCTCTCGATGCTATAGTACTCTTCATTATTCACCGTGTAACAATGACCTTTAAACTCTATCCTATATGTCTCTGTCGTACTGTGAAAAGACATGCAGTTAGAAAAAAATACATTATTCTTCTTAAGAATATATCAAATTAAATAAATTGAAGTTTGTACAAGCATTAAGTCATAAATGCTTATACACAGTCAATACAAGTGTGTGTTTTACCTGTTCTTAGTACAAACGTCCAAATAATAAACATTATAGTCATCCTGGCATTGCCTCAATATATAACAGCCGTGTTTCTTCGCACGTTTTTCCTCTAACTTTCTATACGAGAACGCGCCCCTGTAAAGTTTAAAGTTTTTACTTAACCGAATTCTCCGTAGCGATTACATATAATATGCACCCTTTATGAGCGTGAACTTACCCTACAGGGCCGTGACATTTTATTCTGTGTAGTTCCTTTAGCGATGGTGTTTCGTCGTCCTTAGATAAGTTAAATGTCCATTTCACCATTAATCTGTTCATATAGAGGAAAATTATTCTTTTAGATATTTTAAAAAACATGCGAAATAGATGGGTGATAAAGGGCAGGCTTGGACCCGCGATACTTGTCGAACAGGACGATAAATAATTATTTTAGTTTGTATTTTTGATTACCGTCCTTGCATAAAAATTATCAAAATGTTTATCTATTAGACTAAGGGAGAGTGGTATATCTAAAAAGATGAACCCTTGAAGGTTTCGAAGCAAGTACAGATCTAGTTTCACGCATCTCAGCTCTTTTTTATTCAGTTATTTTTTTAGTTTAGTTAATGAAATGTGCTTTTTTATAGACACTAGAGCAAATTATATTTTAAAACTCAGCAGTAAGGGACAGATTATAAAACAAATTAACCAATGTAAACAAAACAAAATAATAATGTAAACAAACCTGTAATAACCATCACAAAGTGATATAAATGATGATAAATACTCTTCCGATTGAAACTTAAAGAACAGCGGAGTACCTCTTCTTGATATTTCTAATGAGTTTTCCCCATTTCTAGTCAAATAAATTAATTCTTCTATTTTGCAAACGTGGGACCACTGAAATTACATCATCGTGTATAAATAAGTAGACAATTACGTTTATTTTGAATACCAGACATTTTATAATTTACATTAATATGTAAATTTAACACTGTATATGTAAAAAACTGATTTTACTTTATTATTATAACAACATAGCAGTGTTTTCTTTAACCGGTACATTAACGTAATACATGAATAATATATGTACTTACTTCACGTTTAACAGTGTTATAAAGTCTTATACCCGGTTGGTGCGGGTGGAATGGTGCGACCACAACCCGTACGGGAGTCACATCACTGCCGTTCTGCCACAGAACATTGTCATACTCCTCTGCCAAATAGTTCGGAGCCATTATGTACAGTTGTTGTAGATATAGGTTCTTTATGTAGCTGCAAAATTATTTATATGATAAATAAAAATGCTCAATGGAAATTTGCTTAAACTAAACGGGTACAACACTCGCAAACGCATTACTTAGTTATCGTTTTCAGCTTGCCAATTCAGCCACAAAACGGTGATAGCATAGAGATCGTAGAGAAGGATATTTATAAGTAAACTTTTTGTATACGCAATAATATTACACTACAGATAATCTGATTGGGGATCGAGAAAACCGTTTGTTGAATGACGAAACCGTTGTACCAGACATGCTATCGATATCAACGTGAAAGCTCCTTTACAACTTATCTAAGTGTGCTTTGCTAATTTGAGATTAATTTATGCTAATGATAAGCTTTATAATAAAAAAAGCATTGCTTAACGCTATGTACCTACAGCATTGTTAAATATTTCTAAAAATTACATTGAATTGATACCTATTTTCCAAACGATAATTATGTAATGCGTCTATCGAGCCCACTTAAGTTATTTTGCTTGTTTATTTATAACATTTGAGACGTTCGATAGCATGACATCTCAAGTCATACAGATATTTATGGCTGATGGAATAGCATCATAAACTTTGCAATCGGTATTTGCAAATCGTCCACATGATAATACTTGCTGTACGAAGATTATAAAAAATATTAGAGTTATTACTGGCATTGATAAATGTACTACCGACATATTAAAAAAAGAAGGTGACGGTTGAATGCAGACAGCCACAAACATTTGACCATCGATACAATCAAACCAACTTTTGTTTGCTTTATGTAGGAGTCGGCGATAAAAATACTTTGGCCACAAAAAATAATAGACGCAAAAATTGATTAGAAAACTGTTACTGAAAATATGTTCTAATATCCAATAGGTATACTTACTTCACGTTGTGACCGACAGAACAAAGCTTCGGTAGTTGGTCGTGGGCATGCTTTTTCGCAACGTGACCGTGCCTTCTAACAATTACTTTCGGAATATATTTTTTATAATCCTTCACAACATCATTTACTGACAATTTTTCCTCGGCAGTGGCGCGTGTCCTGAATGAATAAAGTTACAATTTGTCACACAAAAACCCGCAAACTTTTGGTCGAGACGTGAATACCTATACATAACATTCCTCTCACAGTTAAGAGATTTTGCATATTATGTTGGAAACCGTTGTCTAAAGAGATTGCATACACAGGCTTAGCACATGAAAGTAGTTAAATAACAGACATATTTATTAATAAAAAGATTGCCATTATTGTATATTGATGTGAAGAAATTAAGATTGAATGCTATAAATAACCACATCCCTTGTCACAAGCGTACAATTGGTTTATGAAAGGCGACGACGGAGTCGGAGTGTCGTATCTTAACCAACAATAGTATAATTATTATACATAGAACATAATTATGAATATCGGTAGTACTCATGTAGGTATTAAATCGGATTGGACATAATGCACATCTCACAGCCCTTTGCTACAATAATATTTTATTTTATTGAACTTAGAATACTTAAGATTAGCTAATAGGCATGAATTTTAGAGACTAAATACCATTCGCGCCTTATAATAAACTAGCTGTGCCCCGCGGTTTCACCCGCGTTAATTTGAGGAAAAAACCTACTAAAATATATTCCACCAGCGCCCTAGTCCCTCATGACCGGGCCCGCCTTGCACATTATAAATGCGCGCGTAGTAATTGACCATTATTCTGTTGCGGAGTTATTTTAAAACTGCGTAAACTTGCGTAACTTTAACCGTTTACGCAGCGTACGTAACGGAAGCTCTCAAAAGGAATATTTTTTACTTTTAGCAACATTTTTCATTGGTGCCCCGCTCTTATTGGTCGTAGCGTAATTTTATATAAGCCTATAGCCTTTCTGGATAAATGGACTATAATTTGAATTCGAACCAGTAGTCGCTGAGATTTGCGCGTTCAACCAAAAAAACTATCAAACTCTTCAGATTTATAATATTAGTATAGATATAATATACAGCGTGTAACACAATTCCGTGGTCATACTTTAGAGGGTCAATGTACTCATATATACGAACAACTTTTACTATGGAACCAACTTAGAAAGCGCGAAAAACATCAGCTGTTCCATAGCAATGTTCATACTTACTCGACCAAAATGTTGAATTCTGTTTCATGGTGTATATAGAATAGATGTTGATCAGCTGCTACGCCGCATGACACGGGTTCGGTTCCCGCTTGAAAAAACTATTTGTACGAGTCTGAGTACGAGTAGGGCATGAATACCGAGATCCCGGGATCTCGTAATCTCGAGATCTCGGTAACTATTGCCGAGATTCAAATACTGGTATTGAAACGGGCGCAATACCGAAATACCGGTATAGAAAAAACTTTTACTGGTATTTATTTAACTCACAAAGTTTCCTCTCAATAATTACTTTACTGACATAGTGTTATACTATTTATGTATAACATGGAAACAATATGTGTACTTAAAGCTAGATTAAAGTCGTTACTGTTACAAAAAGCTTATTATAGTATCCAAGAATTTATGGAAGATAAAAGTTTAAATTAAGTTATTTGTAATATTATATATATATTAACTATTGTAATTTTATGCTAGATATATATATATTTAATTAATGAATGAATTAAATTGTATGTTGTTCACTTTTACATAATAATTATGTGATTTATAAAAATATAATAATAATAATTAAGTTAATAATATGTTAGTAGGTATAAGAAATTGCAATATTTTAGTTTTAAGTTAATTTGCTGCGCCCTAACAGGGTCATGTATTCATTAGTTATAAGGTAAACCTGTAATTGTGTGTACATAGTGCAATTAATAAATAAATAAATAAATATGTGAAATTGCTTTTTTTAATTCATACACTAGCAAAGCAACATCCTTGTTTTCACTGATTCTCGAATTTTGAATAGCCACGACAGCTATTCAAAAAAAGTGACCATGACTTGTTTAGAACTCCTAACACAATATCAAATATAATACTATATAAACTGGCAAACCAGACAAAAAAAGAAACAAAAACAAATATACTGGAAATTAAAAAAAATACGGAGATAGATTCACAGTTACGCTAGAAGAACATCACTGCGAAATAAACGCTACATGTAAGTCAACAACATCCACTCTCAATATTTGGTGTATCCAACTTCACAAATCTGGGTTTAAATAACGGGAAGTATGCCTGCATGTGTTTATAATTTTTGTATTTTTTTAAATTTTGTACTTATAAATATTGTATGATTATTACTACCTATTTATTACGTTACAACGTCAGATTTTAAGCATAAATTAAAATAAGACTACTAGTAAAATGTATAAGCTTTTCTAATTAATATTTTAAATACCTAAGTTAATTCTATCCGTTTATGTTAAATTTAGATGGTTAAAATTTTATGTCAACATATTTTGAGAGCAACATATATTGATTGTTTCGTGTGTTAATTAATATTTTAAATAAATATTTGATTGTTGATGATTTAAAAGCGTATTTTTATTTAAACTATTGAAGTTCATCATAAATCATATCTACAATACCGGTATTAATACCGAGATCTCGGTATTGAGATCCAATACCGCAAACAATACCGAGATTTAAAATAATTACGAGATTACATGCCCTATGTACGAGCGCATGTGAGATTTGTGTCTGTAAACGCATCCACGATTCTTCGGAAATTCATTGTGTGAAACGTTTACTTCGAAATGGAACAAAAAATAAATTATTTATGGGTGCAAATAAATACAATATCCACAATATCGAGGGTAGTCATGCAAATACCTACTACGACTACTCTACATGGCCCCCCCACGAGGCATCATCAGGAGCTGTTACACGTCGTGTAGAGTAGTTGGTGGAAGTTGCAATTTTCATCGCTTGCGTATGTGCACATATTTCCGGGTGGGCGTGCGGCGCAGAGGTATTTGCATTACTACTCTCAATAGTATGGAAGTAGCTAAAACTGTTTTTTTTTTTTATCCAAAATGGATCTACGTTTGGCCACCAACTCGCCTAATGTTTAGCGATGGTGTGGCCGAGGATAGAGCACGTAGATCCAGAAGAAATCTATACACTCTAAGTAGAGTGGTGATTTTTAACATGGAACCACAGATTAAAATTCACGAAGTACAAATGTATAAACCAATAATAATAATCTGCAATTTCAAATTCTGGTCAAATGACCCGTGCTGCTAGTGGTAATCAATTACAGAAGGAAAAAGAAATCCTAATTCTACAGTTTTAATACTACCTAGTACCTACGTACTCCATAATTATGTATAATTGTAAACTACTAGATCCTGGCAGACGGTGTCCTGCCCTGAACCAGATTGCAGCGCCAGGTCCAATTGTGATACTAAACTTTCACCAAAATCGGTCGAGCCATTGTTGAGTTTTTGTGAGACTAACGCACGGCAATAGATTTCTATATACATCGATTAATATTTATATTATACCGGATTAATGGATAATGGTCACAATCCAATAAAAGGGTTGTAGGAACCGTTGTTCTCTATGGGTATATATACCCAGATTTTATTGCAAAATAGAATACTTTTATTTTTAACCGACTTCCAAAAAGGAGGAGGTTGTCAATTCGGTTGTTTTTTTTTTTATATTTGTTTCTCAGTACTCCGTCGTTTATGAACCGATTTGGAAAATTATTTTTTTATTTGAAAGGATTTACTTTCAGATAACAATTTTATCTGAAAGTTTAGAAAGTTTGGTAGTTTGGTATTTAAATCAAAATAACTGAAAAATAATACGTCATCCAAGTAAACGAAATGGTGTATTTTGCTTTCTTGTGACTTTCCGGTGGTGTTTACGGTCTCTAGAATAGTTCTAATGAACTGCCTATTTTCCAGCTTCATCATCAGATGATGATGATGATGATGATAAAACCGGAAGATAAGCACCGGAAATCCGTCATATTTTTTTTGCTATTTAATACTTTTTAGTGTAAGACCGCATTTTCAAACATCTCTTTCGGCACGGAGTCTTACACGAGTGCCCAAAAAACGAAGTGACTGCCTATTTTCCAGCTTCATCATCAGATGATGATGATGATGATGATGAAACCAGAGGATAAGCACCGGAAATCCGTCATATTTTTTTTGCTATTTAATACTTTTTAGTGTAAGACCGCATTCTCAAACATCTCCTTCGGCACGGAGTCTTACACAAGTGCCCAAAAAACGAAGTGTATCTAAGTATGTATGTATGTAACTAGTTTGTGAGTTTCTTTACCTATTCCACCATAACTTCTTAACTGATTTCGATATATGAGGTATCGTTAGAATCCTTACACTACCCCGTGAGTCTAGCTAGTCTCGCTAGTCAGATTTTATATAAATTTTTTAATTAATTTAATCTTGTTTTACGAGTTTTGAGGGGTTCGTGGCTAAGTAACAGCCGCACAGATCGATCGATCGAGGTTAAGCTGTGCTTGCCACGGTCGGTCTGTGGATGGGTGACCATCATTTCATACCGAGACCTCTCCGAGCCTCGGAGAGCACGTCCCGGTTGTCAAATTAAGATTTATGACAGCCGTTACGGGTAGTCCGACGAGGCCTGAAAGTCTGACAACCAGTCATCACACGAGATATCGTGTTACCCAGTAACTGGGTTGTGGAGGTCAGATAGGCAGTCGCTCGAAAATGCTACTTCATGGATCGAAACTTGAAACTTACACGTTTATTATCCTTTACTGGCACCGACTCCAAAAATAATAATAATTGTATATTATTGTCCTAATAAATTGATTATATTCAGAATCCTCTAAAATTAAAAAAAAAAATTATATAAATTGTAGTAAGTAAATAATGCAATTATTTTATTACTTTTTAGTGCATTTTTACTTAACAGAAAGATTTTTGGAGTCGGTTCTTTTTTTTGTTAAAAATTATCTATCTTTGTTGTCGATATTCATTATGCTTGACGAAGAAATTAAAATTTTACATTTCATCAATACCCGTACTATGTAAATCGAAGAGATCATTTGTTAATTGTGCAGTTAATCGAGAGCTATCGTCGCACTGTGGAGTAATTACATGTTTATAGTCCATTGTTCTTTGCCAATACAAGATCCAATCATATGTAACTATTTATAATCTACTACAGTAATTATGTATACGTCTATCATGAACTATTCTCAGTGCAACTGTGCAGCTACTAAACTGCTGTTGCAACACAATCTGCTACAAATATGCGTGTTGTGCGTAAGTTGAATTGTCTATCTATTTTATTAGTCAACATGTAGTAACAATCCAAATAAAGGAACATAAAATACTTTAATGTTAGCACCATGCAGCCATTAACATTATTCTATTAACGTGATTTGAGGTCTGGTAGTTTGAGATTTCATATCCACATAAATGTCTTACTGTGGTGGCGTGTGTGTAGCGTCATTCTGTTCCCTAAAATATAGTTGAGCTGAGCGATGCTGATACATATATACGTGAATTGAATGAATCCGATTTTATCCGTCACTCCTTTGACGTAGGGCATGTAGGCTGGTTGTCTGCTTACCTCAGGATGTCTGCATCTTATCGCAGTCCGCTTTTGTCGACAACCCACTCGATATCCGTTACTTTTGAGGACCTCCTGAATATGGTCTAGCTCTCGCTGTAAATGTTCAGGGTCAGACAGGTCATAAGCTCTGTTTTTGAGTGACGTCAGATGTAAGATGCAGACATCCTGAGGTAAGCAGACAACCAGCCTACATGCCCTACGTCAAAGGAGTGACGGATAAAATCGGAACGGTGTTGAAAGGGTACTCCATTCGCACAATCTACACACCGGGGGCTAAGGTAAACAACATAGTGGGCACACCTAAGGATGTCATACCGCTGCAAACACCAGGTGTCTACAAAATAGATTGCAGCTGCGGTAGTTCTTACATAGGCCAAACGAAGTGGACCATCGCAGAAAGGGTCAAAGAACATATCGCAGCTGTAAAAAACCGTCAGACTAGCAAATCAGCGATTGCCGAACACATACTTCAATCAGGCAGTAATCACTGTATTGAATTTCAGCACACAAAAGTCCTCTCAACTGATCGCCACTTTTATTCAAGAGCAGTGCGTGAAGCTATTGAAATCCAAAAACACAAGACTTTCAATCGGGAGGACGGTTTTAAATTATCAGCAACGTGGAATCCAGTGATTAAAATATCTAAACCTCGGTATTTTAAGTCGGTTAAAAATACGGACACAGTGAGTGTAGTGTGTCGCGGCCTTAATAACAATTGTGAAAACATGGAGGTAGATGAAGAAAAATCTACGGCACCCATAACGGAGTAAACTCGCTGCATCAGTCTGCTTGTGACCACGATCAGTGCAACCTGGTCGAAACGTCAAGTGATTCAAAGGTATTTATTGCGCGTTAATTCCTGTTAGTTATACATATAATAATATCATGCAACGCGATAGTTTAAAAGTTAGTATAAAATTATAATGATTTTTATGCATGTTAAAGCCTGCATTATTATATTTTGAATTACTTTAATTTTGAAACATAAATACTGGAAAAATAACATAAACGGGACTCCAACTCGCAACCCTTGTCATAACAAGGCTAAAAAGATTTATATTATATTTAGCTCTTCATCGGTTTCGTTTATTTTTCATCGGTTTCATGTATTGTTAAAAACGAGTTGAGGAACTCCCATAAAAAAAGCCAACTTTTCTACTCTTCAAGTAGCTTTTTTTTTATGGACCAACTTCAACTCTTTATACTCTGTAGAAACATGCATGGTCATACATAAAAAAAATATATAAATGAATATGCGTCATCTCGAGAACCTCCTGTTTTTTTATTGGAAATAATAAACGCAAACGAGAGTCGAACCTGCGACCCTTGCCATACTGTGAAATTGCTCTTGCATCTGTTCTTAAGGAAAAGTATTTAATCAGTTAAGTTCAACTTACATGTCAGCAATCCCAAGTCCAAGCATTTCCTTCTTGTGTTCAGGATACTTAATTTCAGGAATTCTGTTCTCGTAAACATCACTTCGTGCTTGAAGAAAGTAGTAGTCATAAGTAGTTTCATCCAATGTTATTAACAGCTCTAATCTTGGTACCTGTTGACACAACCAACATAATTTTATTAACCCTAATTTTCATGTTGTTATCCCAACATGGTATGGTTTAGTAGAAAACCATACCGTCTCTACATAGTACTGGCTAAATAGTCAGACATTAGGAACAGAACTATTGCCATTCATGAATAAATGAATATTTTGAATGCCACAACACTTGATGCTGATTGTACTTTGCACATTATAATCAAGTGTATGTTAAAATAATTTTTATTCACGACCAATATTAATATTGTCAAGTTACATTCTATCCTTTTTTATATGTCTCAAATGTGGCTTCTTCAATCTTGTCGACTATAATATAATGTTAAAAGATATATGCAAATAATATATGCTGTCATGAACTTTTTTTTAGAACTTTTAAAGGGGGTCAATTCTGTCATACATGATTTTTGCGTAACTTTAACCGTTTACGCAGCGTTCGCAACGGCAGCTTTGAAAAGGAATATTTTTTCCCGTTTTTGCAACATTTTCATTCATGCTCCGCTCCAATTGGTCGTAGCGTAATGTTATATAGCCTTCCTTGATAAATGGACTATCCAACACAAACATAATTTTTCAATTCGAACCAGTAGTTCCTGAGAGCATATTCAACCAAACAAACAAACTCTTCAGCTATAATATTAGATTTTAAATGTATGTTCCAGTTAAATAAAAATGAACAGTATTCATATTTCTAGGTATATTCCTGAACATTTTAGAACTCTACCAGGACAGAGAAGTCTAATATTTCACCATAAAAATATAGCACACAGTAATAATGTTTCTACCAAATATCAAACAAATTTCGTGGAAACTAGTGTGCATCCTTAAATAACCAAAAGAAGAACCAGCAAGGTTACTGTTGAAATTTAATTCTGATCAATTGCCATTGGAATAATATCAGTTCATGTTATAGTTCTAATTTTTTTGTGGAAAGAACACTACACCTGTGTTAATGTGTTTTTAAAATATATCAGTATCGGTTAATTCTCTTGAATGCAACATTTTGTGCTTCAATATTAGAAGAATATACAAAAGGCATGATGACAGATTTTGAAATCTCCTTTTATAATGTAGGTACATGTCTACTATATCCAAAAAACACATTATTTCATCAATAAACCAAGTTTCAACACAAATTATTGCATTTTATTCTATCTAATTTGATTTAACCGCGAAAACGCTGCTGGGTGTCCTGGCGCCGTTTGGAGGTCATGCCTCAGCATATTTTACTTATGATGAAGCCATATTGTATGGCGATGATTGACATTTGACTGAGGCGTGACATCATTCACTGTGATTGACGTTTCAGTTAATGTGGCCGATTGCAGTATTTTATACTTTTATTTTATTGAAAATCTTATAAATCTTAATGTTTTTCTATATTTACCTCTAAAACCATTTATTCTTTGGTTCTTTAATACTGACATCATGCCTATTGTATACACTATAGTAATAAATATATTTTACTCATATATAGAATTCCATTTAATACAAAGGCTGTTAAAAATATAAATATAACAAATTATATCGATTATAGCATGCTTTACTTAATAATAATTGTACACTGGTACAACTCACTAGTTAATAGTAATTAGCTATACTAGTAACCAAGTAAACTCAATGTAAATGTGTATATACATAAATAATAGTTACAGTTGTGAATGAATACTAGCTGAAATAACCAAATCCTAGCTTGTTATAATATTTACACTTAAGATCCTTTAAAAATTTAGCAGCATGCTCCATATAAACTGCCCTGACCCCAAACAAATTGGGATTAAATGATGATGATAGTTAAAAATCACTACTGTATTTTTAGTTAGGAAGGTCAACAAACACCTAGATAGTTTCAAAACTATATTCAATCAATTTTGATACTAAATAAAAATAAAACTTATAGTACTTCATACTATTTAAAAAAGCATTCAAGGTCTTTCTTCACTGCTCTACAGCATATTGATATTCATATATTCAACTCCTTAAGTTCTCCTAATATCTTGGGGAAATTCAAGATTTCAGAACTTTTGTATAGGTAAACACTAATTAATTACCTTAAAACGTATTCTGAGTTCATAATCCCTGGTGCTGGACAGAACTTTCGCGTTATCTTTGAGAAAATAATCTCTGCCTTTGACGCGTAACGCAAACAGCGTCCGTGTAAGAGGAGGAATTTTATACTTTTTACACAAAATAATGCACAACTCCTCCGCGGTTAATGTACTGGAACATCGAATAATATTGGGTGTACGGTCAGTCACCACCGCCACTTTAACTGTCTCTTCGACTGTTGCCATCGTGAACTTGAACCATAAAAAACAAGAGGACGCCAACAAAGATAAGACTTAAACCCACTTTGATAAATGCATCGCTTTATTTAACACTATAATTTACGAGGCGACTCATTTTACATGACTATCACATATTACAGCACATTTATTATACACAAAATTCATTTATGAAAAGATGTTTATTTATAACGTAAGCTTTAGTCTTCATTCGGCGTAGTATTTTTTTCTGAATATTTTCGGTCACCTCAGTTATTTTCCCGTAATGCGCTTTGGGCTGATCTTGTCTTGACAAACGACAAGTGTTATTGTTAGGTTTTCAGCTCTTTGGTTGTCAGGGTTGTCAGATTTATCTGAAATATCTATGGAAAATTCTGAAATATATTCTGAAAAATTAATGTACCAGAGGCAGAGCTAACATACTCTGTGTAGAAAAAAAGAGGCTGTGAGATATCGTCACAAAGTTGAATTAAAAATGGAGAAAACACTACGAATTGCTACTTGGAGCCAAAACAAATGGCATGATGACTGATTTTGAAATCTACTTTTATAATATAGGTACATGTCTACTTTTTCCGAAAAACACATTATTTCATCAATAAACTCTCTTTTAACGCAGATTAGTGCATTTTAATTTATCTAATTTAAATTAAGCACAAAGACACTCATGGGTGTCATGGCGCCGCTTATGATGATTGGTGACGTCACGCTTCGATAACATTTGACAAAAGTTCAAGTAAAACGTTTGGCGGTGATTGACATTCATTGAGGCTGTAATTGCAGTATTTTATACTTTTATTTTATTGAAAATCTTAATAAGATTAATAATTATTTTAATCTTAATAATATTTAAACTTGATATTTTTTTAGACTCCTGTGTACATATATTTTGCCCTATAACTATTTATTATTTGATTCTTTAATACTGTCATCATGCCTATTACTTTGAATCTTTCTTATCTCTTTCAAATTGGGGTATAGCGAAGTTCATTTTTTTTCTAAAAGGGAACATTTTAAAAGATATAGTTTGCCAAATTAAAGTTAAGGTCTTTTTTGGATTGATTAATGAGGGTTTCAGGAAAAATATTGCCACCAGTTGGCGCCGCCTTGGCAAGAGGTCTCCCATACCGAATGCCATTTTTTTGAGAATTAGATTAATTAAGTTTACATATTTTAGCGCGGAACGTCTGTGGTCTTCGATTTGCCTGTGAGGTCATTCTACTCATCCAAGATTGTAGAACCACAAAACACTTAACATTTACGTAGTTTAGTTCCTCAATCACGCTAGGGCTCTTACGTAATTTGTAATTATTTACGTACGTGCTTGATTTTTTATTTATGTAGTTTTTATTTCTCTCAAATGGAAGAAGGCTTCGCAAAAGCACATATCGATAATTTGCTTAAAATTGCTTTAAGCCTATAGTGATGGTTTTTTTTCAATTCCGACTTTTGTTTGTGCTTTAAGTCTAAATACTTTTAAGTTCGCTCCATCAGCCACACGATCTATCCAATAACGACGATCAAAAACGATAAAAACTGGACAAATGCGAGTAGCTACGACTCGCGCACCGAAGGTTCCGTATAATTAACATTTCTGAATTTTTTTAACGATGAAAGCACTGAAAGTTACTTTAACGACGAAAAGCAAAGTCATATTGAAGGACAAACTTAACTTGGCAGCTCGTAATCACCTTCACTGAAGTGGTCTTTGCATAAAAGACTATTGTTTGTAGCCGTAAACCGATCTCTACGAATGTCTACAAGCCATTGTTTAAAACGTATTATAGCTTTAGGAAACTTATGGCCTCTCGTTTTTTTGACCTCATAGGAACTGCGAACATTGGAGCGTTTCGATTCTTAGAGATTTTTGTATGTAATTTTATAAAAAATTACAAAAAAAACCGAAACTGTTAAAGAAAATATATGTTTGAAATATTATGAAAAGAAAGAATGTTTTGTGTTTTATTTGCTTGGAAAGAAGAGCTAGAAAACTAAGCAAGTGTACAAATTAGTAAGGTATTATATTAGGTATAGGTACCAACTTACTATATAAGGTTTGATGATGAGTTTATAAAGTAAACTCTGTATCTAACTCGTCTTTACTAGGTAGGTAAACTAGATTTTTTAGAAAGTACGGCTAGTTAAATGGAGTAAGTACCTACACTAAAAGTGAGAAGATACCGATATTCCGTACTTACCTACTTTGTAGACTAATAAAAAGAAAACAAAACTGGGTACCTACTTAGGCATATACCTACATAATAATATATACACCTCATCAACTTTATGTACCTTATTAATGAGTAAAAAATATGAAAGGTTACTTTTCGCAACAAAAGGTTACTTTTTAGCAATTTCAGGTAAATTTTGATAAGAGCCGCTGGCAACACTGCAAAACAGTCTATATTGTGTCAGTCAATCGTGCCACTCATGACTTATATATAAAAAAGTGGAGAGATCTCTTCCGAACATCTAGTGAATACAGTTTTGTGTCTCATTTGATGTATACCTGTCTCGTTCTAATAGAGTGTCCAGTATGATCTTATTTCAGAACATATAAATGCTGTGTTTCTTTATGTGGTTAGTACAGATTAAATTTTACCATTTTAGGGAAATACTTACTTGAAGTTTATGGTTAGTACTTAGAGTTCCGTACCATCAAAACTTAATAGTTTTTATTACTTTGTGTTTAATAGTAGAACACATACACTACTTTCATTTTATAATAAGATTTGCTATAATTGTGGCTATAGTAACAAAGACATACTCGGAAATATCAACTTTTAAAAATGAAAGATATAGCTGACAGAAAGACATACCTACGGCTTAGGTTTAATAATAGGGTACCTAATAAAAATAAAAATTATAATTATAGAAAATGTTATAAAATGCACATATATATTTAAGACATTGTATCTTTGGCTTCCAAATGACGCATATGCCGAAATCCATAACTGTGATGGTTGCTGCTGACGCTGGAGGGGTGTTCTACTTGGGACGAGCAGCACCATGACCTCACCGACGCAAAATCCTTACCCGAAATAGGGTTTTTTCGTTCATGTTGTGAGGATAACAACGTGGAATTATAACAATCCAATAATTTCGTCTCTTGATGTTTTTAGGAAAACTAAAAAAGAAGGTCCGAATATAAATAGAGAGAAGTTTGTATTGCTGAGTATACTCGTTTAGAACATGAATTGATCTAGTAAAAACTCGTCCGATCGCTCACATACTATCATGGCCATCATATTGAGTTATGTACATTGATTTTTCATATATTAAAAAACAATTAAATAGATGTACAAATAATTGTATTTGACGATACATGATATTTTAAGATGATTTCTTTAACGCTTTTGATGCAAATAACTACGCCATGATTATTTACTGTTAAATGACATTCCGTGTCTAGTGTTGCCATAATATGATAGTGGGAATATCTCATTCATTATGGCTTATTTCTCTAAGCCTAATAATAAAGTTAAACTATTGAAATGTATACTAATGACGTTTATACGTGAACAGCATAATATATGGTTTTATAAAACAAACTAAACCTTTGTTTGAAAGTGATGTTAATATGGAATTGTTATTAATTGCTATTTTAATAAAATAAATTGTCAAAAAAGGGAAGTATAGATATTTACTTGGACAACATTAGAAAGAGATATTGTCATTGTTAGAAAGTAACAGGCATGCATAAGAAGATAAAATGGGTTCAAATTGTTGGGCTTCAGTAAATATTAAGGCGTGTTTCCTCCACTTTTAAATATAACCTTCCTGGTACCACTCTTCGTTAAATCAAATGCTGCAGTCGGAGTCGCTTTTTGTTTATTAGCATTGGTGCACTGCATTGCTAAAATGTTGCTATTGTTAATTTAGCAATAGCAACATTTTATAGTGTCTAAATGTCTACTAGGCTTTATGGTCTGCTGTTTCCGCCAATCCGCCATTGCTGGCTTTTGGCATTATTGGCGGCTGCTGTCTTTGTTCCGTTGTACATAGTACGTATTGTTCACGACATTTTAAACGCAAAAAAGATAAATCTAACCTGTTATCGGTAAGAATTTTATATTTATCATCAATAAGTAGATACAATGTCTTTATTTGCTATTATTAACTATAACACGTGCAAAATTGACAAAAGCCGGTGCCGGTTATAGCTTTTTTTTATTTTTTCGTATTCAATCATTACAGTTTTTTTATGGTAAATAGCATAGCAAATGTAATTTTTATTCGCTTCATGAATTTATTCGTCTACTACGTAGGAAATACATAAGTTCTGTCAATTTCTTCTAGCTAGCCGAATCATTCAAGTAGGTAGGTACTCGTCTATGAGAAGGAATTCATTGTATTTTAGTTTAAATTTATAATTGTATTTTGAATTTTTAACCCTTTACCTGTTTCATGAATCACATATCACTTTTGTTAGTATTGTCTGCTTTGGTGGACAGGGAACCTGTTAGAAAATAATTACGATTAAATAAATCTTCATTGTCTTACCATTCATTATTTGTATACCTATTGTATCCTTTGGAAAATTAAGGTAGGTAGGTAATGAATAAAGATTTTTAAATTACCAAGTAATTTATCTGCTCTGCTACATTAACGTTGTAGTTTTGTGAATCTTTTGCAAATTAAAGGAAGGTAAGTACTTACTGAGACCAGACTAATTTACCTATTGATAAGTTTTCGAGAATTCTGTGAGCTTATTACTATAATCCTTTGCAACATTTTTAAACTATGAACATATTTGGTTACATTATGTGTAAAACACACAAACACCTAACTTAACATACCTGTGACTACCACCTATGTTTAGATAATCTTTTGTTTCAGAAAAATGGATGATGACTGGGATGATAGTGGTAGTGTGGTGAGTGTCATTTATGTTTCTATGTATAATAAAACTAAGTACTATTCCTAATACTCCACATACAATGGTTCAATTTGAACAAATGGATTTTATACTTGAATCATTATAGTATAAAATCCATTAGTCAGATTGGAAACGGTAAACAATAACTATTTTGTATATACAATTGTCAACAACTACAAATAACTTGGGACCAGGACAGGAAGATTTAAAAAAATCTGATGCTGTCTATGACTGTTTCCAATCACCCTTGTTTAAGGTGTTGGCTCGCTCATTAGCAGACACAATAGATTTTTATTGTTATGTAGTATGTATTTGTATGTGGGTGAGCCAAAAGGTTAAAGTTACCTGAATAGTTTTATACAGTTTTACAGGTACTTATCTCTAAGTCTCCTGTTAACATATTTTCCATGTACTGTGATATAGTATGTTAACCTTTAGTAGAGAAGGCTAAAATAAATGTTATGTTTATTTATTTCCAGGCGGTGCAATCAAATAATTATAATTCAAATGTTGATGATGGACATAGTCTCTCCAGAGGAAGAGGATTCCCATCATTCAATGATAATGGTATTTATCTATGAGTATTTTCAGATAATTTATATAATATCTAATAAGTATCGGAATGGAGTGCCCCTGCCTTAAAAACTGAAACGGTTGTACTTTTATATAAACATTACAAGGCAAGCAATTATTTCAATAAAATTTAAATGTTGATACAAGAAGTTACAAGAGTTTTAGTACTTTTACAAGTTACAGTTGGATTGATGGTGAAATAAATTGCATTTAAAGGTGTATAATAAACTTTTGTGAAAAAAGGAATGTTATTTAGCAAGATTTGAACCTGCACCATCTGGATAAATAGTCCACATGGTTTTTTCTAGAGATTCTATTTACCCATATTTTATTATCCACAAGAGATTATTATTTTAGAGTTTGCTAGACATTATTACGTTTGGAGTCCTCTGTATCTGTATTCGATTTTTAATTGGCTCCTTTTTCCAAAGCTTAAGCCTTGTTATCTAATGTAGGTTGGATAAAAAGGTTTAAGTTTGTTCATGGTGGCGACTAAAACTCGTACTCAGCTTTGGTATTATGTTACCACTTCAATTTACAGTTGGTTATATTACTAACTAGAATGTGTGTGTGTTTATTTTGTAGATTTTGATGACGATAAGGGAAGTAACGGGTTCGGTGACAGGCGTGGGCGAGGCGGCCGCGGTGGGGGCCGCGGGCGGGGCGGCAGGGGTGGCCGTGGCGGTGGGCCCGGCAGAGAACCGCGAGATTACGAAAATGGTAAGTACCTACTTTACCATATAAATGATATTATAAGCCGATTATTTTTGCTAATAGGACTCTCAGTTCTGAGAACTATATGACATTAACAACAAAATGCGAATGTTTTCGTAGGGTCATCATAAACATTTCTTCAATATGTTATTATTCATTAGTGGATTCAAGTTAAATCTTTGAAAAGCATTAACGCAAGCTTAGCTAACTCTTAAAGTTATTATATTAAATGGAAAAAGAATACGGTCGCGAACAGGATTCGATCCTGCGCCTCCCTTAGCTAGTAAATAGGCAATATCAAATCCTATCCTACTAATATTATAAAGGAAGGATATATAAGGAAGAAGGTTAGGAAATAATTTGTCATAGTTTTGTATACATTAGCTAAAATATAATGATATTTGTTGGAGATGTCGGAAAAAAATAAGCCCTCTGGGAGCTTTCAACGAAAACGCTACCTAAACCCTTTGAGATATAACAAAATGATGTATGGTGGTATTGTGTATCTTAAATAGGTCTACAGAAAAGTTCGCGATGGCATATGTCTATATCTTAAGGATAACATAGGTACTATATCCATTTTAATACTTAAAACAATGGGCAATTATAAAGCGGTAATTGGAATGCGGGAACGAGATCAAAATTTTGTGATTACTCTTGGTCGCGATAACCGACATCCACGCGTGCGAAGCCGCGGGCATCAGTTAGTTTATAATTATGTGTAATACATGCATGTTATGTTTATTTATATATATTATATGTATATATATACTAGGTAGAGGGCTAGAGGGGCTCGTGGCTAAGTAACAGCCACACAGATCGATCGATCGAGGTTAAGCTGCGCTTGCCGCGGTCGGTCTGTGGATGGGTGACTATCATTTCATACCTAGACCCGTCCGTGCCTCGGAGAGCACGTTAAGCTGTCGGTCCCGGTTGTCAAATTAAGATCTATAACAGCCGTTACGGGTAGTCAGAGGCCTGAAAGTCTGACAACCAGTCATACCACGAGATATCGTGTTACCCAGTTACTGGGTTGTGGAGGTCAGATAGGCAGTGGCTACATGTAAAATACTGGTATTAAGCTGCATCCGGTTTGACTGGAAGCCGACCCCAATGTAATTGGGGAAAGGCTAGGCAGATAGATATATATACTAGGTGGTGCCCGCGACTT